>CM062804.1:1567975867-1570746661 GCA_031772625.1 Pinus tabuliformis
CCTAATCACATCATAGGTCTTGAAACATTGTGCTTTGTGTCCAAATTCCATACATGAAAAAAAGTAATCAAAGGACTTATTTTGATACCTAGAAGCATAATATTCTCTTGATATTTTGAAGTTATTCCTTGGATGAGTTTCATTCAACGGATGATTTCCAACACCTACTTCATTGCTGCTTGTGTATCCTTTATGAATATTCCTTGTCATGGGAGATTCCCTTCCTCCATTATGATTTCTTTCATTTTTGTACTATGTTGCTTCTTGGCATTATCCTGAGAGTCATTGAAATGAGCATGCTTGTCCTGAGTCATCATTTGTTTTGGATCTTTGAGGGAGTTACTACTGTATGAAATGAATGTTTGATTGAGCTTCTTGGTATGATATTCATTTGATGTGTTTGGTATACCTTGGTTCTTGGGTGCCTCACAATTTTCTTAATAACCAAGACCTATTTTAATGAGGGAAGACCTTTGCATGATGAGAATATTATATATAGATCTAGTTCCTTTATGAAGCTTTGTGAGATGCTCTAATTCCTCTCTCAAGAGGAAAACTTATTCCTCTAGTCCTTCAAAAATTGGTTCCTTCTCATTTAGTTGTTCAAATAAAAAATCCTTTACCTTTTTAGCTTCTTCTAGTTTAAATTTGTGAGAAATAATGTTGTCTTCATTTATATTTTTGTCTTGAAACTGGTATAGTAGTTTACCTTCCCTTTTTTTGAGGATATTTATTTCCTTCAATGCACTTCTAAGTTCTCCTTCATAATCTATTTATGCTTTATTTTCTTTTGTTTCAATGATAAATAATATTTCACCCGTTTCATAATTAATCACACTTTCATTGCTTTCATTGTCACTTTGTTCTTTCGGGTAGAAATTCTTCTTCTTATTAGCTTTCTTTTTCTTTTAATGCTTGGACTTAAATCGTGACTCATCATTAGTTTCATTCAATTTAGCATAATGAAATTTGGACACATAATATCATATCCTTCTAACTTTTCAGTTCCTCTCTTTACATTTTGGAAAAAATTGGCTTATTCTTCATTAGAGTTAGATTTTACTTGATCTTCATGCCTTTTCTCTTCTTTGGATACTAGATATTCTATTTCCTTGACTCCTAATATATTCTCCATTATTCTTAACTCATATGCTAAGGGAGTTCCATGAAGCATATCAAAAACATTTTGTCCACTTCTGTCAATTCTTCAAGCGCTGATACTTTGGGATTGAATCTTGATGGAAGAGATCTCAATACCTTTTGAACAACAAAAATATCCTTGAATTCTTCACTGAGACTTGCAATTGAGTTGGAAATATTTTCAACTTGAAGAAAAGATGAAGTGATATCCTCATCTTCTTCCATCTTCAAACTTTTGAATTGGCCCGTAAGAGATTGTAGCCTCGCTTCTCTAACTTTCCTATCCTCTTCATAGTAAGTCTTGAGATTCTTCCATACCTCATGGGTTGAATTACTCCGCATTAACTTAATTTTTTTTAATATTACAAACCAATTTAAATAGCATGTTTAGCTTATGCATTAGATGTGTAGAGTTCCTTACAAAATTTATCTATTGGAATAGTATCGAGGAATTTATAATTGGCCTCCATAATTTCCCAAACATTTTCTCCCAAGGAGATGAGATAGGTATCCATCCTTATATTCCAAAAGGCATAGTTGGTGTTGTGAAGGTAAATCCCCTCCTCTGACAAAGGCGATCCCTCTAGCCCAATGAGTAGTTCTAGCAAAAAAATAAAAAAACTAACATACACTTTCCTAGCTTATGTTTAACAAATGTAGAGAGAGGGAGAGTGGCCTACCTTGATATGATGCTAATCAATCAATCCTTTTGAGATGAATTTGAATCCTTTGCTTCCATGATCGCTTCTTACTTGTTCCTCACGTCTGAGTACCTGCAAGAAAGATCAACGATCTATGCAAGATACAAGAGAATATATGGCATACATCAAACATAAGCTACTTAATAGATCAAGGAGTATTAAGCTAAAAGAATAAACATTTACACAATTATGGAAAGTGAACATCAAATGTATATATTAATAAGATAAAAGGGGAAGCATACAAACTATGCCTTGATGTTGGAGACCTCCTCTTGGTGGATTTCCAAGTCCAAGAAAAGACTTTTCAAGCACTCCTTATCCAAGTTAGAATGGGAAGCATTTGGGCATAATCTCAGTATAGGAATGTAGACAATTAATGACCAACCATCTGGGGATGGAAGGAAGTTGATTTATAGGAAGGGATAGAGAGTCAAGGATCCAAAAAAGATGGAGGAAGTTTCACATATCAAGGGGAAAACTCATAATGGTAATATCAAGAGGTCCAAATGGTAGATCTCAACCATATCAACAACAACCAATATCCAGCTTACTGTTCTCGAAGTTTCTAGTGCATGAAGCTTCTCCTCTAGTTTGGGAAAACCTACCAGAAGAGGTTTAGCACGGGTTTTCATATCAAAACCCACGCCGATAGTGTTAATGTCAAGCAAAGAAACCTTCCATCAACATGGGCAGGTAGTGGAGCAAAATGCTCTGGCCCTAAAACTTAGGGTTTTAGCTAACCTTCTTAAGAATTGACTCAGGGTAGTTTTCCTTTGGTTCTTCAGGGAGGTTTGGTCTGTATATCATGATGGATATGCTGCACAATTGTCAATACTTTGGCACTCCAAGATATGGAACAGGAAGTGAACAGGAGGTGTGAAAAAATACTGTGTAATAGATGCCCCCTAAATCATGAAGGTATAAAAGGGAGTGATGAATGAGATTCTTTACAAGTCAGTGCAAGGATTGGAACAACACTGTTAGGAGACCTGCAAATCAAGCATATACATATACATATACATATACATATACATATACATATATGACATCTCTGATGATCATGCCTAATGTTACATGAATAGGTATATAATAAGACATGAATCCCTGATATGGACATAGCCATCCAAATATAAGGGATCATATGTATGGATCTATAGTATGGTTGCAACCATCCATTCAGAGGAAACATGTGTACAATCATGAATAACTCATAACTCTAGGCAACATGGATTTTATTAGGCAAAATCCAGGGTCTTGCGCTCCGTCTCAACCCGATCAATGTACGAATTCTAACATGTGAATAGATGTGTCAAAGTTGAACATGATAGAAAACCACATGATTTTTGATCAATGATGTAAATTGTTAGTAGGCACGAGAGAAACCACCAATACTAACAATGACTCTCAAGGTATAATCAACACAATCCACGAATGTGAATAATGAAGTTATATTCGAACACCTGTGGAATCATACGATCGAAGGTTAATGATGTAAACTTGTCGTCGAATGTGAGTTGATTTCCATTGAGGCATGCAAGATCTAAGGCACTGGAAGGGAGTTTCTACATCATCTTCTCGGATAATGAGCTAAATTTGACAAGAAGTGATCCATCGAAGGAGGGCCATAATAAATCCCACATCATTGAAATGAAACAAAATGATGTAATAGAGTAGACAAGTGTGATCCAGGACTGCAGAAAAAAGTCAGATAATGTATAAGCAGTAATGAACTATAGATTGGACTTGTCTTGAACATATCGGTCACACGACTCCAGAGTTTAGCATCATTTGACTCAACATAGGATCAGAGGTCATGATAACAAAGTGGTATAATGAGATGAGAGGTAAAATGGATTTCCCAAACCCAGGAAGGCGAGTGACTAAGTGAGGATGTCCTAAACCTGACACGAGCAATAGATGAGTGTCATGTTCAAGAGCGACATGCTGCATTTACAAAATACAAGAGATGATTGCTTTCACTTCCCCCCTACCATTTCTAGTGAGTACCTCTTTATTTTTACACAAGCTTGAAGATGATACCATATGCTTGTCATATAAGTTCATCCTTCAGATGAATCCATCCTAGTAAGTTTAACGAGCCCTAGGAAGGAGTAACTCAGTCTCGTCATGGTGACAAGTCCTGTGCCATTGAAGTTTTATGAGTCCGACGGAGGTTAAACTCGACATATTTTTCATGTTTAGAGAGTTTTAAAAAGAAGTAAAAAAAGAAAACTCCAAAGGTCACTTTTCGTAAATCATCTCTTGAAACAGAAAAGGTAGAAAACAATATTCAAGAGAACCTCTTAGTCATGGTTGACTAAGGTATTCCTTTTTTGTACAATAATCTATCTCAGTTCGGAAAATGGTTAAAATTATATTGAGTAGACCTCTTTTCATTTACTTTTATGAGCTCGAAATGACAAGTGATCGATAATCTTTTCATATTTCGAGAGTCAAAAAAGAGCTGCAATTTGACTCCTCTTGGAGGAACGAGTGGTATAAAAGGATAACAACTGGTTCCGGTGATGATGGAACTACTCAAAAAGGTCAAGAGAGTAGCTAATAAGACCACTCATTGCATATGTTTCTTAGGCAAATGTAAAACAACCAAGTGAAAGCATATGATCGTCCAAAGAGATAGTGACGATGGTATGAGGAAACCAAGGCTTGTCTGGAAAAAGTCGGCTAATAAAAATGACAATCACATGATGTAAAGTGGGAATGGTTTCATTTTTACACAATCTTGAAACATGGGAAACTATGCTTGAGTATACTTGAAGAAGGTTTCATTTTTTCACAAGCTTGAAACGGAAACAAACTATGCTTTGGTTTGGTTTCATTTTTACACAAGCTTGAAACAAAGATAAACTATGCTTGAGATAAGTTTGTATGCCCCCAACATAAGGACTCAATTCAAGGTACATGCCCCCCAAGCTTCATTTCATTCACCTAAGTAGACTACTAGTTACTAACATGTGGATGGAAAGAAGGTTTACTTACGAGATCAAGTGAAAGACCCGACTCAGATTTTACGAGATCTAATCAAAGACTCAAATTGGAAAGGGATTTGTTTCATTTTTAATGAGCTTAACACAAGAAAAGAACCATGCTCATGACATCTTGTTTCATTTTTTTTATCGAGATTGAAATAAGTAAAGGAACCATGCTCATAGGGACCTATTTCATTTTTTAATGAGGTTGACATAGTAAAAGAACTATCCTCATGGGACATATTTCATTTTTTAATGAGGTTGACATAGTAAAAGAACTTTCCTCATGGGAACCTAGATCATCGACTATAAGAGACCATGGCTTCCAAGAGGTTCTCATGACATGGGAGAACAAAAATCTAGAAGGGATACATGTCTAATGAAAAATCGGGTTCCAACGCCCTTAGTACATGATGCACTACATCACCTACTAGATCATCAGTAGATGTGGGCATGGAATAGGTGGCCACATAATTAACCTATGGTAGGGGTGATACTGATTGCATGTAAGAACGATTTAGGGATGATGGTCGATTGGGTGTCGATTAAGGGCCAATGAATGTAAGCTGATCAATGATCACAATTCTTGCTTCATGTGGGAAACACATCACTCGAAAGAGGGAAGAAACAAGAGCTCCCATGACATAAACATAGTCACGACCAAGGAGTAGATTAAAATCCAATGGGCCTTGGACCATCGTCACATCTATATAAACAATCTTTCCTCCCAAAGTAATAGGAAACTTAGGAAGGATCCCTAATGGTTGAATGGTTCCTCTGTTAAAAGCTAACAGATTCTGGGTGACGGGGAAAATCTACATAGAACCTAGAGCTTGCCAAGCAGTTGAGGACAAAATACTAACAAATTCACCCTCATCTATGAATATGCTCGGTATGGCCATATTATAAGCCTGTATTATAATCTGGAAAGGCACATAAGACAAAAGGCGATATCTAGCCAGTCGAATCCAATCAAAATAAGTGACTAAACTTCTCGGAGGGGGTGTCATAGGAACGTGAGAGCTTCCCTATTTCTCTTTGGAAACAAGATAACTGCTCTAATGCACCTTAGGAATGGGAGGATTTCCCTCCAGTTCATTCGAAACTGACGAAACGAGAAGAACCTGAGTAGTATGAGGTTCACTCTCTATCAGACAGGTATGGTTAACTGAAGGTGAAGACAATTCTACCATTTTCTCAACAAATGGTTGGCCGAGAATGGACTCACAAGACTCACTTTCAGAGAGAGTGGGGTTGACCAAAGATGACTTTTGATCAATCACTGGATCAACTGGCAGAGGATGAGGGGAAAGCTTTCGATAACCAGCCAAAAGACAAGGTTGGGAAGAAGTAAAGTTTTCCAACTCTTTGGAAGCTTCATCCATAAGAGGAAAAAGGTGAATGTGATGATTACCTTCACACAACTTACAGGGAAATTCGACTTTTCCCTTTTTCCCATGAGATTTACTTTTACTAGTTGAGGGTCTGTCACTAGCAAGAACTCTAGAGGTTGATGAAAAAGGTCGATGTGAACCTGTGGATCACACTTCTAAGACTTTAGGAATACCATGACAATTTCTAAGAAGGTGGCCACCCTTACATAACATGCAAGGGAATTTCACTTTCTAGGGCTAATTAGAAGATTGTTCTACATTAGTGACATCCATAGTAATGGTTTTTTGGTTTCCCCCTTGCTTATTTTTCTTCTTCTTCTTCGTCCTCTTCTTCGTCTTCTTCTTCTTAGCTTCCTGGTTACTAGAATCTAGACTTTCAACAGGTGAAGAGGAAGAATGGGGTGAAGAAACAGGTGGAGAAGGCGAGCAGTCAGCTTTAGGATCAACATGAGGTTGATGTTTGTTGGCTTAGTGGGTCCTGACCCAGGTTCAAAGTTAGTTTCGCCAAGAAAATCCATACACTACTGGCCCTTTCAACATCAATCTGCGGAGTGCAGACTGAAGTCTCACCCGAAGCAGTATGGGGGGATGCTGGAACCAAGTTTCCACACCTAGAGATGAGTGTGATGTCTTTTTATGCCCTAAATTCTCCTTCATGCAGATCGATAAGCCTTTAGGGCTTATCGATATAACTACCCTTAATTGACCTCTATACCTCTGCGAATGTTTACGATTGTCTTTCGCGGACCCTGAATATGTGAATTAGCTACTTACGTGCATCAAAGATTACTCTTAACCCAATAATTACTCTGATCGACTTAAGTGTTTAATAACTTCCACATACAATAAGATATTCTTTGCGTAAACAGTTAACAATAATTGCGTTCATGTAACAATATCAAATGTGTAAAGTCGTGCATCAATACACCATTATTTCATAAACCCATTATAACATAAGGGGCATTCATATAACAGAAGTGAATAGACAAAACACAAGAATTTATGGAATAATCTCTTTATTAATAATCAGTTCAATCTTACAGACTCAAGACTTCCCTACACACTCAACTGCAGGGGTTTGTGCACTCAGCTGTGGAATCTACTCTAGGCCTCTGTACACACAGATGTAGAGACTTTCTTCCTACTCTTTTCGCTAACTCTTTAGACTTCTCCCATCGGCAATCTTCATTACTTGTCTTAGACATCCTAAGACACACCTATTTATACAATCCCATGGTCGTGGACCATGGGTAGATATTCAAAAGCTGACTCAACATACATAAAAGAAGGGTAAAACCCTTTATGACACTTTAACTATCTACATGATCCACGACCACACTTGTGGAGACTTTACACTTTATACAACAAAACTTGGGATTTTTCCCCCAAAACTTGGGCTTTTGCCCCAAAATTGACCCTAGGGGACCCTATCCAAACAGGTCCCCAACACAAAGATCATGAATCACCCTCGAGTCACTCTGTGGGCACAATGATATTATTGTGAAGACCTCCCAACTCTACTTGTGCCACTTCTACTTCAGCTGCGCTCTACGTGGCTGCCTGCTTCACCTGTTCAACCAACTTCTTTGTTGCTGGTCCTGCACTGTCTTCCCTGATTTTCTATTGTGTGCTTTGTAGGCTTGCAAACTTCTCCTGAATTTTGGCAGAGATAATGTAGGCCTCATCTAGCCGAGGCCCCAATCTCACCTTGAGGACCGCCTCTTTCTTCTGCGCTATCGCTTTTCCTGCATAATGGTCTCCCACAGCTCTTCCATGAGCATCAACGAGGATACTAGTTTGCTCAAAATCAAGCACATAATGTTGCAGTATTTCGTTCGATCCAATTTTACACAAATGGCTTGCAATAATTGAAAAGTCTACCATGTGTACCACCAATTATTTCTTCTATTGACTGATGTATCCTTCTGGAGCCATCCCTGTGGTCAGATAGTGGATAATTTCTGGAAAGTGATTATCCGCTATGCCACTGCGAACAACTGCGTGTCAGGCAACTCCTCCTCCAAATTGGTGGGCTCCTCTCCTATTTCAATGCATGACATCTGATCTATCCCTACATTCAAACTTCCTATCTTCACAATCACCTCAAAATCATACTCTTGAAACAAAAACAACCATCTGCATATTTCCCCCCCAACACAGGCTTATTAACTAGGTATTTGAATGAATAATGCCCCGTGTACATCTTAAAGTGTCTGCTTAGTAGGTAATGTCTGAACTTGTGGAACACATACACCATTGCCAAGCCTTCATGCTCTGTCGTCGAGTAATTCTTTTTTGCCTTAGACAATTTCCTGCTTGCAAACACTATAGGGTGATCTAGTTCTCCTTCATTGGCCTGCGTTAGCACCGCTTCTAGCTCAATACATGACGCATCCACATGTACATGAAATTCCTTCTTCCAATTCGGGAAGACTAAGATCGGTGCAGTGACCATCTTCTCCTTTAATACGTCAAGACTCCACTGACATTCTTCATCCCAATAGAATGTAGCATCCTTTTTTAGTAGCTTTTCCATAGGCGCGGTAATCTGAGTATAACTTTTAATCAACTTTCGATAGTATCTTGTATGGCCCAGTGTTGCACGTAGCTATTTAACACTCCTTGGAACCTCCAAATTAATGATAACCTCGATCTTAGCAGGATCCACCATTAATCCTTGTCTGAACACTACATGACACAACAAAATTCCGAAAGGGATGCAAAATAAGAATTTCTTCTAGTTTAGTGCGATCTGGTACCTCCAACACATATCCAACATCAAGCGCAAACTAGCTACATGGCGCTTTACCAGTCCAAACACTGTCCAATCATCAAAATATACATCCAAAAATTTGTGAATGAACTCTTTGAACGTTGCGATGACTACGGGCAAGAAGATCATCAATGCATTCTTAAGCCCAAAAGGCATCACGGTATACTAGAAGGATCCCCATTCTGTCGTGAAGGTTGTCTTACTCCTGTCTTTTGGCTTGATCCTTATTTGATGGTATCTAGAGAACCCATCAATGAATAAATAGGCCTCCTTCCCACCAACATTATATAACACTTCATCTGTGAACGGAGTTGGAAAAGGATCATGAACTCAAGAATTGTTGAGCTTCTTGAGATCTATACCAATCCTTATTTCATCCTTCTGCTTCTTTTCCTAAACTACCATTGGACTCACCTAATCAGATTCCTCCACCGGTTCAATAATTCCTGCTGCAAGCATCTTGTCCAACTCCAGATGGAACTTTTCCTTGTATTTGGGATTAAGGCGATATGGCCTCTGCTTAATCGGTTTCATGTCCAGCTTCAAGCTAGTCTTCATTACGCCTAAGTCTCCTATGATACCTTTCAGGTCTGAAAACTTTGTAGGGAACAAATCCTGATACTTGCAGAGTAGCTCAACGACCTTATCTACTGTGGCATCATCCCAATAATCTCCATTCTTCTCAAATTTCAGCTTCACCTCTGTGCCAATATTCACTTGTCTAGTTTTCAGTGGCGCGGTGATATTTAGATTCTCTATCTGCGGTCCCTCAACTTCACGGTGGCCTTCTATCTCTGGGATGTTAATGTTCCTCGGATCCTCATATTCTTCTTCAACAGTCACATTATAGCAGTCTAGTGCATGGCGTAGCTGGGTGCTCCAATCTGGTTGAATCAAATCCAAAGGATCCTGTGGTATTATGAAGATCGCTACCTTAACCTCTTGTGATGCCTCTTCAATGCATTCAAACCCATCCTCAAATATGAATGTCATCAATAATCCTTGTCTCAAAATGTCCCACTCTTTAGTGTCGTGGTAGAGCTCCATTTCCAAGTACCAATTCATTGGTATTATATCCAAAGTGTGACAAAATAAATTCACCCACTTAGGTTGCAGCTTCTATTGACACCTAATCATCAGGATTGGGTGAATAAATACAATTGATGTAAATAAATAATAAGAAATATGAACAATCATCAGGAGATGAAGTGAACAGTCTCTCTCATGTATATAATAAAGACCAACCTGAAGGAATAATAACGAATTGAATTTGTGGAGTTACTACCTGGCCTAACATGGTATCAGAGTAGGTCCTATTTTTAGTATTCCTACCTTTGTAACTCCATTTTTCTGCCTATTTTCCTATTCTGCCCATATTTCAGAACTGACACGCCTGGTATTTTCTCTGGGTTCTCTGCCATAATAATTTTCTGCACCTTCTTCTCTAGAACGATTTTCATAATCCCCTGTCTCACTAATGCGCGCTTGAGTGCTGTGTGAGAGAGTGTTGTTGAAGTGTGCGGGGACACGATTTTTTTTGGTGGAAGAACTACTCCATTCTGAGGCTGTGTTTGGTAGGTCGGAGGTTCTAATCTACTGTTGTGGATAGTAAGGCACCGTGGCGAGATGACAAGTGCATTCCAATGTGAGCTTTGGACTGGTGCGCATCTGGTGCCTCCACGCTAAAATGAGGAACGAGAAACGCTGTCATCGAAGTCTTTTGAACACTGATGAAACTGATGGCATTGTTGGGTTTCTGCAGGGCTGCTCCGACAATTTAATGGGTACTGTATGGTGCCTCCATGCAGGAATACACATTGAATGTGTTGTTATATTTAATGCTGCTCCATATATTTACGCTGGTATACACTCACCATACACTGTCCCATCTTTATTTAACGTTGCCATCAAATTTAAATATTTACGTTGTGCCATATTTATTTGAATGTTGAAACCTGCGGTTTTTGTGTACTCTTTGTGATTTTTGTGTACTCTCTGCATTGGGTTTTTGTCATTGGAGTTGATCCTCAATACGTTTCAAATGAGTATTGACTGGAATATTGACATAAAGGATATACTTGCTGGAGAATTTTATGTGAGAATAGCTGAGAGGGAAGCTATTGGTATTTGCGTTGTACATTGAATGTACGCTCTCCCATGTGTCAATGGAGTGATCTTGTTTAACGCTGCCATATATGTGCTGTTTAATGCTGCATATTCTATATTTTAACGCTATCCAGATGAATGCAAATTGACATTTGAATTTTCTGTCCCATCATATCAGATGTATATTTTTTCCCATTAGGAGTAAAATTTTGCAACAAAATTTTTTGTTACAGAATGCATTCAATCATATCCAGTGTGGGAATAGTTCTCACTAGTAAGGAGAAATATCCTGAGTGGTCCTAGATGATAAAACACACCCTAATTTTCAATGAGTTGTGGAAAGGAGTGTGCATTGGAGACAGAGACAAACAGCCAAAAGAACCTACCTCAGACAAAGAGCTCGTCATTTGGGAAAACAAGAACAACAAAGCCTATGCATTAATTGCAGCATTTGTAAGTGAAGAGGTGAGTTGCCATGTTACGCTATTTTCAATTGCTTTCAAAGCCTTACAAAAGTTGAAAGAACTCTATGACTCACATTCTGCACTTGAAGTTGTTCAACTCATGATTAAACTCTTCACTCTTGAATTACAAAATAATGATTCTCTTGCTCTTGCATCCGAAGTAAAGTCTATAATGCATGATATCCAAGCCACTAAGGTTTATTTGGATATTCCTCTTATCGCTTTTCTCAAGGAAATTTATCCTACTTACTCCAATTATCTTGAGTCATTGCAAGCAAATGGAAATCTTAAAGATATTACCTTTGACTGCCTTGTGAAAATTTTTTCTGAAAGAGAAAAAGCTTTTGGAAAGAAGACAGCCCCTGAATCTTATGAAGAGGATGTGTGCCTTGCTCATAAAGAAAAGCATCCTGGTCAAGATTCTCTCAAAGGAAGAGGTGGTCGAAGAGGAAGAGGAAGATATTTCAGAGGCAAGGGGCGCAGACACTCTCAAGGAGAAAAGGCAGATTTGCACTACATATGGTGCAAAAGAAATGGATCACATGATGCCTCTACATGCAAGCTACCTTGGGACAAAATTGAGCAGCAAAGAAATCAACCCAAAGGTAAAATTGATGATACAGGCAAAGGTAAAGCACTTGAATCCGCTCACTATGTTGTGGCACAATGTAATATTGGAGTAAATGAAGATTTATTTAATGCCTCACTTGCTTCTTGGAAAAATGATTGGTTGCTTGATTCAGGAGAAACTTGCCACATGACTCATAGAAAATATTTTTTTGAATAATTTACTGACAATGTTGATGGAGCAGTATACTTTGCAGACCAATCAAAAATAAAGCCATCAGGGCTTGGCACAATCATGCTTAAATTTTTTGGTCTCCCAGACATTATTCTGCATCATGTTCTATATCTCCCACAGCTGAAGAGAAACTTGTTGTCCTTGGTCCACATCCGCCAGCAAGGTCACTCCATTCATATGTTTGATGGCAAGCTTGAGGTGAGAAAAGCATCTAACCACTCACTTGTCATGAGGGGAATAGAAGAAGAAAGGATTCTCAAGCTGCATGGTACCTCTACTCATGCACCACATTTCTCATACAATTCTCATTATGAAGAAGGTACACTTCCATCAAGTTTATTATGGCATGCTATATTTGGACATTTGAACTATGACAGCCTCCACTTGTTGAAGAAAAATGGTGTTGCTGGTTTGCGTACAATTCCTAGGAAATTTAAGCAATGTGATGCTTGCATTCTAGGAAAGCATAGCAAACAGTATTTTCATGATTCACATTCAAGAGCACATAGAAAACTTGAACTCATTCATTTAGATTTATGTGGTTCAATTCCTGTTCCTTCTGCAAATGGAAATAAATATATGATGACATTTATTGATGACTACACCAAAATGTGTCAGGTTTATTTATTGAAGAGCATATCTGATGCTTTTCAAACATTCAAGAACTTTCATAAATGGATTGAAAATGATGCAAAATCTCATATTGGGTCTATTTGCACTGATAATGGAAAAGAATACACATCAAATGAATTTGAAAACTATCTTTGCCAACATGGGATCAAACATCAAATGATTGTACCTTATAATCCCCAATAGAATGGTGTACCTGAAAGAATGAATCGGACAATCTTAAATATGGTACGCTCCATGCTCTTCTTAAAAAATGTAAAGATAATGTTTTGGGCTGATGCTGTTCTATGTGCTGCATATATAAAGAATAGATGTCCATCTAATGCTATTAGAAACAAGACTCCATATGAAATGTGGTATGGGCATGTTCCTTCGGTAAAGCATCTTAGGGTCTTTGGTTCCACCTGTTATGCCTTGATACCAAAGGTACATAGAAACAAACTTGGTGCAAGAAGTCGTAAGTGTATCTTCCTGGGGTATTCAAACACCTCCAAAGCATACCGTCTCTATGATGAAGTCAATAAAAATTTTGTTGTATCTAGAGATGTAATTTTTCTTGAATCATCCAAAACTGACAATGTTGTTGAGCGGCAACTTGATCGCTTGGATAGATTCGCAAATGCAAAATAATCTCAAGAATTTGATAATCAAATTCCACATCTTGAAGGGGGGGTTCCTATACTAGATCAACATGTGGAATCTTCTTCTGAAGAACTCTCTCCCCCGCATGAAACTCCAACAACAGATGATGCTTTAAGTGATGTGATTGATAGAATTGGGAGACTCAATCTTGATTCAGTCCTAACTCAATCAACGGAGCATCCTGGACCATCTGAGAAAGTTCCCCCAAAGTGGCTGGCAAAGACACTTGAAAGTGTTCATCTTGATGAGGTTGGAAAGATAGGAACTAGAAATTCAAACCAGCAAAATGGAGGTGATGTAGATGACTCTAATTCACCTGTTGATATGGATGTTTCTTATGATTGTAAATTGAACTTGTCTATAGATTTTGAACCAACTTCCTTCAAAGAAGCTGCTTCTAATGATGAATGGAAAGAAGCAATGTAAAAGGAGTATGATGCCCTCATAAAGAACGACACTTGGAAGTTGGTTGATCCTCCATTAGGAACCAAACCAATTGGTTGCAAGTGGGTCTACAAGAACAAGTATAAAGCTGATGGCTCACTTGACAAGCACAAAGCCAGGCTTGTGGCAAAAGGTTTTGCACAGAAGGAAGGAGTTGATTATGAGGAGACTTTTCCCCCACAACAAAATGGGCTACCATCCGGACACTCTTTGCCCTAGCAGCTCAGAACGGTTGGAAAGTCCATCAAATGGATGTAAAAACTGCTTTCTTGAATGGATATCTAAAAGAGAATGTTTTTATGCCCTAGCCTGAAGGATTTACTGTGAAAGGACATGAACATAAAGTATGCAAACTTGTGAAATCCTTGTATGGCCTCAAACAAGCACCACGAGCCTGGTATGAAAAACTATCTGAGCATATTTTGAAACTCAATTTCAAACATTATGATCTTGATGATGCAACTTTATTTATCAAAAAAGTTGGCAAAATAATTGTATATCTTGTGGTATATGTAGATGATATTTTGATGATAGGGAATAATGAAAGCTACATTGCATCCATAAAGAAGGAATTGGGGAAAAGTTTTGAAATGACTGATTTGGGCTATGTTCATTACTATCTTGGTATTGAAGTAACTCAACATCCAAAGTCCATATTTATTTCTCAAAAGAAGTACATTGGAGATTTGTTGAACAGGTTTGGCATGACATAATGCAATCCTCTTACTACTCCAATGGAACAAAACTTAAAGCTCACATTTATTGAAGGAAAAGAATTTGAGGATGCAAAAAAGTATAGACAGCTTATAGGAAGTCTCAACTACCTAACTACTACCAGACCAGACATTTCATTTGCTGTTGGAATCCTCTCCAAGTTTATGCAAAAGCCTTGTGAGGGACATTGGTCTGCTGCAAAAAGAGTTCTAAGGTACTTGAAGGGAACTCAAGACTTTGGAATCAAGTATACACGGGTGGACGACTTCAGCTTGATTGGATACTCTGATTCAGACTTCGATGGAGACAAAGAAACTGTGGTATCTACTTCATGATATGCTATGAGTCTTGGATCAAGAGTTGTCTCATGGAGATCACACAAACAATCAGTTCGAGCAGATTCCACAACAGAAGCAGAATATGTGGCAGCAGCTGAGGCAACAAAAGAAATTGTGTGGCTCAGGAACATTCTTGAAGATTTGTAGGTAAAACAAGTACAATCAACTCCACTCATGATTGAAAATACCTCTACAATAAAGTTGGCCAAGAACCCAAAGTTCCATGATCGAATGAAGCACATCAATACTAAATATCATCTGATTCGACATCATGTTGAGGCCAAGATAATCCATCTTTGTCATTGTTCCACTAATGAAAAAATTGCAGAGATATTCACCAAAGCACTTGGAAGAGAAAAGCTTGAACGATTCAGAATGATGCTTGGACTCACCAACATCCCTTCAGATTACGGGGAAGAATGTTGACACCTAATCATCAGGATTAGGTGAATAAACACAATTGATGTAAATAAATAATAAGAAATATGAACAGTCATCAAGAGATGAAGTGAACAGTCTCCCTCATGTATATAATAAAGACTAACTTGAAGGAATAATAACGAATTGAATTTGTGGAGTTACTACATGGCTTGACAGCTTCGTTCCATAAATCTTAGTCCATTTTTCTAAATGATCGTGTGGATCATTCCTTCCATCATATTTCTCTATTAGGCGGACTTTTGGTCAACCAAACCACAATATCATCATTTTTCTGTACTCGCGCCACCTATCAAAACTGTCTTTATGAGTACTCCACCACCTTGCAGGCATAGCGCGTGGTGCCAAATCCAATGCTTGGAAGCGATGATTCTCAGGAACTTCCGTTTCAAATGCATCCAAAAAATTTTCTACATAAGTTAGACCATCATAATAAGGCAAACTTCTTACCTCAGATGATACACATTGCAATGATTTAGTCATCATATTACAGCGCAACGTAGATACTTCATGCAACCTATTCTGCCAGTGTTCCAATTCCTCATCTGAATCTGATGTACAAGAACTTTCGCAGTCCCATGCAATGCATCCATTAGCTATCAGATTAACCCAATCTTGATCTCACACTGTTATCTTATAGATTTGGTCCAAATCATCATCGCTTTCCTCATAATCGCAGACTGGTTGAGTATAGTGTTGTCCTTTTGTAGGGTCCAAAGGTAATACTATGCAGAGTGGTTTCCTCTCAAATGACATTGTCTGCTTCTTCAGATTGATTACCCCATTCATGTTGATAGCCCAATCAATTCCTAGCAGCGCGGGGTATGGATTGTTGTCATCAACAATCTCTATTACTTCAAAATTGACCAACGCACTCGTGCCTTCTATATCTACTGTTACTTCCTATAATATTCCCATAGGGATAATGTTCTGTTGATTTTCCATCCTCAATTGAATCAAAGACCACTGTAGCACAGGTCTCCCCATTCTTTCCCATGTCTTCTTAGACAATATGTTCGTGTCTAACCCAAGATCCAGAATAACTTGATCCATTTCATAATATCCTATTTGTGCAGGGGTCCTCATCTCATGCCTTATGCTTACCAATTTTTTCTGACTACGCGAGGCCCTTCAGGAGCATTTTCTTTACCAGCACACTTATTTATCAATTCCTGTAACCCTTCCACAGCCTTGCTATCGTGTGGCAGCTTCATACAGGTCTCCAAGAAGGTGGTAAGCATAGAGGGGTCAACTTCTTTAGATAAATTATCCTAAATTCTTGAGGTAGAGGTCTCAACGAAGCTTTTATTTTCTTCCATGAATGTTTCTTTTACACGCTCCAAGTCAAACCCAACTTCTTTTTCTGGATCTTTGCAGACCCACTCACTTTCTTCAGGGTACTTTCCTTTATCCTCACCAGTTGTCATTTTGCATCACAGCACGATATTCACATTGGGATCCTCTTCACGGGGTTCGACGCTCATCATCTGCAGATTCTGTGTAGGTTGTTGAGGCTGCACCCTCTTCTCCTACATCTTAGATATCAATACAGGGCAATATTCTATCGCGTGGTCAAACTAAGTATAGTATCGGCACAAAAGGCGTGTCTGGATTGTACACTCCTGTGTGTAGTGTCCTGGCAACTCCACAATTGTAGAAAATAACTTTTCCCCTACCTCTACCAGGTCCTCCTCCTCATCAGCCTCATTCACGCCCCTGATATGCGGTCCCCCAATGCATTGATCTGGAGGTCAATTTTCTGTTTGCATTCGATATGCGGTCATTTTTTCCATCATCAATTCATAGCTAAGGCAGTTACACTCATCGTGACCCACCGATTTACACAAGTTGTAGAATAATTGTCGTGGCATGTGTAAAAACTTCTGAAACAAGTGGAAATTGTCTATTACATGTTTTCCAGCTACCTGACAGATAGCGGACCATAGCGCGAGCCCTGTACTTGGCCCTGCTTGAGCTTCCAGCCTCAGAGGCATTGTCCCTCCTCCTGCAACATAATTCGCGAAGACAGGGTAGTGATCTTTGTCATGTCCCTGGCTTTTACACTTCAGGCACCAAACTTCTTCATGCACCTCTAGCCTAGCCACTCTATCCTTCTTCAAGCTTTAAAACTCTAGGCAAAGATTCTGCAACTCCGCGTGAATCTACTGAACTCCCAAAGCAGCATTCTGAATAGGTGTTTCATGCAATCTCATTGCAATTTCCAGGGCTTCCGCCTGGGTCCCTATCTTCTGCTGTGATAAAGAAACCCTTAGGTGGGGCAAGAGCAAGGCTACAAACCATTCGCGGTGCTTCTCATCTGCAATATTCATATTAGCTTTGTGGATCTAGAATTTCAGCGTCTGATCCAGTTCCGAGGGTATTTCACCCAGCCTCATCATGATTTCCTTCAATCCAATGATAGATTGTGATTCATACTTGGGCCTGCTAAATTTCTTATTCAACGTAGTTTGAGTGTTCGCTAATGATGCCATCGGGTTATCAGTGCAGTACTTGATGTACCATGTTAACACGAAATCCTGTAGAGAAGTAACCAACTGCACTTTCTTCATATGATCACCTGTAATATTCTATGCTATCCACATGGTATTCTCCACGAACCAAAACTGGTCCGAGTCCTCATTTTCCAAGCCCTTTAAAATGGGCAACTTCATTGTATTTGACATATTGAACGGTGGTGGTGGTGTGGGTGAAGGTGTATGCTGTGGAGGTGGAGGTGGAGGTGGTGTGGATGGATGAGGTATTCGTGGAAACAATTGCCTTATTAACTAGACATTGCTTTGTGGTGAAGCCTGTGTTTCTCCCTCATCATCACTCAAAGGAGGCTCGATTAATGGGCTATATTCAGGGCCTGTTCTTCCTCTATCCCTAAATAACTTTTCACTTCTCATAGCTCCAAACATCAAGGTAATGGCATAACCCTATTTTCACACAAGAGAATTTTAATCCAAGTATTCAAAGATCTTAAATACTTACCTCGTGGTCCCTCGAAGAAGCGTCACTCTGCATTGTTGTAGTTGACTGAGGTATCGACCAAGAATAATGTGACAAATACTCATATGACTCGATCAAGCCAGTGATCGACGATGCGTGAGATTTTATCTTCAAAAGCTTCCAATCTCCGCACTAACTCCAGGGTCCACACTATTGGACCATCAAGCCTCCACCTTCCTTGGCCATTTGCCAATTTAGCGATCCACTCATATAGTTCGATCAGGAAGGTGTAGAAGAAGATCTCATGTATTTTTGTGTATAGGTATCTGTCCAACCACTGTTCTTTCATTAGGTGCGGGTTTCTTCTTTCTTGCTCCGCGAATTTGTGGATATTTCTATCCAACCACTCCTTAATTTATTTCTTAGTTGGATTCTAGTGATGTGACATCACACATCTCTTTATGCAGATCCTGGTCCTGAAAACAGAACCATTTGTTGGCTTAGTGGGTCCTGACCCAGGTTCAAAGTTAGTTTTGCCAAACAAATTCCTACACTACTGGCCCTTTCAGCATCAATCCATAGAGCGCAGATTGAAGTCTCACCCAAAGAAGTATGGGGGGATGTTGGAACCAAGTTTTCACACCCGAAGATGAGCGTGATGTCATTTTATGCCCTAAATTCACCTTCGAGCAGATCGATAAGCCTTTAGGGCTTATCAATATAACTCCCCTTAATCAACCTCTATACCTCCACGAACATTTACGATTGTCTTTTGCGGACCCTGATTGAATTAAGTGTTTAATAACTTCCACATACAATAAGATATTCTTCGCGTAAAAAATTAACAATAATTACGTTCATGTAACAATATCAACGTGTAAAGTCGCGCATTAATACACCATTATTTCATAAACCTATTATAACATAAGGCACTTTCATATTACATAAGTGAATAGACAAAACACAGGAATTTTGGAATAATCTCTTTATTAATAATCAGTTCAATCTTATAGACTCAAGACTTCCCTGCGCACTTAGCTGCAGGGATCTGAGCACTTAGTTGCAGACTCTACTCTAGGTCTCTACACACACAGTTGCATAGCCTTTATTCCTACCCTTTTCGATAACTCTTTAGACTTCTCCCATCGACAATCTTCATTACTTGTCTTAGACATCCTAAGACACACCTATTTATACAATCCCATGGTCCCCAAACCATGGGTAGATCTTCAAAAGGCGACTCAACTTACATAAAAGAAGGGTAAAACGGTTTATGAAACTTTAACTATCTACGCACTCCACGACCACACTTGCAGAGACTTTACACTTTATACAACAAAACTTGGGCCTTTTTCCCCAAAACTTGGGCATTTTCCCAAAAATTGACCCTAGGGGACCCTATCCCAACAATGTTGAGCAGGTGGAGGAGAACTCAATTTAAAAGCAGTTTGGACACTCGATATCATTGAGGTCGAAAATAACCAAACTGGCATGCCAATGGTCAATCTAGGAAGGGACAACATTTCCATATAAGGAGTACTAGTATTTCCTAAAGAAGGAAAAAGACTAGGATTCCCGTCAGAGGGGTTTCCTTGACTGGTAGATTCAGGAAATGTTGCCATTCTTATCAACCTAAGATCTACTAAGGAGTATTTCCATAGGAAGTATGTTGTTCCATGGTCAATTAATTGATTTTAGAAATTAAAAAAACAAAATAAAAGATGAGTAAGCTAGGCAAGAGGGTTTAAAAAGTATCCGTGAACCACGATATACACCTTAGCCAAAACCAAAGACTTAACGTACGACAACCAATCTCCCTGAATGTTGTGTTCGACGTATCATGTTTAACAAGTATCTGAAACCTAGTGGGGTCTCCCAATATATACACGATGGTACGGGGAGCATAAGTTTGTGTTAGTGTTGTCTAATGAATAACCATTTGATGAGAGTGTTCCCATATACTTTCCATATGTGGAGTACCTCCGATATACCCAAGAGTACTGGAGAACGATCCTATATACTTCTGTACGTGGAACAATATTTCACCCCCGGTGTAAGAGCCCTATCCTAGGGTCTTCTAACAGATCTATTTTTGATGAATTTAAATGCAATAAGAGGTAATGGTTTACTTTCTTACAAGACTTTTAAACAAATAAAATTTTATCATTTACATTCTAATCCTTATAACTTATGGTGAACATTTCATTTTGATAAATTTACATGAGTAATCTATAGAGGAATACTTGTACCAGTGGCTGGTGGAGATGCCTTTGAGCTTCTACTCCTGCTGAATGCTCCTCTTGACTGAACCAATTGGATCTACCTCCCAGCCAACTAGGAAATAATTCCTATCCCAGGAAACCTCCACAAGTTCCCTAGCCCTTCGAGCCCAAGTCCAACCATATGTAGTGTGTGTGTCCAAGATGATTGTTCCAGACCAAGATGAACAATATTTCCCTCTTCTAAACAACCCAAGAAACCTCCATAGGTTCCTAAGGTCTCCAAAAATCACAACAAATCCTAAAATCACAGCCAACCCAAATCACAGCCAATCTCAAAATCAAGCAAGACCCCACATGCCCTTTTCTCCCTCCCCCCTTCCCTTTTAATACCCTCTCTCTCTTCTCCATCTCAACCACCTCTCATTGATGTCATTAACTTTTGATCCATCCTTACAGTTGACTTCTCTTCTCCCAAGTAAACCTAGGAGTACATTTGGAAATGTGATATGAATATAAAATTGGGAAATTAATGGGAGAGGACCATGTATTATCCCAAGTAAATCTGAAAGTACATTTGGGAATGTGAGATGAATATATATATATATATATATATATATATATATATATATATATATATTGATAATTAAATGGAGAGGACTATGTCTTCTCCCAAGTAAATGTGAGAGTACATTTGGGAATGAGATGTAATTAAATGGAGAGGACTATGTCTTCTCCCAAGTAAATGTGAGAGTACATTTGGGGATGAAATGTAATTAAATGGAAAGGACCATGTCTTCTCCCAAGTAAATGTGAGAGTACATTTGGGAATGTGAGATGTAATTAAATGGAGAGGACCATGTCTTCTCCCTAGTAAATGTGAGGGTACATTGGGGAATGTGAGATGAATATATATATTGATAATTAGTTGGAGAGGATCATGTCTTCTCCCAAGTAAATGTGAGGGTACATTGGGGAATGTGAGATGAATATATATATATATATATATATATATATATATATATTATTTGAAATAATGGAAGGAGACCACGTCCTACCTAAGATTCAATTTGAGAAGGCAGGTTGGGAATTTGAATAATAGAAATCATGAATTTCATGTTAGACCAATATTTCTCAATATTTTTAGATAATGTAAACATTGATAAAATTTGTAGGATAAGATATAAGTGGGGCATTTTTTTTTCCTGGAGAGCAACCAATTAAGCCCCAATGCAAGGAGCTTCTTAGAAATATAGTTTGAAGGATAAATATTGCACTTCCCCTCCATCTTGATTTATTAGCATTTTGAACTCAACCTCGAACTTTGATAGTCTTAGGACATGTACTTTTGATCTCAGGTTTCTAGGCATTTTTATTAAGCCATTAACATTGGTATAGTTAGAGATAATTAGGCCAAGAATATCAGTTTACGCGACGCTAACTGTAATTTATTGGTAGAATAATTAAAACACTTAAGATAACTTGGGAACCTATACAATACATTGTCATAGCAGCCCAAAAGTACCTGAACTGCTGGTTAGGGCTGTGTGAAGGTCAATTGTACACCTTCGCGGAGGTATTGAAGGGTGGAATATAGGGTAGATCGATAAGCCCTAAGGCTTAGCGACCTGCTCGAAGGCAGGAGTAAGGGGTATAAATCGACATCAAGACCATCTCATGGTGCGAAACTTGGTTCCAGCATCCCCCCATACTGTTTCGGGTGAGACTTCGGTCCGCACTCTGCGGTTTGATGCCAAAAGGGCCAGTAGTGTAGGGATTTGTTTGGATGACTAATGTTGAACCTAGGTTAGGGCCCACAAAGCCAACAACGGGTAAACAATAGAAGACATAGTTTTCAGTGTGACTATACAGGTAAAAACAAGTGTTGCCAGTGCGACTATCACTGATAAAACTTGCGTTGAGAGAGAAATATGGGAAAAAACAAAAAATATTTTAAAAAACATTCCAGACACAACACTCTAAGTCCATAATCAGTGAAGGTGTAGACCTATATAGGCTCAAACTAACTGAGAACTCAATGGTCAGTCAAAATAATCAAGAGATTAGATCGAAAAAGAGATTTAAGAGGCTATAGCAATCCCCAACGGAGTCACCATTTTGATGTGAAGGTAAATCCCATTTGTGGATAGAGGTGATCCCTCTAGCCCAATGAGTGGGTCTAGCAACAAACTAAACAAACTAACATACACTTTCCTAGCTTATGTTTAACAAATACAGAGAGAGAGTGGCCTACCTTGCTTCGATGCTAATTGCTCAATCCTTTGGAGATCCTTTGCTTCCAGGCTCACTTCTTACTTGTTCTGCACATCCGAGTACCTAAAATAAATATCAAAGAGCTATGAAAGACACAAGAGCATATATGGCATACATCAGACATAAACTACTTAATAGATTAAGGAGTATTAAGCTAAAAGCATAAACATTTACACAATTATGGAAAGTGAACATCAGATGTATATATTAATAAGCTAAAAAGGAAATCATACAAACTATGCCTTGATGTTGGAGACCTACTTTTGGTGGATGTCCATGTCCAAGAAAGACTCTTCAAGCACTCCTTCTCGAAGTTAGAATGGGTGACATTTGGGCGTAATCGCAGTATAGGAATGCAAGCAATCAATGACCAGCCATTTGGGGATGGAAGGGAGTTGATTTATAGGAAGGGAGATGGAGTCAAGGATCCACAAAAGAGGGAGGAAGGTCCACATCTCAAGGGGAAATTCCATAATGATAATATCAAGAGGTCTAAATGGGAGGGCTCAACCATATCAACAACAACCAATATCCAACTCGCTGTTCTTGAAGTTTCTAGTGCACGAAGGTTCTCCTCCAATTTGGAAAACCTGCTAGAAGAGGTTCAACATGAGTTTTCATATCCTTGGGTTCTTCAGAGAGGTTTGGTTTGTATATCATGATGGATATGCTACACAATTGTCAATGTTTTGGCACTTCGGGATATGGAACGGGAAGTGAATAGGAGGTGTGACAAAATATTGTGTAACAGTTGGATCCATCAAACACTAGGAGCTTACCTACAACTATGATTGTTGGAAACTAGATCACTACTGAGAGGGGACGGACATGATAGTTGAATCAAAGACCAAGATCACAAGCCTTGTTTCCACACTAACGCTATCTAAACATTGACAACATGCTTTATAAAGCTTCTCTGTAAGCCTAAGGGTGCATTAGTGACCCTACTAACTCTAGTTTTTAGTTCGGGAACAACGTTAGTGGATCCTAATGAGAATCTAGAGGTAAAAGGAGTGAATTGACTCATAAATATTTCTATATTCCCTCCTAAATCTACTAAAAAAACGAGGAAACATCTCAAGTTCGACCTATTTGTGGGATTTCTAAATCCTAATGAAGGAGGAAAATGGGAAAGAGCTGAAAAGCATGGAAACATCATTGCTTTTACCTTAAGAGACTCATGGAGGAACTTGGAAACCCTAACTCAATTGCTACATAAGCAAAGCTAGGGTTATGGTGAAGGAGGTCAGATCATTTGAAAGGATAGCTTACTTGATTATCGATCATAGTCTCAAATCTAAGCATAAGAAGTTGGTAAGAAGAGAGAGAGAGAGAGAAGCTGGAGGGCTAAGGGAAGGTTGATGGAATAGATGGTTGTAATCACTCTTCCGACATTAATATAGAATTGCAGTTGTATTGTCTACTCCGTGGTGTTGGTACTATCATTCATTTACTTGTTTGTCCAATACCTTTTAGCATGAGTAGCTTAGTTATGTGTAACTAGATGTCTTTTATGTATTCATGTATTAGTTATCAAGGTTGTATGTTGTGATTATGCTTATCTCTTCTATGTGCAGAAATTGATTTGGAGCCAGCTCAGGGGACTTCCACCTAGTTGCATTGCGCTCTCCAACAAGTCTACACATAGGCTTGAGGTAATCAATTTGTTTTTCTTTGATAGTTAGTTATTGTTTATGGAAATGCATGTAACTCTGTGACAGCTGCAGATAATCTTACAGTCTACCAAAGGTACCGGGAAGACCTTTGAGGGTATCTCCATTCTCCATACACTATGCATTTTGTCCTATAACAGAATTGGCAACTCTGTTGGGGACTATACATTTATTTCCTGGTTCACCCGGATAGTTCTCAGTTTCCTCCTCCTTCTAAGACCTCCCTATACTTCTGCATTCCTTTTCTAGCCCATCAAGACCTTGTTGCATTCTTCCCTCACATATTCAGCCTTGGATCTGATCCTAAAAGCCCTATTTTGAACTCTTTTCCCACACTAACGCAGGTTAGCAGAGTAAACAAAGCTTTATAAAGTTCTGTTTCTACACAAACTGTGCATTAGTGGACCGAGTAACTCTCTATGGCCACTGCTACAGAGCATTAGTCCCCCAAATTTTTACCTACAACTGTGTCAATAAACTCAAAGGGATGGGAAACTTGCTCATGGACCGAAAGAGGATCTGCAGCTGCATTTTGTTAGAAAGATCTGTGTCCTAAAAGAATTTTATTTTTTAGGAAATAAGTTTTTTTCTTTCTTAAAAAGTTCTTATCAAAGAAAAATCAACATTTTTTATTTTTTATTCATTCTTCTACTTAGCTGGTTAAAATCTGCTTTATTTTGGTTTCAAATAGTTGTTATAAAGCATTGGAAATATTTCTATTGGTTATGTTGTGTATTAATGACTAGGATGCATGGAACAAATATGAATGTATGAAAGACTCTCACTCATAGAATACAACTTATTTCATTGAATTGAATATCTTCAAGCATTGTATTTTGCATGATTTTTGAGTCAAAGTCCCACCACACATCATACATCAACAACCCTACCAAAGGCACTAAAAAAGTACACTTAAAATTGACCTAAAATCAATCATTAAGTCTTTATAGAGAAAACAAACATTAGTTCAGGCTAGGATATTGGGATAGGCAGTGTGAGTAAACTGCCCAAGATTAGAAACCAAAACTAGTGTCATTAAAAGACAGAAAATTCCTTTTGCACTCATACTATCGGGACCACTCTAGTTAAAGTGGAGCTAAATACGAGACAACATTAGATTGTAAGTGAGGTAGCCCGCCTTCACTTGCAACTCCTTTGGGTATTTTGTGTATTGGGGATCCCTTTGAGGATTTCAGAGATGAGTTGGGGACTCAGGTATCCTGCCCACACAGCTTACTGTCTGCTACTATGTCTCCCCCGGTAGTGCCTATGATCTGAGGTATCCTTAGTGGCCATACTTTTAGGGACTTATACAAGGTGACTGGGGCGGGCTACCTTGGTACCTAACACAGACGGACCTACTTTGTCTTCAGTTTTTTGGAGGGTTCTCGTCTTCACGAGAGTACTTAGCCCCTCAATCTGAGGTTCGGGCAAAGCTGTAGAGCAACCGTAACTGTACATTTGTCTAGCCCTCTCTGTTATTCATTGTGATACTAGTTTCATCTCTAGTGATCGATGCTTATCAGACAGGGTCATTTCCCTCTGTTTACTGCTTGTTTCACTTAGTGTATTTTTTATTTTTTATATTTTAGGCACCCAAGTGTTATCATTGAGACTTTAAAAAATATCACAATAAAATCTATTGATAAAAATTAATGGTCACCATGGCTACATTCGACTCTCATCGTCAATCTAGATGATTGTTAGGACTTCCTCCACTCATTGTGGAAGATCCGCCAAGCTCCAGTGAACCAGATTCCCCATCTTCGGGAAACTAGTCTCCAAGATCTCACATAGAATCTATTTGGACAACCGATGATTCAAGTTTACGAGAGGATTTCTTCATTGTAGGATGTCTTCCTCCCTACAACCCTCCGATCATAAATCCGTTGGACCCACTCTTGGTTCGTGTGGCACCTATACCCCCAGTGTCTTTAGTTGGAACATTTCCATCCATCCCGTCAATGACTAACGGGTCGTGGAACTTTGTGGACACTTTTGGTCCCCCACCACTTCCCTAGTTGATAGTCACCACCACACCATTGATGGAAAACCTTGCTATCCCTTTTTTCCTAGGTACAAACACTCACATGACACCCTCCACGAGTGGAACCCAGCCTATGCCGAGTTCCAACCCTTTAGTGTCAAACTCTATACCTTCGACAAGTGCTACATATAGCACTCCTTATAACGCTCAATCTAGCATGGTTAGTGCAGGTCCCCTCAATGAACAATATGGTTGACATCCTTTGTACAGTTCAAACCCCCAGATTCAGTATCTGGAAGCACTCCCAAAATGCATATAGTGGTTGGAAATGTAACAGTTCCCCCTACATTTTCAGGCATGCATGGTCAGTCATTGATCGACATGAGTGCTCCTTATATCAATCTAGGACATATGGTTAGTTCTGTGGTGGGCGATAATCCTCAAGGAGGTCCCAACCAATCCATGGGGGCACCCTACTCACAATTTCAAATGATTCAAGGGGGCACTACTTATCCTGGGGGCAATTCTATACCCCAACATCACAATCCCCATGGAAATCCACATTACAACGCCATACCCCAAGGCAACTACTATACCACATAGCCTATGTATAATATTGGGACTCAAATGATGGGAGGACCACAAGGATCCTAAAGTCATATGTCATCACCTTGGTCCGAGTCGGGGGCACCACACACTCTACCTTTCTTGGCAACGTTGGATATCCCCGACTTTTATAGACTTAAAAATGACCCCATCTATCATAACTTACTTTGGCCGCCAATCTCGCATAAAATACAACAGACATCCCTAAGTTTGATGGGAAACAAGGGGAGGATCCGGGCACCCATATCACCACCTATCATCTTTGGTGTGTTTCTAACTCCATGGTGGATGATAGTGTCCGGTTACGTATTTTTCCCCTCACCCTCATGGTGGTAAATTGAGTTACCACACGCATCAGTAAATACCTTCGACGCTCTAGCGATGGAATTCTTAAAGAACTTCCAGCTACCCATCCGCTATGAGACTGGGACAGAGCTCCTCACTTCATTATGTGAGGATACCTCCACCCACATCTCTGATAATATACATGAATGGAGATGTAGGCAAAGGTTAGCCAAAGCTCCCCTCTTAGACTATCTCTTAGCAGGCTGGTTCTGCAATATCCTACTCCCTCAAATCGCTAAGGATGTCGCCTTAGGTGGTGCGGTCACAGAAGACCAATCTATACGCCATGCCCAACACTTAGATCTGATATAGTCACAGTCTGGCACTATTTACGATGTAATCCCCAATGCCCCTCACAACTCCAATGCTTACGCTACTTAGCACCCCAGAGCGCACGCCGATGGGATTATCCGAAACCTCTAGGACTACTATAAAACAACTCAGCGGTCACATTTCCTAGATGTCAATGGACCCCTCTACCAAAGCGACTACTCTTCCTACCACTGCGACAAACTTTGTGCAGTCTACGCAAAAACCCGGTGGTAAGAACAAGAAGAGTAAGAAAAAGATCGCTCCTTCTGAGGAGTAGTCAACAAAGTGCAAAACTAAAAGCAGAAGGTCGTTGCGCCTCTTAACGATGGAAATGATAAACCCACCAGATTCCCTTGCAAAATCTGTGCTGAAGACCACATGACTATTGCTTTCCGTGTATTCAAGAATGCATAGATTTCATTGCTAAAAAGGATACTGGTAAGACCCCCGTTGTCCTTAATAATCCCTTCCCCACTCAGCAGCAACAACACCTCATTGCAAACTAACCCCAACCCCCGCAAGGGGGCAACGGTGGTTGGTGAAGGATCTTCTACTGTTTACACCTTTGAAATGGTAGATATACAAACAAGAGCCAAATCCTACGGAGCTCCTATCGCTCATGCAGAGGAACCTTCCTCAAGTCAAAACCCACCACCACCCAATGATTTGCATATGGAAAGGCTAGTTTCTGACCTTGTGATTCACCCCCCTAAAGGGGAAATTCGACGCAAAATGCACAATACATCTACACGTGCCACCCAAAACTATAGCATTGTAGAATATTTGGCACAAGCGTCGTTGGCTATGTCAGCGCTCGAAGTATTAAAAACATGTCTAGCACAAAGGAAAGCTTTGCTTTTGGCTATTGGTGGTATCGACCCATAGGATTCCATGCTCGCAATTTTCAACATGGAAAAGTGTAAGCCTTCCCTTTCCCACCAGCTTGCATTTGAAGTGCAAATTTTTTCAAAGGGTAAAGGTATACATAGAACTATCATCGACGAAGGTTCTTCTACACGTCATGTCGGCTTCATATTGGCTTTCTTTGGGTTCTCCAACCCTATCCCTGTCGTTGAATTCCCTTAAAGATTTTGGCGACCACACTTTCATCCCAAAAGGTTACCTAGCCAGCTACCCCATCACTTTGTATGGGAAAATGGTAACGGTGGACATAGATGTCGTAGATAAAAAACTCGACTATAATCTCTTGTTGGGTCGCAGTTGGACGTATGCCATGACGACCATTGTATCTACTGTCTTTCGCATCATTCTATTTACATTGGATGGAAAGGTAGTTAGAGTGGACCAGCTGTCCTTTTGCACCCTGATTATTCACCGTTACCAAGTGGCTTTGTACGCCTAGTAGGTGGTGTACCTGACTCTTACGTCAGTATCGGTACCGGTCTACTGAAGGATTCTTCCCTCATGGGTTGTTTCCCTCTTTAGCCACCTAAGGTTTCACAGACGTTCAATATGATTTCATCCATTCCTCATGAACAGATCGATCCATGGATCCTACTGGTTCCTTTAGACATTGACAATTACAGAGAACAAATGCCATTGTCACTAGCTGAATCAGCCTACCAAGCCATTCAATCTGCGTCTGCATCTCCGGTCACTTTGGTTATGGCCAATGGTACCATCGCCCCTCCCATAATGGCTCCTCCTTTCGATCCACTCAATCAAGTCCTACCTATGGACGAAGCTATTCGAGAAATCATGAGTTTAGAGGAGCGACCTTGGGAGGACTCGCACCATCGTGTTTCGATATCTGATTCAGACATGATGCCTCTTCAAATCCTGTCCCCTGACATACCAGAAATCATTTACTCACCCTATATGACTATCCAAACTTTGGAGGCGAAAGGAAACATGGGAAATATTTCAAAGACATTTCTCATCTATATTTCTGTCAAGACAGACATCGTGGAAAACATCCCGATTAGAGTGGATTGCAATCCTATGGAAATTGCATGCTTCACCTATGTTTTTAAGGAATTCAGCGATGTATTCACCTAGTCTTATGAGGAAATTCCTGAAATAGATCCATCTATTGTCGAGCATGAGATCAAGCTTTACGAAAATCCTAAACTTGTCCGTTGAAGGCTTTGACTGGTCCATCCCCGCAAAATGGCAGCGATAAAAATTGAAGTAGAAAAGTTGTTACATGCTAGTTTCATCTATCCTGTTCCTTTAACATAATGGGTTTCCAATCTGGTTCTTGTCAGTAAAAAACAAGGGACCATCCACGTATGTGTCGACTACTAAGACTTGAACGCTGCGTGTCCCAAGGATAATTATCCGACACCGTTCATCGATCAAATCATCGACGACTACATAGGTTGTGAATCATTTTCATTCATGGATGGATTCTCAAGTTATAACCAGATTGCTATAAAACCCAAACACCAACACAAAACCGCCTTTGTCTGCCCATGGGGCATCTTTGCCTATCGAAAACTCCCATTCGGTTTAAAGAATGCTGGAGCAACTTTTCAAAGATCCATGGACTACGCATTTCACGATATCAGGCATATCGTTCAAGCTTTCTTGGATGACCTTCTAGCCCATTCCAAGAAATGAACACAACACCTAAACCATTTAAGAGCCATATTTCTGAGGTGCTGGTTTTACAACATCCCCCTGAATCCGCATAAATGTGTTTTCTTTGTCGAGTCTGGATGCTTACTTAGATTCATTGTCTCCAAGTACGAGATTAGGGTTGATCCCGATAAGGTAAAGGCAATTACTTAATTGCTCGAACCACAATCCATTCTACAGCTCCAATGTTTGCAAGGGAAAGCAAAATTTTTACGACGGTTCATCGTAAACTATGCTGAGTTGACGAAAGGATTTATGCACCTACTGAAGAAGGGAGTGTTGTATCTATGGGATGATCAAGCTCAATGATCATTTGATGTTGTTAGAGTCAGTTTGTTCAGCCCTCCGTCAAAGATCAAAACCTCTTTATTGCATTTCATTTTTAGGTGTCTTGCTCGATTCACTCAGTTGCATTCCGCTAGGGGCATACCATAATATGACGGTAGGGTCTTGTTATTCATTACCCCTCATTCAACAAAGAGCAGAGAGCACACACTATATGCACTGTCCTAAATCAAACCAACAAACAGTCTAAATGCAAATGCACATGCATGTATTTGTTTTCAGCCTTCTTAATGTGTGAATGATAAAAAGAAAGCTAAGCGCAAATCTGAATTATTTTTCAAAGTGACAATTACTAACAAGATTATTTTCAAAACAAAATGAGGACAATGACGACACTTTTCTATTTGGAATTGAAAACTTGCTTTCGACACTTAAAAAACTACTAATTCAAATCAAATACAAGAGTAACAGTGTAATCGACTATCACGAACAATCAGATTCTCTTCTATGACTAAAAACGACACTTGTGACACTTTCAAATCAAGAAACGATAGTTCAATCACGCTACTTCTTTGTAAAGGAGAACTGAAAATGACTCAAAAATACATAAAAAAATTTGCAGTTATTTGCACAATGGAGGTAGAATAACGGAAAGGAAGCGGGTTTCAACAGAGGTGTACTGACTATAGACAACAAAACTCTTGAAAAGAGCTGAAAAGAGTGAACACAGAAGCCAAAATCTAAGAGCAGAAAAGGTTTGATCAGTGCACCTGTAGCACAGGGAAACTGAAATGAAATGCACCTATTGCACTCGGGAAGTGCGATGCATTCAGGTTTCAGAGAAGACACAGTGCGATGGACCAGGGACAAGACTTTAGCTAGGTTCCGGGTCACAGTTTGCAGCTCAGTTCAAGGATTTAGGCCGAGTAAGTGGTAATCAGTAAATCAATCATAGGGGTAAATCTAAAGAGCTTACTAGAGCCACCACAAGGGCAATTAGAGAGCTTGTAAATCAATTGTTTAATTCATAAACAAAACCTGGAGATAGACTAAAGCAGCATTGATCTACTTTGCACTTGCATAGAAAATTCAGTTCGAAGGCTAGCTGGCTTGACTTCAGGCTCCGTCTGTAAGTTTATAAAGAAAACAAATGTAGATAAACAAACAATCTATTCGGTCCCCAGTGGAGTCACCATTTTGTTATCGTGAAAACTAGTGTCTATGCAGAGCTACTAGTCCCACTAAGGCTAGTAGCTACCTTAGAAACAAACAAAATAAAAACTACTTTCGTTTTCCTTTATGAGAAATAGATAAGAGGGGAATAAGGAGACCAACCTCCGTCTTGCGCTTGGTTCCTTGCTCGATTCCTCTCCCTTTTGATAGGTCTTCGCCGCTCACTTCCTCGTCTACCCAGCTTCAAAGAGCACCTGTAGAATCAGAGCAGCATAACACTATCCAAGAAAATAGATCTATTATCATAAACAATATAGGACCAAATGTATATTGACCACACAAATGCATATAACATCAATCATACGAGAATGTGGAGGAAAACTTGAATAGCTTTATTGATAATCAAGAAAGAGCAAAGAGGATTACAACCAATTGTTCTGACCTAGCATCATCCTCTCAGCAAGAAAGCCCTTCTTCACCTCATGAAAAGCTTAGATCACCCAACACTATGATATTGCCCCAAGAAACCAACAACACTTCCTTACAAGATACAAAATTCCAGCCTCTGGATCTCTGGGATGAGGGATCCATATATAGATGTTTGTAAGGGGAATGAGTAAGCTTTTGAGATTTGATTAGTGTCCTCTCTCTGATAGTTCTTGATTCCACTTGGAGATTGATGATCTCTTACTCATCCCTGGTTGAATGCAGAGAGGCAAGTGTCGCAGGAGAAGTTTCTGGAAGATTCCATGCTCCTCCACCTTGCGGATTGACCCTGCCATTTGTCCACTCCCGCCCATCGCACCCCATATAAGGGCTTTTCAACATGCATCGCACCTACTATGTGTATTCAGGTGGGATGCAACACACTTTAACCATGGAGCAGGTGAAATGGTCCAGTTTTGACCAGTTCTGAGTAGTTTTTCATGGAGAACTTTTGGGAGATGCTGTAATCAGTTGACCTTGTTCTTTTAGGGGTTGGAACAACAACTTTAGGGACTTAGGAGCCCTTAGTTTATGGACATTTGTGATTGGGGTTGCAGTGCCCAAAAATTTCTATAACAGCTTCCCCCTAAAGCATTTAATCTTTTGATGTCGGGTGAAATGCTTTATCATGAGGATCCGAAGTTTTTTCAAGCTGGAAGGCGACCTATAATAAGATACAAGATAATACATTATCTTCATAATATTTTCATGATCTAGCTGAGGCGGGCATTCCCATGCTAGCTTCATAAATTCATTTTCATGTACATGAGACAGACAATCGTCTGAGTGTAGATTGATGATTCTGGTGGAGCCATCATCCCTTAGATTGGATGATTATTTGTGCAGCAATGATGTACATTTGATGTTTTTATTCTCCTGAATATATATCGCAGCCCGGATGGATGAAACTAGGGGTCTTCAATCTCGTTCGATATTCACTAAAAGTACAAGTCGATCCATGTGAGAGATGTTCTGGAGTCGAACATGGAAAGACATCGCCTGATTACCAGCCAATGATGTAAGCTGTTAACAGGCGCGAGAGGAATCACCAATAATGATGATGACCCTCAAGGTACTACAGTACAATTCACATGGTGTGAATAAGGGACTTGGCGTCGAACACCACACAAAATATTTCGGTCGAAGACCATTGATGTAAACCTGTCACCGGAAGTGAGAAACTTGCCATTGAGGCATGCAAGCTTCAAAGTAGTGAAAGGGTTGTTCCTAGATCGACTTCTTGGATAATGAGCTGATGTCGACAAGAAGCAATCCGTCATAGGAGGGCCTTAGGGAATCCCACATCAATGACATGGAACGGAGAAAATGATTTTAATGGAGGTGAAAACGATCTGGTGATATAAGATTCAGGGTGGCGGTCATTGGTTGAAGGGAAAGTACCCCTAGGGTCCTTTGGGCTAAGACTCTACCAGACTGAAAATTGCTTATTCAAAGAAACACACACACACAGCCATCTTTTTTACTTTTAAGCAAATTCTAATGTTTAGGGCACATACCTAAGGTCCTACGTTCGAGAAGACCGTTAGGGTGCAAACCCTTCTTGGAGTTCCCTTCTTCTTTCTTTGACCTGCAAGACAAACAAATCAAAGAACACAACAGTACATGTATAGAAGTTTATATATAAATCATCTTTATGCTATAAAGTTAGTTATAAAAAATCTTTAAGTAACCACTTTCATAAGAATTCAACACAAGAATTTCATAAGCATAAAGAAAGATTATTCGGGAACAAAGACGTGTTTCTTTATATATAAAGGCAAATAAAGTACATATATCGGAAAGATATCACCTGAACACCTTCAGCAGGCTCCAAGCAAGCTTCCTCCCGGATTCGTTCCAGCCTCCAGCCTCCAACAAGAGCTCCTTCCAAGTCTTACTCAATGATGATGTCAAGGATGAATGATCACCAATACACATGGAAACAAGGGTTTCCTATGCAAAATGGGGGAAGTGCAGAATGCACCAAGGACTTCAGACCTGGTCTAAGGGAAAAATCTCAGCATAATAATCTTGCTCTCCTTTCTCTCTCCCCTTGGCCTTCCCTTTGATGTCTTTTTATACCCTCTCCAAAGTAGTTTTTTAGTTAGGAGTTGGTTGGGAACAGTTGGGCCACAGGCACTAACAGGTGATCCAACAGGTAAACCCGCGATCACCGCCCGAAAAAGAGGAAATTATATTTTTTTAAGTGTTTTAATAGATACACGCGGGTTGGGTATGACAGACCCGCGTGTACACGCGTTTAACACAGGGCAAAGTCGCGTATAAGGAATAAAACACTGTTTTTTAAATTTTTGGACCAGGTCTGGAAGGAGGGGTTGCCCTAGGCCATAAGTGCAGCATCACAAACCATAAGAGTGAGATTTGGAGCTATAACAGATGCCCCCTAATGTATGAGGTCAGAAGGGGAACATGATGGCCGAAATATATTAAGTAAGTACAAGGAAAGGAACTCTGCCGAAAAACCGAGGAGGACTTCACCAGAATTCAGCCTGCCAAGCCACCGAAAGGGGATCAGAAAGAAACACTGTCTGAGGCGGGCATACCCATGCTCAGGAAAAGTAAAGCATGTCCGCATATCAAGTACAAGCGGATCCACTAAGTATACAAGTATAAATGACTGTAAAATACATAATGGATCATCTGATCATAATGAGTAAGTACATGTCTGAATATCACATATAAAACTGTCAATGATGCTGAAAGATGCAACGGATCACTGAAATCAAAGACTGATCCCATAAGGTACCAACTGAACATGATGGAATAGGATGGTACTACACTACAAACTCAGGTGCCAGCATATAGAATGTCGCCATGACTGACTGCAACATATAAGGTGGAGTGGTATCAACTAGCAGCAACAGGAGTAACTGTCAAGTGAACCAATGAATGCTGATACAACCTGAGGTCTTCACCGACCGCCGTGGTACATTTCTACACCATGGGAATAAATGATCTGAAGTCGACCATGTGAGAAATCGTTTGATTACCGGTCATTGATGTATACCGTTAACAAACGCGAGACTACTCACCGATAATGATAATGAGAGTCAAGGTACCCAGTACAATCTAACAAGTGTGAATAGATGAGCTGAAGTCGAACACCTGTAAGAATCTATCAATCAGGAGACAATGATGGTTTCCCACTGTCGATAGCAAGGAATCTGCCACTAATGACTGCAAACCCCAAGGTACTGCCAAATGGACTCTAGATCTTTGCCCCAGAGCAATGAGTCGGAGTCGATAGGGAAAGATCCGCTAGAAGGAAGGCATTAAGGCATCCTCCATCAATCTAGCGCGAGTGTAACCCGTAGGCCAATAATGTGGAAGGAATCGGACGAAAAAGATGTAGTAACCCAACCGAAGTACGTTTCCGGTGTACACAAGATGTGGCTAGCGCACGGCAGAAACCCTCTGAACCAACCAATAATGAAAGCTGACACAGAGGCGAGGTATCCACCAATAGGGTCAAATGGAAACCAAGGTACTGCACGAATCCCAATGTGTGATAATGTATGCTGATGTCGAACACAAGGGAAACCACTCAGTCAAAGACCCATGATACTGATCGATGCTGAGCACAAGGTGACCTATCAATAATGAAAATAGGGCCAGGGTGCGGTCTCTAGGTCTGCCCTCAGAGCAATGTGTCGTCGTCGATAAGGACAAGACCCGCTAGCAAGAAGTCAATGGGGACCTTCTCAAACCGGCACGAGTGAAGGACCAATATAACTGATGTGATGATAGACATGACACTGACAACCAGGGATGGCCGACTGAAAAATGAGTCAAGAGACACCGCAGAAAGGCCGACTCAGGCTAACTTCCCTTGAACAAAAGCACGACTCAATGTGACTATGTGGCAGCATATAATGAATCTGTATAAGTTCGTCATGCAGGAGGCACGAACGAACCCTCCATATGATTGGAAGAGATAACCAATCGGGGGAGAACTGACTCGATAACAAGGTTATGGCTTACCTAAGTCAAACTAAATCCCACCCATGCGGAGGAGACTTTGTTTTGAGTGCTTTGTTCAAGGGCGACACGACTGACTCTAGCTGCCAACAATAAATGGAAATAATGTCCCTGTTCCCGCTCTTTTTGGAATATTTAATTTTTTTGTCTTTTTCTGATAAGCCGGAAAAAGAATAAAAGAATGCTATGGTACAGTGGAAAGAATGAGTGTCGGTGAAACAGATGATCTAGTTCCTGGGAAAGGAACGTTCCTATGCTCAATGCAGGGAGGTGAAAAACTGGTCAGTGACACTCAGAGGTATGTCCCTTCCACGGATCTGGGTATGTCAAGCTGCAGAGGTCAAGGGTATGCAAGGTTGATTTTTGCAGACGTCATGGTCAAAAGTGGGCTTAAACACGAGTCCAAGTGAAGCCGGCTATAGGCCAAAAGGTGCAAATGGTCAACATGCAATGCAGAAGTACAACTCAACACACATAGGAGCCTCTAGGGTATAAGGCCAGAACGAAACGAAGAAGCAAAGAAGAATGAGTCTTCAACGCATAAGTCATGGCGGGACTACAGAGGAATCCCGAGCCTACTCAAAACGAAGTAGCATGGGCAACAAATGTCAGTGAGGTGCTAACTAGGATGCCCATGTAAAAGGATGGCTCTACCATCATGTCATGATTTAAAGAATCGGCGAGTGAAAATGGCTTGCGAACCATAACATGATGGGGTCGACCCTACGGCAGATGTATCGGTCAAATGGAGGCTAGTATGCATAATGCAACGGAAAAATGGTGTCCCTAACCTATATGCCAGTGAGAACACGATACCTGCCATGACGGGTCAGCAGTCATGGAACCGTCTCGAATCGTCGAAAAATGTCCAAAATGTACCATAGCTCGAGTGAATGGATCATCTTCGCTACATCAGGCATCACGGGTAAACATGAGCGTAGCAGTGGACTGTCTCACCACGGTGTTTGATTGGTGTACTCCTCTACTTGCCAACATGAAGGAGCAGCTTGCTTCTATCAGGAGGGGACAGACCAAGAACTTTGGGTACGGAACCATTTTATGCACGTTTTTCTTCGAGAAGGTTCCCGCACTCCGCCCCAGGGTAGCAGTTCCCATCAGTAGTCCACGTGATCCACGCATGGGCCGGTGGGCTGACTTGATGAAACGTCTGGGGGGTGGGGAAGTGCCCAGGAATGCATTCGACGACGACTTTTTTGCTTGGTGGGAGCAACAGATCATCGCCATAGACGACTACCCCTATGCTGGACTGGATTTCCGAGGAGATCCTGACCTAGTGTTGCCACCAGATGTAGCATGGGGCGAGATCGGTAAGATTTTTTTGATTTTTATGATTTTATGATTTTTAGGATTTTTCAAATATAATGATGAACTTGGAAAAATATATTTTTTGATGAGATTCAAATGACTGATATGATGATCATGTTCCAGACATTGGGCCCGTGCGACCAGATGGATTCCCACGGCATGGACGGCGTGGCCGAGGAGCCGAAGAGGAGGCTGTGAATGCGGAAAGGACCCTCAACAACGTCCAGCGACACTTGGCGAGATTGAGCTACCAAGTACCGATGGCCGAGATAGAGGACCTTCCTCCAGATATGCAGCGTCATGTGGTTGGGATGCCACGTGACTGGGTTCGCGTCTTTCGGCGCGTGGCCACTGCTATAGTTAGTTATTTAGCTGCTCATCCAGAGCCGAGGCATTAGATATGCCTGACATGATTATGGGCATTTGAGTCCCAATTTTGTATATTTTGGACACACATATGTACACTCGAGAAGCTTTGCGATATATATATATATATACAGTTTGACTTTTTGATGCATGATTTTATGATGATGAATGATTGATATGCCAGTCTAATGCTTGATTAGCGATAGAATTAGCTAACCAATTTTGAGATCTTGGAATGTGCAAATAATTAATGTAAATAAATGATCTTTGCAACAACCTCACCCTTAAATATTGGCGATATAATGATGGATCTCTAACCCGATAAATGTTATTTAACTGAGACACTATCAATTGAGAATCAAGATATACTACCAACGAGTCGATCCCATGAGAGATTGCCTCGGATAATAAATTGATAACAGCTGTATACTCGGCCATATTGTTTGAAGCAGGACCGATACACACGCCTCTCGATATCATCAACTGACCAGTTGGGTAATAAAGTACCCAAGCTGCGGAAGCAAGATTCCGAGTGTGCCGACTAGCACCATCGGCGAATCCAAAATAAACCAAATCATCCATCAACACCTGCCAAAGCAGACCAAAAAGTGCTGATATCAGAAAACGCTCGATAAGATATGTACAAATATACATAAAATACAAAGAAGCCATTGCCTGGCCAAAGCTAAGCAAAGCACTTCCTGAGGTAGAGCCCGTCAGGGGGCTCCGCCGACTGACTCCTAGGGATGTTTATAGGTACGACGATCGAACCAATCAATATACTCTCTTCGGCAAATAAATGTGTTGGAGCCAAAGGGACCGTACAAACATCACTAGTCGAACTGGAGGACCGAGATTCTACTTCATGCACAGGGGAATGAAAGTGTAACCGACGATGTAAATCTTCCAAAGGTCGATCTACGGCCGTCATTGCTTCGAATACCGCTTCATCCGATGGAAAAACAATATCCGAGCAATCCAATGCAGAGGTGGAATCAAGGGTCCGAAAATGAGCCACATCACCATCTATTTCTTTCCCAAAGGAAATAGTAGAATGGTTATCTACAGAGTTGTCGATAGATTCACATCTAGGTTCTGCTGCAGACATAAGAGATTCTATTTCACCCACCTTGTCGTCACCTGATGTGGTCACAGGTGAAGCTAAGGTTCCAGGATTCGATGAATAAGGAGTTTGAACAAACTCTCTCCGTAAAGGATCCCTGGAGGATGAAATTGTATCTATACCAGCTGTAGGAGGGGGAAGATTAAACGTACCCATCAATGAAGAGTACATCCCGACTCCTAGACTCTCAATAGGCGGACGGGGGTTACCCACTAAAGGAATGGTAGAGTCAGAGTTTGCTTGAGGATCAGCTGGACAATAGTCCAATTGGTCAACCTTAACGATTTTCCCCTCATAAGGAAAGCAAATGACACGAAATAGAGTCGAAACAACGACTTCCATCTCGTATACCCAGTTCCTTCCTAATAGGAGATTATAATCTAGGTTAGCGTCTATGACTTCTACTTCAATATTAACGACCTTTCCTCCAACACATATAGGAAAAGCCGGGATAATCCCGTACGGTCTATGAGAGTGACCATCAAATGCTGTCAATAGGGTGGGCGAAGGAACAACCGTCGGTGATCCAATGGCCTTCCAGCATGACATAGACATGACACACGTGGAAGCTCCCTCATCTACTACCGTCCGGAAAATATTCGTTTTCTGGTAGGTTGACTTTATCTGGAAAGCCATGTGATGAGGAAGTCTCTTTTTGACATTACTCATATCAAAAGTGAGAGCTAAGGAATTACTTGGATCTACTGCGCCCATTGCCGATAGCAAGGCACTTCGTTGAGTAGGACATGTCTGGAGAACCTCTAACGCGGACATAGCACATGGACTCTGAGCCAGATCCTCGACAATGGAGTAATTCTGGGCTGCCCTAATATTAGGGTTGATAGTCGCGCGTTTAGCGGAACCTTTCGGCACCCGAGGTATAGTCTCAACAGAAGGTCGCTCAATATGAAGTGGGTTGTTAGTTTCGGGAACTGATTTACCCTTAGAATTTTCACCTTCACCATAATCGCGTGACCGTGTGGCCACATTAACGTTTGAACCCATCATAAAAACATTTGATGCTTTTTCCCCTTCCTGGTTGCCCCCCGAGGAGGTCCCAGGATTCGAATTTGCGCCAGCAAGAAGTTGCTGCCCTTGGGGAAATGGGTTAGTCAACACAGCTTGCGAACTAGAAGTCCCTTGCTGTCCTAACAAGCGCTGAGCGTCTTCGATTCTAGGGCAAAGATGAGTTAGATGGTCCCCACTGCATAACTTGCAAGGAAACTTAACTTTCTTTCTCGACTCACCCTTACCACCACCAGCGTTGTTGCCGGATTTATTTGCATCGGGCTTCCCATCCGAGTTCTTCTTTTTACCACGTCCTTTCTTTTTCCCATTGGAATTTTGATTTCCTTTGGGGTTATCGGATTGGACGGCGTTAATGGAAGAATTTTGGGAAGCGGGAGGATTAGACATTGTGACTTGGTTGTTAGGAGCAGTTTGTAATGACAACTGCTGCAATTGATTCAACAAGTTCACTGTAGTCGAGTCTACTGACCCCACGATACCATCCGCGTGAGGACCTGGCTTTGGCTTAGCTAAATCAACCTTAGATCCAGGAGCATCTGGCAAGTACTTTTGGAGGATCCCAGACTGAGAGTAGATCAGTTCTAATTGCTGGGCCCTGAAAATGGCTTGCTCCTCATAATAGACCCCAGACATGGAGACATCCTTGGAGATCTCAGGTTGCAAAGACTTCAAAAACCACTCTAGACGGTACTCCAGAGGGATTTCGGCTTTAATGAGCCTTTTTCTCCGTCTCCATTCCTGTATGTGATCAGAAATGTGGGTTGCCTTATCCTGACGAAAGGTAGCCAGAAGTTCAGTTCCGGCATCATAGCGGACAGGCAACTGGAAGTGATTCAAGAAGATATTGGCTAATTCAGCGAACGATGTAAAGCTGCCCCCTGGCAACTCTATGTACCATTTAGCCGCATTACCAGTCAAGGTGCGCTGAAAGAGTCTCAACCTAACCGAATCTTTGATGAGGGAGTTAGATGAGCACCACAAATGGAATGTGGTTACATGATCGCCCGGATCTTCACCACTCTTCCCTTCGAATTTTGGGATGTCCGAAGGGAGTTTGGTTGGGACCAGAGGCCAGGCCGGATTGTATCTGATAGGGTCATTCGTTAGCTTAGTGAGATCTGGCAAGTTTAACGTTGCCAGAAATGGAAGCCTAGGAGGACCTAGGGGATTCCACCCAGACTGGGCAGAACTCCCAAAGTTCTGAAAAGATTGTCCTGGGATTTGAGAGGCACCAGGCTGCCCCAAGTGACCAGTAGAACCAGTTGAACCAAAAGGCAAGCCTTGTGGTCCAGCAAAATTCGGAGTTTGACCAACTCCTGCCGTATAAGCTCCATAGCTTGCAAAGTTTCCTCCTAAATAATTGTAAGGAGTCGATAACCCCTGATATGGGTTCCAAGCCGAAGCGAGGGGAGGAATACTTTGAAACATGCTAACCGTGGAATACGGCCTACTTCCTTGTTGGCCAATGAATGGATTCGCAGTTCCTGCGTTACTAACCCCAGGGTTATTCCAACCTTGGAAAGGATTGCTGCTTTGTCCTATTGAAGAAAAAGGCATGGATCCTACCGTTGGGTTGGAATGTGGGATATGACCACTTCCAAAAGGAAAACCCTGAAATGAAGCCGATCCGTCCATCATGGACGTAGCGGCACTGAACGGAACTGACGGAATACCCTGTGATTGGGTGCCAAAAAGGAAGGAACCAGTACTAAAAGCATTGGTTTGGGCATTTCCACTCGTGGACGGAATGGAGGTAGACCCAACCAAAGATGTGCTAGCAAACGATCCGAACAAGGAAGCGGAGGGGATGGAAATGGTTCCTCCCCCTTGCACCGATGTTGGGGTTTGCATAGTCGCAGCACTCGTGGAAGCCATGCTTCCAGTAGTGATTATAAATGGTAAGCGCGTAGCGTAACCTGGACTCGCTGGTCTATATAATGGAGGCCCAACGTATTGCAATACGTCTGGGTAACTAGATGGTAGTGGAGAATTTGGAATCACTAATGATTCTGAAAGTTCTTCTACCTCTACGTTATCCTCCGCTTGAAAGCGAACTTGAGAAAAGACTGGAGCGTCCCTCTCTTGTTCAAAAGTACCAGGCCTTGCTTGGCCGCTAATATCCCCGAGAGGAGGATCAATCCCCGATGCGTCACCCGGTGTGGGACGGACCCCACCGGTAGTATTCCCTCTGCGCCTTCTAGGAGAAGGCTCTAAACTAGGTGGCGAGAGACCACGAAGTCTTCGAGACCGTCTTGGAGACCGGTCAGCCACTTTGAATTTTTTGTTAAGATCTAACTAAAGACTCAAAAAATTAAAAGCTAAGCCGACTAGGAGCACAGAGCACACAATATAAAGTTCCTAAAGATACAGCCAGTCAAACAACTTTCAAGTATTTCCGCTCCGGGTGATTGAGACCGGACACCAAAATACAAGAAAGTGAATCAAAGGGCCTTCCGAGGATAGTCTGGGATGATGAGGGCCCAGTCCTATCAGCGAAGGTATCAGAGGAAGTTACGCTGACCTCCTAACAACAGCCTGCGCCGGTGCAAGCCCCCAAGCTTCGCAAGGGTGCCCTCCGGAAGTACTGTCGAGAGTGATACAACGTCGACCTCAGGTGCCACGGGATTCCCCTCCGCAGCCACCTATGCAGATCCCTAGGAGAGGCAACTATGGGTACCAACTCGTCGCAGAAGCCAGGCGGAACAGTCGTGAGGTAAGTTCGGACAAGTAGGAGAGGGGGTATCTCTCTTCCCTGTCTTCACAGACCCTCGTGCTTAACTCCCAGATCCGGAGCTTTCCTGGTCTTCCTAACGCTATTGGATTTACTCTCTTTAATCAGACTCTTATGTTTGACGTTTTGTGTGGCCTTGGAGAGTTAACTCTCCACTCGCCTAATCCAAGGCCCTAAAATCCTAAATTTGTTGGTGTAATAACTAAAACAAAAAGTTCTAGTGGATTTTAATTAAGCGCTTGATTTTATTAGGCTGTTCTTTAAGTCAAAGGTAATGGAGGTGAAACTTGTGGTGTTTTATGGACGCAAAAGAAATTAATAAAACCTAGCTACATGCACATGCACTTTTGTTTTCGATGAAGAGCAATTTCTATGAGGTTCAGAAGGCACTTGTAATATAAACAAAATTTTTTTCTTTTTCTTTTCAGACTCCACACTCACAAAAACTAACAAAACTAAATATGCCTAAAAAGAGATGCAAATCTTTCCCTAATGCAAGAACTAAATGTGGATGCACGATTCAAAGACTACTCTAAAAACAAAGAAGGAAAGTTGCTGCTTTACCAAATTTTGTCTTGTCACTGAAATGCTTAGATAGAAAATGATTGGTTACTAATCATTTCGTCCAAACAATAAAAACAAGTTTTAAGATAAAAAACAAAGCACTTTCACTTCGCAAAAAAGGAAATCAAATGAGAAGCAAGTTTAAGAAAGCGAAACTCAAAAACTTTCAAAAGATTTTCTTTCAATCAAACCAAAAAGTCTTTTTCAAAGGAAAACTCTCAAAAATACTGACACTAATGATTGATAAACAAGCCACCAAACACTTTTGTGAATTGACACCTTTCAAATGATGAAAACTCAACAAAAATAAAATGTGTTCGAAAACGCTTTTGACAATCAAAAGCAGCGATGAAAGTCCAAAATATCAAAAGACAAGTTTCAAGAAACTGGTAACAAACAAATTTCCCGAAACAAAGGAGTAAATGGTCATAAAAATGATTTCGTTAAGCAAACACAAATGTCATGAAAACAAAATGGACACAAAGATTTGAAGACAATCTTCCCACTCTGCTGAAACAGAGCAATCAAGATTCTTAAACAGAAACCTTGTGTGTCAAAAATCAATGACGCTTGCAATCAACGAAAAACAAGACTAGCACTCCTTATAACTAGAGAGAGTTCGAAACAAGATGCCCCCTGTTAAACAGAGAACTGTCATTGGGAATTGACTGTTTTAAACTGACCCAAACCACCAGACAGACATTCAGCAAAAGAAAAATTATAAATCTTGAAAATTATGTGATATACGCGCCTGCAATTATTTGCAGAATGCGTGTATACGCGACTGTAACTAAGGAAACCTGCGTATACGCGGGTTTACTTAGTGCAACTTGCGTATATACGCTTCTGTAATCCAGAAAAAGTGCGTATCTGAAGTCTTTCAAGAAAAATAAAAAACACAAACTGAAAAACTGGAAAAGCTTGGAGTTCAAGAAAATATCAGACAGTCAGAACCAACAAACAGAGGGACTGAGCCTTGATTGGCTTGAGGACTACCCAAACTAGGAACAACAAGAGTGTTGTCCCCAGCGGAGTCGCCAATTCTGGTTGAAGGGAAAGTACCCCTAGGGTCCTTTGGGCTAAGACTCTACCAGACTGAAAATTGCTTATTCAAAGAAACACACACACACAGCCATCTTTTTTACTTTTAAGCAAATTCTAATGTTTAGGGCACATACCTAAGGTCCTACGTTCGAGAAGACCGTTAGGGTGCAAACCCTTCTTGGAGTTCCCTTCTTCTTTCTTTGACCTGCAAGACAAACAAATCAAAGAACACAACAGTACATGTATAGAAGTTTATATATAAATCATCTTTATGCTATAAAGTTAGTTATAAAAAATCTTTAAGTAACCACTTTCATAAGAATTCAACACAAGAATTTCATAAGCATAAAGAAAGATTATTCGGGAACAAAGACGTGTTTCTTTATATATAAAGGCAAATAAAGTACATATATCGGAAAGATATCACCTGAACACCTTCAGCAGGCTCCAAGCAAGCTTCCTCCCGGATTCGTTCCAGCCTCCAGCCTCCAACAAGAGCTCCTTCCAAGTCTTACTCAATGATGATGTCAAGGATGAATGATCACCAATACACATGGAAACAAGGGTTTCCTATGCAAAATGGGGGAAGTGCAGAATGCACCAAGGACTTCAGACCTGGTCTAAGGGAAAAATCTCAGCATAATAATCTTGCTCTCCTTTCTCTCTCCCCTTGGCCTTCCCTTTGATGTCTTTTTATACCCTCTCCAAAGTAGTTTTTTAGTTAGGAGTTGGTTGGGAACAGTTGGGCCACGGGCACTAACAGGTGATCCAGCAGGTAAACCCGCGATCACCGCCCGAAAAAGAGGAAATTATATTTTTTTAAGTGTTTTAATAGATACACGCGGGTTGGGTATGACAGACCCGCGTGTACACACGTTTAACACAGGGCAAAGTCGCGTATAGGGAATAAAACACTGTTTTTTAAATTTTTGGACCAGGTTTGGAAGGAGGGGTTGCCCTAGGCCATAAGTGCAGCATCACAAACCATAAGAGTGAGATTTGGAGCTATAACAGTCATGAATTCTCTGAGCGACTTCTCTTGAACATATCGGCGACACTTGACATGATGGATTGGTAGCATTAACCCCAAATGTGGATGGTGTGACGGAACCATGGTGATGTGACCAGTGAATGGAACAACCCAACCCGACTCGGATGCGGAGTGAAAGTGTCATGTTTAAGAGCGACTTGCTACCAACAAAGTTTCTTCAAGTTTTCTTCCCAATTTTTCCCCAGTCATTGCTGACCAGTACCTCTTTATTTTTTTCAAGCTTGAGGAGGATAACATATGCTTGTTCTATAATTTTCCCTTTGGGCAAACTCATCACTATGTTTTAACGAGCCTAGTGATAGTGAAACTCGTTCTTGTCTGTGACGGACAAGTTTTTCGCTATTCAGTTTTTAACGAGTTTAACGACAAAGATAACTTGGTCCTTTTCAATTTTAGAGAGTCTGAAGAGGGACGTAAAGGAAACTCCAAAAATCCTTTTTCGTCATCTAATCCCTTAAGTCCAAAAAAGTATAAAATAATACAAAAGGGATGAATTTTTGGTAATTTTAACGAGCCGAACAAAACAAGCACTCGATATTTTTGTGTAATAATCCCTCAGGTCCAAAAAGATTAAAATCTAAAGGAGGGATATCACTTCCGGTCACTTTAACGAGCTGGAGAGGCCAATGGCTCAGAAATCTTTTCATATTTTACGAGTCAGTTGAAAAGAGCTTAAAGGAGACTCGTTTTTGAGGAACGAGTGATAGATTTAGGTAGCAGCTGATTCCAGGTAAGGTTTGGAATTTTCCAATCACGGCAGTGTCACAAGGATGGCTAACAGGATCACTCTTCGCAGTTGTTCCTCAAAAGGGGCAAACAATCAAGTGGAGGTGAATGATCGGCCAATATAGAGTGGAGGTGATGATGAGAACACGACCAAGGCTTCAAAGGCTGATGGTAATACATTCACGATGGTTATTTACCGGAAATTGGTTCATTTTTTAATGAGCTTAAACGCTGGGGGGAACACTTGCTCATTGCTTATGTTTATTTTTTAACGAGCTTGAATTCCACGTTAAAACTGTTCGATCCAGTCGTATAATAAGGATGTCTCATCTAAGATGCCATTTTTATGGAGCTTGCACCTTACAAAGATTTGCTCCGGATCCTTTCTTTATGCAAGTTAGGAAACGACCAATCCTACAAGTTTAAAGGGTTAGAGGACCTATAAATTTAAAAAATAAATGGTCGCTCTTTGCTTGCATGCCAAAAGGTTTGCATGCCCCCAGGTATAGTGAAAGATTTCCAGGTTACCAAATATTGTTCCATCTGTGTCACAGACAAAACACTTCCTCGGCGATGTCTACCGAAATAGACAAAGGTGAGTGGCGCAGATGCCTCCACTCACATAACTTTGACGAGGGAATCTTATTCCAGCCTAATCCCATTTTCCTAAACAGACGGGTGTGTCAGACTAGTCATATATCCTCCGCGGAAACCTACCCTATACCCAAGGTTTTCCTACCGAAACAGACCAAGGTGCATGCCCCCTAGGTTTCAGTCATGTCCTCCGAATCACTCGCGCTCATCAGGAGGACAGACTGGGGATTGATGAGACATTCCTTGCGTGAAAAGACCATTCAGGGTTGGTATATGACTATTTGCTATGTGTGAACCGGGAAATGAAAGTTGGTCTACGAGCTTGACCACTCTTCCTTCGTGCGGAAAACACATTACTCTAAAGAGTGAGGAGACGACGGCTTCCATGCAATAAATATAGTCCCGTCTAAGGAGTAGATTATATTCCAGGGGTCCTTGGACTACCATTACGTTCATGTGAACGGTTTTCCTTCTCAATGTTATCGGCACATTGGGAAGGATCCCTAATGGTCGACTGGTTCCTTTGTCAAAGCCTGTTATATTTCTCATCTCAGGCAAAAGCGATGGCAAACCAAGCGCTTTCCAAGCAGTTGAGGAAAGGATACTCACAGAAGCCCCTTCATCTATGATGGTACCAACCATGACCATTCTATATATTTGAGCAATGATTCGAAATGGTACACTAGCCGGTAAACGGGGTCTGCCTAGTAGATTCCAGTCAAAGGAAACAACCAGGTTGCTTGGAGGTGGGACCGAATAGACGGCTGGATATGACTCTGATGAACTTCCTTCCTGCGGTAAAGGAATGGGTAGACTGCCCCCATGTTCATCGGAATCTGTGCTTACGAAGAGAATTTGAACGGTGTCATTCTTTTTCTCTTCGGTGACTGTATCATCTGAAGATGGACCCTCTGAAGGCAAGACCAGGTCAACTGCCGCCTCGACCTTTTGACTTTCGTCTGGTGTGGATTCAGATGGTTTATCTTCAATGATAGACGCTTCGGCCGACCACAAGGGCGTGTCAGTCGGATTTTCAACTAGTGACGGACTCGATAAGAGTTTCTTATATCCAGGAGGAAGCCGTAATGGTGAAACCGGACGGTCATCCAAAACTCTTTTAGCCTTGTCTAAGAAGGGACAATGGTGGATAGTGTGATCGCCTTCACACAATTTACAAGGAAATTTATATTTTCCTTTTTGTCCAGGGGCTTCACTTTCAGTAGTTGAGGTGTATGCTCAACATGATCGTCAGAGGTTGATGACACCAGATTGTGCAAACGAGGAGACCAGTCCCTTAAGATCCAAGGGATGCAAGGACAATCTCGATAATAGTGGTCTCCTTTGCAAATGACACATGGCGATTTAGGCTTGGTCGGTGCAGTGTGTGGATTTTCGCTAGACGATGCTTGGTTGCCCCTTTTCGCCTTTGGTTCCTTCTTCTTCTCTTTCTTCTTCTTCTCCTTCTTCTTCTCAGTTACTTGATTTTTGGCTTTACCAGCTTCATCAAGCGAAGAGGAAGGAGGAGAGGAAGAATTGGACGAAGTAGAGGGTTGGGGGGTAACTCTGGTATCGTTTAGTTGTTGACTTGATTGTTCAGGAATCACGGTGTTCTGAACGACAGAAGTTGAGAAGAGCCATACGGGCAAGCCGATTGTCAATCCTGGGAGAGACAATGTGGCCATATGGGGTGCACCAACATCTCCCCAAGAGGAGAAGGGACTAGGATTTCCTCCAAGGGGAACTCCTTGGTTGGTGGACTCCATTTTTCTCAACCTAAGACCAACGTAGGAAAGGTGATGTTTATTCCGTTTAAAATAAATTTTAGACACTTTGACACAACTTGTTTTTTCAATTTTTAAGAGTCGAGAAAAAACAAAAGATGACTCTAGTCGCCTTCGATTTTTAATGAGCCTGAAGTGACAAGTGCTCAGATGGACCTTTTCTGTTAAGGAGTCTGAAAAGGAACGAAAGGGACTGCTTTAGAAATCTAGACAGAGGGATTACTAAACCAATCGCAAAACTGCAGAATACTTTTTACGGTACGGCAGTCAATCTTCCCGAATGTTGTGTTCAATGCATTGCGATCAATAGGGCGGCAGACACGGCTTCCTATGGATAAAGGATAAATCCTATTGTGGTCTCCCAAAATATACTCGAGGGTACGTGGGAGCACAAGTCCGTACTGGCACTTGTCGTCTCAAAGTGGAGGAATCACCCAACCAACAGTGAAAACAATAGTTACCATGCTTTACGACGCCAGAATACGTCTCTAGCCTAGACTTCTAGATGTTGTGCGTTAGGTTCCAAAGCGTTTTTAGATTCATTAAATTTATTTTATAGTTGATCTTGCTTAAGAAATTTTCCTTTCAGATTCACTGCGTGACGTAGATGTACAATTCCTAAAATGCAATCTAAGATGATAAACAGTCATTTAATCTTCTTTTTGCAATGAAAATCATAGCTACTAAGGAAAGAGAGATGGCATTCTTTCAACAAAGAGCAGAGAGCACACACTATATGCACTGTCCTAAATCAAACCAACAAACAGTCTAAATGCAAATGCACATGCATGTATTTGTTTTCAGCCTTCTTAATGTGTGAATGTATTTTCTTTTCAAAATAAAATGAGGACAATGAAGACACTTTGCTATTTGGAATTGAAAACTTGCTTTCGACGCTTAAAAAACTACTAATTCAAATCAAATACAAGAGTAACAGTGTAATCGACTATCAAGAACAATCGGATTCTCTTCTATGACTGAAAACGACACTTTCAAATCAAGAAACGACAGTTCAATCACGCTACTTCTTTGTAAAGGAGAACTGAAAATGACTCAAAAATACATAAAAACATTTACAGTTCTTTGCACTATGGAGGTGGAATAACGGCAAGGAAGGGGGTTTCAACAGAGGTGTACTGACTATGGATAGCAAAACTCCTGAAAAGAGCTGAAAAGAGTGAACATAGAAGCCAAAAACTAAGAGCAGAAAAGGTCTGATCAGCACACCTGTAGCACAAGGAAACTGAAATGCAACGCACCTACTACACTCGGTAAGTGTGATGCATTCAGGTTTCAGAGAAGACACAGTGTGATGGACTAGGGAAAAGACTTTAGCTGGGTTCCGGGTCACAGTTTGCAGCTCAGTTCAGGGATTTAGGCCGAGTAAGTGGTAATCAGTGTAGGAATTTACAGGGTAAGTTCCATAGAAAGAATACCAAAAGGACACCGCTCACAACCAGATCTCAAATCAATACACCAGTATTTTTGACGTGGTTAAAACCCTCAGAGTGCAAGGAGGGAAACAGTCCACGGCCTGTCCCAACGTGGGTACTACAGGCAATTTATTAATCAAAGAATGAAAATTTACATAAGCTTCTCTCATGCACGGATACCCCGAACAATGACCCTCCATGCGCTTTAAATAGAACTCATGGACCAATCGGGTGTCAAGCCATGGATCAAGTGTCGGTAATACCGAGGTGAGAGTGAACCGTCGGATCACTACATATCGTGACCGTCGGATTGTAAGTTACAAAATGTACAACGGTAAAGAAACACACTTTACCTAACTCTAACCTAACTCTATACTAGACCAAGTTGAACTTAACTATATCCTATGTGTCGGAATATCCTAACAATCAGTAAATCAATCACAGGGGTAGATCTAAAGAGGTTACTAGAGCCACCACAAGGGCAATTAGATAGCTTGTAAATCAATTGTTTAATTCATAAACAAAACCCGGAGATAGACTGAAGCAACATTGATCTACTTTGCACTTGCATAGCAAATGCAGTTCGAAGGCTAGCTGGCTTGACTTCAGGCTCCGTCTGTAAGTTTATAAAGTAAACAAATGTAGATAAACAAACAATCTATTCGGTCCCCAGTGGAGTCGCCATTTTGTTATCGGGAAAACTAGTGTCTATGGAGATTTGCTAGTCCCACTAAGGCTGGTAGCTACCTTAGAAACAAACAAAATAAAAACTACTTTCGTTTTCCTTTATGAGAAATAGATAAGAGGGGAATAAGGAGACCAACCTCTGTCTTGCGCTTGGTTCCTTTCTCAATTCCTCTCCCTTCTAATAGGCCTTCGCCGCTCGCTTCCTCGTCTACCCAGCTTCAAAGAGCACCTGTAGAATCAAAGCAGCATAACACTATCCAAGAACATAGATCTATTATCATAAACAATATAGGACCAGATGTATATTGACCACACAAATGCATATAACATCAATCATACAAGAATGTGGAGGAAAACTTGAATAGCTTTATTGATAATCAAGAAAGAGAAAAGAGGATTACAACCAATTGTTCTGACCCAGCATCATCCTCTCAGCAAGAAAGCCCTTCTTCACCTCATGAAAAGCTTAGATCACCCAACACTATGATATTGCACCAAGAAACCAACAGCACTTCCTTACAAGATACAAAATTCCAGCCTCTGGATCTCTGGGATGAGGGATCCATATATAGATGTTTGCAAGGGGAATGAGTTAGATTTCGAGATTTGATTAGTGTCCTCTCTCTGATAGTTATTGATTCCACTTGGAGATTGATGATCTCTTACTCATCCCTAGTCGAATGCAGAGAAGCAATTGTCACAAGAGAAGTTTCTGGAAGATTCCATGCTCCTCCACCTTGCGGATTGACCCTGCCATTTGTCCACTCTCGCCCATTGCACCCCATATAAGGGCTTTTCAACATGCATCGCACCTACTATGTGTATTCAGGTGGGATGTAACGCACTTTGACCATGGAGCAGGTGAAATGGTCCAGTTTTGACTAGTTCTGAGTAGTTTTTCATGGAGAATTTATGGGAGATGCTGTAATTAGTTGACCTTGTTCTTTTAGGGGTTGGAACAACACCTTTAGGGACTTAGGAGCCCTTAGTTTATGGGCATTTATGATTGGGGTTGCAGTGCCCAAAAATGTCTATAACACTATGTCGTCAAGAAATCCCTCTCAAAAGGGGCATATGAACTTTAGGACTGAGAAGGAGTCCCGTTCGCCGAGCCCAGAAATGGGCTCTATTTGAAAAAGTATTATGCCTAGTATTGCAGTAGGCATGTGCTTTGTAATTTTATGTATTTATAAGTTTTGCTTCTTTTTTTGGTGTGAATGGATTGTTTTGATATTTATTGGAGTATTTGTCTCATACATCCTTCTCGCAATGCAGATGTCTTCGTTACCCTTAGCATATGTAGGATATGCGGATGGTGCCAGTCATCACACACGACACATTGCATTAACTGCTTGGATCATCTACACACCTAAGTCAAAACTATTTTGTTCTGGAGGAGTCTTTCTTGGTATCGCCAAAAACAATATTGCTGAGTACATGTCCGTAATTTCACTTCTCACGAAGCGTCATCAAAGGACATCTCCAATCTGGTGGTCAGGTTAGACTCCCAGCTAGTTGTTATGCAATTGAAAAATCGTTATCACATTCGTAATCCAACCTTGTTACGTCATTATTTAAGGGTACGACTCTTGGAACATCAATTTGAAATAATCACATATGAACACATTCCTAGAGAATTTAATGTGGTTGCTGATTCATTAGCAAACTATGTGTTAAATTGGCATCTATCTCATTCACTATAGAAGCATGCATGAAAATTAAAAATTTACAGAGTTAAATTTTTACAAAAACATTTAAAACACATTTACGCCATCAAAATACCAAAATCTAGTCTTTTACATCGAAATATTCCAAAACTTGGATGTTTTAAGTACAAAATGACTACTAAGCCTAGCTACAAACACCCTTTGGCTACACCAAAACACCTACTAAAAAGAGCCTACTGCTCCTGAAATGCTGAAACCACTCTAGCTATCCTCCGAAGAGGAACTAGAAACCTCTCAGGTACACTGACTATGTGCCGCTGCATATGAGCGAGAATCTCCCACATAGGAAGGGGGGGCACACCCATGCTCAAGCCCTCCAGGTTCCTTAGAACCTCGCGAAGACTGTCGGCATCACCCCCCTAGCAGGTAGTTGGCCTCCTCGTCTCATGTGGTAGGTTTCGCTTGCAGGTCGTAATGGCGCCACGTCTATGTTAAGCATAAAGCTTCATGTCAGTACTTGTGCACCCATAAAAAATTATCACATAAACATTCAAAAGCTAAAAAATACTTGAAGTACTTTCAAAAACCATTCTCACCTTGAGGACCCCAGTTGGTCTTGGGTAGCAGCATCAATTCAGGGTCATCGGTGAAGTCCATGCCCTCATAAACATAGTCATTAATCATCATGATCTAGCCACGAAGCCACTGGAAGAAATCTTCCTCGAAGAAATGTCAGATCGGTCCTCCTCCTGTTCGAGGATCGAGTGATGACCATCGGCCCTGTGTTGGCTTCCTTGGATCAAAGGGACCTAAGCTCATCCTTGGGTGCATAACAGGTACCCTCTCAAGAATGAATGAGACTACGAGAGTACCATACCAAAAAATTTGTTGGGTTCAAGTCTTGCATGCAATTAACTCTGCCTTCAATTGGCGAAGCACTGCTTCACACCAGTTGAACATTTGTGGCTGGACACAGTCAACTGTAAGCAACAGTTGAGCCTTTGTCATAATGTGGGGACTCTTTGACCCCGCCAACCACACAATCAACTATAAAATGGCCCTCATAGACCTGGGCCTTATCCTCGCTATGGGGACCCTGTTGCTGATAAGTCCACTCTCAGGGATGCTGTAGGATTGCACCAACTCTAGGGTAGATCGTGGATACGGCCTACCCCCGGTGAGCTTTTCCTGTGCCCCACGACACGACAGACCAGTTAAAAAGTATATGTCATCATGGTCAATAGCTAGCTCATGATCTACAATCCTGAACACTTGCTCGTGTTCATCCCAGCGATGGATAATCCATCTCAATAAATCCTCCTACCCTTTCATCAACTCCAACTTTTCATATTTCAATAAAATGTAGTGGCGCAAAGCAAGTATGCATGTTGGATTGTTTCGCATCAGCAATTCTTGGCTATCTTGGGCTCGTTCTCTCCATAGGCTAGTCATTATGGCCTGAAACCTATGCAAAATAGCCCAAAAATTAGTCAAAATGGGGTAATACAACTTCAGGAATCACGACATGAGGTTTTAAACTGCGCCCTCAAGCTCTAACACACCCCCCAGTGGTACACAGGGAGGATTAACACCCTCCAATAGGTTGTATATGGCATTTAATGCTACCTACAGGCCAGCCAGAGGGTGTTAGTGCAAAAATACTGCTTTAGGGCACCTCAGATCTGCAAAAATCCACCCCAGAAACTGATAAGAAAGGTTAAGCAATGCATAGAGAAAGGTTTTTGCCTCTACCTAGGAATGACGACACGTCGAATTGTAGCCCGGATCTCCTGCAATAGTTTGCAGAAAACCTGCTCCTCTTTGGCTCCAAAACGCTCTCACAATTCTCAAATAGTGAAAATGGTGAATGTGAAAGCTCAAAGAACTTCCTTATATTTATTTTTGGAGACATGATTTTTTGGAATCATTAAAGAGGAAGTAGTCCATTCCCCATGATTTTTTATCATGCATGAACCCATATGGATAGGAATTGCTTCCTTTTTATACCTTTTTCTGCTTTTGATGAAAGTACCCTCAGGAATGAAAAGCAGTAAAGCACTGCATGCAATTCTCAATGAGCGCTTTTCTTTTATGGGATATTTTCTCGCTCTCAAAAAACTGAAAAATCCCCAAGTTTGTCATCATTGGGCTCGTTAAACACATACGACAATGGTCCGAGCAACTCTTTTTCGCTCTTTTTCTAGCTCATTAAACTGAAAAAGATCATTAGAGCATTCTTTTTAGGCACTTTTTTCTCGCTCATAAAACTGGAAAAATCCCTCAGTTTGTTCTTTAGGCTTGTTAAACATTTATAAAGATGAACTGAGCATTCTTTTAGGTACTTTTATCGCTCGTTAAACTAAAAAATCCTAAGTTTTGGTCATCGGGCTCGTTAAAACATCTACAGTAGCAACAAGAGCACTTGCTTTTTTGGGACCATTTCTCGCTTTTAAATCAAAAAAATCCCCGAGTTTTTCCCCTTCTTTGGGCTCATTAAATCTATGAAGAAGGAATGAGCAGTTCTTTTATCCCTTTTTTCTTGCTCAATAAACTGAAAAATATACCTTGAGTTTTCTTCATTTGACTCGTTAAAATTTGATGAAGAAAATTGAGTTTATCGTCGCATAACTCATTAAAAATTCACAACGAAAAACGATTTTAGTCTGTCTCCTCATACTCGTAAATGAGGTCAACATCTAGTGAACATAGGTTCTATTTATCTAGATTCAATAGATTAACTCACGAAAAAGTAACTAATCCGGGTATACTATTAACCTTTTGTCGCACCTGATTAACAACTATGAAAAAGGGACCACCTTGGAGTCATTCTTTATGATCTTTTCAGACTCTCTAAAATATGAAAACACCACTGATTTGTCTAGTTTGGACTCATTAAATTATACAGACAAGAGATAGAGTCGCTCTTTTTACGATCCTTTTCAAACTCTTAAAACATGAAAAATCAACAAGTTTGCCTGTCTGGACTCATTAAAATAATCAGATAGGGCATAGAGTCACTCTTTTTGCGGTCCTTTTCGGACTCTTAAAACATGAAAATATTGACAAGTTTACCCGTTTGGAATCATTAAACTAATCAGACAAGGAAAGTAGACAATACAACTGTATTCAGTATTGGGAAGTGCGGATTGGAAACAGTTGTTCCCTTGAACATGGTACTCCCTTAGATAAACCTTCCTTGTGATGACCTCTCAATATGAATCCTACCATCCTATGAGTTTTAGCCTAAATACCCTGATGTTCTTGCATCTCTGTATCCTAACACTCTTTGGTGTTCATGAGTATAGTGCTGCATGGTTAAAACCGTTGTCGTGCCTTCTATTATTCAAGGGTTAACCTTTTGTTTCCTCCATCAACCCATCAAGCATACCTTTCATCATGCCCTCTGTTTTTTAGACCCAATGCTCAAAGATTCCTCAAAAAAAAAATCATTCTTGTCTCGTTTCGTGTCGATTGATGTAGGACACATTATTGCCTACCTTTCGACAAGTATCTTCCTATCGACTTCAACACTATATCTAGGAAGACTGCCCATAAACACATTCAGTGCCTTGGTACTTGTAGACATCAGTGGCAGGTCACCTTGTGTTTAATTAGGGGTTATTATTATTGGCTCCTGGTTAAGTGATTCTATGGGTGTTCGACGACAAAAACATCTTTCACATGTTAGATTTTACTGTGCATCTTGGATACCATCACCATTATTGGTGGCCTTCCTTGCGTCTGTTAATGGTCTCCATTATTGACTGGTAATCAGATGATTTTGTGCATGTTTGACATCAACGCATATATTCACATGTATCCATCTATGTTGTTCAATGAAGCAAAAATCAAGACCTTGGGTAGAGGCTTGCATCACTCAGCCTTGCTTCCTCTCCCAAGTTGCATATATTGTTTTTTGGAGACAGATCATCAGAATGATCCTATTATGACACTGGATCCACATTGTGCTTATTTACGGCTAGCATCGTCATATCTCTTTACTGAGAAAATAACTCTAACATAGCTACTGAGCATGGGACATGATTTTAGTTGTTTTATATATATGTGTTGTATCAGGTTTCCCGTACCACCTGAAGCTCCGATCCTCTCTCTCTTTTTGTCGAAGAAGGAAAATTACAGTTAAGTATTTCGGCCATCGTCGTAGCCTCTGATCTCACACTTTAGGGGGCATCTATTATACAGCAAAATGATCCCCTCATTAGCTCAAAGGGGAAAGACATGATATCTGAAGCAAAGACCAAGATAACAAGCCTTGTTTCCACACTAACGTTGGTTAAACACTGACAACGTGCTTTATAAAGCTTCTCTGTAAGCCTAGGGGTGCATTAGTGACCCTACTAACTCTAGTTGTTAGTTTGGGAACATCGTTAGTGGATCCTAATGAGCATCTAGAGGTCAAAGGAGTGAATTGAATCATAAATATCTCTATATTCCCTCCTAAATCTACTCAGAAAAGCAAGTAAACATCTCAAGTTTGACCTATTTGTGGGATTTCTAAATCCTAATGAAGGAGGAAAATGGGAAAGCACTGAAAAGCATGGAAACATCATTGCTTTTACCTTAAGAGACTCATGGAGGAACTTGGTAACCCTAACTCAATTTCCACATAAGAAAAGCTAGGGTTATGGTGAAGGAGGTCAGATCATTTGAAAGGATAGCTTAATTGATTGTCGAGCATAGTCTCAAATCTAAGCATAAGAAGTTGGTAAGAAGGGAGAGAGATAGAGAAGTTGGAGGGGTAAGGGAAGGTTTATGCAACAGATGGTTGTAATCACTCTTCCGACATTAATATATAACTGCAGTTGTATTGTCTACTCCGTGGTGTCGGTACTATCATTAATTTACTTGTTTGTCCAATACCTTTTAGCATGAGTAACTTAGTTATGTGTAACTAGATTTCTTTTATGTATTCATGTATTAGTTATCAAGGTTGTATGCTGTGATTATGCTTGTCTCTTTTATGTGTAGAACTTGATCTGGAGCCAGCTCAGGGGACTTCCACCTAGTTGCATTATGCTCTCCAGCAAATCTACACAGAGGCTTGAGGCAATCAATCTGTTTTTCTTTGATAGTTAGTTATTGTTTATGGACATGCATGTAACTCTGTGACAACTGCATATAATCTTACAGTCTTCCAAAGGTCCTTGGAAGACCTTTGAGGATATCTCCATTCTCCATACACCGTGCATTTTATCCTATAGCACTTTTAAACTTTTTCACCAATTATTAATCTCTTAAACCATGCATGAACTAAAACAAAAAACCATAGATCAAAGAATCAAATAATAAACATGATAACACAAAATCAATAAACACATGGACACAAGTGTTTCTAGTGGAAAACCCATCCCGAGCAAAAAACCACCCTATTGTTGTTGCGCTGCTCAATTATTTCTTTAATAGTCAAGAAAATTATGCATGGATCATCTCACTCCCATGAGCATTGAAGACTTGACTTCTTTCAACAATATCTGGCATTATCAGAGTAGAAACTAGTTCTCTCACGAATCTATGAACTACCATCTACTGAAAGCCATCATGATCAATGATCCTCACCTGGTTACTCCTGAACATTCTACTCTACAGACTTCGATCTACTAGTCACCACCATGAACAATGAGCCTTGCCTAGTTTCTAACGAGATATCCAACCACCATTGGATGGAGAAATATCTTCCATGTAGTGAATCCACAAATTAGTGTATACTTAAAGACTTTATGTATTCACTACCTCCATGTGAGCCTCATTTCATATATTTTCAGACTGGACTCTGAAAACTTGCTCAACATGAGCACTGCAGCAACATAGCATCAAAGCTAAAATCCATTTGCAGCACAAGATGCCATAAAAAATGCCACACAAAATCTCCACACAGGCTTCAATACAATCTCCTCAACTCACTACATCAATCCACAACTCATCACTACACTCACCGCATAAACATCATGGCTAAAACATACTTAAGATATTTGCTACTACATATGCAAATTGCATTAGAAATTTTTCACTAGACAAAACATGTAGTTTGTGGGCTTTTCTCCAAGCTCCCACTCACTCCACACAATCACTAGACAAAACAATAATACTCACAATGAGTTATCTTTAATATAAAGATGAACTCAAGTGCTTAACTCAATAATTACTTAGAACTACTGAGCTCAACAATCATGTTCACATACTTGGTTTGATCCAGATTTAGCTCATTGACCCAATCAACCTCTAAATCCGTTAGCCTTTTTTATCTTTTCAACTTTTATCAAAATTTGGAGTTCGCACGAACTTTTCTGACCATAAACCAAAAAGTTTTGATTAAGGAAGTTGTCACAAGCTAAAAATTAGCTCAACAGCACGAGGAATGCAGAGCTAAACTCGAAAAATCCCTTGACACTCCCATGACATATCTCTGCATGCAACTCGGGCCTTAGACGCTCCCTTGAGCTTTCCCATCATGTGACTAGGGCTTCCTGCTGCTCACACAAGCCTCTGTACATGTGTCAGTGGCCTAGACTTAGTAAAAATATGGCTCCTTCATCCTTGAACCTTTGTTACTTGTTCCATCAGCTTCCTCCACCCCTATACACTCCTCCAAGCCTCTACAATAGGTATGCAACTGATGAAATAGGCTAAGAGAAAGTCTATGACATTATAGATCCATTGTACCAACCTTAGGGCAAATACCAACACCTCCAACTACTCAAGTAACAACCTCACCATCTATAACTCCTCGAACATCTGTATCAACATCTCTGACACTTTAAACAACAACATTCTCAACACCTACAGCAGCAAAATCGTATCCAACTTCCTCCAACATTGATGGAAGCACCTTCAACAAGAGAAACCACAAATAAACACATGAAGAAACATATGGAATGTCTCCAAGACATGTAAGAGACATATACAACACCAAGAGTATTAATCCAACAACTTCCAGTAACAACATCTCCAAGTAACACACAATGAGAACACAATAAGAAACTCTCCAAACTCCTGTAATAGTAGCATATCCAACACATTCATACATTATACCAGCCTCAAACCAACATCACAACTGGAATCTTCTCCAAATCAGCAACCACAATGTCATCTCCACTAGGTCTAGTCATAAGTATGCTGACATCAATTCCAACTAACAATACCATCACCAATCATCCATCACACTCATCACACATCAGTCATGCATATGACTAGCAACACCAAGAGCTTGTTAACATCAATGCCAACAAACTCCCTCTTTGGCATTGATGTCAACCTCAATATAACATGTGAGGCTGAACCATCAATCCAAAATATCTACCCCTTTAACATCAATGGAAAAGGGACGTCAAACACTAAAGTACAATGCCAATAATGTACTAGAAGAGAAGAGTGATCCACTGTCATGCACAACACCATACTGATGCAACCCAAGAAATGTATCCTTGAAGATAATCATGAAAGAACTAGGAAACCAATTTCCAACACCACTACCAATGTCATGCTAACTCTGAGGACTGAACATGCTCCCCCTAAGCATGTAATGAAGATGCAATCATACACTCTGTCTATTGAAACAACACATATGGCTGCTGCAATGAACCTCCTTTCTAAGTGCAATAGACTACTTCTCATGGACCGTCACTCAAACTGACTTTGGACATGATATAAAATACATATCATAATGCTTCATAGAGCAAGTACATAGTTGTGGCAAGTACATAGGACTGACATATAACTCCTAGACTACACCTATCAACAACCATGACTCTATGGATCCAAGTTTACATCATGCACCCAAATGAAGTGGGGCTACATCAAATTTATACATCATAATATATGACTTGGACTCCATTGGCCCGTTACATAGTAAATGACAAGACATGCTAGACACCATGGGTCACTCCATGAGAAATGTGCCCAAAAGATAAAACAATGAAAATACATGGCTTTTACATTTTCACACCAAGTTTCTCTCATCAATACATTCCTAGTAACATGATTACATGGCATCTATCAACGTGTAGAAACTATAAAAGAGGCACTATCAACATCATATGCTAGTGTTTGTCCACTCAACACCTTGGCCATCACCAACCCAACAATGAAGATCTTGCAACAAGATCATAATATCCACTACAAATCGACACCATACTTCTCATGTGCATCAACAAAAAAGTCAACAGATAGAAGCAACATAGGAATATGTCATAAGAAACAACAAATACATCCAAATAGAACATCAACCATAATGCATCATCATTATGGGTAGCACATCAATAGGTAGCAACATAGGGATATGTCATAATCAACAACAAATACATCCAAATCGACCATCAATCATAATGATCATCATTGTAAGTAGCACATCAACAAGTAGAAACAATAAACTATCATATGCAAAATCCCCATTAGTGAAAAAACTGAGCAACAACATCCATCACACCAAACCATCATTAGTAGCAACAAATACTTATCCTCATCATAAGTGAGAAACATATCATTAATGAGGCATAAGAAATAACCAAGTGAGTAGAAAAATATGTATGCTCCACATATGAGCAACAATATATATATATATATATATATATATATATATATATATATATATATATCATCAATACTCATCCACATCAGTGCACAATATCTCAACTATTAGCATGCATCAAAATTGTCATGAGTAGTAGCAAAACTCATAATCAACAACATATATCATCATCTCTTAACCATGTAAATGCATACTATAAGAAACAACATGCTCTCTCCATACGACAACAACATCATGACTCATCCAACCAATACATATTAGCAACATGTTGTAGAAAATCTGGTGCAAGTTAACTCGATAATGCAATATAAATCAAAGTAGAATACTATAACCTACTTCTACTATCAATTTGCGGAAGCTTAAAGATCGAGCTGAACAATATAACCAGAAGAAGAAGAATTAATGCACAATACACATGAAAATACTTTGGGTAAAGCTTCAGCTAAAAACCACACTATCTGTATTGTCATACAAGGTGGAAATACATAAGAATTATACAAAGCCTTAGCTCTCACAGCTAGCCAGCTCTCAGTACAATCCTCACAGATGCTCATAGGCAATCCTAGCTTCTCACAAGCCTTCCTCTCTACCCTCCAAGCTCCTATTTCCTTGTGCTATTCCTCTGGGATGATTCTCCTTCAACCAAGTGGAAAACCCCAATGGATGATCACTCTCACACACTGTCAAAACTGCGCAATCCTCAAGGAATGATTGCCTTGACTGTATGCATGAATTTTATTTATAAGAAAACACATGCAACTGATAGTACACTGTCCTTGACTTTAATCTCACTTGGGTCTTTCTCAGAATAGACATGCATGAGTTTCTAATGAGGGAATCTTCAGTTAACCAGAGTACACTAGTTGAGTGCATGCATGCATCAACTAACTGTTAACTCTCTATTAGTTCCTCAAACAGTTTGGAACTAATTTAACTAGAATTAACTCAGTAAATTGAGTTAAATAATTAAAACTCAAATATAACTCAATCTTATCTCCTTAATTTAAGGGATAACTCTTGCATGACTTTAGAAAGACTTTTAACTTGAATTTCTCCAACTAATTAAGTCAAAATAACTTAATTAATTATTTCCAAGTAGTTGTTAAGACTAAATTCGATTTTAATTCACAATTTAATTCAAGTACAATTTAAATTGGAATATTCTTGTTGCCACATTTCAATACATGTTTCCACCATATATGAGCATCAATGTAAATCATCATCTCTCAGCCATCCAAAAACATGCATAATGCATCTAGATAAAAACATGAGCCATAATGTGCACAATATAGATGAGCTAACAAATCTCCATGGCAGGAACATACACATGACATAATATCATCTAGCAATATGATCATCATCAATAAATCAAATATTTCATGCAAGCATACTATCTCATCCAAACATGCAATGTGTGGCAGCAAAAACAAAAATTTTCATGAAAACAATTCCAACACATTCAAAATCCATTTGGAAGCACAAATTATCCCCTTGAATGTGTGATCTCTCATCACACCTAGGCAATGCATATAAGAATAACTATATGGCTTCCATAACACCATTATCATCAATAGAAATGAAAACAAGCCACTCCAAAATAATCAACAAATGTACATAACCACTCCAACTAAATTCAAATTGGAATAGAAGATGAGAAAAAACTGGAAATAACAATTCAAACCTCAAGGACTCTACTTGAACACAATCTAATATGGCTGCATAATTAAGGATTTTCATGAAACTCATAATGCAAACATATGCTCCCCTTCAGACTAAGTAGGGCTCAGTTTTTGGTGGAAGATCCTTGTTGCTCTTTTCTAATCCAAGATTTCATCTGTTGATCCTTATTCTTCCTATGTGGTTGGCCTTACATATTCTCCTCTCTCTGATTAGATCTCCTGAAATACATGGGAAACTTGCAATCCTTGGCCTTGTGGCCAATATTGTCAAATATAAAACATCTAATGTGACCAAGAAAATGAGAAATAGGATGCTATCTTCTATTAGTATACTTTCCATTCCTTCCATGTGCCCTACATTCAATAACACTATGTCCAAAATAATTGCACGAGAAACATGGTGAGCCTTGGTATTGCACCAAGAATGTTGTAACTCCCAAGGGTTCCTCAACTCTATTTATCAACCCGGGCTTCGTACAAACTTCAAGATGATAGTGCTATATGCATAATGGATGGGATTCTACTCATGCTACCCTCAACTAGGACATTTGATAAATAGTGCTCCAAGACCATTCTTCTTACTGAATTAGAAGGGAAACTAACTAATGAAGGTGTAAACTAGAAGCTACCAGGCTAACGATAAAAAGGAAAATGATATTTTGAACTTCAACTTGTAAATGCTATTGAATCAATTCATGAAAATATAAGAGCTACCCTACTTTCAGAAAGGGAACTACATTATCTTGCAATCAACCATCTAGATACCAAATCTACTTGCATACAGGAAGCTAACCTACCAAATCATAACTCAATATTCCATTCATCATCTATCTAGCTCACACTTGCATATAAATCAATGTTCTATTTGTGCCAAATCTGTGATAAATGTTATCACCAAAAAATTGATCATCTAACCTAATTTACTAGATGGATCGAAGTACACCATGTAAAGCCAATTTTACCATAGTAAAATTGCTTTCATTGTGAGAAATTACTTAATAAACCACCTTTGTTAAGTAATTTATAGTTAAAACCATGAAGAATAATTAAATAAATCACTATTTATTTGATTTTCTTCTAGGAATAATTAATTTAACCATTGTTTTATTATTATTCCTTGTCATATTTGACCCAATCATGAAAAATAAATAGATAAATCATTAATTATCTTATTTTTCTCCAAGAATAATTAATTAATCACTAAATAATTATTATTCTTTGTCAAATTTGACTAAATCCCTTAGGAATAATTAAATAAATCCTTATTTGTTTATTATTCCTTAACTAATTCCTTGAGATGATAAATAAATAATTTATTTATTTATTATTTCTAAATAAAAGTTTAAATACGTTTTCCCTCCTAACCAAATATAATAAAATATTCCAAGTGGTTATTCCAAGAATGGGATCAATAATATTTTATTATTGCTCATTATTCGAGGATAACTCAGTATTTTGTTATAAATAGAAGGGTTTTCCATTCATTATTCACTTTTGATTATTTTCATTTTTGCACTCATTGTTGTAACTTTGACTATTTTCATTGTCACACACCATATTTTTGCTGGGTTTACACATTATAGCCAAGAACCCATCCCATAGAGGGGGACTGGTAACATTTATATGTTCTCTTCATAGGTGTTATAATAAAATTATTCTTTACATATCTGGTTTCCATTAGATGATTGGAGTTATTACTCTTTCCTTTTGTTGTTTAACTATGATTGTGGCAAAGATCTAGACTTTGGCAGGTTTTGTTTCTATCAGTTGCTACAGATCTACAATGTTTAGCAACCATTTATATTGTTGAGATTGTTTGTCATCCATAATCTTAAGTGGGTTCTTTTCGTACATCTTGTTATAGACATATTTGGGCACTGTAACCCCAATCACATATGTCGATAAACCAAGGGCTCTCAAACCCCTAAAAGTGTTGTTTCATACCCTAAAGGATCGAGGTCAACTGATTACATCATTTCCCAAAAGTTCTCCCTGAAAAACTGCTCAGAACTGGTCAAAACTAGACCATAGAGACTGCTCCATGCTGAGGGTGCAATTCATCTCACCTGCTACACACAAAAGGTGCAATGCATACTGAAAATCCCTTCTGTAGGGTGCGATGAGCGAGAGTAAACAAATGGCAGAGACAGTTTTCAAAGTGGATGATCATGGAATCTTCCAGAAACTTCTCCTATGACACTTGCCTCTCTAAATTCGCCCAGTGATGAGTAAGAGATCGTGAAATCTCCAAGTGGAACCAAGAACTATCAGTGAAATGACACTAATAAAAATCCCAGACACTAACTCACTCTCCTGCAAACATCTATATATGGATCCCTCATCCTAGAGATCCGGGGCGGGAATTTTGTAATTTGTAAGGAAGTGTTGTTGGTTTCTCTTTGAGACATTGTATTGTTGGGTGATCTTGTTTTTTATGAGGTGAAGAGGGCTTTCATACTGGGAGGATGGCACTGGATCAGACAGCTTGGTTGTAATCCTCTCTTCTACTACTTCTATCAATAAAGCTATTTGAGTTTTCCTCCATATACTTGTATATCTCTGAATCTTGTATTTGTATATGCATTTGTATGGTTAATGTATATCTGATCCTATATTTTTTATGGTTATAGATCTCTATACTTTGATGGTATTTTTTTGCTTTGACTCTACAGGTGTTCTTTGAAGCGGGACAAGTGAGAAAGGAGTGGCGAAAGCTCTATCAAGGGAGAGAATAAACAAGCAAGGAGACTAGCGAAAGACTGAGGTTGGTACTCTTTGCTTCTCTCTCATCTATCTCTCATAAAGGAAAACACAAGTAACTTTGGTTTGTTTGTTTTTAAGATAGCTACCCATCTTAGTGGGACTAGTAACTCTGAATGGACACTAGTTTTCCCGATAACAAAATGGCGGCCACTGGGGAGTGAATAGTTTGTTTGTTTGTTACTGTTGTTTGCTTTATAAACCACAGACGGAGCCTGAAGTTAAGCCAACTAGCCTTCGAACTGCTTTTGCTATACAATTGCAAAGTAGATCAATGCTACTTTAGTCAATCTCCGGGTTGATTTATGAACTGAACATCTGACTTGCAAACATCCTAAGTGCCCTGGTGGTAGCTCAATAACCTCATTAGATCATCCCCTATACTTTGTGTTTACTATCTATCATAAGCTCAGCCTAAATCCCTGAACTTAGCCGCAAACTGTGGGTGAAAACCAAGTTCAGTCTCATCCCTGGACCATCACACTGTCTCTCATTGGCAGTCTAGATGCATTGCACCTCCTGTGTGTTGCAGGTGAGATGCATCCCTCTTTCCCTGTGTTACAGGTGCGATGATTGAATGAGACTGTTTCTGCCTCCAGATTTTGGTTTTTTCTTCATTGTTTTCAGCTCTATTCAGTAATTTTGTTGTCTATGATTAGTATATCACTGTTGAAACCTTCTTCCTTCACATTATTCAGCCTCCATTGATAAGGAATTGTGAATGTTTTTTATGTATTTTTCATCATTTATAGTCCTTCATTGCAAAAAGTAGCATAATCGAACTGTCGTCTTTTGATTCTAAAGTGTTGCAACTGTCATTTTCAGTCAAGAAAAAGAGTGTCATAAAGTCTTCCTATTTTAGATAGTTGATTACACTTTTGCCATTGTATTTGATTTGGATTATCAGTATTTAAAGTGTCAAAACCAATTTTCAATTCGAAATCGCAAAGTGTTGTCTTAGTCTTCCTTTCGTTTTGAAAAGAGAAAATTGTTAGTACTGTCACTTTGAAAGAAAAAATAGTTCAGATCTGTACTTAACATGCTTTTTGTCATTCACACATTAAGAAAGCAAAAAACAAATACATGCATGTGAATTTGCATTTAGACTGCATGTGGAAATTGATTTAGGAAAAGTGCATTTAGAGTGTGCTCTCTGCTCTATGTTGAAAGAATTTTATTTCTCTTTCCTTAGTAGCTAGTATTTTCATTGCTAAAAGAAAGTAAACGATTGTTTATCATCTTAGATTGCATGTTTAGGAATTGTATATCTACATCACACGGTGAACCTTAAAGAAAACTTCTTAAGAAATATCAACTGTAAAACAAACCTTAATGAACATAAAAATTCTTTGGAACCTAACGCACAACTTATAGAAGTCTAGGCTAGAGACGTATTCTGGCGTCGTAAAGCCTGGTAACTATCATTTTCATCATAGGTTGGGTGATTCCTCCTCTTTGATACGACAAGTGCCAGTATGGACTTGTGCTCCCACGTACCATTGAGTATATATTGGGAGACCACAATAGGCTATATCCTTTATCCTTAGGAAGCCGTGTCTGCCGCCTTATCGATCGCAATGCACTGAACACAACATTCGGGAAGATTGACTACCGTATGTAAAAGTATTCTGCAGTTTTGTGATTGGTTTGGTAATCCCTCTGTCTAGATTTCCAGAGTAGTCACTTTCGTTCCTTTTCAGACTCCTTAAAAGAAAAGGTCCATCTGAGCACTTGTCACTTCAGGCTCATTAAAAATCGAAGGCGACTAGAGTCACCTTTAGCTTTTTCTCGACTCTTAAAAATTGAAAAAGAAAGTTGTGTCAAAGTGTCATAAAATTCATTTAATTCAGAATAACATCACTATTCCCTCATTGGTCTTAGGTTGAGAAAATGGAGTCCACCAATCAAGGATTTCCCCTTGGGGGGAATCCTAGTCCTTTCTCCTCTTGGGGAGATGTTGGTGCTCCACACATGGCTACATTATCCCTTCCAGGACTCACAATTGGCCTGCCAGTATGGCTATTCTCGACCTCTGTCGTTCAAAACACCATAATTCCTCAACAATCAAATCAGCAACTAGATGATACTGAAGTTTCTCCCCCACCTTCCAATTCATTTTTTTCTCCCTCTCCTTCTTCCTCTTCGCTTGGTGAAACTAGTAACACTAAAAACCAAGTAACTGAGAAGAAGAAGAAAGGGAAGGAGAAGAAGAAAAAGAAGAAGCCAATGGTGAAAGGGGAAACCAGGCATTGTCTGGCAAAACTCCACACACTGCACCGTCCAAACCTAAATCTCCATGTGTCATTTGAAAGGAGACCACTATCATCGCGATTGTCCCTGCATCCCGCGGATCCTAAGGGACTGGTCTCCCCATTTGCACAATCCGATGTCTTCAACCTCTGACGATCATGTTGAGAGTACACCATAAACTAGTGAAAATGAAGTCAGTGGATAGAAAGGAAGATCTAGGTTTCCTTGTAGGCTGTGTGAAGGCAATAATGCCCTCCACTGTTGTCCCTTCTTGGATGAAGCTAAAAGAGTCTTGGATAACCGTCATGCTTCACTGCAACGACTTCCTCCTGGATACAAGAAACTCTTGCCAAGTCCATCGCTAGTTGAAAATTTGACTGACACGCCTTTGTTGTCGGTTGAAGCATCTATCATTGAAGATAAACCCTCTGAGTCCACACCGGACCAAAGTCAATAGGTCGAGACAGCAGTCGACCCAGTATTGTCTTCAAAAGGTCCACCTTCGGATGATACGGTCTCCAAAGAGAATGAGAACGACACCGTTCAAATTATTTTTGTTAACACAGAGTCAGATGAACATGGGGGCAATCTACCCGTTCTTTTACCGCAGGAAGGAAGTTCATCAGAGATTCATCCGGTCATTTATTCGGTCCCTCCTCCGAGCAATCTAGTCGTTTCCTTTGATTGGAATCTACTAGCGAGACCCCTCCTACCATCTAATGTACCATTCCGAATCATAATAAAAGCTTACAGAATGATCATGGTTGGTACTATCATAGATGAAGGGGCTTCTCTGAGTATCCTTTCCTCAACTACTTGGAAAGCACTTGGTTCGCCATCGCTTCTGCCTGAGATTCGAAATCTGTCAGGCTTCAACAAAGGAACCAGTCGACCGTTAGGGATCCTTCCAAATTTGCCTATAACTTTGAGAAGGAAAACCATTCATCTAAACGTGATGGTAGTCCAAGGGCCACTAGATTACAATCTACTCCTTGGGCGTGACTAAATTTATAGCATGGGAGCTATTGTTTCCTCACTCTTTCGGGTGATGTGTTTTCCATATGAAGGCAGAATGGTTCAACTAGTTGACCAACTTTCATTCCCTGGTTCAAACACGGCTACTAGTCAAATGCCATCCCTAACTGGTTTTTTGCATAAGGAATGTCTCATCAACCTCCATTCCGTCCACCTGATGAGCGCAAGTAATTCGGTGAATGTCACTAAACCCAGGGGGCATGCGCCCTGGTCTGCTTCGGTAGGAAAACCCCAGATATAAGATGTGTTTCCTCGTAGGATATATGACCAATCTGATGCCCCTGTCCATTTAGGAAAATGGGATCAGTCTGGAAATATCATTTCCTCGTCAAAGGTTATGTGATTGGAACTGACAACATTCACCTTTGTCCATTTCGATGGAGAAAGCCAGGGAAGTGCTTTGTCTGCTACCCGGATGGAACAATCTTACTAATGCAAGAACTTCCGTAAGGTAACCTGGAAACTTTACTATTCTTTATACTTGGAGGCATGCAAACCTTTTGCTTGCAACTGAAAATCAACCTTTTATTTTCTTAGTTTGTAGGCTCTCAACCCTTTAACCTCGTAGGTTGGTCGTTCCTAGCTTGCATACAAAAGGCTCTGGAGCAAAGTTGTGCATGGGGTAAGCTCCCTAAAAAATGAACCTACTGATGAGAGACATCCTTATATATGACTGGCACGAGCAGGTTTACGCGAAGTTCAATCTCGTTAAAAAATAAACCTAGCAATGAGCATATGTTCCCCCAGAGTTAAAGCTCATTAAAAAATGAACCCACCTTCGGTAAAGAACCTTTGCGATCGCATAGCAATCAACTTTTGAACCTTGGTCGTGTTCTTACCATCACCTCCACTCTTTTTTAGCCAATCATATGCCTCCATTTGATTGTTTACCCTTTTGAGGAACAACTATGATGAGTGATTCTATTAGCCACCTTCTTTACACTTCCATGATTGAAAAGTTCCAAACCTTACTTGGAACTAGCTACTATCCAAAAACATCACTCGTTCCTCAAAAAACGAGTCTTAAGCTCTTTTCATTTGACTCGTAAAATATGAAAAGATTGTCGAGCAATTGGCCTCTCCAGCTTGTTAAAGTGATTGGAAGTGCCATCCGTCCTCTATATTTTAATCTTTTTGGACCTGAGGGATCATTACACAAAAATATCGAGCGTTTGTCTTGTTCGGCTTGTTAAAACTATCAAAAAGTAATCCCTTTTGTATTATTTTATACTTTTTCAGACTTAAGGGATTATATTACGAAAAAGGACTGCTGGAGTTTCCTTTCCATTCCTTTTTAGACTCTCTAAAATCGAAAAGGACCGAGTTATCTTTGTCGTTAAACTCGTTAAAACAATAGCGACAAACTTGTCCATGCAGACAAGAGCGAGTTTCACTGTCGCTAGGATCGTTAAAACATAGCGACAGGTTTTCCCGAAGGGAAAATTATAGAACAAGCATATGTTATCCTCCTCAAGCTTGACAAAAATAAAGAGGTATTGGTCAGCAATGACTGGGGAAAAATTGGGAAGAAAACTTGAAGAACTTCATTGGTAGCAGGTCGCTCTTGAACATGACACTTTCACTCCATCACCATGATTGAGTCGGGTTGGGTTATTCCGTTCACTGGTCATATCACCATTGGTCCTCCGTGCCATCCATTTTTGGGGTTAACTTTACCAATCCATTTCAGTTTCACCGATATGTTCAAGAGAAGTCGCTCGGAGAATTCACCAACCCAGCTAATGCCTCATCCGTTGCAATACTTTCAGGCTTCATTCTTTCATGACCGCCACCCTAAACCTTGTATCATCAGATCGTTTTCACCTCCAGAAAATAATTTGCTCCATTCTGTGTCGTAGGTGTGGGATTCATTAAGGCCCTCCTACGACGAGTCACTTCTTGTCGACATCATCTCATTATCCAAGAAGTTGACTTAGGAACAACCCTTTCGGTACTTTGAAGCTTGCATGCCTCAATGGCAAGTTTCTCACTTCCAGCAACAGGTTTACATCAATGGCCTTCGACCGAAAGATTTTGCGTGGTGTTCAACATCGACTCATGTATTCACACCACATGAATTGTACTGCAGTACCTTGAGGGTCATCATCATTACCAGTGATTCCTCTCACACCTATTAACAGCGTACATCATTGGCTGGTAATCAGGTGATGCCTTTTCATGTTCAACATCAGAACGTATTTTCACATGGATCGACTTGTACTTCGGGCGAAGATTGAATGAGTTTGAAGACCCCGGATCTAGTTTCATCCATCCGGGCTGCAATATATTTAGGAAAATAAATACATCAAATGTACATCATAGTTGCGCAGATAATCATCCGAGCTAAGGGATGATGGCTCTACCAGAATCATCAGTCTGCCACATAGACGATTGTCTGTCCTATGTACATGAAAATGAATTTATAAAGCTAAGAATGGGAATGCCCACCTCAGCTAGATCATGAAAATATTATGAAGATAATGTATTGTATTGTATCTTATTACAGGTCACCTTCTAGTTCGAAAAACCTCGGATCCTCATGATAAATCATTTCACCCGACGTGAGAAAATTTACGACCTCATGCTTTAGGGGGCAACTGTTACAGACATATTTGGGCACTGCAACCCCAATCACATATGTCGATAAACCAAGGGATCTCAAACCCCTAAAACTGTTGTTTCATACCCTAAAGGATCAAGGTCAACTGATGACATCATTTCCCAGAAGTTCTCCTTGAAAAACTGCTCAGAACTGGTCAAAACTGGACCATACAGACTACTCCATGCTGGGGGTGTGATGCATCTCACCTACTACACACAAAAGGTGTGATGCATACTGAAAAGCCCTTCTGTAGGGTGCGATGAGTGAGAGTAGAAAAATGGCAGAGACAGTTTGCAAGGTGGATGATCATGGAATCTTCTAGAAACTTCTCTTGTGACAATTACCTCTCTGAATTCGCCCAGGGATGAGTAAGAGATCATGAAATCTCCAAGTGGAACCAAGAAATATCAGTGAAATGACACTAATAAAAATCCCAGAAGCTGACTCACTCTCCTGCAAACATCTATATATGGATCCCTCATCCTAGAGATCTGGGGGCGGGAATTTTGTAATTTGTAAGGAAGTGTTGTTGGTTTCTCTTTGAGACATTGTATTGTTGGGTGATCTTGCTTTTTATGAGGTGAAGAGGGCTTTCATGCTGGGAGGATGGTGCTGGATCAGACATCTTGGTTTTAATCCTCTCTTCTACTACTTCTATCAATAAAGCTATTTGAGTTTTCCTCCATATACTTGTATATCTCTGAATCTTGTATTTGTATATGCATTTGTATGGTTAATGTATATCTGATCCTATATTGTTTATGGTTATAGATCTCTATGCTTTGATGGTATTTTGCTACTTTGACTCTACAGGTGTTCTTTGAAGCGGGACAAGTGAGAAAGGAGTGGTGAAATCTCTATCAAGGGAGAGAGGAAACAAGCAAGGAGACTAGCGAAATACTAAGGTTGGTACTCTCTGCTTCTCTCTCATCTATCTCTCATAAAGGAAAACACAAGTAACTTTGGTTTGTTTGTTTCTAATATAGCTACCCATCTTAGTGGGACTAGCAGCTCTGAATGGACACTATTTTTCCTGATAACACATCTTTGAGAATAAAACACTACAACAATAAAGAAACTAATGCTATTATATTTTTCAATGAAGGAAAAGGATGGTTGGAATGGCCTAGGTGTTTCCCTTGATCATGGAGTCACAACTGGGGGTAAACCTACTTCTAAACTAAGTCGAAATTTCATCAAAGGTCAAAATAGGTGGAGAAAAGGCTACTACAGGTGCCCTGTATTGCTACAGGAAGGCCTGTAATGCTACAGGAAGGCCTGTAATGCTACAGGAAGGCTATTGAGAAGGTTTAGGAGGTAGGAATGATGGGTTCAAGGGATGGAAAGGTGGATTTAGGTTTAGGTAAATGGATGAAAGGTGGCCAACACCCCTAGACAAGCTCAGATCCTTTGGAAGGCCTTTTTTGCACTAGGATAGCTACTCACAATGATCTAAGAGGATGATCTCCAGAATAAAACTTTGAAGTTAGAATTTTGGAGTCATAAAAGAGGGTGAGGAATTCCAATATGGAGGTGGTGAAAGGCCCCTTTATTTTAGATCCAAACATCCCTACAACATCACATGCATATACCCTTTTATCATTGACAAAATGAAACAACTAACAGTGGAAAAGATGATTTGAATTTAAATTCCATCTACTATATGCCAAAAACCTAATCTAGTCAATAAATCAACTCCTAAGCTATAGTAAGCACACGAAAAACAAGATGGTTAACATATACCTTCTTCCAAGAAATCATAAACATAACATTTTTGGGTTGTTATTGCAGATCCTTCCATTCATGCTCCCATGGGAGAGATGGGATAGAGGTTGCAGTCACAATATTTTGATGGGTTATTTTCTAGTGAAATGTAACAAACTAATAAGAAATCTAAAGTAAAAAGAGATACCAATACACAAGAGGGACCTAAGCCACTGGGGTTGGGCCCAAACCAAAGAGTCTCAGCCCTCTATAACTAACTCGGTGATTAATCAATAAGAAGCTTCTCGTTATCATTGCACTAATGTCAAATACATCACATAACCAGTCAAAAATAATAGTGCCAAGTGCTTGAGCTCGATAGCTACCGAGCTGAAAAAAAGGTTTGATTCCTATTGAGCTCTTTTACATGTTTATTTATACAAGAGGGTAGGTACTAACATCTCCCTAGAAAATAGGAATGTTTTTCTCCCATAAATCAAGAGGGTGGGCCCAGATCTTCCTTAACTACACTTTCTTGGCTGCCAATGACCTCGTCTTGCTTAGTTGCCAATGACCTTGAACTGATGAGAGAGAGTGTGGTGATCTTGGCTAATTGAAGGAGTTAAGGAGGTGGACAACCTCCTAGAATCTCTCCCTTCTGTCTACTACAAGATCTTGCATGGAAATTGTTTAAAAAATGCTCCATTTCCTATAATTGAACCATATTAGGCCACATGACATAGAAAAAACATCTTTTACCCCTCTCACTAAGCATACTATAACAAAATTTGTAAATAAATGTTAGAAATGGATAACTCTAAAGCTAGAGGATGGAATTATGACCCTTATGATGTACTTATTGATGAGCCTCATCATCACCCCCCTACTAAAATTGTTGCTCATCCTTTGAGAAACTAAGTCATCTATGTCCATTTATTTCATGGCCCTGGTGGCCTCCTAGACATCCCAAGGTTCCTAAGATGGTGAACCCTCTTGGGGATAGAAATCTACATTCTTTTCTATCTCTGTCCACTCCTCTTGCTCTTCTGATTCATTTATTACTTATTGTAGGCCTAGCAGCCAGGGTGGATAATGCTTGATTCTATCCACTTATATTTTAATCTTTGAATGATCCTATTGTACAGAGGTGTCCACTCCGATGCATTCCTCAACATTTCATAAGAGTGATATTCTCTGATCTGGAGGTTCTAGGGTAAGGTAGTCCATCTCCTCTAGAAGACTTGCTGGCTTTTTGTTCCCAACAACTTGAGTGTGTCTTCAAAATGTGAGATGGCTTGTTCTTGGGTGGCAAGGTATTTGGGTGCTAGGTAAGCATCATTGGAGATGATGTTATGATTTCTAATGACAACCATTATGTTCATTAGGTCTTCCTTGATATATAATGGTTCCTTTTCTTCCTTTGCCACAATTCTCTTCACTTCCACAGCTCTTACCTCCTCATGAGTCATCCAGGATTCTAAGGCCATTAGCTGTGTATCCCCCAATCTTGCACTGGGATCCCAAATATTCATATCAGTCAAAGTGAAGTTAGGAATGTAAAGCTAAACCAATTTCTATTTTTCATCCAACAGATGACAGATCACATTTCAGGCTCATAGAATGAAGAAAGAGAGGTATATGCAGGTTCCCGTTGACCAAGCCATGTGTACACGCTGGTTTGCAGACCAAAAGGCGCGTATAGTGTACACACGCACTTTCACGAAATGAAAGGTGCGTACATGTTGGAAAACTTGGTTTTGGTCTGTGGTATTTGGTCCATGGTATTTTGATCCATGGTATTGGTCCAAGGTATCTTGTCCGACGTGTTGACCCAAGGTATTTGGTCCAAGGTATTGATTTGAAGTGGTTTTGGACCATGGTATTGAGTAAGGCCTAAGACTATAAACGGAGGAGAAGATCATTAGGAAAAGGCACTCATGAATTGAATATCTAATGAAGAGCAAGATCTAGAATACAGGTGATTGGGTTATGGTGCACAGCTGGATCTGAATCAAGGATGAACCTGAGCTCTTAATGAAGGATAAGTTCTATTGATGGGTCAAGATCTTAAGGTTTGAAGAGAAGTATATTTGTGTGGTTTTGATCTTTTATCTGAATAATTGGCATATGTTGTAATCTGTAAATATGATGATCTGGGTATAACTGACATCTGAATAACTGTAAAGGTTAAAATCATCTTTTACAAATCTGTACACCGGTTCATTATAGCAAAGGCGCGTATACACACTGGTTCGACATTTCAAAAGTGCGTATACGTAGGTTTGCCTTGATACAAGTGTGTATGCATGCAAGTTCGTCACATTGAAGTAGCGTACACCTCATAAAATATGCTTTAGCTACTTCTAATTGATATTGCAGTGTTCTGGGTTCTGGTTACTATTATTGTATTCTAGCTACAGCATTCAGAGAAGTGATTGATTGATTCAGTTTTGGTTGGGGCAAAGGAGATTGGTTGATGTAGATATATTTGACGTTTGATTGATGTTATTGATGGATCTAGTCAGAAAATTTATGAAACATGATCCCTGGAAGAAAAGAGAAGGTTGTAGCCTTCTGTAGGTCAGCACCTATGTACTAGTACATTAGCTAGTACAAGAGCTAGGGGGTTGTAGCTCCCTTCCAGGAGAAGCTGGAGAATGAGAGAAGGTTGTAGCCTTTTGCAGGTAGAAACCTGCGTACTGGTATAAGTTTGCACCAGTACAAAATATTGTAAAAATAAGTTTCTTATTAAAAGAAAGATAGAGACGATTGCAGTAGTTGGTTTTCACCCACATTGGGTTTCCACCTTATATCTTGTGTTCATGTGTGTGACTTCCTGTTTTGTTTTTACTGCTCCTGGTTACTGTTTATATGGTTCTGATGGACAGATTAAATATCAACATATGAAGAATTAACTAAACTATAAGTTTACAGAGTATACGCTATTTGCCTTATATACAGTTGCGTATACATGCAAGTTTCATTAACTAAAGTAGTGTATATGAATCAAAATATGGAAATTAAATATTATTGACTTGCTAATACTGATTCAGCCCCCTCTCGGTATTATTTCCAACAATTGGTATCAGAGCAGGTTCTTCAGAAGAAGCTTGATCACTTGAAGGAAGATCTATCATCATGAGTAACTACGAAAGAGAGGCATCCATTAGACCACCGATCTTTAATGGGAGCAAATTTGTTTATTGGAAGGTAAGAACCACAGCCTATCTTCAATCTCTTGGAATAGATGTTTGGGAAATCGTGGAAGGAGGATATACATTTCCATCAGCAATGCCTACAGATACGGTAGGTAAAAAGCAATATGAAACCAATGCCAAGGCCGTTAATACATTATTGGGGAGTCTGTCACAATCACAATTTGTCAAGGTTATGTAGCTCAAAACCGCCAAAGAAATATGGGACAAGATCGTTCTAAGCTATGAAGGAGACAATCAGGTAAAACATGCAAAACTACAATCTCTCAGAATTCAATATGAAACTCTCAAAATGCACAATGATGAAAGTATAGCTAATTACTTCCTAAATATAGATGAGATTATTAATCGCATGAAAAACTTGGGTGAAGAGATAAAATAAGTTACTTTATTTCAAAAGGTTTTAAGATCCTTGTCTACTAAGTTTGAATCAAAATTTTCTACTATAGAAGAAAAGCAGGATCTTCAGAGTCTTACTATGACACAGCTGCACAGAATCTTAACTGCTTTCGAAATGAGAAAAGGAGGTCCATCAGATATGAGAGAAGTCACATTCAAAGCTTCAGGAAGAGAATAACTCAATGAATCAGGACATATTTCAGAAGGAGAGGAAGAAGAAAACTTTGTCAAGAACCTTCAACGGGGTTCTGGAAGATTCAGAGGTAAACTACCTTTCAAATGTTTTGCTTGTGGAAGAGTCGGTCATTATGCTGCCAAATGTCCTCACAAGGATAAGCTTGATAAAGGTAAGGAATCAGCAAAATGGAATAGAAAACAAAGTGTAAGTAAGAAGAGCTACTATATGCATGAAGATAGCGATGGTTTATCAAATAGTGATGAATATGAAAATAGTAATGATTATAGACTTCTGATGGCTTTTGAAGATGAAGATTTCTTCGATGCTTTAGATGAATATGGTCTTTATGAAGAAATATTTGAACTTAAAATTTGTTTAGAAGAAAAGAATATGATTATAGATACTCTGACATTCCAACTTGCTGAAAGGGAAAAACAAAATGAAAAATTAGAATGTGAAATTGTGGGTCTAAGAAAGGATATTGAGAAAACAAAAGCTCTCAATCTTAGATTTGCTAAAGGATCAGAGACCCTAAATGAAATTATCAAAGTGCAGTGTTCTCCTCTGATAAAGATAGGTCTGGGATATACTGAAGAAGCACAAAAACCGTCCACCTCCACTAAAAGCTATCTTGATGCAGTAAAGAGCAGTGAACAGTTTGACAATCGTCAGCAAAGGCATAAAGCAGATCACCAAGTAAATCGGGGTCAATCTACTTCAAGGATGAACAGAAGCTACAACCAACCTCAGGTAAATCATACTCAGTTTGCTTCAAGAATGAATGTCAATGGAAACTACAATCACCAGGTCAGTAGGTTTGATAATCACAGGAATTTATTTAATGGCCAATGTTTTTCATGTCATAACTTTGGACACAAAGCTGCTCAATGTGTTGCTTACAAGACCATCATGACTAGAGAAGCACGAAATCAAAAGAATGTGACAGGGATCATGAAAAGGACCTACAATAACTTTTCGCTTCTTGAAAATGAAATAGAGTGCTCTATCTGTAACAACTTCGGTCATGAAGATTCTGAATGTAGGAGTAAATTTCGGCAAACATCTCAGAAGGAGCAAACTTCATTGGGTCCCAAAACTTGGAGAAAGAAAGAACCACAACCAGAAAGATGTGGTATAGCTTTATATGCAGAAGGACAAGAAAATCAGTGGTACATCGACAGTGGATGCTTGAAACACATGACATGTGATAAAGAAAAACTTCAGTCATATAATGCCTTAGAAAAGGAAAAGAAGGTCTCATTTGGAAATGAAACTCCTATTGTCATAAAAGGTAAAGGTTCTATTCTCTTAAAAGAAAAGGTTAAAGTTGGGAATGTTATGTATGTTGATGGTCTAAAGCATAATCTATTGAGTGTCAATCAAATGTGCGATCAAGGAAATGAAGTAGTATTTTGATCAAATGGATGTGTTGTTCATGAGCTTGATACAGGAGAAACAATGATCAAAGGAATAAGAACTCCAAATAACCTATACATACTCAAGGGAGGACAACAACAGTGCTACCTAAGAAAAAATGATGAACACTGGCTATGGCACAGAAGATTGGGGCATCTAAGCTTCTCTCAAATAAGAAAAGCATGCAGATTCCAGGTTGTTCGTGATCTTCCTGATATCAGCATTCCAGAAAACAGAATATGCAAATCATGTCAATTTGGTAAGAAAACTAGAGCTCATTTCCCTGAAAAGAAAGGATCGGCTAGTAAGCCTCTTGAACTTGTTCATACTGATTTATGTGGTCCATCAAGGAAAAAGTCACCTCGTGGAGAAGAATACTTTATATTGTTCATTGACGACTTTTCCAGAATGTGTTGGATAGGACTTCTAAAGCATAAATATGAAGCATTTGAAAAGTTCAAAGCCTTCAAAGAATTGGTTGAAAATGAATCAGATCGCAAAATCAAATGCCTCAGATCTGATCGAGGAGGGGAATTTACCTCAGATGAATTCTTCGACTTTTGTGAAGAACATGGAATAAAAAGGGAATTCTCTACCGCAAGGACTCCTTAGCAAAATGGAGTGGTAGAAAGGATGAACATAACTGTTCAACAAATGGCTCGTGCCATGCTAGATGAGTCTGGAACTCCTGCAACCTTCTGGGGTGAAGCTGCATTTGCTGTCGTCACTATTCTCAACAAAACAAACATTCGGGTAAACAGCACTCAAACTCCACATGAACTTTGGTATGGTAAGACTCCTACTGTAAAATACTTCAAAGTTTTTGGAAGTAAATGTTACATCAAAAGGATTGATGAGAAACTTGGTAAGTTTGAGCCTAAAGCAGATGAAGGCATTCTCTTTGGTTACTCTTCCCGAAGTAAAGGATATAAGTGTTATAATAAAAGAATAGGGAAAATTGTTGAAAGTATTGATGTTGTGGTTGATGAAGCAGGCAAAAATCCAAAGTAGGTAAAAACCGAAGATTATGAAGAAGATGAGGATTATCCTTCTACATCAAATCAGACTAATTCTAAAGAAGAAACTAATGAAGCACCAGAAGAACAGATAACGGTAAAAGAAAAGACTCCATCTAGGTATGTTCAGAAAAATCATCCAGAGACTCAAATTTTAGGATAGAAAGAGGTAGGTGTGCAGACAAGAAGAACTATTACAGAAGCTTCAAGCTATCTAGAATTGTTGTCCACCATCGAACCTCAAAATGTACATGAAGCATGCAAATATGAATGTTGGGTCAAGGCCATGAATGAAGAGCTTGAGCAAATTGAAAAGAATAATACTTGGGAATTAGTTCCTAGACCTCATGATAAGAATATCATATGAACCAAATGGATATTCAAAAACAAGCTGAATGAAAATGGAGAAGTTATTAGAAACAAGGCTAGACTTGTTTGTAAAGGATATGCTCAACAAGAAGGTATAGATTTTGAAGAAACTTTTGCACCTGTTGCTAGACTTGAAGCCATAAGAATGTTCCTTGCTCTTTCTAGCTTTCAGAACTTCAAAGTATACCAAATGGATGTAAAATCTACCTTTCTTAATGGAGACTTAGAAGAAGAAGTATATATTGAGCAACCAGATGGATTCATCCTTGGAAATGATCCAAAACTTGTATGCAGACTCAGAAAGGCTCTCTATGGTCTAAAACAAGCTCCAAGGGCCTGGTACTACCGTCTTGACAAATACTTCCATCAACAAGGTTTTTCAAAAGGATCATTTGATAGCAATCTATATACAAAGATTGACAATGATAAATTACTAATGCTTGTTGTGTATGTTGATGATATCATTTTTGGTAGCAATAAAGAAGTCATGAGTCAAACTTTGCTTTGGTAATGCAGAAAGAATTTGAAATGTCACTGCTTGGTGAACTCACATATTTTCTTGGTTTACAAGTTCAACAAAATAAAGATGGTATTTTTCTATCACAAACCAAGTGTCTCAAGCAGATCTTGAAAAAATATGGCATGGAAGATTCTAAACCAGTATGTACACCAATGGTAACAAGATGCAGTCTCAGTTCAAATGATAAATCAATAGCAGTACATCAACCAACCTACAGATCCATGATTGGCAGTCTACTTTATCTAACAGGTACCCGACCAGACATCATGCATGCAGTGGGAATAGTTGGAAGATTCCAAGCAAATCCAAAGGAATCACACCTTCAGGCAGTCAAAAGGATTTTCAAATATCTTCAAGGAACACAGAACTTTGGTTTATGCTATCCTAGAGATACAGATCCTACACTTCATGCATATACAGATGCAGATTGGGCAGGAAGTGTAGATGACAGAAAAGCACTAGTGGTGGTGCATTCTATATGGGTTCCAGATTAGTGTCTTGGTTCAACAAGAAACAAAGTTCAATTGCATTATCTAAAGCTGAAGTAGAATAAGTGGTTGCAGCATCTTGCTACACACAACTCCTTTGGATGATGTAAACATTGCAAGACATTCAGATTACATGTACTCCACCCATCTCCATTCTATGTGATAATACAAGTTCAATCAGTATTTCAAAGAATCCAGTCATGCATTCCAAGACCAAGCACATACCTATCAAATATCATTTTCTCCGTGAACAAGTGCTTGAACAAAAGGTGAAATTGGAGTACGTTCCCTCCAAAGAACAGGTTGCTGATATATTCACCAAACCACTGCCTAGAGAGACATTTGAATATCTCAGACAAAAGCTGGGAGTAGTTGATAAATCATCTTGTTGTTGAAACTTATCCGTTTCAGAGAAAAGTGGTTGTATGCATGTTTCATGAAGCATATCCGCGTACATACACCGGTTTCTGTGGATACAGACGTGTATATGTTGGTTTGAAGAAAAAAAGTGGGCCATACTCAGGATGAAAAGAGTTTGATATGGGTCTGACAGTGATCATCTAGCACAGGTTCAGGGGGAGCATATACTTCTAATAATGCATTGTTGGCATTATCTTAGAATATCTTGGTAAAAATTCACAGATTTAGGTGGAACAGGTGCAGAGGGAGATCATGGTTGCTGATCTGGATGGTGATTGACAGATGCTATTGATGATAGTTGTTGATAACTATCATAGTCTTGTTTTAGATACATTGTCTCTATGTCATGTATATCTTTTATTATCAAGGTCATGTAACGACCTATTTTGTTTCCCCACTATGCATGGGATGGATGATGTAATGTTCTTATTCTGTCATGTATAAACATTTGGTATATCCCCACTTGGTTGGATGGATAAGTCAATCTTGGTATATCCCCACTTGGTTGGGAGATGGATTTATGTATGAGTCTTTGGTGATAGGAAAGTCATGTATGATGTATAGAGTCATGTTCTTCTTCTAGAACATATTTTTGTAGACCTTTCTTACAGTCAGGGGGAGCATGGAAAGCACACTTCAGCATATCAGAGAATGTAGCATGTACTTAGGGGGAGCATAACCATTTTCCCTTGATGACAAAGGGGGAGAGTGACTTGGGGTTGCCACCAAGTCCAAAGGGGGAGATTATTGGCATTATGACACAGATTTGGCACTATGACATAGGTGTTGTCCTTGATGGCAACTCACACAGATGACAGATCACAGTTCAGGCTCACAGAATGAAGAAAGAGAGGTATACGCAGGTTCCCATTGACCAAGCCACGTGTACACGCGGGTTCGCAGACCAAAAGGCGCGTATAGCGTACACATGCACTTTCATGAAAGGAAAGGCGCGTACATGTTGGAAAACTTGGTTTTGGTCTATGGTATTTGGTCCATGGTATTGTGATCCATGGTATTGGTCCAAGGTATCTTGTCCGATGTATTGACCCCAGGTATTTGGTCCAAGGTATTGATTCTAAGTGGTTTTGGACCATGGTATTGAGTAAGACCTAAGACTATAAAAGGAGGAGAAGGTCATTAGGCAAAGGCACTCATGAATTGAATATCTAATGAAGAGCAAGATCTAGAATATAGGTGATTGGGTTATGGTACACATATAGATCTAAATCAAGGATGAACCTGAGCACTTGATGAAGGATAAGTTCTATTGATGGGTCAAGATATTAAGGCTTGAAGAGAAGTATCTTCGTGTGGTTTTGATCTTTTATCTGAATAATTGGCGCATGTTGTAATCTGTAAATATGAAGATCTGGGTATAACTGATGTCTGAATAATTGTAAAGGTTAAAATCATCTTTTACAGATATGTACCCAGGTTCATTATAGCAAAGGTGCGTAAACATGCTGGTTCAGCATTTCAAAAGTGAGTATACGCAGGTTTTCCTTGATACAAGTACGTATGCACATAAGTTCATCACATTGAAGTAGCGTACACCTCATAAAATATGCTTTAGCTACTTTTGATTGCTGTTGTAGTGTTCTGGGTTCTGGCTTAGGTTCTGATTACTGTTACTGTATTCTGGTTACAGCATTCAGAGAAGTGATTGTTTGATTCAGTTTTGGTTGGTGCAAAGGAGATTGGTTGATGCAGATATATTTGACGTTTGATTGATGTTATTGATGGATCCAGTCTGAAAATTTATGAAACGTGGTCCCTGGAAGAAAAGAGAAGGTTGTAGCCTTCTGTAGGTCGGCACCTACATACTAGTACATCAGCTAGTACAAGAGCTACAGGGTTGTAGCTCCATTCTAGGAGAAGCTGGAGAACGAGAGAAGGTTGTAGCCTTCTGCAGGTAGAAGCCTGCGTGCTTTTATAATACTACACCGGTACAAAATATTGTGAAAAGAAGTTTCTTATTAAAAGAAAGATAGAGACGATTGCAGCAGGTGTTTTTCACCCGCATTGGGTTTCCACCTTATATCTTGTGTTCATGTGTGTGACTGTCTATTTTGTTTTTACTGCTCTTGATTACTGTTTATATGGTTCTGATGCACAAATTAAAGATCAACATATGAAGAGTTAACTAAATTATAAGTTTACAGGGTATATGCTAGTTGCCTTATATACAGTTGCGTATACACGCAAGTTTCATTAACTGAAGTACCATATATGAATTAGAATATGGAAATGAAATATTATTGACTTTCTAATACTAATTCACCCCCCCCCCCCCAGTATTATTTCCAACAATTGGTATCAGAGTAGGTCCTTCAGAAGAAGCTTGATCGCTTTAAGGAAGATCTATCATCATGAGTAACTATGAAAGAGAGGCATCCATTAGACCACGATCTTTAATGGGAGCAACTTCGTTTATTGGAAGGTAATAACCACAGCCTATCTTAAATCTCTTGGAATAGATGTTTGGGAAATCGTGGAAGGACGATATACATTTCCATCAGCAATTCCTATAGATACAGCAGGTAAAAAGCAATATGAAACCAATTCCAAGGCCATCAATACATTATTGGGAGTCTGTCACAATTAGAATTTGTCAAGGTTATGCAGCTCAAAACCGCCAAAGAAATATGGGACAAGATCGTTCTAATCTATGAAGGAGACAATCAAGTAAAACGTGCAAAACTACAATCTCTCAGAATTCAATATGAAACTCTCAAAATGCACAATGATGAAATTATAGCTAATTACTTCCTACGTATAGATGAGATTGTTAATTGCATGAAAAACTTGGGTGAAGAGATAAAAGAAGTTACTTTTGTTGAAAAGGTTTTAAGATCCTTGTCTACTAAGTTTGAATCAAAAGTTTCTGATATAGAAGAAAAGCAGGATCTTCAGAGTCTTACTATGACACAACTGCACGGAATCTTAACTACTTTCGAAATGAGAAAAGGAGGTCCATCAGATATGAGAGAAGCTGCATTCAAAGCTTCAGGAAGAGAAGAACTCAATGAATCAGGACATATTTCAGAAGGAGAGGAAGAAGCAAACTTTTTCAAGAACCTTCAACGGGGTTTTGGAAGATTCAGAGGTAAACTACCTTTCAAATGTTATCTTGTGGAAGAGTCGGTCATTATGCTGCTAAATTTCCTCACAAGGATAAGCTTGATAAAGGTAAGGAATCAGCAAAATGGAATAGAAAACAAAGTGTAAGTAATAAGAGCTACTATACGCATGAAGATAGTGATGGTTTATCAAATAGTGATGAAGATGAAAATAGTAATGATTATAGACTTCTGATGGATTTTGAAGATGAAGATTTCTTGGATGCTTTAGATGATGATGGTCTTTATGAAGAAATCTCTAAACTTAAAATTTGGTTAGAAGAAAAGACTATGATTATTGATACTCTAACATTCCAACTCGCTGAAAGGGAAAAACACAATGAAAAATTAGAATGTGAAATTGTGGGTCTAAGAAAGGATATTGAGAAAACAAAAGCTCTCAATCTTAGATTTGCTAAAGGATCAGAGACCCTAAATGAAATTATCAAAGTGCAGTGTTCTCCTCTAATAAAGACATGTCTGGGATATACTGAAGAAGCACAGAAACCGTCCACCTCCACTAAAATCTATCTTGATGCAGTAAAGAGCAGTGAACAGTTTAACAATTGTCAGCAAAGGCATAAAGTAGATCACCAAGTAAATCAGGGTCAATCTACTTCAAGGATGAACAGAAGCTACAACCAACCTCAGGTAAATCATACTCAGTTTGCTTCAAGAATGAATGTCAATGGAAACTACAATCACCAGGTCAGTAGGTTCAATAATCGCAGGAATTTCTTTAATGGCCAATGTTTTTCATGTCATAACTTTGGACACAAAGCTGCTCAATGTGTTGCTTACAAGACCATCATGACTAGAGAAGCACGAAATCAAAAGAATGTGACAGGGATCATGAAAAGGACCTATAAAAACATTTCGCTTCTTGAAAATGAAATGGAGTGCTCTATCTATAACAACTTTAGTCATGAAGATTCTGAATGCAGGAGTAAATTTCGGCAAACATCTCAGAAGGAACAAACTTCATTGGGTCCCAAAACTTGGAGAAAGAAAGAACCGCAACCAGAAAGATGTGGTATAGCTTTATATGTAGAAGGACAAGAAAATCAGTGGTACATCGACAGTGGATGCTCGAAACACATGATAGGTGATAAAGAAAAACTTCAGTCATATAATGCCTTAGAAAAGGAAAAGAAGGTCTCATTTGGAAATGACACTCTTGCTGTCATAAAAGGTAAAGGTTCTATTCTCTTAAAAGAAAAGGTTAAAGTTGGGAATGTTATGTATGTTGATGGTCTAAAGCATAATCTATTGAGTGTTAGTCAAATGTGCGATCAAGGAAATGAAGTAGTATTTCGATCAAATGGATGTGTTGTTCGTGAGCTTGATATAGGAGAAACAGTGATCAAAGGAATAAGAACTCCAAATAACCTATACATACTCAAGGGAGGACAACAACAGTGCTACCTAAGCAAAAATGATGAACACTGGCTATGGCACAGAAGATTGGGGCATCTAAGATTCTCTCAAATAAGAAAAGCATGCAGATTCCACGCTGTTCGTGATCTTCCTGATATCAGCATTCTAGAAAACAGAATATGCAAATCATGTCAATTTGGTAAGCAAACCAGAGCTCATTTCCTTGAAAAGAAAGGAGTAGCTAGTAAGCCTCTTGAACTTGTTCATGCTGATTTATGTGATCCATCAAGGAAAAAGTCACCTCGTGGAGAAGAATACTTTATATTGTTCATTGACGACTTTTCTAGAATGTGTTGGATAGGACTTCTAAAGCATAAAGATGAAGCATTTGAAAATTTCAAAGCCTTCAAAGCATTGGTTGAAAATGAATCAGATCGCAAAATCAAATACCTCAAGTCTAATCGAGGAGGGGAATTTACCTGAGATGAATTCTTCGACTTTTGTGAAGAACATGGAATAAAAAGGGAATTATCTACCGCAAGGACTCCTTAGCAAAATGGAGTGGTAGAAAGGATGAACAGAACTATTCAACAAATGGCTCATGCCATGCTAGATGAGTCTGGAACTCCTGCAACCTTCTGGGGTGAAGCTGCATTTGCTGCCATCACTATTCTCAACAAAACAAACGTTCGGGTAAACAACACTCAAACTCCACATGAACTTTGGTATGGTAAGACTCCTATTGTAAAATACTTCAAAGTTTTTGGAAGAAAATGTTACATCAAAAGGACTGATGAGAAACTTGGCAAGTTTGAACCTAGAGCAGATGAAGGCATTCTCCTTGGTTGCACTTCCCGAAGTAAAGGATATAAGTGTTATAATAAAAGACTAGGGAAATTTTTTGAAAGTATTGATGTTGTGGTTAATGAAGCAGGCAAAAATTCAAAGTAGGTAAAAACCGAAGATTATGAAGAAGATGAAGATTATCCTTCCACATCAAATCAGACTAATTCTGAAGAAGAAACCAATGAAGCACCAGAAGAACAGATAACAGTAGAAGAAAAGACTCCATCCAGGTATGTTCAGAAAAATCATCCAAAGACTCAAATTTTGGGACAGAAAGAGGCAGGTGTGCAGACAAGAAGAACTATTACAGAAGCTTCAAGCTATCTAGCATTACTGTCTGCTAGAGCCTAAATTTGCCTTAGGCTGAAGGAAGGCAAAATTCAAGGTAACCACAAACCACGCTTAGTCTGGCAGCTAGCCCTACTAGAACAGGAGAGGGCTCTCTCCGGGTCACGCTCAAGGAAGAATAAACAAATAGGGTCTGAGAATGACTTAAAATGGATATTGATTTTAGGCTAGTAAATAGATATGAAAAAAGGCGATTTTTTGAATGACTGAATTTTCTGGGCTGTGTGGGACCAAAGGACTGCATGAGCTGGGAAATTAAATCGAAGACACATAATAGTTCGTGAGGAAAGATAGGCAGGAAGTTTAGCAATCAGATTTAAATAATATGGAGTGGAAAGACTACTGAGAAAGCTGAGAAGGGCATACGCATGAATCCTTTTCAGATAGAAGAAGAAACACAGAGGATGAATGTTTTCCAAGGTAGAGCAATAAATTTGGGTTCTACCTTTCCTACTTAAAAAACATTCAACTGGAAATGACTATGAATGAATGGAAAAACATTACAAGTTACATATGAAACAGAGAAGAAACATATTTCTAAAACTCACGCCACAGGAATCTCATAAATCAGAGCTGCATCATTTTTCATTAATCTCCAGGCCAAGCTGTACAATGAATAGCTGCGTTTTTTCTCCACGCTATTCCCAGAAATTCCAACCCTTTACAAAATGACTCTCAATACAAGAAATAAGCTTTTCCATGAGAAAGTCGATCAACCCAGGAAATGAAGAGCCAACCATCAACAGTTACATTCAGTTTTCTATGAGGACCAATTAGAAAAAAGCAAATATGAGCACAGATTTTTTGGGTGGTTGTTCGCCTTCATTTGGCCACTTGGATAGAAGCCAAAAATGCTTTTTAAACTTTGCCTTTGATGTCGGGAAAAATGTATTGTAAATGAGCGGGCCCACTTAGAGAAAGTTGTGAATCGAAATTTCGCGAAACAGGAGTGATTTTGGCCTTTGGGTCTCTGTGCGTCGCGCCAAAAACTGTATGCATCACGCCACTTTGGAGCTGGTTTTGAGGCACCTTCTGAAGTCCAAATTGAGCCCAAGTGTGCTTGCTGGAAATCCATACCTGTCTACTTTCAAAACCAAGTGGAATTTCTAAATTTGGTGCCCATTTGCCCCTCAAAATCTGCAATCTCCCAAGACTGCTTCATGTGTGTCAAAATAGGGGCAGAGAGGTCATTTTTGGGTGTTTTTGACCTCCTGAGGACTCAAAATTGGCCCAAACTTCTTGGCCATGCACCAACAGTCATGATTTTTCATGAAAAATCCAAAAATATAAACTTTTTTTCATTTGGAGCCTCCTATCGTAAGCGCGCGCCACGTGGCGCGGCGCACAGGGAGAAAAACCCTGTTTTTTGCACAAAAATTTACAAAAATACCAAAACTGCCCCAAATTTCTTGAAATTTGGGCTGGAGCTTCTTCATTAAGTGTTATGGTGGGCCAAGGATTGGCTCAGCCAATATCCAGAGTCGATCATGCTCTTTTTTCCTCTTTTTCCTTTTTGATGCCTTCTTGGTGCATGCAGTTCAGTGGTGGAAATGACTGTCTTGTTCATATGATGTTTCAGTGTCTGTCTCCATAATGTCCATGCAAGGTGTATGTTTAGCAACTTGTTGAAAAAGAGAATTTGGTACCCTTTATTTCAATGCCAAATATGTGCCAAGTAGGAAGGGACTGTGATGAATAGGGACAGTGGGTATAGTGGAGTGTGGGAAAAATGTGGTTCAATCAAGTGAAGGTGAGGACAGTCACTTGAATATGTTTGGGAATTGGGATTTGAGGATTTTACAAGTGAAATGAGAGAAGGAGAGTGATAGGGAATGGTAGGGTTTAGCAATAGGGATAATAGAACTTAGGAATAAGTGATTTGGGAATTGGAAGCATGGGCCTAGTGAATTTTGGGGGTATGTTAACTTGGGGAATAAGGGAAGTAAGGAGAGTATGGTATTAGGAAGTGATGAGGTGAGGGGATACTTAGTTACAACACAAAACCCTAGCAGCAATCTCCTTGGCAAATTTTGAAGAGATAGGGTTTGTTTTCTTTAACACACTTCACCATTCATCAAACACCATCAACAACCATCAATCTTGGATAAAAAACCATGAGAGAAGTTCAACCTACTTGTACCAATGGAAATCCATGCATTTTGGGGCAATATTTGAGCAAATTTAAAAAAAAAATCATCCTTGGAAGCTCTATGCACCGCGCCTTCCCAGTGCACCGCACCAGTGTAAATTTACACTGGAAATTTTCTCCCTGTGCGTCGTGCCTCCCCTGTGCGTCGTGCCTTTTTCAAAGTGACTTTTGGAGGCCTTCTCGGTGTCCAAATTGGGTTCAGGATAGCTCGTTGGAAAGGCCTTTGATCCTACTTTCCAACCCAACTAGAATTTTTCAATTTGGAGTTCATTTTCCCTGTCAAAAGTCAAATCTCCCAAGACTACTCAAAATGTGCCAAATGAGGCTGCCTCAAGGCAGAGTGCTGTTACAGTCAACTTTTGAATGCCTTTCTCAACTCCAAATTGAGCTCATGATGGCGCATTGGAAATCTATTTGTGTCTAGTTATCATTTGACTCATCAAGCAAGTCATTTGGCCAACCAAGCTAGGAGAAAACTTGATTTTTCCAAGGTCACTTTAGAGGTGCATCAATTCTCCTGAGGAAATTGTATTTTTGACATTTCTCTAAAACCATGACACCTGTGTAAAACGTGAAGGAGGTTTATTATCCTTCACTTATTTTGGACAAAAACCTCTCTCAATTTTCCCAAATTCATCTTTTATTGCTCAGAAACATCGTTGGAGTAAAACCTATCCCGATGTGTGGAACAAGAGATTTGTTGAAATGAAGCGAAATGAAGGGGATAAGCAGCTTGTAAATTCTTGGGAAAATTATTGGAAGTAGGGAGGGATGTTAAGAAGTAGGGGAAGGTGGAATTTCAAAGATTGAGTGAGGGTAAGGGGTCCAAAAAGGAAAAACACAGGTCCAACCTAGAAAATTGCCAGGTTGTAGCAAGAAACTAGGGTTTGTGCGAAAATGAGGAATTTGGGGGATCTCAGTGATGGGAAGTGTTTGATAAGGTACTTTAAGGATAGGGGAAGGCGTATTAAAATCAGGATACAATTTTTTCCGATGATTTTACCGTCCAAGAGAAATTGCCTTCAAAACCCTAGGAGAGGGAAATGATGTTACCTAGGCGCAACTGAAGCATGAACAAGGTGTAAAATGACCCAGTGGAACTTGACATGATAATGAAAACCCTCTGAATGATGGTACACTCAGCTGAACGGTGACATGGACCGACATTTGGACAACTTTGACAGGAATAAAAGCAAACCCTAGATCTAATGCCTAGTGACCAAATTTTGCTTGAAGACTTACTGAAATGACAAAATTTGACCTTGACACTCTGAGACCACTTTGTAAGAGCATATTTGATCACTGGAGGAAGGCTGCAAAGACTGACACTAACATTGGCTCCAATGGGGATGGTAGCTCCAGCTCCTTGGAGGTGCCAAGAACTGCAGATCTTTGGGTGAGTAGACAGTGCCTTCGTCCATTGGGCTATGGAATCAAAACACGGAAACTGACATTATGCAGATGGACTCTGACTGAAGACTCAAACTGAAAACCATAATAAAACCAGACATGACTAAATCCTAACTAAGAAACTGGAAAGATGTTCATATTTGAGCTTATTCAGGAAACCTATCCTATTTACTCTTTCCACCACCCGATCAAGTGAGATGGAACAGCCAATGCAACCAGGTAAGTATCATGGCTGATATTTGATTTCTTCCCAAATGCTTTATGATGCGCAGGAAAAGGGAAGAATCGAAAGGAAACTCCCATGGAAACTTGGAATCAAGTTCACTGCTGACAAACTTGCAAAGCATGAATTGGCTGGATGACTTCAAGAATACTGCAAAAGGATCTTCATAAGCATCGCCATTGATTTCCATTAACACATTACTGTTCTGGTCCAAGTAATATTCATAGCTGGATATTAAAATTTTCCTCACATCTGTGTTGTCTTTATTTGGTGATAGCAATAGGCTGTCAAAAGGATCCTGAATTTTGTGAAGAGCCAAACTCTGTTGCTGATTCCAAACAGAACCAAAGCCTCCTTTATCAATCTCCTCATATGACTGCAAACTTTGATCTGAGCTTTGTAATGAAAAATTCGTTAAACAAGACAATGAAGGTGGCCTTGGAATCATATTATTATCAACATTCTCTTTTGTCACATGGTTGGCTGATGGAGAAGAATTTTTACAGCAAACAGAATCTAACACATGAGCAAAAGGATCATCAAAAATTTGAGGGGACTGTTGTGATGTATCTATTGAAACTGTATGACATCCTATTGGCGGTTCATCTTTTTCTTTAGAGATATTATGAAGATTCTGCCTTATAAACTGAAATATTTCGAAACAAAAGGGTATAGAATCCTCTTGCATCATTAGGTCATGTACTTTGGCTGCCACACCTTCATCTGTAATCTGACCTTCAATTGTGTTTGGTGGCTGCGAATCTGGTGCTAGAGAGGGTTTTATATCCAAAATGATTTCGTCAATCATTTCAGGGGAAGATTTCTTATTAACAACTTGCTCAAGAATTTCGCCATCTGTCTCATCCTCAATATTAGAACTGAGAGATTGTTGATTTCCTATAGGCTGCTCATTTGAAGATTTACTATGCAATTTACCTCTCAAAAACTGAAATGATTCAAAACAGAAAGGTAAGGAATCTTCTTGTATCATTTGATCGCATGTGCCAGCTTCCATGTCCTCATCCGCAACTTGAAAACTAATGGCATTTGGGGGCTGGAAATATAAATATGAGAAGTCTGGCACTAAGTTTTCATCGCCCTCAAGAGGCTCCAAATCAAGACTAGTCGACAGCTGATTTTTGATTGCACGGAAATTGTCTCTGATGAACTGACATGAATCAAAGAAAAAAGGTAAAGATCCTTCACCTACTTCCCAATTTGTTGCACCTCCCTCGTCATTGTCATAGCTGATATGTATCGATTGGTCACTGTACTCGAGCTGATGTAAGTGAACTTCCTCATCCCACAAATTGGCTGATGGTTTGTCTGCAAGATTAGCTTCTGTTTGGAGAACATAATCATCATCATCATACTGATCAAACTGAGGAAAATCGTCAGTATAAAACACATCATCAAGCATAAATGTCATATCAACATGTCTTTCTTCCTCAAGATGATCTACAAAACAATCCTTATGACAACTGAGATAAGAAATAGTATGTTTTGGATCAGCCACTTGTCCATGAACGTCATTTTCATTTTTGCAATCATTTTCCGCACCATCTCTTCTAATGCACTCACCAAAATGTCGAGCTTTTCCTCTGAAGGTGTAGTTTTCTCTGGATCCACGTTTTTCATCTCTTCTTCTTTCAACCTTGCCCTTCTGATCAGTAAATGAGCCTCTACATTTACTGCATTGTTCTGCATCTCTTCAAGTGTTGCGGCATTCTTTTCTCTCAGCTGAAACTCCATTTCCGAATCAAAGGCACTTGGGTAGTGCAAGAGAGCAGATCTAGGAGGGGGTATTATATCAACCGGAATTGAATAATAAACTTGATTAAACCTGGCTGAAAACTGTTGTACTGTCTCCCCTGGCAGTCTTTTCAGCTAATTATACTCTTCTACGATAAGGAAAAGGTTCTGTCCGATCCTCCACTTGTCAAGAAAAACTTTGATGAACTGCTGTAAATCGGTGATGCTCGCATCAAGCAGGGCTTTGAACCAACTCTTGACTTTGCCTCGCAAAGAAAGAGCAAAAAGCCTTATACTGACATCTTCTTCATCAATTTCAAAAAGGTCTAGAAAAGTCCCAACATTCTGCACATGTTGCTCAACATTGACATTCTTACATTCACCGTCAAATCTTGGCATGTATAGATCATAGTTTTTGTGGAAAGCATGAAGAACAAAAGATAAAACAAGAGGTTTATACCCATCTGGGATTATAACAGTTGTAGGAATATATACAAGAGCTATGGGATCAGTTTTGTTTTCTTTAGACTCATCACTTCACAGAGAATCATCATAAGATGTAGGAAAAGTAAGGAGGCCAGGATCAAAGGGAAACTTAGTATTTATGCTTTTTGAATGGGTCGATTGAAGATTTTGATCACCTTTATCATACAACAAGTTCTGAAAAACTTTCAGGGCAGCTTTAAGAACAGCAAAGAAGTAATTCACAAGAAAGCAGAGTAGGTCCTTAATACCATTCCACTTTGAATACCTGAACTTTGTGTAAGATCCTTCCATTTTCACAGAGAAAATGTTAGTCCTCCAGTGGAGTCACCATGAAGCACCGATTGCTGGATTCTTCAGTGAATGGAGTCGCTAGGTGAATGATTTCAGTCGTCTTCTGTCTGATTGTTGTCCACCATCAACCATCAAATCTAAACTTGAGATATGTACTGGGGCAAGACAATCTACAAGCAAACCATTTTCTTCCCCAGTGGAGTCGCCACTATGTTAGAGCCTAAATCTGCCTTAGGCTGAAGGAAGGAAAAATTCAGGGTAACCACAAACCACGCTCAGTCTGGTAGCTAGCCCTACCAAAACAAGAGAGGGCTCTCTCCGGGTCACGCTCAGTGAAGAATAAACAAATAGGGTCTGAGAATGACTTAAAATGGATACTGATTTTAGGCTAGTAAATAGATATGAAAAAAGGCGATTTTTTGAATGACTGAATTTTCTGGGCTGTGTGGGACCAAAGGACTGCATGAGCTGGGAAATTAAATCGAAGACACAGAATAGTTCGTGAGGCAAGATAGGCAGGAAGTTTAGCAATCAGATTTAAATAATATGGAGTGGAAAGACTGTTGAGAAAGCTGAGAAGGGCATACACATGAATCCTTTTCAGACAGAAGAAGAAACACAGAGGATGAATGTTTTCCAAGGCAGAGCAATAAATTTGGATTCTACCTTTCCTACTTAAAAAACATTCAACTGGAAATGACTATGAATGAATGGCAAAAAATTACAAGTTACATATGAAACAGAGAAGAAACATATTGCTAAAACTCACGCCACAGGAATCTCATAAATCAGAGCTGCATCATTTTTCATTAATCTCCAGGCCAAGCTGTACAATGAATAGCTGAGTTTTTTCTCCACGCTATTCCCAGAAATTCCAACCCTTTACAAAATGACTCTCAATACAATAAATAAGCTTTTCCATGAGAAAGTCGATCAACCCAGGAAATGAAGAGCCAACCATCAGCAGTTACATTCAGTTTTCTATGAGGACCAATTAGAAAAAATCAAATATGAGCGCAAATTTTTTGGGTGGTTGTTCGCCTTCATTTGGCCACTTGGATAGAAGCCAAAAATGCTTTTTAAACTTTGTCTTTGATGCCGGGAAAAATTTATTGTAAATGAGTGGGCCCACTTGGAGAAAGTTGCGAATCAAAATTTCGCGAATGGGAGTGATTTTGGCCTTTGGGTCTCTGTGCACCGCGCCAAAAACTATATGTGTCGCGCCACTTTGGAGCTGGTTTTGAGGCACCTTCTGAAGTCCAAATTGAGCCCAAGTGTGCTTGTTGGAAAGCCCTGCCTGTCTACTTTCCAACCCAAGTGGAATTTCTGAATGTGGTGCCCATTTTACCCTCCACAACTACAATCTCCCAAGGCTTCTTCCTGTGTGTCAAAATAGGGGCAGAGAGGTCATTTTTTGGGTGTTTTTGACCTCCTGAGGACTCAAAATTGGCCCAAACTTCTTGGCCATGCACCAACAGTCATGATTTTTCATGAAAAATCCAAAACTATAAACTTTGTTTCATTTGGATCCTCCTATCGTAAGCGCGCGCCATGTGGCTCGGTGCACAGGGAGAAAAACCTTGTTTTTTGCACAAAAATTTACAAAAATACCAAAACTGCCCCAAATTTCTTGAAATTTGGGCTGGAGATTCTTCAATAAGTGTTATGGTGGGCCAAGGATTTCCTCGGCCAATATCCGGAGTCGATCATGCTCTTTTTTCCTCTTTTTCCTTTTTGATGCCTTCTTGGTGCACGCAGTTCAGTGGTGGAAATGACTGTCTTGTTCATATGATGTTTCAGTGTCTGTCTCCATAATGTCCATGCAAGGTGTATGTTTAGCAACTTGTTGAAAAAGAGAATTTGGTACCCTTTATTTCAATGCCAAATATGTGCCAAGTAGGAAGGGACTGTGATGAACAGGGACAGTGGGTATAGTGGAGTGTGGGAAAAATGTGGTTCAATCAAGTGAAGGTGAGGACAGTCACTTGAATATGTTTGGGAATTGGGATTTGAGGATTTTACAAGTGAAATGAGAGAAGGAGAGTGATAAGGAATGGTAGGGTTTAGCAATAGGGATAATAGAACTTAGGAATAAGTGATTTGGGAATTGGAAGCATGGGCCTAGTGAATTTTGGGGGTATGTTAACTTGGGGAATAAGGGAAGTAAGGAGAGTATGGTATTAGGAAGTGATGAGGTGATGGGATACTTAGTTACAACACAAAACCCTAGCAGCAATCTCCTTGGCAAATTTTGAAGAGATAGGGTTTGTTTTCTTTAACACACTTCACCATTCATCAAACACCATCAACAACCATCAATATTGGATAAAAAACCATGAGAGAAGTTCAACCTACTTGTACCAATGGAAATCCATGAATTTTGGGGCAATCTTTGAGCAAATTTTAAAAAAAAATCAGCCTTGGAAGCTCTATGCACCGCGCCTTCCCAGTGCACCGCGCCAGTGTAAATTTACACTGGAAATTTTCTCCCAGTGTGCCGCGCCTTTTTCAGGTGACTGTTGGAGGCCTTTCAGGTGTCCAAATTGGGTTTAGGATAGCTTTTTGGAAAGGTATTTGAGTCTACTTTCCAACCCAACCAGAATTTTTCAATTTGGAGTTCATTTTCCATGTAAAAATTCAAATCTCCCAAGACTGGTCAAAATGTGCCAAATGAGGCTGCCTCAAGGCAGAGTGTTGTTACAATCAACTTTTGAATGCCTTTCTCACCTCCAAATTGAGCTCATGATGGCTCATTGGAAATATATTTGTGTCTAGTTATCATTTGACTCTTCAAAAAGGTCATTTGGCCAACCGAGCTAGGAGAAAACATGATTTTCCCAAGGTCACTTCAGAGGTGCATCAATTCTCCCGAGGCAATTTTATTATTGACATTTCTCTAAAACCATGACACTTGTGTAAAAAGTGAAGGAGGTTTTTATTCCTTCAATTATTTTGGACAAAACCATCTCTCAGTTTTCCCAAATTCATCTTTTATTGCTCAAAAACATCATTGGAGTAAAACCTATCCCGATGCGTGGAACAAGAGATTTGTCGAAATGAAGCGAAATGAAGGGGATAAGGGGCTTCTAAATTCTTGGGAAAATTCTTGGAAGTAGGGAGGGATGTTAAGAAGTAGGGGAAAGTGTAATTTCAAAGATTAGTGAGGGGAAGGGGTCCAAAAAGGCAAAACACTGGTCCAACCTAGAAAATTGCCAGGTTGTACCAAGAAACTAGGGTTTGTGCGAAAATGAGGAATTTGGGGGATCTCAGTGATGGGAAGTGTTTGATAAGGTACTTTAAGGATAGGGGAAGGTGTATGAACATCAGGATACAAGTTTTGCCGATGATTTGACAGTCCAAGAGAAATTGCCTTCAAAACCCTAGGAGAGGGAAATGACGTTACCTAGGCGCAACTAAAGCATGAACAAGGTGTAAAATGACCCAGTGGAACTTGACATGATAATGAAAACCCTCTGAATGATGGTACACTTAGCTTAATGGTGACATGGACCGACATTTGGACAACTTTGACAGGAATAAAAGCAAACCCTAGATCTAATGCCTAGTGACCAAATTTTTCTTGAAGACTTACTGAAATGACAAAATTTGACCTTGACACTCTGAGACCACTTTGTAAGAACATATTTGATCACTGGAGGAAGGCTGCAAATACTGACACCAACATTGTCCACCATCAAACCTCAAAATGTACATGAAGCATGCAAAGATGAATGTTGGGTCAAGGCCATGAATGAAGAGCTTGAGCAAATTGAAAAGAATGATACTTGGGAATTAGTTCCTAGACCTCATGATAAGAATATCATAGGAACCAAATGGATATTCAAAAACAAGCTAAATGAAAATGGAGATGTTATTAGAAACAAGGCTAGACTTGTTTGTAAAGGATATGCTCAACAAGAAGGTATAGCTTTTGAAGAAACTTTTGCACCTATTGCTAGACTTAAAGCCATAAGAATGTTCCTTGCTCTTTCTAGCTTTCAGAACTTCAAAGTATACCAAATGGATGTAAAATCTACCTTTCATAATGAAGACTTAGAAGAAGAAGTATATATTGAGCAACCAGATGGATTCATCCTTGGAAATGATCCAAAACTTGTATGCAGACTCAGAAAGGCTCTCTATGGTCTAAAACAAGCTCCAAGGGCCTAGTACTAATGTCTTGACAAATACCTCCATCAACAAGGTTTTTCAAAAAGATCAGTTGATAGCAATCTATATACAAAGATTGACAATGATAAATTGCTAATACTTATTGTGTATGTTGATGATATCATTTTTGGTAGCAATGAAGAAGTCATGAGTCAAAACTTTGCTTTGGCAATGCAAAAAGAATTTGAAATGTCCCCACTTGGTGAACTCACATATTTTCTTGGTTTACAAGTTCAACAAAATAAATATGGTATTTTTCTATCACAAACCAAGTATCTCAAGCAGATCTTGAAAAAATATGGCATGGAAGATTCTAAACCAGTATGTACACCTATGGTAACAGGATGCAGTCTCAGTTCAAATTATGAATCAACATTAGTACATCAACCAACCTACAGATCCATGATTGGCAGTCTGCCTTATCTTACAGGTGTTGGAAATAATACTGATAGGGGGGGTGAATCAGTATTATCTAGCAATTTAATAAATCTTAATTATTTGATCCTTGAATTATTTTTGCATGTCAGTACCATAAAATAATGAGCATGAACAAAGAAAAACCGATAGTCACACCAAAGAACACAAGATGTAAGGTGGAAACCCAATGTGGGTGAAAACCACCTGCTGCAATATGTCTCTATCTTCTTTCAAATTAGAAACTTCTTTTACAATGATTTTGTACTGGTGCAGTCCTTTACCAGTACGCAGGCTGCAACCTGCAGAGAGCTACAACTCTCTCTCTCTCTCGTTTTCCAGTCTACTCCTGGAAGGGAGCTACAACCCCCTACTTCTTTTCATAAAGCATCAGATGATCAACAAGTACATAACAGTTACAGTCCACTACAAATATCAGATTAGCAATAACAGAAGTAACCCAGAACACCTTATCAACAGAGAAATTCAATCAACAGAATATCTTAAGACAGAGACACAGTTTTTCCTTCTGTGGCCTGCGACCAGACGCAGTTAACCTTCTGCTCCCCTACGTCCACACGCAGATATCCTTCTGCTGCGCTGCGTGCCCACGCATTGTTCCTTTAACTGCTCTGTGTTCTGTTGCTTCAGGGACGCATCCAGAAACACTATCACGCCGCGTCTTTCTGCTACAGGGACGCACCCAAAAACACTATCGCGTCGCGTCTTTCTGCTACAGGGACGCACCCAAAAACACTATCGCGCCGCGTCCTTTGCTTCAGAGACGCACCTGAACCTTGATCGCTCTGCATCCCCACGCAGATCTCCAGTCACTGAACTGCGTCCCAGATGCACCTGAACTTCGTCTGCCCTGCGTCCCCACACAGATCTCCAGATTTTGCACTGCATCCCGGCGCGCTTTCCTTTCATAGTACCTGCGTCCCTTCGGGTATGAATGATGTCAAGACTTTAAGTGTAACCCAAACAGTCAGATCTATAGATCTGATCTTGCGCCAAAGGGATCTCAGTCCTTCAATAGATTCGCCTTTTAGATCTAGACCAGATCTCACCCAATAAGATATTCAACCAAAGACATACCTAAACCAAATGATCTCCTTTGCATTATATAGGCAAGCTCCTCCTCAAATCATGGAACAATACCATGAGCCGACGCCACAATAACACAATACCGTCAGCTAGATACCAAGAGTAAAACACAAGAAACCCCCACGTGTGCTTTTCTCTTCCTTAAAATGTGTGCACTGGGTGGACGCACCTCCTGAACGGCTGGCCTGCGTCTCTGGACATGGCTTCTGCATGGTGTACCTGCGGGTACGCACTTTCTGTAAGGTATACCTGCGTCCTCCTTATTTCCTTCAATATTTGATAGCTGATCATCAACTTCTGCTGCTGACTTGAAGAACAGTGACCTGTCACCTGAATGGGTTGCCATCAAGGACAACATTTTAGCCATAATGCCAACAATCTCCCCCTTTGGACTTGATGGCAACCTTCACAAACTTCAGCTTCATTCTCCCCCTTTGACATCAAGGGCAAAAGGGGTATGCTCCCCCTAAGAACATGCTCCCCCTGAATATGAACCAGATCTGCAACAAATAACCATAATCCACCATGAAAGAGATAGAGACATATTGCAGCTGTTTCCAAGACCTCCTTCTGACCATCCTCCATAATGCCAACAATGCATTATATGCTCCCCCTGAACCTGTACCATCAATCAGAAAACATTCAACAACAAGATGATGCATCAACAACCCCCAGCTTTTGCCTGAGGTACTCAAAGGTGTCCCTGGGCAATGGTTTGGTGAGAATATTAGCAACTTGTTCCTTAGAAGGAACATACTCCAACTTGACCTTCTGTTCAAGCACTTGTTCCCGGAGAAAATGATACTTGATTGGTATGTGCTTGGTTTTTGAATGCATAACCGGATTCTTTGAGATGCTGATTGCACTTGTGTTATCACATAAGATGGGGATAGGTGGTGTACAAGTGATTTGAAAATCCTGCAAAGTCTGCATCATCCAAAGAAGTTGGGTGCAACAAGATGCAGCAGCAACATATTCCGCTTCAGCTGTAGACAAGGCAATCGAACTCTGTTTCTTGCTGAACCAAGATACCAGTCTAGAACCCATAAAGAACGCACCACCACTTGTGCTTTTCCTGTCATCCACGCTTCCGGCCCAATCTGCATCTGTATAAGCATGAACAGTAAGATCTGTATCTCTAGGATACCATAAGCCATAATTTTGAGTCCCTTGAAGATATTTGAAAATTCTCTTTACTGCCTGAAGATGAGTCTCCTTCGGATTTGCCTGAAATCTTCCAACTATTCCAACTGCATGCATGATGTTCGGTCGAGTACCTGTCAAATATAGTAAACTTCCAATCATAGATCTGTAGGTTGGTTGATGTACTGCTGCAGATTCATCATTTGCACTGAGACTACATCCTGTGACCATGGGTGTACATACTGGTTTTGCATCTTCCATGCCATATTTCTTCAAAATCTGTTTGAGATACTTGGTTTGAGATAAAAAGATTCCTCCTTCTTTTTGTTGGATTTGCAAACCAAGGAAATATGTTAGTTCTCCTAGCAAGGACATTTCAAATTCTTTCTGCATGACCGAGGCAAAGCTTTGACTCATAGCTTCTTCATTGCTGCCAAAAATAATGTCATCTACATACACAACAAGTATTAGCAATTTGTCATTTTCAACTTTTATATACAGATTGCTATCTGCTGAACCTTTTGAAAAACCTTGTTGATGAAGATATTTGTCCAACCGGTAGTACCAGGCCCTTGGAGCTTGTTTGAGACCATAGAGAGCCTTTTTCAATCTGCATACAAGATTTGGATCATTTCCAAGAATGAACCCATCTGGTTGTTCAATGTATACTTCTTCTTCCAAGTCTCCATTCAGAAAGGTTGATTTCACGTCCATTTGAAATACTTTGAAGTTTTGAAAACTTGAGAGAGCAAGGAACATTCGGATGGCCTCAAGTCTTGCAACAGGAGCAAAAGTTTCTTCAAAGTCTATTCCTTCTTGCTGCGCATACCCTTTACAAACAAGTCTGGCTTTGTTTCTAATTACTTCTCCATTTTCATTCAATTTATTTTTGAACACCCATTTTGTTCCGATAACATTCTTATCCTTTGGTCTAGGAACCAGCTCCCAAGTGTTGTTCTTTTCGATTTGCTCAAGTTCTTCATCCATTGCTTTCACCCAACATTCATCTTTGCATGCTTCTTTCACATTTTGTGGTTCAGTAGAGGAGAGTAATGCCAAATAGCTTGAGGCTTCTGCAACTGTTCTTCTTGTTTGTACACCTGCTTCTTTCTGCCCCACAATCTGAGATTCTGGATGATTCTTCTGAACATATCTGGATGGAGTCTTTTCTTCTATTCTTGTTTGCTCCTCTGGCTCTTCTTGAGGTTCTTCTTCTTCATCATTCTGTCTTTGAGGGTAGCCTTCATCTTCTTCGATGTCTTCATGATGGACTTGCCTAGGAATGTATCCCTTCTCATCAACCACTACATCAATGTTGTCAACAATTCTGCCAAGTCTTTTATTGTAGCACTTGTATGCTTTGCTATATGGAGAGTAGCCAAGAAGAATGCCTTCATCTGCTCTAGGTTCAAGTTTGCCAAGCTGCTCATCAGTATTCTTGATATAGCATTTGCTCCCAAAGATTTTGAAGTGCTTTACGGAAGGAGTCCTGCCACTCCAAAGCTCATGAGGAGTTTGAGTGTTGTTCACCCGGACATTTGTTTTGTTGAGAATAACAACCGCAGCATGTGCAGCTTCACCCCAGAAAGTTGCGGGAGTTCCTGATTCATCAAGCATAGCACGAGCCATTTGTTGGATTGTTCTGTTCATTCTTTCAACAACTCCATTTTGCTGAGGAGTTCTAACTGTAGAGAATTCTCTCCTTATCCCATGTTCATCACAGAAATCGAAAAATTCATTTGAAGTAAATTCCCCACCTCTGTCGGATCTGAGGCACTTAATTTTGTGACCTGATTCATTTTCAACCAAGGCTTTGAAGGATTTGAATTTTTCGAATGCTTCATCTTTGTGCTTCATAAGTCCTAACCAGACAAACCTGGAGAAATCGTCAATAAATAATATCAAGTATTCCTCTCCTCTAGGTGTTCTTTTCCTGAATGGACCACACGTATCTGTATGTACTAGCTCAAGAGGCATGCTAGCTGATCCTTCTTTCTCTGGAAAGTTAGTTCTGGTTTGTTTTCCAAACTGACATGATCTGCATATGGTGTTGTCAGGAATTTTGATATCTGGAAGATCGCGAACTGCCTGATATTTGCATGCTTTCCTTATTTGTGAGAAGCTTAGATGTCCCAACCTTCGATGCCTAACCAGTGCTCTTCATCCTTGCTCAGATAGCATTGTTGTTGTCCTTCTTCAAATATGTACAGATTATTTGGAGTTCTTTTGCCTTTGAGTACTGTTTTACCTGTATCAAGATCACGAACAAGACATCCATTCGATCTGAAAATAACCTCGGTTCTTTGATCACACATCTGGCTGACACTTAGAAGATTATGCTTCAATCCATCAACATACAAAACATTTCCAGCTTTGACCTTTTCTTTTAACTGAGCAATGCCTTTTCCTTTTATAGTTGCAGGAGTATCATTTCCAAAAGAGACTTTCTTTCCCTTTTCTAGAGCAGAATAAGATTCAAGTTTTTCTTTATCACCTGTCATATGCTTCGAACATCCACTGTCAATGTACCATAGATTTTCCTGTCCCTCTGCATAAAATGCTATTCCACATCTTTCTGTTTGAGGTTCCTTTATTCTCCATGTTTTGGTGCTTGAGGCTTGCTCCTTTTTCTGCTGAAACCTGCTCCTGCATTCAGATTCTTCATGACCAAAGTTATTGCAAATAGAACATTCGACTTCATTTTCAAGAACCGAAAAGTTGTTATAGGTCCTTTTTGTAATCCCTGTCATACTTCTTTGTTTTTGAGCTTCCCTAGTCATGATTGTTTTATATGCAACACATTGAGCTGCTTTGTGACCAAAGTTATGACAAGAAAAGCATTGTCCATTGAAGAAACTTTTGCCGTTATCGAATCTACCAGCCAACTGATTGTAATTTCTATTTTCATCTATTCTTGGACCAAATTGAGAAGATTTTACCTGTGGCTGGTTCACCCTTAAGATGGATTGCCCTTGATAGTTTCTGTTTGTAATTCGTCCCTGCTTTACCTGATGATCTTCATTGTTCTTTTGCTCATTTCTTCTTGCTGCATCAAGATAACTCTTTGAGGTGGATGCTTGAGAGGTTTCTCCATTGTAGCCCAGACCTGTCTTGTTTAGAGGAGACCGCTGCACATTGATAATCTTATCCAAAGTTTCAGATCCTTTGACAAACTTAAGATTAATAGCTTTTGTTTTCTCAATCTCTTTTCTAAGACCAACAATTTCTCCTTCTAGTTTTTCAAGATGTTTTTCCTTTTCATCAATTTGAAATTGTAGAGTATCAATGATCACATTCTTTTCTTCTATACATCTCTTGAGTCTAGTAATTTCATCATAAAGGTTATCCACATCTATAGCATCCATATAATCATCATCTTCAAATGCCATTAATAACTTATATTCATTACCTCGTTCATCTTCATCACTGTTTGATAGACCATCACTATCTTCATGGGTGTAGTAGCTTTTCTTATTTGCACTTTGTTTCTTGTTCCATCTAGCAGGTTCCTTTCCTTTATCCTTATAAGGACATTTTGCAGCATAATGACCTACTCTTCCACAAGCAAAGCATTTGAAAGGTAGCTTACCTCTGAACCTTCCAGAACCCCTTTGAAGATTTCTGACAAAATTTGATTCTTCTTCCTCTTCTTCTGGAACATGGCTTGCTTCATAGTAATCTTCTTTGCCTGATGCCTTGAAAGTAGCTTCCCTTCTGTCTGATGGACCTCCCTTTCTCATTTCATAAGCAGTTAGAATTCCATGTAGCTGAGACATAGTGAGAATTCGGAGATTTTCCTTTTCTTCCATTGCAGATACTTTAGATTCAAACTTGGGGGATAATGATCTTAGAATCTTTTCAACTACTGTAGCCTCTTTTATTTCTTCACCCAAATTTTTCATACAATTAACAATCTCATCTACCCGAAGAAAATAATTAGCCACACTTTCATCATTATACATCTTGAGAGTCTCATACTGAATCCTGAGAGTTTGAAGTTTAGCTCGCTTTACCTGTTCATCTCCTTCATAGCTCGTGACCATTTTGTCCCATATCTCTTTTGCTGATTTGAAGTGCATTACCTTCATGAATTCCGTTTGGGATATACTTCCTAATAGAGTACTGACTGCTTTTGCATTTGTTTCATACTTCTTTTTCTCAGCTGGATCTGTAGGAGTAGCTGAAGGAAAAGCATAGCCTGTTTCTACAATGTCCCAAACTTCTGTACCAAGAGATTGAAGATATGCAGTAACTCTTACCTTCCAATAATTGAAGTTTGTCCCATCAAAAACCGGTGGCCTGATTGATGCTTCTCTCTCGTAGTTGCTCATGATGAACGATCTACCTTCAAGCGATCAAGCTTCTCTGAAGGACTGGCTCTGATACCAATTGTTGGAAATAATACTGAGAGGGGGGGTGAATCAGTATTATCTAGCAATTTAATAAATCTTCCTTATTTGATCTTTGAATTATTTTTGCATGTCAGTACCATAAAATAATGAGCATGAACAAAGAAAAACCGATAGTCACACCAAAGAACACAAGATGTAAGGTGGAAACCCAATGTGGGTGGAAACCACCTGCTGCAATATGTCTCTATCTTCTTTCAAATTAGAAACTTCTTTTACAATGATTTTGTACTGGTGCAGTCCTTTACCAGTACGCAGGCTGCAACCTGCAGAGAGCTACAACTCTCTCTCTCTCTCGTTTTCCAGTCTACTCCTGGAAGGGAGCTACAACCCCCCACTTCTTTTCATAAAGCATCAGATGATCAACAAGTACATAACAGTTACAGTCCACTACAGATATCAGATCAGCAATAACAGAAGTAACCCAGAACACCTTATCAACAGAGAAATTCAATCAACAGAATATCTTAAGACAGAGACGCAGTTTTTCCTTCTGTGGCTTGTGACCAGACGCAGTTAACCTTCTGCTCCCCTGCGTCCACATGCAGATATCCTTCTGCTGCGCTGCGTGCCCACGCACTATTCCTTTAACTGCTCTGCGTTCTGTTGCTTCAGGGACGCATCCAGAAACACTATCGCGCCGCGTCTTTCTGCTACAGGGACGCACCCAAAAACACTATCGCGCCGCATCCTTTGCTTCAGAGACGCACCTGAACCTTGATCGCTCTGCGTCCCCACGCAGATCTCCAGTCACTGAACTGCGTCCCAGACGCACCTGAACTTCGTCTGCCCTGCGTCCCCACACAGATCTCCAGATTCTGCATTGCGTCCCGGCGCGCTTTCCTTTCACAGTACCTGCGTCCCTTCGGGTATGAATGATTTCAAGACTTTAAGTGTAACCCAAACAGTCAGATCTACAGATCTGATCTTGCGCCAAAGGGATCTCAGTCCTTCAGTAGATTCGCCTTTTAGATCTAGACCAGATCTCACCCAATAAGATATTCAACCAAAGACATACCTAAACCAAATGATCTCCTTTGCTTTATATAGGCAAGCTCCTCCTCAAATCATGGAACAATACCACGAGCCGACACCACAATAACACAATACCGTCGGCTAGATACCAAGAGTAAAACACAAGAAACCCCCACGTGTGCTTTTCTCTGCCTTAAAATGTGTGCACTGGGTGGACGCACCTCCTGAACGGCTGGCCTGCGTCTCTGGACGCGGCTTCTGCATGGTGTACCTACGGGTACGCACTTTCTGTAAGGTATACCTGCGTCCTCCTTATTTCCTTCAATATTTGATAGCTGATCATCAACTTCTGCTGCTGACTTGAAGAACAGTGACCTGTCACCTGAATGGGTTGCCATCAAGGACAACATTTTAGCCATAATGCCAACAACAGGTACCCGACCAAACATCATGCATGCAATGGGAATAGTTGGAAGATTCCAAGCAAATCCAAAGGAATCACACCTTCAGGCAGTCAAAAGGATTTTCAAATATCTTCAAGGAACACAGAACTTTGGTTTATGGTATCCTAGAGATACAGATCTTACACTTCATGCATATACAGATGCAGATTGGGCAGGAAGCGTGGATGATAGAAAAAGCACTAGTGGTGGTGCATTCTATATGGGTTCCAGATTAGTGTCTTGGTTCAGCAAGAAACAAAGTTCAATTGCATTATCTACAGCTGAAGCAGAATATGTGGCTGCTGCATCTTGTTGCACACAACTCCTTTGGATGATGCAAACATTGCAAGACATTCAGATTACATGTACTCCACCCATCTCCATTCTATGTGATAATACAAGTGCAATCAGTATTTCAAAGAATCCAGTCATGCATTCCAAGACCAAGCACATACCTATCAAATATCATTTTCTCCGTGAACAAGTGCTTGAACAAAAGGTGAAATTGGAGTACGTTCCCTCCAAAGGACAGGTTGCTGATATATTCACCAAACCACTGCCCAGGGAGACATTTGAATATCTCAGACAGAAGCTAGGAGTAGTTGATGCATGAGCTTTCTGTTGAAACTTATCTGTTTCAAAGAAAAGTGGTTGTACGCATGTTTCATGAAGCGTATCTGCGTACATACACCGGTGCCTATGGATACAGTCATGTATATGTTGGTTTCAAGAAAAACAGTGGGCCAGACTCAGGATGAAAAGAGTCTGATATGGGTCTGACAGTGATCATTTGGCATAGGTTCCGGGGGAGCATATACTTCTAATAATGCGTTGTTGGCATTATCTTAGAAGATCTTGGTAAAAATTCACAGATTCAAGTGGAACAGGTGCAGAGGGAGATCATGGTTTCTGATTTGGATGGTGATTGACAGATGCTGCTGATGATAGTTGTTGATAACTATCATAGTCTTGTTTTAGATATATTTTCTCTATGTCATGTATATCTTTTATTATCAAGGTCATGTAATGACCTATTTTGTTTCCCCACTATGCATGGGATGGATGATGTAATGTTCTTATTCTGTCATGTATAAACATTTGGTATATCCCCACTTGGTTGGGTGGATGAGTCAATCTTGGTATATCCCCACTTGGTTGGGAGATGGATGTATGTATGAGTCTTTGGTGATAGGAAAGTCATGTATGATGTATAGAGTCATGTTCTTCTTGTAGAACATATTTTTGCAGACCTTGCTTACAATCAGGGGGAGCATGGACAGCACACTTCAGCATATCAGAGAATGCAGCATGTACTCAAGGGGAGCATAACCCTTTTCCCTTGATGACAAAGGGGGAGAGTGACTTGGGGTTGCCATCAAGTCCAAAGGGGGAGATTGTTGGCATTATGACACAGATTTGGCGCTATGACACAGGTGTTGTCCTTGATGGCAACTCACACAGATGACAGATCATAGTTCAGGCTCACAGAATGAAGAAAGAGAGGTATACACAGGTTCCCATTGACCAAGCCACATGTACACGCGGGTTCGCAGACCAAAAGGCGCGTATAGCGTACACACACACTTTCACGAAAGGAAAGGCGTGTACATGTTGGAAAACTTGGTTTTGGTCTGTGGTATTTGGTCCATGGTATTGTGATCCATGGTATTGGTCCAAGGTATCTTGTCCGACGTGTTGACCCCAGGTATTTGGTCCAAGGTATTGATTCTAAGTGGTTTTGGACCATGGTATTGAGTAAGGCCTAAGACTATAAAAGGAGGAGAAGATCATTAGGCAAAGGCACTCATGAATTGAATATCTAATGAAGAGCAAGATCTAGAATACAGGTTATTGGGTTATGGTGCACAGCTAGATCTGAATCAAGGATGAACCTGAGCGCTTGATGAAGGATAAGTTCTATTGATGGGTCAAGATCTTAAGGCTTGAAGAGAAGTATCTTTGTGTGGTTTTGATCTTTTATCTGAATAATTGGCACATGTTGTAATCTGTAAATATGATGATCTGAGTATAATTGATGTCTGAATAATTGTAAATGTTAAAATCATCTTTTATAGATCCGTACGTAGGTTCATTATAGCAAAGGCACGTATACACGTTGGTTCGGCATTTCAAAAGTGCGTATACGCGGGTTTTCCTTGATACAAGTGCGTATGCACGCAGGTTCATCACATTGAAGTAGCGTACACCGCATACAATATGCTTTAGCTACTTCTGATTGTTGTTGCAGTGTTCTGGGTTCTGGCTTGGATTCTGGTTACCGTTACTATATTCTAGTTACAGCTTTCAGAGAAGTGATTGTTTGATTCAGTTTTGGGTTGGGCAAAGGAGATTGGTTGATGTAGATATGTTTGATGTTTGATTGATGTTATTGATGGATCGAGTCTGAAAATTTATGAAACCTGGTCCCTGGATGAAAAGAGAAGTTTGTAGCCTTCTATAGGTCAGCACCTACGTACTAGTACATCAACTAGTACAAGAGCTAGGGGGTTGTAGCTCCCTTCCAGGAGAAGCTAGAGAACGAGAGAAGGTTGTAGCCTTCTACAGGTAGAAGCTTGCATACTGGTATAAGACTTCACTAGTTCAAAATATTTTAAAAAGAAGTTTCTTATTAAAAGAAAGATAGAGACGATTGCAGTAGGTGGTTTTCACCCACATTGGATTTCCACCTTATATCTTGTATTCATGTGTGTGACTGTCTATTTTGTTTTTACTATTCCTGGTTACTGTTTATATGGTTCTGATGCACAGATTAAAGATCAACATATGAAGAATTAACTAAATTATAAGTTTACAAGGTATATGCTAGTTGCCTTATATACATTTGCGTTTACACACAAGTTTCATTAACTGAAGTAGCGTATATGAATCCGAATATGGAAATGAAATATTATTGACTTGCTAATACCGATTCACCCCCCCCCCCTCAGTATTATTTCCAACATCCAGAGAATCCATCAAGTAATGAAATTCTGGATGACCCTACTACCCTATGGAGAATGTGGTCCATTTTAGGGAGGGGATAGTTATCTTTTAATGATACTTTGTTCAAGTTTCTGAAATCTACATAGAGTCGGATTTCTCCTGTTTTCTTTCTAGTAGTGACTAAATTAGAGACCCAGTCTGAATATCTAATTGGTGCTATGATTTCTGCCTCATACATCCTTTTCACTTCTTTTTCAATTAATGCCATAAGAACTAGATTAATTCTCCTAAGTTTTTGTTTAAAGGGTTGCTATAGCATAAAATTCACGGTGTATGGAGAATGGAGATACCCTCAAGGGTCTTCCTGGGACCCTTGGAATACTGTAAGATTATCTGCAGCCGTTACAAAGTTACATGCATGTCCATAATCATTAACTAACTATCAAAGCAAAACAGATTCATTACCTTAAGCCTCCGTGTAGATTTGCTAGAGAGCACAATGTATCTAGGTGGAAGTCCCCTGAGCCAGCTCCAGATCAAGTCTTGCACATATAAGAGACAAGCATAACCATAGCATACAACCTTGATAATTAATACGTGAATATATAAAATACATCTAGTTACACATAACTAAGCTACTCATGCTAAAAGGTATTGGACAAACAAATAAATGAATGATAGTACCAACACCATGGAGTAGATAGTACAACTGCAGTTCTATATTAATGTCAGAAGAGTGATTACAACCATCTGTTGCACCAGCCTTCCTTTACCCCTCCAGCTCCTCTCTCTCTCCCTTCTTACCAACTTCTTATGCTTAGATTTGAGACTATGCTCGACAATCAAGTAAGATATACTTTATAATGATTTGACCTCTATCACCATAGCCCTAGCTTTTCTTATGTAGTAATCGAGTTAGGGTTTCCAAGTTCCTCCATGATTCTCTTAAGGTAAAATCAATGATGTTGCCATGCTTTTGAGCTCTTTCCCATTTGCCGCCTTCATTACGATTAGAAATCCGACAAATAGGTCGAACTTGAGATGTTTCCTTTCTTTTCTGAGTATATTTAGGAGGGAATATAGAGATATTTATGAGTCAATTCGCTCCTTTGACCTATCGATGCTCATTAGGATCCACTAATGTTGTCCCCGAACTAACAAGTAGAGTTAGTAGGGTCACTAACGCTCCCTTAGGCTTACAGAGAAGCTTTATAAAGAATGTTGTCAGTGTTTAGCTAGCGTTAGTGTGGAAACAAGGCTTGTGATCTTGGTCTTTGCTTCAGCTATCATGTCTTTCCCCTCTGAGCTGATGAGGGGGTCATTTTGTTGTATAACAGATGCCCCCTAAAGTGTGAGATCAGAGGCTGCGATGATGGCCGAAATACTTTACTTAACTGTAATTTTCCTTCTTCGACAAAAAGAGAGAGAGGATCAGAGCTTCGGGCGGTACGGGAAACCTGATACAACACATATATATATAACAACTAAAATCATGTCCTGAGTCGGGCATTCCCATGCTTAGTAGCTATGTCAGAGTGATTTTCTCATAAAAGAGATATGACGATGTTGGCCGCCGATAAGAACAATGCGGATCCGGTGTCATAATAGGATCATTCTGATGAGTTGTCTCCAAAAAACAATATACGCAACTTGGGAGAGGAAACAAGGTTGAGTGATGCAAGCCTCTACCCAAGGTCTTGATTTCCGCTTCACCAAACAGCATAGATCGATGCATGTGAATATATGCATTGATGTCAAACATGCATGAAATCATCTGATTACCAGTCAATAATGGAGACCACTAACAGATGCGAGGAAGGCCACCAATAACGGTGATGGTCTCCAAGATGCACAGTACAATCTAGCAAGTGTGAAAAATGTTTTCGTCGTCGAACACTCGTAGAATCACTTAACCAGGATCTAATAATGAGAACGCCTGATCAAACGCAAGGTGACCTGCCACTAATGTCTGCAAGTACCAAGGCACTGAATGTGTTTTTGGTTTGTCTTCCTAGATAGAGTGTTGAATTCGATAGGAAGATACATGTCAAAAGGTAGGCAATAATGTGTCCTACATCAATCGTCACGAAACGGGACAAGAATGATTTGTTTTTTGAGGAATCTTTGAGCATTGGGTCTAAATGATAGAGGGCATGATGAAAGGATATGTTTGATGGGTTGATGGAGGAAATAAAAGGTTAACCCTTGAACAATAGAAGGCACGACAACGGTTTTATCCATGCAGCACTAGACTCATGAACACCAAAGAGTGTTAGGATACAGAGATGCAAGAACATCAAGGTATTTAGGCTAAACTCATAAGATGGTAGGATTCATATTGAGAGGTCGTCACAAGGAAGGTTTATCTGAGGGAGTGCCATGTTCAAGGGAACGACTGCTGCCAAACCACGCTTTCTAATACTGAAATACAGTTGTATTGTCCACTTTCCCCATCTGATTAGTTTAGTGAGTCCAGACGGGTAAACTCATCAATATTTTCATGTTTTAAGAGTCTGAAAAGGACCACAAAAAGAGAGACTCTATGCCCTATCTGATTAGTTTAATGAGTCCAGACAGGCAAACTCGTCGATCTTTTCATGTTTTGAGAGTCTGAAAAGGATCGTAAAAGAGTGACTCTATACCTCGTCTGTTTAATTTAATGAGTCCAGACGAGACAACTTGGTGGTCTTTTCATATTTAGAGAGTCTGAAAAGATCGTAAAGAACGACTCCAGGGTGGTCCCTTTGTCATAGTTGTTAACCAGGTGCGACAAAAGGTTAATAGTATACCCAGATCGGTTACTTTTCCATGAGTTAATCTATTGAGTCCGGATAAAGAGAAACCTATGCTCAATATATGTTGACCTCATTTTATTATGAGTACAAGGAGATGGACTAAACTTGATTTTCGTCGTGAATTTTTAATGAGTCACGCGACGACAAACTCAATACCTTCATCAAATTTTAATGAGTCAAATGAAGAAAACTCAAGGTATCTTTTTCAGTTTATTGAGCGAGGAAAAAGAGGTAAAATAACTACTCATTCCTTCTTCGTAGATTTAATGAGCCCAAAGAAGGGGAAAAACTCAGGGATTTTTTCGATTTAAGAGTGAGAAATGGTCCCAAAAAAGCAAGTGCTCTAATTGCTACCGTAGATTTTTAACGAGCCCGGTGACAAAAACTTGGGATTTTTCAGTTTAAAGAGCAAGAAAAGTACCTAAAAGAATGCTCGGGTCATCTTTATAAATGTTTAACGAACCTAAAGAAAAAACTCGAGATTTTTTCAGTTTTATGAGCGAGAAAAAAGCGCCTAAAAAGAATGCTCTAATGATCTTTTTCAGTTTAATGAGCTAGAAAAAGAGGGAAAAAGAGTTGCTCAGACTGTTGTCGTAGGTGTTTAACGAGTCCAACGATGACAAACTCAGGGATTTTTCACTTTATTTAGAGAGAGAAAATATCCCATAAAATAATGCGCTCATTGAGAATTTCATGTAGTGCTTTACTCTTTTCATTCCTGAGGGTACTTTCATCAAAAGTGGAAAAAGTATAAAAAAGCAACAATTCCTATCCATATGGGTTCATGCATGATTAAAATCATGGCGAATGGACTACTTCCTCTTTAATGATTTCAAAAAATCATGTCTCCAAAAATAAATATAAGGAAGTTCTTTGAGATTTCACATTCACCATTTTCCCTATTTGACAACTGTGAGAGCATTTTGGAGCCAAAGAGGAGCAGATTTTCCGCAGACCATTGCAGGAGATCTGGGCAACCATTCGACGTGCCGTTAGTCCCAGGTAGAGGCCAAAACATTTCTCTATGCATTCCTTAACCTTTCTTATCAGTTTTTGGGGTGGATTCTTGCAGATCTGAGGTGCCCTAAAGTAGTATTTGCGCACTAACGCCCTCTAGATGGCCTATAGGGAGCGTTAAACGCCCTATACGACTTGCTGGAGGGAATTAATCCTCCCTGTGTACCACTGGGGGGAGCGTTAGAGCTTGAGGGTGCAGTTTAAGACCTCATGCAGTGATTCCTGAAGTTGTATTGCCCCATTTTGACTGTTTTTTGGTTATTTTTCACAGGTTTTAGGCCAAAATGACTAGCCTATGGAGAGAACAGGCCCATGATAGCCAGGAATTTCTAATGCGAAATGATCTAGCATGCATACTTTCATTACACCACTGCGATTTATTGAATTATGCAAAGTTGGAGCTGATGAAAGGGAAGGAGGATTTATTGATATGGATTATCCAGCGCTGGCATGAACATGAGCAAGTGTTCAGGATTGTAGATCATGAGCTGGCTATTAACCCCAATGAAATATACTTTTTAACTGGTATGTCGTTCCATGGGGCATAGGCAAACCTCACCGGGGGTAGGCCTGATCCACGATCTACCCTAGAGCTGGTGCAATCCTACTACATCCCTAAGAGTGGACTTGTTAGCAACAGGGTCCCCATAGAGAGGATAAGGTCCAGGTCTATGAGGGCCATTTTATGGTTGATTGTGCAGTTGGCGGGGTCAAAGAGTCCCCACATTGCGACAAAGGCCCAACTATTTCTTGCAGTTGACTGTGTCCAGCCACAGATGTTCAACTGGTGTGAAGCAGTGCTTCGCCAGTTGAAGGCAGAGTTAACTGCATGCAAGACTCGAACCCAACAAAGTTTTGGGTATGGTACTCTCATAGTCTCATTCATTCTTGAGAGGGTACCTGTTATGCGCCCAAGGATGAGCTTAGGTCCCTTTGATCCGAGGGAGCCGAGACAAGGCCGATGGTCATCACTCGATCCTCGCATAGGAGGAGGACCAATCTAACATTTCTTCGAGGAAGATTTCTTCCAATGGCTTCATGGCCAGATCATGATGATTGATGACTATGCTTATGAGGGCATGGACTTCATCGGCGACCCTGACTTGATGCTACCACCCGAGACCAACTCGAGTCCTCAAGGTGAGAATGATTTTTGGAAGTACTTCAAGTATTTTTTAGCTTTTGAATGTTTATGTGATGTTTTTTATGGGTGAACAAGTAATGACATGAAGCTTTATGCTTAACATAGATGTGGTGCCATTATGACCTATAGGCGAACCATGCCATATGAGACAAGGAGGTCAACTACCTGCTGGGGGGTGATGCTGACAGTCTTCGCAAGGTTCTGAGGAACCTGGAGGGCTTGAGCATGGGTGTGCCCCCCCCTCCTATGAGGGAGATTCCTGCACATATGCAGCGGCACACAGTCGGTGTACCTGAGTAGTTTTTGGTTCCTCTTCGGAGGATAGCTAGAGCGCTTTTATCATTTCAGGAGTAGTAGGCTCTTTTTAGAAGGTGTTTTGGCATAGCCACTGGTGTTTGTATCTAGGCTTAGTAGCCATTTTTTACTTAGAACATCCAAGTTTTGGAATATTTTGATGTAAAATACTGGATTCTATCTATATACATTTTGGTATTTTGATGGTGTAAATGTTTTTTAAATGCTTTTGTAAAAATTTTAACTTTGTAAATTTTTACTTTTCATGCATGCTTCTATAGTGAATGAGACAGATACCAATCTAGCACATAGTTTTTAATGAATTAGCAGTTGTATTAGATTATCTAAGAATGTGTTCATATGTAATAACTTCAAATTGACGTTCCAAGAGTCATACTCTTAGATAATGATGTAACAAGGTTGGATTACGAATGTGATAAAGATATATCAATTGCATAACAACTAGCTGAGAGTCTAACCTAACCACCAGATTGGAGATGTCCCTTGATGACGCTTCAGTGAGAATTGAAATTACAAACATGTAATTAGCAATATTTTTGGTGGCGGTACCAAGAAAGACTCCTCTGGAACAAAATAGTTCCGACTCAGGTGTGTAGATGACCCAAGCAGCTGATGCAATGTGTCATGTGTGATGATTGGCACCATCTGTGTATCCTACATATGCTAAGGGTAATGATGACATCTGCATTGCGAGAAGGATGTATGAGACAAATACTCCAATAAATACCAAAACAATCCAATCACACCAAAAAAGGAAGCAAAACTTATAAATACATAAAATTACAAAGCACATGCCCAGTGCAATACTAGGCATAATACTTTTTTAGATAGAGCCCATTTTTGGGCTCAGCGAGCGGGACTCCTTCCCAGTCCTGAAGTTCATATGCCCCTTTTGAGAGGGCTTTCTTGACGACATAGGGACCTAGCCATAAGGGTTGAAGTGTTCCTGCCCCAAGAGGTCATGTTTTTTATCATAGAGCAAAACAAGATCTCCCTCTTGGTAAGACCGAGGCTTGACCTTTTTGTCATATTAGGTTTTTACCCGGCGCTTGTGGGCCTCGAGTGCCAATTCAACATCTCAACGGGTTTCATCTAGTTGATTGAGGTATAGCAGGCGCTCTTCTTCAGCAGTAGTGTCAGGCAGGAGTACAACGGATATTTGTAGGGAAGGGAGATGACACTTTATTGGTAACACTGCTTCCAAGCCGTAAGTGAGTTGAAATGGTGTAAAGCCTGTGGCAGTTTTTACTAAAGTTCGATATGCCCATAGCACCAAATATAACATTCAATGCCAATTGGTTTTATGATTTCCTACCAACCTACGGATCATGGTCTTTAAGACACCATTAACAACCTCTACTTGACCATTAGCTTGGGGGTAGTAGGAGGATGATTCATCCTAATGAAAACCTAGCAGCGATGTTAAGTTAGATATCATGTGGTTCTGGAAATGAGAACCATGGTCTGTAACGATCATGCGGGGTACACCAAAGTGACAGATAACCTGATTGAATAGGAATAGCACCACGGTTTCTCCATCGGCCTGGTAGGTGGGAAGGGCTTCGGCCCATTTCATGAAATAGTCCACAACTACAATGATATAGTTGTGTCCAGCAGAGGAAACAGGATTGCAAGTTACAAAGTCTATCCCCCATTTGGCAAAGGGACCGACGAGATAACCGGGTGTAGTAGGGTCGACGGAGTGCGCATTTTCTTTGTGAATACTTGACAAGGATGGCATTGCCGGATGGCCTTGACACAATCTTTGAACAAGGTTGGCCAGTAATAGCCTGCGCACAAGATTTTATGTGCAGTAGATATGCCAGAAAGATGACCACCACATGCCCCAGCATGGCAGTCATTTAAAACATGTTCCGCCTCTTCATGAGTGAGGCAATGTCGAAGAACTGTATCCACACCATGATGATATAACATATCATTAATTACTAGATAGTACCATGCTTGGTGGCGGATGCGACGACGGTCACTTGTCGATAGTTTGGGGTGGAATCGTTGTGCTTGGAGGTAGACAAGAATGTCACCGTACCAAGGGTTAGTGGTGTCGATAAGATAGACAGCTTCATCCAGAAGAGGATCATGGGCTATCTTGTTAGGATCGACAATGGGAAGATCTGACAAAAGTTCGGCGAAGACTAAGGAGTTCTTTGCCTTGGCAGCAGTGAAAACCAAATCAAATTGTTGGAGGATCACGATCCATTTCAAATATTTTCCTCCAATTACTTGACGAGACAAAATGTGTCTCATGGTATTCTCCAAGGCGATGACAGTAGTCTGCCGCAGCAGTATGTAGCATCGGAATCGGTTGACAGCAAAGACGACTGCCAATGACAGCTTTTCCACATGTGAATATCTGAGTTCGGGCCCAGACAGGCCTTTTGATAGATAATAAGTCACATGTTCACTCCGGTCATCATGAGTTTGAACCAAGACCATTCCCAGAGAGGATGGTGAGGCTGCCAGGTATAGAAGAAAGTCGCGGCTATAGTTGGGAGTGCTAAGGAGTGGAGCTGATATAAGCACATTTTTCAAGGCATCAAATGATCGTTAAGCTTTATCATCCCACATATACGGCACTACCTTCTTAACTAGGTGCATAAAGCCTTTCGTCAATTCAGCATAGTTTACGATGAACCATCGTAAAAAGTTTGCTTTCCCTTGCAAACATTGGAGCTGCAAAATGGATTGTGGTTTGAGAAATTGAGTAATTGCCTTTACCTTATCGGGATCAACCCTAATCCCATACTTGGAGACAATGAATCCAAGTAAGCATCTAGACTCGACAAATAAAATGCATTTATGTGGATTCAGACATATGTTATAAAACCGGCACCTAAGAAAGATGGCTCTTAAATGGTTTAGGTGTTGTGTTCGTTGCTTGGAATGGGCTGGAAGGTCATCCAAGTAAGCTTGAATGATATGCCTGATATCGTGAAATGCGTAGTCCATGGCTCTTTGAAAATTTGCTCTAGCATTCTTTAAACCGAATGGGAGTTTTTGATAGGCAAAGATGCCCCATGGGCAAATGAAGGCGGTTTTGTGCTGGTCTTTGGGTTTTATAGCAATCTGGTTGTAACCTGAGAATCCATCCATGAATGAAAATGATTCACAATCGACGCAGTTGTCAATGATTTGATCGATGAATGGTGTCGAATAATTATCCTTGGGACACGCATCGTTCAAGTCTTGATAGTCGACACATACATAGATGGTTCCTTGTTTTTTATCGACAGGAACGAGATTTGAAACCCATTCCGTTAAAGGAACAGGATAGACGAAACCAACATGTAACAACTTTTCCACCTCGTTTTTTATGGCTACTATTTTTTGGGGATGGACCGGTCGAAGCCTTTGACAGACAGGTTTAGCATTGTCATAAAGCTTGATCTCATGCTCGACAATAGACGAATCTATGTTGGGAATTTCCTCATAAGACCAGGAGAATACATCGCGGAATTCCTTAAAAAGGCAAGTGAAGCTTGCAATTTTCTCAGGATTGCAATCCGCTCCAATCTGGATGTTTTCCACGATGCCTTTCTTGACAGAAATATCGATGAGCAATGTCTTTGAAATATTACCCATGTTTCCTTCCGCATCTAAAGTTTGGATAGTTGTATAGGGTGAGGAAACGATTTCTGGTATGTTAGCTGATAGGATTTGAAGAGGCATCATTTCCGAATCAGATATTGAAACAAGATGGTGCGAGTCCTCCCAAGTTCGCTCTTCTAAACTCATGATTTCTCTAATAGTTTTTTCCGTAGGTAGGACTTGATTGAGTGGATCGAAAGAAGGAGCAGTTATGGGAGGGGCAGTGGTACCGTTGGCCATAACCAAAGTTACCGAAGATTCAGATGCAGATTAAATGGCTTGGTAGGCCAATTCAGCTAGTGACAGCGGAAGAAGCCTTCAGTAGATCAGTACTGATACTGATGTAAGAGTCAGGTACACCACCTACTAGGGGTACAGAGCCGCTTGGTAATAGGGAATAATCATGGGTGCAAAAGGACAGCTGGTCCACTGTGACTACCTTTCCATCCAATGGAAATAGGATGATGTGAAAGACAGTAGACACAATGGTCGTCATGGCATACGTCCAACTACAACCCAACAAGAGATTATAGTCGAGCTTTTTATCTACGACTTCTATGTCCACCGTTACCATTTTCCCATACAAGGTGATGGGGTAGCTAGCTAGGTAACCTTTTGGGATGAAAGTGTGGCCGTCGAAAGCTTTAAGGGAATTCGATGGCAGGGATAGGGTTGGAGAACCCAAAGCGAGCCAACATGAAGCTGACATGACGCAGGTAGAAGCACCTTCGTCAATGACAGTTCTATGTATACCTTTACCTTTCAAAAAGATTTGTACTTGAAATGAAAGTTGGTGGGAAAGGGGAGGTTTACACTTTTCCATGTCAAAAATTGCAAGCATGGAATCCTGTGGGTCGATACCACCAATGGCCAAAAGCAATGCTTTCCTTTGTGCTAGACATGTTTGTAATACTTCGTGTGCAGACATAGCATACGACACTTGCACCAAGTCTTCTACAATGTTGTATTTTTGGGCGGCACGTGGAGATGTATTGTGCATTGTGCGTCAAAGTGCCCCTTTAGGGGGGCGAATTACAAGGTCAGCAACTGGCCTTACGATATGCAAATCATTAGGCAGCCGTGGGTTTTGACATGAGGAAGGTTCCTTTGCATGAGCGACAGAAGCTCCATAGGATTTGGCTCTTGTTTGTAGATCTACCATTTCAAAGGTGTGAACGGTAGAGGGTCCTTCACCAGCTAAAGGATTTTGTGAACCATCGTTGCCCCCTTGCAAGAGTTGGTGTTGGTTTGCAATGAGGTGTTGTTGCTATTGAGTGGGGAAAGGATTATTAGGGACAACGGGGGTCCTACTAGTATCCTTTTTAGCAATGAAATCTGTGCATTCTTGAAGACACGGGCAGCGATAGATCATGTGGTCTTCAGCACAGATTTTTCAAGGGAATCTGGCGGGTTTATTTTTTCCATCGTCAGGAGGTGCAGTTGCCTTTTGCTTTGGGTTTTGCTGCTTTGTTGACTGCTTCTTAGAAGCAGTGTTCTTTTTCTTATTCTTCTTGTTCTTACCACCGGGTTTTTGCGTAGACTGCACATATTTTATCGCGGTGGTAGGAAGAGTAGTTGATTTTGTAGAGGGATCCACTAACATCTGGGCAATGTGACCGCTAAGTTGTTTTACAGGAACCCCAGAGGTTGCACCGATAATCCCATCGGCATTCACTCCGGGATGCTGAGTAGCGGAAGCATTGGAGTTGTGAGGGGCATTGGGGATTACGTCATAAAGAGTTCCATACTGTGAATATATCAGATCTAAGTGCTGGGCATGATGTATGGATTGATCTTCTGTGACCGCACCACCTAAGGCGACATCCTTAGCGATTTGGGGGAGTAGGGACTTGCATAACCAGTCCGCTAAGAAATAGTCTGGGAGGGGAGCTTTGACTAACCTTTGCCTATGTCTCCATTCATGTATATGATCAGAGATGTGGGTGGCGGTATCCTGGCATAATGAAGTGAGGAGTTTTGTCCCAATCTCATAGCGGATGGGTAGCTAAAAGTGCTTTAAGAATTCCATCGCTAGAGTGTCAAAGGTGTTTACTGACGCGCATGAAGATATTGAAGAAATTAATAGTAAAACACTCACACTCATAAAATAAATATCAGACATATAGAAAAACCAGACATGGCAGAAAAGGTCTCAGCCTTACAGCATTCCTCACATTCTCATTATTAATCAATCCAATGTACAAAGAATGATAATAGTACAAATAAATACATGAGGAAGTTGGTCTCAAGATAGTACGTCTATCTTGGACACTATGGTTGAGAAAATATCTCAACAACACACTAATCTAGGAGCCTAACTAGTTGGAGAGAATCTCTCAACCAACTAAGCTTAAACTGACTCCTAACCATGAGGAATAAACTCAATCTAGAAAGGTAGGATTAAATCCTAACTTTCATGATTTTAATTAATTTAATTATTTGTAATTAGAATTGTTTTTAATGTGAGAGTGAGGCTAACATTCCCCCCCTCAATGATAAGTCCAAATTAAGAACCAAGAACCATCTTCCAAGTTCTCATGCTAAAACTGTTGATCCTCAAAAAACATTTGCTTGAAAAACCGCCAAAGCTGGATGCTGAAAAAACTCAAATCTGAAGAGAACATGAGTCAACTGCATGTCTAATTCATCTCTGAATGTCGTGTGACAACTCCATCACATTCCAAGCTGTAAAAGTATCCATCTGTCCTTTGCTTGCAATCAGCATCCTTTGTCCACTGACAAAATATTGAGAACGACCACTGCTGATGACATTGAAAAACAATTCATTGTTGCTTTTGTTGTGTTTGAAAATTTCTCACGGCTAACTTTGCTGTCGATTGCCCGCTGGCGAATTTTATTGATGCTCACTCACTAATGAAAATTCCCATTGGCTACTTCACTGATGTTGTCGAGACTTTCAGCCCGACAACCACTATCAATTTCATTGACATTTTCCCCCCTTTGTCAGCTGAAAGGAGAGACAATATTCCTCAAATTATTTCGGAACTACCCCCCTTCAGGTGTAGGAGTGCTTCACTAGTGTACTCCCCCGTTCAACTGCATGAGAGTACCATCTTCATTCTTACTATTGGCTACAATATGTGTGAATGAATTCTATTGTAAAACTTATACAATCTTCTGACCGTGGATGACCATTCCCAGGGATCAATCCATGAATAATCAATCTTCAATCTACTTGGTTGTTGTTGTTTTTCGTATTGTGTTGATGAATGATTTGACTTGCCACAATGGTGACAAGGATGGAGATCAAAACACTGATCTTCCAGATGACCGGTTCTTTGACAATGAAGGCATTTTGGTTTGATTGCAACTTCAGTGTGCGTGCATGTTTGTTTGTCTGCAACTTCAGTTTGTGTGTATTTATGTTTGTCGTCGACTTTCTCAGAACTAGCCAATGTGATTTTTGCAAGAAACCCTGCATTGAAAAACTTAATGGGCCTTTAATAATCTGGAATATGCAAGTTGGAATCATCTTTGACATATTTTAAGCCTCATCGATTTCTGTTACTTTGGATTTCTTCCCATGGCTTGATGATTGGTTTGGAAGAAAGTTGAACTGGATCAGGAACCACTTCGACACTCGAAGTTGGTTGGATCAGTGACTTGGAATAAACATCTTTATCTTCATCTGTACGGATGAAAGACTTGGAAACATCACCCTTCTGTTGCAACTCATCTCTTTGAAGTTGCAACTCCAGTTGAAGAAACTCAATCATTTCATGTGCACGCTGTATATTCATTGAAATATCAACAAGAGTTGATTTACTGATTTGCACCATGTCTTTAGTAGTTGAGAGGATGAAATTGTTAAGAATATTTAATAACTTAATGCTTTTCTCCATGTGAACTGGTTGGAACTCACGCTCGCTTGCTTTTAATACTTGCTAAATTTTTAGAACTCGCTTGCTTGAATGCTTGATCTTGCTTGCTTGAACTCGCGCTCACTTGTTGTAGATATGAACAAGCTTGATGGTTGTTTGAATATCACATTTGCTTTCTTTAGAGCTGAACTCGCTCGCTTGATGCTTGGTTGATTGTTGCACGCTCACTTGAACTTGTTGTAACAATTGATTGTTTGAACTCACACTTGTTTGATGATGATTTCTTGCTTGATGGCTTGCTTGAACTTGCTTGATTGAATACTGACACTTTGTGCTTTCTTGAATGTACTCACTGAATGTGCTGATATTTTTTAAAAAGAAAGGGTGTCGAACACTGTCGAAAATGCACCCAAGAGACAAATGATAAGTTTAATCTTGATGACTGAGTTGAAGACTTACTTGACTTAATGTATTCACCTTAACAATTCAAATTAGGGTGTTCGTTACAACTGAGAATGCACCCATACAATTCAGTTAAAAAATGTTTATTTGCAAGTGATACAAATAGAGTTGATGATGTTGATGTCGTCTTGGCTTGAAATGCTTGATGTTGTAGTGTCCTTAACTTGATTGCTTACATCACATGATGTGAAATGCAATTTGTTAATTTTTTGTGTGCTACATGCGTACCATATTAGAAGGATACCACATGAAGGTTAGTGCCAAAACAAGACACAAAACAAAAACAATATCAAGAATCATGCACTATCACAAACATACACATGGTGTACCTAAGATCCCCTTATTCAATTTCAGGTGGATATAGAACACAAACACTACAAAAATTATGATTTTATTAATTACTGGAGTACATCATTTTACAATGTCACAATTTTGTCGTGAAAACTTCTCAATGAGAATGTCACACTTGCAAACTTTGGAAGCAAATTGTCTTCAAAAACTGCTTGTAGTGACTCAATTGCTCTCAAAGTAAAATATTACTTTGGATTACAATAATGACTTTCACTCAAAAAAATTCACTTATTGCTCCAAATTTACAAAATATGCACCTTATGACTCCACAAAATCACTTCTTACTTCTCACTCCAAAAACCTTAATACTCCAAAAGAAATTTACAATTTAAAAAGCATACCTTATCCCTCCATTAAAATACTTTATGATCACTCTTTAAAAAGTGCCTTTACATACTTCCCATTAAAATAATTATTAGAACTTTATGATTTCACTTGAAGTCACGTTTCCTTTTAAACTTTTTTAGCTTATGTATGTAAAGGTATATGCACCATTCCCTTTATGCATATAAAAATAGACGTACCATACAATATGTGTCTTTTCAAAAACTTTTCACCGTATACTTTGAACAATGCCCATAACTTGCAACGATAAAAAAAGACGCAGAGATGTTAACTGATCCAATGCAGAGACATCAAACAATGCACACCTCATGCAACTGGGTTCCACACATAGTCCTCTGGATCTTCTAGCAACTGCAGCTGCAACCCAGTACCGACTCCTTCACCTCACAAATTCACGTACAATGTTGATTCTCCTCACGGTGATTCACTGTTGGCTACACTTCCACGTTGATCATTTCTTGAAACTGGACTCCACGTTGGTCATTTCTTAAACTCGACTCCACCACGTGTAACTATGTTCATAGGCAAACATATTGGATTCTTTGCATTGCTTCCCTTTATTTTTCCTGGCAATTGTATTTTGTATACAATGGCTTCATTGTGGATTCTACAATTGTTGTGGGGAAAAATGCCTATGCAGGACGATCCTATCCACCTAAGGTGTGACAGCGCCTTAGCAACAAACGAATACAGCTATTATGATTTCTTCCTTTATGAAATGTGAAAGAGAGGAGATTGGCAAACTTACCGTTGTCTTCCGGTTGTCCCTCGATCTAGATCCTCTTCCCTTTGTGTGTCTACAGCTACTCGTCTCCTCGCTTGCTCAAGAGAACAGCTACTTGAATCCCGCGAGATCACAAGAGAATAGCTACCTGTGACAAGAGAACAGCTACTTGCGACAAGAGAAGAACACAATACAAAGGCACATATACATATTCATAAATGATTCAGGATTAGAAGTAAATCAAATATACTAATGCAATCATACAAAATACACCAGCATATAGGAAAGAATCAAGATAGCTTTATTGATAAGTAACAAGGTTTAGGAAGAGATACAACCCATAGGGTTCCAATCCAGCATCTCCTTCCCAGCAGAATGGAATTCCCTCTTCAGCTCCCTTCAAAGCATTAAGCACCCAATGTTTCTAGCCACAAACCAACAGCAATTCTTTGCAATAACAAAATTCCAGCCTCCCTGATCTCATGTAGGAGAGATCTATATATAGGGATATTGGAGAGAGGATGAGTCAGCTTGAGACTGATATGAAACTGATTAGTGTCCTCTCCCTCTCATAGTTCTTGAGTCCACTTGGAGGTTCTTGCTTCCACTTGGAGATTTGGAACCTCTTACTCATCACCAGTCGAATTCCCTGATCCAAGTGTCATTTTGGAAGCTTCTTGGGCATTGACACCTTGAGAAATGACTCTGCCACTTGTCCAAACTCGCTCAGCGCAGGTAGCCTTTGTTACAGTTGACATTCAACGCAGGTAGACAGTGGAGCAGTTGACATTCAGTGCAGATGCTCAGTGGAGCAGTTGACATGATCCAGAATTGGCTTGTTTTTGAGTGTTTTCAGGTGGAGAACTTCAGTGAATTGTTGTGGTTAGTTGGCCTTGTTCCTCTAGGGGTAGGAACAACATGTTTAGGGACTTTGGATCCCTTAGATTATGGACATTTCATGCTCAATGCTGTAAGGCACAAAAATGTCTATAACAGTTGCCCCCTAAAGTATGAGGCCGTTTATCGGGTGAAATGCTTTATCCAGGAGGGTCCGAAGTTCATCCATCTACTGGGAGGAGACCTGTAATAAAATACAATACAATACATTATGATTCATACTGCTTTCATGATCTAGCTGAGGCGGGCATTCCCATGCTCAGCTTTATAAATTCATTTTTGTACATAGAACAGACGATCGTCTGATGGTAGACTGATAATTTTGGCAAAATTATCATCCTTTGAGTAGGATGATCATCTGCTGCAATGATGTACATGTCAAATGTCTTTATTTTTCCTGAATATATATCGCAGCCCAGATGGATGAAACTAGATCCGGGGTCTTCAAACTCGTTCGATCTTCACTCTAAGTACAAGTCGATCCATGTGAGAATTGCGCTGAAGTCAAACATGGAAAGACATCACTTGATTACCGGTCAATGATGTAAACCGTTAACAAGCGCGAGAGGAATCACCGATAATGATAATGACCCTCAAGGTACTGTAGTACAATTCACGTGGTGTGAATAAAGGACTTGGCGTCGAACACCACGCAAAATCTTCTGCTCGAAGGTCATTAATGTATACCTGTCGCCGGAAGTGAGAAACTTGCCATTGAGGCATGCAAGCTTCAAAGTACTGAGGGGGGTGTTCCTAGATCAACTTCTTGGATAATGAGCTGATGTCGACAAGAAGTGATCCGTCACAGGAGGGCCTTAATGAATCCCACATCAGTGACACGGAACGGAGCTAATGATTTTAATGGAGGTGAAAACGATCTGTGACATACGATTCAGGGTGGCGGTCATGAATGGATGAAGGATAATGTATGGTAGTGGATGGGACCCGGTTGACTCTTTCTGAACGACTTCTCTTGAACATATGGCGACACTGATGCGATGGATTGGTAGCATTACCCCAAATATGGATGGTATGGCGAGACCATGGTGATGTGACCGGTGAATGAAACAACCCAACCCGAATGTGGTACGGAGGAAAAGTGTCATGTTCAAGAGCGACCTGCTACCATCAAAGTTTTCTTGATCTTTCCCAATTTTTCCCCAGTCATTGCTGACCAGTACCTCTTTATTTTTGTCAAGCTTGAGGAGGATAACATATGCTTGTTCTATAACCTGCCCTTCGGGCAAGCCCATCGCTATGTTTTAACGAGCCTAGCGATAGGGAAACTCGTTCTCGTCTAAAGACAAGTTTGTCACTATTTAATAATTTTAACGAGTCTAACGACAAGGATAACTCGGTCCTTTTCATTTTTAGAGAGTCTGAAAAGGTACATAAAGCTAACTCCAAAATTCCTTTTTCGTCATCTAATCCCTTAAGTCCGAAAAAGTATAAAACAATACAGAAGGGATGAGTTTTCGATAACTTTAACGAGCCGAATAAAACAAGCGCTCGACCTTTTTGTGCAATAATCCCTCAGGTCCAAAAAGATTAAAATCTAGAGGAGGGATAGCTCTTCCTGTCCTTTAACGAGCTGGAAGGCCAAAACTCGGCAATCTTTTCATATTTTACGAGTCAGTTGAAAAGAGCTTAAAGAAGACTCGTCTTTTGAGGAACGAGTGATAAACAGGGATAGCAACTGATTCCAGGTACAGGTTGGAATTTTCCAATCACGGCAGTGTCACAAGGATGGCTAGGTGAAATCACTCTTCGCAGCTGTTCCTGAAAATGGGTAAACAATCATATGGAGGTGAACGATCGGCCAAATGAAAAGTGGAGGTGGCAGGTGCAAACACGACCAAGGCTTTTATGGCTGATAAATTTACGATCACAGTGGTTATTTACCGGGATAGGTTCATTTTTTAGATAAAAATGAGCTTAAACACTGGAGGAAACTTTGCTCACTGCTTTTATTTATTTTTTAACGAGCATGAAGACCGCGTTAAAACTGCTCGGATCTTGCGTTTATTTTTTAACGAGCATGAACTTTATGCTAAAACTGCTCGAATATATAGTCAAATTTGATTTTTACCATAAATAACTTTTCTCTTTTCAAGGATAGTACTGCATTCTCAATTGTTGCATCAAACCTTGTTAGAAATGAATAATATTTGCATGAAAATGAGATTATAACCCTAATATTTCGCTTTGAACTACGTAAAAAGCCATTAAAAGGTGTTTTTACCACTCATTTTACCATTTCATTTGAATTTGGTTTGTTGGAGCTCTGGAGGTGCCTCTTCCCCCTTGATTTTCACCAGCTGATTCCGGGAGATTCTGCGGACGATTTTCAGCGTCGTCTGGACCAGGTAGGAGCTAAACCCTAGCTCTTTCTTTTCATGGTTTCCTTTTCCAATTTTATGCCTGTTTTCCTGTCCCCATGATCCCCTGGGGTTTTACTAGGGTGCTCTGGCATCAGCGCAGGCAGTCCATTCGAAACCTGCACTGAATGTCAAGCTGCCTTAAGGCAGTTTGACCTTCAACGCAGGTAGGACACTTGCCAACTGCGCTGATCTCAAAAAAGCAGTTCTATGCACAGTTTTTGATGAAATTTTTCCAGTTTCTCATCGAATTCAGGAACTTACTCTTTCTCTTGTTTGCTTTGCAGGGATCTTTGAGCAAAATGTCCCTTACATGGCGAGAACGAGAACATGAAGAGGAGGACATGATTGCCCTCCATGACCCTGTCACGGTGAACGCGCTGCTGAACTGTGGCCTGCTGAAGTTCTTCTGTATCTCTAGCATGAGAGCACATATTTCTTTACTGCAGTATATGCTTGATGCTTGGGATCCTATCAACCAAGTATTCCAGATTAGGGGAAAATCCATCCCCTTGACCATAGAGGACATTTACTTCTTGACTGGGTTGTCAAGGCGGGGTGCCCCCATTTCTTTGTCAGGTTCGGCCCAGGTGAATGACTCCGTGAGAGATTATGTCCGTCAGTATTGCAGGGAAGGTTCCCAGCCGAGCAGAGACGGCAAGGTTGTTATCCGTGAGATCACTGATAGGTCTCTCAGGTCCATTCTGTATAATGTTGGTAGGATGTCCGGTAGTGCATCTCTACATGTTGCCAACAGGTCTTATGTGCAGCACGCCTTGGAGTGTCTCCAACCGAAAGTATTCAACTGGTGTGATGCAGTACTTGCTCAGATGAAAAGTCAATTGGCCAAGGTAAAGGACGGGAAGCTGAAGAACTTTGGGTATGGTTCTATTTTGACTGCCTTTGCCCTGGAGAAAATACCACTGATGCAGCCTCAGTATATCGCACTCGACTTGCCTTCTCCCACCGAGCCACGCATGCAGAGATGGGTTGATCACATGTCTAGGCATGCTGGTCAATCTCAGATTACTTTCACTGATACCTTCTTCAGGTGGTTCGAGCGCCAGGAGATGGTCTATTCCGAGTACCCATATGTTGGCATGGATTTCCGAGGTGATCCGGACTTGGTACTGTCGGATGGCGAACAGTGGGGCGCTATAGGTAAAATCTTTGACCATATTACTGTTCACTATTCTTATTTATAATTTCCTTGTGCTTTGTTCTATCAAGACTTTGATCGAACTCATGTGTGCATGCAGATGTTGGTCCTGTTCGTCCAGCAGCTCGCCCGAAAGCGCCAGTTGCCGCCCCAGCAGGGGAGACTGCTGGGAGGGTTATTCTCCGCGACCTTGATGTGGCAGAGATTCTTACAGCTGTGCAGGAGCAGGTTGAGAGCCTTACTCTCGGCATTCCCGATGTGAGGATTGATGAGCTCCCTTTACAGTTGCAGCGCCATACCACTGGTGTGCCTAGACGATGGACTCGTCTCTTGCGCATGATTGCACAGGTCGTGACGTGCTATCATGAGCATCACTAGGCTAGGGTGCCCCCTAGCATTTTTGAGTTTTGGGTCATATGACCAATTTTTGTCTTGGTTACAGAACATTATGTATGAATGATAAACAGCTTATATATATTTTTATTTTCGGGATCTATTTTGGTTGAGTTATACAATCCATATGTACAACATTGATGATGTATCTCTTTTTATAAATGTCGCAAATGTCTATCTAACACATAGTTTGCTAATGAGTCGGTTAATGTGTTTAAGTTTCTGGAAATATGCTGGTATTGAATTGAATCAAACTGTCTTTCCAAAATCTTAACCCTTAGGAACATGCGATAAATAGCTGGATTGCGAACGGAATATATACCATTGAGTTATAGTATCACGAGTTGTGAGTCTAGCCTGACGATTAGTCGACGTATGCCACGGGTGATGGCATCAGATAGTAGTTCTATCAACGCGCTATACTCAGCGATGTTATTCGTTGATTGCCCAATACACACACCTCTGAAACTTACTAACTCGCCGCTTGGATCAGAAATGGCCCAGGCTGCGGAGGATAGGTTCCGCGAACTACGACTCGCTCCGTCGGCATACCCAACACATGTCTCCAGAAGGTTTGACATTTGCAACAAATGAAAAAGTTGGATCACTCGACCAAAACAAACACTTTTAGCGAAAACAAAATACAACAAAAGCATACAGGTTACTATTTAAGCATAGTAACGCTTGAGGTACAACCCGTTGCGGGGTTGCGCCAGTGGAATTCCGTCATAATCCATTAACTCGTAGGCTCCTTTTGCTAACACCCTTTTAACAATATAGGGGCCCATCCATAAGGAATTAAATTTACCTGCTCCCAATTTATCGGATTCTTGGTCATAAAGCAAGACCAAATCACCTTCTGAGAAGACACGGGGTTTGACATTTTTGTCGAACTGCGCCTTGACTCATTTCTTATGGGCTTCGTTAGCCAAAGCGGCATCATGATGGGTTTCATCCAATTGGATTAATTCCAAGAAACGAGCCTCTTCTTCCGAAGTTCCGGGGAGGAGATCAATTGCGAGTTTAAGCAACGAAATTTCACACTGGATTGGTAAGACTGCTTCCAGGCCATACACCAGTTGAAAAGGTGTGAACCCGGTCGCGTTCTTCACCGATGTTCGGTAAGCCCACAAAGCTGAGTACAGGATTAGGTTCCACCTTCTTTTATGAACCCCGATCATCCTTTGCAACATACGCTTCAGGACCTTGTTGATTGCCTCAACTTGTCCGTTGGCTTGCGGATAGTACGGGGTAGAGCTGTCGTGAGATAGCCCTAGCTTGGCAGCTAATTCAACCATCATGTGATTGCGAAAATGCGACCCATGATCTGTAACTATAGCCTGTGGTACGCCGAACCTGGCGACTACATGATTGAAAAAGAAAAGGGTAGCTGTTTCACCAGTGTTATCTAATGTAGGCATTGCCTCGGCCCATTTGGTAAAATAGTCAACAGCGACTATAATATACCCATGCCCCCCGGTCGAGGTGGGGTTACATTGCATGAAATCGATGCCCCACTTGGCGAAAGGCCCAACAGCAACTATTGGCTGTAAAGGTGTGGGTGGTCTTCTGGTTTTGCTGTCGAAAATTTGACAAGCATGGCAACTTCTGACTGCGGTTATGCAATCTTTGAACATGGTTGGCCAAAAGTATCCTGCTCGTAAGATTTTCTGTGATGTTGCATATCCAGATTGATGCCCCCCACACGCGCCTGAATGACACTCATTCAGGGCTTTTTCGGCCTCCTCATGGGTAAGGCACCTCCTCAGGACTGTATCGATACCACGACAGTAAAGCGTATCACCGATGATCATGTAGTCTTTAGCTTGGTATCGTATACGTTTCTGTTCTGAGTGAGAGGTGTTAGGCCTAAATTTGTGGGTTTGGAGATAAACTATGATATCTCCATACCACTCATTGCTTGTAGATATCAGAAACAAACTTTCGTCCACGATTGACTCTTCTGATGTTTCATCGTTGGACGATGATGGGAGATTGCACAATAATTCTGCGAAAACTAGAGCTTTCTTTGATTTGGATTTTACAAATTCCAGATCAAACTCTTGAAGGATCGCTATCCATTTTGAATATTTGCCCCCCAGCAACTGTCGCGACAGTATATAAGTCATGGGGTTACAATCTGATAAAATGGTAGTTTTCCGAAAGAGGACATAATGTCGAAACCTTTGAATCGCTTGAACAGCTGCAAGCGCTAGTTTTTCAACATAAGAATATTTACTTTCTGTATCATTTAATTTTTTACTTAAATAATATATAGGATGTTCAATTCCATCGACTTCTTGAACTAAAACCATCGCAATGGTCGTATCCGCTCTAGCCAGATACAGGTTAAAATCTCTTTGATAGTTCGGGGCATACATTAATGATGCTTTTACTAGATATTGTTTCAGAGCATCAAAGGAAGCTTGCGCCACCTGGTCCCAGACGAAAGGTACATCCTTTTTCAAAAGACGAGTATAACCTTTAGCAAGTTCTGCGTAATTTGGAATGAACCTCCTCAGAAAGTTTGCTTTCCCTTGGAGTTTCTGAATCTGAAGCAAATTTGAAGGTGGAGGCAAATTAATGATTGCCTGGACCTTGCAAGGGTCGAGACGAATCCCATCCTTAGAGACTACAAAGCCAAGTAGACGACTAGAACCGACGCAAAACACACATTTGTGCAGATTGAGTCTTATCTTGTAGTGTCGGCAACGTAGAAATATCGCTCTTAAATGCTGCGGATGATCAGTCCGCTTTCGCGAATGAGCCGGAAGGTCGTCGAGATAAGGTTGAACGATGTTCTTGATGTCATGGAAGGCATAATTCATTGCCCTCTGAAACATCGCCCCTGCGTTCTTTAAACCAAAGGGTAATTTTCGATAAGCAAATGTGCCCCACGGACAAATAAATGCAGTCTTTGACTGGTCCTGTGGGCGGATATTTATTTGATTATACCCCGAAAATCCATCCATAAATGAAAAGATTTCACATCCGGCGCATTCATCAATTATCTGGTCGATGAAGGGTGTAGGGTAGTTGTCCTTTGGACAAGCTTGGTTTACATCTCTATAATCGACACACACTCTAATCGTCCCTTGTTTTTTCATAACATGGACAATATTTGATACCCAATCGGTTAGAGGAAGCGGGTAGATGAATCCAGCATGGAGAAGTTTTTCAACTTCCGCCTTAATGGCAGCGGCTTTCTTGGGGTGCACCTGCCAAAGCCGTTGTCTTACTGGTTTGACATCAGGATACATTTTAATTTCATGTTCAACGATACTCGAGTCTATGCCTGTCATTTCATCATATGACCAAGCAAAGACATCTCTAAATTCGCGAAAAAGAGCATTATATATTTCCCGTTCTGAATGGGAACAACCTTTGCCGACATAAATATTCTCTACAATATTTGTTTTAGTCGAGATATTTATGGCTATAATCTCTTCAATATTGGATAAGTTTCGCTCGGAATCCACCGTATTTACAGTATTTGATAGGAATTCAAAAACTGAAGGGTGATAAAGGTCTTGTTGAGTATCTTCTTCATATTCCGGAAGAAGGGAACGATGGTGGTGATCATTCCATGGTGTCCCTCCAATCAACATTGATTGTAAGATTCTTTCGTCAGTCCCATGTACTTTCGACCAAGGATCTAATGGGGTACCATATTCTCTAGACCTATCTACCCAAACGCTTGACGAGCGTTGATTTGGGTTCACCTCCCATGCCTGAAACATTGATTGCTACAATATTTCTATAAGGCTTGGGGGAAAAACCATTGCATGATCCATGTCGACTTTGTCTTTCGCGACCTTCGTGGAAGATATCATGTTGCAGGTTGCTACAAACGGTATATTTCCTATGTAGATAGGAGGCGGTAGCGCGAAAGTTCCCATCATTGTGGGGTCTTTCAATAGGCCTACTCCGATATCTTGAATTGAATGGTCGCTCCCATGGATCATGGGAATGCTTCCTATAACTTGTGAACCATTAGGGAGGAAGTTCTGTTGGTCGACGACCGTAATCCCTCCTTCAAACGGGAATGCGATCTTCCTAAAATAAGTCGACACAACAGCTGCCATGGCATATATCCATGGTCTTCCCAGTAGGATGTTATAGTCAAGATTCCCATCGATGACTTCAACATCTATTTCTACTGTTTTTCCTCCTAGTTCAACCTTCAAGTTATTTAGGATGCCGTACGGGGTGTACGTCCTTCCGTCGAATGCTTTTAGTGTCGTCGAAGATCGCGACAAGGTTGGAGATCCTAAAGTTTTCCAGCAACTCATCGACATAATACATGTAGATGCCCCCTCATCGATAATCGTTCGGTGAACAGTTTTGTTGAGGGCTTTCACTTGAATAAGGAAAGCTAGTTGAGCTGGTAACTGAGGATCGTATCCTTTGTGATCAAAAGATACAAGATTGGAATCCTTAGGATCAACCCCACCAATAGCCGATAACAAAGCCTGCCTTTGGGATGGGCAATTTTGTAGTACCTCAAGAGTCGACATAGCGGATGGCGATTGGGCCAAATCTTCCACTATGTTATAATGTTGCACCGCCCTGGCGCGAGGATTAAATGTCGACTTGTGTACTACTCCCTTTGGCGGTTTTATTGTTAATTCAGGAATGATGGGTGGTACAACTTCTGTCGAAGTTGTTGTCGAACTACTTGGTTGATCTTTACCTTTGTCGTTCGATAGCTACGGATTCCCATAATCTTTGTTCCTTGTCGAAATCAAAGCATCATTCTGCTGTTTTGAAACCGACAACATAAGTACTTGCGACGGGGAAGCATCTCCACTATCAACCAGATTTTGACCTGGGTTGGGAAATGGATCAGTTAACACAGCTGAGGTTTGTGAACTTTTAAAGAACATTTTCAACTCAGCTTTGAATGGGCAATTCTTTGTATAATGATCCTCCTCATCACATATTTGACATGGATAATTTAGTTTCCCTTTCCCAGGAGGGTTTGAAGAAGTTTTTCCAGGAGATGACTCACCCTGTTTCTTCTTCTTCCCTTTTTTTTGCTTCTTCTTGCTTCCTGGTTGATTGGTTTCTTTGCCTTTATCTGCTAATACGGCATTTACTTCCGAAGCAAGAATTTCTTCTTTTGCATTTTTATCCAAATTCTTACGGGCTTTCTTAGACAAAGCCTTTATCGATTTCGCGTTCGCCGTGCCAATCATGCTATCACCGGCATGAGAGTCACTATTGGATTTAGGAGGAGGAGGAATTGAAAATTCCGGTCTAAGGGCGTCAGGTATTTTGTCGTAGAGCGTGCCAGATTGAGTATAAACTAATTCTAGATACTGCGCACGAGCGATAACTTGCTCCTCTGTTACGACTCCCCCCTTTGCCACATCTTCCGTTATAGCAGGAAGTAACGACTTTATAAACCATTCAGCTAACAGCTGATCGGGAACGTATGTTTTAACCATCCTATGATGACGACGCCATTCATGTATATGATCGGATATATGAGTAGCAGTTGTCTGTTTAAAGTTGGTTAATATTTATGTTCCCATTTCATACCTTATCGGTAATTGAAAATGGGTTAAGAAAGTCGTGGCTAGGGAGCTAAAATTGTCGAAAGAGGCTCTAGGTAATTCAATATACCATTTAGCCGCTGGACCTATCAATGTCCTCTGAAAAAGGCGAAGCCTTATTGAATCATCGTTCAGGGTATTCGACGAACACCACAGATGAAAAGTCATCACGTGATTCGATGGGTCTTCACCTGGATTTTCATTGAATTTAGGAATGTCATATGGAAGCTTGTGAGGAATCGCTGGCCACCAAGGGGCATAGGCAATCGGATCGTTGGTTAACCGGTGTAAATCGGGTAACTCTAAAGTTGCCACAAATGCCAACTGTTGATTCAGGTTAGGCGAAGCATAACCAGGGTACGATGGAATCGCTTGAGCGGTGGGTCTTTGCATACCATCATAATGTAATTGATGTTGGTATGACTGATACGGTTGGTGGACTTGACCACTGTAAAGCGGTTGGTTTTGACCGTTTTGAATATACGGTTGTCCACTGTTCGCAAAGATCTGCTGCTCAGAACCTTGGTACACTTGCTGGAATTGTGGTTGTTGGTATTGCACTAGCCATGGTTGTGAAGCCATGTTCTGTTGCGCTATGCTAACCGTTGGACCAAGGTGTGGGGTAATTGTACCCGTTTGGACTTGTGTCGCCCCACCAGTTGGCGATTGTGGTTGTGACCCATGGTCAAGGGGCTGTTGCATTACAACCTGAGAAATCTGAGGTTGACATGCAACAGGCATCGCTTGAACTTGTGACACTGTTACAATAGCCGGTGTGGTTGGGATGTTCGTCATAGGTACACACTGTTGCATAGAATATACAACCCTTGGTTGTTGAGGTAGCATAGGTACCCAACCACTTGATGTAATTCCAGTATAACCTGAATATTGTTGTGAACTCCCGTATGGATACCCTCCCGGAGGGGGTAATGAAAGGGCATACTGCCCCCCATACGGTAGCAACCCGAAACTCAAGGGGATTGATTGTCCTTGGGGACTGGATTTCCCAAACTGACCTCCAAATGGATCAATCTGGCGAGTCTCAACATAAGAGTTGCCGGATATTATTCCGGATGAACAAACTGGAACAGACCACACTATCGAAATAATCCCTTGGTGGACTCCTTCTAGCTGTTGGGAGCTAGTTGGGACAGATGGTATGCCGGCAAACATTGTCGGAGTGACAGCAGGGGCTTCTGTTGTCGCTGTGTCATTTGACACAGTCCTAGATGTTGACGGTTGTTCAGACATTTTAAGTCTATCCAATAGATTGCCTAGTGATTCTACAGGAACTTCCACTTGTGGTGGATTAAATTCTGATGAAGGAAATAGAGTGACCCCGACTCCAAAATGGGTTGGAGTATTTTCTTGCGGGTCCTCTACAATTTCCTCTATCGCAATCAAACCAGGTGGAAGAGGAAGACCGTCAGGTCCGTAAAATATTTCTGGTGCCGAAGAAGGGTTTGTTTCGACAGCGACAGTTGTTTGAGGAACAAGACTCTCTGAACCGGTTGCAGATGGAACTGGCTCAATAACATGAGTATTTGCCCCCAGACCAGGATCAGTGTTACTGTCCCTCTGTGGCTGTTGAACTTCTTCTATAGAGGCAAGGATCCCAGAAATGTTTGGAGTAACCGAAACCTCAGATGTAGTTGGAACACTTGTTCTAACTTTGATAGGAGATTTTGAACCAGTTAAACGAGTTCGCTTTGTCCGTACTGTTTTCGATTCCGGGGACAAAGACGGTTGACTCGTAAGCCTCCGCGAACGACGGGGTTTCAATTAACTTTCTTCCACGATTGCGGATTACTCGATCAACCAAAATAAAAAGGGGAAATTGGTGTTTCTGAATTGAATGAATTTTATTAGACGCTTTAGACACAACTTGCTTTTTCAGTTTTAAAGAGTCGAGAAAAAGCTAAAGATGACTCTAGTCTCCTTCGATGTTTTAACGAGCCCGAAGTGACAAATGCTCGGATGGACTTTTTCTGTTATAGAGTCTGAAAAAGGCCAAAAGAAACTGCTCTGGAGATCTAGGCAGAGGGTGTGCCAAACTTTTCGCAAAACCACAGAATACGTTTTACGGTACGGGTGGTCGATCTTCGTGAATGTTGTGTTCACTGCATTGCGATCAGTAGGGCGGCCGACACGGCTTCCTAAGGATAAAAGATATATGCCTATATGGGTCTCCCAATATATACGCGACGGTACGTGGGAGCACAAATCCGTACTAGCGCTACCGTCTCTCAGGAGGAATCACCCACCTTCTTCGAGATCGACAGTCACTAGGCTTAACGACGCCGGAACACGTCTCTAGCCTAGACCTCTATGTTGTGCGTTATGTTACAAAGCGTTGTTAAGTTCATTCAGTTTATTTTAGGTTGATCTTTTTAAAGTTTTCCTTTCAAGGTTCACCACGTGATGTATGATACAAATTCCTAAATGCAGTCTAAGATGATAAGCAAGCTTTATTATCTTTCAACTTTGAAAATCCTAGCTACTAAGGGAAAAGAATAACACTATCTTTTCTCAAAGAGCAATCAACACACTCTAATGCACTTTCCCTAAATCCAACATGCAAACTATCAAATGCAAAATGCACAATGCAGGTGTTTGTTTTCCACTTTCTTAGTATAAATGCCTACAAAGAAAGCTTTTTGCACAACTTTGAATTTGCTTTTAAAATGATCAATACAAACAAGTTCACTCTTTTCGAAAACAACAAGGGTAGAAGAGATTACAATCACTTTGCTACTTTCGAAATAAAGACTTGTTTTGACACTTAAAAGACACAAATTCAAACCAATAAGCAAAAGTAAATCTATAATCAATCTGCAAACAGCCAACGAACTCTCTTCTAAGATTATAATCAAATCTGAATCAAAGGCTACAGGATGACTACTTTACTCATGCAAAGGAAGACTGTAAATGACGCCACAAACACATAAAAACATTCACAATCTTTTTGTACAAAAATGAGGCGGAATTCAAGCAAAGAAAAGGGTTTATCAGACTAGTACCTATGCTGGTTAAAGGCTGCAAAAATAGAGATCAAAACAGGGCAACAAAGGACAAAGAACCCCAGCTGCACAAGGCCACACTGGTTCAGTGCAGGTCCAACACTGTCAGTTTGAAATTCAGCGCAGGTAGCCCCTTCGGGACCTGCATTGAAATGCAGACTACCTTCACAGTGCCTACACTGAAAGAGAAACTCTCGTTTCCCTTGGTTTCTGGGTCACAAAATGTTCAAAAATCAACTGTTTCAGGCCAAATCAGAAACACAAGCAAGGTATAAACAGAGGGATGCTTTGATAGGGTACTAAAGACTATCACAAGGATCATCAAATCATTTGTGGATCTAGTTTAGATCATAGACAAGTCCAACAATGGGATCAAAGAAGCAACTTTCTACTTTGCATCCGGGAAAGATGCAGTTCAAAGTTGCTGTCAAGTCTATGAAGTAAACAAATGACGGAAACACAAATGAAATGAATAAACAAGTTCTTCCCCAGTGGAGTCGCCAATTTGTTGTGGGGAAAAATGCCTATGCAGGACGATCCTATCCACCTAAGGTGTGACAGCGCCTTAGCAACAAACGAATACAGCTATTATGATTTCTTCCTTTATGAAATGTGAAAGAGAGGAGATTGGCAGACTTACCGTTGTCTTCCGGTTGTCCCTCGATCTAGATCCTCTTCCCTTTGTGTGTCTACAGCTACTCGTCTCCTCACTTGCTCAAGAGAACAGCTACTTGAATCCCGCGAGGTCACAAGAGAACAGCTACCTGTGACAAGAGAACAGCTACTTGCGACAAGAGAAGAACACAATACAAAGGCACATATACATATTCATAAATGATTCAGGATTAGAAGTAAATCAAATATACTAATGCAATCATACAAATACACCAGCATATAGGAAAGAATCAAGATAGCTTTATTGATAAGTAACAGGGTTTAGGAAGAGATACAACCCATAGGGTTCCAATCCAGCATCTCCTTCCCAGCAGAATGGAATTCCCTCTTCAGCTCCCTTCAAAGCATTAAGCACCCAATGTTTCTAGCCACAAACCAACAGCAATTCTTTGCAATAACAAAATTCCAGCCTCCCTGATCTCATGTAGGAGAGATCTATATATAGGGATATTGGAGAGAGGATGAGTCAGCTTGAGACTGATATGAAACTGACTAGTGTCCTCTCCCTCTCATAGTTCTTGAGTCCACTTGGAGGTTCTTGCTTCCACTTGGAGATTTGGAACCTATTACTCATCAACAATCGAATTCCCTGATCCAAGTGTCATTTTGGAAGCTTCCTGGGCATTGACACCTTGAGAAATGACTCTGCCACTTGTCCAAACTCGCTCAGCGCAGGTAGCCTTTGTTGCAGTTGACATTCAACGCAGGTAGACAGTGGAGCAGTTGACATTCAGCGCAGATGCTCAGTGGAGCAGTTGACATGATCCAGAATTGGCTTGTTTTTGAGTGTTTTCAGGTGGAGAACTTCAGTGAATTGCTGTGGTTAGCTGGCCTTGTTCCTCTAGGGGTAGGAACAACATGTTTAGGGACTTTGGATCCCTTAGATTATGGACATTTCATGCTCAATGCTGTAAGGCACAAAAATGTCTATAACAACAATGGTGATGATTAATAACAGTATAAAACTACACCATTTTACACAAGCTATGACTTTGGGCATTCAAGTAAACTGATAAATTGCATAGACACATGCAAAAAAAAACAATTTTTCACATTTGTATGGATTCATATTAGCACCAATCGACTCAGGTGCACACAGATCTGCAAGTCTGCATCAATATATATGCACAATGATATATCATGTTGTGTTGCCTCTCTCGATCTCTGTTGTACAGTCACCATTCCAGCTCTTGTTGAGATCAGCGACTCACCAGCAGATAATTCCCTTCACTTTTGCGCTTCAATTCTGCAGTGGATTCACACTTCACACCAGGTCGATTCACTGAGTATTGATTCTGATGCAGATACGCTATGCAAACCATCCAAAGCAATGAATAATCACTGCACCTACCGTGGAGAACACTTGATTCATAGGTTGAAATTGTCCTTCCCTGCGCACTGAGTTTGGCGTTGAAGCAAATAATTCCAGTTTAGATGCGAGCCACTGTGAATACTGGCCACGTGAGATTTGGTCTGCGACTTAGGAATTCTCAACCTCCCATTCTGTGCACTGAAACATCTAGATCGGTTTAATTCCCGATATTTATTGTGCTTAGTGCACACAAAGAAATTAACTGGAGCGATTATCGCACTTCACAACACTATGAAATTTATTTTACGAGGGCATTCATGGTCGCCCAGTTAAGGCAACACGCAGTGCTATCAGGAAATCAAAAAGAAGTGTGGGTTTGATATTCAAATGGGTTGTTAACTCGCCCAAACCCTCGCTTCGCAGTTTCTTGATGTGTCTTCCTCTCGAAGAAATCTCAGCTGCAATTCATTCTCCAATCTCCAAGATCAAAAACTGACAAGCTAACCAATTCTCTCAACCTTGCTCTGATACCACATGAAGAGATTTAAGAAACTAATAGTAAAACACTCACACTCATAAAATAAATATCAGACATATAAAAAAACCAGACATGGCGGAAAAGGCCTCAGCCTTACAGCATTCCTCACATTCTCATTATTAATCAATCCAATGTACAAAGAATGATAATAGTACAAATAAATACATGAGGAAGTTGGTCTCAAGATAGTACATCTATCTTGGACACTATGGTTGAGAAAATATCTCAACAACACACTAATCTAGGAGCCTAACTAGTTGGAGAGAATCTCTCAACCAACTAAGCCTAAACTGACTCCTAACCATGAGGAACAAACTCAATCTAGAAAGGTAGGATTAAATCCTAACTTTCATGATTTTAATTAATTTAATTATTTGGACTTAGAATTGTTTTTAATGTGAGAGTGAGGCTAACAGCGTGTGGTAACTCGATGTACCACTTAGTTGCGTTTCCAGTAAGGGTGCAGGGAAAAGATGTAACCAGATACTATCATCCACCATGGAGTTAGAAACACACCAAAGATGATAGGTGGTGATATGGGTACCCGGATCCTCCCCTTGTTTCCCTTCGAACTTGGGGATGTTTGTCGGTATTTTATGCGGGATTGGCGACCAGAGTAAGTTATGATAGATGGGGTCATTTGTAAGTTTGTACAAGTCGTGGATATCCAACGTTTCCAAGAAAGGTAGAGTGTGTGATGCCCCCGACTCGGACTAAGGCAATGACATATGACTTGAGGATCCTTGCGGTCCTCCAATTGTTTGAGTCCCAATATTATACAGAGGTTGTGTGGTATAGTAGTTTCCTTGGGGTATGGCATTGTAATGTGGATTTCCATGGGGATTGTGATGTTGGGGTATAGCATTGCCCCCAGGATAAGAGGTGCCCCTTTGACTCATTTGAGGTTGTGAGTAGGGTGCCCCAATGGACTGGTTGGGACCTCCTTGAGGATTCCCGCCCACCACAGAACTAACCAGATGTCCTTGATTGACATAAGGAGTGCTCATGTCAATTAGTGACTGGCCATGCATGCCTAAAAATGGAGGGGGAACTGTTACGTTCCCGACCGGTATATGCATATTGGGAGTCCCCCCAGATACTTGAATCTGGGGGATAGAACTATATAATGGATGCCAACCATATTGTTGGTTGAAGGGACCGGTGCTAACTGTGCTATATTGAGCGTTATAAGGAGCATTGTATGTAGCACTTGCCGAATGTATAGAACTTGACACTAAAGGGGTGGAACCAGGCATAGGCTGGGTTCCACTTGTGGAGGGTGTCATGTGAGGGTTTGTACCTCGGACAAATGGGATAACATGGTTCGCCATCAATGGTGTGGTAGTGACTGTCGACTGCGGAAGTGGTGGGGGACCAAAAGTGTCCAAAAAGTCCCACGACCCATTAGTCATCGACGGGATGGATGGAAATGTTCCAACTGAAGACAAAGGGGGTATAGGTGCAACGTGAAGCAAGAGTGGGTCCAACGGATTCATGATCGGAGGGTTATAGGGAGGAACAAATTTTGCGGTAAAGAAATCCTCCAGTAAGCTTGAATCGTCGATTGTCCAAATAGATTCCGTGTGAGATCGTGGAGACTGATTTCCTGAAGATGGGGAATCTAATTCACTGGAGCTCGGTGGATCTTCCATAATGAGTGGAGAAAGTCCTAAAAATCATCTAGATTGACGAAGAGGGTCGGATGTAGCCACGATGACTGATAATTTTTATCAATAAATTTTATCATGATATTTATTAAAGTCTCAATGATAACACTCAGGCACCTAAAAAATATAAAAAATACACTAAGTGAACCAATCAGCGAACAGAGGGAAATGACCCTGTCTGATAAGCACTGATCATTGGAGATGAAACCCAGTATCACAATGAATAACAGAGAGGGTTGGCCAAATATACAGTTACGGTTACTCTAGAGCTTCACTTGAACCTCAGATTGAGGGGCCAAGTACTCTCATGAAGACGAGAACCCTCCCAAAAACTGAAGATAGAGTAGGTTCGTCTATGTTAGGTACTAGGGTAGCCCACCCCAGTCACCTTGTGTAAGTCCTTAAAAGTATGGCCACTAAGGATACCTCATATCACAGACACTACTAGGGGGGACATAGTCGCAGACAGTACGCTGTGTGGGTAGGATACCTGAGTCCCCGACTCAGCTCCGAAATCCCCGAAGAGATCCCCAATACACATACCCAAAGGAGTTGTAAGAAAAGGCAGGATACCTTCACTTATAGTCTGATGTTGTCTTGTATTTAGCTCCGCTTTGACTGGAGTGGTCCCGGTAGTATGAGTGCAGAAGGAATTTTCACTCTTTAATGACACTAGTTTTGGTTTCTGATCTTGGGCAATTTACTCACACTACCTATCCCAAGATCCTAGCCTGAACTAATGTTTGTTTGCTCTATAAAGAGTTATTGATTGATTTTAGGTAGATTTTATGTGTACTTTTTTAGTGTTTTCGGTAGGGGTGTTTATGTATGATGTTTGGTGGGATTCTGACTCAAAATCATGCAAAAGACAATGCTTGAAAATATTCAATTTGATGAAATAAGTTGTATTCTACAAGTGAGAGTCTTTCATACATTCATATTTGTTCTATGCATCCTAGTCATTATAACACATGCATAACCAACAAAAATCTTTCCATAGCTTTCTAACAACTATTTGAAACCAAAATAAAGCAGATTTTAACCAGCTAAGCAGAAGAATGAATAAAAAAATGTTGATTTTTCTTTTATAAAAACTTTTTAAGAAAGAAAAAAAAATATTTCCTAAAAAAAAATATTTTACTACACAGATCTTGCTAACAAAGTATAGTTGCAGATCCTTTTTCAGTCCATGAGTAGGTTTCCCATCCCTTTGAGTTTACAAACATTGTTGCATGACAAAATTTGGGTAACTAACGCTCTGTAGCAGAGGCCACAGAGAGTTGTTGGTCCACTAACGCACTATTTTTGCAGACACAGAGATTTATAAATCTTTGTTTGCTCTGCTAACCTGCGTTAGTGTGGGAAAAGGGTTCAAAACAGGGATTTGGGGATCAGATATAGGGCTGAACATATGAGGGAAGAACACAGCAAGGCCTTGATGGGCTAGAAAAGGAATGCAGAAGTATAGGGAGGTCTAGAAGGAGGAGGAAACTGAGAACTGTTCGGGTAAACCGGGAACTAAATGTATAGTCCCCAGCGGAGTTGCCAATTCTACTATAGGATAAAATGCATGGTGTATGGATAATGGAGATACCCTCAAGGGTCTTCCCGAGACACTTGGCAGACTGTAAGATTATCTACAGTCGTCACAAAGTTACATGCGTGTCCATAATCATTAACTAACTATCAAAGAAAAACAGATTCATTACCTCAAGCCTCCATGTAGATTTGTTGGAGAGCACAATGCAGCTAGGTGGAAGTCCCCTGAGCCGGCTCCAAATCAAGTCCTGCACATAGAAGAGACAAGCATAATCACAGCATACAACCTTGATAATTAATACATGAATATATAAAAGACATCTAGTTACACATAACTAAGCTACTCATGCTAAAAGGTATTGGACAAACAAATAAATGAATGATAGTACCAACACCACAGAGTAGACAGTACAATTGCAGTTCTATATTAATGTCAGAAGAGTGATTACAACCATCTGTTGCATCAGCCTTCCCTTACCCCTCCAACTCCTCTCTCTCTCTCCCTTCTTACCAACTTCTTATGCTTAGATTTGAGACTATGCTCGACAATCAAGTAAGCTATCCTTTCAAATGATCTGACCTCCATCACCATAGCCCTAGCTTTTCTTATGTAGCAATCGAGTTAGGGTTGCCAAGTTCCTCCATGAGTCTCTTAAGGTAAAAGCAATGATGTTGCCATGCTTTTGAGCTCTTTCCCATTTGCCTCCTTCATTAGGATTATAAATCCCACAAATAGGTCGAACTTGAGATGTTTCCTTGCTTTTCTGAGTAGATTTAGGAGGGAATATAGAGATATTTATGAGTCAATTCGCTCCTTTGACCTCTAGATTCTCATTAGGATCCACTAATGTTGTCCTCAAACCAACAAGTAGATTTAGTAGGGCGACTAACACTCCCTTAGGCTTATAGAGAAGCTTTATAAAGCATGTTGTCAGTGTTTAGCCAGTGTTACTGTGGAAACAAGGCTTGTGATCTTGGTCTTTGCTTCAGCTATCATGTCTTTCCTCTCTGAGCTAATGAGGGGGTCATTTTGCTGTATAACAAGGGTTTGGGATCTTCTTTGATGGGTATCTTATGTTGAATAATGTTGGTGTCATAAGACTTGAGGTATTCACAACTCTAGGCAAAGACATATTGAAATTCTTTAAACAAACTTATGTATTTGAGATTTTCAGCTGGAGGTAAGGCTTTGGATAATTTGATAATCTTAGGTTTTTCTTCTATTCCTAGGTTACATTCTTCTATGTCTGATCTTAAAGGCTCCATTTTTGGTTTCCTAGCTACATCATTGGAATCAAACAAATCTTCTAGTGGGACTAATCCCTTAGGCAAAAAGTTATTCTTGAGGTTTAAGATCTCATAATCATCATTAACTAATTCTTCTATTTGTACCTTTTCCAACTTATTTATTTCTACTTCAGTGAATTTAGTGGGTTTATCTATAGTATTTACATCTATCTTACCATCTATGATGTCATCTATTGTACAATCAGTATCTATGTTATAGTTTTGGAATTCTCCCTCAGCATTCATAAAATCATAGATTTGAGAATCTTGTGAAAAAATCTGCCAATATTTCAAATTGTCAGGTATAACAGGTCTGTGCCTTACCTCTGCAGTGTACTGGTGATTGGGTTGAAAGGGTAATCTTCAAGTGCTAGCAAAGGTAGCCAAACTATGAGCTTGCATGTTCTGTTTCCTTGGAATAACAGCAAAATCAATTTCAAGTAGTTCTTTAATCAGATCTAGAACAGTTTCTTTGTATTGGCTCAGTCTAGGATTATTCACAGAATACTCTCCTCTAATTTGTTTTATGATCAATTCAGAGTCTCCCATTATAGAAACTCTCTTGGCTCCAAGTTTTCTCACAATTTGTAATCCTAAGACTAAAGCTTCATACTCTGCCATGTTGTTTGTGCATTTAAAGTTTAATCTAAAGGCATGACCTTCAGAATGGTTATTTTCCATGTTATGAATCCAAACTCCTGCACCTGCTCCTAATCTGTTCACTGAACCATCAAAGTCTAAGTGCCACCTTGATTCATGAAATATGTTTTCACTGTTAGGTGCTTTGTATTTTTCTTCTAGAGCTATGATTTCATTTTTTCCATTGTCTGAATTATACAAGATAAATGAGTCCATATCAGAATGCATCGAGTATATAGGGTAATTCTGTGGTTTTTCTGAACTACTTACCATGTATTTCATCAAGGTTTCTCTGTAAATATTTCTTTGTTGACCAAATACAGAGATGGTAGCATATGACATGTCTAACTGTAGAGATCCATGCAATTTTTCTCCCCATGAGCGAGATTGGTTCGGATATCAACAACTACTATGTCCATAACAATACTCTTTGTTGGGCATTGGACTAGAGTTACACACAAATATTTAATCAGGCCAAGGCATTTGACTTCACTAGAATCAAACGAAAACAGGTCCTTGTAGGGTCTGGTGATATCTAAGTTTAACCTTTCCATGATTGCTTTAAGCATTAGGTTATGGGATGTTCCTGAATCTAACATAGCATTATGTAATATTTTATCATGAACATTTAAGATAATGTAGAATGGAGGGATACCCCCTTGTTGATGTTTTCCATTTACTTCTAGAACAAATAATAACTTAAGTTGATCATCATTAAGGTTTACAGCATCTTCACCTTTACCTATGTTTAGTGTTTCAGTGATTTGTGCTTTGTATGATTCATTTTTCACTAGCTCTATCAAAGGAACTGATATTTTCAATTTGGCTATCTCAGTCTTAATGTTGAATGGCAATTGAGTTTTTCCTAATTGAGTGAGTTCTTCCTTAGCAATTGTGGTCTGTGTACTTTTGTCTTCTTTATCAGCACTTGGTAACTCAGTTTGTGTACCAACAGTTTTGTTTTGAATTTTCTTATTTGGAATAGTTTGAGTAACAGTTGAAATTTGAGTTTCAGCTGAAGTTATGTCTACAATTTTTGGGCTGGAAGTCTCTTGAGTTCCTCTAGGGAGAATTTGTATAACTTTGGTCACAGGAGCTTCTGCTATTTTTTTAGTTTGGGTTTGGACTGATTTCTTAGTGGGAACTTCTGTATTATTTTTTCTTCTAAGGCTATACTGCTTGTGAAATTCATATATAGCAGATTCATAGCCTTGTTTGTAGTCAAAGGACTCTCCAGATTCTAATTGTAATTGTTGTAACATGTACAATTCATATTCTTCCTGAGTAAGAAAAACAACATCTTCGTTTTTAATCCCCAATAGGTTTATCTGGGTGTCCTCCTCTTCTTCATGGTTTTGTGAACCTTCAGCATAATTTTCTTGGAAAGGTGGTCTAATATGTTAATCAGCATCTCTTGTTTTTCCAGTATTAGGATTTTTCCTGAAGTTGGGGTTTCTAATTGGGGGTGCTTGTTGATTTTCCCACTAAGATTTTCTTTCCATATTTTCTAATCTATCCATTATCCTTTCTACACTTTTAGCTAAACTGACTATCTTACCATATAAAGTGGACGGATCCTCTTTAATGGTAACTCTTTTCTCATTTCTCATCCTATCTTTCTTAGCTAATAAATTGGCTTCTACACTAACATCATTACTTTGCATCTGTTCCAATGTTTCAGGGTTCCTTTCTCTCAATTTGTAATACATATCAGTGTCAAAACAATCAGGAAATTTGATTAGTGCCAAGTACAGTGGAGGTTTGATATTTGCAGGGATTGAATTATAGATACTATTGAACCTAGTACAATAGTCCTAAACAGATTCATTAGGAGCTCTTCTAATGTTTTCATATTCAAACAATATTTGTAAATGGTTTTTCTTTCTTTCCCATCTATTGATAAACAATCTATGGAATGCAACTAAATCAGCAATATGATTAGCAGGTAAACCTTTAAACCATTTTTTGACATCTCCTGCTAGTGTTTGGGAAAATAATCTCATTTTCACATCAGACTCATCAATCTCATGTAACTCAAAATAATCAGTCATTTTATTCACATGTTGTTGGGCAGTATACTAACTAGTAGCATCAAATAGAAATATTTTACTTTGGTAGTCTTGGGGCATGGCATGTAGTTGAGCTGTGAAGACCAAAGGTGCTATTTGTCTACCATAGCTAAGGCTTTGGTTTGACTAGGGATTAAATTAGTGGTGCTTGAAGAAGAACTTGAAATGGTTGTAGATGAACTAGATGAACTTGAGATGTTTGGTTGGAGAGGAAGTTGAGGTATGAATGGTTTAGGGGAATGAACTGTGGTGGATATTATAGGTGAGGTGGTAGTAAATGAAGTTGTATTTATAGTTTTTGAAGACTCCGTAGAAATTTCAGGGGTAGCAGCAGTTAGGGCAGCTAATTCAACTGATTGTTGAAGATAGGCTTCGTCTATATGCCTTATCAAAGTTGAGGTTAAAGCTTCTAGCTTGTCAAAAGTATCTAAAACATGTTGATCTAAATCAGGATGTATAGGAACCTTCTTTGATTCAATAAATTGAATAAAATTGGGGTCTATTACAGTATCATGAATTGAATTTTCAGATTTGGTACGAAACAAAGAAAGCTCAAATGATAAATCAAATTGAATATCCTCTAAACTTGATAACTCTTTAGGAAGTGAATTTGCTTTAACTAACTGACTAATACTTCCTTGGCTTTCTACCTTTTTTGGTTTTCTTAAAATTCTGTCAGGATCATCAACTATTATAGCAGGGTTTGGATCTGGATGTGCCCTGGTATAGTGTGTTCTTTTGGAAGCCAGAATTTTAATTTTTTAATTTTTTTAATGAAACTTTTTAACAACTCTAAAATGACCTTAAGGTGAAGAGATTAGATTTTAAGATTTTCTTTAAGGTTTATTAGACTGAGGACTGTCCCCAGTATGGTCGCCACTATGTTATCACTCTAAAATTTCCCTAGAGTTGTTATCTTGTGTCAAAAGAAATATTAGAGGTAACCACAAACCTACTTTTAAGATCAGGATCTAGCCTTCCTAATGCTTAGAGAGGGATCTCTCTTTATGATTTAACTTTGTTGAGTTAATTGATTTTAGGCTAGTTATTTAAGCTTTGATTGGGTTTTGATTTTGATTTGGTGGTGGAATCACTGACTTAGATGGATAGAGGGATGTCCTTTACCATTGGGATATGGGGTCAAGTGTCAAGAAAACAAGACTGAATCAAGTTCTAAAGATAGTGTTCACAGGGAAAGATAGCTGAGTAAATTTAGATATTTTAGGCTCGATGGTGAAGTGGTTTTAAATCGGGGTCAAGGAGCAGTTAAGGATTCCTCAAACCGGATAATGAGGGAAATGATAGAGTTCAATCGAAACTAGGGAACAATGAAGGATTCCCTACTTTGGATATCATAAGAAAACATTAAAATGAATAATTGTTCAAGGCAGAGTGTACTTAAAAAAAATTTGTAATAATATTCTAGTTATTTCATTCAATTTAGATAACATGCAAGTATGTGAAACACTTATGAAGATAGCAATTTGAAAAATAGATAATACTTCACTAAAGTGGCCCAACACATGAATCATGTAATGCAATGCCTTTATTACTCAGTCCAGTCTGCTGACTTGAAAAAATGGTACAATGAACCCTTAGGTTTCAAATCAATACAACCATAGAAATGTTAAGAAATCCACACCCTATACTTCGAATTATGAAGTATTTATTCAAAAACTTATTACAAAATATCCCAAACTGTTTTTAGGAATTATTCAAGGAAAAAGAAAAATCTTCACACAAGAAGATAGAGACATTGTAACCGCTGCAAGCTATCCCTATTTATTTGGCTCCGCTGTCAGATCTTTTGTTGCTTTTTATCCTTTTTTGTTGCTTTACACTGGTTGTCCTTTTACTTTTCCTTTTTGACTGATACTCTTTCATCTGATACTCTTTGACCTAGCTGACCTGCTACTTTTATTTCACTGCTTTGTATCCACTGTTTACCTTGCATTTCCATAGTAAATCATTTAATTTTTCCCAAGTCTCTATATCTGGTAATTTAATATTTACCATTCTTCTGTAGACTTCATCAGCTTCTCTGTATTTTAAAAAGATGGGCTTGTTTACAAATAGATGTTTTACCTCATGTTGGAGGTAAAAGAGGTTCTCAAAAGTCTGGTAAAGAACATTTCCTGTAGGCATCCCTTTCATAGAGGAACTATTGGCTTGCTCCCTTGCCACTTCTCTAATTTTATTGTTATAGTCTTCATGTGGCATTAACCTGTCATTTATTACCAATGGATTTGGCAGACCTTTCTACCTGAAAGAATCAAATTTGACCATGAACTTGCATATAGCTAGCTCCATGGTTTGGCATTTGTCCTCAAGCTGCATCATCAAGTTCCTCTTGGTGATTACTTTCTTCACCTCTAGTATAGTGTCAGTCCTGTCATCTATGTCAAGCTCCTGCAATTCATATTTATTCTTAGAGTTAAGGAATTGGATTATTCTTGAGGCTTTTTTTGGCATATTTCTAAGTTCAGCCTTAACTCTTTGAATTACTTCACCATCCTCTTTGACTAAGTCATTTTGTTCAAATATAACTTGTATAGATGGCCAAATATCATTGATAGATTCAATGATATTGGCCCATAGCTTCTCTTTTGCTTGGGCAAGTGGCTCCTTCAATGTTAATTCCTTTTCCAAGTTCTTTATCCTCTCAGTCAACCTGTTTGACTTCTATACTTCATTTTTATGCATAATTTGAGACATTTTCTTCTCATCCTCTAGACTTCTTATCTGTTATTTGAGTATATTTATTCCAATGGTCTGAATGGACATGTCCTCCATGGCTTTGACCAGTTTTCCTCCTTCATCACTTGGATGAGCTGCTGCTGTCATTGAACCTATTGCTGATGCAGTTGGAAGTGTTGTAACTACTGGAGCTGTTGGGGCCAATGAAGCTGCCAAAGTTGAAGGAATTGTTGTAGTGACTGTAGGGATAACAGTGGCAGTAGCTGTCTTAATGCTGGCCTGATTCAGCTGTATTAAATTGTCCAATTCATTCTCCATTTCTTTCAATTAAGCATTTAGTTAAAGAATGAGATCCATCATTTCATCCTGCTAGGTTTGGCTCTCTAGAAACTCCTTGGTATGTGGACATTCAGAATGAGGCAACTTCAGTTGTTTCTTCAAAGCAGCAATGTCTTCATTTTTCTTCTTTGTGAGCTTTTTTGCTACCTTGATGTCATTTGGATTATATCCAATATCAATCACCAAGTCTTCCAGTGACTTCATTCTATTATCCTTGGCCTGTGAGGATGCCTTTTATAGCTTAAAATGTGATGTGATGTTGTCCAGAGAGCTTTGAAGTTTCTGCATAGTTATTGCTTTGTTATTCATTGTGGAGTAAATCATTTCACCTGCCTGCTTATGAAATTCAATTTGATCAATAGGGTGAACATCCCTGGCCAAAACTTCAAACTTTGTCTTCCTATAATCTGCTGATGTTTTAGGCTGCTAGATTGTAGGCTACAAAAAGGTCATTTGCATTTTACCAGTTTTAATGTCAAAAGCTGACATCAACCTCTTTTGATTTCTAGGAGTCTATTTGAAGTACTAGGCATATGTTTCAGCCTTCAATGCCTCATTCCTCAACTTGATTTCTTTGTACTTCTCTTTTATATCTTTCTCTTTATCCACTGGTTTACTGGACGAAGAGACTTCAATACTAAGTTGTTTTTCAATAATCTGAGTATTTGAGGTGGAAGGTTGATGAGTTTCCTCTGAAACTACTGGAGCTTTACTCTTTTCAACCACTGTGTTAGTATCAATGATTTCAACTGTCTCAATGGTATCCTCTTGTTCATTTACAGGATTAAACTTGGGCTTCTTCCTGTACATGATTTCAAACATGTCATCTATAGTATCCATTTCAGAGCTAGAGACTTCTTCCCTGGTTCTTTTCAGATTTCGGTCCTGCATGGCTGGAGTCTATGGAATGGGACTAATACCCATCTATTCCTGTAGGGTTGGAACCTGCAGAATGAACTAGTATATATCTTCTTTTCCACATCTATTAAGGTATTTTCCAACCACTCTGACTGGTTGGCATATCTTTCAATATCTGGCCTAGACTCATGCATAAAAGGGCTTAATTTGAACTTGAGCCTTAATTTGTTTATGACTCCATTAGGGTCATACTGCCACATGAAACTACTACTGAACTTCATTTGCTGTAAAATTTTCTCTACTTCTTGTCCAGCTTCCCTATTATTACAAATAAAAGGGCCCAGTTGGTTTTTTATCTTGAACTGTGTTTTCTTCCTAGTTGACAGAAAATTGACCTCATCTAAGTTTATGATCTGCCTGAAATACTCTAATGCAAATATCCTCATGGGGAGGTATTTAGGCAGCTTATAAGGAGTGAGTTGGCATCCATATATCCTGATTTCAGTGTGGTCCTGGTATAGATACCAGTCTCCTACTCTATTGTTTTTAGACAATTGCAAAACTCTTTTTATCTCATCATTGATTCTGGGTTGATTGCTACTGGTTAGCATGTTTACAACTAGATGAACAAAGGAATCAATGAACTCTTTATAACTGAAAACAATGGAATATTTTTGGATTAAGGGTGTCCAAAAGATGACAGATCTTGGATGGCCCTTAGTGTCCAACTTTTGGATGCTGACTGGAAACTTGTCTGACTGGAAATACAGGAACATGTGGAACAATACTGAAGAGTATTTGAATACTCTTTCATTTGGCAGTCTGATCAATTGATCATGGATCCTATCTGCCAAGAACTAGGCAAAATTGAAAATTGCAGCTGGAGGCTTGCTTGGGAAAAAAATAGAGAGGAAAGCAAGTACAGGCTCATCTACAAATTCATCAGAGGTATACCCTAGGATACAAGACAACATGGTTACAATTTGTCTGGCCCTTTTAGAGAAAATGGTGGCAGAGTATGGAGGACTATCTGTAGGAGTATGAGACTCTTATAGGATGAATGTTTGAAATATTTGAAGCCTCTTGGGAAGGTCCAGCTTTATGTAAAGTTCAAGCAAGGCTTCAATGGAAAATGGGGTCTCCTTTGGGTTTGGCTAGATCTGCAGCATTTGATTTATGGATTCAGTAGTGATAGCAAACAAAATCTGTTGGTCAGGAAAGACTATGGCTCTTTGACTTGGGATATAGCAAGCTTGGCAGAAGTGGATGATTTTTGGGAACAAGTATTTGGGAAAATTTGATTTCCATAGATGAATGCCATCGTTCTCGTTCAAGAATTTATCTTTACTCCAGCAGTGGAGATTTAATAGATGGCTAGAGGTGGTTGTGTCTTTAATTTGGAAATCTCTATCGGCCAATGGGAGGTGGCCAATGTCCAGGTGAGGGGTTTGCAGGGGTTTTTCACTCAGAATGCTTTGGGAAGCCATAATTTGGTTTTTTCTATTGAAATATTCTTTATATGGCTTAGGAATAAGCTTAGGGGCTCTCGAACAGTAGGATGGGTGAATATAATCTGCAAGAAAAGGGACTTTGGATGCACAGTGGGTTTCTTTTAGTTTGGCAGGGTATTTAATTAATTTAATTAATAACCTTTCATTAATTATTGTAGAGAGATTTAAACAAAGGGTCATTCTGGTTCTTTCAAGAATACCTAGAAAATGGAAAGTTGGTGCACAATTAGGGTTGTATGGTAGCAGCAGAGGTTTCTAAATCTTGAATTGTCTGTGTGTTTCTTCAATTTGGAATCTGCAGGGTCTTCAAGTTGTAAATGGGTTGAAAATGGTTGAACAGGGTTTCTGAGTGTTGGAATCGGTTGACAGAGGTGTTTACAATGAAAAACCAGTGAAAAGAGTGAAAAGGGGGCTTTTTCAGCTTTTAACTAACAATGGTTAAATTTTGGCGTGGGATTAACGAATGAATAGTGAGCGGTTTTCTTTTACGTGGGGAGGCGGTTTTATGCCATATCACACCACTTTTGGGTGGAGGGTGGTATTTTTCGAGAGCACGCGATACAACATGGTGCTGCCACGTAGTGAAACAGTGATTGACCAAAACCGTGAATCTCGCGTGCTTTTGGGATTTTAAGTGTCAGACGATGGGAGTGTGCGATATGGATATGGGCCGTCAGATTTGGAGGTGGGAGATTGGAGGGCTATCATGCGGCAGAGTTGCGAGGGCAGAGTTGGGGAGTGGGGTCAGGTTTAATTACAATGAAATGTAATTAATTAGAAAGTAATTAAGGGATTTTGATATATGAGATGGGTTAATAGGGTATCGGGGAATTATAAAAATGGGGGGTTAAATATATACAGTGGGACTATGGGTTAGAAAATAACATAGGGGTTAAGTTTAAAGGGTATCGGGGAGGGTTTTTAATGGGTCCCGACACGTTTAACCTTTCAAACTTAGGATAAATGGGTTTTAGTGGGTTTTTAAGGGAAAAAGGGAAATTAATAAAAGGGGGGTTATTATTTGTGATGGGAATGGGTTTCACACTAGGGAAAGGGATTTTGGGAAGGGGAAATGGAATGAAATAAGGTGGAAAGTGGAATGAAGGGGAGGGGATATTTTTACAAGGGAAAATACCTTTTTTGAAAACGAAAAATAATGAAGGGGAAAATGAAGGGAAATTACTAAAGGGGTTTAGTGAAATGAGGGGAAAATAGTGAATAGGCTTTTAGTGAATTGACCTTTGCCTTTAATAATTCCTCCTACACATGAAACATAGGATCAAGTATGATGAAGGTGCATTTGAGCTAGCAACCTTGTGCATTTCCAAAACTTCTTCTACCTACTCTTTATTTACCCTAGCATTTTCTCTTCATTCATTGGGTGCATTTGAGCTTGTTGACCCTTCATTTCTTTTTCTTTGATAAACAAACTATCTAATTCTAACCTTATAACTTCCAATGGCTCAGACTAAATTGATGAGCTCATTATTATTCTCTACCTAACTACTGATCTGCCAAGATTAAACAGTTTGGCTAGATCTTTATTCTCTATCTATTAACATGAAATTTAAAGCATGAATGAATCAAGTTTAAACTACTTTGACCATCATGGACTTGTGGCATTTTTGACAAGCTGCACACAATATTATTTTGAAAAGTAAAGTAAAAAGGGAGTGGCATTTTAATTTGCACACTTTCATAATCTATTTTGATCTCTTTTTGTGGGTTTCATATCTTGTACTTTTTTTATCTTTTTCTTTATTTTAGTCTTTTGATTATTCTTTAGGACTTCACCCTATTTACATTTTTTATTTTTAATATCGGAAAACATTTTGCAGAAAGCAAAAGTATGTACAATATTACAAGACTAATCATATTCAACTCAAAATTATGAATCATATTATTATAGGACCCTAACAACCCTCAAACTTCGGGATGTCGAAGGGGAGTTTTGTAGGCATTGATGGCCATGTGGGATCATGGAGAAGAGGATCATTGATAAGCTAGCTAAAATCTGGGAGACTTAGACCAGCAAAAAAAGGAAGAAAGGGAGTCGAAGTGACCACACTGGTTGAGGTTCCGCTAATAGGGGCACCCTGGTTGGTACGTGGGTTACCGCCCTGGGTTCCTATACCTGCATTGGTGCCTGACATGATGGTGATATCAAGATGAGGGGACGTGGAATCAAAGGATGAATCAACAGAATTTGAATCAGAATTAGGATGATGACTCGATGGAGGAATAGGAGGATGAACTCACTCCCGATGGGGAGGAGTGATATGGCCTAACAATAATTGAGGGTGAAGCCCTCAAATTCGACGCGAAAAATTCCTTGGAGGCACTATGATGTCTAGACTAAGTGATAATGATAGTGTTATCACAAAATTAGGTACTAAGGGCTGCCACTTAGCAAGATCTTATGTAACTATTTCAAACCAGACTTTAGACTAAGGCTTAGCCTCCTTAGTCAGAGAGGTCTCTCTCACAGATTATGAATATGGATTAATGACAAGGAAAGATGGCTAACTCTTTAAACAACACATGAAAAATAAGCTGGTTGGACAAATATCAAATTAATCTCCATTGGGCTTATGGAGTCTCACACATCTCAGCAAACAAAAACACTATCTTTTCATGGAAATCAAGGCTCTTTACATCAGATGTTCAAACATACTTTACATAAAACACAGCTTGCAAAGCATACAGGAAATCAGAGCATGAAACATGAATTCTGAGTGATTATGCTGTAACAAGACTGTAAAAGAACACTAAGAGAATAAACCACCATACATTTGAACAATAAGATCTATTGAGAACCTTGAGAAGAAACAACAGTTGTTTGTATTACTGAAATCTGTTTTTTTTTTACATAAACCAAAATAGACTTGTTCTTTATCAAAATCTCCAACCCCAATTACATCCAAGTCTGATCCATATATAGGAATACACTATTAACCACCTAGAGCGAGCTCGAAGGCTGCTATTAACTACTCCTATCTGCTGTTTAACTAATTCATTAATTACATAAGTGCTGAACTGTAATTACAAAAGATCCTAATTAAATCAAAACTCAAATCTGTCCTCCTCGTAGCATGATGACTTTCTGATCCTTGACACCTGTATATTTTCTGTTTTGGCCGAGATATGTTGGAGGAGAATACACTGAACGAGCTGGCTTTGGATACTGGCTGCGTAGATGGCTCATTAATCAATTAAGATAAGTGCCCTATTTTCACGGTCCTTGTCTCCCATCATTCTTCACTACTTAAAGAACATGTTCCCCTCTCTTTAATTCTTCAAAAACAACGCATATCACCATACTCCCCAATGAGCTGGAAGCCTTGTGGACTGAACAGGTGTACAAACCAAATCACCGAAAACCATAACCAGAACCCTAACAATTCGGTCATAAAGTACCTTTAACAAAGCTTTAGCTAAAGACAAAATATTTCACCTTTTCTCCAAAAAGTACACTTGTCACTCTCTGAATAGCTAGGAGAGTCTTGTATGGTCTCCCTTACGTTCTTGAGGCATTTCATTCAAAAATTCACTGACCCCATCATTAAACTCTTTGTTTTTCTTATAAAACAGCACCTACAGCAGTTTCGTAGCGCGCTACGAAACTGCTGTTTTTGCTAAAACAAAGTATACTTGAACTAAAGCCTCTTATGCTTGAACTTGTGACTCTTCAAACTTCTTCTACAGGTGTCAAAGACTTAGGTGACTTCAAAATAGGGGAGCTTAAACAAAATTGAGCAAAACTAAGAATATCACCTTTTCCTCAAATCAGTGAGCTAGTTGACCTAGCTTTGTCTTCAAATTTGCAATCTCCTTCTTCAAAGCTTTGTTTTCAGCTCTCAGGCTCACGTTCATTGTCATCAAGGGTATCTTCAACAATAGCTTTAGTAGCACTATCATTTGAGAAAACTTCCTTCACTTCAGCTTCATATTTAACCCATAAATCTGCAATCGAACCAACTACTCCCATATGTTCTGGCTGAAAAATATGTCTTGAGACAGAGCTCGTAATTTCTCACAGAAGACGTATTTGGAAAAAATGAAGGAGGTTTTTGTGAAAAAATCCGTACTTAACAAAAACCTCTTTTGGTTTTTTAAAACACTACTCCAGCTTCCCAGAATCTGTCTTTGAAGAAGATGTGTAAAACAGGAAATTAAAAACTGCACCTACAGCAGTTTCGTAGCGCAACTTTAGTCACTCGTTTCTCCCAGCTCATAATCAATTTGAAGAAACTAAAAGAGGTTTTTCTAGTTCAGTATGTTAGGAATAAAAAATTCTTTCAATTTTCGAAAATATTCTTTCAGCTGCTCTAAATACCTCCTGGAAGTTGACAACTTAAAACAGAGAAATATGCCTTATTTGCCTTGTTTCAATATCATGATGACAGGTATTGCATGTGGTTACAAATGCAGGTGCTGTAGGATTATGTAAGTGATAAAGAACCATCATGGAAGAATGCTTGGCACGTGGCAAGGTATCATATTGGTAGTGATTTCCTTGACAAAAGCTAAGAAAGGCCTGACGGGTATCAAAGGATTCACTCTCCACAATTTCATCTTTGTCCCTAGTATCTGCAGGAACATCTGTGACTTCAACAGAATTAAATAAATGCTTTTTCCCTACTATTGATAGGATGTCACTCCCTTTCATCAAGCTTTTGTTGTGCCTCGTAACAAATATCACATAATTGTCAACTCTTACATTGGCTGCAAGCCCAGCGTTTGCCAGAAACAATGAAGTGACAACAATGAGAACATGCATATTGCAAACGAACCATAATAAAGTCTTCTTTCATTGGAGATATGGACTCCCCGAGCTTTTGCATTAATAAAGCATCCTTTGAGGTATTGCTTGCAAGCTCAGCTTGTGATGCAGCTTCTGATGCTCTTTTGGTTGCAGCTTTCTTGGTCTTTCCTTTCGCTTGTTGAAGTTGCATCATCATATCTTTTGCAGCGCCTGGCCAATAATCACCATCAAAATATGACAAGCTTGACAAACCTCGTTTCCTGCAGTATTTCCATCAATCCGCTTTAAATATCTGTCATTTCCCAATTTCGTAGCGCAGCCAGTGCAAAATATGAATTATGCGCTACGAAATCACCTAAAACAGGTTGCGCTGCGAAACTGCTAAAGGATTTATGCGCTGCGAAAACACTTTGTCCTTAAGCTAGTCTGAGCAATTTTGGCAACAGAATTTTCAGTGACAACAGTGGCTCCACTTGGGATAGTGTGCCCTTGTGGTACACTAAGAACTCGCAGGTCCAGTGCCTTATCTATTTATGACAAACAGAAATTTGCTTGACAAGCATCCCTTTCAAGCTTCTGGGGCATTCACCTTGGGCTTAAGCTTCCTGATCACTATTAGGAAAAAGAAAACTACATCTACTAAAAAAAAAAAAATGCTCAGTCAACCTTGAGCTTATTTGCATTTACCTACCTACCTACCCTAACAATTTCAACTTCTTTCTGCTCAATCAATATGAAATTTCCAATGTAGCCAATCCTCTGTTTTATCTGATATTTGAGTTTTTTGACTGTATCGGAGTTCAGAGCCACAATGATATTGTGATGACCACTGCCACTGAAATTGCCTCTGATCTTCATAGAAAAACTGAAAAACTTGAGAGTAAAACTCTTCCATGTAGTCAGCTACAGGATCCCAGAATACATGATCAGCTTGATGATGATTCTTGTAACTTTCCAGCTGTGCAAACTAATTTTCAACAACAGTGTTCAGTTCCTCAATCGTGAAAGAGAAAGGAACCAGCATTCTCTCCTTGCGTTCTGCCATAGAAAGCTGCTGAAAATAATGATCATGATAACACTCTTCATTTTCAGGCCACTGATTCTCAACCACACAAGACCCCTTTGATGTGCTATCCACTTTTCTATTTGACAAGCTATCCAACTGCTTTTCTGAATCATTCCAACAAACAATGGAATTTTCCTCACTATTATGATTATTATTTGGAGTAAGCTGCTGCAAGGAATTACAAAATTGAACAAGCTTTTCCTCTGCCTGAGGGTCATAGAAAATTTCCTCCAATATTTCTTCTTGCTGGGTGCAATCAATTTCATCTTCATCATGATCTGAAGCCTGACAAATCTGCTGCATCTCTACATCAATATCTAAGGATAAAACATGGTTTTCACAAGTAAACTCCTGCTGCTCTTCATGCTGTGTTTCATGGAATGTTATACCTTCTCCTTGGTGCTGGAATGCATTATTATGAAGAGCCTCTAAAATTTCTTCATCCGTAAACTCATCATCATCATAACAATCCTCCAAGTACTGAATAAGATTTAAAGAATGTCTACAGCAATCTTTGAGCAACAATAAGGAAGGATGACATTCTTTATACATGTCATAGAACACATCATGGAAATCAACAAGAGAAGATAATGAACCATTCTCCAAACTTTTATACCAAGACCATGCTTTTCCTTCTAAAGTGGCCATAGACATCCTCATGAGACAATCCTCAGGGAAATGAACCTTAAGACTACGTACATGCATATGGAATTTAACCAAATGGAGAGCAGCATCATCCTTCTTTTCATCTTTGAATATTGGAAGATCATCTAACCAATCAACCTTTGGCATAGGATTTGGAAAACCAGGGATATGAGACCAATCCATAGGAGCATACCTGGCATTCATTCTTGCAGTAGAATCCATCTTGAAACTTCATCAAGCTACTGATCTTCTAGCAGTGGAGTCACCTTCCAATTTCTTATTTGATGTGTGGAGCCGCCAAGGTAGTTTTGCAGCCTCAAAAAGATGTATGAGCTCCTGCTACCTTCAGAAGTTCAACCATTGATTTCGGGAATGAATAGACTTCAGGCTCCCGGCAGACGCACCAAAATGTTATCACAAAATCAGGTACTAAGGGCTGCCACTTAGCAAGATCTTATGTAACTATTTCAAACCAGGCTTTAGACTAAGGCTTAGCCTCCTTAGTCAGAGAGGGCTCTCTCACAGATTATGAATATGGATTAATGACAAGGAAAGATGGCTAACTCTTTAAACAACACATGAAAAATAAGCTGGTTGGACAAATATCAAATTAATCTCCATTGGGCTTATGGAGTCTCACACATCTCAGCAAACAAAAACACTATCTTTTCATGGAAATCAAGGCTCTTTACATCAGATGTTCAAATATACTTTACATAAAACACAGCTTGCAAAGCATACAGGAAATCAGAGCATGAAACATGAATTCTGAGTGATTATGCTGTAACAAGACTATAAAAGAACACTAAGAGAATAAACCACCATACATTTGAACAATAAGATCTATTGAGAATCTTGAGAAGAAACAACAGCTGTTTGTATTACTGAAATCTGTTTTTTTTTACATAAACCAAAATAGACTTGTTCTTTATCAAAATCTCCAACCCCAATTACATCCAAGTCTGATCCATATATAGGAATACACTATTAACCACCTAGAGTGAGCTCGAAGGCTGCTATTAACTACTCCTATCTGTTGTTTAACTAATTCATTAATTACATAAGTGCTGAACTGTAATTACAAAAGATCCTAATTAAATCAAAACTCAAATCTGTCCTCCTCGTAGCATGATGACTTTCTGATCCTTGACACCTGTATATTTTCTGTTTTGGCCGAGATATGTTGGAGGAGAATACACTGAACGAGCTGGCTTTGGATACTGGCTGCGTAGATGGCTCATTAATCAATTAAGATAAGTGCCCTGTTTTCACGGTCCTTGTCTCCCATCATTCTTCACTACTTAAAGAACATGTTCCCCTCTCTTTAATTCTTCAAAAAAAACGCATATCACCATACTCCCCAATGAGCTGGAAGCCTTGTGGACTGAACAGGTGTACAAACCAAATCACCGGAAACCATAACCAGAACCCTAACAATTCGGTCATAAAGTACCTTTAACAAAGCTTTAGCTAAAGACAAAATATTTCACCTTTTCTCCAAAAAGTACACTTGTCACTCTCTGAATAGCTAGGAGAGTCTTGTATGGTCTCCCTTACGTTCTTGAGGCATTTCATTCAAAAATTCACTGACCCCATCATTAAACTCTTTGTTTTTCTTATAAAACAGCACCTACAGCAGTTTCGTAGCGCGCTACGAAACTGCTGTTTTTGCTAAAACAAAGTATACTTGAACTAAAGCCTCTTATGCTTGAACTTGTGACTCTTCAAACTTCTTCTACAGGTTTCAAAGACTTAGGTGACTTCAAAATAGGGGAGCTTAAACAAAATTGAGCAAAACTAAGAATATCACCTTTTCCTCAAATCAGTGAGCTAGTTGACCTAGCTTTGTCTTCAAATTTGCAATCTCCTTCTTCAAAGCTTTGTTTTCAGCGCTGAGGCTCACGTTCATTGTCATCAAGGGTATCTTCAACAAAAGCTTTAGTAGCACTATCATTTGAGAAAACTTCCTTCACTTCAGCTTCATATTTAACCCATAAATCTGCAATCGAACCAACTACTCCCATATGTTCTGGCTGAAAAATATGTCTTGAGACAGAGCTTGTAATTTCTCACAGAAGACGTATTTGGAAAAACGGAAGGAGGTTTTTGTGAAAAAATCCGTACTTAACAAAAACCTCTTTTGGTTTTTTAAAACACTACTCCAGCTGCCCAGAATCTGTCTTTGAAGAAGATGTGTAAAACAGGAAATTAAAAACTGCACCTACAGCAGTTTCGTAGCGCAACTTTAGTCACTCGTTTCTCCCATCTCATAATCAATTTGAAGAAACTGAAAGAGGTGTTTCTATTTCATTATGTTAGGAATAAAAACCTCTTTCAATTTTCGAAAATATTCTTTCAGCTGCTCTAAATACCTCCTGGAAGTTGACAACTTAAAACAGAGAAATATGCCTTATTTGCCTTGTTTCAATATCATGATGACAGGTATTGCATGTGGTTACAAATGCAGGTGCTGTAGGATTATGTAAGTGATAAAGAACCATCATGGAAGAATGCTTGGAATGTGGCAAGGTATCATATTGGTAGTGATTTCCTTGACAAAAGCTAAGAAAGGCCTGACGGGTATCAAAGGATTCACTCTCCACAATTTCATCTTTGTCCCTAGTATCTGCAGGAACATCTGTGACTTCAACAGAATTAAATAAATGCTTTTTCCCTACTGTTGACAGGATGTCACTCCCTTTCATCAAGCTTTTGTTGTGCCTCGTAACAAATATCACATAATTGTCAACTCTTACATTGGCTGCAAGCCCAGCGTTTGCCAGAAACAATGAAGTGACAACAATGAGAACATGCATATTGCAAACGAACCATAATAAAGTCTTCTTTCATTGGAGGTATTGCTTGCAAGCTCAGCTTGTGATGCAGCTTCTGATGCTCTTTTGGTTGCAGCTTTCTTGGTCTTTCCTTTCGCTTGTTGAAGTTGCATTATCATATCTTTTGCAGCGCCTGGCCAATAATCACCATCAAAATATGACAAGCTTGACAAACCTCGTTTCCTGCAGTATTTCCATCAATCCGCTTTAAATATCTGTCATTTCCCAATTTCGTAGCGCAGCCAGTGCAAAATATGAATTATGCGCTACGAAATCACCTAAAACAGGTTGCGCTGCGAAACTGCTAAAAGATTTATGCGCTGCGAAAACACTTTGTCCTTAAGCTAGTCTGAGCAATTTTGGCAACAGAATTTTCAGTGACAATAGATAGGAAGAAAATAGCACCAAACAGTAAGCAAACACCTAGTGTAGTGGTGCAAAGTGTAAACTAACTATTTTAATGACGTTACTCTAATGCAGGCAAATACGTACTATTAAATAAAAAAGGCCTCTAGCCTATAGGTGATCTGGATCCTCAAACAATCCTAAACCTATTATTTCATATGGCCTTCCAAATAACTTCTTACTTGACAGAATCTAATCCTCGCAAGTAGAGTTGTCCAGAGAAAGGTGGGGTAGAGGACCAACTGCTTCCCACAACTAGTCCTATAAGGTGTTTTCTGAAGACTGGTCACTATGGTTACCTTCATCCCATAGGGGTGGTCGACTCTTGAGCTTCTTGGTAGTCAGCCACCGCATGGAATTCCCTACCATGGGTTGGGTAGCCCTGAGGAAAACTGCTCGCAAGATGAGCTAGCCTAACCCCCTCTGAATCAGGTTTCTGACGCACTCTGGCTTTGACCGTGGGATGGTGAAGATTTTAAGCTCCCTAATATGACAACTTTTATGTCTCAATGAAAAGTGACCAATGGGTGTTATTGGAAGCCTATCCCACCGAACCTAAACCACACTACAAACATTGTTTGGCCCTGATGCCCAAGTGGGCTTAATCTATGTCTATTGATTTATTAAGGTGTAGTGTTTAATGACTTGGCTTGGCGGTGTTAACCAATATCTCGTTCTCTTAAGGTGTAAGTGTGTGTAAAACATATGTCAAGTGGATGAGTTAATTAAGCACGTTTCATGATGTCATATGTTGTTGAAAGTAAAATGTTGAAATATTGTAAATGAATCTAAAATGACAGAAAATTAAATAGTCAATCAAGCATACACAACCCCACCCACAAGGGAGACTAGGCAGCTAGGAAAGAGAAGGAAAATATACTACTCAAAGACACATAACTAAGCCAAAAAGGATTTCAAGGGATTGGGATCTAAAGGCTCTAGGCTATTGAAAATGTTGTAGAAAAACAGCAAAAATCAGAGGTGACAATTGTTGTAAAGGACAGTTATGAAGCTCTAAGATCTAGATTGTTCAAGGGGATCCTAGGGGGGAAAATGAAAACACAAACTCTAAAGTGAGAAAATGAAAAATAAACTTATCCAATGGATCTAAAAAGTGATGGATCAGATCTGAAAAGCAGAGGCTAAAAATGTTGAAAACCCTAGACTCCTCACTTAGCAAAAGTCTTCCTACCAATGTGGAGGAGTACTATAAACCCTGGGGGGTATTTCCTTCCGAAAAGAGACAAAAAAAGTCGATCCATGCCTAAGGGAGACCCATTAATATAATTTGAAAAATCCAAATCAATCTGCAGACAGCACTTTCAAACAAACTATAAAAAAATTGAAATTTTTTCAGAAAAAACCAAGGAGTGCAAGTATTGCCTGTTTCCTAAGCTAGCACAAATCTTGGGTCAAAAAGTGAACTTTAGACAGAGGAAGCACACTAAATAGCCAAAAAAGTTCACTTTGTTCCCGCTTGTCTTGGACAATAGCTTCCGGATAGATATTATTGTCTCCTGCTCGAATGGTACCTGTGACCTGTGGAAAAGACCAGAAACCCTTAAGAATCTGAAAATAAGACAAAATAGGGCTTAAAATTGGAAATAAAATTGAGAGGCCTAAAAAATGGTTGAAGAAACCCTAAAATTTCTAAAACTTCAGTCACAAAAGAACTTGGTTATTAAACCAGTGGAGTCGCCATTTATTAGTATGAAAATTCCTGGAAGATGTACCAAAAACCTTCACTTAATTCACTAGGTGACAGGTGACCCTAACAACAAGTTAATGGTTGATGTTGTTCTATATCTGCAACACAAATGGAAAATATGCAGTAAAAGAAAACAAGATCTGAAACAAATAGCAGCAGAATGATAGATCCAGAATAATAACCCAGTGGAAAGACGATTTTAAACAAATAAATCTTTATTGATAACACTTGGTGGAGGAGATCTACAGATTGGTCTATAAGTCCCCCTCCGTGGGATGGGTCCTTTGATATCCTTGATGATTCAGAAATAGATTCCCTCTCTCAATCATGTGAAAAACCCAAACAAAGTGAAGCACTCACGTGCGAGCTCAAGAAAAAATGACGATAATGTTGACGATGATAATGGTCATGGTGATTAATGAATGAAAAACTCCCCTTTATATAGAAAAGTATAGAGTTAATCTCGAAAATGGAGAATAATAAAATATTATTGACCAAATTCAGATCTAACTACTTGGAATACTTTATTATATTTATTGGAGAGGGAAAAGGAATTTAAAATGGTTAAATTCCTTTATTTAGAAATAATTAACATTAAAATGATTTATTAACTATTTCATGAGAAACAAGAAAGGTGCGAAATCAAATTAATTATTAAAGACTGATTTAATAATTATTCTAATAACATAAATAAGGAAATTCAAATAAATAATGATTTGTTTAAATATTCCTAAGGGATTTAATCAAATGGGACAAGGAAAAATTATTAAATAATGATTTAATAATAATTCCTAGAGAAAATTAAATAAATAATGATTTATCTAATTATTCTCGTGGGATTTTTTTATAAAAATAATTTAATAAAAGTGGTTTACTAAATTATTTTCCACGGTGAAAGTGATTTTACTATGGTAAAATTAAATCCACATGGTGTATTTTGATCCACCTAGTTAGAAATGGCTAGGTGATCATTTTTTGGTGATAACAACCTCAACTTAACCTTCTTCCAAATTTCTCCCTTGAACTAGAGTAACATTTTCTTTTTCTCCATAATCCCTCAATCCCCTATAACAAAAAACTATTGAAATTAAGAAATATACCATAAGGTCCCTAATCTTAGGCCACTTGGAAGGAAAAATTCTTCTTTAGGCCTGTTAGGGTCCTATAATAATAGGATTCATAATTTTGGATTGGCTATGGTTAGTCTTGTAATACTGTACATACTTTTTCTTTCTACAAAATGTTTTCCATATTAAAAAATAAAAAATGTAAAGAGGGTATGCCCTAAAAGAATAATAAAAGGACAAAAAGAAAGGAAAAAAACAAAAAAAATATATAAAATATGAACCCCAAAAAACAGATAAAAATAGATCATGAAATTGTGCAAATTCAAATGCCACTGCTTTTGCTTTACTTTGTAAAATAAGATTGTGTGCAGCTTGTCAAAAATGCCACAATCCATGATGGTCAAATTGCTTAATCTTGACTCATTCATACTCTAAATTTCATGTTGATAGATAGAGAATAAAGATCCAGCGAAACTGTTTAACTGTGGTAGATCAGTAGTTAGGTGGAGAATAAAAATGAGCTCATGAGTTTAATCTGAGCCATTGGAAGTTATAAGGTTAGAATTAGATAGTTTGATTGTCAAAAGAAAAGGAAATAAAGGGTCAGCAAGCTCAAATGAACCCAATAAATGAAGAGAAAATGTTAGGGTAAATAAAGTGTAGGTAGAAAAATGGTTGCAAATGCACAAAGTTGCTAAGTCAAAAGCACATTTATCATGCTTAATCCTATGTTTCATGTGCAGGAAGATTTTTGAGAAAGAAAGGATATTCACCAAGCTTGTTTACTAATTCCCCTCATTTCACTACACCCCCACATGATTATTTGTTAATTTCGCCATTATCCCTTCATTACTTATAAATACCCTTTTCCCCTCATTTTGACCTTTTACTCCTTGGTTTCACACATTTCCCTAGAAATTACCCCTCAAAAATCATCCCCCCTTCCCAAAACCCCTTTCCTAGTGTGAAATCCATTCCCCATTACAAATATCACTTTCCCCCTTGTTAATTTCCCTTCTTTCCCCTCAAAAACCCACAAAAACCCTTTATCCTAAGTTTTTAATCCCCCCGCATTATGTAATTAACATCCCCCATTTCATATTTCCCCGATACCCTTTTTAACCCACCAAAACTTGGTGCAGTTAAAAAACCCCCTCCACATAAACCATGGTCCCACCTTTATTAGCCCCAGATTATATTGAAAATCCCCGCATTATTGGTTGATTAATTACAATTGGTTGTAATTAAATCATGGGCCCCGCCAACAACTTTCCAAATTCATCTATGCAACTCAACTGCATGATAGCCCTCTGATCTCCTACCCCCAGATCCGATGGTGTACAGCCATATCGCGTGGATTCATTATCCGACCGATAACAGCCCGAGAGCACGCAAGGTTTGCGGTTTTGCCTAGGCACTGTTCTGCTACGTGGCAGCACCAGGTTAGATCGCGTGCTCGCGAAAAATACCACCCACCATCCAAAAGTAGTGCGATGGCACATGAAACCACCTCCTCTCCTAGACCAAAAATTTCCCATTATTCATTTAATTATTTCCGCACCAAAATGTGACCGTTACCCGTTAAAAGGCCGAAAAAGCCCCAAATTGCTCTTTTTGCTCGTTTTTCACTGCAAACTGTTGCTTAGCCATTTGTGACACCTTGAAACCTTTGCGACCAATTTTACCACCTTTTGTTGCTTGAAGACGCTTTGGATACCCAATTGAAGCAACCAGTTGACAGTTGAAGCCACAGTACCTTCTGCATTCACCATTGAACCTAGTCTACACGTCAAACCATCAATTTCCAGGTATTCTTAGAAAAAACCAGCCCTTGAATTTGAAAACGCACAACTGTAATTAAGTGGTTAAATAATTGAATTAATTAAAGAAACCTTCCTGAAATTGAAGAGAAACTTATTTCTACATCCCAAACCCTTTTACAAACTGTAATTACCCTCCCATTGTACCAGAACTTCTGAAACTCACTCCTAAAACCCCTGAAAGCCTAATTCAATTTAGAAAACCCAATTATGGCTTCCCAAACCTCTCTGGATGTGAGACCTCTGCAAACCCCTCACCTGGACATCGACCACCTTGCATTAGCAGACAGAGACTTTCAAATTAAGGACACTGCTTCCCCTTCCTACCTTCTAAAGCTCCACTACTGGAGTAAGGACAAATTTTTAAACCAAAATGATGATATTCACCTTTGGGAGTCCAATTTGCCCAAGTACTGTTTCCCACAGGTACACCCATTCCCAGAAATCATCCACTTCTTCCAAGCTTGCTACATTCCTAGTCAAAGATCCATTTTCACCCCTGACCAACAAGTTTTGTTCACCATTATAGCAGAATCCATTAATCAAATGCTGCAAATCCAGCCAAGCCAAAATGAGACCCCACTTTCTATTGAGGGCTTACTTGACCTCTATACCAAGTTAGACATACCCAAGAAGGCTCAGATTATCCAAACTTTCATCATTAAAGAGTCTCACACTCCAACAGATAGTCCCCCTTATGCTGCCACCATTTTTTTTGAGAGAGGCAAACAGATTATTACCATTCTCTCTTGCATTTTAGGATACACCACAGATGAGCATGTGGATGAGGTTGTCCTGGATTTCCTTTCTATCTTTTTCCCAGGCAAGCCTTCTGCTATAATGTATAACTATGCTCAATTCATAGTAGACAGAATGCATGAACAATTCATTAGACTACCAAATGAGAGAGTTTTCAAGTACTCTTCAGTTTTGTTTCATATGTTCCTCTACTATCAGTCAGACAAGTTTCCAATTAACATCCAAAAGTTGGACACCAAAGGCAATCCAAGATCAGTCATCTATTGGACACCAGTGATCCAACAATACTCCACTATTTTTTCCTACAAATACTTCATTGATTCATTTGTTCATCATGTTGTAAACATGCTAACCAGTAGCTATCAGCACAGGATTAGTCAGGAAATTAGAAGGGTTTTACAATTGGCAAAGAACACTAAAGTGGGAGATTGGTATTTATACCAGCACCACTCGGACTTAAGGATATATGGATGCCAACTGCCCCCCTACAAATTTCCCAAATACCTCCCCATGAGGTTATTTGCATTAGAGTACTTTAGGCAGATAATAAACTCTGATGAAGTTAACTTCCTGGCAGCTAAGAAGAAAACTCAATTCAAGATGAAAAACCAATTGGGCCCTTTTATTTGTAACAATAGGGAAGTCGTACAAGAGGCAAATAAGATTCTACAGTAGATGAAATTTAAGAACATTTTTATGTGGCAATATGACCCTCATGGAGTCATAAATAATCTAAGGCTCAAGGTCAAATTGGGCCCTTTCATTCATCATCCGAGGCCAAACATAGAGAGATTTGCCAACTAATCAGAATGGTTGGAAAACACTTTGATAGACATGGAAAGTACTGTAGTTGATGTAGAGAATATATTAATTGATGTAGAAAAACATATTGATACAAGTTCCTTCCTGAGGGTTCCAGAACTAGGATGACCAATGAATATTCCTCCTATTTTACAAACTCTAGCCAATGAAGATAAAAATGCAAAGAGAACCAGGGAAGAAGTTTCTAGTTCAACCATGGAAACCACAGATGAATAGTTTGAAATCAGTTACAAGAAGAGGCCCAAGCTTAATCCTGTAACTGAATAGGAAGACACCATTGACTCAGTGGAAATTACTAACACTGACACAATGGTGGAAAGGAGAAAAGGCCCATCAGCTTCAGGAGAAACTCACCAGCCCTCAACATCAAACACTCAACTTATTGAGAGACAACTCAGCGTTGAGGTTTCTTCATTCACCAGGCCTGTGGATAAAGAGAAGGATATCAAAGATAGATACAAGGAAATTAAGTTGAGGAATGAGAAGTTGAAGGTTGAGACTTATGCCCAATACTTCAAGCAGACACCTGCAAATCAAAATAGGTTGATGTTAGCCTTTGACATCAAAACAGGAAAAATGCAGATGTCATTCATGCAACCTACAGTCCAGTAGCCAAAAACATCAGTAGACTATAGGAAAATAGATTTTGAGGTTTTGGCCAGGGATGTTCATCCCATTGACCAAATTGAGTTTCACAAGCAGGCAGGTGAGATGATCTATTCCACCTTGACAAGTAAAGCTATGACTACACACAAACTACAAAGTTCATTAGATAATATCACTGCACAGTACAAACTGGAAAAGGCCTCCTCACAGGGCAAAGATAATATAATCAAGTCACTAGAAGACTTGGTGATTGAGTTGGGACATGATCCCAATGATATCAAGGCTATTGAGAAGTTGATAAAGAAAAAGAATGAGGACATTGCTGCTCTCAAAAAACAACTCAAATTGCCTCATTTAGAGCACCCACAAACAAAAGAGGTCTTAGAAAGCCAAACACATTAGGAGGAAATGATGGACCTTGTTTTACAACTTAATGATCAACTGAAGGAAATGGAGAAGGAGTTGGACAACTTGATACAGTTAAAACAAGCCAGCCTTGAGACTGCCACTGCCACTGTCATTCCAACAGTCACCACAGCAGTACCATCCACCTTGGCAGCTTCATTGGCTCCTACAGCTCCACTGGCTACAACACTACCAGTTTCCACAGCATCTACATCAGAAACAATAGCAGCAGCTCAGCGAGGTGATGAGGCAAGTAAATTGGTCAAGGCAATGGAAGACATGTCCATTCAGACCACAGAGATAAACAAGCTTAAGGAAAAGATAACAAGTCTAGAAAATGACAATAAGCTTGCACAGATTATGCACAAGGAAGAAGTTCAGAAGTCAACTAGGTTGATTGAAAGGATGAAGAGCTTGGAGAAGGAATTGACACTAAAGGAGCCACTTGGCCAAGCTAAGGAACAGTTATGGGCCAATATCATTGACTCTGTCAATGATATTTGGCCATCCATTCAAGTAATTTTTGAACAAAATGACTTAGTGAAAGAGGCTACACAAGCCATACAGAGAGTTAAGGTTGAACTGGGAGACATGCCAGAAGAAGCCACTAGGATCATCCACTTCCTTAACTCCAAAAACAAATATGAATTACAGGAGCTAGACATACTAGACAGAACAGGCACCATACTAGAAGTAAAAAGTGTGCTCACAAAGAGAAATTTAATGTTGAACCTGGAAGACAAATGCCAAACCATGCAGCTGGCTATAGACAGGTTCATGGTTAAGTTTGATGCTCTGAGGCAGAAAGGTCTGCCTAATCCCTTGGTGATAAATGATAAATTGATGCCACAGGACGACTACAACAGGAGAATTAGAGAGGTGGCCAGAGATCAGGTAAATACTTCTTCCATGAAAGGGATGCCTACTAGAAAGGTTCTATATCAAACATTTGAGAACCTGTTTTACCTCCAACATGAGGTAAAACACCTTTTTGTGAATAGACCCACTTTTGCTAAGTATACAGAAGTAGATGAGATTTACAGGAAAATGGTAAATGTCAAATTACCAGATGCAAACACATGGGAAAAGTTGAATGACTTGCTATAAAAATGCACAGTCAAAATGTAAAAAAGCACAGTAAAGGAAAAGTAACAGGCCAGCTAGATGAAAGTGTATCAGGTAAAGTGTATCAGTTGAGAAGGGAAAAGTAAAAAGAAAAGTCAACGTGAAGACCAACAACAAAATATCAGAGCATAAAGATAGCACAAACAATTAAATAGGGATAGCATACAGCAGTTGAACATATGTCTCTATCTTCTTGCATGAAGATTTTTCTTTCTCCTAGAATAATTCCCAAGGCAGTTTGGGATATTTTGTAAACTATTTTTGTATAAATACTTCATAATTGGAATTATTGGTGTGGATTTCTATACATTTGTAGAGTTGTATTGATCAGAAACTTGAGGGTTATTGTACCAATTTTTCAAGTCAGCAGACTGGACTAAGTAATAAAGAGATTGCATTATAGGATTCATGTGTTGAGCTATTACAGTGAAGTATTTTATTTTGTCAAATTTGTTATCTTCTTATGTATTTCACAAACTTGCATGTTATCTAAAGTGAATGAATTAACTGGAAATTTATTTTAGAATTTGTTTAAGTACACTCTGTCTTGAACAGTTAATCATTTCTATGTTTTCTTCTGATATCCGGATCTGAGAATCCTTAATTTCTCTCCCATCCCGGTTGACCTCTTTCACTTCTTTCATAATCTGGCCTAAGGAACCCTTAATTTCTCTTTGGATCCAATTGAAACCAACTTCACCATCCAGCCTTAAGATCTGAAATTACTCAACTACCTTGCCCTATAGACACTAGTTTTAGAACTTGCTCCAGTCTTGTTTGTCTTGACACTTGACCCCATAGCCCAATGGTAAAAGACATCCCTCTACCCATCTAAGTAAGTAATCTCACCACCAAATAAAAATAAAAACCCAAGTAAAATCATAAGTAGCCTAAAATCAAATAACTGAAACAAAGTGAAATCATAAAGAGAGAGCCCTCTCTGAGTATTAGGAAGGCTAGATCCTAATATCCAAAGTAGGTTTGTGGTTACCTCTATCATTTCTTTCCTAACAACTCAAAAGAAATTTTGGAGTGATAACAAGTCCCATTGCTTGCTCTATAGTTTGATTGTAAAAAAGACCATATTTTTTCCTTAGCAATGTTACTGTAACCAATTGAACTGATCGATTCAATCATTTTGAGTGCCAAACTGATCTGACTATTGATTTTCTAGTGCTAATTTAGACTATCACAATTTTTTGCCACTGATAATTACTTCCAATGAAATAAAATCTTACTTTAGCATATTTTAGAACATCATTAAGCAAAAACACTTATAAAATTCAATAGTATATGCAATGGAAATAGTAAATATCATAGTAGAAAAACCATGCACAGTAGACACCAAAAATTTGCACCTGGGAAAACCAAACTCGGGAGAAAACCCAACAATATTTTCTAGTATAAATAATTCACTTTCAACATCTTAACACCCAGGTTGTTCCCTATGACTCCCAAGGGAATACGGCCGGGGTAACCACCAACCAATCTGTGGATCACAGCTTCTAGCCAAACTGTAATTAGAGAGGGCTCTCTCTTTATGATTTGTCTCTGTTATGATGTTGTTTTAGGCTAGCTATTATGCTCAGGTTTTGGTTTATGTTTTGGTTGAAGGATTTCTTTCAGGTCTTACGATGTAGTGTTTAAGGAGTGAAATACCATTGGGCAATGGAGTCTGGAGTTGTGAAATGATTTGATATGCAGGATTGGTGGTGTTCAAACTGCAGGGCCTATTGTGTATCTTAGACAAACAAACTTAGCTTAAATGGTGATGTATGTCAACCAATAGAAAGCAATTAAGAATTTTCTATTAAGCTGGTGAGGTGAAAGTGAGACACGCTGCACAGGAGCAAACTTGAATTCCTGTGACAAAGGCCACTGTGAAAGATGTATTCTGAAAGTGCAGCAGTTAAGAATTACACTTATCAAGATTGCATCTGAAGAAAACATTCATTAACAACGCAGATTGAACTCAGGGTATTCATTGAATAAATCCTGAAAGTTATTCTTTTTCCTTGTTGCTAGATATTTAAAGTGAGATAACATATGGACTTTAACAAACAAAATACATAACAGAGAGAGTTACAGAGACTTATTGTATGGCGAAATACACAGGAATCCAGCAGTTTCCAACAGACACCAGTACGCATTCAACACTTCAGAAATCCGAGAAATTCCATCACTTTCTTTATTAACTTTTGAAAGGATTACAGCATAAGAACTTCTTCAGGAGAAATCAAAAACAACCCTTGCAAGCTCATGCGAAGGGGACTTTATAGGAATGTTTATACAAAATATCTCAGGCATTGAGTCATCTGAGAGAGAAAATATCTTCATAGATTCGTACAGAAAGTAGAAAAGAAGTTATTGCAACTTTGAATGCAGCATAAATGCTCTTTATGTCTGTCCGAGGATAATTTGACCTTTGGAGGTCATTGAGTCGGTTGAGCCGCTTTGCTTTAATGTTGAATAACGCGTCTTTATTTCTTGCTGCGCTGTATTTTCTCGGCCCTGCCACCTGTAGTTTTCTATTTCTGCTTTGTTAGTCGATACATCCGCTGAGTTGGCTCAGCTTTAATCCACAATGCATGCTGATTTTGTTAAACTGTGCTCTGCATGACAACTGATATATTTTTTAAGAAACAAAAATTGGTGAGTGGCTCCCTGTTTACAAAATCTTCTGTATTGCATCTGTCCACCAGTCTTGTGTAGGGAGTTGATGCCTGAGAATTGCATCCATAGTCTCCTCTGCCTCTGTATATTTGAAAAAATTGGGAGCCACCTCAAACAGGTGATTGATCTCATGCATTATAAAAAATAGATGTTCTACCTTGTTGTAGATAGTCTGTCCTGTAGCTGGCCCTGTTTCTTCTGAGTTGCTGGGCTTCTCATTGATTTCGTTTGTGGCAAATGCATTCACTCTTTTGGCATACTGCTCATGAATGAGCAATCTCCCTGCGCTGTTCAGTAAGCTAGGGAGTCCTCTGTTTTGCAGCACCAGGAATTTATCCATGAACCTCTTCACCTCAGTCTGCATATCCTGGGTTCTTCTTTCCAATGTCTGCACTAAGTTTCTCAGTGTGAGAACCCTTTTGACCATTTGGATAGTCTCAGTTCTATTTGTAATTCCCATGGTAGCTAACTAAGAACTTGTTTTATGGTTAAGTACATTGATCATTCTGGTGGCCACTTCAGGCATATTGCTCAATAAAGCTCTTGATCTGTGAACCTCCTTCTGTGCCTTTGGAATGAGCTCTAATTGCTCATGGATTGTCTCAATATATGGCCATTGCTCATTGATAGATTGACCAATGTTAGCCCACAGCACTATTTTAAGCTCAGCCACCACCTTATCCAACTTGAGCTCATTCTCTAGCTCTTTGATCTTGTCTTTAAGGGCTTTGATTTCCCTGCCCTTTTCTGCCACTTCTCTCTTTGATTTATCATGCCTGTCATTGACTTTGGCTAACTTTTCCCTGGTCTCATTTAACTCTGTCATTTGAGCTTCCAGGATTTGGATTTCATTCTTCAGCTTTTGCATATCCAGGCCTTGGGCCTGCTCTGTAGTTGTTGGCGCTGTTGAAGTAGATGTTGCTGTCTGTTCAGTTTGTTGAGGAGGAGGAGCAGTAATAGGGGCAGTTTCCTCAAGATTTATGATCTGAGGAGGAGGCTGGGAAGTTTGCCCTTCTTCTCTTTGTTTTAAGGCTGCCTGTAGTGCTGTTTTTTCAGCCTCCGATTCTCCCAGCTTCTCTTGAGTTTGGATCAGCTGCTTGTATAGAGTCATCAACAAAGCAGTTACCTCTTGATCATGTCTTTGCTGGGCAACATCATCTGTTTGAGGGTGAATTGTGGCTGGAAGTTTAATCTTTCTCCTCAAAGCTGCCATGTCTGCATCCCTCAGCTTTAGTATCTCTTGTATGCCCTTGATATCTTTGGGATCATGCCCAATCTCTATGATGATATCCTCTAAGGACCTTATTCTGTTGTCCTTTGCCTGGGATGATGCTCTCTCCAACTCTAGTTGAGAGGTTGTATTATTAAGGCTATTCTGTAGCCTATAGTTATCCAATGTTTGGTCTGCTAAGGAAGCATAGACCATCTCACCTGTTTGCTTGTGCAGTTCTATCTTATCCATTGGGTGGATATCTTTGGCAAGGATTTCCAGGTTAGTCCTTAAGTAGTCAGAGGCAGATTGGGGCTGCACTGCTGTTGGCTTAAAATGACTCATGATCATTTTGCCTTCCTGCACATCAAAGGCAGACATGAGTCTTTGTTGATTGGTGGGAGCCATATTTACAGATGGTTATACAGTTGTATTTTGATGGGCTCATTTCTCCTCTTAATGTCTATAAATTGCTGCTTGATGCTCTTTTCTCCTTCCCTTTGCTGGCTGGAGGAGCTGACCTCTCCTCCCACAGTTCTGTCCTGTTCCTGCTGGCAGGAACTGGCTAAAGCTTCTCTGCTGGGTGGGCCCATACCAAAAGATTTTCCCATTGGCATCTCTTCTTCTGAGAAGGGATTGACTCTCTGTCTTTTCTCCCCATGAGTTGCTGATGTTGTCAGGGGAGTCTCTCTGTCCCTTTTTCTGAAAATAAATGTATCCTCCTTTTGAGGAGTTTGGAGGATTGTTGCATCAGGTGAAACTTCTTTCCTTGGAGGCATATTCTGTTCAGTGGTCTTGGGGTTTTCCACTGTTCCTTCTTGCTGGGCAGGCTGTTCCTGCCTTTGTTCTTTCTGTTGTTGTTGTTCTTCTTGCTGCTGTTCCATCTCTTCTTGTTGCTGCAGCAATGTTTCCACTTGTTCTTCTGTCAAAGGAGGTGGCTGTTCCACCTGCTTTTCTTTGCCTTTGCTGGTTGTCTGTGCAGTATTCCCGGCAGCTTGCTGATGTGTTGTTGATGATGAAGTAGCTACTCCGAGTTGCCTTTTATATGAGGGGGGAACCTGTGCACAAGTTTCCAAGTCAGCTTCCTTTTGAACATTTCTAGCCTCTCTTTCTAGCAGCTCTTTATCAGTAAATTCCTCTTCTAGGGTACCCTCTTCCCAGCTCAATGTATTGGTGTATTTCCCAATCTCAGGCTGCCTCACATGTGAATAGGTGCCCAATTTGTATCTTATCCTCCTGAGGGAAACAAAATGATTGGGGTCATATGGTACCCACTCAAAACTAGTTTGCAGCTTGAGTCCCTCTAGGATCTCATCCGCCTCTTTCCATCCTTCCTCTCTTTTGTTATATAGGAAAGGGCCCAGCTGGCTCCTTACCTTCAACTGTGCCTTCTTGTTCTTACTTTGGAAGTGGAGGTAGTCGGCATTCCCAAATTGCCTGAAGTATTCTAAGGCAAACAGTCTCATGGGGACATACCTTGGCAGCCTATAAGGCTTCAACTAACAGCCATAAACTCTGATCACTGTGTGGTGTTGGTAAAAGTACCAATTACCAATGCTATAGGTTTTGTTCAGATGGAGAATTCTCCTCATGTCATCAGTTAACCTTGGAGGAGGAACACCATACAATACTGTGATAGCTGGATAAATGAACGAGTCTATGAACTCACTGTATGTGTATGGTGATACAGAGGTATGATGAAAAACAGAGGTCCAAAACACAACTGACCTTGGATTCCCCTGGGCATTAACTTGTTTCAGGGGAATGGGAAAGCTGGCTGGTTGATAAAATAAGAATAGATGGTAAATGTATGAAGAGTATCTAAACAATCTCTCCCTTGGCAGATTCATTAGCTGCTCATGGATCTTGTCTGCTATGTATGTGGCATAGTCATAATGTACAGCTGGAGGCTTTCCAGGAGAGAATATAGACAGCATTGCCATTATGATTTCATCCACATCCTCCATTCCCTTGAACCCTAGGACATAGCTGATCAAATCTACTAGCATTCTGCCCAATTCATTCAAGTAATGATATCCAATAGGGGAAGTTCTGATGGCTTCAGAGCCTGACTGTACAAACAGCTGGTTGATTTTGATGACTTGGTCATTTGACAACTTATTCCCCTTCTTTATCAAGTTCTGCATGTGGAGGGGGGTCAATGGTTTTGCTGTGTGGAAATGCAGCATCTCATTTATGCTTTCTGGGGTGATATGGAACAGAATTGAGCCTGTAGGGCTGAGGACAGCTCTTTGGCCTGGATCATAGCACTCCTGGCATCTGTAGATCAACTCTGGCATAGAATTTACCTGGGGGAGGTTGTAGATGGGCAAGTTTGAATCCCAAATCCCTAGGATATCAGCTCCACTAAGGTGCTGGGCTTTCAACTCATTTAGCATCTGAATATTGTATTTGGAGCCTAATGGAAACTAGTCTAACATTTGATAATCCATATCTCCCAGGGCTTTCCATTCCAACTCCCTATGAGGGGCATTGAGAGGTTTGATGTTCAATGCAATTGGTGTCTCCATGGTTTATTAAGCTTTTCGAACTGTAATTGAACTGTTTGAAGTGAGCAGACCAACCCAGGGATGATTTCTTACAATGAAAGTGAGTTTCAGGTAGCAGAGGGAGATTTGATCCAACAGCAATTGAAATACTGTTTGAATTAGGAATAGGACCACTGTCAGGTTTCACTCTATGTCTTGTGGCAGGTTTTTAATGGACTAACCCACTATCTCACGATTGCGCGAGCAGTTTACAGTTTTTTGATAGGAACTCGGGAATTAAGGCTCAGCTAGTGTTTTTCGACCTTGTAGTTGTAAATAGAGGTGTTGCAGAGGGAACTTGCCGGTGAAATTGTGAGTTTCAGTGTTCCTTAAGCCTTCTGAGTAATTTACAGTCAATTTGGGCATATGGAGGATGAACGGCGAGAAATACCTGGCAAACAGCGCGCAGTGGTCGTAAATGTGGGTGGAATTGGTGCTCTGGAGGTCTTCAGGTTGATTCCAGCGGGGTGGCGCAGTCTTGAACGTAAAACACCATGCAGAAGAAGCAATAGAAAATAAGCAGAAAGTATGAAAAAACGCGATTTTTGGCCATAATATGGATTTTTTGCAATTTGGCGCCTTTTCTGTGATGACGTCAACATGACGTCATAGGGTGGGGTCAAGCTCGGATGACGTCAGCATGACGTCATCAGGTGAGGTGGCGGGCTACTGTTGGTCCATGTGGATAAAAGTGCTGATGCGATGGCAGGACGGAGATGTCGTGGGCATGACGTGGTACTGGCAAACCGGGCGGTAATGCTCTGACAGTTACAGTTAAGCGCTAGTTGTTATGGTTTCTCGGGGCGGTTTGGATACGGACCAGATCTTGTCAGAAGGTGCTCCGAGAGTCCTGAATGGGTGACGCGTGGCCGCGCCCTGACGTATCGCTACGTCATTTTCTCGGGCGCTAAACCTCTGTCGTGGGGGCCGCTCCGATATCAATAAGGACCGTCGGATCCCGTGGGTCCGATCCGACGGTTGACGGGATGATGACATGATAGGTGGATACGGACGCGGGCGCGGTATTATTTAATATTTATTTTCGGGATGCGCGCTTAGGCGGAAGACCATCGGGGTATGGTGCTTTGTAAGGTTTTTCAATGTAATTTAAAAAATCAACTGTGCGCGCAGAAACTTTGGATAAGTGCCAAAAGGTGGGTTTTTTGGATTTTTGATAATTTCAAAGGGGTTTTATGGGTAAAGGAGATTTATAATGGTTTTCAATGCGCAATAATGCAGGCCCGATACTTAGGATAAGCGAACAAAGTGGGTATTTTGGGTTATTTTTGCAAATGAAGCGGGTATAGGTAAAACAAGGTCATTTATGAGGCTCTTTTGGCAAATGAAGTTTTCTAAGGGGCCAAATGACTTCAGAAGAGGGAAGGGGGTTGGACTTAGGTTCATCAAGATGACCAGGTGTCATTTGATCCCTGACACAGAACTTATTGGCTATAATACCAGGGGAGGGATATTTATACAAAATTTGGGGTTTATACACCATGGTGTTAATACTAGTAGGGGAAAGGTAATATAGGGGATTTACATAGTAAAGTTAGAGTTAATATGGGGGAATTGAGTGAAGGGAGAAAACACTAAGTTTGTTTGAGACTAACTTAGTTTAGGGAGTAGATCAAAATGAAAAGAATTTTTAGACAAGAAATGTGGCTTCTAAAAGATTAAGAACCACCATGAAACCATAATCTTCTTCCATGAATCTCAGCTGATGGGGGAGTGTTAGCAATGAAGTGGAAAAGGGGAAGAAGGGTGTTTAGAGATGCTTCCTGCTTGCTGCAACTTGATGAAGAAGAACACCTTCTCAATTGTTTTGACTTTGCTTTAGTAAACAAAGTTAACATACCTGCAATGGTAAGGATAACCTTTTTGCAACCCCAACTACTTACCCAGCTACTTTGTCTAGCATTTTTTGTTTCTTCTTGGAGGGTGCACTTGGACTTGCAGACCCTTACTTGCCTTTTCTTTTCTTTGGCTTTTTCTTTTTTTTTTCTATCTACTTCTACCCTTATTTCTTCCAAGGTCCCAGATTAAGCAGTTGGGAACCTTAATTTCTCTACCTAAGCTACTTGTCTGCCAAGATTAAACAGTTTGGACAGACTTCTTTCTCTATTCTACAACTGGAAATTTAAACCATGGAATGATCCAGATTAGACTGTTGGACCATCCATCAAAATTGGGACACATTAAGCTATTTACACACCTTGTACTCCTTTGGAAATATGGGATCTTTGCATAATCAAAGCAGAGCATATTTGGAACTTCTATAGCCATCATGAAATATGAAACCTATTGGTATAGGTAGCTAACAGTGGCTCCACATGGGGATGGTTTTTCATTTGAAAGACCAAGATCAGCAGGTCAGATTGCCTTGGCCCTTGACATGTTTTATCCAAAACTTGCCGTATGCTGCTTTGAAATGCCAAAATTGTGCTTTTCCTTCTTGGTTTATCTCTGATTCTATGTGCCTTTTGCTGGCAGTCAATAAACTTGTAAAACTGCATTTTTACAATCTAAAACAGAAAAAAATATATACATCTGCATATATACAAGGGAACCCAGACTGCACTCATGGGTAATAATCAAAATAATGCTTCAGCATCCTGCCATTCACAGGACCTTCATCCAAGTCAGTTTCAGTTAAACTTTTAAGGAAGTAGGTATTGTTTCCTTGCACTGCTTGGACAGCAAATGGTCCTCTCCAAAGGGAGTCAAATTTTCCATGTTTTCCTTTGTCTTCTCTTCTTGCATCCCATTTGAGGACTTTGTCTCCCACACTGAAATCTTCTGCCTTAGTTCTTCTATCAAAGGCCTTCTTTAGTTTCTCTTGTAGAACTTGAACTCTGCTGAAAACTTGGTCTCTAGTCTGCTGCAGACATATGATTTGATTTATCCTTCTTTGCGTGTCATTTGGTTCAGCTTGGCTTTCTTGAAGAAGTTTCATAACAGGCACTGCTAGTGATGAGGTAAACTTGGCCTCTAATCCATAAACCAACTCATAAGGGCTGGTCCCAATTGATCTTTTGGTTGTTAGTCTATCTTCCCATAAGGCATTGACTAGTTTCTTATGCCAATTCTTTTTGTTCTCTTCCAGTACTTTCTTTATAATGTTTACAAGGCTTTTGTTTGATGATTCAGCAAGGCCATTACCTTGGGGATAGTAGGCAGTAGAATGACCCAAGGTAATGTGAAATTTGTGGCAGAAATTCACCATCTTTTTAGATCTGAAAGCAGCAGCATTGTCTGTAATTATTTTGTCAGGGCAGCCAAATCTAGCCAATATGTTGTTCTCCAAGAACTGAATAATTATTGAATCATTTGCTTGTCTGCATGGGGCAGCTTCAATCCACTTAGTGAAGTAGTCTGTTGCTGTTAAAATCCATCTGTGTTGGCCTGAAGATGAGGGATGAATTTCCCCAATGAAGTCCAATCCCCATTGTTGAAAAGGTCTCTCTGTTGCAATAGGCCTTAAAGGAAGTGGCAGCAACTGTCTCTTTCCCTCAAACACTTGACATTTATGACATGAGGTGATGAATTTCTTAACATCAGAGAACATGGTGGGCCAGTAGTACCCAGCCCTTAGTATTTTATCCACAGTGGACTTCCAGTACAAGTGTCCACCACAGTCTCCTGCATGAAACTCTTGCATGATATTGTTAGTTTCATTTTCCATTAAACAGTGCAGCAATATACCTTCATGGTTTTTCCAAAGCAGATTTCCATCCATCACACAAAATCTTGATGTTTTCATTTTCAAGAACCTACACTTAGTTTTGGACAGTCCTGGGGGAGCACACAGGTTTTGCAAGACATAACAGATATCAGAGTACCAAGGAGATTGTTCAAAGGCTACATTGATCTTTGGATTCGCCAGCTCCGGTTCACTGTCCAGCTGATTGATGTCTAAGGCTTGAAAATTTGTATCTGTCATTAATTTGGCCAAGCCTTGCCCTTTTATTAGTTTTGTAGGTTTTATCTCAATGTCAAATTCCAAGATGCTGGCAATCCATTTTCCTCTTCTGCCTTCTAAGTTTTCTTGAGTGAGAATGTCTTTGACAATTGGACTTGGCACATATGCTATAACATGGGAATAAAGGATATAAATCCTAAAGTCTTTAATGGCTTTGACTAAAGCATAAGCTTGCTTTTCCATGATTTGATACTTTAAAGGTGCATCTCTAAGAGCTCTGCTAAAGAAAGCAATTGGCTTTTCATTTCCTTGGTCATCTTTTTGTAATAGAACAGCAGCAATAGTGTGTTGGGAGGCAAAAGAGAAAATGATAAATTCTCTGTCAAACTGAGGATTGGTCAAGACTGGAGTTTGGGTAAGGGCCAATTTTATACCTTCAAAGGCTTGATTGGCTTCAACAGTCCATTTGACTTTTGAATCCTTTTTTAGCATGTTATTCAATAATCTGATTAGTTCTGCTAGGTTTGGGATAAACCTTCTTAAGAAATTGATTTTTCCCAAGAATCCTTGCAATTCTTTGACATTTCTTGGGTGGGGCATTTGTAGGATAGCTTGTATCCTATCTGGGTCAATTCTAATGCCATATTTAGAAATGATATGGCCCAATAGCTTACCTTCCTCTAAACCAAACAGGGATTTTTTGGGATTCAACGAAATTCCATATTTCGTACATGTTAGGAAGATCTGTCTCAAATGCTTCAAATGTTCTTGGTTAGATTTGGAAAAAGGTGTGAGGTCATCTAAATAAATGACAAGGAAATCATGAATCTCCTTCGCAAAAGCAATATCCATTGCTCTTTGAAATGTTGCCCCTGCATTTTTCAATCCAAAAGGCATCTTTACATATTTGAAAGTTCCCCATGGGGTTGTAAATGTTGTTTTGTCCTGATCATCAGGGTGAACTAGGATTTGATTGAAGCCTGAAAATCCATCAAGTAGAGAAATTCTGGAAGCCCCCACTACTCTCTGCAAAATGTGATCCATCTTGGGTAAGGGGTAATTGTCTTTAAGGGATACTTGGTTCAGATTCCTCAAATCCACACACAGCCTAATTTCACCAGTCTTCTTTCTTGTAGGGACTAAGTTGGAGATCCATTCAAAGAATCTGATAGGTGCTATGATGCCTGCCTTAAACATTTTTTGTACCTCTTGTTCCATCGCTGGGAGGAGCATAGGATTTATTCTCCTCAGTTTTTGTTTAAAGGGCTTTTGATCAGGTTTGAGAGGGATAGTGTGCTGGATTACAGAGGTATCATAGGACTTTAGGTCCTCATAGCTCCATGCAAAAACATCCTGGAACTCTTTAAAGAGGTCAATGTATTTGGGCTTTTGATCAGGGGGTAAGGAAGCAGATAATTTAATTATCTTGGGTTTGTCAATTGTACCTATGTTACATTCTTCAATGGCTGCATTTAGGGGCTGCATTTTTGGTTTTCTGGGAATATCATTTGAATCAAAGATGTCCTCTAGTGGAGTTAGGCCTGTTGGTAGGAAATTGTCTTTCAGCTCTATGATTTCAGTTTCAGCATTGGCCACCTCTTCATAGTTGATTTGTTGAATTTGCTGAATGTTTTCCTTGTTGAAAATGGTTGGACTCAGCATTAGTTTTGCAGTTCTGGGTGATATTGGTTGAGTAGTCTGTTGAAACTGTATTTGTGATGGACTTGCTACATCAAATATTTGTGATTGACTTGCTGTCTCAAGTATTTGTGATTGACTTGCTGTCTCAAAGTCAATATTTAGTCCTGCAAATTCTTGCTGCATAGTTAAAAAATGATTTATTTGCTTGTCATCCTCAAATACTTGCCAATCATTGATATTGTTTGGAATGGAGGGTCTGTGTTTTACCTCAGCTGTAAAACAATGGTGGGGCTCAAAGGGCAACTTGCAGGTACTTGCAAAGGTGGCTAAACTATGAGCATGTAGATTGTGGGTCCTAGAAATCTTGGTGATTTGGAATTCAAAGAAGGAGTTTAGTACATCAGCAACAGCAGACCTATAAGTCCTTAGTCTTTTGTCATTGGTGACAAAGTTTCCCTTCACTTGTTGGATAACTAAATCTGAATCACCCATGATTGAAACCCTGGCAGCTTTTAAGAACTTTACTAACTTGAGGCCTAGTAAAAGAGCTTCATATTCTGCCATGTTATTAGTACATCTGAAATTCAGTCTATAGGCTCTGCCTTCTGCATAGCTATTTTCTTTATTGTGTACCCAAACTCCAGCTCCTGCTCCTGATTTGTTAACTGAACCATCAAATTCAAGGAACCATAGAATATCCTGGTGGAAAGGAGATTTGATGATATGTTCATGGGCTGGTAATGTGAGTAGCAATTGTGGTTTTTTCTCTAGCTTGTCTTCTAGGACAGTCTCATCATTTGATTGGATGTTCTGGACAACTAGGGCAGCAGCAACATCTAGTGTTTGATTGGCTGTTGTTTCATGGGTGGTGAAACTTTCCCTTGAGTCTTTCTCTTGTATGAATATCTTGGTTTCATCCTCATCTTTTGAGGGCATTGTGGTGTCATTGAAGAGAATGTATGAGTCTATGTCTGAATGGATAGCATATATGGGAAAGTTTTGAGGCTTTTCCTCACTGCTGACCATGTATTTCATTAGTGTTTCTCTGTACAGTCTTTTTGGTTGCCCAAAAACAGAGATGGTGGCATATGACATGTCTAATTGTAGGGAACCTTGGAGTTTGGCCCCCCATGATCTTGATAACAGCATCCCATACTTAGGTGGGATATCAGCAACTACCACATCCATTAGGATTGTCTTGTTTGGGTATTGAACCAAAGACACACATAAATCTTTTATGAGACCTAGGCACTTGACTTGGCTAGAATCAAAGGAAAACAGGTCCTTGTATGGTCTTGTTATGTCCAAATTCAGTCTTTCCATGACTGCTTTTGGCATGAGGTTGTGAGAAGCACCTGAATCAAACATTGCATTGTGTAATATTTTATCATGAATATGTAAACTGACATAGAAAGGCAGTACCCCTGTGACTATTGTTTTTCCATCCACTTCTGGGCCAAACAGGAGTTCTGGGGTGTCATCCATCACATTGACATCATCTTTGTTACTAGTGAGTTGAAGGGACTTTTTGATCTGTAGCTTATAGATGTCATGCTTGGCTAGTTCCACGAGAGGAATAGCTATCTTTATTTTGCCAATTTCAGTTTCTAGATCAAAGGATTTTTCAGATTGGGTCCTGGGGTTATAGGTGACAGTCCTCTCCTTATTCATTAAATCTTCTTCTTGATTTTTATCTTGATTTTGGGACTTATCCTTTTTACTCATCTCTTGAGGAGAAAGAGTTGAATGAGGATGAGCAGGGGGAGTGACCATAGGGTGCTGTTTTAAGGACAGTGGTTCAGTGATCTCCTCAACAATCACTTCTTCTGTATGTGAAGTCATTTTGTCATTAGGTTCTATGACTGTAACTCTTTCGGGCTGCTGATTATCCTTTTTCTTTTCAGGCTGTTTAACATTCACAATTCTGCTCCTCAGCTTGTATTGTTTATGGACTTCATAAACAGCAGTGTCATAGCCTTGTTTGAAGTCAAAGGATTCACCTGATTTAGTTTGGAATAGTTTGATTTCATCATCCTCATGATCCTCTTGTGTTAAGAAAACTTGACTTTCACCATCTAGACCCATTAAATTAATCTCAGGATCTTCATTGGGCTCAGCTGATGTGGAAGTTGCTGCATAATTTTCTTGGAAAGGGGGTCTTATGTCTTGGTCAGCACTGGCCTTGCCAATGTTTGGGTTTGGATTTCTCCTAAAATTTGGATTCCTAGGAGGATTGTTTTGTGGTGCTTCCCATGATGCTTTTCTCTCAACTGATTCTACCCTATCACCCAACCTTTTCATACCATTAAGTATTGCATCAAGTTTTTGGTCAAAGGCTGTAGGTTCTTCTTTGTATATGTTTCTCTTTTCCAACCTTGCCCTGTTTCTTTTGGCAATCAGGTTTGCTTCCACTGTGACAGCAGCTTTTTGAGCGTCTTCAAGGGTTTCAGGTTCTCTTTCCTTCAACTGATATGCCATGTCAGGATCAAATCCATCAGGGAATTTGTACAAAGCCAAATCAGGAGGAGGTCTTAGGTTTTATGGTATTGCATTGTACACATTGTTGAATCTAGCACAATACTCCAGAACGGTCTCTTGAGGACCTCTCTTGATTGTTTCATATTCACCAAGTATGTGGAGAGGATCTTTCTTCTTTTCCCATCTAGTAGTAAAGGCTTGATACAGTTCATCAGGAGTTGTAATGGAGTTTGCATTCAGGGATCTAAACCAAGTTCTCACATCCCCGGTTAGGCTTTGAACAAACATCCTCATTCTGACACTGTCATCATCTATTTCATAGGTCTCAAAATGGTCTTGCATCTTCTTCGCATGATGGATAGCTGTCATAGGGCCATTGGAGTCAAAATATGAGATTTTGCTTTGGTAATCTTGAGGTAAAGCTGCAGCATTAGCTGGTATCTGCAAGGGTGCATATCTGTTAGCCATATTTACAGGATTTAGAGGATTAACAGGGGCAGCTGGGATAATAGGAACAGCGGGTACGACAGGGGTGACAAGTGAGGATGAACCTAGAGTGTTGGTCAAGGGGATATGAGCAGTGGATGAGGATGTGAGAGGAGGAGTTTGAGATGTGGACGGTGAGCTAGGGGAACTAGGGGTAGACCGGAAAAGGACCTTGCATGGAGTAGGGATGAGGCTGGGATGATCTGACTCTGAAGTCAAATCAGCAGGTTGCTCCTGCCTTTGCTGCCTCCTAATGTTTCTAGGGATGGTATTTGGATTATCAACAATGATGGGTGGATTAGGGTCAGGATTTGCTCTAGTGTGCCGTGGATTCTTCTTAGGAGCCAGTTTCTAACTGTTTTTTTTTTTTTTTTTTTTTTTTTTTTAGGATTTTGTGGGAAGCTTTTATATCTGCAAGGACTGAATGGAGATTTTAGAATGGCTATATATTCTCAGAGCTAAGATGAAGATTCCCTAAACAAGCTCCTCCTTAAAGCTGTTAATGTGATACAGAAACAGATTAAAGGCCTCTTGGCTGATTTCAGGCTTGATAGTAGCTATGAAAATATATGGTAATTGAAAAAACTCAAGCACTCCCCAGTGGAGTCGCCAATTATGTTAACGCCCAGGTTGTTCCCTATGACTCCCAAGGGAATACGGCCGGGGTAACCACCAACCAATCTGTGGATCACAGCTTCTAGCCAAACTGTAATCAGAGAGGGCTCTCTCTTTATGATTTGTCTCTGTTATGGTGTTGTTTTAGGCTAGCTATTATGCTCAGGTTTTGGTTTATGTTTTGGTTGAAGGATTTCTTTCAGGTCTTATGATGTAGTGTTTAAGGAGTGAAATACCATTGGGCAATGGAGTCTGGAGTTGTGAAATGATTTGATATGCAGGATTGGTGGTGTTCAAACTGCAGGGCCTGTTGTGTATCTTAGACAAACAAACTTAGCTTAAATGGTGATGTATGTCAACCAATAGAAAGCAATTAAGAATTTTCTATTAAGCTGGTGAGGTGAAAGTGAGACACGCTGCACAGGAGCAAACTTGAATTCCTGTGACAAAGGCCACTGTGAAAGATGTATTCTGAAAGTGCAGCAGTTAAGAATTACACTTATCAAGATTGCATCTGAAGAAAACATTCATTAACAACGCAGATTGAACTCAGGGTATTCATTGAATAAATCCTGAAAGTTATTCTTTTTCCTTGTTGCTAGATATTTAAAGTGAGATAACATATGGACTTTAACAAACAAAATACATAACAGAGAGAGTTACAGAGACTTATTGTATGGCGAAATACACAGGAATCCAGCAGTTTCCAACAGACACCAGTACGCATTCAACACTTCAGAAATCCGAGAAATTCCATCACTTTCTTTATTAACTTCTGAAAGGATTACAGCATAAGAACTTCTTCAGGAGAAATCAACAACAACCCTTGCAAGCTCATGCGAAGGGGACTTTATAGGAATGTTTATACAAAATATCTCAGGCATTGAGTCATCTGAGAGAGAAAATATCTTCATAGATTCGTACAGAAAGTAGAAAAGAAGTTATTGCAACTTTGAATGCAGCATAAATGCTCTTTATGTCTGTCAGAGGATAATTTGACCTTTGGAGGTCATTGAGTCGGTTGAGCCGCTTTGCTTTAATGCTGAATAACGCGTCTTTATTTCTTGCTGCGCTGTATTTTCTCGGCCCTGCCACCTGTAGTTTTCTATTTCTGCTTTGTTGGTCGATACATCCGCTGAGTTGGCTCAGCTTTAATCCACAATGCATGCTGATTTTGTTAAACTGTGCTCTGCATGACAACTGATATATTTTTTAAGAAACAAAAATTGGTGAGTGGCTCCCTGTTTACAAAATCTTCTGTATTGCATCTGTCCACCAGTCTTGTGTAGGGAGTTGATGCCTGAGAATTGCATCCATAGTCTCCTCTGCCTCTGTATATTTGAAAAAATTGGGAGCCACCTCAAACAGGTGATTGATCTCATGCATTATAAAAAATAGATGTTCTACCTTGTTGTAGATAGTCTGTCCTGTAGCTGGCCCTATTTCTTCTGAGTTGCTGGGCTTCTCATTGATTTCGTTTGTGGCAAATGCATTCACTCTTTTGGCATACTGCTCATGAATGAGCAATCTCCCTGCGCTGTTCAGTAAGCTAGGGAGTCCTCTGTTTTGCAGCACCAGGAATTTATCCATGAACCTCTTCACCTCAGTCTGCATATCCTGGGTTCTTCTTTCCAATGTCTGCACTAAGTTTCTCAGTGTGAGAACCCTTTTGACCATTTGGATAGTCTCAGTTCTATTTGTAATTCCCATGGTAACTAACTAAGAACTTGTTTTATGGTTAAGTACATTGATCATTCTGGTGGCCACTTCAGGCATATTGCTCAATAAAGCTCTTGATCTGTGAACCTCCTTTTGTGCCTATGGAATGAGCTCTAATTGCTCATGGATTGTCTCAATATATGGCCATTGCTCATTGATAGATTGACCAATGTTAGCCCACGGCACTATTTTAAGCTCAGCCACCACCTTATCCAACTTGAGCTCATTCTCTAGCTCTTTGATCTTGTCTTTAAGGGCTTTGATTTCCCTGCCCTTTTCTGCCACTTCTCTCTTTGATTTATCATGCCTGTCATTGACTTTGGCTAACTTTTCCCTGATCTCATTTAACTCTGTCATTTGAGCTTCCAGGATTTGGATTTCATTCTTCAGCTTTTGCATATCCAGGCTTTGGGCCTGCTCTGTAGTTGTTGGCGCTGTTGAAGTAGATGTTGCTGTCTGTTCAGTCTGTTGAGGAGGAGGAGCAGTAATAGGGGCAGTTTCCTCAAGATTTATGATCTGAGGAGGAGGCTGGGAAGTTTGCCCTTCTTCTCTTTGTTTTAAGGCTGCCTGTAGTGCTGTTTTTTCAGCCTCCGATTCTCCCAGCTTCTCTTGAGTTTGGATCAGCTGCTTGTATAGAGTCATCAACAAAGCAGTTACCTCTTGATCATGTCTTTGCTGGGCAACATCATCTGTTTGAGGGTGAATTGTGGCTGGAAGTTTAATCTTTCTCCTCAAAGCTGCCATGTCTTCATCCCTCAGCTTTAGTATCTCTTGTATGCCCTTGATATCTTTGGGATCATGCCCAATCTCTATGATGATATCCTCTAAGGACCTTATTCTGTTGTCCTTTGCCTGGGATGATGCTCTCTCCAACTCTAGTTGAGAGGCTGTATTATTAAGGCTATTCTGTAGCCTGTAGTTATCCAATGTTTGGTCTGCTAAGGAAGCATAGACCATCTCACCTGTTTGCTTGTGCAGTTCTATCTTATCCATTGGGTGGATATCTTTGGCAAGGATTTCCAGGTTAGTCCTTAAGTAGTCAGAGGCAGATTGGGGCTGCACTGTTGTTGGCTTAAAATGACTCATGATCATTTTGCCTTCCTGCACATCAAAGGCAGACATGAGTCTTTGTTGATTGGTGGGAGCCATATTTACAGATGGTTATACAGTTGTATTTTGATGGGCTCATTTCTCCTCTTAATGTCTATAAATTGCTGCTTGATGCTCTTTTCTCCTTCCCTTTGCTGGCTGGAGGAGCTGACCTCTCCTCCCACAGTTCTGTCCTGTTCCTGCTGGCAGGAACTGGCTGAAGCTTCTCTGTTGGGTGGGCCCATACCAAAAGATTTTCCCATTGGCATCTCTTCTTCTGAGAAGGGATTGACTCTCTGTCTTTTCTCCCCATGAGTTGCTGATGTTGTCAGGGGAGTCTCTCTGTCCCTTTTTTCTGAAAATAAATGTATCCTCCTTTTGAGGAGTTTGGAGGATTGTTGCATCAGGTGAAACTTCTTGCCTTGGAGGCATATTCTGTTCAGTGGTCTTGGGGTTTTCCACTGTTCCTTCTTGTTGGGCAGGCTGTTCCTGCCTTTGTTCTTTCTGTTGTTGTTGTTCTTCTTACTGTTGTTCCATCTCTTCTTGTTGCTGCAGCAATGTTTCCACTTGTTATTCTGTCAAAGGAGGTGGCTATTCCACCTGCTTTTCTTTGCCTTTGCTGGTTGTCTGTGCAGTATTCCCGGCAGCTTGCTGATGTGTTGTTGATGATGAAGTAGTTGCTCCGAGTTGCCTTTTATATGAGGGGGGAACCTGTGCACAAGTTTCCAAGTCAGCTTCCTTTTGAACATTTCTAGCCTCTCTTTCTAGCAGCTCTTTATCAGTAAATTCCTCTTCTAGGGTACCCTCTTCCCAGCTCAATGTATTGGCGTATTTCCCAATCTCAGGCTACCTCACATGTGAATAGGTGCCCAATTTGTATCTTATCCTCCTGAGGGAAACAAAATGATTGGGGTCATATGGTACCCACTCAAAACTAGTTTGCAGCTTGAGTCCCTCTAGGATCTCATCCGCCTCTTTCCATCCTTCCTCTCTTTTGTTATATAGGAAAGGGCCCAGCTGGCTCCTTACCTTCAACTGTGCCTTCTTGTTCTTACTTTGGAAGTGGAGGTAGTCGGCATTCCCAAATTGCCCTAAGTATTCTAAGGCAAACAGTCTCATGGGGACATACCTTGGCAGCCTATAAGGCTTCAACTGACAGCCATAAACTCTGATCACTGTGTGGTGTTGGTAAAAGTACCAATTACCAATCCTGTAGGTTTTGTTCAGATGGAGAATTCTCCTCATGTCATCAGTTAACCTTGGAGGAGGAACACCATACAATACTGTGATAGCTGGATAAATGAACGATTCTATGAACTCACAGTATGTGTATGGTGATACAGAGGTATGATGAAAAACAGAGGTCCAAAACACAACTGACCTTGGATTCCCCTGGGCATTAACTTGTTTCAGGGGAATGGGAAAGCTGGCTGGTTGATAAAATAAGAATAGATGGTAAATGTATGAAGAGTATCTAAACAATCTCTCCCTTGGCAAATTCATTAGCTGCTCATGGATCTTGTCTGCTATGTATGTGGCATAGTCATAATGTACAGCTGGAGGCTTTCCAGGAGAGAATATAGACAGCATTTCCATTATGATTTCATCCACATCCTCCATTCCCTTGAACCCTAGGACATAGCTGATCAAATCTACTAGCATTCTGCCCAATTCATTCAAGTAATGATATCCAATAGGGGAAGTTCTGATGGCTTCAGAGCCTGACTGTACAAACAGCTGGTTGATTTTGATGACTTGGTCATTTGACAACTTATTCCCCTTCTTTATCAAGTTCTGCATGTGGAGGGGGGTCAATGGTTTTGTTGTGTGGAAATGCAGCATCTCATTTATGCTTTCTGGGGTGATATGGAACAGAATTGAGCCTATAGGGCTGAGGACAGCTCTTTGGCCTGGATCATAGCACTCCTGGCATCTGTAGATCAACTCTGGCATAGAATTTACCTGGGGGAGGTTGTAGATGGGCAAGTTTGAATCCCAAATCCCTAGGATATCAGCTCCACTAAGGTGCTGGGCTTTCAACTCATTTAGCATCTGAATATTGTATTTGGAGCCTAATGGAAACCAGTCTAACATTTGATAATCCATATCTCCCAGGGCTTTCCATTCCAACTCCCTATGAGGGGCATTGAGAGGTTTGATGTTCAATGCAATTGGTGTCTCCATGGTCTATTAAGCTTTTCGAACTGTAATTGAACTGTTTGAAGTGAGCAGACCAACCCAGGGATGATTTCTTACAATGAAAGTGAGTTTCAGGTAGCAGAGGGAGATTTGATCCAACAGCAATTGAAATACTGTTTGAATTAGGAATAGGACCACTGTCAGGTTTCACTCTGTGTCTTGTGGCAGGTTTTTAATGGACTAACCCACTGTCTCACGATTGCGCGAGCAGTTTACAGTTTTTTGATAGGAACTCGGGAATTAAGGCTCAGCTAGTGTTTTTCGACCTTGCAGTTGTAAATAGAGGTGTTGCAGAGGGAAATTGCCGGTGAAATTGTGAGTTTCAGTGTTCCTTAAGCCTTCTGAGTAATTTACAGTCAATTTAGGCATATGGAGGATGAACGGCGAGAAATACCTGGCAAACAGCGCGCAGTGGTCGTAAATGTGGGTGGAATTGGTGCTCTGGAGGTCTTCAGGTTGATTCCAGCGGGGTGGCGCAGTCTTGAACGTAAAACACCATGCAGAAGAAGCAATAGCAAATAAGCAGAAAGTATGAAAAAACGCGATTTTTGGCCATAATATGGATTTTTTGCAATTTGGCGCCTTTTCTGTGATGACGTCAGCATGACGTCATAGGGTGGGGTCAAGCTCGGATGACGTCAGCATGACGTCATCAGGTGAGGTGGCGGGCTACTGTTGGTCCATGTGGATGATGCTGTGGCAGGTGAGTTGGCCCAGAAGCGGACAAAAGTGCTGATGCGATGGCAGGACGGAGATGTCGTGGGCATGACGTGGCACTGGCAAACCGGGCGGTAATGCTCTGACGGTTACGGTTAAGCGCTAGCTGTTATGGTTTCTCGGGGCGGTTTGGATACGGACCAGATCTTGTCAGAAGGCGCTCCGAGAGTCCTGAACGGGTGACGCGTGGCCGCGCCCTGACGTATCGCTACGTCATTTTCTCGGGCGCTAAACCTCTGTCGTGGGGGCCGCTCCGATATCAATAAGGACCGTCGGATCCCGTGGGTCCGATCCGACGGTTGACGGGATGATGACATGATAGGTGGATACGGATGCGGGCGCGGTATTATTTAATATTTATTTTCGGGATGCGCGCTTAGGCGGAAGACCATCGGGGTATGGTGCTTTGTAAGGTTTTTCAATGTAATTTAAAAAATCAACTGTGCGCGCAGAAACTTTGGATAAGTGCCAAAAGGTGGGTTTTTTGGATTTTTTATAATTTCAAAGGGGTTTTATGGGTAAAGGAGATTTATAATGGTTTTCAATGCGCAATAATGCAGGCCCGATACTTAGGATAAGCGAACAAAGTGGGTATTTTGGGTTATTTTTGCAAATGAAGCGGGTATAGGTAAAACAAGGTCATTTATGAGGCTCTTTTGGAAAATGACGTTTTCTAAGGGGCCAAATGACTTCAGAAGAGGGAAGGGGGTTGGACTTAGGTTCATCAAGATGACCAGGTGTCATTTGATCCCTGACACAGAACTTATTGGCTATAATACCAGGGGAGGGATATTTATACAAAATTTGGGGTTTATACACCATGGTGTTAATACTAGTAGGGGAAAGGTAATATAGGGGATTTACATAGTAAAGTTAGAGTTAATATGGGGGAATTGAGTGAAGGGAGAAAACACTAAGTTTGTTTGAGACTAACTTAGTTTAGGGAGTAGATCAAAATGAAAAGAATTTTTAGACAAGAAATGTGGCTTCTAAAAGATTAAGAACCACCATGAAACCATAATCTTCTTCCATGAATCTCAGCTGATGGGGGAGTGTTAGCAATGAAGTGGAAAAGGGGAAGAAGGGAGGTTAGAGATGCTTCCTGCTTGCTGCAACTTGATGAAGAAGAACACCTTCTCAATTGTTTTGACTTTGCTTTAGTACACAAAGTTAACATACCTGCAATGGTAAGGATAACCTTTCTGGAACCCCAACTACTTACCCAGCTACTTTGTCTAGCATTTTTTGTTTCTTCTTGGAGGGTGCACTTGGACTTGCAGACCCTTACTTGCCTTTTCTTTTCTTTGGCTTTTTCTTTTGTTTTTCTATCTACTTCTACCCTTATTTCTTCCAAGGTCCCAGATTAAGCAGTTGGGAACCTTAATTTCTCTACCTAAGCTATTTGTCTGCCAAGATTAAACAGTTTGGACAGACTTCTTTCTCTATTCTACAACTGGAAATTTAAACCATGGAATGACCCAGTTTAGACTGTTGGACCATCCATCAAAATTGGGACACATTAAGCTATTTACACACCTTGTACTCCTTTGGAAATATGGGATCTTTGCATAATCAAAGCAGAGCATATTTGGAACTTCTATAGCCATCATGAAATATGAAACCTATTGGTATAGGTAGCTAACACAACAAAAGTACAATCTAATTTTCAATTCAAAACTTGGTCAACCTAAACTAACAACATATCACAAATCAAACCTAGTCAAACAAGCCTAAATTCGACCTCCTGTAGTTGCCCATAGATATTATCAACCTTGAGTCAAAGAGACCAAATTTCAGCCTTGTGTTGCTACACATAAGCTTGGTCAAACTACCTAGAACAGAACTCAGTCAACTACCTTAGAAATTTTGGTCATACTACCTCATAAATTTTGGTCAAACTACCTCAGAAATTTTTTTCAAACTTCCTCAAAAGAAACTCAGTCAAAATTGGTCAAACCAACCTTAGAAATTCTCTTCCAATGTTGGTCAATGTTGGTCATAATTATGTCAAACTTAAATCTTCTTATTTATCTTCTTCACACGTGTGAACAGAAGAATATCTGATTTTTCTTAGTGTGATCCTTATTGTCAAAATGAGGGAGGTCAAAGTGGTATATATAGTGGTCAAAATAAGTGGCTTTGACCAAGGGTAATATCCATTCACATAGTGGGTCCAACTTGAGCAATTGGGGCCAACTTGAGCATCTTAAAATTAAATTTCATTTCATTTCTTAACCAACATGTGTAGCTATGGAATACCGACTACAGCTATCGAAAAATCAACACTCCCTCTTAGCTAGGGAGGTATTCACCTTGACTTCCTCATATGTCCTCTTTGTTGAATAATTTATCCATCTCAAAAAAATATTGAATGAGTTCGATATGTTAAAGTATCCATCCATTTCATGTTCTATTCCAGAACCACATGGAAAGCATCTTTCATCAGTGTCATGCAAAGGATCTAGTTACCCACTAACGAAATATCCTTTGCAAAGTATCTAATCACTAGAGTAAACACAAGACTAGTCATGGGTCACCAACTATCCAAATCGTCACTTGGAACTAGGTATCCCTGACCAATGGTTAAACCCTTGGCCAATTTACCATTCACTCATGTTGTCACATGATACTTGAATAGTAAAACACTTTCCCGATGCTATCGGGCACTCACTCTACCCATTAGCCAAGTAACCCTCATTATGGTCATAATCTTCTCAATGGGGGAGCTCTCTGAGCCCTTATGCTCTATGGGCCAATATCCCTAGCCACATTACATGGAACCTGGTCAACACACTTGATATAATGAGAATATCTTCCCTTGATGTTATAACATCAACACTCCCTCTCACCAAGGGAGGCATTCTCAACCACTCTAACCTTGTCGATGAAGTAGAAAAACTTCATCTAGGACAAAGGCTTTGTGAGAATGTCAGCAACCTGCTAATTTGTAGAAATGTATTAGAATCTCACTACTCCCTTCTATACCATGAATGTAATGGTACTTGATCTCAATGTGCTTCAACCTAACATGGAAAAAAATGGATTTTCCAAAAGCTTCACATTGCTTTAATTATCACGGTTGTCTCCATCACTTGATTAAACGATCTTATGAGTAGCTTCCAAATCCACAATACTTCACAACTTGGAAAAATAGTTGCAATATACTTAGCCTCTGCAATGTTGAGTGCTATAGATGTTTGCTTCCTGATCATCCAAGGTATCATAGAAGAATCCAAACTGAAGCAACATCTTGATGTGCTCTTCCTGTGTATTGCACTCTTTGCCCGATCTGAATCTGTATACCGCTACAGTTGTCCTTCATAAGTTGAGACATATCTTAAACCATATCCAATTGTACCATGTTAGTACCTTAACACATGTTTTGTCGTATGCCTTGTCTCAACCATAAATTGATTGGATTCCTTCACTAGATTCATCACCATAGTTGCTTTTCAGTCACCCTGATTGGGTATTTCCTCAGACACTAAAATATATCTTGTTGTGGAAATATTGGTTGCCCCCTCTGCCATTGTTGCTTCCTAATCACTAAAGGATGTATGTTTTCTGGCATGGTCCACTAATAGAAGGCATATTTATCTTAGAGACTTCACATCTCTGAGCGTTTAGTATGACAATCTTAATCCCATGACATCAATTTGGACATATGGTCTTTCCACTTTACTTGATTGTATGTACATCATGGGATCCACCAAATATGGATCAAAGCCTCATAGCTTCTTCAGATTGGTCACCATGGGAGTGGCCATGGATTTCTAATCCATCATACCAAATATCTAAATGATATCAATAGTATACTTCCCTTGACTAAGGAATTAATGCATCAAAACTAGATCTTTCATCTTGAACTTAGAGGTCCACTCTCATTGAAATAGGGATTCCTAAGGTAACCTTGATTGCTTCCTCTATCATGAAAGCAAATCCTCTTGCCAGTGTTGATTACTTTGTCGAGTGAGTCCTTCTATTACCATTAGAAACAAGTCATATAATAAAAATATCAACCTTGTAGTAAAGGTGGGATCAAAATTACACTTAGTGAAGCCAAGACTCATCATAAATCCTGTTGGAAAATACTGAAAGGGGGGGTGAATCAGTAATCCTTAGCAATTAGCACTTTTAAATCTTTTTAGAGCATTAGTTAATCTTTAATTATCATTAATGTTTATGCAGTAACAATAGTGAATAAAAGAACACAGGAGGCACAAAAATTTTAGGTGGAACACCCCCTCCAGGTCAAAAACCACTGAACGCTTTTCTCATAATTCTTTAATCTTCAACTCCAATTGAAAAGAAAGCTCCAACTTCCTAGAATCTAGAAAATAATTCTTCTCCAGCTCCCACTGGATGGACGCTCCAATGTTGGATATTCTTCAGTAGTCAACTTAACGGATGCCCCAACACCCAATAAGCAACAACTAACCCTAGAACCACCCTACCACCCTAAATTTTTCATAGGCTTGAACATATTGGTGACTTCATGCACCAGCCTAGTACCCCCCTACCACCCTATAGAAGAATAAAAGAAGAATGGATTCCCGTACCAGGGAAAATGGTCCACTTTACAATGATATAGAATGATGTAGAAGAAGAAGACACACTAGACCATAACCCCAACTATGACACAACCACTTAATGATGATCCTAGACCTCCCGACACTACCTCTTCCACTGTTGGCAGATAGACACTTGTACAACTTTTACAATGATGCTTTTACAATGACTCTTGGCAATGATTGTATGCAGTGCTTCCCACTTGAAGACTTCATGTGGTGAACTTCTTGTTGTTGTTCTGCACCTTGATTGCTACTCTTGTCATGCTACCCTTTCTCACTCTTCAGAACATTAGATTATGCATTGAGTCTTCTCTTGATGAATATACAATGCCTACAAAAAGTCTTCAAAGAAATACCCATGACATGATAATAGAAAAACTTACCTCATCCTGCAGAACATATGTTAGCGCTAAACAAAAACAAAAAGTTAGAATACAAAGAAACTAATGCAATTATGATATGAACATGCATATACAGAAGATACTTACCTATAGCTTACCTCTGTTGCATCATTTTGTTGCGCCTTGCTCTTTGCTGCCCTAGAAAGTTTGGTCCTTTGCACCCCTTAACAACACTTGATCTAGTTTTTCTTGCCTTCTAGGATCACAATATTTAATATGATGTATCTCTATGATTTAGATCCCAAACACGTGACCTTAGGTCCTATAGAAGCCCTCTAAGTCTTCTTTCCAATGCCATAGATCTAACCCGATTTGGACTCTTCAAGGCAAAATTATGTCCAATCTCTCACAATGACCTAATTATGGATTAGTTCAGTAGAGCGAACTTGTACGACGTACCACGTCTCATTGTTTCCTCTTTAGGCTCTGAAATTGATACACAAAAAACTAAAGTCCGTGCATTGTCCACCACTTTTTACATAATTCTAATCCTCTTCTCTGAGAGAGAGTTATGACAATTTTCCCAAGGTCACTTCTTTGAGATGAAATTCAGCACCCTGCAAAATCCCTAACTGCCACAGATCATATCTCTGAAAATATAGCGAAAAAATATCTGAAATTCGGTCACAACGTTCATCGGGATTGCAAATCAAATGGGTTTTAATTTTAGAATCTAATACTTTGTAGAAATTAAGTTATAGATAAAATTCCACAATCACTCCATTTGGAGGATATATGAGATTTCTTTTTATAGAGTTGAGAGGGGCTTATATAGAGAATGTTGGAGGGATTTTAGGAGCTTAAAAAATTATTAATTATTGACTATTCAATGACGAAAACCAATTATGAGTGCCATTCCACAGCCCCATACGGTTTTAGCCCACTAACTATGGTTACTAACTTCAAACATGAATATCTCTCAAACCGTGAAGAATTACTTGGCATGCCATATATCAACGGAAACATCTCGACGATTAGAATCTATATAGAAGATCCTTGACTCAAAATAGAGTAAGTTTTCAGGTCAAAATTCCCTTGCAAGATCAGGGTATCCCCTGGTGCTACTTGGGTTGACATCAATGACAACCTTAGATCATCTTTAGATCAACAATCTCCCCCTTTGGCATTGATGGCAACACAAGTACTCCCCTCGCGATCAGGGAACCCCCTCCTACTACCTTCTCTCCCCCTTTGACATCAATGTCAAAGGGTAACTCCCCCTAACACACAACCATCCTGTGGACCTGTACACACTTCCACTCCCCCTTTATTTTTTGAATAAGGAAAATCTAATGAGAAATTGGGAGAATCCCAAGCTTCTAGTGAAGATATTCGAATGCTTCACAAGGTAAAGGTTTAGTGAAGATATCAGTGATTTGTTCTTTTGTACCAACATATTCAAGTTTGATATTATTTTTAGCAACTTTTTCTCTAACAAAATGATATTTTATCGGAATGTGTTTTGTTTTTGAATGCATGACAGGATACTTGGAGATGTTGATGGTATTGGTGTTATCACAGAAGATGGGAATAAGCTCACTAAATTTTACTTGAATATCTTGCAAAGTTTGTTTCATCCAAAGGACTTGAGTACAACAAGATGTTGCCGCAATGTATTCTGCTTCCGTTGTAGATAACAAGATTAAGGTTTGCTTTTTGCTCAACCATGATACGAGACAACCACCTAGATAGAATTTTGCTCCACCAGTACTCTTACAATCATCAATGCTTCCTGCCCAATCTGCATCTGTAAAGGCTTGAATAATGAGATTGTTTCCCTTGGGATACCACAAGCCATATTTTGTTGTGCCCTTTAGATATCGAAGAATTCTTTTGACGGAAATAATATGTGATTCTTTTGGTGCTGCTTGGAATCTTGCTACTTGTCCAACTGCTTGCATAACATCTGGTCGAGAGGTTCTTACATATATAATACTACCAATCATATATTTGTACAACCTCTGATCCACATCCTTAGATGATTCATCTATGCTCAATTTGCAACCTGTTACCTTTGAAGTAAGGACGGGTTTGCAATCTTCCATTTTGAATTTCTTGAGAATTTCCTTGATGTAATTGGTTTGACATATAAATATTCCTTTCTCTTGATGAAATATTTGAATCCCTAAGAAGTATGTCAACTCACCAAGTAAATACATCTCGAACTCACTTTGCATCTTTGTAGCAAAGTTCTTACTTAGTCGATCATCATTGCTACCAAAGATTATATCATCCACATATACCTCAACGATTGTTAAATTATCCTTATCTATTTGTACGTAAAGATTGTTATCAGCAGTACCTTTCTTGAACCCTTGTTGACATAGATATCTGTCAAGATGAGCATGTCATGCTCTAGGAGCCTGCTTGAGACATACAGAGCCTTCTTTAACCTGCAAACATAGTCTTCTTTTTCTGATAGTAGAAAACCTTGAGGTTGTTCGATGTAAACTTATTCTTCTAATTCTCCATTCAGAAATGCTGACTCAACATCCATTTGGTAGACTTTTATTTTTCTGGCAAATGGTGCAAATGTTTCATCAAAATTAATTCCTTCCACTTGTGCATAGCCTTTGCAAACCAATCTTGCTTTGTTTCTGTTAACATGTCCATCTTCATTTAATTTTTTCCTGAACACCCATTTAGTCCCAATGACATTTTTATCTTTTGGTCGTGGAACTAATTCTCAGGTGTTATTCTTCTCGATTTGATCCAATTCTTCATTCATAGCTACTACCCAATGTTCATTCTGGCTGGCTTCCTCAAAACTAATAGGCTCAAAGGTTTCTATAAAAGCAGTGTGAGCTTGTTGTGATGAACGAAGTTGTCGACCTTTTCTTGTTCCAATTCCTTCATTTATGTCACCAATGATTTGATTTGATGGATAGTTCTTTTGAATCCATTCTTTTGTTCTCTTTGGAGGAGCTTCTTGTTGTTTTTCCTGTATATCTTGTTGATCATTATTTACTTCTTCCTGGTTGACAGTTTCTTCTTGTTCTAGAATTTTCTTTGTACATTTTTTAGCCTCTGTCTCAAGCTTCAAAGATTCTAGATCCTCATCATTGTTCGTTAAAACACTACCTTCGTCAAATGTAACATTTATTCTCTCCACTATCTGTTTTCGTCTTAGATTATAGCATTTATTGCGTGAGTAACCAACAAAGATACCTTCATCAACACGCGATTCAAACTTACCCAACTTTTGATCTTCTCTTTTGATATAACATTTGCTTCCGAAGATTCTGAAATATTTTACATTAGCCGGTTTTCCTTTCCATAATTCATATGGGGTCTTACTGCAATTATTTTTGAGAAGACTTCTGTTGATAATGAAGACTGTCGTATCAATTGCTTGAACCCAGAATTTTTCATCCAATTTTAAGTCCTTCAGCATTGTTCTACCCATTTCCTGTACAGTTCTGTTCTTTCTTTCAACAACTCCATTTTGCTAAGGTGTTTGTGCTATTGAAAATTGTCTTTTTATTCCATTTTCATCACAGTATTGTTGAAATAATTTGGAAGTGAATTCTCCACCATTATCTAATCTTAGACACTTTATTTTTAAATCAATTTCATTTTCAACCAACTCCTTGTAGATCTTAAAGCACTCAAATGCTTCAGATTTTTTCTTTAGGAAACTGACGGCTGTCATCCTGGTATAGTTATCTATCATTAACATGAAATATAATTCTCCATCTAAGCCTTTTGTTCCCATAGGACCACATATATAAGTATGTATCAATTCCAATGGATGTGATGCAAAGTGTTCTTTTGTTTTAAAACCGCATTTTGTCTGATTTCCATGCTGATAGGCCTCACATAGTGTGTTGGAAGGTTTTGAGATTTTTGGCATTTCTCGTACTGCTTCCTTTTTGCTTATCCTAACAAGGTTGTCAAAGTTTATTTGACCCGTTCGTTTGTGCCATAACCAGCTTTCATCTTCTTTAGCTAGTAGACATTCTTTAGTTGCTTCATCCAGAACATATATGTCATTTGGAACTCGACTTACTGTAGCCATGTTTTTACCATACCTTCCTTTCCTGATTTCACATTTTGTGGAGTTGAATAACATTGTGTGTCCTTGATCACACATTTGTCCAACACTGAGTAGATTGTGATTCATGTTTTCAACCAATAGAACATTCTTGGCTAGAGCATCTTTTCTTCCGATACTGACGGTACCTAATCCTATAACATTTGATGATCCATCATTTCCAAAGGACACGGTTCCATCCTTCTTCTCTTTCAGGGATACAAATTTCTTTCTATCTCCAGTCATATGCGTTGAGCAACCACTATCGGCATACCACACATATTTGTTGTTTTGAGCCTTGACAGCTAGAGCACAATTATCAGTGTTCTTCTTCTTCCATTTTCATTCGTTCTATCGCTTCGAATATTCTTCTGGAGGATTTTCAAGTCTACAGTCTCTGGCTATGTTTCCAAAGTTTCGACATTTGTAACACTCAATATTAATTCTTAAATGTTCAAATCTATTGATGTTTCGTTGAGCCCTGGCAGGTTGATATTTGACAGATCTCTTGGAATTGTATTGGTTCCTAGGGTACGTGCGACATTCTACAACTTTATGACCAAATTTTCTACATGAATAACAATAGCCATGAAAAATATGTTGGTACCTGGATGGAAATCTTCGTTGGGGAATTGTCTTCCAAGGTTGTTCTTGTGAATCTTGTCCAATGAAGTCTACATGCCTGTCAGATCTCATAGGTTCATTGTATTTTGTTATAGAAGGTCCTACTTCTTCTTCTTTGTAACCGAGGCCAGTTTTGTCGTTGTAAGATTGTTGATTGTTGATGAGTTCTTCCAATGCCCTTGAGCTGTTGGCATAGTTTTGGACAGTTTTTCCCTTCTTCACTTCCTTACGCAGCGAGACTACTTCAGCTTCTAATGCTTCCCTTTCTCGATTGCTTTCTTCCAACTTCTTTTGAAGTGACTCTTCAATACATTTGTGTTCTTCAACTTCAATTTTGAGACCTTGAACTTGTTCTTCAAGAGTGTTGGAATGGATCTTCTCAGCCTTGAGCTCTTTTATAAGCTTGATTGCCTCCTTAGAAAATTCTTCTATGGTCAACCCTTCTTCTTCGTTGTTTGATACCTCTTGTTTATTGTGCTTGGCCATAAACAATACTCTCTCATTGGCTTCTTCTTCACTGTCATTTTCTTCATCGGATGATGAGCTATCTTCTTTAGAGAGAAAGTTCCTTTTGAATCCTTTCTTCTTGCCTTGCTTGTTGAATTTCTTAAAGCCTTTCTTTCCTTTTGAGTTTCCATCACTTTTGTTCAGACATTTTGTTGTGAAATGCCCAACCTCACCACAACCAAAACATATCAATGGAAGTTTACCTTTGAATATTCCCTTACCAATTTTTAGTTTTCTCGTAAAGTAAGCATATTCTCCATCTGAAAAACCTTCTTCATCATCTTCCTTTTCTTCACACTTTTAGGTACAGGTGCAGGTCTTTGCCTTTGAAGGTTGTTTGTCCTTACTTGTTTTCTTAGATGCAGCAATGCAGTTTCTAGATGCGAAGTACCCTCTTCTTCATCAAGTCTCATTTCATATATTATGATAACTCCATGTAATCCCTCTTTGTTGAGTTTTTCTATATTTGCACTGTATTCTAAGACCGATAACTTTGGGTTGAATCTTCCTGGTAACGTTCTAAGAATATTTCTTATAATAGTCTTCTGGTCAACAGGCTCTCCCAATCCTTCCAGAGTGTTGGTTATTTCATCAACGTGTTGGAAGTATGCAACAATGTTGTCATCTTCTTTCATTTTAAGTTGCTCAAATTTTTCTCTATAGATTTGAAGCTTTGCTTCTTTGACATTTGATTCACCTGCATATATATTCTCAAGCTTGTCCCATACATTTTTGGTGTTTTACAAGCCAACACCTTATGATAAGCAGATTCAATAAGTCCACTGATAATAATATTCTTTGCTCTTACATCATTTACCAAATTCTTTTTACCTTGTTCATCTGCGGCTGGTGTAAAGCCATTTTGAACAGTGTCCCATACTTCATAACCTTGCGCCAAGAGATAGACCTCCATTCTTCCTTTCCAAAGTGCATAATTATTTTCATTGAATAGAGGTACACCATTCTTGGTATGCTCCATGATCTCCTTCCGTTTGTTAAACTACTATTGAAGGAACCAAGCTCTGATACGAATTGTTGAAAAATACTTAGAGGGGGGGGGGGGGGGGGGGGGGGGGGGTGAATCAGTATTCCTTAGCAATTAGCACTTTTAAATCTTTTCAGAGCATTAGTTAATCTTCAATTATCATTATTGTTATGCAGTAACAACAGTGAATAAAAGAACAAAGGAGGCACAAAAATTTTAGGTGGAAAACCCCCTCCGGGTCCAAAACAACTGAACGCTTTTCTAATAATTTTGTAATCTTCAACTCCAATTGAAAAGAAAGCTCCAACTTCCTAGAATCTAGAAAAGCATTCTTCTCCAGCTCCCACTGGATGGACGCTCCAACGCCTGAGATTCTTCAGTAGTCAACTGAACGGATGCCCCAACACCCAATGAGCTACAACTCACCCTAGCACCACCCTACCACCTTGAATTTTTCACAGGCTTGAACCTGTTGGTGACTTCATGCACTAGCCTAGCACCACCCTACCACCCTATAGAAGAATAAAAGAAGAATGGACTCCCGTACCAGGGAAAATGGTCCACTTTACAATGATATAGAATGATGTAGAAGAAGAAGACACACTAAACCATAACCCCAACTATGACACAACCACCTAATGATGATCCTAGACCTCCCGAAACTACCTCTTCAACTCTTGGCAGATAGACACTTGTACAACTTTTACAATGATGCTTTTACAATGACTCTGTACAATGATACTTTTACAATGATTGTATGCAGTGCTTCCCACTTGAAGACTTCATGTGGTGAACTTCTTGCTGTTGTTCTGCACCTTGATTGCTACTCTTGTCATGCTACCCTTTCTCACTCTTCAGAACATTAGATTATGCATTGAGTCTTCTCTTGATGAATATATAATACGTGCAAAAATTATTCAAAGAACTACCCATGACATGATAATAGCAAAACTTACCTCATCCTGTAGATCATATGTCAGTGCTAAACAAAAACGACAAATTAGAATACAAAGAAACTAATGCAATTAAGAGATGAAAATGCATATACAGAAGATACTTACCTGTAGCTTACCTCTGCTACATCATTTTGCTGCACCTTTCTCTTTGTTTCCCTAGAAAGTCTGGTCCTTTGCACCCCTTGACAACACTTGATCTAGTTTTTCTTGCCTTCTAGGAGCACGATATTTAATCTGATGTATCTCTGCGATTTCAGATCCCCAACATGTGATCTTAGGTCTTGTAGAAGCCCTCTGAGTCTTCTTTCCAATTCCATTGGTCTGACCCAGTTTGGACTCTCCAAGACAAATTTATGGCCAATTTCTCACAATGACCTAATTATGGACTAATTCAGTATAGATAACTTGTATGACATACCACATGTCACTGTTGCCTTCTTCGGCTCTGAATTGATACACAAAAAACTACAGTCCATGTACTATTTGCCACTTTTTACAGAATTCCAATCCTCTTCTCTGAGAGAGATTTATGACGATTGTCCCAAGGTCACTTCTTTGAGATGAGATTCGGCATCCTGCAAAAACCCTAACTGCCATAGATCATATCTCAAAAAATATAGTGAACCAAGATCTGAAATTCAGTCAGGACATTCATCAAGATTGCAAATCAATTGGGTTTTAATTTAAGAATCTAAGACTTCACAAAAATGAAGTTATAGCGAAAATGCCACAATCACTCCATTTGGAAGAAAATATGAGATTTCTTTTTATAGAGTTGAGAGGGGCTTCTATAGAGAATATTAGAGGGATTTTAGGATATTAAAAATTTATTAATTATTATCTAGTCAATGACAAAAACCAATTATGAGTGCCATGCCACAACCCCATAGGGTTTTAGCCCACTAACTAGGTTACTAACTTCAAACATGAATATCTCTCAAACCATGAAGAATTACTTGGGATGCCATATATCAACAGAAACATCTCGACAAGTAGAATCTATCTAGAAGATCCTTGACTCAAAATAGAGTAATTTCAAGTCAAAATTCCCTTGCAAGATCAGGGTAGCCCCTAGTGCTGCTTGGGTTGACATCAATGACAACCTCAGATGATCTTTATATCAACAAATCCATCATTCCAAGAATACCAAGTCTAAGGTTCCTGCTTGAGTATGTACAAATACTTCTTCTATCTGCAAACATGAGAATCCTCTCGAGTACCTCAGATCGCTAAGGTAGCTCTATTTACACTTCTTCTTCCACAATTACACCATTGAGGAAAGTGGTTTCCACATCCATCTTGTTAGGATCCTATAATCTAGGAATCAAAGTGTGTTTGCCTCTTACTATTCATATAGGAGGTCTACATGTATTAGAAAAACTACTTCAAGAGTTACACACCATCACATGGACATTTCAAGCCTAGAAATTTTATCCATTTTTCCAGAGGAGGTGTGCAAACATACAGAGCATGGAGGGCTACTTGGACTTGCTACAAATTTGCTGCGAAATTGACTGTTTTTGTCATCATTTTAAAAATCTATTTCCGACCAAATGGAGCTTAAGTTTAGAAAAATGAAAGAGGGTTTTTTCAAGAACGTTCCAAAGCAAAAAAATATCCTTCATTTTCTTCACATGTCTCATATATTGGAATATTCAAATGCATCTTTACAGTCTATTTTTCAGGTTTTGGGATTTCATGTTTTAGTTATGATGTTTGGGTGCATATTGTGAGGATCTGGAGAGGAATTTTTAGAAATTGAGAGAGGTTTCTCTCATGGAAACTCTCATATACAAAATCATCTCTCGAGTTTTCAACAGCTATCCGATTCATGATATATGAGCTAGTTTTCTACCCCTATTTTTACATAAATTCAGTCCATGTTTCGTAGTAGACCTGCTGTGCAAACATATCAGTCAATGTTATTTTGAGAAATTTCGAATTTTGGAGCTTCTAGAAGTCATTTTAGTTATTGGATAAGTGTAGATAAGTTTAAAGTCATGTAGTTTTAATTTCAAAGTCATGTGTCAATAAGTTCCAACTTGGTTGATGTTTCTAAAGTGTATTAGTCTTGATATAACAATTTTTATTTTTTTCTGCATAGCAAGTAAAGATGCATTGCATATGGACCATTCAAATTTTATGAAGTGAATTCGACCACCTAGAGTGGTAATTCGAATTCCTATTTGTATATAATGATGTAAAGACATGGAAAATGGTCTGGTTGGTCAGATTGGAGAGGAAAGAACATTGTGCATATTGTAATTTTTTCTGAGTTTTAATGAAATTGGTGGATCAGAAGTACCTGGTTAAATATCTTCAGAGATTCATGTGATATTGCTCTCTTATGTGAGTGTTTCCTATTTTTTGCGTGTTATATTTCTTCCTATGATGTTTAAATGAAAAACTTGTTTCTGATTTCATCTATTTAATGGTGCTTTTTTGCAGTCATTTAGACATTCCATTTGTTTATTTTTCCATAATCATTTTAAGATTCATCCATTGTTTGATGCCTTGAGATGGCTATGTACTTTATTTATTATTCTTGCATCTGCAACTATTAATTGGCATAAGGAAGCATTTATATCTTGCCTCTGAACAGATTTCCCAATTCACAGAGAACCACCACGTCATTGATCTCAATTTTTACTAACTCCATGCCCAATGGGTTTTTCTCTGCCCTGCCACCACACCTACAAAATTTGTTATTTGCCAAAGATCTAGTCATTGTTATTCATTGAAACCAGTCTTTAGTGAGTGAGTTGAAAGAGAGAGCCCTCTCTCGTGTTGGAAGGGCTAGTTTCAAATTCCACAAGTGGTTTATGGTTACCTCTAGGTTTCCTTCCTACATCCAAAGGAAATTACTGAGTGCTAACATATTGGTGTCATTGTCAAGGAGAGAAAACTCTATCTTCCCCGGGAAAGAACAACGACGATATAGATCTGATTATTGATGGTGAACAGTAGTTGGACATCAAAAGGCTACAAAAATTTTTCATCGGGCGACTCCATTGTCATAGAATCCATATTGCATAACACTTATGGTGAATCCATTGTCCAAAGCATTCAGAGCTTTAACTATTGATCCAGCTTCTTGTCAATCAAGATGACAGGATATGTGGCAAACCCTATTTCTATTGAGGGTTTCAAATAATACAAGGATAAGTTTGATGATGATCAAATTGATGATACTTTCTCAAATTTTTAGAAGAGTTTGCTCAAAAACTTGAGAAAGATATTCAAGCCTTAGAATTTATAATTCAGTCCCACAATTTCCAATGTCAAAATCAGCCCTTTGAGAACCTTTGTCATCCGAAATGAGAAGTGGTAGTGTTTCCTTTTCATATTGAGATTGAGGAGTGTTTTGAGAATGGGTTTGATGACTCACAGCTAAAACTATATGATGGCAACGAAATCATACATGAATTGTCCAAGCATGATGATCAATTTGAAAAATAATTTGAAGATCAACCAATAAGTCATGTCTTTCGTGATCCCTATTATCACTCAGAAGTCTTCCCTATAAGTTATCAAAAGAAGGAATAATCCGAGGTAACCACAAACCTAATCTTTTAGACTCGGGTTCTATCCAACCTAATTCCAGAGAGGGCTCTCTCTTTATAATTTAACTTTGTCTTGGGTGGGATTTTAGGCTAGTTCTTAGTGTTCATAAGGTGTTGAATTTGGTTGGGTGGTGGAAATCTAGGAAAAGATGGATGGAGCAAGGCCTTCAAGCGATTGGGCTATGGAATCAATCAAAGGATGGATTAACTAGACCAAATCACTAAAGGGAGTTTTCACAGGGCAGGCTAGCAAAGAAAAAGGCAAATCTTCCGGTTCAATGGATGAGATAGTCCTAACCAAGGTGAAAGGGCAATGAAGAATCCTTAAACCGGGATCAAGATGAAGAGCAGGAGGTGATCATGAGCAAAGGGTAACTAATAATCCTTTACTATAGACCGAGGGGGAAACTACGGAAGTAAGGGACCATTTAAGAAATCCCTAACTAAGACAGTTTAACAGAAAACATTAAGAATGTAAACAGTCAAGACAAAGAGCATTAAAGCCAGTTCTGAAATATCATTCCTAGTTTACCATTCAAATTTCATAGAAACACATATGATTATTAATAAACATAAAGAAAAAACAATAATACACATGAGACAAAATACTTATTTGATTTCCGCTTTACACAAGAATCCTATGAAATGTCTTTACTTTATTCCTTGATCCAGCAAGCCAATCCAGTCTTGATACAATAGCACTTTAACTTGAGAGGAAAATGTATAAAAAAATGTCTTTGAATCCACCCTAAATACTTCGAAAGGTGAAGTATTTATACAAAAAATATTTACAAAATATCTCATAACAGTTTGAGATTTAATCTAGGAAATCAAAATATCATCAAGCATGAAGATAGAGACAAATGGAAAACTGCATCATGTTGTCCCTTTTATTCTGATAGTGTTGGTTGTTTGCAGTTTGAATTTGAGCTCTTTAATCTAGTTGATATTTGTACACTGGAATCACATTTGTCTGTAATCTTTTACTGATACTCTTTAACCTGTTACTCTTTGACTATGTTTATCTGTCCTTTCACCTGCTTGCCATTTAGATTTATTGTGGTAACTTATAGTAAATCTGTCATATTTTCCCACCATTCATCTTCAGGTAACTTCACCTTGAGCATCCTTCTATATATCTCGTCTGCCTCAGTGTATTTGGAAAAATTTGGCTTCGTGACAAATAGATGTTTCACCTCATGCTCTAGGAAGAATAGATTTTATAAAGTATCATATAATACTTTCCCTATTGGCAATGCTTTGACTCCTGAAGTGCTTGCCTGTTCCTTGGACAATTTCTTTAATCTATCAACATAGTCCAATTGGGTCATAAGTTTGTCATTGATTACCATGGGACTGGGAAGGCCTTTATCCCTCAAAATTTGAAACTTTTCCATGAATTTGTCAATGCCAACCTGCATGTTATGACATTTTTCCTCTAGGTTAAGCATGAGGTTTCTTTTAGAAAGAACCCTTTTTATTTTAATGATGGCTTCAGTTTTGTCCTCCACACCAAGCTCATTTAGTTCATGCTTGTTCTTGTTGTTCAAGAAATGGATGAGTTTATTAGAATCCTCAGGCTATTCTCCTAAGTCTTCCTTTACCTTTTGTATTGCTTCAGTGGCCACTTTCACCAATTCTATTTGCTCAAATATTAATTGAATTGATATTGGCCCAGAGCATCTCCTTAGTCTGTCCTAGTGGCTTTTGTAATGTTATATCCTTCTCTAGGACCTTAATCTTGTCTCCCATCCTTAGGGATTTCTGTGCTTCTTCTTTCTGCTATATTTGGGCAAGCTTACAGTCAGTTTCTCAGCTTGCTACTTTCTCTTTAGGCCTCTTAGGTTTTGTTGCCTGGATGGACATTTCCTCCATGGCTTTCACTAGCTCTATGTTTTCTTTGTTGAAGTACCTGTCATTGTAAACTCTGTTGTGACTGGAAGTGTTGTAGCAGGTGGAGCTATTGGTGCTAAAGAGGCTGCCAATGTTGAAGGGACTGCAGTTGTTACTGTGGGAATGGCAGCTGTGGAGGTAGTGGCCAATTCACTCTGTTTGGACTGAATCAATGTGTCCAATTCTTTCTCTGTTTCTTTCAATTGGTCATTTAGCTTTAGGACCAAGTCCATAAGCTCTTCTTGTCCTTTTTTTGTTTCCAGGACTTCTACTATTTGTGGATGATGCAATGGTGGAATTTTGAGTTTCTTCTTCAAAGCAGCTATGTCATCATTCTTCTTCTTTATCAACTTTTCAGTGGCCTTTACATCTTTGGGATCGTGTCCCAACTCAATGATTAAGTCCTCTAAGGACTTGATTCTGGTGTCTTTTGCCTGTGAAGAGGCCTTCTCCAATTGGAACTGAGCTGATATATTATTCAGGGAGTTCTGCAATTGGTGGGTTGCGATGGCTTTCCCTGTCAAGGTGGAGTAAATCATCTCCCCTATCTATTTGTGCAACTCAATCTGGTCAATAGGATGTATGTCCTTTGCCAGCACTTCAAAATCTATCTTCTGGAAGTCAGTTGCTGATCTTGGTTGTTGTGTGGTAGGCTTCATGAATGTCATTTGCATTTTGCCTTCTTTCACATCATAGGCTGACATCAGCCTTGTTTGGTTGGTAGGTGCCATCTTGAGGTACTGTGCATAAGTCTGGGCCTTTAGCCTCTCATTCCTGGCTTTGATGTCCTTGTACCTTTCTTTGATATCTTGATCTTTGTTTGCTAGTATCCTAAATGAGGACACTTGAACACTCTGTTGCCTCTCCAACATCTGAGTATGAGATGTGGAAGGTTCTGGTGTGCCCCTAGAAGGAGTAGCAGGCCTACTTCTTTCTTTCTCTATGATGGTGGCCTCTACTGCCTCTTCTGTGAATTCCTACTTAGAGACAGGATTTAACCTCTGCCTTTTGACTAGGCTGGTTTCTGCATATGTATGTATGGTTGCTCTGCCTGATGTAGTGGCCTCCTCCCTATTCCTTTTGAGGTTCTTCTCCTCATTTAGAGGAGTTTTCAAGTTAGCGGGAGTACTCATATTGGGTTGTTGTGTACCTGTTTGACCTAATTGCTCTGATAGGTCTGGCTGCTCTGACTCTTCTTGCACCTGGGACTCTCCTTCTCTATGTTGTTCACTATGTGCCTGTGATTCTCCTTGTGCTTTAGATTCTCCTGGAACCTGCAGGAAAGAACCTTCATCAAGCCTTTTCTCTAAATCAATTAGTGCATTTTCAACAGCAACTTCAGTGCTATCTCTGTCCACTAGAGTATTCTCCACCCATTTCAACTGATTTGCATATTTCTCTATTTCATGGATTCGGTGGTGAATGTAGGGAGTCATCTTATTTTTCTGTCTTCTGTTGCAGATGAAGTTATAGGGGTCATATCTACACATGAAGCTTTTTTTTATTTTGAATCTCTAAAGGATTTCTTTTGCTTCTCTTTCAGCTTCTCTATTATTGCATACAAAGGGGCCTAGTTGATCTTTGATTCTAAGCTGGGCCTTCTTTTTGGCTTTAACAAAATGTACCTCATTTGAGTTGATTATCTGCCTATAGTACTCCAGAGCAAATAACCTCATTGGGAGGTATCTAGGCAGTTTATATGGGGCCAACTCACAACCATAGATCCTGATTTCCGTGTGATTTTGGTACAAGTACCAATCTCCCACTTTGTGTATTTTTTAAAAGTTGTAGGATCCTCCTGATATCTGAACTGATTTTCGGAGGAGGACTTCCTAGCAGCATGGTCACTACTGGATGTACAAAAAGATCAATGAAATCTGTGTATGGATATGGGGAATCATGCTTATGTATCAAAGGAGTCCAAAAAATTACTAACCTAGGATGACCTTTAGTGTCAAGTTTTTGGAGAGTGAATGGGAACTTGTCAGCTTGATAGTATAAGAAAAGGTGGTACAAAACTGAAGAATACTTAAACACTCTTTCATTACTCATTCTCAGAAATTGTTCATGCATCCTATCAGCTATGTACTTGGCATAATCATACATGACAACAGGGGGTTGTCTTGGAGTAAAAATGGACATGAAGGCTAAAATGATTTCATCTATGTATTCATTGGTGGTATAGCCTAAAACACAAGAGATCATTGCTACTATATCCTGACCAAATGGGGAAAATATGGTAGCCACATATGGAGGAGGTTCTGTTGGGACATGCTTTCCCTCCCTGATGAAGGTCTGAAGCATTTCAGCAATCTTGGCAGTGGTAAGCTTGGGAAATTGGTCTAGTAGGTCTCCAATTGAAATAGGGGTTAAGTTTTGCCCTGGTTGTAGTTGCAGCATTTCATTGATTGACTCGGCAGTGATGGTGAAAAGTATGGTGTGGTCAGGGGACATCACTGCTCTTTGATTGGGAATATAGTTTGCATGGCAATAATGGACAATCTCTGGAAAGATGTGCACCTCAGGGAATTGATACTTGGGCAAATTAGACTCCCAAAGACCTATTTTATCAGCTTGGTTTAGGTATTGGTCCCTGTATCGGCAGTACAGTTTGATAGGGGATTCAAGGATAGAGGTGTCCTTGATTTGGAAGTCTTTATCAGCAAGGGGAAGGTGATCCAAGTCCAGGTGAGGAGTGGAAATTGGTCTAACGTCCATAGCAATTGGGGCGGCCATTCTCAGTTCTTGTGGATTTGAGAATGGGGGACAGAAATTACAGTTTCTTGAGGGTAATGGGGTTTTAGTGCAGAGTAGGTTGAGGCAACTTCAAGTTCCTTGCAATTAATCTTTCCTTTAATTTTTAAGAAACTAAGTAATTTGTCCAGAATTTTAGACAAGGTTTTGAACAGGTTGACTGGCAACTACAAATGGTCAAAGACGTACAGTGTTGGCTGGAAGGCGAACTGAATGTTCAATGGCATATTTAGGGTGGCGAGTGGACATAGATGGTAACTTCGATGTTTGCAGGTGCGTACATGGCAATTTCAATTGAATTTACGATAAAAGAAATGATTTCGGGGTTTTGGCTTTATGTGTAAAGTCAAATTTTTGGCGGGTAATGTGAATAGTGATAGTTTTGACGTTTAGCAGGGGGGCGGTAAGCGGTTTCCATTGCACCACTTTTGGGCACCTGGCAGTATTGAGGAGTGCGCCCGATTCCATTCATCGAGTGCCACGTCGCATCGGGGGCCCAGCGGAAAACAGCCCATTCCGGGCGGGTAAATTTCAGATTTCGAGCCCGACCAATATGGTTAATAGCCGTCGGATCAAATGGTAGGTAATCGCATGATGATCAGGCATGGGAGTTGTATGGAGGGTAATGGAGGGGCCCGGCTGATGTTTAAGCACGGTGGGATTTAATTAAATGATGGATTAAGGTGGGGTTAGGGCGTCGAGGTCATTAACGGAAGGTTAACTTTTAATTAATCATAGATTGATTAATTACATGAGTCGTCGAGGTTTGGGGCAAAGTATAGTTTATATTTAAAGTGGGCTAGGGATATTAAATTAAAGGGTTTTAATATAACTATACGGGAAAGCGTCTTTCTTTGGGAATTAATATATAAATGTTAGAAATTAATATGAGAATCGCAAAAATGAAATTACACTAAGTATAATCAATTCTTTGTGTTTGTTTGATTTTAGCATACATACATCATAACTTAGGCTAAAAAGTATTTTTGGGTTTTTTGAGCAAATGGTTTTTTTTTTCATGGGGGTGATCACTTTTCCTAGGACAACAAGATTTTATCCTTAGGAAAAGGGGTTTATTAGGGGAAAATGAATGAATTGAAGGGGGTGAATGTTTATGAGGGGTTTTTAGTACTTAAGATCTGTAAGTCATTTGGCCGAGGGTCCGGTCCCTCCAAAAGTCAAAGAAATGATCTGAGCCCCTTTGACTTTAAGATTTTGGGTACTTGAAACTTATTTTGGGAAATTAGTTAAGTAAAGGTGAAATGAGTGGGGAAATTAATAAATTTGACTTTGTGAACTTTATGCCAGTCCAATTTCTCATCCATACTTAGAACTTTCATGATGAGGGTGATAAATATGCTTTTGTCTAACAATCATCACAATTCTGCAAACTTTCTTCTACTTACCCACCTACTCATCCTACCATTTTTACTTCTCTTTATTAGGGTGCATTTAAGCTAGCAAACCATTATCAAATATTTTTCTTTCTTTTACAATGGTAATCTAACTAAATCTAACCTTATTACATCCAAGGGCTCAGATTAAACAGTTGAGCTCCTTTATTGACTCTACCTATCTACTTATCTGCCAAGATTACACTGTTTGGTCAGATTTTATTCTCTATCTATAAGCATGAAATTGAAAGCATGAAATAGCCAAGTTTAAACATTTTGACTATCATGGATTGTGGCATAGGTTACAAACTACACACAATCATTTATTTTGTACAAAAAGTAAATAGTAGTGCCATTTTGACTTGCACACTTTCATGGTATTTTATTTCTTGCAGTTCATATTTTTTATCTTTTTTTGACCTTTTTTATTCTTTTTGTCCTTTGATTTTTTTTTTAGGACATACCCTCTTTACATTTTTTTATTTTTTGAATATGGAAAACATTTGCAGAAAGCAAAGGTATGTACATATTACAGGTTTAATCTCAGCCATTCAAAAATTATGACTCCTATTGGTATAGGAACCTAACAGTGGCTCCACTTGGGGATGGCATTTCCTGGTGAAATGTCAAGAACTTGTAGATCAATGGCCTTCTGAATTTTTGTGATGTTATTTTGCAACTTTTTCCTTTCACTTTTCTACCTTATTTCTATTTATGACAGTAAAACTTTTGAAGCTTAGGGCCTTCTCTTCGGGCTTCAACTCCAAAAATTACCATCCAATCAACTCTAAACTTTTGAAAAATAGAATATGTACAAGTGATTAGTGAAATCAGTAACTAGGTTCTATGTAGTGTTTAAGCATTCGACCATTAACTGGTCCTCCTTCTACTTTTGTGCCATCCAATTCGCTGAGGAAAAAGCATTATTACCCCTAAAAGAATAAATTATATATGGGCCTTTCAATAGGAATTCAAACTTCCCATGTTTACCTTTATCCTCTCTTCTTGAATCCCATTTCAAAACTTTGTCTCCTAGGTAAAAATCTTCTGCCTTAGTCCTTTTGTCAAAATCTTTCTTGATCCTTTCCTGCACAACTTGGGATCTGATGTACACTTCTTCCCTGGTCTACTGTAAGTGAATTGTCTGGTTGATTCTCCTTTGAATGTCATTTGGCTCAACTTGCACCTCTTGGAGTAATTTCATCACTAGTGTTCCCAAGGAATATGGGAAAGCAACCTCCATTCCATAGACTAATTGATAAGGACTGGTACCAATGGATTTCTTTGTGGTTAATATATCTGCCCACAAGGCATTTACTAGCTTCTTGTTCCATGTTTTCTTGTTATCCTCCAACAATTTTTTGATGATATTCACTAAACTCTTATTGGAGGACTCGACTATTCCATTCCCTTGAGGGTAATAAGCTATAGAGTGACCTAGGGTTATATGATACTTATTACAGAAATCAATCATTCTCTTAGATTTGAAGGCTGCTGCATTATCAGTGATGATCTTGGTTGGGCACCCAAATCTAGATAGGATGTTGGATTCAAGGAAGGTTATTATGACAGTGTCAGTGGCTTGTCTTGAGGGTATGGCTTCTATCCATTTTGTGAAATAATTTGTAGCAGTCAGGATCCATCTATGTTGGGCAGAGGAAGGTGGATGGATTTCACCAATGAAGTCAAGACCCCACTGTTGAAATGGTGCTTCAGCAGATATTGGTTTCAAGGGTAAGGGTAAAAGTTTTTTCTTTCCTTTGAAAATATGACATTTATGACATGAGGTTACAAATTTATTTACATCAGAAAACGGAGTGGACCAATAAAAACCGGCTCTAAGAATATTGTCAGTTGTGTTTTTCCAGTAAAGATGTCCTCCACAGTCACCTACATGAAACTCTTGTAACACCTTGTCAGATTCTTCTTTTAATAAACAGTTAAGAAGGATACCTTCATGATTCCTCCAAAACAGAGCATTGTCAATTATGCAAAACTTTAAAGATTTCATTTTTAAGAACCTACTTTTAGTCCTGGATAATTCAGGAGGAGCTTGTAGATTTTGTAAAACATATATAATGTCAGCATACCATGGTGATTCAATAAAGGCTTGGCTGATCAATGGAGTCGCCATCTCCTATCCATTATCCATTTCTGGAATAAAATTTATGTCTAAGGCCTGACAGTTTGATTCAGCCATGAGCTTGGCTAAACCTTGGCCTTTGATCAACTTTGTAGGTTTTATTTCTAGGTCATATTCTAATATAGTAGCTATCCACTTCCCTCTCTTTCCATCTGGACCATCCTGGGTTAGGATGTCTTTGACCACAGAATTGGGAACATAAGCTATTACATGAGAATATAAAATGTAAACTCTGAAATCTTTGATAGCTTTGACTAAAGAAAAAGCTTGCTTTTCCATTATATTATACTTTAAAGGGGCATCCCTCAGGGCTTTGCTAAAGAAGGCAATAGGTTGCTCAAAACCCTTATCATTCTTCTGTAGCAGGACTGAAGCAATTGTGTGTTCTGAGGCAAAAGAAAATATAATGAAATCCCTATCAAACTTTGGACTGATCAAAACTGGTGTTTGTGTTAAGGCTAGCTTAATATCTTCAAAATACCTTTTAGCCTCAACTGTCCACTTAATAGTCGAATCTTTCTTCAACATGTTATTTAATAATCTAATTAGTTCTTCTAAGTTAGAAATAAATCTTCTAAGAAAGATTATTTTACATAAAAAAGTTTGTATTTCTCTGATGCTCCTAGGATGTTGTATTTGTAAGATGGCTTCAATTCTTGCAGGATCTATTCGGATACCATCTTTAGAGATTATGTGGCCTAACATTTTTCCCTCCTCCAACCCAAATAGATATTTTTTAGGATTCAAAGAAATTCCATACTTTCTACACTTGATGAAAACTTGCCTTAGATGATCTAGGTGTTGTTTATCAGATTTTGAGAATATAGTGATATCATCTAAGTATATTACTAGGAAGTCATGGATTTCCTTAGCAAAAGCTATATCCATAACTCTTTGAAAAGTGGCCCCTGCATTCTTTAATCCAAAAGGCATCTTCACATACATGAAAGTGCCCCAAGGAGTAGTGAATGCAGTTTTAGCCTGGTCATCTAGGTGGACTAAGATCTGATTATAACCAGAAAACCCATCCAACAATGAGATTCTGGTTGAACCTACTACCCTCTATAATATGTGATCGGTTTTGGGGAGAGGGTAGTTGTCCTTGAGTAAAACTTTATTGACTTTCCTAAGGTCAACACACAGTCTAATTTCTCCAGTTTTCTTTCTTGTGGGCACCAAATTTGAAACCCAATCAGGGAATCTAATTGGTGCTATGATCTTGGTTTCCTACATTCTTTTGATTTCCTTTTCAATAGAAGGAAATAGAATGGGATTAATCCTTCTAAGCTTTTGTCTAAAAGGTTTTTGGTTTTCTTTTAAGGGGATGGTATGTTGTATTATGTTGGTGTCATAGGACTTGAGGTCCTCATAACTCCAAGCAAAGACATCTTGGAATTCCTTTAGCAGTTCTATGTATTTTACTTTTTCAGTAGGAGGTAAGGATTTTGAAAGTTTTATCAATTTAGGATCTTCCTCAGAGCCTATGTTACACTCCTCTATGTCAGATTTTAAGGGTTCCATTTTCGGTTTTCTAGGGACATCATTTGAATCAAACAAGTCTTCCAAAGGAGTTAATCCTTTAGGCAAAAAATTATCTTTGAGATTGATGATTTCAGAGTCTTCGTCAATTATCTCATCAATTTCAACTTGCTTTAGGTTTTGAATATCTAATTTTGTAAACTTTGTGGGATGGAATCTATCTATCTCTTCATCTTCTAATTTGTTAATTTCTATTTTATCTGTAAAATCAAGATCTAATGTTATGTCAGTATCTATGTTGTTATTTACAAATTCTTCCTCTAAAGTTAGAAAATTGTTTATTTGTTGGTCATTAGTGAATACTTGCCAGTTTTTCAAGTTGTTAGGGATAGCAGGTATGTGCCTAACCTCAGCAGTGTACTGATGGTTAGGTTGAAATGGTAACTTACAAGTGCTGGCAAACATTGCTAAACTATGAGCCTACATATTGTGTTTTCTTGGGATGACTGCAAGATTAGTTTCCAAAAAAGTATTCAATATTTCTACCATTGTTCCTCTATAAAAACCTAACCTAGGATCTCTAGTCATATATACAGCATTGATTTGTTTTATAACCAACTCAGAATCTCCCATAATAGAAACTCTTATGGCTCCTAACCTTTTAACCAATTTGAGACCTAAAAGAAGTGCTTCATACTCAGCCATGTTGTTAGTGCATTTGAAGTTTAGCCTGTAAGCATGGCCCTCTGAGTGATCATTCTCTAAATTGTAAATCCACACTCCTGCTCCTACTCCTAATTTTTTCACTGATCCATCAAATTCAAGATGCCATAGTATTTCATGTTCATAATTCTTACTGTCTGGGGGAACAAAATCTTCTTTGATTAAGGTATCTTGATCATCTTTTTTATCTGAAAGCTCTTGAATTTGGACAATTTGATTTTCTGTTGCAACTGCAATTTCTTTTGGTTCTGAAGTAATGTTGTTTGAAGTATTTTCTTGGTTTGGTTCAGCATTGTACAAAATGAAAGAATCGATGTCAGAATGCATGGAATATATAGGAAAGTTTTGAGGCCTCTCCTGGCTACTCACTACATACTTCATCAGGGTCTCTCTATATAGTTTTTTAGGATGTCCAAAGACTGATATTGTGGCATATGACATGTCAAGTTGCAAAGATCCTTGGAGTTTAGCCCCCCATGATCTAGACAATAGCATGCCATATTTAGGTGGTATATCAGCAACAACTATGTCCATAAGAATGGTCTTAGTAGGGTATTGTACTAGGGAAACACACAGGTCTTTTATTAGTCCTAGGCACTTAACTTGACTTGAATCAAATGAAAACAAGTCCTTGTAAGGCCTAGTGATATCCAAGTTCAATTTCTCCATAACAGATTTAGGCATTAGATTGTGTGAAGCCCCAGAGTCTAGCATAGCATTGTGTAGGATTTTATCGTGAATGTTAAGGCTAATGTAAAAGGGTGGTATCCCTCCTTCCACTGGTTTTCCATTAACATCAGGACCGAAAATAAGCTCAGGCTGATCATCAAATAGGTTAACAGAGTCTTCATTCTCAACGAAGTTTAAGGATTTGTAAGTTTCATGTTTAATCAGCTCTATTAAGGGAACCGAGATTTTCAATTTGGCCACCTCTGCCCCCAAATTGAAAGGCAAAGGGGACTTCTTTGTTTGAGTGTTTGGAATTTTAACAACAGGGTTTGGAGCAGGTTGCTCTTCTTTTTCTGTATTTGAAGTCTTTTTCTATGGATTTTCTAATATAATGTTTGGAGTTTCTTCCACTGTCTCCTTGGAGGGGATTGAGGTGGATGGTTTATTATTAGGGGGTTGGTCATTGGTTACATATACAATGGTGGGACTAGGGGGGTTCTGATCTGGTCTAGAGAGGATTTGGAGAGTTTTAGTAATTGGAACTGTTTTAAATTTCTTAAGTTTATTTGGTACTCCTTTCTTATTTTGGTCAGGAGTGTCAGTGTTCTTCTTACTCATAAAATTGTACTATTTGTGCACTTCGAAGATAGCAGAATCATACCCTTGCTTTTAGTCAAATGATTCTCCTGATTGGGTCTGCAACTGCTGAAGCATGTGTAATTCCTGATCATCTTGAGTCAAAAAGACAGTTTCCTCCTCATCTAATCCCATTAGGTTAATTTGTATGTCTTGTTCAGGGTCTTCTGAATGGGAAGTTTCAGCGTAGGTTTCTTGAAAAGGAGGACTAATATTCTGATCAAACCCATTTTTCCTAGTATTTTGATTTTGATTCTTTCTAAAGTTTGGATTTCTCACTGGAGGTGCCTGTTGATTATCCCAGTGAGCCTTCCTTTCAATGTTCTCCATCCTATCCATCAGTTTTTCCATTCATTTGGCTAGGGCATCCATTTTAAGGTCAAAAGGTGAGACTTCATCTTTCAAGGGTGCTCTCCTTTCGTTCCTAACCCTAGCTCTTTTTCTAGCAAATTAGCTTCTACACTAACTGCTACACTCTGCATGTCTTCTAGAGTTGAAGGATTTCTCTCTCTAAGTTGGAATTCCATATCAGTTTCAAACCCGTCAGGAAAATTTATCAGAGCTAAGCTAGGTGGGGGTCTAAGGTCAACTGGTATTGCATTGTATATATTGTTAAATCTAGTACAGTAGTCCTGAACTATTTCATTTGGTCCTCTCTTGATGTTTTCATATTCTGAAAGGATCTGCAAAGGATTCTTTTTCTTTTCCCATCTATTTAAAAATTGTTGGTAAAATACTTCTAAACTATCTATACTGTTAGCAGGTAAATATCTAAACCATGTTCTTACATCGCCAGCTAGAGTCTGAGCAAAAAGTCTCATTTGGACATCTCCAAGATCAATTTCATGTAATTCAAAATAATTTGTCATCTTTCTTGTGTGTTGTTGTGTTGTGTAGGGTCCTATGCCATCAAATTGGACAATTTTGTTCTGGTAGTCTTGTGGCATGGCACCTAGTGGAGCAGGTAACACAAGAGGAGCATATATGTTTTCCATGGCTCTAAGTTGGGTAGGACTAAGAAGGGGAGTTTGGTTTCCCGAGGATGATACAATGGGTTATGAGGAACTAGGAGTAATGGGTGACTGATGTGTAATGGTAGGTTGGTGGGGAAGTGAAGGTATAAATGGAGGTGTGGAATGAACTTCAGAGATGGAAGGGAATAATGGTGAACTAAAGGAAGTTGAAACTGTTTCAGAAAGCTCAGGGATCTTAACAGTAGTAAGGGATGACTGAGGGGAATTTAGAATGTACTAATCAATTGACAAGTTTTCCCTTTGGACTTCAAGTTCTGTTGTAAATTCTGGATCTAGAACTATGTCATCAAGTGCACTTTCAGACCTGGTTCTAAATAGGGAAAGGTTAAAAGACTCATTAAAGGGGAGGTCTTCTAAAAACAACCACTCATCCGGACATGAATCTGCTTTTATTGAAGGTATTTGGCTTACTGAACTTTCTTGTCTTTTGGATATTTTTGAAATCAGGTTGGGATTGTCATATACTGGGGAAGGGTTTGGATCAAAGTTGGCCCTAGTATAGTGAGTTCTCCTTGAAGCCAGATTTCAAGCTTTTTCTAATTATTACTTTTTTCTGAAATTTTACAAATAACTTCTAATAAACCCTTCAAGAAAAAACGAAATTTGTCAAAGGTTTATTAAGACTGAGGGTTTGATTCCCCAGTATGGTTGCCACTATGTTATCACTCAGAAGTCTTCTCTAGCAGTTATCAAAAGAAGTAATAATCCAAGGTAACCACAAACCTAATCTTTTAGACTTGGGTTCTAGCCAACCTAAGTCCAGATAGGGCTCTCTGTTTATAATTGAACTTTGTTTTGGGTGGGATTTTAGGCTTTCTTAGTGTTCATAAGGTGTTGAATTTTGTTGGGTGGTGGAATTCTAGGAACAGATGGATGGAGCAAGGCCTTCAAGATATTGGGCTATGGAGTCAATCAAAGGATGGCTTAACTAGACCAAATCACTAAAGGGAGTGTTCACAGGGCAGGCTAGCAAAGCAAAAGGAAAATCTTCAGGTTCAATGGATGAGATAGTCCTAACCAGGGTGAAAGGGCAATGAAGAATCCTTAGACCGGGATCAAGATGAAGAGTAGGAGGTGATCATGAGCAAAGGGCAACTAAGAATCCTTTACTATAGACCGAGGGGGAAACTACGGAAGTAAGGGAGAATTTAAGAATTCCCTAACTAAGATAGTTTAGCAGAAAACATTAAGAATGTAAACAGTCAAGACAGAGAGCATTAAAGCCAGTTCTGAAATATCATTCCTAGTTTACCATTCAAATTTCATAGAAACACATATGATTATTAATAAACATAAAGAAAAAACAATAATACACATGAGAGAAAATACTTATTTGATTTCCGCTTTACACAAGAATCCTGTGAAATGTCTTTACTTTATTCCTTGATCCAGCAAGCCAATCCAGTCTTGATACAATAGCACTTTAACTTGAGAGGAAAATGTCTACAAAAATGTCTTTGAATCCACCCTAAATACTTCGAAAGGTGAAGTATTTATACAAAAAATATTTACAAAATATCTCATAACAGTTTGAGATTTAATCTAGGAAATCAAAATATCTTCAAGCATGAAGATAGAGACAGATGGAAAACTGCATCATGTTGTCCCTTTTATTGTGATAGTGCTGGCTGTTTGCAGTTTGAATTTGAGCTCTTTAAGCTGGCTGATATTTGTACGCTGGAATCACCTTTGTCTTTAATCTTTTACTGATACTCTTTAACCTGTTACTCTTTGACCCTGTTTATCTGTCCTTTCACCTGCTTGCCATTCAGATTTATTGTGGTAACTTATAGTAAATCTTTCATTTTTTCCCACCATTCATCTTCAGGTAACTTTACCTTGAGCATCCTTCTATATATCTCGTTTGCCTCAGTGTATTTGGAAAAATTTGGCTTGGTGACAAATAGATGTTTCACCTCATGCTCTAGGAAGAATAGATTTTCTAAAGTATCATATAATACTTTCCCTGTTGGCAATGCTTTGACTCCTAAAGTGCTTGCCTATTCCTTGGACAATTTCTTTAATCTATCAACATAGTCCAATTGGGTCATAAGTTTGTCATTGATTACCATGGGACTGGGAAGGCCTTTATCCCTCAAAATTTGAAACTTTGCCATGAATCTGTCAATGCCAACCTGCATGTTATGGCATTTTCCCTCTAGGTTAAGCATGAGGTTTCTTTTAGAAAGAACCTTTTTTATTTTAATGATGGATTCAGTTCTGTCCTCCACACCAAGCTCATTTAGTTCATGCATGTTCTTGCTGTTCAAGAAATGGATGAGTTGATTAGCATCCTCAGGTTGTTCTCCTAAGTCTTCCTTTACCTTTTGTATTGCTTCAATGGCCACTTTCACCAATTCTGTTTGCTCAAATATTACTTGAATTTATGGCCAAATATCATTGACAGAGTCAATGATATTGGCCTAGAGCATCTCCTTAGTCTATCCTAGTCGCTTTTGTAATGTTAGATCCTTCTCTAGGACCTTAATCTTGTCTCCCATCCTTAGGGATTTTTGTGCTTCTTCTTTCTACTGTATTTGGGCAAGATTACAATCAGTTTCTAAGCTTGCTATTTTCTCTTTAAGCCTTTTAAGTTATGTTGCCTGGATGGACATTTCCTCCATGGCTTTCACTAGCTCTGATGTTTTCTCTGTTGAAGTACCTGCTGTTGTAAACTTTGTTGTGACTGGGAGTGTTGTAGCAGGTGGAGCTATTGGTGCTAAAGAGGCTGCCAATGTTGAAGGGACTGCAGTTGTTACTGTGGGAATGGCAGTTGTGGAGGTAGTGGCCAATTCACTCTGTTTGGACTGAATCAATGTGTCCAATTCTTTCTCTGTTTCTTTCAATTGGTCATTTAGCTTTAGGACCAAGTCCATAAGCTCTTCTTGTCCTTTTTGTGTTTCCAGGACTTCTGCTATTTATGGATGATGCAATGGTGGAATTTTGAGTTTCTTCTTCAAAGCAGCTATGTCATCATTCTTCTTCGTTATCAACTTTTCGGTGGCCTTTACATCTTTGGGATCGTGTCCCAACTCAATGATTAAGTCCTCTAAGTACTTGATTCTGGTGTCTTTTGCCTGTGAAGAGGCCTTCTGCAATCAGAACTGAGCTGATACATTATTCAGGGAGTTCTGCAATTTGTGGGCTGTGATGGCTTTCCTTGTCAAGATGGAGTAAATCATCTCCCCTATCTGTTTGTGCAACTCAATCTGGTCAATAGGATGAATGTTTATGAGGGGTTCTTAGTACTTAAGATCTGTAAGTCATTTGGCCGAGGGTCCGGTCCCTCCAAAAGTCAAAGAAATGCTCTGAGCCCCTTTGACTTTAAGATTTTGGGTACTTGAAACTTATTTTGGGAAATTAGTTAAGTAAAAGGTGAAATTAGTGAGGGGGAATTAATCAATTTTACTTTGTGAACTTTATGCCAGTCCAATTTCTCATCCATACTTAGAACTTTCATGACGAGGGTGATAAATATGCTTTTGTCTAACAGTCATCACAATTCTGCAAACTTTCTTCTACTTACCCACCTACTCATCCTACCTTTTTACTTCTCTTTATTAGGGTGCATTTAAGCTAGCAAACCCTTATCAAATATTTTTCTTTCTTTTACAATGGTAATCTAACTAAATCTATCCTTATTACATCCAAGGGCTTAGATTAAACAGTTGAGCTCCTTTATTGACTCTACCTATCTACTTATCTACCAAGATTACAATGTTTGGTCAGATTTTATTCTCTATCTATAGGCATGAAATTGAAAGCATGAAATAGCCAAGTTTAAACAATTTGACTATCATGGATTGTGGCATAGGTTACAAATTGCACACAATCATTTATTTTGTACAAAAAGTAAATAGTAGTGCCATTTTGACTTGCACACTTTCATGGTCTTTTCTTTCTTGGGGTTCATATTTTTTTATCTTTTTTTTACCTTTTTTATTCTTTTTGTCCTTTGTTTTTTCTTTTAGGACATACCCTCTTTACACTTTTTAATTTTTTGAATATGAAAAACATTTGCAGAAAGTAAAGGTATGTACATATTACAGGTTTAATCTCAGCCATTCAAAAATTGTGACTCCTATTGGTATAGGAACCTAAGAGTGGCTCCACCTGGGGATGGCATTTCCTGGTTAAATGTCAAGAACTTGTAGATCAATGGCCTTCTGAATTTCTGTGATGTTACTCTCCAATTTTTTCCTTTCACTTTTATGCCTTATTGTTATTTATGACAGTAAAACTTTTGAAGCTTAGGGCCTTCTCTTCGTGCTTCAACTCCAAAAATTACCATCCAATCAACTCTAAACTTTTGAAAAATAGAATATGTACAAGTGATTAGTGAAATTAGTAACTAGGTTCTATGTAGTGTTTAAGCATTCAACCATTAACTGGTCCTCCTTCTGCTTCTATGCCATCCAATTCTCTAAGGAAAAAAGCATTATTACCCCTAAAAGCATAAATGATATATGGGCCTTTCCATAGGAAGTCAAACTTCCCATGTTTACCTTTATCCTCTCTTCTTGAATCCCATTTCAAAACTTTGTCTCCTAGGTAAAAATATTTTTCCGTAGTCCTTTTGTCAAAATCTTTCTTGATCCTTTCTTTCACCACTTGGGATCTGATGTACACTTCTTCCCTGGTCTGTTGTAAGTGAATTGTCTAGTTGATTCTCCTTTGAATGTCATTTGGATCAACCTGCACCTCTTGGAGTAATTTCATCACTGGTGTTCGCAAGGAAGATGGTAAAATAGCCTCCATTCCATAGACTAATTTATAAGGACTGGTACCAATGGATTTCTTTGTGGTTAGCCTATTTGCCCACAAGGCATTTACTAGCTTCTTGTTCCATGTTTTCTTGTTATCCTCCAACAATTTTTTGATGATATTCACTAAACTCTTATTGGAGGACTCGGCTAGTCCATTCCCTTGAGGGTAATAAGCTGTAGAGTGACCTAGGGTTATATGATACTTATTACAAAAATCAATCATTCTCTTAGATCTATGTTTCAGGTTTTGTCATTTCTTGGTTTAGTTATTATGTTTGGGTGAAGATTATGAGGATCTCGAGATGAAGTTTTGGAAACTGAGAGAGGTTTCCATCAAGGAAACTCTCATATACAAAAAACTCTCTTTTTTTTTGCAACATCTGTCCGGATGCAGGATATATGAGCTAGTTTTGGACCCCTATTTTTCAAGAAATTTAGTCCCTATTTCATAGTAGACTTGTTGCGCAAACATATCAGTCAATGTTATTTTGAGAAATTTTGAATTTTGGAGCTTCTAGAATTAATTTTAGTTATATGATAAGTGTATATAAATTTAAAGTCATGTAGTTTTAATTTCAAAGTCATGTGTCGATAAGTTCCAACTTGGTTGATGTTTCTAAAGTGTATTAGTCTTGATATAGCAGTTTTTGTTTTTTCTGCATAGCAAGTAAAGATGCATTGCATCTGGACCATTCAACTTTTATGAAGTGAATTTGACCACCTAGAGTGGTAATTCGAATTCCTATTTGTATATAATGATGTAAAGACATGGAAAATGGTCTGGTTGGTCGGATTGGAGAGAAAAGAACATTCTGCATATTGCAGTTTTTTCTGAGTTTCAATGAAATTGGTGGATCAAAAGTACCTGGATAGATATCTTCATAGATTCATGTGATACAGATCTCTTATATGTGTTTCCTATTTTGTGTGTGTTATATTTCTTCCTATGATGTTTAAATGAAAAAAATGTTTCAGAATTCATCTATTTAATGGTGCTCTGTTATAGTCATTTAGAAATTCCATATGCTTTTTTTGTCATAATAATTTTAAGATTCATCCATTGTTTGATGCCTTGAGATGGTTCTACTTTCTTTATCCTTCTCGTATTTGCAACTATTAATGGGCATAAAGAAGTGTTTCTATCTTGCCTCTGAATAGCTTTTCCCAATTCATCGAGCACCACCATGTCATTGATCTCAATTTTTACTAACTCCATTCCCAATGGGTTTTTCTCTGCCCTACCACCACACCTACAAACTCTGATATTTGCCAAAGATCTAGCCATTTTTCTTCATTGAAACCAGTCTTTAGTGATTGATTTGAAAGAGAGAGCCCTCTCTGGGGTTGGAAGGGCTAGTTTCCAATTCCGCAAGTGGTTTGTTGTTACCTATGGGTTTCCTTCCTATAGCCAAAGGAAATTACGAAGTTCTAATACATCTGACGCAATTTTCAACCTATAATATAAGAAATATAAATAATAGTTCTCATGTAAGTGTACTTGGCAACTAGAGACAATGTCTCTTCATAGTCCTCACCCTTTATTGATGATGTTGTAAATCCATCAACCAAAGGGGTCTCTCCGATGTGAAGTCCCAATTAGACCTCACACCATTTGGATTAGAAACCCCAACTGAAAATATAGTCAGTTTTCATTGTCCCTTGGGATAATCCTTGGCTACTATTATTAACATAATAGCTTATACAAACATTCTTTGAAACAAGAAAGTCAACAATATGAGGCAAAAATTTGCGATGTATATAAGTTAATTTCACGGAAAGGAGAAAGAGAGTGAACCTCTAGAAGAAAAGTAATAGTACCACCCTAAAAGAGACACATAATAGAATAAGAGGATCGCAAGTTAGTCTGCAAAGTAGCTCACAAGGAAACCATGATCATAAAACCAAATACAACACACCTTCAACAATATAAGTACCAAAGCCACTAAAATATTTCAATTTCCTTACTACATATGAATGAAACATATACTACAAACATCTAAAGAATAGTCCTATGACATTCATGATACATGCATGAAAATGTGTTGTCTCATATAGCTTCATTATTAAGTGGAAGTACCAAGATATACAAGTACAATGTTGCCACACTAGCCCCAATAATGGAACATTAAGTCACCACTTTCTCCTCCAAAAAATAGCTTCTCTCCTGTGTCAATGCTATAGAAGCCAAGGTGGGAAGTTCAAGTCCCAAAATTCCATCTGCTTGAGTTATGAGGGTGTACTTATAACAAATAAGGTCACTCTTCACCTCTCGTATGACTCTTGACCTCCCTCGTGACTCTTGAGCTTCTACAATGACTTTTCGAATTATTACATGACCTTTGATATTATATATGAACTTAGAACTCAATAGTGACTCTTCATATTCCATGTGGGACCCCTAGTCTTCCACATATTTTACATTTTCTCATTTTGGGAAATTGCACCATTGCATTCCATAAATGATGTGGTAATACATTATGACACATGTGACTCTTGAGATGACTCTTGATAATGATGACATGGAACTTCATGATGATGTGGCATTTCCAAGCATGATTTTCATGTGCTTTGTATTCATCCTTTGTTGGGACAAGGTCCCCTCCAGTCAATTTTGGGGCAAAATCCCAAGTTTTTGTGATGTAAAGTGTAAAGTCTCTGTAATTTATGATCACGGAGCACGTAGATAGTAAGTGGAAAGGGATTTTCCCTTATTTTATGTAATTTGTGTCAGCTTGTATAGACCTACCCATGGTCCTTGAACCATAGGATTGTATAAAAAGGAGAGTCTTAGAGAGTTTAAGGCAGTTGAGTTCAGTTAAGTTGATAGTTGATGATGAATGTAATGGGTCATTAGATTTGAAGAGCGAAAAGTGTTAGAGTAGAAGAGAGGCTCTGCAACTGAGTGCACAAAGGCCTAGAGTAGAGTCCGCAGCTGTGTGTGTGGACCCTTGCAGCAAAGTGCGCAGGGTAGTCTTCAGTCTTTAAGAAAATCTGAAGCATTAATAAAGAGATTATTATGGAAATATCTGTGTTTTTCCCATTTACTCCTGTTATGAATGAATGTGTTTATGTTATGATGAATATTGGGTTTATGATTTAATATTGTATTGATGCGTGGTTCTGCATGGTTCACATTGTTATATCAATGTTAGTTTGTTTACGTGAAGAATATCTTAATGCATGCTAAAGATATCATACACTTAAGTCGATCTGGGTAATAACAGACTTAGGAGTGATTATAGAGGCGTGTAATTGGTTGATTCGCCTATTTAGTGTCCACGAAAGACAATCTTAAACCTTCGCGAACGTCTAGAGGCTGGTAAGAGGAAGTTATATCGATAAGCCTCAATGGCTTATCAATCTGTACGAAGATAGGTTTAGGGCATAAAATGACATCACAATCATCTCTGGGTGTGGAAACTTGGTTCCAGCATCCCCCCATACTGCTTCAGGTGAGACATCAGTTCACGCTCCGTGGATTGATGTCAAAAGGGCCAGTAGTGTAGGGATTTGTTTGGCAAACTTAACTCTGAACCTGGGTCAGGACCCACTAAGCCAACATCCTCCTAGGAGTTGATTGATATGAAGTCTTCATGTGATATCTTTGATATTCTATTGGAAGCTAGTGTCTCTTCATCTTCTTGCTTGATGACTTCTTCATGGTTCCATCTTCACAAGTTTCTTCCACCATAGCCTCCTTATCTTCCTCTGAAATCATCATCCTGTTAGGTTAAGATATAGTACCTGTAATTGAAATCCACTCATGACAAGATGACATCAGTCCGGAAATATCTTAGTCTAACTTGCTTCATGAAAACCACTGGTTGACCTGGAACTGGGTACTAAACCGGGAGGAAAGCTCAGTAAATTTCATACTTCCAAAGCCCAGGAGTGAGGGACTAAGGCTTGATATTGTGTCGTGTGCAATTTTGGAAGCCTAGGTAGGAATACTATGCAGTTGGGGAGCTCAATGAGGCAGGTTTGAGCCTTAAGACTACGCAATGCGCAACTCACCACAATGCATAAAACTTTGAGAATGAGTATAATACATGTATATATGATAATTAGGACCCATTTACACCAAATTTTCCTCATGAAATGAATCATAAATTTTCTCTTACATCGTGTGACACTTCCTATGCCTGCAAGATGACACTCGTGACAGTAAGAGAAAAGTGCAAACGACACTTGAAAATGCAAACGACATTGAAAGAAACACATTCCAGAGTGAAGATAACATGAAAATGACACTTATTAAAGTGAAAACAAGAAAAAGTGACAGTCTTAAACATGAAAGTGACTCGTGTGAAAGTGAAGTTGTGTCAAAGCGACAATTGGAAAAAATCACCGAAATAGAAGTACAATCATAACCAAAAGTGAGAGACTGTCAATTGAAAGTGTGCATTAACTTTTGACATAGGTTGAACATTGCATAGGCACTGTCTTGATGGACTATGTTATGCACACCCAAGCTTGCATAAAGGAATGTGCTCATGAACTCATTACGGACTAGAAATTTGTGAGAAAGTGACTTCGACACTTAGAAACTAAGACAAATAATTAAACACTTATCATAACATTAATTGATCATCAAGAAACTACAAGAAATCGAAGAACAAAATATCATAGGGTCATAAGTAACCTCCAAAATTCAAGTGTAAGAAAAATTTTGGAAGGTGTTTGTCTGAGCAACAACACTTGGGGACACACTGGTATAAATCTAGCTTCTCTATTTAGGTTGAATCCTTAAGTGAAAGGTCCCAGTCTTTCAGGAAGTATTGATTTTCCATACAATTTACCCCCGCTTTGCCACTTATCCTGGTTAGAGATATAGTCTCTTGTATTCCTTGCTCAGCTTCAAACACATCAACATAAGACTAACCATACCTCAACCTTTTCAATAAGGGAGAAGGATAGTAAGTATGCTGAGCTTTTAAGCACATTCCTTAGTGTTGCTCTGTCGTCAGCGAGCCTGGACAGTACCCTGACAGAGTCACCTCAAGGAAACACAAACATTGTTTCGCTGCCAGTGAGCCTGAATAGTACCTTGACAAAGTTGTTTGCTTCACCTTTCTGCGCAGGAAGCCTTTCTCTTATTCACCCTTTATTTTATCTTCTTAAAGATATGCTTGAATAACTTATTGAATATGTGCAGTACGGGTGGAAGAGGGATCCTAACTTATTGAGAGCATAAGGGGTTGTTCTTTGTTTAAGGTATTTGAAAGATAACTAAAGTTACATGCTCGTTTTAAAGTTTTCTCCTTTCACTTTGCTACTCAATTGATTCAACAAGTCAAAACACCATTCAATACAAGGCTGAATCAGGAATGAAGATCCTAATAAAGATATGACATCCATAGTTTGACCAAAGGATTTATTTTTGGAACGAATCGTATTTTCCATTCAAACATCATCGACTTTAAAGATATATAAACCCAAATAGAGAAGAGGAAAATAGATAAGCCAAGAATTGTTTGTCATCACAAATTCCCTTTTTAAATTTTTCCATATTGCCTTTTGATTCAAGCAAGGGAAGTTTTCATGCAAAGTATTATTAAATAAAACATGAAAGAAAAGACTTGATAAAATCAGGAAGGAAAGGTAAACTAATAGCAACATGCATAACATAAAATAAGAAAACAAATATATGTAGAGACTAAATGGAGAGCGAGTTCAAGATGAGTGTGCAAGTGAAACTAACATGCAACTTGACCTACTCCTAAGCTAACCAGCTAGAAGCTCAAGGTTAAGTGTAATCAAATTTCCAGTGTAGCCATTATAGTTTCTGTCGACCTACAAAAACAAAGATACGAATGATTAAGAGAAATATAAAACAATGTGAAAGAGTAAAGATATGAACTTGAAAAACTTGCGCAATAAATTGAAGGTCTTGCTTATTAATAGAAATATATGCCATACTGACTGGTTTGAGCTAGTCTCGAGCTTTACCTTGTTGATTGAAATGAAAATCACACAAACCTTTAAGGCTGCTCATGGGTGTACATTCATCCATGCTTTCAGTTTTTGCAAACATTAGAAAATATTGAAATTTATAATTTGCGATGGAGCTTGCCATGTAAGATTGCTCTAACCATTTGGCGATTGGATCTTGACATTTAAAACAACACATTTGAAAACCCTGAGACTCATGAAAACATGAATTTCCAATTAACGCATTTGAATTGCAAAGAAAATCTTCTGAGGGGAATTCAATCGAATCTCGTCTAGAAGCCTTGTCAAGATAATGGGGACCTAACATAACTATCAATTCATGCTAAAGAGCCTCAACTATCCAACAAGCACCTGAATCGTGAAATGATAAACCATGAATATTACTGTAATAAAAAAAAAAAATTAATGTAAGACAACTATCATCGGGTATGATAACAGGAAAATGATTAATTGAGAGATAATTGTTAAAAACAACGTTACGATCAAATTGGTGACTATGAGATCCTCGATTCTCCATTGGTTCCCTTTGCATCTGATTAGATACCATGCTCGTAATATGAAAGCTTAAGGTATTTAAAATGATCATTGACATTGCAAATTTAGGAAACCAATTAGGATACCAGCCTAGCGAAATATTAGAACCAAACGTCAAATCAAACTAGGTATTCATATCAACACAAGTGTTTTCTTTCACTAAATGACTCAAGCATTTTCCATGGGGGGTCCACTGACAAAGCAATACCATACCACATTTGTTCATATTGGGGCATAAAAAATGAGGAAAAAATGAAATAACATATTGATCATATAATAGAGGGGTAAAGGGTTTTTATATGTTGTATAGTGATATGTGTATTATAAGGTATTGTTTATACAATACATAGGGCATGCGGAATCAAAAACAAGTGGGTTGGAGAAATACAGGTTCAGGAGTATTGTGGGAGTATCGAGAGTGGGAGGGAGAAAGAAAACACTATAGTAATATTAGGTCCAAAGTAGCCTAATATTCAAGCCTATGGCCCTAGTATTGATATGAAATTCATGGTAATGTTAAATTCTTAAAGTAAAAGTGACATTCTCCTTTATCTTTTATTTTCATCCTTTTACTTAATTTTTTAACATTACCATGAAATGACTCAAGATGTTGAGAGTGTTTTGAACCTCATTATATTTCATATGGAGAAAGTAGAATTTTAGATCTCCCTCAAAATCCAGCTGACTTATCAGTTTTTTAGCATTTTTGGATTGGGGGGATTGCAATGTTTCCATTGGATTTTGTCATGTACTAGGGTATGGAACTCATATTTAATAAAGAAAATCAAGCCCTATATGTACCTTTATGTTAGTGACATGGTTTTTCGAACTCCTCTATCATGACCCTACTAAAAATGTACCCATCACTCAAAGAAAATCTTGACTTGACATGCTACCTTTTTATATCTTATGTTAATTCTTAGAGGATGATATTAATGACAAAGATCCCAAGATAGGCAATGATTTTGATGATATGTAGGTATTTATTGTAGCATGATCTTTTTGGATGCTAGAGGCCATCCAAAGCCTATTTGTTGATGTATTTTCAGTTCATAGATGGATTGCACTCAATGCTACTTTGGTTATGTGCACCCTTACATGCTATATAAATGAGAACTTGTAATTTGTGGACCTATGGTTGATGAAGATTATAACTACTAGATGAATGATGTTATATAGTTCAATCCATGTTTTTATTTTTTTTATCACAAATTCATCATTCTACATGTTTTTGTTGATATATACACATCAAAATATACAAGAATATATATTATATAAAATTCACTCCCTAAATTGCTCCCGACCCAAGGGATTTTGAAAATGTCACTCCCCACTCCTACTTCCCACTTTTTCTCCCACTCCCAAGCAACCTTGCTCCAGAAAAAACATGAATCACATTACTAATACCTATATGTTCTATGTCTAATGCATGTGTTATGATTTTTTACCTGTTTCTCAACTAATGATCATCCCAATGATGCGGCAATAGAGAAGACAAAATATATGACACCTTCACCCTTTCCTTACATCAATGATGAACAAGTTGAATGAACGTAAAGGATACAATGATACATATTATTACTTAGTATAGGGCGCATTTGTGCCACAAGAGATAGTGAAATAAACTATTGTTTTGGAGAGGGTGCATGCATTTTAAGGGCATGCATGTCACACCTTTAGTTAATTCTAGTTTGGATGTTGTTTCAATTTTAGCAATTTCAATTTTGGATAGAGTTTTCTATTATTAGATATTTTCTTTTGTTATTTTTAGCATGCATGGTCTATTCTTACTCAAAGGGTGTAGATCCCTAGTCAATTAGAATACTTATGCATGAGAAAATTCCATCTTAGATAGAGGACACATATCTCAAGGAAGGGATGCATGCTTGCATGCTCCAATTCATATTTTGATGGAGACACACTTACTTCGCACTCTTACCAATGAACTATGATGCACTAGGTGATCAAGTTAGGGCTACGACTTGATAAATTCCAACTAGATAGGCTTTTGCATGTGTCCATATTCATTATTCTTCCTCTCCTCTTCCTATTTTATAAATGAAATGAAAGGTGTTTCATTGTATTGGTTATCGAGGTTTTGTTTTGAACTCCCATAGTGTATCTCTTTTAGTATTCAATAGAAGACAGATGCAATTGAGAGTTCATATCTATGTATTTTCCATTCAAATTTTCCATAATATGTATTTTTAAATCAACCAACTCATATCCGCCTCCTTTTTATTGAAACTTTCAAGTTTTCAACTACCTAGTATTTAGGTTATTCTTTCTAGGTGCAGAATCTCCTTACCATTGTTAATGAAAATAAAGGGATATCAATATAAAGGGGTATAAAAAATGTTAATGAAAAAATAGATACCTACAATATCTAGTGAAAGTAGGGGATTTTTAAATTGAGAAGGTGTATTGGGTTCATATTGGTAGGGGTTAAATAAAGTGCTCTTTAGAGGTATTTTCCAATATGTAATCAAATTAAGGGTATTGTTTAGTATGCCATGAACGCATGTGTTATGTCAGAGGTTCATTGAGTGAATCCCCTATGGAATTTTATATCATTCAAGAAGAGAGATTGTGCAAAAAAGATGATTAGATTCATGACATGCACAAAAGTGATAGGAAGGTGACCGATCTCGGAAGCATTTGACAAGGAGGAATCTTCCAACTGAAAATGACTTTCTTCTTAACAATCAGAATGATGGACTTTCAAGTTATGTATATCCATAAAAGATATGATCCCCAATTATGAGTACGATGCAAGGGATTCACATGATGAAGGATTAACCAAACAAGACTCTTCCATCTGATCAAAGACTCCATCTTGAGTGTTTATAAAATTGAATTTAAATGTTGAAAGTCCTTCAAAAATGAGCTCACTTCCAGTGGATAAATGTTAAGGAAATAATTATGCATGAAAATTTGGATCCAACTGAGTTCGAAGATCTCAACGAGATTGCAAGAACATGACATAACTATCAGTAGGGACGAAAGTGTCTCAACTTCCTAACATGTCTTTGAAATTTGTTTTGGTGGATCATTGAATTTGGGTGGCTATAAAAAATCAATCGGTAAGTATGCACCACTATCATCAGATGTATCAATGCACCGGTTTGATCAAACTCGAGATTAAACATATCATATTCTTGATGGATAGAAAGTTGAGATACGTTAATCAGAAAACTCTCTTGATCATTTATAGTTATAACATCTTCCTCCTGACATATGAAAGATTCAAAATTGAACAGATCATGAATAATTGATTCGAGCTTTTCATCCTCTGATTGTAGGACCACACCATCCTGTACCTAGATTCAATCATGACCAACCAGATAAGGATCTAAAGAATTAAGCAAATTTTTTAGCCTAACAGAGTTATCCAACATATCCGGGAACAATGTGCTACAGGTGAGGAAAGATGAAAATACTCAGGAGGAGAAACACAAGTTATAACTAAATCATATTGAACTTGTAAGAACAACGCATCAACTTTCACATTATGCTCCATGAGATTATCTTCATCATAATAGTGATCAAAGATAAGCATACCAATGTAACATTCATATTGATCTTCTTTTTCTTCCATAGGGTATATTGAAGATTCAAAATCCTGACAACTTATTTCTTCAAATTTGATATCTGAAGATACATGAATCGAAGAAATTTCAAGATCATTCTGAATTGAAAGAGTATCCCATCCCATAAATGAAGATTGTAATCTATGAGAAGCATATTTTGAATCAATACTTCGCTGATCCAAGCCTTCAAAAGAATAAAATATATCATATGATGTACTTATATATCCATCACCACCTATGTTAATGGAAACAAGGATGTCATGGTGATGGTTTTCCAAAGTCTCAACTTGAATGAAGGATTTGAAATCATTTGACAGGTTATCAAGATTACAAGATGCATGATCAACTGAGAATATATGATCATTATACTGAAAGAGAGAAGAAAGATGAAACATGTCTTCAACACTTTTCTCCTCTACCTGTGAAATGCAACTACCTTGTTCTTGATTATTGCTTGAAACAACAGGTTGAACATTATTAAGAGTTGAAGTATATTGATCAAGTGTATCATGAAACAAGGAATCATGAGATATAGATGGTAGAGGTTGAAAAGTATCCCTTGAGGAAATTATGTTTTCAATTGGATCAGATTCAAGATTAGGATTATGTACATTAATGTGATCTTGAAAAACTAAGGGATCAACTTTTACTTTAGGCTCTGTGTAATTTCTAAACCATTCCAAGTTCTCCTTAATAGGATCTAGATCATGGGAAATGGGTGGAGGTTGAATGGACGAATCAACAATTCAATTTTCAGATTCCCAAACTTTAACATCATCACCAAGATGCACCCAAATTGGTACTGGAAAAGGAGGAGGAAAAGGAACAAACGGAATAGTAGGTTCCTCCTCACAAATTTGGGGTGTCTTGTGATCAGCATAAGTTGGAAGAGAATCATCATCTGTGGGTTTAGATTCAAAAGATTTTGTTGAAATGTGGCAATAGGAATATTCCAATTTAATTTGTCCTTGAATTAAAATCGAATTTAGTCTTACAAGCTCCTTGGAAATAATTAATTAATTCATTTTGGATTAATTAGTTAGAGAAATTCAAGTTAGAAGTCGTTCTGAAGTCATGCAAGAGTTATCCCTTAAATTAAGGAGATAAGATTGAGTTATATTTGAGTTGTAATTATTTAACTCAGTTTACTAAGTTAAGTCCAGTTAAATTAGTTTTAAATTGTTTGAGGAACTAATGGTGAGTTAACTGTCTATTGATGCATGAATGCACTCAACTAGTCTACTCCAGTTAACTGAAGATTCCCTCATCAGAGACTCATGCATGTCTATTCTGAGAAAGACCCAGTTGAGATTAAAGTCAAGGGCAATGTACTATCAGTTGCATGTGTTTTCCTATAAATAAAACTCATGCATGTAGAAGGAATCATTCCTTGAGGATTGCGCAGTTCTGATAGTGTGTGAGAGTAGGTTTCCACTTGGTTGAAGGAAGATCATCCCAGAGGAACAGCGCAAGAAAATAGGAGCTTGGAGGGCAGAGATGAAGGCTTAAGAGCAGTCAAGTTTTCCTGTGAGCATCTGTGAGGATTGTACTCAGAGCTGGATAGCTGTGAGAGCTAAGGCTTTGTATAATACCTATGTATTTCCACCTTGTATAATACAGATAGTGGGGTTTTTAGCTAAGGCTTTCCCCGAAGTATTTTCATGTGTATTGTGCATTGATTCTTCTTCTTCTTGTTATATGTGTTTAGCTCGATCTTTAAGGTTCCACAAAATTTGATAGTAGAAGTAGGTTATAGTATCATGCTTTGATTTATATTGCATTATCGGGTTAACCTACACTGGATTTTCTACAATGGTCTTAGAGAGATAGATGTGTTATGAAATTTCCACATGGTATCAAAGCTATGAACAGTATACTGAGAAGAGAATTCAAAGTTTGAAGTTAGGGGGTGCAGGTGAAAATTGAATTCATATCATACTTCAAGGTTGGCCAATGGCGTTCTATGGCTTGAGACTCGAGTATGCCTTGGAAGGTAGGTCGAATTACATAGCATGGAAAGCTAGAATGGAGGCATTATTAGAAGACAATGGCTTGAAGGAATTCATTGATCAAGAAATCCAAAAGCCAGCTTCAACTAATGCACAAGAGTTGGTTGAGTGGAAGAAGTGTGGCGAAGGCGAGATGGATCATCTTTGAGGGAGTTTGAGACCATATTGTCTCGAGTCTCCATGGAAAGTATACTCCATTTTCAATGTGGAAGACATTGAAGGACTTCTACCAGAATAGTAGCAACCAGAGGAAATTGGCGCTCAAGGATAAGCTTTGAAGAATCAAGATGGAGAAGGGCGATACTATTTCCACATATCTGAACAAGCTCACCACCTGCAGAGATGAGCTTGGCAGTGTGGGAATAACTACTGTCGATGATGATATTGTGAGCCTCACTCTCCTTGGCCTTCCAAAGAGTTGGAATAGCTATCAAGACTCTATGAATGGAAGGGAGAAACTGCCGGATTGGGAACGACTGTGGTTGGATCTTATGCAGGAGGAGATCAGGAGGAGCACATGAGATGGTTCTTCATCCAAGGATGATGATGAAGAAAATCTGGCCTTAGCAAGTAAGGTAAGGAAAGGGAAGGGGAAGGCTTCCCATTTCAAATTGAATTCTTCTCATGGAGGGAAGAAGGGTGACATATCTAAAGTGAGATGCTTTAATAGTCATGAGATGGGACATTATGCGACTAAATGCCCATCGAAGAAGTCCAAGAAGGGATCCTCAGAAGGATCGGAAGGTGAGGCATTAGTCTCTCAGTTCGAGATGTACTTTACCCTCATTGCATGCATGGTGTCATCGATGATGGGTTGTGTTGGTATCTTGACAGTGGAGCCTCATTCCACATGACCGGTGATAAAATTTTATTCAGTACCTTGGAGGAGAAATACCTCAAGATGTGCATAGAGATAGGTGACGACGGAAGGTATAGTGTTTCAGGAGTGGGCACGGTTGCTTTTCAGAGGGAGCATGCAGCTCCTATCACCTTGACAGATGTGAAGTATGTGCCTGGACTGAAGAAGAACTTGGTATCAGTCACGATGTTAAAGGACAAAGGCTACGATGTTGTCTTCAGCAAAGGAAAGGTGTTCCTAAGACACATAGCCACGGGTCAGACCAAGAGGATAGGGATTCGAGTGAAGAATCTTTATAAACTAGAGGTAGATGATTGTGCAGCATTGAGTACAAAAGCAGAATTGGTGCAAAGCCAAGAAATTGGCGAGTTGTGGCACAGGCGGTTGGGCCATTTGCATCATGGGGCTTTGAATATAATGCAGCAAATATCTACAGGACTTCCCAAAGGTAGACTTGAGCAAGTTGACACATGCAAAGGTTGTACCTTGGGAAAGTACACCAAGTATTCCTTTCATGATCAAGACAGTCGAGCAAAGGCTATCTTAGAGCGAGTTCATACTAATGTGTGTGGACCATTCTCGACTACATCCATAGTGAAGCAAAGGTATTTTGTGATTTTCATTGATGACTATTCTCGTAAATGCTGGATTTATTTCATGCGAAAGAAGGACCAAACTTTCACAAAGTTTTGTGAGTTCAAAGCTTTGGTCGAGAAAGAGTCGGGGAAGAAGATCAAGGCCTTGAGAAGCGACAACAGTGGAGAATATGCCTCACAAGAGTTTAAGGACTTATGTGCAGTGGAAGGAATTAAACGAGAGTTGACGGCACCTCATAACCCACAACGGAATGGGGTGGCCGAGAGGAAGAACAAAACTATTATAGGGGCAACATAGGAAATGTTGCATGACCAAGGCCTACCACTTCACTTGTGGGCTGAGGCATGCAACACAACGGTCTATTTGCAGAATAGATTCCCGCATCGCATACTTGGGATGAAGACACCAGAGGAAGCTTTCTGCGGTAAGAGACCAGATGTGGGTCACTTCAAGATATTTGGCTCATCAGCTTATTTCCATGTGACAAAGGATGCACGGAAGAATCTTGAGCCAACCGCAGAGTTGGGGATACTTGTGGGGTACACTGATACACCTCACAACTATTGGGTGTACTTTCCTACCAGTCAGAGGGCAGTGGTTTGCATAGATCTCAAGTTTGATGAGCAGAAGGTCATGTGAGTTTCCCTTGAGAGGGAGCTCCAACTATAGGCTATGGAGGAACTGTTGGTTCCTAAGGAGGAGGAGCCTCAAACTAATGCAGAGTAGCCACATGCAGAGGTTCCAGGAGTGGAGACGTCCACTCAAGTAGAGTCTTCCAGAGATGGACGAAAGCGCACAAGAGAAGCTGACAGATTGTTGGAGGATGCAAGAGAGAATGTGGGAGCACTACTTTCTCAGTGAAGAAAGAGGAGGTCACCTTAGAGGTACACTGGATACATGGCCCTTTCTAGGGAATGCGTTGAGACCGAGCCATCTTCCTTTGAGGAAGCAGTGCAACAACCAATTTGGGTTGATGCTATGGTGGAGGAGTATGACTCCACAGTTCGTAACAGTGTTTGGGACATGGTTCCGAGACTGGAGAACAAGTCAATTATGAGTTCCCGTTGGATTTACAAGGTAAAGCAAGCTACTAATGATATTATGGAGAAGCATAAGGCAAGATTTGTTGCCCGTGGCTTTTCACAGATCAGGAGGATCATGTTGCTGCAGCATATTTCGACAGAGGAGCAAGATGCTGACATTTTGACAAAGGCATTTTCAAAGTGTAAATTCAAGTTCCATGGAGATAGGATTGGGGTGGCAGATAATCCCTTTCTTGTTGAGAGAGAGTGTTGAAATGTGGCAACAAGAATATTCCAATTTAATCTGTCCTTGAATTAAATTGTGCATTAAAATCGAATTTAGTCTTACCAGCTACCTAGAAATAATTAATTAATTCATTTTGGATTAATTAGTTAGAGAAATTCAAGTTAGAAGTCTTTCTAAAGTCATGTAAGAGTTATCCCTTAAATTAAGGAGATAAGATTGAGTTATATTTGAGTTGTAATTAGTTAACTCAGTTTATTGAGTTAAGTCTAGTTAAATTAGTTCCAAACTGTTTGAAGAACTAATGGTGAGTTAACAGTCTGTTGATGCATGCATGCACTCAACTAGTGTACTCCATTTAACTGAAGATTCCCTCATCAGAAAATCATGCATGTCTATTCTGAGAAAGACCCAGTTGAGATTAAATTCAAGGACAGTGTACTATCAGTTGCATGTGTTTTCCTATAAAGAAAATTCATGCATGCAGAAGGAATCATTCCTTGAGGATTGCGTAGTTCTGACAGTGTGTGAGAGTAGTGTTCCACTTGGTTGAAGGAAGATCATCCCATAGGAACAGCGCAAGAAAATAGGAGCTTGGAGGGCAGAGAGGAAGGCTTGAGAGAAGTCAAGTTTTCCTGTGAGCATTTGTGAGGAGTGTACTGAGAGCTGGATAGCTGTGAGAGCTAAGGCTTTGTATAATTCCTATGTATTTCCACCTTGTATGATAATACAGATAGTGGGGTTTTTAGCTGAGGCTTTCCCCGAAGTATTTTCATGTGTATTGTGCATTGATTCTTCTTCTTCTGGTTATATGTGTTCAGCTCGATCTTTAAGCTTCCGTAAATTTTGATAGTAGAAGTAGGTTATAATATTCTACTTTGATTTATATTGCATTATCGGGTTAACCTATAGCAGATTTTCTACAATGGTCTCAAAGAGATAGATGTGTTAGAAAATTTCTACAGATTTGAAGGTAAGTAGAATCAAACACTGAAATTTTTCACTGATAAAATTATAGTCAAAATATTCTGCAGGAAACTTGTAAAAAAGGTGAAGAAAATTAAAAAAATCTTCTACAGATTCACCATATTTCATTCTAAGCAAATCAATCATATTACATACATCCTTATAATCATACCTGTCAAAGGCTTGATGAAGCTCCTTGAGAAGTTGATCAAATGAATGAATGGAATGGGATGGTAAAGTCTGAAACCACTTCTTAACTCAACCTTCAAGAGTGAGGATGAATAATATACAAACAAAATCGGTTTCATCAATTTCATTAGATTTAAAAAAACTAAGAAAATCATATATATATTTGGCTATGAATGTACCACCCTCACCATCAAACCTGAATTGAGAAAAGTCATGAAATTGTTCCTTGGAGATGAAAAGTTTACCAAGGGATAGGTTAGAAAAACATTCTGGGATTATGATTTGGGGATGAGCCATTTAAGATAAGATATTCAAAACACACTCAACGGTCACACCTTATCATTTGGGCCCTCCTAGCGCCAATTGTTCACGATGTTGGAAAGCCATCAATCAAGTGGGTCTCCTCGATGTGAAGTCCCAATTAGACCTCACATCGTTTGGAATAGGAGCCCCAAATGGAAATACAGCTAGTTTCCATTATCCTTAGGGATAAGCCTTGGTTGCCATTATTAACATAAGAGGTTATACAAACATTCTTTGAAACAAGCAAGTCAACATTGTGAGGCATAGAATTGCGATGTATATAAGGTACTTTCACAGTAAGGATAAATAAAGTAATCCTATAGAAGAAAAATAATAGTACCATCCTAAAATACACACACAAGAGCATAAGAGGATCGCAAGTCAGTCTGCAAAGAAGTTCACAAAACAACCATGATCATAAAACCAAATACAACACACCTTCAACAAGATAAGTAACAAAGCCATTGAAAATGTTCAATTTCCTTAGTACATATGAACAAAACATATATTGCAAACATCTAAAGAATATTCCTACAACATTCACGATACATGCATGAAAATGTGTTGGCTCATCGAGCTTCAAAATTAAGTGGAAGTGCCAAGATATACAAGTACAATGTTGCCACACTAGCCCCAATAGTGGAACATTAAGTCACCACTTGCTCCTCCAAAGAAATATTTTCTCTCCTATGCCAATGCTAGAGAAGCCAAGGTGGGAAGTTCAAGTCCCAAAAGTCAATTTGTTTGATTTATGAGGGTGTTTTATAACAAATGAAGTGACTCTTCACTTCCCATGTGACTCTTAACCTCCCTCATGACTCTTGAGCTTCTACAATGATTTTTCGAATTCTTACATGACCTTTGAGCTTCTATATGACTTTAGAACTCAATAGTGACTCTTCATATTCCAAGTGGGACCCATGGTCTTCCAAATATTTTACATTTTCTCAGTTTTGAAACTTGCACTATTACATTCCATAAATGATGTGGCTAGACATTATGACACATGTGACTCTTGACAATGATGACAAGGAAATTCATGATGATGTGGCATTGCCAAGCTGCTCGTTTTTCTACTTTTTTGCATCTTCATGCTTGACCTTGCATGTGCTTTATATTCATCCTCCAAGGGGCTAATTGATATGCAGTCTTCAAGCAATCTTGATCTTTGATATTTTTTCGGAAGCTAGTGTCTCTTCATCTTCTTTCTCGATATCTTCTTCATGGTTCCAGCTTCATAAGTGTCTTTTAGCATAGTCTCCTTCTCTTCCTCTCCAAAAGTCATCCTGTCAAACTAAGATATAGTACCTGCAAGTGAAATCCACTCATGACAAGATAACATCATTCCAAAAATCTCATAGTCTAACTTGCTTCATGAAAACCACTAATTAACCTAGAACTGGGTACTGGACTGGGAGGAAAGCTCATGGGATTGCACAATGCGCATTTCCAGAGGCCATGAGTGAGGGATTGAGGCTTCAGATTGTGCAATGCGTAGTTCTGAAACACTGCACAGTTGGGAAGCTCGAAGAGGCAGGAGTTATTCTTGACACTACGCACTGTTTGGAATAGGAGCCCAAACCAGAAATAAGGTTGGTCTCCATTGTCCTTAGGGATAAGCCTTGGCTGTCATTATTAACATAAGAGGTTATACAAACATTCTTTCAAACAAGAAATTAAATCGACATTGTGAGGCATACAATTGTGATGTATATAAGGTACTTTCACATCAAGGAGAAAGAGAGTAAGCCACTAGAAGAAAAGTAATAGTACCATCCTAAAATAGACACACAAGAGCATAAGAGGATCGCAAGTCAGTTTGCAAAGTAGTTCACAAGACAACCATGATCATAAAACCAAATACAACACACCTTCAACAAGATAAGTACAAAAGCCACCGAAAAAGTTCAATTTCCTTAGTACATATGAACAAAACATATACTGCAAACATTTAAAGAATAGTCCTACAACATTCATGATACATGCATGAAAATGTTTTGGCTCATCAAGCTTCAAAATTAAGTGGAAGTGCCAATATATACAAGTACAATGTTGCAACACTAGTCCCAATAGAGGAACATTAAGTCACCACTTTCTCCTCCACAAAAGGATCTTCACTCCTATGCCAATGCTAGAGAAACCAAGGTGGGAAGTTCAAGTCACAAAATTCCCTTTCCTTGAGTTATGAGGATGTATTTATAACAGATGAGGTGACTCTTCACCTCCCATGTGACTCTTGACCTCCCTTGTGATTCTTGAACTTCTACAATGACTTTTTGAATTCTTTCATGACTTTTGAGCTTCTATATGACTTTATAACTCAATAGTGACTCTTCATATTCCATGTGGGACCCCTAGTCTTCCACATATTTTACATTTTCTCATTTTTGGAAATTGCATCATTACAATCCATAAATGATGTGGCAAGACATTATGACACGTGTAATGAATAAAATATATATAAATAAATATAAAATAATGTAAATGATAATAAGCATAAATAATTATTAGTTAAGTAGTAATTAGGTTGAGGAGGCATGTCTAAATGAGACATGACTCTTCATGAAGAGACACTTGCCTGATATATAAGCAAGCCTCTCGTTCTCATTGTAAATCATTCATTATCATTCTTATTCTTATTCACACATTTAATATATAATATTTGTATCCTCATGGATATCTTGATATTCCAAGTCTTTTGGAGTAATTAATTTGTAGAAGGAACTTTGTTCGCTTCATTTGGTATCAGAGCAGTTCGGTCCTCTAGGTTGTTTAACCGGTGCACAAAGCTCGTTCTCCGATCCAAGTCTTTGGCTATCGACTCTTCGTCAAATTTATTGTTGTTGCAGTTCAAGCGTTTCGCTAAATATTTGGGGTTTCAATTTAAAAAGAGTCATATAAAAAAAAAGAGATTAAAAATATATATAGAAAAAAAAAAAGTGCATAATAGAGACAAGAGGGAATCTTTCCAAGTATATTTAAACTTTTTACGTGGAGAAGCCCGTGGTTTTAAAAACAACCCATGGTAATTGCCCATGGTATTTTAAAAAGTTAAAAACAAAAAACAAAAGGAATGCGTTTACTTTTTACGTGGAGAACACTTTTAACGGAGGTTTTAAAAACAACCCATGGTATTTTAACATCGTGACCGTGTCATATGAAAAGACGTGACCTTTATATTTATTAAGTGGGGTGACATTAAAAATTTATCAAGGAAGTAATTAAGTATATAAAAAAAAGGGACCAATTTATTATAAAAAAAAAAAAGTGAAACTATTATTATTATAAGATAATAAAGTTATTTTGAAAAGAGGTCTTAATATAAATAAATACATACATATATAGAGGGCAACAATATAAAGGAGTATTTTCTTTAATAAAAGAGTATTCAAGTTTTTAACAATCCACATTAAAGGAGAATATTTGAAAAATATATATAGAAGAAATAAGTGATATTTTATAATAATAATAGCTCTGATTGACATATTGTTTACGTAAAAACGTCAAGGCAAAAATGGAGACTAGTAATGAAAGGTTTCCTGAAACCTTTAGTACATGTGTTTACACACTATTTAAAATCAAAGGATCACTCACAGGAAGAGACATCATAATCTCTATCAGTCCTGCTGAAAGAAGTAATTATGTTAGTCCTAAATGTGCTAACCAATTGGTGATTCCTGAATCAAATATAGTTGAAACAAATATTTTTGGCACATGTAACAAACAATATGATATAAGCAATTTACACCTAAATATTGGAGATTATACTTTTACCTCACAATTCACCGTGAAAACCTTATGTTTTAACGATAGTGACATTGTTTTGGGTTTACCTTGGATGGAAACTCTAGGTTCCTTTATTCTAAATACTAAGAAAAAGTTTTTAACATTTTCTTACAAGAAGAAGAAAATAACGCTCCAAGATTTTACACTAAAACCAAATTCAGTAACACCAGAAGATATCTCAGATATTTCAAAAGTAATGTCTCGAGAAGGTAAAAAGGTATTACAAAATATGCAAAAAGAAATTGACAAAATCAATGTTGACAAAAATGAAAAAGTTTCTCAATTTAAAAACCATAGCGAAAAATTATTGTCGCAAATTAAGAAACTTAAGAAGGATAAGAAGTCATTAGAAAACAAGGTACAACAACTTATCGAGAAAGAAGCATCAAATGTAGGAATTCATGTTGATGACAAAACAACAAATACCAATTGATTGAATATGACAACTCAAGAAGACAAGTCAGTTAAAGAAACGACACACTTAGATGTTGCAGTTCAGCCAATGAACATCCCCAGTGAATGTTTCATAACCAACTCTACAACATCTTTGCCAAAATAAAATCTAAAAACTTTATATCGGCATCTGAATCACAAGAGTAGACAAATCAACCAAGCTATGTATCAGGACCATTTAAACCAGAAACAACAAACTAATGTTCCATATAATAGTGATGTACCCTCAATCCAGTGTTATGCTAACAAGTCGTTACAAAATTCCAGTGATCAAAATACTATACAGAAGATTAATCTCGGATGGTTTAATCTCTTCTCAGTGCGACAATTTTGTTTGTCACTAAGAAGATCATATCAACTTGTATCGACGAGGATGACTATTCCGAGCGAGGAAGACGTTCGAAGCCGAAAAAGAGATCAAGCCTTTTTTCATCGACAAGCTTTGAGGACAAAGCGAGGAAGGAGGCAATGTAACGAATAAAATATATATAAATAAATAAAAAATAATGTAAATGATAATAAGCATAAATAATTATTAGTTAAGTAGTAATTAGGTTTAGGAGGCATGTCTAAATGAGACATGAGTCTTCATGAAGAGGCACTTGCCTGATATATAAGAAAGCCTCTCATTCTCATTGTAAATCATTCATTATAATTCTTATTCTTATCCACACATTTAATATATAATATTTGTATCCTCGTGGATATCTTGATATTCCAAGTCTTTTGGAGAAATTAATTTGTAGAAGGAACTTTGTTCACTTCAACATGCGACTCTTGAGATGACTCTTGACAATGATGACATGGAACATCATGATGATGTGGCATTGCCAAGCTGCTCCTTTTGCTAATTTCTTTGAATCTTCATGATGGACCTTTCATGTGCTTTGTATTCATCCTCGATGGGGTTGATTGATATGGAGTCTTCATGTGATCCTGATATTTGATCTATTGTGGAAGTTAATGTCTCTTTATCTTCTTTCTCGATGACTTCTTCATGTTTACAGCTTGAACACAAGTGTCTTTCTGCATAGTCTCCTTCTCTTCCTCTCCAAGCATCATCCTGTCACATTAAGATATAGTAGTTGCAAGTGAAATACACTCACGACAAGATGACATTAGTCCAGAAAAATCCTAGTCTAACTTGCTTCACAAAATCCATTGGTTGACTTGGAACTGGGTATTGGACCAGGAGGAAAGCTTAGGGGATTGCACAATGCACAATTCCAGAGGCCATGTGTGAGGGACTGGGGCTTGATATTGTGCAATGCACAACTCTAGAAGCTTGAGCAAGAAGATTTCACAGTTGGGGAGCTCAGTGAGGCAAGATTGAGCCTTGAGACTATGCAATGCACAGTTTAGGAGAGAGAGAGGGGGGCAGTGGATTGCGCAGTTGCACAGCACAAGAAGGCAGAAAGACAGATTTTTTCTTGAGACTGTGTAATGTGAAGAAGGAGATTGGCTGCAGGGAAAAACTACGCAATTGTGGAGGTCGAGAGGCTATGCTAGAGCATTGTGACTATGCAATGCACAGTCCTTGGAGGCAAAAATTGCGCATTGCACAGTTCCAGGAGGCAAGAAATCATCTTCAATCTTGCTACTGTGCAATGCATAGTTCAAGGAAGTTGAGTGAGGTCAAGTTGGTCGGGGAAGGGATCTTCCAAATTTTGGCTAAGTGTCAAATCAACAAAGTAAAGATAGGACTGAGATAGGACTTGAATACGATCACACACTCAAAACAATTGATGACACAACATTGAACACTCGACACCTAAAAAAACATGATCCCTTTGATGTGACAACAACACAACACTTTCCTTCAAGTGTAACATTAAAGATACACTTTGCAATGACAGTGACGACACTAGTGTGATAGTGCATAAAATTTTGGGAATGAATCTAATACATTTCAATGTGATAAATAGGACCCATTGACACCAAAGTTACCTCCTAAAATGAATCGTAACTTTTCTTTTACATCGTGCGACACTTCCCATGCCCGCAAGAGGACACTTGCGATAGTAAGAGAAAACTGCAAACAATACTTGCAAATGCAAACGACATTGAAAGTGATACATGCCAGAGAAGATAACATGAAAATGACGCTTATTAAAGTGAGAGCAAGAAAAATTAACAGTCGTAAACATGAAAGAGACACTTGCGAAAGCGAAGGTGCACCAAAAAAATAGTTGGAAAAACTCACCAAAATAGAAGTACAATCGCAACCAAAAGTAAGAGATTTTCAATTGGAAGTGTGCACTTACTGTCGACATAGGTTGAACATCGCATAGGCACTGTCTTGATGGACTGTGTTATGCCTGTCCAAGCTTGCGTAAAGGAATGCACTCATGAACTCATTACGTATTGAGCATTTCTGAGCAAGTGAATTCAACACTTAGAACCGAGACAAAGACTTAAACACTTAGCATAACATTAATTGATCATGAAGTGACTACGAGAAATCGAAGAACGACAGATCATAAGGTCACAAGTAGGCTCAAAAATTCAAGTTTAAGCAAAATTTTGGAGGGTTTTTATTGCAGTGAAAACACCCTCTTTCTAGAAGAACCCTCTTGCCATGCGTGTCGCTTTATACTTCTCTATGCTACCATATACCACATGCTTGATGTTGTAGATCCACTTGGAAGTTACCACTAACTTCCCTTCAGGTTTCGGCATAATATCCTACACATCATTCTTCATGATGGACTGATATTCCTCCATCATGACATCCTTCCAAACTACCTGGTTGTTTTCTCCCTCTGAACTAGGAACTCTTCTGGTTATCTAGCATGGTTCTAGATGTTTTGTACAATTTCTCCCTAAGTCTTGAACATAAATCACTCTTGTTAAGTTCATGTTTGATCCTAGGATAATCCTCTTGCCACAACTTTGCTTCATTCTTCCTGATGCTTTCATCTGTTGCCATAGCTTTAGAAACCTTCATGATGTACCTACAAACCTCATTAGGTTGCCATGGAAGAAATGATTATAACCAAGCAAAAGATACAAAGACAAGAGCTTGACTAAAACTAAAGTAATAATAATCAATAAAAAAAGATATCGAGTACTTATCTTTTAACCTAAGGATTGTAGAGAATTATCAATTATCTCTTAATCATGTGTCGTGAACTCTCTATTTGTATTGTCTTAAATACTAAGATCATTTGTATCGTCATTCCTCGATCATTTGTACCCTACCAATGCTATGTACTTAATGGTGATGTTAAATTCTTGAAGTAAAATGATGAAAATGAAAGATGAAGTTAAATTTTTAACATTTATATTGATTGTTTCAAGGTGTTTTAGAGTGGTTCCAACTTCAATGGATTTCCTATGGAGAAAGTACAATTTTATATCCCACTCAAAATTCAACATAGTTGACAGTTTTTATGATTTCAAGAATGGCAAGATTGTAGTGTTTCCATTGGGTTCTATTATGTAGGAGGTATGGAAGTAACATTTAATCAAGAGCACCAAAGCCCTTTATGTACTTCAATGTTGGTTGCTTTGATTGGTGACCTCCTTTATTATGACCCTAGTGGAATTGTACCCTTCATTCAAGCAAAATCACTCATTTGGCATGTAAAGGTTTATTTTATTTTAATGCTTAGAGGCTGATATTAATGATGGGGATCCCAATATAGGCAATGATTTTGACAATATGTAGTTATTTGTTGTAGCACTAGCCTAGATCCATCTTAACTCCGGATCTACCAAGCACCAAGAGGGATCAAATCTCTTTTCACTCTAAAAGAGATTTGCACCGCAAGATATTTGATCCCTCTCGATGCTTGGTAGATCCGAAGTTAAGTGGATCTAGGCTAGTTTAAAATATACATTAAATTAACTATTTTACCTCAAATTTATTTTTATTACTAATTTTTATTTTTATTTTTATTTTTTAATATAATTTGACTGAATCAAAATGTTTAGATAACACAACATAACAATAACATAACAGGACAAGACATTACAACATCTTCCATACTGGGTTGGAGAGCACCTCTCGTCGTAGTGATTTTACCTAGACACTAAAGGTCATTTAGAGTCTCTTGTAATGTATTTTTCATGCAAAGATGAATTGCACTCAATGTTATTTTGATTACATGTACCCTTGCTATATATATATGAGAAACTTTGCATATATGGGGATTCATATGGATGCACACACGAATATATATAATTTGAATCTTTTGTATATTGTTTGGTCAACTGGATTTTGGTCCAATTTTTTTCAATTCTGGTCCAATTCCCCATTTAAGATCGACTAGTTTGATGACTAATCCAATTCCAAATTTTAAGTTCAACCAATTTGATGATTGGTTCGGTTCTAAAATCATTATAACTTAGATGACAAACTTCATAATAACTACTGCCACTCTTTTAGATGACAAACTTCATAATAGCTAGTACATCTAATGTGACTCTTTTAGATTTCATCTCAATTATTCTAATACATTATCTTTCCATACCCATCATTGCTTTTGCAAGTATGTTTTACACAAATCATTGGAGGTCAATTCATTCAATGGGAAACCACTCAACATTCATTAGTGGCTCAGTGATAGAGCACCTTGGAGAACCTAGGTTCAAGTCCAAGCAAATCAATTTTTGCTCTTCAACATGGTATAGAGGTAGGCTATGTGAACTCAGGAAGTGTGTGGCTTGAGGGGAGGTGTTAGAGATCAATTAAAACACTGGAAATTTCCTCCACGGCTCATTGGTAGAGCACCTGGAGGTGGCCTTGAGAGGTCATATCCATGTTTTCTCTTCAAGACAGATCAATTGAATGAATACAACCAATACATGAATCTTGTTGGTATTTTGAGCCCATAATTTTAAATTAGCAAGGAAAAATACACAATCAAACAAGAAAATTGAATTCACAAAACATAAACACAGGATGTACGTGGTAAAACCCTTTTTTATCCAAGAGGTGGTAAAACCCTGACAATGTGTCAAGGAAACCTCCATGGTTTAAGGTATTGGAATTCTTTTACTAATCAAGGTCAGCAATGACTCTCCAATACAATCTGCTTCTTGGGCTACAACATTTTAATCAATAAGCATTGTTACGAACTACCTATCGTTACACAACCGTTTGATCGATAAGACAAGGCTTACTAAAGTAAAAATTACATTTACAAAATCTTTTAATTTTTGTCATTTTTAACAATCTTCACCTTGACAAAAAAATTTCTAATCCCTTGCCCATGCCCATTCATCATATTTTCTATAATCTAAGAGAAGTCAAACACCATCGCAACTTCTCTACCAAAACTGGTTTTATGAACATATTTGCACAATTCCCCTGTGTGTGGACATTTTTTTGAGTTGTTTCACTGCCATCAATTACATGTCTTACAAAATGGTATTTTACATCAATATGTTTAGTCTTGTTTTGATAAGTCGGATTAGTAGCCAATGAATAACACTCTGACTGTCACATAATACATTCACTTTGTCCTGCATCTTTCCAAGCTTACCTAATAGACACTTCAACCATATTGCCTCTTTAAAAGTATGTGAAACATCTATATACTCTGCCTCAGCAGTTGAAAAAACCATTGTTTCCTTAAGCTTTGGCATCCAACTAATATCTCCACCTGCAAGAGTAAAGACATAACCTGAAGTATATCTCCTTTTGTCCAAGTCACCAACATAATCTGAATTAACATATTTGTAGACTGGATCATTGCAACCACTAAAGATTATATAATGGTCAATGTGCCTCTTAAATATCGAAGCACCCATTTCACTGCTCGCCAACATTCTTTTCCTAGATTCGCCATGAACCTACTAACAACTCCAACTACATGTGAAATGTCAGGCCTCGTAGACACCATTGCATACATTAAGTTGCCTAGTGAATTTGCATACAGTACTATACTCATTTTCTTCATCGGTATTATGAATCAAACCTGAAGAAAACTTAAAATGGGAAGCCAAAGGAACATTAACAGGTTTCACATTGTTCATCTCGAACTTAACAATTATTTTCTCCACATACTTCTGTTGTGATAACCAAGGCTTTCCATTTTTCTTCTCTTTGTATCTCGATGCCCAAGATCTATTTTGCAGCTACAAGATCCTTCATCTCGAACGTTCTAGCAAGTTGATCCTTTATGATATTGATCTATTCAATGTTTTTGTTTGAAACAAGCATATCGTCAACATCCAGAACCAAGATAATGAATATACCATTGAAACTTTTGAAGTACATGCAATGGTCATACTCGCTTCTAATGAAGTTCTAGCTCACTATGAAGGAACCAAAGTTTTTGTACCATTGTCTGGGAAATTGTCTCACGCCATACAATGATTTCCTGAGCTTACAAATAATTTCTTGTTGCGATCTTTTTTTTTCCAAAGAAAAAATCGACCTTCTTATTAAGGCAATAAAAAGTTACATATTATATGCATTTAAGCATTCAGTAAACTGTATGTTTTTCATAAAAACATAGATCTGTTCTGAGATGGTAAGCAAAAACCTCTTACTCTTCCATCTCAATGTGAAAAAATAGAGTGCTGGTACCAAATATCGAGCCTCCTCATAGAGAAAAACAACCCAAACGGGAGTATGATCAGCATTCTATCATCCCTGTAGTTTAGCAAAAAAACAAAAAATAGTTGAAACTGTCTCAAAGTAATAAGAAGGCTCTGTACCAATTCCCGAGCCTCCTCATAGAGGAAAACAACCCAAACAGGAGTATGGTCAGCAGCCAGTCATCAAGAACATAACAACCCAAAATCATTATCTGTTTTCAATTCCCATTTTTACATAGAAATAGAGTTTGTGTTTCTAAAACAAAAGCATATTAACAATAAGGAAATACACAAAAGTAAAAGTTGGATAAAACTTTCTTCCTGTCTTTGGTCTCAAAAAGGAGGTTGATCCAACACACGGATCTCTTCAAACTCGGATTCTTCTATCCTCCAACAATCCAGATCCTGTTGTACACCCGCTTTAGAAAGTTGGTCTGCTGCATTGTTCTGTTCCCTGTAAATATGACATATTTTGATATCATTAAAAAATGTTTAAGATATTTAGCTTCTTCTAACAAAGGAGATAGAATATAATTCTGACATCTGCTCTCGCCATTGAACCATTTGATAATATTCATAGAGTCCCCGAAAATCTGAACCGAATGAATGCCCAGGTGGGTGATCCAACAAAGTAGAAGTTTTAATGCTAGAAGTTCAGCATAATTATTGGATCCTTCCCCCAATCCTACTGAGGCTTTAAGGCTTCTATGATCGTTGATGTGTATCACCATGCCTGCCCCACATCTATTATTTTGGTCTGATGCCCCGTCAAAATAAGCCCAGGGAGTATTTTCTCTAATCTGTTCCTCTCTTACTACCCTTGGAATTGCTTCCTGGGTTGGCTCAGGTATGCTTTCATAGATTGCAGCACATTCTATAGCAATGTGTCCTGCTGAGGGAGTTAGATCCTTGAATATACTTTTGTTGCGAGCCAGCGAGATACCCCAAGATATAATTAGAGGGAGATTTCGCATATTTCCTTCCGGAGAGTCCTTCCACCATTTTTTCCATACCTCTGATAGGACTTCCCCTTCCCAGTTCTTACTATTCTGTAGCAACCTCCTTGATTCCATCCAAACCGCCCTAGTAAATGAGCATTTTAGAAAGAGGTGTTGGATTGATTCTAGATCATTTTTGCATAAGGCACACCTGCCTGGACCCGACTTAAATCTCCTCTGTAAATTGTCCCAAGTTGGAACTTTGTTTCTTAGGATGCACCAGAAGAACATTCTTTCTTTTGCTGGGCATTTCAGCTTCCAAATGTGATTCACCCACCATTCTGGATTCCCCCATCCCTTTCTTGACATAAGGAATTTGTAACCATATTTTGGGGAATAGATACCTGAGGGGGCATGTGCCCATACTAGCTAGTCTGGTCTATCTCTGAGCCTGACATTTGACCTTGACAGTTCCTTGGTGTAGTGATGCTACTCCTCCCTCCATTGTTGGTCAAGGTTAAGGTCTGTCCCAGATAGCCATGCTTGGCCCCATATAGTGGAGTGGCCAGCTTTTTCAATCTGGTTTAGATGGTGTATGCCTCTTGATTCGAGCTGATTAATAATACCTGGGGATAGTGAATAGCCTTCGTTGCATCCCACCCATGGATCCTTCCCTATCCTTACTTGATCTTCATTCCCAATCTGCCAGGAGAGTCCTTGCTCTATGATGTTGATAGCATCTAAAGTTGTTTCCATACCACTGAAGAGTTCCCATTCTTCTTGTTTGGCTTCCTGATCCACTCATCCATTGGAGTGGGATCGATGTATTTTCGCTTGACCACTATGGTCCACAGGTTTTCCATCATTATTAGTCTCCATCCCAATTTTGCTGCTAGAGATGGGCCAAAAGCTGAAAGGTCTTTTATACCCCATCCTCCCCATTCCTTAGGTCTTTCCACCTTATCCCAAGCCACCTAGGGCAAGACCGAGTCCTCCTTAGAGCCAGCCCATAGGAATCAGTTGCACACTCGTCTAACCCTTTCCAAGATTCCTTTCGGAACCCAGGTAAGCGCCGCCCAGTATACACGGATTGCCATTAATACCGATTTTATGAATACTAATCTACCTACTCTAGATAGCCATTTGAAGCTCCAATGGTTGATCCTGGATTCAATTTTTGCCACCAGCCAATACCAATCATGTTTCCTGTACGAGTGTGGCTTTAGAAAGAAACCAAGATATTTGAAACTATCTGCCATCTTCCGGTCTTCAAAGGGAAGGTCTTCTGCTATATTTTTGGTTTCCATTCTACTCAATCCTTCCAGGATTAATGTAGATTTTTCCTTATTGACACTCAAGTCCGTTGCCTTGAGGAATAGATCCAAAAATAAAAAAGTAAGGTCTTAGTTTCACTCCTCCCATTACTGAAAAGAAGAATATCATCCATGAATAGCAAGTGGGTTATATATAGGTTAACTACCACTTCTACTCCTTGAATGTCTCCTCTTCTCCTTGCTTCTAGTAACAATTGACTGAGTCCTTCCACTGCTAGGAGAAAGAGGAGAGGGGATAGTGGACATCCTTGTCTCAACCCTCTTTGACTCTGGAAAAAAGTGGATGTCGCCCTGTTGATCAAAATACCAAAGCTAACATTGTTCAAACAACCCATAATCCAGTTTATAAAACCCACTTGAAATCCCAGATGAGTCAGTAGCATTCGGAGATACATACAGCCAATTCTATCGTAGGCTTTTGAGAGGTCGATTTTCACTACTACACCTTTGCTTTTACCTTTTTTTTATGTTGTAGATGGCTTCCTGAGCCAGTCCAACAGCTTCATGTATCTATCTACCATCCAAGAATCCAAATTGTTCTTTTGAAATATTCTGTGATAGGATTGGTTTCAATCTGACGGCTATCACTTTTGCAATTATTTTGTAGATGCAGTTGCATAGAGATATCGGCCTAAAATCCTCAAAAGAAGAGGGATCCTCCTTTTTGCGGATTAGGGCTATAAAAGTGGCATTGAAAGGTTAAAAAATCGATCCTTTCCTCCTGGATTCTTCAACCACTTTAGTTAACTCACTTCCTATTATCTCATAAAAGTGTTGGAATAGCTCCATTGTCCAACCATCTGGGCCTGGGCTCTTGTCCTTTGGCATTGATTTTATGATTCCTTCAACCTCCCCTCTAGAGACTTCCCCCATGAGCTCTTCAGTGTCCTCTTCACCCACATATCTAGGGAAAGCATGTGTTGTCCTGATCACCTCTGCTAACGACACTTTTGAAGAGGCTTTGAAAAGGTTTTTGAAATGGCTTCTTCCCATTGATGATAGTTCCTCAAAGGAATTGGCCTGCCTTCCATCCTCCGATTTTAGAGACCAAATGGTATTTGATTTTTTCCTTCCTTTTGCATAATTTTGGAAGAATTTTGTGTTTTCATCCCCAGCCCTCAGCCAAATAGCCCTGCTTTTCAGTCGCCATTGTTCTTCTCTTATTAATAGAATTTTTCTGCGTTGAGTCTCTAGCATCTTGATCCTATCTCTTTTATCTACTGTTTCATATCCATCTGCTTCTGGACATTCAAGTTTATCAAGTTCCATCCCAATCTATTTTAAATCTTCTTCTTCTTTTAATTTCTTCTCTCTAGCCCATTCAACCGTTGCCTTCTTTAGTCGTTTTACATTTTCCAAAAATAAGAAAGCTTTCTCTCCATTCTCGCTTGGGTCCATTGGTCTACAAGTTTTTTTGAAGAGGGTGTGTTGTGCTATATAACAACCCTCCCCATTTCAAAATTTTTATCCAAAACTTTAACATGAAATGGGGCCCCTTTTTAGTTAAAATCAATAATTCAATGATAATCGCAAGCTTGGATTTAATCACATAACACATGCAAGTCCTTATGAAAAGGTCCAATCCGATATAAATATTATCCAAGACCTTTTTGTAAAACAAATGTAAAATAATATGTCACATCCTTTATTTAAAGGATAGGCTTAAAAGGCTCTCATTGGCAAATCGCCGATGCGATAATGCTATCAGAAATCGCAAGTTGAACAAAGAAGCATTCCAAAGGTCTATGCCAAACCCCCGATGCGATAATGCAATCACAATCGGCCATCGCAGATACCATGAAACACATAACAAAAGCCCCTTTGGAATTTGCCGATGCGATTTCATAAAGGAAAAGTGTGCTTTTCGATAAAAGGTTGTTAAATGTATATTAGCAGGTTTAAGCCTTAAATCAATAATAAACAAAAAATAGATGATTTGTTAATTATCCCGCCTCCTCACACCTTATCGCAATTGGAGCTACCTATGGTAACATCTTAAGCTATACCTTTGAACCTCCCAATCTGCGATATGTGATTTTCGTTAATCGTTGATCGGGACAATACATCCGCTTTAAGAGAATGTTAGTAATATGTGCGATGTGACATATCATTATTACATTTAATTACCATGATTGGCAGTTACGGAAGTTATTAATACAATAGTTAAGGTTGAATCCTTTGAGGATTTCATCCATGGTAATATCTCATTTCGTATTACTTATCACACTTGAATTACCATTAAGCTTTGTATTACGTGTTGGCTTTGAACAGGTTTTTTCTCTATTACGTTCTTTTGTTTCCTTTGTAGAGCAAGTCTGAGTTGATGAATCCGGCTAAAATGACAAAGAAATCAAAGAAACCAAAGGCCCCCGTCGTAGCTAAAGAAGAACCAGTGAAGAAAGTCTTGATATCGGATACTACCTACCTCAGTCTAGGCCAAGCTTCATGGGAGAGTATCTACAATTTGCTGGAAGCTGAGGATCCGGAAGAAATCGAAGAAGAAGCAACAACAGATGCCACGGACAAGTCAGAGAATACTCTTAAATATTTGGCCTACTCCTATCTTCATAGAATAGCAGCCCGCGCCAAAGTTTTACCCTATAATGACGTGGTCAGATGGGTTATTGAGAGCATCAATATCACAGACAAAACTTTCTTTACAACTGATGGAAGAATGTTTGGGTCGTTCAGAGCAGAAGATATCAAAGAAATGTACCATTTGCCTGAACCATAGAAGCGATATAACAAAGCATTCTTGGAGGCTTTCGCCAAAGAAAACGCCATCGAATCGGACCCTATCAGACAATGGAGGCATTTTCCGACCAAACACAAGCATGAATCATTGGGTATGTACTCCGTAGATTCGTTGGCATCTCCTTATTGTTATGTTGGTGCAATGATGTGTAGACTCTTTGGAGTCCATGATTCTGCTAAATTTTCTATAGAGATGGTACCATTAATGGAGGCTGCAATTAATTCCTATATCATGGATTGGGCGACCATTTTGTCTGATAAAATGGCCAACCAAATACTTGACTATAGGAAAAACAGGTTTGTGACTACCCGAGTAATACCCTCATTTTACATGAGTGCTTATATTATGGACACTATCTGTTTCAATTCCGAATATCCCATTCTAGGATGGAAATGGACTCCATAGGACCCGAACCCCATTCATATCTATCATAAGGAACTGTGGAAAGCCCATTACAAAAATCATTTGTATAGAATCTGTCAAGGTTTCATCCTCCCCGTGTATTATGCCATATTCAATAAACCTGCTCCTAGGTTGTCCGAGGAAGCCTCTGTCGACCTAACTGCAATTGGTAGTTGGTTTGGTGAAGAAAATTTCACCTACATTAGACTTTTCGGTAGCACTGCTAACCCTCATGTCCTCCCCTTATACATCCCGGATAAGTTACTTGCCAGAGAATTGGCATATCAGATAACAATAGAAGGGACATCAAGGAACCTAAAGGAGTCTAAAAAGCATATGTGGCCTTCATTCCCCCTCTGATGTGGTGCTTTCACGCTGCATGATTTCAAACATGCAGAGAAGGAAGCTGAGAAAATAAAAATGTTAAAGTTAGCAATCATCCCAAAAAGGCAATACGATCCCAAATCGGTTGCCTATAATGTCACTTCTCAAGCCAAAATTGCCAAGTTTGATCATGAGAAGGATATTTATGATGATTTGTTTGCTTCAGCCGAGGTATTTTCTCAGGTGAAACAACTAGAAAAAATCAAATTGGGAGCAGAGTGACTAGAGGAATTTTACAAATTCAGGACACAGAGATTGGAAACGCTACCTCCGAACTTGTTAAATACTACATCTGTGGTTCAACCACAAGGCCATTTTGAAGATAAAATTAGTGAAAAGACTCTTGAAAAGGAAGGGACCCCAGAAAGGAGGCAAACACAGGAAGGAACTAGTGAGCCCCTTGATACGAATATTCATATTGATCCTAAGTTAATCAAGGAATGGGAGCAATTCGACTCAATCATCAATAACCCAAATAAATCCCAAGAGCTCACTACACCAAAAATGCCTACAGTGCAAAAGCCAGAAGTTATCACAGTTCTGATTGAAGGAACAAGCAGCCTACCCAAAATTCAATAGGACATAGAGATTATTCCCGAGAATCCCACTGAGGAGATTGTACTACAAACTGAAGAAATACCACCTCTTGATGTCTTCTACAGTCCGAAGCACAGGGCTGTAGTTAAAAGACAAAGGAAGAAGAGGAAAATTGATCAAAGTCCTCTTTCAACTCCTCAGGCAGAGATGATGAACGTGGTATGGAAAGTAGAAGTCGATCCCTCTGAGGATTTAACAAAGCTATCTCAATTTGCAGGAGCCTACACAGCGGCGACAATGGATAAAGCCACAGAGGTTAGCCATCTGATGAGGGAAAAGGATCAGACGATTACCCAACTTGAGGTGCAATCGGCAGAGCAACAACAAAAGATAAATCAACTTGAACAACAGTTAATAGAATAGAGGCAGCAAAATGAACAATTAAAAGAGCAGTTGAAATTGGAAAAGCAGAGGATTGATGAGCAGACTCTCCATAAACAACAGGAGTTGTCTCAAGAATTGAGCAAGCTTCAGATGTTAAGAGAGCAAGAAAAGAAGGCAAAGGAGGAACAAATCGCACAAATGAAAGAACAGATAGAAAGGTATAAAGGTTATCCACAGGTAAGCGAATTCAGAACAGAAGCTTTGGAAATAACCAAAGCCTTGTCCCGACAGTTGGATATTCTTTGCCACAATATATCATTAGCCAACCCCTTATGCGATATCTCTACATCAATGATTGAAAAGGCAGTAGACGCCAGACTTGAATTAGATAAGGCAGATGAAAGGTTAACCAATTTTCTGTCCTGGCAAGATTCCAAAGAAGGAATGGCTGCCAATCTACCAAGAATACAAGAATCGCATAAGGAAATCCTATTTTCTGAATGGGAGTCTCAGTTAATGAAAGTTGAAAGAGAAACGTCTAGATGTAGAGCTGCAACGAATAGTCTGATCGAATTGATAAATAACAGTTTGCATATGTCCAATTTAATCACTAATTGCTCTCCAGGAAGACTCCCAAAAGCAAAATCGTTGGAACAATAATGGAAACAGGAGCTGGCACATAGGGAAAAGCAGATTGTAGGAATCCAAAGCTTGACATGAAAATCGTTTTGGTTTTTCCTTGTCAAGCCACAAAGCCAGCAGATGGCCATGAAGTGTCTTTCAGATGCAATCAATTGCATGATCTCCGAACTCTCCGATGCCACCTATACAGCTCAACTACACTCCAGGATGAGTCAGCCTCCAGAAATCCAGCCTATGCTCACAATCTGTCAGCTGCAATCACAGGAAAAGAAGCCGATACAATGAATTCATTTCAACCGCCACAGCACTGCTATTTTCAGGATAAATCCCAGATTTATATGTCTATAGTTAAACCAGCGCATAGCGATTTTTATTGATAGTTTGTTGTTATTTTTAGTATTTAAATACCCTTTCATGTATTTAGAAGGGTCCGAAATTTGTATTAAAACTTGACTTGGGAGTTGCACTACTGTACTTCCAATATTTTTTTATCAAAAACTGGACCAAAGTTCTACATTTTTATCAAAGAGGCTTTTATAAGATTTGCACTATTGCATCTTTTGAAGGTGTTCCCAAATAGGAAGGCAGAATCTGAATGTTGTTTACATCGAGAGAATTCAAATGCATACGGTACTATTATCTCTGTTTTTGTCTTATTTCTCTATGTGAATGAACATTTTTCAACATTGCTATAATATATATATATATATATATATGTTTTTCAAGCAATTCTTTAGCTTGTCATTTCTGAATGTTTTAGAATTGTTATCATTTGAATATATATGTCAGTGATATATATTATGATCAATGCGATAATGTTTTTATTATTACTTTGTTTAACTACTTAAACAAAGTAATCATCATATTAATGCATATTTCTATTTTATGAATAATTCATCTTTATGGTTATTTGTTTAATAGAAACAATCAAAAATCGTGTTGTTAAAAGAATACCCGGGATAGATTAGTTATCTTTGTATATTTTTGCATTGTAGAATAGAACACTTATCACTTTCGTTATACATTACAAACCAATCACCCATCAACTCATATATCACTGGGAAACTGGTCCCATTACATCCAGTCGGAGCCACCACACCAAATGGAAAAGGAGCTGCATTAAGGTCCGGACCAGGTGGTTTTCCCCAATGTTGATGCAGCAATTTTATAGGCATCAACATTTTTGGCGCTAGAAGGAGGGCATGAACTGTGAATGGCGAGCAAATCTAAATCCATAGCCCATTCTGAGAGTAAATCTCCCTCACTATCTTCTCCAACTTCTCCCTCGCATTCTAAATCTCCAATTCCCAAGCGAGAAGTTGAAAAGACAACAACCACTACTGAAGACTTGAACATATCGGACAAATCCACTCTTGAACCCCATGAAGTTCAGTGTTTAATTCACAAACTTCAAGGGTTTTCAATATCTAAAAAAAATTCTAAATTATCCCAAGGCAATGTGACTTCGCAATACATTCCTTCTCATCCTCTTACAAGATTATAGAGTGAAAAGCTTGGTATTGAACCAACAAAATTTCCTCTGCCTAAAAGGAAAAGAGCTAGGAAGACACCTGAAGAGTTTGATAGTGAGACTCTTTCACCATCATCATCCATTTCATCCAATCCATTGCAAAGTCAACCATCCACTCCCCAACTTCATATCATTGTCCAACAGGGTACAGGTACTCCAACATCCTCTTCCCAACCACTTGTAACTACATCCTCACTTTCTTCTGCTATTAGCGCAACAATGGCACACAATCAACCACAACCAAGGCCATGGACAAATCCAGGGGCAGTCGCAATGCCTGCACCCTTGAGTCAATTACCAGCCCATCCCAAAAAATGGTTGCCAAAGTTTAATCCAGATATCGACATACTGGCAGAAGAACACATAAACAACTTTATGTTGTCAATAAACTTAAATGGAGTGACAGAAGAAGATGTTGTTGTGAGGCTTTTCCCATACACCTTACAAGGAGCAGTTGGATCATGGTATTTTTCATTACCAGCAGGATCCATTACTAGTTGGAATGCTTTCCAAGAGCAGTTTTTCACTAAGTTCGGAGAAGATAGATCCACAGCGAAATTAATCAATGATCTCTCCAATCTTAAAACTTAATCGATAGAACCTATTAAATATTTCAACTCGCGATTTAATAAACTCTTAAATAAAATTCCTGCTATGTCTAAGCCCAGTGAAGAGGTTCGAAGTGAATGGTATATTTCTGCCTTACCTTCGAATATAGCAATCTTCGTTGATAGAGTTGCAAAGCCTACCTTAGCAGAGAATATGAAAGAAGCAATCGCCGTTGAGAAACGTATTATCGCTTTAGAAAAGAAAACCGCTCTTGAGGAGAGAAAGTCCAAAAAAGTTACTTTTAAAGATGATTCGAAGAAGAAAGTGGCTAAAGATCCATATGATATGGAGGGTTTGCAAAAAGTTTTAAAGACTATGTCTAATGAAATGGTAGAAATAAAGAAACAGGTAGTTGAAACCTCCACTAAAAAGCCATTTAGGAACTTCAAAAGAGTTGAATCAAAACCACCTAATGCCATATCTAATGCAGAATCAGATCCAGATAATGATGAGGATGAAGACACAGTCTTGTCATCCGAGGAAACAGAAGAAGATGAGGTTGTTGAATGTCACGGTATGTGGGACTTCATTTTGCCCAATTCTGATACTGAAAGCGAACAGGAAGCTCTCCCAGTAAGTACCAGGAGTAAAGTCGTTGTAGAGCCTGTTCAACCAACTCAAAAGAAGAAAAATGCAAGCCCTACTGCCAAAGATAAGGCTCCCATAAAGAAATCTATTGTGTTGCCTACTCAAAATCAGCCATCATCTTCCAATCCGCCCTCATCATCCAAGACATTGGTAGTCTCTGACTCTATGGATTACAACATTATAGAAGACATGAAGAAGACTAGAGTGAATATCTCTTTGTTTGAGCTTAGCAAGCTCAAACATCAACATAAATTGCTACTCAAAGAGTTAAATGCAGTACCTTCTTCTCCTCTTCCAAATGTTGTACTGTCCAAGGCGGCTAAGGGAACAGGTAAGCCACCATCAGATAGAGTAGATGCTATTGATGTTGTGTTGATCGGAGATAGATCTAATTCTCATACTCCTCCTTTTCTCTTGACCTATGAAACCTACAACAGAAATATGCACAACTACTTAATAGATTCAGGGGCTTCATCAAACATAATGCCAACCTCAGTTTGCTCAAAATTGAACATTGAGCCCCAAAAATCTACAGTGCATATTGTTCAGTTGGATCGAACTAAGGTTCAAGTATTAGGAGAGATTAATTCAGTCACCATTAGGTTATCAGCTGATCCTAGAGTAGTTCAGAGAATTGATATATTGATTGCTGACATCCCTGAGTTTTATGGGTTAATTTTAAGCAGGGATTGGTCTGAGAAACTCCATGGTTACATTTCTACTGATTGGTCTCATATGTGGCTTCCCTATAAAGGGAAACCAAATCAAATTAAGATCGATCAGGAGAAGCACATGACCCATACTGTAACGGAGTTTGAGCAGGAAAATCAACCCATAGCTTTCAATAATAACATTCTCGGAAATTACTCAGCCGAATCATTCTTTGGTAATTTTAACGCTCAATCATCACCTTTCTCTGTTAATAGTTTCACATCGCAGATAGAAAATTTTTCTCATACAGATACATCAAGGTGTGTTACTATTGCTGAAGAAATTGTAGATAAAACTGTAGATAATCCTATATTTTGGTCTTTATATTTTGATGGGTCAAAATCCAATGACGGTGCAGGAGCAAGATGTATTTTAGTTAGTCCTAAGGGGGAAAAAACTATGTTATCATGCAGACTAGAATTTGAGTGTACAAATAATACTGTTGAATATGAGGCATTGATTCAAGGACTTTACAAAGCAATAGGCCTAAAGGTTCAATATCTAAAAGTATTTGGTGATTCTGAGATTGTCATCAAACAGGTAAGGAATACTATCCATTGCCTTTCAGGACACCTCAAGCATTATCAGTCCTTGGTTCAAGACCTCATATCTCATTTTCTAGCATTTAATATTTCTCCCATTCCTAGATCTCAGAATGCAGCAGTTGATTTATTAGCCAATGTTGCTTCTAAGCTCCTTCCATCAGAGGATTACAGCCCTGATAGGTTTTCAGTCGAATTGATTTTTAGACCATCTATTCCAGACAATGTCACCAATTGGAGGGTATTTAATCATGACGAAGACATTTTGAATTTCTTAACTTCTGAGAAATCCTATGATGACCAGATTATTGATGAGAATGACCATGATCTTCAAATAAAACAAAGACTAGAGGAGAACTCCATACCTAAATCTGTGGTCAAACTTGAAGATCTTTATGATATCAAGGATAGGTTTAAACAAGTCACTAATTCAAAACTTCAAAGTTCTACTTTGAGGTTTGAATTAATAAATCTTGGCACTGAAGCCAAACCACAAAATATCAATCTCAGACTAGGAATCACTCCAAAAGAAAGATTTGCCTTCATTAGATTGTTGAATAAATATAGAAATGTTTTCGCTTGGAATTATGACGATCTAAAAACGTATGATACTTCTATCATACATCACACAATTCCAATGATTTCTGAGGAGAAACCTGTGTAGCAAAAATTGAGGAAAATACATCCGAATCTAGAGAGTCAGATCAAAGCAGAGTTGAATAAACTCTTGAAAGCTAAGATAATTTTCCCAGTTAGACATTCGAAATGGGTTTCTAACTTAGTACATGTTAGAAAGAAAAACGGTGACATTAGGATCTGCATTGATTTCAGAAATCTTAATAAGGCAAGCCAAAAGGATAATTTCCCACTGCCAACTATGGAACAAACTCTTCATTCAGTTGTTGGTTCCGAATTAATGTCCTTTCTGGATGGCTTTTTTGGATATAACCAAATATTGGTGCACCCAGATGACAGACTAAAGACTACCTTCAGAACCAAATGGGGAACATATGCCTACCAGAAAATGCCTTTCGGTTTAATTAATGCTGGAGCTACCTTTCATAGAGCAATGGATATAGCATTCAGGGGTTTGAATAATAAGTCAGTTGTTGTCTATTTAAATGAAATAATTGTCTTCTCCAAGAAAAGAGCGAATCATTTACATAATTTAAAGCAAATCTTTGAATGCTGTAAGAGGTATGGGATTTCATTAAATCCCAAGAAATCATTCTTCGCTCTTGATCAAGGGAAGCTTTTAGGGTTTATCGTATCTAGAGATAGCATTTATATTGATCCAGAAATAATCAAGGAGATTTCTGATATTCCTCTTCCACACAATAAAAATTCAATGCAATCATTTTTAGGTCAAATAAATTTTGTAAAAAAGTTTGTTCCTTATTTTTCCCAAATTGTTTTACTTTTACAGACCATGATTAAGAAAAACTCAGTGTTCAAATGGGGGTATAACGAGAAGGAAGCTTTTGATTCAATCAAACAGGCGATCATTAATGCTCCTGCATTGAACACTCCAAATTTTTCTAATCATTTTATTTTGTATACTTTAGCATCCGAAACTTCCTATGTAGTTGTGTTAACACAAATCAATGATCAGCAAGTTGAAGCACCCATATCCTTTTTCAGTTCTAATCTACAAGGTGCTGAACTTAATTATTCCGAAGTAGAAAAGCAAGCTTTCGCTGTGTTCAAATCTATTAAACACTTTAGGCCATTCCTCCTAAAGACTCATACAAAAGTAATAGTCCCATTCTCAGCAGTGAGACAATTACTAGTCCAAAGAGAAGTGGGAGAGAAGAGAGCCAACTGGGTTACAGCATTGCAAGAATATGATTTAGATATTAAACCAGCGAAAATTGTTAGAGGTCAAGGTTTTTGCAGATTGTTAGCAGGAGCTTCAAACATCCCAGAACATGAAGGTTCAGACAATGCTCTTCAGATAAACGAGATAAGTATTATGAACTCTGAATCTCAATATGCAGATCTGGTCTTTTATTTAAAAAATGGATATGCTCCTCCTAATCTCTCTTACAAAAACAAACGTGCCTTGAGATTGAAAGAAAAACACTTCGAAATCATTGATGATGTGTTATTTAGAAGGAATTATGATTCGATTTTGTTAAGATGCCTTGAAAAAACTGAAGCACAAAAGGTGTTGCAGGAATTACATGATGGTCCAGCAGGTGGACATTTTGGAGGTGATACAACAGCTCACAAGATAATACATGTTGGATATTATTGGCCCACTTTATTCAAAGATACCCATGACTATGTAAGGAAATGCAAAATTTTCCAAATGGCCAGTGGAAGACAAAGGAAACCAGTCTTTCCTTTGCAACCAGTCAACATTGAACAACCATTTGAATAATGGGGACTGGACATCATAGGAGAGATTGTTCCACATTCTTCCAAGAAGCATAGATATACCCTTACAGCCACGGATTACTTTACAAAGTGGGTGAAAGCAATTCCTTTTAAGGTAACCAACTCTGATGCAATCATTGAATTCATCGATCAATTCATCATTACTAGGTTTGGCGTACCTAATGCTCTCATTTTTTATAATGCATCTTATTTTTCTGGAAATACTATGCTTGAATTTGCTTTCAATAGAGGATTTAAATTGAAATATTCTGCAAACTACTATTCTCGGGGTAATAGTTTAGCAGAATCAACCAACAAAAATCTTATCAAAATTATTAAGAGAACTGTTGACCAGAATCAAAAGAATTGGCACAAGTCTTTGATATTTGCATTATGGGCAGACCGCATAACACAGAAGGCCTCAATAGGCACTTCTCCATTCAACTTAGTATATGGGAAAGAAGTTGTGATACCAACAAACTTAGCACTCCCATCTCTAGCCCTAGTGCAATTTATTGAAGAAAATCCCTCATCTTCTATTCAATTAAGATATGATCAAATCCTTAAATTAGAAGAAGAAAGGGAAAAAGCCAGAATTACACATGCAAAACATCAACAAGTTATTAAATCTTCTTTTGATGCAAATTCTATCGGCCCAAAATTTTTACAAATTGGTGATCTTGTTTTGAAATGGGACAAAGCACACGAAGATAAAGGCAAACACACTAAATTTCAAAAGATGTGGCTTGGACCGTTTCAAATCATTGAGAAGATAGGCTCATCAACATTCATATTGCAAGATCTATCAGGAAAGAGAGATTCTCTTCCTGTCAATGGGCTTATCTTGAAAAAATTATTTACTTAAGGAGGTAACCCCTTCTTACTTGTAAATATTCATTATGCAGTTTTGTTTGTTTGAATTTTTATTGTTAGGAAATAAGGTTGTAAATAGTCTTCCATTGACCTTTTACTATTGGAAAGTTATTAAAGGAAGTATTGTAAACACTTACTTTCGATAGATGGAAACCTTTAAGGAGTAGACCGCAGTTCTAGAAAGTTAGTCAAAAATAAAACTCTGAGAACCTCTTTTAGATTTGTAAAACCTTCACAAGCCTTGAAAATATTGTAAATCATTCAAAGTTTTAAAGAGCCAAGAGAGGTTATTCGTCAAAAGTAAAGACTTTTCCATACTTAGCATCTACAACTCTAAAATTGTCATCCATATACTCTTAAGGAGAAAATCATTCACCCCATCCACTAAGTTTATGATTTTTCAGAGTGTAATTCTAAAATATGTCAGATATAAAAGATAAGAGGTCTCATCATGAGCCTGCTTACCATGATCATAGGAAACTAATTAAACTGACATTACCAATATTGCATATCAAAACAAGGTAATGGCTTATAATCATAAGACAAGGGGTCTCATCACGAGCTAGCTTGTTCAGTTTAATTACAACCAGTGAATAGGATTGTCAATCGTTGGCCACCAAACCAGGACAATGGCTTTTTATCTTTTAAAGAATTTGAAAGAATAAAAAACACAAAAAAAAAGAAAAATATGTGTGAACATATCTTTTTGAATTTATCTTTCAAAAGTCATACTCTTAGATGGATGGAACAATGAATGATTAAATGGTTAAAAGGTAACCCTGTCGAGACTATAAACGTTTGCTGGCAGCAGAGGCACTACCTGTGACAATAGAGTAAACTTAAAAGCCAAGTTGGAGAAGCCCCCTACTTTATCTATACCAACCAATCAAAGCTCGAATAAACTCAGAATGTTTTTATTTTTAGGATTGGAAAAGGAATTACAAAAGAACTTTTCATTATATTCAGAGTTAATTTTTATCTAACTATTCTTAGATTGTTTTCTTTATCCTAAATGGTTTCCAAATTTATAAAGTTATAGATATTGCATTACTTTTTCAGAGATAATTGTTTCTCCTAGTGAATTGCAAATTGTTGTGCTATACAACAACCCTCCCCATTTCAAAAATTTTATCCAAAACTTTAACATGAAATGGGGCCCCTTTTTAGTTAAAATCAATAATTCAATGATAATCGCAAGCTTGGATTTAATCACATAACACATGCAAGTCCTTATGAAAAGGTTTGATCCGATATAAATATTATCCAAGACCTTTTTGTAAAACAAATGTAAAATAATATGTTACATCCTTTATTAAAAGATAGGTTTAAAAAGCTCTCATTGGCAAATCGCCAATGCGATAATGCTATCGGAAATCGCAAATCGCAAGTTGAACAAAGAAACATTCCAAAGGTCTATGCCAAACCCCCGATGCGATAATGCAATCGCAATCAGCCATAGCAGATACCATTAAACACATAACAAAAGCCGCTTTGGAATTTGCTGATGCGATCTCATAAAGGAAAAGTGCGCTTTTCGATAAAACGTTAAAATGTATATTAGCGGGTTTAAGCCTTAAATCAATAATAAACGAAAAAAAGATGATTTGTTAATTATCCCGCCTCCTCACACCTTATCGCAATCGGAGCTACCTATGGTAACAGCTTAAGCTATACCTTTGAACCTCCCGATCTGCGATATGCGATTTTCGCTAATCGCTAATTGGGAAAGCCAATACATCCGCTTTAAGAGATTGTTAGTAATATGTGCGATGCGACATATCATTATTACATTTAATTACCACGATTGGTAGTTACGGAAGTCATTAATACAACAGTTAAGGTTGAATCCTTCGAGGATTTCATCCGTGGTAATATCTCATTTCGTATTACTTATCACACTTGAATTACCATTAAGCTTTGTATTATGCGTTGGCTTTGAACGGGTTTTTTCTCTGTTACGTTCTTTTGTTTCCTCTGCAGAGCAAGTCTGAGTTGATGAATCCGGCTAAAATGACAAAGAAACCAAAGAAACCAAAGGCCCCCATTGTAGCTAAAGAAGAACTAATGAAGAAAGTATTGATATCAGATACTACTTGCCTCGGTCTAGGCCAAGCTTCATGGGAGAGTATCTACAATTTGCTGGAAGCTGAGGATCCAGAAGAAATCGAAGAAGAAGCAACAGCAGATGCCACGGACAAGTCAGAGAATACTCTTAAATATTTTGCCTGCTCCTATCTTCATAGAATAGCAGCCCGCGCCAAAGTTTTACCCTATAATGACGTGGTCAGATGGGTTATTGAGAGCATCAATATCACAGACAGAACTTTCTTTACAACTGATGGAAGAATGTTCGGGTCGTTCAGAGCAGAAGATATCAAAGCAATGTACCATTTTCCTGAACCGGAGAAGCGATATAACAAAGCATTCTTGGAGGCTTTCGCCAAAGAAAACGCCATCGAATCGGACCCTATCAGACAATGGAGGCATTTTCCGACCAAACACAAACATGAATCATCGGGTATGTACTCCGTAGATTCGTTGGCATCTCCTTATTGTTATGCTGGTGCAATGATGTGCAGACTCTTCGAAGTCCGTGATTCTGCTAAATTTTCTATAGAGATGGTACCATTAATGGAGGCCGCAATTAATTCCTATATCATGGATTGGGTGACCATTTTGTCTGATAAAATGGCCAACCAAATACTTGACTACAAGAAAAACAGATATGTGACTACCATGGTAATACCTCCGTTTTACATGAGTACTTATATTATGGACACTATCTGTTTCAATTCTGAATATCCCATTCTAGGATGGAAATGGACTCCACTGGACTCAAACCTCATTCATATCTATCATAAGGAACTGTGGAAAGCCCATTACAAAAATCATCTGTATAGAATCTGTCAAGGTTTTAGCGTCCCCGTGTATTATGCCTTATTCAATAAACCCGCTCCTAGGTTGTCTGAGGAAACCTCTGTCGACTTAACTGCAATTGGTAGTTGGTTTGGTGAAGAAAAGTTCACCTACATTAGACTTTTCGGCAGCACTGCTAACCCTCATGTCCTCCCCTTATACATCCCGGATAAGTTACTTGCCAGAGAATTGGCATATTAGATAACAGTAGAAGGGACATCAAGGAACCTAAAAGAGTCTAAAAAGCGTATGTGACCTTCATTCCCCCTCCGATGTGGTGCTTTCACGCTACATGATTTCAAACATGCAGAAAAGGAAGCTGAGAAAGTAAAAAAGTTAAAGTTAGCAATCATCCCAAAAAGGCAATACGATCCCAAATCGGTTCCCTACAATGTCACTTCTCAAGCCAAAATCTTCAAATTTGATCATGAGAAGGATATTTATGATGATTCGTTTGCTTCAGCCGAGGTATTTTCTCAGGTGAAACAACTGGCAAAAATCAAATTGGGAGCGGAAGGACTAAAGGAATTTTACAAGTTCAGGGCACAGAAATTGGAAACGCTACCTCTAGACTTGTTCAATACTACATCTGTGGTTCAACCACAAGGCCATTATGAAGAAAAAAATAGTGAAAAGACTCCTAAGAAGGAAGGGACCCCAGAAAGGAAGCAGACACAAGAAGGAACTAGTGAGCCCCTTGATACGAATATTCATATTGATCCTAAGTTAATCAAGGAATGGGAGCAATTCGACTCAATCATCAATAACCCGAATAAATCCCAAGAGCTCACTACACCAGAAATGCCTACAGTGCAAAAACCAGAAGTTATCATAGTTCTGATTGAAGGAACAAGCGGCCTACCCAAAATTCAGCAGGACATAGAAATTATTCCCGAGAATCCCACTGAAGAGATTGTACTACAAACTGAAGAAATACCACCTCTCGATGTCTTCTACAGTTCGAAGCACAGGGTTGTAGTTAAAACACAGAGGAATAAGAGGAAAAATGATCAAAGTCTTCTTTCAACTCCTCAGGCAGAGATAATGAATGTGGTATGGAAAGCCGAAGTCGATACCTCCGAGGATTTAACAAAGCTATCTCAGTTCGTAGGAGCCTACATAGCGGCGACAATGAATAAATCCACAGAGGTTAGCCCTCTGATGAGGGAAAAGGATCAAATGATTACCTAACTTGAAGTGCAATCCGCAAAGCAACAACAAAAGATAAATCAGCTTGAACAGCGGTTAATAGAATAGAGGCAGCAAAATGAACAATTAAAAGAGCAGTTGAAGTTGGAAAAACAGAGGATTGATGAGCAGACTCTCCATAAACAACAGGAGTTGTCTCAAGAATTGAGCAAGCTTCAAATGTTAAGAGAGCAAAAAAGAAAGGCAAAGGAGGAATAAATCGCACAAATGAAAAAACGGATAGAAAGGTATAAAGGTTATCCACAGGTAAGCGAATTCAGAACAGAAGCTTTGGAAATAACCAAAGCCTTGTCCCGACAGTTGGATATTATTTGCCACTATATCATTAACCAACCCCTTATGCAATATCTCTACATCAATGATTGAAAAGGCAGTAGACACCAAACTTGAATTAGATAAGGCAGATGAAAGGTTAACCAATTTTCTGTCCTGGCAAGATTCCAAAGAAGGAATGGCTGCCAACCTGCCAAGAATACAAGAATCGCATAAGGAAACACTGTTTTCCGAATGGGAGTCTCAGTGAATGAAAGTTGAAAAAACGACGTCTAGATGCAGAGCTGCAACGAATAGTCTGATCGAATTGATAAATAATAGTTTGCATATGTCCAATTTGATCACTGATTGCTCTCCAAGAAGACTCCCAAAAGCAAAATCGTTGGAACAACAATGGAAACAGGAGCTGGCACACAAGGAAAAGCAGATTGGAGGAATCCAAAGCTTGACATGGGAAACGTTCTGGTTTTTCCTTGTCAAGCCACATAGCCAGCAGATGGCCATGAAGTGTCTTTCAGATGCAATCAACTGCATGATCTCTGAACTCTCTGATGCCACCTATACAGCTCAGCTACACTCCAAGATGAGTCAGCCTCCAGAAATCCAGCCTATGCTCGCAATCTATCAGTTGCAATCACAAAAAAAGAAGCCGATACAATGAATTCATTTCAACCGCCACAACACTACTATTTTCAGGATAAATCCCAGATTTATATGTCTATAGTTAAACCAGCGCATAACGATTTTTATTGATAGTTTGTTGTTATTTTTAGTATTTAAAGACCCTTTCATATATTTAGAAGGGTCCGCAATTTGTATTAAGAATTGACTTGGGAGTTGCACTACTGTACTTCCAATATTTTTTTATCAAAAACTGGACCAAAGTTCTGCATTTTTATCAAAGAGGCTTTTATAAGATTTGCACTATTGCATCTTTTGAAGGTGTTCCCAAATAGGAAGGCAGAATTTAAATGTTGTTTACATCAAGAGAATTCAAATGCATATGGTACTATTATCTCTATTTTTTTCTTATTTCTCTATGTGAATGAACATTTTTCAACATTGCTATTATTGATATATATATGTGTGTGTGTGTGTGTGTGTGTGTTTTTCAAGCAATTCTTTAGCTTGTCATTTCTGAATGTTTTAGAATTGTTATCATTTGGATATATATGTCAGTGATATATATTATGATCAATGCGATAATGTTTTTATTATTACTTTGTTTAACTACTTAAACAAAGTAATCATCATATGAATGCATATTTCTATTTTATGAATAATTCATCTTTATGGTTATTTGTTTAATAGAAACAATAAAAAATCGTGTTGTTAAAAGAATACCCGGGATAGATTAGTTACCTTTCTATATTTTTGCATTGTAGAATAGAACACTTATCACTTTCGTTATACATTACAAACCAATCACCCATCAACTCATATATCACTCGAAAACTAGTCCCATTACATCCATTCGAAGCCACCACACCAAACGGAAAAGGCGCTGCACTAAGGTCCGGACCGGGTGGTTTTCCCCGATGTTGATGCAGTGGTTTTAGAGGCATCAACAGGGTGTTATAAGAGTCCTCCAAAAGCCAGGTTGGATTGAATTTGAAAGGCGCAGTCGGCTTTCTATGAGGCCCTTTCATTTCAAGCAACACAGGTAAGTGGTGTGAATTGCCTCCCTCTCCTACCCATTGTCGAAACACTGGAATCTTAACCACTAGCTCTTTTCTCAAAAGGAACCTATCCAGTCTCTTGGCCACCCTGTCTTCCTCTGTTCTCCTATTCCTCCAAGTAGGTCTAGGTTTCAACAGGTTGATATCTATCAACTTTTTTTCTCTTATTTTATTTGAGAAGTAATCAGAGAGAGGGTCAGCGTGTGCCGATGGACCCCGGGTTTCAGAAATTCCTAAAGAAAAATTTAAGTCGCCCCCGATCACCAAATTCAGATTATCCATTAGAGACTTAGAGCAAAGGTTATTCCAGAAGGAGACTCTATCCTGACAAGGTCCGTAGATATTAAGGATCAACATATTTGTGCAAAGCTCCAAAGAATAGACTTCTATTCCAATAGCCTAGTCTTGTCCCCAAGAATTTAAAAGTTTAAGTCTACCTTCACTCCCAATGCCAACCCCCCTGATCGACCCTTAACATCCAATGCCTAGAAATGCCATCCAGGCATAATTTTTTACAGAGTTTTTATTACCTCTGCTCCAGCTCCCAGTGTTTCTTGCAAGAGCAGGATATCCGAATTGTAATTATTGATTAAAGCTTTCAAAGGCATTTTTTTAGGCCCACTGGCTAAACCCCTACAATTCAAGGACATAATGATCATTAAGGAACCACGGGGAGCTTCTACGCTGCTCTAAGCACCCCTGAGATGGATAGTTGTTTACCATCCGCAATGTCTATTTTGGCTCTCTGTTGAGCCTTGGACAGATTTGATTTCCTCCCTCTAGTCTTTTGGGCCCCCTCTTGATAAGGTTGCATGTAAACCGCCCACTGCCTCCCAAGGAGGGGGTTTTTTTTCACGGGGTCGAAGATTGTAGTGGGGGTTTATTGAAGGGGTTTCTTCTAATCCCTCGACTTCTTCACCCATCCCAGGCCTTTGGTTCAGATGTAAATCGGGGATTGAGGTGATAATACTATCCAATTGCTCACATACAGTGTTTATATGAGAATTAACATAGTTCTTTGGCCTGGAAGGACCAGGCTCTAATACAGAAATAATCAAATATTGAACAAGAGAAATGGTGGTAGGGATAGGTTCTAGAACTGTACCCTCATTCTGATGAGTGAGGCTCCTGCCATCCACTTCTATTGGCTCTGGTTTTGTTCACCTTCTCCTGTTGCTGATGCGAGATGATAAGATGTTCTTCCTCCTACACTTCCATATTCTCCGCAGTGGCCTCCTGAGGCCTGTCAACTTCCATCTGATCCTCCCCCGGGCCCAGATTCATCTTGTTCCCTTTGTTCTCCTCCTCTACTGCTTTCCCTCCCCCTTCCTTTCTCTGCCTCCTTCTTCGCCTAAATCCCAGTGGGCATTCCTTTGCCAAGTGTCCATATTTATGACACATGTGACATCTAAAAGGCAGGTGTTCATAATCAAGCAATTGAGTGTAAGTGAAATCCTTGTATTGCAAGTTTATTTCTTCCACCAAACCTTCTCGGGGATTTAGGCTTACCAGTATTCTAGCCATCCCTTGATCTCTGGTTTGCAGGAAATACATATCAGCGTCCATAAATCTGCCCAAATGGTTCCCAATTTCCCTGAAAACATAATCGACCCATAGGAACGACGATAGTCTAGGCATTCGTACCCACACAGGTGATTCATCCACCTTTTCTCGATGTGCATCGAACAAGGGGTTCCATTTTTTGAAGTATATCGGGTATCTCTCGAAGCTCCAATTCCTTCCCAAAACCCATTCCATAGTTTCTATCTTCTCGAATTTGATCATAAACCATCCTTTTGCCAGAGATGTGACCACGAAGGACTTATCCAGCGCCTCCTGCCAGTTTTTCGTTGTCCATTCTTGGATATAATTAGCTGAGTATTTCTTCCCTCTTGCCCAGCCCACCAAGGTTAGTTCTGAGACCTCCATGGCCTCATCGATTTGGACATCCATCCCAAGGACCAAATTTTCTACAGTCTGTGTCTTCTTTATTATTTTGTGTTTTTTCCTCTTTTCCCAGCCTGCCGATGTCGAACCCCTCCCATGGGTGCTTCATTTAATGAACCTCTGACATATTGTGTGCGTTCATGGCATACTAAACAATACCCATAATTGGACTACATATTTGAAAATACCTCTAAAAATCACATTATTTAACCCCCTACCAATATAAACCCAATACACTTCCCCAATTTAAAAAACCCCTACTTTCACTAGATATTGTAAGTATTTATACCCCTTTATATTTTTCATTAACATTTTTTATACCCCTTTATATTTTTCATCAACTTTGAGCTCCATTTTTTATACTTTTCAATATAAAAACCCTTTACCTCCTATATATCCCCCAGTATATTAAGTCAATTTTTCTTTAATATATATCCCCTAATATGAACCCACGTGGTGTGGTATTGCTCCACCAGTGAAGCCCATGTGACCCCTCTCCCCCTGTCCTGTGAGGTTTCTTCCGCATTGACTGTTGCTTCTGGGAGTGTTCCAGAACGCCCCTCCTTCCTGAAAATTTTGAGGCCTTCAAATGACCTTCCTTCCTCTTGAACTGTCGCCCCAGCCCCTAGAAAGGTTTCCCTTTCTCCTAATTGTCCTTCCGCTTCCAGGTAGACTTCCCTTCCTTCCTCGGTCTCTTATTCTTCCCCTCCACCCGCCTTCCCATCGGCCTCCTTCCTTGCTTCAACCGCCTTCCAGGCTCCTGACAATTCCTTTCCTTGTCCAACAACTCTGCTATACCCGCCCCGACATGTGGGTTATGCCAAGAGAGATCTTTGCTTCCCACATTTAGAGGGCTTCTGCATGAGTGGGTGTTGTTCAGTCAAGGCCCTTTTCCACCCTCTTTTGGCCCCAAATCTTCCACCAGGCAAGAACGCAAGCCTTCCTGGCCCTTAAACCCACAGCTAATGACTATGTCCTCTAAACCCCCTGAGTAAAATTCTTTTGGCAAGTGAAGTATAGTATTACTTACTTGAAAACCCGCGTTTTCCGTCGCACAATGCTCAGAAGGTGACTACCTCCTTTGTAGCGCTTGCCCCTCCCAGTTCTCTAGATAAGTCAAGCCTAGGCTTTCCTCCAGGAGTCCTAGGGATTTGCTCTGTTTCCAAATCACACCTGAGCCACCTTTCTTCCTTCCTGGTTGTCCAGCTGGACGAATATACCTCTCTATGTTTTGATCCGTTACCTCCAAGCCCCAGACCGATAGAATGTCCTCAAGTTCGGGGTCCAAATCAACAGCTTCGCTTTGTTTGACCATCTTCCACCCTGCAGTTTGTTGTTAACAGGTTAACAAAGAAACCGATTGCCTAAGCTTCGACCATGGGCGCGTGCTGAGGAATGAAGACGACAGCGCAGCGAAATAACAAAATGAAACTTGTTACTCTGTTTGCCATTCTCCGCATAGCCCTAAGTCCCGTTGGCATGGTTCCCGAGACATCAGTGTCTTTGCATGGCGGCTTCCACCTGCCTTCTCATTCCTGACAGGGGAGTACCTCCCTACGCCATCTGTAGCCACCCGTACCTCCCTTCCTGTCACTGTCTCGACCCTGCAGAGTCGTCCGCCTGAGTTAGGGTTCCCACCTGGTTAGAAACCCTAGTTTTTCAGCTCCTGAATATACCAAACATCCAATCAAGTCACTTCTTGTTGAACACTAGCAAATTATTGTCTAAATGACGTTAATAGTAGAGACTTCCTGTTGCAGTCTTGTACAAAACCTTCTAGTCATTCCATATAAATCTCCTCAATCCAAATATCTATGAAGAAAAGTTTTCACATCTAACTGCTCTAACTCAAAGTCAAGTAATGTAATTAGTGCTAACATCATACGGAATAGAAACAAGTTTTACAACTGGCGAAATTTTTCATGAAGTCAATACCTTCTGTCAAGAGTACCTTTTTGCTACTAGCCTCATGTTAAATCTTTTAATATTTCCATCAACATATTTCCTCAATTTGAAGACCCATTTACATCTAACAACACTTCTCCCTTTAGGAAGCTCTACAAGATCCCAAGTTTTGTTCTTGGCCAAGTAATTCATTTCCTCATCCATAGCCTTCTTCCATTTTTCACTATCCACATCATTCATTGCTTTCTGATAACAAGGTTCCCCATCCTCAATAATCAGGGCAACAGATGAAACAGAACCCCCTATAAGTTTCCCTGCTTCCCTGTTTTAAAAAAATCCCCTATAAGTAACATTCAGCTGAAACTTATTACGTTGAAAGTTTAATCCATCCACCCTAATAGGCACGATTGTTACATTGATGCGGGCAGAAGAACAGATGCCACAAATACAAAAAAATTAACCAAGAAGAAAAAATAAAAATAAAAAATTGAATTATGTGTACTACAATGTAGCATTTTCCTTTAAAAGAAGATCATCATCAATAAGTGGATGCAGCTTCCCCAGCTAAGAGCAGGGTTCACATCAAGGAAGTATAACCAGGTCTAGAATTAGTTGACCAGCGGTATGCACTGAAGCTTGATGAAAAATGACTAGTTACATTAAAAGTAGTTTGCATTAGCTCTACATTCTAAACAGTCAGCATTCAGCCTCTCTTCGCACCTGCACCCATGCCCACAACCTTCTCTTTAACCACAAGGGCTGCCTTACAAGGTAAGGCATGATACGCTGTAAGAAAACAAAATCATGCATCCAAAACCTTCATGCATAGAAGCCATTTTGTGCCTTGGCTTATTATACTATGGAGTAGCATATCTAGTGGAATTCTTATTTTAACATGACTTCAGTGAGAGCAATTCTAATTGATCTTTAGTTTGCTATATTTTATTGGAATTATCCAGTGTTCCCTCGTCACTAGTTTGTCCTTTTGCAGTTCTATTGACCTATTTTGATTGTTTGTGGGCACAATTATTTTCCTTTTTCCTGAGCAATCCAGTAAGACAGATCTCATGACTCTAAACTTGAAAAATGCAACGGGTCCAAAAAATGTCTCTCCAACGTAATTTGCTTGTAGTATGTTATTCCACAAGCAGGAAGAAAATGAGATGTGCATGGATACATAACCACAATTTAAGATATAAAGTACGTTTATAAGCAGGAATAAAATAAGATTTGCATGGATACATAACCACAATTTAAGATATAAAGTACGTTTATAGTTAACTTGGCCTTACACCTTAAGAATTTATCTGTTTAAGGAGCTGTGCTAACCACCCTAGAATTGTCAAAATCACAACTTTGCTTGTAGTACAACCTGTGAAGGAGTTGCCAAATCACTATACTACCAACAGAAAACAAGGAGCTTGCGAAGAATTTGTCACTACTTAAACAACTGTACCACAGCTCACACAGTTACAAGCCTCCTAGGGTGTCAATAAATCACTCTACTCCAATGAGAAATTGAGAAAACAGATAACACAAGTCTGAATCATAAGAAGTTTCCTGCAAGGCAATGTAAATGCTGATGACATATATAGAGCAGAGTTTGGACCATTTAAAAATTCTATTAGAGACTATGTGGCCATCCTACAGTAAAAACTCTCACCGTGCCACTCCCCTTGTTTGAATTTCTCTAAAATGAATTATTTAACATGCTTTTTGAATCTTGATAGATCCTAGTAATACCTGTCAAAAGGAAAACTAGTAAAACGAAAGTGTTATGTGCATAAAAAGCCTGTAAACTTCCTTTCATTACAATATGAAGAGAGTTGAGTTAATGTTGTAGCTACATCAGAGCACTCCTTCATCTTCATTTTCTCAGTACTCTCCTTTATTCTAAAAATAACCCAAACTGAAAATAAAATTTAAAATCTGAATGACAAGATCTAATAATTGTTAAAACAAATGAGACAAGTTCACTACTTCACATGGAAAACATACACAAAAACAAAACAATCGGTAAAATCTTATTAATTATATTTCAACTAAGTAAATGAATATTTAACAATTTCATGGGACCTGGAAAGAAAACTATCCAAACCTCCTTCAAATTTATGTAAAATAATTTCAACATAGTCATAGATCAGTAAATATGCGTTCCATCAGATCAGTGCATTGTAGCTGAGAATATGTATCTCCATCAGATCAGTGCATTGTAGCAGAGAATATGTATATACATCACATCAGTGCCTTGTATTATGAAAAAAAATTCTTTCGATATCAAGGACTGAAAGCTATAGCCGAGATTCAACTGTGAAAACGACTAAGATCCACAGGTTATTAAAAAAATACATTGTTAAATCACAAACCAACATGCCACAGCAACAATATGATAAATGTCTCTCAAAATTAGAACGAGCTACCCTGTGAATAGGTTTCAGCCTAGCCCAAAATAACCTGCAAAATATACCCAGAAAGTAATGCACTGTGTAATTTATATTGAAAACAGGCACAAAACAAAACAATTGGTAAAATCTTATTCATTATATTCTATGTTGCATGAGTTGCATGAGTTTCTGGAACGTGGGAACATTGGGAACTTGAGTACGGTGTCGGGAACGGCTAGAGGTTTCCCCAAAATTTACAGGAAGCGGCTAATCGGGAGCGGTAGTATTATATAATAAAAAAAATATAAAATATTTTTTAATTATATAATTTGTATAATAATAAAAAATCATATTGAATCAGAGTATTCAAATATTAAAATCAATTTAAATATATAATCTCTTATATATAAATATATTCTTGGGTGTCTCTCTCCCCTGAGTCTCTCCCTTTTATATATATAAAATATTAACATTATGACACATGACGAGTCTTTGAAACAATCTGGCTTAAAAATACAAAGGAACAATTTTACATATGTTTTTCTAGTTATTCTTAAGAGAAAAAGTAAAGAAACTCTAATGTTTAAGCATTGACTACCACATACATACATAAACAACAAAAGAAATACTCATCAGCATAACATCGCAGATATCGCCCTTACATCGAGGTCCCACACACTTCCTTAACCCATCAAGTGATTGCTCCAGTTTCTCAATTAAGGATATCGGTGTTAAGGATGTCTTTGGCCTTTCTTCCTACAAAGGTTTCAACTTAGGCTCATGTTTTGTGGGCAGTTCAGCATATTTCTCTACAGGCTTTGTATTCCCCAACCTCATGGAACACGGGAACTCCAAAAAAAACAGTCTTCAAAGCTCCCGGAACTTTCCCAAGCTCCCATTGCAGCTCCCCCTGAAAAGGGAACGTCCCCATACAGTTCCAAAGCTCCCGGGAGCGCGGGAACCATTGGAACGGGTTTCCCAACTCTTGGAAACGGTTCCCGTGTAACAGAGATTACATTTCAACTAAGTAAATGAATAGCTACCAATTTCATGGGATCTGGAAAAAACTAACCAAAACTCCTTCAAATTTATGTAAAATCAATTCAATATCAGCAAAAATGCATTCCATCAAACAAGTGCATTGTAGCAGAGAAAATGTATCTCCATCAGATCAGTGCTTTGTATTTTAAAAAATTTAACTTTCGATATCAAGAACTGAAAGCTATAGCCAAAATTCAACTGTGAGAACGGTTAAGATCCAAAGGTTATTAAAAACATACATTGTTAAATCACAAACCAACATGCCAAAGGAACAATATGATAAAATGTCTCTCAAAATTAAAGCGATCTACTGTGTGAGTAGGCTTCAGACTAGCCCAAAATAATCTTCAAAATATGCCCGGAGACTAATGCTCTGTGTACTACTACCTGTTCCCAATGGTAATTTACCCACACACACAGAAAAAAAAGATCAGAATTTGAAATCAAAATGAACTGAATTTGTAGATAAAATTTGTAAGGTCTCCTCAATCAAGCATCCTAGCCAGCATTCGTAGTTACTCCATCACAGGTTGGTCCAACTCGACATATACATTGTCCAGTTGCTTTTGCTCTTCCTCTCGAACCTCCTTTTCAGTTTTTCTTCCCTTCTTGCTTTTGTAGTAGACACTCATGAAAGTTCCCACGGCTCTGTATTTTTCTCTGCAACTGTTGTAGAGTGAACCATCAAACATGCGCCAGAACTCTCTCTCACTCAATTCTGAAACAGCATATTGTGGCTGAAACCCATGATTTTCAATCAACCATTTCTCCATTCTCCGCACTGCTTCTGCCCCATCAAATGCCTCCCCACGGAAGACACAAGCTGGAGTATAATAGATGCCTACATCTGTGTACATCTGGGCATATTCTGTGTCACCTTGCCTCTGCGCCTCCTCAAAACCAGGCTCTGGGTAGACAGTTGTCTTCACAGGAAGTTTGAAGAGGCGATGAGGGCACAGCCAAATAGGATATATCTAAAAACACCACAAATTATAACAACGCTCAGTTTGGGACTCTTGCCAAAATAGAATTAACGAATCACATGTAAAACAAAAGACTCGAGGCATTGAACAAATTCTTTTGGTTGAAAGGATGAACTCTGTTTGACCAAAGGGAAACTATAAAAATAGCAATAATATAATATCATCAACTACAAAAACACTCTAATTGCACAGAGAGATGAAGGGCACAATGAAGATGATCAATCAACTCTTCCAGATGGGGGTGGGGATGATCCATCCACTCTTCATGTGTGTGTAAAGGCACAAACAGTTTGTAACGGTGCACCTAGACTATGGATTGGGTGCATTATATGGACACTAGGATAAGCCTGTCTAACCCAAGTGACTGCGTTGCCTGAATATGAACACTGACACAGATAAATCTAAACCCTGTTTTCAGATGCATAGCTTAAGTTTACACAAATGGCCCAGGTTACATTTGTAAACTTGGGGTGCACATCAGACCCAGGTATAATGGCCTTGTGTCAGTTGTACTGCAAAGTTTGGATGCCGGAGGACAGACAAAATTCAAATAGCATTGCATATGGACACTATCACAGCAGGACCTAAACCCCGGCTTAAGATGCATTTCTCAAGTTCACACAGAGATGGCCCAGGTTGCATTTGCATCCTCGAGCTGCATATCAGACCAAGATTTAAATGGGATGTGTTATTTTAGTGCAAAGCTGAGATGCTGGAGGACAATATAAATTGCATTGGATGACACTAGCAAAAACCCCTGTAAACCCCGGCTAAAGTTCACACAAATGACCTAGGTTGCGTTTACAACATCAAGGTGCGCATCAGACTTATGGATTTGTATTAGCAGTAGTACAAACCTGAGATGCTGAAGGAAAGATCAGATAATTCGGGATAATGAAACATACCTCCATCTCACGGTGCTGAAACTCGAGCGCATCTGCGACCTTGTACAGAGGAACGAGCATATCCTGAATAACATGCATTTCATGATAATAATTTCTTATAGCGTCGCCCTGAGTGGCCTTAAGAAACGAGACCTTTGGAGGCATGAGCCATCCCAACGTCCATCGGAACCACCATTGGTCAGCGAAAGGCAAGATGAGCTTTCCCTCCCAATAGAGACACCGAGTATGCCTGTGGTAGTACTCCCTAGTGGGAATGTACTCAACGAACTCCCCTCTCTTAAGAGCAGTCTGAGCGTGCTGGTAGAACCAGGGCTTGAACCACCATCCAACACTGTTGATAACATTACCCTTTTGCTTCGCTTCTTCCTTGGAGGCATATCTTCCTGTCATGTTCACGGCTTCTGTGGGGTTATATATCATGCCCTCCACAAAGTCTGGGACCTTGGACTCATCTCCATCCCTGGGTGCAAAGGAATCAATGTAGGCCTGGGCTAACTCCCTGAGGTTACCCCTAGCAGGCGTATAGGTTACTCTCATGTATTCCTTGATTGGTATGAGCTTGATCTCTGCTGCTACCAGTAGCCCAAGTGTACCCTGGGACCATGGGATTGCATAGAAAAGATCAGAAAACTCGTTATCCTTGGTGGCCCTAACTAATCGGCCATCGGCCAACACAACCTCATATGCCACAACAGTATCCGAAAAGAGCCCATAGATATGCGAACTCCCTTCTATCCCATACCCATTGATCAACCCACCAACAGTAAGATCATCCAGCTCGGCCACCACTGCCAGGGCCAGATTCATGGGCACGGTCACCCTAGTAATCTGACCCATATTGACCAGGGGTTCCACTCTCGCAATCATTTTCTCCTTGTCAATTTCAAGTATGTTTCTGAATTCAGACAGATCCACCTCGAAGTGTCTGGCCCTCTTGTAGTCCACATTGCGCATACCCACAGCAATATAAGGCTTTCTAGCAGTGCAAACGAGGCCATCTTTAGATGGGTTTCTCTCCTTGAGACGTTTAATGACCTTCTCCACATTCTCGTCGTGCTCCTTCTGCCTACGCTTGAAGGTTTTGCTCTCAGACCAAACATCCCCCAAATAGGTCATAAAATAGAATGTGAATGACAGGGGCAGAACAACAAAAATCACTAATATCCATCTGAAGTTCACTAAGTAATCCACCCAAACCTTCTTCCTCTTGGGCCGAACTAACATTGGCTGCTCTAGATCAGACATTTTTTTCCTCTTCCACTTCCACCACCAATGCAAACAACGCCAATATCTCTAGCTCTAGCTCTAGCTCTGTCTATTAATAATCAATCGACCCAGCAATCTTTCACAGGCCATTACTAACACTAAGGACCACAGCACAACCAAACCCCCAGCTGGTCAGCACGTTGCATGCCCCGTTAAACGGACCGCACCAAGCTGCACGACTAAACAAAACGAAATTATAGAAAATTATACATTCTCAGGATTGCTTCCATTAAACTAACAATATCACAGAGGGGGCAAAGTATAGCAAAAGTCATATATTAAAGCCACATATATAAAATTCTTGCTGAATAGGGCTCTACCTAGAAAATGGACCGAGACTGCTAAAACTTATGGCGTATAGAAGGGGTGATTAAATGAAAACCGATGGATAGTTGAGCACTGAACTCACTGCCTTCAACACGAGCTGACTGCTGCCACTGTTCTCAGTCTGAAAATTGCGTCCACTTTCCAACGCCTTTTGGAAATAAATAAAACATTTACCAGCGTGGATGACGCGTACAACTCTAGGTCGTACTAACAGTCCCACCATAATCTGACTTTCTTCTCTTTACACAGAGCTAAGAAGGCCTGAATCTATGGGCCATCTGGTAATTTGACAGATAGACATCTAGAAAAATCCTGATGTCGATTCGGATGCACATGTTTTCTTACTATTTTTAACTCCCCGAGGACCGGCAGAACTTTTTTGGACCTTTAAAGATATTAACCCCACCAATCTCTCTGGTTTTCACGTTCAACTAGATTATTAAATATATATCGGCGTTGGTAATCCTTTTCTTAAATGTGTTGGGGCAATGGAGAATCGAGAACCTCTGACTTCACATGTGTTATTATCCCCTCGATGCGGATCTCTACGGTCAGATTTCTAAACAATTGCATTACAACCTGTAATGTTGAAAACTTACTGAGACCCTTTTATGTTCTCCGCATTTACCGTGTAAGTAATAATGATAAATCGGAGGATTTAAAGGAAAAGCATTAATACGTTAATGGTTTTTCATTAAAGGTTAATTATTATTTTATTCGGTCGAATCTAAATAAAAATAATTATTTTAATTGATTCACATTAAATGTTTGAAGTTTTTGTGTTTTAATTGAAATTAGAATTCGTAGGGAATTACTTTGATCACATCTTATTATTACACTATATATATTTCATAAATGTTATAAAGGGTTAGATACAACATGTGTACATGTTTTTGAATCACATTTTATTATACTATATATATTTCATAAATGTTATAAAGCGCTAGATATAAAATGTGTATATATTTATAATGGAAAATAAATTAAACAAAGTTTTTGGGTAGAAATTATATGATAGAATTTTTTGGCCAAGGCGTTTCGAATCAACAAGTGTGGTTCATCATCACGACTAGATGAAGAGGCAAACCATGGCAAAGGCTTAAATAGAGAGCAATGTAGAAACATGATTTCAAGTAACGACTATATTTGAACAATAATGTTTAAATTATAACATTAATTTATTAATGTATTAAAAATAAAAAATAAAATAAATAAAAATAAATAAATAAATAATAATAATAATTAAATAATGATATTATTTCATTAATTTATAAAAATATTAATAAGTAACAGCGATATTAAAAAACTACTTTTTGAAAAATATTATTTAAATAATGATATTAGTTTATTAATTTATTAAATATTAATATGTAATGAATATATTAAACAACTAGTTTTTGAGAAATGATATTTTAAATAAATAATCAAATTCAAAATTTAAAAAAGGTGAGTCAAAAATTATGAACACGAGGAAGACCCTAATTGAGACAAGTTTATTTGATAAATAAAATAACTTAAAAATAAATAATGGAAAAATAAATAAAATAAAACAAAAATATACACAAGCCAAAATAAATATATATATAAATAAATAAAATAAAAATAAAAACAACAACAAACATATATATATATATATATATATCCAAAGAAAAAATAATCAATAAATAAAATGGGCATATGGGCCTCAGGCCCATAAAAATACTAAAAGGAGTTAAAAACAAATAGGATGATAAAATACATAAAAAAACGGAAGGATCAATAAAAATAAACTCTAATGAAGAATAGTTTTTGAGAAATGATATTTTAAATAAATAATCAAATTCAAAATTTAAAAAAGGTGAGTCAAAAATTATGAACACGAGGAAGACCCTAATTGAGACAAGTTTATTTGATAAATAAAATAACTTAAAAATAAATAATGGAAAAATAAATAAAATAAAACAAAAATATACACAAGCCAAAATAAATATATATATAAATAAATAAAATAAAAATAAAAACAACAACAAACATATATATATATATATATATATCCAAAGAAAAAATAATCAATAAATAAAATGGGGATATGGGCCTCAGGCCCATAAAAATACTAAAAGGAGTTAAAAACAAATAGGATGATAAAATACATAAAAAAACGGAAGGATCAATAAAAATAAACTCTAATGAAGAATAAATCAACAACAAATACTATAAAAACTCTAATGAAGAATAAATCAACAACAAATACTATAAAAATGATGCCAATACCTACATAGATAAACCTACGATGATGGAAATTGAAAAAAACCCAAAAAATTGAATAGAGATGATGGTTGGAATATAAGTAGAAGTTGGGTCTCTGTCGTGTCCTAGTTTTTTAGGCTTCTTTTTGGGATTTGTTTTGTTTGCTTGCTTATCTATGTAAGTATTGGCATTCTTTTTATGGTATTTGTTGTTGATTTATTCTTCATTAGAGTTTATTTTCTTGATCCTTCCTGTTTTTTATGTATTTTTTATGTATTTTATCATCCTATTTGTTCTTAACTCCTTTTAGTATTTTTGTTGTTTGTTTATAGTATTTGTTGTTGATTTATTCTTCATTAGAGTTTATTTTCTTGATCATTCCTGTTTTTTATGTATTTTATCATCCTATTTGTTCTTAACTCTTTTTAATATTTTTGTTGTTTGTTTATAGTATTTGTTGTTGATTTATTCTTCATTACAGTTTATTTTCTTGATCCTTCCTGTTTTTTATGTATTTTATCATCCTATTTGTTCTTAACTCTTTTTAGTATTTTTGTTATTTGTTTAATGGGCTTGTGCCCCATATTTTATTGTTGACCCGATTTATTTATTGATTTTTTTCTTTGGATATATATATATATATATATATATATATATATATATGTTTTGTTTATATATATATATATATAGACTAGTGTATATTTTACTATTTTTCCATTAATTATTTTTAATTTAATTTAATTTGTTTTTATTAGTTATTTTATTTATCAAATGATCTTGTCTAAATTAGGGTCTTTCCTCGTTTTTATAATTTTTTACTCCTCTCCTTTAAAGTTTGATTTTGATTATTTATTTATTTATTTTAAATATTATTTCTCAAAAACTAGTTGTTTAATATAACAGTTACTTATTAATTCCAACCAGCTAGCTAGCTTTAAATTCCAGCCAAAACCACCTAAGGCTCAATCGAGGGTGGCATAAAGACACAAGGGCCTCGTTAAACTATTGGGAGATCAATGAGAATGATGCATTGCAAAATATAAATAACATTAAAGATATTATTACTTCTAAGTTCAAAGAAAAATGTGGTGTGAGAAAGATTTAGCGGCTAAAAGAAAATTAAGTTTCTATAAGAAGGTCATCAACCCCACCCTAGAAGATCAAAAATATCTCTCTATTTTAACTAGCTCAAAGAAGAAAATTAATATAGCAAAGATTAGAATGAATTCTCATGAGCTCCATAGTGAAACAGGTCGTTGGGCAGTTCCCAAAATGCCATGGATGGAAAGATGTCATCAACCCCACCCTAGAAGATCAAAAGTATCTCTCTATTTTAACTAGCTCAAAGAAGAAAATTAATATAGCAAAGATTAGAATGAATTCTCATGAGCTCCATAGTGAAACAAGTCGTTGGGCAGTTCCCAAAATGCCATGGATGGAAAGGATCTGTCATATAGTGCCCCGTGTACAACCACATTAGATCTCAGTTTCATAATCTTTGTTACAATACTGAACTTCCTAGCCTTTTACAATGTCAAAATTATAGTGAGCTCGGGAGGCTTCTCTCCAAGCTTTTTGAGCATAGGAATAAAATCTTTTGGTCTCAGCAGGCGTTAACCATCATCATCATCATCAATATTTGTTTTTAATAAATTAATAAACTAATATCACAATTTAAATATTATTTTTCAAAAATTAGCAGTTTAATATACCCGTTACATATTAATATTTTAATAAATTAATAAACTAATATCACTATTTAAATATTATTTTTCAAGAACTAGAAATATTTGGTTTTAATAAATTAATTTAAATATTATTTTTCAAAAACTAGCTATTTAATATAGTCGTTACCTATTGATATTTTTAATAAATTAATGAAATAATATCATTATTTAAATATATTCTTTCAAAAACTAGCCGTTTAATATAGTGGTTTCTTAATAATATTTGTTTTTAATGTATTAATAAATTAATATTATAATAATATTTGTTTTTAATGTATTAATAAATTAATATTATAATTTAAACATTATTATTCAAATATAGTCATTACTTGAAATTGTGTCTCTACATTGCTCTCTATTTAAGTCTTTGCCATGGTCTTCTTCATCTGGTCCTGATGATGAACCACACTTGTTGCTTCGAAACGCATCAGCCAAAAAATTCTCTCATGTGATTTCTACCGAAAGACTTTGTTTAATTCATTATGGATCACAGAAGGTTGAATAGGGAAATAAATTGTTCACCAAACTACTCAATTTAAGATTTTTGAATTAAACTTTTATTTTTTGAAATTTTATTTTATTTTATAATTTTTTTATGAATTTACTTTTTTTTTATGATTTAAATTGTATTTTTTAATACATAACTAGATTTAACACCTTAAAAATAAATTTAATTATTAACACATAGTCTAACTAATCTATTATATGGCCTAGTGTAGCATTTTTTCTAGTCTATTTTGTTCAAAATGGGTAGATATTTTTAAGAGTCGTAAGTTTAAGTTGTTTAATCTACAAAATTCAATTTTCTCATGAATTTTCTAGAATTGAAAATTCAATTATGCATTTTAAATTGCATTTTAAACAAGAAGAAATCACTATATATATATATCTATATATATATATATATATATGAATTGAACGTTATAATTTTTAATATTAATTTCATTTGTAATTTGACTGTTTTATTCAACCTTTGGCATTTTCTCTACATTGTTTTGTCTATTTATTCTCTTGCCTTGATCAAATTCTCCATCTTAGTCTTGGCAATGAACCACACTAGATGGTTCAAAGTAGAATCTCAAATTATAATGTAATTTATGCCTAAATAATTTCAATATACAAATCACAATCTTGTTAGAAATTGTATCACTTGACAAAAAAGTCATTTCAATTAAATATATTATATAGAATTAATAATTAAAATTTACAGTGGCTCTTTGTAAGCAAGGAGTTAATGTCATCCTCGAAGGTGGCAAGGGCATAAGTGTGGATGGGATAATCAGTGTTTTCCATGGTAAGTTTGATAATTTTCTTGATAGTGAACTATGTTTCCTTTGGCTTTGGTCCGCGCGAAAAGGTGGCTTAGAGAAGGCTCCGCTAGTGTGTTTTCCCTGGGTGCGGGTTTAGTCGTGACTATTTCAAGCTCTGGTTGACGGTTCCTCGGCTCTGTGGCGACCCCTGGAAGCTTTGTGTTTCTAGGTTAAAGCTCCCACCTGGGTAGTTTACAAGGTCTCTATTTGTTAGTCAAAGTAATTGCAGGTACCGAATTCTCATGGCTTGTTTCGCCTCTAGAAAGGGCGAGGCTACCCAAAGCTCATGCAGTCAAAGGAAAAGCTCCAAGAAATCCCCTGGGAGTAACCAGCCAAGCTCCTCTGGGGGCAGAGCTCAGGGCCAAAAGTTGGTTTCAAGCATCATTAATGAAGAGGCAACAATGTATCATGAGGGCACGTCGACCCAAGTTTGTCAGTTGATCGAGGAATGGGAGGAAGAGCTTAATAAAAAAGCATGGATTATGGACATCGATTTGGATGACTGACAAACTTTAGTGCCCTATCTTGGTCATACCAGAGGTAGGGCAACTCAGTTCAAGAAAATGTTGCACTTGTATTGGTTGATGAAGAGCCTCCTGGCCAAAGTATTAGATCAGATTTTGTCTAGTGGGGCTGCGGCCACTTATGGGCTTCCAAATTATAGCAAGGAATTTTAAAAAATTTAGTTTCAGTTATAGAAGCTGTTACACAAAAATATCGTCACCATGATTATTTGCAGTCAGTATGGGTCTATCATCACTTGTACTGTCCTCCTAAGCAAGTCTCAGACCTCAGCTCTTCAAGTCAAGCTTTGAAAATAAGAGAAAGACATTAAAAATCAATGAAACTCTGGTTCCGCACTTTCTCTCATTGTTACCTGCGGTCCCGCACCTTATGTTTACAAAAACTGCGGACCTGCCCGCTCTGTCCCTAAAGGTGTGGGTGCGGACCCCTGTGAAAGTCAAAAAGGCGCAAGTTTATTCTTAAAAACTCACTTTGGGTTAATTCTAGATGATTCTAGAAGGAATTTTGACGTGGATTTGCCGCTCTTAGGTGGTTCATGCATCCCAAAAGAGAAGGAGCTAATCCCTTGATGAGAGGAGTTATCCCTTTGAAGGAGGACCTAGTAACTTCCCTCCATTGCACTATAAATTCAGGCATTGGGCTGGTTGCTAGGGAGGTTAGAAGCTGAAGATTTTTGAGGGTAAATGCTGGTGAAATTAAGACTTCCTAGTTGAGCTTAAGAGGAGAGATCACATACCTTTTTGGCTTCATTGGGAAGTGAGTGAAACTTGTCAAAGTAGAGGAGACTTCTTGCTGGACCCTGAGAGGAGCTTGTACAGCGTCAAGGCACAGGTTGTAAAGTTCTTCTTCTTTTGAATTAATACAATCAAACTCATTTTTCTCAACAAGTATCTCATGTTATTTGTTTCATGAACTCCTTGACTTTCATGTTAAATATGTTTTATGATATTGGCTTTTCAGGTGCTATTTAATTTGTTTGCTTGTTTGTGTTTGCAGATTCGCGACGAAGGAGCTCATTTGGATCGAAGGAGCGAGGGTATCCACAAACTTGCGTTGGACCTAAGGTAGGCCCTAAAACACTTGTTTGCCTTTGTTTATAAAAGCATATTTAGAGAAAGATAGCGTCTGGTTGGTTTGCTTGTCATTAGGTCTTCTTTAGATTCTAGAAAGGTCTATCTTGTCCGCAAGATCGACTTATTCCGTGTGACAAAATGGCGACTCCGCTGGGGACTTGATTTTTTCCTTGTTTTTACTTTGACCTAAGAAAATGTGTTTTTGTTTCTGTTTTTGGCTTGTTGTGTGTAAAATTGGGTAGAGTTTGTAGATCCAGGGTTATTTTTCGTTTTTCATAGCTTTGGGAGAGGACCGCACCCTAGCCTTTTGACACAGTGCGTACCTATCCGCACCTTTGCTTTTAGCACAGAGCGGGACGGCACCTGTGTTAAGTGTGGGCCTGCGGACCCTGTCAAAATTTTGAAAAACCTAAGATTTCCTTTGTTAGTCAGCTTAGTTTTTGTTTCTAGAAGTTATTATCCACTGCCCAAACTTGCATATAACTTGTCAGAAGCTTTCCTTAGGTTGATTTCATTAGTGTTAGGGTTTTAGGTGAAATTCCTAGGAGTTTTGCTTGTTGGGCTTGTTTTTCATTTTGGTCTTGTAGTGGCTCTGAGCTTAGAAGCTGTAGGGACCTCAGATCACCTTGGTGTCTACCAGCCTTCTTATGAGTCTGACCATTTATGAAATCTCCCCTTCTTGAGGAATCCGCTTTGTGTTTTCTCTTTACAAAACTTCGAAAAGCTTGTGTTTAAAAGTTTGGATTTTCATTTTTAATAAGAAAACAAAATTGGTTGTTCTTGACTGATTTGTGATTCTGCATAAATTGATCCTTAGCTTACATCTAGCTAACTAAAACATCCTTAAAAAATACATCTTGTAGGCTTTGACTTCAAATAGGTTTTTATAATTTATAGATCTCAAAGTTAGTTCTTTGCATAGTTTTGAGTGTTTTATAAAAATAAAAAATAAAAAATCTCTTTTGGAAAAAAGTTTGTTTTTGTAGTGGATGAGTGCTTTGAAACGAAAAAGGGAAATTTTTGTGAAATAACTAGTTGTATCGTTTTGAATGCATTGGAAAGGACAAAAGCTCTTCTTTTAATTTGTTTGCTAAGAAATATTTGTGTTTACAAAGTATTTTCATTCTCAAACTCTTTCTTAGTTAGAAGTTCATCGAAGAGAAAAGGTTGTTTAAATCATCTTAGGTGCATTTTTAGTGATTTTGAGTCGAGTCTTCATACCACGAGTTTCATCTCCACACCTTTTGACTTAAACAAAAACCAATAAAAAATAATGCTTAAAGTAAAATTCATCTAGCAACATTTTTATTTCTAGGGCTTTGATACACCAACTTAGCTTAGGCTAGTGTCTTGGAGTAGGAGAGTAATTAACTCTCCAAGACAGTAAAAACAAACAAGTAGCTGTATCTTGTGGTAGGGAAGAAATCCAATTGTTGCATTTATGCTCTGGGAAATCTCCTCTTAAAGGAGAAGCATGAGATCGTGTCCGAACCAGTGTGGGAATCAATCCTTCCTCATTGGGAACGATGCCAGATATTCACGTATTAAAAACGGTAAACCTCGGATTAACCATTGTCGAGGAGCCTGGGGTCATTTGTTGGTAAACCTTGGATTATGTCAAGGAGCCTTCAAGGGGATTGAGCTTGCTACTCTGCCCTTGTGTGCGTATCGGATCATAGACTGTTCCCCCAGGTATATTTGTTTCAGTTGGTAACCTTAGTGGCCATATTCTTTAGGATTCTTCCTGAGGTGACAGTGGTGGGAAGATCCCACTGTACCTGGAGCAGACGTCGGGTAGACTCACTTGGATTTTCTGGGGGGTGCTCTTCACTCGAGACGGTTAAGTGGAGGAACTTGTGCCAGTCTATTCATTAAGCAGGTTGCCGGGGTAACTGTTCCAACCACCATTTCTGTATTGAACTCTGTGACGTTGGATTTCATCACCAACTAGTGTTTCCAGTACGGAAAGTTACTGTTTGTGTGTGTTTGATCTCCTAGATTCTTTAGGCGTGTGATTCAAATTTGTTTGGTTCTTTAGAGGCTTTAGGTGGTTTTCATTGAGATTTTACTTTGTTTGCGTGTGAAGTAGTTAAAAGTTTTTAACCGTGGTTGAATTACCGAGGAAGTCCCGTAGACTTCGGGGCCAACCTCCTGAGTTTTCACCGAGCCAGCTTGAAGGCTTGAAAGTCCTCGTAACTCCTAGAGACAGTAGAGTTGGGTCACCTGAAGAAGGAGAGTCTTCTTTGGTAGTACATCCTGATTTTCAAGCGTTAGTAGCAGATTATAATCCGCAGTCAGTGTCTGTTTCTAAAGTTACTGGTAGCTTTTCATCTACTAGTGATATAGGTGAGGAACCTGAACTATCCAAACCTGAAAGTGAATTTGTTGCTACTCCGACATCGGGGTTTGCTTCTCCAGCTTCTAGTGGTCTCGGTTCACCTAGGGTAGAAAGAGTAATCACCCAAGATCTTCCTTCTGGACTTATAGCTATTGAAGAACTTACTACTCCGGAAGAAGAAGTAGGCATCCCTATCCCTGAAAATCAACCTGTTATTAAACTAACGGAGCGTGAATCAATTTTTTACAGTCCACCTAGGAGCAGTACTTGGTATATTTCTTTGACTAATTTCTTAAAAAACCCAGGGTTAAGTTTTTCACCACCTCGTGTTCCTTATCACCCAACACCTAGAGGTTATTATCCTCCGTTAAATATGTCAAGGCAGTCGTCCATGTTTACTCAATCGCCTGAATCCTTTTTGTACGACGGTCCTTCTGTTCCCTCTGGGTATCAGTCAGTTTCTGGTACTTTTTCGGGAGCATCTCCTCAACCCATTGAGCAAGGGTTATTAACTAGAAGCAATGGTACTAAGCCGTTGAGCGTAGAAGACATTCTCATGATGTCAGGTTCTATTCCCAATCCTCAACCTCAAGGTGGCCAGTTACCGCTTGGGGGGCAGCCTCAATTATCGCCTGGGGGGCAACCTCAAGGTACCCAATTTGCGTCTGGGGGGAAACCTCAAGGACAGTACATACCTACGGGACAGTACATTCCTCAAGGTCAACCCCAGACTCAATATGTACCCCAAGGTCAACCCAGTATCCATTTATACCTCAAGGTCAACCCCAGTATCCATTTATACCTCAAGGTCAACCCCAGTATCAGTACGTGCCTCAAGGGTATCAACCCCAAGGTCAGTACTCGAACCAAGGTTTCCAACCACCCTCCGGTCAAACGTATGTTTAAGGAACGGGAAATGTACCTTTAAATTATCAATCCTACCCTCAACCCGGTTATGGTCCTCAATATTCTCAACCTGTTATGGGTCTGTACCCCGGAATGAATATAGTGTGGGATCCATCGCAAACTCAACAGGTGTTGCAACCAAATGTACATTTGTCATCTCAAACTGGACAACCCTTAGTTTCTGGTACACCCCAGCAACCAGTCCAGTCTAACATTCAAACTTCTGTACCTTCGGTAGTTTCTCAGCCTGGGCCTAGTACACCTCGTACTCCACCTCAAACGACTACTACAACTGTTGCAACATCTGTTCAAACTACCCCACCTACTTCTGGAGTATAGACAGCTCTGGTTTCTACTGTTCCTGTATCTACTCCTCAGACATCTTTAACATCGTCTGGATCTACGATTCAAACTTCGGTTCAGATGCCCGTAGGACAACCTGGTTCAAGTACGGTTGTCACAAGTCAACCACAATTTACTTATCAACCGTACCAAGGACAATACCATTCGGTCCTGCTGTGTAGCAGCCAGTCTATTAGTATCAACCGTACCCTAGGTACACATATCAACAACCTTAGCAACCCCAGTACGGTCCGGTTAATCCTGGTTTTCCGGGAGGATACAATATCCCAAATGCAATTCCTATTCCTAGTTATCCCGGATATCCTCCTCCTGGGGCTGGTCTCATGACCCAGAGTTTTAGGGACCCTAATCGTCAATTACCGTTTATCGCAACTTTGGACTTGCCTGACTTGTCGCACCTAACGAACGATCCCATTAACTATCTTCCGTTTTGGCCGCCAACGCCAAATAAGTTGCCTAGTGACATTCCTAAGTTCGAAGGTAATTCAGGAGAGGACCCGTCGAACCATGTGATGACTTACCACCTCTGGTGTGTGTCTAACTCCATTTCAAATGATTCAATCCGTCTAAGACTTTTCCAGCGCACACTAATTGGTCTCGTGGCCAAGTGGTACATTGAGTTACCACGAGGCACTTTTTATAATTTTAGTCAGTTAGCTACCTCGTTTTTAACTCATTTTCAGTTGCCAGTCCGATATGACAATGGCAAGGAATTGTTAACTTCGTTAAAACAATCAACGTCCACTTACATTTCAGATCATATTCATGAGTGGAGACGTCGACGGCGTTTAGTGAAGGTTTTTATTCCGGATCAGATCTTGGCTGAGTGGTTTGTAAAATATTTGTTGCCAAAGATCACTGAAGATGTAGCTAAAGCCAGAGTTGTTACTGAGGAGCAAGTAATTGCTCAAGCACAGTACCTTGACTTGGTCTACACTCAGTCAGGTACGTTACACGAGAAAATCCCCGATCTCCCCAAGCAAAATCAAATCGCTGCAGCTCCTTCGGGATCTCATGCCACTGATGGTATGATTGGTACGGTTAACACTAAAAGTAAGAAGAAGTCTTCCAAGAATTCTTCTCCTATCATAACCTTGCCTGATTCCCCAACAGGAGATTCTTCTGCAGAGATTTCCGCCGATATTCACATTGTAGAGCCATCTGCAGCCAAATCAAAATCCGGTGGGAAGAAGAAAGGAAAGAAGAAGAATAAAACGGGCAAAAATTCAAAGGATAAACCTGAAAAATCGGAATCCAATGATGAAAACCGCAAACCTCGTTATCCTTGTCTCATTTGTGACGATGAACATTTTACAAGAGACTGCCCTCATCGTTCAGAGGTTGCGAAGATTTCCCAAATGCCTTATGTTTTGAAGGATCCTTTTCCAGCTCAAGACAGTAAGATGATAGGTTCTTCCTCGAGTGCCAATGAAGAACCCATACTGATGATGTCCCGTGTTAGGATTGCGACTCAATCGCAAGATTATGGTAGTAAAAGTCCTGTTGATGGTAAAGAAGCAGAATCTTCTCATTCTAATCCATCAACCTCAGCTCCCGGTTCCAATCCACTACAGATCGAGAAACCTAATCCAGACTTGGTAATCAAACCGCCCGCCAAGGGTATACTTCGAAAGTCAGCTTTCAATCCACATGCAAGAGCGGATCAGAACTATAACATTGTTGAGGATTTAACTGTTTCACCCTCAGCAATGTCGGCTTTGGAAGTGTTGCAATCATGTCCAGCACAACGCAAATTACTATTGTCGGCTATAGGAGCTGTTGACGTTCAGGACTCAAACCTAATAATTTTCGATCTAGAAAATAGTACACCGCGTTTACCTCATCAAATGGCTTTCCAAATTCCAGTGATAGTAAAAAACAAGCCTATTCAATGGACTGTAATTGATGAGGGAGCCTCAACGTGTATTATGTCGATACAGTGTTGGAGATCACTTGGTTCTCCTTCGCTAAATCAATCCCCGACGATTCTAAAGGCCTTTGATGGCCGTGGGTTTCATACTTTTGGCATTCTACAAGATTTTCCTATAGGGGTTGAAGGAAAAACTGTTAATCTAGATGTGGAGGTGGTTGATGCCCCTCTAGATTACAACCTTCTCTTGGGTCGAAGTTGGTCTTACGCTATGACAGCGGTCGTTTCATCGGTCTTTTGGGTTATAAAGTTTCCTCATAATGGGAAGATCGTAACAATAGACCAGCTGGCTTACTTTTCTTCCGACCCAGCCTCTTCTGAAAGTATTCAGCATGTCGGTAAAACGACTATCCCGTATAAGGATGTTGGAGTAGGACTAGTTAAAGATGTCGGTTTACTGGGAACTTTTCCTTTTCCTTCGATCAACGCATCGTCTTCATTTGCAACCATTCATATGATTACGTCAGACACCATTGTTTATGATGATCCTTGGATCATTCCTTCTGAATCTGAGATAGACTCATTTGGTGATGTCATGCCTTTGAGTCCATATGGAATTGCGTATGAGGCCGTGCAATCGTTTATTGACCCATCTTCAACCAAAAATGACTTCATGAATGTGGTCCGTGAGGAATCACTTTTCACATCAAGCTCGGATTTAATCACGTTTTCTGAACTTGTTCACTCTGATGAGAAAATTCGTGAAATCCTATGTGTAGATGATTTACCATGGGAAGATCTTCATCACAGATCTTCGTTTTTACCCGAGAATGATCGTTTTGAAAATGATTTTTCATCAATTTTTACGACTGACTATGTCAAGGAACCTCAGAATCCAATGAAACATCCCGATTCAGAGTTAAATTTGGGAAACATCTCTCGAACTATTCCTATTGACATTTCGGTTAAGCCTGGAATTGTTGAGAACATTCATATAGGTGCCTCGTGTACAGATGACGAAATTCAAATATATAAGGCCCTATTTCAAGAATTCCACGACGTGTTTGCCTGGTCCTATGAGGAAATGCCAGGAATTGATCCCGCGATTGTTGTTCATGAGATCAAGACTTACCTGGACGCTAAACCCGTCCGGCAACGTTTGCATCAGATTCACCCAAGAAAAGCTGCTGTAATTAAAGCAGAAGTTGAAAAATTACTCAAAGCAGGTTTCATTTATCCGATCCCGTTAATGGATTGGGTATCGAATATTGTTCCAGTTAACAAAAAGCAGGGAACAATAAGAATATGTATCGATTATAGGGACATCAATCGATCCTGTCCAAAGGACAATTACCCAACTCCCTATATCGATCAAATCATTGATGATTGTGCCGGCAGCGAAATATTCTCCTTCATGGATGGTTTTTCCAGATACAATCAAATCAATATTCTACCTGCCGATCAACCAAAAACGGCTTTCATTTGTCCATGGGGGACATTTGCTTATTGCAAGTTACCTTTTGGGCTCAAGAATGCCGGAGCAACTTTTCAAAGGGCCATGTCTTATGCGTTTCATGACATCAAGCACATTGTGCAACCCTATCTCGATGACTTGCCTGCTCATTCATTACATCGAGTTGATCACCTCGTCCATTTACGAGCAATATTTATGAGGTGTAGGCATTATCGGATTCGGTTGAACCCACACAAATGTGTCTTTTGTATAGAAACGGGTCGATTGTTGGGGTTTGTAGTTTCGAAAGCCGGAATTCGCGTCGATCCATCGAAGGTCGAAGCTATTGTCAAATTGCCTCCTCCTTCGAGTCTTCGCCGACTCCAAAGTTTGCAAGGGAAAGTAAACTTTTTACGACGATTCATTCCTAACTACGCCGAGGTCACAAAGGGTTTTACCCGGTTGTTGAAACAGAATACTCCATTCTATTGGGATGAGATAGCTCAGAAATCTTTTGATGCACTCAAACACGCGTTGACCTATGCACCGTTATTGCATCCTCCCAACTACAACCAGGATTACTTCTTGTATCTCGCCGCCTCTCATTCCACCATTGGAATGGTCTTAGTTCAGGAAGATGAATTTGAAACTGAGCATGTGATATATTACCTTAGTCGAACTTTAAATCCAACTGAGCTAAAATACTCACATGTGGAGAAATTGGCATTGGCAGCTGTTCAAGTTGTCCAACGTTTTCGTCACTACATTTTACTACATAAAACTACAGTAATTTCGGATTGCAACCCTATGATCTACATTTTGACCAAGCAATTGCTAGGGGGCAAGTACTCCAAATGGATTGTTATCCTGCAGGAGTTCGACTTGGAATTTGAGAAATCTAAGTCTAAGAAATCTTTAGTCTTTGCAGAGTTAATGTGTGATTTCCCGCGTACTGATACGGAAACTGTGGCAGAGGAGCCCATTGCGGACGAATCCTTGTTTCTAATCCATACTTTAGATCCGTGGTATGGGGATATCATCATTTATCTCTAGACCCAATCCTTTTGGCTAGAAATATCAAGGTCAGAACGTCGGAAAATACGATTCCAGTCCCAACAATACAGGATTATTGGAGATACTCTTTATCGCCGTGGGGCGGACTCTGTTTTTCGACGTTGCATAACTCACAAAGAAGCTGAAAGGGTTCTAAATGACTGTCACTTTGGAGCGTGTGGTGGTCATATGTCTGGGTATGCCACAACCCAAAAGATATTGCGCGCTGGCTACTTCTGGCCGTCTTTGTTTAAAGATTGTATCACTGCGGTCCGAAAATGCCACAACTGCCAAATTTTTGATCGAAAGATGCACGCTCCACCTGCTCCTCTCCACCCTATAATTACCGTTGGTCCTTTTGCCAAATGGGGTATCGATTTTATTACATGTAACCCTCACTCGGCCGGGGGGCATGCATATATCATCCTTGCGGTAGATTATTTTACCAAGTGGGCCGAGGCGATGCCTACATTTGAGGCAGATGGCAAGACAACTGCAATTTTTGTGTTCAATCATATAATTTCTAGGTTTGGTGTCCACAAGCGATAATCACTGATCATGGGCGTCATTTTCGAAACGTTATGATGACCGAACTTACAGGCCAACTTGGTTTGTGTCACGATAGTTCAACCCCTTATTATCCACAAGCTAATGGTCTGGTTGAATCCATCAACAAAGTTTTAGTCATCATGATCTGACGAATCATTGGGATTCATCGGTCGAATTGGCATAACATGCTATTTTCAGCGCTTTGGGCATACCCAATTTTAGTAAAAACATCAACAGGGTTCACTCCTTTCCAACTAGTCTATGGTCTGGAAGCTGTGTTACCCATTGAATGCGAAATCCCGTCACTGCAAATGGCCATCGAGTTACTTCCAGCCACTTCCGAAGAGGAAAATCATTTGTTATACTTGGCGCAATTAGATGAGAATCGACGTGATGCTGCATTGGCAATCGAAACTCACGCAAAACGTATGAAAGCTCAGTATGATCGAAATGTGACCCCTCGAAATTTTTCGGAAGGAGATCTAGTCTTAGTTTACGATCAAGCTAATGATAAATTAGGCGCTGGAAAATTCGTTCCTATGTGGCATGGTCCCTATGTTGTCAAGTGAAAGCTAGCAAAAGGGGCCTATGAATTGGTAGACTTTGACGGGGACTCTTTAGGTAAACCCAGAAATGGTCTTTACTTGAAGAAGTATTATGCTTAAAGAATGGGTATGGAGATTTTTAGTTAGGATAGTTTTTCTTTCTAGCTGGTGTGTTTTAGTTTAAAAAGTGTGCTTAGCTTAAGGAGTGTTTTTTCGTCATTATTCCTGCTTATCTTGGTTTTACTCTTGATATTGTAGATGTTGATGCCTCTCCAAACATACATTGGTTTCACTGATGGTGCTTGTCGTAATACACGGAACATTTCTTCCGCATCTTGGGTTATCTATTCGCCATCTGAAGAGTTAGTATCTATGCATGGGGTAAGCCTCGATCAAACAACGAACAACATTGCCGAGTATAGTGCAGTGATTGAGTTATTATCTGAATCTATTTCATTTGGGATTTGGAGTTTGATAGTGAGGTTAGATTCTGAACTCGTTGTATTACAACTTAATAGAATATATGCCATTAGAAATCCAGTATTATTAAGATTATTTTTGAGAGTGCGTCTCTTGGAACGTGAATTTGATTATATTGAATATCAGCATATTCCGAGATCTTTAAATACATTAGCAGATGCAATTGCTTCTCGAATGTTAAGTAGACATTTGCAATAATCATACATGTAAATTTAAAACCATTCCATAAGATAAGCCGGTAATAGTGATATATATATATATATATATATATATATATATATATAGGAGTGTGTCAAAAAATACATTGTCCTCGATCATAGGTTGAAAAACACCTTATGATCGGCAAAAATGATAAGTACAAAAAACAAAAATTTCATATGTGCCCACAATAGGCGATCATCCTATCACTGGTGATGATCTCGATAAGAAACCACTGCACAGGCCACCTTGCAAAGGAACCTCCTAAAAGGTCCTGGGACCCCAATCACATAGCGCTGAAGTCGACGAGGAATGTCATCTATAGTGGTCTCCGGAATATCTCCTGTCAAGCGCTCGAGATGACCCTCCAACTCGGCCAAAACCTCTGCTGATTCGTCTTGTGGGGCTGGTGCAGCTGCAACTGGTTGTTTCCTCTCGTAAGGTCGGAGAGCGGCTGGTCGCTGTGGACCCACATCTGCATTTGAAACTTTTGCTATCAGTTTTGAGACGATGGAAAAAAAAAAAAATAGGAAAAATGTTGAAAATGATTTTACCTGAGTCATCCCACTGCTCTCTTGGTGGAAGAGCCATGTCTGGGTCACCACGAAAATCTACCCCAGCGTAAGGGAAGTCCTGAATAGAAAAGACCTAGTTTTCCAACCATTGGAAATACTCAGGTTTGAATCGAGCAACCTCTGTCCTCTCGTCCGGGTGATGGGCCATAACTGCGACCCATCGCATTAGTTTGGGCTCTCGAGGAAGCCCAGCTCCAACAGTAAGGTGCTGCAGGATCAACATGGGAACCCTTTCCAGACCAAAACTCACAACCAAAGCCCCATAACCAAAGGTCTTTAGTTGTCCGTTCTTGGCCCTGGTCAGTTGGCCTTTCACATTGGCCAACACAGCATTGCACCAGTTGAAGATGGTGCCTCGAAAGCAATCAACTCCCATACGCATCTGGGATCCGGTGGCAATATGTAATGCGACACTCCCGCAAAGTCTGGTGACAGTAAACATGATCATCATGGGTTCAGGACGGGATATGGTTTTTATGTCTATCCCTTTGTCTCTAGCCTGGCTGTTGCAGAACTCTAGCTGGAGGCTATCGACAGACTGGCCACTTGGCCTAGCCCCAAACAGAGTCAAGTCTTCGCCTCTCTTAGGCAAACCAGTCAAGAAATATATGTCCGCCGGCTCTATTTCGAGCTGGTGGCCACCAATGAAGAAACACTGGTCCTGTATGCTCCATCTGTCAACCAGCCACTGTAAGAAATCCACCTGAGCCCTCATGCCAGGAATGGCCCAGAATTTGTACAAGCCGCACGCCCTCAAAGCATCAAGTGAAGGTTCATGATTCCATGCAGCAGCGTCCATGTCCTCATGCTCTCGTTCACGCCAATCTAGCATGATGTACTCTCTGCAACAAGTAAAAAGATAAATTAGAATGCTAGAAATTATTTTGTTTGGTCCAATTTTGAGAATTTTTGGGTTAAAAACCATTGCGGCGGGGACTGCACCCTCCGGGTTAGACACAGTGCGTGGGATCGCACCTTGTCTACATGGAAGGTGTGGACCCCTGACTTTTTCCCAATGGAGAAAAAGTCGGGGTCCGCAGGCCATTAGTGGTACACCTACGGGCCCCCGCGCGCGGGTTTTAAGCCTAAAAACCCTCCCAAAAATGAAATGAAAGCCTAAAACAAAAAATGAAACGGTTAAAAATGAAGAGTAGGATGATCTGGATTACCTGGAGAAGACGGCGTTCGATTCCGACGGCTGGATTTTCCGCAATCTTCACGGGAAGTTTTCTGAACAAAAGCACTATTTTCTCACCCAAAACTCAAATGGTAAAAATGAATTGACGAAGGCCCTTTTTATAAGTTTTTTGAGTAAATAAATTGCAAATTTTTTTATGTTTCACTTTGGAAAGGTATTTTTGCAACATTTTTATCCATTTCAAGCAGGTATGAGTAATGTTTGCATTTTTATTCAGGATAACAGATTATTCAGGCGAAATCTATCATTTTCGACGAAAAAACATTTAGAGTCACCTTTAAGCTCTTTTCTGACTCCTAAAATATGAAAAGATCGCCGAGTTTTTCTTTTGAACTCGTTAAAACGGAATTAAAAGACGGTCCACTTACAGCTCTTTTCTGACCGTAAAAACATGAAAATATTGCCGGATTTTTGTCGTTTCAAATTCGATATTGGTTATAAAACGACGTGTCGTTGATCGCTTTTTTACTTTTTCGGATCAAGGGCACTAATGACGAAAAGTACTCCTTGGTCGTAAAGATCAAGCGGTTCTCTCAAGTATTATTTTATACTTTTTCGGGCTTGGGAGACACAAATTTACGAAAAAGGTCAACCCTGGAGTTTTCTTAAGTTTTTTCAGACTCTCTAAAATTGAAAAACGTCGAGTTTCTCCTATACTGGACTCGTTAAAATTTCACAGTAAAGGACCTGTTCAATTACAAACAGGAACGAACCACTCCTTCTTAGGGTTCGAATTTAAACTAAGTTGGACTCATCCGAAGGATGAGCTTATAATCAAGCAAATGTTATCCTCCTCAAGCTTGTCAAAAATAAAGAGGTACTTGCCAGAAATGGTGGGGGAAAAGAGAGAAAAATGAGCCTGTTTGTCATACTTTGTAACCACTCTTGAACACGACACTTTTATTCACCTGGGTTGGGAAATCCTTTGCCTAACAGTTGATCAAACCACATTGAAAGTCTTCAGCCGGTTTCTGGGTATTAACTTTGGGTCAATTGTCACCAAGCCATCTGTCGTGTCGTTATGTGTTCAAGAGGTCACTGCCAATAAGCCATTCATCTGCAAAATATCTGTCATCCATCTTGACCATCCCTGAGTCAGTCCTTGCAACTAAATTTCTTCAACTTGATCTATGATTTCGTGTTGTGGGCTTGCCTGCGACGGATTGCTTTCTATCGACTTCAGCTCATTATCTAGAAAGATGATCTAGAAATCGTCAGTACCTTGAGATCTGCATGCCTCAATGGCAGGTTTCTCGCCTTTGATGACAGTTTGCATCATTGACCTTCGATCAAAGGATTCCGTGACCTGTTCGATATCAACACATTTATTCACATTTCATGGATTGTACTGGGTACTTTGAGAGCCATTGACATCACTGGTGGTTTCTCTCACACTTGTTAATAGTTTACATCATTGACTGGTAATCAAATGGTTTCTACCATGTTCGACATCAACACATTCATTAGCATGGATAGAATCGTATTGTTTCGGGAAGTAGAAATGAAGACCCTGGATCTAGTTTCCACAATCCAGGCTGCGAGGAATTTTGTATTCATTATATAATGGGCTATTCATAAACAGATGGTTGCGTCCATACTGTGTCCACATGAGTATATACTTGTGATGTATTACAAGATCATTCTGTACCAGAATAGTAGTTATTTTTCTAAGTCAGTTTTGATCTGAGTATGGGAATGCCTACCTCAGTGATGATATGATCTCATATATATATCTTGCATTGAATGTTTTTACAGGTTCCAACCGGGCTCTCCACAAGATGATCCTCGAAATGATAAAGTACTTCACTCTTCCTAAATGATAAATGAAATCCTCATCTACTACAGACTTCGCACTTTAGGGGGCAATCTATTACACAAAAATATCGTCACCATGATTATTTGCAGTCAGTATGGGTCTATCATCACTTGTACTGTCCTCCTAAGCAAGTCTCAGACCTCAGCTCTTCAAGTCAAGCTTTGAAAATAAGAGAAAGACATTAAAAATCAATGAAACTCTGGTTCCACACTTTCTCTCATTGTTACCTGCGGTCCCGCACCTTCTGTTTACAAAAACTGCGGACCTGCCCACTTTATCCCTAAAGGTGTGGGTGCGGACCCCTGTGAAAGTAAAAAAGGCACAAGTTTATTCTAAAAAACTCACTTTGGGTTAATTCTAGATGATTCTAGAAGGAATTTTGACGTGGATTTGCCGCTCTTAGGTGGTTCATGCATCCCAAAAGAGAAGGAGCTAATCCCTTGATGAGAGGAGCTATCCCTTTGAAGGAGGGCTTTATCCCTTTGAAGGAGGACCTAGTAACTTCCCTCCATTGCACTATAAATTCAGGCATTGGGCTGGTTGCTAGGGAGGTTAGAAGCTGAAGATTTTTGAGGGTAAATGCTGGTGAAATTAAGACTTCCTAGTTGAGCTTAAGAGGAGAGATCACATACCTTTTTGGCTTCATTGGGAAGTGAGTGAAACTTGTCAAAGTAGAGGAGACTTCTTGCTGGACCCTGGGAGGAGCTTGTATAGCGTCAAGGCATAGGTTGTAAAGTTCTTCTTCTTTTGAATTAATACAATCAAACTCATTTTTCTCAACAAGTATCTCATGTTATTTGTTTCATGAACTCCTTGACTTTCATGTTAAATATGTTTTATGATATTGGCTTTTCATGTGCTATTTAATTTGTTTGCTTGTTTTTGTTTGCAGATTCGCGACAAAGGAGCTCATTTGGATCGAAGGAGCGAGGGCATCCACAAACTTGCGTTGGACCTAAGGTAGGCCCTAAAACACTTGTTTGCCTTTGTTTATAAAAGCATATTTAGAGAAAGATAGTGTCTGGTTGGTTTGCTTGTCATTAGGTCTTCTTTAGATTCTAGGAAGGTCTATCTTGTTCGCAAGATCGACTTATTCCATGTGACAGAAGCAGAATGGGTGCCTTAGTTGTATTGAGCAGCACATACCATGCATCCCTCAAATAGAGCTCCCTAGCTCCAGCATGAAGGACCCTACTCTTGCCAAGTCTATAGAAGATGATTAGCTTGGTGTTTGTCCCTTTGTCTTCCTTTTTATTGTGAGAGTGAAGTGGACAGGGATTCTTGTAGGCATGGTTTAGGGTGAGACGAGAAAACCTTGGGCATGGTTGAGGGTAATCTGATAAAACCCAGAGCATAATCATGGCTAATCCGATAAAACCCATGATGATGATGAAGGGGGGTTTGTAGGTACAGGTACAGGTATTGTTGGCTTAAGGGGCTCTGACTCAGGTTCAGAGTTAGTTGTGCCAAACAAATCCCTACAGTACTGGCCCTTTTGGCATCAATCCGCGGAGCGTGGACAAGTCTCACTCGAAGCGGTATGGGGGGATGCTGGAACCAATTTTCCGCATCCAGAGATCAATGTCATGTCTTTTTATGCCCTAGATTTGCCTCCGTGCAGATCTATAAAGCCTTAAGGCTTGGTACTGCAATTCCCTTCGAACGGTCTTTAGACCTCCGTGAAGGCCTATAATCAGCCTTTACAGACCCTGAGCGAACAAATTAGCTACTTACACGCACCTTAGATTACTCTTGGATTAGTATGTGCTCAGATTTACCCAAGTGTTCAACAAACCTAACAAAAAGTGTTATGATCTCTATGTAATCACTTAACATTACTTACGTTCAGTTAATAAGACGGATCCAGTAAATTTGCACATCAATACTGTTAGGGTCCAACCCTAACCCCCTTATTTATGTAATAGGATCGAGTCATAGTTATAGTTAAGTAAAGAGTCAATAAAGCCCATATTAATAATTGTAAGTGGTTAACCCGCATTTAATGAAGGGACCACAATCAATTGCAAATGGGCCATGGTATTAGATAGATGGTATTAATAAGAACCATGGTATTGCCCCATGGCATTGCATGTATGAATCCTATATAAAGGATAGAGATTCCCCTCGAGGAGCATCGTGTCTTATTTTGTAATTAAGCTCAGCTCTATTGGAGGTTGCCTCCTCGAAGAGGCAAGTGAACATTGCTTTCTGAATAATAAAATACTTGTTGTTATTTCTCATTGTTCTATGTTCTAGGTATATTTCATCGCATATTTTGTATTCGGGTATCGTCTTGCAGGTTAAGAGCATAACAATTGGTATCAGAGCGCTTTCCAGGGTCGGTGGGATCTCCAATTTTTAGAAAAACAAAAAAATTTGGCTAGAGAAGTGTTCCGGCGTCTTTAAACCACGAGATTTGTCGTTGAGCGCTTAAACCTGTGGATTTGGGGAGGCATGCACGCAGGAAATACAAGAGGTGGTCATGCTTGTTGGACTCCCTTGTAATCCTTGTGGGTACCCCTTCGAGTAGTAGTGCATTAGACATAACTGTGCACGGACTATCTTCCAGGTACCCTCTGGGTATATCGGAAGCCCCCTAGCTCCCTTGAAACCTAGCCATAGATAAATTGTCGGTCGTCTTGTTGCTACAGTACATTGAGAACAGCACTTGGGGAGATTACTCGCGTGTACGATAGGGTAGTCAAGTTGTATGGCTAAGGGTACGGTTAATCCTCCTTGGTTAGTGCCCAGAAAGATTGGGCCGAGTACTACCGTTAGACCCTTATTTATATTGCGATCTGCAGCACCTAACACTCTTGGATACCATAGTTCCCTTCTCTATCTCTGGATCACGCATCATCTTTGCCAGATCAGATCTTGCAAGTGGGGTTTTGTTGTAGCAGTAGCAATCAGTTCTACCATTCAGATCTATCAGATCCATCAGATCTGCCATCCAGATCTAGTAGTTTGGGGCTCTGTAGTCATCACAACAATCAAATCTGCCATTCAGATCTGACCCCCCCAGGACGCTTATTCGAGACTTAGCCCATAAGAATCAGGTCGACAAGCTGAGTAAGGTGGTACCATTCAATTGTTAATGCCAAAAATTTCGGGCGATCCCAAATTTCAAGTACATTGGATCGGTGCATGGTACAAACTAGAGCTCAAGCTATGGCCAATGAGAGGATTGACAACCTTGAATCACAATTGAAAGATGTACTGTTGCAGTTGAAGAACTTAAATGAAACACTCTCAAAGGGCAAGATGGAGGAACACGCAGAGGCATATATTGGCAATGAAAACATTGAAGGTGAGTCTAGTCAATCTCTTCACCTCTTTGGCACCCACCAACAATCCTAGCCACCACCACCCAAGTTGAACATGTATAAATTTGATGGCTTTCACCCAGCCACATGGATAGAACAAATGGAGCAATATTTGTTAATGACTCACATCATGGATGATACGACTCAACTTAGTGTAGGTAGCATGTACTTGGACAATGAAAGATGGCAATGGTGGCAATGGCATCAACATTGCTATGGAAGGCCCTTGACTTGGCAGACATTCAAAAAATCTCTTACGGATCGCTTTGACCATGAATCTAACTTTTTGGGTCATCTCACTAAGCTCTGACAGACAGGAACAGTGAACGAATATATTACAACCTTTGAAGCCTTAGCCTTCCACATAGGAGGTCTACACAATCAGTTCTACTTTGAATGTTTTGTCAGTGGTCTCAAAGAATCCATACAAGCCCACGTCCGACTACAACACCCTATCTCATGGCTGGATGCTTGTAGGATAGCTCGTGAAGTAGAACGTGTGTTAGTGGCCTAGTCCAATCGCCTAAATTTCATAGCCAAGGGTCGTTGCACCGAGGCTCAAAGCATTACCCAAACACTCAAGGTTCAAAAGGTGTCACCAGCAGAAATGGCAGAAAGAAGAAAGCAAGGATTGTGTTACTACCGTGATGAGAAATACTCCCCCGGGCATAAATGCAAGGAGCCCAAATTCTTTCAAATTGATGCTACTGATCACAATTCATCGGAGGAAGCTCCACCACTTGAGGAACCTGAGGAGGAAGAAGAGGACAACCAACAAGACAATGTACCTGAAGAACCAGTTATCTCGCTGCATGCTTTGGCTGGGATTTCTTCTCCCCAAACTCTCAAAATTAGAGGTTTTATTAAGCATCGCCTAGTAGTAGTCTTGATTGATAGTAGCAGTACACATAACTTTATCCATCAAAGAGTCGCGGAAGCAATGTATTGTTTTGTTTGAGCAGTTTTTAACTTCCAGGTCCAAATTGCTGATGGGGGGACAATGAAATGTGAAGGCCGCTGTGAAAATGTCAAACTTCAAATGAGGGATTATCAGTTAAAGACCCACATGTTTGCCATACACATGGGAGGGTGCGACATTGTCTTAGGTGCTGAATGGCTTCGCACACTTGGCCCAATCACAATGGATTTCCAGGAGTTATATATGAGCTTTAAGCAGAACGACCACACACATACCCTCCTCAAACTCCAGGCGGGAGCTCCCTCTATCATCAGCTCACATCAGATGGAAAAATTGTTAAAAAAGGGCCACCAAGGAGCTATAGCCCAATTTAATGCCATCCAAGCCTTCGAATCCAATTCTCTTCATATTCATCCTGAGATGCAATAGATCTTAAACAACCATCTACCAGTCTTTGACAAGCCTCATGAGCTTCCACCCTTGAGAGGGGAACGTGATCATAGCATTACTTTGGTCCCAGGGGCCCAACCACCAAATTTGCGCCCATATAGATATCCGTTCGCCCAAAAGAATGAAATTGAAAAAATCATCAAGGAACTCTTGGAAGTAGGCATCATTCGTCCCAGCATTAGTCCTTATTCATCGTCGGTGGCCATGGTGCTCAAGAAAGGTGGGGAATGGCGTATGTGTCCAGACTTCAGTGCCCTTAATAAGTTGACGGTCAAAAATAAATTTCCCATCCTAGTTGTCGATGATTTGCTGGATGAACTAAATGGGGCTCAATTCTTTACTAAGCTCAACCTTCGCTCTGGCTATCACCAAATTTACATGAAAGAAGTAGACATTCCAAAGACTGCTTTTCGAACTCATGAAGGACATTGTGAGTTCCTAGTCATGCCATTTGGTCTTTGTAATGCCCCATCCACTTTTCAGAGCCTTATGAACCACCTGCTCAAACCATATCTCAGAAAATTTGTCCTAGTTTTCTTTGATGACATCCTCATCTATAGTTGCACCTGGGCCACACATCTTCAGCATGTAGATCTGCTCTTGCAACTGCTCCGCAAGCATAAAATATTTGTCAAGATGTCCAAGTGCTCTTTTGGCATGGAAGAAGTTGAGCATTTGGGCCACATTGTGGGGCGTGAAGGTGTCAGGGTGGACCCCAAAAAGATCCAGGAAATGCAGGATTGGCCTCAACCAAAGACCTTGAAGAGCTTGAGAGGATTTTTGGGTCTCACAGGCTACTATCACAAATTTGTCTGCAATTATGGTCACATTGCTAGGCCCCTCACTCAACTCCTTAAGAAAAATTCATTCCTCTGGAATGATGAAGCACAATAGGCCTTTATAGCTCTCAAACATGCCATGTGTTCCACTCCAGTCTTAGCATTACCCGACTTCACCAAATCTTTTGTGATTGAATGTGATGCTTCTAGTACGGGTATTGGGGCAGTCTTAATGCAGGAAGGTCAACCCTTGGCCTTCACGAGCCAACAACTAAGTGGGAAGAATCTGGTACAATCTACCTATGAGAAGGAGATGATGGCCATCTTACATGCAGTAGATACCTGGCGACCATACTTATTGGGGCGATGTTTCCAAATCCACACAGACCATCAAAGCCTTAAATATTTTTTGGAGCAACGCCTATCCTCGCCACAACAAAATAAATGGCTCACCAAAATGCTGGGATATGATTATGAGATAATTTACAAGAAAGGCCACGAAAATATTGTAGCAGATGTGTTATCCTGCTAATTTGAGGAGGAAAGTACCCTGCTCGCAATTTCCCTTCCCATTCCAAAATGGATTGAAGAGGCTCGCAAGGAATGGTTTTCACATCCCTGGCTCTCCCAACTCATTAATCAACAGGCAGATCCAAATTCCACAACGGGCTACTCGCGACAGAATAAGATTCTTCGCTACAAGGACAGAGTCGTAATATCACCAACATCCACCCTCAAAAGCTGCATTTTGCCGGAGTTGCACTCATCTCCCACTGCAGGACATTCAAGCTTTCAGAAGACGTATGCTCGCACTCAAAGATCATTTTTCTAGACAGTGATGAAAAAGGACATTCTTACTTTTGTAGTTGAATACAATGTCTATCAACACCACAAAGGAGAAACAGTCAAATCCCCAGGCACATTACAGCCATTGCCCATCCCGACCTCAATCTGGACGGAGGTTTCTAGGGATTTCAGTACAGGTCTTCCAAAGTCAGGAAACAAGTCAGTCATCATGGTGGTTGTGGACAGACTTTCTAAGTATGCTCATTTTTGTGCCCTACCCTACCCTTTTACATCAACTTTGGTCACTCAATCTTTCATGGATCAGATCTTCAAATTGCATGGCATGCCCACTTCCATTGTGTCTGATCATGACCCGATCTTCACTAGTAACTTTTGGAAGGAAATCTTCCAGCTACAAGGTACCCAACTACAAGTCAGTACTTCCTGTCATCCACAAACTGATGGTCAAGCTGAAGCAGTCAACAAATGTCTGGAGACCTACCTTAGGTGTTTCACTTTAGTAAAGCAACATCTTTGGGTACAGTGGTTACCTCTAGCCGAATGGTGGTATAACACCACCTATCATGCCAACACCAAAATGACTCCATATGAAGTAGTTTATGGTCAACTCCCTCCTTCCCCTACTCCTTATATCAAGGGATGCTCGAAGGTACGAGCAGTGGATCAACTCCTACAAAACCGCACAACCATGCTGGCCCACCTTAGAGAGAATCTTCATCAAGCCCAAAACCGCATGAAGCAACAGGCAAATCAACATCGCTCAGAACGCCAATTTCAAGAAGGGGATCAAGTACTTTTGAGGCTGCAACCATATAAGAAAACATCACTCAAAGACAAGGGTTGTCAGAAATTATCTCCAAAATTCTATGGACCGTATCAAGTACTTTAGCGCATTGGAGAAGTCGCCTACAAGCTAGCTTTGCCACCCACTGCAAAAATCCATCCAGTCTTCCAGGTCTCATGCCTCAAGAAAGTGATTGGGAACCATTGTAGAATTCAAACCAGTCTACTTGAAGTGGATGAAGAAGGGTCAATCTGGCTCCAACCTGAATAGGTTCTTGACACACAAGAGCGGCACCTGCGTGGCCGCACGATCAAGGAAGTCCACGTCAAGTGGAAAAACACCTCTCTGGAACATGAAACCTGGGAACCAGCTACTATCCTTCAACAGTTTCTGCAACTTCAACCTTGAGGACAAGGCTATTCTTATGGGGGAGGGCATGTTAGGGTCCAACCCTAACCCCCTTATTTATGTAATAGGATCGAGTCATAGTTCTAGTTAATTAATGATCCAGGTGGATATTGGTGGCCACCTGCCAAGTCCACCGAGACCCCCACGATTGTTTCTCTCAGCATTTTTAGTTTCCTTAATTGTAGCACAACTTACTATATTTAGCAGTCTTTTCAGGTCCTAAACTTCTGGAGCCGTTTTGAGGCCCTAAATGACATTTTTTTGGAAATCTGGGGCCAACATGGGTCCATGGACCGATGTTTCCCTTCCCAAAGTGGTAGTGCTCGGATAGATCTTTCTAATGAGCTATTGTACGCATCAAACGGAGATCGTATGCCAAAGTTAAACCCCGGGAAGTTGATGTACCAATTTACCCAAACGGGGCCCACAGTTTGGTGTTTCATCTTCTAGGGTTAGGTTTTGGAATGTTAAGGGTTTTCCATTGTTTCTCAACAATAAATAGGCCTTCGAGCCTCATTGTAACACAGTTCAGAGGCATGTAGCCACCACATCTCTTCTCAGAGATAAGTTACCATCGCCCTAGCTGGTTTATTTCCATTACCATTTGTAAGCATATTTCAGTATTTTACATTAATGAAATGAAGTATTATTTCTGCTGCATATCTGTGTTTATGGTTATCTCTGTAATTTGTTGCGTTCTTGTTTAAGTCTAGATCAGTGGTATCAGAGAAGTCCGCTTTTTTCTCTGTTTTTCTTTGCATGTCCCCAATGAGGTCGGGATATAAGAAGTTAGGGCTTGAACTAGTCGAACCTTTGCGAGACCAGCCTCGAAAATCCCAACGGCCTCCCATGGTGGATGAGAAGAAAGACGAGGGGGCAAGAGATCTTATCAAAATCTTGCTCGAAGAAGCCCTCAAGCGACAACGGAACGCGATGATGGACAACTTTGCCCAGATCCTTCAGTGGCTACCCAGAAGCGATGCATCGGCTTCTAGCAGCTACTCTAGAAACGCCACACCCTTTAAGGTACAAGTTAATTTTGAAATCCCCATATTCGAGGGTCAGATAGACGCAGATGCTGTAGACAAATGGTTAAATATGCTAGAGGGTTATTTTTCCTGTTCATGAATTTTCGAGTCCGGAAAAGATTGTTTTCGCTCTTCTCAATGTAGCCCCCCATGTCAAGGACTGGTGGGAAACCTACTACGAGTAGAAGGATGAAAATACCGGCTCACTATTTTCAGCCGCACCCACCTGGAATTCATTCCGGGATGCCATCAAGGAGCAGTACTACCCTGTCGGAAGCTATGAGGATGAATACATAAAGTGGACCACGCTGCAGCAGGGAAGGGACCAAGACGTGCCAGAGTTCACCAATATTTTCCATACCCTTCGCACAAAGTTGGGTATCAAGGATACAGAGTAGCATTTAATACTCAAATGTTGCAGCTTCCTGCACAAGTACATCCAGGAAGAAATAGAATTCTTGAACATCTCCTCGCTCGGCACAACATACCGATATGCCGTCAAGGTCGAGCAGAAGTTTAAACAAAAGAAGCGAGACTTTGGATCTACGAATCTGAAGTAAGGGAAAGGTGCCCCTAAACCATAGAAAAAAGGACAAAGCCAAGGCGGGGCGGTCCAAGACAACCCGCCAAAGCTACAAGCGAACAGCGCCGCGTAGCTGAAAAGGGACACGGGAAAATGGTGTGAGTTCCATAAGAGCTCCACTCACAACACAAGTGAGTGTCGGGCCAAGCAGTGACTGGTGGCTGAGCTAAAGGTTTCAGAATCAGATGCATGTTCCAACTCTGAGTCAGAACCCGACAAGGGGAATGACAAAGGGAAGTAGATCATTGATGTGAATCCCAATGCCACTATTGCTACCGCCAAGATCCAGAAAAATGAACCCGAAGATCCAGAGGAGGAGGAGTGTCTCTTCCACTCCCAGATGTGGGTAAAGGGCTCCCCGCTGCAGTTCATTGTCGATAGCAAGAGCCAAAAGAACCTCATTTTGGCAGAGGTCATGAAGCGGTTGGGCTTACCGACCACAGCACATCCACAACCGTACACCAGCAGGTGGCTTCACCAAGGACGGGATCTTCGCGTGAGCCAACAGTGTCACCTTCCATACAACTTCAAGCCCTTCACAGATGAGGTATTATGTGACATTGCTCCCCTTGAAGTTTGTGATGTATTATTAGGACAACCATACTTGTGGAAGCGACATGTTGTGTATGAGCAAAGCCCCATGTTGTTATTATTACATTGGGAAATAAGTTGTACAAGATACTAGAGGTAGCACTCCCTACCGCCATCTCTTTGATTACTGTAAAACAATGCAGTAAGCTCATTTCCAAAACCGGAAAATTTGTTTTCTAGATGATACGCCCTCAAGGAAAGAAGAAGACTGTGGCCACGACCTCCAAACAGGGCCCCTTCGCACGACAAATACAGATGGACAAGGTCGTGGAAGAGTACGAGGACATCTTCACCTCCCCCGCAGGGGTTCCTCTGCACTGTCAGGTCAAGCACTCCATCAATCTGACCCCAAGTGTGCCGCTACCCAATGGACCAATTTATCGGCACTCCGTTCTGGAGAACGATGAAATCAAGAGGCAAATTCAAGAGCTGCTGCAGAAAGGTCACATCCGTCTGAGTTCATTGCCTTGTGGGAGCTCGACCGTGTTGGTACAGAAGAAGGATGGGACTTGGAGACTCTATATTGACTATCGGGCGCTGAACAAGATCACTATCGATAATAGGTACCCGATGCTGTGGATTGATGACCTGTTGGACCAGCTAAAGGGGGAAAAATATTTCAGCAAGATCGATCTAAAGTCAGGATATCACCAGGTACCAATCGAACCCTCTGATGTGTGGAAGACTACCTTCAAAGCCAAGAAGGGCCTTTTCGAATGGTTGGTTATGCCTTTCGAATTGACGAATGCTCGTGCAACCTTCATGAGGCTAATGGATGACATCTTGTGGCCATTCACCAACTCATTTGTAGTGGTATACTTGGATGACATTCTGATCTTCAGCCAGAGTTGGGAAGAGCACCTCCACCACATCCGACAGGTTCTCCAAACACTGCGATAACACAAGCTATGTGCCAATTTGGAGAAATGCACTTTGGGCATGACCTAGGTTTAGTATCTAGGATAAATTATTGATGAACAGGGGGTGCATGGGGATATAGCCAAGATCCAAGTCATTTGGGATTGGCCATCTCCGACCACTCTGACAGAGCTTCACAGCTTTCTAGGTCTTGCCAACTTCTACCGCAGGTTCGTGTTGGGGTTTTCTCATATCACTTGGCCCTTGAGTCAAGTCACCAAGGGAGGAGAAAAAGCAAAATTATTTTGGTCTGAATCTCAACAGAAGGCATTCATAGATTTGAAATATCGCCTCTGCATGGCACTAATGCTCGTGTTACTAGATTTACAACAACCATTTGAGGTCGAGACAGATGCCTCTGACTATGCTATTGGGGCAGTCCTTACTCAACACGAGCATCTAGTGGCATATGACAGTGAAACACTTTCAGACACAGTTCGGAAGTATCCCACTTATGATAAAGATATGTATTCCATTGTGCAGGCTTGCCGACAATGGAAGCATTACATTTTGGGGAAGGAAACGGTCATCCACACAGACCACCGGCCCCTGCAGTTCATACAGACCCAAGGGAAATGGAATAATGATCGCCATCAGAAGTGGTCTACATACCTACAATAGTTCCATTTGAATATCAAGTATAAGAAGGGCAGCACCAATAATGTTGCAGATTGCCTTAGTCGACCACCGATCATGGCGTTAACCACCGTGCTCAACTCTTGTGGGCACGAGACTTCTGATTGGCCACTTCTCTACAAAAGTGACCCAGAATTCGGCCACACATACGAGACACTCTTGGAGGGTCGACATGTTCCAGATTTTCACCTCCAGGATGCCCTGTTATGCCACCTGGGTCACCTTTGTGTTCCTTCAAGCGAGCGTGCCAAGATGATTTGGGAAGCACACTATAGTCGAGCTGCTGGGCATTTTGGGGTCGAGAAAACGGTGGCAGTACTGCAAAAGTATTTCTATTGGCCAAATCTTCGACAGGATGTTGGGAAGTACATCAGATCATGCACTACCTGTGCCATTGCCAAACTGACCATCAAGAAGCAAGGCCTCTATACCCCACTGCATACCCCTAGTCGACCTTGGGAATCCATCTCCATGGATTACATGTTAGGTCTTCCTTCCACTAAGCATGGAAATGACTGTGTTTTTGTGGTCGTTGACAGGTTCTTGAAGATGGCCATTATGGCGGCCTGCAAGAAGAATATCACAGCAAAATCCACTGCTAAACTCTTCTTTGAATGAGTGTGGGTGCACTTTGGGATCCCACAGTCTATCATCTCAGATCAGGATAGTCAGTTCCTTAGTACATTTTGGTCCAGTCTCTGGTCAATGCTGGACACCAAACTCACTAAGTCCATAGCCTTCCATCCTCAAACTGATGGCCAGACAGAGGTTGTTAATATGATAATTGTACACATTCTACGCATGTACAACTCAAAGCATCCATGCACATGGGACGAGAACCTCCCCTATGTTTAGCACAGCTACAACCGAGCTCTTCACAGCTCAACTGGCCACAACCATTTTCAGGTGGGCTTGGGATTCCAGCCACTATGCCCCATTGATGTGACCATGCCACTTGCAACTACTCACACAGATTCGGCTCATGTCCAGTCCGAAACAGATAAGGCAACCAACTTCATTGAGCACATCCAACATATTCACCAGCAGGTCCATGGCATTCTGGAGAAATCAAATGCCAAGTACAAGTAGCGACATGATCAACATCGGGTGCCACACAAGTTTCAGGTAGGCGACATAGTCTGGTTGGATTTGCAAAAGTAACGCCTTACTGGAGCCTATCAGAAATTGAGACCACTCCGATATGGTCCTTACACCATTACCAAGGTTGTGGGAGAGAATGCATTTGAGCTCAGCATTCCCCCATTCCTTGGCCTGCACCCAGTGTTCAATGTGGACCGCCTTCGGCCATACTTTCCACCATTGCTAGACACATTTAACATTGCAGAACAACTCACACCCACAGAATTAAATCCAGATTGCATGGAACAAGCTGCAACTGATCGAATCATGGACACACAGATCAAGAACACTCACGAATAGAATATCCAACTGTATCGAGTTATCAAAGTAGGCCAACTCCTTCACCAAGGCAAGTGGCTCACCAGGGACCAAGTTCAGCAAAAGTTTCCTCATCTCATGGAGGAAATCAACGCAATGGGGACCACTGATTCCTAAGGGGGGAGGAATGATCCAAGTGAATATTGGTGGCCACCTGCCAAGTCCACCGGGACCCCCACCATTTTTCTCTCAGCATTTTCAGTTTCCTTAATTGTAGCACAACTTACTATTTTTAGCAGTTTTTTTTGGGTCTTGAACTTTCAGAGCCATTTTGAGGCCCTAAACGATGTTTTTTGGGAAATCTGGGGGCAACATGAGTTGATGGACAAACCTTCCCAAAGTGGTAGTGCTCTGATATATCTTTCTAACGAGCTATTGTGCGCGTCAAACGGAGATCGTATGCCAAAGTTACAACCCCGAGAAGTTGATGTACCAATTTACCCAAACGGGACCCACAATTTGGTGTTTCATCTTCTAGGGTTAGGTTTTTGGAATGTTAAGGGTTTTCCATTGTTTCTCAATAATAAATAGGCCTTTGAGCCTGATTGTAACATAGTTCAGAGGCATGTAGCCACCACATCTCTTCTCAGAGATAAGCTACCATCGCCCTAGCTGGTTTATTTCCATTACTGTTTGTAAGCATATTTCAATATTTTACATTAATGAAATGAAGTATTATTTCCGTTGCATATTTGTGTTTATGGTTATATCTATAATTTGTTGCGTTCCTGTTTAAGTCCGGATCAAGTAAAGATTCAACAAAGCCCATATTAATAATTGTAAGTGGTTAACCGCATTTAATGAAGGGACCACAATTAGTTGCAAATGGGCCATGGTATTAGATAGATGGTATTAATAAGAACCATGGTATTGCCCCATGGTATTGCATGTATGAATCCTATATAAAGGATAGAGACTCCCCTTGAGGAGCATCATGTCTTATTTTGTAATTGAGCTCAGCTCTATTGGAGGTTGCCCCCTCGAAGAGGCAAGTCAACATTGCGTTCTGAATAATAAAATACTTGCTATTATTTCTTATTGTTCTATGTTCTGGGTATATTTCTTTGCATATTTTGTATTCGAGTATCGTCTTGCAGGTTAAGAGAATAACAAATACATCATTATTTCATAAAGACATTATTCATTACAGCATATGTCACAATCATAAATAATAGAGAGAAACATATAAAACAAATGAATTTTCCCAACAATCCTCTTTATTGATATTCAGTATAAGGTTGTAGACTCAAAACTTCCCTGTGCACTCAGCTGCAGACACTACTCTGGGCCTTTGTGCACTCAGCTGCAGAGCCTCTTCCACCTCTAAGACTTACTTCTCTGCGCTAATTCTCTAGACTCCTTCTGTCGTACCCATAGACAATGACATAGATCTGCCTTAGACTCTCTAAGACACACCTATTTATACAATCCCATGATCCACGAACCATGGGTAGATCTTCCAAAACCTACTCAAGTTTATATAAACGAGGGTAAAAACCCTTTTGAATCTTAACTAACTATGCACTCCGCATCCACAATTTGCAGAGACTTTACATCATTTTACCGAATTTACATCAAAATTTGGGCTTTTACCCAAAAAATGACCTAGGGGATCCCATCCCAACAAGTATGCAGTGATAATGGTAGACATAACCATGTATACGAAGAGCATCCTAGTAGACTAGAAATTGTAGTGGTTGGGCCTGGGCCAAGGGAGTTGGAGAGGAATAAATTCTATGTAAGCATCATGTTATCTGTCGATCATGTTGTCTATCAAATCTTAGCTGCAATTGACAGATGGTGGAAGTTGAGCATGCCTTGATGAGCCATTTGCATAGGCTATGTGAGGCGGAATCATCTTGTAGGAGGATCCAACAACTTTGTGAGCGGATCTTGTCACCTCTAATGCCCTTGTCTAATCATATACTTTTCTTGCGCGGACCTGTGGATAGTGGCTTTGGGCTTTTTCAACTCAGACAACTATGTGTATATTATGGATGAGGTTATGGAGCACCTGAGTTAGTAGTTTCCTGACAGTGGCAGGTGTGGGCCTCTACCTGCCTCCAGGAGCATCGTTGACATGGTGTTGACAGTGAAGAATCCGATGGTGATTTATATGCTGGACTGGAGGTTAAGTGAAGAATCAATTAAAGAAGGTTGCAGCGAGGAAGAGAGGGATCCAACTTTCAAACAAAGTGTAAAGTGCAAAATATTCATGGTTTTACTTCAAACCTCATATCTTCCGGTCTGCGAGAACACTATTTGGTTCTTGGCAGAGCATTGCATGGTTGATGTGTTGGTCACCTTGGCATGATGGTTTGAAGAAACTCTAATTAAATGTCTAGCACCAACCTATACTGCTGAGTTTTTTTCATTTCCCGAAGCTTAGTTACGTTCAATTGGATAGCGTGATTAGTAAATGGTGTTGTTAGTTGACCTGCGGCAACGTAGTCAGCCTATGTGGGCATGGTTCAATTGAAAAACATGTTGCTTAGGGGTTGACATTAGTTAGAGAAATATTGTGTATGATTCAACATCTTTTTTTTTCCTCAATTGGTGGGCCACATGAAGGTTGACAAGATTTTTGCCTGTGTGTGAATTCGAGCAGTGATTGCAGAGTTGTTGATTGATGTGGTAAGTGCGTACAATACTGAGTTCTTTTGTGTGTGGAGCTAGTAATTTTTTTTCCATTGCGGTCTGACTGGGTCAAGCATGTAGTTATCTAGCGTTGTTTGGATCCAAAAGACCGTTGTTACCACGCCCTCCCTAATATTTAGTATTTTGGGCTTTTTATTATTGTAAAGCTGCTTTAATTTTTGGAAAGTTAGTTGTGCATCTTCCTCATTGGTGCAACCTCAACGTGAAGTATGTGAAGCGATTTGAGGGCGTTGTTTCGACTGAAAGAGTTAATGGGTCACTTGGATTATAAGATGCTCTTCCTCATCTTTGTATTTATAGCAAGCCGATATAAATTTGGTTGTTTGTACATGCTTGGGTAAATGATATTTTTATGGTGAAAGTATATTGGAATTAAAATGAATATACATATTGATATTAGCCACCTCAATATGAGGTTATTTTGTTAGAATTGGCTACTCTAACAAATGACAGGTTAAGCAAGGAGTTCCAAGATTTAATTGTCAAAGACAAAGATGCCCATGATGTGAACAATTTCAAAAGATGAGGTAAAGGAGCAACAACATCAATTATGATGGACAACTAAGTTAAAGTTTGTGTGAGTTTGTGGAATAGACTCATGATGATGGTGTATTATGTGTCACATACATTTATTAGTAAGCAAGTCTAGGATGTTTTGTAGTGGTCTTTTTTAAAGTATGTACTTGGTAACTCCAAGAGTTGGAGTGTGTAATGAAATCCCAATGAGGCATGTGTACCCCCATGAAGTTTGTGGTAATCTTAAAACCACTTTGTAATTGTAGGTTTGTGGTCAGTCAGAAACCACTTTGGAAGTGTAGGTTTGTGGTAAGCCAGAAACCACGTGTGAGAGTGAAGTGGGCAGGGATTCCTATAGGCATGGTTTAGGGTTAGCCAACAAAACCCTGGCCATGGTTTAGGGTGAGACGAGAAAATCCTGGGCATGGTTGAGGGTAAGCCTATAAAACCTAGAGCATGGTTATGGGTAATATGAGAAAACCCATGACAATGATGATGAAGGGGGATTTGCAGGTACAGGTACATGTATGTAGTTATAATGGTTGGCAGAACCATGTATGTGAAGGGCATCCTAGTAGACTAGCGGTTGCAGTGGTTGGGCACCCATGCATTCCAATATATGGTTATTCCTTTATATGGACGTCGACATATTTGTTTTATATCATGTTTGTCAATATTGGACCACAACCTAAGGCTTTGCAGATTGAGATCGAGACAAGTAGTCATTAAGCGAGTGACTTGGAAATATAATCCCTACTTGTCTCAGTTGTGACCCTTTCTATGTAAAGGAGTATATTCTTATTCCTTAGGAGTTGTTAAGATCTAGATGTTTACTATATTGTTGCGTGGTTGAGATATTCTCTCAACCAAGTGATTGTGTGTCCAAGACAATTTCCCTATCCTGAGACAACACTTCATGTATATATGTAATCTGATCAATATAGAATTTAGTGTGCGTTATTCAATTTTAAGTATTGTATGTAGAAATCCTATAATGTCTAGTATGTTTGTAATTATGTTTACAATTATTTAGATTCTAGGCAGTACAAAGACAATCAGACTTACTTGGCATGGATGGATAGACTTATCACATTTTGTTACTGGATGTTTTATCATGTCGTTAGGTGGCCAATAGATCTGGTTTCCCTCTGGGCAGGTTGAGGCCACCTAACCATATGGATATGGATGTAACTTGCCCTATTTTGATGTTAATGAAAAAGATAGGTCTTACCAAGCTCACACAAAAAAAAACAAAATTAAAATTTACAATTACAACAAAATTTAAACAAAATTAAAATTTAAGAATATACTTAGATAAAAGGCAAAATGAAAAACATTTACATTAAATTTATTATTGTCAATGAATGTAGCAGTAATAAAACTGACCTTTTTTGTTGTTTTGTCGACTTTAGAAAAGCTTTCGACATGGCTCCTCGGGATAAGCTATGGCAGAGACTTGAAGAGATAATGGTTCCTCTCGAGTTGAGGATTGTTATGACTAGACTATACATTCTTTTCAAGCTTAAGAGCACCGAGGGTTGGTCCGAAGATATTAAATGCAATATCGGGGTTAAGCAAGGGTGTCCCTTATCCCCTACCCTTTTTGGCATTGACATTAATAACCTAGAAGAGTGTTTGGAAGCTTCAAGATGTGATGGCCCCAAACTCGTTGGTATGGTCATTACTCTTCTCCTTTATGCTGATGATATCATTCTTCTTGCCAAAAGCCATGATGATCTCAACAAACAATTTAGAATCCTCGGTGCTTACTGCTCCAAAATGGGTATGATTGTTAATACCGACAAGCTCTAAAACCATGATAATTAAATCCAAAAATATCAACTATGATAATGTCATTTATGATAACAATTATTTGGAGCAAGTCTCTTCATACAAATATTTAGGTATTGACATTCAACATCAGCTCAAGTGGAATTATAACATTAAGAAAATGATTATTGGAAATATTATTATGAGCTTGAAAACAATTGTAAGTTGACAGATCTTTGGGTATGGAGTAAAAAAAATTCCTCTTTGAGACTCTTGTCACCCTTGTTATATTATATGGGTGTGAGATTTGGGGTTGCAGTATATCTAAAGAATCGTGGAGAAAGATTGAGGTGATCCAAAAGAAATTTATAACCTACAACCTCAAGATAAAAGGAAATACTCACTATCTCATCCTATTGATTGAAACTAATATTTCCCCAATTAAAAGCATGTCTGTGTTTTGGTATGTGATGTATAATAAGAAGCTTTACAACATTAAAGCCAAGAAGTTCCCCAAAATTGCTTCTAGCTCTAGCCAAAACCCCCACCTCTGGCTTAAGTGAGGTTGGCATAAGGATACCCAATCTTGGCTCGACCATTGGGGGATAAAGGAAGAGATCATCTTAGAGAATAAGGATAAAATTAAAAATATTATTACTTCCAAATTCAAGGATAAGTTGTGGGACTAAAAGGAGTTAGAAGGAAAAAGGAAGTTAAGGTATTATAAGAAGGTAATCAACCCCAATCTTGCTAACCAGGATTGTCTCTCTATCTTGACTAGTGTTAAGAAGAAAATTAACATTGCAAAGATTAAAGCTAATTATCATGAGCTTCAGAGTGAAATTGGGTGTTGGTCACCAAAACACCTTGGGACAAAAGAGTTTGTTACGATTGAGATACTAAGAAGGTTGAAGATGAAAAACCCTTTCCCTTGGATTGCCCCACTCTTACATCCATTCTTATTTCCAAAACCTTTGTCACACTACCAATATTATTGATTTGTTAAGTCCGCAAAACTAACTATAGTAATCTAGGAAAGCTTCTCTCCCTTTTTTTTATCATAGAGATAAAATATTAAAGAATCTCAATTCATCTCTTTCTTTCTTAAGGTCTCATAAACCATATTGATCTTGGTGGATGTTAATCATCATCATCATTATTTTATTTTATTATTTTAAAATAAAAAAAATTATAAATAAAAATTAGTAAGTGAATTTTGATTTTCATAAAAGTTAATATTATTACAAATGTTTTGAAAATAAAATATAATTTAAAATGATTCTTTTTATCTTTCACCTTATTAAAAGGACAAATTTTAATTAAAATTATAATTAGTTTGAATATTTTAAATTTTATGTGTAATGTTGATGGCTACATGTTGTCAAAACCATAGGAGTAATAAAATTTGGGTGAGATTCCAATTTTCTTTTCATATCATTTTTTTATGAGATTTTAATTTTTTATTATTTAAATTGCAATTTTTAATGTATAAATAAATTTAGTGTTTTTAAAAACTATAAATAACTTAAATGGTAAAGGAAAATATATTTAAAAAAAAAAGACCAAAAACATTTAAATTAAGTTACTTTATTTTATTATTTAAAAATCAAATGTATTAAATAAGATTATCAAATTAATTTTAATTTTGATGATGATGATGATGATGAATAAATAAATTTAGTGTTTTTAAAAACTATAAACAACTTAAATTGTATATAATTAAACCATTCAAATTTGTAATTCTAATAAATTATTTAAAAGGACAAAAAGGAAAATATATTTTAAAAAAAGACCAAAAACATTTAAATTAAGTTACTTTATTTTATTATTTAAAAATCAAATGTATTAAATAAGGTTATCAAATTAATTTTAATTGATTGATGATGATGATGATGATGATGATGATGATGATGATGATTTTAGTTTTCATAACGATGATGATGATGCAGCGGCAGCAACGACAACAAAGACGAAGACCACCTTAATGAAGTAAGAGATTAATTAAGATTTTTTAACAAAGGGAGAAAAGCATTCATAGATGACCATAGTTTTGCTAACTTAACAAGTCAAGAAGGTTAGTAGTGTGGCAAAGATTTTGAAAATCATAACTGATGTGAGTAAGACCAAGGAACTCCAAGAGATAATGTTTTTCACCTTAAACCCTCTTAGTATCTCAAGTTGTTTTGGGAACTAACCACTTTCATTTTGAAATTAAAAATAAATGATTTTTTAATATTTATCTTATTCCCTACCAAGGAATGACTCTAGCAATTCATTTGCGTGATGATCACTATTAGTTTAGTGTTGACCAATGCAACTTATAATGTTTAACTTTGAAAAATAAATATTTATTTTTGAATATTATTAAAAAAACTATTTTTAATACATTTGATTTGGACCATAACTTGAATGTCTTATTGCAGCCTTTGCACAATATAATGTCATGTGGATAACTACCTCAAATATTTTATGTCATAATCTATGGATATGGTTGCAATATCCATGCATGATTTTTAAATATGTGTATAGTGATTTTTTGTTCTTAAGCTTTGCGCAAAAACTATCCAAAAACAAGTGTTGCAAGGCAATTTATTCCCTACCACTTAACTTAGAAATTGTGCTTTCATAAAAAAATTGCATAAAAATTTATAACCTACATTGGTCACCACTAAATTAATAGTTGTCACTAGACAAAACACATCATATAATCGATTCAAATGTGAAGTAGATAGAAACTATGCTTTTAGAAAAAAAATGCATAAAAAATTATAACCTGCATTGGTCAACACAAAAATTAATAGTGCTCAATAAACAAATCACATCATATAGTCAATTCAGATGTGAAATGGATAAATTAATTGCTTGCTAGAGGACTTGCACAAATTTTGGTGGATAGTAACCACTAACAAGCCTACACATTTACAATTTTCTCCTACATAAGCTAAGGGAAACATAATTACTGGTGGGAAGTAACTCCTATTAGACATATTTATTTACATCTTATTCCTATTCATTTTTATGCAAAGACTTGCTTAAACTATGATAAGAAGTGCCTGATGGTAAATATGTTATTTAATTATGAACTATTTTCAAGGATTTTATTTTTGGATGGTTTTCTTCCAACCTTGTCTAGTAAGGCGACAATTTCACCCAGACCATAACTTTTTCACAATGCTTTTTCTTTTGCAAAATCTTGATTTGTAAGTGTTCCAATCTAGTTTTTGAAGGTAGAAATAGATTCATCACCCTCAAAAACCCCAAGGAACCTAAAACTCTATTGTTTGACAGCTATAACATGGATTTCCGAAAATTTCAATCAGATTTTTCCAAAATCGTGCCAGAAAAATCTATATTTTTAGGTTAAAGTTGTTGCCTACTTAGACTACTATGTTTTCTTGCAAAGATAAAGAATAAAAACCAATAAAGAAATACCTACAACTCATGCATCAATATTGCAACCATATTCATAAATTATGGCATAAAATATGTGAGGTAGTTATCCACATGCCATTTTGTTGTGCAAAGGTTGCAATAAGGCCTTCAAGTTATGGTCCAATCAAATGTTTGATTTTTTTAAGAAACAAATATGGAGATTTATATTAAAAAGGAGATTTAGGATCTGACTCAAAACCATTACATTTATTCAATATTGTCAATATCCATTGTGGATTTGAGAATGAGCACAATTGTTGGCAGACAAATGATGAATAGGTTGAGACCATGGGTTCAGGCACAGGGGCCAACAAAACTTTCGTCATAGTCTAGCATAGTGTTGACATTTTCACTCTATTCAGGAAGAATAAGGCATCTCACCTGAGTTGCGCCACGACCTTACTAAGATAAGGGTTTGGAACTAAGTGTCAGGAGAACTCACATGGAAATAGTAATACTCGGTAAACGTAGGTCTGAACTATCATAGGTACAAGCATAATATATTAAGAATTTTAAAGGAACATGTACAATGTGAATACATTAACAATAAAAAAAATTAAAAGGGCACATAAAATCACGCAAGAAGACTCTTATATATCCCTACAACTTCTTCTTTCATTAGGCTCAACAACATTACAAGAGTATAGTCAGCTTAGAGCCTTATCAACATAGCAAGGTCTAGAGATACCAAATAAGGCAATACATAACTAGAATAGTATAGAATCCTACAGAATCAATAGGCTTCGTGACAACATTTCAATACTTTTCTCTCTCTCGCTTTCTCTCTTCGCCTTCAGCCTTTTTAATATCTTCACTCACTTGGATTGTTGCTTCTCCCTTGGATGTTCTACCCTTTCCCTTTTCGGTTGCCTTTGTTGCATCTTCTTCCTTGGCTATCAGCGAACCTTTCAACTTGGCTTCAACTACATGAGCCCTAATTTCTTTGGCCAATCTTCCTCAACTGCTAGTCTCTAGTTGTCTTCTCCACAACTTCCCAACAGTCACCTTTGGCAAAATTTAGTCAATGAAAAAACGTGACAAAACTTAACCCTCAAAAGGAACGACCCAACAGGCCTTGACTACATTCCATTGACTTGTCCCTGAGTCAATAATTTGTTGGTGTTGCTGGTTTGTTGATGCTTCCTGTTGTTGTGGTGCTTCTTCCTGTGTTGCTCCTCCTCAACTGGTTCCTGCCAACAAAGGACCCAACCCTGGAACAAACTCAATGGTTGCATTTTTTAATCGTGTGTACTCAATGAGGATCATCTACCATGAACCTGTGAGAGTGCTTGTTTAATTGAGGAACTACATTGTGAGTTCGATGGTAGGTTAATTAGGGCATGTCATCAAGAGGGTATTCCATTGAGTCTTTGTGTCTTTGTTGATTTTTTGTAGCATTTGTAAGTGAGCCTATGTTGGTGGCTTAAGGTCATGTAGAAGGATCTTGGTCTTGCTCGATTCATCCTTGATTTGGTGGATTTGGCTTTGGGGGGCATCCGCCTGTGCTAAAAGCTCCTTCTAATCGGTTTTTTCCTTGGTGACCATGGCTTGGTTGAAGAATTGATTAGCCTAGTGGTGCATGGGGTAAACCAATTGATTTCTCTTGGAAAGGTAGCTTGACCAGTCATGAACTTGTGCTAAGACTCCCTTGGCTTCCTCTGTTACTTGAATGATATAGGCTTTCAAACAAGCCGCTTATGTGATTTTTTGCTTAGACTCGATGTTATATTGGGAAGCAGGATCTGGTAGCACCCTTTGAGTGGGAACAAGACTTCATTTGAGTTCTCTATTTATCAAGATGAGATCGATCTAGGTTGCTTTGATGTGATCATGGCATTCAACTAGAGTGCAGGCCGAAAATTCTTCTGGCGTGTCTGTGACTATGCCAGCAACCTGTTGTGTCACTCAACAACCCCCCCGTTATGATTAGATAAGTTAACTTACCTAATAACAGGGACCGTTTTAAATTTTTAATTTAGAGTCTTTTAGCAATTAAATAAAACAAAATATTCCAAAAAACCAAAAAACTATGCTATCTGAGCTTAAGTCTTAATTCTATTGGCATTGAACTTACTTAAACTAAAAGTTGTAAAGACTATTTGCATATCGCATATCGCTAATCGCATGAACAGATCAAAGCACCCTAGCAAGGAAAAGTGTGATGCAACTTTCCCAGATTAAATGAACTAACAAAAAGTCTTATATAACATTAACAAAGTAAAAATCCCTTTGTGCATACACATTCTAGAGTCAATCCCACTAATAAGCCATGTCATCATCGCATCCCACTATCACAAGAGTAATATCGACATTTCATTTTGTTAAACAATTCTGACCTTCCGATAAAGCTCTTCTTTGATATCACAATCACTTCATCACATTTTCCCATCGCATATGCTTATATCACAGTTTTGCGATCACAATACTCATATCCCATCGCGAAACTTGAAAGAAGCCTTGCCTTAAGAACCTCCAATACGATAGATCTGATATACACCTTTCAGCCATTGTATTTTAATTATTATTTAATATTCAATCACATGTCGGCAAAGGTAAATCTCGCAATTTGAAAAGTTATGCATGGCAAAGAAACTTGCAATGCAAAAGATCCGATGAAGTGCTGACATGTATAAAGATCATGTGAATGCATGTTTCTCATTTATGATCAGCTGTAACAATATTTATGGTTTCTCGAGAAAAGAAATGATTTGATCGTTATCATTTAGTGTTTCGAGGTTTTTGTTGCATTAACCATCTATTTCATGCCACTTGGTCTTTTTTGTCATAAGTTTTTGAATTCTAAGTGTTTGTTCTTCATTCTTTGTGCTCTTTCTTCTACAGGCTAGCCATGATAAGGAAAACTTGGGCGAAATGTCAAAATATACTAAGAAGAACAAAAGGCCTATGCTACAACCACAACCAGCTTCTCCTACTCCATAAGTGATTGAAATGCACCCATTGTTCTCCAATACCAAATGCAATGTATATTCTAGAAGTTCTTATTGGGAATCCATGTACAAATTGTTCGAAGAAGAAGAACCCAAAGTGGTAACAAGGAAAGCCACAACTGATGATTGTACATCTTCTTCTAAAACTACTTGGGCAAACGTTGCTAATTACCACCTCCATCGAATTGTTGCTTGGCCCAAGATTCTAACCTATAGTGATGTGGTCAAATGGGTTATCGACAACTTGAACATCTCAGAAAGGACCTTACTAACCTCGAAAAGGACAATAATTTGGTCATTCAGAGCTGAGGAATTGAGAAAAATGTATCATTTTCCAAAGTCCCAAAAGATATATGATAAGCAATTCCTTCAGAAGTTTGCAGAGGAAAACAAAGTTGAATCAGAGACAATAAGGCGGTGGAGACAGGATCTGAGCAAACACAAGCATGAAGACAAGGGTATCTTCTATTCTATATCTTCCCTGGCTGGTCCTCATTGTCACTCTGCTGCCATGATGTGTAGATTGTTTGAATATCCCAACACAGAAAAATTTACAGTTGAATGGGTCCCCCTAATTGATGCCGTGTCAAATGCCTATATTATGGATTGGGCCACTATTTTATCAGACAATATAGCTTCCCAAATCCTAGCCTACAGAAGAAAGTGCAACATTTCCACTAGGATTGTGCCTCCTTTCTATATGAGTGCATACATTATGGATGCATTTTGTTTTACCTCTTATTTTCCATCCATAGGATGGAAATGGACCCTAGAAGACCCTACCTGTATCCACATCTATAATAATATCCTTTGGGAGTCTAATTTCCAACCCCATTTTTACAAAATCTGTCATGGAGTGATGTTTCATTTATACCAAGATGTCTCTGATGAAAGACCCCCTAGATTATCTAGAGAAGCTAGAGATGATCTTACAGCCATAGGTAAATGGTTCATAGAGGAATCCTTCACTTATGTTAGGGTTTTTGGCAGTCTGGCTAGTCCACACGTTCTCCCCCTCTATGTTCCTGACAAGCGTTTAGCCCCAGAGGTTGCCTATCAAACTGTGGGCAATGGCCTAACTAAATCCCTTAAAGAAGCTACGAAGTTCATGTGGCCACCATTCCTTATTCACTATGGAGTATATGCTTTGGAAAATTTCAAACATGTAGTGCTTAAAATTGAACAGATACGGTGTTTAAACTTTCCCACTGTTCTAGCCAGGAAATATGACCTAAACAAAGTAGCTCAAAATTTTACCGCTTAGGTCAAAGTCATACAATTCCAACATGAACCTAATGATTTTGGTGGCTTATTTGAATCAAACCAAGACTACAAATAAGTGGAGAAGTTAGCTAAGGCTCTCTTGAGCTTAGAGGAATTAAATAAATTCAGAGAATACATAAGTAAAAGGTTAGAAAACCTCCCTCTTGATACATTGAGGATTTCTCACCCAGTTCTACAACTAGATCAGGTTTTGGCCCAATCTTCAAAGGATAGCGATATCAAATAGGGTAACAAAGAAGGCACATCATCAGCGCAACAAACTGATGGATCATTGTTTGCTAGTGATTTAGATAAAGTACAGAAACAATTTGATCAAATTATCAATACAGGATCACAAGAGACATAGTTTTCAACTCCAAAAGAAATACTTGATACTCTTGAATGTTGAGAAATGGTAACAAGAAATTTCAGTTTAATTTGTCCTTGAATTAAACTAAAAATTAAAATCAAATTCTATTCTCATAACAACTTGTAAAAAGTTAATTAAGTTTAATTAACTTAATTAGCTTAGGAATTTCGAGTTGGAAGTCTTTTTGAAGTCGTGTATATGTTCTCCCTAAGTTATAGGGGTCCAGTATGAGTTTAAATTGAGTTGTAAATTAGATTACTCAGTTGAATGAGTTATGTTCAGTTAAATTAGTTCCTAACTATTTGTGGAACTAATGGAGAGTTAACAGTTAGTTGGTGCACTAGTGCATCTACAAGTGTCACTCTAATTAATTGAAGATTCCCTCGTCAGAAACTCATGCATGTCGATTTTGAGAAAGACCCAGTTGAGACTAGAGTGCATGGACAATGTATTATAAGTTGTATGATTTACTAAGTTGTATAGATCATGCATGCAATCAGATAAGAATCTATGTTTGGATTGTGCAGCTTTGGAAGCATGAATTCCCTTTAAAGACGCGTTATTCATCCTAGGAGTTATGAAAGAGATTAGGGGGTTGATAAATGCTAAATAGGCTAAGGATTTGGCTTGAGCTAGCTTACGAGTTAAGAGAGTTGAGCATACTATTGGGACAGGGTCCCCTGGGGTAAATTTTGTAACGAATTTTGTTATCTATGTAAAGCCTTCGCATTTCAAGGGAGCAAAGCACGAAGATCATAGGAGTCCAAAGGGACTTTAGTTCCTTAGTTTGTTAGAAGATAGTATGTTTTGTGACCCACCCATGGTTTGTGAACCATGGTATTATAAAAGAAGAAGCTATATAAATAAGTCATAGTGATTCATAGGAATTCAGTTAATAATTGAAGATCATTGTATGGGTAAGTAGTCTAAGGCATGAAAAGTCTGTTTCTTGTACTTAGGCGAAGGGGAAGGCTCCTGCAGCTGTGTGTGGGGAGACCTTGGTATGTTCGCAAGCTGAGTGTGTGGGCCCCTGCAGCTGTGCGCACTGGGAAGAGGAGTCTGTAACAGAAAGATCATATCTAATAAAGACTATTTTGGAGCAATGATTGTGTATTTATGCCTTTGTATTTACTTATGCAATTTATGTGTATTCGTTTTGATTTCCACATTTATCTAAAGAAACACTTAGTTGGTACACGAAAGTGGTAGATCTACTTGTTTAATTGATATTATGAATGTTTAAAGTGTTCCGCGAAGGGTTAGATTCTGTTTTCTATAAGTTACTATGATTTTTGTATTTTAAGGGCTAGGGTTCGCAAAGGTCGGGATAAAGCCCTAGAAGTAATAGAAACCCATCACACAAAACTCTGGATGCAGAAAACTAGTTTTATAATCCCCCAATACTGCTTCGGGTGAGATTGCAGCATGCGTTACGCGGGTTGTTTCTGAAAGGGCCAGCAGTTTAGGGTTTTGTTGGTTGGTGCAACTAACTCTGAATCTCGATTAGGACCCCTGAAACCAACACATACTTGTGTGGAATTGTTCTATTGAGAACAAGCTTTGTATCTTCACTTATATTTCTGATAAATGCAATATAGATAGCAGGGTTTTGAGCAGTGGCTTTCCCCATATACATATTGTGTTATGTGACATTGATTTGTCTTCTTCTTGTTTATATTGTTTTCATTGATCTATTGGCTTCCGCTGGTTGAAAGTAGAAGTAGATTCTTGTTCTATTTAGTAAATTGCATGAGCTTGTGAATCTATAGGAAATTCTACATGGTATTGGAGCTGAATTTAATATACTAGAGGAGATTTATATGTTTTGAGTTTTAGGTTATAGGTGAAATTTGAATTTGCAATACATACTTCAGGATCAGAAGATGGCATTCTATGGTTTGCGACTCGAGTATGCCTTGGAAGGATGATCAAATTTTATAGCCTGAAAGAATAGAATGGAGGTTGTGCTAGAGGACAATGGCTTGAAGGAATTCGTTGATCAAGAAATTCCTAAGCCAACATCAGATGCACAAAATTTGGTCGAATGGAAGAAGTGTGTGGTGAAGGCGAGGTGAATAATCCATGAGGGGGTTCGAGACCACAACGTCTCGAGTCTCCATGGCAAGGAAACTCCATACGTTATGTGGAAAACATTGACTGACTTGTATCAGAATAATAGTGACCAAACAAAATTTGAACTGAAGGACAAACTTCAAAAAATCAAAATGGAGAAAGGCGAGATTATTTCAAAATACTTGACCAACTTCACTCAATGTCATGATGAACGTGGAAGTGTTGGAATCACGGTTTCCAAGGATGATATGGTGAGTCTTGCTCTTCTATGACTCCCAAATAGTTGGCATAGTTATCGAGACTATGTCAATGGTTGGGAGAAGCTGCCAGATTGGGAACGATTGTGATTTTGGATTTGATGCAGGAGGAGATTAGGAGGAACACCAGGGATGGATCTTCATCAAAGACTGATGATGAAGGGAAATGAGCCTTAACAATTAAGGTGAAGAAGGGGAAGGGAAAGATTTCCATTCGAAATCGGATTCTTATCATGGAGGTAAGAAGAAAGACATGACAAAAGTTAAGTGCTTTCATTGTCATAAGCTATGTCATTTTGCTACAAATTGTTTACTCAAGAAGTCCAAGAAGAAGTCCTTAGGAGGAATGGTAGTTGAGGCTTTGGCCTCCCAATTCGAATTGGAATTTTCCCTCATTGCATGCATGGTTTCGTCAATTATGGGAAATGTATGGTACTTAGACAGTGGGGCTTCATTCCACATGAATGGCGACAAAGAGTTATTTAGTGACCCGGAGGAGAAAGATCTCCAGATGCATATTGATATGGGTGACGACGGGAAGTATAGTGTTACTGGATTGGGCACAATCACTTTTCAAAGGGAGCATGGGGCTCCACTCACCTTGAATAATTTTATGTATGTGCCTGGGCTGAAGAAGAACTTGCTATCTGTTTCCATGCTTGAGGATAGATGCTATGATGTAATCTTCTCGAAAGGAAAGGTGTTCCTTCGACACATAGCCACGGGCCAAGTAAAGAAGATAGGGATTTGGGTGAAGAATATATATAGTTGGAGTTGAGGAATGTGCTTATTTGAGCATAAAAGTAGAAAGGGTGCAGAGCCGAGAGGTTGGTGAATTGTAGCATAGGCAATTGGGCCACTTGCATCATGGGGCTTTGAAGATATTGCAGCAGATCTCTACTGGTCTTCGCAAAGTTACGCTTGAGCAAGTTGATACATGCAAGGGGCGTACTTTGGGAAAATACACCAAGTCTTCCTTAATGAAAGAGACAATCAAGTAGAGGCTATTCTAGAGCGATTCCATTCAGAAATGTGTGGACCATTCTCGACAACATCCATGGCCAAACACAGGTATTATGTTTTATTTGTTGATGACTTTTCTAGAAAATTATGGATATTTTTCATGCAGAAAAAGGATCAAACTTTCACAAAGTTTTGTGAGTTTAAAGCATTGGTGGAGAAAGAGTCGGGCAAGAAGGTTAAATTTATATGGAGTGATAAAAGTGGTGAGTATGTCTCAAACGAGTTTAAGAACTTATGTGCAATGAAAGGTATTAAACGGGAGTTGATGACACCCCATAAACCTCAGCAAAATTGGGTAGCCAAGAGGAAGAATAGAAGCATAGTAAGGGCAACAAGGGCAATGTTGCATGATTAGGGCCGGCCACTACACTTGTGAGATGAGGCATGCAACACAATGGTTTATGTTTAGAATCGTAGCCCACATCGAATACTTGAGATGAAGACACCAAAGGAGGCTTATTTTGGTAAGAGGTCAGATGTTGGTCACTTCAAGATTTTTGGGTCATCAATATATTTCCATGTGACCAAATATGCACAGAATAATCTTGATCCGACAATAGAGTTTGGGATATTTTTGGGGTACACTAATACACCCCACAACTATCGAGTGTACTTGATGACCAACAAGATGACAGTGGTTCGTAGGGATGTCAGATTTAATGAGGAGAAGGCCATGCGAGTTTCCGTTGAGACGGAGCTTGAGCTACATGTGGATGAGGAGCTTTTAGCTCCTAAGGTTGAGGAGCCTTAGATTGATGTGGAGTAGCTGCATGAAGAGGATTCGGGAGTGGATACATCCACTCAGGTAGAGTCTTCTAGAGAGGGAATAAAGCACACCAAATAGACTAATAGATTGTTGGATGATGCATGGGAGAATGTGGGAGCACCCACTTCTCATCATAGACATAGGAGGTAACCTGAGAGGTACACTGGATACATGGCTCTTATGAGTGGATGTGTTATGATAGATCCATCTTCCTTTAAGGAAGAAAAGCAATAGTTTGGGTTGATGCCATGGTGGAGGAGTATGACTTCATAGTTCGTAACAATGTTTGGGATCTGGTCCCAAGACCGGAGGACAAGTCAAAGGTGAGCTCATGGTGGATTTACAAGGTAAAGCAAGCTGCAGATGGTAGCGAGGAGAAGCATAAGGATAGATTTTTGGCTTGTGGCTTTTCACAGGTAGAGAGGATTGACTATGATGAGACCTTTGCTCCTATTGCAAGGTACTCGCTGATCAGATCTATATTGGCACTATCGACACAAATGGGTTGGAAGATACATCAGATGGATGTGAAGATGACCTTCCTTAATGACATGATTGAGGAAGAGGTGTACATAGAGCAGTCTGAAGGCTTTGAGACCTTCAATTGTGAGTCACATGTGTGTCAGCTCAAGAGAGTGTTGTATGGGCTAAAGTAAGCACCCCATGCTTAGTACACCAGGATAGATAGCTACTTCATCGAGTTGGGCTTCATGAAAAGTGAAGCAGATGCGAACTTGTACCACATAGTGGTGGAAGGTAAATTGTTGATCATTGTACTTTATGTTGATGATCTCATACTGACAGGTGATGATAAACTGACCAAATCTTGCAAGGAGGACCTTGCAACAGAGTTTGAGATGAAGAACACGGGGCTCATGCATTACTTTCCTGGCATGGAGGTATGGCAGGGAGATGGGGAGTTATTTGTATCTCAAGGAAAGTATGCCAATGAGATACTCAAGAGATTCTACATGGAGAGCAACAAACCCATGGAGACTCCTTTGGCAGGTAACTGGAGGAAGGAGGATGCTACTTCAGGGGAAGTAGTGGAAGTTACTGTTTACAAGCAGCTTGTGGGTTCACTCATGTACTTGGTGAACAGATGACCAAATATGTGCTATGAAATTAACCATCTTAGTCAAGCGATGGTTAGGCCTACCAAGCTATATTGGAAGGCGACAAAGCATGTGTTGAGATACCTCAACAACACTTCTCAGTATGGATTATGGTATAGATAAACAGATGGAGTAAAGCTTCAAGGCTTCACCAATGCAGATTGGGCAAGGATTCCATCCGACTAGAAGAGCACATCAGGAGGGATCTTTAGTATTGGGTCAACGACAGTTTCTTGGTAAAACAGGAAACAAAGATCAGTTGCACTCAGTTCAGCAAAGGCAGAGTACATGGTTGTGAGTTAGGCATAATGTGAGGCCATCTAGATGAGGAAGATCATGGTTGGTTTGTTTGGTCAGTAGATGGATCCAACATTGATTTACTGCAATAATCAGATTTGTAGCAAACTCTCTGAAAATCCATCTTTTCATGATCGGTCCAAGCATACTGATATAGGATATCATCATCTTAGAGATTGTGTATTGAGACATATTATGTTGTTAGAGTACATTCCCACGGAGGAGAAAGATGCTGACATTTTGACAAAGGCATTGTCAAGATGTAAATTCGAGTTTCATAGATATAGGATCGGGGTAGCTGATAATCCCTTTCTTGTTGAGAGGGAGTGTTGAGAAATGGCAATAAGAAATTCTAGTTTAATTTGTCCTTGAATTAAACTGAGCATTAAAATCAAATTCTATTCTCATAACAACTTGTAAATAGTTAATTAAGTTTAATTAACTTAGTTAGCTTAGGAATTTTGAGTTGGAAGTATTTCTGAAGTCATGTATATGTTCTCCCTAAGTTTTAGGGGTCCAGTATGAGTTTAAATTGAGTTGTAAATTAGATCACTCACTTTACTGAGTTATGTTCAGTTAAATTAGTTCCTAACTATTTGTGGAACTAATAGAGAGTTAACATTCAGTTGGTGCACTAGTGCATCAACAAGTGTCACTCTAGTTAACTGAAGATTCCCTCATCAGAAATTCATGCATGTCGATTATGTGAAAGACCCAATTGAGACTAGAGTGCAGGGACAATGTACTATCAGTTGTATGATTTACTGAGTTGTATAGATCATGCATGCAATCAGATAAGAACCTATGTTTGGATTGCACAATTTTGGAAGCATGAATTCCCTTTAAATACAGGCTATTCATCCTAGAAATTACAAAAGATATTAGGGGCTTTGAGAGCTGCTGAATAGGCTAAGGATTTGGCTTGAGCTAGCTTTTGAGCTGAGAGAGTTGAGCATACTTGTGCAGAATTGTTCTAGTGAGAACAAGCTTTGTATCTTAAGTCATATTTCTGATACATGCAATACAGATAGCGGGGTTTTGAGAAGTGGGTTTCCCCAGGTACATATTGTGTTATGTGCCATTGATTTGTCTTCTTCTTGGTCATATTGTTTTCATTGATCTATTGGCTTCCGCTGATTGAAAGAAGAAGTATATTATTTTCTCGTGCTTTAGTAAATTGCATGAGCTTGTGAATCTATAGGAAATTCTACACTAAAATCACTAAGAAGAACCCACTCACTATTGGGTCCTCCGATAAAGCTGTCAACGTTGATGATTTGGAAGTCATCCCGATTTTACCCTACTTCTGAATTTTTTCTTAGTATTGAAGAAATACCTCCTCTCGATGTATTTACATTCTGAGACACAGGGTTGTATGAGTAGGCAAAGAAAGAGAAAGAGAGTAAAGCAATCCCAAGCACTAGTTCCTGGAGATATACCACTAGATGTTGTATGGAAAGATCAACAAACCAACCCTTCTGATATTTTAACTAGGCTATCACAGTTTGCAGGGGCTTATGCTACGACCACTATTGATAACGCCTCGAAAGTCCAATAGTTAATCAAAGACAAGAATGACAAAATCCTACTGTTGGAACAATAATTATTGGATGCAAAATAGAGCATTGACTAAGGATGGCGGGTACAGTTAACCCAATTATAGAAAAGCTTTGATGAGATGAAGCTTCAGCATGAAGCTGATGTCAGAAGAAAATATGATCAGTTACATCAATTCCAACTCAAAATTGATCAATTGAAGGATAATCCTAAGATTGAGGATTTCAAGAAAGAGGCAGGAGAACTTAATACTCTCCTTGCCCAACAACATGTGGTCTTCTGCCAGAAATTAACAACAATAACTGATCTATGTCAAACAAGCAACTCACTGATGATTCAGTTGTCCAATCTGAGGACATAGTTTGAAGAAATTGAGGAGAAAATATTTGATTATATTACATCATAGGACAGTGCAGACAGAAGAGCAGTGAATCCTCCAAGATAGATGATTCACATCATGTCCTCTTTAGGGACTGTGATATAAAACTAAAGCAAGATGAAAGAGCCATTTTTAGTGAGAGGGACATCGCAAGCAATCTTACTGAAACCATCCGTGAGAATCTTTTTGATGCTAATCTAATTTGAGAATGGCAAGTTGATTCTTTGCCTCATGTTAAAACATTGATGAAATATTGGTAGGATTGGTCCAAGACAAAGGAAGATGAGATTGAAAAGTTATCAAAGTTAAATCTTAAACATTATTTTCATTACTTAGTGAAATGACATAGCCAATGGCTGATGTTACGATGCCTGGAAAATACCACTTCCCACATGCTTCCAGCTCTCTCTGATGTTGTGTATATGGGACATATGCGTATAGGGCCAGCTCATCCTCTTGAATTGAAGCCCATGGATGATATATATTAATTAAGGCAGCAAATGGGAGGGAAACAACCCTCTCAATCTTGATGTATTGTTGAAACAAACTCTATTTTTGTCCTTTTGATTTTATTTTAAGAATGGCTTGTTTAAACCTCCTCAGCATTTCATGTATTTTCTATTTTAACAATTCGATTTCTAAGTTATACATACCCTTTCATGTCTTTTAGAAAAGGGTTTTGAATTTTTGTAAAGAAGGATTTAGAATGTTGCACTACTGTACTTTTTAATCATGTTAATAGAAAAGTTGAACCAAGACTATTTTCTCATAAGCAGAGCACTGATATATCTGGTAATTCTATCTTTATGTTATTTTTGTGTCTATGTTTGATCAATAGTCATTTTAGAATTGTTTTTCTATATATGATCTTTAAATGTAGTTAAACTCTTATTCACTATTGAAAGTGAAAAATTGTCATCATTAAATGTATGTGTGAAACAACAAGATATTTCATGCGATATGTGTTAACAACTAATTTGATTAACTATTTAATTAAATTAGTGATCTTACTTGTATTTACTTCTTGAAGTGTTAGATGATCTATATTATCTTGCATATAAGGAAATCCTTAAATCGCATAAAAAATAAAGCCATGAGATATAGATATATAAATATATATATGTGTATTTAAATTTCTTTCATTTCTATTGATCACATCCATTTCACTGTCTTTATACTTCACATTCAACTATATACTTTTAAATGGAAACTGGTCCCATTATCCCTAGCTGGAGCCACTATTCCAAATAGAAAAGGAACAGTTTTCAAGTTCTCGACTGGGTGGTTATCCTCGATGTTAAGGTAGCGAAATTTCGAGCCTTCAACATTTTTGGCACTAGAAGAAGGGCCTCAACTATCAATGGAAACAAGGTTTGATCCCAAATCAAAAGGCAATCAAAAGAGTCATTATCCCTCAAAATCTCCCCCAAATTCCAGATCTCATTCCAAATATCCTACTTCCAGACCTAAAGTTGTAAAAACAACTACAAGATATCCTACACACACCTTAAGTCATTTGATCAACCTCCTTCTCAAGAGATACATGAAGTTCAAACCTTAATTCAAAAATTAGAAGGAATTTCTATTTCAGAAGAAAGGCCACAACAATATAAGTTATCCGAAGGTAGTGTATCTTCATATTTCCAAAATTCTCATATTTTGACTCGATCCCAAAGTGAGAAACTTGGGGTTACTCCATTTGAATTTCCCTTACCTTCCCACCGTAGAAAGAATAAAAAAATATGAATCACAATCATCTACTAGTGAGATTTTATCTTCTTCTCCACCACAAACACCTTCATTTCATCCTTCGTCATCATATTCCTCTCTTCCAATCAATCCTTCCACTCATACCCATCATTTTCAATCAATCGGTGCTAGTTCAACCAACACTAGCACAGGGGCTACTTCTTCTTCCGCACAAATAACCTCTTATGCTATTACAACTTATTCTACCCAAATTCCCATAATGGAAAACATACCTTGGACTAATCTCAAAGTTGTTCAAATTGTACCAACTCTCCATCCTCTATCTAAGCATCCTGAAAGATGGCTGCCTAAATTTAACCCTGATGATGGACTCCCTGCTGAAGAACATCTCCATAATTTCATGCTGGCCATTAATCTCAATGAAGTGGTTGAAGAAGATTCTGTAGCTAGATTATTTCCCTATACCTTTGAAGGATCTGCATGTTCATGGTATTTTTCATTACCACTAGGATCTATCAATAACTGGAATACATTTGAAGAGAAATTCTTGTCTAAATTTGGTGACGATCACACAACTGCCACTCTAATCAATGATCTCTCCAATATTAAAGCAATCCAAATGAAAACAATCAAGGATTTCGGTTCTAGATTTAATAAATTATTGAACAAAATTCTAGATACTTCTAAACCTGGTATTGATGTACAAATCGAATGGTATATTTCTGCTCTTCCTTCCAATATCACAATTTTTGTAGATAGGGAAAATAAAGCCACTTTAGTGGACAACATGAAAGAAGCCCTATTTGTGGAAAGAAAGACACTAGCACTGGAAAATAAAATTGCTCAAGAAGAAAGAAATACTAAGAAGGTTACCTTCAAAGAAGAATCAAAGAAGAACCCCCCAAAGATCCATTTGATCTAGAAGGATTACAAAAGGTCCTTAAGTCCATGTCGAATGAAATGGTAGAAATCAAAAAACAAGTAGTTGAGTCTTCTAAAAAGAATTTTAGACCTTTTAAGAAAGCTCAAACATCAAAATCTCAGCCTCCTAATATCATATCAAATGTTGAGTTTGATCAAGATGAGGATGAAGAAGAGGAAACATTATCTACCGATGATTCCTAGGAGGAAGAATCAGTTGAAGTTCATGGATTATGGGATTTTATTCTTCTTACTTCAGATAATGAAGAAGAACATGAACCTTTGTCAGTTAGCACACATAGTAAGGGTCCTGTAGATTCATCGCAGTTAATCCAAAAGCAGAAAGCTTCTACTCCTACTACTAAGGACAAAGGTATAACCAAAAAATACCCTTCTAAATATTCCGATTTAATTCCATCTTCTTCAAATTCTCCCTCTGGTTGTTTCTGACACCATAGAATATAATATAGTAGAGGATATGAAGAAGGTCAAGGCTAATATTTCCTTATATGAAGTAAGTAAACTAAAGAAATAACATAATTTTTTACTTAAAGAATTGAATGTAGTCCCTGCATCCCCTCTGCCTACTGTTGTCACTTCTAAAGCTTCTAAAGGAAAAGGAAAACCTCCCAATGATCCTTTAGATAAAATTGATCCCACCAATGCTATCCTAATTAGAGATAGGTCAAATTCTCATACTCCTCCTTTCCTTTTGACTTTTAAGATCTTTAATAAAAATGTGTACAATTGCTTAGTGGACTCTGGGGCATCTTCAAATATAATGCCTTATTTAGTTTGCCTTAAACTGAATATTTTGCCCCAGAAGTCTATTGTTCATATTGTTCAACTTGATAGAACCAAAGTCAAAGAGTTAGAAGAAATCAATTATGTTCTCATAAGACTTTCTTCCAATTCTAAAGTTTGTCAAATCATTGATGTACTTGTTGCTGATATCCCTAACTTTTATGGTTAAATTTTAAGCAGATATTGGTCAGAGAAATTACATGGCTATTTCTCTACATAATGGTCTCATATGTGGCTTCCTTATAATGGTAAGTCCAATGGAATTCACATTGACCGAGAAAAGAAAATGAAATATTTAGTAACTGGCTTGGATGAGGAGAATGAACCGGTGGTCTTTAAAAATAAAATTCTTGGGAACTATTATTCTGAGTCATTCTTAGGAAGTTTGAATGCACAAAATCCTCCTTTCTTAACTGATTCTGTCACCTCTCAAATTGAGGTTTTTCACAGACAAAATCATCCAGATGTGTAAATATTGTAGATAAACCAATAGTTAATTATTTGTTTTGGACTTTATATTTTGATGGACCCAGATCCAATGATGGTGCTGGAGCAGGGTGTATTTTAATAAATCCTGAAGGAGAAAAAACAATGATAACATGCAGATTAGAGTTTGAATGCACTAATAATATTACTAAATATGAAGCTCTAGTTCAGGGTTTGTATAAAGCGATAAGTCTTAATTTCAAATACCTTCAAGTTTTTGGAGACTCTGAAATTGTTATTAAATAGGTGAGAAACACCATCTATTGTGTCTCAAGTCACTTGAAATCTCTCATTCAAACTCTCACTTCTAATTTTCTAGCATTTAATATTTCTCCTATCCAAAGGCTTCAAAATACTAGTGTTGACCTACTTTCTAATGCCGCATCTAGGCTCATTCCACCCGAGGATTATAGTCTAGATAGATTTTCGATTGAATTGATTTTTCGCCCTTCAATTCCGGACAATGTCACTAATTGGTGTGTGTTCAATGATGACAAAGTCATTTTAAGTTTCTTAACATCAGAAGGGTCATATATTGATTAGATAATCGATGAAGGCGAACATGATAGAGATTTGAAGCAATCAATTGAGGAAAATTATCTACCCAAGTCTGTGGTCAAGCTTGAAGATTTGTATGACTTGAAGGATATATTTAAAAAGGTTACTAATTGTAAACTACAAAGTTCAACTTTGAGGTTTGAGTTGGTAAAAATTGGATCTAATATTAAACCAAAAAACATTAAGTTAGGCCTAGGACTTTCATCAGATGAGAGATTGGCCTTTATTCATCTACTGAAGAAATACAAAAATGTTTTCGCTTGGAATTATGATGATTTGAGGACTTATGATGCCTCCATCATTCAACATACTATCCCAATGATACTTGATGTTAAACATGTTCAACAAAAGCTAAGAAAGATTCATCCGAATTTAGAAAATCAAATCAAAAGTGAATTGAACAAACTCCTTAAAGCCAAAATCATTTTTCCAGTTAGGCATTGTTGGCTTGATGGGGCCTGACCCAGGTTCAGAGTTAATTAGCCAAACAAATCCCTACATTAATGGCTAATTCTGGAGCATCTAGACTTAACCAACAATGTGATTGTTTGTTCACATGTTGTGGCTAAAAGAGTTGAATTTGATGACCAGAGCGGTCAAAAATTCAGTTTTAGTAGAGAGGGTTGGACCTCTCGAAGATGAGTTTTACTTCATTATTGTAATAGTTAGGAAATTGCCTTATTTTAGACTAATGCTAAGTTGTTGTTGTTGTTGTTGTTTTTTTTTAACTAAAATGGTTATGTTTTATTTATGAGAAAAATCAGGTTGGGCCAAGCCAATCAACCATACAGAGAGCATAAATTTCATTGCATCATCCTCAAGGGATTAATGCCTTAACCGAGGTCTTAGCATTTGTGGTTAGCATTCTAGTATCCAACGTACATCCTATGTTTGCCAAGTTGCCTTACCTTGTTTGAGGTCCAGAGAATATGGAAAAATTGTGTCAAGGGAATTTCTTGCAAGATTCTCTTCAATCTTATTAGCTGCTTGTTTAGCCCCGGATCCTTTAGATCTTTCTCAGTGTTGAGAGCTTTTATCAGAACTTACGAATCTCCAAAGAATAGGATTTCTCTTATGTCTTTCTCTCTAACCAATTGGCAGGATTTCAATAAGCCAAGGATTTCAGCTTGGTTGTTGTTTTTTTGTCCGAGCCCCCAGTTGAATCTGTCTTCTTTGATCCCATTTGGAAAATAGATCACTCCTCCAGCACTTGATTTTCCTGAGTTACCTTTAGAAGCGCCATCGAAGAAAATTGTGCACTTACCCAGGGTTCTCCACCATTGTTGGAAGCTATCATCTGGATCCCGAATTTGCCATCTTTCCTTTTGAGTTGGATGGGAGAGAATTTGGTTTCTGTCTCTGCAGGAAAAAGCTTCCAGCCATGACCTTTCTTCATTTAGGAGAGTTTTATCCTCTTTAAAGGGGAATTGATTTAAGGTTTCGATTAGGAGGCACTTTGCTCTTGCAGCCACCTTATCTGGGGTCCACTCAGTGTTGTTAAAAATGAGATCATTCCTGGCGAGCCACAACTTCCAACAAACATACTTTGGAATTGTTATCCACACTTGATACTAGAGAGTCTTGCTGCTGATTCTATAATGATATCTGTCCTTCCACGAAGAGAATAGAGAGACTATCGAGGTCTATGGAGGAAAGGGAAGATTTATGCCTTGAAGAAAGAAAAACCATGCCTTCTTCACGAACTCGCACTCGACAAACAAGTGATTTGTGGTTTCCAAAGCACATTTACACTGAATGCAACGATGGGGGCCTGTGATGTTCCTTTTTTTCAAGTTCTCGCCAGTCATAATTTTCATGTGCATTACTGTCCAGAAGAAAAAGTTAATTTTTGGGATGCTGAAGCTATCCCAAACCTGTTTCCAAAAGGAAGCCGGACATATTGAATCCTTCCTAGATTGCATCTAGAAGTATCCTTGGGTAGCTGAATAAGCCCCAAATCTACCCCATCCCTAGGAGTCATTCTCATCTTTGTGAACCAGAGAAAAATCAGTGATAGCTTCAATAAGAGTTTCAAACTGCAATTTCAAGCAATCTGGAATTCTTGGGAACTTCCAGCTCTGCCAATTCCCATTGTTATCCCAGTCCGAGATATCTTCTAACTTCTGAATTCCTTTCTCGATAAGCCAGGCTCTTATCTCATCCATTTCTTTAACTTTTTCTAAAGGAGGGTGACCCATTATTGTATCGCTCCATAGCTTAGTGTTTCTTCCATTTCCAGGTATGCGATAAAGGAAAGTTCTAAAAAATTCAATTCGTCGACTACACAAGGTCCAAGCCAAGGAACCTTTTGGAATTTTCTCTGTATTGAAATGCTTCAATGTTTGGTTATTAAGATATTTAAGTTTAATAATCTGACTAACCAGATGGTTGGGTTCTGTATGAAGCTGCCACAAAATTTTACAACCCATCGCTATGTTTGCATGCGTGAGTTCTCTGATCTGCAACCCTCCTTCCATAAGGGGTATTTTCACCATTTCCAAATTGATGAGGTGAAACCTTTTGCTATTTCCTCTTCCTCCGTTCCACAAAAATTCCCACATTAACCTTGTTATCTGATCTGTAATTACTTTAGGTGCTAGCATGAGAGAGGCCTGGAATGTGGGGAGTGCTGATAGCACTGATTTAATTAGAACTAATTTGCCTGCTGTTGTGAGCCAATATCCTCCCCAAACTAGGATTTTTTTTTTTTTTTTAATTTGGCTATGATTTCCTCCCACAGGTTATCCTTGTTAGAGCCCAGCATCAATGGGAGTCCTAAGTATTTTATTTTCTCCTAGGATGCAAACCCAACGAAGCCAAGAAGGTTTGCAATTCTATCTATAGTTTCTTGCTCTGTATTCCAACCATATATGACTAATGCTAAGTTGTTAGTAGAGGTGTGTAATAAAGCTTAAAGATAGAGAATTGATTGTTAGATTGATCAAAATAGAGATTGAGTTGTTAGTACAATTAGAATAGAGTTTGACTCATAAAAGAAAGAAAATGTAATGGAAAAAGATTAGCCGAGCTGAGATGATAGAGGTTTGAGTGAGAGGATAGAGTTTGAGTGTCAGAGAGGGTTTGAGATTGAGACAAAGATCAATATATTGCTATAATTGAGCCGAGAGGGCCAAGACTCTGTAACAGATATTATATTAATGAAATTGATTCAACATGTATTTGTAGTATTCCTGGTGTGGACTCTCGTTTACTCTGTGTATCTGCATTTAGAAAGTTAACGGGGTATTTCCTTTATTTTCATGCATTAAATGAAAATCTTAGTGTTTAATGTATTTTCTCATAAATTATGGTTATTTTGTGTTAAGGGTTAATTTTGTGATTAAATGCTAAAACTGTTGATTAAGTGCTTTGTTAAGTATTGAGTTAATGCACGTGGTTATATCCGGAAGGTGGGTTTTAAATAGTAAAGGTGGTTATCGAGCGGACAAAGAGCTGTAAGTGGTATTTCAGGGGAGTCACACGATTCCACTAACCAAGTGGCATGTAGCACTTTGTGGAGAGAGAAAACCGCCTTATCGGGTGGGTATTCTTTGTGCAAGTGGTTCACCCGATATCCTTGTGAACCGTTGGATCTAGTGTGTGGTTGATAGATGGTGGAGGAACAATGGACTGTTTTGTTGATTGGGTTGAGTGTTGAACATCGAATCTGATAGTGAAGAGATTTACGATGTGGACTGAAGCACTGTTTATAAAGCGAAAGTCAACATGGGACTGAAATTTTAAGTAAAAAGTGGTGACCCTCCATGTAAAGCTAGCCATGAATAGAATCTATTGAGACTACCGGATTGGTTCTAAAGTAACCAATATTCTATCTGAAGACATAACCTTGTTTTCACCAACCTACTATGTCATTTTGGTATCAGAGCACAAAGATTAAGACTGATTGCATTAAACATGCCACCGAGGAGAGGAGCTGGCATTGGTCAAGGAAGACCTGAAGGAAATGCAGTTCTGCTGGAAGAGATATGGAGTCTGCATATGAGAATGGAAAAAATTGAGATTGCTCAAAGAAGAACACCTGATGAGGGAGCTGACAAGGCTAAAGAAGAATCTTCCGAGGAAGAAGAAGAGGAGGAAAATGAAACTACCAGAGTTATCAAGATGTTGGCGAAAATAGGAGGAAACCAAAGGTGGAAATTCCTACATATGAAGGGAGTCTCAATGCAGAAGAGCTAATGGATTGGATCAGTTCATTGGAAAAATATTTTGACTATGAAGAGGAAGCTGACGACAAAAAGAAGGTGAAATTTGCAGTTACCAGATTGAAGGGTCGTGCAACTATTTGGTGGGATGAATTACAAACATCTAGAATGAGAAAAGTAAAGTCCAAGATCAAGCAATGGGATAAAATGGTGAGTAAAATGAAAGCTAAATTTATGCCTAAAGATTATCAATTAAATCTTTTCAAACAATTGCAGAATTTAAGGCAAAAAGGAATATCTCTTAAAGAATATACAAAGGAGTTTTATAGATTGAGTATTAGAGTAGGACATGCAGAGGATGACATGGAGAAGGTAACTAGATATATCAATGGCTTAAGGTATGCCATCCAAGATGAGATCATCTTGCTGAGTTTGAAGACTATTGAAGATGCCTATCAAGTAGGTTTGAAGGCAGAAGAGAAGATGTTGAGAAAATAGAATCAGAGGAATAGAGGAAGAAGTTCAGTAAGAGGTAGAGGAACTACCAGACCAAGGGGTTAGCAACATCAGCATGAAGCAGGAAGTTCAAGTAGTAGACCACCACAGAGGGGAGATTTTAATAGAGGAAGATTTGCACCTAGAGGAAGAGGTCGAGGAAGAGATATTCAGTGTTACATATGTGGAGAATGGGGACATGGATCATGGGACTATCCTCATAACAAAACAATAAGTCAGAGGAATGTGAATGTGGTTGAGGCAAAGGAAGAAAAACCTCAAGTTGCAAAAAAGGAAGAATCGCATGAAGTAGGAGAATCCCTGTTGTTGAAAAGGGCATTTCTTAAAGCAGAGAAAAAGATTGGAGAACCAACTCAGAGGAAGAGTTTATTCAGAACTACATGCAAATCTAAAGGTAAATGTTGTAAAGTGATAATTGAAAGTGGAAGCACTGATAACCTTGTTTCAACAAAGATGGTGGACAAGATAGAATTGGTAAAGACATTACACCATACTCCATACAGAGTGTCATGGTTGCAGAAAGGACATGAGATCATTTTGACAGAACAATGCAAGGTAGAGATACAGATTGGTAATTATAAATATGTGATATTTGTTATGTAATGCCAATGGATGTATGCCATGTATTGTTGGAAAGACCTTGGCTATTTGATCAGAGAGCTATTCATGATGGGAGGAGAAATACTTATACTCTGAAGAAGGATGGAAATAAACATACACTGCTGGCATTGAAGGATGAAGCTAATAAGGGAGCACCTGGAAATAGTGTTATGTTGATGAGTGGAAAGGAGCTATTGTAAGAGGTTGAAAAACGTGAAAAAATGCATTTTGCTGTCATAGGGAGGCCTAAGGTAATTTTGACTTCCACAAACTTAGATGATTTACCTGAAGAAATCAAAACTTTGTTGAATGATTTTGCTGATATTATTGTGGATGAGTTGCCAAATGCATTGCCACCAATTAGGAGTATTAGTCATCATATTGATCTAATACTAGGAGCAAGCTTGCTAAACAAAGAAGCATACAGACTAACTCCTCAAGGGAATGTAGAAGTTGGAAGACAAGTGCAAGAATTGATGGATAAGGGACTAATCAAAGAGAGTCTTAGTCCATGTGCTGTACCAACAATACGCAGTCCAAAGGAAGGAGGTGAATGATGAATGTGTATAGATTCTAGAGCCATAAACAAGATCACTATCAGGTATAGATTTCCTTTACCACGCATGGATGATTTGATGGATTCTTTGAGTGGATCAAAGTATTTTACTAAAATATATTTGAAGAGTGGATATCATCAAATAAGAATTAGAGAAGGAGATGAATAGAATACTGCAATTAAAACAAATAGTGGGTTGTATGAGTGGTTAGTGATGCCTTTTGGACTCACTAATGCACCTAGCACATTCATGAGATTGATGAATGAAGTCTTAAAGGAATATGCATGCAAGTTTGTTATTGTTTATCTTGATGATATTCTAGTCTTTAGTAGAAGTAGAGAAGAACATCTAGAGAATCTTAAGTTGGTTCTAAGAACTTTGTAGAAATAGAAACTACTGATAAATCTGAAGAAATGTAGTTTCATGAAGGAAGAATTAATTTACTTGGGATTTGTAGTTTCTAAAGAAGGATTGAAAATGGATCCAGAGAAAGTCCATGCAATTTGGAACTGGCCTATTCCAAGGAATATATTTGAGGTAAGAAGATTTCATGGTCTTGCAAGTTTTTATAGGAAATTTATCAGAGGTTTTAGTCAGATTTTTGCACCAATTCTTGAAACAATCAAGGAGACTAATCAACCATTCAAGTGGACAGAAGCAGCAGACATGAATTTTAAGTTGCTGAAGGGGAAAATCACAGAAAACTAGTTTTGGCTTTACCTGATTTTGAAATGGTATTTCAAGTTGAAACAGATGCTAGTGGAGTTGCAATTGGAGCAGTTTTGAGACAGGAACAGAGACCAATAGCATACGTTAGTGAGAAACTAAATGAAGCTAAGAAGAAGTATTCTTCTTATGATAAAGAATTTTATGCTATTGTACAAGCCTTAAAGAAATGGAGACATTATTTGATAGCAAAGGAGTTTATATTGTATTATGACAATCATGCATTGTAGTTCATAAACAACCAACCAAAACTGAACCAAAAACATGCCAAGTGGGTAGAGTTTTTGCAGAGCTTTACTTTTGTGATAAAGCACACAAGTGGTAAGTTGAACAAATTTGCTGATGCTTTAAGCAGGGTAAGTTTTATTGTGCAATAATTCAAAGTTGGTGTTGTAGGATTTGAAGAAATGGTTGAAATGTATAAAGATGATGCAGATTTCAAAGATATCTATAAAATAGTTCAAAATCCAATAGTTCATAACAGAAGTCAATGGTTAGATTATCTTATCCAAGGAGGTTTATTGTTTAAAGGTAACAAGTTGTGCATTCCCAAATGTTTTATGAGGGAAAACATAATAAAGGAGAAACATAGTGGAGGATTATCTGGTCACTTTGGACAAGACAAAACCTTTGCATAGATAAATGGTTTTTACTATTGGCCAAAGATGTAGACTAATGTTAAGATATTTGTTGAGAAGTGCAGGATATGTTAGCATGCTAAAGGGAGAAGCCAGAATACAGGATTGTACTAGCCATGTCCAATACCAAACCGACCATGGGATGTAGTTAGCATGGATTTTGTTTTGGGCTTACCTAAAACTCAAAGGGGGAATGATTCTATTTATGTTGTGGTAGATAGATTTTCTAAGATGGAAAATTTCATTGCATGTAAGAATACTAGTGATGCAACACATATTGCAAATCTATTTTTTTCAGAAATTGTAAGATTACATGGATTGCCTGTAAGTATTGTGTCTGATAGAGATACAAAGTTTGTAGGGCATTTTTGGAGAACTATTTGGAAGAAACTAGGAGCTAACCTTAGTTTCAGTTCAGCATACCATCCTTAAATAGATGGAGAAACCGAGGTAGTAAACAAAAGCTTGGGGAACATATTGAGAAGTTTAGTGTATCAAAGTCCTAAATAATGGGATTTAGCACTAGCTCAGGCTAAGTTTTCTTATAATGACATTCCAAACCGAAGTACTGGAATGAGTCCATTTCGTATTATTTTGGGTATGAATTCAAGAGGTATGTATGAACTTAAAGATTTGGGTAAACAGGAGATCAGAAGTGTAAAAGATGAAGAGCTTGTAGAGCAGATGCAGGGACTACAAGAAGATGTCAAAGGTAGATTGCAGGAAAGTAGTGGAAAATACAAACATAGAACAAATATGAAAAGAAGAGAGAAGGAATTCCAAGTGGGAGATTTAGTGATGGTGTATTTGAGAAAAGAAAGATTTCCTGCTAAGACTTACAATAAACTGAAAATGAGAAAGATAGGACCATGTAGAATTATAAGAAAGTTTTCAAGTAATTCTTATGAAATTGAATTTCCAAAAGGGATTGGGATATCACCTATCTTCAATGTTGCAGATTTGTATCCATACAAAGAGACAGAGACAGAGCTATAGGAGGAGACTACAGAAGATGAAGTTCAAACTTTGAACTGGGAAGAACAAATGCCAAAGATAGCCAGGGAAAATTTTAAGAACCCCCCCAAATTTATATGTATAATAAATGGGCGAATCTCCATGGTATATAGGAAAATTGGAAGGCGATTTTAATAATAATATAATATGTATATATAATTTTTTGGCGAATCTCTCATCGGGCATGGCGAATATTTTACTCAATTATAAAATCTTGTGTTTATTGAATGCACAAATGAAATCATTGCATTTCTTTAAAATATCTTTTGAAATCAAAATTACCGAAATTACATATCGATAACCTAGTGGGTGTAGGATAAAATTCACCTGTGTCATTCACAGAAAGCATGAGAAAAAACCTAATAATATATATAAAACCAAGAAAAATTCAAATTCATCACTTCTAGGGACCTCGTAACCACCCTGCCAATACACAAGTATGTTCCTATTTGTAGTTAGAAAAATTACCCAAATTACAATCTATTTACTCCAGCATATGTTGGAAAGTTATAGAAGGATGACTAGTGCAATCAATCCATTCCTTTTAACCCTGGATTTGTTTCAGTTTAAAACAGAAGTATACAAATATACTTGTCCAATGTCTATGCTTTAACCATTCACCTTAAGATGTTTTTACAATATAATTTCCTAAGTCTATTTAATATCTTCATTATCATAAAAACCAATCTATATCCATTTTAACTCCACATCTACCACTCTTAGGGGGATGAAATCTATTTATCCCTCTGAGCACTTGGTAGACCCAAAATTAAGATGGATCTAAGATGATAGAATTTCCCCTTTAAATAGTCTATGCTCACATGAATACCATGGTATTACCATGGGTTAATACGATGGGTTATCATAAACCTGGAGCTTAAAAATTACTATTTGTAATTTATAAAAGTTAATAAAATTAATAGTTGATTTTTATTTTATTTTTTATTTTAACCAAGCCCCGAGAGGGATCAAATATTTTTTCACTCTATGCTAGTTTGCATATCACTATATTTGATACCTCTCGGGGGTTAGTAGATCCAGAGTAAAGATGGATCTACGCTGGTTTAATTCCCCCATTTAAATAGGCTGCATTCCAGGTGAATACCATGGGTCAATACCATGTGCCATTTTGGTGAATACCATGGGTCAATACAATGTGCCATTTTTATTTTTATTAATAATAATATTTTTTTGCATGGTATTAATAACAATCTGGTCCATGGTATATGTCCCATAGTATTTTTGCCATAGGTTTCACCTAAATATAACGCATTTTTTGAATGTTCATAAATATAAGGTGATTTATGGAGTAAATATAAAAAATTGTTTTATTTGTTTACCATACCTCTCGTTTATTTATATTTTTATTAATTTACCATACCTCTTTTACAAATATGGTATTCGGCCCATAGGATTCACTTAAATAAAATCTCTTTCTTGAGCCTTCATAAATAGAACGAGGGTTATGGACTAAATATAAAAAGAGGTTTTATTTATTTACCATACGTCTAGTTTATTTATATTTTTATTTATTTACCATAGCTTTTGAGTAAGTATAAAAAGACATTTTATTTATTTACCCTTGTTATAGACATTTTTGTGCCTTACAGCTCTGAGCATGAAATGTCCATAAACCAAGGGATCCAAAGTCCCTAAAAGTGTTGTTCCTGCCCCTAAAGGAACAAGGTCAACCAATGACAGCTTCTCCCAGAAGTTCTCCACCAGAAACTGCTCAAAACTAGTCAAATCAGGATCAATTCAGATGCTCCACTAGCTGCCTGCGTTGCAAAGCACCCAAATACAATGTCTAGGTGCGTTGCAACGCACTTGAATGCACTACCCAGGTGCGTTGAGCGGGAAATGACAAGTGGCAGAGTCATTCAACGAGGTGGAGAGACAATGGAAGCTTCCAGAATCTTCTCCAATGACACTTGCCTCACTGAATTCGACCAGTGATGAGTAAGAGGCTCTTAGTCTCCAAGTGGAAGCAAGAACTGACAGAGAGAAGCCACAAGTCAAAACATAAGCTGACTCATCCTCTCTGCTTACATCTATATATGGATCCCTCATCCCAGAGATCCAAAGGCTGGAATTTTGTACTTTGCAGAGAATTGCTGTTGGTTTGAGATTGAGATTAGTACATTGGGTGATTTATGCTTTGTTGGAGGTGAGGAAGGGATTCCTTTGCTGGGAGGTAGATGCTGGATCGGGACTCACTTGGTTGTATCTCCTCTTGGACTTTCTTATCATATCAATAAAACTATTTGAGTTTCTCCTACATGCTGTGTATCAATGATGTTTTGTTATATTTGCATGTTTAGCTTAATCTGATCCTAAGCTTTTTATGAATGTAAATCTATATCTTCGTGTAGTTTCCCTCTTCTGTGATCTTGCAGGAATTTGGTGAAGCTGGGCCGGTAAGGGAGCAGGGAGTTGGGAGCTATTGAAGAGAGGAGCGATTGGATCAACAAACTAGCGCAAGACACAGGTTAGTTTATCCTTCCTCTTCGTTTACATTTCATAAAGAAGAATACTCAAGTAGTTTTTCCTTGTTTGTTGCTAAGGCACTGTCACACCTTAGAGTGGGATAGGGGCGTTCTGAATAGATACTTTTCCCAACAACAACCCTACCTCCACTTATATTTTTATTTGTTTACACCCTTGCATGTATATAAGGTGACTTATGGAGTAACTATAAAAAATGTTTTATTTATTTACCATACCTCTCATTTATTTATATTTTTATTAATTTACCATACCTCTTTTATAAATATGGTATTTGGGCCTTTGGCCCATAGGATTCACTTAAATAAAACCTATTTTTAAAAATGGGCGAATTGATTCACTTAAATAAAACCTATTCTTGAAAATGGACGAATGGAAAGTTGTAACTCCTAATTTCAAGGGCTAAATTTACCTTTTTTACCCTCTCCCTTAAAATAAGGTGGGCTATTTGAGGTGATTTGTAAAAATGTACTCTGATACAAAATATTCGCCCACTAAAATTTTAAAACCCCTTAATTTCGCCAAAGGGCGCCCCTAAAATTATCCTTGAAGATAGATAAGAAAGAGGTGGAAACTGTTTTGGAAAAAAGAGTAACCAAAAGAACCAAAGGACAGGTTTATTTTCAATATCTAGTCAAATGGAAAGGACAACCAGTGGAGGATGCTAGTTGGTTGACAACAGTAGAGTTGCAGAAGTATGTAGTAAACCCTGAAAGTCTGAGGGACGATTCTTTTCTTCCCCTAGAGTCTGATGCAAGAGCATTTGGACTTAGCTAGCAATGTGATTGTTTGTTCACATGTTGTGGCTAAAAGAGTTGAATTTGATGACCTGAGTGGTGTTACAGATCCATTTGGTCACATCAATCCCAACCTACATATCAATACTATTAGGGCCCATAAAACCCTAATTTAGTTGTTACATGCCCTAAAGAAGTCAACCATCAGAATGCCTAGCTTCCAAAGAATTTTCATGACTGAAATCATCCAGAAAATGCCTCTAAGAAGATCAGCGTAGGCAGGCCTTCATTAGGGTGCGCTGCAATGCAGACCATACATTGATAGGGTGCTATGCAGCGCACTTGAGCCCTCTTTGGCCTGCGCTGGGCGAATTGGAGTGAAATTGCATTGGGGTTTGAGAATATTCTTATCCATTTGATGCATCTAGAAGTTTCCCAAGTTTATCTACTCCTTTGAGCTCGTATTTGGATGAAGAAGGGAGTTAAGGAACATAAATCCCTTTATCCCTTCCTCCATGGAACTAAATTCTAAGTTTGGGAGGGTATTCATTATCACCATTTATGGCATAACTTCCTTCATCACCCATAAAAAGACCACTCATTTAAGTGATCAGGCACTGGAAATCATTGAATTATAGGGCGATGCTATTAGTATGAGACTTGAATTGATTCCAAGTATATCAATGATGTAAAAATGTCTTGCTTGTTATGAGGAGAGAATGGGATTGAACTGGAGGAGTGATGCTGAATCGAGCAAATTGGGTTGTAACTCTTCCTTTTACTAATAAAGTGTTCAAATATTTTTCCATATGCTTGTGTTATTCATTTATGCTTCCATATGTGTATCATGTACTTGATTCCATGCTATGTTTAATCAATAGATCATTATCGTATGCTTTGATCGATTTTTGTCTTCTTTCTGTGTGCAGGTACTCTTCAAGTGGATTAAGTATGGAGAGGAGCGACAGAGTTAGTCAAAGGAGATAAAGAGTAAGCGAAAGCTACAGGTAAGATTCTTTACCTCTTATTTAATCTATTGATCATAGAAAAAGTAGAGAATGCTTTGTATTGTTGTTCTAGACTTAGCTACTAGTCTAGGGGTTTAAGCGTTTATCTGTAGACACTAAGACTTCCCAAAACAAATTGGTGACTCCGCTGGGGAGCGATCATCCATCTTAGTAGCTTATTAGCCTCTTAAGACATTTCTACATACTGTACTTGTGGTCATTGATTGAATTTCAGTCTTCTTTCATTGAAAAATGAGCCAAAATTGTGCCAAATTGCCTTCAAAATTGCTCACTGTCACCAGTGCAACCCAATGAAGGACACAGTGTGCTGCAATGCACTACCCCCATAGATCTAGTGTGCTTTAGCACACTCTCTCTCCTGCTACCTGCGCTGATCCCTTAAGGGTCAGTTTCTCATCTGGGAGCTAAAGTTCTTTGCCAATTTTCTCTTGTTTGAATGATTTGCTAAATGTCAGCGATGTCTTGTCTCTGAAATTAGTGTTTCATCTCCTTACTTGGCCCTACTTAGACTAGGATTGATAAATGTTTCTTATGTATTGACTTTTTCATTTTCAATCTATAGTCGAAAGTTAGTTTTTGATCGATTGATCTTTCGCAAAAGAAAGTGTTGTAAAATCATCTTTTCCTTCGAAAATTGAATTGTCGTCAAATCTTCATTCATGAAAGATTGATTGATTGAAGGATGCATATGATTAGTCTTTTCGTTGAAAGTGTCACAATTCCTCATTTCTTTGAAAACGAAAGTGTCGTAAAGTTTTCCTTTCCTTGAAAAGAAATTGTCACAAAATCGTCATTTTTATGAAAAGAGTTTATTGATTGATTGTGCATTAGTTTTCCTTTTTGTTCATTCACATTAATGGAAATTGGAAATAAATACATGCATGTTGCATTGAAAAAGTTTGTGTGTGCTGATAAGGAATAGTGTTGATCTGGATTTAAACAGGAACACAACAAATTACAGAGATAACCATAAACACAAAGATGCAATGAAAATAATACTTCATTTCATTAATGTAAAATACTGAGATATGCTTACAAACAGAAAATGGAAATAAACAGCTAGGGCGATGGTAGCTTATCTCTGAGAAGATATGTGGTGGCTACATGCCTCTGAACTGTGTTACAACGAGGCTCGAAGGCCTATTTATTATTGAGAATGAATGGAAAACCCTAAACATCCAAAAACCTAACCCTAGAAGATGAAACACCAAACTGTGGGCCTATTTGGGTAAATTGATACATCAACTTCCGGGGGTCGTAACTTTGGCATACGATCTCCGTTTGACATGTACAATATTTCGTTAGAAAGAACTATCCGAGAACTACAACTTTGGGAAGAGCAACATTAAACTCATGTTATTCTTAGATTTTCCTAAAAACGTCGTTTAGGGCCTCAAAACGGCTCCAGAAGTTCAGGGCCAGAAAAACTGCTAAAAATAGTATATTGTGCTATAATTAAGGAAATTTAAAAGCTGAAAGAAACCATGGTGGGGGTCCAAGTGGACTTGGCGGGTGGCCACCAATATCCACCTGGATCATTCCTCCCCCCTTAGGAAGCAATGGTCCCCTTGAGTTCCTCGATGAGATGAGGAAACTTCTGCTAAACTTGGTCCTTGGTGAGCCACTTGCCCTAGTGAAGGAGTTGTGCTGCTTTGACAACTTGATACAGTTGGATGTTCTACTAGCAAGTGTGCTTGATCTGTGTGTCCATGATCTGATGAGTTGCATCTTGTTCCACGCAATCTGGATTTAACTCTATGGGTGTGAGATATTTTGCAATGTCGAATGTGTCTAGTAATGGTGGAAAGTATGGCTGAAGGCAGTCCACATTGAACACTGGGTGTATACCAAGGAATGGGGGAATGTTGAGCTCAAATGCATTGTCTCCCATAGCCTTGCTAATGGTGTAAGGACCACATCGGAGAGGTCTGAGTTTTCGATAGGCTCCGGTAAGGCGTTCCTTTTGCAAATGCAACCAGACTTTGTTGCCCACCTAAAACTTTTGTGGCACCCGATGTTGATCATGTCGCTGCTTGTACTTGGCATTTGATTTCTCTAGATTGTCATGGACTTGCTGGCGAATATGTTGGATGTGCTCAATGAAGCTGTTTTCCTTATCTGTTTCGGACTGGACATGAGTCGAACCTGCATGAGTAGCTGCAAATGGCATGGCCATATCAATGGGACATAGTGTTTGGAATCCCAATCCCACTTGAAAAGGACTGTGGCCAGTCGAGCTGTGGAGAGCCCGGTTGTAGTTGTGCTAAACATAGGGGAGGCTCGTGTCCATGGATGCTTTGAATTGTACATGCATAGAATGTGTACAATCATCCTGCTGACAACCTCTGTCTGGCCATTAGTTTGAGGATGGAAGGCTATGGAATTAGTGAGTTTGGTGTCCAACATCGACTAGAGATTGGACCAAAATGTACTGAGGAACCTACTATACTGATCTGAGATGATAGACTATGGGATCCCAAAGTGTACCCACACTCGTTCCAAGAAGAGTTTAGCAGTGGCTTTTGCCGTGATATTCTTCTTGCAGGCCGCTAGAATGGCCATCTTCGAGAACCTGTCGACGACCACAAAAACATAGTCGTTTCCATGCTTAGTGGAAGGAAGGCCTAACATGTAATCCATGGAGATGGATTCCCAAGGTTGACAAGGGGTAGGAAGCGGGGTATAGAGGCCTTGATTCTTGACTGTCGGTTTGGCAATGGCACAGGCAGTGCATGATTTGATGTACTACTCGACATCTTATCGAAGATTCAGCCAATAGAAATGCTTCTTCAGTACTACCATCATTTTCTCAACCCCGAAATGCCCAACAACCTGACTGTAGTGTGCTTCCCAAATCATCTTGGCATGCTCGCTTGAAGGAACACAAAGGTGACACAGGTGGCATAACAGGGCATCCTGGAGGTGAAAATCTGGAACATGTCGACCCTCCAAGACTGTTTGGTATGTGTGGCCGAATTCTGGGTCACTTTTGTAGAAAAGTGGCCAATCAGCAGTCTCGTGCCCACAAGAGTTGAGCACGGTGGTTAATGACATGATCGGTGGCCGACTGAGGCAATCTGCAACATTATCGGTGCTGCCATTTTTATACTTGATATTCAAATGGAACTGTTGCAGGTATGTGGACCACTTCTGATGGTGATCGTTCAAGCCCTAACTCCTTATATCCCGACCTCGTTGGGGACATGCAAAGAAAAACAGAGAAAAAGCAGATCGCTCTGATACCACTAATCCGGATTTAAATAGGAATGCAACAAATTACAAAGATAACCATAAACAAAAAGTTGCAACGGAAATAATACTTCATTTCAATAATGTAAAATACCGAGATATGATTACAAACAGAAAATGGAAATAAACAGCTAGGGCGATGGTATCTTATCTATGAGAAGAGATGTGGTGGCTACATGCCTCTGAACTGTGTTACAATGAGGCTCGAAGGCCTATTTATTGTTGAGAAACAACGGAAAACCCTAAACATCCAAAAACCTAACCTTAGAAGATGAAACGCCAAACTGTGGGTCTCGTTTGGGTAAATTGGTACATCAACTTCCTGGGGTCGTAACTTTGGCATACGATCTCCGTTTGATGCATACAATATCTCGTTAGAAAGACCTATCCGAGAACTACAAATTTGGGAAGAGCAACATCGGTCCATGGACCCATGTTGCTCCCAGATTTCCTAAAAAATGTTGCTTAGGGCCTCAAATGGCTCTGGAAGTTCAGGACCCGAAAAACTGCTAAAAATAGTAAACTGTGCTACAATTAAGGAAACTAAAAAGCTGAAAGAAACCATGGTGGGGGTCCAAGTGGACTTGGCGGGTGGCCACCAATATCCACCTGGATCATTCCTCCCCCCTTAAGAAGCAATGGTCCCCATTGCGTTGAGTTCCTCGATGAGATGAGGAAACTTCTGCTGAACTTGGTCCCTGGTGTTATCGGGAAAAGTGTCTATTTAGAACTGCTCTATCCCACTAAGGTGTGACAGCTACCTTAGAAACAAACAGAGAAAACTACTTTTGTATTCTTCTTTATGAACTATAAACAAAGAGGAATAGGATGAACCAACCTGTGTCTTGCGCTAGTCCTTTGATCCAATCTCTCTCCTCTTTGACAGCTTCCAACTACCTGCTCCCTTACTTGCCCAGCTTCACCAAGTACCTGTAAGATCACAGAAGAAGGAAACTATACAAAGACATGGGTTTATATTCATAAATAACTTAGGATCAGATTTAAGTTAACCATACAAATGTAACAAGCATCAATGAAACACAAGCATGGAGAAGAAACTCAAATAGTTTTATTGATATACAAGAAGATCCAGGAGGAGTTACAACCGATGATTCCTGACCCAACATCAACCTCCCAGCAAAGAAGTCCCTTCTTCAACCCCAACAAAGCATAGATCACCCAATTCTATGATATGTATCTCAAACCAACAACAATTCCTTACAATGTGCAAAATTCCAGCCTTTGGATCTCTGGGATGAGGGATCCATATATAGATGTATGCAAGGAGGAGAACTTCTGGGAGAAGCTATAATTTGTTGACCTTTTTCCTTTAGGGGTTGGAACAACACTTTTAGGGACTTAGGAGCCCTTGGTTTATGGACATTTCATGCTTAGAGCTGTAAGGCACAAAAATGTCTATAATAGTTTCCCCCTAAAGTATGAGGCCGTTTATTGGGTGAAATGCTTTATTAGGAGGATCCGAAGTTCTTTCAATGCTGGGAGGAGACCTATAATAAGATACAATACAATACATTATCTTCATACTTTTTTCATGATCTAGCTGAGGCGGGCATTCCCATGCTCAACTTTATAAATCCTTTTTTATGTACATAGGACAGACAATCGTCTGATGGTAGACTGATGATTCTGATAGAGCCATCATCCTTTTGGTAGGATGATTATCTGTGCTGCAATGCTGTACATTTCAATGTCTTTATTTTCCTGAGTATATATCGCAGCCCGGATGGATGAAACTAGATCCGAGGTCTTCAATCTCGTCTGATCTTCACTCGAAGTACAATTCGATCCATGTGAAAAATGTTTTTGAAGTCGAACATGGAAAGACATCGCTTGATTACCAGTCAATGATGTAAACTGTTAACAAGCGCGAGAGGAATCACCGATAATGATAATGACCCTCAAGGTACTGCAGTACAATTCACGTGGTGTGAATAAAGGACTTGGCGTCGAACACCACGCAAAATCTTTCGGTCGAAGGTCATTGATGTAAACCTGTCGCCGAAAGTGAGAAACTTGCCATTGAGGCATGCAAGCTTCAAAGTACTGAATGGGGTGTTCCTAGATCAACTTCTTGGATAATGAGCTGACGTCGACAAGAAGTGATCTGTCATAGGAGGGCCTTAATGAATCCCACATCAATGACACGGAACAGAGCAAATGATTTTGATGGAGGTGAAAACGATCTGATGATATATGGTTCAGGGTGGCGGTCATGAAAGAATGGAGTATAATGTATGGAAGTGGGCGGGACACAGGTGGCCTTTTGGATGACTTCTCTTGAACATGTCGGCGACACTTATGTGATGGATTGGTAGCATTAACCCCAAATGTGGATGGTATGGCGAGACCATGGTGATGTGACCGGTGAATGAAACAACCCAACCCGACTCGGGCACGGAGTGGAAGTGTCATGTTCAAGAGCGACTTGCTACCAATAAAGATTCTTTGAGTTTTCTTCCCAATTTTTCCCCAGTCATTGCTGACCAGTACCTCTTTATTTTTGTCAAGCTTGAGGAGGATAACATATGCTTGTTCTATAATTTTCCCTTCGGGCAAACCCATCGCTATGTTTTAACGAGCCTAGCGATAGTGAAACTCGTTCTCGTCTAAAGACAAGTTTGTCGCTATTAATCTTTTTAACGAGTCTAACGACAAAGATAACTCATTCCTTTTCATTTTTAGAGAGTCTAAAAAGGTACGTAAAGGTAACTCCAAAATTCCTTTTTCGTCATCTAATCCCTTAAGCCCGAAAAAGTATAAAACAATACAGAAGGGATGAATTTTCGATAGCTTTAACAAGCCGAACAAAACAAGCGCTCGATCTTTTTGTGCAATAATCCCTCAGGTCCAAAAAGATTAAAATATAGAGGAGGGATAGCACTTCCTGTCCCTTTAACGAGCTGGAAGGCCAAGGACTCGACAATATTTTCATATTTTACGAGTCAGAAAAGAGCTTAAAGAAGACTCGTGTTTTGAGGAATGAGTGATAAAATGGGTAGCAGCTGATTCCAGGTAAGGTTTGGAATTTTCCAATCACGACAGTGTCACAAGGATGGCTAGTGAAATCACTCTTCGCAGCTGTTCCTCAAAATGGGTAAACAATCAAATGGAGGTGAATGATCGGCCAATGGAAAAGTGGAGGTGACGGTGCAAACACGACCAAGGCTTTAATGGCTGAAATGCTACATTCACGGTGGTTATTTACCAGGGGATAGTTCATTTTTTAACGAGCTTAAACGCGGGTGGAAACATTTGCTCGGTCCGGGTTTATTTTTTAACGAGCTTGAACCTCGCGGTAAACACTGCTCGATTAATCCAGTCATATGATAAGAATGTCTCATATAAAAACGGCAATTTTTAGAGTTTTGCCCCACATCCTTTCTTTATGCAAGTTAGGAGACGACCAATCCTACGAGTTTAAAGGGTTAGAGGTCCTAAAAATTTAAAAAATAAATAGGCGCTCTTTGCTTGCACTCCAAAAGGCTTGCATGCCCCCTGGTATAAAACAGAGTTTCAAGGTTACCTCTACTTCTCTCCGGCAAAACACTTTGTTTTGACGAGAGAGGCCTACCTCTTACAGGTTACCCAAAGATTGTTCTATTCGCGGTGCAAACAAAACACTTCTTCGGCGATGTCTATCGAAACAAACAAAGGTGAGTGACGATGCCCGCCAACTCACATAACTTTGACAAAAGAATCTTGTTCTAGAATAACCCCTCTTCCAATCACGGACGGGGTACAGACTAGTCATATTCTCCCGCGGAAACCTACCCTATATCCGAAGTTTTCCTGCCGAAGCAGACCAGGATGCATGCCCCCTGGGTTTCAGTCATATCCCTCCGAATTACTCGCGCTCATCGGGAGGACGGACTGGAGATTGAGACATTTCTTGCGTGAAAAGACCATTTAGGGATGGTATATGACTATTTGCTATGCGTGATCCGGGGAATGAAAGCTGGTCCACGAGCTTGACCACTCTTCCTTCGTGCGGAAAACACATTACTCTAAAGAGTGAGGAGACAATCGCTCCCATGCAATAAATATATTCTCGTGCAAGGAGTAGGTTATAACCCAAGGGTCCTTGAACTACCATTACGTTCATGTGAACTGTCTTCCTTCTCAATGTTATGGGCACATCGGGAAGCATCCCTAAAGGTCGACTGGTTCCTTTATCAAAGCCTGTCAGATTTCTCATTTCAGGCAAAAGCGATGGCGAACCAAGCGCTTTCCAAGTAGTCGAGGAAAGGATACTCACAGAAGCCCCCTCATCTATGATGGTACCAGCCATGACCATTCTATATATTTGAACGATAATTCGGAATGGTACACTTGCTGGTAAACGGGGTATGCTTAGTTGAATCCAGTCGAAGGAAACAACTAGGTTGCTTGGAGGTGGGACCGAATAGACGGCCGGATACGGCTCTGACGAATTTCCTTCCTGCGGTAAAGGAACGGGTAAATTGCCCCCATGTTCGTCGGAGTCTGTGTTTATGAAGAGAATTTGGACGGTGTCATCCTTGTTCTCTTCAGTGACTGTATCATCTGAAGATGAAACCTCTGAAGGCAAGACCGGGTCAACTTCCGCCTCGACCTTTTGACTTTCGTCTGGTATGGATCCAGATGGTTTATCTTCAATGATAGGCGCTTCAGCCGACCACTTGAGCGGGCCAGCTGGATTCTCAACTAGTGACGGACTCGGTAAGAGTTTTTTATATCCAGGAGGAAGTCGTAACAATGAAACTGGACGATCATCCAAAACTCTTTTAGCTTCGTCTAAGAAGGGACAACGGTGGAGGGCATGATTGCCTTCGCACAGTTTACAAGGAAATCTAGCTTTCCCTTTTTGTCCTGGGGCTTCACTTTCACTAGTTGACGGTGTGCTTTCAACATGATCATCAGAGGTTGACGACACCGGGTTGTGCAAACGAGGAGACCAGTCTCTTAGTATCCGGGGGATGCAAGGACAATCTCTGTGAAGGTGGTCTCGTTTGCAAATTACACATGGCGATTTAGGCCTGGTCGGTGCAGTGTGTGGATTTTCATTAGACAACACTCGTTTTCCTCCATTCGCCTTTGGCTCCTTCTTCTTCTTCTCTTTCTTCTTCTTTTCCTTAGGAACTTGACTTTTGGCTTTACCAGCCCCATCAAGCGAAGAGGAAGGAGGAGAGGAAGAATTAGAGGAGGTAGAAGGCTGATGGGAAACTCTGGACTCGTCTAATTGCTGATTCGATTGTTAAGGAATAATGGTGTTCTGAACGACAGAGGTTGAGAAGAGCCATACAGGCAAACCAATTGTCAGTCCTGGAAGCGACAATGTGGCCATATGGGGCACACCAACATCTCCCCAAGAGGAGAAGGGACTAGGATTTCCACCAAGGGGAATTCCTTGGTTGGTAGGCTCCATTTTCTCAACCCAAGATCAACGTAGGAAAAGGGTATGAATATTCCGTTTAAAATAAATTTTAACACGCTTTGACACAACTTGTTTTTTCAGTTTTTAAGAGTCGAGAAAAAACAAAAGATGACTCTAGTCTCCTTCGATTTTTAATGAGCCTGAAGTGACAAGTGCTCAGATGGACCTTTTCCGTTAAAGAGTCTGAAAAGGAATGAAAGGGACTGCTCTGGAGGTCTAGGTAGAGGGAGTACCAAACCAATCGCAAAACTGCAGAATACTTTTTACAGTACGGCAGTCAATCTTCCCGAATGCTGTGTTCGGTGCATTGCGATCAGTAGGGCGGCCGACACGGCTTCCTATGGATAAAAGGTTTTAAGCCTATAGGGGTCTCCCAATATATACTCGACGGTACGTGGGAGCACAAGTCCGTACTGGCACTTATCGTCTCAAAGTGGAGGAATCACCCAACCATCAGTGAGGACAACAGTTACCAGGCTTTACGACGCCGGAATATGTCTCTAGCCTAGACCTCTAAATGTTGTGCGTTAAGTTCCAAAGCGTTGTTAGGTTCATTGAATTTATTTTAAGTTGATCTTTCTTATGAAGTTTTCCTTTTGGGTTCACCACGAGATGTAGATGTAATTCCTAAAATGCAATCTAAAGATGATAAGCAAACTTTTATCTCTTTTCAGCAATGAAAATCCTAGCTACTAGGGGAAAAGAAAGACACAATCTTTTCGCAAAGAGCAAAGAGCACACTGTAAATGCACTTTCCTAAATCAAGCCAAACAGACTGTCAATATGCAAATGCACATGCATGTATTTTTTTTTCACTTTCTTAATATTGATGCCTAAAAAGAAAGTTGATGTACAAATCTGAATTTGCTTTCCAGCGACAAACACAAACAAGCTTCTTTTCGAAATCAAAAGGTAGAGATTACGACACTTTATGATTTTGAAATAAATACTCGTTTCGACACTAGAAAGTCACAAATTCAAACCAAAGGCAAAAGTAAAAGCATAATCGACCATCAATAGCAAATAAACTTTATCCTATGATCAAAATCGACACTTGCGACAGATCTAAATCAAAGGACGACAGTATGACTATTATACTTTTGCAATGGAAAACTGTAAACGACTCAACAAACACATAAAAACATCTACAGTTCTTTTGTACAACTTAGGCAGAATATCAGTAAGGAAAAGGGGTATGAAACAGTCATATACTGATCACAGGCTGCAAAAATCAGAGACAAAACTGGAAAGAATGAAGCAAAGAACCTCAGCTGCATAGGGCTAGGCTGATCAGCGCACCTGTTACACAGAGAAACTGCATTGCAGAGCAGGTAGCCCTCTCGGGAAGTGCGTTGAAATGCAGAACCTCTTCACAGAGCCTGCGCTGGGGTAGAAACGAGAATTTTATCCGGGTTCTGGGTCACGGTTTGCAGTTTAATCTTTGGTTTTTGGCCGAGTAAAAGCAATCAGTAATGCACAATCAGAGGTAGATCTAAGGGGGGGTCTAAGAGCTATCACAAGGGCAATCAGTTGGTCTATGAATCAGCTGTTCAAATCATAAACAGATCCAGTGAATGGATTAAAGCAGCAGATGTCTACTTTGCATTTGTTAATGGCAAATGCAGTTCGATTGCTACTTATAAGTTTATGAAATAAACAACAAGAGAAACACAAACAAACTAACTAGACACGATCCCCAGCGGAGTCGCCATTTTGTTATCGGGAAAAGTGTCTATTTAGAACTGCTCTATCCCACTAAGGTGTGACAGCTACCTTAGAAACAAACAGAGAAAACTACTTTTGTATTCTTCTTTATGAACTATAAACAAAGAGGAATAGGATGAACCAACCTGTGTCTTGCGCTAGTCCTTTGATCCAATCTCTCTCCTCTTTGACAGCTTCCAACTACCTGCTCCCTTACTTGCCCAGCTTCACCAAGTACCTGTAAGATCACAGAAGAAGGAAACTATACAAAGACATGGGTTTATATTCATAAATAACTTAGGATCAGATTTAAGTTAACCATACAAATGTAACAAGCATCAATGAAACACAAGCATGGAGAAGAAACATAAATGTTGAGATTGCAACAAGATGATGGAGCTTAGTGAAAAGAGTCGCCTTCACTAAGTGGGCCCGCAGGCTATTTTTGGCGCAAGTCTATTTTTAGACTATGTCTATTTTTAGACATATGGATCATGTCTATGGATTGCAGGTTGCTGTTTATGGATGATTGATCAAGTTGGGAAAAATAGATGGACTTCTATTTTTGATGAAAGTGTGAGTGATCACAGTGTGAGTGATCAAAGTCTATTTTTAGACTGGCTGTCAAAAATAGAAAAGTCAAATATTATTATCTCACAATAATATTTGGACTATAAACTTAATCTTATTCTCTTGGAGCACTTCAGTTTGAGCTACAGAGGTGGCACATGCAGCTGTCAGAAGGAAATACGCTTTTATTATGAGTCAGTTGAGTTGTTGCATGCATGACTTCAGTTAGAACTCAATCAGTTGAGTTTGGTGGAGTTGATTGTGGAGTTGATGGAGTTGTGTTCAGTTTAGCTTTGTTAAACTAGTTGTATTTAGTCTAACTGGCAAATAGACTAGAGATGAGGGTGAATTAGTTATTAATTAATTCACAAGTTATTAACTCATAATACAACTAATGAATACATCAGTTAACTCAGTTGCATGTCAGTGCATGTTCAGTTCAACAGGGACAGGTGGTAGAGAATCAGATTGCTATCAGTTGTGACTATAGTTGTGCATCAGATCTTGCACAATCAAGGGATTGAGTATGCCAATGAGTTTGCTCACATATTTGCCCACATTATAGCTTGTGCTCACGTCCAACAAAGTGTGAGTGACTATTTTGCAGGTGAAAAACGAGTTTGGTGAGCCATTCTCATTAGTTCTTGAGCAGGTATTGAGCAGTGGAGGTAGGCAGGCAGTGGAAGAGATTTGGAGATCAGATCTGAGCTGTATTGTGTGTAACAGAGGTGGAGATACTTGTGAGAAGTATTATGCTGTGTAATGTTACATGACTCAATCATTAATATACAGATAGTTGGGGTTTTTAGCGAGATGCTTTCCCCGGGATACATACTGTGTTAATGTGTGAATGCTCTTGATGTTTTATTGTTATTGATGCTCCTATATTGATGATCAACGTAGAGGAGCTTATGTATTGTGTATGTTTTCCGCAATAGTACATGATCAGGATAATATCCATTGAATATGTGTTAAATTATTCAAAATTTCTACATCAAATAGTTTTTTTGATATAAAAGAAGATCCAGGAGGAGTTACAACCGATGATTCCTGACCCAACATCAACCTCCCAGCAAAGAAGTCCCTTCTTCAACCCCAACAAAGCATAGATCACCCAATTCTCTGATATGTATCTCAAACCAACAACAATTCCTTACAATGTGCAAAATTCCAGCCTCTGGATCTTTGGGATGAGGGATCCATATATAGATGTATGCAAGGAGGATTAGTCAGCTCATGATTTGATTAGTGGCTTCTCTCTGTCAGTTCTTGCTTCCACTTGGAGACTGAGAGCCTCTTACTCATCCTTGGTCGAATTCAGTGAGGCAAGTGTCATTGGAGAAGATTCTGGAAGCTTCCATTGTCTCTCCACCTCACAGAATGACACTACCATTTGTCATTTCCCACTCAATGCACCCTGGTAGTGCATTTAGGTGCGTTGCAATGCACCTAGCTAGTGGATTTAGGTGCTATGCAACGCACTTGGCTAGTGGAGCAGCTGAAATGATCCTGATTTGACTTATTCTGAGTAGTTTCTGGTGGAGAACTTCTGGGAGAAGCTGTAATTTGTTGACCTTGTTCCTTTAGGGGTTGGAACAACACTTTTAGGGACTTAGGAGCCCTTGGTTTATGGACATTTCATGCTTACAGCTGTAAGGCACAAAAATGTCTATAACACCTGGTGAGCCACTTGCCTTGGTGAAGGAGTTGGCCTGCTTTGACAACTCAATATAGTTGGATGTTCTACTGGTGAGTGTGCTTGATCTGTGTGTCCATGATCCGATCAGTTGCAGCTTGTTCCATGAAATCTGGATTTAACTCTGTGGGTGTGAGCTGTTCTGCAATGTCAGATGTGTCTAGTAATGGTGGAAATTATGGCCGAAGGTGGTCCACATTGAACACAGGGTGTAGACCAAGGAATGGGCGAATGCTGAGCTCAAATGAATTGTCTCCCACAACCTTGGTAATGATCTAAGGACCATATCAGAGAGGTTTGAGTTTCTGATAGGTTCTGGTAAGACGTTCCTTTTCCAAATGCAACCAGACCTGAAACTTGTGTGGCACCTGATGTTGATCATGTCGCTGCTTGTACTTGGCATTTCATTTCTCTAGAATGTCATGGACTTGCTAGCGAATATGTTGGATGTGCTCAATGAAGTTGTTTGCCTTATCTGTTTCAGACTGGACATGAGCCAAACCTGCGTGAGTAGCTGCAAATGGCAGGGCCACATCAATGGGACATAGTGGTTAGAATCCCAAGCCTACCTGAAAAGGGCGGTGGCCAGTCGAGCTGTGGAGAGCCCAGTTGTAGCTGTGCTAAACATAGGGGAGGCTCTCATTCGATGTGCATGGATGCTTCGAGTTGTACATGTGTAGAATATGTACAATCATCCTGTTGACAACCTCTGTCTGGCCATCAGTTTGAGGATGGAAGGCTGTGGACTTAGTGAGTTTGGTGTCTAACATCGACTAGAGATTGGAAAAAAATGTACTGAAGAACCTTCTATCTTGATTTGAGATGATAGACTATGGGATCCCAAAGTGTACCCACACTCATTCAAAGAAGAGTTTAGCAGTGGCTTTTGCCGTGATTTTCTTCTTGCAGGCCGTCAGAATGGCCATCTTCGAGAACCTATTGATGACCACAAAAACACAATCATTTACATGCTTAGTGGAAGGAAGGCCTGACATGTAATCCATGGAGATGGATTCCCAAGGTCGACTAGGGGTAGGAAGCAGGGTATAGAGGCCTTTCTTCTTGACTGTTGGTTTGGCAATGGCGCAGGTAGTGCATGATTTGATGTACTTCCCGACATCTTGTCAAAGATTCGGCCAATAGAAATGCTTCTGCAGTACTGCCACCGTTTTCTCAACCCCGAAATGCCCAGCAACCTGACTGTAGTGTGCTTCCCAAATCATCTTGGCACGCTTGCTTGAAGGAACACAAAGGTGACCCAGGTGGAATAACATGGCATCCTGGAGGTGAAAATCGGGAACATGCCGACCCTCCAAGACTGTTTGGTATGTGTGGCCGAATTCTAGGTCGCTTTTGTTGAGAAGTGGCCAATCAGCAATCTCATGCCCACAAAAGTTGAGCACGGTGGTTAATGACATGATCAGTGGCTGACTAAGGCAATATGAAACATTATCAGTGCTGCCATTCTTATAGTTGATATTCAAATGGAACTGTTGCAGGTATGTGGACCACTTCTGATGGCGACCATTCTGTAATTTCCCTTGGGTTTGTATGAACTGGAGGGGTCAGTGGTCTGTGTGGATGACTGTTTCCTTCCCCAAAATGTAATGTTTCCATTTTCAGCAGGCCTGTACAATGGAATACATCTCTTTGTCATAAGTGGGATACATCCGAACTGTGTTGGAAAGTGTCTCACTGTGATATGCCACTGGATGCCCGTGTTGAGTAAGGACTTCCCCAATAGCATAGTCAGAGGCATTTGTCTCGACCTCAAATGATTGTTGCAAGTCTAGCAATACGAGCATTGGTGCGGAGCAGAGGCGATCTTTCAACTTTATGAATGCCTTCTGTTGAGATTCAAACCAAAAGAATTTTGCTTTCACTCCTCCCTTGGTGACTTGACTCAAGGGCCAAGTGATATGAGAAAATCCCAACACGAACCTATGGTAGAAGTTGGCAAGACCTAGAAAGCTGCAGAGCTCCATTAGAGTGGTTGGAGAGGGCTAATCCTAAATGACTTGGATCTTAGTTGGATCCACATGCATCCCCTGTTCATCAATAATGTATCCCAGATACTGAACTTGGGTCATGCCAAAAGTGAATTTCTCTAAATTGGCACATAACTTGTGTTGCTGCAGTGTTTGGAGAACCTATCAGATGTGGTGGAGGTGCTCTTCCCAACTCTGGCTGAAGATCAGGATTTCATCCAAGTATACCACTACAAATGAGTTGGTGGATGGCTGCAAGATGTCATCCATTAGCCTCATGAAGGTTGCAGGAGCATTCCTTAATCCGAAAGGCATAACCAACCATTCGAAAAGGCCTTCCTTGTCTTTGAAGGCAGTCTTCCACACATCGAAGGGTTTGATTGGTACCTGGTAATATCCTGACTTTAAATTAATCCTGCAGAAATATTTTCCCCCCTTCAGTTGGTCTAGAAGGTCATCAATCCATGGGATCAGGTACCTATTACGGACAATGATCTTGTTCAGCGCCTGATAGTCAATACAGAGTCTCCAAGTCCCATCCTTCTATACCAACACGATCGGGCTTTCATAGGGCTATGAACTCGGACAGATGTGAACTTTTTGTAGCAGCTCCTGAATCTGCCTCTTGATTTCATCATTCTATAGAACGGAGCGCCGATAGATTGGTCCATTGGGGAGCGACACACCTGGGGTCAGATCGATGGAGTGCTTGACCTAACAGTGTAGAGGAACCCCTGTGGGGGAGGTGAAGATGTCATCATACTCCTCCACGACCTTGTCCATTTGTATTTGTCGTGTAGAGGGGTCCTGTCTGGAGGTCGTGGCCACCATCTTCTTCTTTTATTGAGGACGTTTCATTAGGAAAACAAATTTCTCAGTTTTGGAAATGAACTTACTGCATTATTTTCCAGTAACCAAAGAGATGGCGGTAGGTGGTGCTTCCTCCGATATCCTATGCAACTTATTTCCCAAAGTAATAATAACAGCACGGGGCCTTGATTCATACACAACATGTTACTTCCACAAGTATTTCTGTCCTAATAATACATCACAAACTTCAAGGGGAGCAATGTCACACAATACCTCATCCGTGAAGGGCTTGATGTTGTATGGAAGGCGACACTGCTGGCTCATGCGAAGATCCCGTCCTTGGTGAAGCCACCCGATGGTGTACAGTTGTGGATGTGCTGTGGTCGGTAAGACCAACCACTTCATGACCTCTGCCAAAATGAGGTTCTTTTGGCTCCCGCTGTCGACAATGAACTGCAACGAGGATCCCTTTACCCACATCTGGGAGTGGAAGAGACGCTCCTCCTCCTCTGGATCTTCAGGTTCCTCTTTTTGGATCTTCATGTTGGCATTGGGCTCTGCATCGATAATCTGCTTCCCTTTGTCATTCCCCTTGTCAGATTCTGACTCAAAGTAGGAACATGCATCTGATTCTGAAACCTTTGGCTCAGCCACCAGTGACTGCTTGGCTTGACACTCACTTGTGTTGTGAGTAGAGCTCTTATGGAACTCACACCATTTTCCCGTGTCCTTTTTCGGCTTTGCGGCACTGTTCTTTGCTTACAACTTTGGTGGGTTGTGTTCGGCCACCCCACGTTGGTTTTTTCCTTTGTTCTGTGGTTTGGGGGCACCTTTACCTTGCTTCGGATTCACAGATCCAAAGTCTCGCTTTTTCTATTTAAACTTTTTCTCGACCTTGACGGCATATCGGTATGCCTTACCGAGCGATGAGATGTTCATGAATTCTATTTCTTCCTAGATGTACTTGTGCAGGCAACCGTGGTATTTGAGTATCAAATGCTGCTTTGAATTCTTGATACCCAAATTTGTGCGAAGGGTATGGAAAATATTGGTAAACTCCAGCACGTCTTGGTCCCTTCCTTGCCGCAACGTGGTCCACTTTATGTATTGATCCTCATAGCTTCCGACAGGGTAGTACTGCTCCTTGATGGCATCTCAGAATGAATTCCAGGTGGGTGCGGCTGAAAATAGTGAGCTAGTATTTTCATCCTTCTTCTCGCAGTAGGTTTCCCACTAGTACTTGACGTGGGGGCTGCTTTGAGAAGAGCGAAAATAATCTTTTCCCAACTGGGAAAATCATGAACAAAAAAATAACCCTCTAGCAAATTTAACCATTTATCTATAGCATCTGCGTCTATCTGACCCTCGAATATGGGGATTTCAAAATTAACTTGTGCCTTAAACGATGTGGCATTTCCAGAGTAGCTGTGGGAAGCCGATGCATGGCCCCTAGGTAGTCACCGAAGGATCTGGGCAAAGTTGTCCATAATCGCGTTCCTTTGTCGCTCGAGGGATTCTTCGAGCAATAGTTTGATAGGATCTCCTACCCCCTCATCTTTCTTTTCATCCATCATGGGAGGCCATTGGGTTTTGCGAGGCTGGTCTTGCAAAGGTTCGACCATTTCAAGCCCTAACTCCTTATATCCCGACCTTGTTGGGGACATGCAAAGAAAAATAGAGGAAAAGCAAACCGCTCTGATACCACTGATACGGATTTAAACAGGAACGCAACAAATTACAGAGATAACCATAAACACAAAGATGCAACGAAAATAATACTTCATTTCATTAATGTAAAATACTGAGATATGCTTACAAACAAAAAATGGAAATAAACAGCTAGGGCGATGGTAGCTTATCTCTGAGAAGAGATGTGGTGGCTTCATGCCTCCGAACTATGTTGCAATGAGGCTCAAAGGCCTATCTATTGTTGAGAAACAATGGAAAACCCTAAACATCCAAAAACCTAACCCTAGAAGATGAAACACCAAACTGTGGTTCCCATTTGGGTAAATTGGTACATCAACTTCCCGGGGTCGTAACTTTGGCATATGATCTCCCTTTGATGCGTACAATATCTCGTTAGAAAGATCTATATGAGAAATACAAATTTAGGAAGAGCAACATCGGTCCATGGACCCATGTTGCTCCCAGAGTTCCCAAAAAAGGTCGTTTAGGGCTTGAAAATGGCTCCAGAAGTTCTGGACCTGAAAAACTTCTAAAAATAGTAAACTATGCTACAATTAAGGAAACTGAAAAGTTGAAAGAAACCATGGTGGGGGTCCAAGTGGACTTGGTGGGTGGCCACCAATATCCATCTAGATCAAGTGTAGGGAATTTGCATTTAGATTGTGCTCTTTGATAAAAAGAAATCTGATTGCTCTATCCATAAGTAGCTAGGATTTTGATCGTTAAATTGAATGGAAAGAATGCTTATCATGATAGTTGCATTACTAGGAATTTTAGAATACATCACGTAGTGAACTTGAAAGGCAAATTCCTAAGCAATATCAACTTAAAATAAACATCAATTTACCTAGTGGAGCATTATCATTAACGCAAACATTTAGTGGTTCTAGGCTAGAGACGTGTTTTGGCATCGTAAAACAAAGTAGCTGTCACTAACTTGCCAGTACTACATCCCGAGTGTGATACCTCATTCCACGTACATGAGTATATCATAGCTCGTCCATGTACCTTCGGATATATAGGGTAGTGTTACAGTACGTAAAGTATATGGGAATGCTCTCACTGTGCGGTTTTGCATTAGACAACGCTTATACGGACTGGGCCTCCACATACCTTCGGGTATATATGGGAGGACAACTCTAGGTTGCTATCCATCCTTAAGTAACTGAGTCGGCTACCTTGTAAATTGTGATACACCAAACATAGCATTCCGGGAGATTGCCTGCTCGTACTTCTTGGTTTGCTAGGAGGTATTTTGCAGTTCACAGTTGCTTGGTAAACCTTTGGCCTAGTATACCCCCTTTTGTTTATTTCTTTTTTGATGATAAAATTAATCATCAATCGTGGAGGAACATCAACCCATACCCCGTCATTCGTGGAGAATAGCAAGTAAACCGCCTTTGCCTCCTGAAGTGACACCAATTTAAGAAAAGCGGTCTCGCTTAACTAAGTCTAGTACATCAAGAACTCCTAGTTCTTCATCTGAGTTACCTGAATGTTGTTGGGAAAAGTATCCAATACGGAATGACCCTATCCCACTCTAAGGGTGATAGTACCTCAGCAACAATCAAAGCAAAGCTATTTGAGATTACTTCTTTATGAGATGTAAAAGAGGGGAGAAAGAGATCCACTAACCGATGTCTTTCGCTAATGATTGATCCAATCTCCTCTCTTTGCTGCTTGCTCCCAGCTCCTTGCTTTTTTACTGGCCCAGCTACAACAAGATCCTGCAAAATGGCAAGAGAGGGAAACTACAAGAAGCATACATTCATAATTGATTCAAGGATTAGAATAAATCAAATACACAAGTATAGCAACACATCATTGAGACACATGTATATAGAAGAACCTCAAATGCTTTATTAATGGAAGAAGCAAAGTTCAGGAAGTGATACAACCATAAGAGGCCCAATCCAGCATCACCTCCCAGCAGAAAGAAATCTCCTCTTCACCTCCTTCAAAGCAAATCACCCAATAGTTCTAAACTCAAACCAACAGCACTTCCTTACATTCACAAGATTCCAGCCCCCTTAGACCTCATGAGAGAGCTCTATATATAGGAGTTTTGGAGAAAGGATGAGTCAGCTTGAAGCTGGCATGAAGCTGACTAGTGTCCTCTCTCACTTCAGTTATTCTTCAGTTCTTGAGTCCACTTGGAGGTTCTTGCTTCCACTTGGAGATCTAGACCCTCTTACTCATCACCAGTCGAATTCCCTGATCCAAGTGTCATTTTGGAAGCTTCCTGGGCATTGACACCTTGAGGAATGACTGTGCCACATGTCCCAACTCGCCCAGCGCAGGTAGCCTTCTTTGCAGTTGACATTCAACGCAGGTAGACAGTGGAGCAGTTGACATTCAGCGCAGATGCTCAGTGGAGCAGTTGACATGATCCAGAATTGCCTTGTTTTTGAGTGTTTTCAGGTGGAGAACTTTTATTCAGTGCTGTGGTTTGTTGACCTTGTTCCTCTAGAGGTAGGAACAACATGTTTAGGGACTTTGGATCCCTTATATTATGGACATTTCATGCTTCATGCTGTAAGGCACAAAAATGTCTATAACAGTTGCCCCCTAAAGTATGAGGTCGTTTATTGGGTGAAATGCTTTATCAGGAGGATCCGAAGTTCATTCAATCGCTGAGAGGTGACCTGTAATAAAATACAATACAATACATTATTTTTCATTCTGCTTTCATGATCTAGCTGAGGCGGGCATTCCCATGCTCAGCTTTATAAATTCATTTTGGTACATAGAACAGACGATCGTCTGATGGTAGACTGATAATTCTCTGCTGAAATTATCATCCTTTGAGTAGGATGATCATCTGCTGCAATGATGTACATGTCAAATGTCTTTATATTTCCTGAATATATATCGCAGCCCGGATGGATGAAACTAGATCCGGGGTCTTCAAACTCGTTCGATCTTCACTCTAAGTACAAGTCGATCCATGTGAGAATTGCGCTGAAGTCGAACATGGAAAGACATCGCTTGATTACCGGTCAATGATGTAAACCGTTAACAAGCGCGAGAGGAATCACCGATAATGATAATGATCCTCAAGGTACTGCAGTACAATTCACGTGGTGTGAATAAAGGACTTGGCGTCGAACACCACGCAAAATCTTCTGGTCGAAGGTCATTGATGTATACCTGTCGCCGGAAGTGAGAAACTTGCCATTGAGGCATGCAAGCTTCAAAGTACTGGGGGGGTTGTTCCTAGATCAACTCCTTGGATAATGAGCTGATGTCGACAAGGAGCGATCCGTCAAAGGAGGGCCTTAATGAATCCCACATCAGTGACACGGAACGTAGCTAATGATTTTAATGGAGGTGAAAACAATCTGTGACATATGATTCAGGGTGGCGATCATGGATGGATGAAGGATAATGTATGGCAGTGGATGGGACACGGTTGACTCTTTCTGAACAACATCTCTTGAACATATAACGACACTGATGCGATGGATCGGTAGCATTACCCCAAATGTGGATGGTTTGGCGAGACCATGGTGATGAGACCGGTGAATGAAACAACCCAACCCGATGTGATACGGAGGAAAAGTGTCATGTTCAAGAGCGACTTGCTACCATTAAAGCTTTGAGGTTCTCCCAATTTTTCCCCAGTCATTTCTGACCAGTACCTCTTTATTTTTGTCAAGCTTGAGGAGGATAACATATGCTTGTTCTATAACCTGCCCTTCGGGCAAGCCCATCGCTATGTTTTAACGAGCCTAGCGATAGGGAGACTCGTTCTCGTCTAAAGACAAGTTTGTCGCTATTTAATCTTTTTAACGAGTCTAACGACAAGGAAAACTCGGTCCTTTTCATTTTTAGAGAGTCTGAAAAGGTACAGAAAGTTAACTCCAAAATTCCTTTTTCGTCATCTAATCCCTTAAGTCCGAAAAAGTATAAAACAATACAGAAGGGATGAATTTTCGATAACTTTAACGAGCCGAATAAAACAAGCGCTCGACCTTTTTGTGCAATAATCCCTCAGGTCCAAAAAGATTAAAATCTAGAGGAGGGATAGCTCTTCCGGTCACTTTAACGAGCTGGAAGGCCAAAACTCGGCAAACTTTTCATATTTTACGAGTCAGATGAAAAGAGCTCAAAGAAGACTCGTCTTTTGAGGAACGAGTGATAAACAGGGATAGCAACTGATTCCAGGTACAGGTTGGAATTTTCCAATCACGGCAGTGTCACAAGGATGGCTAGGTGAAATCACTCTTCGCAGCTGTTCCTCAAAATGGGTAAACAATCATATGGAGGTGAACGATCGGCCAAATGAAGGTGGAGGTGGTGGGTGCAAACACGACCATGGGCTTTTTATGGCTGATAAATTTACGATCACAACGGTTATTTACCGGGATAGGTTCATTTTTTAGATAAAAATGAGCTTAAACTCTGGAGGAAACATTGCTCACTGCTTTTATTTATTTTTTAACGAGCATGAAGACCGCGTTAAAACTGCTCGGATCTTGCGTTTATTTTTTAACGAGCATGAACTTTATGCTAAAACTGCTCGATTATATGGTCAAATTTTGATTTTTTATCATTACTAGCTTTTCTCTTTTCAAGGGTAGTACTGCATTCTCAATTGCTGCAACAAACTTTGTTAGAAATGAATAATATTTGCATGAAAATGAGATTATAACCCTAATATTTCGCTTTGAACTACATAAAAATCCATTAAAAGGTGTTTTTACCTCTCATTTTACCACTTCATTTGCATTTGGTTTGTTGGAACTCTGGAGGTGCCTCTTTCCCCTTGATTTTCACCAGCTGATTCCGGGAGATTCTGCGGACGATTTTCAGCACTGTCTGGACCAGGTAGGAGCTAAACCCTAGCTCTTTCTTTTCATGGTTTCCTTTTTCAGTTTTGTGCCTGTTTCCCAGCTTTTCTGAGCCTCAGGGGTTTTGCCAGGGCGCCCTAACTTCAGCGCAGGTTCCCCATTCGAAACCTGCGCTGAATGTCAAGCTGCCTTAAGGCAGCCTGACCTTCAGCGCAGGTGGGACACTCTCTGCCTGCGTTGGGCTCAGAAAACTGAGTTTTTGGCTCATTTTTTGATGAATTTTCGCCAGTTTTTCACCAAATTCAGGAACTTACTCCTTCTTTTGTTTGCTTTGCAGGGAACTTTGAACAAAATGTCCCTTACATGGCGAGAACGAGAACATGAAGAGGAGGACATGATTGCCCTCCATGACCCTGTCACAGTGAACGCGCTGCGGAACCGTGGCCTGCTGAAGTTCTTCCGTATCTCTAGCATGAGAGCACAGATTACTTTGCTGCAGTGTATGCTTGATGCTTGGGATCCTATTAACCAAGTATTCCAGATTAGGGGAAAGTCCATCCCCTTGACCATAGAGGACATGTACTTCTTGACTGGATTGTCAAGGCGAGGTGCCCCCATTTCCTTGTCAGGTACGGCCCGGGGGACCGATTCCGTGAGAGATTATGTCCGCCAGTACTGCAGGGAAGGCTCCCAATCGAGCAGAGACGGCAAGGTTGTTATCCGTGAGATTACTGACAGGTCTCTCAGGTCCATTCTGTATACCATTGGTAGGATGGCCGGTAGCGCAGCTCTACATGTTGCCAACAGATCTTATGTGCAGCACGCCTTGGAGTGTCTCCAACCGAAAGTATTCAACTGGTGTGATGCAGTACTTGTTCAGATGAAAAGTCAATTGACCAAGGTGAAGGACGGGAAGTTGAAGAACTTTGGATTTGGTTCTATTCTGACTGCCTTCGCCTTGGAGAAAATCCCACTGATGCAGCCTCAGTATATTATACTCGACTTGCCTTCTCCGACCGAGCCACGCATGCAGAGGTGGGTCGATCACATGTCTAGGCATGCTGGTCAACCTCAGATTACTTTTACTGATGCCTTCTTCAGGTGGTTCGAGCGCCAGGAGATGGTCTTTTCCGAGTATCCATATGTGGGTATGGATTTCCGAGGTGATCCGGATTTGGTGTTACCGGATGGCGAACAGTGGGGCGCTATTGGTAAACTCTTTGACCATATCACCGTCTACTGTTTTTATTCATAATGTTGCTATGCTTTATTCTATCAAGACTTTTAATCATACTCTTGGTGCATGCAGATGTTGGTCCTGTTCGTCCAGCAGTTCGTCCGGGACCGCCAGTCGCTGCCCCGACAGTGGAGCCTGCTAGGAGAGCTATTCTTCGTGATCTTGACGATACTGAGACCCTTACAGCTGTGCAGGAGCAGGTTGAGAGCCTTACTCTCGGCATTCCCGATGTGAGGATTGATGAGTTACCTTTACAGCTGCAGCGACACACTACTGGTGTGCCTAGACGATGGACTCGTCTCTTGCGCATGATTGCACAGGCCGTGACGTGCTATCATGAGCACCACTAGGCTAGGGTACCCCCTAGCATCTTTTTGAGTTTTAGGTCATATGACCAATTTTGTCTTGGTTACAGAACATTATGTATGAACTATAAACAGCTTATATATATTTTGATTTTCGAGTTTTATTCTGGTTGAGTTATATGATCCATATGTACAATCATTGATGATGTGTCTCTTTTATATATGTCGCAAATGTCTATCTAACACATAGTTTGCTAATGAGTCGGTTAATGTGTTTAAGTTTCTGGAAATATGTTGATATTGAATTGAATCAAATTGTCTTTCCAAAATCTTAACCCTTAGGAACATGCGATAAATAGCTGGATTGCGAACGAAATATATACCATTGAGTTGTAGTATTACGAGCTGTGAGTCTAGCCTGACAATTAGTCGGCATATGCCACGTGTGATGGCATCAGAGAGTAGTTCTATCAACGCGCTATACTCAGCGATGTTATTCGTTGATTGCCCAATACACACACCTCTGAAACTTACTAACTCGCCGCTTGGATCAAAAATGGCCCAGGCTGCGGAGGATAGGTTCCGCGAACTACGACTCGCTCCGTCGGCATATCCAACACATGTCTCCAGAAGGTTCGACATCTGCAACAAATGAAAAAGGTGGATCACTCGACCAGAACAAATACTTTAGCGAAAACAAAATACAACAAAAGCATGCAGGTTACTATTTAAGCATAGTAACGCTTGAGGTACAGCCCGTTACGGGGCTGCGCCAGTGGAATTCCGTCATAATCCATTAACTCGTAGGCTCCTTTTGCTAACACCTTTTTAACAATATAGGGGCCCATCCATAAGGATTTGAATTTTCCTGCTCCCAATTTATCGGATTCTTGGTCATAAAGCAAGACCAAATCACCTTCTGAGAAGACACGGGGTTTGACACTTTTGTCGAACTGAGCCTTGACTCGTTTCTTATGGGCTTCGTTAGCCAAAGCGGCATCACGACGGGTTTCATCCAATTGGATTAATTCCAAGAAACGAGCCTCTTCTTCTGAAGTTCCGGGGAGGAGATCAATTGCGAGTTTAAGCGACGAAATTTCGCACTGGATTGGCAAGACTGCTTCCAGGCCATACACCAATTGAAAAGGTGTGAACCCGGTCGCGTTCTTTACCGATGTTCGGTAAGCCCACAAGGCTGAGTACAGGATTAGGTGCCATCTTCTTTTATGAACTCCGATCATCCTTTGCAACATACGCTTCAGAACCTTGTTGATTGCTTCAACTTGTCCGTTGGCTTGCGGATAGTACGGGGTAGAGCTGTCGTGAGATAGCCCTAGCTTGGCAGCTAATTCGACCATCATGTGATTGCGGAAATGCGATCCATGATCTGTAACTATAGCCTGTGGTACGCCGAACCTGGCGACTACATGATTGAAAAAGAAAAGGGCAGCTGTTTCACCAGTGTTATCCAATGTAGGCATCGCCTCGGCCCATTTGGTAAAATAGTCAACAGCGACTATAATATACCCATGCCCCCCGGTCGAGGTGGGGTTACATTGCATGAAATCGATGCCCCATTTGGCGAAGGGCCCAACAGCAACTATTGGCTGTAAAGGTGCGGGTGGTCGTCTGGTTTTGCTATCAAAAATTTGACAAGCATGGCAACTTCTGACTGCGGTTATGCAATCTTTGAACATGGTTGGCCAGAAGTATCCTGCTCGTAAGATTTTTTGTGCTGTTGCATATCCAGATTGATGCCCCCCACACGCGCCTGAATGAAATTCATTCAGGGCTTTTTCGGCCTCTTCATGGGTAAGGCACCTGCTCAGAACTGTATCGATACCACGACGGTAAAGTGTATCACCGACGATCATGTAGTCTTTTGCTTGGTATCGTATACGTTTCTGTTCAGAGTGAGAGGTGTTAGGCCTGAATTTTTGGGTTTGGAGATAAACTATGATATCTCCATACCACTCATCGCTTGTAGATATCAGAAACAAACTTTTGTCCACGATTGACTCTTCTGATGTCTTATCGTTGGACGACGATGGGAGATCACACAATAATTCTGCGAAAACTAGAGCTTTCTTTGATTTGGATTTTACAAATTCCAGATCAAACTCTTGAAGGATCGCTATCCATTTTGAATATTTGCCCCCCAGCAACTGTCGCGACAGTATATAAGTCATGGGGTTGCAATCTGACAAAATGGTAGTTTTCCGAAAGAGGACATAATGCCGAAACCTTTGAATCGCTTGAACAGCTGCAAGCACTAGTTTTTCAACATAAGAATATTTACTTTCTGTATCATTTAAGTTTTTACTCAAATAATATATAGGATGTTCAATTCCATCGACTTCTTGAACTAAAACCATCGCAATGGTCGTATCCGCTGCAGCCAGATACAGGTTAAAATCTCTTTGATAGTCTGGGGCGTACATTAATGATGCTTTTACTAGACAATCTTTCAGAGCATCAAAGGAAGCTTGCGCCACCTGGTCCCAGACGAAAGGTACATCCTTTTTCAAAAGATGAGTATAACCTTTAGCAAGTTCTGCGTAATTTGGAATGAACCTCCTCAGAAAGTTTGCTTTCCCTTGGAGTTTCTGAATCTGAAGCAAATTCGAAGGTGGAGGCAAATTAATGATTGCCTGAACCTTGCAGGGGTCGAGACGAATCCCATCCTTAGAGACCACAAAGCCAAGTAAACGACCAGAACCGACGCAAAACACACATTTGTGTGGATTGAGTCTTATCTTGTAGTGTCGGCAACGTAGAAATATCGCTCTCAAATGCTGCGGATGATCAGTCCGCTTTCGCGAATGAGCCGAGAGGTCGTCGAGATAAGGTTGAACAATGTTCTTGATGTCATGGAAGGCATAATTCATTGCCCTCTGAAACGTCGCCCCTGCGTTCTTTAAACCAAAGGGTAATTTTCGATAAGCGAATGTGCCCCACGGACAAATAAATGCAGTCTTTGACTGGTCCTGTGGGCGGATATTTATTTGATTATACCCGAAAAATCCATCCATAAATGAAAAGATTTCACATCCGGCGCATTCATCAATTATCTGGTCGATGAAGGGTGTAGGGTAGTTGTCCTTCGGACAAGCTTGGTTTACATCCCTATAATCGACACACACTCTAATCGTCCCTTGTTTCTTCATAACAGGGACAATATTCGATACCCAATCGGTTAGAGGAACCGGGTAGATGAATCCAGCATGGAGAAGTTTTTCAACTTCTGCCTTAATGGCAGCGGCTTTCTTGGGGTGCACCTGCCGAAGCCGTTGTCTTACTGGTTTGACATCAGGATACATTTTAATTTCATGTTCAACGATACTCGAGTCAATGCCTGGCATTTCATCATATGACCAAGCAAAGACATCTCTAAATTCGCGAAAAAGAGCGTTATATATTTCCAGTTCTAAAGGGGAACAACCTTTGCCGACATAAATATTCTCTACAACATCTGTTTTAGTCGAGATATTTATGGCTATAGTCTCTTCAATATTGGATAAGTTTCGCTCAGAATCCACCGTATTTACAGTATTTGTTAGGAATTCAAAAACTGACGGGTGATAAAGGTCACTTTGAGTATCTTCTTCATATTCCGGAAGAAGGGAACGATGGTGGTGATCATTCCATGGTGCCTCCTCAATCGACATTGATTGTAAGATTCCTTCGTCAGTCCCATGTACTTTTGACCAAGGATCTAATGAGGTACCATATTCTCTAGACCTATCTACCCAAACGCTTGACGAGCGTTGATTTGGGTTCGCCTCCCATGCTTGAAACATTGATTGCTACAATATTTCTAAAGGACTCGGGGGCAAAACAATTGCATGATCCATGTCGACCTTCGTGGAAGATATCATGTTGCAGGTTGCTACAAACGGTACATTTCCTATGTAAATAGGAGGTGGTAGCGCGAAAGTTCCCATCAATGTGGGGTCTTTCAATACTCCTACTCCGATATCTTGAATTGAATGGTTGCTTTCATGGATCATGGGAATGCTTCCTGTAACTTGTGAACCATTAGGGAGGAAGTTCTGTTGGTCGACGATCGTAATCCCTCCTTCAAACGGGAATGCGATCTTCCTAAAATAAGTCGACACAACAGCCGCCATGGCATAGATCCATGGTCTACCCAGTAGGATGTTGTAGTCAAGATTTCCATTGATGACCTCAACATCAATTTCTACTGTTTTTCCTCCTAGTTCAACTTTCAAGTTATTAAGGATACCATATGGGGTATAAGTCCTTCCGTCGAAAGCTTTTAATGTCGTCGAAGATCGCGACAAGGTTGGAGATCATAAAGTTTTCCAGCAACTCATCGACATAATACATGTTGATGCTCCCTCATCAATAATTGTTCTATGAACAGTTTTGTTGAGGGCTTTCACTTGAATAAGGAAAGCTAGTTGAGCTGGTAACTGAGGATCATATCCTTTGTGATCAAAGGATACAAGATTGGAATCCTTAGGATCAACCCCACCAATAGCTGATAACAACGCCTGCCTTTGGGATGGACAATTTTGTAATACTTCAAGAGTCGACATAGCGGATGGCGATTGGGCCAAATCTTCCACTATGTTATAATGCTGCGCCGCTCTGGCGCGAGGATTAAATGTCGACTTGTGTACTACACCCTTTGGCGGTTTTATTGTTAATTTAGGAATGATGGGCGGTACAACTTCTGTCGAAGTTGTTGTCGAACTACTTGGTTGATCTTTACCTTTTTCGTTCGACAGCTGAGGATTCCCATAATCTTTGTTCCTTGTCGAAATCAAAGCATCATTCTGCTGTTTTGAAACCGACAACATAAGTACTTGAGACGGGGAAGCATTTCCACTATCAACCATATTTTGACCTGGGTTGGGAAACAGATCAGTCAACACAGCTGAGGTTTGGGAACTTTTAAAGAACCTCTTCAACTCAGCTTTGAATGGGCAATTCTTTGTGTTATGATCCTCATCATCACATATTTGACATGGATAATTTTGTTTCCCTTTCCCAGGAGGGTTTGAAGAATTTTTCCCAGGAGATGATTCACCCTGTTTCTTCTTCTTCCCTTTGTTTTGTTTCTTCTTGCTTCCTGGTTGATTGGTTTCTTTGCCCTTATCTGCTGATACGGCATTTACTTCCGAAGCAAGAATTTCTTCTTTTGCATTTTGATCCGAATTCTTACGGGCTTTCTTTGACGAAGCCTTTATCGATTTCGCGTTTGCCGTGCCAATCACGCCATCACCGGCATGAGAGTCACTATTGGATTTAGGAGGGGGAGGAATTGAAAATTCCGGTCTAGGAGCGTCAGGTATTTTGTCGTAGAGCGTGCCGGACTGAGTATAAACTAAGTCCAAATACTGTGCACGAGCGATAACTTGCTCCTCTGTTACGACTCCTCCCTTGGCCACATCTTCCGTTATAGCAGGAAGTAATGACTTTATAAACCATTCAGCTAACAGCTGATCGGGAACATATGTTTTCACCATCCTCCGACGACGACGCCACTCATGTATATGATCATATATGTGAGTAGCAGTTGTCTGCTTGAAGTTGGTTAATATTTCTGTTCCCGTTTCATACCTTATCGGTAATTGAAAATGGGTTAAGAAAGTCGTGGCTAGGGAACTAAAATTGTCGAAAGAGGCTCTAGGTAATTCAATATACCATTTAGCCGCTGGACCTGTCAATGTCCTCTGAAAAAGGCGAAGCCTTATCGAATCGTCGTTCAGGGTGTTCGACGAACACCACAGATGGAAAGTCATCACGTGATTCGATGGGTCTTCACCTGGATTTCCATTGAATTTAGGAATGTCAGATGGAAGTTTGTGAGGAATCGCTGGCCACCAAGGGGCATAAGCAATCAGATCGTTGGTTAACCGGTGTAAATCGGGTAACTCTAAAGTTGCCACGAATGGTAACTGTTGATTCAGGTTAGGCGAAGCGTAACCAGGGTACGATGGAATCGCTTGAGCAGTGGGCCTTTGCATACCAGCATAATGTAATTGATGTTGGTATGACTGATACGTTTGGTGGACTTGACCACTGTAAAGTGGTTGGTTTTGACCGTTTTGGATATACGGTTGTCCACTGTTCGCAAAGATCTGCTGCTCAGAACCTTGGTACACCTGCTGGAATTGTGGTTGTTGGTATTGGACTAGCCATGGTTGTGAAGCCATGTTCTGTTGTGCTATGCTAACCGTTGGACCAAGGTGTGGGGTAATTGTACCCGTTTGGACCTGTGTCGCCCCACCAGTTGGCGATTGTGGTTGTGACCCATGGTCAAGTGGCTGTTGCATTACAACCTGAGAAATCTGAGGTTGACATGCAACAGGTATCGCTTGAACTTGTGACACTGTTACAATGGCCGGTGTGGTTGGGATGTTCGTCATAGGTACACATTGTTGCATAGAATATACAACCCTTGGTTGTTGAGGCAGCATGGGTACCCAACTACTTGATGCAATTCCAGTATAACCGGAATACTGTTGTGAACTCCCGTATGGGTACCCTCCCGGAGGGGGTAATGAAAGGGCATACTGCCCCCCATACGGTAGCAATCCGGAACTCAAGGGGATTGATTGTCCTTGGGGACTGGATTGCCCAAATTGACCTCCAAATGGATCAATTTGGCGAGTCTCAACATAAGAGTTGCCGGATATTACTCCGGATGAACAAACTGGAACAGACCACACTGTCGAAATAGTCCCTTGGTGGACTCCTTCTAGCTGTTGTGAACTAGTTGGGACAGATGGTATGCCGGCAAACATTGTCGGAGTGACGGCAGGGGCTTCTGCTGGCGCTGTGTCGTTTGACACAGTCCTAGATGATGACGGTTGTTCAGACATTTTAAGTCTATCCAATAGATTGCCTAGCGATTCTACAGGAACTTCCACTTGTGGTGGATTAACCTCTGATGAAGGAAATAGAGTGACCCCGACTCCAAAATGGGTTGGGGTACTTGTTTGCGGATCCTCTGCAATTTCCTCTATCGCAATCAAACCCGGTGGAAGAGGAAGACCGTCAGGTCCGTAAAATATTTCTGGTGCCGAAGAAGTGGTTGTTTCGACAGCGACAGTTGTTTGAGGAACAAAACTCTCTGGACCGGTTACAGATGGAACTGGTTCAGTTATACAAGTATTTGCCCCCAGACTAGGATCAGTATTACTGTCCTTTTGTGGCTGTTGAACTTCTTCTATGGAGGCAGGGTTTCCAGAAATGTTTGGAGTAACCGGAACCTCAGATGTAGTTGGAACACTTGTTCTAACTTTTATAGGAGATTTTGAACCGGTTAAACGAGTCCGCTTTGTCCGTACTGTTTTCGATTCCGGAGACAAAGACGGTTGACTCGTAAGCCTCCGCGAACGACGGGGTTTCAGTTGACTTTCTTCCACGATTGCGGATTACTCGATCAACCAAAATATTAAAAGGGGAAATTTGTGTTTCCGAATTGAATGAATTTTATTAGACGCTTTTAGACACAACTTGCTTTTTCACTTTTTAAGAGTCGAGAAAAAGCTAAAGATGACTCTAGTCTCCTTCGATGTTTTAACGAGCCCGAAGTGACAAATGCTCGGATGGACTTTTTCAGTTATAGAGTTTGAAAAAGGCCAAAAGAAACTACTCTGGAGTTCTAGGCAGAGGGTGTGCCAAACTTTTCGCAAAACCACAGAATACGTTTTACGGTACGGGTGGTCGATCTTCGTGAATGCTGTGTTCACTGCATTGCGATCAGTAGGGCGGCCGACACGGCTTCCTATGGATAAAGGCTTTGTTCCTATAGGGGTCTCCCAATATATACGCGACGGTACGTGGGAGCACAAGTCCGTATTAGTGCCACCGACTCTCAGGAGGAATCACCCACCTTCTTCGAGATCGACAGTCACTATGTTTAACGACGCCGGAACACGTCTCTACCTAGACCTCTATGTGTTTGCGTTATGTTTCAAAGCGTTGTTAGGTTCATTCAATATATTTTAAGTTGATCTTTTTAAAGTTTGCCTTTCAAGGTTCACCACGAGATGTATGATACAAATTCCTAAATGCAGTCTAAGATGATAAGCAAGCTTTTTCAATCTTTTCGACTTATGAAAATCTTAACTACTGAGGGAAAAGAAAGACATCATCTTTTCACACAGATCAAAGAGCACACACTAATGCACTTTTTCCTAAATCAACATGCAAACTTATCAAATGCAAAATGCACAATGCAGGTATTTCTTTTCTCTTTCTTAATGTTGATGTATTACAAAAAGAAAGCTGTCGTATAACTTTTGAATTTAATTTCAAGTGAAAGCAAACAAGCTTTTGTCCAAAATCAAAAGACACCTTAAGATTTACTTGTTTCGACACTAGAAATACATAAATTCAAACCATATGACGAAAGCAAAAGCTCAATCAGCTATGAACAGCAAACAAACTAACTCTTAAGATCAAAACGACACTTATCACAGGTCTAGATCTAAGAGGTCACAACAAGACTAGTTCACTTTCGTTATGGGAAACTGCAAATGATATAAGAAATACACAAAGAACAAATACAGTTTCTTTATACAACCGAGGCGGAATAGTGGCAAGGAAAGGTGGTTTCAGATAGGTACATTGACTGATAACAGGCTGCAAAAACAAGGATGAAAACAGGGCAATAAACAGCAGGGAACCCCAGTTGCACAAGGCAAAACTGGTTCAGCGCAGGTAGTACACTGTCAGTTTGACATTCAGCGCAGGTAGCCCCTTCGGGACCTACGATGAAATGCAGACTGCCTTCACAGTGTCTGCAATGAAGAGAGAAACTCTCGTTTTTCTCAGTTTCCGGGTTACAGATTGCTCAAAAATTCACAGTTTTTGGCCAAATCAAAAGCTATCAATCAAGTACACACTAAAGGATGAAAAGGAGGATGAAAAGCTATCACTAAGAGCTGTTCAGAATCTTTGTGGATCAGCTCTTCAAATCATAAACATGCCCAGAAACTGAGCTAGAGTAGCTGCCCTCTACTTTGCATTTGAAAGATCCAAATGCAGTTCGATTCGGTACTCCCTGTGTTTATGAAATGAATAGCAAAAACACAAACAACCAACAAGATACGATCCCCAGTGGAGTCGCCAATTTGTTGTTGGGAAAAGTATCCAATACGGAATGACCCTATCCCACTCTAAGGGTGATAGTACCTCAGCAACAATCAAAGCAAAGCTATTTGAGATTACTTCTTTATGAGATGTAAAAGAGGGGAGAAAGAGATCCACTAACCGATGTCTTTCGCTAATGATTGATCCAATCTCCTCTCTTTGCTGCTTGCTCCCAGCTCCTTGCTTTTTTACTGGCCCAGCTACAACAAGATCCTGCAAAATGGCAAGAGAGGGAAACTACAAGAAGCATACATTCATAATTGATTCAAGGATTAGAATAAATCAAATACACAAGTATAGCAACACATCATTGAGACACATGTATATAGAAGAACCTCAAATGCTTTATTAATGGAAGAAGTAAAGTTCAGGAAGTGATACAACCATAAGAGGCCCAATCCAGCATCACCTCCCAGCAGAAAGAAATCTCCTCTTCACCTCCTTCAAAGCAAATCACCCAATAGTTCTAAACTCAAACCAACAGCACTTCCTTACATTCACAAGATTCCAGCCCCCTTAGACCTCATGAGAGAGCTCTATATATAGGAGTTTTGGAGAAAGGATGAGTCAGCTTGAAGCTGGCATGAAGCTGACTAGTGTCCTCTCTCACTTCAGTTATTCTTCAGTTCTTGAGTCCACTTGGAGGTTCTTGCTTCCACTTGGAGATCTAGACCCTCTTACTCATCACCAGTCGAATTCCCTGATCCAAGTGTCATTTTGGAAGCTTCCTGGGCATTGACACCTTGAGGAATGACTGTGCCACATGTCCCAACTCGCCCAGCGCAGGTAGCCTTCTTTGCAGTTGACATTCAGCGCAGGTAGACAGTGGAGCAGTTGACATTCAGCGCAGATGCTCAGTGGAGCAGTTGACATGATCCAAAATTGCCTTGTTTTTGAGTGTTTTCAGGTGGAGAACTTTTATTCAGTGCTGTGGTTTGCTGACCTTGTTCCTCTAGAGGTAGGAACAACATGTTTAGGGACTTTGGATCCCTTATATTATGGACATTTCATGCTTCATGCTGTAAGGCACAAAAATGTCTATAACACTGAATCATCTATTTTGGTAAGTACAGAGAATCTAGTTACTCCAACTATTTGTAGTACATCCGTTCCTCAAGAAGAAGTTTCATAATTACCTGAGGACATTAGCAATGATCCTAGTGAAATAGTAATCGAAGTTTTTCAACCACAAGTTGATCCTCAACTTGAAATTTTTCAACAAGAAAGTACTTCTAAACTTGAATTAGTTCAACCAGAAGTTAATCCAAATTGTATTCCAGTTCAAACAAAAGTTACATTTGAACTTGAAGTTGTTCAGGAACCTCTTACTGAAACTGTTGTTCATTTACCCGAACATTTGGACTTCGAATTTGAACATTCAAAAGTTGTTACTTTACCGGAAGATGATCAACCAGTTACCCCTCAGACATCAGTAACTATTGAAACTTCAACTTCACCAACACCAGAAATATTTTATAGACCTGACGGTGAAATTCTTCCACCAAGTTTGATTGCCATAGAGGAGGAATTGGAAGAATATTCCACACCTAGTACCTCGTTTCACTTTGGAACTAGGCTTTATCTTTACCGTAATACTCTTCATTCCTCTGCTTCATTTGGTCCTACTTCTTTTCAAGTACCTGTCGAATCTTTAGGACAACTTTTGGGTCAGTTAGCTATGACTGACAACCATCAACATCCCAGACTATATCATCTAATGTAGTTTTAGCAGAATCTTCTATTGTAACCTCTTCGATGTTTTTTACCACACCTGAGTCACACCTATATGGTGAATCGTCTGTCTCGGTTGGTTACCAATAATTGTCTAGAACCCACTTAGGGGTTGTTCTACACCATGGTCATCACCCATGTCCTCAACCGGAATTTTACCTGGTTCTTTTCTAATGGGAACTCAACAATTTGATCTTGCATATCAGTATCAAGATGGGTAGTCAAGATGGGACTACCATATGGTAATATCCCACAGTATTTAGGTCAGCCTGGAATTAGAGTTTGTCAATGGCAACCAAAAATTCCAGTTCAACCAAGGCTTGTGTATCCAACATAACCAATGCAAACTGTGTCATCTATTCCTACTACACCTGTTGTTACTACTGTACCACAGTCACAAGTTTAAACTGTTGTATCTCAATCGGTTCAAACTGATTCTTCTGCCTTGCAATCATAAGTTTCAAGTCAAGAAGTTCAAATTCCTCAAGTTGTTGTACAATAACCACTTGTTTTTGGAGTTCAAAAACAACCTCAGGTTAGTGTACCCTTATCTAGACTGACTCAACAACAACAACAACAACTGTTGAATCCACAATAGTTATACCACCAACAACAACAGTTGATTCAACAACTGTGGTAGCCTCAATTTCAACAACCCCAATTCCAACAGTTCCAACCCTAGTTTTTACTTGTTTCACAAGCTCAACTTAGTTTTGGTCAATCTCAAGCTTACCACGGTCCTGTTCAACAAGGCCTTGTAAGTTATGGACAACCACACATTCAACCTGGTTATCAACAACCACCTTATACTAGTTTTTTTCAACAACCATACGAAGGTTAACAAATGTAGATACCATATGTCGGTATGCAAAGACCTATTACCTAGGCAATTCCATCATATCCATACCAAGGTTAACAAATGTAGATGCTCTATGTCGGTATGCAAAGACCTATTGCCCAGGCAATTCCATCATATCCTGAGTATGCTCAAATTGACTTGAATCAACAGTTTCCATTTGTAGCAACTTTAGAATTACCAGATTTAAATCGGCTCACTAATGATCCAATATTTTATGCACCTTGGTGGCTGGTAATTCCACATAAGTTACCATCTGACATTCCGAAGTTTAACGGAAATCCTGGAGAAGACCCATCAAATCATGTTATGACCTTTCATTTTTGGTGTTCATATAACTCCTTAAATGACGATTCAGTTAGAATTTGTCTTTTCCAAAGAACACTTACTGGTCCAACTACTAAATGGTACATTGAATTACCAAGAGCTTCTTTCGATAACTTCAACACTTTAGCCACTACTTTTTTGACCCACTTTCAGTTACCTCTTAGATATGAGATTGGAATGGAACTCCTAACCAACTTTAAATAGACTACTGCTACCCATATATCAGATCATATTCATGAGTGGCGGGGTCTTCATCGAATGGTTAAGACACATGTTCCTGATCAACTTTTAGCCGAGTGGTTCATAAAATCCTTGTTGCCATCAATCACCGAGGATGTGGCAAAAGGTGGAGTTGTCACAGAAGAGCAAGTCAATGCTTGTTCCCAATACTTGGATTTGATTTACATACAATTTGGCATGCTTTATGATAAAATTCCCAATGTACCTCAACCAACTTTCACTGTTCCACCTCCTCCACAATCGAGTAAGGACTCTCATGCCGACGACGGTGTGATCGGTTCTTCAAACACAGAATCAGCAGGAAGACCATCTGGTCAAACTCTTGTTGTTTCCAATCAAACTACCAATGCATTATAAAATACTCTTGCCTCTGAGATTATTTCTGTGTCATTTGACAGAGGAAAAAATCCAAAGCAACTAGCAGGCAAGAAAAATGGGAAGAAAAAAAAGAAATAAGAAAATTCCCCTCCAAATAAATCATCTAATTCCTCTGCTTCGGCAACGAAACCTCGTTATCCATGTCTGATATGTAATGATGAGCATTATACAAGAGATTTTCCACATCACTCCGAGGTCTCTAAACTTTTAAAGAATTCAAACACATCAACAGTGTTGACTGATCTGTTTCCAACCCCAGAGACACATTTGGTTGCAACAGACCATGCTTCCACATCCCAAGTACTCATGTAATCCATCACAAAGCCACAAACCAAAGTTTTGGCATCAACAAGAAATAAAGATTATGGAAATCGATCGTCGTCAAATAATCAAGCCACTGATCAACCTAATCCTTCAACCTTGACTTCATCTAAAGTTGTTCCACCTATTGTACCTGAATTGACAATAAAACCACTAAAGGGAGTTGTGCACAAATCGACATTCAACCCTCAGGCTTGAGCAACTCAAAACTATAACAAACTAGAAGATCTTACTTAATCACCTTTTGCTATGTCGACATTCGAGGTGTTGCAAAACTGTCCCTCCCAGAAATAGGCTTTACTGTCAACAATAGGCAGAATAGATCCTACGGATTCAAATCTTGTGGTTTCTAACCATGCGGGATATTCATCATAGTTACCAACGCAATTAGCTTTCCTAATCCAAGTAAAACTTTCAATAAGAATGTTCACCAAACTACTATTGACGATGGGGCATCTACTTGCATTATGTCCATGAGCTGCTAGAAAACACTTGGTTCACCGCCATTGTCATGATCACCAACCACATTGAAAGCTTTTGATGGAAGAAAATATACTCCATGTGGGATTTTGAGTAACCTGCAAATTGAACTAGGGGGAAAAATGGTTACTATTGAAGTTGAGGTAGTTGACGGACCCCTCGATTACAATATTTGACTAGGAAGGCCTTGGGTATATGTTATGGTTGCTGTGGTTTCCATGTACTTTCGTACTGTTGCATTCCCTTTTAAGGGTGGAATCATAGTCATTGATCAACTAGCCTTATTTTCCAATAGTTCACAGGCTTCGGGAAGCATTCCGTTGGCACACGAACCCCCACTGTCACTTCAAAGTGTTGGAGTAGGTCTCTTTAAAGATCCTTCCCTAATGGACACTTTTACCCTCCCGTCACCATCTGATTTGGTGGAAGTGGCAAGATTAGAGACTTGCAATATGATTTCCTCCACCTCTTTTGATTTAAGGAGGATTTCCAACCAAGTTGAATTTGATAGTAATTTTGAGGTGTTGCCTTTAAGCCCCATTGAATTATCATAGAAATCAATCTTTCAGGCTTGTGCGGCAAACCCAAATCCGCACTCAACTTTTGTATGGGTAGATAGATCGTTAGAATATGGTACCTTTTCAGATCCTTTTTTCACGTATACATTCTACAGATGAAGGAATCATCCAATCAACGATGATAGGAAAGGAACCGTGGGGAGATTATCACCATCATTCCCACCTTCCAGATGGCATCAAAGATTATTCAAATGAACTAAACCACCCATCAATCGTTGATTTCTTGTCGAACTCCGTTAGAGTAGATACAATAGATTCTAAGCGTAATTTGTCAAACATAGAAGAAACAATTTCTATAAACATTTCGACCAAGCCTAACATTGTAGAGAACATTCATGTCCGCAAATCTTGTTCTCCATTGGAACTTGATAATTACCATGCTCTTTTTCATGAATTTAGAGATATTTTGCATGGTCTTACGAGGAGATGTCAGGAATTGACTCAAGCATTGTTGAACATGAGATTAAAATGTACCCTCATGTCAAATCAATACGAAAATGGCTTCGACCTGTTCATCCTAAGAAAGCCGTTGCCGTTAAAGTAGAGGTTGAAAAACTTTTGCGTGCTGGCTTCACTTTCCCTGTACCTCTTACTGACTGGGTATCTAACATTGTTCAAATTATGAAAAAACAAGGGACAATCCGAGTGTGTGTCGATTATAGGGATGTAAATCAAGCATGTCCAAAAGACAATTATATTACGCCCTTTATCGACCAAATTATTGGCGAATGTGTTGGATGTGAAATCTTTTCATTCTTGGATGGATTTTCTGGCTACAATCAAGTCAATATCCTCCCACAGGACCGATATAAAATAGCTTTTATTTGTTCGTGGGGCACATTTGCCTATCGAAAGTTACCTTTTGGTTTGAAGAATGCAGGGGCTACATTTCAAAGGGCAACGATTATGCCTTCCATGACATCATACACATTGTTCAACCTTATCTTGATGATTTACCTGCTCATTCATGAAAGCAGTCTAATCACTCGCAGCATTTGAGAGCAATATTTTTACGATGTCGACACTACAAGATAAGACTCATTCCACACAAGTGTGTGTTTTGTGTTGGCTCTGGTCAATTGCTTGGATTCGTAGTCTCAAAATATGGAATTCGAATCAATCCAATTAAGGTTCAGGCAATCCTTGACTTGCCTCCACCTTCAAACTTGTTACAGTTACAAAGACTTCAAGGGAAGGAAAACTTTCTAAGGAGGTTCATTCCAAACTATGCTGAGTTGGTTAAAGGTTTTACGTGTCTATTGAAGAAAGAGGTACCCTTCCATTGGGATCAGGTTGTGCAAGCTTCCTTTGACGCTCTTAAAGATTCCTTGATTAGAGCATCATTAATGTATGCCCCAAACTATCGAAAAGACTACTACCTGTATCTCACTGCTGCAGATACAACCATTGGTATGGTTTTAGTCCAAGAAGAAAGTGGAATTGAACATCCTATTTATTATTTGAGTCGTAATCTCAACGATACAGAAAGTAAGTATTCCTATGTCGAAAAGTTAGCTTTGGCAGCTGTTCAATATGTACAGAGATTTCGTCATTACATCCTCCTCCGTAAAACTACCATTATATCAGATTGCAACCCTATGACATACATTTTGTCACATCAAGTGCTGGGGGAAAATATTCAAAATGGATAGTAATTTTGCAGGAGTTTGATTTGGTGTTCATCAAATCTAAATCAAAGAAATCTCTTGTCTTCGCTGAGTTACTTTGCGACCTTCCCTCATCTTCCAATGATTTAACATCAGAAGCATCAATCTTAGATGAGTCTTTGTTTCTTATCTCGTCAAGTGATCGATGATATAGAGATATACTGGTGTATCTCCAAACCTAAGATTTTCGGCCTAATACCTCTCGCTTTGAACAACAACGTACTTGATACCAAGCCAAATATTATTTGATCATTGGTGATACACTTTATCGTCGTGGTGTCGATACAATTTTACGTAGGTGCCTCACTCATGAGGAAGCTGAAAAAGCTTTGAATGAATGTCATTCAGGTGCTTGTGGTGGACATTTATCTGGTTATGCTACCGCGCAGAGAATTCTCCATGTTGGTTACTTCTGGCCAACCATATTCAAAGATTGCATTATTGCTGTCAGAAGTTGCCATGCTTGCTAGATATTTGACCGAAAAACCAGATTACCACCTGCATCACTGAATCTAGTTGTTGCTGTTGGCCCATTCACCAAATGGGGCATTGACTTTGTGACATGTAACCCCACCTTAGCTGAGGGGCATGGGTATATTATAGTCGCCATTGACTATTTTACCAAATGGGCCGAGGTGATGCCAACATTGAACAACAGTGGCGAAACGACTGCTTTATTTTTCTTCAACCATGTGGTTGCCAAATTTGGTGTACCACAAGCCATAGTTACAGATCATGGATCGCATTTTCGCAGTCACATGATGGTTGAATTGGCCGCCAAGTTAGGACTGTCACATGATAGTTCTACTCCATACTACTCGCAAACTAATGGATAAGTTGAGGCTATCAACAAAGTCCTTAAGCGCATGTTACAAAGAATGATTGGAGTTTATAAAAGAAATTGGCATTTAATCCTGTACTTGGCTCTGTGGGCATATCGAACCTCGATGAGAAATGCAACCGGATTTACACCCTTTCAATTGGTGTATGGTTTGGAAGAAATCTTACCAATCCAATGTGAAATCTCGTCTCTCAAATTCACGATTGACTTGCTACTCGACACTTCTGAAGAAGAAGTGCGTTTCTTGGAGTCAATCCATCTGGATGAAACCCATCGTGATGCCGCATTATCTAACAAAGTCCACAAGAAACATATTAAGGCACAATATGATAAAATGTCAAGCCTCGTGTCTTCTCAGAAGGTGACCTGGTCTTACTTTACGATCAAGAGTCTGATAAAATTGGCATAGGAAAATTTGAACCGCTTTGGATGGGCCCTTATATTGTTAAGCGTGTTTTGACAAAAGGTGCCTACGAGTTAGTGGAATATGATGGGATTCCATTGTCACAGCCCTGAAATGGGTTGTACCTTAAACGTTACTATGCTTAGTTAAGTGTAGTAAAAATCACTATATATATGCTTTGATTGGAAGTGTGTGTGTGTTTCTTTTAGAGTTCTTATTTGGTTAAGTAATCCACTTTACATTTGTTGTAGATGTTGAATTTTTCAGAACCATTTGTTGGTTATGCCGATGGGGCTAGTCGTAGTATGCAGAATCTATCCTCTACAACATGGGCCATTTTCTCTCCAAGCGACGTGTTAGTAAGTTTTAGAGGGATTTGTATTGGTCGATCGACAAACAACATCGCTAATTATAGTGTGCTCATTGAACTTCTACCTGATGCCATTTCACTTGGCATACGCTGAATCATCATTAGGCTAGACTCACAGCTCGTTGTACTACAACTTACTGGCATTTATACCGTCCGTAATCTAGCAATTCATTGCATGTTCCTTAGAGTTCGTATTTTGGAAAGGTATTTTGAGTTTATTCAATATCAACATATTTCCAAAAATATAAACACATTAACTGGTTCTCTAAAAAATTATGTGTTAAATAGACATTTGCGACATATGTAAAGTAAATATTTTCAATTCACATCATCAGTTGAATAGGATTGCATCACTTAACCATAATAAAACTCTGAAAGTAAAATAGATAGTTGTTTTAAAAGTTTTTACAAATAGTTTGTATCCAAGACAAAAATTGGTCATTTGACCCAAAAACTCAAAATGTATGCAAAAAATATCTAAGTAAACTAGTGGTGCTCATGGTAATAAGTCACAACCTGTGCTATCATGCATAAAAGTCTCATCCAATGACTCGCCACACTAATGGTGTGGCACTACAATCACATAGGCAACTCCTGAATCTGGACATTCGGAATGCCTAGGGTCAAACCCTCTATGTGGTTTTGTAGCTCAACCAATGTCTAGGCTAAATCTAAGTCTCAGAGAACTGCTCTGCCAACAGGTCTCTGTGCTGGCCCACCTACCTCTTATTGGTGCCCCATAGGTCGAATAGGTCCAACATTTTCATACATAAAAATGATTTTGTTTAGTCTTGGAGTTAATAAAAAACACAAAAAACATAGAAACTTTAAAAATAAAAAACACTTTGGTCAAACAATTTACCGATAGCACCCCACTGTGCTCCAACAGGTAACATCAAGTCTGGATCACCACAAAAATCCATTCTTGAATATGGATATTCTGTGATGTCCATATCTTGTCAATCAAACCACTCAAAGAATGCAGGGGTAAATGAGATCAATGACTGACCAACATGCCTAGCCATAAGATCTACCCATCTCTGCATCCGTGGATCCCTAGGTCCAGATACACCCAATGAAACAAGTTGTGGTTGCATAAGTGGAATTCTCTCCAAGGTGAAAGAAATCAGGATCGACCCATAGCCAAAGTTCTTTGTCTTTCCACTTTTCACCTTGATCATTTGTTCTTTCGCAGATGAAAGTACTGCCTCACACCAGTTGAACACTTTTGGCTCTAAACACTCTAAAGCATACTACATGTATGATCTGTTTGCCAAGTGTAGTGTCGCGTTGCCAGCCAATTTGTCAATGGTAAAGTGGATCGAACTCAATGGTAAATCACTAAAATCCCTGATGTTAATATTTCCATCTCTTCTAGGTTGTGCACCTTCCTGGCAGAAATTTCGTATGTAGTCTCTCACTGATTCACCTCCTTTGGTAAATCCAGATAGAGAGATGGGGGCACCTCGCCTCGACAGTCTAGTCAGAAAGTAGATGTCATCCATGGTAAATGGGATCAATTTGTCCCTAATGTGAAAGGCCTGATCAATAGGATCCCATGAACGAACAAGGAACTGTAAAAGCTCAATCTACTACCACATGCTGGAGAGTCAGAAATACTTAAGTAGCTTGCAATTCCTTAGGGCCTCAACTGTACCCTGAGCAATCATATCTTGTTCTTCTTGCTCTCATCCTCTCCATATAATCACCATTTTGATCCAATGAATGTTTGCAATACAACCATTAGACAAATTAGGATCATTTTCTTGCAAAAAATAGAGAAAAATTTGGGAGAAATTAGCTATGTAAATTTGGGTTTTGCACCTAGCGCACCCCTGCCTTAGAGACAGTGTGCTGTGATGCATGAAGCTTTCTAGGTGTGTGCAATGTAGTGCACCTTTCGGTTTGAAAGGGTGTGCTGATTCTAGAGTTCAAAATTGAAACCTTAGGGGCCTAAAAAACTCAAATATTTTGCCTGAAACTGAGAATGAATGGAATGAAATGAAAGAGAATAGAGATAGCTCCTACCTAGTCTGGATGGCACGAAGAATGGTCCATTGAATCCTCTGCAATCAGTTGGTGAACTTCGAGGTAAAAACTACTCTGGAGTACCAAAATCAAAGGGTAAAAGTGAAATGGTAAAACTTGTTTTTATGTTTATTTCTTGCACATTAATCGAGTAAACATTAGTTTTTATTCATTTTATCCATGAAACAGGTATTTTTAATTTATCTTGATGGTGTTTTGAACAGGTTTAACAACTGAAATGTAGAATTCAATGTGATCAAATGTAAATTGAACATCTTTGACCACAAAGCAAACTTTTATCTCTTTTTTGAGCTTTGTTAAAAATGAAAAAGGAACCCCCTTGGAGTCCTCTTTAAGTTCTTTTCGGACTCTCTAAACATGAAAATATGGTTGAGCACTTGTCTTTTCTAGCTCGTTAAAGGATAGGAAACGATATCTCTCTTGTATTATTTTATGATTTTTCAGACTTGAGAGATTAACTTACGAAAAATAACTTCTGGAGTTTTCTTTTTGTCCCTTCTCAAACTCCCTAAACATGAAAAGGACCGAGTTATCTTTGTCGTTAAACTCGTTAAAAACATGAAATAGTGGCAAACTTGTCCATCTAGAAAAGACCAAGTTTCACATTTGCTAGACTCGTTAAAGCATCAAATAGCGATGTATTCACCCGAAGGGTGAAATTATACAACAAGCGTATGTTATCTTCCTCAAGTTTGATTAAAAATAAAGAGGTACTGGTCAACAATGACTAGGGAAAATTGGAAAAAGGGGAAAACACTTTATGGTAGCAAGTTGATCTTGAACATGACACTTTCACCTCATCATCGTGGCTATGTGGGTTGGGTCATTTAGCTTGATGGTTATCACACCATTGGTCTATCATACCATCCATTACTTTGCTATGGGTCAATGCTACCAATTCATCTTAGTGTCGTCGACATGTTCAAGAGAAGTCATTCAGTTCAAACTTCACCCTTTGAAATACCGTAAACCTTCATTTTTCATGACTGCCATTCCTGAACCTTCTGCCATCAGTTGATTTTTCATCTCCAAAATCATTTACCTCATTTCATGTCATTGATGTGGGATACATCAAGGCCCTCCTGCGATGAGTCACTTCTTGTCGAAATCAGCACATCATCCAAGAAGTCGACTTAGAAACACCCATTTAGTACCTTGAGGCTTGGATACATCAATGGTAGGTTTCTCGCTTCCGGTGATAGGTTGACATCACTAGCCTTTAACTGAAAGACTTTGTATGGTGTTCGAATTCAAATCATTTATTCACACCATGAAAAAAGCATTGTAGTACCTTGAGGGTCATTATCATTATTGGTGATTCCTCTCGCATTTGTTAACGACTTACATCATTGGTTGGTAATCAGATGATGTCTTTCAATGTTCAACTTCAGATCATCTATTCACATGGTTAGACTTATACTTGAGAAAAATATTGAACGAGATTGAAGACCCCAAATCTAGTTTCATCCATCTGGGCTGCGATGTTTTCAGGAGTACTAAATCAAATGTATAATGGACTTACATTCATGGTCATCCATTCATGGGTCTATATCTGTAGATGACTATATTTGTACATGTAATGAAATTTTATAAGCTGAGCATGGGTATGCCTTCCCTTAGCAAGTTCATGAAAAAAATCAAATTATCATGATATATGTATTGTAATTGATGTAGGTCACCTTCCGCTTTGAAACCTCCTCTCCACATGATAAAGCATTTCAATCGACATAAATATTTACGACTTCATGCTTTAGGGGGCAATTGTTATAGATCCATTTGGGCACATCAACCCCAACCTACTGATTAGTACTATTAGGGCCCATCAAACCCTAATTCAGTTGTTACATTCCCTAAATAAGTCAACCATCAGAATGCCTAGCTTCCTAAGAAGTTTCATGACTGAAATCATCCAGGAACTGTCTCTAAGAAGATCAGTGCAGGCAAGCCTTCATTAGAGTGCGCTGCAATGCAGACCATACATTGATAGGGTGCTACGAAGCACACTTGAGCCATCTTTGGCCTGTGCTGGGCGAATTTGAGTGAAATTGCATTGGGGTTTGGGAATATTCTTATCCATTGGATGCATCAAGGAGTTTCCCAAGTTTATCTACTCCTTTGAGCTCATATTTGGATGAAGAAGGGAGTTAAGGAACATCAATCCCTTTATCCCTTCCTCCATGGAACTAAATTCTAATTTTGGGAGGGAATTCATTATCACCATTTATGGCATAACTTCCTTCATTCACCTATAAAAAGACCACTCATCTAAGTGATCAGGGGCTGGTAATCATTGAATTATAGGGAGATGTTGTTAGTATGAGACTTGAATTGATTCCAAGTATTGTAATGATGTCAAAATGTCTTGCTTTTTATGAGGAGTAGATGGGATTGAACTAGAGGAGTGATGCTGAATTGAGAAAATTGGGTTGTAACTCTTCCTTTTACTAATAAAGCGTTCAAAGCTTTTTCCATATGCTTGTGTTATTCATTTATGCTTCCATATGTGTATCATGTACTTGATTCCATGCTATTTTTAATCAATAGATCATTATCGTATGCTTTGATCGGTTTTTGTCTTCTGTCTATGTGCAGGTACTCTTCAAGCGAATTAAGTACGAAGAGGAGCGACAGAGTTGGTCAAAGGAGATAAGGAGTAAGCGAAAGCTACAGGTAGGCTTATTTACCTCTTATTTAATCTATTGATCATAGAAAAAGTAGAGAATTATTTGCACTATTGTTCTAGACTTAGCTACCAGTCTAGGGGTTTAAGCATTTATCCATAGACACTAAAACTTCCAAAACAAATGGTCAAAAAGTTAGTTTTAGTAGAGAGGGTTGGACCTCTCGAAGATGAGTTTTACTTCATTATTGTAATATTTAGCAAATTTCCTTATTTTAGACTAAGGCTAAGTTGTTAGCATAGGTGTGTAATAGAGCTTAAAGATAGAGATTTGATTGTTAGAGTGATCAAATAGAGATCAAGTTGTTAGTGAAGTTAGAATAGAGTTTGACTTATAAAAAAAAGAAAATGTAATGGACAAATATTACCCGAGCTGAGATGATAGAGGTTTGAGTGAAAGGTGAGAGTTTGAGTGTTAGAGAGGGTTTGAGATTGAGACAAAGGTCAATATATTGCTGTAGTTGAGCCAAGAGGGCCAAGACTCTGTAACATATATTATATTAATGAAATTTATTTAGTGTGTATTTGTAGTATTCTTGGTGTGGACTCTCGTTTAATCTGTGTATCTACGTTCAGGCAGTTAACCGGGTATTTCCTTTATTTTCACGCCTTAAACGAAAATCTCAGTGTTTAACATATTTTCTCATAAATCGTGGTTATTTTGTGTTAAGGGTTAATTTTACGATTAAAAGCTAAAAGCCTTGATTAAGCACTTTGTTAAGTATTGAGTTAATGCTAAAAGCAGGTTTTAAACTTGATATACTCAGCACTTTGTTTCAAGGCACAATACTTGCTAAGTTTTGCAATGCAAGCTAAGTGGGCTTGATAAAAACTCCACAGGAAGAGGAGTTCATGGGTTCCTTCCTGGTTAAAGCAAGTGAATTGATGCTATGTGATTCGTTCTCCACATTTCGGAGCAGACAAAGAGCTGTAAGTTACGGTATTTCTTAGGTTGGAGTGGTTATCAGACAAAGAGCTATAAGTGGTATCCACTACTACCAGGTGACATGTAGCACTCGGTGGAGAGAGAAAACCACCTTATCGGGCGGGTATTCTCCGTGCAAGTGGTTCACCTGATATCCTCGTGAACCATTGGATCTAGCACGCAGTTGATCGACGGTGGAGGATCAACGGACTGTTTGGTTGATCGGGTTGAGTGTTGATCATTAGATCGGATAGTGAAGAGATCTACGGTGTGGATTGAAGCATTGTTTATAAAGTGAAAGTTAACATGGGACCGAAGTTTTAAATAAAAAGTAGGGACGCTCCATGTAAATCTAGCCATGAATAGAATTTGCTGAGAGCACCGCATTGGTTCTAAAGTAACCAATATTCTATCTGAAGGCATAACCTTGTTTTCACCAACCTGCTACGTCATTGGCCCTTTCGGCATCAGCTAGTGGAGTGCGGACTGAAGTCTCACCTGAGGCAGTATGGGGGGATGATGGAACCAAGTTTCCTCATCCTCGAGATGTCTGAGGTGTTGATTTAGTCCAACTGTGCCTACCTTCGGCCATTGTTCTGACTTACGATACCTTTGCAATATGCTATAATTGTCCTTTGTTTAACCCTAACCAAGGGCTGAGGTGATTTCGCACTACTATGGCAGTGATCTGCGCTATTTCCCCAAGTTACACCGCGTATCCTACTTATCCTCTTATAGATGTTAGTCAACTTCACGTAAACAGATACTTTAACTCACATTCACTTAATCTACATAGTTATATATGTTCGCAATAGAAATGCAATTTATACCCAATATATTTGATGCAGGAAATAGGAAATAAATACAGAGAATTGATCTAAAACTTCTCTTTATTAATGCTTCAATAGTTACAGACTCGACTTGCCCTACACACTCAGTTGCAGAGGTCTACGCACTCAGCCGCTGACTACTAGGCCTCTGCACACTCATCTACAGAGCCTTCTCCTACTCTACGACCCAAAACTAGACTTTTCACTTAAATACGACTCAACTCTTCATTCTTAGACTTCTTAGATTGATCCTTTTACAACTTAGAGCCTCGCTTTACTTATACAATCCCATGGTCCACAAACCATGGGTAGATCTCTATAGCCGACCTTAGATTACAAAATTGAGGGCGGATAACCCAATGACTCATCTACAAGCGTGCTCTGCAACCACAAAATCTGGAGTCTTTACATCGGATTTACAACTTTTAACAAAAATATGGGCTCTAAGCCCCAAAACATTCCATGGGGGATCTCGCACCCAACAAGCCCCCAACACAAACATCGTGACTCGCCCTCGAGTCACTCTGTCGGTGCAGAGATATTTGTGCAAAGACCTCCCAACTCTGCCTGGACTACTGCAAGATCGACAACGCACTAAGCGACTGCGTGCTGTAATTCCTGGACGCACTGTTCAGAGACCACTGTAGCTGAACTGCTTCCCTGAATCTGTTCCTATGTCCATTGTATTTTCGCGAGCTTTGATTCAATAGAGTATGTAATGATGAAAACCTCGTCAATCCATGGTTATACGTGTGCCTTCAAAATGGCTTCCTTGTGCCAAGCAACATCTACTTGTTCCTTGAGTGCTTTTGCCTGCTCCATCCACACGAGCCTCCGTGTAAGGGCCACCATCTGCGCGGTCCCTTTTACTTCATCATATTTTTGTTGTAGCTCGCGTGCCTCTGTTTCTAAGCGTTGTATGTTCGAGTCCTCCTGTAAAGTAGTGAGAACCTCGAATGACTCTTCAAATAGCTTGGTGCGGTCTTTCACTACATTGTTGACCTCCACTATGGCTGCTATGATCACACTGGCACGCTATTCATTAACCTCTAGAGGGGTTGAAGGTTGCGCCTTCAACTGTAGTTCGACTATCTGAAGGTTCAGCTCTAGTTGAACCTTGGCCATCTTTTCATTAGCCTCACGCACCCCTGCTACTAGTTTCCGGATGTGCACCTCCGCTGGTTCCTCTGCTTGGATGACCAGATTTGGACCATCTGGTAGGCTTTGTCGACCACCTACACAATTTTCCGGTTCTGAGCCATGACCTCGTCGCACTATAGGCTCAACTGTTCGATTTTGATGCTGCTCACTCATGGCCTGGAGTGTGTGACCCACCCTGGCTCACAGTTCTGTAATCACTCCGTCCTGGAAAACATAGAGCATCTCCCGAGGGAGCACAACCATGTTTATCCCAACTCCCTTCAGCGCATTGACCATAGGCTTGTTGGCCTTATTTTTTGTAACCAGTGATCCTTCTAGAAACACTATAGTGTTGGTCATGCGAGTGGGCAACATTTCTTCTGCCGCGGCCATACCTACTGCGATTTTGGTTGACAGAGTACCAGCCTGTGGAGTGTGCACCTACAACTCCTGTATCTGCGCCCGGAGGGACCCCAACACCATCTGGTTTTTCTCCACGAACTGTTGGAGGGCCTCCATGGTGATGTTGCACAACGTCTCCCCAAGGTCATGGATATCCCTCTCAGTGAGGGTGATCAGGTTGAAAGAAGTCTTTGAGGCCTTTGACTTCTTCTGTAGCCCCACTTGCTCTCTTGGGTGCTGTTGCTTTAACTGTGTGGATGCTGTCTGTGGGTCCACGCCACCTTCCTCTGTTTCTATCTCCTGTTCAGGCGAAGGTGACTTTTCTACCTCACGCTCCTTCTTAGCTACCTTTTTCTGCTCTTCTGTTGCCTTAGTAGCAACCGGCACCTCCTGTACCTTGGCTGCTACTGCTTCATTCATTCTCTTCTCTGGAAACTACACCATTCGTAGTTTTGCCTCCTCCTTCTTCCTCTTTGCAGCGAACTTCTCTGCTTCCATCACGGAGCTGGTGGGAGCATGCCACTCCGACGGCCATGACTTAAGGATGATGAATATGACATCATCGTTCACTAGATAAGGGAGGTCGTTCCAAGTCTTCATGGGGTCCTTGCATGCCTTGATGTATACATGAAGAAAGTCTGCCTTGAACTTCGCAAAGCTCTGCAGACTATTATAAAAAAAGGGCAATAATCATGGCTTGCGGTTAATGCCCATTCTAATGTTCATCTCCATGAACAACCATAATTTTTTGTCTCTAATCCTTTGTGCATCTTTAGTTTTCCACAGTGAAGCGTACTTCACTACCTCCAGAAGATCCTACGTAATCGTTGGGAACTGGCTGTCCTCGAGCAATTCCCAAGCCACCAACACTATGGATAATAGAAGCCACGAATAGTGGAAAGTCTTCCCCTACTCATGCGCCTCGTGGCAGTTTTCCAGGAACTATCTGCACAAGTAATCTGCCTAATTAAACTAGACACTCTCTGCACACTATGCAGCAAGTGCAACCATCGACGTGGCACCTCATTCGCACAACACTTCTGCATAACTTTTCTAGCCAATATCTACCTCGCTACTTTAAGCACAACTTTATTGATACTAGAGATCGCGTACCCTCTCTTTTTCTTCTCCAGCTTGAACTTCTTCTTCATGGCCTCCACGATGGAAAAATCATCACTTTTACCCTCAAATATTTTCGTTGGATTTTTCCCTTTGCAAGGGATTCGGGTAATTCTGTTAATCAGATGATCCATGATGGGTATGGGCTCCTCCAACCACAAAAACCTCATTCACCAGGCAGAGAAACTTCCTGATGACAAAAATAGTTACTGGGGTGTGATGGTAATGCGGCACCCAGAGCGGGTTTAACAATCCTACTTTCTCTACTCCTCGTAACCACTTGTGCGGCTCCAACTCTATACTTCTGTTATCACTCAGGTTTTTCCCTAGGAAAATTCTAAGGAGGGAATACGGCCGAGGTAACCACTAACCAGTTTTTTAGCTGTAGATTCTAGCCAATCTGCAACCAGAGAGGGCTCTCTCTTTATGATTTAGCTTTGTTTTGCTATATGTTAGGCTAGTTATGAGGCTCAAGTATTTGATTGATGTTTGGAAGGTGACATTCAATAGAACAGGGCTGCAATATAAGAGAAGTTTAGACCATTGGGTTAATGGAGTCTAATGAAGATAAACTTCTGGTTATGGTTTCTTTGACAAAGGAGGAACTACAGAGCAAGATAATTAAACATGGAACAATTTTCAAGCTGGACTAAAAATGAAATGGAGTCAGGGAATGAAGGGAAATCAAGAATCTTTCATTATGCTAACAGAGGGAAAGTGGGTAAATACTACCAAGGAGCAGTTAAGAATTCCTTAAATGTATTCAGGGTGCAAGAACCAGGGAGAAAGGAGCAGTCAAGAATTCCTGCTTATGCTAGTCCTGTAGAAAACATAAAAAATGAAAGGAATTGAACACAGAGTACAACAAAGTGAATTCTGGGTTATTCTTTTTTCCTGCAATTTAGAACATGATATTTAGATGATATATAAAACACATATACAGTAAAACAAGAGTAAAGAAGACTTATTGATCCATGAGGTAACACGAGAATTCTGTAACATATTCTTCTGCCATTAATTCCATAACTAGCAAGTTCACCAGCAAAGCATTCCAGCAATCTTTATTTCAGAAGAGTTCTCAAAATTTACAGCGCAGGTCCAGAATGATTCACCAACCAACCCCCAATACATCTCCAGGGGAGGTATTTATACAAAAAGAGTTACAAAATATCTCCTAGGGAAAATATCCAACAACAAATTTATCCATCTACTTCTTCAAAGGCAATAAATGACATTGAAAACAGAGCGTAATCAATGTAGGAGTAACTTCGCTGTACTGGCTGCTTTTGGTGGTCTGATATATTTGACTTTTAAACTCAACAAGTTGGCTGGTAGCTGTCTCTTTGATTTGCGTTCCTGAGTTGCTGTCCCGACCCTGTCATCTATGCCCAAATACACTTTAATGCGTTCTGCCATGCCTTCCTTTTTCTGTTGTTTTCATTCTCATGATGTATGGCATGTATACTGAATTTGATTAAATGCAGATGATCAAAAGAAAGAAAACCAAAAATACCTTGGTAAAACCTGTAACATGCCCTGCCACCATCGGTCTGTTGGAAATTGGTGCCTTTGTAGTTTTATTAATGTTTCATCAGCTTCAGTATACCTGTAGTAATTGGGCTGGACTTCAAAAAGATGTGTTATCTCATGCTCAATGTAGAACATATTTTCCAATTTATCATATAAGCTCTGTCCAGAGGGAGGTACTATGTCTTCTGAAGAGCTTGATGATGCTGTGATCTGATTGGTGACAAATGTATTTACCCTGTGTGCATATTGTTCATGTGTCAACAGTATTTGATTGCTGGTCAATACGCTGGGTAACCCTTTTCTCTGCAAGACTACGAACTTCTCTGTAAAGGCATTTATTTCTCTCTGCATTTCTTGGCACTTTCTTTCCAAGTTTTGTACAAAATTCCTCATGGTCAACACCTTTTTCACTGTCAAAATGGTATTTGTTCTGTCCCTGATATCCAGGGCTGCTAGTTGTTCCCTGGTATGAGTATTCAAAAAATGAATTAGTTTACTGGCCTGCTCAGGCATGTTTCCCAATAATGTCTTGGTCTTTTGAATCTCAACTTGAGCTATTTCTATCAATTCAATTTGCTCATGGATTGTTTGAATTGATCTCCATTGATCAGTGATGGACTGGCTGATTTTAGTCCACAAAATTGTTTGATTTCTGCCAGAGTTTTATGAAGAGTGAGGTCTTTCTCCAAGGATTTTACCTTGTTTTCCAAGGCCTTTACCTCTCTGGTTTTTTCTGCTACAATTATCTTGGATTTATCATAATTCACCTCTAGCTTGGCTAGTTTTTCTTTGGCTTCCTTTAGCTCTGCCATTTGGAGTTTTAAGGCCTTAATTTCCTTCATCATATCTTCCATGCTCAGGCTGGTGTCTGATACTATTGTTGTTGCTGCTATAGTTGTTGCTGAAGCTGAGGTACCTGCTGTTGATGTTGGGACAATGGGAGGGACTGCTGCAGTAGTTGTAGGAGGAGCTGTTGTGCTTATTGGAGCTGTTTCTGTTGGCTGGGAGGACAATTCTCCTTGTTTTCCTTGTAATGATATCTCCAATGCCTTCTCTGTTTCTGCCAGTCTCTCATTCATCCTCATTAGCAAACTCACCATGTCCTCCTCTTCTTTCTGTTGTGCAACTTCTGTGGTTTGAGGGTGCATTGTAATTGGCAGCTTGAGCTGTTTCCTGAGAGATACAATATCTTCTTCTTTCTTTTTTATTAAGGCCTGTATACCCTTGGGATCCTTGGGATCATGTACTAGCTCAATGATAATTTCCTCCAAGGATTTGATCCTGTTATCCTTGGCTAATGAGGAGACCTTTTCCAATTCCAATTGGGCAGAAGTATTATGTAGTGAATTTTTCAGTTTGTGAGCCAATAACGCTTTGTCTGCCAAGGTGGAGTACAACATTTCTCTGGTTTGTTTATGTAATTCAATCTGGTCCATTCGGTGGATGTCTTTAGAGAGGACTTCCAGATTCGTCTTGATATAATCAGCAGCTAACTGTGGCTGCTGCATTGTGGGCCTGAAGTGACTTAGGGTCATTCTCCCTTCCTGAATATCATAGGCTTCCATTAGCCTTTGTTGATTTGTGGGGGCCATTCTCAGCAAATGATTGTAAAGTAGGAACCTTACTGGCTCATTTCTAGCTTTTATTTCAGTAAATGTGTTGTGGGGAAAAATGCCTATGCAGGACGATCCTATCCACCTAAGGTGTGACAGTGCCTTAGCAACAAACAGAGACAGCTATTCTGGTTTCTTCCTTTATGAAATGTGAAAGAAGAGAGATCAATGGACTTACCGATGTCTTCCATTTGTCCTTCGATCCAGATCCTCTTCTCTTTGGGTGTTCACAGCTACTTGCCTCCTCGCTCGCCCAAGAGAACAGCTACTTGATTCCTGCGAGATCACAAGAGAACAGCTACTTGCGATAAGAGAACAACTACTTGCGACAAGAGAAGAACACAACACAAAGGCAAATATACATATTCATAAATGATTCAGGATTAGAAATAAATGAAATACACTAATGCAATCATACATCAAGAAAACATCAGCATATAGGAGAAACCAAGATAGCTTTATTGATGAATAACAAGGTTCAGGAAGAGATACAACCCAGAGGGCTCCAATCCAGCATCTCCTTCCCAGCAAATGGAATTCCTATCTTTAGCCCCTTCAAAGCATTAAGCACCCAATAGTTCCAGTCTCAAACCAATAGCAATTCTTTGCAATAACAAAATTCCAGCCTCTAGATCTCATGGAGGAGAGATCCATATATAGATGTTTGGAGAGAGGATGAGTCAGCTTGAGATCTGACTAGTGTCCTCTCCCTCTGTCAGTTCTTGAGTCCACTTGGAGGTTCTTGCTTCCACTTGGAGTTTTGGAACCTCTTACTCATCACCAGTCGAATTCCCTGAAGCAAGTGTCATTTTGGAAGCTTCCTGGGTTTTGACACCTTGAGAAATGAGCCTGCCACTTGTCCACTCTCGTTTAGCGCAGGTAGCCTTTGTTCCAGTTGACATTCAACGCAGGTAGCCAGTGTTGGCTTTGACATTCAGCGCAGACAGCTAGTGTAGCCACTGAAATGATCCTGAATTGACTTGTTTTGAGCAGTTTTCAGGTGGAGAACTTCTGTGAATTGCTATAGTTTGTTAGCCTTGTTCCTCTAGGGGTAGGAACAACATGTTTAGGGACTTTGGATCCCTTAGATTATGGACATTTCATGCTCAATGCTGTAAGGCACAAAAATGTCTATAACAGTTGCCCCCTAAAGTATGAGGCTATTTATCGGGTGAAATGCTTTATCCGGGGGATCCGAAGTTCATCCAATGCTGGGAGGAGACCTGTAATACAATACAATACAATACATTATTTTTCATGCTGCTTTCATGATCTAGCTGAGGCGGGCATTCCCATGCTCAGCTTTATAAATTCATTTTTTTGTACATAGAACAGACAATCGTCTGATGGTAGACTGATAATTTTGATGAAATTATCATCCTTTGAGTAGGATGATTATCTGCTGCAATGATGTACATGTCAATGTCTTTATCTTTCCTGAATATATATCGCAGCTCGGATGGATGAAACTAGATCCGGGGTCTTCAAACTTGTTCGATCTTCACTCTAAGTACAAGTCGATCCATGTGAGAATTGTTCTGAAGTCGAACATGGAAAGACATCGCTTGATTACCGGTCAATGATGTAAACCGTTAACAAGCGCGAGAGGAATCACCGATAATGATAATGACCCTCAAGGTACTGCAGTACAATTCACATGGTGTGAATAGAGGATTTGGCGTCGAACACCACGCAAAATCTTTCGGTCGAAGGTCATTGATGTATACCTGTCGCCGGAAGTGAGAAACTTGCCATTGTGGCATGCAAGCTTCAAAGTACTGAAGGGGGTGTTCCTAGATCGACTTCCTGGATAATGAGATGATGTCGACAGGAAGCGATCCGTCAAAGGATGGCCTTAATGAATCCCACATCAGTGACACGGAATGGAGCTAATGATTTTAATAGAGGTGAAAACGATCTGCGACATATGATTCAGGGTGGCGGTCATGAAAGGATGAAAGATGATGTATGGCAGTGGATGGGACACGGTTGACTTTTTCTGAACGACTTCTCTTGAACATATGGCGACACTGATGCGATGGATTGGTAGCATTACCCCAAATATGGATGGTATGGCGAGACCATGGATGTGACCGGTGAATGAAACAACCCAACCCGATTGTGGTACGGAGGAAAAGTGTCATGTTCAAGAGCGACTTGCTACCATCAAAGTTTTCTTTAGTTTCTCCCAATTTTTCCCCAGTCATTGCTGACCAGTACCTCTTTATTTTTGTCAAGCTTGAGGAGGATAACATATGCTTGTTCTATAACCTGCCCTTCGGGCAAGCCCATCGCTATGTTTTAACGAGCCTAGCGATAGTGAAACTCGTTCTCGTCTAAAGACAAGTTTGTCGCTATTCAATGATTTTAACGAGTCTAATGACAAGGATAACTCGGTTCTTTTCATTTTTAGAGAGTCTGAAAAGATACATAAAGTCAACTCCAAAATTCCTTTTTCGTCATCTAATCCCTTAAGTCCGAAAAAGTATAAAACAATACAGAAGGGATGAGTTTTCGATAGTTTTAACGAGCCAAATAAAACAAGCGCTCGATCTTTTTGTGCAATAATCCCTCGGGTCCAAAAAGATTGAAATCTAGAGGAGGGATAGCTCTTCCGGTCACTTTAACGAGCTGGAAGGCCAAAACTCGGCAATCTTTTCATATTTTACGAGTCAGATGAAAAGAGCTTAAAGAAGACTCATCTTTTGAGGAACGAGTGATAAACAGGGATAGCAACTGATTCCAGGTACAGGTTGGAACTTTCCAATCACGGCAGTGTCACAAGGATGGCTAGGTGAAATCACTCTTCGCAGCTGTTCCTCAAAATAGGTAAACAATCATATGGAGGTGAACGATCGACCAAATGAAAAATGGAGGTGACAGGTGCAAACACGACCAAGGCTTTAATTGCTGATGGTATAACATTCACAACGGTTATTTACTGGGATAGTTCATTTTTTTTTAACGAGCTTAAACGCGGGTGGAAACATTTGCTCGATCTTATGTTTATTTTTTAACAAGCATGAACTATGTGCTAAAACTGCTCGGATCTTGCATTTATTTTTTAACGAGCATGAACTTTATGCTAAAACTGCTCGAATACCCAGTCATATGATAAGAGTGTCTCATCAAGATTCTATTTTTTATGGAGCTTCATCTCACTAAGCTTTGCTCCTTATCCTTTCTTTATGCAAGTTAGGAAACGGCTAATCCCAAAAACAGATAAATAATCGCTCTTTTCTTGCACTCCAAAAGGTTTGCATGCCCCCAGGTATAAAGTACGATTTCAAGGTTACCTCTACTTCTCTTCCTTCAAAACAATTGTTTTAAAGAGAGAGACTTCACCTCTTTCAGGTTACCCAAAGATTGTCTCGTTAATCTTTCAAACAAAACACTTCCTCAGCAATATCTACCGAAATAGACAAAGGTGAGAGACGATGCCCGTCAACTCACATAAATTTGACAAAAGAATCTTATTCTAGAACAACCCCTCTTCCTCTATGGACGGGGTACGGACTAGTCATATTCTCCCGCGGAAACCTACCCTATACCCAAAGTTTTCCTGCCGAAGCAGGCCAGGACGCATGCCCCCTGGGTTCCAGTCGTATCCTCCTGGATTACTCGCGCTCATCAGGAGGACGGACCATGGGTTGAGACACTTCTTGCGTGAATAGACCATTTAGGGATGGTACATGACTATTTGCGATGCGTGATCCAGGAAACGAAAGTTGGTCCACGAGCTTGACCATTCTTCCTTCATGCGGAAAACACATTACTCTAAAGAGTGAGGAGACTATCGCTCTCATGCAATATATATAGTCTCGTCCAAGGAGTAGGTTATAATCCAAGGGTCCTTGAACAACCATCACGTTCATTTGAACGGTCTTCCCTTTCAATGTTATGGGCACATTGGGGAGGATCCCTAAAGGTCGACTGGTTCCTTTATCAAAGCCTGATAGATTTCTCATTTCAGGCAAAAGCGCTGGCGAACCAAGCGCTTTCCAAGAAATAGAGGAAAGGATACTCACAGATGCCCCCTCATCAATGATAGTGCCAGCCATTACCATTCTGTATATTTGAATGATAATTCTGAATGGTATACTTGCTGGCAACTGGGGTCTGCCTAGTTGGTTCCAATCAAAGGACACAACCAGGTTGCTTGGTGGTGGGACCGAATAAACGGCCGGATATCACTCTGACAAACTTCCTTCCTGCGATAAAGGAATGGGGGCATTGCCCCCTTGTTCATCAGAGTCAATGCTGATGAAGAGAATTTGGACGGTGTCATCTTTATTCTCCTCTGTGACGGTATCATTCGAAGATAGAGCCTCTGAAGGCAAAACCGGGTCAACTGCCGTATCAACCTTTTGACTTTCGTTAGGCATGGATCCAGACGGTTCATCTTCAATGATAGGTGCTTCGGCTGACCAACTGAGCGGGCCGGCCGGATTCTCAACTAGTGAAGGACTTGGCAGGAGTTTTTGATATCCAGGAGGAAATTGCGCTCGTAAAATCGGGCGATCTTCCAAAACTCTTTTCGCCTCGTCTAAGAAGGGACAACGGTGGATGGCATGATCGCCTTCACACAGTTTACAGGGAAATCTAGCTTTCCCTCTCTGTCCTGTGACTTCACTTTCACTAGTCGACGGTGAGCAGTCAACATGGCTATCAGAGGTTGATGCTACCGAATTGTGCAAACGAGGAGACCAGTCCCTAAGTATTCGAGGGATATAGGGACAATCTCTGTGGAAATGGTCTCCCTTGCATATGACACATGGCGATTTAGGCCTTGTCAGTGCTGTGTGTGGATTTCTGTCAGACGACACTTGTTTGCCCCCAGTCGCCTTTGGCTCCTTCTTCTTCTTCTCTTTCTTCTTCTTTTCCTTCTTCTCCTTAGGAACTTGGTTTTTCGTTTTACCAGTTCCGTCAAGCGAAGAGGAAGGAGGAGAGGAAGAGTTAGATGACGTAGAAGGCTGGTTGGCAACTCTGGTTTGGTCTAACTATTGACTCGACTATTCAGGAGTGGTGGTGTTCTGAACGACATTGGTTGAAAAGAGCCAAACTGGCAGGCCAATTGTCAGTCCTGGAAGCGACAATGTGGCCATGTGGGGCGCACCAACATCTCCCCAAGAGGAGAAGGGACTAGGATTTCCACCAAGGGGAATTCCTTGGTTGGTGTGCTCCATTTTTTCAACCTAAAGATCAACGTAGGAATAAAGGGTGATTGTTCCGTTTAAAATAAATTTTAACGACGCTTTAGACACAACTTGCTTTTTCAGTTTTAAAGAGTTGAGAAAAAGCTAAAGATGACTCTAGTCTCCTTCGATGTTTTAACGAGCTCGAAGTGACAAATGCTCGGATGGAATTTTTCTGTTATAGAGTTTGAAAAAGGCCAAAAGGAACTGCTCTGGAGTTCTAGGCAGAGGGTGTGCCAAACTTTTCGCAAAACCGCAGAATACTTTTTAAGGTACGGGCGGTCGATCTTCGTGAATGCTGTGTTCACTGCATTGCGATCAGTAAGGCGGCCGACACGGCTTCCTAAGGATAAAGGATTTATGCCTATAGGGGTCTCCCAATATATACGCGACGGTACGTGGGAGCACAATCCGTACTAGCGCTATCGTCCCTCAGGAGGAATCACCCACCTTCCACGAGATCGACAGTCACTAGGCTTAACGACGTCGGAACACGTCTCTAGCCTAGACCTCTATGTTGTGCGTTATGTTACAAAGCATTGTTAAGTTCATTCAATTTATTTTAGGTTGATCTTTTTAAAGTTTGCCTTTCAAGGTTCACCACGAGATGTATGATATAAATTCCTAAATGCAGTCTACAGATGATAAGCAAGCTTTATATCTTTTCAACTTTGAAAATCCTAGCTACTAAGGGAAAAGAAAGACACCATCTTTTCTCAAAGAGCAATCAGCACACTCTAATGCACTTTTCCTAAATCCAACATGCAAACTTATCAAATGCAAATGCACAATGCAGGTGTTTGTTTTCCGCTTTCTTAGTATTGATGCCTACAAAAGAAAGCTTTTTGCACAACTTTGAATTTGCTTTTAAATGACAAATACAAACAAGTTCACTTTTTCGAAATCAGAAAGGGTAGAAGAGATTACAACACTTAACGATTTTCGAAATAAACTTTTGTTTCGACACTTTAAAAGAGACAAACTCAAACCAATAAGCAAAAGTAAATGTATAATCAATCTGCAAACAGCCAATGAACTCTCTCCTAAGACCACAATCAACAGATTTGAATCAAGGGCTACAGGATGATTACTTCACTCATGCAAAGGAAGACTGTAAATGACGCCACAAACACATAAAAACACTCACAGTCTTTTTGTACAAAAGGAGGCAGAATGTAAGCAGAGAAAAGGGGTTTTCAGACTGGTACCTATGCTGGTTACAGGCTGCGAAAAACAGAGATCAAAACAAGGCAAAACAGAGCAAAGAACCCCAGCTGCACAAGAGCAAACTGGTTCAGCGCAACCTCAACACAGGGGTTTTGACATTCAGCGCAGGTAGCCTTCACGGGACCTACATTGAAATGCAGAATCCCTTCACTGGGTCTGCGCTGAAGGAGAAACTCTCATTTCCCTCAGGTTCTGGGTCACAGATTGCTACTCAATCAACTGTTTCAGGCCAAATAAAAGCAACAAGCAAGGTGTAATCAAAGGGATGCTTTGAGAGGCTACTAAGATATATCACAAGGATCATCAAATCATTTGTGGATCCATTGTTAAGATCATAGACAAGTCCAACAATTGGATCAAAGCAGCAACTTTCTACTTTGCATCCGGGAAAGATGCAGTTCGATTGTTGCTGTCAAGTCTATGAAACAAACAAATGATAGAAACACAAATAAAATGACTTAAACAGATCTCCCCAGCGGAGTCGCCAATTTGTTGTGGGGAAAAATGCCTATGCAGGACGATCCTATCCACCTAAGGTGTGACAGTGCCTTAGCAACAAACATAGACAGCTATTCTGGTTTCTTCCTTTATGAAATGCGAAAGAAGAGAGATCAATGGACTTACCGGTGTCTTCCGTTTGTCCTTCGATCCAGATCCTCTTCTCTTTGGGTGTTCACAGCTACTTGCCTCCTCGCTCGCCCAAGAGAACAACTACTTGCGACAAGAGAAGAACACAACACAAAGGAAAATATACATATTCATAAATGATTCAGGATTAGAAATAAATAAAATACACTAATGCAATCATACATCAAGAAAACATCAACATATAGGAGAAACAAAGATAGCTTTATTGATGAATAACAAGGTTCAGGAAGAGATACAACCCAGAGGGCTCCAATCCAGCATCTCCTTCCCAGCAAATGGAATTCCTATCTTCAGCCCCTTCAAAGCATTAAGCACCCAATAGTTCCAGTCTCAAACCAACATCAATTCTTTGCAATAACAAAATTCCAGCCTCTAGATCTCATGGAGGAGAGATCCATATATAGATGTTTGGAGAGAGGATGAGTCAGCTTGAGATCTGACTAGTGTCCTCTCGCTCTGTCAGTTCTTGAGTCCACTTGGAGGTTCTTGCTTCCACTTGGAGTTTTGGAACCTCTTACTCATCACCAGTCGAATTCCCTGAGGCAAGTGTCATTTTGGAAGCTTCCTGGGTTTTGACACCTTGAGAAATGAGCCTGCCACTTGTCCACTCTCGTTCAACGCAGGTAGCCTTTGTTCCAGTTGACATTCAACGCAGGTAGCCAGTGTTGGCTTTGACATTCAGCGCAGACAGCTAGTGTATCCACTAAAATGATCCTGAATTGACTTGTTTTGAGCAGTTTTCAGGTGGAGAACTTCTGTGAATTGCTATAGTTTGTTAGCCTTGTTCCTCTAGGGGTAGGAACAACATGTTTAGGGACTTTGGATCCCTTAGATTATGGACATTTCATGCTCAATGCTGTAAGGCACAAAAATGTCTATAACAAAATGCTTTCTTGATATCCGAGCCTTGCTTTCTCTGTTGCCTGGTGGATGTAACCTCCACACCATGCTGCCTGTCTTGCTCTTGCTGATATGAGCTAGTTGATGTCTCCACAATTGGAGGAGCCTGCTGTTCAGTTCTTCCTTCACCTCTCAGGTTTCCTGCTATCTCTTCTGCCAATTCTTCTTCAGAGTAAGGATTCAACCTTTGCCTCTTTTCCCCTTTCTGTTCTGCCGATCCACCTGTAGGTGTGTCTTTCTTCCTGTCCCTTTTCTTGGCTCTTTCCTCATTGAGAGGAGTTTGTAACACAGGATTTCAGGTACCTTTGTCTGTGTTGAAGGGCCTTGCCCCTTTGATGCATCTGGCTGATCTGCCATTGTTTCCTACTCTGAATGCAGCACTTCCTTGCCTTTGGATGTCCCTGCAAGTGGAGTACTCTCTTGTGCAGGTTGTTGAGAAGTTGTAGAAAATGATGTGCCTGCTCCAATGTGTTGAGGCAAAATGAAAGGGACCAGTCCAAAAGAGTCCAGGTCAAGTGTTTTTTCAAGTCCTTTCATTGCTTTTTCTAATTTCTCTTCTTCAGTAATCTCTTCAACTAATGTGCCTTCTACCCATTCTTGTTGATTAACCTATTGTTCAATTTCAGGTATTTTGTGGTGCACATATCCTGTAAGCTTGTTTTTGACTCTTCTAAAACTTATGAAATGTTTAGGGTATATGGTGACCAATGAAAAATTTGTTTCAGCATAAGTTGATCTATTAATATCTTATCTGCTTCCTCCCAGGCTTCTTATTTTGAGCTGTGCTTTTTTCCTAGCACCATAGAAATGAGTCAAATCTGAACTACTAAATTTCCGGAAGTATTCCAAGGCAAAGAGTCTCATAGGGACATATTTTGACAGCTTGTAAGGGGATAATTCACAGCCATAAATCTTGATCACTGTGTGATTTTGGTAAAAGTACTAGTAACCAATACTGTATGCCTTTGAGAGATGTAGAATTTTTTCATTTCAGCAGAGAGCCTGGCAAGAGGAGTTGTCATCAACAAAGAAGTGGCTGGATATATGAACAGGTCAATGAACTCACAATATGTATAAGGGGAGTCGTGGACCTCATGGAATACTGAGGTCCAGAAAATTACAGACCTCCTTTCACCTTTGAGGTCCAATATTCTAAGAGGAATTTGGAAACTATCAGGTTGATAGTACAACAGCAAGTGATATATGTAGGATGTGTATTTGAACACTCTTTCTCTGTCTAAGTTCATGAATTGCTCATGGATTTTATTTTCTATGAAGGTGGCATAATCATACTTGACAGCAGGAGGCTGTCCTGGAGTGAATATGGACATCAATACTAAAATAGTTTCATCAATATGCTCACTGGTTTTGAAACCCAGAATGTAGGAAATCATATCAGTAATGAGTATACCAGCCTCATTGAACCAGACTTGATTAAAAGGAGGTGGATGCCTGGGCTGGCTTTCTGGTCTCATGAATAATTGAGCTATTATGGTAATATCTGAACTGGGCAGTTTGGCAGCTTGGTCAAGCAAGGATTTCATGGTGAGAGGAGCCAGAGGCTAAGTTGGCTTAAAGTTTAGCATCTCATTTATGGATTGAGGAGTAATATAGAAGAGGACAGTCCCAGATGGAGCCACAACTGCTCTTTGTGTGGGTTCATAATTTGCACAACATAAATGGATGAAATCAGGGAGCACATTCACTGAAGGGAGGTAATAGATAGGCATGTTGGACTCCCAAATTCCCAAGACATCAGTGTTGCTTCTGTAGCTATTTATAATTTCACAAAAGGCTTGCAGGTGAGGCTTCTCACCCATCATATCCTTAATTTGGAAATCCCTGTCAGCAAGGGGCATCCATTCCAATTCATTATGTGGTGCATTCAAGGGGGCAACTTTCAAGGCCACTGGAGCTTCCATGCTTCAACTGTCTGTGTTTATAATTGGAATTTGGGTTTGTGTAGCAACAGAAAACAGAGTACTGGCTCTGGGGTTTTTCTCAGGAAATTTGCAAACTGAGTTTTATATAGAAATTGCCTCACTGGGTAAAATTCATAGTAAAAGATAAATTCTACAGAGTTTAACTGGGAAGCTGAATAAAACAGTGGAAATGGTGCTCTTCTTGCAGGTGATTTGACAAATTTAACTCAATATTTGGGCATTTTTTGGAGACTTTGCAGGCGGAAATGGGCTTGAATTTTAGTTTAATGGGAAATTTGAGGAGGAGAATAGAATTCGCAGGTTTTCTTTGGAAAAATGGGTAAAACAGTGACTTATAATGCAGATATTTGTGGGCCAGAGCGCATTTTAACTCAAATTTTAGTTCTTCAGGTGATTTTAACAGAGAAACTCGGAAAAACAGGGTTTACGAGCGAATATCGGGTAAATACTTGTTTTATAGGCGCCTGGTGCGAAATGCAGGTTGAAGACTGAGCTGAGGGGCCGAGATGTGGAGTGAATTCCCTTGGGTGGTGGAAATTTTGAATTCGCACAAAAGGAGCAAAGAGAAATGGACAAAAACGTCGTTAAAATGACTTTTTAACAAAAATTTTGATTTTGGCGGGTTATTGGCACGCTTTGGTCGGGTGGCATCAGCATGATGTCATCTTTGTCGGGTAGCGGGGGGTACAGAAGGTGACTTGGCGCTGATGTGGGTAGTGACGTGGGCGACAACGTCAACAACGGGAAACGGGAGGCGGTTTATGGTTTCATCGCACCGCCTTATGTACGATGGCGGTTTCTGGCAGAACGGACGCGATAAGCTGTGGGGGTGACACGCGTCCCGTAGCACGGTGGGAAAACCGCTTTTTATCGGGGTCTAACGTTCGGTCATTGGGGCGCCTCCGATATTGACGAGAGCCGTCCGATCTGAGGGATCGGATCCGATGGTCGACGGAGGGGTAAGTTGGCGGAGGTTTATGACACGGGGCCCACCCATATATTAATGTTTTATAAAGTGTGCGGGGGGAGGGGTTTAAACTTTGGTTATTGGGGTTTTATATGGTTTATATTGACAGACTTGGTTATTTGTTTGACCAGAGGTTTAAACAAATCCAGACGTAGCGTGTGGAGGGTTGTTATTGGCCCCGGGTGGACCAATAATTCCGAGAAAATTTAAAATATGGCTATAACTTTAGCCACGGGGGGATATTTATGATTTTTTTTGGATTTTTGTGTATATTTTTATAAAAATAGGGGCGGGGATACCTTACAAAGGAGCTATATAATAAAGTTAATGTTAATATGGTTTTTATGAATGGATAACACTAGTTTTATAAGGTAAAAACCTAGGTTTTTGGGGAAAATGAAAGGGAAATGAAAAGGACCTTTTTTTACACAAGAAATGTGGCTTATTTTGGCTAAGCAAACACAAAGTTCTACTTAGAATTTTTCATGAAATGAAGTGAACTAGGACCACTGAGCAGATCCCAATGACCTTGAGGGAAGTTAGTAAATGTTCTTGGGGCAATGAGAGGGGAAATTAGTCATGCTCCACTTGAACTATAATCATCTTGCCATGGTACCTGTGATAGCCATGAGATAGATCATAAAAAGAACAAAACTATTCATGAACTTGCTTCTGCAACATCCAACTGCCTACCCAGCCTAATCCACCTAAAATTTTTTCTTCATTTTGTGTGGGTGCATTTGAACTAGCAAACCATTTCTCTCTTTTTCTTTTGACTGCCCTCCTATCTAAGTCTGCCCTTATTTCTTCCAAGGGCTCAGATTTAGGTGTTGAGACCCTTTGCTTCTCTACCTAGCTACTGATTTGCCAAGCTTAAACTACTGGAACAGATCTTATTCTGTAGTTCTAAAACAAGAAATTAAAACATGGAGTGGCCAAGATTGAGTTGTTTGGCCATCCATCAAGGGTGACAGAAGTCACTGATTGCATCATCTTGAACTTGTTTGCAAAAATAGGATAGTAGTGGCATTTTGACTAACCACTTTCCTGGTATTTTCTTTTGGGGTTCATTTTTTTTTTGTCCAATTCATTCTTTTTGCCCTTTCATTTTTCTTTTAGGGCATACCCTCTTTACATTTTTTAAATTCTTGATTTTTGGAAATATGGAACCTTTACAGCATGGAAAGGATGATCATATTTGGAATTTCCACTATCAATCATGAAATATGACACCTATTGGTATAGGAACCTAAAAACTTCCACCGATGTGTTTTTCTTCTGGCACATTAGCTGTGCAGTTACCAAGTGTGGGAACTTCTTGTGGTTCGATAGATCCCAATCTTCAAATTTTAATATCGGAACTTGCCCCAAGTGCACTCCATAAAAAATGATGTCATCAGGCAGAAGCGGAGTCTATAGAGAGCTCTTGCTCTCATCTAGGTCCTTGAGCACCCTTGTTTTTCCCTTTTGTGCAGGAACATACGCGGGCAACCTGGTCAGAGGGTCTGCACCTTGGGTTTCTATCTCCATTTCTTCATCCTCCTCCCCTACTGAGATTTCTTCAAAGTCTTCCTCCTCCTCACTGGCTTCCAAATTGATCACCTTCCCCTTTTCTTCCATGGTAAGTTTAGTTCTTAGTGGGTTTCTGGGGGACACATGCACTAGTACCATAGGATGCTTGTCTTTCTTGGGTCTCGGCGTGCGTGGCGATTTAGTGATTTCTGCAACTATTCCAACACTTTCTTGGGCTTCCCTTACTGTTATGACCTATGTGGCCTCCTCAGCGGTCATTGCTCCAGTATCCATGGATTCTTCAGGTGCTGACATCATTCTAGTTAGGAGGTCCTGCATTTCCTTCAGCAATGTTTCAAACACTGAGCTTGCTCTCAAAGCCTCAAAGTTCGAAAGGTCCATACACATTTGATAGCGCAATAGCTCAGTTCTCAAAATGGAAAGTGTTGTTTTCTAGACAACCACTTGTAATTTATAGCACCTTTTGAATTTGAATTCGACCATTCCCCCCATATTCGGTCGATTAATGCTCACTTGGCAACAGATTTTAAAGAATCTAGCCCATAAATTTCGCCTTAAATGCCTATCACCTACTCCATTTGGTCTCAAACCAAGCATCACATCGTGAATAGTGATTGTAACGATCACTTTCTAGCCAACCCACATGACAACGTAGCTACCCTCGCGCTGTCACAGACCCTGTGACACCTCGCTTTGCACATAGTCCCGACATCGCGTAGCTCTGAGGTAGAGCAGTTTATAGTCTCATGCCTCCTTTTAGCTACCTAGAGCGCTAAGACTGTACTTCCTACGGCTAGTTAGATCGCTGGGCCACCTGTATATGGATTCAAATGACTACCATTTACTTTTCCTCGGAAAAGTTCACCATTTAATTTTACCAACTGCACTGCGCCACCATCTGTGATCTCCTTAATAACATACGGTCCCATCCAATGCATTTGGAGCTTCCCCAGGAATTTATCAAACTTACTATCATATAACAACACCAAATCATTCACCTTAAAGGTGTGCAACTTGATATGTCGATCGTGCCAGGCCTTTTCGCGTTACTTCTATACCTGTTTGTGGAATCCAGCCAAAAAATATTCTTCTTCGAGTTCTTCCAACTGCGCAAGCCTCTCCTCCATGGCTCTGTGGTCTGTCATATCTATGAGTGCTACTATGTGCAGACTATGAATGATGTACTTCATCAGCATTACAACCTCTACTCCATAGACAAGCCTAAAAGGTGTCTGTCTCGTCAGCTTCTTGCATGTCGTTCTATAAGCCCATAATATTGCGAGTACGCATAGGTCCCAATCACTTAACTGTGCTTTGCATACTTTCGTCAGCGCAGTCTCCAATACTTTGTTAAACACTTCTGTGGTCTCGTTAATCTGTGGATGATAAGATGTGCTTTTCTGATGATACAGCTGAAACTCTTTCGTCAGTGTGCTAATCGTTTCATTCAGGAAATGTGTACCGCGATCACTCATTAGGATCTTCGAACAACTGAATCGTGTCAGTACGTGTTCAAATATAAAATTCACGGCCGTCGCAGCCATGAAATCTTTTACCATGTATGCTTCTACCCAATGATTTAGGTACTTGTCGTGGTTATAATATATCTCGCGCCTGTCTTTCCTTGAGGTTTGGTAGGTCCTACAAAGTCGATCGCCCACTTTTCGAAGGGCTGCAACGTCATTTGCTGATTTAAAGGCATCTCATCCCTTCGTGATGGCTTACCCATTCTTTGACATACATCACATGCGCTGCAATGTGCTTTTGAATGCTGATGAAGGGTCAACCACCACAAACCTGTGCGTAGAACCTTCTGCGTGGTTGCTCTCCCTGCATAGTGTCCTCCTGCAACACCCCATGAGCGTCTACGAGGATTCTACTTCGTTAAAACTCAGGTACATACCTTCGCAGTATCTCACCATTCCCCATATTATATAGATGCCCCACAATGATAGAGAAATCTGCCATGTGCACCACTAGTTCCTTCTTCTGTTGGATAGAGTAACCTTTCGGTGCAGTTCCAGTTGTTAGAAAGTGAATTATATCTTCAAAGTGTCCATCCTCTATGAACACAATGAAAACTTGCACGTCAGGTAGTCCTTCTTCCAACTAGTAGGTTCCTCCCCTGTCTTAATGCGCGACAGGTTATCAGGTCCCATGTTCAGTTGTCCAAGCTTCAAAACAACTTCAAAATCATATTCTTGGAACAATAAAATCCACCTGCATATGAGCCACCCCAACATAGGTTTATTGACCAAGTGTTTCAACGTGGAATGATCTGTATACATCTTGAAGTGTCCCCCTAGCAAGTAGTGCTAATATTTCTGGAGCGCATACACCATAGCCAGTTCCTCGCTTTCATTGGTGGAATAGTTCTTCTCTGCTTTAGATAATTTGTGACTCGCGAATGTGAGAGGGTGATCCAAGCCCTCTCCGCCATCCTGTGTGAGTACTGCCCCCAACGCTATACACGACGCGTCAACATGAACATGAAATTCTTTCTTCCAGTTCGAGAAGATAAGAATTGGTGCAATAACCATCTTATCCTTCAATATATCCAGGCTTTTCTTACAGTCATCATCCCAGCAGAACGTGACATCCTTCTTCAATAGTTTTTCCATCGGCGCGGTGATCTGGCTGTAACTTTTGTTAAACTTTCTGTAGTACCTCATATGTCCGAAGGTAGCATACAACTATTTCACACTATGCGTGCTTCCAAATTTAGAATCACCGTGATTTTCGCGGGGTCTACCATCAGCCCTTGTTTACAAACCACATGCCCCAACAGGTTCCCAAAAGGAATGAGGAATATACACTTTTTGAGGTTGAGCATGATTCGGTATCTTCTGCATGTATACAACATCAAGCGCAGGTTCACTACATGGCACCTAACCAGCCCAAATACAGTCCAGTCATCAAAATAGACCTCCAAGAACTTATGAATATATTCCCTAAACCCTGCAACAACCATGCGCCAAAAAATGGCTGGCACGTTCTTCATTCCAAATGGCATGACATTGTATTGAAAGCAACCCCACTTAGTTGCGAAGGTTGTTTTTCTCCTATCCTTTGGCATGATTATGATCTAGTGGCACCCTGAGAACCCATCTGTGAAAGAATATGCTTCATGACCACCTACATTGTCTAACAACTCATGTGTGAAAGGAGTTGGGAATGGATCATGTACACACGTGTCGTTCAACTTTCTGAGATCCGCGCATATTCTTATTTCATCCTTTTGCTTCTTCTCTTGTACCACCATTGGACTTGCCCAATCGGATTCCTCCACAGGCTCAATGATGCCTACTGTGAGCATCTTCTCTAATTCTACGCGAGCCTTCTCCTTGTATTTCAGGTTTAAGTGATATGATCTCTGCTTAACTGGCTCTGCGTCGGGTTTTAACGTGTTCTTCATTCCCCCTAAATCTCTAATTATTCCCTTGTAAGTCCGTAAACTTGGTCGGGAATAAGTCCTGATATTCACAGAGTAGTTCAGTGACCTTATCCATCGTCACATCATCCCAGTAGTCCCCAATCTTCGTGAATTTAGGTTCCGCCTCCATACCAATATTCACCTGCTTAGTCTTCACTGGCACGGTTATGTCAAGATTCTTAATTTGTGGTCCCTGAAACTCGCGTTGGATTTCTATCTCTGGAAAGTTAATGTTTCACGGATCTTCATCCTCTTCTTCAGTAGTTACATTATAACACTCCAGCACACAACTTAACTGAGCAGCCCATTTAGGCTGAATTAGCTCTATCAGCTCCTGTGGCATCCTAAAGATGGCTGCTTTTACTTCTTTTAGTGCTTCATCAATACTATCCCACCCACCCTCAAAATTCAAGGTCATCACGAACCCTTTGCGCAGAATGTCCCATTCACCTGTCCCGTGGAAGATCTCTGTTTCTATATACCAGTTCATTGGTATAACATCCAGGGTGTGACAGAATAGGTGCAACCACTCAGGTTGTGGCTTTTCCCCATAGGCCTGCGTCCACTTAGCCAGATGCGTGCATGGATCATCCTGCCCATTGTATTTGTCTGTCAATCACATTCTAGGCTTCCCAAGCTATGTGCGCATCATTCTCCTACATTCGCACCAGTCGTCAAAGATTCCTTTGTGCGTACCCCACCACCTCGCGGGTGTAGCACGCAATACCCAGTTCAAGGCCTGGAAGCGTTGCTTTTCTGTAACCTCCCTTTCAAATTTATCCAAGAAGACATCTACCTCACTTAACTCATCATAAGCATGCAGATCTCTCACTTCTTTTGATATGCAATGTAGTGACCTTATCATCATATTACAATTAAGTGTGGTTACCTCGTGTAACCAGTTTTGCCATCGCTCTATATCCTCATCAGAATCCAAAGTACAGGAGCTTTCGCGCTCCCATGAAATCCGTTCATCCACGGTGGGATTTACCTAGTCTTTCTCTCACGTTGTTATCTTATATTTGCACTCCAAGTCATCATCGCTTTCATAGTTGCACACTAGCTTTATATAGTGCGATCCTTCAACAGGGTCCAGGGGTATAACTACGCGTAGAGAATTCTTCTCAAAAATCATCTTGCGCTTCTTTAGATTAATCACCCTGTTCATGTCAGTGGCCCAGTCAATTCCTAAGAGCGCAGGGTAGGGATTGCTGTCATCAACAATCTTTATCACTTCAAAGTCTTCTAGAGCGATCGCTCCCTCAATATCCATAGTGATTCCCTGCAATCGCGCCATGGGTATTTTCTTTTGCTGGTTCACCATTCGCAGCTGAATAGGATACCACCGCAACATAGGTCTCCCCATTCACTCTTATGTCTACTTCGGCAGAACATTCACATCCGATTCTAAATCCAGAATTACTTGGTCCATTTCATATTCTCCAATCTGCGTGGTTAACCTCATTTCTCTTCCCATCCTCGTTTTATGCTTTCCAATCTTCTGGACTATGCGCAGTTCTCCTGGCATAGTCCCATCGCATCTGTTAATGAGTTCCTATAATCCTTTTATAGCCTTACTATTGCATAGTAACTTCATGCATGCTTTCAAGAACGTCGTGAGCATATATGGGTCCATCTATGGCTCTAGTCTATCTTTGCTTCCTAAAGTGGCGGCCTCCACGAAGCTCTTCTTAGCTTCCATGAAGGATTCTTGAGCGGGCTCCAAATCAAACACTTCTTCTTTCGCTGGAGCTTTGCGAACTCAAGTACTATCTTCTAGTTGTTTTCCTTTGTCATCTCCCATCGCGATTCCACTTCGGAGAACAATGTTCACATTTGTATCTTCCTCGTGTGGCTCAGACCTCATCATTTGTAGGTTCTGAGTCAGGGGAGGCGTTAGCGCTCCTTTGTCATGAATCCTAGCTATTAGTGTAGGAAAATCTTCCATCTCAAGATAAAAAAAGGTATAATACAGACATGATGGATGCGTTGGGTTTGTACAATCACGAGCATAATGGCCCGGCCCTCCGTAATTGTAGAATATCAACTATCTGTGACCTCTTCCAGGTCCTCCTCCGCCTTGGCCTCATCCGTGCCCCTGAAATCTGGTTCGCGCCATCCTTGCATTCTGGTCTAGGGGCTGTGTTTTGGCCTGAACTCTGTAGGTGGGAGTTCTATCCATCATCAACTCATAGCTTCTACAAGCGCACTCATTGTGTCCCATCGATCTATAAAAGTTACAAAATAACTGTTGCGAATTCTACGTGTACTTCTGTAACAAATGGTAGTTGTCCGTAGCATGCTTTCCACCTATTTGACAAATCACGCACCACAAAGCAGGCACCGTGCTAGGCCCTGCTTGCACTTCCGACCTTAATGGCATCGGTCCTCCTCCCACGAGGTAATTTGCGAACACCGAGCAATGGTCCTTATCATGACCCTGACCCTTGCATTTTATGCACCACACCTCTTTGCGCACTTCTGGTCAAGCTGTCCTGTCCTATTTCAGACTCTGCATCTCAAGGCATAAGTTCTTCAGTTGCACGTGGATCTGTTGAACTCCCAAGTTAGGATCCTACATCAGGGTCTCATGTAGCCTCATCACGATTTCTAAGGCCTCTGCCTAAGTCGTTAACTTCTGCTGCGATAGCATGCTACTTAAATGTGGCATTAGCGATGCTACAAACCATTCACGAAATTGTTGTGGAGGTAAATTCTCTCTGCAGACAGAGACGATCTCTACTAGCCCAGACTGGGTCTAGCAACAATCAAACAATGCTATCACACAAGTTCCTAATTGCAAATAAAAAGTGGATGGTGAGAACCTACTTGGATTCCAACGCTAATATTTATAGAAGAGATGTCGCTCTCGTTCCTTTGCCTCAGCCAGTCACGATCCCCACGATCTCCGTGATTGGACACCTGCACATGCAAAGAACAACACAAATACAAGCATAAAATCCAATAGATGCAATTATATATCAGTCAGAAAAGATATAACTCAACATCAATCATAGGACAATGAGAGTGGAACCATAATGATAGTCATCTATTATTGATAAATAACAAAGAAGAATACAACCATAGTTCTGACGTCAAATCCTCCTTTGGCTGGGTAGTCAGCTACTCAAGTCTTGCAAAGCTTGTTGGGATGGGAAACAAGCCTCTCTCTCTTGGGTGACAAGAATCTCCTCACTTAGATTTGGCCTTATGGGTGCAAAGAAGGCTCTTGCAGCTTCAAACTCTTGAACTCCTGGTATTCTCTATCACTATGCTGGAGCTGGAACTAGCTTGCTCAAGGCATAGAGGCAAGCTTTTATAGATAGAGAGGAAAGAGATAGGATCAACCACATTATTCATGGGATTGGCTTTATCACTTGGAAACTTCCATGAAAGGTGGCAAACCACTTCCCTTCTATGGAGATTCAAAGCCAAACCATCCTAGCTCAACATAGATTCAGTTGGTGGATGGGTTAAGGAGAACCTTCGGAAGCTTGTTCGTTGAAAACTTTACTCAATTCGGTTGGCGCGAGTACGACTCTGAGACAGAGCACCAATGGCGCGCCCTTTATAGAGGATTTCCCTCATTGGCGCGAGCAGTGAACTGTGGACCCGCGCTAATGCAAAAAGAGCTGTTTTCATGGGTATTCTGCAGGAGATGTCTTTAGGGCATATGAAGCTCATACTTAGAGGAATATGATGGAAGTGGTTTCAGGTCATGTCACTTCTCACAGGTCCCGGAATGAGTCCTCCAGTGTGCGGGAGAGGGGTAACAGGGACGGTGACAAATAGTGACAAATTACTGTGTAACAGATGCCTCCTAAAGCATGAGGCCCGAGGGAGAGAGAGGGGTGAAATGATTTGACAAGAACATGCGTAACTGAAAACACTGCTGCTGGGGAACCTGCATAAAGAAGTACAACTGATATCTCGAATACATGATACATGTGGTATGGGCACAACCATCCATAACAGAGTACATAACAATCTAGATCCAAGGTATGGGCGCAGCCATCCAGAGAGGATCGATAAATAGACTCAGGCATGGTCGTAGCCATCCAGTGAATGAGTCATGTAATGATCATAATAAGTCACAAATCGCAGCCTGGATCCTAACAGACAAAACCCAGGGTCTTGCGCTCCATCTCGACCCGAACAAAGTACAAGTCCAAGCATGTGAATACATGAGTTGAAGTCGAACATGCATGAACATCGTCTGATTACTAGTCAATAATGAAAACTGTTAACAGACGCGAGAGGTACCACTAATAATGACAATGGCCCTTAAGGTACTATAGGTACAATCTACGACGTGCGAATCAGTGAGCTGGCATCGAACACCCGTAGAATCATTCGATCGTAGGTCAATGATGAAAACCTCTCGTCGAACATGAAGAACCTGCCATTGAGGCATGCAGGCTCCAAGGCACCGGAAGGGAGTCTCTAGATCAGCTTCCTGGATAATGAGCTGAAGTCAACAGGAAGTGACCTTAATCAAAGGTGGGCCATAGTGTTTCCCACATCATTGACATGAGACAGAGGAAGAATGTTGTGGTGAATCAGAATTATGTGAGGTATCAGAGGGAGGTTGTAATTCTGCAGAGGTCAACTTCTCTTGAACATACCGGCGGCACGACAGTGGACTTGGTAGTATTTGGCATCAACGGATCAAAGGTCATGGTGACGAGGCAATGAGTAGATGAGAGGCCAAATAGGATCACCCAAAACCCACGGAGGCAAGTGAAAAGCGAGATAAGATGTCCCCACCTAGACACGAAAGCAGACAAGTGCCATGTTCAAGAGCGACATACTGCCGACACAACAATAATTATGGGTCCATTTTCCCCACCATTTATGGCGATTACCCCAGTTATTTTTAACAAGCTTGACGGGGATAGCATATGCTTGTGAGGCGTCATTTCGACGAAATCTGATGTCATTAGGTTTTAACGAGTCTGACAAAGGAAAAACTCGACGTCCTTTCATGTTTAGAGAGTTTGAAAAGACAACAGAAAAGTGAACTCCAGGGGGTCCTTTTTCATAAAGTTGTGTCTCACGAGCCCGAAAAAGTATAAAACAATGCTTGAAAGAACTGCCCGATCATTACGATCGAGGAGTACTTTTCATATGTAGTGACATCGACCTGAAAATGTAAAAAAGCGATCGATATCACGTCGTTTTGTTACCATTAACGAGCCTAAAACGACAAAGGCCCGATAATCTTTTCGTTTTTACACGGTCAAAAAAGAGTTTAAAGACGACTGCCTCTTATTTACGTTTAACGATTCAAGAGGGATAACTCGGCGATCTTTTCGTCTTTAAACGGTCGGAAAAGAGCTAAAAGCAGACCTCCATTTTTATTCTCTTTAGTGAGTCAAAAAGGGAAAAATACTCGACAATCTTTTCATATTTTACGAGTCAGAAAAGAGCTTAAAGGTGACTCGTCCTAGAGGAACGAGTGGTATAAAGGGTAGCAACTGGTTCTGGTAATGGTGGAACTGCTCAAAACATGTAATGGTCAAGAGGCTGGCTAATAAAACCACTCATCGCTGCAGTTCCTCAGGAAAGGATAAACAACCAAGTGAGAGCATATGATCGGCCAAAGAGATGGTGGCGCTGGAATGAAACAACCAAGGTTCATCTAACATAATTTAGCAGATAAAAGGCAATCACGAGATGTAAATCAGGTATGGGTTCATTTTTACACAAGCTTGAACCATGGAGAACTCTGCTTGGATTCAGTTTCATGTTTACACAAGCTTGAAATGAAAAACTATGCTTGGTATCAGTTCGCATGCCCCCAGCATAATAACACAAAACGAGGTACATGCCCCCCAAGCTTCATTGCATTCAACACAGTGGATGGAATGAAGGTTCACTTTCGAGATCTTGGAAAGACTCGACTGGGAAAAGGGGTTGTTTCATTTTTTAATGAGGTTGACACAGTAAAAGAACTATCCTCATAAACCTTGTTTCATTTTTTAATGAGCTTGACACAATATTAGGAACTATGCTTGACTCCTTGTTTCGTTTTTTAACGAGGTCGACACAAGATCAGAACTATCCTCAGGACACATTGTTTCGTTTTTTAACGAGGTCGCCACAAGATCAAAACTATCCTCGAGACACAAGCTTGAACCAGGAAGGATTATGCTTGTTGTAAATGTGCATGCCCCCAGTGCAATGGCACAGGATGAGGGACATGCCCCCCAAGCTTCATTACATTCAACAAAGTGGATGGAATGAAGCTTCACGAGATCTTAAGTGAAAGACGCGATTGGAAAGGGGGAATTGTTTCATTTTTTAACGAGCTTGACACAAGATTAAGAACTATGATCGGTTGGAACTTCACGATAATGAATAGGAAGTTGAGGCTCCCAAGAGTGCCATTCCTGATGGAAGGCCAACAGCTTGGAAGTCAGGGCCCAGTGAATCCATGACACTATGCACGACGGCGACATCACTGGATCCAGGCATGGGATAGGTGGCCACGTAGTTGATCTGTGATGGGGCAGATGCAACTGGTGGATGAAAACTAGGAGGGGATGACAACTGCGCAGGAGGCACCCGGGGACGGACGAACGATAATTGATCTATCGTCACGATTCTTCCATCGTGTGGAAAGCAAACCACTCGGAAAAGTGAAGAGACTAGGCCCCCATGGCATAAACATAGTCACGACCAAGGAGAAGACTGAAGTCTAAAGCACCTTGGGTAACCGATACATCTATATAGATGGTCTTGCCTCCCAAAGTAACAGGGAACTGTGGAAGGATCCCTAATGGCTGACTAGTTCCTCCGTCAAAAGCCGTCAGATTCGGTGCGGCTGGCACAAGCTGTGGGGAACCCAATGCTTGCCAAGTAGTGGTAGGCATAAGACTAATCGATGCTCCCTCATCCAACACAGTGCCAGGTATCGCCTTATTATAGGCATGTACCGTGACCCAGAAAGGCACATGGGATGGAAGGGGGGAGGTAGTCAAACGACTCCAGTCGAAGGAAACGACTGAACTACTTGGTGGGGGAATCATATGATTGCCCCCCTGCTCTAAAGGAACTGAAGCAGGACTCTCGGGAGTAGCTGGGATAGGAGAGTCATTTCTGGCCTCAGGAGAATCTGAGGAGATGAGAAGAACATGGGAGTGATGCTCTTCCAAAACAGAGTGATCGACGGGTGGTGAACTCGAATCGACACTCTTTCCAACCAATGGTGGGTCTGGAACAGGCTGGGCACAGCCAGGTTCGGGAAGAGGAGGCTGGACAAGAGAAGAATATGAATCAATCTCTTTGTCAGTAGGGGAACGATCTGCGGCTACAGAGACACGTTGATAACCAATGGGAAGTTGGGGTGAAGGAGCTGTAAGACTTTCCAAGACAATGGAGGCTTTATCCATGAGTGGACAAAGGTGAAGGGGATGATTGCCTTCACAAAGTATACAGGGGATTCGAATCTTCCCTTTTCCCTTACCATTCCCAACTGATAAGGTAGCATCACCGTAAGCTTAAGAGGACGATGAGGGGCGGGCCGGATCGTGAGACCATACTTCTAGTACCCTGGGAATGCCAGGACAATCGCGAAGAAGATGGTCCTCCTTGCATAATCGACAAGGAAGCTTGACCTTACGCGGAGGAGCGGAAGGGGGCCTGACTTCAGGTGTACTCGAGGGGGTAGCTGCACTTGTAACCTCTCCCTTAGGAGCCTTCTTCTTCTTCGTCGTCTTCTTCTTCTTCTTCTTAGCCACCTGGTTACTCGAATCTAGACTTTCACCAGGTGAAGTAGAAGATGAGGACGTAGAAGTGGGCGTAGAAGGGGAGAGATCCACCTTAGAATCAACATGATGTTGTTTGGGTGGAGGGACGGATTGATTAGACGGTGAGACGGCAGGGACCAAAGAGGTTGAGAACAACCAAATCGGCAACCCAACTGTTAACCCTGGAAGGGACAACATTGCCATATAAGGAGCACCAACATTTCCAAAAGGAGCGAAATGACCAGGGTTCCCGTCAGAGGGGATCTCTGGGTTGGTGAACCCCGAAAAAGTTGCCATCGAGAACGAAAAGAAGCCTACTCAAGCTAACGCAAACAAGATCTAACCGGGTAAATGTGAACGCGGCTGAATAAATTTTAAGACAAAGGAACTGAACTTGACCTTTTCATGTTTTAAGAGTCGAGAAAAGGACAAAAAGGTGACTCTAGTCTCCTTCGAATGTTTAGTGAGCCCGAAGTGACAAATGCTCAGATGAGCCTTTTCATTTAAGGAGTCTGAAAAGGATCAAAAGTGACTACTCTGGAGAACTAGGAAAAAAGGTTTACCAAACAAATTTGTAAAACTGCATATACACCTTGGCAGTCATATGAAAACCAAGGACTTCTCGTACGACAGTCAATCTTCCCGAATGCAGTGTTCGGTGCGTTACGGCTTGTAAGGCGGCAGACACGGCTTCCTGTGGATAAATGATGATAACCTAGTGGGGTCTCCCCATATACTCGATGATACGTGGGAGCTCAAGTCCGTGCTAGACCACTTGTTGCGTCACGGAAGGAGGAATCACCCAACCTTAAGTGAAACAAAAGTGACTAGGTTTAACGACACCGGAGCACGTCTCTAGCCTAGACCTCTGAACAGTGAGCATTATGTTCCAATGCATTTTTAAGTTCATTCAGTTCATTTTATGGTTGATCTTTGATTAGGTTTTGATTTCTAGGTCCTACCGTATGTGATCTCTCACAATTCCCTAAATGCAAGCTATATGCCAAAGAATATCATTTCATTCGATGAACACTAACTACGAGAGAGTTGAGAATTTTTCAATCAAACAAAATGACCACAAAAAATCAAGAACCACTCTAATGCAGCTAATGGCGATAAATGAAACTTTTCTTTAAAGTCACTAATTAATGAAAAGCTCTAATTTCCATTAACTAATTCAACGCAAAAGAGACTGTTCGTTTTCTTTTCAATGGCAAAGTGCACTAAACAAATTTTGAGAGATAATAACACCGAGTAAAAGAGACAAATTTCACTCAATGAGAACGCAATCAAGTTCCCAAAACACCAAGGCAATCCTTCAAACCAAAAAGAAAACACAAAGACTTCTATGAGCTATGTGATCTAAGCCCAAACGAAGCCAAGCGAAATCCAAGCAGAAAAGAAGCAAATCGCTTGAATAACAATAAAAAGCTTCGACAACCACAGAGGAAATGCAAAAGAGTAACCAAAAAGTCGACTGGAATGATAGAAGACGAAAAATTCAACACGCAAAGCCACTAGATGTCCGAGGGCTAAAACGTGAAATCGATAGAAAATGGCAAACACCCAAAGTATGCAAATGTAATCTATGCACACTTTTCATTCATATCCTGAAAATGAGAATTCTAATTGTGCAAGTGTGATCTATGCAAGAGAATTCTCAAACACAAGATGATTGTAATCTAAGAATCAATCAAGTGCAAATCAAGAAAAACAGGTGAGAGCTCCAAAGATCATAAAATAAAAACACTCAAAGGCGATTAACACTCATACACAATTTAGCCCCCCCGGCGAATGAGGGGGAATTTTTTTTGCAAAAACAGAAGAAAAAAGATGCAAAATTGTGAAAAGACTGAGACAAACCTCCAAGTAATGATCAAAGGAAATCAAATTAATAATTTCTCAAAAAAGAGACTCAAAACCAGTCAAACAAGACTCCGACACACTCTAGTAATTGAAAAAGATTTGACAATATACAAATCCAAGCTCAGAAGGCTTACAAACAAGCAAACTGGAAAAGTTCACAGGCCTGGCGCCACTGTCAGGCGGAAAACTAGCGCCAATTAAGGATTGGCGCGGGCTGTACACTGGCAAGTGGCGCCAATTGGCGCGACTGTCATGCAAAAAAGAGCACAAATCAAGTTTGCTAGCTTAAAAATAAAAACAAGTAGTCCAAGGCTTGGTCAACAGTATCCAGACAGACCAGGCAGCAAGAGACAACAGAGCATCCAACCCTGAAAGCTATCTAAGCAATCAAAACAAGAGAAACCAAAGAGACAAGACAAACTCCAAGTTGTTTAGTTCGTAAACCAAACAGGAGATTGATTGAAGTGGCGTTGATCTACTTCGCTAATGCAAAGTGTTAGTGTCAGTCTTTCCAGCCTTCCTCCAGTGATAAAAAATGCTCTTACAAAGTGGTCTCAGAGTGTCAAGGTCAAATTTTGTCATTTCAAAGAGTCTTCAAGCAAAATTTGGTCATTAGGCATTAGGTCTAGGGTTTGCTTTCACTCCTTCTAAATTTGTCCAAATGTCGGTCCATGACATCATTCTGCTGAGTCTATCATCATTCATAGGGTTATCATTATCATTTCAGTGTCTAATGAGTCATTTTACACCTTTTTCATGCTTCAGTTGCGCCTAGGCAAGGTCATTTCCCTCTCCTAGGGTTTTGAAAGCTAATTTCTCTTGGATGGTCAAATCATTAGCAAAACTTGTATCCAGATGTTCATACACCTTCCCCTATCTTTCATGTACCTTATCAAACACTTCCCATCACTGAGATTTCCCAAATTCCTCATTTTTCCACAAACCCTAGTTTCTTGCTACAACCTGGCAATTTTCTAGGTTGGGCCTGTGTTTTTCCCTTTTGGACCCCTTCCCCTCACTCGATCTCTGCGATTCAACTTTCCCCTGCTTCCTAACATCCCTCTCTACTCCCAAAATTTCCCCAAGAATTTACAAGCTCCTCATCCCCTTCATTTCGCTTCATTTCCACAAAATTCCTTGTTTCACACATCGGGATAAGTTTCACTCAAAAGATGTTTCAGAGAAATCAAAGATGAATTTTGGAAAACTGAGAGAGGTTTTTGTCCACAACATGCCAGAGAATAAAAACCTCCTTCACTTTTTACACAGGTGTCATGGTTTTAGAGAAATGTCAAAAATACCGTTGCCTCAGGAGAATCGAATGCACCTCTGAAGTGACCTTGGGAAAATCAAGTTTTCTCCTAGCTTGGTTGGCCAAATGACTTTCTTGATGAGTCAAATGATTACTAGACACAAATATATTTCGAATGAGCTATCATGAGCTCAATTGGGAGTTGAGGAAGACATTCAAAAGTTGATTGCAACAGCACTCTGCCTTGAGGCAGCCTCATTTGGCACATTTTGACCAGTCTTGGGAGATTTGATTTTTGAGAAGGAAAATGAACTCAAAATTGAAAAATTATAGTTGGATTGGAAATTAGACTCAAATACCTTTCCAACGAGCTATCCTACGCCTGATTTTGACCCCGGGAAGGCCTCCAAAAGCCTCCTGAAAAAGGAACTACGCACTGAGGTGGGCGCTACGCATTGGGCCTCACTGGCCAGTGTAAAAATACATAGGTGCTACGCATTCAGTGGTGAGCTACGCATTGGGTAAAATTTTTTTCTCCTTCATCCAGATTCATGCCATATTTCCTCCAGCTGCTTGCAAGTAGGTTCTTTATGTTTTCTCAGTGAATTTTAGACATGATTATGGTGTTTTGAAGTGGAGAAACAAGTGTGAAATGTAAAACCCTATGTTTATTTCCAAATTCACTTCTTAGGGTTTGAAACAAATATTAGGGACTGTGTGGGTTCATATATGCCTATGTCATCTATTCTCAGTGGTGTCCATGCTCATTTTTAACCTTAGCCTCACACTCTCTTTTTCCCATTACATCCCTGCTGTCAGTGTTATGGCCATTGTCATTTCCACCTCTTTTCTACACACTTGTCAAATTCCTTCATAATCAAAGCAATGGCTGTTTTTCATGCAAACTCATTTGACAAAACTATTCTCATTGTGGCTTTCCTATGATACTTGGATACACATGTGACATATTTGGAAATTGCGCCAAACTCTCATTCTTCATCTCATTGAAAGTCAAACAGACTTTGAAACACCATGAAGGCGGATAGACAATGACTTTACAACTGAAACTGCATGCACCAAAAGGACACTAAAACGTCGAAAAAGGGAGGATAGACTCCAGATTTTGGCCGAGGCTTCATTGGCTGAGCATGACACATGATGGAGGGTCTTCGCTCCGAATTTGAGCAAATTTGGAGAAAATTTTGTCAATTTTGAAATTTTTGTGTAAAAAACAGGTTTTTTGGCTCAACGCGTAGCGCGCCGCGCGCTACCCATAAGATTGGGAGGTCCAAATCACAAAAGGTTTGCATTTTTGGATTTGTCATGATGAAATACACCTGCTCAGCTACTTCCAAGGCATTTCATCAAGGTTTGGGTCCCCAAAAGGTCAAAAAACATGCAAAAAATGACCTCACTGCCCCTTTTTGGACACACAGGAAGCAGTCTTGGGAGAATGCACTTTTGGAGGAGTAAATGGATACCAAATTGAAAAATTATACTTGGGTTGGAAAGTAGACTCAAAGACCTTTCCAACGAGCTATCATGAGCTCAATTTGGATGTCGGGAAGTGCCCCAAAAGCAGGTGGAAAGGCGCGCTACACATAGGGCTCAGGCGCGCTACGCATAAGGATTTTTTGCAAAATTTTCATCTTCAGCTCAGGAAACGAAGCCAGTTTGACCAGTTTTGACTTGTGATGGGATTTTTCACCCTCCTTGATGTAATTAATGGAATTTATGTTGACTTGACACTTATTTACCTATTCTAGATGATTCATTCATAAAATAGCAAAAATTTAATGAATGAATTGGTTTCCTAGCTTATAGAGGCAAGTTGTTTTGACTACCTAGATTGTAGTGCTTTGTTTAGAATTGGTTGAAACAACTCCTAGGATGATGAGATCGACCCCTAGAGGCAAGGGAATGTGTTAGCTTGCCTATATTATGTATTTTCTTAGTCATTTTCAGGGTTGGACTCTTGGGAATAGCTTGATACACTATTGTACATATTTTATCTACAATTTTGGCAAAGGATAGACCAGGGTTTTGCAGCACTATTTGGGTTTCATGTGGCCTTATGTGTTGATGGTGTGTTTTTCTCAGTATTTGTAAGTTGTGCATGTGTACCACTTTCCTTATTTAATCTTCTGCAATTAAACAAATGAAGTGTTAAGGTAGAATCCATAAATTTGCTATGCTCTGCCTTCAAGTTTGTTTAATTTTCCATGTTTTCTTCAGTTTAAGGAGAATCCTTGAGACTTCCTTGCTCTCCTTAGCTCCTCATCTGTTAGGACTATTCATTCACTCACTTTAAAGGCATCAAAACAATCACCTATCTTGCCCCAAGTAGGCCTCTGCAAAAGCTGTGCCTCATCCCCGCACCCAAAATTGCCTTTCCCTTGAATTCAACAAAACTTCAAAAAATAAATTACATAATCCTTGTACTTCATACCTAGCCTAAAATTAGTCATCAATTCAGTCATCTCGAGCCTCTTTGATTACCTTTTGCCAAGATTGACCGGAGAGAGCCCTCTCCTGTCCTCGTAGGGCTAGCTACGAGGCTGAGCGTGGTTTGATGTGGCCTCGAGTTTTGCCTTCCTTAGCCTGAGGCAAATTCGAACGCTAACACAAAGCAATAGTGTTTCAAAGGCTATCTGGCCGTACTTCAGGCTCCGTCTAAAGTTTACAAATCAAACAACAAGCTAACTCCCCAATGGAGTTGCCAAATTGTTGTGGAGGTAAATCCTCTCTGTGGACAGAGACGATCCCTACTAGCCCAGACCGGGTCTAGCAACAATCAAACAATGCTATCACGTAAGTTCCTAATTGAAAATAAAAAGTGGATGGTGAGAACCTACTTGGATTCCAAAGCTAATATTCGTAGAAGAGATGTCGCTCTCGTTCCTTTGCCTCGGCCGGTCACGATCCCCACGATCTCCGTGATTGGACACCTGCACATGCAAAGAACAACACAAATACAAGCATAAAATCCAATAGATGCAATTATATATCAGTCAGAAAAGATATAACTCAACATCAATCATAGGACAATGAGAGTGGAACCATAATGATAGTCATCTATTATTGATAAATAACAAAGAAGAATACAACCATAGTTCTGACGTCAAATCCTCCTTTGGCTGGGTAGTCAGCTACTCAAGTCTTGCAAAGCTTGTTGGGATGGGAAACAAGCCTCTCTCTCTTGGGTGACAAGAATCTCCTCACTTAGATTTGGCCTTATGGGTGCAAAGAAGGCTCTTGCAGCTTCAAACTCTTGAACTCCTGGTATTCTCTATCACTATGCTGGAACTGGAACTAGCTTGCTCAAGGCATAGAGGCAAGCTTTTATAGATAGAGAGGAAAGAGATAGGATCAACCACATTATTCATGGGATTGGCTTTATCACTTGGAAACTTCCATGAAAGGTGGCAAACCACTTCCCTTCTATGGAGATTCGAAGCCAAACCATCCTAGCTCAACATAGATTCAGTTGGTGGATGGGTTAAGGAGAACCTTCGGAAGCTTGTTCGTTGAAAACTTTACTCAATTCGGTTGGCGCGAGTGCGACTCTGAGACAGAGCGCCAATGGCACGCCCTTTTTAGAGGATTTCCCTCATTGGTGCGGGCAGTGAACTGTGGACCCGCGCTAATGCAAAAAGAGCTGTTTTCATGGGTATTCTGCAGGAGATGTCTTGAGGGCATATGAAGCTCATACTTAGAGGAATATGATGCAAGTGGTTTCAGGTCATGTCACTTCTCACAGGTCCCGGAATGAGTCCTCCAGTGTGCGGGAGAGGGGTAACAAGGACGGTGACAAACGGTGACAAATTACTGTGTAACACTTCTGTAACAAATGGCAGTTGTCCGTAGCATGCTTTCCACCTATTTGACAAATCACGCACCACAAAGCAGGCACCGTGCTAGGCCCTGCTTGCAATTCTGACCTTAATGGCATCGGTCCTCCTCCCATGAGGTAATTTGCGAACACCAAGCAATGGTCCTTATCATGACCCTGACCCTTGCATTTTATGCACCACACCTCTTTGGGCACTTCTAGTCAAGTTGTCCTGTCCTGTTTCAGACTCTGCATCTCAAGGCATAAGTTCTTCAGTTGCATGTGGATCTGCTAAACTCCCAAGTGAGGATCCTACATCAGGGTCTCATGTAGCCTCATCACGATTTCTAAGGCCTCTGCCTAAGTCATTAACTTCTGCTGCGATAACATGCTCCTTAAATGTGGCGTTAGCGATGCTACAAACCATTCGCGATGTTGTCCATCCGTCAGATTCATATTAGCTTCGTGAATTGTGAATTTCAGTCTATAATCCAGCTCCCAAGGAGCCTCACCTAGTAGCATCATGATTTCTTTGAATCCCATGATCGACTTTGCTTCAGACTTCGGCCTGCTAAATTATCTGTTTAGCACTGCTTGGATATTCGTGATTCCCGCATTTGGATTATCATTGGAGTGCTTAATATACCAGGTCAATGCACGGTCCTGTAGGGCGCTAACCAGTGTCATGTTCTTTATATTGTCATCTATAACTCCTTGTGCTTCCCATACAACTCTTAAAACGAACCAAAATTGGTCTGGATCCTCATTTCCTAATCCCTTGAAGATACGCAACTTTATTGTGCTTGCCAATTGAATCACTGTGGTGGCGGAGGTGGTACAGGTGAAGATGGAGGTGATAGTGGTGAAGCTGGTGGTGATGTAGGTGGAGGTGGTATTCGTGAAATTCTTTTCCTTATTATATGGATCACGCTTCACGGTGGGACCTTCGCGAGCTCTTCCTCATCCCCTTGGGGAGGTGAAATCAAGGGGTTAGTTTTTGGTCCCTTATTTCCTTCATTCCTGTAAGTTTTTCCACTTCGCGTAGCCCCGACATCAAGGTAACTGCATAACCCTCTTTTCGCAGAATAGCATTTTAATCCAAGTATTCAAATGCTTTACGTAATTACCTCACGGTCCTTTGAGAAAGCATCATTTTGCCTCGCTGTAGCTAACTGAGGTGTCAACCGTGAACTCAGTAATGAATCCTCCTATAATCCGATCGATCCAATGATCAACGGTGCATGCAATCTTATCCTCTGATGCTTCCAACCTGCGCATTAACTCTGGGGTCCACACAATAGGACTGTCGAATTTCCACCTTCCTTGGCTATCTGCTAGCTTTGCAATCCACTCGTACAACTCAATAGGGAAGGACACGAAGAATATTTCGTGGATCTCTATGTATAGGTAGTAGTCTAACCACTCTTCTTTTGATAGTCGCGAGTTCCTATTCTCCTGTGTTGCGAACTCGTGAATTCTTTTGTCCAACTAGCCTTCGATTTCCTTCTTAGTTGGATTCCAATGATACGACATTATACATCTCTTATGCAGATTCCAGTCCCGGCAATGGAACCATTTGTTGGCTTGATCGGGCTTGACCTAAGTTTCGAGTTAATTAGCCAAACAAATCCCTACACTACTGGCCCTTTCAGAATTAGCTCGCAGAGTGCAGTTGAAGTCTCACCCGAAGCAATATGGAGGGATGCTGGAACCAAATTTTCGCACCCTCGAGATGTCTGAGGTGTCAATTTAGTCCAACTGTGCCTACCTTCACGTAAGTCGCTTCGTGCACTATTCTAACCTGCGATAACTTCGCGATCTGCTATAATTGTCCTTCGTGCAGCCCTAACCAGGGGTTGAGGTGATTTCTCACTGCTATGGTGTGATCTGCACTATTTCCCCAAGTTACACTGCGTATCTTATTTATCCTCTTATAGATGTTAGTCAACTTTGCGTAAATAGATAATTTAACTCACATTCACTTAATATATACAGTTATATATGTTCGTGCACCATATAAACAACAAAAATGCAATTTATACCCAATATATTCGATGCAGGAAACAGGAAATAAATACATAGAATTGATGTAAAACTTCTCTTTATTTATTCTTCAACAGTTACAGACTCGACTCACCTCGCACACTTAGTTGCAAGGGTCTGCGCACTTAGATACAGACTACATAGGCCTCTACACACTCAGCTATAGAGCCTTGTCGTACTCCACAACCCAAAACTAGACTTTTCACTTAGATGTGTCTCAACTCTTTTTCCTTAGACTTCTTAGATTGATCCTCTTACAACTTAGAGCCTCGCTCTACTTATAAAATCCCATGGTCTGCGACCATGGGTAGATCTCTATAGCCAACCTTAGATTACAAACTTGAGGGTGGAAAACACTATGACTCATCTGCAATCTACATGCTCCACGCCCACAAAATGCGGAGTCTTTACATCGGATTTACAACTTTTAACCAAAATCTAGGCTCTAAGCCCCAAAACTTTTTGTGGGGGATCCCCGCCCAACATGCATTCTAAATGGCTTTCAAATTTGGAGCCTGTCATGAGGAAGAATGGTGATATTCGCATTTGCATCGACTTTAGGAATTTAAGTAAAGCATGTGAGAAATACAATTTTCCATTTCCACCCATGGAACAAATATTATAATCAGTAGCTAGTTCTGAACTTATGTCTTTCCTAGATGCTTTCTCAAGGTATAACCAAATCCTTGTTCATCTAGATGAAAAATTGAAAACTACTTTCAGAACTGAGTGGGGAACTTATGCATACCAAAAAATGCCTTTCGGATTAATAAATGTAGGAGCAACCTTTCAATGAGTTATGGAAATTTTCCTCAAAGGTCTGATAACTAAAATTGTTGTTGTTTACTTGAATGATATTATTATATATTCCAAGAAAAGGAATAATCATTATCATGGTTAAAAACAGATTCTTGGAAGGTGAAAAAGGTACAAAATCTCCTTAAATCCCAAGAAGTCGTACTTTGCTCTCAGCAAAGGAAAACTACTAGGATTTATTGTATATAAGGAAGGAAATTGCATAGATCTTGAAAAAATCAAGGCAATTTTTGAGATCCCTTTGCCTCATAACAAAAAATCAATGCAATCTTTTTTAGGGAAGATTAATTTTGTTAAAAGATTTGTTCCGGATTTCTCTCAAATTGTTTTACCTTTACAAGCTATGATCAAGAAAAAAATAGTTTTTAAATGGAGACATAATGAAAGGGGATACTTCAAGTTAATCAAACAAGCTTTTATCGATGCTTCCTCTTTAGTAACTCCCAACTTTTCTGATCAGTTTATTTTATATACTTTTGTTTCTGAGTTATCTTATGCTTGTTGTGAAAGTAAATCACCTCTGTAGACATAGGCGATCCCTCTAGCCCAATGAGTGGTCTAGAAACAAACTAAACATACTAGCATACACTTTCCTAGCTTATGATTAACAAATGTAGAGAAAGAGAGAGAAAGTGGCCTACCTCGCTATGATGCTAATCGCTCAATCCTTTTGGAGATAACTTTGATTCTTTCACTCCAGGCCTCGCTCCTTACTTGTTCTTCACGTTCAAGTACCTACAAGGAAGATCAAAGAGATATGAAATATATAAGAGCATATATGGCATACATAAAACATAAACTACTTAATAGATCAAGGAGTATTTAGCTAAAAGCATAAACATTTACACAATTATGGAAAGTGAACATCACATGTATATATTAATAAGCTAAAAGGGGAAGCATACAACATATTCCTTGATGTTGGAGACCTCCTTTTGGTGGATGTCCAAGTCCAAGCAAAGACTCTTCAAGCACTCCTTCTCTAAGTTAGAATGGGTAGCATGTAAGAATAATCTCATCATAGGGATGCAACAATCAATGACCAACCATTTGGGGATGGAAGAAAGTTGATTTATAGGAAGGGAGAGGGAGCTAGGGATCCAAAAAAGAGGGAGGAAGGTTCAAATATCAAGGGGAAACCCCATGATGATAATATCAAGAGGTCCAAAAGGGATAGCTTGACCATATCAACAACAACCAATATCCAACTCGCTATTCTTGAAGGTTATAGTGCACAAAGCTTCTCCTCGAGTTTGGGAAAACCTACCAGAAGAGGTTCAACGTGTGTTTTCATATCAAAACCCACGATGGAAACGCTAGGGTAGAATAGTGCAACCTACCATCAGCACAGGTAGGCAGTGTAACAAAACGCGTTGGCCCTAAAAATTAGGTTTTTTGTTAACCTTGTTCAGAATTCACTCAAGACAGTTTTCCTTTGATTCTTCACGGAGGCTTTGGTCTGTATATCATGATGGATATGATGCATAGTTGTCAATGTTTTGGCACTTCGGGATATGGAACAGGAAGCAAAGATGAGGTGTGACAAAATACTGTGTAACAATGATGCAATACTAACACCGCCCAATGGTAAAAAAAATAGAGGCACATATCTCTTTCTTCAGCTCGAAATTTCAAGGAGTAGAATTTCAATTCTTCAGAAGTGGAGAAACAAGCCTTTGCAATCTTCAAGTTCATAAAACATTTTAGACCTTTTCTTTTGAAAACTCACACTAAAGTAATTGTCACATTCCCAACAGTAAGACAATTGCTTGTTCAAAAAGAGTTAGGAGAAAAAAAGATAAAATTAAGTCATTGCTCTGCAAGAATACGACATTGAAGTTAAACCTACTAAAATTGTTAGAGGTCAAGGTTTTTGTAGACTAATTACTGGAGCTTCTAATACATCAGCTAATGAAGACTCAAGTAACATTGTCCAAATATCTGAGGTATGCCTTACTAATATTGAATCTCAATATGTTGATCTCATTTTTTATTTAAAGAATGGTTATGCTCCACCTGAACTCAATTACAAGAGTAAAAGGGCTTTAAGGCTGAAAGCCAACCAATATGAACTCATTGATAATGTGTTATTTAGAAAAAAATATGATTCAATTTTGTTAATATGCTTAGAAAAATCTGAAGCACAAAGGGTTTTGCAGGAATTACATGATGGACCAGTTGGTGGACACTTTGGAGGAGACACCACTACTCACAAAATCCTATATGCTGGATACTACTGGCCAACTCTTTTTAAGAATACACATGACCATGTGAGAAAATGTAAAATTTTCCAAACTGCTGTAGGGAGACAAAGAAAACCAACCTTACCTCTTCAACCAGTCAACATTGAACAACCCTTTGAACAATGGGGATTGGATATAATTGGTGAGATTGTTCCTCATTATTCTAAACAACATAAGTTCATCCTTACTGCTACTGATTATTTCACAAAATGGGTAGAGAGATACCTCTTAAGGTAGCCAACTCTGACAATATCATTGAATTCATTGATTAATATATTATCAACAGGTTTGGTCTACCTAATGCACTTATTTTTTATAATGCATCTTACTTTTTAGGAAATAACATGGTTGAGTTTGATTTAAAAAGAGGATTTAAACTTAAATACTCTGCTAATTACTATCCTTAAGGAAATGGTTTAACAAAAATAGCTAATAAAAACCTCATAAGGATTATTAAACGAACTGTTGATCAAAGTCAAAAGAATTGGCATAAATCCTTGATTTTTTCTCTATGGGCTAATATAATAACTAATCTAGTCCTCTCCTCATTATCCCTGGTACAATTTATCGAAGAGAGACCTTCTTCTTCTTTGCAATTAAGGATATCACAAAGACTTAAATTAGAAGAAGAAAGGGAAAAAGCCAAGCAAATACATGCTCACCATCAACAACTAGTAAAATCTTCCTTCGATGCCAACTTAGTTGATAAGAAAAATTTTCAAGTTGGAGACTTAGTCCTAAAATGGGACAAGGCACATGAAGAAAAAGGAAAGCATACCAAATTTCAAAAATTGTGGCTTGGACCATTTCAAATTGTTGAGAAATTAGGCCCATCAACTTTTATTCTGCAAGATTTACAAGGAAAGAGAGATGTTCTTCCTGTTAAAGGGCTAATTCTCAAGAAATTCTTTTCTTAGAATAACATTTGTTCTGATGTAAATATGTAAATATTCATACATACATACCAATGTCTTTTAGTATAAATAATGTTAGGTAAAACATAATTAGCTTTTTATCATTATCTCTAATCATTTTATGATTTTTTACTTTTCAAGTATAAAATTTTCAGGAAATAATTACAAAATTGAGAATTTGGTAATTATTATAAAACTCTAAATTTTTTTATCCATCAAAGTTGTAGCCTCTTCTAACCTAAAAAAATTATAAAAACTTCAATCTAGTTATCAATTAGGAAACATTTTCTTTAAGGAAAGGTAAAGAATACCTTGGAGCTTTAGCAGCTTTAACTTCGATTGTCATCCAATAATATTAAGGAGTGAATGTACCTCCCCATCCAGTAATTATATATATATGTGTGTGTGTGTGTGTGTGTGTGTGTGTATACACACATATATATAGTGTAATTAAAAAATATAAGAAATTTGAAAGATAAGAGGTATCATCACGAGCCTACTTACCATGATCATGGGGAAATAATAGGTTGACAGTATCATTATTGGACACCAAACCAAGATAATGGCTTGTGGTTATAAAACAATAGGACAAGGAGTCTCATCACGAGCTAGCTTGTTTGGATTTATTGCAACCTATGAATGGCATTGTAACCATATGGCTACCAAACCAGGACAATGGCTTTTAAGTATCGTCAAGAAAAAAAATAAAAAGTTTGAGATATTACCTCTAAAGATTACAAGTATAAGTGGATGGGATACTAGTTCATTATCAGTTAAAGGGTAACCCTATCGAGGCTATGGATGACTGTTGGCAGTAGTGGCTCTACCTGTGATAAAGAAAGTTCATCTAAAAATATAAGCTTCAATAGCCCCCTACTTTATCTTTATAACTGATTAATGACTAATTCAGATAGTGAATATTTTCATCTATAAAAAGTTGCAAGAGAGTTACAATGAAATGAGTTCTTTTTATTCAGAGTAATCTTATTTACCTAATATTTCAAAGTAGTTTTCTTTCCTAATTATTTTTGCTTTAAATTAAGTTTAAAATTTCATAATATATATATTTTCTTAGAGATAACTGGTTCTTCCAGTGAATCGCCAATTGTTGTGTCACTCAACAACCCCCCAATTATGATTAGATAAGTTAACTTAGGTAATAACGGGGACCCTTTTAAATTTTTAATTTATAGTCTTTTAGCAATTAAATAAAACAAAATATTCCAAAAAACCAAAAAACTATGCTATCCGAGCTTAAGTCTTAATTCTATTGGCTTAAAATTACTTAAACAAAAAGTTGTAAAGACTATTCGCATATCGCATATCGCTAATCACATGAACAAATCAAAGCACCCTATCAAGGAAAAGTGTGATGTGACTTGCCTAGATTAAATGAACTAATGAAAAGTCTTATATAACTTTAACAAAGGAAAAATCCCTCCATGCATACAAATTCCAGAGCCGGTCCCACCAAAAGCCACGTCTTTATCACATCCTGCTATCGCAAGAGTAATGTCATCATTTCCTTTTGTTAAAAATTCCGACCTTACGATAAAAATATTCTCCGATATCGCAATCATTTCATCACATTTTCCCATTGCATATGCCTATATCACAGTTTTTCGATCTCAAATACTTATATCACATCGCGAAACTTGAAAGAAGCCTTGCCTTAAGAACCTATGATGTGATAGATTTTGATATACACTTTTCTGCCATTGTATTTTAATTATTATTTAATATTCAGTTGCATGTCAACAAAGGTAAATCTTGTAGTTTTAAAAGTTATGCATGGAAAATAAACTTGCGATGCGAAAAATACGACAAAGAGCTGACCTGTATGAAGATCATGTGAACACACGTTTCTCATTTATGATCAGCTGTAATGATATTTATGGTTTCTCGAGAAAATAAATGATTTGATCATTATCATTTGGTGTTTTGAGGTTTTTGTTGCATTAATTGTGTATTTAATACCACTTGGTCATTTTTGTCATAAGTTTTTGAATTCTAAGTGTTTGTTCTTCATTCTCTGCACTCTCTCTTCTGCAGGTTAGTCCTGATAAGAAAAACTTGGGTGAAATGTCACATGCTACTAAGAAGAACAAAAATCATGTGGTGCAACCATAGTCGGCTCCGCCTAGTCTAGAAGTGATTGAAATTCCATCATTGTTCTCTGATACCAAATGCACTACAAATTTTAGAAGTTCTTTGTGGGAAGCCATGTACAAACCACTCGAAGAAGAAGAACCTAGAGTGGTAACAATGCAAGCCACGACTGATGATTTTACATTTTCTTCTAAAACTACTTGGGCAAACATTTCTAATTCCCACCTCCATCGAATTGTTGCTCAGCCCAATATTCTACCATACACTGATATGGTCAAATGGGTTATCGATAACCTGAACATCTCAGATAGGACCTTCCTGACCTTGAAAAGGACAATAATTGGGTCATTCAGAGCCAAGGACTTGAGAAATATGTACCATTTGCCAGAGCCCAAAAGATATATGATAAGAATTTCCTTCAGAAGTTTGCAGAGTAAAACAAAGTTGAATTAGAGCCAATAAGGCAGTGGATACGAGATCCAAGCAAACACAAGCATGAAGACAAGGTTATGTATTCTATAGCTTCCCTTGTTGGTCCTCATTGTCACTCTGCTATGATGTGTAGATTGTTTGGATATCCCAACACACATAAATTTATAGTTGAATGGCCCCCCCAGATTGATGTTGTGTTGGATGTCTATATTATGGATTGGGCCACTATTTTATCAAACAATATAGCTTTTCAAATCCTAGCCTACAAAAGCAAGCACAACATTTCCACTAGGATTGTCCCCCTTTCTATATGAGTGTATACATTATGGATGCAGTTTTTTTTACCTCTATTTTTCCATCCATGGAATGGAAATGGATCCTAGAATATCTACCCCTATCCACGCCTATCATAATATCCTTTGGGAGTCTAATTTCCAATCCCATTTTTACAAAATATGTCATGGAGTGATGTTGCCTTTATACCAAGATGTATTTGTTGAAAGACCCCCTAGATTATCCAAAGAAGCTAGAGATGATCTTATAGCCATAGGTAAATAGTTCAGAGAGTAATCCTTCACTTATGTTAGGGTTTTTGGCAGTCTGGCTAGTCCACACATTCTCCTCCTCTATGTTCCTGACAAGCTTTTAACCCGAGAGTTTGCCTATAAAACTTTGGGCAATGGCCTAACTAAATCCCTTAAAGAATCCAACAAGCCTGTTTGGCCATCATTCCCTCTTCACTGTGGAGTATATGATTTGGAAAATTTCAAACACGCAACACTTGAAATTGAATAGATACAATACTTAAACTTTCCCACTATTTCAGCCAAGCAATATGACCTAAACAAAGTAGCTCAAAATTTTATGCTTAGGTCAAAGTCAGACAATTCCAACATGAACCTGATGATTTTGATGACTTATTTGAATCGGCCCAAGACTACAGATAGGTGGAGAAGTTAGCTGAGGCCTGCTTGAGCCCAGAGGAATTAAATAAATTTAGAAGAATACAAAAGTAAAATGTTAGACAATCTCCCTCTTGATACATTGAGGATTTATCAACCAATTCTATAGCTAGATTAGGTTTTGGCCCAATCTTCAAAGGATAGTAATATCGAACAGGGTAACAAAGAAGGCACATCATCAATGAAACAAACTGATGGATTGTTGTTTTCCAGCGATTTAGATAAAGTATAGAAACAATTTGATCAAATTATCAATACATGATCACAGGAGACACAAATTTCAACTCCAAAAGAAACACTTAATACTCCTAAAATCACTAAGAAGAACTCGCTCATTATTGGCTATTTTGATAAAGCTGTAAACACTGATGATTTAGAAGTCATCCCGATTCACCATACTTCTGAAGTTGTTCTTATAATTGAATAAATACCTCCTATCGATGTATTTTTAGTTCGAAACACAGGGATGTTATGAACAGGAAGAGAAAGAGAAAGAGAGTAGAGAAATCCCATGCACTAGTTCCTAGAGATATACCACTTGATGTTGTGTGGAAAGATCCACAAACCAACCCTTCTGAAGATTTAACTAGGTTATCACAGTTTACAGGGGCCTATGCTACGACCACTATTGATAAAGCCTCGAAATTCCAGCAGTTAATTAAAGACAAGGATGACAGAATCCTACAGTTGGAACAAGAATTATATAATGCAAAACAGAGCTTTGATCGAGGGTGGCATGTACAATTAACTGAATTACATAAAATTTTGATGAGATGAAGCTGACATCAAAAGAAAAGATGATTAGTTACTTCAAATCCAACTCAGAATTGATCAATTGAAGGATAATCCTAAGATTGAGGATTTCAAGAAAAAGGTAGGAGAACTTAATACTTTCCTTTCCTAGTAACATGTGGTCTTTTGCCAAAAAATAACAACAATCAATGATCTATGTCAAACAAGCGATTCACTGATGAATCGGCTTTCCGATCTGGCGACATACTTTGAAGACATTGAGGAGAAAATCTCTGATTATATTACATGGTAGGACAGTGAAGATGGAAGAGTAGTGAATCTTCCAAATATAGAGGATTCACATAAAGAAATCCTCTTTAGGGATTGGGATATAAAACTAAAGCTAGCTGAAAGAGCCATTTTTAGTGCGAGGGACATCGCGAGCAATCTTACTGAAACTGTCCACAAGAATATTTTTGATGCTAATCTAATTCAATAATGCGTAGTTGATGCTTTTCCTGATGTTAAAACATTGATGAAATATTGGTAGGATTGGTCCAAGACAAAGGAAGATGACATTAGAAAGTTATCAAAGTTAAATCTTGAAAATTATTGGCACTACTTAGTGAAACCACATAGCCAATGGTTGATGTTATGGTGCCTGGTCAATACCACTTCGTACATGCTTCCAGCTCTCTAATGTTGTGTATACAAGACAAATGCATATAAGGCCGGCTCATCCTCCTAAATTGAAGCCCATGGTGGATATCTATGAATTAATGCAACAAATGGGAGGGAAAACAACCTCTCATTCTTGATGTATTGTTGAAACAAACTCTATTTTTGTCCTTTTGATTTTATTTTAAGGATAGTTTGTTTAAACCTCCTCAACATTTCATGTATTTGCTATTTTTACACTTTGATTTCATGTCTTTTATAAAAGGGTTTTGAATTTTTGTAAAGAAGGCTTTAGAAAGTTGTAGTACTGTACATTTTAATCATCTTAATAGAAAAGTTGAACCAAGACTATTTTCTCATGAGAAGAGTATCAATATATTAGGTACTTCTATCTTTATGTTATTGTTGTGTCCGTGTTTGATAAATAGTCATTTTATAACTGTTTTTCTATATATGATCTTTAAATGCAGTTAAACACTTATTCACTATTGAAAGTGAAAAATTGTCATCTTTAAATGTATGTGTGAAACAATCAGATATTTCATGCAATATGTGCTAACAACTAATTTGATTAACTATTTAATCAAATTAGTGATTTTACTAGTATTTACTTCTTGAAGTGTATATGATCTATGTTATCTTGCATATAAGGAAATCTTTAAATCGCATATATAAAGACAAGTCAAGTTCCGGGATATTGATAGATAGACAAATATATATATATATATATATATATATATATATATATATATATATATATATATATATATGTATTTAAATTTCTTTCATTTCTATTCATCACATCCATTTCACAGTCTTTATACTTCACAATCAATTATATACTTTTAAAGGGAAACTGGTCCCATTATCCCCAGTCAGAGCCACTATTCCAAATGGAAAAGGAATAGTTTTCAAGTTCTCGATTGGGTGGCTATCCTCGATGTTGAGACAACGACATTTCAAGCCTTCAACACAACCGAGGGCCACAAATCTTGGAACTTTGTAGTAATTTAGTCAACCTAGTTCCGTAGAGTCAGCTTCTCCTAAATAATATGATCTCATTCTACAGTAAGGGAAAGAATTTGTTATTGTTATTTCTCATGTTTAGCTGCCTGATTGTTGTGCAATGCCTCCGCTCATTGTACAACCTGTTTAATGAAATTAAATAATTAAGAAGATGACCAGCTCTAGAGGTCATCAGGGGTTCTAGTCATGGATTTTTGGGGAGTAATGGTTGGCCACTAACAATTAATTTCTTAGACTACACTTGGGGTAGGGTTTTGTGTAGTGAGGGCTTGGTAGTGTGAGGGTGTTCTAGAAATATTTGGGCACATCAACCCCAAAATTATATGTCGATGTATTAGGGCTCATCAACCCCTAAAAGAGTTGTTTCATACCCTAAAGGAACATAGTCATCTAAATACATCATTCCCCAAAAGTTCCATCTGAGAAAGCATCCAGAAACTGCCTAAGTTGAACCATACTAATTGCTCCATTGGGAAAGTGTGATGCATAGAGAGTGGTATATTGCTAGGGTGTGATGCATACTGTTAAGGCCTTCTATAGGGTACGATGGGTAAGCATGGACAAATGTCCAGGACATTTGTTAGTTGATTTCTCATGGAATCTTCCAGAAACTTCTCCTATGCCACTTGCTTCTTTGAATTCGCCCAAGGATGAATATGGGATCTAAGAAAATCTCCAATCCCTTCTCTTGTGGACCCCATTGTAACAAGTGGAATGACACTAATCAAACCCCATGGATGACTCACACCCTTGCACACATCTATAAATGGATCCCTCATCCAAGAGATCTAGAGGCTGGAATATTATGAATTGCAAGGAAGTGCTGATAGTTTTAGGAGAGAGTATTGTGTTCTTGTTGGAGTGATCTTGCTATTTCATGAGGTGAAGAAGGATTGAAGTTGGGAGGATGATGTTGGATCAGACAACTGGGTTGTAATTATCCTTTCTATTAATAAAGCTCTTCAAGTTTTCTTCCATATGATTATGCAATTGTGAATGTTATCATTTGTGAATGCTATCATTTGTTCATTATATACCTGATTCTGTAATGTTTATGTTGTAATAGATCATGATGCTTTGACGGTTCTTTGTTGCTGTACTTGTGCAGGTACTCTCCAAGCGTGTTAAGTACGGGGAGGAGTTGCAGGATCTATCAAAGGGGAGAGAGATCAAGCAAGGGATTAAGCATAAGTTCCAGGTTGGTTCCATTATCTTTCTCTTATCTGTTACACATAGAAGAAATCATTGAATTGCTTTAAATTGTGGTTTCTAGGGCAGTTGCCAAAACCTAAAGGGCTAGCATTCTTTAGGAATACTAGTTTTCCCAGAAACAAATTGGTGACTCCACTGGGGAATGAATAGATGTTTGTTTGTTGTTATTGTTTTTTCTATGTTCAATTTGATAAACTATAGCCAAAGACTGAAGTTAGCCAGGTAGCCTTTGAACTACTCTTGATCTGCAACTGCATATTAGATGAATGCTGCTTCAGTCAATCTCTGGTTTAGTTTATGAATTGAACATTTGACTTGCAAGCACATATAGATGCCCTTTTGGTAGCTTAGTAACCTCTCAAGACATTCCATCATACTTTTCTCATAATTGTTCATCAAAACCCACCTTAACTCATTGAAAATAGCTCCACATTTGAGCCAAAACCCATTTCAGTTGCATTCCTTGGACCATCGCACTGTCTTCCACTGTGACTCAGTATGCATTGCACCTCCTGAGTGCAATAAGTGTGATGCATCTCAGTTTCTGTGAAGCCTAGGTGCGATGATTGACTAAACTCTTTTTCCATCTAGAAATTGAGGGTTTTTGACCTTGTTTTCAGTTTTGTTTGGTTGTTTTGCTGCAAATGAATAGTGCCTCTTTACTGAAACTTACTTGCATCACCCTCAATTACATTAGGATTAGTGAATGTTTTTATGTATTTGTTCCTCATTTACAATCCTTTGTCAAAAATTTGTTTTAATCGATTTGTCGCTTTGGTACAAAAAGTGTCATAATTGTCGTTTTTTTTTCGAAAAGAGAAGTGTCGTAAATTCTTCCTTCACTTGATAAACGATTGAACCTTTCTTGATGCATTTGATTTGATTTGTTTACATTCAAAGTGTCGAAATCATTTTTGTTCAAAATTGAAAGTGTCACTTTTGAGTCTTCCTTTCTCTTTTGAAGAAGAAATTGTCTAAAATGTCATTTGAGTGAAACATTTAAGATCTTTGTTGCATTTAGTTTTCCTTTTGGCACTTTTCAAATTAAGGAAAGAGAAAACAAATACATGCATTTGCATTTAGAATTTTTTGATTTGTGTGTGAAAAGATGATTTAGGGAAATTCACTAGTGGATGTTCTTTGCTCTTTGCTTAAAATCACTTTTATCTTCTTTCCCTAGTAGCTAGGTCTTTCATCGCTCAAATAAACAAAGATTATTTATCATTGTAGATTGCATCTCAGGAATTTCAGATCATCATCATGCAATGAACCATTAAAAGGATAACTCTAAACAAGATCAACTTTAAAATGAATTTCAATGAACCTAACAATACTTTGGAACTTAATGCAACATATCTAGAGGTCTAGGCTAGTGAGGCGTTCCGGTGTTGTTAAAACTAGTGGCTATCATTTTCATTGAAGGTTGGGTGATTCCTCCTCCTTGATATGACAAGTGCTAGCACGAACTTGTGCTCCCTGCACCATCGCATATATTTTGGGAAACCACAATAGGCTTAAATCCTTTATCCATAGGAAACTGAGTCTGCCGCCTTATTGATCGCAATTCACTGAACATAACATTCAGGAAGATTGACTGTCGTACATAAGTCCTTGGTAATTTCTTTTTAATTTATCACCAAGGTGTATATTGTAGTTTTGCAATTGGTTTGGTAATCCCTCTGTCTAGATTTTCTAGAGTAGTCACTTTCATTCCTTTTCGACTCTTTAAAAGAAAAGGTCCATCTGAGCACTTGTCCTTTCAGGCTCATTAAAAATCGAAGGAGACTAGAGTCATCTTTAGCTTTTTCTCGACTCTTAAAAACTGAAAAAGCAAAGTTGTGTCCAAAGTGTCGTTAAAATTAATTGACTGCGAATAAAATCCCTATTCCTTAGTTGATCTTAGGTTGAGACATATGACGACAAATTCGGAGTCCACTGATCAAGGGATCCCTTTTGATGGGAATCCTAGTCCTTTTCCTTCTTTTGGAAATATTGGTGCTCCTTATATGGCTACATTATCCCTTTCGGGACTTACCATTGGCTTGCCAGTATGGCTGTTTTCAACCTCGTTGGTTCAAAATGTCGTGATTTCTCCACAATCAAGTACACCTTAAACTAGACAAAATCAACCTCCAGTTGATCCTAAAGTTGACCCTTTGCATTCTTCCTTGTTTGTTTCTTCCTCCCCTTCTTCCTCTTCGCTTGGTGAAAGTATTGATACTAGTAACCAAGTGGCTAAGAAGAAGAAGAAAGGGTAGGAGAAGAAGAAGAAGCCAATTTAACAAGGGCGCAACCAAGCAACCATTTCTCTGAATACACCATCTGATGAAAATCCATCCATTAAGCCTCATAAAGTCAAATATCCATGCACAATTTGTGCAAAAGACCATTTTCATCGAGATTTTCCTTACTTTCCTCGGATCTTGAAAGAATGGTCTTCTCGTTCACACCATCTCGTGTCATCAACCTTTGGAGATCATGTTGGTAACATATCATCAAATAGTGATAGCAAAGTTCATGGACAGAGGGGAAAAGTCAGGATTCCATGTAGGTTATATGAAGGTAATCATTCCTTTAGCCTTTGTCCCTTTTTGGATGAAGCCAAAAGAGTGTTGGATAACCGTCCTGCTTCACCGCAGCGACTTCCATCTGGTTGCAGGAAACTCCCCCTAAATCCTTCACTAGTTGATGAACGACTGGCCAAATCAACCGTCAGTCGAAACCACTCTCCCTGAAAGTGAATCCAATGAGTCTATACCTGACCCAAATCAACATGTCGAGGCAAAAGTTGACTTGATTTCATCTTCAACAAGTCGTACCTTTTCCGAAGAGAGTGAAAATGATACTGCTTAAATTCTTTTTGTTACTTCAGATTCTAATGATCTTGGGGGCAATCCACCTATTCCATCAAGACAGGAGGAAAACCCTCCAGTTCTCTAACTTAAGGGGTTAATTCTCCAGTTTCTATGGTACCCTCTCCATGTAGTCTAGTCACTTCCTTTGATTGGAATCTACTGGCGAGATCCCGCCTTCGTTCTTATGTGCCTTTCCAGATCATAGTACAAGTTTGTAAAATGATTGTATCTGGCACTATTATAGATGAAGGTGCATCAATGAGTATCCTTTATTCAACTGCTTGGAAAGCACTTGGTTCTCCACCGCTTGTGCCTGTTACACAGAATTTGTTGAGCTTTAATAGAGGAACCATTCGACCATTATCGATCCTTCCTAAGTTACCTATTACTTTGGGAGGAAAGACCGTTTATCTAAACGTGATGGTAGTCCCAAGACCTTTAGACTACAGTTTACTTCTTAGGTGTGACTATGTTTATAACATGGAAGCTATTGTTTCAACACTCTTCCGAGTGATGTGTTTCCCGCATGAAGGCAACATTGTCATCATTGACCAGCTTTCATTTCCCAGTCCAAATATAGCTCCAAGTCAATCATCGTCGCTAAATGGTCCACTTATATCAACGGTATCATCCCCGCCATGGGTTAATTATGTCGCAACCTGTTCCATACCTACATCAATTGACGTTCAATTCAGTGATGTTGTACATCATGTACTAGGGGCATTGGAACCAGATTTCTCCTTCATGACCTCTTACGAGTTGTGATCAGGGAGCTCGAGGATAGTTCCTTGTCTTGTGTCAACCTTGTTAAAAAATGAAACCAAGAGTATGAGGATAGTTCTTTCACTGTGTCAACCTCATTTAAAAATGAAACATCTCTTATGAGCATAATTCCTTATCTTGTGTCAAGCTCTTTTAAAAATGAAACAAGTTACCAAGCAAAATTTTTGTCTTCTTTTCAAGCTTTGATTCAAAAATGAAAATAAAACTATAAAGTCCTCTTTAAACCCTTTTCAAACTCGTTAAATATGAAAATATTGTCGAGCACTTGTCTTTTCTAGCTCGTTAAAGTATTGGAAATGTCATCTGTCCTGTATTACTTTATCCTTTTTCGGACCTGAGGGATTACTTTACAAAAAATAACTGCTGGAGTTTTCTTTTTGTCCCTTTTCAAAATCTCTAAACATGAAAAGGACCGAGTTATCCTTGTCGTTAAACTCGTTAAAATAATAGCAACAAACTTATCCATATAGATGAGACCGAGTTTCACTGTCGCTATACTTGTTAAAACTTTAAATAGAAACATGTTTGCTCGAAGGTCGAATTATAGAACAAGCATATGGTATCCTCCTCAAGCTTGACAAAAATAAAGAGGTACTGGTCAGCAATGATTGGGGAAAAAGGGAAAAAAACTTGAAGAATTTATGGTAGCAAGTTGCTCTTGAACATGACACTTTCACTTCATCTCCATTATTGAGTTGGGTTGGGTTATTCCGTTCACCAATCATCACACCATTGGTCTTTCATAACATCCATCTTTTGGGGTTAATGCTGCCAATTCATCTTAGTGTCACTGACATGTTCAAGAGAAGTCATTCAGTTGAGAAATCACCATCCAGTTAATGTCTCATACACCGCAATACCTCCTACCTTCATTTTTTCATGACCACCATTCCTGAACCTTGTGTCGTCAGTCCGTTTTCACCTCCAGAAATCATTTGCTTCGTTTTGTGTCATAGATGTGGGATACATCAAGGCCCTCCTACTACGAGTCGCTTCTTGTCGACATCAGCTCATTATCTAAGAAGTTGACTTGAAACAAACCTTTCAGTGGTTTGAAGCTTGCATACATCAATGGCAAGTTTCTTACTTTTGGTGATAGGTTGACATCAATGGCCTTCGACCGAAAGATTTTGCATGGTGTTCGACATCGGATCATGTATTCACACCACGTGAATTGTACTGTAGTACCTTGAGGATCATTATCATTATTGGTGATCCGTCTCACGTCTATTAACAACTCACATCATTGGTTGGTAATCAGGTGATGTCTTTCCATGTTCGACTTCAGAACATCTCTTCACATGGATTGACTTGTACATCAAGCGAAGATTGAACGAGTTTGAAGACCCAAGATCTAGTTTCATCCATCCGGGCTGTGATATATTCAGGGATATAAAAACATCAAATGTATAAAGGCTCTACACAGATGATCATCCTAACCATGGATTGTGGCTCTATATCTGTAGAATCACAAGTCTGTATCTGCAGATGACTATCTGATCTATGTACATGAAATGAAATTTATAAAGCTGAGCATGGGAATGCCTCCCTCAGCTAGATCAAGAAAAATTATATTATGATGATGTATTGTATTGTAACTTATGCATGTCATCTTCTAGTTCGAAACTTCAGGTCCTCATGATAAAGCATTTAACCCGACATGAATATTTATGACCTCATGCTTTATGGGGCAACTGTTATAGACATATTTGGGCACATCAACCCCAAAATTATATGTCGATGTATTAGGGCTCATCAACCCCTAAAATATTTGTTTCATTCCCTAAAGGAACATAGTCATCTAAATACATCATTCCCCAAGAGTTCCATCTGAGAAACCATCTAGAAACTGCCTAAATTGAACCATACTGACTACTCCATTGGAAAAGTGCGATGCGTACTGAGTGGTACACTGCCAGGGTGCAATGCATACTATTCAGGCCTTCTATAGGGTGTGATGGGTGAGGATGGAAAAATGTCGAGGACATTTGTTAGTTGATTGCTCATGGAATCTTCTAGAAACTTCTCTTATGCCACTTGCCTCTGCGAATTCGCCCAAGGATGAATAAGGGATCTACGAAAATCTCCAATCCCTTCTCTTGTGTAACCCATTGTAACAAGTGGAATGAAACTAATCAAATCCCATGTATGACTCACACCCTTGCACACATCTATAAATGGATCCCTCATCCAAGAGATCTAGAGGCTGGAATATTGTGAATTGCAAGGAAGTGTTGATAGTTTGAGGAGAGAGTATTGTGTTCTTGTTGGAGTGATCTTGCTATTTCATGAGGTGAAGAAGGATTGACGCTGGGAGGATGATGCTGGATCAGAAAACTGGGTTGTAATTCTCCTTTCTATTAATAAAGCTCTTCAAGTTTTCTTCCATATGATTATGCAATTATGAATGTTATCATTTGTGAATGCTATCATTTGTTCATTATATATATCTCATTCTGTAATGTTTATGTTGTAATAGATCACGATGCTTTGATGGTTCTTTGTTTCTGTACTTGTGCAGGTACTCTCCAAGCATGTTAAGTACGTGGAGGAGTTGCAGGATCTGTCAAAGGGGCAAGAGATCAAGCAAGGGATTAAGAAGAAGTTCTAGGTTGGTTCCATTATCTTTCTCTTATTTGTTACACATAGAAGAAATCATTGAATTGCTTTAAACTGTTGTTTCTAGGGTAGCTGCCAAACCTAGAAGGCTAGCATTCTTTAGGAATACTAGTTTTCCCGGAAGTAGAGGGCTAAAAGTATCTTGGTTTGAGTCTAGTAATGGCGAGGAGATGGGATTTATGATGAGGGCCAATGTGCTTATGACTTCAGTGCTTGATTTCTAAAGGTTGATGTGGTGGCGGGTTTCCGTTGATGTACTTGGTGTGATGAGTAAAGATAGCAAGGGCATAGGAAAAAAAATCCATGATTTTGGGGTGGTATATAAGTGCCTCATCAGTAGTGTCTGTAATGGATTGGATTACAGAGTCAACCTCCATTTTTGTTTCTTCACCAAGGGGATTTTCAGATGGAGGTATGCCTAAAATTGTGGCTAAGGTGGAGTTTTTTTTACGGCGATGGGTTGAACAACCTTGGGGATATGGTGGAAGTGGATGGTGGATATTCTTCAATAATGAGCTTGATGCAGTGATATTGAGGTTGCTCATCAGTAAGGTCACCAACTTGAGAAGAGGAGATTTTTGTCTTTTTCTTAGGAACCAATGGTGGTTTGGTGGTAAGTGGGAAATTATTCATGATGGTGGGTTCAATATGAGAGTGTGGGGCCACTTATAGGTATTGAAGCAATAGTAGGGCTACAGGTCAAAGAACCAAGTGGACTTGAAAGTTATAAATTCAGAAAAGGTAGGAAAAGGGCTCACTGATTCCCCAAGATCATCCAGACTGCTATGTAAATACTACATGTGTGTCTCGAGCTTTTTGATGACTGGACTAAGTGCTTCTTAGTCCATTCACTTCCATGAGGCAACAAGGGTTTCTCGAGGTAGTGGTTGAGGCAGCATTCCTCCAAACAAGAATTGTGCTTCCCATCCTGAACTTATCCAACAATCCCAGGCTAGGACAAGACTTTGGTATGGAAGACTTCTAATAATAGAACAAAGTTTTGAGCATGCTTTTGAAACATGTCGGGGTTGACGCACTTAGGCTACACCTAGGTGCTGCCATGACTTACACTAAACTACATATCATGTGAGTATTCATCAAGGAGTGACGGTGGGATTCTTGGCATGGCCTTGGTGACATCCTTCTAAGAGGCTTCATTGATTTACCTTTTTTTGGGGACCCTAGAGGTCTTCCATGGAAAATATCTAAGTGTAGGGGTTGATCTTCAACAACTGACACTATTTCTCTTCCTTTTGGTGGGCACCACTTCCGCATGGCTAAGGTGACAACTAGATATCCATATAGAAAATAGGTGTCCCTTTTGTAGACATCGCTGTTGGGCGCAACCCAACTTGGTCTAGTTTTGGTCGAAGACTCCGCATTTTGAGGAGTAGAGTGCACGAAGTACACAAAGTTGTATTTACCGTGGAAGTGTCTAGGGGCTTCGCGGTGGGTTGAAGCCCCATATTTTGTAACGAGTATTGGGGTTTTAGTTCACTGTTTTGTTAAGTCCATGGTATGTGGACCATGGTTTTTGTAGAAATAAAATGTATTTAAGGACATGTCATGATTTGTTGAATATCATATAAACATTATATTAGCTAGAGAGATCAAAAGTGATCGAGTCTTTTGTTCTTAAGGAAAGGATCTATAGCTAAGTGCGCGGAGGCCTGGGAAGAGTCTGCAACAAAGTGCGCAAACTGCTTGTAGCTGGGTGTGCAGGTTGAGGAGTTGTATGTATTGAAAGATCTATATTAATAAAGAAGAAGAAGTTTTGGCAAAGTATTTTGTATATGCATCTGTTATTTGTGTTCTATATTTTATGTGAAGTAATTGCAAATAATTGGTATGTTAGCACAATTTTTATTGTTCTATAATCTGTTTATACTAAACTGAATGTGACAAAGTCTGTAGTTAGAATACACTACAAAATGATGTTATGAATGCCAGAAGGATAATTAAAGTACATATAGGTGAGGTTAAGAGCTACTCTATGTAGTCCCTTAAGGTTGCAGAAACTTGGTTCTGCAATCACCCATAGCCACCTCGGGTGAGAATTTGACCTACTTGTAGGTTGTTGTTGAAAGGGTCGATGTCAGATGGTTTTGTTGGTACAAAGTCTGAGATGAACCTGGGTCAAGCCCAAATGAACCAAAAAATGGTTCCATTGCCAGGACTAGGATCTGTTTGAGGAATGTGGATGTGGCATCCATCAAAGAAGGAAATATAATATTGGGTAGATCGGAAAGTATGAGAATTCACAGTTTAGGAAAACAGAAATCCACGATTATCGACTGAAGCCTGGTTGTAGAAGTATCTCTTTACAAAACAACACAATATTTGCTTTACGATGTTTGCTAATGAAATATATGAATGGGTATCAAAGTTGATCGAGCATAAGAATTGTTTCAAAAATGATGAGGCTACCATGTAGAGCTCTGAATTGATACATCGACTCAGGAATACTTACGACAGTATCTCAAGAGTGGTTGATTTTTGGATTGACAGTATCCGAGGAGGACTTATTACTGAGTTTGCAATAGGCACGACTGTATCTTATAGTGAATATGAGTGAATATTTTTCAAGGGTCCGCGAGATAAGTACCTAAATTATTTGAAGATGTGGATTAAAATTCTTTTGCATGAAAAGGGTGTACTACAAATGTAGTCACATTAATGTTTGGACAAAGAGGGAATAAGTCTGAAGCAAGACCAAGGTCTATGCAAAGTGGAAAGTGACATAGAATAGAATGTGAACCAAATAAATTTATTGAGACTGATTATAGTCCCTTGTTAGGTGGGTCTAAGAGTGAAGAAGAAGGAAGTAACCTCGCAACCTCATGGTGTTCCCCCTCCCATCTTGAAGGTGCGTCGAAGTTGGGAATTGAGAAAAATTAGGGCATCTTTGGGATTCCTCATCCATATACTCCCCTTACCCCCCATCCCCCTCCCCATAATTCCCCTATGCCCCCTCCCCCCCAATCACCCACCTCCCCCTCCTCCTAACCCCCTGAGAAGAAAAATGGGCGATGAGATTAAGCTACCTATCTTTAGAGGAATTGGATCAGAGGATCATGAGAAATTCTGGTTTGTAGCTGAAACAGTGTGGAAAACAAGACAGATCATTGAAGAATATGTAAAGTAGATGCATCTCATCACAACAATGCAAGAGAGAGTGCTGACATGGGACATGAATTATTCTGTGACTAATTAGGCTGCTTCATCCGATGATATTAGGAAAGCACTGGTATCAAAATTCAAGAAATTGAAATCAAAATCGCACTGCATTACGGAGTTAAAGGAAATCAAACAGATGGCTACTAAGTCTGTGTGGGAGTTGGATCAACGATTCAATGTGTTAATGGGACAAGTAAGATTTAACATACCCCCATAACAACATACAGAATGGTTTATAGCTGCATTGCTGCCACATATTAGGTTACCCTTGACATAACAAAAGATAGAGACACAAGTCAAAGCATTGGAGATTGCAATGAATTTAGCAGCCTCACCAATTACAGATACTCATACAAGAGTACAACAAATCCAGAGTCAACTAGCAAATTTGACTTTGGAATTGAAAGATCTCAAGAAAAGTAAAGAAACCAGATCAGAAGTGTGGTGTACAAACTGCAAAGAAGAAGGATACTATAAGGATTAATGCTCTGTGTTCAGAGATTACTTAGCAAGTGGAGCACCTAATCCAGTAAACCCAGGATCAATTTTCTCGTGTGGGATTTGTAGAATAAGAGGTCAAAATCGCTCTAAAGATTGATATTTATTACAAAAGTATGTGCAGACCCCAAAGAAACTATTTTGCAACTTTTGTAAATCAGTAGGCCATGATGAGAGAAACTATCAAAGTTATGATTTGATGTTGGAGCGCATTGTTGATGCTTATAAATTGCAAGCTGAAGGACATACACATGAGGAGCCAGGCCAACATGCTGGTCAAGGAGGCTTCCAAGAACGAGGATAAGGACGAGGAGGAGGAGCTGGTCAAGGATGCAGCCAGATCATCTGTTATAACTGTGGACAAGAAGGACACTTCACAAGAGACTATTAGAAACCTACTACAACCTGCAACTACTGCAAATATTTTAATCACATAATAGAAGAATGTCTCATCCTTATCATGAAGATGCAGGAGAAAAGGAACCAACAACCCACAACAAATATTCAAATGATGACCACTGAGCCAAGGAAGGATGAAATGCACATCAACATTGTAGCAAGGAGTGGAGTTGCGATGGGAGACACTAAAGGTAAGAAGAAAGTAGAAGAGACATGGGTAAGAAAAACTGTGAAAAAGGCCCCTGGGTTTAGTATCCAAAAGGAAAAGAAAAACATTCATGGGGGTGAAGCGAAGCTTCATGGATGCTGGGGCTTCAACATCTATTGCGCAACTGAAGTTAATGCCAAAGAAGGATCGCGACAAAGTGTTTACTCTGACGCAAGAATTAGATCTGAGTATTTTGAAGTCATTTTTATAGACTTGCGTGGAGTTATTAAGGAATCCGAGAGTTGTCGAAGGACTCCAGGATTTGATAGACTCTTGCACTGATAAAGAGATATCATGAAGCGATCTGCGCGTAGTGAAAAATTTAATTCGACATAATAAAAGAACAGGGAAGGAAATGAGATTAAATGCGCAAATCGTGTAATATGATATGGATTAGGTAATCTTGGATTTAGGATATGATGCCAATGTGTTACCTAAGAAAAATTGGGAGTCAATGGGAATACTAATGTTGCAATGGTTGCTAATACAGTTGAGGATGGCTAACCAATAGAAGATCTCCCTTATGGGATGGTTACCCAGTGTCATAGTAGACATTGAAGGGGTCTGAACCATTGCAGACTTCGAAGTGATTGAAATTGTAGATGATAGCAACCCTTATCTGACACTACTTGGATCAGGATGGGCTTTGATAATTTGGAGCTAATCAATTTTAAGAAGAGATAAATGGTTTTCGAAAAAGATGATATCAGGGTCATTATCCCGCTAGACCCCTCAGAAGGAGTGTGCTATACAGAGCCTGTCCGAGATGAGTATTGCGACGCAGATGTCGACAACATTTATTAGATAACAACTAAGGAGGAAGATTGGATTAATCCCACTATAGATGGAAAATTGGGTTGGGAACAAGACAGTTCTTGTACTTCAGATTCTGAGGAAGAACTAGAAAATTAGCAGAACAGGTTATATGAAGTTTCTACCACAAAATCACTTCACTACATAACTTCCGAGGTATGTGATCTACCTTATTATGATGGGATCGGAGATGTAAGACTGTTTCTTGATGAATATGAGAGATAAATAGTAGAAGAACAAAGGTTGCAAGCTTTGGATGTAGTCCTGAAGGCTACACCCACTAGATGGTGGGGTACTCATAAAATAAATATAGAAGGTTGGTAGCAGTGTCAAAGATTAATGTGGATCAGGTTTGGCTCAATTGACACAGAAGTAGAAGTAAAGTATGATGGTAAGGTTGGTCCCTGGGAGAATATTCATTGCTGCACTTCAGTTTGGAAAGAAATTCTAGAACAAGAATGTATACATGGGTTTATCCACCCACTAGAAACGATTCTTATGAATTGGTATCTTGAAACAGAACTGAGGCATGGGATTGTGAACTTGACAAATTTGGTTGAAGGGTTCATGCTAACATTCAGTTTTGAATATGATTGTCCCTATATAGACTCGACTCTTCAGGTAATCAGAGCAAAGGTTTTTGAGAATGAAGCTCCATTAACTTCGCAGCATGATTGGGTTGTGCAATTACAAAATGCATTGGAATGTTATAATATCATTGCCGAAGAAGATGAAGATCCGAGCAATATTGATATACCTAAATCTAAAGGACATCACGAAGTTGTTGGAATGGAACCATAAATACCAGATATAACTCAACCATTAAAAATATAGAAAGTGAATATTAGGATAGAAGAAGACCCAAAGTTCGTGATGATTGGAGACTATTGGGACGTAGATACAGTTAGTAAAATCACAGAGCTGCTACATGAATACCAGGAGCTATTCCCTATGAATTTTTTAGAAATGAAGGCCATATTAAGGGACTAAGGAGTTATAAGGATCCCTTAGAAACTTGACATGAATCTTGTGAAGCAAAGACCCTATAGGTTGAATCTCAAATACAAGGAAAAAATGAAGGAATAACTAGACAAAATGCTAGCAGCAGGGATCATCGAACCTGTCAAGAGTCTGAATGGATAAGTCCCATGATAGTTCAGGGAAAAAGACTAAAGGAGAGATCAGAATTTGTGTTGACTTGAGGAAACTAAATGATTCATGTGTGTCTGACCCTTTCTCTACACCATTTATAGACGAAGTGTTGGACAATGTAGGAGGTCACGAGGCCTATTCTTTCATAGATGGCTTTTCGGGTTACCATCAGATCAGAATTGCGCTAGAAGATAGACATAAGACAAATTTCGCAATAGAGTGGGGTTCATTTCAGTACACGGTGATGCATTTTGGCTTGAAGAATGCACCTGCCATGTTTCTAGAGTTGTAGTGGTAGCATCTAAGGAGTACATACACAAATTCTTGGAAGTTTACTTCGATAATTGGAAAATATTTGGGCTATTAAAGAAGCATATTGCAAGCTTAAGGCTTATGTTGGATATATGTAAGCAACATGAAATTTCACTAAACTTGAAGAAGTGTATATTTTGTGTACCTTGTGGCATACTATTAGGGCATATTGTGTGAAAATAGGGTTTGTTGGTGGACCCCGTGAAGATGGAAGTCATTGTGAACTTGCTAGCACCGAAAATAGTGAGACAAATTCACATGATACTTGGACACACTAGCTATTACAGAAAGTTTATAAAGGGGTATGCATAGATAATTATGCCAATGGAGAAATTATTGAAGAAAGTTGTCACTTTTATATGGGACAAAGAATGTTAGAAGAGTTTGGATATACTGAAGGAGAAGATGTTAACTGTGTCGATATTAGTTTTTCCGGATTAGAAAAGGAGTTTCATGTACATGTCGATGCATCTTGCATAGTGCTGGGTATAGTGTTGGCATAACCAGGAGCAGGCGAAGTTGATCACCCCATAGCTTTTGCAAGAAAAATATTATCCAAGGCAGAAAATAACTATACTACAACATAAAGAGCATTGTTAGCTATGGTTTATGCATTACATAAGTTCAAGCACTACTTGTTGGGAGCACATTTCAAGATGTTCACTGATCTCTCTATGCTGAAACATTTGGTGAATACACCTATTTTAAAAGGAAAAATTTGTCGATGGTTATTGTTGTTCCAGGAGTATGATTTTGAGGTTGTAGTAAAGCCGAGAATATTAAATTTTGGGCCTGATCATCCATCGAGATTGGAGATAGGAGAAGAACCCACCAATATTGAACATAACCTACTCGACACACAGTTGTTTGCACTCAAGGTTGCAGATGATCACTTCGTGGACATTATTTATTTTTTGGCCACAGGAATGGTGCCCGCGGAGTACACTACACACTAGAAGAAGGAGTTGGTGGCAAAAGTAACTGATTTCACGTTGATTGCGAGGCACTTGTACAAAATTGGAATGGATGAAATACTGCGAAGATATGTCCTAGAACATGAAAGGTAGAGTATTCTCATAGAAGCTCATGGAGGAATCACAAGTGGACATTACATAGGAAAGGAAATTATGTAGAAAATATTGAGAGTTGTGTTATGGTGGCCCACAATACATAAGGATGCAAAAGATTTTTGGCGAGTGTTTGATATATGTCAAAGAACAAGAAGGCCATTTATAAGAGACGAAATTCCATAACTCCACAGGTGACATTGCAAGCATTTGACAATTGGGCTATTGACTTTGTTGGACCTATTAACCCACCAGGAAAGAAGATCGACACAAGATACATATCACTGCAACTGATTATTTGATGAGGTAGGCCAAGGCGCAACCAATGAAGGATTGCAGTGCAGATACAACCGCGAAGTTCATTTTTGAATACATTCTGTCCCGATTTGGGTGAATGAAGATATTAATGAGTGATCAAGGTTCACATTTCTTGAATCAGACTATTGAGGCACTAACTGAAGAGTTTCATGTACACCATCAGAAAAGTACCCATATCACCCTCAAGCGAATGGGACAGTGAATATTTCAATAAAATTATGGAGAATGCACTCACAAAAGTGTGCAATGTGAAGATCTAAGGGTTCCAGCGATGTTGTGGGCATATAGGAAAACATGCAAGAAATTGATAGGGCAAACACATTCTAGGTTGGTATATGGACAAGAAGTAGTCATGCCTATGGAGTACATTTTTCCCAGTTTAAGAATTACAGTCTTCACAGACATGGCAGATTCTAATATAATGGAGGAAAGGATGGCGCAATTGCTTGCTTTGGAAGAGGACAAGTTTATAGCAAGTTTTCATCAACAAGTACAAAAATAAAACGATAAAGCATGGCATAATAGGCACATTAAGCAAAAGACATTCTTGGAAGGAGATCTTGTACTCTTATATGATTGAAAATTTGTGAACATCACTAGAAAATTTAAGACACATTGGTTAGGACCGTATATCATCAAACATGTATATGATGGTGGCATAATTCAGCTTGCAAAGTTAAATGGTTTAGATGATTCCAGGATGACTGAATGGTAGTAGATTGAAGGTATACAGGGATGACTCTGTGCCTAGAGTTTCGCACTAAAAGATGAAAGGATAAGAAACTTAGTGCCACTTGTAGTTGAAAGTAGGCACTGGAATATAAACTACTCTGTAGAAGGAGACTTTGCTGAAGAAGGCTATTCAGGGGTATGTCAAAGATAAAAATAACCTCGCCAAAGGAGGATTAATGTGTGCTATTTAGAAGTATGTCAAAGTTCGAAAAGACCATGATGAAGGGTAGATTACTACATGATTGTTGAAGATAATTGGAAAAAAATGACCGTTGGAAGGAAAAATTTGCCGTTAAAGGGAAGTTGTTGTTAAAAGTTGCAGGAGAAACACATTTATGAAGCACAACTGGCCGGATCTAGTGCCATACCTACATTAAATGAAAAACATCTAAGCTAATGATGAGGTTCGAAATTTATATTCGCTATATAAGCTATGTTCGGCTCCACATTTTACACTTTAGTATCTGAAGAACTCAATTTGAGAATTTTCCATCAAGAGTGAGTTAAGTGTGTTACTGTATGTTTGAGAGAATTTTTGAATAAATTTCTCAAGAATTTGCAAAGAAAGGGTTAGTAGGAGTCATGGAAGCCTAGGCTGGTCAATCCGGAGTATCGACTGTACCCATGTCCCCAAGGCGCATGAGGTCGCCGTGAAAATAAGTTCTTACAAAAGAACAACTTAAGAAAAGACCCGAAAAGAGGCCAGCTAAAGCCTCTAGAGTAGAGCCATGAATGTCCCCAAGGAAGAAGACAATAAAAGAGAAACAGAAGAAGACCAAGAAAGATAATAAACCTAAGGATAAGGTGAAGAAATTAGTACCACAAGAAGAACTACAAGAAATCCATGACAGTGAGGAGGAGGGACTAGAGATGCACCAGATGGAGACATAAGGAGCAAAAATTCCCTTTGTGCTGCCACCATATTTTCCACCAAGGAAACTTAGTGCTAAGCTAGTTACGGACCTAAAAGGCACAAATTCTAACACTTTCACACCACTGCTACTAGAGAAAGTTCCATTTGAAGGTGAAGTCTTGGGAGAAATCCCACAATTAAAAATGGAGGATTGGGACTTTAATGGCAGAAGTAAATATCCACTATTCGAGATGAGTAAGTATCTACATCACTCTATTATCTAGAGAGTAGAGATACGATATTGGAGCCATACTAGTGGGCTACAAGATTGTAGAGATCAAGCTTGCTAAAAATGATATATGTGCCACACTTCGGTAGGAGAACATCCAACATAGCCTGCGTTCGATAGTTACTGGTATTGAAGCATGAAGGATGCCTTTGGTTGGGGAAGATGATCCCGATTGATAAGATGTTGATAAGAAGAATTACTGGGCTGCCTTACCAAGGGAAGGACCCCACTAAAGGATACATTGGAAAAAACCAAGACAAGGCAATGGCACTGACTATGAAGGATAAGTTTGGGATTATCAAGAAGTCGTGTGGTTTTGGTATCAAATCTATTAGCAACCAAGGGGTGCACTTCACCGCACACATTTTAGTAGGAAAGATAATGAGGAAATGTAGAGCAAACGAAGTCCCCGTAGTCATTGTTTATTTGGCCGCATAGTGAAGTGCTGGGGTTTAGTTCAACTGGGCCGGGTACTTATGCAAGGAGTTTTTGGAGGATTTCCACAAGGCATAGGAGGAAGGAAAAACATTTCATTATGTGTGATTAATTTTGATCATTGTGTTGTTAGCATGGAAGGATTAAGAGGAATCACAATTTCTATTAGTCGAAACAGATGTAGTTGAAGCCGCGTGATATGCCTCATTGTGGCATACCAAGGAGTCGTTGCGCATGAAGGATAATTTTTTTTTCTTTGTGTTATTGGAAATGGATTTTCACATGGTGGTGAACTAGTATCCCAGGTTATCATCTAGCTTGTATGAGAAATATTGCAACTTCACAACATTCAAGGCATATTTTCACAGAGTATACATCAAGGCTCAGGAGGATCTAACGGAGATATGACACCCTCTGCCATATTTGGTAACTGAAGATGACCTACTCACAATAATACAACAATGGTTAGCCAAATGGATGATCCCAACCATAGACGACATTGAAGGAGCGGGGCACACCGTGTAACAAGTGGGTCCATGTGGGACAAACAAAGGAAAAGAAGTAGAGGAACCAGAGCTAGAGATAGAACAAGATATCTAGGATCCTCTCAGCAACATAGATCCAATAGACAAATCACCATTCATCATCAAAAAGAGGGTACCTACAATAGTATGTCAGGTGTAAGGAAGAAACAGAAGGAGAGAAAATCTAAGGGCGTGATACCACTTGCCCTCATTGAGGGGGATAGAGACGATAGCTACAAAATGATCTAGACAAATGTGCAGCAAGGCATCGTATAGTTAAAGGTACTGGCGCAAACAAGTAGACAACCAACACAGATAGGTCAGCTACTACCGCCAGAGTGACAGATAGAGACAACAATTGGATTGAGGATTTTGCAACCCCAAATTGATTAATACAATTATTCCTTCTTTTCTAAGAAAGAGAGTAACTACACCAACTAGCGTGATCTAAAGGACCTCCGAAATTGGGCTGCTAACTAGGGTGAGAAGGATTCCCATCAAAGCTAGGCTAAGGATCTCACTTGAAACCCTCACTTGAAAACTAACCTGAGCCTTCAATCAAATGCCAAAGAAGAAAAATTCAAATTCCATACCTTCCCTTCCTCCTTCTTGATGCGTTTATAACTTTCCAATATGGTTTCTCCAAGCTTCTAGAATTAACATAATACCATCAGCGAATACCACTGGAAAATAGCATTGGAATACCATCAACAAACACCTTGGGAAAATACCACATCCTTAAATTTTTTGTTCTTTTCCCTTTTATTATAAGTCGAGAGTTCTCAAAATCCACCCTTCTTGCCAGCATAAGGGAAAGAAAATGTCATCTTCCAACAGTTGGTTGGGGATATTATAGTCCTCCCCACCCAAATTGCTTATCCTCAAGAAATTAAGAATATATGCATCAATGCCAGGGTCCTAAAGTCTCGTGTAAAATTATTTTTGCATAAGTATTGTATTATCTTTGTTCTACTGAATTCTGCCCCATCGCCATGTTTTGTTATGCTGAAAAAAATCCATCATAGTGTAAATCTTCCTCCAACTTCATATGATAACATGATAAGATCACATTATCAGATGGAATAGATGTTGTCGAGAAGAAGAAATAGTCCCTTAACAATATTTCAACATGTAATTGTGCATACTTGTTGTTGTTTATTATCAAAATTACTTGAAGATCACATGTAGTGAGTGGAACAACCAAAAACTCAAAGAATATCTTTATAATATCTATTTCCAATTCCTCATCCCTATCAAAAGATGTTATCGTCCATATAATGCATTGGAATTTACCCCAAGGCATGCTAGTATGTCTTATAAACTGCGTAGGATCAATATCCCATAAGATCTCAGCATATAACTGGTCCATGTTCATGTCAGTAGATCCTACCCTTGTGCAATATGGTTTTGAGTTCATTTCAGTTATGATAAGTTTACTTGGATCATAATGTGGGGCGAGATTTAGAGAGAAGTGAAATTCAGACTCCCTAAAGGCAAGAACACATTCTTTATTATGTTCTTTGACATTAGCCAAAATATTTACGAGTGGTGTTGCAGGAGTTATTTTATCTTGAACACAATTCCTATATTTTGAAACCTTTGAAGCTTGAATATTAGGAGAGAACAAGCATTCCCTTCCATATTGGCATCCTTCCAACGTCTAAAAGGATTTGCACAACTCTTGTTCAACCTTATTGGTATGTGATAAAAAATGGTTATTCCTTCTATTGCACATTTCCTTGGAAAATATCTTGCAGATATGTGCAGTAGTTGTTGGTCGGTGATGGAAATATTGTTCTTTTGAATATGAAATATTTTGTTGTGTACATCAGATTCTTATCTTTTTGATAATTCCCGTGGGCTCATTTCCTACACTTTAAGTATTCAAGGACCCTGAGTCAATACATGAAGTCTGAATACAAATGTCATTTGCTAGCTCAGTGCTAACTGTAAAACTCAAGTTTGCTTCAATTTGTCCTAGAGAGGGAAAGTATGCATGCTTGAACTCACACTCATTGTGATATGATGGTGGGCCTTTCCAAGAGTAGTGAAACATAGACCTGAAGTAATACCTTATTGCCATCACAACCCCATATGTCTTTGTAGTGGCATGAAGTGATGACACCATGAAATGGTGGAAATAATACCACTCCTACTCAAGCTTAGGAGGAGTTGAAGAAAATTCATGTGTCTGAGTTGTGAAGATCTCATTTATAGCCACTTGAATGAGTCGTTTCAATTAGTGCTTATCCCAAAACAGGTCAACAACCCAAATTTTCTTGTGTAAACAAACAAGATGTTGAATAAAAAAAGTCATTAGTAAAATCGTGCACTCTTTAGGATATCATTTGGTATCAAAGCTCTTGGATCAATTCATCCTAAAGTCTTGGATCCAGGAGTGATCGAGTTACAGTATTTAATAGAATGATGTTCATCTGGAAGGGAAGATCATTCTATTGTGGGTGACAACTGTATCTGGGTTATTGGTTACAGTCTTTCATAGAATGATGTTATCTGGAAGGAGGAGGTCAGACTATTGGAGGTGGTAACTGTATTACTTAGGTGTCAGAAGTCAAGGATGGAAGGTTTGATAAGATGTTAGGAATAAATTTTATTTGTCAGGAATCAATTTTCTTGGTCAGGAGTTTTGCAAAATATTTCCGGTGTAAATGTGGGGCTGTTGGCGGGGTTTAGGGCTGTTGGCGGGTAAAGGATTGGAGTTAAGTGCTGAAGTCTACATGTCTCATCTATAAAAGATAAGGTTCTTGGAGGGCTCTGAGGGATGTTTGGTTGGAAGGTGGGGTGATGGGGCACCATCAAGGTTGGCCGAAGGCTCAAGGCTCAAGGCTCAAGGCTAGCTGAAGGCTCATTTGAGCCATAATTCCATAATATTAGCTTTGGATTCTGCTAGCGCTGAATGATGTTTTTGAAGCTCCATCGAGACTATTCACTACTTTCTATTGGAAAGATCAATGGTGTGAAGCCCAGACCCATGACAACATTCATGGCAAGGCATATGTGTGAACAATGGATTCAAAACCCACATATTTCTTTTTGTTTGCAACACAATCTTCAGAGCCCATAACATCAAATGGGTTCTGATTTGTTGATTGGGACTCTTTAATCTCAGAGCTTCTCTAAATGTATGACTAGAGACCAAACTCACCTTGATAGGAAAACTCTCGAGAAAGTGTTGTCTTAGTGTTCAAATTATTTCCTAGAAAAAAACTCAAAATGATTAGGGATCTTAATAGATGACAGTGATCCACATACATGGTAGCCTCAATACTTCGTTTTGTGATCAAGGTTGAAGGATCTTCCATAGAAAAATAAGATATAACTTCACTTGGAGGGGATTGAAGGATGCTTCCATTTGATAGATGTTTCGATCTATTCTCCAAAAGAAAATTTATCAAAGGAATGCTAGCCAAAATTGATGTAAATTGTAGTCTAGAGACACTTGATGTTGGAAAACTACTAATGGTTGGGGGTTGTGCCATATGCATGTCTAGTTTCTATGTATCCTGATTATCATCTGCCTATCCAGTAGTTCCTTCAAATGTGAAGTATTTATTCGTAGGCCCCATCATTGGGTGAATAAAAAGACCCCCCTCTCCCAGTGTTGATCATTGCATACCTTCTTGTTTATTCTTTCGAGAAGCCAATTTAGCATCCATGTCTCATCCCTTTGGACTGTTCTCTTTTTGAGGTAACTGAGTATTTTTTTCATTTGAACTCTCTAGGTTTGCGAGATTTGGAAGCACATTTAATGTCAACGGGTTTAAGAGAATATGCTTAAGCTTACAAAAGATGCTGATGATTTATTGATTCAAAGGGAATTTATTAAACAGATAGTCCATTAATTCATTCTCTTTATAGATTATCACTTCAGAAGCTTATAGGAATATATTGAAACTCAATTATTCCTACCTAGGTATCTCTATAAGACATAAGAATAGGAAGAAAAACATAATGACTAATACTGGAAAAACTTACAGGAAACAAAAACTGTGTAAAATAGAATTCAGAATCCTTTTCTTTGTATAAAGGGTCCAGAAAAGTCAAGTACATCAAATGTTTAGAAATGCTTAATAAAGGGTGAAACCCATAATAACTTGTGAAGAGAGTTATTTATACAACAATAGAACTAAGAAAACATCCTAAACTATTTTTACAAAAAAAGATTCTTATAAATTAAAATAAATACTGCCAGTTGATCTGGCACTATTTTGATGTTGTGCTATTGATGACTATCACTGAAAATAAATGCAAATTTTTGAAGCTAGCTAACTATTCCTCCAAAAGCTGAATGCTATTTGATTTTCACTCTGGATGTCATTTTTACTTATGACCTTTCATATGATACACTTTCATCTGTTTGTCTTTTAACTGTATTTCTTTATCTGCCTCCTCTGTTTTAACATTTACTATGTAAATTGTTTCTTTCTGCTTTGTCTCTGGTTTAAACTTGATTTTCTGTTTGTACACAAAACTTCTGCTAAATGAAGCCTTTGAATAGATTTCCTAAGAATCTTGGAGTAAACAGGTTTTGTGACTAGTATAAAAAATGTTTATCCGGTCTCCTGGTCTTCTAATCACCTACTAAATAATTTTTTTTTTTAATAAAAAACAGGTTGACAGGAGGTGATAAATGGCTTTATTTGAGCTAAGAGGTTTGTGAATGGAGTCCGGAGTGTGTTTGGGAGGTAAACAGTGGTTAAATTGGTTACAAAGGCTCAGGGTGGCATAGGCAGGCTTAGGTAGGTTTCAGTGAAAAACAAGTGAAAAGAGTGAAAACGAGGGTCTTCGACTTTTAAACAGGTAACGTTTAAAATTTGGCGTGGAAATCGATAAATGAATAGTGGATGGTTTCAGCCTAAGTGGGGAGGCGGTATTAAGGTTCATCGCACTGCTTTTGGATGTCAGGTGGTTTTTTCATGAGAGCACGCGAGTTAGCATAAAGCTACCATGTAACCAAAAAGAGCCCGAGAAAAACCACGAATCTCGTGTGCTCTCAGGCTTGTAAAGGTCGGACATCGGGAACGTGTGATATGGATTCGCACCGTTAGATCTGGGGTGAAAGGTCTAACGACTATCGCCTAGTGAAGTTTCACAGAGGTGAATCAGGCGGAGATTAGCAAGGCCCAAGAGGATTAATTACACTTAACTATAATTAAATAATCAATAAAGCGGGTTAAAAATATAATGGATAGGTTTATGGAGTGGGACTAGGGTTAAATACGGCAGGGTTTGTTAACTGCACCAAGGGGGTGGGTTAAAAGGGTTTATATCGGGAAAATGTGAATTTGCGGAGTTAATTAAATAAAGCGGAGGGGGGAATAAAAACTTAGGATAAGGGGTTTTATGATTTGTTTTTTTTTGTTTTTTTATTATTATGGGTATTTAGGAAATTAATAATGGGAAAGTGATTTTTTCAAAAGGGGAATGGGTTTCACACTAGGGAAAAGGGGTTTTGGGTAGGATAATGAGTTTGGAGGGTAATTTGCTAGGAAAATGTCTGAAACCAAGGGGCAAAGGTGAAAATGAAGGGAAAATGGTTATTTTAACAAGAAATGATGGGATAATGGGGAAATTAGTAAGTATGTAGTGGGGGATGAAATGAAATGAGGGTAAGTTAATCAAATTAGCTAGTGGATCAAGCATGATAAATGTGCTTATGCCTTGACAACCTTATACTTTTACAACCTTTCTTTTACCTACCCTTTACTTATCCTAACATTTTTTCTTCACTTTATAGGGTGCATTTAAGCTAGAAGACCCTTTATTTCTTTTCATGAATAATCTACCTCTATACCTTATTCTCTCCATTGGCTCAGATTAAAATATTGAGCCAATTCTATTTTCTACCTATGAAAATCAATTTAAAACAAATCCAATTATGATTAAACTGTATAATTGGATTGAATAAACTAGTGTGGCATCTGTTAGAGCCTAGATTTGCCTCAGGCTGAAAAGACAAGGTTCTAGGTCCACATCAAACCACGCTCAGCCTCGTAGCTAGCCCTACGAGGATAGGAGAGGGCTCTCTCCGGGTCGATCTCGGCAAAAGACAAGCAATGGGGCTCGAGATGACTGATTTTGCAACTAATCTTAGGCTAGATATTAAGTGCAGGGATTTGATTTGGTTTTTAAAGGGTTTTGTTAAAAAAATGGGAAAGGCAAATTTGGGCTCGGGGATGAGGCACAGTTTCTGCAGAGTTCCGATTGGGGCAAGGAAGGCAATCATTTTGATGCTTTAAAGCAAGTGAGATGGATAGATCAGACTGGTGAGGAGCTAAGGAGAGCAAGAGAGTCTCAAGAATTCTCCTTAAACAGATGAAAACATGGAAATTTAAACAAATTCAAAGGTAGAGCATAACAGTTATGGATTCCACCTTAATCACTCATTTGTTTCAAATTCAGAAGAAGAAGCATGAAAATGCTACACATAACACTAGATAAACTTACAATTACTCAGAGAAGCACACCATCAAAACATAAAGCCACATGGATCCCAAACAGTGCTGCAAAACCCTAGTCTTTCCTTAGCCAAAAATGCAGAAATGAATGTACAATAGAGTGCCAAACTTTTCCCAAGAGTCCAACCCTGACAATGACTTAGAAAATATATGATATAGACTAGCCCAACCCATTCCATTGCCTCGAGGGGTCGAGCTCATCATTCTAGGAGCTGTTTCAACCAATTCTAAACAAAGCACTAAAATCTAGGCAATCAAAACAACTTGCCCCTATAAGGTAGGAAACTGATTCATTCATTAAATTTTCACTCTTTGGTGAATGAATCCTCTAGAACAAGTAACTAAGTGTCAAAATTACATCATGTTCATTCAATTACATCAAGATAGGTCAAAAATAACGTCACAAACCAAAACTAGTCAAACTGGCCAAATTTCTGAGCTGGAAGGTGGAAAATTGGTCAAAAAACCTCTGTGCGCCGCACCAAAATCTGTATGCATCGCGCCACTTTGGAGCTGATTTTGAGGCACTTTCTGAAGTCAAAATTGTGCCCAAGTGTGCTTCTTGGAAATCCTTGCCTATCTACTTTCCAACCCAAGTGGAATTTCTAAATTTGGTGTCCATTTTCCCCTCCAAAACCTCAATCTCCCAGGACTGCTTCCTGTGTGTGAAATTAGGGGCAGAGAGGTCATTTTTAGGGTGTTTTTGACCTCTCGAGGACTCAAAACTTGCCCAAACTTCTTGGCCATGCACCAATAGTCATGATTTTTCATGAAAAATCCAAAACTCTAAACTTTTTTGCATTTGGAGACTCCTATTGTAAGCGCGTGCCACGTGGCGCGGCGCACAGGGAGAAAAACCCTGTTTTTTGCACAAAAATTTCCAAAAATACCAAAACTGCCCCAAATTTCTTGAAATTTGGGCTGGAGCTTCCTTATCAAGTGTTATTCTGGGCTAAAGAGGCTTCGGCCAATATCTAAAGACGATCGAGCTCCCTTTGCCTCTTTTGATTCTTGATTGCCTTCCTCAATTTCGCCTTCAAATTCCTTATTCGGGCCTTGCACACTTTGTTTCGTGCCATGTAGTGAAAAGCCATGTGTCTCAGCAATGCATGGTCTTTGTTAGCCTTGTCCAACAACCTCTCTAGGTGCATGTTAACTCTCTCAAGATTGGCCTCCCGATCCTCATTAATCTCTTGCTCCAATGACGTGAGCTTAACTCTTCTCCTTTGTGCAGCTTGGCGATGCTCACGAATGTTTTGTAGCTCTATGATTGAATGCTGATATTCAAGCTGTTTGTTCCTCTGCTCCAAGTATTTCATGGTCCACTTAGCCCTCTCCAAGTCAAGGGATAAGGCTTCGATCTCTGATTGCTGCTCCTGGATGATCTCTCTAAGTTTGGCGCTTTGTGGACCCGTATCTGTATCATGATCATGTAGGAGAATGAAGTCAGTCTCTCGTTCACTTGATGGCTCACCTAAAGGCCCCTCTTCCTGCATTGGCCTCTTGCCTTTATCCTGTACCTGTGATGCCAATGGAGGAAACGAGGCCCCTTCCACCCCGGGTGGAGATAAAACTCGCTTTGCCACTGCAAACAAATGTCTGGTGCCTCTCTGATATGTGATGAAAACCGACACACTAGCAGTCTCATGGCGCTCATACTGATGAGAAGGTTCACCCTCATGCTTAACATCTGATACTCCCCGTGAAGCTCTGAAGAAGTCACAAGAGATGAAATCATCCCAAGTGATGCCCTACAACCCAAGCTAATGAACCACCAAAATCTTAATAAGAGAAAAATGATAGACACTGTTAAGTTGCTGCTGAGGGGTTTTATGCTGTATAAAGGTGGTCATCCTCTCTATGTTCTGGCAAATGAAATACGAAATGTTCATCATCCGCACCCTGGTGAAATGCATGAGCAACATGATGTGATAAGCATAAAGATGAGAGAAACGTCCCTCACAACTGAAATATTTAATGATCAATCTCATTAGTGGAGCATATTCATCTTTCAGATACCAGAATGGGAACACTCTCTTGAGCTGCCTCAAAAAACTAGTTTTAATGTATGGCTCATAATGCTGCCGATCAATCTTCTGTTTCTTGTGCCATGGTTCACCAATATTCGGTAGATCGGTTGCTAATGAGACAAATTTTGGTGTAAGTGTAAAGGTGACACCAACCAAGATAGCTTGATCTCCGTGCAAGTGCAACACAAAAAGACGAGCCAACTCATGATGAAATTGGACACTAGCCACCTTTTGACAAAACTCATAGCATGATTGATGCTGAAAACACTACATAACAAGATGGCAGGCCTACAATTCTGTAAGGGTGGTCGGTTCTTCCCTAACATGTCTCCCACTTTTATGAGGCCTTCGGGGTGCCTATTCTTCCAAGGGAGAGTCACTTTGGGTTTCTACCTCATAGTCCGATGAATGCTCAGATGCCATGACTGCTGGACAAAATACCTTGAAGACAAAGCTATTGCTGTATATAAACTGTACTTGGACTGCTCTTTTTAGTGTTGTATTTCAATTTCTGCCACCAAGGGAAAAACAAATGCAACATGGACTGTTAGGGATTGTTAGGAAGGGGAAACAATATTGAGGAATGGGAATTGTTGGAAGAAATTTAATAGGGAAATATGGGAGGGGGTTTGAGGGATTGATGTATGGGAATAGGGTTTTAGGGTTTAGGATTATTGTATAGGTTTTGAGGTGTGAGGTTGGAGGATTTGGGGATAGAGTATGTAGGAGAAGGGAGTAATGAATTTAGGTGATAGGGAATTAGGGATTGGTGAAGATAAGGGAACAAGGAAAAGGAGAAATGATTTTGGTGGCAAAACTGTGAGCTCTGAAACCCTTGCAGCAAATTTGTTTGTGTTTATAGAAAGAGGGTTTGAATTGTTGTTTCAACCTTTATCACCCCTACAACACCATCTCTTATCATAAAATTTGATGCAACATCAAGATAGCAAGCCTACCTGGCAAATCCATGCAAGGTATGAGCAATTTGAAGAGATTTGACATAGTTTCGGGCTTTGGGCTATATGCGCCACGCGCTCTCTGTGTGCCGCACCTGTTCAAATTAACACTGGGCAGAAACTCCCAGTGCACCGCGCGCTTCCAGTGCACTGCGTCACCTGTTATGTGCGCCGCGCTACCTTAAACTCACACAATCGACCTCTTTCAAACACAGTTTTGCTCTTACACTTTCAAAACACGATTTCTGCCTTGGATTTTGAAAGACACTTGTTGCAAAGGGATAAATAGCTTTGAGAAATATCTTGACAAGAGATGGTTTTGATTTTTACTTCTTAAAAACCCATTTTGTAATGTTTTTCAATTGACACTTTTCACAATTAATAGAACTCTGACTTTTTGTTTCCTCCTTGATTTTTTGGTTGAAATGATGATTTTCTTGGAAATTTTTTGCAGGGATAGCTGACATGGGATTTGGCAAAGGAGACTAGGGCTGCGCCTGAAGAATTCAAGAACTAATTTTTTTTTTGAAAATTATTACAAATAACAAAATGTCGACTTGTCTTCAAAAAAGAGTTTTGAAGAAAAGTCATAATCCATCCATATGACGATAAAAATCTTTGAAATAATAACTTATCAAGAACTTCATCAAGAACCTCCCTCTGGCCTGCTGAATTTATTAGACTTTGTCGAAGACCAACTTGACTAACCCTAGACCTAATGACTAAAATTACTGTTATGACCTAGAGACTGCAACAGGACTTCAAATGACTTTTAAGATTTGATTTTGATGGACAGACCTGAGCCAGCAGTGCAAAGCATGAGGGGAATGAATGACAAAATCCCTTCCATTAGATTTATGGCATGCTCCTAACGAAATGCAACTGATCAAGAGAGATGGGACACCTAAACATGAAATGCAAAAAGAGTTTTGATCTCTGACGGAGGGATGACCAGACCGACTCTAACAGCGTCTAAACAAACTGTACACAATTATTATTTTCAAAAGTGAAATATAATAAAAGTAGTGGCATTTAGATTTGCAACACTTTCAGAGTTTATTGCTTTTTGCTTTTCTCTCTAACCTAACATTTTATTTTTGCCTTCATTTTTTAGGGCATCTATTCTAACATTTTCTTTGATATGGACATATTTATCAAAATATTTTCTAACATTTTTATTCGGTATCATTTTGTCCATATCCTAGCTTAACATTTTTTGGACTGATTTATTTTAACCTACCAAAACCAAAAAATGCTAAAACATTGGCTCCATTTGGGGACTACTTTCTCCTGTAGAATGCAGAGAACCTGCAAATCCAAGTGCCTTCTCCTCGGCCTATGGAGTCTTTTGTTGTAAAAAATTACACTGACAACTTGAAAAGTAAAAGAAACTAGAGTTCTTACAATGTAATTAATGATTTTGTAGCACAAAAGTGTTATTTCCCTTCACTTCAACAATTGCTAAAGGTCCAAACTACAGGTTATCAAACTTGCCATGTTTTCCCTTTTCTTCTCTCTTGGAATCCCATCTTAGAACTAGATCACCTTCCTTGTAGTCCCTTTCCCTGGCTCTTCTATCAAATAGGCTCTTCATCCTATTCTGATACTTTTTCAATTTGTATTGAACTTCATCTCTATTTTCATTTAGTTCAATAATCTGATTTATTCTCCTTGAAAAATCATCAGGTTCATCTGTTGAATCTTGCAGGAATTTTAAAACAGGAAGGCTAAATTGGTAGGGAAGATTGCATCTCTCCCATAAACTAATTGGAAAGGAGATTTTCCAGTAGATCTCTTTAGAGTAATTCTGTTTGCCCATACTGCATAAATTAAATGAGAGACCCAACTCTTTTTGTGATCTACTAGAGTCTTTTTTATTACCTTTACCAGAATTTTATTTGAGGATTTTGCAAGGCCATTACCTTGTGGGTAATTGGAGTTGAATGATGTAACAAAATCTGATATTTCTGGCAAAACTTAATCATTTTAACACTAGAAAAAATTGCTGCATTATCAATGAAAATTTGAGTTGGGCAACCAAATCTAGATAAGATGTTCTCTTCAACAAATTTGATTACTACTGAATCAGTAGCATTTCTCACTGGAATTGCTTCCACCCATTTAGTGAAGTAGTCTGTTGTAGTGAGGATCCATCTATGTTGATTACTCGAAGTGGGATGAATCTCTCCAATACAATCTAATCCCTATTGGAGAAAAGGTTTTGAGACTATTGATGGAACCAATGGAAGAGCTACTAATTTTTGCTTACCATCAAACATTTGACAAGGAACAGAACCTCTAACATTTTCTCCTACTTGTAAGAACAATGTTGGCCAATAAAATCCCCCGCTTAATATCTTATATGTTGTTTCTCTCCAAGCATAATGTCCCCCACAAAATCCTGTATGAAACTAGTCAATGATTCCTTCAGTTTTTGATTCTGTTAAACATAATAACAAAATATTTAGTGGGTCTTTCCAGTACAAATTTGCATTTATGATACAGTACTTGACTGCTTTCAGTTTGAGAGTTTTACATTGGCTTTTGGAAAATGATGCTGGACATTCAAAATGGATCAAGAAATTTACAATGTCTTGGTACCAATCTGACAACAGAAATTTGTCATTAATTTATAAAGGGGGGATTTGATCTGAAGGTAAAGGTTCTTGTGGATTCTTTTCTTCAGGATGAAGGGAAGGTTCTTGTGGATTCTTTCCTTCAAGATGATGGGAAGGTTCTTGTGGATTCTCATCTTCTAGAGTTTGAGAAGGTTCTTGTGGATTCTTCCCTTATATCTCTAAAACAGAATTGATTCCGAGCACTTTACAGTTGGATTCAGCTAGAAGCTTAGCTAATCCTTGGCATTTTACTAGCTTTGTAGTTTTGATAGTTAGATCAAACTCCAGTATTTGAGTGATCCATCTACCTCTCTTCCCATCAGTGTCTGGTTGGGTTAAAGCAATTTTTACAACACTGTTAGGAACATAAGTAGTAGTAGGAGAGTGTGGGACATACATCCTGAATGATTTCAGGGCTTGAATAAGGGCATATGCTTGCTTCTCAATTATGTCATACTTAAGCTTGACATCTCTCATAACATTGTTGAAAAAGGCTATGGGCTGGTCATGGGAATCTTCATTCTTTTGTAGTAGAACAACAACAAGGGTTGTTTCTGAGGCAAAGGAAAAGATACTGAATGGTTTAGTGTAATCAGAGCTGGCCAAGGTGGGAGCTTTAGAGATAGCTTTCTTGATCTAATCAAATGCATGTCTGGAAGAGGTAGTCCATTTAAATTCATGATCTTTTCGGAGCATGTCAGTAATATCTTTTATAATCTCAACATAATTTGCGATGAATCTCCTTAAAAAATTAATCTTGCCTAGAAAAGCTTGAATCTCCTTTTTTTTTCTAGGTAAGGTCAATGTTTTAATGGTAGAAACACGCTCAGGATCGATCGCCACTCCCTTTTTTGAAATTATATGGTCCAACAATTTTCCTTCTTTGATAGCAAACAGAGACCTTTTAGGATTCAGTGATATTCTGAATTTTCTACATCTATAAAAACCTTCATCAAGTGCTTTAGATGTTTCTGATCAGATTTAGAAAAAAAAAAGTTATGTGATCAAGATAAATGACCACAAATTTATTTACCTAACCAACAAAAGCTACATCCATAGCTCTCTGAAATGATGCTCCAGCATTGGATAAGACAAATGGAATTCTAGCATACATGAATGTACCCAAGGGTGTAGTAAAGGATGTCTTCTCTCTGTCTGCTGAATCAACATTTACCTGATTATAGCCTGAAAAACCATCAAGCATAGAAAGTCTTTGTGCTCCTAAAAACATTTGAAGTAACTGATCCATTTTGGACAAAGGATAGTTATCCTTTAATGTAGTATACCTAGGGGGGATAGTATGGGGTACAAAAGTTGGTACCCAAGGGAATAAAATAATGGGATGGGCCATAGTAATAAATAAAGTGGCTAACTCGTATCATGTAAGAGACCACAAGTAGTTAGCAATAATGTAATAAGCCCATGGTATTAGATAGATGGTACTGAGGGAACCATGGTAATGACCAATGGTATTGAGATAACCATGGTAATGACCCATGGTATTGTATGTATGAGGCCTATATAGTGTTGGCATTATGTTTTTGGTATGGCTATATGTTACAGATGTTGTACTTGATGGCAACCCCCATGGCAAGGCTCTCAATATATTGAAAATTAAGAAGTACGTAGGAGATCTGTTCAGAAAGTGCGTACCCGCAGGTACACCGTGAAGGGACCGCGGCCTGATACGCAGATAAGCCGTCCAGGAGGTTCGTACCCCAGTGCACTCATTTCAAGGCAAAGAAAAGCACACATGGGGTTTCTTATGTTTAACTAGCCGACGGTATTTGTGTTTCTATGGTTTTGGCTCGTGGTATTGATCCATGATTTTAGGAGGAGCTTGCCTATATAAAACAAAGGAGATCACTTGGCTATGTATCTTTGCAATTGAATATCTTAAGATCTGAAATTTTGGGTTATGGTCTTAAAAGCTTGATCTATATGAAGTTGAAAGTGAATCTGTGAAGGGTGATCTCTCGAGCGCATGATCAGATCTGGGCATCTGAGCATCTGTGCCACTCTGGTGGACTGCCTATTCGGCCCTAATCAGAAGTACGCAGGTGTTTTACAGGAGAGCAGCGTGGGTATGCAGAGCAGAAACAGAAGATCTGCGTGGGTACGCAGAGTAGAAACAGAAGATTTGCGTGGGTACGCAGAGCAGAAACAGGATAACTGCGTGGGTACGCAGAGCGACGAAGGTTCAGGTGCGTACGCACAGTAACTGTACGCGGCGCGATAGTATCTCTGGGCGCGTACCTGCAGCAACAGTACGCGGCGTAATAGCGTCTCTGGGTGCGTACCTGCAGTAACAGTAAGCAGCGCGGTTGAAGAAACAGTGCGTGGACACGCAGTGCGGCAGAAGGGTCTTTGCGGGTATACGCAGAGGAGCAAAAGGTGAGGTGCGTGCGCACGTAGACCAGAGAAAGAAGAACTGCGTATCTGTCTTAAGACTTTTTTGTTTGGCTGTACTTTTCTGTTGATAAGGTGATCTGGGTTTGGTTCTATTATTGTTGATCTGGTTACCACAATTGACTGGGTGATTTTCTTATACTTGATGATCATTTGATGCTTATGGATCCAGTTTGAAAATTTATGAAAAGTGGTCCTTGTAAGAAAAGAAGTAGGGGGTTGTAGCTCCCTTCCAGGAGAGTCCGGAAAACGAGAGAGAGAGTTGTAGCTCTCTGCAGGTTGCAGCCTGCGTGCTGGTAAAGGACTGCACCAGTACAAAACCATTGTAAAAGGAGTTTCTAATTTGAAAGAAGATAGAGACATATTGCAGCAGGTGGTTTTCACTCACATTGGGTTTCCACCTTACATCTTGTGTTCTTTGGTGTGACTATCTTTTTTCCTTGTTCATGCTCATTATTTTATGGTACTGACATGCAAAATAATTCAAAGAACAAATAAGGAAGATTTATTAAAAGAATTAGATAATACTGATTCACCCCCCCCTCAGTATTATTTTCAACAATTGGTATCAGAGCAGGTCCTTCAGAGAAGCTTGATCGCTTGAAGGTAGATCGTTCATCATGAGCAATTACGAGAGAGAAGCATCAATCAGGCCACCGGTTTTTGATGGGACAAACTTCAATTATTGGAAGGTAAGAGTTACTGCCTATCTTCAATCTCTTGGTACAGAAGTTTGGGACATCGTAGAGACATGCTATGCTTTTCCTTCAGCTACTCCTACAGATGCAGTTGAGAAAAAGAAGTATGAAACAAATGTGAAAGCAGTCAGTACCCTATTAGGATGTATATCCCAAACAGAATTCATGAAGGTAATGCACTATAAATCCGCAGAAGAAATATGGGACAAAATTGTCACGAGCTATGAAGGAGATGAATGGGTAAAGCGTGCTAAACTTCAAACTCTCAGGATTCAGTATGAGACTCTCAAGATGTATAATGATGAAAGTGTGGCTAACTATTTTCTTCGGGTAGATGAGATTGTTAATTGTATGAAAAATTTGGATGAAGAAATAAAAGAGGCTATTGTGGTTGAAAAGGTTCTAAGATCATTGTCCCCCAAGTTTGAATCTAAAGTATCTGCAATAGAAGAAAAGGAAAATCTACGAATTCTTACTATGTCTCAGCTACATGGAATTCTAACTGCTTATGAAATGAGAAAGGGAGGTCCATCAGACAGAAGAGAAGCTGTTTTCAAGGCATCAGGCAAAGGAGATTATTATGAAGCAAGCCACGTCCCAGAAGAAGAGGAAGAAGAATCAAATTTTGTCAGAAATCTTCAAAGGGGTTCTGGAAGGTTCAGAGGTAAGTTACCTTTTAAATGCTTTGCTTGTGGAAGAGTAGGTCATTATGCTGCAAAATGTCCTTATAAGGATAAAGGAAAGGAACCTGCTAGATGGAACAAGAAACAGAGTGCAAATAAGAAAAGCTACTACACTCATGAAGATAGTGATGGTCTATCAAACAGTGATGAAGATGAACGAGGTAATGAATATAAATTGTTAATGGCATTTGAAGATGATGATTATATGGATGCTATAGATGTGGATAACCTTCATGAAGAAATTACTAGAATCAAGAGATGTATAGAAGAAAAGAATGTGATCATTGATACTCTACAATTTCAAATTGATGAAAAGGAAAAACATCTTGAAAAATTAGAAGGTGAAATTGTTGGTCTTAGAAAAGAGATTGAGAAAACAAAAGCTATTAATCTTAAGTTTGTCAAAGGATCTGAAACTTTGGATGAGATTATCAATGTGCAGCGGTCTCCACTAAACAAGACAGGTCTGGGCTATAATGGAGAAACTTCTCAAGCATCCACCTCAAAAAGTTATCTTGATGCAGTAAGAAGAAATGAGCAAAAGCACAATGAAGACCATCAGGTAAAGCAGGGACGAATTGCAAACAGAAACTATCAGGGGCGATCCATCTTAAGGGTGAACAAAAGCTACAACCAGCCACAGGTAAAAACTTCTCAATTCGGTTCAAGAATAGATGACAATAGAAATTACAATCAATTGGCTGGTAACCGCAGAAGTTTCTTCAATGGACAATGCTTTTCTTGCCATAACTTTGGTCACAAAGCAGCTCAATGTGTTGCATATAAAATGATCATGACTAGGGAAGCTCAAAGACAAAGAAGTATGACCGGGATTACAAAAAGGACCTATAACAACTTTTCGATTCTTGAAAATGAAGTTGAATGTTCTATTTGCAATAACTTTGGTCATGAAGACTCTGAATGCAGGAGCAGGTTTCAGCAGAAAAAGGAACAAGCCTCAAGCACCAAAACATGGAGAATAAAGGAACCACCAACAGAAAGATGTGGGATAGCATTTTATGCAGAGGGACAAGAAAATCTATGGTACATTGACAGTGGATGTTCGAAGCATATGACAGGTGATAAAGAAAAACTTGAGTCATATTCTGCTCTAGAAAAAAGAAAGAAAGTCTCTTTTGGAAAGATACTCCTGCAACTATAAAAGGAAAAGGCATTGCTCAGTTAAAAGAAAAGGTCAAGGCTGGAAATGTTTTGTATGTTGATGGATTGAAGCATAATCTTCTAAGTTTCAACCAAATGTGTGATCAAAGAACCAAGGTTATATTCAGATCAAATGGATGTCTTGTTCGTGATCTTGATACAGGTAAAACAGTGATCAAAGGCAAAAGAACTCCAAATAATCTGTACATATTTGAAGAAGGACAACAACAATGCTATCTGAGCAAGGATGATGAGCACTGGTTATGGCATCGGAGGTTGGGACATCTAAGCTTTTCACAAATAAGGAAAGCATGCAAATATCAGGCAGTTCGCGATCTTCCAGATATCAAAATTCCTGACAACACCATATGCAAATCATGTCAGTTTGGAAAACAAACCAGAACTAACTTTCCAGAGAAAGAAGGATCAGCTAGCATGCCTCTTGAGCTAGTACATACAGATACATGCGGTCCTTTCAGGAAAAGAACACCTCGAGGAGAAGAATACTTGATATTATTCATTGACGATTTCTCCAGGTTTGTCTGGTTAGGACTTATGAAGCACAAAGATGAAGCATTCGAAAAATTCAAATCCTTCAAAGACTTGGTTGAAAATGAATCAGGTCACAAAATTAAGTGCCTCAGATCCGACAGAGGTGGGGAATTTACTTCAAATGAATTTTTCGATTTCTGTGAAGAACATGGGGTAAGAAGAGAATTCTCTACAGCAAGAACTCCTTAGCAAAATGGAGTTGTGGAAAGAATGAACAGAACAGTCCAACAAATGGCTCGTGCTATGCTTGATGAGTCAGGAACTCCCGCAACTTTCTGGGGTGAAGCTGCACATGCTGCGGTTGTTATTATCAACAAAACAAATGTCTGGGTGAACAGCACTCAAACTCCTCATGAGCTCTGGAGTGGTAGGACTCCTTCGGTAAAGCACTTCAAAATCTTTGGGAGCAAATGCTATATCAAGAATACTGATGAGCAGCTTGGCAAACTTGAACCTAGAGCAGATGAAGGCATTCTTCTTGGTTACTCTCCACATAGCAAAGCATACAAATGCTACAATAAAAGACTTGGCAGAATTGTTGACAACATTGATGTAGTGGTTGATGAGAAGGGATACATTCCTAGGCAAGTACATCATGAAGACATCGAAGAAGATGAAGGCTACCCCCAACGCCAGAATGATGAAGAAGAAGAACCTCAAGAAGAACCAGAGGAGCAAACAAGAATAGAAGAAAAGACTCCATCCAGATATGTTCAGAAGAATCATCCAGAATCTCAGATTATGGGGCAGAAAGAAGCAGGTGTACAAACAAGAAGAACAGTTGCAGAAGCTTCAAGCTATTTGGCATTACTCTCCTCTACTGAACCACAAAATGTGAAAGAGGCATGCAAAGATCGAAAAGAACAACACTTGGGAGCTGGTTCCTAGACCAAAGGATAAGAATGTTATCGGAACAAAATGGGTCTTCAAAAATAAATTGAATGAAAATGGAGAAGTAATTAGAAACAAAGCCAGACTTGTTTGTAAAGGGTATGCGCAGCAAGAAGGAATAGACTTTGAAGAAACCTTTGCTCCTGTTGCAAGACTTGAGGCCATCCGAATGTTCCTTGCTCTCTCAAGTTTTCAAAACTTCAAAGTATTTCAAATGGACGTGAAATCAGCCTTTCTGAATGGAGACTTGGAAGAAGAAGTATACATTGAACAGCCAGATGGGTTCATCCTTGGAAATGATCCAAATCTTGTATGCAGATTGAAAAAGGCTCTCTATGGTCTCAAACAAGCTCCAAGGGCTTGGTACTACCATTTGGACAAATATCTTCATCAACAAGGCTTTTCAAAAGGATCAGCAGATAGCAATCTTTATATAAAAGTTGAAAATGACAAATTGCTAATACTTGTTGTGTATGTAGATGACATTATTTTTGGCAGCAATGAAGAAGCTATGAGTCAAAGCTTTGCTTTGGTCATGCAGAAAGAATTTGAAATGTCCTTGCTAGGAGAACTGACATATTTCCTTGGTTTGCAAATCCAACAAAAAGAAGGAGGAATCTTTTTATCTCAAACCAAGTATCTCAAACAGATTTTGAAGAAATATGGCATGGAAGATGCAAAACCAGTATGTACACCCATGGTCACAGGATGTAGCCTCAGTGCAAATGATGAATCTGCAGCAATACATCAACCAACCTACAGATCTATGATTGGAAGTTTACTTTATTTGACAGGTACCCGACCGGACATCATGCATGCAGTTGGAATAGTTGGAAGATTTCAGGCAAATCCGAAGGAGACTCATCTTCAGGCAGTGAAGAGAATTTTCAAATATCTTCAAGGGACTCAAAATTATGGCTTATGGTATCCTAGAGATACAGATCTTACACTTCATGCTTATACAGATGCAGATTGGGCTGGAAGCGTGGATGACAGGAAAAGCACAAGTGGTGGTGCGTTCTTTATGGGTTCCAGACTCGTATCTTGGTTCAACAAGAAACAGAGTTCGATTACCTTGTCTACAGCTGAAGCGGAATATGTTGCTGCTGCATCTTGTTGCACCCAACTCCTTTGGATGATCCAGACTTTGCAGGATTTTCAAATCACTTGTACACCACCGATCCCCATCTTATGTGATAACACAAGTGCAATCAGCATCTCAAAGAATCCTGTTATGCATTCAAAAACCAAGCACATACCAATCAAGTATCATTTTCTCCGTGAACAAGTGCTTGAACAGAAGGTCAAATTGGAGTATGTTCCTTCTAAGGAACAAGTTGCTGATATACTCACCAAACCATTGCCCAGGGACACTTTTGAATACCTCAGGCAAAAGCTGGGGGTTGTTGATGCATCATCTTATTGCTGAACCTCTTCTGATTGATGGTACAGGTTCAGGGGGAGCATATAATGCATTGTTGGCATTATGGAGGATGTGCAGAAGGAGATCTTGGAAGTAGCTGCAATATGTCTCTATCTCTTTCATGGTGGATTATGGTTCTTCGCTGCAGATCTGGTTCATATTCAGGGGGAGCATGTTCTTAGGGGGAGCATAACCCTTTGCCCTTGATGTCAAAGGGGGAGAATGAAGCTGAAGATTGTGAGGTTACCATCAAGTCCAAAGGGGGAGATTGTTGGCATTATGTTTCTGGTATGGCTATATGTTACAGATGTTGTACTTGATGGCAACCCCCATGGCAAGGCTCTCAATATATTGAAAATTAAGAAGTACGCAGGAAATCAGTTCAGAAAGTGTGTACCCGCAGGTACACCGTGAAGGGACCGCGGCCTGATACGCAGATAAGCCGTCAAGGAGGTGCATACCCCAGTGCACTCATTTCAAGGCAAAGAAAAGCACACGTGGGGTTTCTTATGTTTAACTAGCCGACGGTATTTGTGTTTCTATGGTTTTGGCTCGTGGTATTGATCCATGATTTTAGGAGGAGCTTGCCTATATAAAACAAAGGAGATCACTTGGCTATGTATCTTTGCAATTTAATATCTTAAGATCTGAAATTTTGGGTTATGGTCTTAAAAGCTTGATCTATATGAAGTTGAAAGTGAATCTGTGAAGGGTGATCTCTCGAGCGCATGATCAGATCTGGGCATCTGAGCATCTGTGCCACTCTGGTGGACTGCCTATTCGGCCCTAATCAGAAGTACGCAGGTGTTTTACAGGAGAGCAGCGTGGGTACGCAGAGCAGAAACAGAAGATCTGCGTGGGTACGTAGAGCAGAAATAGAAGATCTGCGTGGGTACGCAGAGCAGAAACAGGATAACTGCGTGGGTACGCAGAGCGACGAAGGTTCAGGTGCGTACGCACAGTAACTGTACGCGGCGCGATAGTATCTCTGGGCGCATACCTGCAGCAACAGTACGCGGCGTAATAGCGTCTCTGGGTGCGTACCTGCAGTAACAGTAAGCAACGCGGTTGAAGAAACAGTGCGTGGACACGCAGTGCGGCAGAAGGGTCTCTGCGGGTATACGCAGAGGAGCAAAAGGTGAGGTGCGTGCGCATGTAGACCAGAGAAAGAAGAACTGCGTATTTGTCTTAAGACTTTTTTGTTTGGCTGTACTTTTCTGTTGATAAGGTGATCTGGGTTTGGTTCTATTATTGTTGATCTGGTTACCATAGTTGACTGGGTGATTTTCTTATACTTGATGATCATTTGATGCTTATGGATCCAGTTTGAAAATTTATGAAAAGTGGTCCTTGTAAGAAAAGAAGTAGGGGGTTGTAGCTCCCTTCCAGGAGAGTCTGGAAAACGAGAGAGAGAGTTGTAGCTCTCTGCAGGTTGCAGCCTGCGTGCTGGTAAAGGACTGCACCAGTACAAAACCATTGTAAAAGGAGTTTCTAATTTGAAAGAAGATAGAGACATATTGCAGCAGGTGGTTTTCACCCACATTGGGTTTCCACCTTACATCTTGTGTTCTTTGGTGTGACTATCTGTTTTCCTTGTTCATGCTCATTATTTTATGGTACTGACATGCAAAATAATTCAAAGAACAAATAAGGAAGATTTATTAAAAGAATTAGATAATACTGATTCACCCACCCTCTCAGTATTATTTTCAACATATAGAGGCTATAGACTCCCCATTGAGAGATGTCAAGGATTATTGTATGAACATGCATATGGCTTGTGGAGTGTTCTCCTTCCTTAAGGAGTGAATATATGGTGTTGCCCTACCTTAAGGGTTTGATCAATAAAGAAGCATTTCTATCTATATTCAGATCTTGTTATTCTTAGGTATATTTATATTATTATATATTTTCAGATCAGATCTATAACAAGTGGTATTGGAGGTATAACAAGTGGTATCAGAGCACTTTCTTGGGCAAAGCAGAGATTTTTATTTTTTTTATTTTTTGGAGGAACCTTTTGGGCGACGAGTTTGCAGATCATATCTATACATTTTGGTGAAAAATTTATAGAATCTCATTTCAGATCTTGGTTCTTTGCAAAAGAAAACCAATTTGAAAAAAAATATCGGCCAAATTGGAGTCTAGATGAGGAAGATATCGCTAATTTAAAAATCAGCTGTGTTGCAGACAATTTTCGGGGCGATGAGTTTGCAGATCAGATTTGTACGTTATGGTGTAAAATTTTTAGAATCTAATTACACATCTGGGTTCTTTGCAAAAAAATATGCAATTTCAAAAAAAAATATCAGTTGAATCAAAGTCCGCATGAGGGAGATATTGTTGATTTAAAATCAGTTATTTTTTTAGAAATTTTTGTGATGGTGCGATAGTTGTAGCGTGAATTTGAAATTTTAGTGACTAGATCGAGATTTCTATCAGATGGGAAGATGCATAATTGTTGTTCCATTTTCGAAAATAGGTCATAATGGGGATTTTGAGCAATATTGACTAAATTGTGACAATTTCAAATTTTCACCAAGTAAGTGAATTTTTTTTTCCAAACCCTCTTCATGGCGGTTCTATATTTTACAGGAAAAGATAATGGTCCTACTATTGAAGAATACATAAAAGAAAAAAAGTCATAATGGGAAAAACATTGGAAATTTTGGGTAGTGGCTAGTTTTACAGATGAGGCGGCCACATGATGGGAATTACTTAACAAAAAGAAGTGTTCCAACCTGTAGAGTGATAAAAAGGGTCTCTTTCACCTCTAATTACCTCACATTAATATGTCAATCCGGGAGCGTTTTGTTATTTCAAAGAGTGTCTCAGTCTGAGGCTATCATTTTCCAGAGTAATGCTAGTAGTACAGTGTTCAGAAATACAAGAGTAAATGGATGCTTGTCTACAGCTTAACTTCTTCAAAAGATTAAATCACACATTCAAAAGACTAAGCAACTTATCAGTCAAGGGTTCAGTAGCAATAACCCATCCCTTTGGAAACTGATGGAAAAGGAAATCAGAGAACAGATCGTGGATCTGGGAGCCAGACAGTAAATGCCAATGCTCACTACAGCCTCAGATCGTTCCTCACACCAAAATAAAAAATGACAGGAAATGTGTTATAGCTCCAAATCTCACTCTTATGGTTTGTGATGCTCCACTTATGGCCTAGGGAAACCCCTCCTTCCAGACCTGGTCCAAAAATTTAAAAAACAGTGTTTTATTCCCTATACGCGACTTTGCCCTGTGTTAAACGCGTGTACACGCGGGTCTGTCATACCCAACCCGCGTGTATCTATTAAAACACTTAAAAAAATATAATTTCCTCTTTTTCGGGCGGTGATCGCGGGTTTACCTGCTGGATCACCTGTTAGTGCCCGTGGCCCAACTGTTCCCAACCAACTCCTAACTAAAAAACTACTTTGGAGAGGGTATAAAAAGACATCAAAGGGAAGGCCAAGGGGAGAGAGAAAGGAGAGCAAGATTATTATGCTGAGATTTTTCCCTTAGACCAGGTCTGAAGTCCTTGGTGCATTCTGCACTTCCCCCATTTTGCATAGGAAACCCTTGTTTCCATGTGTATTGGTGATCATTCATCCTTGACATCATCATTGAGTAAGACTTGGAAGGAGCTCTTGTCGGAGGCTTGAGGCTGGAACGAATCCGGGAGGAAGCTTGCTTGGAGCCTGCTGAAGATGTTCAGGTGATATCTTTCCGATATATGTACTTTATTTGCCTTTATATATAAAGAAACACGTCTTTGTTCCCGAATAATCTTTCTTTATGCTTATGAGATTCTTGTGTTGAATTCTTATGAAAGTGGTTACTTAAAGATTTTTTTATAACTAACTTTATAGCATAAAGATGATTTATATATAAACTTCTATACATGTACTGTTGTGTTCTTTGATTTGTTTGTCTTGCAGGTCAAAGAAAGAAGAAGGGAACTCCAAGAAGGGTTTGCACCCTAACGGTCTTCTCGAACGTAGGACCTTAGGTATGTACCCTAAACATTAGAATTTGCTTAAAAGTAAAAAAGATGGCTATGTGTGTGTGTTTCTTTGAATAAGCAATTTTCAGTCTGGTAGAGTCTTAGCCCAAAGGACCCTAGGGGTACTTTCCCTTCAACCAGAATTGGCGACTCCACTGGGGACAACACTCTTGTTGTTCCTAGTTTGGGTAGTCCTCAAGCCAATCAAGGCTCAGTCCCTCTGTTTGTTGGTTCTGACTGTCTGATATTTTCTTGAACTCCAAGCTTTTCCAGTTTTTCAGTTTGTGTTTTTTTTATTTTTCTTGAAAGACTTTAGATACGCACTTTTTCTGGATTACAGAAGCGTATATACGCAAGTTGCACTAAGTAAACCCGCGTATACGCAGGTTTCCTTAGTTACAGTCGCGTATACACGCATTCTGCAAATAATTGCAGGCGCGTATATCACATAATTTTCAAGATTTATAATTTTTCTTTTGCTGAATGTCTGTCTGGTGGTTTGGGTCAGTTTAAAACAGTCAATTCCCAGTGACAGTTCTCTGTTTAACAGGGGGCATCTTGTTTCGAACTCTCTCTAGTTATAAGGAGTGCTAGTCTTGTTTTTCGTTGATTGCAAGCGTCATTGATTTTTGACACACAAGATTTCTGTTTAAGAATCTTGATTGCTCTGTTTCAGCAGAGTGGGAAGATTGTCTTCAAATCTTTGTGTCCATTTTGTTTTCATGACATTTGTGTTTGCTTAACGAAATCATTTTTATGACCATTTACTCCTTTGTTTCAGGAAATTTGTTTGTTACCAGTTTCTTGAAACTTGTCTTTTGATATTTTGGACTTTCATTGCTGCTTTTGATTGTCAAAAGCGTTTTCGAACACATTTTATTTTTGTTGAGTTTTCATCATTTGAAAGGTGTCAATTCACAAAAGTGTTTGGTGGCTTGTTTATCAATCATTAGTGTCAGTATTTTTGAGAGTTTTTCTTTGAAAAAGACTTTTTGGTTTGATTGAAAGAAAATCTTTTGAAAGTTTTTGAGTTTCGCTTTCTTAAACTTGCTTCTCATTTGATTTCCTTTTTTGCGAAGTGAAAGTGCTTTGTTTTTATCTTAAACTTGTTTTTATTGTTTGGACGAAATGATTAGTAACAAATCATCTTCTATCTAAGCATTTCAGTGGCAAGACAAAATTTGGTAAAGCAGCAACTTTCCTTCTTTGTTTTTAGAGTAGTCTTTGAATCGTGCATCCACATTTAGTTCTTGCATTAGGGTAAGATTTGCATCTCTTTTTAGGCATATTTCGTTTTGTTAGTTTTTGTGAGTGTGGAGTCTGAAAAGAAAAAGGAAATTTTTTTTGTTTATATTACAAGTGCCTTCTGAACCTCATAGAAATTGCTATTCATCGAAAACAAAAGTGCATATGCATGTAGCTAGGTTTTATTAATTTCTTTTGCGTCCATAAAAACACCACAAGTTTCACCTCCATTACCTTTGACTTAAAGAACAGCCTAATAAAATCAAGCGCTTAATTAAAATCCACTAGAACTTTTTGTTTTAGTTATTACACCAACAAGTTTAGGATTTTAGGGCCTTGGATTAGGCGAGTGGAGAGTTAACTCTCCAAGGCCACACAAAACGTCAAACATAAGAGTCTGATTAAAGAGAGTAAATCCAATAGCGTTAGGAAGACCAGGAAAGCTCCGGATCTGGGAGTTAAGCACGAGGGTCTGTGAAGACAGGGAAGAGAGATACCCCCTCTCCTACTTGTCCGAACTTACCTCACGACTGTTCCGCCTAGCTTCTGCGACGAGTTGGTACCCATAGTTGCCTCTCCTAGGGATCTGCATAGGTGGCTGCGGAGGGGAATCCCGTGGCACCTGAGGTCGACGTTGTATCACTCTCGACAGTACTTCCGGAGGGCACCCTTGCGAAGCTTGGGGGCTTGCACCGGCGCAGGCTGTTGTTAGGAGGTCAGCGTAACTTCCTCTGATACCTTCGCTGATAGGACTGGGCCCTCATCATCCCAGACTATCCTTGGAAGGCCCTTTGATTCACTTTCTCGTATTTTGGTGTCCGGTCTCAATCACCCGGAGCGGAAATACTTGAAAGTTGTTTGACTGGCTGTATCTTTAGGAACTTTATACTGTGTGCTCTGTGCTCCCAGTCGGCTTAGCTTTTAATTTTTTGAGTCTTTAGTTAGATCTTAACAAAAAATTCAAAGTGGCTGACCGGTCTCCAAGACGGTCTCGAAGACTTCGTGGTCTCTCGCCACCTAGTTTAGAGCCTTCTCCTAGAAGGCGCAGAGGGAATACTACCGGTGGGGTCCGTCCCACGCCGGTTGACGCATCGGGGATTGATCCTCCTCTCGGGGATATTAGCAGCCAAGCAAGGCCTGGTACTTTTGAACAAGAGAGGGACGCTCCAGTCTTTTCTCAAGTTCGCTTTCAAGCGGAGGATAACGTAGAGGTAGAAGAACTTTCAGAATCATTAGTGATTCCAAATTCTCCACTACCATCTAGTTACCCAGACGTATTGCAATACGTTGGGCCTCCATTATATAGACCAGCGAGTCCAGGTTACGCTACGCGCTTACCATTTATGATCACTACTGGAAGCATGGCTTCCACGAGTGCTGCGACTATGCAAACCCCAACATCGGTGCAAGGGGGAGGAACCATTTCCATCCCCTCTGCTTCCTTGTTCGGATCGTTTGCTAGCACATCTTTGGTTGGGTCTACCTCCATTCCGTCCACGAGTGGAAATGCCCAAACCAATGCTTTTAGTACTGGTTCCTTCCTTTTTGGCACCCAATCACAGGGTATTCCGTCAGTTCCGTTCAGTGCCGCTACGTCCATGATGGGCGGATCGGCTTCATTTCAGGGTTTTCCGTTTGGAAGTGGTCATATTCCACATTCCAACCCAACGGTAGGATCCATGCCTTTTTCTTCAATAGGACAAAGCAGCAATCCTTTCCAAGGTTGGAATAACCCTGGGGTTAGTAACACAGGAACTGTGAATCCATTCATTGGCCAACAAGGAAGTAGGCCGTATTCCACGGTTAGCATGTTTCAAAGTATTCCTCCCCTCGCTTCGGCTTGGAACCCATATCAGGGGTTATTGACTCCTTACAATTCTTTAGGAGGAAACTTTGCAAGCTATGGAGCTTATACGGCAGGAGTTGGTCAAACTCCGAATTTTGCTGGACCACAAGGCTTGCCTTTTGGTTCAGCTGGTTCTACTAGTCACTTGGGGCAGCCTGGTGCCTCTCAAATCCCAGGACAATCTTTTCAGAACTTGGGGAGTTCTGCCCAGTCTGGGTGGAATCCCCTAGGTCCTCCTAGGCTTCCATTTCTGGCAACGTTAAACTTGCCAGATCTCACTAAGCTAACGAATGACCCTATCAGATACAATCCGGCCTGGCCTCCGGTCCCAACCAAACTCCCTTCGGACATCCCAAAATTCGAAGGGAAGAGTGGTGAAGATCCGGGCGATCATGTAACCACATTCCATTTGTGGTGCTCATCTAACTCCCTCATCGAAGATTCGGTTAGGTTGAGACTTTTTCAGCGCACCTTGACTGGTAATGCGGCTAAATGGTACATAGAGTTGCCAGGGGGCAGCTTTACATCATTCGCTGACTTAGCCAATATCTTCTTGAATCACTTCCAGTTGCCTGTCCGCTATGATGCCGGAACTGAACTTCTGGCTACCTTTCATCAGGATAAGGCAACCCACATTTCTGATCACATACAGGAATGGAGACGGAGAAAAAGGCTCATTAAAGCCGAAATCCCTCCGGAGTACCGTCTAGAGTGGTTTTTGAAGTCTTTGCAACCTAAGATCTCCAAGGATGTCTCCATGTCTGGGGTCTATTCTGAGGAGCAAGCCATTTTCAGGGCCCAGCAATTAGAACTGATCTACTCTCAGTCTGGGATCCTCCAAAAGTACTTGCCAGATGCTCCTGGATCTAAGGTTGATTTAGCTAAGCCAAAGCCAGGTCCTCACGCGGATGGTATCGTGGGGTCAGTAGACTCGACTACAGTGAACTTGTTGAATCAATTGCAGCAGTTGTCATTACAAACTGCTCCTAACAACCAAGTCACAATGTCTAATCCTCCCGCTTCCCAAAATTCTTCCATTAACGCCGTCCAATCCGATAACCCCAAAGGAAATCAAAATTCCAATGGGAAAAAGAAAGGACGTGGTAAAAAGAAGAACTCGGATGGGAAGCCCGATGCAAATAAATCCGGCAACAACGCTGGTGGTGGTAAGGGTGAGTCGAGAAAGAAAGTTAAGTTTCCTTGCAAGTTATGCAGTGGGGACCATCTAACTCATCTTTGCCCTAGAATCGAAGACGCTCAGCGCTTGTTAGGACAGCAAGGGACTTCTAGTTCGCAAGCTGTGTTGACTAACCCGTTTCCCCAAGGGCAGCAACTTCTTGCTGGCGCAAATTCGAATCCTGGGACCTCCTCGGGGGGCAACCAGGAAGGGGAAAAAGCATCAAATGTTTTTATGATGGGTTCAAACGTTAACGTGACTACTCGGTCACGTGATTATGGTGAAGCCGAAACATCTAAGGATAAAACGGTTCCCGGAAGTAATGACCTTCATATTGAGCGACCTCCTGTTGAGACTATACCTAGGATACCGAAAGGTTCCGCCAAACGCGCGACAATTAACCCCAATGCTAGAGCTGCTCAAAATTACTCCATTGTGGAGGATTTGGCTCAAAGCCCATGTGCTATGTCCGCTTTGGAAGTTCTCCAGTCGTGTCCGTCTCAGAGAAGTGATTTACTCTCTGCCATTGGAGCAGTCGATCCAGCTAACTCTCTAGTGCTCTCTTTTGACATGTCAAATGTCAAAAAGAGACTCCCTCATCATATGGCTTTTCAGGTAAAGTCAACATACCGGAAAATCAATATTTTTCGCACCGTTATAGATGAAGGAGCTTCCACATGCGTCATGTCCATGTCATGTTGGAAGGCTATTGGTTCACCTTCGGCTGTTCCTTCACCAACCGTCTTAACTGCATTTGATGGCCATTCTCACAAGCCGCATGGGATTATCCCGGCCTTTCCTATATGTGTTGGAGGGAAGGTCGTTAATATCGAAGTTGAAGTCGTAGATGCTAACCTAGACTATAATCTCCTATTAGGAAGGAACTGGGTGTACGAGATGGAAGCCGTTGTTTCGACTTTGTTTCGTGTCATTTGCTTTCCTCATGAGGGGAAAATCGTTAAGGTTGATCAATTGGACTATGCTCCAATCGATCCTCAAGCAACCTCCGACTCTACTGTTCCTTTGGTGGATAACCCTCGCCCGCCGACTGAGAATTTAGGAGTAGGGATGTATTCCTCATTGATGGGTACGTTTGATCTTCCCTCTCCTTTTGCAAGAATCAATGCTATTTCATCATCCAAGGAATCTTCTCGAGAGGAGTTCTTCCGAACTCATCATTTTTCCGACCCTTGGACCTTGCCTTCACCTACGACCACATTAGTTGAAGGGCAAGTTAATGGAATGGCGTTTCCTATATCTGCAGCTGAGCTTAGATATCAGGCTATCGTAGACTCTGCAGATAACCATTCTACTCCTTTTTCCGAAGAGGAGTTAGATGGTCATGTGGCCCCCGCTTGGAGCTTTGATTCTAACTCTACCTTGGACTGCTTAGATTCGGTTCTACCTTCTGAAGAAGCAATCCTCGAAATTATGATGGGTATAGATCGACCTTGGGAAGACTTACACCATCGCTCATATTTTCTTCCTCCATTGCAGGAAGTAGAATCTAGATTCTCCGAGCTCGTTGGTAGTGATGTTTGTACGGTATCGAACCCTTTGGCTCCAACACACACACGTGCTGAAGGTAATATGTCGGTAATCTCAAAAACGATACCTATAAACATCTCTAAGAATCCTAACATCATCGAGAATATCTTCATCGGAAGTGAGTGTTCCCCTGAAGAAATTCAAATTTACACCGACCTATTCAAGGAATATCGTGATGTATTTGCTTGGTCTTATGAGGAAATGCCCAGGCATTGATCCTTCTATAGTCCAACATGAGATCAAGACGTACGAAAACGCAAAACCGATTCGTCAAAGGCTTCGGCCGGTTAACCCTAGGAAAGCAGCGGCTATCAAAGCTGAGGTTGAGAAGCTGCTAAGGGCGGGTTTTATATACCCTGTTCCTCTTACGGATTGGGTTTCGAATCCAGTCCCTGTGGACAAAAAGCAAGGAACAATCCGCGTATGCATCGATTTTAGGGACTTAAACAAGGCTTGTCCAAAAGACAATTACCCCACGCCATTTATTGATCAAATTATTGACGAGTGTGCGGGTAATGAGATTTTCTCCTTTATGGATGGTTTCTCAGGTTATAATCAAATCTCTATTCGTCCTGAGGATCAGCATAAGACTGCCTTCATATGTCCCTGGGGTACCTTTGCATATCGAAAGATGCCCTTCGGTCTTAAAAATGCTGGAGCCACCTTTCAGCGGGCCATGTCTTACGCTTTCCACGACATCAAACATATCATCGAGGCATACTTAGATGATCTCGCTGCTCGTTCTCGAAAGAGAACTGATCATCCTAGTCATCTTCGATTAGTCTTTGAGCGATGTCGTTTTTACAAAATCTGGTTGAATCCTAATAAGTGCGTTTTCGCGGTTACATCAGGTCGGTTGTTAGGGTTTATAGTTTCCAATGAAGGGATTCGGGTTGATCCCTTCAAGGTTGAGGCAATAGTTCAGTTGCCTCCCCCGTCTTCAATTTGTCAACTTCAAAGTCTTCAAGGGAAGGCCAATTTCTTAAGAAGGTTTATAGCAAACTATGCCGAGATCACTAAAGGGTTCATGCGTTTGCTACGGAAAGGAGTTCCATTCCTGTGGGACGACTTTGCGCAGCGGTCGTTTGATGCTTTGAAAAAGGCATTAGTCTCTGCCCCGCTTTTGAGTCCACCGGATTACGGTAGAGACTTCCTTTTATATCTCGCTGCAGCAGAATCTACCATTGGTATGGTTCTAGTTCAGGAAGACGATGCTCTTGTCGAGCACGTGATTTATTATTTGAGCCGAGGCTTGATAGGCCCTGAACTCCGCTATTCTCCAGTTGAGAAGTTGGCCTTGGCAGCAGTCCATGCTGTCCAGAGGCTCCGTCATTACATTTTGCTACGCAAAACTTTTGTCTTAGCGGCGGTCAATCCATTCCAATTTGTCCTCAGTAGGCGAGTGATTGGGGGCAAATATAATAGATGGATAGTCATTTTACAAGAATTCGACCTCGAGTTCTTGTCCGCCAAGTCTAAGAAATCTATGGTCTTCGCGGAGCTAATTTCTGAGCTTCCTTGTGGAGAGGATGTTGTTTATGAGGAAAGTTTACCCGACGAACATATATTCCTCATCTCTTCACAAGACCCTTGGTATGGAGATATCATTGTTTATCTCCAGACTTCGAAGTTTCCCTCTACTTCCTCCAAGGATGAACGTCGCAAGTTACGTCACCTGGCTAAAAACTATGTTATCATTGGTGACACTTTATACCGTCGAGGGGTTGATTCAATTCTTCGACGTTGTTTAACCTTAGAGGAAGCAGAGTCTGTTCTTAATGATTGCCACAGTGGAGCTTGTGGTGGTCATCTATCCGGGCTTGCTACAGCCCAGCGCATCTTACGTGCCGGCTACTTTTGGCCTTCACTCTTTAAGGACTGTGTGGAAGCGGTAAAACGCTGTCACCCGTGTCAAATTTTTACTCGCAAGATGCGCGCGCATCCAGCTCCCCTTTTTCTCGTTGTCACCGTCGGTCCCTTTACTAAGTGGGGTATTGATTTTACGACTTGTAATCCGCCTTCAGCGGCAAATCACAAGTACATTATCGTGGCTGTAGACTACTTCACGAAGTGGGCTGAAGCCATGCCTACTTATAAGAACGACAGTGACACGGCAGCTTTGTTTCTTTTCAATCAAGTTATCTCAAGATTCGGTATCCCGAGAGAGATTGTCACTGACCATGGCAGTCATTTCCAAAATCAGCTAATGTCCGAATTGGCTTTTAAATTAGGTTTCCGTCAAGAGCATTCGTCTCCTTACTATCCTCAGGCCAATGGACAGGTCGAGGCGGTCAATAAAACTCTTAAGATGATACTCCAACGGACAATCGATAAAAATCGGTCCAATTGGCACATTATGTTGTATCCGGCTCTTTGGGCATACCGAACCTCCGTTAAAACGGCTACTGGTTTTACTCCTTTTCAGTTAGTTTACGGGATGGAATCTATCTTTCCGGTCGAATGTGAAATTCCATCTCTGAAATTGGCTGTCGAGCTTCTTCCTGAGACTTCGAGTCTCGAGGAGCGCCTAGTTCACCTGGAACATCTCGATGAGCAGCGTCGAGATGCCGCCACGACGAATGAGGCCCATAAGAAAAGGGTCAAAACTCAGTATGATAAGTCTGTCCGACCTCGTGTCTTTTCTGAAGGTGACCTTGTCTTGGTCTATGACCAAGATAAGGACGCCTTGGGGGCAGGCAAATTCAAGCCTATGTGGTACGGTCCTTTCATTATCAAACGAGTCTTAGAAAAAGGATCGTATGAGTTAATTGATTTCGAAGGAAACAAGCTGGCGGAGCCCCGAAATGGGCTCTATTTAAAGAAGTATTTTGCTTAGTTTTACCAGGCAATGGCTTCTTTGTATTTTATGTATATTTGTACATATCTTATCGAGCGTTTTCTGATATCAGCACTTTTTGGTCTGCTTTGGCAAGTGTTGATGGATGATTTGGTTTATTTTGGATTCGCCGATGGTGCTAGTCGGCACACTCGGAATCTTGCTTCCGCAGCTTGGGTACTTTATTACCCAACTGGTCAGTTGATGACATCGAGAGGCGTGTGTATCGGTCCTGCTTCAAACAATATGGCCGAGTATACAGCTGTTATCAATTTATTATCCGAGGCAATCTCTTATGGGATCGACTCGTTGGTAGTATATCTTGATTCTCAATTGATAGTGTCTCAGTTAAATAACATTTATCGGGTTAGAGATCCATCATTATATCGCCAATATTTAAGGGTGAGGTTGTTGCAAAGATCATTTACTTACATTAATTATTTGCACATTCCAAGATCTCAAAATTGGTTAGCTGATTCTATCGCTAATCAAGCATTAGACTGGCATATCAATCATTCATCATCATAAAATCATGCATCAAAAAGTCAAACTGTATATATATATATATATATATATATATATATCGCAAAGCGTCTCGAGTGTACATATGTGTGTCCAAAATATACAAAATTGGGACTCAAATGCCCATAATCATGTCAGGCATATCTAATGCCTCGGCTCTGGATGAGCAGCTAAATAACTAACTATAGCAGTGGCCACGCGCCGAAAGACGCGAACCCAGTCACGTGGCATCCCAACCACATGACGCTGCATATCTGGAGGAAGGTCCTCTATCTCGGCCATCGGTACTTGGTAGCTCAATCTCGCCAAGTGTCGCTGGACGTTGTTGAGGGTCCTTTCCGCATTCGCAGCCTCCTCTTCGGCTCCTCAGCCACGCCGTCCATGCCATGGGAATCCATCTGGTCGCACGGGCCCAATGTCTGGAACATGATCATCATATCAGTCATTTGAATCTCATCAAAAAAAAAAATATATTTTTCAAAGTTCATCATTATACTTGAAAAATCCTAAAAATCCTAAAATCATAAAAATCAAAAAAATCTTACCGATCTCGCCCCATGCTGCATCTGGTGGCAACACTAGGTCAGGATCTCCTCGGAAATCCAATCCAGCATAGGGGTAGTCGTCTATGGCGATGATCTGTTGCTCCCACCAAGCAAAAAAGTCGTCGTCGAATGCATTCCTGGGTACTTCCCCACCCCCCAGACGTTTCATCAAGTCAGCCCACCGGCCCATGCGTGGATCACGTGGACTACTGATGGGAACTGCTACCCTGGGGCGGAGTGCGGGAACCTTCTCGAAGAAAAAAGTGCATAAAATGGTTCCGTACCCAAAGTTCTTGGTCTGTCCCCTCCTGATAGAAGCAAGCTGCTCCTTCATGTTGGCAAGTAGAGGAGTACACCAGTCAAACACCGTGGTGAGACAGTCCACTGCTACGCTCATGTTTACCCGTGATGCCTGATGTAGCGAAGATGATCCGTTCACTCGAGCTATGGTGAACAAGATTATCCGCAGTGACAAACTCGCCACGTGTGGGATCGAGATCTGACTCCCGACCTTCCGATGACCTGGGCAGTAAAGTTGTACATAGTCGTCTACGCTGAGACTATTCCGGGTCCTGCCCCGGGAGTGTACTACCTCTCCCCTTCGGGAAAGGCCCGTGATGAAATATATATCTTCCACTTCTATCCTGAGTGGCATCTGATCAATCATGAAAGCTTCTTCCTCGACATCCCAATAATCAATAAGTCTCTCGAGCAGACGCACATTTGCTTTCATATTCGGCAACTTGAAGAATTTTAACAATCCGCATCCCCGTAAGGCATCTAATGCCTCATCATTGTCCATAACTTCATTATCTACAGCTGAGTGCTCTCTTTCACGCCATGTGAGAGTCATCCTGGAAGAAAAAATCATTTTCATCCATTAGTTTTATGTATAAAAATTTTTCGCTGCACACACGCGGTTTACCCTATACACAGTCGCGTGTAGGGCCGTCGTATACGCGATTTATATACATCCAACCCGCGTGTACGCCGCAGAACGATTTTTTGCAAAAATCTAACGGTGAAACACTAATTAAACTTCCTAAAAACTATCACAATTGATTGCAAGACAAGTTTAGTGCTTACCTGGAAGTTTTCGGCAAGTTTGAACGGTTGAATAAGTCACGGGGAAAGTTTGCTCCTTTTGCTCCACAATTTGCTCTCCAAGTCAAACGGTGAAAATGGTAAGTCCAAAATTTCTTTTTATAAGTTTTGAAAATGCAAAATTTTTTCAAAATTTTATTTTGTTTGGTTTCATGTCACTTTTAACTTGGGAGCTTGGAATGTCGAGATTGAGTTGTTTTTCAGGACATTTTGGACATTTTTCGACGGTTCGAGACGGTTCCATGACTGCTGACCCGTCATGGCAGGTATCGTGTTCTCACTGGCATATAGGTTAGGGACACCATTTTTCCATTGCATTATGCATACTAGCCTCCATTTGACCGATACATCTGCCGTAGGGTCGACCCCATCATGTTATGGTTCGCAAGCCATTTTCACTCGCCGATTCTTTAAATCATGACATGATGGTAGAGCCATCCTTTTACATGGGCATCCTAGTTAGCACCTCACTGACATTTGTTGCCCATGCTGCTTCGTTTTGAGTAGGCTCGGGAGTCCTCTGTAGTCCCGCCATGACTTATGCGTTGAAGACTCATTCTTCTTTGCTTCTTCGCTTCGTTCTGGCCTTATACCCTAGAGGCTCCTATGTGTGTTGAGTTGTACTTCTGCATTGCATGTTGACCATTTGCACCTTTTGGCCTATAGCCGGCTTCACTTGGACTCGTGTTTAAGCCCACTTTTGACCATGACGTCTGCAAAAATCAACCTTGCATACCCTTGACCTCTGCAGCTTGACATACCCAGATCCGTGGAAGGGACATACCTCTGAGTGTCACTGACCAGTTTTTCACCTCCCTGCATTGAGCATAGGAACGTTCCTTTCCCAGGAACTAGATCATCTGTTTCACCGACACTCGTTCTTTCCACTGTACCATAGCATTCTTTTATTCTTTTTCCGGCTTATCAGAAAAAGACAAAAAAATTAAATATTCCAAAAAGAGCGGGAACAGGGACATTATTTCCATTTATTGTTGGCAGCTAGAGTCAGTCGTGTCGCCCTTGAACAAAGCACTCAAAACAAAGTCTCCTCCGCATGGGTGGGATTTAGTTTGACTTAGGTAAGCCATAACCTTGTTATCGAGTCAGTTCTCCCCGATTGGTTATCTCTTCCAATCATATGGAGGGTTCGTTCGTGCCTCCTGCATGACGAACTTATACAGATTCATTATATGCTGCCACATAGTCACATTGAGTCGTGCTTTTGTTCAAGGGAAGTTAGCCTGAGTCGGCCTTTCTGCGGTGTCTCTTGACTCATTTTTTCAGTCGGCCATCCCTGGTTGTCAGTGTCATGTCTATCATCACATCAGTTATATTGGTCCTTCACTCGTGCCGGTTTGAGAAGGTCCCCATTGACTTCTTGCTAGCGGGTCTTGTCCTTATCGACGACGACACATTGCTCTGAGGGCAGACCTAGAGACCGCACCCTGGCCCTATTTTCATTATTGATAGGTCACCTTGTGCTCAGCATCGATCAGTATCATGGGTCTTTGACTGAGTGGTTTCCCTTGTGTTCGACATCAGCATACATTATCACACATTGGGATTCGTGCAATACCTTGGTTTCCATTTGACCCTATTGGTGGATACCTCGCCTCTGTGTCAGCTTTCATTATTGGTTGGTTCAGAGGGTTTCTGCCGTGCGCTAGCCACATCTTGTGTACGCCGGAAACGTACTTCGGTTGGGTTACTACATCTTTTTCGTCCGATTCCTTCCACATTATTGGCCTACGGGTTACACTCGCGCTAGATTGATGGAGGATGCCTTAATGCCTTCCTTCTAGCGGATCTTTCCCTATCGACTCCGACTCATTGCTCTGGGGCAAAGATCTAGAGTCCATTTGGCAGTACCTTGGGGTTTGCAGTCATTAGTGGCAGATTCCTCGCTATCGACAGTGGGAAACCATCATTGTCTCCTGATTGATAGATTCTTACAGGTGTTCGACTTCAGCTCATCTATTCACACTTGTTAGATTGTACTGGGTACCTTGACGCTCATTATCATTATCGGTGAGTAGTCTCGCGTTTGTTAACGGTATACATCAATGACCGGTAATCAAACGATTTCTGACATGGTCGGCTTCAGATCATTTATTCCCATGGTGTAGAAATGTACCACGGCGGTCGGTGAAGACCTCAGGTTGTATCAGCATTCATTGGTTCACTTGACAGTTGCTCCTGTTGCTGCTAGTTGATACCACTCCACCTTATATGTTGCAGTCAGTCATGGCGACATTCTATATGCTGGCACCTGAGTTTGCAGTGTAGTACCATCCTATTCCATCATGTTCAGTTGGTACCTTATGGGATCAGTCTTTGATTTCAGTGATCCGTTGCATCTTTCAGCATCATTGACAGTTTTATATGTGATATTCAGACATGTACTTACTCATTATGATCAGATGATCCATTATGTATTTTACAGTCATTTATACTTGTATACTTAGTGGATCCGCTTGTACTTGATATGCGGACATGCTTTACTTTTCCTGAGCATGGGTATGCCCGCCTCAGATAGTGTTTCTTTCTGATCTCCTTTCGGTGGCTTGGCAAGCTGAATTCTGGTGAAGTCCTCCTCGGTTTTTCGGCGGAGTTCCTTTCCTTGTACTTACTTAATATATTTCGGCCATCATGTTCCCCTTCTGACCTCATACATTAGGGGGCATCTGTTATAGCTCCAAATCTCACTCTTATGGTTTGTGATGCTCCACTTATGGCCTAGGGCAACCCCTCCTTCCAGACCTGGTCCAAAAATTTAAAAAACAGTGTTTTATTCCCTATACGCGACTTTGCCCTGTGTTAAACGCGTGTACACGCGGGTCTGTCATACCCAACCCGCGTGTATCTATTAAAACACTTAAAAAAATATAATTTCCTCCTTTTCGGGCGGTGATCGCGGGTTTACCTGCTGGATCACCTGTTAGTGCCCGTGGCCCAACTGTTCCCAACCAACTCCTAACTAAAAAACTACTTTGGAGAGGGTATAAAAAGACATCAAAGGGAAGGCCAAGGGGAGAGAGAAAGGAGAGCAAGATTATTATGCTGAGATTTTTCCCTTAGACTAGGTCTGAAGTCCTTGGTGCATTCTGCACTTCCCCCATTTTGCATAGGAAACCCTTGTTTCCATGTGTATTGGTGATCATTCATCCTTGACATCATCATTGAGTAAGACTTGGAAGGAGCTCTTGTCGGAGGCTTGAGGCTGGAACGAATCCGGGAGGAAGCTTGCTTGGAGCCTGCTGAAGGTGTTCAGGTGATATCTTTCCGATATATGTACTTTATTTGCCTTTATATATAAAGAAACACGTCTTTGTTCCCGAATAATCTTTCTTTATGCTTATGAGATTCTTGTGTTGAATTCTTATGAAAGTGGTTACTTAAAGATTTTTTTATAACTAACTTTATAGCATAAAGATGATTTATATATAAACTTCTATACATGTACTGTTGTGTTCTTTGATTTGTTTGTCTTGCAGGTCAAAGAAAGAAGAAGGGAACTCCAAGAAGGGTTTGCACCCTAACGGTCTTCTCGAACGTAGGACCTTAGGTATGTACCCTAAACATTAGAATTTGCTTAAAAGTAAAAAAGATGGCTGTGTGTGTGTGTTTCTTTGAATAAGCAATTTTCAGTCTGGTAGAGTCTTAGCCCAAAGGACCCTAGGGGTACTTTCCCTTCAACCAAAATGGAATGACAGATAAGAAATGGAACAACAAATAAGAAATCGAACAACAAGTCTGTAATGGGACAACAATTCCAAAATAGGACAACAACTAAGAAATAGAACAACAACTAAGTCTCATAAGCAGTAACAATCTTAATCTATGAGATCAAATGCATTAATCGTAATCAAACGACAATCTTTCACTCTTAAGGGCGAATCGAACAACACACACCAATGGAACAACATTGATTACTGATAAACTATGGAACAACGCTTGAAAGCCATATATGCACAGAACACACTTAAATAGTAATCTGATCCAAGTATCAATCTCAGTTAGAAGGAATACGACTGCGTTTCAAAATAGAACAACATTGTTCATAAATCCAACAATCGTAAAGAACATAACTCCCAAGATGAATTCCGTAACGTTCATGAACAGGTGCACAACACAAAAGCTCTGTAATGGAATAGTAACAGTGTTCTGTCGAGACTAGCAATATTAGATGTTGTAGGGAAAAGTATCCGACTCGGATGACCCTATCCCACTCTAAGGGTGATAGTACCTTAGCAACAACTGTAAAACAAACTACTTAAGGTTTACTTCTTTACGAAAGCAAAAGAGAATGGAGAAATGCACTAACCGTTGCCTTGCGCTTAATGTCGAATCCAAACTCTTCTCTTTGGCCGCTTGCTCCTAGCTCCTTGTTCTTTTGCTTGCCCAGCTACAATGAGATCCTGCAAAATAACAAAGAAGGAAACTACAAGAGGCATGCAATCATAATTGGTTCATGGATTAGTGTAAACCAAACATGCAATCATCACAATATATTATTGAAACAAGAGCACATAGAAGAACCTCAATAGCTTTTATTAATGAAGAAGTAAAGGTTCTGAGAGTATTACAACCATTGAAGGCTCCAACCCAGCAACACCTCCCAGCAGAATGAATTTCTCCTCTTCACCTCTCTCAAACAATCACCCAATAGCTCAATAGTGAAACCAACAGCATATCATTACTTTGCACAAAATTCCAGCCTCCTGAGCTCATAGGAGAGAGCTCAATATATAGATGAATTGAGAAAGGATGAGTCAGCTTGCAACTGATGTGTAGCTACCTTGTGTCCTCTCTCTCTTCAGTTAATCTTCAGTTAATCTTCAGTTCTTGAGTCCACTTGGAGAACCTTGCTTCCACTTGGAGAAACAGAGCCTCTGACTCATCACAAGGCGAAATACCTGATCCAAGTGTCATTTTTGGAAGATTCCAGAGCAATGACTCAGTGTGCCACTTGTCCCATCTCGCTCAGCGCAGGTGGCCTTTGTTCCACTTGCTTTCCAACGCAGGTACACCATGGAGCAACTGAGTTTCAGCGCAGAAACCTAGTGGAGCACCTGCTTTGATTTCAGGATTGCTTGTTTTTTAGTGTTTTCAGGTGGAGAACTGATCTGAGAGCTGTTGGTTTGCTGACCTTGTTCCTCTAGGGGTAGGAACATCATGTTTAGGGAACTTTGGATCCCTTGGATTATTGACAATTCATGCTTGTTGCTGTAAGGCACAAAATTGTCTATAACAGATGCCCCCTAAAGTATGAGGTTGTTTATCGGGTGAAATGCTTTATTGAGAGGATCCGAAGTTCATTCAATCTGCTGAGAAGTGTCCTGTAATAAGATACAATACGATACATTATTTTTCATACATTTTCATGATCTAGCTGAGGCGGGCATTCCCATGTTCAGCTTTATAAATACATTTTGGTACATAGAACAGACGATCGTCTGATTGTAGACTGATAATTCTCTGCTGAAATTATCATCCTTTGAGAAGGATGATCATCTGCTGCAATGATGTACATATCAAATGTCTTTATATCCTGAATATATATCGCAGCCCGGATGGATGAAACTAGATCCGGGGTCTTCAATCTCTTCCGATCTTCACTCGATGTACAAGTCGATCCATGTGAGAATTTCTTGAAGTCGAACATGGAAAAACATCGCTTGATTACCGGCCAATGATGTAAACCGTTAACAAGCGCGAGAGGAATCACCGATAAGGATGATGACCCTCAAGGTACAGCAGTACAATTCACATGGTGGGAATAAAGGACTTGGCGTCGACCACCATGCAAAATCTTCTGGTCGAAGGTCATTGATGTATACCTGTCGCCGGAAGTGAGAAACTTGCCATTGAGGCATGCAAGCTTCAAAGTAGTGAAGGGGTTGTTCCTAGATCAACTCCTTGGATAATGAGCTGATGTCGACAAGGAGCGATCCGTCAAAGGAGGGCCTTAATGAATCCCACATCATTGACACGGAACGGAGCTAGTGATTGTGATGAGGTGAAAACAAACTGTGATGTATGATTCAGGGTGGCGGTCATGAAATGGATGAAGGACAATGTATGGCAGTGGATGGGACACGGTTGACTCTTTGCAGAACAACATCTCTTGAACATATAACGACACTGATGTGATGGATCGGTAGCATTACCCCAAATGTGGATGGTGTGGCGAGGACCATGGTGATGAGACCGGTGAATGAAACAACCCAACCCGATGTGATACGGAGGACAAAGTGTCATGTTCAAGAGTGACTTGCTACCATTAAAGCTGTGAGGTTCTCCCAATTTTTCCCCAGTCATTGCTGACCAGTACCTCTTTATTTTTGTCAAGCTTGAGGAGGATAACATATGCTTGTTATATAACCTGCCCTTCGGGCAAGCCCATCCCTATGTTTTAACGAGCCTAGCGATAGGGAAACTCGTTCTCGTCTAAAGACAAGTTTGTCGCTATTTAATGAATTTAACGAGTCTAACGACAAGGATAACTCGGTCCTTTTCATTTTTAGAGAGTCTGAAAAGGTACATAAAGTCAACTCCAAAATTCCTTTTTCGTCATCTAATCCCTTAAGTCCGAAAAAGTATAAAACAATACAGAAGGGATGAATTTTCGATTGCTTTAACGAGCCGAACAAAACAAGCGCTCGATCTTTTTGTGCAATAATCCGTCAGGTCCAAAAAAGATTAAAATCTAGAGGAGGGATAGCTCTTCCGGTCGTTTAACGAGCTGGAAGGCCAAAACTCGGCAAACTTTTCATATTTTACGAGTCAAGAGAAAAGAGCTCAAAGAAGACTCATCTTTTGAGGAACGAGTGATAAACGGGGATAGCAGCAGATTCCAGGTACAGGTTGGAATTTTCCAATCACGGCAGTGTCACAAGGATGGCTAAGTGAAATCACTCTTCGCAACTATTCCTCAAAATGGGTAAACAAACATATGGAGATGAACGATTGGCCAAATGAACGGATGGAGGTGAGACTGCAAGAACACGACCAAGGGCTTTAATATGGCTGTCAAAGGTTACATTTACCAAGGTTATTTACCGGTTCATTTTTTCTGGGTGAGCTTGAACTCTAGGGAAAGATTGCTCACAACTTATGTTTATTTTTTAACGAGCATGAACTATGTGCTAAAACTGCTCGGTGCTTGCGTTTATTTTTTAACGAGCATGAACATTGCTAAAACTGCTCGATTATATGGTTTACTTTTGATTTTTACCATAATTAGCTTCTCTTTTTCATTGATAGCACTGCATTTTCAATTTGCTGCAACAAACTAGTTAGAAATGGGTAATATTTACTTGAAAATGAGATTAACACATTAATATTTACCTTGAATTACGTAAGAAAGCAAATAAAAAGGGTTTTACCTCTCATTTTACCATTTCATTTGCATTTTGCTTGTTGGAGCTTTGGAGGAGCCTCTTTCCCCTCGATTTTCATCAGCTGATTCCGGGAGATTCTGCGGACGATTTTCGGCGCCGTTTGGACCAGGTAGGAGCTAAACCTTAGCTCTTCATTTTCATGGTTTCATTTTCCTGTTTTATGCCTGTTTTGCTATTCTATTGAGCCTCTGGGGTTTTGCCAGGGCGCCCTCTGATCAACGTAGGTTCCTCATTCGAAAACTACGTTGGGATCCAAGCTGCTTGAAGGCAGCTTGTCCCCCAACGCAGGTAGTACACTGGGCACCTGCTTTGGGGCATAAAAGCAACAATTTTTTACAGATTTTGATGAAATTTTCGCCAGTTTTTCATCAATTTCAGGAGCTGACTCATTCTCTTGTTTGTTCTATAGGGATTCTTGAACAAGATGGCCCTAACATGGCGAGAACGAGAACATGAAGAAGAAGATATGATTGCCCTTCATGATCCTGTTACGATGGGCGCATTACGAGACTGTGGTTTACTGAAGTTTTTCCGTATCTCTAGCATGAGAGCACAGATTTCACTACTGCAGTATTTGCTTGATGCTTGGGATCCTGTTAACCAAGTATTCCAGATCAGGAACAAACCTATTCCATTGACTGTGACAGATATTTACTTCTTGACTGGCCTGTCAAGGCGGGGTGCCCCCATTTCTTTATCAGGTACAGTTCGGGGGAATGATTCCGTGAGAGATTATGTTCGCCAGTATTGCAGGGAGGGGTCCCAGCTGAGCAGAGACGGCAAGGTGGTTATCCGTGATGTTACTAGCAGGCCTCTCAGGTCCATTCTATATACTCTTGGTAGGATGGCCGGTAGCGCATCTTTACATGTTGCCAACAGGTCTCACATGCAGCACGCCTTGGAATGTCTCCAACCGAAAATCTTCAACTGGAGTGATGCAGTGCTTAGTCAGATGAAAAATCAATTGAACAAGGTGAAGGACGGGAAGCTGAAGAACTTTGGTTTTGGTTCGATTCTGACTGCCTTCGCCTTGGAGAAGATCCCTCTGATGCAACCTCAGTACATTGATCTCGGAGTGCCTTCTCCTACCGAGCCACGTATGCAGCGATGGGTTGATCACATGTCCAAGCATGCAGGTCAATCCCAGATTTCTTTTAATGCTGCTTTCTTTAGGTGGTTCGATCGCCAGGAGATGGCTTTTTCCGAGTACCCATATGTTGGTATGGATTTCCGGGGTGATCCGGATATGGTACTGCCAGACGGTGCTCAGTGGGATGCTACTGGTAAGAACTTCAACCATATTACCGTTCATTGTTTTCATTCATAATGTTCTTGTGCTTTATTCTTTCAAGACTTTAATTGAACTCATGTGCGCTTGTAGATGTCGGTCCTGTTCGTCCAGCATTTCGTCCGAGACCACCTGTTACTGCTCCGGCAGAGGAACCTGCTCGGAGAGTTATTATCCGTGATCTTAGCGACACAGAGACCCTTACAGCTGTGCAGGGGCAGGTCGAGAACCTTACCCGTGGTCTTCCAGACGTACAGATTGATGAGTTACCTTTACCGATGCAGCAGCATACTATCGGTGTACCTAGACGATGGACCCGTCTTCTGCGCATGATCGCACAGACTGTGGCTTACTATCAGGAGCATCACTAGGCTAGGGTGCCCCCTAGCATTTTGAGTTTTTAGGTCATATGACCAATTTTGTCTTGGTTACAGAACATTATGTATGAACTTTATGAACAACTTATATATATATTTTGATTTTCGAGTCTTATTCTGGTTGATTTGGATGATTCATATGTACACTTTTTATGATGTGTCCTTTATAAATGTTGCAAATGTCTATCTAACACATAGTTTGCCAATGAGTCAGTTAATGTGTTTTGATTTCTTGAAATATGTTGATATTGAATTGAATCAAATCGTCTTTCCAAGATCTTTACTCTTAGGAACATGCGATAAATAGCTGGATTACGAACAGAATATATACCATTGGGTTGTAGTACTACGAGCTGTGAGTCTAGCCTGACAATTAGTCGGCGTATGCCTCGTGTGATGGCATCAGAGAGTAGTTCTATCAACGCGCTATATTCAGCGATGTTATTCGTTGATTGCCCAATACATACACCTCTAAAACTTACTAACTTGCCACTTGGATCAAAAATGGCCCATGCTGCGGAGGATAGGTTCCGCGAACTACGACTTGCTCCGTCGGCATATCCAACACATGTCTCCATAAGGTTTGACATCTGCAACGAATGAAAAAGGGAATCACTCAACCAGAACAAGAACTTTGGCGAAAACAAAATACAACAAAAGCATGCAGGTTACTATTTAAGCATAGTAACGCTTGAGGTACAGCCCGTTCCGGGGCTGCGCCAGTGGAATTCCGTCGTAATCTATTAACTCGTAGGCTCCTTTTGCTAACACTCTTTTAACAATATAGGGGCCCATCCATAAGGAATTGAATTTACCTGCTCCTAATTTATCGGATTCTTGGTCATAAAGCAAGACCAAATCACCTTCTGAGAAGACACGGGGTTTGACATTTTTGTCGAACTGAGCCTTGACTCGTTTCTTATGGGCTTCGTTAGCCAAAGCGGCATCACGACGGGTTTCATCCAATTGGATTAATTCCAAGAAACGAGCCTCTTCTTCCGAAGTTCCGGGGAGGAGATCAATTGCGAGTTTAAGCGACGAAATTTCACACTGGATCGGTAAGACTGCTTCTAGACCGTACACCAATTGGAAAGGTGTGAAACCGGTCGCGTTTCTTACCGAGGTTCGGTAGGCCCACAAGGCTGCATACAGGATTAGGTGCCATCTTCTTTTTCGAACTCCGATCATCCTCTGCAACATACGCTTCAGGACCTTGTTGATTGCTTCAACTTGTCCGTTGGCTTGTGGATAATACGGAGTAGAGCTGTCGTGAGATAGCCCTAGTTTGGCAGCTAATTCGACCATCATGTGATTGCGGAAATGCGATCCATGATCTGTAACTATAGCCTGGGGTACACCGAACCTGGCGACTACATGATTGAAAAAGAATAGGGCAGCTGTTTCACCAGTATTGTCCAATGTAGGCATCGCCTCGGCCCATTTGGTAAAATAGTCAACTGCGACTATAATATACCCATGCCCCCCGGTCGAGGTGGGGTTACATTGCATGAAATCGATGCCCCATTTGGCGAAAGGCCCAACCGCAACTATTGGTTGCAGCGGTGCAGGTGGTCTTCTGGTTTTGCTATCAAAGATTTGGCAGGAATGACAACTTCAGACTGCGATTATGCAATCTTTGAACATTGTTGGCCAAAAATATCCTGCTCTTAATATCTTTTGGGCTGTAGCGAAACCTGATTGATGCCCCCCACACGCGCCTGAATGACACTCATTCAGGGCTTTTTCGGCTTCTTCATGGGTGAGACACCTCCTCAGAACGGTATCGATACCACGACGGTAAAGAGTATCACCGACGATCATGTAGTCTTTTGCTTGGTATTGTATACGTTTCTGTTCGGAGTGCGAGGTGTCAGGCCGAAACTTTTGGGTTTGGAGATAGATAATTATATCTCCATACCATTCATCGCTTGCAGATATCAGAAATAAAGTCTCGTCCACTATTGACTCCTTGGAAGTTTCGTCGTTGGACGATGATGGGAGATCGCATAATAATTCTGCGAATACCAGAGCTTTCTTTGACTTGGATTTCACAAATTCCAGATCAAACTCTTGAAGGATCGCTATCCATTTGGAATATTTGCCCCCCAGCAACTGTCGCGACAGTATGTAAGTCATGGGGTTGCAATCTGACAGAATGGTAGTTTTCCTAAAGAGGATATAATGTCGAAATCTCTGTATCGCTTGAACAGCAGCGAGCGCTAGCTTTTCAACGTAAGAATATTTACTTTCTGTATCATTTAAGTTTTTACTTAAATAATATACAGGATGTTCAACTCCATCGACTTCTTGTACTAAAACCATCGCAATGGTTGTATCTGCCGCAGCTAGATACAGGTTAAAATCCCTAAGATAATCTGGGGCGTACATTAATGATGCTTTTACTAGGGACTCTTTCAAAGCATCAAAGGAAGCTTGCGCAACCTGGTCCCAATCGAAGGGTACATCATTTTTCAAAAGACGTGTATAACCTTTAGCAAGTTCTGCGTAATTTGGAATGAACCTCCTCAGAAAGTTTGCTTTCCCTTGGAGTTTTTGAATCTGAAGCAAATTCGAAGGTGGAGGCAAATTAATGATTGCCTGAACCTTACAGGGGTCCAGACGAATCCCATCTTTAGAGACTACAAAGCCAAGTAAACGACCAGAACCGACGCAAAACACACATTTGTGAGGGTTGAGTCTTATCTTGTAGTGTCGGCAACGCAGAAATATCGCTCTTAAATGCTGCGGATGATCAGTCCGCTTTCGCGAATGAGCCGAAAGATCGTCGAGATATGGTTGAACAATGCTTTTGATGTCATGTAAGGCGTAATTCATAGCCCTCTGAAAAGTTGCCCCTGCGTTCTTCAAGCCAAAGGGTAATTTTCGATAAGCGAACGTGCCCCACGGACATATAAATGCAGTCTTTGACTGGTCCTGTGGGCGGATATTTATTTGATTATACCCGGAAAATCCATCCATAAAGGAAAAGATTTCACATCCGGCGCATTCATCAATTATCTGGTCGATGAAGGGCGTAGGGTAGTTGTCCTTCGGACAAGCTTGGTTTACATCCCTATAATCGACGCACACTCTTATCGTCCCTTGTTTTTTCATAACAGGGACAATATTCGATACCCAATCGGTTAGAGGAACCGGGTAGATGAATCCAGCATGGAGAAGTTTCTCAACTTCTGCTTTAATGGCAGCGGCTTTCTTAGGGTGCACCTGTCGAAGTCGTTGTCTTACTGGTTTGACATCAGGATACATTTTAATTTCATGTTCAACGATACTCGAGTCGATGCCTGGCATTTCATCATATGACCAAGCAAAGACATCTCTAAATTCGCGAAAGAGAGCGTTATATATTTCCAGTTCTGAAGGGGAACAACCTTTGCCAACATGAATATTCTCTACAACATCAGGTTTTGTCGAGATATTTATGGCTATAGTCTCTTCAATATTTGATAAGTTTCGCTCGGAATCCACCGTGTTTACAGTATTTGTTAGGAATTCAAAGACTGAAGGGTGGTAAAGATCTTTCTGAGTATCTTCTTCGTATTCTGGAAGAAGGGAACGATGGTGGTGATCATTCCATGGTGCCCCCTCAATCATCATTGATTGTAAGATTCCTTCGTCAGTCCCATGTACTTTCGACCAAGGATCTAATGGGGTACCATTTTCTCTAGATCTATCTACCCAAACGCTCAATGAGCGCTGATTGGGGTTCGCCTCCCAGGCCTGAAACATTGATTGCTACAATATTTCAATGGGGCTTGGTGGCAAAACCATCGAATGATCCATAGCGACTCTGCCTTCTGTGACTTTCAAGGTGAATACCATATTGCATGTTGCTACAAATGGTACATTTCCTATGCAGATAGGAGGTGGTAGCGCGAAAGTTCCCATCATAGTGGGATCTTTCAACAGACCTACCCCAATATCTTGAATCGACTAGTCGCTGCCATGGATCATGGGAACGCTTCCTGTAACTTGTGAACCATTAGGGAGGAAGTTTTGTTGATCGACGACCGTAATCCCTCCTTCAAAGGGGAATGCGATCTTCCTAAAATAAGTCGACACAACAGCTTGCATGGCATAAATCCATGGTCTTCCCAGTAGGATGTTATAGTCAAGATTGCCATCAATGACTTCAACATCTATTTCTACTGTTTTGCCCCCTAGTTCAACTTTCAGGTTACTAAGGATACCGTAAGGGGTATATATCCTTCCGTCGAATGCTTTTAATGTTGTCGATGATCGCGACAAGGTTGGAGATCCTAAAGTCTTCCAGCAACTCATCGACATAATACATGTCGATGCTCCCTCATCGATAATCGTTCTATGAACTGTTTTGTTGAGGGCTTTCACTTGGACGAGGAAAGCTATTTGAGCTGGTAACTGAGGATCATAACCTTTGTGATCAAAGGACACTAGATTGGAATCTTTAGGATCCACCCCACCAATTGCTGATAACAATGCCTGCCTTTGGGATGGGCAATGTTGTAGTACCTCAAGAGTCGACATAGCAGATGGTGATTGCGCCAAATCTTCCACTATGTTATAATGCTGTGCCGCTCTGGCACGAGGATTAAAGGTCGACTTGTGCACTACTCCCTTTGGCGGTTTTATTGTTAATTCATGCGTGATGGGGGGTACGACTTCTGCCGAAGTTGTTGTCGAACTGCTAGGTTGATCTTTACCTTTATCGTTCGACACCTGTGGGTTCCCGTAATCTTTGTTCCTTGTCGAAATCAAAGCATCATTTTGCTGTTTTGAAACCGACAACATAAGCACTTGAGATGGGGAAGCGTTTCCACTATCAACCAGATTTTGACCTGGGTTAGGAAATTGATCACTTGACACAGTTGAGGTATGAGGACTTTTAAAGAACCTCTTTAGCTCAGCTTTGAATGGGCAATCCTTAGTGTTGTGATCTTTGTCATCGCATATTTGACATGGATACCGTTTCCTATTCCCAGGAGGGTTTGAAGAATTTTTCTTAGGAGATGACTCACCTTGTTTATTCTTCTTCCCCTGGTTTTGTTTCTTCTTGCTTCCTGGTTGATTGGTTTCTTTGCCCTTATCTGTCGATACGGCATTTACTTCCGAAGCAAGAACTTCTTCATGCGCATTTTGATTCGAATCCTTACGGGCCTTCTTTTGATGGGTCTTTTTCGGATTCGTGTTTGCCGTGCCAATCACGCCATCACCGGCATGAGAGTCACTATTTGATTTAGGAGGAGGAGGGATTGAAAACTCTGGTCTAGGGGCGTCTGGTATTTTGTCATAGAGCGTGCCGGACTGAGTATATACTAAGTCCAAATATTGTGCACGAGCGATAACCTGCTCTTCTGTTACGACTCCTCCCTTTGCCACATCTTCCGTTATGGCCGAAAGTAGCGACTTTATAAACCACTCAGCTAAAAGCTGATCAGGAACATATGTTTTAACCATTCTTCGTCGACGTCGCCACTCATGTATATGATCTGATATATGAGTTGCGGTTGTCTGTTTGAAGTTGGTCAATATCTCTGTTCCCGTTTCATACCTTATTGGTAATTGAAAGTGGGTTAAGAATGTCGTGGCAAGGGAGCTAAAATTGTCGAACGAAGCTCTTGGCAATTCTATATACCATTTTGCCGCTGGACCTGTCAATGTCCTCTGAAAGAGGCGAAGCCTTATCGAATCATCATTTAGAGTGTTCGACGAACACCACAGATGAAATGTCATCACATGATTCGACGGGTCTTCACCTGGATTTCCATTGAATTTAGGAATGTCGGATGGAAGTTTGTGTGGGATCACTGGCCACCATGGGGCATAAGCAATTGGATCATTGGTTAACCGATGTAAATCAGGCAACTCTAAAGTCGCCACGAATGGTAACTGTTGATTCAAGTTAGGTGAAGCGTAACCAGGGTACGATGGAATCGCCTGAACAGTTGGTCTTTGCATACCAGCATAATGGAGTTGATGTTGGTATGACTGATACGGTTGATGGACTTGACCACTATAAAGTGGTTGATTTTGACCATTTTGGATATATGGTTGTCCAGTATTCGCAAAGATTTGCTGTTCAGAACCTTGGTACACTTGCTGGAATTGTGGCTGTTGGTATTGCACTATCCATGGTTGCGATACCATGGGTTGTTGTGCTACACTAACCATTGGACCAAGATGTGGGGTAGTTGTACCTGACTGTACTTGTGTTGCCCCACCAGTAGGCGATTGTGGTTGGGTCACAGGGTCAAGGGGCTGTTGCATGAGAACCTGAGAAATCTGAGGTTGACACACAACAGGCATTGTTTGAACTTGCGACACGGTCACAATAGCCAGTGTAGTTGGGATGTTTGTCACAGGTACACACTGTTGCATAGAATATACAACTCTTGGTGGCTGGGATAGCATAGGTACCCAACTACTTGTTGCAATTCCACCATAACTTGAATAAGGTTGAGAACTCCCGTATGGGTACCCTCCCGGAGGGGGTAATGAAAAGGCATACTGCCCCCCATACGGTAGCAATCCAGAACTCAAGGCAATTGATTGTCCTGGAGGACTGGATGGCCTAATTAGATTCCCAAAAGGGTCAATTTGATGAGTCTCACCATGAGAGTTACCAAACATTACTCCGGAACAAACAGGAACAGACCATACTGTCGAGATAGTCTCTTGGTGGACTCCTTCTAGCGATTGAGAGCTAGTTGGGACAGATGGTATGCCGGCGAACATTGTTGGATTTGCAGCAGGTAATTCTGCCGTCGCCGTGTCATTTGACACAGTCCTAGATGTTGACGGTTGTTCAGACATTTTTAGTCTATCCAATTGATCGCCTAGTGATTCTACAGGAACTTCCACTGGTGATGGACAAACTTTTGTTGTAGCAGGAAATAGAGTGACCCCTACTCCAAACTGAATTGGAGTGGATACTTGCGGTTCCTCTATAATTTCCTCTATCGCAATCAGACCAGGTGGAAGAGGAAGACCGTCAGGTCCGTAAAAGATTTCCGGTGCCGAAGAAGGGGTTGTATCAAAAGCGACGGATGTTTGAGGCACAAAACTCTCTGGACCAGTTACAGATGGAACTGGTTCAGTCATACAAGTATTTGCCCCCAGACTAGGATCAGTATTACTGTCCCTCTGTGGCGGTTGAACTTCTTCTATGGAGGCAGGGTTTCCGGAAATGTTTGGAGTGACCAGAATCTCAGATGTTGTTGGAACACTTGTTCTAACTTTTAAAGGAGATTTTGAACTGGTTCGACGAGTTCGCTTTGCCCGGATTGTTTTCGATTCCGGAGACAAAGATGGTTGACTCGCAAGCCTCCGAGAACGACGGATATTCAATTGACTTTCTTCCACGATTGCGGATTACTCGATCAACTAAAATATAAAGGGGAAAATTTGTGTTTCCAATTTGAATGAATTTTATTAGATGCTTTTAAACATAACTTTGCTTTTTCATGTTTTAAGAGTCGAGAAAAAGCTAAAGATGACTCTAGTCTCCTTCGATGTATTAACGAGCCCGAAGTGACAAATGCTCGGTTGGACCTTTTCAATTATAGAGTTTGAAAAAGGCCAAAAGAAACTGCTCTGGAGATCTAGGCAGAGGGTGTGCCAAACCTTTCGCGAAACCACAGAATACGTTTTACGGTACGGGTGGTCGATCTTCGTGAATGCTGTGTTCACTGCATCGCGATCAGTAGGGCGGCCGACACGGCTTCCTATGGATAAAGGATAATTGCCTATAGGGGTCTCCCAATATATACTCGACGGTACGTGGGAGCACAAGTCCGTATTAGTGCCACCGACTCTCAGGAGGAATCACCCACCTTCGTAGAGATCGACAGTCACTATGCTTAACGACGCCGGAACACGTCTCTACCTAGACCTCTATGTGTTTGCATTATGTTACAAAGCGTTGTTATGTAAATTGGATTTATTTTAATGTTGATCTTGCTTAGCAGTTTGCCTTTAAGGATCACCACGAGATGTATATGACAAATTCCTGAATGCAGTCTAAGATGAGAAGCAAACTTTTCAATCTTTCAACTTTGAAAACCTTAACTACTGAGGGAAAAGAAAGGCAAATCTTTTCACACAGATCATAGAGCACACACTAAATGCAAATTTTTCCTAAATCGTCAAGCAAACAGTCAAATGAAAAATGCACAATGCATGTATTTTCTTTTCCCTTTCTTAATGTTGATGGATTACAAAAAGAAAGTGGTTATATAACTTTGATTTCGATTTAGAGCGAAAACAAACAAGTTTGTCCAAAATCAAAAGACACCTTAAGATTTACTTGCTTAATCACTGGAAATACATGAAATCAAACCATACTGACGAAAGTAAAAATGACTAATCAGCTATGGACAGCAAACAAGCTAACTCTTTAGACCAGCAAAACGCCTAACACAGGTTCAGATCTAAGAGGCCAAAAGCAAGACTAGTTTACTCTTCGTTATGGGAAATTGTAAATGAGTAAGAAATACAAAAGAACAAGTACAATTTCGTTATATAACAGAGGTAGAATGATGGCAAGTAATATTGGTTTCAGAACAGGTGCAAGACTGGTAACTTGCAGCCAAATCAATAGTGAAAACATGCAAGAGAAAAAGAGGAAACCCCAACAGCACTAGGCAAAATTGGGCCAACGCAAGTGCTGCACAGCCAATCTGGCTCTCAGCGCAGGTAGCCCCTTCGGGACCTGCATTGCAAAGCAGGTAGCCTGTGTACTACCTGCTTTGGAAAACGAAAGTTGCGTTTTCTCAGTTTCCGGGTCACAATTTTCTAAAAAATGCACAGTTTTTGCTCAAATCAGAAGCAATCAGTCAAGCACACTCAAAGGGATGATTAGGAAGGTGAAAAGCTATCACTAAGAGCTTACAAGGATCCTTGTAGATTAGCTCTTCAAATCATGAACTTGCTCAGAAATGAGCTAGAGTAGCTGCCCTCTACTTCGCTTTTGATATAGTCAAAAGCTTTTCGATTTGGTACTCTTTTGTTCAGGAAATGAATAGCAAAATACTACAAACACAATCAAACGGATACGATCCCCAGCGGAGTCGCCAGTTTGTTGTAGGGAAAAGTATCCGACTCGGATGACCCTATCCGACTCTAAGGGTGATAGTACCTTAGCAACAACTGTAAAACAAACTACTTAAGGTTTACTTCTTTACGAAAGCAAAAGAGAATGGAGAAATGCACTAACCGTTGCCTTGCGCTTAATGTCGAATCCAAACTCTTCTCTTTGGCCGCTTGCTCCTAGCTCCTTGTTCTTTTGCTTGCCCAGCTACAATGAGATCCTGCAAAATAACAAAGAAGGAAACTACAAGAGGCATGCAATCATAACTGGTTCATGGATTAGTGTAAACCAAACGTGCAATCATCACAATATATTATTGAAACAAGAGCACATAGAAGAACCTCAATAGCTTTTATTAATGAAGAAGTAAAGGTTCTGAGAGTATTACAACCATTGAAGGCTCCAACCCAGCAACACCTCCCAGCAGAAAGAATTTCTCCTCTTCACCTCTCTCAAACAATCACCCAATAGCTCAATAGTGAAACCAACAGCATATCATTACTTTGCACAAAATTCCAGCCTCCTGAGCTCATAGGAGAGAGCTCAATATATAGATGAATTGAGAAAGGATGAGTCAGCTTGCAACTGATGTGTAGCTGCCTTGTGTCCTCTCTCTCTTCAGTTAATCTTCAGTTGATCTTCAGTTCTTGAGTCCACTTGGAGAACCTTGCTTCCACTTGGAGAAACAGAGCCTCTGACTCATCACAAGGCGAAATACCTGATCCAAGTGTCATTTTTGGAAGATTCCAGAGCAATGACTCAGTGTGCCACTTGTCCCATCTCGCTCAGCGCAGGTGGCCTTTGTTCCACTTGCTTTGCAACGCAGGTACACCATGGAGCAACTGAGTTTCAGCGCAGAAACCTAGTGGAGCACCTGCTTTGATTTCAGGATTGCTTGTTTTTGAGTGTTTTCAGGTAGAGAACTGATCTGAGAGCTGTTGGTTTGCTGACCTTGTTCCTCTAGGGGTAGGAACATCATGTTTAGGGAACTTTGGATCCCTTGGATTATTGACAATTCATGCTTGTTGCTGTAAGGCACAAAATTGTCTATAACATTAGATCAACTCCTAAAAAATCAGTAATATGATGCAGAGTCAATACAATAGTCCCGTCTGTAAAAACCTTAATGAATTAAACATAACAGAGCATGTGATGTAAACTTATGAAACACATCAGATTACCAAATAACGACGATAGGAAAACCACGCATAAACCAACGTAATAATACAGGAGCAAGTGTCCTCCAGGGTCGGGCCCTTAGCCTCTAGGGGTACACCGCTTGAAGTTAATCCAGACTCAGAGATGAAGTAATCACCAAGTTTGTATTAATGCATAAAGCATAATTACAATAAACCAGTTCTTAGCGAGACTCAATGATCAAAGTTTTGATCTTAAAAGAAATTACATAAAAGCATAACCATGGCTAACTCCTTCTCCCTCTCCCTCGAGCTAACAATGCTGCCCCTTTTATAAGGGTGACGGCGGAGATGTCTAAGTGCAAAAAATAGACAAAACAACGATCCCTCAGGATCAAGGATCCTGAGGATTCGCCGAACCGTTAGTCCTTAGTCATTTCTTTTCTCTCCTACGCCGAGCTGATATCTCCACCTCCTTTTCCGGGTTGATTCACTTTGATTTGCTTTGCCTTGTTTGCATTCGGTCTCCCGTCAAAGGGACAGTGGTTAACCCGTCCTTGTCCTTTCCTTTGGAACGACAACTTCTCGTTTTCACTCCTCCTTGCATAAGGAAATGACAATTGTCAGCGTTTTAGTCTTGCATATTAATCTCACATGTTTTATTATAGTTCTTTATCATTTTCCGAGTTCATGATGCAAAAAGGTTTGCAAGTTCTAATGAAAAGATACTGAAATAATCATCAAAAACATACCTTATTTAGTACTCCACATACCCCCCTGCTTACCCTGTTTCATGCCCTCATGAAAACATTGTAGTTGACATGCAAGGCAGTGAGAGAATAGGCTGGAGAGGGAATCTCATGTGGAGGCCTACAACCATGATGAGTAACTAGGTAGTCAAAGAAATGGCCTGTCTGACCCTCGGGCATCTCATATAGGGCTTGGTATCCGGGTGCAGGGTGCCAAATAATTGGACTCCGGAACTTATATCCTATCTAGGATGGCCCTGTCCTCAAAATGATTTTTCCATAGAGGTGCAAGCGGTTGGTAGCTAATTTAAAATTCTCATACTTAAACGGTTCCCTGAGATGGGTATTCGGATTAGAGATTTGATACCGAAATTTAGCTGCATCAATGGCAAGGTCTTTGATAGAAAGAAAGTATTCCAATCCCTGTCGAATGAGTGCCTCATGCATGGGTCCTAATGTTTCAATTACACCCGGAGTCTTCATGAGGTTTCTATGTGCTTTCCACAACTGTACTGGGTTCCTAGGCTCAGCCCTTACCCACAAATCTAAGCCGTTTTCTTGCCTCTGGAAAACATTATAGGCTTTAAGCCATTTAATTTGATTAACCCCAAATGAGATGAACACCTACAATTGGATGTCTCCAACAAAAGGGCCAGGGTTAAACTCAGTCTCCTGGTCTAATACAAGGTTATGTAAATAGAACTCACACAGTAGTCTCTGGACTTTTACCCCGTAATGCTTACAACAGTCTATAAAATCATTGATATTGTTAATTTTTATGGGATCACCTGCTTTAACAGCCTTTATTTTTAGTTGCAAATACCGTTCCAGTAGAAATAAGGGATAATTATTTGCAGGGGCTCTACATGCTAAGATGTCATTGTATAAAGAACACAAGGTATCCATTTGCTTGATAATGATATCTAGCCTACGAGTTACCTTTGCGACTTTCTCTTGTTCCTTTTGCCAACCTTCAAAAGCCTGGCTTTCGGATTGATTGATGTTCCTAAGCTGCTGTTGTAGTTCTTCATATTTTTCACGAGGGACTGTTTGCTCTCTAAGCTTTTCTGCTTCTTGCTGAGCTTGCTTCAGCCCCTTTCGTAGGGTCACTATTTTTGGATCTCTTCTCCATGCAGCAGTGGAGGCCGGGAGTTTTACCTGAACTTTCCTATTGCGTTGCTTTGAGTTCATAACCCTTATCACTCCTGAAAGTGGTGCCTCCATCTAAATTTCCTTATCACAGGTCATCATCTCATCCATTTCTATTTTAACACGAATATCAATCTGTTGCTGTTCCTTTTCAATTGGAACAACAGTCTGTTTCTCCGCATTATTTGGAACGACAACCTGGTTCTCAGCAGGGTTTTGAACAGCAGGATGAATTCTGGTTCTTCGCCCCTTTGCCTTGTGGGGTTTTGCTGGAGTGGTCACCTTTTTCCTTCTTGAAGTCCTTTTTACCCTTTGCCTTGCTTTCAGGATCCTAATCTGCTGGTGGAGCTGGACTATTATATTCAATAATCGCTGCTGTTCCTTTCACAGTTCTTTAATTTCCAAAATTTCCTTAGAAGGAACAACAGGCTGTTCACTGCGGCCTGGACTGTGACTAGTGCTATCACTTAGGTTGTCCCTTGGCTCCTTAAGGGATATGGCCGAGGTAACCACAAACCAATCTTTGGGCTGCAGGTCCTAGCCTACCTGCAACCAGAGAGGGCTCTCTCTTTATGATTTAACTTTGTTTTGGTGTAATTTTAGGCTAGTTATGGTGTACATGGGTTTTGTTTTGATTTTGGTGGGAAGGATGATGTTTTCAAGCAGAGTTGGGATGCATAGTGTGAGAAGTTCAAACCATTGGGCATGGAGTCATGGATTAGGGCTTGCTGTTGCGTTTTCTTGGTCACAAGAGGAATACAGAGCGGGATAGCTACACATAGAACAATATCAAGCTGTAATAAAGATGGAATGAAGGTCAGAGATGAAAGGCAACTAAGAATCTTCATTAGCTAACAGAGAGGGAAGGTGAATGAAAGTTTGTCTAGGAGCAGTCATGAATTCCTAAATAACAGTCATATGTGAAAGAAACAGGGTAAACATGATCATTTAAGTATGCATATTCATAACCATTTCTGAAGAAAACATATAGAAATAACAAGAACTGAGCATAGAGTGCAATCAAGCAAAGCCTAAGCTATTCTTCTTTCTTGCTATTTAGATGGTAACACAATGGTGGCGTAAACATATATAAACTGTAAACAGGGGTAAGAAAACACTTATTGAACCATGTAGTAACATAGGAATTCCACAGTCACTCTTTGGCCATTAAATAACACAACAGACAGTTCTTCATCCAAAGCATTCCAGCAGTCTTTGATTATAGAGCTCTCAAAGTATACAACGCAAGTCTAGAATGAGGATTATCAACCAACCAACCACAAATATGTTCTGTGGGGAGGTATATATACAAAAAACGAGTTACAAAATATCTAGTTGATGAGTTAATAACTCATAACTTTTTTACCACCTCTTGAGGAATAGTAGATGAAAGAGTAAATGATGCAGTAGATATTTAGGGTATTAGCTATCCATTCTGTCAGAGAATTTAAACTTTTGGGATCAACTGAGTCGGCTGAGGCGGTGCTTTTAATTTGCGTTTTTGGGCCTGCTGCCCTGGTGCTTCGCTGAGTCACTGCCTTGTTATCCTGCTCTCGGCATGCATACTTGGCCTTTTTATAAACTTGTCGTAGTCATATCTTGACTCCCTCTACCTGCTATCTTTTCTTTAGTTCTCTGTTTCCAACGTTGCCTCTTGCGAATTTTTGGGTCTTGCAGGTAGCTGAGCAATAGGAAGCTCTCCATTTTGAGTAATTTTTCTTAGCGATGCGCGATTAGCGCTAAGCGCTAATCGCATATCGAAAACTGCCTCTGTTTCTCGTTTCAGTAATTCTTTGACGCAATTCGCACCCTTTGTGCTTTTCTGTGATGATGTCAGCATGATGTCATCGGTGGGTCCCGGATACGATAGGGTGACGTGGCAGTGACGTCAGTGGAGGACAGGTGGCGGATGACATGGTAGTACGGCAGGGTGACGTGGAGGTGACGTGAGCGGCGATGTGGCCCTGACGTCAGGGGCGGAGAGACAGAAGGTGGTTTGTGGTTTTATCAGACCTCCTTCTGTACGCGGGCAGTATTTGTCAAAGGGGCTCTGATGAAATCACGTGGAGACACGCGTCCTTTGTACGGGGAAGAAACCGCTAGGCTATCAGAAGCTAACTCCTGTGCGTCGGGGTGGCTCCGAAATCGCCGAGGGCTGTTGGATCAGGGACGGTGGATCGGAGGGCCGACGGAGCACGGAGCTGGCGGCAGGTTAATCTACGGGGGCCTGCTATGTATTATATTGATTTTTTTGTGTGGCGGGGGGTTCAAACCTTTGGAAAGCGGGTTGTTAATGCATCGGAAGGGGTTCGATTGCATGGAAGAGGGTTTTTTTGCTTTGGAAGGGGTCCAAAAGCATAGGAAAAATGGTTAAAGAAGCAAACTAAGGGTTCTTACTAAGTTTCAAATAAACTTAGTAATTCCCAAGCATTATTTATGGTTATATTTCAACCAGAGGGAGGGGATATATATATAAGGGGGATATTTAACATAAAATAGGGGAAGGGGAAATAGATAGGGATTTACATAGTAAGTTAGAAATTAATATGAATTTTGATTAGAAAGCGCTAAGTATAGAAATCTTAGGCTACAAAGGGGAAATAGGACTTATAGAAGAAATATGAGCACCTTTAAGAAAAGCAGATCTTTACTTAGGCAAATGTTATGGAATATGATGACTTTTAAAGATATCAAGCAGATCTTAACATCTTATAGGGGAAAAGTGAATGATTTGGGAAAAGGAAGAAGGGGAAGTTAGTCATGCCTCGCCTGAGCTGTTCCAAGGGAAAATTGCCTTGTACTTGTGATCTGAAGTAGATAAACACTTTGAAATACAAAATTGATCACTAATCCTCATTCTTCAACAACAAAACTGCCTACCCAGCCTACTTACCTAACATTTTTTCTTCTTTTTTGATGGGTGCACTTGGACTAGCAAACCCAGATTTTCATCTTTTCTTTTGGCTATCCTCCTATCTAAATCTACCCTTATTACTTCCAGGGGCTCAAGTTAAGCTGTTGAGCACCCTAGCTTCTCTACCTATCTAACAATTTGCCAAGCGTAAGCTGTTTGGACAGATATTCATTCTCTATCTTCTAAAACAAGCAATTTAAACCTAGGGAAGCCAAGATTAAGTTGTTTGGCTTTCCCTTAGCTGTAAAACTCTTCAAAAATGGTATGATTCTTCAAAATGGAACTTCTTGGAAATATGGAACCTTGCAGCATGAAAATATGACATATTTGGCATGTAAAACAGTCAATCATGAAATATGAAACCTATTGCAATAGGAGGCTAACAATGGCTCCACTTGGGGATGGTTTTTCAAGATGAAAAGCCAAGAACACAGGTCAGAATGCCTTGATCTTCAATTGTTGCTGTAAACTGAAATTCTCCTTCTTCTCAATGCCTTTGACTGAATTCTTATAAGCTGATATGCAGTATCCTTTTGAGCTAAATTGCAGAAAAATTACAGCTCTGCTTCTTGCCTTTTGGGTGCTTGTAAACATATTAAAATCTGCTTGAGTGCTTCTTTGGAATTATTTCAAAAAATAGAGATCTGAAATAGAGCTTTCTTTTATCTTTCCTTCAAAATTTGCTGCGTTGTTCCCTCTTATTGGCCTGCTATAAGAAAAAGTGTTGAAAATACAAATATTAATGTACAGATAGTATACAGAGCTGTGTTGCGTTCAACAAAAGGGATCATGATAGTGCTTTAGAATTTGGCTATTGGCAGGGCCTTCTTCAGCTGTGCTGCCATTCGAACTCTTCAGAAAATATGTGTTGTTGCCTTGAATAGCAGAAATAATAAAGGGGCCTTTCCACAGGAAATCAAACTTGCCATGCTTTCCTTTGTCCTCTCTTCTTGAATCCCATCTTAAGACTTTGTTGCCTATGTAGAAATCTTCAGCCTTGGTTCTTTTGTTAAACATTTTCTTGAGCTTCTCTTGTAAAATCTGAGCTTTGTCGTACACTTTCTCTCTTGTTTGCTGCAAATGGATGGTTTGGTTTATTCCTCTTTGGATATCATTTGGCTCTGCCTGAATCTCTTGCAGCAATTTGATAATAGGGATTCCCAAAGAAGAGGGGAACTTGGCCTCCATGCCATAGACTAACTCATATGGGCTCATCCCAATGGATCTCTTGGTTGACAATCTGTCTGCCCATAGGGCATTTACAAGCTTTTTGTGCCAGTTCTTCTTGTTCTCCTCCAAGACTTTCTTAATGATGTTAATCAGACTCTTGTTGGATGATTCGGCCAAGCCATTACCTTGAGGGTAATAGGCTGTGGAGTGACCTATGGTAATGTGGAATTTGTGGAAAAAACTGATCATTTTCTTGGATTTGAAGGCAGCAGCGTTATTTGTAATGATCTTCTCAGGACAGCCAAATCTGGACAAAATGTTGGTTTCAAGGAATTGGATGATGGTGGAGTCATTGGCTTACCTACATGGGATGGCTTCAATCCACTTGGTAAAGTAATCTGTGGCTGTTAGAATCCACTTATGCTGGCCAGAAGAGGATGGATGGATTTCTCCAATGAAGTCAAGACCCCATTGTTGAAAAGGCTTCTCGGTGAAAATGGGCTTAAGGGGCAAGGGCAGAAGCTTTCTTTTGCCTTCAAAAATTTGGCACTTGTGGCATGAAACAACAAACTTTCTCACATCAGCAAACAAAGAGGGCCAATAGAAACCAGCCCTTAGTATCTTATCAGCAGTGGACTTCTAATATAAGTGCCCTCCACAGTCCCCTGCATGAAATTCTTTCATGACACTGTCAGTTTCATTCGTAGTTAGACAATTCAACAATATTCCTTCATGATTTTTCCAAAACAGGGCACTATCTAAGACACAAAACTTTGATGCTTTCATCTTTAAAAATCTCTTTTTGGTTCTGGACAACCCTGGAGGAGCACACAGGTTTAACAATATAAAACATATATCAGCATACCATGGGGATTGCAAAAAAGCTTCACTGATCTGTGGAGTCGCCAGCTCCTGTTCATTGTCCAGTTGATTAATGTCTAAGGCTTGAAAATTGGTTTCGGACATCAGTTTGGCTAAACCTTGTCCCTTTATCAGCTTGGTGGGTTTTATCTCAATGTCATACTCAAGGATATTGGCAATCCATTTGCCTCTTTTTCCTTCTATGCCCTCTTGAGTTAATATGTCTTTTACAACAGCATTTGGCACATAAGCAATCACATGTGAATATAAAATGTAAATTATGAAATCTTTGATTGCTTTAACAAGGGCATATGCTTGCTTCTCCATGATTTGGTACTTCAAGGGTGCATCTCTAAGGGCTCGGCTAAAAAATGCAATTGGTTTTTCATTTCCCTGATCATCTTTCTACAAAAGGACAACAACAATGGTGTGTTCAGATGCAAATGAAAAGATGATGAAATCCTTATCAAATTGAGGACTTGTGAGGACTGGGGCTTGGGTTAACGCAGATTTTATGCCCTCAAAGGCTTGCTTGGCCTCTAAAGTCCATTTTACCTTGGAATCCTTCTTTAACATGTTATTTAGTATTCTTATCAGCTTAGCCAAGTTTTGGATAAATCTCCTTAGGAAATTGATCTTTCCTAGGAATGCTTGCAATTCTTTGATGTTTCTCGGATAAGGGATTTGCAAAATGGCTTGGATTTTTTCCGGATCTATTCTAATTCCATCTTTTGAAATGATATGGCCTAGCAATTTGCCTTCTTCTAGGCTGAAGAGAGATTTCTTAGGATTTAAGGAAATGCCATATTTCCTACAGGTTAGGAACACTTGCCTTAGGTGTTTAAGGTGCTCTTGATCAGATTTTGAGAAAGGAGTAAGGTCATCAAGGTAAACCACTAGGAAATCATGGATTTCCTTGGCAAATGTAATGTCCATGGCCCTTTCAAAGGTAGCACCTGCATTCTTTAGTCCAAAAGGCATTTTCACATATTTAAAGGTTCCCCACGGTGTTGTAAAGGCTATCTTGTCTTGGTCATCCGGGTGAACTAGTATTTGATTAAAACCTGAAAAGCTATCTAGCAAAGAAATTCTTGAAGACCCCACTACTCTTTGTAGAATGTGGTCCATTTTTGGCAGTGGGTAGTGATCTTTAAGGGAGACTTGGTTCAGATTTCTTAAGTCCACACATAGTCTAATCTCCCATGTTTTCTTCCTTGTGGGAACAAGATTGGATACCCATTCTGAAAATCTAATGGGTGTTACGATACCAGCCTCAAACATTCTTTTCACTTCTTTCTCAATCAAAGGGAGAAGCACATGATTGATTCTCCTTAGTTTTTGTTTGAAGGGATTTTGATTTGGCTTTAAGGGAATGCTATGTTGAATAACATAGGTGTAATAGGACTTAAGGTCCTCATAACTCCAGGCAAATACATCTTGAAACTCTTTAAATAAATCAACATATTTTGGTTTTTGATCGGGAGGCAAAGACTTGGACAGTTTAATCATTTTGGGCTTCTCTGCTGTCCCAATATTACAATCTTCCACAACATCGTTTAAGGGCTGCATCTTTGGCTTTTTGGGGACATCGTTTGAATCAAATATGTCTTCTAATGGAGTGAGGCCAGTAGGTAGAAAATTGTCTTTTAAATCAATTACTTCGGCCTCTGCTTCAGCTATTTCATCTAAATGCATTTGTTTCAGCTCTTGCATGTTTTTCTCATAAAAAATGGTTGGGTGCAGCATTTGATTTGCTGCTTCAGCTGTTATAGTTTGCCCATTTTGGCTCATTTGCTATTGTGGGTCATCCATGGAATCTTCATCAATGCTTAAGCTTGAGAATTCTTGCTGTAAGGTAATAAAATTGTTGATTTGAGCATCATCCTCAAACACTTGCCAATCTTTGATATTGTTAGGGACAGCAGGCCTGTGCCTTATCTCAGCATTAAAGTGGTGATTGGGCTCAAAAGGTAGCTTGCAAGTGCTAGCAAACGTAGCTAGACTATGAGCATGCATGTTATGGCTTCTAGAAATCTTAGCAAGCTTGGATTCGGTGAAGGAATTGAGTATTTCTATGGCAGCAGACCTATAAGCTCTTAGCCTATTGTCATTAGTAACAAAGTTACTTTTCATATGTTAAATGATCAAATCGGAGTCACCTAGAATGTACACTTTTGCAGCTCCTAGAGCTTTGAGTAGTTTAAGGCCTAAAAGGAGAGCCTCATACTCTGCCATGTTATTGGTGCATTTGAAGTTTAGTCTGTTAGCATGACCCTCTGCATGGCTGTTATGTGTATCGTGAATCCATATTCCTGCCCCTGCTCCTAGCTTATTAACAGAACCATCAAACTCTAAATACCATGTGATTTCTTGCTTGTGGTTAGTATTAAGAGTTTCAGTCATTTTAGGATTGGGCGGACCTAGGTTTTGTGCTTCATGTGATTCTTCTTGTATGTTGGTTGCACTAATTGTTTTAATAGTTTCACGGGTATGGGCAACCGACTCTTGATTGATGCATGTTTCTTGTTCTAAAGGCAAAGGTTTCTCATCAGTGGGAGGGCAGCTATCATCATTGAACAATATAAAGGAATCCATATTAGAATGGATTGAGTAAATGGGAAAGTTTTGGGGTTTTTCCTCACTACTTACCACATACTTCATCAGTGTTTCTCTATACAGTCTCTTTGGTTGCCCAAAGACTGAAATAGTGGCATAGGAGAGGTCTAGTTGGAGAGATCCTTGGAGTTTTTCTCCCCAAGATCTTGATAAGAGCATGCCATACTTTGGTGGAATGTCAGCAACCACCACGTCCATTAGGATCATTTTGTTGGGAAATTGGAATAAAGACACACAAAGGTCTTTGATTAAGCCTAAACACTTGACCTGACTAGAATCAAATGAGAATAAGCCTTTGTAGGGTCTAGTGACATCAAGGTTTAGCTTCTCCATTACAGCTTTGGGCATTAGATTGTGTGAAGCACCTGAATCAAACATAGCATTGTGCAACACTTTATCATGAATGTGCAAATTGACATAAAAGGGTAGAACATCTCCATGTACTGATTTACCATTGACTTCAAGACCAAAAAGTAATTCAGGTTTATCATCTAAGACATTAACATCATCCCTGTTCTATGGCATTTGCAATGATCTTTTGATTTGCTGTCTGTACACATCATGTTTGGCAAGCTCAGAGAGAGGAATAGATATCTTTAATTTACCAATTTCTGCTTCTAAATCAAAAGGTTTTTCTGACTGTGTTTTCGTATTGTGACTGGCAAATTTTCCCTTTTCAATTGTATCTTCAGTGATCTTCTCTTGGTTATCAATGATTTCTTGAGATTGTTCTGTTTTGGGAAGGATTTTAGGAGTGCTATCTACATTGTCTTTTGAGGGAAAGGATACAAAAGGCTGGTTATTAGAGGGCTGCATGTCAGATACATCCTCTATGGTCACTTCTTTTAATTTTGGGTCTGTTTTATCAGTAAATTCTATGATAACGACCTTGTCTTTTACTTTCTGAGGCTGCTTGGCATCCTTTAGCTTGATGGGATCAGACACATCAATGGTTCTTGTTCTCAATTTGTATTGTTTATGGACTTCGTAGACAGCTGAATCATAGCCTTGTTTGAAGTCAAATGACTCTCCAGACTTGGTCTGAAATTGATTTATATCATGGTCATCTTGGTCTTCTTGGGTTAGAAATACTTGTTGTTCACTCTTCAAACCCATCAAGTTTATGTGAGTGTCCTCTATCTGCTCACTAGATATGGATGCTTCAACATAGTTTTCATGAAAAGGAGGTCTTGTATCATGGTCAGGACTTGCCCTTCCAACGTTTGGGTTCTGATTTTTTCTAAAGTTTGGATTTCTGATAGGATTGTTTTACTGTCCTTCCCATGAGGCTTTTCTTTCAATAGTTACCATTCTATTTTCAAAGCTGTCCATACCTTTGATGATTGTGTCCAATTTTTGCTCAAAGGCTGAAGATTCATCTTTAAAAGTGGTTCTTCTCTCAGCTCTTGTTCTATTTCACTTGGCAATCAGATTTGCCTTCACACTAATAGCTAAATTCTGCATGTCTGCTAAGGTTTGAGGGGCTCTTTCCCTTAACTAATAAGCCATGTCTGAATCAAATCCATCAGGGAATTTGTATAAAGCAAGATCAGGTGGAGGTATAAGGTTTTGTGGAATAGCGTTGTAAACATTGTTAAACCTGGCACAATAGTCTAAGACAGCTTCTTGAGGGCCTCTTTTGATAGTGTCATACTCAGATAATATGTGCAGAGGGTCCTTCTTCTTCTCCCATATGTTAAGAAATGTTTGGTAAAGGGCCTCTGGGTCAGCTATGGAATTTGCAGGAAGAGCTCTAAACCAGGGCCTTACATCTCTTGTTAAAATTTGGACAAAAATCTTCATTCTTACACTATCATCATCTATTTCATAACTCTCAAAATAGTCTTGCATTTTCTTGGTATGTTGCAGGGCTGTGCCAGAACCAGTACCATCAAAATATGTGATTTTGGTTTGATAATCCTCAGGCATAGCCCCTGGATTTGCAGGTAGCTGTAAAGGTGCATATCTGTTAGCCATATTTACAGGGATAAGTGGAACGACTGGAACAACTGGAACAACTGTAATAATAATGGTGGTAGTGGTAGTATGCGTAGTGAATGGAGGTGTGGAAAAGGTGCTTGGAGAGGTTGATGACGAACAAGGGGAAGTAGGGGTTGAACGAAACAAAACTTTAAAAGGGGTTGCAAAATAGCTTGGCTGAACTGTTTCAGGACTAGAATTAGCAAACTCTTCTTGTTTTTGTTTGCTAAGGTTTCTAGATATTAAATTGGGATTTTAAAAAACAACTGGTGGCTTTGGGTCTGGATTAGACCTAGTATTACATGTTTTCTTCTTTGGAGCCAGCTTCTAACTTGTTTTTTGGAATTTTCTGAATAAGGTCCCTAGTGGAGTCGCCAATGATGTTATCACTCAGGTTGTCCCTTGGCTCCTTAAGGGATACAACTGAGGTAACCACAAACCAATCTTTGGGCTGTAGGTCCTATCCTACCTGCAACCAGAGAGGGCTCTCTCTTTATGATTTAACTTTGTTTTGGTGTAATTTTAGGCTAGTTATGGTGTACATGGGTTTTGTTTTGATTTTGGTGGGAAGGATGATGTTTTCAAGCAGAGTTGGGATGCATAGTGTGAGAAGTTCAAACCATTGGGCATGGAATCATGGATTAGGGCTTGTTGTTGCGTTTTCTTGGTCACAAGAGGAATACAGAGCGGGATAGCTACACATAGAACAATATCAAGCTGTAATAAAGATGGAATGAAGGTCAGAGATGAAAGGCAACTAAGAATCTTTCATTAGCTAACAGAGAGGGAAGGTGAATGAAAGTTTGTCTAGGAGTAGTCAAGAATTCCTAAATAACAGTCATATGTGAAAGAAACAGGGTAAACATGATCATTTAAGTATGCATATTCATAACCATTTCTGAAGAAAACATATAGAAATAACAAGAACTGAGCATAGAGTGCAGTCAAGCAAAGCCTAAGCTATTCTTCTTTCTTGCTATTTAGATGGTAACACAATGGTGGCGTAAACATATATAAACTGTAAACAGAGGTAAGAAAACACTTATTGAACCATGTAGTAACACAGGAATTCCACAGTCACTCTTTGGCCATTAAATAACACAACATACAATTCTTCATCCAAAGCATTCCAGCAGTCTTTGATTATAGAGCTCTCAAAGTATACAACGCAAGTCTAGAATGAGGATTATCAACCAACCAACCACAAATATGTTCTGTGGGGAGGTATATATACAAAAAACGAGTTACAAAGTATCTAGTTGATGAGTTAATAACTCATAACGTTTTTACCACCTCTTGAGGAAAAGTAGATGAGAGAGTAAATGATGCAGTAGATATTTAGGGTATTAGCTATCCGTTCTGTCAGAGAATTTAGACTTTTGGGATCAATTGAGTCGGCTGAGGTGGTGCTTTTAATTTGCGTTTTTGGGCCTGCTACCCTGGTGCTTCGCCGAGTCACTGCTTTGTTATCCTGCTCTCGGTATGCATACTTGGCCTTTTTATAAACTTGCCGTAGTCATATCTTGACTCCCTCTGCCTGCTGTCTTTTCTTTAGTTCTCTGTTTCCAGCGTTGCCTCTTGCAAATTTTTGGGTCTTGCAGGTAGCCGAGCAATAGGAAGCTCTCCATTTTGAGTAAATTTTCTTAGCGATGCACAATTAGCGCTAAGCGCTAATCGCGCATCGAAAACTGCCTCTGTTTCTCGTTTCAGGCATTCTTTGACACAATTCGTGCCCTTTGCGCTTTTTCTATGATGACGTCAGCATGACGTCATCGACGGGTCCCGGATACGATAAGGTGACATGGTAGTGACGTCAGAAGAGGATAGGTGGCAGATGACATGGTAGTACGACAGGGTGATGTGAACGGCGATGTGGTGCTGATGTCAGGGGCGGAGAGACAGAAGGCGGTTTGTGGTTTTATCGAACTGCCTTCTGTACGGGGGCCGTATTTGTGAGAGGGGCTTCGATGCAATCACGTGGAGACACGTGTCATTTGTACGGGGAAGAAACTGCTAGGCTATCAGAAGCTAACTCCCGTGCGTCGGGGTGGCTCCGAAATCGCCGAGGGCCGTTGGATCAGGGAGGGCGGATCAGAGGGCCGATGGAGCGCGGAGCTGGCGGCAGGTTATTCTACGGGGGCCCGCTATGTATTATATTGATTTTTTGTGTGGCGGGGGGTTCAAACCTTTGGAAAGCGGGTTGTTAATGCATCAGAAGGGGTCCGATTGCATGGAAGAGGGTTTTTTTGCTTTGGAAGGGGTCCAAAAGCATAGGGAAAATGGTTAAAGAAGCAAACTAAGGGTTCTTACTAAGTTTCAAATAAACTTAGTAATTCCCAAGCATTATTTATGGTTATATTTCAACCAGAGGGAGGGGATATGTATATAAGGGGGATATTTAACATAAAATAGGGGAAGGGGAAATAGATAGGGATTTACATAGTAAGTTAGAAATTAATATGAATTTTGATTAGAAAGCGCTAAGGATAGAAATCTTAGGCTACAAAGGGGAAATAAGACTTATAGAAGAAATATGAGCACCTTTAAGCAAAGCAGATCTTTACTTAGGCAAATGTTATGGAATATGATGACTTTTAAAGATATCAAGCAGATCTTAACATCTTATAGGGGAAATTAGTGAATGATTTGGGAAAAGGAAGAAGGGGAAGTTAGTCATGCCTCGCTTGAGCTGTTCCAAGGGAAAATTGCCTTGTACTTGTGATCTGAAGTAGATAAACACTTTGAAATATAAAATTGATCACAAATCCTCATTCTGCAACCACAAAACTGCCTACCCAGCCTACTTACCTAACATTTTTTCTTTTTTTTGGATGGGTGCACTTGGACTAGCAAACCCAGATTTTCATCTTTTCTTTTGGCTATCCTCCTATCTAAATCTACCCTTATTACTTCCATGGGCTCAGATTAAGCTGTTGAGCACCCTAGCTTCTCTACCTATCTAACAATCTGCCAAGCTTAAGCTTTTTAGACAGATATTCATTCTCTATCTTCTAAAACAAGCAATTTAAACCTAGGGAAGCCAAGATTAAGCTGTTTGGCTTTCCCTTAGCTGTAAAACTCTTCAAAAATGGTATGATTCTTCAAAATGGAACTTCTTGCAAATATGGAACCTTGCAGCATGAAAAGATGACATATTTGGCATGTAAAATAGTCAATCATGAAATATGAAACCTATTGCAATAGGAGGCTAACAACTAGTTCTCGGATTTTCCTTTTGGGGTGTTTCTTCACTGTTATGCTCTGGCTGTTCTGGGGCAGGAACCCTAATTGGTTCTGTCATTTATTGGGTGACTTCTCTTTCTGCCCCTGCTTCCTCCAGAATTTCTTTCGATGTCTTCTGGTTAGGAAAGGATTGTTCCTATTCAGTATCTCCTATCATCTCTTCATCATGAACATGCAGATTCTCTTCTTCTACCTCCTTTGCATGTGATTCTTCAGGTGCATTTTCCTCCTGGGGTTTCTTTTCGTCATGGATCTCTGATGGACTAAAAGTTTGGCCATATTCACCCATATTGGCCAATTCTTCGGCCAATTCATCTTCTCCCACTAGGTCCTACAATGGGCTACCTTCCTGCTGTTCCATTTCCTCCTCCTGCTCGGATTGCTCGGCTTCTTCTTCAGAATTCTTGGCTCCTTCATTTTCTTCTTCTTCTTTAGATTGCTTAGCCTCCTCTTCTTCTTCAGATTGCTCGACCCCTTCTTCTTTTTCTTCTTCTTCAGATTTCTCGGCCTCCCCTTCTGGCCGTGCGGGTTGCTCATCTTCAATTTCTACTGGCTGGCTGGTGTTTTCTTGGGGCTTCTCCAGCCTCCCTTGTAACCATGCTAGCCGGACCGATTTCTTGCGCTTTTCTGGCCATTCGGGTGTACCGGTGGCATGTTTACGTTTTACCAATTCCTTGCGTTTTTCTAGACACTCGGATGTACTGGTGGCATGTTTCCATTTTGCTAATTCCCTGTGTTTTTCTGGACGCTCTGGTGTACTGGTGGCATGTTTACATTTTGGGGATGGTGTGGTCAATCCTCCATTTATCATGGAAATTATCTCTTCCCAGCTGCTCTGCTGCTGGGTGAGGCTATGGCTGACAATTAACCAAATCAACCCATGATGACTAACAATTGACTCTACATGCTGTGCCTTTTTTATGCTTCGTGCAACGTCATGAAGTAACGAATTTAGAAATGCAAGTAAATTTACAGAGCATTTCCGCTTTAGTACAGCTAAGAGTTTAAGATGTCGTGGTCTTACCACATCTTTTCTGCCTTCATAGGTGATGTAGCTTTGAACAGTCCTTGCCAATTCTGCTCAGGGATCTCCTAGCGTTGCTGGCAGAACTCCCTTTCCTCTAATTTCCAGGCTCTGGCCTTCGTCCCGGAAGATTTCTATAATCTTTTGCAATCTCTCCTTTTTTAACGTCCATACAGGTCCGGTGGCTGGTAGTCCCGAGACTTCTGCGATTATGTCATCGGTGACTGCTATGTGTCTCCCCCTCACTGTGGAGTAATATTCTTGCAAATTCTGCAAGAATTCAATTGCCACCATTTCATTAGACTCTTGCAAGCGGTTGAGGTAAGTCAACCACCTTGCTCTTGCCAGGATTTCTCGGCCAGCAGCGGAGACTGTCAACACCTGCGATTCCCTTCGAATCGATCTTCCTCCCATGGTTTCATTGTAAACTCTCAATGGAACAGTAGCTATTCGTGCTGTTGAAACACAGAGAGGCTAATAGACGCAAAACTTGTTCAAAAACAGAGTATACAATAGAAATGGCTTATGAACAACAATTCATGCAGAAAAAATAAAAATAGTATGCCGTTGAGCCGTGCCATACCCTAGTACACAACTTTCCCGAATAGTGAGCTGACACGTAATCCAGGGAATAATGAGGTTAACCTCCCCCCCCACAATGTGATAGGCTGTCCCAGCCGTCAAATAAAAGAGCAACACCCGTTCTAAAACAGAGTAATAAAGGAACAGCGTATGGCAATATGCCATGTTTACAAAAACAATGAATTACCGAAATCGAGGCGTAGAGTTAGATCACTTATTACGTAAGAGGCTACTGTGATATGATGCGAGGCTGGGAGGATAGGACATCTGTCGTACATTCCAAATCTCATGCGGTCATTGTCAATTACTCTGCCATGATTGGTGATAATAAATTTACATGCGTTATATAATTCGGGAAATGATATATGATTAATTACTAAGGTATAAGAAACAAAAGGGTGTTAATAACTCACCTATTGGTGTAAATAATGTGACTTCAATACCATTAACAGTGCTCTGCTGCCGACAGGTGTCCATAACCTTGGCAGAGTTGTTTATTTCACCCATGGAACCATGATCCTTTGTGTATACTTAGGGAATGTTGTGTGATGTCAAAATGTAGGCCATTATGCTGGCTTCATGACCACTTAACCATAATTCCATTCACGAGGAAGGAGCGAAAAGTGGGCAGGACGGCTCGTGATGAGACCTCCTATTCCAAGGGTTATTTATTTGATATACCTTTTGGACCATATCCCTAGTGTGGTGGCTATAGTGGGAATGCCACTTCGCTTTCGTCCTCATGATCATGGTAGGCTGGCTCTTGATGAGACCCCCTATCCTACATTTGACAACTTATAAGTCATGTTTACTTTTTTTCTTTCTTTTTCATAAAGTACTTTCCCTTATTTATACACCAGGGGTGGTCCAACACTCCTTAAGAGTAGGAATGGTGGAAGAAGTCTTAACATCTCAATAGGAAGATATAAACCATTTGCTCTTATTCCTAAATAATAATCAAAGAGGATTAAAAAGGGGTCGTCATGATAAAGATGATCAATCATAGTAGAATTAGTAGAACAATGATAGCAAAAGATGATAAATAAATGTGTCCTTCCTTCTGACCTCTTACCAATGCAGAGCCTTATAAAAATAGCGATTTATGATTGGCTGATTTCAGTATGTTGTGATTTTGTATCCATTACATAAGTGCATAGTTGTATTCTAAAAGACTTGAAAGAACAGGAGCAATAACATCCTCAATTTAGGACAACAAAAGGAATAAGTTGTTTCACAAGGAGAGTAAAAGCATGCAAGAAGTGTTTCTTTTGGAAAAAGGGCCAACAAGAGACCACAAATAGCAGAAAATGCAAATGTCGTTCCTTTGAAAAAGGAACAACAAAGATGGAAAACGTTGTTCCTTTGGAAAACGGAACAACAGAACACACAGAGGCCGTTCCTTTGGAAAAGGAACAACAGAACATACCAATGTCATTCCTTTGAAAGAGGAACAACAGAAATAAAAAATGATGTTGCTTTGGAAAAGGAATAGTAGTAACCAAAAATGTTGTTCCTTTGGAAAAGGAACAACAAAAGATGAAAAAGTGCCGTTCCTTTGGAAAAGGAACAACAGAAATAAAAAATGCCGTTTCTTTGGAAAAGGAACATCAGGAATAAAAAATGTCGTTTCTTTGAAAAAGGAACAAAAAAACACGCAGATATGCCGTTCCTTTGAAAAAGGAACAACAGAAATCGAAAATGCTGTTCCTTTGGAAAAGGAACAACAAAAACACACAAATTCCATTCCTTTGGAAAAGGAACGACAGAAATAAAAAATGATGTTCCTTTGTAAAAGGAACAGAAGAACACACAAAAATAAAGAAAAAGAACCAAATTGCAACAAGATGACGGTTGATCCAAAGGGGGTTTCTCTATTGAAAAAGGAACAGCCAGAAGAAAATGCTGTTCTTTTGAAAAAAAGAAAGGAACAACAAAAATATGTACAAAAATGATTCAAGAAAAGAACTTATGTACAAACTATAGAAAGAAATGAATTCCTTAATGAATTACAGGTGAGGAAGACTTCTCTTCCTCCCCCAAAATCTCCATATTAGAGTCTCGGCGTAGCTGCTGGCAGAAGGACTCCCGAGTGAGTGGTTTGCGATAGAGATGAACTCGGTGGCCATTTGCCTTGAAGGCATATCCAAAACCGTCAATAGTGATTAGAGTAAGGGTCCCATTTTCATGTACCTTCTGGATTTCGTATGGTCCCAACCAACGAGTCTAGAGTTTCCCAGGGAAGTCCTGAAACCTGGAGTCGTACAACAGAGCCCAGTCTCCCTCGTGGAAGACTTTATTTTTAATGAGAGCATCATGCCATTTAGCTCGCTGCTGTTGGATCAGGGCAGTGTTTTGAAGTGCAGAGAGCCTAATTTCATCCAGCTCATTGATTTGTTGTAATCGATTAATCTGTGCCTTGGTTAGATCTAAGCCAACTTCCTGTGCTGTTCGTAATGTTTGGATTTCGAATTCTATGGGGAAAATGGGTTGTTTTCCAAACACTAATTGATAAGGTAAGTAACCAGTGGTGCTTCTCCATGTTGTTCTATAAGCCCACAGTGCTTCAGGTAGTCTGGCAGCCCAATCACGTCTATGTGACGCAATGGTTTTCTTTAGAATTGCTTCTATTATTTTATTGCTTCTTTCTACTTGTCCATTCACTTGTGGGTGGTATGGAGTAGTGATTTTATGTTGGACATGATAGTTGTTGAGTGTTGCAGCTATTCTGTTCCTAGCAAACTGTGGTCCACCGTCCGTAATTATTTCTCTTGGAAGGCCATAACGTACAAATAGATGGAACAGGAACTAGATGACAGAGTCCTCTGTTGCTTTAGGCAATGCCTCTGATTCAACCCACTCGGTGACATATTCTGTTGCCACCAAAATATATGTTTTCTGGTTTGATGATGGGTTAGTTGGTCCAACGAAATCGAGAGCCCATCACTCGGATGGTTCAATGACTAGCTGTGGTTCAGAGGCATCTCATCAGACTGACCAGGGCATCCTGCTCGCTGGCAACTGTCACAGGCTTGGACAAATTTCTTTGCGTCTTTGAAAATCGTGGGCCAATAATACCCTGTCTGCAGCACTTTATGTCCAGTTCTGCGATCAGCGAAATGTCCACCACATGGTCCGTCATGGCAGGCTTTTAAAATGTCAAAGATTTCATCTTCTCGAACGCATCTCCTGATGTGCATGTCTGCCCCTGTGTGAAACAAATAGCCCCCAATCCATGAAAATCGAGCACTCCGCTGAACAATCTGTTTCCGCTCATTAGGGGTTAGATGCTTTGGTAATTTACCTACTGTTAGGTAATTGGCAACATCAGCATACCAGGGTGTTTGAATAGCCACAACAAACAAATGCTCATCCAGAAATTGGTCTTCAACTGCTGTTGCATCGATTGGCTTTGGCATTCTTGAGAGAAAATCAGCTACAGGATTTTCTTTGCCCGGTCGATCCTTGATTGTAATATCAAATTCCTGCAATAAAATCAGCCATCTAGTTATTCTGCTGTTTGTGATAGGCTTGTTTGCTAAATATTTTATGGTAGAATGACCTGTGTACAAGATAATAGGATATCCAGTAATGTAATGTCTAAACTTATTGATATTATGTATTACAACTAGAAACTCTTTTTTAGTAACAGTGTAGTTTAATTCAGTAGGGGATAAATTTTTGCTAATGTAATAAATTGCATATGGTTTTTTATCCTCTTCCTGCCCAAGGACCGCTCCAATGGCTGTATCTGAGGCATTAGATGATATCTAAAATGGTAAATCCCAATTTGGTCCTCGAAGGACTGGGGCTGTGGATACGATCTTCTTCAAATCCTTGAAAGCACGTTCACATTTTTCTATCCAAAGAAAATCAACATTACCAGTTAGTGCATATAAAGGTACAGCAATGTGCGAATAATGTTCTATAAACCACCTATAATAACCAGAAAATCCAAGAAAACTGCGTACCTCTATTTGAGTGGTAGGAGTCGGAATAAGCAAAAGTATTTGGATTTTGGCTGGGTCTACCTGAATGCCAGCTACTGAAATACAGTGTCCTAAGATAAGTTCTTCAGTCATCATCATATAACATTTTTCGTGGCTTAAACAAAACCTAGTAGCAATGCAGCATTGTAGGACTTTTTCTATGGTATACAATGCTGGATTGAAATCATCTCCATATGGTGTAAAGTCATCCATGTATACTTCAAGTCCGTCATTTATTAAATCCGCAAAAATGCTAAGGATAGCCCTTTGGAATGTGGCAGGAGCATTGCATAAGCCAAAAGGTAGAACTCGGTAGGAAAATGTTCCCCAAGGACCAGTAAAAGTAGTTTTGTCTTGGTCTTTAGGGGCAATATGAATCTGATTGTATTCACTGAAGCCATCCATGAAAGAAAAGAATTTCTTTCCTGCTAAAGTGTCTAATACTTGGTCGATGAATGGAAGAGGATAATGGTCTTTTTGTGTTGCTTTATTTAGTTCCCTGTAGTCCACACAAATTCTCCATTTCCCATTCTTTTTTGGTACCACCACAAGCGGAGAGAGCCATTCACTATCAGAGATAGGATAGATAAAATTGACATCTAAAAGTTTTTGAAGTTCAGCTTTTACCACATATTTTAGATGAGGATTAAGTCTCCTTTGAGGTTGACGAACAGGTCTCGCATCCTTTTCTATATAAATGTGGCGTGTACATAATTGGGGGTCAATTCCTTTCATATCAGGGTAGTCCCATGCAAATGCTTCTTTATATTTCCTTAACAGATGGATGAGCTTCATTTCTTGTTCAAGTGTGAGGTTGGCATTAATATTTAAGGTTTTCAATTTCCACAATTTTACTATTTGCAACAGAAGTAACATGTATTGTTTGATCATGCGTATCTTTCAGAGGATCTTATTCTAATTCATTATCAAATGCTGCCTCTATCATGTGACATTGTGTGTAGGATTTGGATTCAGTTTGACTAATGAAATTATTAATGGCATCATCTTCTGTTTGGTCTTTGAAATCAAGTGCCTCTTGTATAGTTAATGGAGATCTAATGTTATCAGTAAGGTATGATACAGGGTGCTTATTAGTTTTGATTATTGTGACACTTGGCTGCGCTAAAGGATATAGAACTAAGTTCTTGATATTTGGTCCTTTGGTTATGGTCATATTTCCTTGCCGGCATCCAATATAAGCATCGACAGTGGCAAGCCAAGGTCTACCTAAAATCAATGGGTGTTCATCAAGTCGGGTTTTGGGATTCATTATCAAAAAATTGGTTGGATATTCCCAGGAATCAACAGAGACCATGACATCATGTAGAGTACCCTCCAGCCTAACCACAGATCGGTCAGCCAATTCTAGCAAGGTAGAGGTGGGTTCTACAGATGTAATGCCTAACTTTTGGCAAGTAGTGGTTGTTAAGATATTAATTGTAGCTCCTAGATCAACTAAGGAATTGGACAGGGTCTGACCATAAATTTGGACAGTTACAATTGGATTTCCTGGGTCTTCATATTTAATGGGTGTTTCTTTCCCTGATAGTAAGTCAGATAAAGTGCCAACTACTTGGACTCTTGGATTATTTGTTATATTCCTCCTTAGTTTCTTTATGCATAATTCTTTGATAGTTTTTGCGTATATCAGGATGTCTTGAATGGCTTGGAGGAATGGAATTTTTATGTACAGATTTTGTAGTTTTCCCAGAATGTCAAAATCAGGATATTTTATAGGTCGAGGTATGACTAATTGTTCTGGGAATGGAGGAGAGGATGTGGTTTCTTGATTATGAGTTTGTTGTTTATTCACATCCTCTTGTTGTGACATATGTTCTCTGGGTAACTGATCTTCAATCTGAACTGTCTTATCTCCCTCGGTTTCAATAATATGGCCAGATCTTAATTGAAGATCATTACTCTCCCTCAGATCGGCTCCTATCTCAGGTGTTTCTATGATTTGGACAGATTGAACCGGTCTGTTATTTGGATTGGGGTTGGGTTGGGATGGGAGTTGCGGTCTCAGATTAGACTGGGGATTTTGTTGTAAGGCTGGCAGTGTAGGTTGAGGGAGTGGAATAGTTCCTACTGGCTGATGCATCGGTCTCTGCCAGTTTGTCTGCCAGACTAAACTTTGCAAGGTAGGGGGAGTCCATTGCGGTGGATATGAGTTACTTTGCCAATATGGTGGGGTATAAGGAAAATTCAGCCAACCAGGTTGGCTTGTCTGATTCAGCCACGGGTTTGAAGAAGGAAACGACTGTGGTGACCAGTTTGGAAACAGGGATTGGGGTTGACTTTGCCACATATTATATTGTTGAGCATTATACTGCGGAGGCTGAAAAGAAGAAGTACAGTCCAGATACATACCAGATTGTCTCGGCTGCCACTGACGGCACTGGTTGAGTAAATACACCGATTCTGGCTCTTCTTCCGCTTCCTTATATACCGCTTTCAATCCAGGAAGTGGGGGACAACTCTCCGTAAGGTGATTTTTTGTACAGATGGCGCATGTTTGGACTGTATCCAGTGGACACTCCTTGTGGCTATGCTTTTTCCTGCATCGGGGACAGAAGATTGCCAAATTCTGTTATGCCTCCATTTGCTTCTGTTTGGCCTGCATAATATCAAGTTGTGTAGTCAGTGTCCCTAGTATATTAGTTTTAAAATTTTCCAATAAATTTCCAATTTCTACACGTGTTACTCCTTCTGTCAAAATTTTATTATCTCTTACAAACTGATCATGTTCTGCCGGTTTTACTCTTGTGCTGCCTCTCAAGCTCCTGATACATAAATCAATAATGTCAGCAAAATTTTCTTGATAAATATCCCCTTTTCCCATAATGTTTAATGTTTCAATCCATTGTTCCTTCATGCCCCTTATTAATGCTATTTTTAACACATTATCAGGTAAAGGTAGTGATGCATAAGGAGATCTTTGTAGATTATACTGGAAAATTTCCACATACTCCTCTAATGTTTCATTCGGTCTAGCTGTCATCTAGAATATTTCATCCTTCAGTTCTCTATACCTGCAATAATCCTGATATTTTTTTAGAAAAGATTCTTTCATTTGATCCCAGTTATTTATAACCCCGCCACCTAATCACATAAACCATCTTAAAGCAGCGCCTTTTAATGTAGAGGGAAATAGTTTCAGTTTCTAGGGGTCAGTGGTGTAATCATATCCCCTGCACAGTACATCAAATTCAAATAAAAATGCATCCAGATCTTCTGATGTAAGACCATGGAATGTGGGGATATGTTGAAGAGGGATTGCTTTCATAGGCGCATTTGCTGTAGAATCCACTATGGGGTATTGTAATGTAGAGGTTTTGGTGTTTGGCTGGTTTTGAGCCATTGGGTCGAATATATGCCAATAACCTTCTGGGATATCTAGGAGGGTATTCCTAGGTTGAGAGGGAATGGCTTTAACAGGGATAGTTTTAATAACACTTCCTCTATCCGGGATAATGGGAGTGCCTGATGTCTGAGGAGATTGAGTTTCTTCAACAATGATTTTTGCAGCACTTCCCTTGTCTGGGCTGTTTAATGGCTGAGTTGTTCCAATAGGAGACCTTGGTTCCTCAGTTTCCGCTGTCTCTCCTTCTCCTTCACAAAGATTGCTGAAATTCCCTTCCTGCAATAGTTTTGGAGTAGAATTTTCAATTTCTTGAAAGTCCTGCTCTTCAGTTTGACTATGCACCTCAACAAAGGCTAGAGATGGTGATCCTGTGGCCTGAAGGGAACTAGTAGGCTGTTTAGAAATGATTTTACTGGGTCCTACTGATGGCTGAGATTCTGCTCTCTTGTAGATTTCATCTATGAAGGTTGGTCAGCCAAGGGTCACCAGCCCCTTAGCTTTTTCTGGCTTGGGTAGAGGTTTGGTATTTTTTTCTGTTTTTTTCTGCTTAGTCATGCACTCAAATTAACTACTAAATTCTATTCAAACAAAACAACAGCAAATCTGTAGGAAAGCGGAAAGAGGAGCAGGGCTTTTACATGCTCTGCACGTAGGTTCTTACCTTCTGTTTTTAAAATCCAACTCTTCCCTAGCGGGTTCGTACACTACTCTAAAAAAAGAACAAATGGCTACACTCTTTCCCCGGCAACGGCGCCAAAATGTAGAGTGATAAAAAGGGTCTCCTTCACCTCTAATTACCTCACATTAATATGTCAATCCGGGAGAGTTTTGTTATTTCAAAGAGTGTCTCAGTCTGAGGCTATCATTTGCTAGAGTAATGTTAGTAGTACAGTGTTCAGAAATGCAAGAGTAAATGGATGCTTGTCTACAGCTTAACTTCTTCAAAAGATTAAATCACACATTCAAAAGACTAAGCAACTTATCAGTCAAGGGTTCAATAGCAATAACCCATCCCTTTGGAAACTGATGGAAAAGGAAATCAGAGAACAGATCGTGGATCTGGGAGCCAGACAGTAAATGCCAATGCTCACTACAGCCTCAGATTGTTCCTCACACAAAAATAACAAATGAAAAGAAATGGAACGGCAGATAAGAAATGGAACATCAAATAAGAAATCAAATAACAAGTCTATAATGGGACAACAATTCTGAAATAGGACAATAGCTAAGAAATAGAACAACAACTAAGTCTCGTAAGCAGTAACAATCTTAATCTATGAGATCAAATGCATTAGTTGTAATCAAATGACAATCTTTCACTCTTAAGGGTGAATCGAACAACACACACCAATGGAACACCACTGATTAGTTATAAACTATGGAACAACGCTTGAAAGCCATATACGCACACAACACACTTAAATAGTAATCTCATCCAAGTATCAATCTCAGTTAGAAGGAATACGAATGCGTTTCAAAATAGAACAACATTGTTCATAAATCCAACAATCGTAAAGAACATAACTCCCAAGATGAATTCCGTAACGTTCATGAACAGGTGCACAACACAAAAGCTCTGTAATGGAATAGTAACAGTGTTCTGTCGAGACTAGCAATATTATATCAACTCCTAAAAAAATAGTAATATGATGCAGAGTCAATACAATAGTCCCGTCTGTAAAAACCTTAATGAATTAAACATAACAGAGCATGTGATGTAAACTTATGAAACACATCAGATTACCAAATAATGACGATAGGCAAACCACGCATAAACCAACGTAATAATACAGGAGCAAGCGTCCTCCAGGGTCGGGCCCTTAGCCTCCAGGGGTACACCGCTTGAAGTTAATCCAGACTCAGAGATGAAGTAATCACCAAGTTTGTATTAATGCATAAAGCAGAATTACAATAAACCAGTTCTTAGCGAGACTCAATGATCAAAGTTTTGATCTTAAAAGAAATTACATAAAAGCATAACCATGGCTAACTCCTTCTCCCTCTCCCTCGAGCTAACAGTGCTGCCCCTTTTATAAGGGTGACGGCGGAGATGTCTAAGTGCAAAAAATAGACAAAACAACGATCCCTCAGGATCAAGGATCCTGAGGATTCGCCGAACCGTTAGTCCTTAGTCATTTCTTTTCTCTCCTACGCCGAGTTGATATCTCCACCTCCTTTTCCGGGTTGATTCACTTTGATTTGCTTTGCCTTGGGTCTCTCTACATTTTCTTTGGCAACAAAAACTGACCTTCTCCCATAGTTGGTTGGCCAGAGAACAGGAGTCCAGGAGATGTTGAAGTGTTTCCTCCTGAGAATGACAGTTGGGACAAATGGAGGGCCCATGAATGTTTCTCTTCCTTAAATTGTCCCAAGTTAAGATCTTTTGGTGCCCAGTGAGCCAGAGAAATAAGGATACTTTGGGCCAAGTACCCGGAGCCCAGATTCTTCCCCAAATAGGATCCGAAGGTGTATAATCTTGGCATCTAATTTTGTAGGCCTCTTTGGTAGTGAAGGATCCTCTAGGGGTATATCCCCATCTCAAGATATCTTTGCCTTCGGAGTATCTAATTCGACGTTTTTGGAGCTCACTCTCCAAGATTTCTTTTGTCTGGTTATCAACATTTCTGATAAGCCCGTCGGTTTGCTTCCATTGTCTGTACCCTTGTTCTATCTCCGGAGTCCACTGTTGCTTGACTGATTCCTTTTGTTGCTCCTCCCATTCTTGGCAAGGTGGTAGGCTAAGGATGTTGTTGAGCTTTGGAAGCTGATTCCAGGCATCCGTCCAAAATCTGGCAGTGCTGCCGTTTCTAATTTCCCAAAGGCTGTGTTGTTGGATCAACAAGAAATGTTGTCTAGCTGCATTCCAAATTAGTGATCCTTTCTCAGAAGGAGTGAATATAATTAGTTCCTCCGCTGGTCTATGATTGGCGTATTTGGCTGTCCAAATGGCAGCCCAAGGCTTATTGAGCACAGAGAGCCATCGCCACCAAATTTTTGTGCCCATGATTTCGTTACTATGATTAGGGTCTCTCAAACCTATGCCCCATTTTTCCTTTGGCTTGCATGCTGTAGTCCATTTGACAATGGCTCATTTGCGATTTATACCATATGCCCCCCAAAGAAAATTACGCTGAAGATCCTTGATTCTTTTAAGAACCCATTTAGGCACTGTTAGAATTGAGAAGAGATAGAGGGGCATTGCCTGAAGCACAACTTTGATTAGCACTAATCTACTGGCTATGTTCAGAGTTCTGTGAGTCCACAAAGTGAGACGAGATTCAAGTTTCTCTAGGAGCATACGCCAGGAGGCGTGCTTGATTGCAGAGTCTATTAGGGGGGCGCCCAGGTAATTGGAAGGCAGGGAGGCTATGGAGAAGCCTAGAATACGGGCAATAGCTTGTTGGGTAATAGGAGGGGTATGAAAAAAGATGATCTATGATTTATCTTTATTTATGCTTGTTCCTGAAGTGTCAGAGAAATCCTTCAGGAGGGATTTAAAGATGGAGGCTTCCTGAACAGATGGGTACCTGAAAAGCATGTTTTCATCAACGAATTGTTGATGAGTAGTGGCAGGAGAATTGTGAATGGAAATTCCTTTGAGATGCTGGGAGAGAAGGGCTTGCTTGATATGCAATCCTAGCCCTTCAACCATTAGAATGAAAAGGAAAGGGGATAGGGGATCCCCTTGCCTGATGCCTCTGGAGGGACTGAATGGTTGAGAGGGAATTCCATTTATGAGGATTGAAAAGAAGGTAGAGGAAATTAAACTCTGAATCCAGCGAACCCACATTGGTGAGAAACCAAAGGCATGTAACGTTTTTTGTATGTAAGTCCAACTTAACTTATCAAAAGCTTTGGAAAGGTCAATCTTGAGAATCATACCTGCCTGTTTGGAGTTCTTGAGGGAGTGTATGATTTCATGAGTAAGGATGATTCCATCCAAAATTTGACGTCCTTCAATGTAACCGGATTGTTCAGGCGATATGAGCATGGGCAGAAGTAGCTTCAACCTGTTCGCAATGACTTTGGATATAACCTTGTATATAATGTTGCAAAGAGCGATTGGGCGAAATTTGTCCGGAGCGAGGGTACTTTCTTCTTTGGGAATGAGGGCAATAAAAGTTGAATTAAGCAAGGGCAGTAGCCAATGTAGAGTGCGCGATTCCTCCACCACTTGCCACACTTCCTCTTTTATAAGCTCCCAGAAAGAGTGGAAGAAAGTAGTGGTGAAACCGTCCGGTCCAGGTGCTTTGCCCTCCTTAAGCTGATTCATGGCCAGATCCACCTCGTGAGGCTCTACAGGTCAAAGAAGGAGTTGTTTGTGCTCTTCTATGATAATTTTTAGAACATTTTGAGTGATCTTTTCTATAGCAGGTCGTCTATCAATCTGGGGTGCTTGTAGAACCTCCTGGAAGTGATTGATGAATTCCTGCTCAATCTCTGCATGGTTTTCCACTCTTTCCCCTCCTTGCTTTTGTATAAAAGAGATGGTATTGTGCATTCTTTTTTGAATAGTAGTTCTGTGGAAGAATTTAGTGTTTCTTTCGCCTTCTTTCAGCCATCTAATCCTAGATTTCTGCTTCCAGAGAATTTCTTCCTGCTTTCTTCTCTCCTCCAGTTGATTGTGAATGTGCCTTTCCAGTTCCAAAGTCCCGTCCTTGTATCCCTCCGTGATTACCTGTTGCTGGAGATCTCTCATTTCTTTGTTTAGTTCTTGTTGAACCTCAAATATGTTGCCAAAAGTCTCTTTATTCCAGCGTTTGATTTGGGCTTTCAGGAATTTGAGTTTCTGTTGAAACTAGAACATTTTTGATCCCTCTGGCATAGGGAAGTTGTTCCAAGTGGATCTGATGAAGTCGTTGAAGGCAGGATGGGAAAGCCAAAATGCTTCAAATCTAAATGGACGTCTGGTTGAGTCGCCTGGCCATTGCCACTGGAGAGATATAGGCCAATGGTCGGATCCGTAGTATGGAAGAATGGATGCTGAGAGGTTGCCACCGAGATGCACTGCATTATCTGAGATGAGGAATCTATCAAGTATTGAAGCAATTTGTTGCCGCCCAGCCCTGCGATTGCTCCAAGTGTGCATTCCATTGGAGGTTTGCATATCTATTAGCATATTGTTGTGGATAAAATATTTGAAGTGGTCATTTTCCTGTTCCAGCCTGGCTCGACCTCCCTTCTTTTCCTCTAACTTGGTGATCATATTGAAGTCTCCTCCAATGATCCATAGAGGATGGTCTCTATTGGAGTTAAGTGCTTCTATGGTGTCTAGAAGAGAAATTTTGTTGGCTGCTTCCTGTGGAAAATAAACATTAGTGAGATGACCATGAATGTTGGTGCCGATTATATGAAACATTGCCTGAATAATGTGATGGGAGGCATGGAAGTTTGAAAGCATTATTGCTTGCGTATTCCAGGCAATTGCCAATCCTCCAGATGCACCTGACACGTCCACTGCAACCGAGTGACAACCTGGCCATGCTTTTGAAAGGATGTTTCCCAGAGTGTTACTGTTGCATTTTGTTTCCTACAGAAAGAATATCTGGGGCTGTTCCTGCTTTATCATATTTTTAATCATTCTGAGTTTCCCGGGGCTATTGAGCCCTCTTAGATTCCATGAAGTGAGCTTCATGATTCACTATTAGTAGTGGGCTTGTAATACTTTATCAATTTAGCATATCTTCCTGAGAAACCTGGATTTTCCCTATGGCTATAGTTTGCTGGAGATCTGTCTTTCTTCCACATTTTTTGGAGTCTTTAGGGAGGAAGCAGCCATCCCATTGACTTCCCGGCTGTATTCCTAGTTGTTGTTGCTGATAGGCTCTGGATATGATAACTTCCAGAGTACTAAGTTGATGCAGTTGGATCTTATCATACTCCTTCTTTCTGCATACTTGTTCCAGCTCAAAAATGTCTAGACCGCCTAAATCTATGCTTTTCGGTTCTTCATCCATGTGTTTTGCTTGACTGCTTTCCTCTGAGATGAGAGCTAAGTGCATGGATTGGCTTTGGGGACTATCAACATCCATTTCCTTGGATTTCTAATCAGGGTTTTTTGGAGCTGCTTTGGGAGTCCCACTGAAGATTTTTGGAGGCAGGGGATTGGGAGAAGAGGTTGAAGGAGGGATCGGGGAGGATGGGATGATCAGCTGAGGGATTGGCACAGAGTTCTGGGGTGGGTCTTCCGAAGTTTTTGCTAGAACCTCGAAGCTGTTGCTCATGGAGGGGATGGAAGCAACATCCTGATGGGGTTTTTTCCTAGAGGAAGGTTTTTTGTGCGATCTTTTACAGCTTGCAACCTTAGTGAAACCCTCATGGTCCGCCTTGCCTGAGGGTTCAAAGGCTTGGGGATTAGCATTTAGAGGGCAATCCCTGAACAGATGCCCAAGGGCATGACACTTACGACAGCGAAAGGGAACATGTTCAAAATCTAAGGGTTGAATCCATTCATAGTCATCATGGAAGAGACTTACTGATTCCGGAAGGGCTTTGTCCAGGCGCATGAAGACACAGATGCGGGCGTAGGAGGTATATCTACTCATCTTCATTTCTTCAGCAATTTTGACAAACTCTCCCAGCCCCTTACCTATGTCTCTGAGTGATTCTTCATCCCAGTATTCTGTCGAGAGAAAATATAGCCTAATCCATACTGGCACCTAGTTGAGATCCTCCTTGTCAGGGTTGAATCTCTCTCTCCAAGCTCTTAAATACAGACCAACAAAGTTGAAGAAGTAGGGACCTTCATCCATGACCCTATTTCGATCTTCTATGCAGATAAAAATCACCGTGAAAAACCCTTTTGGTCTTAGCTGCAGGGTAACCTGTCCCTTGGGTTTCCATTTGGCTGAGATCCATCCTTGCAAAGATTTTTCTGTCGGCCAGAACCCAATAAATTTTCCAATGAGCACATGGTCCTTCATGTATTGGATTCGACCATTGATTCTGTGGTTGGGAAGTTCTATTTTGGGTCTTTCAGTGGCTACAGGTCTACATGTCGATGGGGTAAACTTTGGCGTTTCCTATTGCTTGGACTTTCCTTCTTGTTCTTCATTATTTCTGTCAGGTTGTACAGTGGAATCTTTTGTTGTTTCCTGCATCCGAGGGTCCCGTTTGTCCTTGTCATCCTGTTCAAGCCCCAAGGCTCCGTCGTATTCATCGCTTCATGATCGCTTTGAAAGGAGGGGGAAGGCATTGAAACCCCCCCCCCCCAGGGGAATGCCATTGTGGTGCCGAGTATAACAGCAAGCTGCTGTCTTGGTATGGAGTACAAATGTTGAGAGGAGTCAGAAAAAAAAGATCAGATTGCGTTGTTGCAGAGGCGATCCAGAACCCTAGGTTGCAGAGCCAGAGTCGAGCGCCTGAATCCTGATATTGTTATTCTTGGGTATATTTGTATTTTCATATATTTTTAGATCAGATCTATAAAAAGTGGTATCGGAGGTATAACAACAAATTTATTTACCTGACCAACAAAAGCTACATCCATATCTCTCTAAAATGTTGCCCCAGGATTGGATAAGCCAAATGGCATTCTAGCATATATGAATGTACCCCAGGGTGTAGTAAAGGCTATCTTCTCTCTGTTTGTTGAATCAACATTTACCTGATTATAGCCTGAAAAACCATCAAGCATAGAAAGTCTTTATGCTCTTGAAACCATTTGAAGTAACTGATCCATTTTGGGTAAAGGATAGTTATCCTTTAATGCTGCTTTGTTTAAATTTCTAAAGTCCACATAGAGTCTAATTTCTCCATTCTTCTTTCTAACAGGAACTAAATTTGCAACCTAATTAGAATCTAAGAGGGAGAATGATCTAGGCATCTAGCGTTTTCCTTATTTCCCTTTCTACAATTTTTGTTGAAGAGTTGATTGATCCTCCTAAGTTTCTGTTGATAAGGAATTACTTCTGGCTTTAAAGGAACCTTATGCTTTATTAATGAAGTATCATAGGTTTTTAGATCAGCATAAGTCCATGCAAAAACACCCTTATAATTTTGAAGTGACTTAAGATATTGAGCTTTGATCTTAGGATCTAGAGATGCACATATTTTGATGTTTTTAATATCATCATTGTTCCAATATTAATTTCTTCTATGTCATCTTGTAAAGAAATGGACCGAGGGTTTCAGAGGACATCATTTTGATCAAACAATTTTTCTAAAGGAATGAGGCCTTTGGGAATAAAATTGTTAGACAATTGAATAATGTCATGATCAACAATTTTTGAATTGAAATTTGAAGTATCATTTCCATTTGTATTTTCATTTATTTCTGTTCTATGTTCATCAATTTGTAGAATTGAAAATTCATCTATAACCTACAGAAAAGATTTCAAATGTTCATCATCTTCAAATATCTGCCAGTGTTTTAGATTTTCTGGGATGGATGGTCTATACTTGACTTGTATTTGATAGAGTACATTGGTCTGATCAAGAATTTTAAATGAACTAGCAGAAACAACTAAGGCATCTACATGAATATTCTGATTTCTTGGAATATAAGTCAAATTAAAAGCATCAAAGAAGTTTTCGACCGAATCCCAAACTTCATTTAGATAAGACCTAAGTCTTGGATGCTTAGTTTGGCAAATATTTCTCACTTGTTTGACAATAAGTTCTGAATTATTAAAAACACTTAAGTTTTGAACCTTTAAGCTTTGGGCTAATTGCAGTCCCAAAAGGAAAGCTTCATATTCAGCCACATTATTTGTAACTTCGAAGTCGAGCTTGCATGATTGGGTGATATTTTCTTTTTCTAGTGAAATTAAAACTACCCCAGCTCTTGCTCCATCTTTTGTACAAGAACCATCAAAAAATAGTTTCCATACATCAGTTTGATTTGGTACAAGACTTTCAATGTATCATGTATTTTCTTTGAAGAGAGTTGAAAGCAACCAAAATTCTGATCAATTGCATAAATGGGATGGTCCCTTGGCTGGTCTGTTTTGCAAATAATGCACACAAATCTTACCTCTCTATATAACCTTAATTTTTCTCCCCCATAAATGAGAATAGTGGCATAAGACATATCCATCTGAAGAGTTCCCCCTAATTTGGCACAGTAAGACCTAGAAAGGATCATTCCAAATTTGGGAGGAATATCTGTGACAACTATATCAAGCACTACACTTTTCATTGGAATTTGGGCAAGGGTGACTACTAAATCCTTAATCAATACTAAGCAGGGCACCCTCTTAGAATCAAAGGTGTACAAGTCATGATAGGATCTAGTTATGTCAAGTTTCAAATGGTCCATTATAGTTTTTGGCATGAGGTTATGTGATGCTCCAGAATCAAGCATACAATTATATAACATGGAAACATTTGTCTTAAGAGTTACATAGAAAGAAGGCACTATTTCATCTATCATATCTGAGCTAGGACCAAAGGCAACTGCTGGTTTTTCATCTTGCAGACTAATGATATCACTTTCAGCATCAACTGAGGTGTTTTGTATCCATTTGGAGACTTGATTTTTATACCCAAGGTTTTTGGAAAGTTATGAAAGTGGAATTGGGATTTTAACTCTTTCTAACTCTTTTTCAACATTGAATGCAGTCAAAGATTTTTTATCATTTTGAGTAGTATTAGTTGATTGATTTAATGGTCGAATAACAGTTGTTTGAGTTTCAACATCTTTGGTATGAGGTTCAATTATTGGAGCTTCCTTAGGAGGTCTTCCAGGGCCAGGTCTAGGTCTAAGATCATATCTCTTGTTCAACTCTGCAATTAAAAAATCAGAGAAGACATGGTATTTATAAACTTGTGAAGATTCTTGATCTTCTTGAACTTGATTTTGTTGTGAGAGAGGAATAATAAATGTTTGATTAGAAGAAGTATCCATGTTATTGATATCTTCAGTAATAGTCATAGTATTTTCATTAGTTTGTTGGTCATCTATCAATAAAGGAGTGGGAACCTACTGATCATCACTGGGTCTTTGAAGAATTTTCAATTGTAGATTCCTTTTATACTCACCTTGATTTTGATTTTGGGGTCTAGTTTTAGAAGAACTAGAGGAACTAGAGGCCTCTTGAATAGATTTGAGTTTTCTTTGGGCCTTTTCCTCTTTAGCTTTCAAGGAAGTCGAAGCAACCCTATTTGCTTCCACCTCTATAGCGTTTGTTTGCATATCTTTGAGAGTTCTCGAAGTTCTCTCTCTTAGCATTACAACAAAATCATCATCAAAGGCTTTAGAAAACCTAGACTTAGCTGCTGCTATAGGGGGTTTACAATCAGGGGCATTCTATAATAAAGTTTATTGAACCTTTTGATAAAATATGATATAGGTCCACCAAAGTTTTTCTAAGTTCTACAAACTCAGTCAAAAAGCAAAGAGGATCTTTCTTTATACCCCATTGATCTTTAAATATGTTTGTAAGCTCCTCCCAATTTCTAATGGAATTTATAGGTAACTGCCTAAACCATATTCTTACATTTCCTTCAAGTGACTATACAAAAAATCTCATGTAAACATTTTCTTGTTTGATATTCATGTTGTCTACAAAGTCTATAAAATCTTGAAGATGGTTCTCAACTGAGGGACCGGTTTCTCCATTATAATTGGGAAGGTATTTCAAGTACCCAACTGGGAATGCATCAAGGTTAGCAGGTAAGACTAAAGCTTCATATCTAGCCTATACAATAGGTCGGAATGCCATAGTAGAAGGTCGTGTATGAGGTGCTTGTGTAGATGAAGAGGAAGAAGATGAAGAAGAGGTAGAAGAAGGTGATTAAGGAGGTGTGTGACTATGTGGAGGTGAAGAAGGAGGGGATCTCTTGAATAAATTTAAAGGAGTCTTAAGAACTAACTTTTGGACTTATGAATGAATACCCTCTTTTTTTTAAAAGAGTGGATTTGAATATAGAGAGATGGTCTCTTCAGGTTATTGAGAAGTAGAAGCTTCAGGTCGTTCAGAAGTGGAAGGAAATGAATAAGTGGTAGGGGATATGAAATCTGTGGGTTTGTATTAAGGTAAATGAACACCCAAGTCAGACTCAATTTTAGGTGATCCTGGTAGTAGTGGGGGTTTTTGATGCGTTTCAAAAAAATGAATGAGGAAAGTTGAATCTAAATCAACTCCCGTATCTAATAGTTCAGAAACCCTAGGAGGTATTTGTGTCCAATCAAGATCAAATGGAATATTACTAAAAGGATCAAATGATACAAAATCTTTAGACTGCAAGGCTGAAGAGGAAGAAGAAGATGGTTGATGTCTCCTTTTAGAACTGGATTTTCTCAAAAGTTTTTCAGGATCTAACAAAGGATTAACTAAGTCAGATTTCAAATGAGATCTGGTGTGCTTATAAAAGTGCCAATTTGGGCTAGTGGAGTCGCTAGGTGAAGGATTTTAACCTTTATAGACCTTTAATCACCTTAAAGTAATATAATGAATCGTTTCCCCAGGAAAGCTTAATGAAATTCAAATTCCCTGGCAACGACGCCAGATTGGTGTTGTATCTTTGAGATGATAATGGTCAGCTATGATGGTAGAGCATCTAAGATAATTGTTTTGGGGATTTTGTTTTAATTTGGAGGACCAATGTATGAAACAGATGTAACACTATAATTCCTAACATTGTGAATAATATTAATATCAAAGCAGAGGGCTGCTATAAAATTTCACACAGTGATATAGCTTGTATGGTGGTGAGAAGAAACAAAGAAATAATATGATTATCATAGTTTTCAGATTGAACTTTAAATAATCATAAGTATGAAAACCTCTAAACAATGTTCGGAAGGTTTAAGATAATATTCTTAAGCTTACAAAAGATGTTGATGATTTATTGATTCAGAGGGAATTAATTAAACAAATAGTCCATTAATTCATTCTCTTTATAGATTATCATTCAGAAGCTTATAGGAATAGATTGAAACTCAATTATTCCTACCTAGGTATCTATGTAAGACATAAGAATATTAAGAAAAACATAATGAGTAATACTGGAAAAACTTACATGAAACACAAAATGTGTAAAACAGAATTCAGAATCCTTTGCTTTGTATTAAGGGTGCAGAAAATTCAAGTACATCAAATGTTTATAAATGCTTCATCAAGAGTGATATCCATAATAACTTGAGAAGAGAGTTATTTATACAATAGTAGAACTAAGAAAATATCCTAAACTATTTTTACAAAAATAGATTATAGAATTAAAGTAAAGACTCCTAGTTGACCTGACACTATTTTGATGCAGTGCTGTTGGTGACTATCACTGAAAATAACTGAAAATTGTTGAAGTTGGCTGACTGTTCCTCCAAAAGTTGAATTTTGGTTGATTTTCATGCTGGATATCGTTTTTAATTATGACGTTTCATCTGATACACTTTCATCTGTTTATCTTTTAACTGTATTTCTTTATCTACCTCCTCCATTTTAAAATTTATCGTGTAAATTGTTTCTTTATGCTCTATCTCTGATTTAAACTTGACTTTCTATTTGTATACAAAAATTCTGCTAAATGAAGCCTTTGAATATATTTCCTAAGAATATTGGAGTAAATAGGCTTTGTGACTAGTATAAAAAATGTTTATCTAGTCTCCTGGTCTTCTAATCACCTGCAAAATAAAACAATTTATTAATAAAAAATAGGTTGACAGGGAGGCGATAAATGGCTTTATTTGAGCTGAGAGGTCTATGGACGGAGTCCTGAGCGTGTTCGGGAGGTAAACAGTGGTTAAATTGTTTGCAGAGGCTCAGGGTGGCGCAGGTAGGCTTAGGCAGGTTTCAGTGAAAAACAAGCAAAAAGAGTGAAAACGAGGGTCTTCGACGTTTAAATAGGTAAATTTTAAAATTTGGCGCAAAAATTGATAAATGAAAAGTAGATGGTTTTGGCTTAAGTGGGGAGGTGGTATTAAGGTTCATCACACTGCTTTTGGCCGTCACGTGGTTTTTTCATGAGAGCATGCAAGTTAGCATAAAGCTGCTATGTAACCAAAAGGGGCCCGAGCAAAACCATGAATTTCCCGTGCTCTCGGTCTTGTAAAGGCTGGACATCGTGAGTGCGCGATATGGATTCGTGCCGTTAGATTTGGGGGTGAAATATCTAATGGTTATTACGTGGTGAAGTTGCATGGAGGTGAATCAGGCAGAGATTAGCGGGGCTTGGGAGGATTAATTACACTTAACAATAATTAAATAATGAATAAAGTGGGTTAAAAATATAATGGATGGGTTTATGGCGTGTGACCAAGGTTAAATATGGCGGGGTTTGTTAACAACACCAAGGGGGTGAGTTAGAATGTTTTATATCGGGAAAATGTGAATTTGCGGAGTTAAATAAATAAAGTGGAGGGGGTAATAAAAACTTAGGAAAAGGGGTTTTATGGTTTTTTATTTTTTTTATTTTTTTTTTTTATGGGTATTTAGGAAATTAATAAGGGGAAAGTGATTTTTTCAAAGGGGAATGGGTTTCACACTAGGGAAAAAGGGTTTTGGGTAGGAGAATGAGTTTGGAGGGTAACTTGCTAGGAAAATGTGTGAAACTAAGGGGAAAATATGAAAATGAAGGGAAAATGGGCATTTTAACATGAAATGATGGGATAATGGGGAAATTAGTAAGTATGTGGTGGGGGATGAAATGAAATAAGGGGAAGTTAATGAAATTAGCTAGTGAACATCTTATAACTGCTCCTGCACACTAAAACATTAGATCAAGCATGATAAATGTGCTTATGCTTTGACAACCTTGTACTTCTGCACCCTTTCTTCTACCTACCCTTTACTTATCCTAACATTTTTTCTTCACTTTGTTGGGTGCATTTAAGCTTGTAGACCCATTATTTGTTTTCATGAATAATCTACCTCTATACCTTATTCTCTCCATTGGCTCAGATTAAACTATTGAGCCAATTTTATTTTCTGCCTATGACAATCAATTTAAAACAAATCCAATTCTGACTAAACTGTATAATTGGATTGAGTAAACTATTGTGGCATCTAAACAAACTACACACAATTATTACTTTCAAAAGTGAATTAGAATAAAAGTAGTGACATTTATATTTTCAACACTTTCAGAGTTTATTTCTTTTTTCTTTTCTCTCTAACCTAACATTTTATTTTTGCCTTCATTTTTTAGGGCATCTATTCTAACATTTTCTTTGATATGGACATATTTATCAAAATATTTCCTAGCATTTTTAGTTAGTATCTTTTTTTCCGTTTCCTAGCTTAACATTTTTTGAAAAATATTTTCATTTTTTGGACTAATTTATTTTAACCTACCAAAATAAAAAAATTCTACAATAGAGAAATCATCCAAAAGTGTTGGGATAGTTGGCCTACTGTCATAAATATTTGGGATATTATAAGGATTGGTATGAGTATGTATATGACTTATCTTACTAAAATTTGAAACACCATATCCATTATTGCTCCAATTTTTAGAATTCCCAACCTGAGTATGGGACATTTTGGTGAGAAGTTGCATGATTGCTTCCTGGGTTGAGGTGATCCTATCAAGATCATTTTCAAGACTAAAATAAACTCGATATTTCATTATTTTTGCTTGCTCTTTTAGGATGTCCTCTAGGTCTGATTTAGTATTGCGTCTCCTTCCTGTGACTTGGCTTCACATCCCAAAGATGGCCAAGACTATATCTCTGATACCACTGTAAGAAGCCTAAATGCAAACATGATAAAAGAAAAGGAACCTGAATGCAAATATATAAAAAAACAAAAGAGATATGCTCTTAAATCCTTTAACACCCAATCATTATTATATTCCCATTCCACTTTATTCGTTCTCTACACAATGGCTGAAATAATACATATGAAGCCTTGGAGTGGCATATAATAACCATAGATCCTTATTTGATTTAAAGCTCCCTTAATAACCATATATAAAACTCAAATGGCCATGCGATTCAATGAATGGGCATGAGACTTATTTAACCATGGAGGTCCTTGGAGTCAACCACACATGAGTCACTCTAACTCTTTCACAATAGATTGGAGACTTGGTAGTTGAATGACATCTCAAACCTTGATTCCAGTGCTTCACGGTTTCATGAAAGAATGATCATCTGCAACTTCTATGACATTTTCTTTGTATGAACACATTTTGTATAGTCGTTTCTACCCCAAACATCAATCCATAGCGCTATGAGATTCTCACTTGAAATTTCCACAACCATAGCGGCCCTGCCCAGTTGGTACAAATCACCACTATTGGATCAATTGACTATTGCGTGGAGGACTATGGCCTATTGGTGCCAATCTAGCGTGTCAACCTCAACAAGATCTTGGAAACTAGTCAATAATGAACTTCATATTAGCTCTTAATTCCATGGTTAATAGATCTAACCTTCACCCCATCAACTCCCTATGTGACAAAAACAATAATCCTTGTGCAAAAAATGAAGAAAGTATTGAGATCGCCCATACAACCAGTAAATCAATTCGTGCTTGTAGATAGCCAGTGTCACAACTCCAAATTGATTAATACGATTATTCCTTCTTTTCTAAGAAAGAGAGTAACTGGACCGACTAGGGTGATCTCAAGGACCACTGAAATTGGGTTGCAAACTAGGGTGAGAAGGATTCCCACTGAAGTTAGGATGAGGATCTCGTCTAAAACCCTCACTTGAAAAATCGCCCGAGCCTTCAATAAAATGCCAAAGAAGAAAAATCCAAATTCCATACCTTCCCTTCCTCCTTCCTTCTACCTTTATATCTTTCCAATATGTTTTCTCCAAGCTTCTAGAATTGACATAATACCATCAGCGAATACCACCAGAAAATACCATCAACAAACACCTTAGGAAAATATCACGTCCTTAAAAATTCTGTTATTTGCCCCTTTGATTATAAATCAAGAGTTCTCAGATTCCCCCCTTCTTTCCAACCTAAGAGAAAGAAAATATGATCTTCCAATAGTCTGTTGGGGATATTACATGTCGGAAGAGCTATATTCAAGATCAATGTTACTTTAGTAGGATCAAAACATACTCCCTCTTTACAAACTACATGGCCTAGAAGAGTTCCAAAAGGGACAACGAATATGCACCTTTTCAAATTTAGGGAGATCTGGAACTGTCTGCAATGGTTAAACATCACTCGTAGAAAAGTGGAATGTATTTTTAGAAAACTTTAGATGGTCCAATAATCCATGTAAGCCTCCAGAAAACTATGAATATAATCCCGGAAGGTAGCTATTATAATCCTCGAGAATACCGTTGGTGCTTTCTTGTGTCCAAAAACCATGACATGGTAAGTGTAGGACTCACATTCAGTAGTGAATGTGGTTTTCTTCTTGTCTTCTTCTATAATACATACTTGGTGGTAAACAACAAATCTATCTGTAAAAGAGTAAGCTTCATTTCCTAAAACATTATCTAGAACCTCATCACTAAAAGTGGTAGGGAAAGGGTCATGGATGCAAGAATTGTTCAAACTTTGATAGTCCACATAGACCTTGATTTCTTCAGAGTCATTTTTGTTAAGTATAAAAATTGGACTGACCCATTTAGCCTCATCAATTAGGAATATAAGGCCTGCTGCCAACATTTTGTTTATTTACTTCTTCACCTTCTCTTTGAATCTCAGTTTTAGTATATATAATTGATTTTTTATTGTGTTTACATCTGGTTTGAGCACAATCTTCATCTCCCCTAGCTCCCCATTTATCCCTTTAAGCTCTGCAACAGATGACGGGAACAATTCTTCATATTCTAATAGGACATCAAATATTTCCTTAGTACTCTTCTCATCCCAATAATCCCTAATCGAGGCTAATTTTGGATTCTCTTCTATGCCAATATTGTGTTTTCAAAACTTGATAGGTAATAACTATGGACCATCACTTATAGGCTCATCTTAGACGCTCCTCTCCCCTTCAGACACCTTGAATGTCTGATGCCTTAATTCCTCCAAATTGTCTCCATTAGGCTCCCAATATATCTTTTTACAAGCCATAACTTCATGGAATCTGGATTCATATATGTGTTCCAAGTTTTTTTTCTCTATGCAAACTTCGGTCAACTGCCCTACTGAGAAAAAAATCCTTCTGAGAACTTGTAAAGCAGTTGTTATCCTATCATCATTATCAATGAAGGAAAAATCACTGACAAACTAAACTTCCATATTGTCCTATCCACTGGTATGTCTTCTTATCTCCTCCTATACATACCAGGCTTTTAGAAATGTCCCTAGGGTGTGGAAATAGTTATGCACCCAAAGATTCTTTAGAATTCCTTGTTTTATGCATCTAGTCTTACAGTCTCACAGTTGTTGTTGAGGGTTGGTGCTCTCTCTATACTTCACAAATTTAGGCGGGGGTCCTCTGAATACCTAAACCTAGCCACTAGTGTTGTCTTAAGGTGATATCCCCATTATCTTGATGGTGTCTCTTACAAGACGACATCTAGTAAGGGTACTTTATGCATTTTAGAGATGGTTGCATCAACTTCATTAATAAAATCAATAACAAAATCTGTTCCATTTGATGAGCCCCCAAATTGGGTCAGCTATTGGGCTCATTTTGCCTAATTATCCTTGTTCAATCCTCCATTTTTCATAGATTATGCATGTTTTCCTAGTATGTTTATGTTATTTGAACGAATAAGGGTAGTCACTCTACCTAGGAGACTAATACGTGGTGATTTTAGGATTTTTGGACAAAATATGGAGCAAAACCAAAAAATCATGGGTTAGCTAACAACCAAGCTTGAGGTGAGGATTCTTAGGGAGGTTGTCTCTGGCATTAAATGGCCTTCCTCAAAATCTCCACCCTCAACACCGAGCTCCACAGGCCACCAAACTGAGTTTTAAAGGCAGCCAAGCAGATTTTGGAGGAGTAACTGTTCACTAGCAGTCGGGACAGCTGAGTCCCTTGAATCTAGGAGGGTTGATAGCACCCTCATATTGTAAAAATAGGAAGGCCTCAGCCTTCATACTTTACTTTTGGAACCATTGTTATTTTTGCACTATAGTGCTGCCATTTTGCTCAGCCTGTTTTATTGCAGCTACTGCTGTACAACTTTCTTATGATGGTTATTTTTGAATAATGATAAGCAGCTCTACTTGGTATCAGATCTGAGTCTTTTATAGGAGCCTGCAGCTCTTGGGTTTGGGCCCAACCCGAGTGCTAAGGCCTCCTCTACGTATTTCTAGTTGTTCTTTATGCATTTGCAAAAACATTTCTGTTAAGTAGGTTAAAGTTTGCTGATTAAATAGGTCATTGTAAATGGTTAGATAGAATTTTGAATGCTCAGATTTTGTTGAATTGTTAAGAAGAAAAAGCTTCAAGAAAAGGGCCATCAAACATCTCTAGTTTCACCTCTCCTTCAGTAGGATCTGGAGCTGGGATCAGGATAACTTTGCTGCCCACAAAAACACTAATTTTGCCATGCCATGCAATCACTAGTGTTTGATTTTCATATGTAGAAGTTGGTTGCAATCTCAGACTTTCATTTGCTTAGTTGCATGAGTTAAAATACATGGTTTCATTGTAGGTCACACTTCTGTTCATTCTCTTCATTGGAAGCTATCAGATTTAGGTCATCATAATTAGGATTTTGAATTTACAGGTCTTCGTTGGATCAGTTGGGAAAAAGCGCCTTGCAGAGTACCTGTACCACTCCTTCATCTGTTCATTTTCCATCAGCACCATCCATTCCACCCTCTGCTTAGAGTCCTTGCCTCCTGTTCACCATTCGCTCCCATAACCCTAGTTTTGTGTGTAACATTGCTTTAGTCTTCTTTGAGCCAAATACCACCATCCACACCTGTCCACAACTCCATCCACCGAGTTCTAGACCATCTCCAACCCTCACCCTACCTCCAAACTCACTCCTTCACCTTTCCCTCTCCATTCATCCACCAAAAACCTCATCTCTGAACATCCTATAGAAAATTCAAAACATCCCGTAGAAAATCACAGACATCCTGTAGAACCCCTGTAGACTTCCTGTAGAGGCTCACGAATGAGGTTTCTCGACAGCCAAACTTGGCGAAACTCTATGGAAGGGTGTTAGGGACCCCTTAGGCCCTCTCTGAACCTTCTTGAACTTTCCCAAGCATTTCTTCTTGCATATCCACCTCTGCACAGCCCAAAACAGTCAAATCATATGCATAATAACTCTGGCAACTTATTCAAAAATACAAAAAGATGTTTCTTTCAGATGTTACTGTAGAAGTAGCTTAGGTACATGTATTTACCTTCCTAGAAGTCAATGGCATTTCCTTCAGTAGTTTGCATCCTCTTCTTGGCATCAGTAGAGTTAGCTGGTAGAATTAGGGTTTGCTAGGGTTTGTGTTTTCTTTTAGCTTTTCACTGTCTTTCTGCAAGTAGATCAACCTTCTTTAAAGTAGCTTTCATACATCGGTTAAAAAGCTTCTTCTCAGATCCCATAGAAGTTGGCTTGAGCCCCTAGTGGACTTGTGCCAACTGACCAAGTGACAGCTGCAGCAAGAGCTAGTACTTGTGCATACAACACCGTCGCTTCCAAGTTTGTTACGAACTACCGGGTTGATAAAAGTAAAGAAGGGAGTCCCAGGAGTTGTAGCATTATTGCTGCAATACTAGAGCTCACCACCTCTTTTTGGCATTGTTGCCAGGGGAGCGTCAGAGTATTTTTGATTGCTTCTTTTCATCTATTTTCCTACTCTCGCCTTCTGCTAAGTAGTTTATTTCATTTCCATTCTGCAATTTCATTTATGCAAAAGTAAACTAGACATTTCCTGCTTTCGTAGATTAACCTTTCAATTCTACAAGCGTAGAATAGAATTTCAATTTTGCAAGTGTAGTCTAGTATTTCATTCTCGCAATCTGATTTCAGTAAAATAGATTGGTCTTTCCCTGCTTTCATTTCAATTCTGCATTTTCATTTCTGCAAGATAGATTTTAGTTAGTTTGAATTCCATCTGTTTCATTTTTGCAGGTACAAGAAGAAAAAAGCAAAAACAACCAAAAGTCCTTTCATGCTTCATAGGAATAGAGATAATACTGGAAAATTCCTACCCAACACCCCCACCACTTCACTAAGTCACCCTTAACTCTTCTTTGGTGGCAGTGATCCAGAAGAACCTATAGGTGAACCTCCTGAGATATACGAAGATTCTATAACAGAAGAAGAGCAAGAAAATATTCCTTGTGGGACTATGGCTGACAACAGAAATGGTAGAGACTAACGGGGACATGAAAATGAAGAACATAAGTCCCTCAGCCTACCTCATTTCCATGGATTGATCACTGAAGACCCTGATACCTTCCTGTTTGAGTTTCTTGTCCTTTGTCGAACTTATGACTATACAGAAGATGAGAAAAAGTTGAAACTTTTTCCCTCTACCCTCAAGGATGCAGCATTACGCTAGTTCATGGGGTTACCTGGAAATAGTATCACTACTTGGGCTCAGATGCAACAAGCCTTTAACAACAAATATCGGGATTACTGTAGGTCAAAGGAAACCAAGGGGGAAATCTTTCAGATGACCATGGGAAATGGTGAGTCTCTAGAGGACTATGAGGAAAGGTTCCAACTTAGCTATAAACGGGCCAGGTGCACACTTGACCCTGAATCTCTAAAGCTGGTTTTGCTCCGAGGAGTCCCAGAAGACCTTCTAGATACCCTTCACATGCTGGCTGGAAGAGATATTTACCAACTACCTTATGAGGATATAAAGACTGTGTTTAGAAACCACTCTAGGGCAGCCCCGAAAAGAGGTAGGGGGAATCCACTTTCAGCTAGTACTACCTTCTCCAAGCATGAGTTTTCTAATCAGCTGGAAGACCTCAAAAGTGAGGTGAGACAGACCATTGCCATGCAACTTGATACTTTTCGAATCCAACAAAAGAAAGAGGAAGCTGAGAGGGCTTTGGCCATTTTCTGTCCCAGATGTACGAGGAAGCACCCTAAGAACGAGTGTCCATTACACTCAGTGGAGGTATGTTTCGTTTGTGAGGAGAACCACCCTACAAACCAATGCCCAACCTTGCCTAGATTCAAAGCCATGTACGAAGGGACTAAGGTACCCACTGAACCTCTCTACTTCCTCAACCAAAGGAGACCGCATCGACCTAGACCTTACCAACAGGGGATGCAAGGGAAATCCCAAGCTTATTATAGCCCCAACCAATCTGCTCACATGCCTTCTTGGGGTCCCCCTGCTCATCCTTCCTGGTCTGCACCTCCTCCGTGGTCTTATCCACCTCAATACCATTCTCAACCCACTGCTCATTCGTTTCACTCACATGTCCAGCCATAACCTCAGTGGAATGCACCTCAACCGGGGTGGAGGCCCCAATACAACTCTCCTCCATCATTCTGCCTCCACGACCGGCTCAACCACAACCATTACCTCCTGCTCCTCCAAGACAACCCTAGATGCCTGCCCAACCGAACCCGAACCCCAACAACCGACAGGTCCAGCAGGTATACACTAGGGAAACAACATGTCCTACCTATGCTGTGGAGATCCATGAGATCAACCTGCAATTCGAAAATACCCTTCCAGATCGCCAACCTCCTCCCCCAGAGGACGAGGAAGAAAAACATGAAAGTGAACCCAAAGCCATTCCACCCTTTCCTGAGCGACTAACAGTGACCACACAACCAAACCCAGAGGAGACTGAACTTCTGGGGGAACTAAAACAGTTGTGTGTGAAAATACCCCTTCTCTAGGCCATCAAATATGTACCGATATACAACAAATTGATTAAGGAGAAGTGTTTCAGGCACCTAGGTAGGAGAAAGAGAGATGCCTCGACAATCAATGTCATAGGACAACTGTCTGATCTAATGTTGGGGCAAGTAATCTGTCCAAAGTATTTGGACCCTGGGAGTCCTGTAGTTGATGTCCACATCAATGGCACCATTATCCCCCATACCTTGATTGATCTAGGGGCTGCCATTAATGTGATGACGAGGGACACCATGCTTAAACTCAACCTTCAGGGTTCCTTAAGGAAGACCTCGACAGTCTTGCAATTGGCAGATCGCTCCGCTGTGACTCCCGAAGGGATTGTGGAGGATGTCTTGGTTTTGGTTGACTCTTGGGAGTATCCTGTGGACTTCATAGTCCTTCAACCAAAGGCAAAGCTTATTGGATACCCCCTCATTTTGTGAAGGCCTTGGTTAGCCACTACGGATGCTTACATCAGTTGTTGAGCTGGAAACATGACCATAAAAAATGGTCCTACGTCCAAGCAGCTAGCGCTATACCCTCCTGCCCAGCCCCTGCTAGAACATGACCTACCACTCTGGCTGGAAGAAGGAGATGAGGATGAGGTATACTCTGCACCCTTAAGAAAGAGAATATATCCAATCACTTCTATGATAATGACAGCGAGGGGAACAACGATTAAGGCTATCCAGTAGGCGAAAAAGCTAGGTTCACTTGATTCAAAGGCTTGCACCATAGAAACCACTAGGGGAGGTCCTCAAACCGAGGATGATTTGATTGAGACCTTGATTCGGAATCCACCTCCCAGTGCAGTGTCCTTAGAGGAATTGGTGGAGGATACCCAAGCCAGCACCTTAGTGGACCTCTGTGTGACTGATTCAACCTCTCCCAGAATTAAGAATGTGGAGTTTGGACCCGAAAGAACTTTGAAAATCAGCTCCTCCCTATCTCCTTCCCAGGAGAAGGAGCTGTGTAGCTTACTGAACAAACATTTAGATGCTTTTGCCTGGAGCTATAAGGAGATGAAAGGAGTCCATCCTTCGGTGTGTACCCATCACATCTACATTAAAGAAGATTGTAAACCAGTCAAGAAACCTCAGAGGAGAATGAATCCAGCCCTTAAGGACATTGTCAAAGAAGAATTGCAAAAATTGTTGGATGCGGGATTCATCTATCCTATCTCCAATAGTGAGTGGGTCTCACCCCTAGTGCTCGTGCCCAAGAAGAACGGGAAGTGGAGAATCTGTGTAGATTACCGGGAACTTAACAAAGCCACTAAGAAAGACCATTTCCCTTTGCCTTTCATAGGTTAGGTGTTGGATGGACTGGCAGGGAAGAAGTTTTTCTCTTTCCTAGATGGGTTCAACGGGTATAACCAGATCCAAATCAGCCCGGAAGACCAAGATAAAACCACCTTCACCTGTCCTTGGGGTACCTTTTCCTATCACGTCCTTCCCTTTGGGCTATGTAATGCTCCTGCCACTTTCCAGAGAGCAGTATTGAGCATTTTTCTGAGTTGGTCCATGATTCGGTAGAAATCTACACGGATGAATTCACTCCTTATGGGTCCAAGTTTCGAGAAGCATTGACCAATCTGGGAAAAGTTCTAACCAAGTGCATTGAGATGAACCTGTCCCTCAGTCCTGAAAAATGTGAATTCCTGATGACTGAAGGGACTGTGCTAGGACATACCATTTCTCGCCAAGGATTATAGGTGGATCCTAATAAAATTGCTATCATCCAAAGGGTCCCACCTCCTCCAAAGGTAAGGGATGTTTGGAGTTTCCTAGGCTTAGCAGGATATTATCGAAGATTCATTAAAGACTTCAGCAAGCTAGCCTCGCCTTTTTTTGGACTCTTAGGGAAAGATGTTGAGTTTAAATGGGTTGACAACTGTCAAGGGGCACTGGATGAGTTGAAAGAAAAGCTGGTGTCCGCCCCGATCCTGAGAGGTCCAAACTGGGCCCTACCTTTCCACATCCACACTGATGCCTTGAACAAAGCCATAAGGGCAGCCTTAGGACAAATTGAGGAGAAACTCCCATATGCCATATACTTCGTCAGCAAAAACCTATCCAAGGAAGAAATGAACTATTCTGTAACTGAGAAAGAGTTCCTGGCCGTAGTCCATTCCCTAAACAAGTTCATACACTACATCATCGGTTATCAAACATTTGTGCACACTGATCATGCTGCGATTAGATATTTAATGAATAAGCCTGATGTCAATGCTCGTATTATTAGATGGTTACTTTTGTTACAACAATTTGATTTGACAATTGTCAACAAGCCAGGTAAGGAAAATGTTGTTGCTGACTTCTTGTCTAGAGTGGACTTGCCTGAAGGTGAAGAAGGAACAGTGGATGACCAGATGCCAGATGAACATCTATTTGCTATTTGAGTACTCTCTCCATGGTTTTCTGATATAGCAAATTACTTGGTCTCAGCACAGTTTCCTCCGCATCTGTCCTCAAAAGAGAAGAGCAGAATTGTAAGGAAGAGTGCCCCGTTCACATGGATTGGGGGCAACTTGTTTAAGCTTGGTCCAGATTAGATCTTGAGACGTTGTGTTAGGGAGGAGGAAGTCTTTGAAATCCTCCTAACCTGTCATGATGGACCTTGTGGAGGCCACTTTGCAGCAAAAGGGACTGCCTTCAAAATTCTACAGGCAGGCTACTATTGGCCTACTCTCCATCAGGATGTCAGAAGATATGTCAGCCAGTGTGACCGATGTCAAAGGATGGGGAAACCGACTCCAAGAGATGAAATGCCTCTCCAACCTCAAGTGACCTTTGAGCCATTTGAGAAGTGGGGCATGGATTTTGTGGGTCCTATCAACCCTCCTTCAAAGCAACGGTCTTACATCATTGTGTGCACCAACTGTATGACCAAGTGGGCAGAAACAAAGGCAATCAAAGTAGCAACAAAAGAAAAGGTGGCTGAGTTTCTGAGGGAAAATATCTTCTACAAGTTTGGATACCCAAGAGAGTTAGTCATAGATCAAGGAAGCCAGTTCACCTCCAACCTGATTGAAGATTTGCTCGCTCTGTTGAGCAATTTATTGGACTTAAATTGCTGCATAAATTATCGACCAGAGAAACTCGTAAGCTTGTGATGGTGCCAGCACAATATATGCAGGAGTAGGCAACTAAATCTATGTCTAACTAAATGATTTATGATTCAATACAATATGCAAGGGAAGAGGCTCCTAACTAAGGAGGTCCTGGTTGTCCTTCCCTACAGTATCATAGAGAAATCATTAATTACATAAAACTAAAACCTTGAAATGAAAACAAGAGAATGAACTTAGTTATTGTTTAGATTCAAGTAGAGAGAGAGACTAACTTAGTCTCTTGATTGTCCTCTCATGTACTAATCCAAACTAAACTAAGATTCATTCATAAGCATAAGAAATGAAATAACTTTGAAACATAAACACAAAAGAATGAATTTCAATTACCATATAAATCATTGGAGAGAGAGCCTAACTTAGACTCTTGGTATCTCCTCATATGATACTTGAAAAATAAAAGAAAAAGAATGAATTCCAATTATCATACAAATCAAATAGAGAGAGAGAGCCTAACTTAGACCCTTAGTTGTCCTCTCATATGCTGATTACATTCTAATTTAAAACTCATTCATCAATCACAAACAAATCCTCAAACATCTAGACAAATAAATGAAATAAGATCTAATATGAAATAACATGTTTCTCTCATCCTTTTAGAGTGAGCTCAATTCTCTTAAGAACAAGCCAAATTATTCCATATACTACATTAAGGAAAATTAAATCTAAAACTACATAATGGAAATATATGTAAAACTTATATCTAAAACTACAAAATGAACATATATGTAAAATGAAGCTTTATTCTATTCCATCATCAATTGGATACAATGCTCTAAGAGTCCTCCCTTTGGAATGGAGGAGGTACTCCTATTTATACAAAAACTATGATAACAACCTCATAAATGTAGACCCACTATTCTCTCCTTTGACCCACATATTTCTCAACCAATGATGACACATAACCCTATCCTCCATGATCTCCTCCATGAGGTCCATGATCTTCTCCATGAAGCTTATCTTATCAAATTCGAATTTGATCATTCAAGGCCACATAAAGATGCCCTGGAAGCTTCCTTTGTGCCTACACATGTCAACAAACTCATGCTAATTGTTAGGTATAAGTTTAAGCATATTATTTTCTAAGTTTTAGCCATAAATTCACTTAAAAATGTTAAGAATTAATAAACTTTGGAATAGTATTGTTCGAACCCAATAATGAGGTAAATGTAATGATATGGAGGTGGAATGGAGGTGACATGAAGGTAAAATGTGAAAATATTGGTGAATAATGGAGTGAAAATAGGGACTATTTTGAGGCCCAACATCTCCCCCAAACTCAAGATATTGCATGTCCTCATGCAATCAATGGTATTGCATGTCCTCATGCAATCTATTACATTACTTTTTGAGCTTTGGCTTAAGTTACTCTGCATGATATCATTTACATAACTTTTGCAAAGCATTATTTTGATGAATTACAACTTGGTTGGTTCTTGTGTTTCAACCATATTTTGTTTGTTGCATTCAATGTATGATGTTTGCATATTGATAATGTGATTTTTGTTGCAGAGTATTTTTGTTGGAATGCATCATGGTTGGTTCTTGTGTAACAACCATGCTTGTGTTGGCATCCAATTACTTTTAAATATTTTTGACAAAGCCATTTGTATGCTCATGTAATAGTAAATATATTTTGGAGGTAAGTGGGGTTTAGAATGTGGATGTTGTATGAATGTGACAAAGCATGTATGTAAAAACAGATGGTTTGGAAAGGAAGTGAAGTTTTTCCAAAAATTATTATTCTAACTCTTCAAGGAATTTAATGGTTAAAAGTTAGAAAATATCATACCTTAACTTACCCTTCCAAAAATGGATGAGAGTTGTGCATGTGTGACTGCAACCTGTTGTGAAAATGGTGGATAAAAGATGGATCTGTATTGTCGTATCAGCTGCTGGATCCTCTGCTACTAGATGAAAAATCTGAGGAGTCTGCTGAACATGGCTGAAAGTTGTATCTGCTGCTGGATGATGAATCTGATGAGTCTTGCTGAATATGGTTGAAAATATATAAGGCTTGGAAGGTATACAAAATATAGAAGTTACATTTTCCTCCCAGCCTTATTTATTCACTTGTCCTCAAGTGAAATACAATGTATACAATGAATGGAAATACAATGAATGGAAATTGGCTTCATCTGCTACAAAATATGGGTCTTCAAGTCTTCAACGCTCGATGGCACAAATCTTACTATGTGATTAAATGTGTCGATGTCGAACATAGCAAGAAGTTGTTGACTTAGTGGCCGTTAATGAATGCCCCTAGCCAACACAAGAGCTCCCACCATTGATTCCAATGGGAGTCAGGATGCCTAACACATCTTTGTAGGTACGAATAAATTTGTCGTAGTCGAGTCACCTACAAGATCCAACGAACAAGGGATATTAATGTACTCCCATTGTTCATTGGCAAGAGTACTTGCCATTAAGGCATGCAAGCCTCTAGGTGTTTTTTCAATGATACATAGACTCTAGGACTTTGACTCAAGCAGAGTTTTATTGGTGGAAATGAAGGGGAATGGTGAAGACAATGGAAATGGCAATAAGCTTGTAAGAAATGAATGTAAGGAAATGCATGGTGGATGAATAAGAACTCTTGCTGTGAAAAATGGATATGGAAATGTCATGCTTTATGGATGTACAATTGGTGGGATTCAAAATCTTTTCAGAAAGGGAGGTGGAAGGTAGTGGTTGTGGAGATGGATTTGTCTTGAGAATTTTTTTCATGAATTAGTCTTTGGAAGACCAATTGTGCACATAATGTAATCTCCTTATGATCACTTGATTATCCTGTAACCTGTAAAAAACTTGGTACAAAGAAAACATAAGTGTGCTCAAGAAGAATTGCGCATATCCTTCATGATTCTTACGCAAAAATTCCGTACCAAATAAAACAGAGCGAAGAAAATCAAAGTGTTGAAAGTAACTCAATTCATGATATCAATTTCAATCCATTCTTAAATTCAACCGTGAAAAATAATACTCCCTGTCAGATAACTTCTGAAATGTGTTTGGCGAAAAGATGGTCATTTGAATGATCTGTTGTGTCCTGCATATTAGTGCATCGTAAAGCATACAACAGAATGATGTGATGCCAACTTAAAGTTATCAGTAATAATTAGCGTCTGTAGAATCCTCCAATTGATTTTCCAAGTATCCTATTTTTTTATTTGCAAATCTGTGTGAATTTTGTGAATTTTTGTTTTTATTTTTTATTTTTTATTTTTATTTTTATTGTTTTTAATTTTTAAACAACAAATTTAAAAAGAAAATATTAAAAGTAATAAGTAAAATGAAAACATATTTTTTTAATTTTTTTATGTTGATTTTATTTATTTATTTAGATTTTCCTTTAAACAATAAATTAAAAACATAAATGTTTTAATTTATTATTTAAGTTGAAATATTTTTTAAAAATCAACAAAATTTTGATGTATCAAAACCTAATAAAGAAAAACTATCACTAAAATGAAGTTAATTTTTTTTTAAATTAAAAATAAAAATAAAAATAAGGAAAATTTTATTTTAAATAAAAATAAAAATTATTTTGTGTGGTTTTGAATTTTTTTTTTTATCCAAAATATTACACAAAATATTTTTTATTTTTATTTAAATAAAAAAACAACACTACAAAATAATTTTTTTATTTTTATTCAAATAACAAATTAAAAAAAATAACACACAAATTTTTTATTTATTTATTTATTTTTTAAAATAACAAATTAAAAAGATTGTTTTTAATTTATTATTTATGTGGATTTTTTTGAAAATTTTTTAGTTGTAAATAATAAAAAAAAACTAAAAAAAAAAAAACAACAAATAGTAACCACCAGCTCATAATGATGGAAGCTCACAAGCGCCAACAATAACCATAGGATGGCCGAATCTTTGGAGGGTTTCTGATGCATCGTGCTTCTGAGTTGGAATTTTCTACATGTTATGCGTTGGGCACACTCCTTGCTTTTTGGAAGCTGATCATGTTGATTTTATGAGATATGCTCCAGATATTTTTACAAATCCATGACCACATTATTACAATTTTTCCACTCTGTTTTATCGCCAGGGCCTATCGATATTTGCAAGGATTCAGCAGATATGTGTTTAACGGTGGCAATTGGTCGGGTTAAATGATGGCATGATGGCACACTGGGGCTCAATGGTGGTAAAGACCTGATGACTCTTATCAAAATTATCCCGGGATTTACTAACCATAAAATCCGCTCAACACTAAGAAAAATATGCAATCTTACCTGCCTCTTGTGCAATTTTTTTTTGGAGTTGGTTGGAGTATTCACAAGCTCGTTCACTGGCTTGTTCACAAGCACGGCTTCCAGAAAGCTTTCTAGTACGTATTATTTGCTGACCATGGCTGGAATCAACCTGGGTTTCCTGATTAGCACCACTGCTATTGTGGCTAAGAGAGCGGTCTAGAAACAAATCATCTTCCGAAAAATTTAAATTGATATCACTTGCACCAATCTGATCCTCCCCAACAACAGACAGTAAAGTATGCAGATCTCCCCAGTCACCAGCGTAGAAGTGAACATCAGGTGAAGCTCACGAGCATTTTGAAGGTTCACATATACATTTGGTATAGTGAGACAACGTAAAACTTCAGCATTGAAATCTTGAAAATGTACAGTTGAAGCACCCTTCAGACATGCAAAAATCCCAGGAAGACCATTCCCACATCCAAGCTCCAGAACTCGCTTTCCCCTGAATGACAATTGACCATCTGGAATTTCCCTTAAGTGTGTTCACTAGATCAAGAGAACTCTCCCAGAGTTTGAGGCCCCCTTTATACTTTCCAGGAACCAGATCCAAATAAGGCACTCCAAAGACATCCATAGTGTTCACTCGACTCTTGAGTAAGGTCAGGCCTCCTTGCAAATTGACAGGCTCAGCAACATACTTATCAGATTGAGCATCCTTAGAAGGAAGGACTTCCACCGACGGCGGAGGAGGCGGCAAGGGTTTCTCAGGAAACCCCCAGAGAGAATGAGGCTTGTCCGTCGACTGAAACAACGACTGGGGCGACAACCCTGGTTGAAGAACACTAACATGATCTAGTGTTATACCTTTCTGCCTATAATGAATCCCGATGGGTCAACTATATTTCTCACATATATTGCATCAGAAAGGATCATCCCCGGCAACGGTGCCAAAATGTTGAGCAATTTATTGGACTTAAATTGCTGCATAAATTATCGACCAGGGAAACTCGTAAGCTTGTGATGGTGCCAGCACAATATATGCAGGAGTAGGCAACTAACTCTATGTCTAACTAAATGATTTATGATTCAATACAATATGCAAGGGAAGAGGCTCCTAACTAAGGAGGTCCTGGTTGTCCTTCCCTACAGTATCATAGAGAAATCATTAATTACATAAAACTAAAACCTTGAAATGAAAACAAGAGAATGAACTTAGTTATTGTTTAGATTCAAGTAGAGAGAGAGACTAACTTAGTCTCTTGATTGTCCTCTCATGTACTAATCCAAACTAAACTAAGATTCATTCATAAGCATAAGAAATGAAATAACTTTGAAACATAAACACAAAAGAATGAATTTCAATTACCACATAAAGCATTGGAGAGAGAGCCTAACTTAGACTCTTGGTATCTCCTCATATGATACTTGAAACTTAAAAGCAAAAGAATGAATTCCAATTATCATACAAATCAAATAGAGAGAGAGAGCCTAACTTAGACCCTTAGTTGTCCTCTCATATGCTGATTACATTCTAATTTAAAACTCATTCATCAATCACAAACAAATCCTCAAACATCTAGACAAATAAATGAAATAAGATCTAATATGAAATAACATGTTTCTCTCATCCTTTTAGAGTGAGCTCAATTCTCTTAAGAACAAGACAAATTATTCCATATACTACATTAAGGAAAATTAAATCTAAAACTACATAATGGAAATATATGTAAAACTTATATCTAAAACTACAAAATGAACATATATGTAAAATGAAGCTTTATTCTATTCCATCATCAATTGGATACAATGCTCTAAGAGTCCTCCCTTTGGAATGGAGGAGGTACTCCTATTTATACAAAAACTATGATAACAACCTCATAAATGTAGACCCACTATTCTCTCCTTTGACCCACATATTTCTCAACCAATGATGACACATAACCCTATCCTCCATGATCTCCTCCATGAGGTCCATGATCTTCTCCATGAAGCTTATCTTATCAAATTCGAATTTGATCATTCAAGGCCACATAAAGATGCCCTGGAAGCTTCCTTTGTGCCTACACATGTCAACAAACTCATGCTAATTGTTAGGTATAAGTTTAAGCATATTATTTTCTAAGTTTTAGCCATAAATTCACTTAAAAATGTTAAGAATTAATAAACTTTGGAAAAGTATTGTTAGAACCCAATAATGAGGTAAATGTAATGATATGGAGGTGGAATGGAGGTGACATGAAGGTAAAATGTGAAAATATTGGTGAATAATGGAGTGAAAATAGGGACTATTTTGAGGCCCAACACGCTCATCACAAGATCAAGCACAAGACTTCCACCCCCTATCATCCTCAAGCAAATGGTCAGGTGGAAGTCACTAATCGAGCATTGGAAGGGATTTTGACCAAGGTTGTGAGCAGCAGCAGAAAGGATTGGGTAGATCACCTGGTTGAGGCCACTTGGGCCTACAATACCACTTGGAAGACCACAACCAGTTTCACACCTTATGAGCTGGTCTATGGGAAGAAAGCTTTGTTGTCCATAGAGTTCGAGTACAATACATTGAGGGTGGCAGCTCAACTGGACCTAGATCTCAGCCATGCTCAACGTGAGAGATTATTGCAGCTGAATGGGTTAGACGAATAAAGAATGTAGGCCCTCCTCCACTCAGAAGTAGTTCAACTCCAGAGGAAGATATGGCATGACCGACACCTTAATGAGAAGCAATTCCAGCTAGGAGATTGGGCGCTGCTGTATGACTCAAGATACAAGGATTTCAAAGGGAAGCTGAGGACAAGATGGTTAGGACCATATACAGTGGAGAAATGTAATGACAATGGTTCAGTCCTTATTAGGACCATTGATGAAGAGGCCATTCCCATGCTTGTCAATGGACATCGACTGAAAATCTACAAGAAACCGCTCTCGAGGCAGGAATTCATTGAAACTGTGGAAAAATCAGTGCTGTTAATAGAGCAGGGTTCTACCTCTGTTCTGGCCACCCCTTGATCATCAAAAAAAAAAGGAGAATAAAAGGATCCTTGGGCAAAAACCTCTTTGAGGCGGCCAGGGCAGGCAGTGAGGGTGAAAACCTCATGGAGGCGCCCCTGCTGTCTCTCGAAAAATAAAGAAATGGAATAAAAAAGATCCTTGGGTGAAAACCTCTTTGAGGCGCCTAGGGCAGATAGTGGGGGTGAAAACCTCATAGAGGCGCCCCTGCTGTCTCTCAAAAAAAAAAAGAAGAAAAAAGGAAAAAACAAGGAGAAAAAGAAAGAAAAAAAGAAGAAGAAAAAACAAGTTTGATCTTTGAAATTATTGCAGGTTGCAGGGATATAATGCAGATAAAGAGGGTCGTGCAAACCAAGGACAGGGTTCCATCCCAAGCTACCAGGCATCCTCACCGACACTCCATCCATGGCCACACACTTTTTCCGGGATTTGGACACATTCGGGTCAAGATTCAACCTCCTACAGGAAGTTTCACGACTTTCTATAGGAAGTTATGCATTTCTATAGGAAACATCTTGTAGAACCTTTGGACGAGCCAAAATCGATTCTGGAGGAGGATTTAAGACTTTAAGTTTGTTGGTGAGGCCTGCAGCCACCCCTTGGTCCCATCCATCACCTGTTTCCTCTCTTTCCACTGCCATTTCCAACATTTGGTCATGTACCCCTGCACAGTCATGTAAAAAAGTCATGTTTTCCTCAGATCACCATTTTTTTCCAGGGGACAAATCAAATACATGAAGGCCCACATACTATACCTGTCAAAAGCTCCAAGAGGACCCTTCACCCGTGACTGTAGCCGTGCCTGTTTCAGCATGCATCCCAAGAGGATAAGCAGCTACAGGATGTCCTACAGGAATCCTGTAGCAGCTGATCCGCCTGGAATACACACTATGGAGTCAGGAGTAGTTGAAATCAGCACATAAGGCATGCTACTAACTCCATGGAAATATGAACATCTTCTCCACAGCTGAGAGCAGGCGGGGCCGTGCATGCAACGATTCACCACCATAGGACCGGTTCTCGAAAGCCTTGCATCTGGCATTAGCAAATGGACAAGAGAATTACCACGCCTGTGCATGAAGTAGCAGTGAGCAAAACCATTGCTTCACGTCCAAAAACCTGCGAAACATGTCCGCGGTCACCCCCAGGTAAGTGCCTAACCTTATTTCGTCAAATTAACATGAATGATACTATGAAACTTGCATGACTGTGAATGTGCGGATTGAACAAATGCAATGGTCAGTCAACTGGCCATCCAGAGCCAGTTGAACTGTCTCGTGGGATCCGAACGAGCATGGTTATGTTCGATTCTGCCAGAAAGACGTGGAGCCGACACGTGGGAAGTGTCCAGTCAGGGAAATCAGCAGATTTGCAGTGAAATCGGCGGACTAACAAGGATGATGGCGGGTAATGGCGGAGATAGATATTGGTGGTCAGAAACACGCTGAGGAATGATGGCTGTGATGTTGTCTAACGGCTCGGCCTGGACACCTCACCCCCCGCGCCATGAATTACACCGTATTTCAAAATCATTTAGCCAGAGCATGCACCTCAACCACTGTCATTTACACCACAACTGGTTTTCAGCACCGTGAGCGTCCTCCTCTGCAGTTCGTTAGCTCGAATTTCTCGGCCCAGTACAAACTATTCCCGTGTCCCAGAATTGCTCCGTAGTACTATGACGTCCTCCAGAAGCAACATAAGTTCTCTATAGGAAGTAGAGTGAAAGCTACCGGAGCAGAGAAACCCGTGGCTGTGCATTAGAATTGGAAATGTCGAGGAGAGGTAGGCTCAAACATGCCATCCCCATGCTTAATTTTCGAAAGGTTGTGAATTAGCTTGTTTGAAGGGGGGAAAATTGAAACCAGTTTTCCTGTGGTCAAGAACGGTGGTTTGCTTATAGTACACAGAATTTCTTTTGAATGGTGTTGCATCGTACTCACCTCCATGATTCCTGTTAACAAACTCTCCCCATTATTATGACAAACCGCTGTAAGGCTCACCTGTGCACTTATCAATTTTTTTTTTTGTGTGACTGTTATATGATTGGTATTAAAATTTGCTCTGCACTCTATCTGTGAGAGCTTCATTCCTTTTGACAAGTCGAAGTCTTGGGCGGCGACAGTATTTTAACAAGAGAATTGGTGAAAGGGGGAGATACAAACAGTAGAGAAACCCTAACCTGAGAACCAAGGGGGAAAACCACATCCGAATTTCCATTCTAACCAGAGCTCAAGTCGAAAACAGGGTATCTTCACCATGCCTGGAGGGTTTATCAGAAAGGAACCCTCAGATTCCAAGAAATTGAGAGAAACTCCTGAGGTGGTAGACCTGTTTACCCATGCAAAGTGGATGACCTTCTGTGATAAAATCCAAGGTCACGATGATGAAATAACAGAGGAGTTCCTAAGGTCCCTGCAGCCCAAATCAAAAACATTGGCAACTGTAAATTTCAGGGGATTGACCTTGAAACTCACCCCACAACTCATTAGCCGGGTCACTGAATTTCCATTGGGGATGCCCTGGGATAAAGAGGAAAGGAAATTGGGCCAAAAAGCTAAAAAGGAATTCTTCCTACCAGAAGAACAGTTTTCAGAGGATAAAAATGGGGTCCGGAGAGCTAGCTTACAGCCATTTTGGAGTGAGGTCAGCCTTAAAATTATGAAATATATTACCTATGAGTGGCGATTTAGTATTGTGTATGGGTATCACTTCTGCTTGTTAATTGAGCTTAGGCATAAGATGGATTTGCCCTCAGAACAAAAATTGAGCATCCCATACTTCCTCCTATAGTCATTGATTGAGTGTGGCACGAAACTGAAGAAGGGGACACCAGACCAGCTGGCTCATCATGGGCTTATCAAGCTCCTCGTAGAAGATTCCCTCCATACTTATACTGTCCCTATCTCCTAGGATATTTTCCGTAATATGACCAAGAATGATGGTATCCGGACCCTGGCAGAAGAACTCACTTCATCCAGTAGTGAGGAGAAGGAACATATTGAGGCAGAGAAGAAACCTAAAGGTAAGGAAGCTAAGGGTAAGAAAACCCAAGACAGGCCATCACAGGAAAAGCCACAAGAACAACAAAAGAAAAAGCAAGAAAAAGGACAAGCTGTTGAGGCCAAAGCTGGGAGTAAAATGAAAACACCAACGCCAAGGGAGAAACGGTTTCAAACTTGGGTAGAGAAGACTGAAAGGACGCAAACAACACCCAAGGCAACCACTGCATAAGTCAAGGAGAAGGAACCCTCAGCTAAGCAAGCCAAATTAGGGAAAACTGGTTCTATAGGAAGCCAAGAGGCCATTTCTACAGGAAGTCAGAAAACTGCTTCTACAAGAAGCCAGAAAACGGCCACTACAGGACTTTCCACAGGAAGTCCAGGGAAAGGGAAACAGAAGGAGAAATCGGCCGAGATTTTAGCTAGGGAGGCAGCAGCGGTGATGGCCACCCTAAGCACATCTCCCAAGCCGAAGGAAAATAGAAAGAGGGAGCCTCCCCTGTACTTTAAGGCAAGAAGAAGTGTAAGAAATAAAACCGGCATACCCCAACCTCCATCCAAAGAACCAACCACCATTGTAGACACCCCTACCACACCAAAGGAGAGGTCCCCCTCCAAGGCATCCATCACTTATGAGTGGGGAAGCCCGAAGACATCCACTTGGAGGGAGAGAATGGAAAGGTTGGACACAAAAACCTCTCTACAGGATGCTGAAACTATTCTACAGGAAACATTGGCTAGACTGAAGGAGACTGAAGAAATGGAGGGTGATGCAGCCAAATCACCATAGAAGGAAGAAGAGGTCAAGCACATTATGGAACCTAGCCCCCAACCCAGCTTGGGCTCCTATTATAACTTCTTGGAGGCCAGAAAGATCATTCCTCAGAAATTCACAGTGCCACTCTTCCTTGCACTAGAGGAAGAGAGGGTGAGGACCCACACTTGGATGAAAATCGTTAAGTCCAAGGGAGTAGCAGATATAGGTCCTCTGGAGGAGCAGCTCAAAGAGCCCAGAAGAGAATTGGCTATGGTGCGACATGCGGAGAGCATCCAGCGGGTCAGGCTACAGGAAGAAAATGAGAAGCTCAAACAACAGCTACAGTCACAGGGACAGAGGCAGGAAGACAGGCCTCACATCTTGGGGGAACAAGAGCAGGAGGAGGGGCCCACAACAAACACAGATAGCCCTTATGAACAACAAAGGAAGGAAGGGACACAGACTGAAATTGAGGCACTGAACCAGCAACTCGAGGAACAAGAACTACAGATACATTCTCTAAAAGAGCAGCTGCAAGAAAAGGAGGCCCAACTGGCCTACATGGCCAGCGGGGCAATGGAAGCTCCGCAGTGCAGGTAGCCTGCCAAATCCTATGCCCTTTACCTCAAGGACCAATGGTTACAGTTTCAAATCAGTACCTTGGCTCAAAGGGGAATCATCCCTTTCCAAAATTAGCATCAGTTTGCAGCTTTATGTGGCAGCAGTTCATTTGAGGATAGGGCCAAATTGGCAGAGTTCTACTTGCACAACTTTGCCCTTCCAGACATGAACGCATGGGATCCTAACATGGTGATAGGGGATATCTAGCTTATGGCCATGGCCTCTTGGATGAGCCATGAGGAGAAGAGAGCAGCAGAAGTCCGCAGTATCATAGGCAGAGAGCTCAGTGAGCCTCTCATGATCAGAGCAGAGCCAGATGACCCATCAGCAGTGATAAGCGCCCACCAGCACTTGGCCAACAGTCCTCAGGATCTACTGGAATACATTGAGCAATAGGCTCAAGCCATTGCCCATTTTGAAGACATGGAGAGACTGTTGGGAGAAAACTGTATGCATGCCTGCACAAGGCAGTGGAACACACTGCCTCACAGCCTGAAGATAAGGGAATACCATTCTCCCACTAGGATGAGGGAGGCCTTGGCAAGGGTACCTCTCTACAAAAATTTGATGCAGGACTTGCAGGCCAATTGGATTGGCTTGAAATTCAATCCTCCTTTACTTCTGGGATTGCTAGAAGGAGTAAAGGAAGAGGAGGAAGGTAGGAAATGAGAAGAAGTGGAGAGGAAGGCAGGATTCCATGACTGGGAAGAGGATATCACAACAGAGGCTTGGGACGTGAGGGAGGCGATCAAAGCCATAAAGAATGATGAGCTGGACTAGTTGCTCAGAGGATGAGCAATCAATTCAGTAGGGGGTGATGATGAGCCCCCAAATTGGGTAACCTATTGGGCTGATTTTGCCTAATTATCCTTGTTCAATCCTCCATTTTTCATAGATTATGCATGTTTTCCTAGTATGTTTATGTTATTTGAACGAATAAGGGTAGTCACTCTACCTAGGAGACTAATACGTGGTGATTTCAGGATTTTTGGACAAAATATGGAGCAAAACCAAGCAATCATGGGTCAGCTGACAGCCAAGCTTGAGGTGAGGATTCTTAGGGAGGTTGTCTCTAGCATTAAATGGCCTTCCTCAAAATCTCCACCCTCAACACCAAGCTCCACAGGCCACCAAACCGAGTTTGAAAGGTAGCCAAGCAGATTTTGGAGGAGTAACTGTTCACTAGCAGTTGGGACAGCCGAGTCCCTTGAATCTAGGAGGGCTGCTAGCACCCTCGTATTGTACAAATAGGAAGGCCTCAACCTTTGTACTTTACTTTTGGAACCATTGTTATTTTTGCACTATAGTGCTGCCATTTTGCTCAGCCTGTTTTAATGCAACTACTACTGTACAACTTTCTTATGATGGTTATTTTTGAATAATGATAAGCAACTCTACTTGGTATCAGATCTGAGCCTTTTATAGGAGCCTGCAGCTCTTGGGGTTGGGCCCAACCCGAGTGCTAAGGCCTCCTCTATGTATTGCTAGTTGTTCTTTATGCATTTGTAAAAACATTTCTGTTAAGTAGGTTAAAGTTTGCTGATTAAATAGGTCACTGTAAATGGTTAGATAGACTTTTGAATGCTCAGATTTTGTTGAATTGTTAAGAGGAAAAAGCTTCAATAAAAGGGCCATCAAACATCTCTAGTTTCACCTCTCCTTCAGTAGGATCTGGAGCTGGGATCAGGATAACTTTGCTGCCCACAAAAACACTAATTTTGCCATGCCATGCCATGCAATCACTAGTGTTTGATCTTCATGTGTAGAAGTTGGTTGCAATCTCAAAATTTCATTTGCTTAGCTCCATGAGTTAAAATACATGGTTTCATTGCAGGTCACACTTTTGTTCATTCTATTCATTGGCAGCTATCAAATTTAGGTCATCATAATTAGGATTTTGAATTTACAGGTCTTCATTGGATTAGTTGAGAAAAAGCGCCTTGCAGATTACCTGTACCACTCCTTCATCTGTTCATTCGCCATCAGCACCATCCATTCCACCCTCTGCTTAGAGTCCTTGCCTCTTTTTCACCATTTGCTCCCATAACCCTAGTTTTGTGTGTAACATTGCTTTAGTCTTCTTTGAGCCAAATACCGCCATCCACACCTGTCCACAACTCCATCCACCGAGTTCTAGACCATCTCCAACCCTCACCCTACCTCCACACTCACTCCTTCACCTTTCCCTCTCCATTCATCCACCAAAAACCTCATCTCTAAACATCCTATAGAAAATTCCAAACATCCTGTAGAAAATCACAGACATCCTATAGAACCCCTGTAGACTTCCTGTAGAGGCTCATGAATGAGGTTTCTCGACAACCTAACTCGGTGAAACTCTATGGAAGGGTGTTAGGGACCCCTTAGGCCCTCTCTGAACCTTCTTGATCTTTCCCAAGCATTTCTTCTTGCATATCCACCTCTGCACAACCCAAAACAGTCAAATCATATGCATAATAACTCTGGCAACTTATTCAAAAATACAAGAAGATGTTTCTTTCAGATGTCACTGTAGAAGTAGCTTAGGTACATGTATTTACCTTCCTAGAAGTCAATGGCATTTCCTTCAGTAGTTTGCATCCTCTTCTTGGCATTAGTAGAGTTAGCTGGTATAATTAGGGTTTGCGCTTTCTTTTAGCTTTTCACTGTCTTTCTGCAAGTAGATCAGCCTTCTTTAAAGTAGCTTTCATCCATCAGTTAAAAAGCTTCTTCTCAAATCCCATAGAAGTTGGCTTGAGCCCCTAGCGGACTTGTGCCAGCTGACGAAGTGACAACTGCGGCAAGAGCTAGTACTTGTGCATACAACACCATCGCTTCCAAGTTTGTTACGAACTACCGGGTTGATAAAAGTAAAGAAGGGAGTCCCAGGAGTTGTAGCATTATTGCTGCAATACTGGAGCTCACCACCATTAAAAATGGGAAATTATCGTACCTCAGTACTAATCCAATTGATATGATGAACTGTGGCACCATGCCTGATGTTGATCTCATGTCCACCCTATTTTTAGTCATCCCATGCAGCCTCAAATCCTAATTTAGAGCTTTGAACACTCCTCTAGTTGATCAATCCTCCTATTGTGGGATTAATATAATCTTCCCTTCTCCCGATTATCAACCTGTATACTTAGTCTAGCAACTTAGGCTCTTCTCTATCATCTACTAGCTTTTTGAACCTTGAACCTTGATATGGATCCAAAGGTTGGATTACTCTAACTCCCTCCACTTCAAAGGTTATAATATCCTTCTTCAGATCAATAATTGTGTAGTTTTAAAAGGCCCAATCTATTCCTAGCAATGCTAGATAGGGATCTGTATATCCCAAAAATATCTATTACTTCAAATTCAACATAGGTTTTTACGCCTGTTATTTCAACCTCTACATCCTCTGTATGTCCCATAAGAAGGATATAATAATGGTTCGCCATGAAAAATTGTATTGGGGAGAATGCTAGCTTAGGGCTTGCTAAGCCTTCCCATGTTTTCCTCCATATGATATGTTGAGATTGCAACAAGATGATGGAGCTTAGTGAAAAGAGTCGCCTTCACTAAGTGGGCCCGCAGGCTATTTTTAGACTATGTCTATTTTTAGACATATGGATCATGTCTATGTTTATGGATGATTGATCAAGTTGGGAAAATAGATGGACTTCTATTTTTGATGAAAGTGTGAGTGATCAAGTCTATTTTTAGACTGGCTGTCAAAAATAGAAAAGTCAAATATTATTATCTCACAATAATATTTGGACTATAAACTTAATCTTATTCTCTTGGAGCACTTCAGTTTGAGCTACGGAAGTGGCACATGCAGCTGTCAGAAGGAAATTCGTTTTTCTTATGAGTCAGTTGAGTTGTTGCATGCATGACTTCAGTTAGAACTCAAGTGAGTTGAGTTTAGTGGACTGGAGGTACAGTTGATGGAGTTGTGTTCAGTTTAACTTAGTTAAACTGGTTGTAGTTAGTCTAACTGCAGATAGACTAATGATGAGTTGTTAAACTAATTATTAACTCATAATACAACTAAATAATACATCAGTTAACTCAGTTGCATGTCAGTGCATGTTCAGTTCAACAGGGACAGGTGGTAGAGAATCAGATTGCTATCAGTTGTGACTATAGTTGTGCACCAGATCTTGCACAATCAAAGGATTGAGTATGCCAATGAGTTTGCTCACGTATTTGGCCCGCATTTTAGCCTTTGCTCACGTCCACAAAGAGTGAGTGACTATTTTGTAGGTGAAAATCGAGTTTGGGAAGCAATTCTCATCAGTTCTTGAGCAGGTATTGAGCAGTGGAGGCAGGCAAGCAGTGGAAGAGATTTGGAGATCAGATCTGAGCTGTATTGTGTGTAACAGAGGTGGAGATACTTGTGAGAAGTATTATGCTGTGTAATGTTACATGACTCAATCATTAATATATAGATAGTGTGGGGTTTTTAGCGAGATGCTTTCCCCGTGATACAAACTGTGTTAATGTGTGAATGCTCTTGATGTTTTATTGTTATTGATGCTGCTATATTCTTGATCAACGTAGAGGAGCTTATGTATTGTGTATGTTTTCCGCATTAGTACATGATCAGGATAATCTCCATTGAATATGTGTTAAATTATTCAAAATTTCTACATGGTATCAGAGCTAGATAATTGTAGAAAAAGTTTCTACATGGTATCGGAGCAGCTTGATTTGTAGAAGAGATTTTTACAGGATATCAAGAGAGGGTTGATCGGAAGCAGTTGAGTTGGTTGCTGGTGGAAAATCGAATTTGCAGTAGTGTTGTTGAAATGTCTTTCAACGGATTGCAAATGTTATTCCAAAGAAAGAGCGACCTGGCGCTCAAGGATAAACTCAGTAACAATAAAGGTGAGAATGGATCTTCATCAAAGGTATCTGATGAAGAGAATTGTGCTTTGGCTGCCAAAGCAAAGAAAGGGAAGAGCAAGAAGGCTTCTCATTCTGGTGCGAAAGGCAAGAAGCAGGATATGTCCAAAGTGAAGTGTTTTCACTGTCACCAGCATGGACACTATGCCACAAATTGTCCACAGAAGAAGAAGAACAAGCAAGCTGCTGGATCTGCAGGGGGAGAGGCTTTAGCTTCTCAGTTTGAGCTTGATTTTTCATTGATCGCATGCTTGGTTTCAAGTGTGATGGGATCAATGTGGTTCCTGGATAGTGGTGCGTCTTTTCACATGACGGGAGATAGAGATTTGTTCTCTGATCTGGAGGACAAAGATCTTGGAGTGCACATCGAGATGGGCGATGATGGTAGATACAGTGCGACCGGTATCGGTACCATTTCCTTTGAGAGGGAGTCTGGTAAACCCTTTGTATTGAAGGAAGTCATGCATGTTCCAGGATTGAAGAAGAATCTCATCTCAGTGGCGATGTTAGAAGACAAGGGGTATGATGTTGTTTTCAGCGAGGGAAAGGCCTTCCTGCGCAGCAAGACAACTGGTGAGACCCGGAAGATAGGGGTTCGAGTGAGGAACCTTTATCAGTTGCATGTAGATGGATGCGTAGCAATGGCAGGCAAGGCAGAAGGATTGGTGAGCCGGGATGATGGCGAGTTGTGGCACAGGAGATTGGGTCACCTTCACCATGGAGCCTTGAAGATACTGCAGCAGATCACTACAGGGCTTCCTAAAGGCACACTTGCGTAGTCAGATCAGTGCAAGGGGTGTACTTTGGGGAAGTTTGTGAAAGCCACCTTTCACGAGAAGGATAGTCGCGCCACGACGATCCTTGAGAGAATCCACACAGACGTGTGTGGACCTTTCTCAGTTGCTTCGACAGCAAAACACAGGTATTATGTGATTTTTGTTGATGATTTCTCTCGTAAGTGCTGGATCTTCTTCATGCAGAAGAAGAGCGAGACATATTCAAAGTTTTGTGAATTCAAAGCACTGGTCGAGAAGGAGTCGGGGAAGAAGGTGAAGGCTCTTAGGAGCGATAATGGTGGTGAATACATCTCGGACGAGTTCAAGGATTTCTGCAAGGCAGAAGGGATTCGTAGAGAGCTCATAGCTCCCCATAACCCACGGTAGAACGTGGTAGCTGAGCGGAAGAACAGAACGATTGTGGGTGCTGCACGGGCAATGTTGCATGATCAGGGCCTACCCCTTCACTTGTGGGCGGAAGCATGCAATACAGCAGTTTATGTGCAGAACCGTTGTCCTCATAGGATACTTGGCATGAGTACACCCGAGGAGGCTTATTCTGGTAAGAAGCCTGATCTTTCTCATTTGAGGATTTGTGCTAACGTTTACATGCATGTGACGAAGGATGCCAGAAAGAAGTTGGAACCGACTGCAGAGGTTGGGATATTTGTGGGGTACACTGATACGCCCCACAACTATCGTGTGTATTTGCCAGATAGTGGTAAAACTGTTGTGCGACGGGATATAAAATTTCAGGAGGAGAAAGCCATGAAGTGTTCGCTTGAGAGGGAGCTACACTTGCATGCAGATGAGGAGCTATTAGTTCCTAAGGATGAGCTTCAGGACGTGGATCAGCCACAGGACGAGGTTCATGGAGTGGAAGAGACCACTCATGCAGCGCCAACCATCAGAGGGCGAAAGCGCTTGACAGAAGCTGAGCGACTGGCTCAAGATGCAGAGAAAGTTGTAGGACCACCTACAGCCCAACGCAGGCAGAGACAGTCACCTGATCGGTACACTGGATACATGGCTCTTATGAGCAAGTGTGTTGTGACTGAGCCATCCTCTTTCGAGGAAGCTGTGGAGGATCCCGCATGGGTAGACGCCATGGTGGAAGAGTATGATTCTATTGTCAGAAACAGTGCATGGGAGATTGTTCCTAGACCGGAAGGGAAATCAGTGGTGGGTTCGAGATGGATCTACAAAGTTAAGCAGGCAGCTGACGGGAGTGTGGAGAAGTACAAGGCAAGATTTGTTGCCCGAGGCTTTTCACAGATTGAGGGGATCGATTATGAGGAGACCTTTGCACCTGTCGCAAGGTATTCTTCCATACGGACGATTCTTGCTCTCTCAGCGCAGATGGGATGGCACATTCATCAGATGGATGTGAAGACTGCGTTCCTCAACAGAGTCATTGAGGAGGAGGTGTACATTGAGCAACCCGAAGGCTTTGAAGTCTTCAGCAGCGAGTTGCATGTGTGCAGGCTCAAGAGAGCGCTGTATGGGTTGAAGCAAGCACCACGTGCTTGGTACACACGGATATACAGCTATTTCACAGGACTTGGATTCTCCAAGAGCGAGGCGGATCCGAACCTATACCAGATTGTGGTGGAGGGTAAGTTGCTTATCATTGTACTGTATGTTGATGATTTGATTCTAACGGGTGATGAGCTGTTGATACTGTCATGCAAGAAGGATCTTGCTACAGAGTTTGAGATGAAGGATTTGGGCCTCCTTCACTATTTCCTAGGATTGGAAATATGGCAGCGCAGTGGTGGACTGTTTGTTTCTCAGGGCAAGTATGCTCGGGAGATACTGGAGAAGTTCAACATGCATGGCTGCAAGCCTGTTGATACTCCTCTTCCTGGAGGTTGGAGGAAGGAGGATGCCACTTCGGGAGAAGAAGTGGATGCCACTGTTTATCGACAGTTGGTGGGGTCGCTGATGTATTTGGTCAATACACGACCTGATATATGCTATGTAGTTAACCAGCTTTCACAAGCTATGGTTAAGCCTACCAAGCTCTTCTGGAAGGCGGGCAAGCATGTATTGCGCTACTTGAGAGGCACATCGGGATATGGTTTGTGGTACAGACAGGAGGATGAGGTGAAGCTATGTGGCTTCACGGATGCAGATTGGGCAGGGAGCCCAACAGACAGAAAGAGCACATCAGGAGGGGTCTTCAGTATCAGATCGACAGCAGTTTCTTGGTACAGCAGGAAGCAGAGATCTGTGGCACTCAGTTCAGCGGAGGCCGAGTATATGGCAGCAAGTTTAGCTGCATGCGAGGCTATATGGATGAGGAAGATCCTGGTTGGTTTGTTCGGTTCTCATTTGGATCCTACTGTGATTTACTGTGATAACCAGAGTTGCATTAAACTCTCGGCTAATCCTGTATTTCATGATAGATCTAAACATATTGACATCTGGTACCATCATATCAGAGATTGTGTGCAGCAGAGGATCATGTTACTTTCGTACATTCCAACGGAGGATCAGGATGCTGATATTCTGACGAAGGCTCTCACCAGGAGAAAATTCGAGTACCACCGAGGCAGGATAGGGGTTGCTGATAATCCATATCTTGTCGAGAGGGAGTGTTGAGATTGCAACAAGATGATGGAGCTTAGTGAAAAGAGTCGCCTTCACTAAGTGGGCCCGCAGGCTATTTTTAGACTATGTCTATTTTTAGACATATGGATCATGTCTATGTTTATGGATGATTGATCAAGTTGGGAAAATAGATGGACTTCTATTTTTGATGAAAGTGTGAGTGATCACAGTGTGAGTGATCAAGTCTATTTTTAGACTGGCTGTCAAAAATAGAAAAGTCAAATATTATTATCTCACAATAATATTTGGACTATAAACTTAATCTTATTCTCTTGGAGCACTTCAGTTTGAGCTACAGAAGTGGCACATGCAGCTGTCAGAAGGAAATTCGTTTTTCTTATGAGTCATTTGAGTTGTTGCATGCATGACTTCAGTTAGAACTCAAGTGAGTTGAGTTTAGTGGACTGGAGGTACAGTTGATGGAGTTGTGTTCAGTTTAACTTAGTTAAACTGGTTGTAGTTAGTATAACTGCAGATAGACTAATGATGAGTTGTTAAACTAATTATTAACTCATAATACAACTAAAGAATACATCAGTTAACTCAGTTGCATGTCAGTGCATGTTTAGTTCAACAGGGACAGGTGGTAGAGAATCAGATTGCTATCAGTTGTGACTATAGTTGTGCACCAGATCTTGCACAATCAAAGGATTGAGTATGCCAATGAGTTTGCTCACGTATTTGGCCTGCATTTTAGCCTTTTCTCACGTCCACAAAGAGTGAGTGACTATTTTGCAGGTGAAAATCGAGTTTGGGAAGCAATTCTCATCAGTTCTTGAGCAGGTATTGAGCAGTGGAGGCAGGCAAGCAGTGGAAGAGATTTGGAGATCAGATCTGAGCTGTATTGTGTGTAACAGAGGTGGAGATACTTGTGAGAAGTATTATGCTGTGTAATGTTACATGACTCAATCATTAATATACAGATAGTGTGGGGTTTTTAGCGAGATGCTTTCCCCGTGATACAAACTGTGTTAATGTGTGAATGCTCTTGATGTTTTATTGTTATTGATGCTGCTATATTCTTGATCAACGTAGAGGAGCTTATGTATTGTGTAAGTTTTCCGCATTAGTACATGATCAGGATAATCTCCATTGAATATGTGTTAAATTATTCAAAATTTCTACAGGATATTCACATCTAAGCCCAAGTCTAGCAATGTATCTTTAATTTAGAAGCCTGCAATCTGTGCATCAATCCGAAGCTCCCTCCCTGTTCTCTTGTTGTTCCCGTGTACCTGTCTAGAGTTTCTTTAAAGTAGATTGGAAAAAATAACTTCTCCCCTGGCCACCATCTTTGACAACAACTTTAAGATTTCCCCACAACTGTCTAAGCATTTTCTCATCGTTCACAATCTGTAGGAACAACTTGAACCATTCAGATATAGGTTGGGAATTGTTTTGCAAGAGGTTTGGACTCCTTATTTTTGAATGTTTTGATTGTTCTCCTTGGAGGCCAATAGTTGGAGTAAATTTGTTAAAAATCATTGCTACCTCCTTGTAATATCACTTATGTCGGCTATGATCGTATGAGCACTTTGGTGAGGTTGGCTTTATTATTCTTGGTTGTTTTGCGGCACCAAAATCAGCCCCAGTTTTTTTTCCTCCCCAAGTGAATATATTAATATTTGAAAGGAGAGAAGACTATGGTTCCCTTGGTTCAACTTTAATTATATTGTCTCCCCTTTGGCGGTTGCAATCTTCCCATCTGGCAATTAGCTTAAGACAGTCTTTCGTTGCATGTGCATTGACCTTGCACTAAGAGCACCAGGGCCTTTTGGGCAATGGGAAGTCTATTGTGACATGCCCTTCTTGGTCAAAATTGTAACAACAAGTCAAACCTTTGCCTCCTATTCTTCCCCCCCTTGTTCCACCACCTTCTCGTCCTTGAGGAGCTTGATTAATCCTTTAAGCAGAATGGTCTAATCGGTTAGCTAAGGCAACCAATGACTTGCACTGATCAATGTGGTGGGTAGGATATCCATAGAACTTGCATAAAAATTTATCTGGGACATTTGAATAATTCTGTGAAAGTGGACAGAGGCAAGGGAGATGCTCGTAAGTCCTGCAAATTTCATAATACTTGGTTAGGACTGCACTTTACTGATTAGGAAAGGTGTGGAACTGAATGTGGCATTTATATAACACTTGCATACCAACCTGTGAAACTCCAGTGACGGGGAAAGATGTAGAGGGTCCTGTCGGTATAGAGGGAGTGCTCATCCCTCTCATTTGTGGGCACTCCATAACATGATGTCCCTCAATGTGGCATTTGTTATGTAGAAATTTTGAATAATTTAACACATATTCGATAGAGATTATCCTGATCATGTACTATTGCGGAATACATACACAATACATAAGCTCCTCTACGTTGATCATCAATATAGCAGCATCAATAACAATAAAACATCAAGAAAATTCACACATTAACATAATATGTAACCCGGGGAAAGCATCTCGCTAAAAACCCAAACTATTTGTATATTAATGATTGAGAACAGGTAACATTACAAAGTACAATTCTCACAAGCAATCCAGTACCAGCTCCACCTGTTACACACAATACAACTCAGATCTGATCTCCAAATCTATTCCACTGCTTGCCTGCCTCTCCAGCTCAATACCTGCTCAAGAACTAATGAGAATGGTTTACCAAACTCGTATTTCACCTGCAAAGAATCACTCACACTGTGTTGGACGTGAGCACAGGCTACAATTCTTGGTATTGGCCAATTCATTGGCATACTCAATCCCTCTGATTGTGCAAATCCTCATACACAACTATAGTCACAACTGATAGCAATCTGATCCTCTAACACCTGTCCCTGCTGAAATGAACATGCACTGACATGCAACTGAGTTAACTGATGTATTCTATAGTTGCATTATGAGTTAATAACTTTTGAATTAATTAATAACTAATTCACCCAACTCATCTCTAGTCTATTTTCCAGTTAGACTAAATACAACCAATTTAACAAAGCTAAACTGAACACAAATCCATCAACTGCACCTCCAGTCCACTAAACTCAACTCACTTGAGTTCTAACTAAAGTCCTGCATGCAAATACTAGTCATCCCATAGGTAACCACATATTTCCTTATGGGATCTGCATGTACCACATCCGTAGCTCATCCTGAAGTGCTCCAAGAGAATAAGATCAATTTTATAGTCCAAATATTATTATGAGACAATAATATTTGAATTTTCTATTTTTGACAGCCAGTCTAAAAATAGACTTTGATCACTCATACTGTGATCACTCATACTGTGGTCACCCATACTGTGGTCACCCATACTGTGATCACTCATATTGTGATCACCCATACTGTGATCATCCCTGTTGGGATCAAAAAATAGAACTTGCGCCATAATTTGCCTGTGGGCCCACTTAGTGAAGGCGACTCTTTTCACTAAGCTCCATCATCTTGTTGCAATCTCAACACTCCCTCTCAACAAGATATGGAGTATCAGCAACCCCTATCCTGCCTCGGTGGTACTCGAATTTGCTCCTAGTGAGAGCCTTCGTCAGAATATCAGCATCTTGATCCTCCGTTGGAATGTATGAAAGCAACATGATCCTCCGCTGCACACAATCTTTGATATGATGGTACTTGATGTCAATATGCTTAGATCTATAATGAAATACAGGATTAGCCGAGAGTTTAATGTAACTCTGGTTATCACAGTAAATCACAGTAGGATCCAAATGAGCACCGAACAAACCAACCAGGATCTTCCTCATCCATATAGCCTCGCATGCAGCCAAACTTGCTTCCATATACTCGGCCTCTGCTAAACTGAGTGCCACGGATCTATGCTTCCTGCTGTACTAAGAAACTGCTGTCGATCCAATACTGAAGACCCCTCCTGATGTGCTCTTTCTATCCGTTGGGCTCCCTGCCCAATCTGCATCCATGAAGCCACATAGCTTCACCTCATCCCCCTGTATGTACCACAAACCATATCCCGATGTGCCTCTTAAATAACGCGATACATGCTTGCCCGTCTTCCAGAAGAGCTTGGTAGGCTTAACCATAGCTTGTGAAAGCTGGTTAACTGCATAGCATATATCGGGTCGTGTATTGACCAAATACATCAGCGACCCCACCAACTGTCGATAAACAATGGCATCCACTTCTTCTCCCGAAGTGGCATCCTCCTTCCTCCAACCTCCAGGAAGAGGAGTATCAACAGGCTTGCAGCCATGCATGTTGAACTTCTCCAGTATCTCCCGACCATACTTTCCCTAAGAAACAAACAGTCCACCACTGCGCTGCCACATTTCCAATCCTAGGAAATAGTGAAGGAGGCCCAAATCCTTCATCTCAAACTCTGTAGCAAGATCCTTCTTGCATGATAGTATCAACAACTCATCACCCATTAGAATCAAATCATCAACATACAGTACAATGATAAGCAACTTACCCTCCACTACAATCTGGTATAGGTTAGGATCCGCCTTGCTCTTGGAGAATCCAAGTCCTGTGAAATAGTTGTCTATCCGTGTGTACCAAGCACGTGGGCTTGCTTCAACCCATACAATGCTCTCTTGAGCCTGCACACATGCGACTCACTGCTGAAGACCTCAAAGCCTTCGGGTCGCTCAATGTACACCTCCTCCTCAATGACTCCATTGAGGAACTCAGTCTTCACATCCATATGATGAATGTGCCATCCCATCTGCGTTGGGAGAGCAAGAATCGTTTGTATGGAAGAATACCTTGCGATAGGTGCAAAGGGCTCCTCATAATCAATCCCCTCTATCTGTGAAAAGCATCAAGCAACAAATCTTGCCTTGTACTTCTCCACACTCCCGTCAGCTGCCTACTTAACTTTATAGATCCATCTCGAACCCACCACTGATTTCCCTTCCGGTCTAGGAACAATATCCCATGCACTGTTTCTGACAATAGAATCATACTCTTCCACCATGGCGTCTACCCATGCGGGATCCTCCACAGCTTCCTCAAAAGAGGATGGCTCAGTCACAACACACTTGCTCATAAGAGCCATGTATCCAGTGTACCAATCAGGTGACTGTCTCTGCCTGCGTTGGGCTGTAGGTGGTCCTACAACTTTCTCTGCATCTTGAGCCAATCACTCAACTTCTGTCAAGCGCTTTCGCCCTTTGATGGTTGGCGCTGCATGAGTGGTCTCTTCCACTCCATGAACCTCGTCCTGTGGCTGATCCACGTCCTGAAGCTCATCCTTAGGAACTAATAGCTCCTCATCTACATGCAAGTGTAGCTCCCTCTCAAGCGAACACTTCATGGCTTTCTCCTCCTGAAATTTTATATCCCATCGCACGACAGTTTTACCACTGTTTGGCAAATACACACGATAGTTGTGGGGCTTGTCAGTGTACCCCACAAATATCCCAACCTCTGTGGTCGGCTCCAACTTCTTCCTGGCATCCTTCGTCACATGCATGTAAACGTCAGCACCAAAAATCCTCAAATTAGAAAGATCAGGCTTCTTACTAGAATAAGCCTCCTCATGCCAAGTATCCTATGAGGAAAATGGTTCTGCACATAAACTATTGTATTGCATGCTTTCGCCCACAAGTGAAGGGGTAGGCCCTGATCATGCAACATTGCCCGTGCAGCACCCACAATCATTCCGTTCTTCCGCTCAGCTACCCCGTTCTGCTGTGGGTTATGGGGAGCTATGAGCTCTCTTCGAATCCCTTCTGCCTTGCAGAAATCCTTGAACTCATCCGAGATGTATTCACCACCATTATCGCTCCTAAGAGCCTTCACCTTCTTCCTCGACTCCTTCTCGACCAGTGCTTTGAATTCACAGAACTTTGAATATGTCTCGCTCTTCTTCTGCATGAACAAGATCCAACACTTATGAGAGAAATCATCAACAAAAATCACATAATACCTGTGTTTTGCTGTCGAAGCAACTGAGAAAGGTCCACACACGTCTGTGTGAATTCTCTCAAGGATCTTTGTGGTGCGACTATCCTTCTCGTGAAAGGTGGCTTTCACAAACTTCCCCAAAGTACGCCCCTTGCACTGATCTGACTGCGCAAGTGTGCCTTTAGGAAGCCCTGTAGTGATCAGCTGCAGTATCTTCAAGGCTCCATGGTGAAGGTGACCCAATCTCCTGTGCCACAACTCGCCATCATCCCGGCTCACCAATCCTTCTACCTTGCCCACCATTGTTGCGCATCCATCTACATGCAACTGATAAAGGTTCCTCACTCGAACCCCTATCTTCCGGGTCTCACCAGTTGTCTTGTTGCGCAGGAAAGCCTTTCCCTCGCTGAAAACAACATCATACCCCTTGTCTTCTAACATCGCCACTGAGATAAGATTCTTCTTCAATCCTGGAACATGCATGACTTCCTTCAATACGAAGGGTTTACCAGACTCCCTCTCAAAGGAAATGGTACCGATACCGGTCGCACTGTATCTACCATCATCACCCATCTCGATGTCCACTCCAAGATCTTTGTCCTCTAGATCAGAGAACAAATCTCTATCTCCCATCATGTGAAAAGACGCACCACTATCCAAGAACCACACTAATACCATCACACTTGAAACCAAGCATGTGATCAATGAAAAATCAAGCTCAAACTTTGAGGCTAGAGCCTCTCTTGCTGAAGATCCAGCAGCCTGCTTTTTCTTCTTCTTCTGTGGACAATTAGTGGCATAGTGTCCGTGCTGGTGACAGTGAAAACACTTCACCTTGGACATATCCTACTTCTTGCCTTTCACACCAGACTGAGAAGCTTTCTTGCTCTTCCCTTTCTTTTCTTTGGCAGCCAAAGAACAATTCTCTTCATCAGCTCCATTTGACAAAGATCCGTCCCTGGTACTCCGCCTGATCTCCTCCTGCACAAGATCTGACCATAGTCTTTCCCATCCTGGCAATTTCTCCCGACCATTGACAGAGTCCTGATAGGAATGCCAACTCTTCGGAAGACCAAGGAGAGCCAAGCTCACCAAGTCCTCATCATCGACAGTAACCCCCACACTTCCCAGCTCATCTCGACATTGAGTGAACTTCGTGAGATACTTGGGCATACTGTCACCCTTCTCACATTTGATGTTTCTGAGATTATCTTTGCACACCAGCTTCCTCTCATCACTCTTGCTTTGGAATAGATCTATTAAAGCCTTCCACATCAGATATGGAGAAGTCTTTCCATGTAGGCTGGACACAATATGATCCTTCACGCCCTCCAACAAAATCCTTCGACATTTTGCGGTCTTCTTTTGCCAAACTTCCGCCTCAGCAGCATCAGTGGGATTTGGGACATCCGTCTCTATGAACTCCTTCAGCACGTTATCATCTAATACTGCCTCCATCCTATCCTTCCATGCATTTTAGTTTAAGCTTCCCTCAAGAGCATACTCCAATTGCAATCCGTTGAAAGACATTGCTGTGTTGCCACCAAGAAAACACTGCTGCAAATTCGAATTTCCACCAGCTCCAACTCAACTGCCTCAGATCTAAGATTTGTGAGAACATGATATTTCTTGTATAGAGATTGACTGTATGTGCATTCACTGGATATCTCACCTTCCAAAGGAAGGATGAATCCAGAGGCTACCTGGCCCAATTACAAACTCTGCCTGAAGAAATAGAATGTAAACACTTCCTGAATAGTAGATCTGATGATCAACAACTCTGATACCATGTAGAAATTTTGAATAATTTAACACATATTCAACAGAGATTATCCTAATCATGTACTATTGCGGAATACATACACAATACATAAGCCCCTCTACGTTGATCATCAATCTAGCAGCATCAATAACAATAAAACATCAAGAGCATTCACACATTAACACAATATGTAACCCGGGGAAAGCATCTCGCTAAAAAACCCAACTATCTGTATATTAATGATTGAGAACATGTAACATTACAAAGTAAAATGCTTATCACAAGCAATCCAGTACCAGCTCCACCTGTTACACACAATACAGCTCAGATCTGATCTCCAAATCTATTCCACTGCTTGCCTGCCTCTCCAGCTCAATACCTGCTCAAGAACTAATGAGAATGGTTTACCAAACTCGTATTTCACCTGCAAAGAATCACTCACACTGTGTTGGACGTGAGCACATGCTACAATTCTTGGTGTTGGCCAATTCATTGGCATACTCAATCCCTCTGATTGTGCAAATCCTCATACACAACTATAGTCACAACTGATAGCAATCTGATCCTCTGACACCTGTCCCTGCTGAACTGAACATGCACTGACATGCAACTGAGTTAACTGATGTATTCTATAGTTGCATTATTAGTTAATAACTTGTGAATTAATTAATAACTAATTCACCCAACTCATCTCTAGTCTATTTGCCAGTTAGACTAAATACAACCAGTTTAACAAAGTTAAACTGACCACAACTCCATCAACTGCACCTCCAGTCCACTAAACTCAACTCACTTGAGTTCTAACTGAAGTCCTGCATGCAAATATTAGTCATCCCATAGGTAACCACGTATTTCCTTCTGGGATCTGCATGTACCACATCCGTAGCTCATCCTGAAGTGCTCCAAGAGAATAAGATCAAGTTTATAGTCCAAATATTATTATGAGACAACAATATTTGACTTTTCTATTTTTGAAAACCAGTCTAAAAATAGACTTTGATCACTCATACTGTGATCACTCATACTGTGGTCACCCATACTATGGTCACCCATACTGTGATCACTCATACTGTGATCACCCATACTGTGATCATCCCTGTTGGGATCAAAAAATAGAACTTGCGCCATAATTTGCCTGCGGGCCCACTTGGTGAAGGTGACTCTTTTCACTAAGCTCCATCATCTTGTTGCAATCTCAACATGTTACACCATATACGTAGTCACAATGGTCACACAGTGTTGGCTGTGTGTTATATTCTTCCCACGACTAGTTTCATGCATGGGGGTGAATGCCCCCCTTGTTCATTGTGCCATGTGCAACAGGAGGGGTGAAATGCCTCCTATTGGGGGGTTTTAGGGGGGCAGTAACCCTGTTACACAACATTGTCACTGTCCCTGTACTCCCCATTACATGATCCTAGAGGACCTCTAAAGTGAACCCTACATGCTTCCCCTTGATGAAGAAACTCCCATTGTGTCCCTCTTCATGAGCAAAATAATTCCCTTTTGCATCATTTTCCAAATATCTTCTAGTTTTCCCAGATTACAAGACTGAAGCTAATGGCCCATGTTCTCCTCGCACTGATATGCAGGGATTATAATTGTCCCTAGCACTGACCGGAGTGACTGAGACTTGTTCCAGTCACGCCAATCCTCTTTTGGAAAGTTTTTAAAATAAGGAGCCAAAGCTTGTAGCTCTAGAAGCTTCATAATGGAAGTATGGTAAATGGTTGGGACGTATGGAGTCAAGGAGGTCATTTTGGGCTCCTTTACCCTATTAGGATTGAACTAACTTAAGAGATAAGACCTTCTCCCATGAGAAGAGGAACCATCTCCCTTCCATCTATGCTATATAAACCTCCCTTTTTCCCAAGTACAAGCTAGTTTTGGTGTGCTACTTTTGTTGGGCATGGAACCCCCCTAAGGCATGTTTTAGGGTTTAAAGCCGAAGTTTTGACCAAATTTTCTTTTAAAAGCTCCACGAATTTCAGGTGCGGGGCGCGAAAATATGATAGAGTCATAGTGTTGTCCACCTTAGTTTTGTAATGTAATGTCGGCTGGATAGACCCACCCATGGTCCGCAGACCATCGGATTGTATAAGTAGAGAGAGGCTCTAAGTGAAAGAGAAGAACTAATAGAATAGGAGCATGAGAAGGCTAAGTGATTGAGTCAAGTGTAATGTGTGTTTGTGGGTCGCAGAGTAGGAGAAGGCTCTATAGCTGAGTGCACAGAGGCTTAATAGTCCACAGATGAGTGCGTAGGGTGAGTTGAGTCTGTAACCGTGGAAAGAATCAATAAAGAGAAGTTTTGCTATAATTCTATGTATCTTTTCTGGTGTATTGTATGAATGGATGTAAATTACAAGTATACTGTTTATTTAATGCACGAACCTGTATGAAGGTTTTATATTGTTAAGTATAACTTAAAGCACTTAGGTAGGCAAAGATAATTAATTAATATTGGAATATAGGCAAGATCTTGGGTAATAATGTAGAGCGTGATGCACAACCCCTGGGTAGGGCTGTGTGAAGGAAATATATCAGGCTGCAAGGAACGAGAAAGTGTGCAAAGCAATCTACGTGCAGGGACAAACCTGGACCAGTCAAACTCATCAAACATTTCCAGGGTGCGAAAACCTGGTTCTAGCACCCTCCCATACTACTTTGTGTGAGACCTTAGTCAGCGCTCTGTGGACTATTGTCGAAAGGGCCAGTAGTACTGAGATTTGGTGGGCTAATTAACTCTGCACCTGGGTCAGGCCCCAACAAGCCAACAAATGGTTCCATTTCCCCGACATGATGACAAGGTCGTTGCGCTACGTAGTAACAGAGGTAAGAGATATGCCTACATACAACAAGTTAGGTGGAGTGGAGGAGTTCCTAAACAAATTTGAAGGAGAAGTGCTGAAACAAACACGTTTAGGTGCTCTGAAATGGGTACTGTACGCTACACCGCAAGGTGGTGGGTATGCACCAGAAGAGTTTTGAGGATTGGCACGACTGCCAAAGGATAATGCGCCTAAGATTTGGGAAGACTCATATGTGGTTAAAAGACAAGTATGATGGATGAAACGGGCTGCACACCCACTTTTCCAGGTGGGTATAAGCATATGGTGCGAAAATTGCAGGAATGCACACAGTACTCGTGGTAGGAGACATGATCGAGATGTAGGTGCGGGAAAGACAATGGCACAAATGACCCCTCGGGTTGGGACCACGAAGTATGGAAGGACTAGTGTGCAGAAGGATATCCACACAAAAGCCTTTAACAAAATAAGCGAAGCACCGAACAAAGTCCACAATACGAAGCAGACTGGCTGGGACCTGTGTGTACTAGCGGCTCTATGGGCCTATAGGACCACATGCAAGACCTTGATCATGTAGGAACCTCCAAAGCTAAAATATGAAGCAAATGTTGTAATCCCCATGGAACATGAAAATCCTAGTCCGCGCAATGTAGCATTAGTAGATACGATGGTTCGTGGAGCCTGGAAAGAAGGGATCACACAGCCACAAGAAGCAGAACACATGGGACTTGAGGAAGAAATTCAACAAGGAAATTTTAGGCTCCAAGAACTTAAAAAAAAAGGGTGTGATTAAGGAGGAAAAGTGCTTTGGTAGAAGCGGAAGTCAAGAAGTTGGAAGACGAGATAAGGGATGATTTTCTCGATAAGAAGACCACGGTGATAAAACAGGGTGTGCACGATCATGTTGACAAGTTTGAGGATTATCGCCACGAATTGATCAGTTTGATGCCTTGGCTTGGACAACATATTACGAAGAAAATTAACCAGGGTGATGCGTTGTAGAGGATAAGGTACGTGATGCCACCAGTAATGGTAAAAGGTATGTGTTTCCCAGGAGAATGCTGTATGACTAGAGGAAACCGTACAGAGGTGACGCAACCACCTGAATAGCCGAGGGAGGAATAGTCTTAGCACTCTAAGCAATTGAAAGGAAGCGTGAGACTATAAACTACTCTACTTGGAAGTTGCCTGAGGTTGGAGCCGCGCGTAGAAAAAAAAGTCACAAGATATGCGACCACGCATGGGGGGGTACGCTGCCGCATTGGTTGGCCAGAAAGTGACCATTGAAGTTGCTATTCATGATGGGATGATCGAATTGAGGCCAAATGGAGTGGGCAGCAGGCATTTAAGACACAATTTATGGGAAAGATTTGGAAAAATTTGCCACTAAGGGAGCATTAATAAACCGGATTTGGGGGAACGATCGAATTCAAATTCAAAAAGCGCTATAAAATACAAAGGGCTACCCAACAAACAACTCTTGGTCATTTGAAAATTGAGTGATTGAGCAAAGCCCTTGTTGTTGTGAGCTGAGCATTGATTGAGCCCCTGAGTTCGCGAGTGCCAGATTTCTGGACAAATATGATGGCAATAGTTGAGGACATTATGGAGATAACCAAAATGACCGCCGGAGAGGTCGTGTAGGCCCTAGTAGTGGGAGATGCTCCAGAAGGAGCCAGAATTATGGCAGAAATCCCGAAATCACTGTGCATGCCCAAATCCAAGAAGGACAAGCAAGTGATGGTTCCCGTATGTGTGTCCCTGTAGAACTGCTGCGCACCAAGCTGTCAATGGAGGAGAAGGGGAGAGCCATCATCATAGAGATTGACGAAGAAGAAGAAGACCCGGCAGACCGAATCATTAGCAAAGACGAGGATGAAGGCATGGAGGAGGAAACTTAGCCTACGCACTCCCTGACAAAGTTTCCTGCCTATGTCCCCCTGTGAAAAGGAAAGGCTAAAGTGTCCAAGGACCTGGACGAGACCAAGAACTCGCTCTAGACCCCTCTCCTCCCTAACAACATTATTTTTTAGGGCACGCACCTAGGATGGGTGCTGAGCCTAAAATTTGAAGATTGGGACCTTGCTGATCACGAGAAGTTCTCTCACATTAAGACTAGGAACCTCACGAAGCCTAAGTAGAACACCATGGCAGGAGTGAAAAAATTAGAGCTATGGAAGTGGTTGCACGGAGTGGACAAAGGCTAGGCTACTGAATCTACTATGGGTGCCACAATTCCATCGTGCACCAATAACCATTTCCATCATCCAGCAGCTGCTCTTCCTAATGCATGATGGGTGTTTGTGGCTAGAGGAGCCCATCCCCATCATGACAGACTTGATTCGCCACATTTCCCAGCTTCCATGCAAAGGAGAAGACCCTGTGGTCATATTGGAAGGGAAGAGTAGTGACTTGGTCGTCGCGGAGGCCATGAAGAAAAAGTACAAGATGGAAAAGAGGAAGAGGGGTTACGCCATCTCCAACATCAAGGACAAAGAAATACGCGTGGCGACCCAAATCCTGGCAGGAAAGGTTACGTGTAAGTGCTATGCGGACAAAGTACCCATGCTGGTAGTCGCATTGGCAATGAATCCACGGAGGGGGGCCAGTTTAACTGGTCTGAGTTCCCTTGCAAGGAGTTTTTAGAAAATTTCCATGAATCTCAGGAATAGGGAAAAATGTTCCACTATGCATGGCTTTTGCTGTCCGTAGTGCTCGTGGAAGGGGAGTTACTAGAGGATAGCCAATTCCCCATAATTGACAGGGACCTGCCAGAGGGCACAAAGTATGCTTCGCTCTGGGCCACAAGAGATGCCAAAAGGATCCGCGACAGTAAAATATTCTGGGTTTTCATGGAGATGAACCTAAGAATGGGGATCTATCGCAAGTCATGGTTGTCACCCACTGTCTACATTGGTCTGCAAAGTTTTGCAGAATTCAAAGTAGACATGCATAACATTTACATGAGAACGTATAAGGATCTGACTAAAAAATGGAGGAAGCTACCCTTTGTAGCCACAAACGATGTCATCTTCAATGTCTTGGAGACATGGCCGCCGGAGTGGCGCGCCCCCGACATTGTGGAGGTAGAAAAGTCGGCAACACAGTGGAAGAAAGACAAGGCCAAGCTGCGCATCAAAAAGGGTAGAAAAACGAAGGAAGGAAGCAGAGGCAACAAAAGTGCAGGTGTCACGAGATGCTGCACAGTAGGCAATTGAGCAAGAGAAGGCTATAGCAGTAGTAGCAGTAGCATAGGAGGTAGCCGCGAAGGCGCACAAGGGCCAATCGTCACCTTCACAGGGGCAGGAAGTAGAGGATATAGAAACAGAAAAGGTAGGTGTGGACCCACAACCCACATCAATGCACTTGAAGCGACAACACCCAATAGAGTGGGCAGGCCACGTAAGAAGGTCAAGGCATCAAAGTTGTCTATTGACTCAATCACCCTAACTAAGGGTGATCTGCATGACATTGGTGAGATGGTGCATGATGTCACCTCTAAGGCTCTCCAAGATTTCATGTAGGAGAAACAGATTGTGTTGGGGGCCCTCAGAGCGCAATTGCAGGAATTAAAGGTGCACCCTCCTTAGGTTGGTACCCTTTTGACTAGCCTTGTAGCCGGCTCAATAGCAGTAGACCAGATGTTGCGCACACAGATGATGAATACCATAGTGCTACTGGAAGGGGCACTAGTGACATCAAATGAGGGCGACAGGCCTACAGTAAGCGCACTGAAAGGTCTTGGTCTCAATATGGCTGCACTCCCGCAGGAGACCTTATATATTTTGCAGGATGGAATAACTATAGAGCTATGCGCTAGGGAGAGCCACGCATTACAAGTACTTAGTGAGTATAAAATCAATATGGAACAACTGAGCTTGCAGTGCAATGAAGTAGTATCAAAGAACCAATAGCTGGTATAGGTAATAGACGAAACTTGCCAAAGCATCCCAAAGCTGGCCATCCTAGCAGACATGCTAGTAGAGGCACAGAGCCACAGGTTAGTAGTAGGGGTTCGCGAGGCAAGGGAAGAAATGACAAAGGTTCAGCTAGAGCTGAACCTTCAGATCGCCAAGCTGTGGTTGAAGGTGCAGTCATCCACCCCTTTGTACATTAGAGAACAGTGCACTAGCACTATCACAATGGACTGGACGAGATTGGAGGTGCAGTGCGAGATTGCACAAGTTTGTTGGAAGATTCACTTGAGGTCCTCTCAAAGCTGCAGGAGGACCCAAACATCCAGCGTTTAGAAACAGAGGCGTAAGAACTCCAACAACAATATGACAGTGTCCGAGGAACTGCGCAGATGGTGGTCCTCACTCAAAGGCTTGCATGGATGCAACAAGCTAAGGCGTTGAAAGAGCAGGTGGACACCGCATGACACAAGGAAGTAGTCTTGAAGGCACGCGTTCAGACTTGGATCGACGAGGCCTTCACCATCACAACAGAAATTGAAGGCAAGCTCGCACACATGCCGACGATGCACGTACTGATGCAGAGAAACACTTACAACATAGAGGTCTTAGAAGAACATATTTAGTAGATCCATCAGGCAGCAACTCAATGCACTACTGACCTTACCATAGTTCGAGAACTGCTGAAGGGACTCCGCGCAAAGACTCCACACGAACAGAGTGACTCGAGGGCAAGTCACAATGTTTGTGTTGGGGTCTGTTCGGCATGGAATCCTCCTAAGATATGTTTTGGGGCTTAAAGCCTAAGTTTTGACCAAATTTTGTTGTAAAAGCTTCGCGAATTGCGGGTGCAAGTCATGACAATATGATAGAGTCATAGGGTTTTCCACCCTAGTTTTCTAATGTAATGTCGGCTGGATAGACCTACCCATGGTCCGTAGAATATGGGATTGTATAAGTAGAGCGAAGCTCTAAGTGAAAGAGAAGAACTAATAGAATAGGGGCATGAGAAGGCTAAGTGATTGAGTCAAGTGTAACGTGTGTCTGTGGGTCATAGAGTAGGAAAAGGCTCTGAAGCTGAGTGCACAGAGGCCTAGTAGTTCGCAGCTGAGTGCGTAGACCCCTGAAGCTGAGTGCGCAGGGCGAGTTGAGTCTGTAACCATTGAAAGAATCAACAAATAGAAGTTTTGCTATAATTCTGTGTATCTTTTCTAGTGTATTGCATGAATGAATGTAATTTACAGGTATACTATTTATTTACTGCGCGAACCTACATGAAGGTTTTATGTTGTTAAGTATAACTTAAAGCACTTAGGTAGGTAAAGATAATTAACTAATATTGGAATATAAGCAAGATCTTGGGTAATAATGTAAAGCGTGGTGCACAACCCCTGGGTAGGGCTACGCGAAGGCAGTATATTAGGTCGCGAGGAATGGGAAAGTGTGCGAAGCAATCTGCATGCAGGGACAAACCACAGACCAGTCGAACTCATCAGACATCTCTAGGGTGTGGAAACATGGTTCTAGCACCCCCCCATACTACTTCTGGTGAGACCTTAGTCCGCGCTCTGCAGACTGTTGCTGAAAGGGCCAGTAGTATCGAGATTTGTTTGGCTAATGAACTCTAAACTTGGGTCAGGCCCCAACAAGCGAACAAGTTCTAATTAAGCTCTGGTTGAAGTTTTGATTGTGGAGTAATCAAAAAGTTATTCATAGTTGTAGCTTTCTAGTTGTGTGTGAGGGAGAAGTGTGAATTTGGTTTAGTGTGAAGATTAAAGGGAAGAGCCTTAAAAATACCATTGTTGAGGCCATCATGTTATGTTAACAGAAGTGTGTGAGAACCCGAATTTGTCAGAGGAGAACAACAACATCAAGATAAAGGTTGTAATCTCTTCTTGATTTAATATATATGAAACTATCAATTTATTTCCTATATAATATGTCATCTCACATGTTTATGGCCTAATGTTTCTTGACGTGTTAAGTAGATTGAATACAATTTGTCTATTATCACAGTTGTTGTTTACATGTTTTAGGTGCTTGAAGAAGGAAACATGAGATATATGGAGTGAGGAAACAAGGTCATCACCAAACGAGATAAGCGACTAAGAGGTAGACCCTCTCAATTGGTTCTAACCAAAGGAAAACTTCCATAGAATGTCTTGTTTGTGGCTAGAACCACTCTCAGGCTAGAGGAATTGTTTATATCCACACTTAGAATTTTACTTAACCACAAGGCCCCCTACACAGGGTCTGGGGAAAACCTATAGGAATTTGTTTTTGGGACCCTATATTAGGTGGGTAGACCTACCTATGGTTTTGTGCATGAGTTTTTCTTATGGTTTTGAGGATGATGGTTTTCCTCCCATGGTATTTTGTAGATTCGGTTAAGGGAACTACAATTATGTTCTAATATAGGGTTAATGGATTGGGGTTTATAAATGCTTCAACATGTATATATATGTATTGTAACATTAAAAGGAACATAATAAAAAATCAATCTGGTAGTCGAGGTTTTTGGATCTAGGGGAAATCTCTATGTATTTGTTTTATATTCTCACCATTATTTTTTTTAAGAATTTGTCTGCAGGTAATTTTTGTATAGGTTTAAAACCTACTTTTGGTATTAGATTTGTTTCCGTTTCAAGGGGATGCTTTTACTACTGAGGGGTTTTTCTCGAGCCTGTGGTAGACCCTGTTCAGAGGGAGATCTACAAGATCGATTCTTGCAATGAAAGAAGACGACGATAAGTGGAAAGCTAGAGATCGAGAAATTTAATGGTTAGAGTTTTGAGTTGTGGAAACTCAAGATGGAGGCTTTGTTCATGGATAAATATCAGTGGATCATGGTAGATCTAGGTACTAAACCAATGACAATGTCACATGAAGACTAGGCAAGTTGGATCAGAAAGAAAAGAGCACAATACAATTATGTATCTCAGATTCAGTATTGTTGAATGTATCAGGGGAAGCTATGATGAAGGATTTGTGGGACAAGTTAGGGACTTTGTACCAATCTATGTCTCTGGTGAACAAATTGTTCCTATGGAAAAATATGTATAACCTGATGATGAAGGATAGAGACTCAGTGACAGAATATCTGAACACCTTTAATACTATGGTTAGCCAATTGTTATCTGTTGATATTAAAATTTTAGATGAAGATAGGTGCATCAATTTGTTGTGTTCTCTACCCAATTTGTGGGGTATTCTCATTGTTGCAATAGGTAGCAATACAACTACCTTGAAGTTTGATGAAATAGTCTCATCCTTTCTATTAGAGGAGATGAGATGGAAAATTATGAAGGGCCAGAATGGCGATGCTTTGTTTGTACGACGACGGTCTTAGAACATAAACAAAAATAAGTCCTCGAGTGGGAGATCTAAATCTAGAGGGACATCCAAATCTTTAGGAAAACCTATAAAGATGTTCTGGAAATGTGGAAAGGGAGGGCACTTCAAAAAGGAATGTAGATCTAAATCTCCTAAGAAAATAAAGGGATCTGATGATGCTCCTTCTACAGACATGAAAACTAGCTCAGATGAAGGTGGGGATGTGTACCTGGCTTCTTCTTCAAGTACACATGTAGATCGTGAGGCATGGTTGATTGACTCAGGTGCATCCTTTCACTTCACTCCCCATAAGGAGTTGTTCTACGAGTATGAGAAATATGATGGTGGTGATGTCTTCTTCGGTGATGACAGGAAGGACATAATTGTCATATGCAGAAAAGTCAAGCTGAAGTTGTAAGGTGGAAGGATTAGAACACTTCTGGGTGTTTTGCATATTCCTGCATTGGCCAGAAATCTTATTTTTGTAGACAAGATGGATGATGTAGGTGTAAAGAACGTTTTTGAGAAAGATACCTACAAGATGGTTCGGGAACATTGGTATTGATGCAGGGAGTTTGGATTGGAACTTTCTATAAGATTTTGGGTAGTATTGTTATTGATGGGTGCAACAATTCTGTGGTTCCTGAAAGTGGAGCATAAAATATAGTGGTCTTTGGAAAAATACCATGCTATGGCATGAAAGGCTTGGACATATTGGAAAAAAGGGCCTTCAAATACTTCATGGTAATGGTATGGTAGAAGGTATATCTAATTTGTCTTTGGATTTTTATTTCTATGAACACTGTGTGTATGGGAAGAAAAATTACGTGAGTTTCCCCTATAGTCCTAAGAGGGAAAAAGGGATATTAGAGTTCATGCAAAATGATGTGTTTGGACCTATGTTGGTGCCATTATTGGGTAATTCTTTGTACTATGTATCATTTATAGATGAATTCTTAAGGAATACATGGATATATTTCCTCAGGAAGAAATATGAAGTCTTTGACAAGTTTAAAGAATTTAAGGCTTTGGTGGAAAATAAGATAGAGAAGAAGATAAAGGTGTTGAGGAAATATAATGGTGGAGAGCCCTTCAGGAAGGAATTTGCATAGTTTTGTAAGAAGTGTGGTATAATATGACAAAAGAATGCTCCATACACACCTCAACAAAATGTATTTTCAGAAGGAATGAAGAGGATGTTGATGGAGAAGGAAAGAAGCATGCTCAATGGTGTCAGGTTAGGACAAAAATTTTTGGGCAAAGGCGGTGAAAATTGCATGTTACCTGGTTAATATATAACCTTCATTAGTGTTAGAGGATATGAATCCACATCAGGTATGAACTGGTAATAAACCCTCTCTTTCACATCTGAGGGTATTTGGATGTGATGCATATGTACATGTTCCAAAGGAGAAAATAACCAAGTTGGATAGTAAATATAAAAGGTGCATATTTATTAGGTATAAGGATGGTTTAAAAGGTTATAAGATTTGGAACCCTGAAAAAAGAAAGGTTGTGAATATCCAAGATATGGTGTTTAGAGAGGTGTAAAATGTTATTAAACATGAAGTCCTACCAAAGGAACATGAGAAGAAAGAGTTTGGGTTAAAGGAGGAAGAATCAGACTCTACAATAGAACAAGAATCAAAAGATGAAGAGCCACAAACTATAGTTTTGAGAATATCAATTTGAGAAAGAAGGAAACTAGATGGGTATAGTCCATCTTCTTTCAATTCAAAATTTTCTTTATCTATTACTAATGGTGATCCCAAAACTATCATAGAGGCTGTCGATTCAGAGGGTGGAAAACTCTGGAAAGAAGCCATGGTTGATGAAATGGAATCTTTGGACAAAAATGAGGATTTGGATCTAGTGTAGTTGTTGGCTGGAAGGAAAACCATTGGAAACAAATGGGTGTTTAAGAAGAATATGAATGCAAAAGGCAAGGTGGAGAAATACATAGTTCAACTGGTAGAAAAAGGTTATTCTGAGTTAACGGGAATTGATTTTGGTGATATTTTTTCTCCTGTTGCCAAGGTAGCTTCTATTAGATTATTTTTATCTATTGCTGTTTATTTTGAATTTGAGGTAGAAAAGATGGATGTGAAGACAACATTTATTCATGGGGATCTTGAAGAAGAGATCTACATGAAGCAATCTAAAGGCTTTGCGGTGAAGGGAAAGAAATAAATGGTATACAGGTTAAAAAAGTTTTTGTATGGGTTAATATAGTCATCAAGGATGTGGTATAAGAAATTTGATACATATATACGTGGATGGCTTCACCAAAAGAATAGTGGACCAATGTGTGTATTTTAAATTAATTTGTGATTGTGTTATTTATCTAGTCTTGTATGTGGATTATATGTTGCTGATTGGAAATGACATAAATTATCTAGGATTTGAAGACCCACTTGTCCTCCAAATTTGACATGAAGGATCTTGGTGTTGCAAAATATATTTTGGGCATGTAAATTAAATGAGATCGGGCAAAGAGGAAGCTCTAGTTAAACCAGAGGAAGTATGTTGAGACAATACTACAGAGGTTTAATATGTAGGATAATAAACTAGTGAAGGTTCTTGTTCCTATAGTTGTAAAGTTATTTGTTGAACAATGTACCAAGACATAAGAAGAGGAAGAGGACATGTCCCATGTTCCACACACAAGTGCAGTCGGTAGCTTGATGTATGCAATGGTCTATACTAGACCATACATTTCACATTTAGTGGGATTATTGAGCATGTTCATGTCAAAATAGGGAAGGAGAATTGGACAAGAGTGAAGCGGATTTTTAGGTATTTACGTGGCACTAGTGATTATGGTCTATGATACCAAGGAAGATCAGGATTGGACAGAGTTTTGGATATCTGTGGCCTTTTTTATGTAAACTGGTTTGGAGATTTGGATAAAAGAATATCTACAAGTGGGTAAGTGTTTAACCTATTTGAAGGTACGTTTAGTTGGATGAGAAAGAGACATTTTGTAGTGGCACTTTCAACTACTGAGGAAAATACATGGAAGTCACTCATGCAAGTAAGGAAACAATTTGGTTGCAAATATTGTGTTCAAGTATGGGCTTAGTACAATGAGCTGTAAGGATAGACTGTGACAACCAAAGTGCAATTTTCTTGGCTAAGAACCTTGCTTATCATTCAAAGACAAAGCACATTGATGTTTAGTATCACTTTGTGAGGGATATGGTTGAGAACAAAAAGGTGTTTTTGGTAAATGTGGACATTTCGAAGAATGTTGCAGATTGTTGGCTTGATGGGGCTTGACCCAGGTTCAGTATTAGCTGCACCAACCAAAAAAACCCTAACTGCTAGCCCTTTCGGCAACAACCTGCATAGTGTAGGTTGTGGTCTCACTCGAAGTAGTATTGGGGGATGAAATAACCAGGTTTTTGCATCCAAAGGTCAATGTGATAGGTTCTTGTGGTTACTAGGCCTTACCTCTATCTTCATGAACCCTAATCCTTGTGAAACAAATAATTACAATAAATTCTCTTAAACAGTATCTAGATCTTTGCGAAGGACTTTAATCATTCATAGAATGTATAAATAGTTCTAATCTATTAGTTTTTCACTCCAGATAAGCATTAATTGATATAAATTTCAACCCAGAGCGAAAATACAGAAACTTGCAAAAGTAAGAAATAATACACAGATACACAGGAAATGTCTCAAAACTGTCTTTATTAGGTATAATCATTAAAGTACAGAATTCTTTTCCCTGTGCACTTAGCTACAGGGGCTTGCACACTTAGCTTGTGGACTTACCAAGGTCTCCACACACTCAGCTGCAAGAGCCTTCCCCTTCACCTAAGTATAGAAAACATACCTTTCTTTCCTTAGCTTACTTTCCCTTACAAAGATTTCTATCCCTTAGATTATCCCCTAGACTTGCTATGACTCTTCTATTTATAACTTTTCTTTTACAATACCATGGACCATGGACCATGGGTCTCAAAACCTTCCTATCACCTACCCACCTAAGGGACTAAAGCCCCCTTTGACTCTGACTAGCTTCATGCTTCACTTCCACATTTCGTGGACACTACGCATCTTTACAAAAATAAATTACAAAAATTATTAAAATTTACCCCAGGGACCCCTTCCCAATAGTCCCCCAACAAAATTTGGTGACTCGTCCTTGAGTCACTTAGCTGGAGCTGCAATATTGTCTTGGAGTTCATGAAACTCTATTTTCAGAACCTACAGATCATTTGTGCGCTGCATAGCTGCATCCTGTATGTGGAAATTTCTAAATATTACACATTAGAATTCCCTATTGCATTATCTGGATTATTATCTCCTACTTTCTCTTTCCATTAACAAGTTATTTATTAATATAAATACCGAAATAAACACAAATATAACATTCACACATATACATATTAGTAACTGAAACAAACTAAGACAACAGAAGGGACATTTTTATTTTTGGACAATTTTCCCCGGAAAAATTCAATCCGGGAAAACCGGTGCAATAGATGAGGGTTTTATTATTATGCAGTTTTCTAAATACAACTAGGGTGCTAGAAATGGCTCACCCTGTAGATATTTTCCTTGGAAGAAGTACCTCTCTTCGGAGACAGATATTTTAGCTCATCAGCAACTGGATGATTGGTCCCACAACAACTTTGACGATTCCTTAGCTGGACAACGAACGCTGCTCCAAGATTCTCTCTAGAACTACATCACCCTCCAAGGATTGCATCACTCTCTATGACTATGCATCTACCTATTATCTATTAGTATGCCCCATGGAATCACCACAATGTAGCTCTTTCTACCTATCCTCAACTCTACTAGCCTCTGTGTCTGCTTGCGTCAGCTTCTCAGCCTCTTGCGTCCTCAACATTGGCCCTCCAAGCCTTTGCGTCAACTCTGACTGCCTCTGTGTTAGCCCTGGCTGCCTCTGTGCTACCTCTCTGCCTCTCTTCTATGTATTCTTGGCCTTCTTCCGAACTTCCCCTTGCTCCAAAAAATCACTAACTCGATTTCTTAGCAAACCCTGCCCTAGAAAATCAAATTGATTGATCAACTTGGTGTATCTCCAACTTACCCTCAAGCCTCCTCTTATAATTTTCTTGTTGACAATTCAATGATTGAGATTAAGTTCTTAATCAATGGATAAGATTAGATTTGGCTTGATATTCTTCATTTAGAACTTTCTCACCCATTTTATATTAATACACATTAATATTTTAATTTTCCTAAGTTTAGACTTAGGAACCCCATTAACAATATTAATTATTTTAATATCTTTGCATTCAGGTGGAATTTCCCCAAATGATTTTTTGGTCTTGGATATCTTATGTGCCTTATCCTCTCCATCAATTTTCATGGCTAGAGCACATCCGATGCTACCAAAAATCAACACTCCCTCTTAGCGAGCAATGTGCTCTAGTAATGCTTCACCATGGAAACATCATACTGATCCTTTGCATCGGTACTTGTACTGATGCTGGGCCTGCTTTCCTACATCCACTACACTGTTGCTTCCTATACTATTTCACATGACACTGCCACTGCCACTGCTACATCTGTACTGCAACTCCCTCTCAATATGCTGCCCGTGCTGCCCCTAGCACTATCACTGCTAACTGCTACACTACAACTTAGTTACTGAGAAGTAAGTAATTGACTTCTCCCAAATATTGACATCCTATTTAGTCTAGAAGCCTCTACTACTATCTCGTGCTCCCTCTGCTACCATTACACTGCTGTAAACACCTCTGTGCCTCCACTGCGCTGCCTCAGATTTCTGCACTCAAGCACTACCTTGCTGCTCCACTACACTTTGCTCCACCCAACACATATCATCATGCTACTGTCATTAAGGGTTCCCATATCCAGACATGATCTAAGAGTTTGGGCACCTCAAGGATCCTGCCCCTAGTATGTAGTCCTCCTAACTACAACTCGATGTCTCCCCACCTCTTCTCTAGAGGTGCATGAGCACTCATGGCACAATTATCATCTGTCTTGACCTCTTTCTTCGCCTTAGATGGAGCTTCCTTTGAATCAGAAAACTATCCCTTGTTTTTTTCCTAGGACATTGGGATGCATAATGTCCCAGTTCCCCACAATGAAAGCGCTTAACCTTGGAGATGTCCTTCTTATTCCTCTTCCTTTCATGTACTGTAGATGCTAGAGTCTCATCCTCCTCCTCCTCTTTCTTGACTCGAGCTCACTTACCACTACTCGCCACCTTGGTCGTCCTCCTGATATCTTCCTGTCAAAGAGATGTTCACATCTCCTCCCAACTGGGAAGAGTAGCCCTGCCCAAAATACTTTAGACAAATGTCTCCCACTCCTTAGAGATTGCATTCAGGGCAGTCCTAACCATAAACTCTGGATCTGGTGTAGACCCCATGGAAGTAAGATGGTCGTATATCTCCTGCAATATAAGAAGGAATGGATCTATCTACTCCCCCTTTTGCATCTAATATGACCATAGTTGATTCTCCAATAGCATCTTTCGCTACATGAAAGAGCCCTGGTATAAGGTGGTCAAGGTGTCCCACATCTCCTTTGTTGTGTTCTCCTCGGAAATATGTGGTATGACATGATCTTTGACCTAGTCTAAGATCATGCACTTCACCCTTACCATTACATCCTCATACTTCTAATTCTCATCTGGTTTAACTGGGATAGGCACTAATTTCAAGGCAAAGTCCTTGATGCGATGTTGATCTAGGTCTTCAGGATCCTGGCCTTCCAGATGACAACGTTGGAAGCCTTGTCCAACCTTTCCCGATCCCTCAGTCCATTTACTGCCATCTCAGCTCCTCTTCTAGAATCCCTCTGAGTCTCGACTTCCCTCTTGGAATCTCCCTCTAAGTCCTTATTTCCCTTCTGGAAATCCTCTAGCCAACTATCGAACGCTCCTCTCCAATCCTCCTTGCAACAACAACTCAAATATGGATTCCTTGGCTATAAATATGTCAAGGTAGTGACTCCCTCTACCTTGGTTCTTTCTCCTTAGACATTATTCTATATCAATAGAAACATCATCTCACCAGCTCCTCAAATCACAATTTTCCCACAACTCCCCAAGCCCTAACAACTAAAGAAATTGAGCCTTTCAGGCTCTGCGCAATCCCGACAAAGGCTAAATTTTCTCCTCCTACCCACAACATCGATCCTTCTTGGATGAGAAAGATGACCAAGCATTGTGTAGGTCTGATATGCCCCTCTCTGCCTCTACAATGACCCTCCTCCTCAATCAAAATGCTTACGCAAGCTTTGCATCACTTCTTCTCTAGTTGATTCTACTCTAGAACAACGCTATTTGTCAGGACGACTGCTACTGCAGCAAATTTCATATTTCTGTTGGTGACTTCATTCCTCCTGTGATCTACAATGCTCTGATACCATGCAGAAATTTCTAAATCTTACACATCAGAAATCTCTACTGCATTATTTGGTTTATTATCTCCTACTTGTTCTTTCCATTAACATGTTATTTATTAATATAAATACTGAAATAAACACAAATGCAATCTTCACACATATACAGATCAACAACTGAAACAAATTGAGACAACACAAGGGACACCATTATTTTTGGACAATTGTCCCCTAAAAAACCCAATGTGAGAAAACTAGTGCAACAGATGAGGGTTTTATTATTATGCAATTTTCTAAATACAACTAAGGTGTCAGAAATGGATCACCCTACAGAGATTTTCCTTGGTAGAAGTACCTCCCTTTGGAGACAGATATTCTAGCTAATCAACAATTGGATGATTGGTCCCACAAAAAATTCGATGGTTCCTTAGCTGGACAACGAATGTTGTGTAGGTTTTAACACCGTACAGAAATTACCTAAATACGAATTCTAAAAAACGAAAATAAACAATATACACAAAGATTTTCCCCTAGATTCCAAAATTTGTACTACCGCATTGATTTTTCATTATGTTACTTTCAATGTTACAATACATATACATAAACGTCGAAGCATCCAATACCATGGACTAAAAACCATCGTGCCCAAAACCATGTGAGAAAAACCATGCACAAAACCATAGGTAGGTTCACCCACCTAATATATGGTCCCAAAAAAAATTTCCTGGGGCACTACCCCAGGCCTCGTAGAGGAGGCCTAACCGCCCCCCTCAAACTCCCTATGACGCCCCCACTACACAATTGACGCAATGAAGGGGGGGCTCCGCCCCCCCTCTAACCCCTTCGCTAACTAGGGTAGCTAGTCATGGAAAGAATATAACACAACCTAACATTATACCACTTGTTTTTTTCTTTTCACAAGGGGCCACATGAGAGCTTAGTCATTTGTCCAGCCCTGCAATGGCCATTGTTTCTCTACACCAAGAGAACTTGTCAGAGATCACAGATTTTGTCAATGCATCTATAGTATTCTTCAAAGTGTCCACCTTTATCGACAACACCTTTTTGTCTTCTATCATATCCCTCACAAAGTGATATTGATCATCGATGTCCTTTGTCTTTGAATGGTAAGAAGGTTCTTTGCCAAGAAATTTACACTTTGGCTACCACAGTCTATCCTTATAGCTCCCTGTACTAACCCCATCCTTGAACACAATCTCTGCAACCAAACTACTTCCTTGCTTGCATGAGTGGCTACCATGTATTCTTCCTCTGCAGTTGATAGTGCCACTACAAATTTTTTCTTACTCATCCAATTGACTGCACCTCCAAATAGGTTAAACACATACCCACTTGTAGATCTTCTCTGATCCAGATCTCCGACCTAGTCTCCATCAACAAAGCCATGAATATCCAAAACTCTGTTCAATCCTGGTCTTCCTTGGTGGCACAAACCATAATCACTAGTGCCACACAAATACCTGAAAACCCACTTCACTACTGTCCAATGCTCCTTCCCTAGTTTTGACATAAACTTGCTCAATACTCCCACTGCATGTGCAATATCTGGTCTAGTACAAACCATCACATACATCAAGCTACCGATTGACTTGCATATGGAACACGGGACATGTCCTCTTCCTCTTCTTGTGTCTTGGGACATTGTTCAGCAGATAACTTTACACTTATAGGAATAAGAATCTTCACCGGTATACTATCATGCATATTAAACCTCTGCAGTATTGTCTTGCCATACTTCCTCTGGTTTAACTAAAGCTTCCTCTTTGCCCGACCTCTTTTAATTTCCATGCCCAAAATATTGTTTGTAGCACCAAGATCTTTCATGTCGAATTTGTAGGACAATTGGGTCTTCAAATCGTGGATAATTTCTTTGTCATTTCCAACCAACAACATATCATCCACATACAAGACTAGATAAATAACATGGTCACCAATTAATTTAAAACACACATAGTGATATGCTTTGCTTCTGGTGAAGCCAAGTCCCCGTATAAACGTATCAAATTTTTGATACCACATCTTTGGTGATTTTTTTAACCCATACAAAGAATTCTTTAACTTGCATACCAGTTCTTTCTTACCCTTCACCGTAAAGCCTTTAGGTTGCCTGATGTAGATATCTTCTTCCAGATCTTTGTGAAGAAATGTTGTCTTCACATCCATCTATTCTACCTCAAAATCAAAAGCAACAACAACATATAAAAGTAATCTAATAGAAGCTACCTTGGCAACAGGAGAAAAAATATCACCAAAATCAATTCCCGGAACCTGGGAATAACCTTTTTCTACCAACCGAGCTTCGTATTTCTCCACCTTTCCTTCTGCATTTGCTTTCTTCTTGAACACCTATTTTTTGTCAATGGGCTTCCTTCTAGCTGGCAACTCCACCAAATCCCAAGCCTCATTTTTGTCCAAAGCCAAAAATGGGTTTCCTTCATAGTTCTGGGATCATCATCAGTAATAGATAAAGAAAAATTTGAACAGAAAGAAAATGGACTATACATTTTTGGTTACCTTCTTTCTCGAACTAATCTTCTCACAATTGGAGTTTGTGGCTCTTCATCTTTTGATTCCTCTTGTGCTGTAGAGTCAGATTCTTCCTCCTTAAGATCAAAATCTATCTTCTCAGGTTCCTTTGGTTGGACTTCATGTTTAATAACATATTTCACCTCTCTAAACACCACATCTTGGCTATACACAACCTTCCTTGTTATTGGGTTCCAAAACTTATAGCCCTTTAAACCATCCTTATACCCAATAAAGATGCACTTTTGAGATTTACTATCCAATTTTGTTCTTTTCTCCTTGGGAACATGTACATATGCATCACATCCATATACCCTCAAATGTGAAAGAGAGGGTTTCTTACCAATCCATACCTCTTGTGGAGTCCTATCCTTCAACGCTAATGAAGGTGATCTGTTGACCAAGTAACAAGTTGTCTCCACCGCCTCTGCCCAAAATTCTTGTCCTAACCCGACACCACTGAGCATGCTATACCACAGAATTGTTGCACCCATCAACAACAGTGCTACATTACAGCTTGTATAGAGTTCCAATCTGAACTCCCCACATCAATACCAGTGCTCCGCGAATGATCTTGTAGGTATCCTTCTCGAACACTTTTTTTACACTTTCGTCATTCAGCTTGCTTATAAAAATCAGATTTCTGACCAATGCATGAATATGTAGAACACCTAGAAGTATTCTAATCCTTCCACCTTGCATATTAAACTTAAATTTTCGGCGACCAATGATTTTATCCTTCCTATCATTCCCCAAGAAGACATCACCACCATCATATTCTCATACTCACAGAACCACTCTCTATGGGGAGTGATGTTAAAGGATGCACTTGAGTCAATCAACCATGCCTCATGATCTACATGTGTACTTGAAGAAGCGAAGTACACATCCCCACCTTCATCTGAGGTGGTTTTCAACTCTTCAGAAGGAGCATCATCAGATCCCTTTCCTTTGTCATGAGCTTTAGATTTACAATCCCTTTTGTATTGCCCTTCCTTTCTACATTTCTAGCACACCTTTATAGGTTTTCCTAGAGATTTAGATCTCCCTCTAGATTTATATCTCCCACTCGATGACTCATTTTTGTTTCTATTCTGGGACCGTCCTCGTACAGACAAGGAATCACCGTTCTGGCTGTCCATATTTTTCCATCTCATCTCCTCCGTCAGTAAGGATGATATTATTTCATCAAACTGCAAGGCAGTTGCATTGCTACGTTTTGCAATAACTAGACTATCCCACGAATCTAGTAGAGAACGCAACAACTGATGCACTTATCTTCATCTGAAATTTTAATATCAACAGATAATAAATGACTTACCACAATATTAAATGCGTTCAGATTTTCTATCACTGAGTCTCCATCTTTCATCCTCAGGTTATACAACTCTTTCTATAGGAACAATTTATTCACCAAAGACTTAGATTGGTACAAAGTCCATAACTTGTCCCACAAAGCCTTCATCAGATTCCCCTGATACATTCAACAATACTGAATATGAGAGACACAATTGTATTGTGATCTTTGCCTTCTGATCCAACTTCTTCCATTCTTCATTGGACACTCCCATTGGTTTAGTACCCGAATCTACCGTGATACAATGATGTTTATCCACCAACAGATCCTACATCTTGAGTTTCCACAACTCAAAACTCTGACCATTAAATTTCTCGATCTCTATCTTTCCACTTCTCGCCATATTCTTTCACCGACAGAATCAATCCCACATATCTGTCACTAAATAGGGTCTAGCACAAGCCTGAGCGAAACCCCTCAGCAACAAAGGCATCCCCTTAAACCCAAAACAAATTCGATACCAAATGTAGGTTTTAACCCCATACAAAAATTACCTGCATGCGAATTCTAAAACACAAAAAATAAACAATATACACAAATATTTTCCCTTGGATCCCAAAACCGGGACTACCAGATTGATTTTTCATTATGTTCCTTTCAATGTTATAATACATATATATACATGTCGAAGAATCCAATATCATGGACCAAAAACCATCGCGCCTAAAACCATGTGTGAAAAATCATGCACAAAACCATAGGTAGGTCCACTCACCTAATATATGGTCCCAACAATTTGCCCCGGGGCGCTGCCCCAGGCCCCGTAGAGGGGGGCTAATTTCCACCCTCAAACCCCACGTATAGGGGGGGCTTATGCCCCCCTATGACCCCCCTAATGTGCAATTGGCACAATGAAGGGCGGGCTCCTCCCCCCCTCTAATCCGCTGATTAACTAGGGTGTCTAGTCGTGGAAAGAATATAACACAACCCAACAAGTTGCTCCAAGGTTCTCTCTAGAACTATGTCACCCTCTACCATTCTCTGTCTACCTCTCAGCTCTTATTCTGTCCCATGAAATCACCACAACACATCTCTTTCTGCCCAACGTCATCTCTGCTAGCCTCTGTGTCAGCTTCTCGCCCTCCTGCATCCTCAACGCTGACCCTCCAAGCCTTTGCGTCAGCTTTGGCTGCCTTTTCCTCAACCCAGGATGCCTCTGCATTGTCTCTTAAACACTCTCTCTGCCTCTCTACTATGTGTTCTCAGCCTTCTTCCGAACTGCCCCTCGCTGCAACTGATCACTAACTCGATTTCTCAGTAAACCCTGCCCTAGAAAATCGAATTGATTGATCAACTTGGTGTATCTCCAACTAACCCTCAAGCCTCCTCTTATACTTTTCCCATTGACAATTCAATGGCTGAGATTAAGTCCTTAATTAATGGATAATATTAGATTTGGATTGATCTTTGTCATTTAGAACTTTCTCACCCATTTTATATTAATACACATTAATATTTTAATTTTCCTAAGTTTAGACTTAGGAACCCCATTAAAAATATTAATCATCTTAATATCTCTCCATCCGAGTGGAATTTCTGCAAACGATTTCTGGATCTTGGAGATCTTCTATGCCTTAGCCTCTCCACCAATTTTCATGGCTGTAGAACATCCGATGCTACCAAAAATCAACACTATACTTCCTCGACAAGCTTATCTATAGTAGGGCCTTCCACTACAAGGCCCATTGTCCTTTGTGTCTACTGGATGCCCTTTAACTTATTCTAAGCTAACAAAGTGAGATGGTTGGATTCCTCCATCCAAGGCTATGTTCTACCCCTCAATGTGGCCTTTTTTTGGCACAGTTCGTCAATTTATGTTTGTAGCTACTTGCCTTCTTGTAAGTGTGCGAACACTGAACTGGCACCAAAGTGCGCACAATCGACCTTATTTCATCAAACTATTGTTGCTTCTCCCTATTGTCAGTGCTGATATTTTGTAGGGTGGGATCATCTTGTAGAGATGTCTAGAGCTCCATGGCCTACTCAAATAAGTCTGTGCAGTCCTTGACTCTTGCATCCAATGTGGCCATTCCTTGATCGCTACTCCACGCTGCTCTCGGACCTCTGGTGGAGTGGTTGGCTGCAACTTCAACTGGAGCTACGAAATCTGTAGTTGGAGTTCAAATCAGACTCAGCTGATTTTGTCCTTTGATTCCCTGACTATTGTAGCCAAATTTCGTATCTTCTCTGCTGATTCTACTTCTGTAGAAATATTGAATTTAGGCAACACATTACAAGCCTGTGTAATCACTGCTTCCAACTGTTGGTTTAACGTAGCAAGTTCCTCCTTTTCCTTCAATGCCTATGCCTTTTCTGGAAATATCAGAAGGTTGTTGGTTTTGACTTCATTAATCACTAGCAGCGCATGTTTCTCCCTTACCCTAGTTCATTGGATACACCTTGGTGTAATTCGTGTAGGGTTTGGATAGGAATTTCCACGAGATTGACACCCAGATCCTTGATCTGTGATAGTTGGGTGTTCGCTTCCTCTGATTGTTCACGCAGGGTCCCATCCAGAAATTGAATGACTTTGAGATCCAGAGTCTGATCGATATCTAATATTGTCGCACTGGCTTGCTACAAGCTCACCTAAATCTCGCTCGCCTCACCAACACTTGCTTGCAATCATCCTGTTTGGATCTACAGATTGTGTAGATCCTTCTACACATTCCCCAATGCCTGCTGGTACTGTTGCTCGAACTACATCCACAGTTTTTTTGTCGTGTCATGTACCTTATCTCCAATTTTGTCTAAGCCCCCCTTAGTAAGGACTAGAGGATCCACTTGGGATATTGTGGTGGACTTCTAATTCTTTCACAGCTCCGATTTTGTCTGCTTCAGCCTCTTCTTATGATCAAACAGGGTGTCTGGCTCCTCGCCCCCGCCTCCTTCAACATTTAACTCCTCTTGGTCCTCGGTGTGCTAAGAAGCAGGCTCCTTAACTTCTACTATGCTCTCCTTGGCCACCCGCTTTTTGTCAGTAGCTACCTAGAAACAACTTCCTTCTATAGTGCAACTTTTGCCTGAGCTACAACCTATTTTGTCTCCTTCTATTTTTGTGCTACTGTGGTTTGCGCAGAGGTACTTTCCTTGGCCTTGCTTGTTCCCATGCTTGGATCTTATGGAAGTAGCCAATCCCCTGGATATTTCCCAATGATCTCCTGTACATTTGCCTCACTCACAAGGTAGAGCAACTTATACCACACCTTCTTTGGATCTCGTTGTGTGTGGATAGAAACATTGTGAAAATCTGCCTTGAATTTTGCATAAGACTCCAATTGTTCATATAGAGTAGGTGACAACCTTGGCTTCTGTCTAATCACCGTGGAAAGATCCATCTCTACAAGCACCCAAAATATCTTGGTCTTCATGACCCGCACTGCATCTTTGGTTTCCCAGAGTGAAGCAAACTGCGCTGCCTCCAGAAGGTCTAGGTCTTGTAGAGGAAACTAGCTATCTTGTGGCATCCACCATGCTACCAGTACTATCAACAACAATAACCAGGCATAATGGAATGCCTTTCCCTCATCTTGTGCTTCACAAAAGTTTGCTAAATTTTTTTATAGAGCTACTAAGCCCATTTTTATTGGACTCCTTTAGCATATTTTGTAGCTAATGAAATCATTGGCACCAAAACCTCATTCGTGCGACACTTCCACATAATCTTGTAGGCCAAAAATTTCATGGTGAACTAAACCGTTTTTTTTGTAATGGAGCGGATGGAATATCCGTGCGACTTCTTCACCAATCCAAACTCTCTCTTCATCTGGTCCGTGAGTTGCTCTTCTTTTGATTTTCCTCCAAATGCCTCCACTAGATCCACACATTGATAGGGAAACATGGTAATTTGGTGGATCAACATGTCAGTAATAGGGATGGGTTCTCCCATCCAGAGACACCCATCATGCACCAGGGTTAGAAATTTCCTAACACACATGGTGTTAATGATCGTTTGGTTGAAATGCAGCACACAGAGCATGTTCAACGGCCCACTTTCTCAACTCTCGCGACCCACTTGATTAGCTCTAGTCATGTTACTCTGCTTTCCTCATAGTAAATTTTCACCAAATATTTATTCGACATAAGTTGAGGGAAATTCTCATGGTCTTCTAAGTCCCAATCCTCCATCTTGAGCGATGGAATGCGCCCCAATAGCATGCCCTCAAACACCACCTTCTCTGGCAATAATGGTATAGATACCATGAATTTGGCGGTGTTGGGATCATTAGGCACCTTGGATTTTCACTTATGTGGTGGGATATACTTCGGGAGTTGAGTAATAGGCTCACCCTCTTCAACATCTATCTTCTCAATGCCTTCACGAAGCTCTTATTCATCGAGATCAAGGGGCTCATGTGGCTGCTGTGGTTTGTCCATTTTACCTTTTAGCAAATCAATGGGGTTTTTCCACGGTGACTGCCTCACCGAAAGTTGCTGCAACTTCTTTTGTTTCTTATCAATAGTAGAAGGCTTCAGTCTAGGAGTTCTACGTGCCAAAACTCTAGTAGGAATAGGGGGCAGTACTTCAGCGGAGGGTGCGGCTTCAGATGGTGTGACTGCTATTTCAGGGGGAGTGGCAAACATTTTTACTAGAAAGGCCTTACAGAAATACCTGGGGATGTTAGCCAATCCTAGTCTTGTTCTCGTCCCAATTTGTTCTGGACATACGGTTCATTCCTTGGCGCAACGCAAGGTAGAAAAAATTAAACTCAATTCTCAGGGTATAAAGTGTTCTAATGCTGGCTAGTTGCCATATTTATAGGTGAATTCGAATTCAAATCCAACTGTTCCCTCCTTTTTTCCATCATAAATGCATATTTAGTGGCATATTTCCAACTATTTTCCCCATAAATGCGCCCTCCCTATTCCTCCTAATGAAAATCTAGCCATCCAATTAGCTACAATGCAACGAACAACTACTTTTCGACCCAGTTGCACGGCATCAACCTCCATGGTGCATCCATCTTGGTGCATCTCCCTTGGCGCCTGTTGTGGCCACCAACAACCCCCCTCTTTGTTTGGTATTAGCGATAACACCAAGCAAATGGGGACCCTTAATAAAAATCCAAAAAAACATTTTATCAAATTTTTTTGTATTTTAACTCCCTAAAGTTGTATCGCATCGCGAGAAGAGAGTGAAACGTTTTCCTATGCGCATAATAAGCTGCGAAGAAGCGACGCGAAATTCATCGCATCGCTTATATTATGAAGCACTCTTAAATGAAAAAACTTAAGGAATCTCCGACGGCCGATATGCGACGTCGCATATCGCAACATCGCATAAGCAGCACATAATGATTGGATGACTAATCGCGATTTGTGATTCGCGATCTGCGATGTTGCGATCTGTGATGTTGCGATCTGCGATGTTGCGATTTGCGATGTTGCGATCTGCGATGTTGCGATCTGCGATGTTGCGATCATCAATTCCTATGATGACACATCTTGAAAATGCAATCCTAGATACTGCGATGCGAGTCGCAGAAATCACCCATCGCAAAATTTCCTCGGCACAGTATTCAAGGAAAGCTGTCTGTAGACCAAAATTGGGCGCGCGCCTTAAAAGAAATTAACGATTGTACGCCAAAGTATCCAGGAAGGATTGTATTGTGTTTTTTGAAGAGTAAGTTCATTATGGGTGTCATGATTATGCATTCATTAGAGCTTAAAGCTTTCATGTCAATCTTTTCATCATTACTCTTTTCCTTTGCGTAAACTGTAAGACAGCAAATAACATAAAGCAATGTGCAGGAAACATCTAAGGAAAAGGGGAAAGCGTCAATGCTCAGAGAACAGAGAAGAGATAACAGATGCCGCATGCAACAGGACCACAGATTCCAGAGTATCACTCAACAGATACTGATGTCAATAGGCCATCCAAAACTTAGAATCAAAGGCGCAAAAAAGCAGTATGTTTGCAAAAGATCCTGAAGCTTATGCCCGGTAAAGCAAAAAGAAAGAAGGCGCTAAAGAGGGAAAACGCACCAGAAAAGCCCGGAACAAAGAACGGAGGCAGTTTCCAATACAGAAAATTGTTCAGAGAGCAAAGTCCCTAACTTATTCAGTCATTCGCAAGGCCGGAAACCGAAATAGCAAAAGCAGAACCAGTTTGAGAGAAATTTGGGTTATTACCAAGTATACACACAGTGAATAACCAAGCCAGAGGAAGATTTTCGAAAATATCTTCTAGTTTGCTAGAAAGTGGTGCCAGCGCTTGTTATTTCTATTTTCGTAGCTCAAACGAAAGGAGAAGATGACCAGCTGACTCTTCCTAAGCGAATGTTGCATGCTTACAGCACTAAGGAGCAAATACAGAAACAATTAGGAATTAGATTCAATTTTTAGAAATAATTTTGCTTTAGTAGAAGGGCGGTCATTTAAAACCGTGTCCTAAATTTATGTAATTAAGATTAATTAGTTAGCAGTATTTAAACCCTTCTCAGGCATTTGGAGAAGGGTCCAGAAATTGTCAAAAAACTTGTCCTCAGAACATGCACTTTTGCACCCTCGGAGGGGGTTTTTGATGAATGGTTGGATCGAGATTTATTAATGTTTGCATTTGATGTCTGCTACTGACGTTGCACTTCTGTACTCTTAGTAGATGTTAAAACAAGTAGAGATAAATCGTTTTTTCTTGAAGCTTGTGAGTAGGATTAGTCATAAATGGTACTTTTATCTCTTGACCATTTCTGCTTATATTCTTAAAGTGATATACAGTTTTCAGTTGTTTATATGTTAATGCATGAATGTGTGGGTTACCATTTGGCACTTCTGTACGGTGGAGTCATTTATTTGTGTTTGATATATGAATAACTTATTATGCGATATGTTGTTCACAACTGTTTTGCTTAACTTTTTATGCAAAGTGGTTTATCTTAATTGATTTCTATTCTTGTGATAGCTGAATGATCTTTATTACCAGTTATTGTTCGAAATCTCTTTAGATCGCATAATAGAAGAAATACACCCCGGGTTAGCATAGATCAGATGTGTAGTTTCTCATTAGATTACAATAGCATAGAGTTAGTTTAGAAGTTTGAATTAAATTAGATTTAAGTACTCCTAGATCAACATCATCCATCTCTACACACACACACACCCCTTATATTGGGAAACTAGTCCCATTATCCCCAGTCGGACCCGCTGTACCAAACGGATAAGGAGCTGCCAACCAAGGTCCGGACCGGGTGGGTATCCCCCTTGTTGTCGACCCAATTTTCGGGGCTTCAACATATTTGGCGCTAAAAGGAGGGGCCGAACTATGAATGGCACCTAAATCAAAATCTAAATACCATTCTGAGAGTAAATCGCCCTCATCAACTCCCCCGACTTCCCCAGTACGTTTAAATCCAGAGTCAGAAGTCGCTCGAGTATCAACCGCTGCTACATACCCTAATATTTCAGACCAATTTACCATTGAACCCCCTAAAGTTCAAACTCTAATTCACAAACTTCAGGGATTTTCTATTTTTACACAGAGGTCTGATAAATCTCAAAGCAGCGTGACTTCGCAGTACAATCCTGCTCATCCCCTGACCAGATTAAAGAGTGAAAAATTTGGCATCCAGCCAACTGAATTCCCTCTCCCCACCAGGAAAAGAGCAAGGAAAGCACCACCAGAGTCTGACAGTGAGACTCTTTCATCTACGTCGTCCATTTCAACTCCCTCACTGCGAAGTCAGCCACCCACATCATCATTCCAAACCACTCATCCATCTTCCACAACCCCTCCTCTTCAATCATTAAAGATCATAATATCTTCATCTTCCCAGCATCAGGGATCATCCTTTGCACTTTCATTTACTAGCAGCTCAACGATGGCCCAGTCTCCATGGAACAATCCTGGGGCAGTTTTAATGCCTCCACCCCTGAGCCAAATACTGGCCCATCCTGAGAAATGGCTACCCAAATTCAATCCAGAAGCAGGCATGCTAGTTGAAGAGCATATTAATAATTTCATGCTTTCTGTCAATCTCAACGGAGTTACCAACGAGGATGTTGTTGTCCAGATTTTTCCCTATACAATGCAAGGAACAGCCAGGTCATGGTACTTTTCATTACCTTCCGGGTCTATCACAAGTTGGGACATTTTTCAAAGTCAATTCCTTACCAAGTTTGGTGATGACAGATCAACGACGACGTTAATCAATGACCTATCCAATCTTAAAGCCGAGGCTAGAGAACCCATCAAAGATTTCAATTTACGGTTCAATAAAATCCTCAACAAAATTCCCGCTGCTTCCCAACCCAGCGAAGAAGTAAGATGTGAATGGTATATTACGGCCTTACCATCAAACTTGGCAATCTTCGTGGATAGGGCAAATAAGACAACCTTAGTTGAAAACTTGACAGAGGCGATAGCAGTAGAGAAACGTGTAGTAGCCCTGGAAAAAAGATCTGCGATAGAGGAACGCAAATCTAAGAAAGTCTCCTTCAAGGAAGACCCCAAGAAGAAACAAACGAAATAAACTTTCGATTTGGAAGGATTACAAAAAGTGTTAAAAACCATGTCCAATGAGATGATTGACATAAAAAAACAAGTAGCAGAAACTTCTTCAAAAAAGCCATACAGAACTTTTAAAAGAAGTCCTTCAATGGATGTGAAACCACCCAACGCTATCTCAAACGTCGAATCCGAAGAAGAGGAAGAAGAAGAGAATACCATTGAAGGGCAGACCAATGACGAAGAAGTTGTGGAACTACAAGGAATGTGGGATTTCATCCTCCCGCAAGAAGAAGATCAAGAAGCATTTCCGGTTAGCACACGAAGCAAAAATCAACTTGATCCTCCCCAAACTACCCCTAAGCAGAAGGGCGCAAGCCCTGCAGCAAAAGATAAAGTCGCAACAAAGAAAACGACCGCTAAAGCGACTCAATCTAGCCCAGTCCAATCAGATCAAACACCTCCATCAAGAACACTGATTGTGTCAAATGAAATGGAGTACAATATTATTGATGACATGAAAAAGACTAGGGCTAATATCACTCTTTATGAATTGAGCAAATTGAAACATCAACAGAAGATAATGATGAAAGAATTACATGCCGTGCCTACTACATCTTTGCCTACAGCTGTAGCTTCCCACAACATGGGAAGACCTCCAACCAACATGATCAATAAGGTTGATCCAAATGACATCGCCTTGATTGGAGGAAGATCAAGGTCTCACACTCCCCCTTTTCTTCTCACTTATGAAATTTTCAATAAAAATGTACACAATTGTTTGGTAGATTCTGGTGCTTCAACGAATATTTTACCCAGATCAATATGTGCCAAGTTGAATGTTCAACCACAAAAATCCACAGTACGCATAGTTCAGCTTGATCGATCTCAAGTCGAAGTGATTGGTGAACTTAATCAAGTGACCATAAGATTGTCGTCTAACCCGAAGGTATGTCAGGTTATTGACATTCTAGTAGCTGATATCCCAGAATTCTATGGCTTGATTCTTAGCAGGGATTGGTCTGAAAAACTCCATGGATACTTCTCAACCGACTGGTCGCACATGTGGTTACCCTACAATGGTAAACCAAATCAATTAAAGGTTGAACGAGAGTTACACCAGAAGTACATAGTAACGGAATTGGAGGGAGAAAATGAAGCAATAGCATACAACAGCAGTATCATAGGCAATTACTCGGTAGATTCTTTCCTCGGAAATTTCAATGCTCATACCTCACCTTACTTAGAAAATTCAGTTTTGTCCCAAGTCGAAAATTTTTCCCAAACTGATAATTCAAAGTGTGTTAATTTTTTAGATAAACCTGTAAATACATCTTTGTTTTGGAAATTATATTTTGATGGCTCTAAATCTAACGAAGGAGCAGGAGCAGGATGCGTTCTGATTAGCCCAGAAGGGAATAAGACCATGCTTACGTGCAGACTTGAATTCGATTGCACAAACAATACAGGGGAATACGAGGCCTTGGTGCAAGGCCTATACAAAGCAATCAGGTTGAACGTTAAGTACCTTCAAGTCTTCGGAGACTCTGAGATTGTCGTCAAATAGGCACGTAACACCATACATTGCCTATCAGGTCATTTTAAACACTATCAATCTTTAGTACAAGATCTGACTGCGCATTTCATAGCATTCAATATTTCGTCAATCCCAAGAATCCAAAATGCGAGCGCATACCTGTTAGCTAACGTAGCCTCTAGACTTATTCCCTCCGAAGATTTTAGTCCAGATAGATTCTCAATAGAATTAATCTTTAGACCGTCCATCCCTGACAACATTACAAACTGGAGAGTATTCAATGACGATCCTGACATTGTAAATTTCCTCACTTCTGAAGGATCCTACTCCAATCAAATAATTGACGAAGACCATCATGATCGACAAATACAACAAAATAGCACTGATAATACTATACCTAAATCGGTGGTTAAGTTAGAAGACTTATATGATTTGAAAAGTCGGTTTAAAAGGTCTACCAATTCTAAGCTCTACAGTTCAACTCTGAACTACGAATTAGTGAACCTAGGAACCGATGATAAACCACAAAACGTTAATCTAGGCCACGGCCTAGCCCCTGAAGAAAAACTAGCGTATATCCATCTTTTGAGACAATACAAAAATGTTTTTGCCTGGAATTACGATGAGCTGAAGACATACGACACTTCTATCATTCAACATACTATCCCTATGATTGACAATGAAAAACCTGTCCAACAGAAGCTCAGAAAAATCCACCCCAATTTAGAAAATCAGATAAAAACTGAGCTAAATAAGTTATTAAGAGCCAGAATTATTTTCCCCGTCAGACATTCCAAATGGGTCTCCAATATGGTACCCGTTAGAAAGAAAAACGGAGATATTAGAATCTGTATCGATTTTCAGAATCTCAACAAGACCTGTCAAAAAGACAATTTTCCCCTCCCACCTATGGAGTAGATATTACAGGCAGTAGCAGGCTCAGAATTAATGTCTTTTTTGGATGGATTTTCAGGATACAATCAAGTGCTGGTACATCCCGGTGATCAGTTAAAAACCACATTCTGAACTAAATGGGGCACATACGCATATCGAAAGATGCCATTTGGTTTGATCAATGCCGGCGCTACATTTCAGAGAGCCATGGACATCGCATTCAAGGGTTTAGTCAATAAATCTGTAGTGATTTACCTGGATGATATAACAGTGTACTCCAAGAAGAGAAGCGACCATCTCAAAGACTTGAAAAAAATCTTTCAACGATGTTTAAGGTATGGGATTTCACTTAACCCAAAGAAATCTTTTTTCGCATTAAGTGAAGGAAAACTTCTAGGATTCATAGTGTCAAAATCTGGTATTCACATTGAGCCTGACAGAATCAAAGATATTTATGAAATATCCATACCTCATAACAAAAAAGCCATGCAATCTTTCCTTGGTCAAATCAATTTTGTGAAGAGATTTGTCCCAAATTTTTCACGTATTGTTTCTCCTTTGCAAAACATGATTAAAAAGAATTCAAACTTTAAATGGGGTCAAGATGAGCATGAAGCATTCAACCTGATCAAACAAGCTATCATTAATGCTCCATCTTTAGCAACCCCGAATTTTTCAGAATCTTTTATCTTATACACATTTGCCTCAGAGAAATCATATGCCGCGATTCTAACTCAAGCAAATCAAGAGAAAGCGGAAGCTCCAATCGCATTTTTTAGCTCGAATTTACAAGGTGCTGAACTCAACTATTCAGATGTGGAGAAACAGGCATATGCTGTTTTCAAAGCGATCAAATATTTCAGACCTTTCTTACTTAAAGCCCATACTAAGGTCATAGTACCGTTTCCAGCGGTAAGAAACCTTCTAATACAGAAGGATGTGGGTGAAAAAAAAGCAAATTGGATCACCGCTTTACAAGAATACGATCTTGAGATCAAACCGGCAAGCATTGTAAGAGGTCAAGGCTTCTGCAAAATGTTAGCTGGAGCATCGCAAATTCTTGAGAATTCATCTGAAGAGGTACATACATATGAGGTAAGCCTAAACAATGCAGAATCATTATATGCTGACACCATTTATTATCTTAAGAATGGGTATGCTCCATCACACCTGGATCACACCAAGAAAAGAGCTCTGAGACTGAAAGCTAAACAATACCAGCTCATAAATGATGTTCTGTTTAAAAGGAATTATGATTCTGTGCTTCTTAGGTGTCTTGAGAAAACTGAAGCCGAAAAAGTTTTGCAGGAACTCCACGATGGACCAGCAGGCAGACACTATGCTGGAGATTCTACTGCACATAAAATCTTACGTGCAGGATATTATTGGCCCACGCTGTTCAAAGACTCACACAGTTACGTGAGGAAATTCCAAGTCTGCCAAACTGCTGCAGGGAGACAAAAGAAACTGTCCATGCCACTACAACCGATAAACATCGAGCAACCATTCAGTCAGTGGGGCTTGGACATAATAGGTGAGATCGTTCCTCACTCTTCTAAGCAGCATAGGTACATCCTCACAACAACAAATTATTTTACTAAATGGGTAGAAGCAGTTCCTCTCAAGACAGCTAATTCTGAAAACATTATTGAATTCATAGATCAATTTATAATCACTAGGTTTGGATTGCCAACGGCCTTAATGTTTGATAATGCCTCATACTTTTCTGGAAATACAATGACTGAGTTTGCACTTAAAAGAGGGTTCAAACTGAAATATTCGGCCAACTACTATCCGCAAGGTAATGGATTGGCTGAATCGACAAATAAAAACCTGATCAGGATTATTAAAAGAACAGTTGACCAGAACCAAAAGAATTGGCACAAAGCGTTCGTAAATGCTTTATGGGCAGATAGAATAACGAAGAAAGCTTCAATCGGCACTTCTCCCTTTAATTTAGTTTATGGGAAAGAAGTGGTTCTTCCAACTCACTTAGTCATCCCCTCTTTGTCTTTAGTACAACACATCGATGAGGTATCTACTTCCTCCATACAACTAAGACAAATGGAAATAATTAAATTAGAAGAACGACGAGAACAAGCTAAGAAAACCCATGCTCATCACCAAGCGCTGATAAAATCCTCTTTTGACTCAAGCATAATGACCAGAAAGAATTTTCAAATGGGAGATTTAGTTTTGAAATGGGATAAGGCTCATGAAGAAAAGGGCAAACATACAAAATTTCAGAAGATGTGGCTTGGTCCTTTTCAGATTGTAGAAGTCATAGGCCCATCAATGTTTGTGTTGCAGGATTTAGCAGGTCAAAGGGATTCTTTGCCTGTTAATGGACAGATCCTTAAAATATATTTTCCATAGAAGATCACTCTTCTATTTTGTAGGATAGTTTTAGTTTTTATCTTTCTTATAAATAAAACCAGTTGTAGATGGTTACTAAAGGGGTTCACGAAAAAGACACCAATTCTCTATCAGATTTTGAGCTTTTTCGCTTGTACAAGTAGCAAAAAATTTTCGAAAAATCTGATCTTTATTATTGACAGGTAGAGTTAACTTTAGCCTAGACATGATACTAGTTTCAACTTCAAAAATTTGATGAAAGAAACCTTTGGTAAAAATTGTTTTATATCAGCACAATGAAAGGTATCAATAATAAAATAAATATTCTCTGTAAAACTGCTGTTTTCAAACTCTATTATTGTCGTCCAGAGCTTTCTTAAGGAAAAACAATGACTTCCTCCCTGCTAAAGGAAATCGCAGCATTCAGAGGAACAATCCGAGAAAACACTGTATCTCAAAGAATAAGAGGTCTCATCACAAGCCGGCTTATCATGATCACAGATATTATAACTTGCTGACTTTGCCAATACTGTCCACCAAAACAGGGCAACGACTCAAGATTGTTGCAATCAAAAGACAAGGGGTCTCATCACGAGCCAGCTTGTTCAGCAAAAGTGTAAATCAAGTGAATGACTGTGTCATAATTTGGCCACCAAACCAAGACATTGTTCTTTAGAGAATAAAAAAGGAAAAAGTGTTAAAAGGGGTTTTTCTCTGAAAAGTTGTAAATAGCCTTAAGCAGGATAAAGGATCATTGTTGGGTAACAGGTAACCCTGTCGAGGCTATGGACGCTTGCGGGCAGCAGAGGCTCTACCTACGACAAATGGGCATATTTTAAAAGCCAGCACGCAGAGAAGACCTTATTTTTTCTTTAAAAGACCAAGTAATGTCTGGTGTGAATACAAGGACTAAGCCTGAGGAAACAAACAATTGGAATATGAAAAGGTTGAGACAAAATATCATTGATAGGATAAGGCGTAATGTACTCTATCTGTCCATAACAAAATTTAGACGTATGAAAATTTTTCTGCTTTGGAAGTTAAAATTCAATAGAAAAGCAGAGATAACTGGTTCTTCACAGTGAATCGCCATTGTTGTGGCCACCAACAACCCCCCTCTTTGTTTGGTATTAGCGATAACACCAAGCAAATGGGGACCCTTAATAAAAATCCAAAAAAACATTTTGTCAAATTTTTTTGTATTTTAACTCCCTAAAGCTGTATCGCATCGTGAGAAGAGAGTGAAACGTTTTCCTATGCGCATAATAAGCTACGAAGAAGCGACGCGAAATTCATCGCATCGCTTATATTATGAAGCACTCTTAAATGAAAAAACTTAAGGAATCTCCGACGGCCGATATGCGACGTTGCATATCGCAACATCGCATAAGCAGCACATAACGATTGGATGACTAATCGCGATTTGCGATTCGCGATCTGCGATGTTGCGATCTGCGATGTTGCGATCTGCGATGTTGCAATTTGTTGCGACCTGCGATGTTGTAATCTGCGATGTTGCGATCATCAATTCCTGCGATGACACATCTTGACAACGAAATCCTCGATACTGCGATGCGAGTCGCAGAAATCACCCATCGAAAAATTTCCTCGGCAGAGTATTCAAGGAAAGCTGTCTGTAGACCAAAATTGGGCGCGCGCCTTAAAAGAAATTAATGATTGTACGCCAAAGTATCCAGGAAGGATTGTGTTGTGTTTTTCGAAGAGTCAGTTCATTATGGGTGTCATGATTATGCATTCATTAGAGCTTAAAGCTTTCATGTCAATCTTTTCATCATTACTCTTTTCCTTTGCGTAAACTGTAAGACAGCCAATAACATAAAGCAATGTGCAGGAAACATCTAAGGAAAAGCAGAAAGCGTCAATGCTCGGAGAACATAGAAGAGATGCCTTCACAAACGGATGCTGCATGCAACAGGACCACAGATTCCAGAGTATCACTCAACAGATATTGATGTCAATAGGCCATCCAAAACTCAGAATCAAAGGCGCAAAAAAGCAGCATGTTTGCAAAAGATCCTGAAGCTTATGCCCGGTAAAGCAAAAAGAAAGAAGGCGCTAAAGAGGGAAAACGCACCAGAAAAGCCCGGAACAAAGAACGGAGGCAGTTTCCAATACAGAAAATTGTTCAGAGAGCAAAGTCCCTAACTTATTCAGTCATTCGCAAGGCCGGAAACCGAAATAGCAAAAGCAGAACCAGTTTGAGAGAAATTTGGGTTATTACCAAGTATACACACAGTGAATACACCAAGCCAGAGGAAGATTTTCGAAAATATCTTCTAGTTTGCCAGAAAGTGGTGCCAATGCTTGTTATTTCTATTTTCGTAGCTCAAACGAGAGGAGAAGACGACCAGCCGACTCTTCCCAAGCGAATGTTGCATGCTTACAGCACTAAGGAGCAAATGCATAAACGGTTAGGAATTAGATTCAATTTTTAGAAATAATTTTGCTTTAGTAGAAGGGCGGTCATTTAAAACCGTGTCCTAAATTTATGTAATTAAGATTAATTAGTTAGCAGTATTTAAACCTTTCTCAGGCATTTGGAGAAGTGTCCAGAAATTTGTCAAAAAACTTGTCCTCAGAACATGCACTTTTGCATCCTCGGAGGGAGTTTTTGATGAATGGTTGGATCAAGATTTATTAATGTTTGCATTTGATGTCTGCTACTGATGTTGCACTTCTGTACTCTTAGTAGATGTTAAAACAAGTAGAGATAAATCGTTTTTTCTTGAAGCTTGTGAGTAGGATTAGTCATAAATGGTACTTTTATCTCTTGACCATTTCTGCTTATATTCTTAAAGTGATATACAGTTTTCAGTTGTTTATATGTTAATGCATGAATGTGTGGATTACCATTTGGCACTTCTGTACGGTGGAGTCATTTATTTGTGTTTGATATATGAATAACTTATTATGCGATATGTTGTTCACAACTGTTTTGCTTAACTTTTTATGCAAAGTGGTTTATCTTAATTGATTTCTATTCTTGTGATAGCTGAATGATCTTTATTACCAGTTATTGTTCGAAATCTCTTTAGATCGCATAATAGAAGAAATACACCCCGGGTTAGCGTAGATCAGATGTGTTGTTTCTCATTAGATTACAATAGCATAGAGTTAGTTTAGAAGTTTGAATTAAATTAGCTTTAAGTACTCCTAGATCAGCATCATCCAACTCTACACACACACACACCCCTTAGATTGGGAAACTGGTCCCATTATCCCCAGTCGGACCCGCTATACCAAACAGATAAGGAGCTGCCAACCAAGGTCCGAACCGGGTGGGTATCCCCCTTGTTGTCGACCCGATTTTCGGGGCTTCAACAGCGCCCAACTTTCTTCCATCACACAACGTCCTTACTTCGTCTTTCCAATTTTCGGGGAGTGTATTTTATAGTCCTATACTTCCTTGCAACTACCTAGAGTTATAGGACTATCCTGTCATCATATAGTCATTGTACAGGGGTAGGATCCCCCTTGTACAACTTCAATCGACTGCCATTAACTCTTCCCGAAAAAATTCTCCATTCAGCTTCGTGAGCTGAACTGTGCCACCAACGATAATTTCCTTGACCACATATGGTCCCAGCCAATGCATTTGAAATTTTCCAGGGAATTTTGTAAACTTACTATCATATAATAAGACCAAATTGTTAACTTGGAAGGTGCACTACTTTATGTGTTGATCATGCCATGCCTTTTCGTGCTCCTTTTCCACTTGTTGGTGAAATCTTGCTAAAAACCAATCCTCCTCCAATTCCATCAGTTGCGCAAGGCGCTCCTCCATAGTCTCACAATCAGCCATATCGGCTAGTGCTGTAATGCGTAAAATTGACACGATATATTTCATGGGCATCATAGCCTCGTACCCATAAACCAATCTGAAAGGGGTTTGTCTTGTCACCTTTTTACAAGTAGTTCTATATACCCACAAGACTGCTGGTATGTGTACATCCCAGTCATTTTTCTTCGCGTTGCAAAACTTCATTAGAGCGCTCTCCAGAATTTTGTTGAAGGCTTCAACCATACCATTAGCTTGAGAATGGTAGGGTGTATGTTTCTGATTGTAGACCTAGAATTCTTTAAGCATCACAAAAATAATTTTATTTAAGAAATTCATACCCCTATCACTCATTAATATCTTAGGGAATCCAATCGGGACAAGATATATTCAAAGATAAAATTCGTAGCAGTAATTGTTGTATAGTCCTTTACTGACTGTGCCTTCGCCATCACGACAAGTATTCAGTGGTTGTAATAATATATCATGCTCGAGTCTTCTTCCTTGGTGGTTGGATCAGACCCACAAAATCAATTGCCCATTTATCAAACTCTTGCAAAGTGATCTATGGATTCAAAGGAAATTTGTCCCTCTGTGAGGGCCTCCCTATCCTTTGGTAAGCATCACACACACTACAATATGATTTTGCATCCTTATGCACCATTGGCCACAAAAGTCCTATGTGCAGGATCTTCTGTGCGATTTCTCTTCCTGCATAGTGGCCTCCTACAACTCCTCCATGTGCTTCTGCGAGGATGCTCAATCATTCAAACTTTGAGACTTATCAACACACTATCTCATCGTAACCCATTTTATATAGTTGCCCAAAAATCACAAAACAATCAGCCGCACAAACTACCAACTCCTTCTTTTGTTGCGTAGAATATCCTTCTGGGGCTGTGCTAATTGTTAAAAACTGGGTGATATCAACAAAGTGATCATCTGCGACACGAACAACAAAGAGCTACACATCAGGTAACGCTTCTTCGAAACTAGTAGGCTCATCACCCGTCTCAATCCGGGAGAGATGATAAGGACCAACATTCAATCATCCAGGCTTCGTAATTACCTCAAAATCATACTCCTGAAAGAGCAACAACCATATACAAATCTTCCCCCCAACACAGGCTTATTGACCAGGTATTTAAGAGAAGAATTATCGGTATACATCTTGACGTGAGCACCTAACAGATAGTGCCGAATTTCTCTAGCGCGTACAACATAGTCAGTCCTTTGCGCTTTGTAATCGATTAGTTCTTCTTTGCTTTAGACAACTTCCTACTCGCGAATGCTATAGGATGATCAATATCGCCTTCACCTGGTTGGGTCATCGCTACACCTAGCGCAATACAATAAGCATCCACATGCACATGAAACTCATTTTTCCAATCGGGGAAGACCAAAATGGGAGTGGTGACCATTTTGTTCTTCAAAATATCCAAACTATTTTGACACTTTTCATCCCAGCAGAACGTCACGTCTTTCTTCAATAGTTTCTCCATTGGCACAGTGATTTGCGCATATGCCTTAATAAACTTTCTATAATACCCCATATGGACTAGTGTCACATGAAACTATTTTACATACTTTGGGGCCTCCAAGTTGACAATAACTGTAATCTTTGCAGGGTCCGCCATCAATCACTGATTGCAAATCACATGACCTAGTAATATTCCATAAGGGACACAGAAAATGCATTTCTACAAATTCAGGGCTATTTGATGTCTGCGACAGGTATCCAACATAAGGCACAAACTTGAAACATGGCTCTTTACCAACCTAAACACAGTCAAATCATTAAAGTATACTTCTAGGAACTTATGGATGAACTCCTTAAAAGTTGCTATTACTACCCGTGAGAAGATCACAAGTGCATTCTTTAGTCCAAATGGTCTTGTGGTGATCCTCTAGCGTGATCTTAATATAATGATACCCCGAGAACCCATCAATGAATGAATAGGCTTCCTGACCTCCCGCATTCTCTAGGAATTAATCTGTAAATGGTGTTGGAAACAGGTCCTGAACGCACACATCATTGAGTTTCCTTAGATCTACGCATATCCAGATTTCATCTTGTTGCTTTTTCTCCTGGACTACCATAGGAATTAACCAATATGATTCCTCCACCAGCTCAATGATCCCAGCTTCAAGCATCTTATCCAACTCCTTGCACACCTTTTCCTTATATTTGGGATTCAAACAGTAGGGTCCCTATTTTACGTGCTTTGTGTCTGGATTTAAAGTAATATTCATCACACCCAGATATCCTACTATCCCATCTAGATATGAGAAATTGGTGGGAAACAAGTCCTGGTATTTACACAAAAGTTCTTCGAACTTATCAACTATACCCTCATACCAGTAGTCACCTATATTCACTAACTTCATCTGTGCATCTGATCCAATGTTTACATGTCTATTCTTTAGAGGCTTTTCTATGTCAGGGATTGTTGCTTTGGGTCCTTCAACTTCATGTTGTCCCTTAGACTCTTGGATGCTGATATTTCTAGGATCATCTTCTTCTTCTTCTGCGGTCACGTTATAGCATTCTAGCGCATGGCACAACTGTGTATTCCAATCTAGTTGAACCCATTCTACCAAGTCCTTAGGCATTCTAAAGATCGCAACCTTAATTTCTTGGAGTGCTTCATTAATACATTTGAAGCCATCCTCAAAGCTGAAGGTTAACAAAAAACTCTCCCTGAGGATATCCCACTAAGTGGTTCCATGGCGTAGCTCCGTCTCTAGGTACCAATTCATCAGAATGGGATCCAAGGTGTGACAAAAAGCGTGCACCCATTCAGGCTGAGGTTCCTCCCCACAATCTTTAGCCCCCCATGCGAGATGCTCACAGTAATCATCTTTTCTATTATATTTTTCCGTCATACGGGTATTGGCATACTCGAACCTTAGCTTCATCATTCTCCTATATTATTTCCAATCAGTGAAGCTATCCTTATGCATACCCCACCAACAGGCAGGTGTAGAGCGCAATGCTAGATCTAGTGCCTGGAATCGATGTTCTTCTGGCACCTCCCTTTCAAACTTCTCCGAAAACAAATTAACATCATCTAACCCATCATAATGAAGAATATTTCTTACCTTCGTGGATACACATTGAAGCAATTTGGTCAACTTGTTGCAGCGGAGTGAAGAGACTTCATGTAATCTGTTCTCTCAATGTTCAAGCTCTTTGTCAGAATCTGAGGTGTAGGAGCTATCTTTATCCCACATAATTCATCCATCGGTTGTAGGATTTATCTAGTCCTCATCTCGTGCAACAAGAAATGATCTTATATATTTGATCTAGATCATCCTCTTCTTCATAATCACAAACAGGTTCCGTGTATCATGCACATTCAAATGGATCTAAAGGAACAATTACTCGGAGCTCCTTTCTTTCAAATGCCATTCTTCGTTTCTTAATATTAATTATCGCATCCATATCAAAGGCCCAATCAATGCCTAATAGCACAGGGTAGGGATTACTATCATCCACTATCTCAATCACTTCAAAGTCGGCCAAAGCACTTGCTCCTTCAATATCCACCATTACCCCATACAAGTGCCCCATAAAAATGATTTTTTGTTGATTGGCCATACAAAGCTGGATAGGAGACCATTGTAGCATAAGTCTCCCCATCCTTTCCCAAGTTTGTTTTGGTATCAAATTCACATTAGATCCGAGATCAATAATTACTTGCTCCATTTCATACTCCCCTTTCTGCGCTGTTAGCCTCATTTCACGACCTGTTTGTTTCTTGATTTTGCCCTTTTTTCGTACAATGCATAATTTTGGAGGAGGCTTGAACTTACCTGTACATTTATTAATTAAATCTTGAAGCCCTTATACCACCTTTCTATCTCGTAACAGCTTCATACAAGTCTTTAGAATGGTAGCTAATAGTGAAGGATCTATGTCCTATGCTTCGTTAGTTCACCCATACTTCTCCTGACTTTCTGAGGTAGAGGCTTCAACGAAGCTCTTTTCAGCTTCCATAATGGTTTCTTTAGCCCAGTTTAGGTCGAATCCAACTTCCTTATCCGTATCCTTGCGTACCCATCCTTAAGTTCCAGCTACTTCCCCTTATCTTCTCCTGTGGCAATACCACTTTGTGTTACTATGTTAATGTTAGGCTCTTCTTCGTGAGGCTCCACCCTCATCCTCTAAATGTTCTACATAGGTGTTTGTGCCTTCTTCATTTTAATATTCGCTATTAGTATTGGGAAATATTCTATAACATGATCAAACTATTGGCAATACTGGCAGGAGGGATGCGTTGGGTTTTGTCAATCATGCGCAAAATGCCTTGCATATCCACAATTATGAAAAATGATTTGGTCGTGACCCCTTCCAACCCCTCCTCCTTGTCCTCTTCATCAGCCTTGGAATCCTCCGTGTACTACACCCACACCCTAATCCTGAGGCTGATTTTCCATCTGCATTCTATACGTAGGGGTTTGCTCCATCATTAGTTCGTAGCTACGATAATTGCGTTCATCATGCCCAATCGATTTACAGAATGTACAAAATAACAGCTATGGTGTTTGCACAAATTTTTGTGGGAGATGACAATTATTAGTTGCTTGCTTCCCAGCTACTTGAAGGATAACGCACCCTAAGGGTACTCCTGTGCTCAATCCAACGATTTTCTCCAGTTTTATAGGGACAAGACCTCCCCCAATGAGGTAGTTCTGATAAAAGTGACAATGGTCCTTGTCATGACCCTGGCCTTTACACTTCAGGCACTAAATTTCTGCGCGCACTTCGAGATGTCCTTCCTTTCCCTTCTTTAGGCTCTGCAATTCCATGTGTAGGCTTTCCAACTATGATTGAATCTATTGTACCCCTACATTTGTATCTTGCATTGATAAAGCTCTAATCTGATAGCGATCTCCACTGCTTCTACTTGCGTTCCTATTTTCTTCTATGACAATGGCACTCTCAGATGTGTTGTGAATGAAGCAATAAACTAATCTCTATGCTGAGCATCTGTAATTGTCATATTAGCCTGTAATATGAAACATTTTAATTTTTGATCAAAGTCCCATGCAGAATCATTTACCCTCTATTGCATCTCCTTGAACTCTGTTAATGACTGACCCTGATATTTGGGATTCTTGAATTCACTATTCAGAGCTTGCTGGGTCTCTAGTATAGACGCAGTGGGCTTATCTATGTAGAACTTGATGTACCAACTCAATGCTCTATCCTGCAACACTGTGACTAGATGTACTTTCTTCATATTTTCATCAGTGATTTGTTGTGCCGTCCATACAACATCTGCCACAAACTAGAATTGTGTGGGGTCTTCAGTTCTCGCACACTTAAACATAGGCAACTTCATTATATTTTCCATATTAACTGATGGAGGCGGGGGTGTTGGTGGAGGCAGAGTTGTACGTGTAGGTGTGTGAGGCAAAGGTGGAGGTGGAGGTGGAGGTGGAGTGGATGGATGAGGTATTCCTGTGATACCTTGACTTACAAGCTATAGTGCACTTCACAGTGTTCTCAGAATATTACCTTCTTCATCACTATTGGAAGATCCTAATAATAGACTGGATTTAGAGACTGATTCTTCATTTCTTATGAATTCTCTTCCACTTCACATAGTCACAAACATAAATTTAAAGGGATAACCTGCTTTTCACACAATAACATCTTAATCCAAGTCTTCAAAGATTTTAGGTACTTACCTCTTGGCCCTTTGAAGAACCTATGCTCTGCTTCGATGTAGCTGAAAGATGTATCGATCGTGAATTTAGTGATGAATCCTCCCAGAATACAATCAATATAGTGATCGATGACCTGCACGATTTTGTTTTCTGAAGCCTCCAAGCACTTTACCAGTTCAGGGGTCCACACAATAGGGCCGTTAATCTTCCACGTACCTCGACTATCTGTTAATTTGGACATCTACTCATCCAATTCATTGGGGAAATAGCAGAAGAATATTTCATGTTATTCTGTATATAGGTATCTATTTAGCCACTCTTCCTTTGACAAGCAAAAATTTCTATTCTTTTGAGATGCAAACGCATGCAGTTTCCAATAGATCCACTTCTTAATTTATTTCTTAGTGGGAACCACTTACCACACATCCTTTTAGCAAGATCCTGGTCACGGCAACATAAACATTTGTTGGCTTGATGGCAACCTAGGTTCAATGTTATTTGCACCAATCAACAAAACACTAACTAATGGCCCTTTCGGCAACAACCCACGTAGCGTAGGCTGCAGTCTCACCCAAAGCAGTATTGGGGGATGACAAAACTAGTTTTATGCATCCAAAGGTCTATGTGATAGGTTCCTGTGGCTCCCAGGGCTTACTTCTATCTTTGCGAACCCTAATCCTTCTGAAACAGATAATTACAGTAAATTATCTTAAACAGTATCTAGATCTTCGCGAAGGCCTTTAATCATTCATAACATGCATAAATAGTATTGATCTATTACTTTCGCGCACCAGATAAGCATTAATTCATATAAATTTCAACCTAGAGCGAAAATATAGAAACTTGTAGAAGTAAGAAATAATACACATATACACAGGAAATGTCTCAAAACTGTCTTTATTAGGTATAATCATTCAAGTACAAACTTCTTTTCCCTACGCACTTAGTTACAGGGGCCCACACATTCATCCTGCGGACTTACCAAGGTCTCCATGCACTTAGTTGCAGGAGCCTTCCCATTCGCCTAAGTATAGGAAACAAACCTTTCCCGCCTTAGCTTACTTTCCCTTACAAATATTTCTATCCCTTAGATTATTTGTTAGACTCACTATGAATCTTCTATTTATGGCTTTGATTTTACAATACCATGGCTCACGAACCATGGGTAGGTCTCAAAACCTTCCTATCACCTACCAACCTAAGGGACTAAAGTCCCTTTGACTCTGACTAGCTTCGTGCTTTGCTTCCACATTTCGTGGAGACTGTACATCTTTACAAAAAGAAATTACAAAATTGATCAAAATTCACCCTAGGGACCCCTTCCCAACATAGATGCATTGACGAGGTCTGTGAGCACTGAGAAGTTTTCTTGGTGTAGAGAAACAATGGTTGTTGTAGGGCTGGACTAATGACTAAACTCTCCTGTGAACCCTTGTGTGGAAAGAAAACAAAAAGTGGGAGAATGTTGGGTGTGTGTTCTATTCTTTCCACGACTAGTTGCATCCATGGTGGGGTCACAAGGGGGGAGATAGTCCCCCCTATTCATTGTTCCAGGTGAAATCCCCCCTGTTGGGGGGTTTCAGGGGGGTGGTAGCCCCCTTGCACAAGGTCCGGGGAAGAGCCCCAAGATTTTTTTTGGACCCTATATTAGGTGGGCGAACCTACCTATGGTTTTGTGCATGGGTTTTGCACATGGTCTTTGGCATGATGATTTTCTGCGCATGGTATTTTGTAGATCCAGTGAAGGGAACTATGATTATGTTCTAATCTAGGGCTAATGGATTGGGGTTTATGAATGCTTTGACGTGTATATATATGTATTGTAACATTGAAAGGAAAATAATGAAAAATCAATTTGATAATCTTGGTTTTGAGATCCATGGGAAATCTCTATGTATTTTTTTTATATTCTTGTCATTGTTTATTTTTCTATTTTTTAGAATTCGTCTATAGGTAATTTATGTATAGGATTAAAACATACAATAAGCTACATATCCCTTAACTTCTCTATCAGATCAGTGATTTGATGCTGCAATCCTATGAGAGTGGGATCATGGGAGACCATTCCTTCTCGATGTTCATGTGGGTATCCTGCCATGGTGTCAATTCTTGTTTCCTATTCTAGTGTGCCTTATAGAGTATTAATATTTTGTTGGTTAAATGGTGTGCAAGTGAGTGGAAATAACAACTTCATAAACTAATCACGCTGATGAATGGGGTCAATAGGGTAGCTTAGCTTATCGTTGTAATCCTTAAATCTTTGCATCATATCTCAGGCGGTTTCACCCTCCCTTTTCTTAATTACCCATAGTTCTGATAGCCCTTGCTGGTTAGTCTGAGGAAGCTTAAACTCTTGGAAAAACTCCTATCGAACTCCATCTAGTGTCAGATTCTATTGTAGTATGAACCACTTAATGAACCATCTTAGTGCTTTGTCTTGAAGAGTGGTATGGAATTCAATAAGATTTTTGGCATCTAGAGTCTGGAAGGATCCCCGTATGGCTTTGCACAGATACCAATGTTTTTCTTTGTCTTCATTCCCTTTCCTGAAGAATTCATGATATCTAGTAAAGGATCCCACCATATTTCTAGCCGTAAAATATTGAATTAACAGAATGAGTATAAATCCTTGGGAACCTAGTTGTGATGATCGTTGGGGACCTAAACTGCAACTAATATTTATACCAATAGAGAGACCATCCTTGTAGGCTATGTGTACACTATGGACCTTGATAACTTTGACTATCTTAGAAGTGACCAAGGTTGTTATAAAGTACCAGGGGAAGGGTGGGGGAGGTACTACTTGAGCTACTGAGCAACGAATCATTGTTGATAAGAGACACATCATTCTTAGAAAATAATATTCCCATAGTGAAGTGAATTTCATCATCTGGGATTTCCTTAGGTCCTATATGGCCCGATATATCTAGTGTTCCCATCTCTACTAGCAAGGAAATCTCTTTACTACTTTTTTGAACCTCAATCACCGTGATGCTCTTGACTTTTCCTCTTGGGCTAGGTTTCACTCTAGCATTAACCCCATCACTACATAACTTCAACTAGTTCCTTTATCCTTTTTGCACCCTTGAATTGTTCAACATCGATCCTACTTGGTGTAGTTCCGTTTATCGTCTATGAATGTCTTGCAAATATTTCTTTTGCCATTCTTCAATTATTTATGCCCTCCTTTGAGCTATCAGATCTCTAGCCTTCAAAAAATCATCGGCATCCATTTCTATAATAGTTTCATAGCTCCCATCTAAGTAGCATTCCCCTTCCCTTTATCTCCTTCCCCTAGTACCAGATCTTTAAGTTTCCATAGGTGGCTTTTGGAACACCAATAGGTTATCTTCTACCATTAGAAATTTAATCCACAATGGGATTTCCTTCAACAACCTCCCTCGCAGCCCTGATTTGAAAACAACCTCAGCATTAGAGAATGATTGGTGGCCCTCCACAAAAAAATAGATAATATACCCCTCTAGAGTAGTCTGCACCCATAAGTCAACAACTCGAGTCAGATCCATGTCAAGTCGATGTAATTCAATAAGATCAAGCTAAGTCCAAGCATGAGGAGTTCGACTCTGGCCACCAGTGTTTTCCTTGATCTGCAACCTCCACAACCAATTGTAGAATTCCTCTAGGAACTTGCACCAAAATGATCTCATATTGATTGCTTTTTAATTTTGAGTACAAAAATTCTTCCTTCAGTCATTCCCCATTTTGGTGATGGAGTTGAGCTTGTTGGGAAATAAATTGCTCTATTTTTTCATGCCATTAATCTTATAGATATTTCTTAAAGATATTCGACACCATATCCTAGACCCCTTTTGGAAAGTTTTAGGTCCCGACCATGGAACCATTTTTTGGCAGAAAAATGATGAACAAGTTGAAACCCTGGGTTCAGGCATAGGGGCCAAAAAAATTTCAATAGTAGTCTATGATGAGAGCCAGTATTGCAGCAAGGATGCTACAACTCTTGGGCTACCAACTTTACTTATCAACCCAGGGTTCATACAAACTCTGAGGTGACATTTCTATATGCACAAGTAAAGGTGAAGGTCTTGCCTGTTATCACTATTCAACTAGCGAGAGACCCCAGGGGTTCCAAGCCAGACTTCTATAGAGTTAGAAGAAGCTTGATTCTTTGATGGAAGAAGAGAAAATCTTTTCTAAGAGAGCTACTCTACTGCAGTAATGAAGAAAACAACATGTAATTATAAATCACACCATATCCTAATTAACCATTTAAACAACTATGCTAAGCATACTTTATAAATCAACACTAGCCTAATGCTGCTATCTAAGAACCATACTAATGTGTAAGCAAGGAAACTAAACTAAAAATGTTTTCACTTTTTTGGTTTTTTATTGGTAAAACAAGCATGCAATCAATTGTTCTTGTGGATGTGATAGGTGGATGGAAGGTGGTTGAGGATGGCTAGAAGGTCTATGGAGTGTTTGGTGTGTATTGAGTAGTTGAATTATGAACTGTGTGTGGATTAGAGTAATTTTGCATAACATAAGTGTGCAGGGGATTCAAAAAGAATCCGAGAGAGAGGATAGTGCTCAGAGGAGTATTGCGATGATCGGACAGTGTTGGAGTCTGATTAAATAACCAAATCAAAGCTCATGAGTGGCAGCATTTAAATAATACGAAAAACAAAGTTCGAGAAGGAAACAAGAAGAAGAGAAATCAAAGGTTGAAATCAGTGAAAGGAAGAAGTAATGAAGTAGCAGTGCACATGAACCATTGGATCAGTCGGATCAATGAAAAGGATTAACAGAAGATGAGTGGCGGAGGTCTTATCATAGGAGATTAAGTTAATATATGGATGGATCACATCAAGTCATGTGTCGATAAAAGGGTAGAAAATGTGCAGGATGATGGAGCGGTCTTTGTAAGTGGTAAACAGTATCTCGTGTGCCCTAAGAGCTGTAAGCGGTATTCCTAAATTTCACATGATTAGCCTAAGTGGGTGACACGTAGCACGGTAAAACCACTTTTCTCGTGCACTCTTGATCGGATATCGGTCATGCAAGAATTCACACAAGATTGGGCGATAGTTGTTGGATCATGCAAGATTAATCAATAATGGAGATCGGCCAAGGTAGTTGGCGAGCGGGTGACGCGATAGCCATTGGATCAAGCGAGACAAATCGACGGCGGACATTTGGAGCGCCTAAAGCCAAACGTTGAAATGAATACGTTAGCTATGCGACATGCAGTTGACGGTGATTGGTCATGTTTGTTTTGGATTGGACGGTAAGGAAATCCATGGGTATAATCTGATTAAGATGTGATTTATTAGCTTCCTCTTAAGCATTTCAATGTGTTTAGAGGAATTTTAATGAAAAAGGATGAAAAAAAACTAGCGAGGGTGAGGGTGGACCAAGAGATATTTGAGGTGGATGAGGTGAAAGATGGATGCTGGTGATGAAGTCTAGACCTCCTCCTGAAGTACCTGCGATGCTTAAAATGTGTGTGTCTTCCAAGAACTATGCGACAAGATACATTCTCATAAACTAGAAAAGCATGAATCAGTTGCCCATATTATGCATGAAGAAAGTGCTAAAGGAAATGAGAATATGAGTGAGATCTTATTACAGAAAGAGAGTGATGGAAAAAGAAGACAATGAAATGAACCAAGTACTGAATCAAGACAAGAAGCTCCAAAGCTCATGCAAGAACTAGAAATATGTGTTTTTGGGGTTGCTGAAGGGTCTCTTCCTCAAGTCATGGTCCCAGAGGGAGCAGGTGAGGCTGAGACACCTACTGACAACCTTATGGTGATATTTTTCTCCTTGCTAACCTGCTGATTGAAAGAAGGCACAAATGGAAGCGAATTAAAACACAACCAATCTACTCTACGTTGCTGTGATGGAAATGTGGCTACTTAAGAAAATGAACAATTAAACCATGAATCTATGCTAGCATACATGTACAATAAAGAGGAGCCTTGGCTGCTAGGGTTGGGCCCTAACCCAAGAGCTTCAACCCTCTAAGTTAGCTCAATGCTGGCTCAAAACAAACCTCATTCTTATTATCAAAACCATGGATTACATCAAAAACTGTCACAAGTCTTGCAACTCGAAAATAGAGTAGATTTTTACAATCCAAAATGTCCTGAATCCTACTGAGGTCGTAGGCCTCTCTACTTATACATATAAAGTCTCCAATGACTTCCTTGAAATTAGGGGGGTTCGGCTCCCAAACGAGATAAACTGGTGCTTTGATTTTCACTTGCTTGGTTGCCTTCTAGTCCTCATGAATTGGTTGTTTGCACTCCGAGATGATGGAGGAATATTCAAATGGGGGGGTAGTAAATGAGGATGATTTACCCCCTATAATTCCTCTCTCTTGTCCCATTCAGGTTTATACCAAGGTCTTGGCCAGAATTCCGTGCTTTTATCCTTTATTCTTGCATTAAATGCACATTAGACCACAAAGAAAAATATCCAAATGTAACTCATCTCATAAACAAAATATAATCAAAAGTATGCAATAAGTTGTGAGAATAGTTGGTTTGACTAAGCTAGGAGGTGAATTAAGGCCCATATAATGACCCAACGATGAGGCTCATCAGTCTAGCATAACACCAACATTTTCACCCTACTAAGGAAGAATAAGGCTTCTCACCCGAGGCACACCATGACCTTACTAAGATAAGGGGTTGGAACTAAGCACTAGGAGAACTCACATGGAAATAGTAATACTCAGTAAATACATGACCAAACTATCAGAGGTACTGTTGGTGCAACCCAACTTGGTCCAAGTTTTGGGTCAAATATTATGCATTTTGAAGAGGGGAGATGGTGAAGTTTTATTCATCATGCAACGTTTAGGGGCTTTGGGATGGGTCAAAAGCCCCTTGTTTTGTAATGGGTTTCAGGTATTAGTCATGGTTTTGTTGAATTCGTAGTATATGAACCATGGTTTTTGTAATGATGTAATGTATAGAAGGAGAGGTAATACTTTTTAATAGAATAAGGTAATGATAGAAGATCATAAGAAATTTGAGCCATTGTTTTGAGTCTGTATTTTTGGGGAAGGCCCGTAGTTGAGTGCACAAAGGCCTGGAAGAATCTGCAGCTGAGTGTGCATACCACTTGTAGCTGGGTGCACAGATCAAAGAAGTATATTTATTAAAGATTTGTATCAATAAAGATGAAGATTAGCGGAATATTATGTATATTTATGTGTTCATTCTCTGTTGTTGTTATTATCATTATGCATGTTTTTTTACTGAATTACGCGAAATTATACATGTTATATTGTTTCCTACTATTTGATGCGATAATAGTAATTTTGTAAAGTTAGTAATTAGCATGATGTGATTCATGTACGCGAAGTTGTAGGTAGGTATAAGACATAAGTAAATACATAGAAACAACAAAACACATATCCATCTGGTTGAGGAAACATGGTTCTGCAGCCTCCAATAACCCCTTCGGGTGAGACTGCGATCCACTTGCAGGTCGTTGTTGAAAGGGCCAGTGGTTGAGGTTTTTGTTGGTGTGCAACACACTCTGAACCTAGGTCAAGCTACCTTAAACTAACAAATGGTTCCATTATCGGGACCGAGATCGGTTTAAGGGATATGTTTTGGCGCTCGTCGAAGAAAGAAATCCAGGAGAGGCTTGAACAAAAGGAAAGAGAATTTGTGGAAAAAGAGAATAGAAACCCTCGATTATCAGCTGAAGATTGGTTGTAGAAGTATATCTTTGAAGAGAAATATGAAATCTTCTATGGTTCGTTCCACATTGAATTGTATGAGTGGGTATCTAAGTTGACTGAGCATAAGACTTGTTTCAAGAATGACGAACCTAAGGAGTGGAATCCTGAATTGTTACGAAAACTCAAGAATGTTAGTAACAATATCTCTAGGGTTGTTGATTTATGGATTGATAGCATTTTGGGAGGATTCGTTACTGAGTTTGCGATAGACGCAATCATGTCCTATACTGAAGTTGAACGAATATGTTTCAAAGAACCACGGGGTAAGTTGTTAAGATATTTTATTCTTTGGATTAAGATGTTATTGTGTGAAAATGGGATTCTATGAATGCAGTTAGATTAATGTTTGGGAGAAGAGGAAATAAGCCTAAACTAGGGTCTATGCGAAGTGGAAAATAATATATAATAGATTCGAAGAATTTTATTGAGACCGACTATAGCCCCTTGTTAGGAGGATCTGAGAGTGAAGAAGAAATAAATAACCCTACAACGCCATGAAATTCCCTTGCCCATCTTGAAGGCACATTGAAGTTAGGAGTTGAGAAGAATCATGGCGTCTTGGGATTCCCCATCCATCCACCCCCCCTTACACCCAATCCCCCTCGCCATAATTCCCCTACACCCACACCTCCTCCCCCTACACCTAGCACCCCGAGAAGGAGAATGGTTGATGACATTAAGTTGCCTATTTTTAAAGGAATTGGATTATAGGATCCTGATCAATTCTGATTTGTAGTTGATGCAACATGGATAATAAGACATATCACTGATGATGATGTAAATAAGGTGCAACTCGTCACGTTGCTACGAGAAAGGGTGCTAATCTAGTATATGAAGAACTCTGTGACTAACCCGATTGCTTCATTGGATGAAAATATGAAATCATTGGTATCAGAATTCAAGAAGCTGAAATTAGAATCATAGTGCATCACAAAGCTAAAAGAAATCAAACAAACAATGAATAGACCTGTGTGGGAGTTGGATAAGTGATTCAAGGTATTGATAGCTAAAGTAAGCTTTCATATACCCCCACAACAACATAAAGAATGGTTCATAGTTGTGCTAATGCCACATATTAGGTTACCTTTGACACAATAGAAGATTGCGACTCAAGCTAAAGCATTGGAGAATGCGATGAAGCTAGAAGCTTTGCCGATTGGGGATACTCATGCAGGAGTACAAAAAATACAAAGTCTGTTAACCAATCTGGCATTGGAAATGTAGGACCTCAAGAAAGGTAAACATACCAGATCAAAATTATGGTGTACAAAATGCAAAGCAGAGGGTCATTATAAGGATTAATGCCCCATGTTCAAAGATTATATTGCAAATGGAGTGCCAAATCCAATAAACCCAGGACTGCAGTGAAATACTTATAGAACGAGAGGCCAAAATCACTCTGAAGATTGCTACATGTTACAAAAGTATGTACATACCCCGAAGTAGTTGTTTTGTAAATTCTGTAGATCAGTAGGCCATGATGAGAAAAATTTCTGAAGTTATGACTTAATGATGGAGCACATTGCTGATAGTTATAGACTACACACTGAAGGACATACATATGAGGAACAAGGCCAACACATTGGTTGAGGACGTGGCCAGATTAGCTGTTACAACTATGGACATGCCAAACACTTCACAAGAGACTGATTATCTGTTACAACTATGGACATGCCAAAAACTTCACAAGAGACTGTTAGAACCCTACAACAACCTACAGTTACTGTAAGTATTTTTATAATGTGATAGAAGAATGCCCCATCCTTATTGCGAAGATGTAGGAGAAAGGAAACCAGCAACCTACAAAAAATATCCAAATAATGACAACTAAGCTAAGGGAAGATCAACTGCGCATCGACATTATAACGAGAAGTGGAGTTGTGATTGGAAATGATAAAGCCAATGGGAAAATGGAAGTTGAACATACATGAGTAGGAAAAAATATTGAAAAAGCTCCAACATTCGATATCTTGAAGGAGAAGCAAGTATTCATGGACGTGAGGTGAAGCTTTATGGATGATGGAGCCTCAACCTCTACTGCGCTGCTGACTTAAAAGGATAACTGCGAGATAGTAATAGTTGTGGCACAAGATGTGGATTCAAATATTTTGAAGTATTTTCTACAGACTTGCATGAAGTTATTAACAAATCATAAGTTCGTAGAGGGATTGTAGGATTGTCAGATTCTTGTGCTCCTAAATAAGTACCAAGAGTAAGATATGCGTAGTGAATAATCTGCATAGACACAATAAGAAGTCTGGAAAGTAAATGAGGCTTCCAACGCAAATTGGAGAATACGATATGGATCAGGTTACCTTGGATCTAGGATCTGATGCTAATGTCTTGCCGAAGAAAACTTGGGAATTGGTAGGTAAACCGAAGTTGCAATGGTTAAATATCTAGTTAAAGATGGCCAACAGAAGATCGTCCCTTTAGGAAGATTGTTAGGAATCACAATAGACATTGATGGAGTGCACACTACCACTGACTTCGAAGTGATTGAGGTTGTGGATGATAATAATTCCTACCCTGCGTTTCTTGGATTGGATTGGGCATTTGATAACATGGATATAATTAACTTGAAGAAAAGGTAAATGATATTTAAAATCGATAATATGAGAGTTATTGTTCCATTATATCCATCAGAGGGAGCGATATATACTAAACCTATCAAAGAAGAGTACAACGTGGATGACATCGACAACATTTACCAAATAACAAGAAAAGAAGAAGAATGGATTAACCCTAATGCAGATGGAAAATTGACTTGGGAGCAAGATAGTTCCTGAACTTCAGATTCAGAAGAGGAATTGGAGAACTGGAAGAACAGGTTGCATGAAGTGGCTACAAGGCTATGTGCAAGGATCACTAAAGTAGTGTGTTGTATGATAGCTGAGGTACGTGATCTACCTTTATATGATGGTTTGGGTGATGTAAATACTTTATTTAGAGATTATGAAAGACGGGTACCCAAATTTTAGATACTATTAGCTCTCAATCAGGCATTGAGGGCTACTCCTACTAGATGGTGGGGTACTGATAAGAAGAATATAGGAGATTGGAAAAAATATAGAAGGTTGATGTGGGAAAGATTTGGACAAGTAGAAACAGAGCTCGTAGACAAGTATGATGGCCAAAATGATCCTAGAGACCACATACATCTCTGTATGGAAGCTTGGGGAGAAATTTCCCGAGAAGAGTGGGTGCATGGCTTCATCCATACCTTGGAGACAATTCCTCAAAATTAGCATTTGGAAATTGAGCTTCGACATGGTACTACTAGTTGGGAAGAGATGGTTGATGGATTCATAATGACATTCAAATTTGAAGATGACTGTCCACATATAGATACAACTTTGAATATAGTTAAGAAGAAGATTTTTGACAATGAAGTTCTAGTTATCTGGCAACCTGATTGAGTTGCGCAAATACGTAATGTAATGGAATTCTATAATGTCACTACGAAAGAGGATGAAGATCCTTGCAACATTGGCATCAAAGAGTCAAAAGGTCATCGTGAAGTAAATGGACCTGTGATAGAGATGCATGTTATAATAAAGCCATTGAAGATGAGGAAGGTAAATATAGGGTTAGAGGCTAAACCAAAGTACACAAGAATAGGAGATTACTAGGATGAAGACACACTCAACAAGATAACAAATCTCTTGCATGAATATCATTATTTGTTCCCTACTAAGTTTTCAGATATGAAGGGCATATTGGGAGATTTGGGAGTCATGTGGATTCCTCTAAAGTTGGATGTGAAGCCTGTCAAGCAAAGACCTTATAGACTGAATCCAAAATACAAGGAGAAGGTGGAAGAAGAATTAGACAAAATGTTAACATTTGGGATAATTGAACCTGTCAAAGAGTCTGAATGGGTAAGTCCCATGGCGGTTCATGAAAAGAAGGCAAAAGGGGAAATCAGAACTTATGTCAACTTAAGGAAATTGAATGATACATGCCTACATGGCCCCTTCCCTACACCATTTACAGATGAAGTATTGGACAATGTAGGAGGACAGGAGGCCTATTCTTTCACAGATGGGTTTTTAGGATACCATCAGATCAGAATTGATACTGGATACGTGTAGACAACACATGATCTCATTGAACTTGAAGAAGTGCATCTTTTGTGCACCATTTGGTATATTGTTGGGACATGTAGCCTGTAAACAAAGATTAATGGTGGATCCCACGAAGATCACAGTTATTGTGAACCTGCCAGCACCAAAAATAGTGAGACAACTGCGCATGACATTGGGACACACTAGCTACTGCAAGAAGTTTATAAAGGGGTATGTGCAGATAATTGCACCGATGGCAAAATTTCTAAAGAAAGATGTGACTTTTCAATGGGGCGAAGATTTCCAGAAGAGCTTGGATGTACTGAAAGAGAAGATGGTAACTGCGTCTATTCTAGTTTTTCTGGACTAGAAGAAGGAGTTCCATGTACATGTTGATGCATCTTGCATATCATTAGGTGTAGTGCTAGTGTAGCCAAGAGTAGGGGAAATTCATCATTCGATAGCATTTGCAAGCAGGAAACTCTCCAATGTGGAAAAGAACTATAACATGATAGAAAGAAAGGGATTAGCTATGGTGTATGCACTACAAAATTCTAGGCATTACTTGTTGGGGGCACATTTCAAAATGTCTACTGATCACTCTACGCTGAAATATGTGTTGAATAAACCTATTTTAGGAGGAAAGATCTATCGATGGTTGTTATTATTCTAGGAGTATGACTTCAAAATTATAGTAAAGCCAGGAAAATTGAATGCTAGACCTAATCATCTATCAAGAATAGAGATAGGAGAAGAACCCACAAATATCAAAGATAACCTCCCTGATGCACAACTGTTCACAATTAGAGTCACAGATGATCACTTCATGGATATTATTAAGTTTCTGACCAAAGGAATGTGAAAATAGCAATAAGAAATGCTAAAAATAGCACTACTATAAATAGTAGTTAATCCAGTGTCGAACATAGCAACAAGGAATGAAAAATGGAAGTGCTAAAAATAGCATTCTTTAAATAGAATTTTGGAATACCTTTCTATTTTAGTCAGTGCCTAAACTAAAATAGTGAAGTAAAATTCGAATTTGATCTTAGTAGCTATTTGTATAATAATTAATTAATTCATCTTGAGTTAATTAATTGTAGAAAATCAAACATGAAGTCTATGTGAAAACATGCAACAATTTCTCCATTGATTGAGAAATTTATCCCTCAGTTAAAGAGATAAGGATGAGTTATAATTTGAGTTGTAATTAGTTAGCTCAGTTAACTGAGTTAAGTCCAGTTAGATTAGTTCCAATGGTTTGTGGAATTAATTGTGAGTTTAGTTAGTTAATGCTTGCATGCATGTAACTGCTGCTCTCTAGATAACTAAATATTCTCTCATAAATAACTCATGCACGTCAGTTCAATCAGAGAACCAGTTGATATTAGAGGAAGGGATAGTGTACTATCAGTTGGAGGAATTTTCCTATATAGGAAACTCATCCATGTAGAAGGAATTATCTCCTTCAGGTTTGTGTAGTTATTTCTGAGCCAAGTGAGTAGTGTGAGGTGGGAATTCACACAAGTGGAAGCACTGGACCCTAGGAAAAAAATGCACAAGGAAATAGGAGGCTTGGAAGGTAGAGGAGAAGGTTGTGAGAGCCTTTGACTGTCTATGAGAAGTATTGTTTGATTGCAGAGAGAGCAGGATAGCTTGAGAGCTGATTCTTTTCGTAACTTGAACAAGATTTCCACTTGTATAATAATATAGAGATTGGGGTTTTAGGCTGAGGCTTTCCCCGAGTTATTTCTTCTATTTTATGTGTGACTGATTTCTCATTCTCAATTATATGTGTTCTCATTGATCTTGCTCAGTTCGATTAAGCTTCCACAAAGTTTGTTGTAGAAGTAGATCTTGTTTTTTGCTTTAGTCTATTGCATAATCTGTTGATCTACAGTGGGAATTTCTACAAATGGGGCCCACAGAGTACACCATGAAGAAAAAGAAGGAATTGGTTGTTCGAGCAACTGATTTCTCATTGATTTCTGTATTCAAGATTCTGTGATCCATAATGAATTAAACAAAGTCTTTCGGTAGAAATCAAATGAGAGATTTTTTTGGCCGACATGTTTCAAACCAACAAGTGTGGTTCATCATCAGGACCAGATGAAGAGGTAGACCATGGAAAAGGCTTAAATAGAGAGCAATGTAGAGACATAATTTCAAGTAACGGCTATGATTGAACAATTTTGTTTAAATTTTAATATTAATTTATTAATATATTAAAAACAAATATTATTAAGTAACAGCTACATTAAACGGCTAGTTTTTGAAAAATAATATTTGAATAATGATATTAGTTTATTAATTTATTAAAATATTAATATGTAATAGCTATATTAAATGGCTAGTTTTTGAAAAAATATTTAAATAATGATATTATTTCATTAATTTATTAAAAATATTAATAGGTAACGACTATATTAAATGGCTAGTTTTTGAAAAATAATATTTAAATTAATTTATTAAAACCAAATATTACTAGTTCTTGAAAAATAATATTTAAATAATGCTATTAGTTTATTAATTTATTAAAATATTAATATGTAACGACTATATTAAACAACTAGTTTTTGAAAAATAATATTTAAAATGTGATATTAGTTTATTAATTTATTAAAAAATATTAATAAATAACTATTAGTTACTTATTAAGCAGCTAGTTTTTAAAATAAATAAATAAATAATCAAAGTCAAACTTTAAATGAGGGGACTAAAAAATTATAAAAACAAGTAAAGGCCCTAATCGAGACAAGATCATTTGATAAATAAAATAACTAATGGAAATAAAATAAAATAAATAAAAAATAATTAATGGAAAAATAAATAAAATAGAACAAAAATATACACAAGTCAATATATATATATATATATATATATATATATATATATATATATATATATATATATATATATATATATATATATATATATATATATATATATATATATATGCTGATGATGATGATGATGATGATGATGGTTAACATCCACTGAGACCAAATAATGGTCTATCGAACCTAAAGAAACAAATTATCTATTTTGATTTAAGATTTTTATTCCTATGCTCAAAAAGCTTGGAGAGAAGCCTCCCGAGCTCACTATAATTTTGACATTGTAAAAGACTAGGAAGGTCAGTATTGTAGCAAAGATTGTGAAACTAAGATCTAATGTGGTTATACGCGGGGCACTCTAAGAGGTAGTGGTTTTCATCCTCGATGTTCCTATTCTCACATATATGGCAGATCCTTTCCGTCCATGGCGTTTTAGGAACTGTCCAACAACCTGTTTCACTATGGAGCTCATGAGAATTCGTTCTAATCTTTGCTATATTAATTTTCTTCTTTGAGCTAGTTAAAATTGAGAGATACTTTTGATCTTCTAGGGTGGGGTTGATGACCTTCTTATAATAACTTAATTTTCTTTTAGCCGCTAAGTCTTTCTCACACCACATTTTTTTTTGAACTTAGAAGTAACAATATCTTTAATGTTATTTATGTTTTGCAATGCATCATTTTCGTTGATCTCCCAATAGTTTAACCAGGCCCTTGTGTCTTTATGCCACCCTCAATTGAGCCTTAGGTGGTTTTGGCTAGAATTTAAAGCTAGCTTAGGAAGTCTATGATCGTCTATGTTATTGATTTTGTGCTTGTACAACAGAAACCTAAGCATAGGTAGGCTCTCAATAGGGGAAAGACCTGCTTCTATAAGGAGAATAGGATAGGGTGTATTAATTTTAATTTTTAGGTTATAAGTTATAAAACGCTTCTGAATTTGCTCAATCTTTCTCCATGATTCTCTGGAGATTCTGCAACCCCAAACCTCACAGCCATATAAGATAACAGGAGTGACTAAAGTTTCAAAGAGGAACTTCTTTTTATTCCACATTACAAGGTTTGCTATTTTACAATTATTTTCAAGACCAAAGTAAGCTTTCCACCCCCCATTAATCATTTTCTCAATGCTATGGTTCTAGTTGAGCTTGTGATGAATATCAATTCCTAGGTACTTGTAAGAATACACTTCCTCCAAGTTATTATTGTCATACATAAAATTAGCGTAAGTGTCCTTCTTGGATTTGATAATCATAACTTTTGTTTTGTCAGTGTTAACAGTCATACCCATTGTAGAGCAGAAATCCTTAAGAAGCCTGAGTTGCTTATTAAGATCAGATGGGCACCTTGCCAAAAGAACAATATCGTCAGCATAAAGAAGAAGGATGACGACTATCCTAGCTAAGATTGTGCCATCACATCCTGCTTCCTCTAAATAGCCTTCGAGCTTATTTTTATTTTATATATATATATATATATAGATAAAATAAAAATAAATAAAAACAAATCTATATATATATATATATATATATATATATAAATATATATATATATATATATATATATATATATATATATATATATATATATATATATATATAATAATAATAAAAACACACACACACACACACACACACATATATATATATATATATATGATGATGATGATGGTGGTGGTGGTGGTGGTTAATGTCCACTGAGACCAAACTTTGGTCTAACGGACCTAAAGAAACAGATTATTTAGTTTGATGTAAGATTTTATTCCTATGCTCAAAAAGTTTGGAGAAAAGCCTTCCGAGATCACTATAATTTTGACATCGTAAAAGGCTAGGAAGGTCAATATTGTGACAAAGATTAAGAAATTGAGATCTAATGTGGTTGTACGCGAGACACTCTAAGAGGAAGTGGTTTTCATCCTCGATGTTCCTTATATATCCAAAGAAAAATAATCAATAAATAAAATGGGGTCAACAATAAAATATGGGGCTCAGGCCCATTAAACAAATAACAAAAATACTAAAAGGAGTTAAGAACAAATAGGGTGATAAAATACATAAAAACACGAAGGATCAAGAAAATAAACTCTAATGTAGAATAAATCAACAAGAAATACTATAAAAAGGATGCTAATACCTACATAGATTAGAAAAAAAAAAAAAAAAAAGAGCCTATGAGGACAAGACAGGACCCAACTTCTACTAATATTCCAGCCATCATCTCTATTCAAATTATTGGGTCTTAACAATCATTCTAGTTCTATAAAGTTCACCATGGAATTTGAATGTAATGGTAGCCTTCCCTTCCTTGATGTCCTCTTCTCAAGGAATGATAATGGATTTTTCTCTCATCAGGTATATCATAAGAAAACTCATACGGAACAAGATGTCTTACGATATACCTAATGAGAGAAAGAGCCATTATCATTCCTTGAGAGGAGGACATCAAGGAAGAGAAGACTACCATTACATTCAAATTCCATGGTGAAATTTATAGAACTAGATTGATTGTTAAGACCCAATAATTTGAATAGAGATGATGGTTGGAATATTAGTAGAAGTTGGGTCCCAGTCTTGTCCTCCTAGGCCTTTTTTTTTAATCTATGTAGGTATTAGCATCCTTTTTATAGTATTTCTTGTTGATTTATTCTTCATTAGAGTTTATTTTCTTGATACTTCATGTTTTTATGTATTTTATCACCCTATTCGTTCTTAATTTCTTTTAGTATTTTTGTTATTTGTTTAATGGGCATGAGCCCCATATTTTATTGTTGACCCTGTTTTACTTATTGATTATTTTTCTTTGGATATATATATATATATATATATATATATATATATATATATATATATGTATGTATATTTATGTTTTTATTTATTTATTTCTATTATATACATATATATATTGACTTGTGTATATTTTTGTTTTATTTTATTTATTTTAACATTAATTATTTTTAACTTATTTTATTTATCAAATGATCTTGTCTCAATTAGGGCCTTTACTCGTTTTTATAATTTTTGACTCCCCTCCTTTAAAGTTTGACTTTGATTATTGATTTATTTATTTTAAAAGCTAACTATTTAATAAGTAACTAGCAGTTACTTATTAACATTTTTTAATAAATTAATTTAAATATTATTTTTCAAAAACTAGTTGTTTAATATAGCCGTTACATATTAATATTTTAATAAATTAATATAATTATTTAAATATTCTTTTCAAGAACTAGTAATATTTGGTTTTAATAAATTAATTTAAATATTATTTTTCAAAAACTAGCGGTTTAATATAGCCATTACCTATTAATATTTTTAATAAATTAATGAAATAATATCATTATTTTTTTTTTTTTTCAAAAACTAGCCATTTAATATAACCGTTACATATTAATATTTTAATAAATTTAAAAACAAATATCATTATTTAAATATTATTTTTCAAGAACTAGTAATATTTGGTTTTAATAAATTAATTTAAATATTATTTTTCAAAAACTAGCCATTTAATATAGCTGTTACCTATTAAAATTTATAATAAATTAATGAACTAATATTATTATATAAATATTTTTCAAAAACTAGTCGTTTAATATAGCCGTTACTTAATAATATTTGTTTTTAATATATTAACATATTAATAAAATAAATTAATATTATAATTTAAACAAAATTGTTAAAACATAGCCATTACTTGAAATTATGTCTCTACATTGGTCTCTATTTAAGCCTTTGCCATGGTCCGCCTCTTCATCCGATCCTGATGATGAACCACACTTGTTGGTCGAAATGCATCGACCAAAAAATTCTCCCATGTGATTTCTATCGAAAGACTTTGTTTAATTCTCATTGATTGCTGAACACTTGTACAAAATGGGACTGGATGAAGTACTGCGCAGATACATCCCTAAACATGAACGAAAGAGTATTATGATAGAAGCTCATGGAGGAGTCATAGGAGGGCACTATGTAGGAAAATCCATTGCACATAAAATATTGAGAGATGGGTTATGGTGGCCGAGAGTACATAAGGATGAAAAAGAATTATGTCAAGCATGTGATGTATGTCAAAGAATAGGAAAGCCATCTAGAAGAGAAGAGATGCCGCTAGTACCATAGGTAGCTTTGCAGAATTTTGATAAATGAGCAATTGAATTTGTTGGACCTGTTAGCCCACTAGGAAAGAAGACTGGTGCGAGGTATATAATCACTACAACTGATTATTTGACAAGATGGGCTGAGGCACAACTAGTGAAGGATTCGAGTGAAGAAACTACTGCAAAGTTCATCTTTGAATATATATTGTCCAGGTTTGGTTGTCCAAAGATCTTGATGAGTGACCAAGGCACACATTTCTTGAACAAGAATATTGAAGCACTCACTGAGGAATTCCAGGTTTATCACCAAAAGAGCACTCCTTATCATCCTTAGGAAAATGGAAAGTGGAAGATTTCAATAAGATTATGGAGAATGCATTGATGAAGGTATGCAATGTGGACAGAGATGGCTGGGATTTGAGAATTCCAGTGGTGTTGTGGGTGTATAGAATAACATGCAAGAAATTGATAGGGCAGGCACCATTTAGGTTGGTATATGCAAAAGAGGCAATTACACCTATGGAATAGATTGTGCCAAGCTTGAGAATTGCAGTTGTCACAAATATGTAAGACCCAGACATTATGAAGGAAATAATATGACAGATACTAGCTCTAGGAGAAGACAAGTTCATAGTAGGGTTCCATTAACAAGTACAGAAATCAAGGGAGAAATTAGGACATGACAGAAATATCAAGAAGAAGGCATTCAAAGAAGGAGATCTTATATTATTATATGACAAAAAAATCGCGAAGTTCCCAAGAAAAATTAAAACACATTGTTTAGGGCCATATATCATCAAGTATGTCTCTGATGGTGGTGCAGTTCAACGTGTGAAGCTGAATGGTCAGCTGATTCTGGGACGAGTGAATGGTAGTAGATTGAAGATATATAGGGACAACTATATCCTTGGAGCTTCACACTGAAATTTGGAAGGAAGGAAGTCTTAGTGCTAATTGCAGTTGGAAGTGGGCATGGGACTATAAACTACTCTATAGAATGGGACTTCATTCAAGGACAATTATTGTGTGATATTTTGGAATATGACGGATTCTGAAGGAAATGCGACAAAGAAAAGGTGATTACACCACAAGGAAGGGTTCATTGAAGTTGGACAGAAATATGATCGTTGGAAGGAAAAACCTACTGTTAAAAGGAAAGTTCTATTAAGGGACATGGGAAAAGAGCATTTATGTGGCACAACTAGTTGTATCTAGCACCATACATGTATTAAATGAGCAAATATTTAATCAATCATGAGGTTGGAATTCAAATTTTTTATTAAAACCACATCTCGTGCCACATTTAACACTTTTCTATTTGGAGAAGTTGAGAAATCGCATAGAAGAGAGCTACAGTATGTCGGGGAGGAGTTTTGAAGAACTTGTTGGAATGTTTTTAAAGAAAGGATTAGCGAGTATTATGGAGGCATAAGGAGCAAAGGTACCCATGTACCCAAGATGCCAGAGGTCACTGAGAAAGTAGGTGCCCATAATGCCACAACCACAGAAGAAGCAGGAGAAGAGGCCAACCGAGGTCTCTGCGGCAGAACTCAAAAAATCCCCAAGGAAGAAAACATAGATGACAGTTCACACGAAGAACAAAGAAGATAAGGGAAAGAAGTCGATGTAAAAAGGAAAGAAGATGATATAGAAGAAGGTGTCTCAGCAAATTAATGATAGCGAATAGGAGGTTGTGTTACAATGAATCCAGACAAAGGATGAAGAGATTCTTGCTGTGCTCCTACCTTACATGCCACTAAGAAAACCAAACACCAAGCTGGTTAAGGAGCCCAAGGATGGAAAGTTGGAAATGTTCACTCCGTTGTTTCCGAAGGAAGTGTCATTTGACGACGAAGTGTTGGGGAGGATCCCCCAGCTAAAGATGGAAGACTGGGACTTTAATAACCAAAACAAATACCCTCAATTTGAACTGAGTAGATATCTGAAGCAGGTTCGGTACCCAAATAGTGGGGTCACGAGGCTAGAGCCATTCCAGTGGGCTGTAGGATTGTAGAGAGTTGACCTATGGAATATGATGAATGTTCCACACTTCGATCGAATCACAACCAGTATAATCTGTGTGTGACATCTCCTCGCACTAGTACATGATGGATGGATTTGGCTAGGGACGAGGATCCCGATTGATGAGATGCTAATAAAAAAAATCACAGTGTTTCCGCATCAGGGAAAAGACCCCGCAATAATTTATGGGAAAGAATAAAGATAAGAATATGGAACAAATGATGAAGGAAAAGTTTGGCTTAGTGAAGAATTCACGGGGATATGAGATCAGCTCCATTGATGACCAGGGAGCGTGTTTCGCCATGCACATCTTGGCAAGTAAGATAATGAGAAAGTGCAGGGCCAATGAGGTGCCTCTAGATGTAGTGTCTTTGGTTGTACAATGTAGTGCAATGGTCTAGTTTAACTGGGTTTCCTATCTGTGCGAGGAATTTTGATAGACTGCATGGAAGCACATGAAGAAGGGAAGCCATTCCACTATGCTTGGCTATTAATACTCATCGTGTTGATCATGTGGAAAGAACCAAAAGACTCCCATTTTCCATCTATTTAGGTGAATGTTTGCGAGACGGCGAGGTATGCCTCCCTCTGGTTTACTAAGGAGCTGATGCACAATAGAAAATAGGATTTTCTTTGTGGTAATGACAATGGATCTACACATGGTGGTAAATCCACATCCAAGGCTGTCACCTAGCTTGTATAAACAGTATTGTAACATTGCAGATTTCAAAGTAGACTTCCACAGAGCTTATGTGAAGGCGACAAAGGACCCAACTGAGACATGGCACCCATTTCCATACTTAGGAATTGAAGACAATCTGCTCGCTGTAGTACAACAGTGGCCAGAAAAATGGATGATTCCACTTGGTGGAATAGTTGGAACAGAGAAGGGTACCTCGCAAGATGCAGGCAGAAAGGATACAGAGGTGGAAATAGAGGAAACAAAGAAGGAGCATGAAGAACCCCTTATTGATGAAGGAGCATCAAAGGAATCACCTTTCATTGTCAGAAGGAGAGACACAACTATGACAAGAAAGAGGAAAAAGCAGAAGCGGTTAAGTCCAAGGTCCTAGAAACACTTGTCCTCACTAATGGGGACATCGACAGGATCAAAAAGAATGTATAGGAGATCACGACGGAGTCCTCAAACAGAATTGATGATCTATACAGAATGATATTGAATGAAGTTAAAAGATGCATCACAAAGCTGAAGGTGTTGCCGCAAGTAGAAAAACAACCAGAACAAAGACCTCAATCACTACAGGTAGAACAAAGAATAGAAACATAATTTGGCATTAGAATTGTGTAGGTGCCAACTAGGGCACCTCAATGGTACTCACTAGAGGAAAAAAGACGAGCTAAAGTTTGGAAGAATGTCATCATAAATATTTCTGCATTGCCCATTCAGATGCTGCATGTATTCCATAAAAGTTTAACAACTCAGCTAAAGGAGTGGGAGCAGCAAACCTCGACGATGACAATGCAGATAGAAAATGAGAAAGCTGCATTGAAGAAGTAATTGGAGGAGGTGGCTAAGCACAAAGATGATGCAATTTTGGGACAAGAGCAATTGGAAAAATCCATCTAAGAGTGTTTCTGCACAGTCCTGGATGTGAAGATCGATGACGAGGAAACATTAGTAGAAAAGGTTGTGAAGCTCACCCTCGTGATCAAGGAATCAAAGAATACATTGGTGAAGCTCAAATTTGAATATGAAGTGCATATAGTAGAGCTAAAGATAAGTCTGTATCGAGCTAAGCCACCAGAAGTACGGGAGAAGAGACATACATATTTAAAGGTAGCATTGAAAGGTATCTCCGACATAATGGTGGACTGTGGGAAATTATTGGATGACACGATTGTTGGTCACTTTAATTGCTCATTAATTCAAACAACTAAGTGCTACATGAATTGTCAACCCAGGGAAGTCTGTTTATTTCAAAGGCAACTACACATTATATATGCTCAATCTCAAAAGCAATAAAAAGTTGTAGTGATCAATGTACTAATCACACCTTGCCTTAAACAAACTGAAGCTCTACTCTGAGTTATAGTAGGAACAATTTTTCTATTGCAGACAATTATCAAAGAATCCTTGATTACATTAAAAAGAACAATCTAGGAAAAGAAATCAATCTGTAAAGGAAAAGACTAGTTATGCTATAACAGAGAAGATGACCCTATTCCCCAAGCAGGAATCTTCAACACCTGTTTCTGATTACTATGCTTCACAAACTCACTCTGTAAACTCGATTACCAATTAAAGCACTCATTGACTAGTTGTGAATGAATTCAGGAAAGTAATGCAATAATCAATTGAAAAACAGAGTTTCAGTAGTAACGCATAAGCAATATTCAGTAAATAGAACTTAACAAGGTATGAATAGAAAATAACACTTAACACACTACAGGAATTTAATGGGTGAACCTTGTGATGAAGGTGGGCCCTTTCCTTCTCACAAGATTCCCCAGAAAAAGGAACTAGAAAGGAATGCTCAGAATAATATTTTATTCATCTGTCAATGTATCATATTACAAAAGATTTCAGTTCTTTCACTTTCATCTAGACCTTCCCGCAGTCTGTCCGTCATCCCTCTAATGCAGATGTCTCCTATTTTTAAAGAGGAGACATCTATTACAATTGATTACATTATAAGTCCTATCTTTAACCTGATATGCCAAAATAGGATAATTAGTTCTTCCATTAACAAAATGCTATAACAATGGTTGTGAAAATGCCGACTTTGGAATGTAGTTGTTACGGACAGTGTAATAGCTCCTTCGATGATCTCCTTTTATTGCTGCCGAATCTAAAATGCAAATCATGGGTTGTTTCAGCAACCAGATTTGTGCACTGTGCTAACTGTTTCAGCAACATAAAATGTAATGATAAACCTGCAATCTTCAGACTATTTTAGCAACGTAAACTGCAATGATAAATTGTTTCAACAACTATCCAATCAACAATTAACTATGAAGGTAATGTAATTATATGTGAAATAAATTAAACATATAGTAATGAGAAGAAATATTGTATACCTTCGGGAGAATGGATTAAAGTAATAACATGGACTTTAAATATAGATTGGAAAAGGGTGAAATGATAACAAAATATGCGATCAAAAAGGGACAATGTAGGGTCCTAACATCCCCCCCCCCCCCCCCCAACTGAAAGGGTTGCATATCCTCATGCAACTTTACTCTGAATCTGAGTCTGGGTACTGGGCCTTGGAGTGAAAATTACTTAGGCAGTAACTATAGAAGGTACTGTCAGCTAGATCTCTGAAGCCATGCACAGTTTGTAACTTCTACCATGCTACTATTTCTTCCTTTTTGGTCAACCTATAATGAGCCTTATACTCTTGTGCTGGAATCCATAGAAGAGGAAAATGAAAATGATATCCTACCCATTTTTCAGCACATTATTGAACACATTTGACATAGTCAGGTACCCTTGAAATTGCTGCTTCAACATTAGGAGGACTGAAGGGATGATACTCCTGCCTTTCCTTAGAAGACTATTGCCAGAATAAGTTGTTTGCTTTTAAGGCAAGAGCTCCCTTGGATTTAACAAAATGTTGGCAGTCTTCTAACACTGCTGCTTGTAGCTGCCTGATGTGTTCACCCATTCCTGGTTCCTTCAAAAATTGACGATATTCAACAACAAAAATGGCAGAATTTTGTGGCTCGGATCGAATCCACAGAAGACGATTGTCTTCATTATGCCTTGTTGAAAGAAAGGCATTCTGCCATGTGAGCTGATTAGCAAGGAAAGAGACAAAGGCCCTAATCTAAACATCACCAACCAAAGGGTTCAGATTGAGCTTCCTATCCTTAAGGATAGCTTCATTATGGAGATACAATTCACAGAGTAAATTTTGTTCACTGGTAGATGCTTCTGTGAAAGTTTTCACAAACTGTTCAGGTCCAGATACCTCATGAGGTCTCCCATCTCTAATTGCCTTTATTTGAAAGAATGCTAAGCATTCTACAAGGAAAAGAGTGTAATTGGAAGATGGTTTCCTGGTAGCTAATAATCTTTGAACCAAATCAAACATGAGGAGGAGTCTAGTTTTTAGCTGTTTATTCTCCTTCTTCTGGGCACGAGAGTGTTGGAGTACCTACTCCAAAGCTTCCTAGTTTGAATATATATGATTTTGTCATAGTGATTTATGCTCCTCTAAGATCCTATCTTGTGACATAACATATCCTTTCTTCCATTTATCAATTTGTGCTTCAGTGCTGCTAGTCTGAGTAAAAACAGTCTTTGTAGGCCATGGTTCAGTTTGAGTAAACACAATTTTTGTAGGCCGAGGTATAGGACTTTCAGTCTTAACAGTCACAGTAGGCCGAGGTACAAGACTTTTAGTTTTAACAGTCAGAGTAGGCCGAGGTATTTGTGGTTTAACCTCCTTTTCAAAAATGTTTGCAGACCCTGCTAGTTCTTGTGTGACAGTAGGGTGTTCCTTTTTTATTTTAGGAGAAGTGGATGCAGAGGAGGCTCCAGGTAGTGGGACTTCAACTACTTTATACCCAGCTTGCTGATAAATGGTACTGCATTGGCTGCACATATATTCCGTATACCATTCTTTCTCTGTACTTTTATGGGATGTGGATGTTGCATGAGCTAAAGTATACAAATTAAGCTCTCTGTCATAAGCTTCCCTCACCGTTATTAATTCCTACTTATAAGCTTCGAGTTCTGATTTTAGAAACTCATTTTCCTGTAGAAGGGAAGCCAAGGTGACTGGGCTTTGTGTATCAGTCATAGCCTCAGTAGTTAGTTCTTGTGTGGCAGCTACTGGATGAGTAGCTTGTTGTTCTGTAGCAGCTACATAGTTTGCAACATCCTGAGCATCCAGATTTTGCATATTAGCAGGTGGTTCTTGTGTGACAGCTGCTAAATCAGTAGCTAGTTCTTCTGTAGCAACTATGTGTTGTGCAACATCCTGGTCATCTGTGTTCTGTATATCAGCAGGTGGTTCTTGTGTGGAAGTTGTTGAATGAGTAGTTGGTTCTTGTGGGGCAACTACTTGATGTGAAACATCCCGGCATCTGGATTTTGTGGATCAGCAGTTGGTTCTTGTGTGGCAGCTGCTGAATGAGTAGCTAGTTCTTGTGTGGCAGCTACTTGTTCTGAAAGAAATGATGTCATAAAATCGTGGGCATATGGTTCTTGTGTTTCAGTGCCCGAGGTTGAGATAGGTAAAGATCTGAGGACTTGGGACTGTGGTGGGGTATGGGGTTTTAGACTAATAGGTGGGGAATTTGGGATGGTAGCAACAGTTGCCGCTTCAGTTGATGCCCTCATTCGTCTTCGGGGTAAAAAGGCAGGGAGAGCAGTAGTTTTCCTTTTATGAGTGGGTTTTTTCTGAGGGGGAGGGCTATCAGAGATGATGGCTTCTTTGGTTGAGGCCCTCGTTCGTCTTTTTGGTAGGAAAACAGTCTTATTTTTCCTTCTTTTTTTCTTTTTAGCATAGCGATGGGAATGTTATCTTTGGAATCATCACTAGGAATGTGGACAATAGGATTAGATGATTCTGCTAAATTATGGGATGGAGTTGATGTGGTGGGAGGGTCAACTGGGTTGTCTAATTTTGCTGGTGGAATTTTTGGGGGGTCAGGAATGCTCCTTGATTGCTACTTAGAGGGATTTTCAAGGATTTCTTGAGGATTTTCAGCAGCTTGCTCAGGGATTTCAGGAGCTTCTTGAGGAATTTCAGTGGCTTTCTCAGGGTCTAGGGGTGGGTTATTGAGAGGGGGGTTCTGTGGAGAAAAACCCCTCTGAATTAGTAGTTGGACAAGACAGTGATGGGTGAGGGAAAGGAGTGGGAATTTTTCCTGTCTACAGTAATGTGATATATTCTTTAGACACCCAAGTAAATGATACGACATATTCAACAGTCGACCATGTCTCAAATGATTTAACAAGACAAAATCATGTCGATAGACTACTTGATAGCAACCTTCACAGCTGAGATAATGCTTGATGAATTCAGCAACCGTCAGCCATGGAGGTGGTAATGAGTGAAGTCGGACACCCCGACCTTTGGGCTCGACCTGCTCTCCTGGGAAAAGAAAGTCCTGCTGTGCATTCATAATGATATGTTTACGACTAAACCATCGAGTGCCAGTGACTGGTAGACCTGAATGCTATATCATACTTTGAGACCGAAATTCGAACTCCCTGGATAGTAGAGTAGCCATCTCGTAAATTACGTGCAAATTCAAGGACGTGTTGTGGATCAAATCCCTAAAGCCTCTAAAAATAGTCTACCCAGCCTGCCCACTGAAAAATCTGATATACCTCTGGGTGTAATTCTAGTAAAGCTATCGAGTTGGGCTCATGTCGAATAGAAGGTCCTCCCATAGTTAACCAGCTTCAGTAAAATGCACAGTCAAAAACCGAGTTACCGCACTTCAGACAGAGTAAATTTTGCAAATGAGAACATGGAGTAACAGTACAAAGTCGAAGTGATAAGACGTGATCGTGGGTAAAAAAAAGAAGGTAATTGGCTTGCTGTGAAATGATGGCGTATAATCTTGGAATTCCCCCTAACTACGGTTGAAATAATGACTTTGAATGTATGGAGATTGTGGTAATAATGACATAATCTTCTCATTTAGCTATAGTTTAATAGTATTTACACATAATAATTACATACCTCATGTTTACCTTTGATAGATATTCTGAAGATATAGTGTGCGTTGATAATAGATCATCAATAGTTATGGAAGAGGGTTTTGAAACATGAGGGTGATTATATGAAAGGCTTGTATAATCATAGGAGAAGGCAGTGAAAGGACAGTTATAAAAATAATGGAAGAAGTAATTTTCACAATGGAAAGTAGTGTGTGGTAATTTTTTTCTTTGAAAAGAAATGGTGTTTCAGCAATAGGAAAATGGATAAAGGATGGTGTTTTAGCAACAGGAAAATGGGTGGAGGATGGTGTTTCAGCGACGGGGAAAAAAGTGTTGCTGAAAAGCACTATTAATGGGAGAAATAGGGAAAATGTTGCTGAAGAATACTATTTCATTGATGATAAAAATAGGGAAAATGTTGCTGAAAATAATGGGAAACATGGGGAGGAGAAAAAGGGGAAAGATGATGGAAATGTTATGGAAAATGGGGTATTAACTATGGATTGAAATGAGATGAAAGTGCTTCACAAAATGAAGCTTAGATTTTCCTGTAGTAGGATTGTCCTTTCCATTCAGCCTTTCATACATCTGTAATCTACAAAATAATCAATTGTAACATGCCAATCCTTGACAGGGATTATTAGTTAAGAAATCAAATCTAATGCTTAAAAATACAATGCAGAAATTAATTGCAATGAGGGGCTGCAAGCTCCCCCAAAAAGATATAATGTGAATCTACCATGCAGGTGGCCTTAAAATCCTCTTTGGAAATGGGCTGCTAGTACAAATGGAGCTGATACCCATTTACTAATAATGGTGTTCTAGAATCATCGATTGTTAGGAGCCTTACTGTTCCATTGGGAAAAATAGTATCTATTTCGTAAGGTCCCAGCCATCTTGTTCGTAATTTCCCCTGAAAAATTTCAAATCAAGAATCATACAATAAAGCCCAATTACCTTTTTGGAACTGCTTATGCTTGATGGTTTTATCATGCCACCTGGTTCTTTGATGTTGGATCATAGTTGTTTGATGGATGGCATCTAATCTCTTTTCATCCAATTCCTGGAGCTGCTGCAACCTGGCTGTTTGTGCATTAGTCAACTCAAGGTTAACAACTAAAGCAATTCTTAAGGTTTTAATTTCAAATTCAATAGGAACAACAACACTTTTACCATAAACCAATTCATAGGGAGAAAATCCTGTAGTGTTTCTCCAGGTAGTTTTGTAAGCCCATAGTTCTTCAGGGAGCCTTTGAGATCAATCCTTCTTATTTTCCTTCACTGTCTTTGTTAGAATGGCTTCTATAACCTTGTTTGTGCTCTCCACCTATCCATTGGCTTGGGGGTGGTATGGTGTAGTCATTCTATGATAAATATGATATTTTTTAAGGGTGGCTTTAAAACCATGAGAATTGAAAGGAGGTCCTCCATCTGTAACTAGCTCTCTAGGCACTCCAAATCTAACAAAGATTTCTTCAAATAGAAAGGCTAAAACAGATTCTTCATTAGCTCTAATGAGTGCCTTAGCCTCCACCCATTTATTCATATAATTTGTAAAAACCAATATATAAACTCTTTGATTGGATGGAGGATTAATGGGCCCTACAAAGTCTAGAGCCCATATTTCAAAGGGTTCAAGTATTACTTGGGGATTCAATGGAATTTCATCTCTATGATTAGGTTGACCCATTCTCTGACAGCTATCGCAGGCCCGAACATATTTCTTTGCATCCTTGAAGAGTGAGGGCCAATAATAACCCATCCTGAGAATTTTATGTGCCGTTATTTTATTAGCAAAATGCCCTCCACAAGGGCCATCATGACAAGCCTTTAGTATATCATAAACCTCATCTTCTCTAATGCATCTTCAGATTTCATGATCAAGTCCTGTATGGAAAAGACACCCACTTATCTAGCTATACCGAACACTTTGTTGAATGATCTTTCTTTTCTCTCGATGTGATAGGTGTGATGGTAACTTCCCTGCAACCAAATAATTGGCAATGTCTGCATACCAAGGTGAGTGAGCAGATACTGCAAATAAATATTCATAAGGAAAGGAATCATCTATTGGAGTATTATCATTAGCTTTTAACCGAGAAAGGAAATCAGCAACTACATTTTCTTTACCTGGTCGATCTACAATTGTAATATCAAACTCTTGTAATAACAATAACCACCTGGTGACTCGAGCATTTGTGATAGATTTGTTCATTAAATACTTAATATTCGAGTAGTCGGTATGGAAAAAAGTAGGGTGACCAGTAATGTAATGTTGAAATTCATTAATAGCATAAATGACTGCTAAAAATTCCTTCTTAGTAACTGTGTAATTAAGCTCAGCATCTTACTAATAAAATAGATAGCATAAGGAAGATGGTTTTCCTCTTGTCCCAAGACAACTGCAATTGCAGTATCCAAATCATCAGAGGATATATGGAAGGGATGTGCCCAATTAGGTCCCCTTAGAATCAGAGTTGTAGACAAATGATGCTTGAGTTCATCAAATGCTTTCTGGAAAAGATCAGTCCACTTGAATTCAACATTTTTCATAAGTAACACAAATAAAGGAGAAGCTATTTTAATTTTTTTTTGATAAATCTTCTGTAGTATCTAGCATGTCCTAAAAAACTTCTCACATCAGTTTGTGTTCTAGGAATAGGAAGGTTCTCAATTACCTGTATTTTGGATGGATCTACCTAAATTCCTTGAAATGAAATAAAGTGTCCAAGTACAATTCCTTCATTCATCATCATATGACATTTTTTAGTACTTAAGGAAAGGTGAGCTTGTACACAATGTTTAAGTACTTTTTCAAGGTTCTGTAATGCATCCTCAAAAGACACACCATAAGGGGTAAAATCATCCATAAATATCTCCATACAATCATTAAGCATATCATAGAAGATTCCTATCACTGCCCTTTGAAAGGTTGCTAGCGCATTACATGGTCCAAATGGGAGAACTCTATAAGCAAAAGTTCCCCAGGGACTAGTAAAAGTGGTCTTATCTTGGTCTTGGGGTGCAATTTTGATTTGATTATAACCACTAAAACCATCTAAAAAGGAGAAGAATTTCTTTCCCTAACAAACTATCTAACACCTGATCAACGAATGGCAAGGGAAAGTGATCCTTTTGAGTGGCTTTATTTAAGGCTCTATAATCTACATACACTCTCCATTTCCCATTTTTCTTAGGTACTATTACCAATGGAGAAATCCATTCATTGTCAGATATGGGGTATATAAACCTTGCATTAAGAAATTTTTGAAGTTCTTCTTTAACAATTTACCTCAAATTGGGATTCATTCATCACTGGGGTTGACAGATTGGTCGGCAACCTTCCTTGATATAGATGTGATGAGTACATAATTCAGGAGAGATTCCCTTCATATCTTTATAGTCCCATGCGAATGCTTCCTTAATTTCACGAAGTAACTTCATTAGTTGTTGTGTTTCAGCTTCTGTTAAGTTGGGGTTTATGTTCAATGTTTTGCCATGCTCGATTTCTACTGTTATGATTTTAGAGGAGATGGTAGTAGATGTTATGAGGTAAATCTTTATATTTAAGCTTTTCCTAGGCTTCAGATTCCAAAATTGTAGTCAACTGATTATAATTTTCAAAAGTGACAGAGGAGGGTTCAGAAATAAAATTACTAATTACTTCATCCTCCGTGGTATCTTTAAGAGTTAAAGTTTGTCTGATAGTCAAAATAGGTTGAGTAGCATTATCATCATGGTCCAACCATACAAAATTATCATTATTAAGCATGGGTGTGGCATGAGGGTAGAGAGTAAGCTGCTTGATTTCAAATCCATTAGAAATTGTCATTGAACTAGATCTACAACTGATAAAGGCATCGGTTGTAGCCAACTAGGGCCCTCCCAGAATTAGGGGATGTCCCCCCAACTTTGTTTTAGTCTGCAATACCACAAATTCAGCTGGGTAATTCCAGGATTCAACTAAGATGATTAGGTATTCAATGACTCCTTTCGGTTTGATTGTAGAACAACCAGCTAACTTCAGAATGGTTGGTGTCTCTCTGATCACATTCTTCAGTTGTAACAATTGTGAAGTTTCAAGAGTCATAATATTTATAGCAGCACCTAAATCTACTAGAACTCATGAAATAATAGTTTTTCCAATTTTTAATGTGATCGTAGGATGGCTGGGATCACCATATTTAACAGGAGGGGCTTTACCAGACATTAAAGCAGATAGATCACCTATAACATGAACTATAAGGGGATCTTTAGCTTTCGTACCAGGTTTCTTAATACAAATATCTATGATAGTTTTGGCATAACTTGGTACATCAATAAGTACTTGTAAGAGTGGAATTTTAACATAAAGATTTTGTAATTCCCCTAAAAGATTAAAAGCAGGCAGCTCAGGTGTCTTACTCAAAGCTAAATGCTCAGGGAATGGTGGCTCTACTGTTTCAACACTCTTATTAGAGGGTGGCTGTATCTCCTTAGGTAAATTATTTCTCTTTGTCTCTTTTTTATCAAGTCAGAAGAGGTAATATCATCAATAATAGGTTCGACTATTTTCCTAGATCATAAATGAATATCATTACAGTATGCATGGAAAATAGGAGATATAGGCTGGTTTTGAATATCAATGACTTGCACAGCTTTATTATTGGGGTTATGGTTTGGTTGCACCGGCAGCTGGGGTCTCATCATTTGATTATTTGGTGGAGCACCTGATGGTAGAGGGAGTGGTTGCTGAAACTGAGGAAATTGATTTAGAAACGAGAATTGTTGACCTCTCCAGTTTGGATTCCATTGATTAAAATAAGATTGTTGTTGTGGAGGCCAAGGAGTCCACATTAATGGGTCTAAAAAGGGAGGGTTTGTTTGTTGCATGGGTGGGTAACTCATTTGATTGAAGAGCAGGTATTGCATCTGGTTAAAGGGTGGGTAATTTGCTTGATTAAAAGAAGGATAATTATTCCAATGATTAGAAGACGTAAATGGCATATTAGAGTTCATTCCTTGTCCTCATGGTTTCCATTGCCTTCTTTGTGTCAATAGATAGACTGCTTCAGATTCTTCTTCAATTGGTTGCAATGCTTCTTTTAATCCTGGTAAAGAAGGGCATTGTTGTGTTTCATGATCCTTCTCACAAAGGGTGCAAATTAGCACTTTGTCCAATGGGCATTCTCTTAGTGGATGTTTATCTCTACATTTGGGGTAGAAGATAGCCAAAGCAGCTTCTGCTTTTGCTTGTTTCTTCTTAACTTGCAAGGTGTCAATCTGTGAAGAAAAAGAACTTAACATTTCATTTTTGAATTCCTCAAGTAAATTACCTATTTCAGCTCTTGTTCCTCCTCCACTGGATGATTTTTGAACTCTTGAATATGTATTATCCCTGCTGTTTGATCTATTTCTTGCAGCTCCTCTTGAACATCTTTTGTAGAGGTTAACAATTTCATCATATGATTCTTTAGATATGTTCCCTTTACCAAGCATATTTAGAATGTCTAAACAATCATCCCTTACCCCTTTCCATAATATTGTTTTAAGAATATCTTTACTTACATCGGGATGATTGGATCTCTGCAGATTATATTGTAGCCTTTCCACAAAGTCCTCTAGATTTTCATCCTCCTTTTGTACCATATTAAATAGTTCCTCCCTTTTTTCTCTCATTCGGCAGTAGTCTTGATATTTGGTCAGAAACTTCTGTTTCATCTGTTCCCATGTTGTGATTACATGGCCTCCCAGACTCATGAACCATCTTAGTGCATTTCATTTTAGTGTTGCTAGAAATAGCTTTAGTTTCTGAGCATTAGTAACATAATCATAACTTTTGCATAATATATCAAACTCAAAAAGAAACTCATCAAGATCTTCAGAAGATAAACCATGCAAGTTAGGTAAGGCTGAAAATGGGATATTCTTCATGGGAGTTGCCCCTATGGGAAGATCACCAATAGGAAATCCCAAGGTAGAGAGGGAATTCTCATCTCTTCTTTCTTGTCCTACCTGTCCTCCACCAAAGAATCCTTCATTGTTCCCTTCCATTGGTTGTTCTCCTGCTCCACTTGCCCCGTCTTCAATGTTTTCTGTTGGCTCCTCAATGTCTTCAATTGGTTCCTTAATGTCCTCAATATCTTCTCCTACTTCCTCAACCTTTTTAGGGCCCAAAAATTCCTCTGTTTCGTAGTTGGTTTGAAGAAAATTCTGAGACTTTGGCTTTCGAGAGCTTAGCCTCTGAGAAGTTTCAGCTTTTGATATAATCTCATCAATAAAGGTCTTTCTTCCTCCTCTTCCTTTTCCCTTGCCACCTGTAGGGTTAGTTTTCTTGTGTTCTCTCATGCATTCTGCACATCTAAAAGAAAAATGTTAATGCTTTTGAAATCTACAATTGCCTTCCCCGTCAATGACGCTAAAATGTTGGTCACTTTAATTGCTCATTAATTCAAAAAACTAAGTGCTACATGAATTATCAACCCAGGGAAGTCTATTTATTTCAAAGGCAACTACACACTATATATGCTCAATCTCAAAAGCAATAAAAAGTTGTAGTAATAAATATACTAATCACACCTTGCCTTAAAAAAACTGAAGCTCTACTCTGAGTTACAGCAGGAACAACTTTTCTATTGCAGACAATTATCAAAGAATCCTTGATTACATTAAAAAGAACAATCTAGGAAAAGAAATCAATCTGCAGAGGAAAAGACTAGTTATGCTATATCAAGAACAAGACCCTATTCCCCAAGTATGAATCTTCAGCACCTGTTTCTGATTACTATGCTTCACAAACTCACTCTGTAAACTTGATTACCAATTAAAGCACTCATTGACTAGCTGTGAATGAATTCAGGAAAGTAATGCAATAATCAATTGAAAAACAGAGTTTTAGCAGTAACGCATAAGCAATATTTAGTAAATAGAACTTAACAAGGTATGAACAGAAAATAATGCTTAACACACTATAGGAATTTAATGGGTGAATCTTGTGATGAAGGTTGGCCCTTTCCTTCTCACAAGATTCCCCAGAAAAAGGAACTAGAAAGGAATGCTTAGAATAATATTTTATTCATCTGTCAATGTATCATATTACAAAAGATTCCAGTTCGTTCACTTTCAACTAGACCTTCCCGCAGTCTATCCGTTGTCCCTCTAATGTAGATGTCTCCTCTTTTTAAAGATGAGACATCTATTACAATTGATTACATTATAAGTCCTATCTTTAACCCGATATGAGAAAATAGGATAATTAGTTCTTCCATTAACAAAATGTTGTTACAATGGTTGTGACAATGCCAACTTTGGAATGTAGTTGTTACAACTAGTGTAATAGCTCCTTTGATGATCTCCTTTTGTTGTTGAATCTAAAATGCAAATCATGGGTTGTTTCAGCAATGGGATTTGTGCACTTTGCTAACTATTTCAGCAACATAAACTGTAATGATAAACCTGCAGTCTTCAGACTGTTTCAGCAACGTAAACTGCAATGATAAACTGTTTCAGCAACTATTCAATCAACGATTAACTATGAAGGTAATGTAATTTTATATGAAATAAATTAAACATATAGTAATGAGAAGAAATATTGTGTACCTTCGGAAAAATGGATTAAAGTAATAACATGGACTTTAAATATAGATTGGAAAAGGGTGCAATGTTAACAAAATATGTGATCAAAAGGGGACAATGTAGGGTCTTAACAACGATGTAAATTTGGACATCACTACAGGAGGACCCAAACATCCAAAAGATTGAGGAATAATTACAGGTTAAGTAGAAGCATCATTGCGAAATCTTGGCAATTGTAACGAACTTACTAGTCTTGCAGATACTTGCTAAGATTACTAATGGGAAGAACCTCCAAAAGAAGATAGATGAGCTTCAGAGGAAGGAGCAGATATTGCAAGCAAGGACTCAACCATGACAGGATGAGATGTTTAAACTGTGTCAGGCAGTGGACAACAAGCTCAAATAATTGAAGAAAAGGGAGGTAGAGATAATGTTGTAGACTACTAGACCAACCACAGAGGCGTTGCTGGAGGAAACACACAAACAAGAGAAATAAATGATATAGAGAATCTAACATTATAATGCAGTATACAATAGAATTGTAGCAAAGATCAAAGGAATCATAGCTGAGTGACTTAGGACGAGTCATGGGTGAGTGTTGGCAACCCATTGGGTGCTTCCCGACTTGGTCCAAGTTTTGGATCAAAAAATCTGCATTTTTAGGAGCAGAGTGTGTGGAGATGGCGAAGTTTTATTCATTGTACAATGTTTAAGGGTTTTGGGATGGGTCAAAAGCCCCTTGTTTTGTAACAGGTTTCGGGTATTAGTCATGGTTTTGTTGAATCCATGGTATATGGACCATGGTTTTTGTAATGATGTAATGTATATAAGGAGATGAAATACTTTGTAATAGAATAAGGTAATGATAGAAGATCATAAGCAACTTGAGCCTTTGTTTTGGGTTTGTATTTTTGGGGAAGGCTCTGCAGCTGATTACGCAGAGGCTTGGAAGAGCTTGTAGTTGAGAGCACAAACCAATTGCAGCTGGGTGCACAGGTTGAAGAAGTATATGTATTAAAGATCTGTATTAATAAATAAGAATTTTTGTGGAATATTGTGTATCTTTCTGTGTTCATTCTTTGTTGTTGTTATTATCATTATGCTTACTTTTTACTGAATTGCACGAAAGAATACATGTTATACTATTTCCTGCTATTTGATGCAATAAGAGGAATTATGTAAAGTTAATCATCAGTGCAACATGATTCATGTATGTGAAGTTGTAGGTAGGTATAAAACATAAGTAAATACATGGATGCAACAATGCGCATATCCATTTGGTTGCAGAAACTTGGTTCTACAACCTCCCATAACTACTTCAAGTGATACTGTGATGTGCTTGCAGGTTGTTGCCAAAAGGGCCAGTGGTTGAGGGTTTTGTTCGTAGGCAACACACTCTAAACCTGGGTCAAGCCCCCTTAAACCAAAAGGTACAATCATAACATATTAAGAATTTAAAAGGAACATGTATTATGTGAATACATTCACAACATTTTTTTTAAAAGGGCACATAAAATCACGTAAGAAGACTCTTATATATGCCACCAAATTATTCTTTCATTAGGCTCAACAACATTACAAGAGTATAGTTAGCTCAAAGCCTCATCAATAGAGCATATTCTAGAGATACCAAACAAGACAATAGATAACTAGAATAGTACAAAATCCTAAAGGCTCAATAGGATCTGCGACAACATTTCGTACTTTTATCTCTCTCTCTTTCTCTCTTCTCCTTTATACCTTTTAATCTCTTTACACACTTGGAATGTTGCTTCTCCCCAGATGTTCCACCCTTTCCCTTTTAAGTTGCCTCATGTTCTCAACTGCATCTGCTTTCTCAGCTATCAACGAACCTTCCAGCTTAACTGCAACTGCGTGAGACTTGATTTCTCTAGTCAATATTTCTCAATTGATAGTCTCTGACTGTCTTCTTTGTGACTTCCCAACAGTCACCTTTGGTTAAAATGTAGTCAATGTTGAAACATGACAAGAATTTATCCTCAAAACGAAGGACCCAACAACAATGGCTCAATCCAAACTCTTAAGTTGGTACATCATAATCGAAAAATTTTAGTCCCTTTACAGCTAAATATTTTCCAAAATACTCCCAAAATTTAGATGCATTAACATTTCATTTCTCATCGATTTATGATTTGAACTTGATTGACTTCTCATTTTCTTTTGTGAGATATTTTTGTCCTTTTTCCAAAATTTGATCCAACCTGTATTTTTAGCTAAATATGGGGGATCACCATTCTATGAGCGATATTTCATGTCTGTCTATTTTAGTAGGTTCTTTGTAATCTACTTGATCAAACCAAGAATTTACTTTTCCATCCTTATGTCTCGAGGATTCAGAAGGGGATCTAGTATTCAAAAGGGTTTGTTCATCCTCTATCATTGAGTCTGAAGGATCCTCTTCGACATACACTTCCACTTGATGATTTTTGTTTCCTCTGGTAAATCGTCTTTAACAAGAGCTTATTTCTAATTTCCTTTTACTTCTTCCTTATCCTTGATCTCTTCTTCCTTATAAATGCTTTAATGTTCACTTTGGGCTCCTTCCCACCATTTGGGCCTTTGATAATTTTTATGTTCTCTATTATTATAAAAACAATTCGGGAAATTTTTGATTATATGTCCTATTTCATAACACACTTGGCATCAAAATGAGACATTTTCAAAATCAAGCTTCTAAACATATACATAGTATGGAACCGTAATATTTATTTCGACGTCAAAACCCTTATTAAAATCCATCTCCAAGCATATTTGAGCATAAGTGGTCTTAAAAAAATCTTTTGTTTCTCGGCAACAACAATAAAATTTTCCTATTGAATTTCCAATATAAGTTAACAATGGGAGATTCCAAATATGCATGGGAAGGTTGGGATGCCTTACGCAAACTAGAGATGTGGAGATTGATGCCAAAATAGGATCAAAGGTCGGAGACTAGGGCTACAGGAAGAGACCATAACTACCCCAAAACCATGGCCTGGAATCACAAATAATATTATTATCCTTAATATCATCAAAGGAAACAACAAAAAAACCTTGGACCAGAGGATAGATATCCAGTTCATCGGTCAATAAAGGTTTCCATGAATCATAGATCCACTTATGAAGATCAATCAACCATGGTCAAAACCGATTAAATCTGCAAACCAAACACTGATCTAAAAAAAAGGTCTTAGCTAAAGGCTTCCTCCTCCAAAGGAGCATTAAAGGAAGCAACTTCTTACACTATCAGAAGAAAAAATCTGGATTTCATCATGGCATTGAACAAAACATTGACTTGATCTACTTGAGAGGAAAAGTTTGCAGAACTAGTGGACATTTCATCAAGAGAGATTGATTTCTTCTTTGGATCATGAGAGTTTGATATTGATCAAAGTGATGCAGTAACCATGCAATGGAATTTTGTTGGGAGGATCACACCAAGGTATGGGGCAACTGGCTAGGGCGAAACCCTAGTCATTGTGTGAGGCGTCAAGCCCACTCCATCGCTACAAAAGTGTTAAAATTGAAAAATGGGTTATTTTTTTAGTAATATTGGAAATTAAATATTTATTTTTTAAATTTAGACATTATAAGTTGCATTGGTCATAAGAAATCTCACTCACGGTTCTTTTATGATTAAAATCAAAATGTGGAAGTTGTCAGTTGGGTCCTAGATAAAACATGTAGTATTAATTTGACTTCAACCTTAATGAAGACTTGGAATTCCCTATTTGACAATAGTAGAGAAAAGTTGGGTTATGGTCTGGTATAAGTGAGGATTCCAAGGTTACCTCTTGAACTTTGATGTCATGATGTCTTCAGAATCACCAGTGATAAGTGGGATCTTTCATGGAAGCCGATAGATCCTATGTCGTAAGTGGAAGATTGGCCATTGCTAGAATCATGGTAAATTTGGGTTCTTGTGAGGGTTTGATAATAGAGTTGATTATTACTTATTAAGGGCTCTCCCATAGATAAATTATAGATTAAGAGGGCATTCCTTTTAGTTGTCGCAAATGCGACAAGGTTGGTCACATTTTAAGGGATCATCCACTTCCTTTCACCTGGACGAAAAGATGAAATATTAATTGAGATGAGACAATAGGGAGGAATAAGGTGGAAATCTTTGAAGGTTTAGTATCCAAGAAGTTTTCTTTATATAAATAGTAGGATGTGCCCAGGATCATATTGATGGAAGATGATTCAAGGTTGAGGATCGATGGGAAGAATGGGTCTGAGCAGGCTCCTCAAGAGGTTGACCCTTCCTCTTCAGGTACTCCTATGTTGGGTATTATCTTGTCTTCCCTCTTATATCTAATCCCATTATATCTTTTAGTTCTCTTGATATGGGCTTAGCCCTTTCTTCTTGGAATTTTCTTATGTTATGCAATGGATTTTTGGTCTATCTCTGGGTTGGTCCATTGTTCCAGGCCTCTTTCTCCTATGTGTATTACATCCCCTTCCATGGATTAGTTGAAATCCTCTGAAACCTGTAATCAATATAATCTTAGGTCAAAGCATAGATTGAAGGATCTGTGGAGGCCATAGGGAGTTTGGGTCCCTCTTCTAAGCTTTTCAGGAATCCTTGGGGTAGACGATCCTTCCTATCCTGAGGAAAACTAAAAACCAGTCAAGATGTTAAAGTTGACAAACAAAAGGGCATCATTCAAGCACTTATAGAAGCACAAGCCCTAGTCTCAACCCCTCAACTATATTTCTCTCCATTAATTGGCGAGGGCTAGCTAGTCCCTCTTAAAGACTAGCACTAAGAAGATGGATGCAATATAAACACATCGATGTTATTTTCCTTCAAGAAACTTTAGGGAAGGAGATGTGATTGAAAGGATGTTGGAATCTTTGTTTGCAGGTTGGAATTTTGTAATAGTTGATGCAAAAGGGGTATTTAGGGGTTTAGCAGTTGGATTTAATAAAAGAACTATTAAGACTCTCAACTCATGGGGATCTGAGGGGGTTCTAGGTGTTGATTTTTATTTTTTTTGTTGAATCAGGGATGGAGCTAAAGTTTGTGAATAATACAACTCATGTCAAGACAAAAATGCCTTCTATGAAATGCTAATGGTATGATCCTATATGAATGTTGATAACTTGGTTGTTTAGGATGATTTGAAATTCTCCTTAGGTGCTTCTCAAATCGAGAGTCCTCATGCTCACCTTCACCCCCTCTCCGAATTTTTCATACACCTTTTGTAGACTCGCAAATTATGTGACGTAGACTTAATTAAGTATAAGCCTACCTAGAGGAATCAGAGAACTAGTGATGCGATCATTGAAAGGAGGATTGATTATTTTTTTCCAGCTGAAACTTTGTTGGAAAGGATCCCACTCTTTCATCAATAGGTTAGGGTGGGGGGTAATTCAGATCACCACCCAATATTCCTTTAACTAAAATGAGGATTCAACAAGCTAGCCCCCCCTTCAAATTCAATTAATTTTGGCTAAGGGATGAATATTTGCACAATATCTTTGTTGAGCATTGGATCCTCTTCAGTCATGATAGATATGGTTCTCTGTTGGTTCAATTCACTGATAATATAAAAAGGGTAAAAAAATCCACAATAAATCACCAAAAAAAAGGGATGAGGAAGTTCTTAAAAATTTAGAACAAGAATTGGAGAAGTTGGAAGACCTGGCAAGGGGGGACGTTATCTATTGAAGGAGATCAAGAAAATGATCATTCAATTAGAGGCTATTAGGAATAGAAATTTCAAAGAAAAGGAGGAGACATGGAGGTTAAAGAGTAGAGCCATTGGGATTAAAATTAGGGATGAAAATACAAAGCTTTTCAATAGTTTCAAAGGGACATCATGCTAGCAATACTATCTGGGCTTTGGATGATCCAAATGGGGGTAGAGCCACAACTTATGAAGACATTTCCTGAGTTGGGAAAAGTCATTCTTGCAATCTTTTCAAGGCTTCCTAGGAAGTATCCTTAGCTGAGGTAATTTAAATGGGTAGTCATTTTCCCAAGTTCACAAATGATGAAGGTAATCATTCTCTTATAGAGTTGGTGTCTAAGGAAGTGCTTCAAAAGGTATTTCACAACTTTCAATGAGACAAAAGCTAGGCCCCTGATGGTTGGTCATGTTATCACCCTAAGGAACTCTCCTAGGTTGTATCTCGGAGATTCTCGGGAACATTACAAATTCAACATAATGTTGGAAATGGATGAATGGAAGGAATGATGCTTGTGCAAGCCAGATAACCACTTCTACTATGCTTAACTCTAGACATGGGTGAACACCCCCAGACTACAAGGCTTTAGACCACCAATTACTCATAGTTTGAGGATTAGGTGTACATGGAGAATACTGACCACACCAGCAAATGCACAAGACCATGTGATGGCCAGCTGCAACCAGTAAAGAGGTCTACAAATCTATTTCCTAATGCATAGATAGGATGACAACTCTCTGGAACTAAGTAAATAGAAACCTGCATAACACATTCAATGATACATACTAGACTTCAACACACAGGTGGGATGATAGCCCCTCTAATGCTAAATATCAAGAGCACATGAACAAATGCATAACAGACACAACCTAGAACAGAGTAGAAATGGAAAGTGAGAAATTAATAGCAAAAGAAGCTTGTATTAGCTGAAAATGAAGACCAGACACTGCAAGTATCAAAGTAGTTACAGTTTCCAGAAGTTGAACCTTACATCAAAACTACAACCATCAACCCTGATTACCTCTGTGTTCTGGGTATATATAGAATTTCATTACAAAATGTTATGCTATTCTATGTGTGGAGGGGTCATAATGGACCACCAACCACTTTAACTATCTAGTATGGGTCTTCGCTGCAATCTGCTTGCTTCAATGAATTAATTTGACATTCTCTGGTGCTTTGTTGTACTCCTCGAGCAGGTGAAGTGTCGTAAAGGATGAAATTCCTTAACTGTTGGATGTGCTGATCTGCCCGAGTCTTGTCCTTTCCTTCTTGGCCATTCTGTTTCTTGAATGTAGTGGTTGAGGATCTGCTACAAACGGTACCGGGAACTGATTATGCTCATCCTTTGGGTGCACAGAGCAGTTAAGGAGCGTGGACTTCATGGCGGGTGGACAAACTGAATGGAGGAATGAGGCTGGCCATCGGATTGTGTAGATGAACGGCGGCGATTGGTTCGCAGAAGCTATCAGGAGATATGAGGGTGGATGAATGAGGGCCCTTGGATCTCATATGGTCAGATCCAACGATCATCGAGGGCGGAAGATGCGCGAGGCTTTAACAGCCAGGAAAAATGGTTTGAGGGGCGGGTAGTGTTGATCGCACCGCTTTAGAGCCTACGGTGGTATTCATACATGGGTCCATGATCACACTTATCACATGACACGTGGCGTATGTGATGGGACTAAAACCACCGTTTCATGAGTTAACGCGTGGGTAGCTCGCGGGTGCGGGAGGAGCGGATGCCATTGGATCCGGGTGATAGGTGATTGGATGGTGGGAACTTGATTGCACGGTTTCGACTGATGTGACGGGAAAAAGGCCTGTGTAAAGCACGTGGTCATGTGATCGCGGTTACAAGACAGTTTAGACTCGGAGCTTAAGGAAATATGGGTTTATTTTGGGTTTTTGGAGGAAAGCAGAGATAACGGGGGTTATGAGGGTATGAATGGTGTGAAGGAGCAGGAGAAGAATGACTGATGTGAGTCCTTTGTGAGCCTAACCAATGTTGAAAAGTGTGCAACAAGAAATTCTTGTTGAGAATGCAACAAGATGATGGAGCTTAGTGAAAAGAGTCACCTTCACTAAGTGGGCTCGCAGGCAAATTATGGCGCAAGTTCTATTTTTGATCATAGTATGGGTGATCACAGTATGAGTGATCACAGTATGGGTGACCACAGTATGGGTGACCACAGTATGAGTGATCACAGTATGAGTGATCAAAGTCTATTTTTAGAATGGTTGTCAAAAATAGAAAAGTCAAATATTATTGTCTCATAATAATATTTGGACTATAAACTTGATCTTATTCTCTTGGAGCACTTCAGGATGAGCTACGGATGTGGTACATGCAGATCCCAGAAGGAAATACGTGGTTACTTATGGGATGACTAATATTTGTATGCAGGACTTCAGTTAGAACTCAAGTGAGTTGAGTTTAGTGGATTGGAGGTGCAGTTGATGGAGTTGTGTTCAGTTTAACTTTGTTAAACTAGTTGTATTTAGTCTAACTGATCAATAGACTAGAGATGAGTTGGGTGAATTAGTTATTAATTAATTCACAAGTTATTAACTCATAATGCAACTATAGAATACATCAGTTAACTTAGTTGCATGTCAGTGCATGTTCAGTTCAACAGGGACAGGTGTTAGAGGATCAGATTGCTATCAGTTGTGACTATAGCTGTGCATGATGATTTGCACAATCAGAGGGATTGAGTATGCCAATGAATTGGCCAATACCAAGAATTGTATCCTGTGCTCACATCCAACACAGTGTGAGTGATTATTTGCAGGTCAAATACGAGTTTGGTAAACCATTCTCATCAATTCTTGAGCAGGTATTGAGCTGTGGAGGCAGGCAAGCAGTGGAATAGATTTGGAGATCAAATCTGAGCTGTATTGTGTGTAATAGGTGGAGCTGGTACTGGAATTATTGTGATAAGCATTGTACTTTGTAATGTTACATGATTAAATCAATATAATATACAGATAGTTGGGGTTTTTAGCGAGATGCTTTCCCCGGTATACATACTGTGTTAATGAGTTTGATTGATGCTTCTATGTGTGCCTGTGAATGTTTCTGCTTCTGTAAATTGATGATCAATGTAGAGGAGCTTATGTATTTTGTATGTATTCCTCAATAGTACATGATCAGGATAATCTCCATTGAATATGTGTTTATTATTCAAAATTTCTACAACCAACACGGCCAGACCTATGTTTGACCCTCAACTCTTGAAATATGTAGCAGAGCTAACACTGGCTCCTTCTGGGGATGAGATCCTCCCTGTGAGGTCTCAAGAACTCACATATCAATGCCTTTCATGTAAAAACAAATTAGAAAAATTTCCTAGTGTTCCATTGGGCATGGAGTCTAGCTAAAACTGATAAAGAAACATATTTACAACTTTAAGGCCCAAAGACCTTAAATCACATAAATTTTCAGAAAATGCCCATTAACTGGGCCATCAAAAACTATCTCCCCTCCCATACTTTTTAGCATGAAGGTATTTTTCCCTTGAATCTGGGAAATGATGAAAGGCCCAGTCCAGAAAGCATCAAACTTCCCATGGTTGCCTTTCTTTTCTTTCAATGCATCCCACTTCAGAACCAAGTCTCCAACTTGAAAATTATCTGATTTGGCCTTTCTATCAAAAGCTTCCTTGATCTTATTTTGATGCTCTGCAAACCTTTCAACCAGCTGTTCTTTGATTTGATGTACCTCTGCTAAATCAGTGATCCTTTTTGCCATGTCTTCTTCCTCATTTTGCTCTTCTTGTAGGAACTTTGCAACAGGGAGAGTTAACTGAATCAGGAATACAACTTCAGTGCCATATACTAGCTTGAATGGAGAATTCCCTATGGATTTATTAATCATCACTCTGTCAGCTGTTGATGCCTCGAAAATCGCCGCAACAACGTCGGGAATAACCACCATGTCCGGACCTTAGTACAGCTCCTTTTCCGTTTGGAATAGTGGCTCCGACTGGGGATAATGGGACCAGTTTCCCAAAAGTGGATAAACGGGATGAATGGATGATTTATAAAATAGACCAACGGTGAGCGAATAACTAAATCTATTGACAAGAATACAAAAACTATGAACTATCTCGGGAATCTATTGAGCTTTAAAGTGTAGCGTTTGATGGTCTGTGTCTAAAGACAGGCATATAGATGACTCCATCTAACAGACATAGATATTAATTCATTCAAGATTACTGCGCCTAAATAGTTAAGCAAAGTGATTAAAGCGATATTACCACACTCATCATTTATATTATCGACATATACATTATTAAAAGGAAAGCATATCATAAAACATCCAATAGTGGAAAGAATGTAGAATTGTTGTTAAAGCGCATGCATATAATCAACAATAGCAAGGATAATCAAATAACAATTCACATAACAGGAATGAATTCAGACATAGATAGAAATACCATATGAGCTGCTTTGACACTCCCGATATCAATCGCTACTTGTAATTCTTCCTTCAACGCAGAAACATTCTCAACAAAGACAATAGTGCACAATTGCATAAAAAGCCTCCTTGTTGAATTAAGAACAACTGGTCCAGTTTCATAAAAGAATTTTGACTGAAGCACAATAGTGCAAACTTCAGTCTTTAAGTCTGGTACAAAACTTTACAAAACTTTACGACCCTTTCCAAAACAATGAAAGGGTCTATAAATACTAAATTAATCTAAATATCTACTAAACTGAAATCCTACTAAATTGGTATCAATAAATCTTGATCCTATTTTCCTCAGCGATCTGGCAATCGGCGGCATGATTCATCAAGTAGGCTGCTTGCCTTTAAATCTGAGCTGACTTATCGCAAGCATTGGCTCTACTTCAGGAGGTTTGTTGAGGCGCGAACTGAGCTGGGCGGCATAGGTGGCATCCTGAATATCGGGAATTATATACCCGATAGCATCTGTTAGGCACTTAAGGGCGACTCTCTGTGTATGCGGCTTTACCAGGAAGAGCCAATATGCTTCCATGGTTAAATTGTTAATCCCAGCGATTAATCTCCCCTTTTCCTCTAAATCAGGATAACATGATTGCTCCAATGTGTTTGTTGTTGTCAACCTTCCTGGTGTACATTGGGAAATCATATTTGATAAGTAGAGAGTGTTGTTAACTAGTTCAACCAGGTTGCTAGAAGTTGATTTACATCTCGAAGCTGCCCTCTCTGCTTTCATCATCTGAGACTGCCATTATGTGAATAGTATATATTTATGTGTTTCTAAGATTCTGGGCAAATTTGCTGCTCTCCCTTGTTCAGAATCTTGCCAGTCAAGAAATGCAGCTATGATTTCTTTGGCTTGATCCAATTCATTCCTGGCCTTCTCTACCTGCTGATTTATGGATGTCGTTAATTCACAGAGTGGCTCTGCCTGAGCGATTTGTTGACACGGAAGCCTAATTTGAGATATTAATGCAGTGTTTATTTGTAATGCTTCTGCTCTGAATTCAGCGACTTGTGGAGCGCCCTTTATTATTTCGAGCTGCGATGACAATTGAGCGATTTGCTCATCCTTTGTTTTCATCATTTGCTCGTTTGCTGCCCTTAATTGTGTCAATGCCTCTGATAATTCCTTCTGTTTCTGGATCGCGCTTTGGTCGATCCTTTGCTTTTCTGCCTGCAATTGTTGAGTTAGTTGACTGTTCATTTGCTGTTGTGTCAACAATTGCTGCTCTGCCTTCAACTTTGTCTCAGCCAATTCTGCCTGTAATGCGAAAATTTCTTGATCCTTGGTTTTCAGTAGAAGACTTACCTCCGATGCCTTATCGATTGTCGCTGCTGAATAGGCTCCCGCATACTGTGACAGTTTTGTCAGGTCATCGGAGGGGTCGAATTCCTCCTTCCAAACCACGCTGCCCGTAACAGTTTGTTCTGGGAAAAGGGGAGGTTGATCAATCTTCCTTCTTTTCCTTTGTCGTTTAACCACTGCTTTATGCCTTGGGCTGTAGAAGACATCCAGGGGAGGAATATCTTCTACCTGGAGAATGATTTGGTCGGAGGGGTCTTTTGGTATTACCTCAACATCCTTAGAAATGGGTGGGCCGCTGGTTCCACTTAGAACCTGAGGTGAAGTGATGTCCTGTGTATCGTTTGTCTTGGAAGTGTCTGTATCCTTGGAACATTCCAACCCACTGATGATAGAGTCAAATTGCTTCCATTCCTGGAGCAATTTAGGGTCAATACGAGTATCTATATTGACATCAATGGTGGTTTGTTTTTTCTTTTCGGCTTGGGACTCCTTCCGCACTTCTTCCTGCTCTTTCTTCTGTTGCTCCTCTTGTTCCTTCTTTTGTCTTTCCTCCTGCTCTTTCATTTGTTGTTCCTCTTTCTCTTTCCTCTGTTTCTCCTCCTGTGCTCTCTTCTGCCTTTCTTCTTTTTCTTTTCTCTGCCTTTCCTCCTGTTCCTTCTTATGATCCTTTGTTATAACCGGAGGTTCCTTTGACTGTTGCCGACCAGGCTCGCTTGATGATGTCGCCGGGGTTGTTGCTAGTAAATCTAGAGGCAGAGTTTGCAACCTCTGTTCTCTAAGTTTATTAAACTCAGTCAACCCTTCATCATTATATTTCATTCTAGCGAATTCTCTAGCTTGACTTATTGATTCGGCTGAAATGAACAGGTCGTCAAACATATCTTCTTTATGCTCAAATTTTGTCAATTTGGCCTGTTCTAGTGCATTATAGGCAACTTTCTTTGGATCAAATGGCCTATTTGGGATAGTCGCCAGAGTTAAGGATTGAATCTTTGTGGCTTCCTTTTCTGCATGTTTGAGATCATGCAGGGTATAGACACCACACCTCAAGGGAAAAGAGGGCCAGCCCCTCTTCTTTTCTTTCTTGAGAGTCTGTGTAACACTCTCAGCCGTAATCTGATAAGCGATTTCTCTTGCTAGTAGTTTATCTGGTATGTACAAAGGGAGAACATGTGGGTTGGCTTGGCTGCCGAAAACTCTTATGTAGGTAAATCTCTCCTCTCCAAACCAACTCCCTACCGCTGTTAAATCAAACGAAGCTTGGTAGGAAATCTTGGGAATGGGTTTATCAAAAATAGAATAATAAATAGGCAACATAAAGCCATTGCAGATTTGGTACAGATGGTGCTTGTAAGAGGACTTCCATAATTTCTGATGGTATATGTGGATAGCCGTGGGATCTTGTGGCGTCCACCTCCAGCCGAGCACGGGAAATTCAGAATTGAAACATAATGTATCTAAAATATATGCACTGTAATAGAATGGGGGAATTTTCCTTTCAGAGATGACAGTCTGATTTCTAAAATCAAGAACAGCTTTGGCTAGTTTATCTGAGAGAATAGTGGCCCAATCCATTATTTGACTGTTCACTGCAGCTTCCATTAAAGGAACCATCTCTATGGTGAAGTTAGAGGAGTCATGCAATCCCCACAATCTACACATCATTATTCCAGCGTAGCAATAAGGAGAAGCCAGGGAATCAACTGAGTACTTACCGGAAGATTCGTGTTTGTGCTTGGCCGGATTTTGTCTCCAATCCCGGATGGGTTCGGATTCAACTTCATTTTCATTTGCGAATTTCTCCAGGAACGCCTTATTGTATATCTTCTCTGGCTTAGGCAAATGGTACATTTTCCTCAAGTCCTCAGCTTTGAACGACCCGAAAATCCTCCCGTCCCTGGTGCTGAAGGTTCTGTCCATGATTGGGATTTCTTCAATTGCCCAACGTACTACATCTGTGTATGGGAGAATTTGCTCCCTGGCTGCTATCCTGTGAAGGAAGGAGTCAGCTAAATCCTTAAGAGTGCACTCAGATTTCCGAGTGGAATCAGCAGTGGCTTCTACTATTGTCACCGAAGGTTCTTCAATCTCGATTAAGTTGTAGGTACCCTGCCAAGTAGTTTTGCCGAGACCTGAACATGTTGTATCCGAAATTAATCCTTTCTTCTTGTCAGTGAGAACCTGCCCTGCAACTGGCGTAGTGGAAGCGCCTATGGTCTTCTTGGATTTCTTCCCCATTTTGCTTGAGCTTTCTCCTTTAGATGAATTCTGCACAGAGGCGCAAATATACGTAATACAGAGAAATAGCAATGAAAACTTGCAAGTGATGAGAAATATTGACAGATGCGTAATAAGGGATTAGCTTTTAAAATGGGCGCAGACACAATCCATGGGAGGATTTTAGGACTTACGACCACATTAAATGGCCGTTTAAAACCTGCCAATCTTAAATGCCCATTATATCGTTAATCGGCTGAATGATTCATTTAAGCGTGCTGTGGGCATTTTGGCGGTTGTGCGCAGGCGAATCATTGTTGGACGGATCAAGCCTTTAATATGAAACAAATCATGATATCCCTTCATCTAACAGCTTTTTCAAAAACTGTGCTTTATCGCAATCGGTCATCAGGGCAACCTTAAACCTTTGTATTGACAGTATTCAAAACCTCTGATCGCCGATAGCGATGTCGCATTGTGTCGGGAGAATGAGGATTATATATAATATTGACAGCTTGCCGCCGATTTGCCGATTGCAATATCGCATCGCATCGGAATACATTACTCGGGCGCCTTAACAATGTGGATGGAATACTGCCGATTGCCGATTGCGATATCGCATCGCATCGGGGTATTGGCATCACATAAGATATGTATTATATATCGCCGATTGCGCATCGCATCGGGGCTAATGGCATGGGAACGCTTTAAAATGTGCATGAAGTATTGCCGATAGCCGATAGCCGATAGCGATATCGCATCGGCGGGAACCCATATGTCACTTATTTGTGTTTTCTATGTCATTGCGATATGCGATCTTGCGATCGCTTTATCGCAATGAAAAAGGATTGTTTTATTTGATCACATGGGTTTTTCAAAAGGTTTTTATATAATTTATTCATTTAGTTTGCGGACCTTTTTCAAATAATGCAATATTGATACCAATTAACTTCTAAAGGGACCCATTTCATATGATAATTTTGGGAATAAAAATGTTATGAAATGGGGTTTTGTTGTGGAGCACAACAATTGGCGATTCGCTGGAAGAAACAGTTATCTCTGAAAAGTATAGAAATACTTAAACTTTTTTCACAATAGAGTTCTAATCAAAGGGGAAAATTCTAATATAATTAGGTATATATGCATTCCGAGTAAAATGAAACTATTTTGCTAACTTCCTCTCTTTTTAAAGAAAATAGATACATTCTAAGTTTTAAATAGGCCTCTATGGGTTTATAATGATAAAACAGAAAACTTTTCCAAATCAGCTTTTATAGTAAACTCATCTGTCATAGGTAGAGCCTCTGTTGCCAGCAAACGTTTATAGTTTCGACAGGGATACCTTTTAACCATGCTATTGTCCATTGTTCCATCCAATTAAGAGTGTGATTAACAGAATGAATTCAAAACATGTTTTCATATTTTGTATTTCATTTCCTTTTTTTGTTATTGATAAGATAAAAAGCCATTGTCCTGGTTTGGTGGCCAGCTATTGACAATGCCATTCACTGGTAGTAATCTAACCGAACAAGCTGGCTCGTGATGAGACCCCTTGTCTTATAATTTCAAGCCATTACCCTGTTTTGGTATGCAGTATTGGTAATGTCGGTTAAACTATTTCCCTATGAACATGGTAAGCAGGCTTGTAATAAGACCTCTTATCTTTTCTATCAAATATTTTAGAATTACACTCTGAGTAATCATAAACTTTAGTGAATGGGATGAACAATTTTCTCCTTAAGAGTAAATGGATGACAGGGTAAGAGTTGAAGATGCTGAAATTGGATTAGCTTCTATCTTGATATTGATAACCTTTTGAGACCAATTTGAAAACAGAAAATGATTTACAATACTTCTATACTTTGAGAGGAGTTCACAAAACTTGAAGTATGTTTTCAGAATACAATGATACCTAATTTCCTAGAAATTATCCCTTTTGGTTAAGAGTTCTATTATTTAAAAGCAAATATCCATACTACTTCTGTGGGACAACTTTTCAAACACAGCAAAAGGTCAATGGAAGTTACCTTACAACTTTATTTCCTAAAAATTCTACAAATTACAAAATCCTATTAAAATACAAGGAGAAGGGGTTACCTCCTCAATTGAACAATTTTTTCAAGATCAGGCCATTAACAGGGAGAGAATCTCTCGAACCTGATAAATCTTGCAATATAAAGGTCGAATGGCCTATCTTTTCACAGATATGAAACGGTCCAAGCCACATCTTTTGGAACTTGGTGTGTTTACCCTTGTCCTCATGGGCTTTTTCCCATTTCAGGACTAAATCACCGACTTGGAATTGTTTTGAACCGGATGAGACTGAATCAAAAGCTGCCTTGATGATTTGCTGATGTTTGGCATGAATAACCCTGGCTTTTTCTCTTTCCTCTTCTAATTTTAGAATTTGGTCATGTCTAAGCTGAATAGAAGAGGAAGGACATTCCTCAATGAACTGAACTAGGGCTAGTGAAGGAAGAACAAGATTTGTGGGCAGTACTGCTTCTTTTCCATACACAAGATTGAACGGAGAAGATCCTATAGAAGCTTTTTGTGTTATCCTATCAGCCCATAATGCAAACATTAAGGATTTATGCCAGTTTTTATGATTTTGTTCTATAGTTCGCTTAATGATTTTGATCAGATTTTTATTAGTAGATTATGCTAAACCATTACCCTTGGGATAGTAATTAGCAGAATATTTTAATTTAAATCCTCTTTTAATAGCGAAATCAAACATAGCATTGCCTGAAAAGTAAGATGCATTATCAAAAACAAGAGCATTTGGGACACCAAACCTGGTAATGATGAATTGATCTATGAATTCAATGATTGCTTCAGAATTTTCTGTCTTCAAAGGGATTGCCTCAACCCACTTAGTAAAATAATCGGTAGCGGTAAGGATATACTTATGCTGTTTGGAACACGGTGGGGTGATTTCCCCAATGATGTCCAATCCCCATTGCTCGAATGGTTGTTCAATGTTGACTAGTTGCAGAGGGAAAGCTGTTTTACGTTGTCTTCCACTCGAAGTTTGACAATTGAGGCATTTCCTTACATACTCGTGGGCATCTTTATACAAAGTGGGCCAATAGTAACCAGCATGAATAATTTTGTGAGCTGTTGTATCAGCTCCAAAATGTCCTCCCGCTGGTCCATCATGTAACTCCTGCAAAACCTTTTGTGCTTCAGTTTTCTCAAGGCATCTCAATAAGATGGAATCATAATTCTGCTTAAAAAGCACATCATCAATAATTGTAAAATTCTTTGCTTTCAACCTAATGGCCCTTTTGTTCTTGTAAGATAGGTTTGGAGGTGCATAACCATTCTTTAAATAAAAGATTAAATCTGCATATTGAGATTCGGAATCAGTAACACTTATCTGATTGATTTCTTCAGTTTGATCTGTATCGCTTGATTTTGAAATGTTGGATGCTCCTGCCAATATCCTGCAAAAACCTTGACCTCTAACAATCTTTGCTAGTTTAATTTCTAAGTCATACTCTTGAAGCGTTGTGACCCAGTTTGCCCTTTTTTCACCCAGTTCTTTTTGGATTAATAGTTGCCTAACTGCAGGGAAAGGAACTATAACTTTTGTGTGGGTTTTCAAAAGGAAGGGTCTATAATGCTTGACTGCTTTAAATACAGCAAAGGCTTGTTTTTCTACTTCGGAGTAATTCAATTCGGCACCTTGAAGATTTGAACTAAAGAATGAAATGGGCGCTTCAAGATTGTGATCATTTAGCTGCGTGAGTACTGCAGCATACGACGAGTTGGATGCGATGGTATACAATGTAAAATGATTAGAAAAATTTGGAGTATTTAAGGCTGGGGCATTGATTATTGATTGCTTGATTTGATCAAAAGCTTCTTTTTCTGCTGATCCCCACTTAAAGACTGAATTTTTCTTAATCATTGTTTGAAGTGGCAAAATAATTTGAGAAAAATCTGGGACAAATCTTTTAACAAAATTGATCTGGCCTAAAAATGACTGCATCGATTTTTTATTGTGCGGGAAAGGGATTTCAGAGATTTCTTTGATCCGATCAGGATCAATATAAATGCCATCTTTGGACACAATAAAACCCAAGAGCTTCCCTTGATCAAGAGCAAAGAAATACTTTTTAGGGTTAAGAGAAATACCATATCTTTTGCAACGTTGAAAATTTGATTTAGATCATGCAAATGATTATACCTCTCCTTAGAGAATACAGTAATATCGTCTAGATAGACGACTACTGTTCTATTAATCAACCCTCTAAAAGCTATATCCATAGCTCTTTGGAATGTTGCCCCTGCATTTATAAGTCCGAAAGGCATTTTCTGATATGCATATGTTCCCCATTTTGTTCTGAATGTGGTTTTAAGTTGGTCATCAGGGTGAACCAGGACTTGGTTATATCCTGAAAAACCATCAAGAAAGGACATCAATTCAGAGCCTGCTACTGATTGGAGTATTTGCTCCATAGTAGGTAATGGGAAATTGTCTTTCAAGCTCACCTTGTTCAAATTTCTGAAATCAATACAAATTCGGATGTCGCCATTTTTCTTTCTGACTGGCACCATATTAGAGACCCAGTTTGAGTGTCGGATAGGAAAAATAATCTTGGCTTTCAAGAGTTTGTTAAGTTCCGATTTTATCTGGCTCTCTAAGTTTGGATGTATTTTTCTTAACTTCTGCTGAATCGGTTTCTGATCGGGAAGCATAGGAATGGTATGCTGGATAATGGATGTATCATATGTCTTCAAATCATCATATTTCCAAGCAAAGACCTGTTTATTTTTCCTTAACAGTCTTATGAATGCCTCCTTCTCTTCCAAGGAAAGTCCTAATCCTAAATTAATATTTTGAGGAGCATGCTCAGTACCTAGATTTATCAATTCAAACCTTAGGGTAGAGCTTTGGAGCTTTGCATTAGTTACAGGTTTAAACCTGTCTTTAATATCATAAAGATCTTCCAGCTTTACCACAGGCTTAGGAATTGCATTTTCCTGAGGTGTTTCTCTCACTTAGGAGTCATGCTCATCTTCCTCAATGGTTTGATTATCATAGGACTTTTCAGAAGTTAAGAATTGTAAAATATCCTCATCATGGTTGAATACTCTCCAATTAGTGACATTGTCAGGAATTGAAGGCCCAAAAATCAATTCTACGGAAAATCTATCTGGGCTGTAGTCTTCAGAAGGTAGGAGCTTGGAAGCTACATTAGCTAGGAGATCGGCTGCCGAGTTTTGAGACCTGGGAATGGAGGAAATGTTGAATGCAGAAAAGTGCGAGGTAAGTTCTTGTACTAGCGATTGATAATGCTTGAGGTGATTTGAAAGACAATGAATTGCATTCCTTACCTGTTTAACAATAATTTCAGAATCGCCAAATACTTTTAGATATTGCACTTTAAGGCCGATTGCTTTATATAATCCCTGAACTAAGGCTTCATATTCGGCTGTATTGTTAGTGCATTCAAATTCTAGCCTACAGGATAGCATTGTCTTTTCTCCTTGTGGGCTAACCAAAATACATCCTGCTCCTGAGCCCTCGCTAGACTTGGACCCATCGAAGTATAAAGACCAAAATAAAGAAGTATTAACAAATGTATTTACAGTTTTCTCATCATCATTGAAACATCTAGACCTATCTGTTTGTGAAAAATTCTCAATCTGAGATGTAAAATGATTGACTGAGAAAGGGGATGGTTGGGCAACAAAGTTACCAAAAAATGACTCTGATGAATAATTCCCCAAAATGTTGTTGTTGAATGCTACCGGCTGGTTTTCTTGCTCAAATTCAGTAACTCTGTGGGTCATATGTTTCTCTCGATCGATCCTTATTTGATTTGGCTTACCCTTATAGGGAAGACACATATGTGACCAATCAGTAGAAATATATCCATGCAATTTTTCGGACCAATCCCTACTCAAAATTAGACCGTAAAATTCAGGTATATCGGCCATTAGGATGTCAATCCTTTGTACTACTCTGGGATCAGCAGACAACCTGATAGTTACAGAATTAATTTCTCCCACAACCTGCACTTTGGTCCTGTCCAACTGTACAATATGGATAACAGACTTCTGGGGTTCAATGTTCAGTTTAGAACAAACTGAAGCTAGCATTATGTTAGATGATGCCCCTGAGTCAATTAAACAGTTGTGCAGGTTTCTGTTGTAAATCTCATAGGTTAGCAGGAAGGGTGGAGTATGAGAATTTGATCTATCTCCAATCAGAACTGAATCGGTAGCTTCAACCATACCTGGAGGAGGTTGGCCTGAATCATTAGCAGCTTTTGCACTGGGAAGTGGTGTAGAGGGAACAACATTCAATTCTTTAAGAAGTAATTTCTGCTGATGCTTTAATTTACTAAGTTCAAACATGGTAATGTTTGCTTTAGTTTTCTTCATGTCATCAACAATGTTATACTCCATTGAATCGGATACCACTAATGTTTTGGATGTTGAAGGAGTACTAGAAGTTGAAGGCTGGTTTTGGGGAACTGCTACAGGTGATTTCTTTGCAGGTGTTTTTTCTTTGGTTGTAGCAGCACCAGCACTCCTTTTCTTTGATGTTACCTGAACAGGTTCAGAAGTACTTTTGCTCCTAGTAGTGACCGGGAACGCTTCTTCTTCATTATCAGTATCGGAGCTGGGGAGTATAAAATCCCACATTCCATGACATTCTACTACTTCTTCTTCATCATCAGTCGGTGCGATTGCTTCCTCTTCCTCTTCTTCTTCTTGCTCTGAGTCTGCATTAGATATGACATTTGGGGGCTTTGACTCATTTCTCTTAAAATTTCTAAAGGGCCTTTTGGTTGATGTCTCTGCTACCTGCTTCTTTATTTCAACCATTTCATTTGATAACGTTTTTAGGACTTTTTGCAAACCTTCCATGTCATATGGGTCTTTTGGGGTCTTCTTCCTTGAGTCATCTTTGAAAGAGACTTTTTTGGCTTTTCTGTCTTCCAGAGCAGCCTTCTTCTCTAGAGCATTGATGCGTTTTTCAACAGCAAGTGCTTCTCTCATGTTTTCAGCTAAGGTAGGTTTCCCAGCCCTGTCTACAAAAATGGCTATATTGGCAGGTAGGGCGGTGATATACCATTCGCTTCGAATTTGTTCACTTGGTTTGGAAGCTGTAGGGATTTTATTGAGGAGTTTATTGAAGCGAGCATTAAATTCCTTGATTGGTTCCCTATGCTCTATTCTCAGATTGGAGTGATCGTTTATTAAAGTAGCCAAAGACCTATCATCTCCATATTTGGTAAGAAACTGCTCTTGGCAAGTGTTCCAACTAGTAATGGAACCAGAGGGTAAAGAGAAATACCAGGATCCTGCTGATCCTTGCAAGGTGTAAGGGAAAAGTCTAACAACAACATCTTGTTCTGTTACTCCTTTCAAGTTGATTGCTAACATGAAATTATTAATGTGTTCCTCAGCCTGGGTCCCATCATCTGGATTAAACTTGGGTAGCCATTTTTCAGGATAATCTGGTAATGGATGCAATGGCGTAGGCATATTGACTGCACCAGGTCTGGTCCATGGATCTGCCATTATAATAGCAGTAGTGGATGATACTACCACTGGAACTCCAGATGTCTGGGAAGGAAGTAATATTGAGGAGTGAGCAGGTTGGGATGTTGAAGCTTCTAATCCCTGGTGAACAACAATATGTAATGGGGGAGTGGATGGTTGACTTTGCAGATGGGAAGTTGAAATGGAGGATGTGGATGAAAGCTCTTCACTGTCAGATCCTTCAGTATTTTTCTTCGCCTTTTTCCTTTTGGGTAAAGGGAACTCAGTGGGTTCAATACCGAACTTTTCGCTCTGAAGTCTGGTGAGAGGATGAGATAAATTGAACTGTGAAGTCGCACTGCTTTGTGATACCTCAGATTTCTGTGGTGAAATCGAGAAGCTCTGAAGTTTGTGAATAAGAGACTGAACTTCAGGTGATTCAAGACTTAATTGTTCTAGAGTATGATGGGTTTGAGCAGTGGTAGTTGATTCCTCTTCTTCTTGTTTGGATACTGGAGAACCAGCATGCGAATGAGAAGTTCGAGGGGATTTGGAGGGAGAATTACTCTTAGAATGGCTTGCAGATTTGGGTTTGTTTGCCATTCACAGTCAGGCCCTCCTTCTAGCGCCAAAAATGTTGATGCCTCGAAAATCACTGCAACAACATCGGGGATAACCACCCGGTCCGGACCTTAGTACAACTCCTTTTCCGTTTGGAATAGTGGCTCCGACTGGGGATAATGGGACCAGTTTCCCAAAAGTGGATAAACGGGATGAATGGATGATTTATAAAATAGACTAACGGTGAGCGAATAACTAAATCTATTGACAAGAATACAAAAACTATGAACTATCCCGGGAATCTATTGAGCTTTAAAGTGTAGCGTTTGATGGTCTGTGTCTAAAGACAGGCATATAGATGACTCCATCTAACAGACATAGATATTAATTCATTCAAGATTACTGCGCCTACATAGTTAAGCAAAGCGATTAAAGCGATATTACCACACTCATCATTTATATTATCGACATATACATGATTAAAAGGAAAGCATATCATAAAACATCCAATAGTGGAAAGAATGTAGAATTGTTGTTAAAGCGCATGCATATAATCAACAATAGCAAGGATAATCAAATAACAATTCACATAACAGGAATGAATTCAGACATAGATAGAAATACCATATGAGCTGCTTTGACACTCCCGATATCAATCGCTACTTGTAATTCTTCCTTCAACGCAGAAACATTCTCAACAAAGACAATAGTGCACAATTGCATAAAAAGCCTCCTTGTTGAATTAAGAACAACTGGTCCAGTTTCATAAAAGAATTTTGCCTGAAGCACAATAGTGCAAACTTCAGTCTTTAAGTCTGGTACAAAACTTTACGACCCTTTCCAAAACAATGAAAGGGTCTATAAATATTAAATTAATCTAAATATCTACTAAACTGAAATCCTACTAAATTGGTATCAATAAATCTTGATCCTATTTTCCTCAGCGATCTGGCAATCGGCGACATGATTCATCAAGTAGGCTGCTTGCCTTTGAATCTGAGCTAACTTATCGCAAGCATTGGCTCTACTTCAGGAGGTTTGTTGAGGCGCGAACTGAGCTGGGCGGCATAGGTGGCATCCTGAATATCGGGAATTATATACCCGATAGCATCTGTTAGGCACTTAAGGGCGGCTCTCTGTGTATGCGGCTTTACCAGGAAGAGCCAATATGCTTCCATGGTTAAACTGTTAATCCCAGCGATTAATCTCCCCTTTTCCTCTAAATCAGGATAACATGATTGCTCCAATGTGTTTGTTGTTGTCAACCTTCCTGGTGTACATTGGGAAATCATATTTGATAAGTAGAGAGTGTTGTTAACTAGTTCAACCAGGTTGCTGGAAGTTGATTTACATCTCGAAGCTGCCCTCTCTGCTTTCATCATCTGAGACTGCCATTCTGTGAAGAGTATATCTTTATGTGTTTCTAAGATTCTGGGCAAATTTGCTGCTCTCCCTTGTTCAGAATCTTGCCAGTCAAGAAATGCAGCTATGATTTCTTCGGCTTGATCCAATTCATTCCTGGCCTTCTCTACCTGCTGATTTATGGATGTCGTTAATTCACAGAGTGGCTCTACCTGAGCGATTTGTTGACACAGAAGCCTAATTTGAGATATTAATGCAGTGTTTATTTGTAATGCTTCTGCTCTGAATTCAACGACTTGTGGAGCGCCCTTTATTATTTCGAGCTGCGATGACAATTGAGCGATTTGCTCATCCTTTGTTTTCATCATTTGCTCGTTTGCTGCCCTTAATTGTGTCAATGCCTCTGATAATTCCTTCTGTTTCTGGATCGTGCTTTGGTCGATCCTTTGCTTTTCTTCTTGCAATTGCTGAGTTAGTTGACTGTTCATTTGCTGTTGTGTCAACAATTGCTGCTCTGCCTTCCGCTTTGTCTCAGCCAATTCTGCCTGTAATGCGAAAATTTCTTGATCCTTGGTTTTCAGTAGAAGACTTACCTCCGATGCCTTATCGATTGTCGCTGCCGAATAGGCTCCCGCATACTGTGACAGTTTTGTCAGGTCATCGGAGGGGTTGAATTCCTCCTTCCAAACCACGCTGCCCGTAACAGTTTGTTCTGGGAAAAGGGGAGGTTGATCAATCTTCCTTCTTTTCCTTTGTCGTTTAACCACTGCTTTATGCCTTGGGCTGTAGAATAAATCCAGGGGAGGAATATCTTCTCTGGAGAATGATTTGGTCGGAGGGGTCTTTTGGTATTACCTCAACATCCTTAGAAATGGGTGGGCCGCTGGTTCCACTTAGAACCTGAGGTGAAGTGATGTCATGTGTATCGTTTGTCTTGGAAGTGTCTGTATCCTTGGAACATTCCAACCCACTGATGATAGAGTCAAATTGCTTCCATTCCTGTAGCAATTTAGGGTCAATACGAGTATCTATATTGACATCAATGGTGGTTTGTTTTTGCTTTTCGACTTGGGACTCCTTCCGCACTTCTTCCTGCTCTTTCTTCTGTTGCTCCTCTTGTTCCTTATTTTGTCTTTCCTCCTGCTCTTTCATTTGATGTTCCTCTTTCTCTTTCCTCTGTTTCTCCTCCTGTGCTCTCTTCTGCCTTTCTTCTTTTTCTTTTCTCTGCCTTTCTTCCTGTTCCTTCTTATGATCCTTTGTTATAACCGGAGGTTCTTTAACTGTTGCCGACCAGGCTCGCTTGATGATGTCGTCGGGGTTGTTGCTAGTAAATCTAGAGGCAGAGTTTGCAACCTCTGTTCTCTAAGTTTATTAAACTCAGTCAACCCTTCATCATTATATTTCATTCTAGCGAATTCTCTAGCCTGACCTATTGATTCGGCTGAAATGAACAGGTTGTCAAACATATCTTCTTTATGCTCAAATTTTGTCAATTTGGCCTGTTCTAGTGCATTATAGGCAACTTTCTTTGGATCAAATGGCCTATTTGGGATAGTCGCCAGAGTTAAGGATTGAATCTTTGTGGCTTCCTTTTCTGCATGTTTGAGATCATGCAGGTATAGACACCACACCTCAAGGGAAAAGAGGGCCAGCCCCTCTTCTTTTCTTTCTTGAGAGTCTGTGTAACACTCTCAGCCGTAATCTGATAAGCGATTTCTCTTGCTAGCAGTTTATCTGGTATGTACAAAGGGAGAACATGCGGGTTGGCTTGGCTGCCGAAAACTCTTATGTAGGTAAATCTCTCCTCTCCAAATCAACTCCCTACCACTGTTAAATCAAACGAAGCTTGGTAGGAAATATTGGGAATGGGTTTATCAAAAATAGAATAATAAATAGGCAACATAAAGCCATTGCAGATTTGGTACAGATGGTGCTTGTAAGAGGACTTCCATAATTTCTGATGGTATATGTGGATAGCCGTGGGATCTTGTGGCGTCCACCTCCAGCCGAGCACGGGAAATTCAGAATTGAAACATAATGTATCTAAAATATATGCACTGTAATAGAATGGGGGAATTTTCCTTTCAGAGATGACAGTCTGATTTCTAAAATCAAGAACAGCTTTGGCTAGTTTATCTGAGAGAATAGTGGCCCAATCCATTATTTGACTGTTCACTGCAGCTTCCATTAAACGAACCATCTCTATGGTGAAGTTAGAGGAGTCATGCAATCCCCACAATCTACACATCATTATTCCAGTGTAGCAATAAGGAGAAGCCAGGGAATCAATTGAGTACTTACCGGAAGATTCGTGTTTGTGCTTGGCCGGATTTTGTCTCCAATCCCGGATGGGTTCGGATTCAACTTCATTTTCATTTGCGAATTTCTCCAGGAATGCCTTATTGTATATCTTCTCTGGCTTAGGCAAATGGTACATTTGCCTCAAGTCCTCAGCTTTGAACAACCCGAAAATCCTCCCGTCCCTGGTGCTGAAGGTTCTGTCCATGATTGGGATTTCTTCAATTTCCCAACGTACTACATCTGTGTATGGGAGAAATTGCTCCCTGGCTGCTATCCTGTGAAGGAAGGAGTCAGCTAAATCCTTAAGAGTGCACTCAGATTTCCGAGTGGATTCAGTAGTGGCTTCTACTATTGTCACTGAAGGTTCTTCAATCTCGATTAAGTTGTAGGTACCCTGCCAAGTAGTTTTGTCGAGACCTGAACATGTTGTATCCGAAATTAATCCTTTCTTCTTGTCAGTGAGAACCTGCCCTGCAGCTGGCGTAATGGAAGCGCCTATGGTCTTCTTGGATTTCTTCCCCATTTTGCTTGAGCTTTCTCCTTTGGATGAATTCTGCACAGAGGCGCAAATATACGTAATACAGAGAAATAGCAATGAAAACTTGCAAGTGATGAGAAATATTGACAGATGCGTAATAAGGGATTAGCTTTTAAAATGGGCGCAGACACAATCCATGGGAGGATTTTAGGACTTACGATCACATTAAATGGCCGTTTAAAACCTGCCAATCTTAAATGCCCATTATATCGTTAATCGGCCGAATGATTCATTTAAGCGTGCTGTGGACATTTTGGCGGTTGTGCGCAGGCGAATCATTGTTGGACGGATCAAGCCTTTAATATGAAACAAATCATGATATCCCTTCATCTAACGGCTTTTTCGAGAACTGTGCTTTATCGCAATCGGTCATCGGGGCAACCTTAAACCTTTTGTATTGACAGTATTCAAAACCTCCGATCGCCGATAGCGATGTCGCATTGTGTCGGGAGAATGAGGATTATATATAATATTGACAGCTTGCCGCCGATTTGCCGATTGCGATATCGCATCGCATCAGAATACATTACCTGGGCGCCTTAACAATGTGGATGGAATACTGCCGATTGCCGATTGCAATATCGCATCGCATCGGGGTATTGGCATCACATAAGATATGTATTATATATCGTCGATCACCGATCGCTGATTGCGCATCGCATCGGGGCTAATGGCATGGGAACGCTTTAAAATTTGCATGAAGTATTGCTGATAGCGGATAGCCGATAGCGATATCGCATCGGCGGGAACCCATATGTTACTTATTTGTGTTTTCTATGTCATTGCAATATGCGATCTTGCGATCGCTTTATCGCAATGAAAAAGGATTGTTTTATTTGATCACATGGGTTTTTCAAAAGGTTTTTATATAATGTATTCATTTAGTTTGCGGACCTTTTTCAAATAGTGCAATATTGATACCAATTAACTTCTAAAGGGACCCATTTCATATGATAATTTTGGGAATAAAAATGTTATGAAATGGGGGGTTGTTGTGGAGCACAACATCAGCCCACAGTGCATATTTGAGCTTAGAATCCTAATTTTTTTTGTTGTCTTCCAGTAGCTTTTTAATTATCCTTATCAGGCTTTTATTTGAATATTCTGCTAGACCATTGCCTTAGAGATAATATGAGGTGGAATGAACTAGCTTAATGCCCATTGAGCCACACATATCCGCCAACTCTCTTGCCCTGAAATCTGCTGCATTGTTTGTGATTAATTTATGTGGACAACTAAATCTGGTGAAGATATGCTCTGTTAAAAACTTGATGACAACATTATGATCAACCTTTCTGGTAGGGATTGCTTCAATCCACTTAGTGAAGTAGTTAGTGGCAACTAAGATCCATCTGTGCTGGCCACTGGAATGTGGATTGATCTCTCCAATGAAATCCAAGCCCCACTGCTGAAAAGGACCATTTGCATGTATTTGTTTCAAGGGCAGGGACTTCAATTGTTGCTTTCCTTCAAATCTTTGGCACCTGTCACAAGATTTAACAAATGAAAAGACGTTAGAAAACAAGGTGGGCCAATAGTACCCAGCTCTGAGAATTTTTGGGCTGTAGTTTTCCGATAATGATGCCCGCCACACATGTTGGAACGAAATTGCTGCATAGCCTCCATTGATTGTTCTTTATCCAGACACCTTAGCAGGATTCCAGAAGGATCCCTCCAATAAAGCAGATTTTCATGAATGTAATACTTTGTAACCCTAAGTTTAACTGTTTTGGGTTGACTTTGAGTAAAGCCTAGAGGGATTTCTAGCTTCATCAAGAATTTAGCTATTGCAAAGTACCAATCACAAGGAGCTAGATTTTCGCCCAATGTCTGATTCTTTTCTGGTTCAACTGTTTCTTTTTCTTCTGTCTGACCATTTTTGAGATTATGCCCATGAAATGTATGTCTAATGTTCTGCAATTTTCTTTAGCCATTAACTTTGCCAGGCCCTGACTTGTGACCAGCTTGGTGGGCTTCAATTCTATATTCAATTCAATTAACTTTGCAATCCATTTAGCCCTTCTTCCATCAACATCAGGCTGTGTTAAGACATCTTTTATTGAAGCCGAGTTTACACATGTGATTATCTTGGAATGCAGAATATAAACTCTAAAAGCTCTCAAATACTTGATAAGAGCATATGCTTGTTTCTCCACAATATCATACCTCAGCTTAGCATCCCTTAATGTTTTGCTGAAAAATTCCACTGGATGCTCTAAGCCTTCTTCGTCTGTTTGCAATAAAACTGCTGCAAGGGTGTCATTAGAGGCAAAAGAAAATATATGGAACTTCTTGCTGTAATCTGTACTGATTAAAGTGGGAGCCTCCATAATAGCTTTTTTAATGGAATCAAATGATTTTCTAGCTGCATCAGTCCATTTGATTTTCGACTCCTTATTCAAGATGGAGGTAATATGCTTCACCAGTTCTGCAAAATTTGGTATAAACCTCCTCACAAAGTTAATCTTGACCAGAAAGGACTGGATTTCCTTTTTTGATCTCGGGACAGACAGGGTCTGTATTTCTTTTACTCTTTCTGGGTCAATTCGGACACCTGCAGTAGAAACAACATGTCTTAACAGCTTGCCTTCTTCTAAAGCAAATTCTGATTTTTTAGGATTGACTGAAATCCCAAACCTTCTGCACTTCAAGAACACTTTTTTCAAATGCTACAAATATTTTTGATGGCTGCTAGAGTATACTGTTATGTCATCAAGGTAAATAAGGACAAACTTGTCCTTCTCTCCTACAAATGCTATATCCATAGCTCTCTGAAAGGTGGCTCTAGCATTCATCAACCCAAAAGGAATCTTGAAATACATAAAAGTGCCCCAAGGAGTGGTGAATGCAGTTTTCTCTTGGTCATCTGGATGTACAACAATCTGGTTATAGCCTGAAAATCCATACAGGAAAGACATTACTTTGGCTCCTGAGACCTTTTGCAGCAAATGCTCCATCTTGGGTAGGGGATAATTGTCTTTCTTTGAGCACTTGTTTAAGTTTCTGAAATCAACACAGAGTCTGATTTCTCCACTTTTCTTCCTCACCAAAACCAAATTGGCTACCCATTTTGAATATCTAAGAGGCACTATGATTTTGGCAGCCAACAGCTTCTTGATTTCCTTTTCAATCAGAGGAAGGTGCAAAGGGTTTATTGGTCTCAGCTTCTGCTTAAAAGGGATGGTGTCTTTCTCTAAAGGGATTTTATGTTGTATAATATTCTTGTCATATGTCTTCAAGTCACTATATTCCCAAGCAAAAACATTAGCAAATTGTTTCATTAAATTGCAGTATTCAGAACTTTGGGCAACAGATAGATGGGTGGAAAGATTTATATATCTAGGCTGGTCTGGGCTCCCTATATTGTGCTTACAGACTGCAGATTGATCTTCTTTCTAGGAAGCCTTATAAGGTACATCATTCGGGTCAAACAGCCTTCCTAACGGAATTAAACCCTTAGGAATATGATTGCTGGGAAGCTAGACATTGCTATTTTTTCCAATTTCATTTCTAAGCTGGGATTGAGGGCTTTCTTCCAAGGCTTAATTTTCTTAGTCAATTTGCATTTCAGAAAATTCATCAATGACTTGCAGAAATCTATTCACTTGAGCATCATCCTCAAAAACTTTCCAATGCTGGACATTATCAGGCAAGGATGGTCTATATTTCATTTGGACTTCATAAACTAGTCTGAAAGGATGGGAGGAATAAACATGCTAGCAGACACAACAAGGGAATCAACAAGTTGATTTTTGTCTCTAGGGATATATGAAATACAGAAATTATCAAAAGAACTAGTCTCCATACCTCATTTCTGTATGCTTTCAGCCTTGGGTCCTTTGCTTGAAATGTTCTGTTCACTTGCTAAATGATAAGATCATCATCTCTGAACACCTTTATGCTTCTGATTCCTCTGTCTTTAGCTACGTTAAGGCCCAATATCAGAGCCTCATATTCTGCTATGTTATTAGTGACTTGAAATTCCAACTTAAAAGACAGCTATGTGCTTTTTTGTTCTGGAGATATCAGCAACACCCCTACTCCTGCAGTCTCCCTGGAACATGCTCCATCAAAAAAAATCTCCCAAACTTGACTTCCCTGCTCTTCCTTGGCCTGCACAATTGATTTCTTGAGCTATAATGAGGCCTTATGAGATTCTTCCATTTGGAGAATACATTCTCCAAAATTAGTGTCCACAACATAAATGGTATGATTAGTAGGATTCTTCTCATCACTGATGATGTATGCCAACTGTGCTTCAATGTACAATCTCCTGCTTTCTCCTCAAAGACTGGGACAGTGGCATAAGATAAATCATTCTGTAATGTCCCACCTAGTCTCTTAATCCATCCTCTAGACAACAACATGCCAAATTTGGGAGGGACATTTGCTACCACAATATCCATCATCATACTTTTCATGGGTAGCTGAGCCAGGGTAATAGCTAAATCTCTAATCAACCCAGACATTTCACCTTTCTTGAATCAAACGAGAATAAATCATGATATGGTCTGGTGATGTCAAGACCTAACTCTTCCATGACAGCTTTAGGCATCAGATTGTGGTTGGCCCCTATATCTAGCAGGCAGTTGTGGAGGATTTTGTCATGAATGGTCAAGGAGACATAAAATGATGGAGAATTATCATCAGCAGGTTCGGTAATTGGGATAATCACAACTGCAGGCCTATCATCTTGCAAATTGACAGAGTCAGTGGAGGTTTGTGTGGTTCCCAGCTCAAGAGCTTCAAGGATAGGCTTTCTAAACACTTCACTCTTTACCAACTCTACCAGAGGCACAGGTATTTTTAACTTCTAGACTTCTGACTCAAAGCTGAAAGAGGAAGGTAGCTTGTTAGAACCTCTTACCTCTTGAACTGGTGCTTTGAGGATGATTGGATCAGCTGCTGGTCTCTTTTGTCTGATGTTCTGTGACTCTGTCTGGACAACAACACTTTGGGCAGGACTCTCCTTGACATTGTTTGCTCTTGAGTGAGAATATATCTTTGTTGTTCACCAGTCTATAGAACAGCCTCTCTATCCTGCTCTTGACTGTTTTGGTCCTCTAGTAATGATTCTTCATATGCATCCAATGTCAAAAAGGTAGCACTACCTTTATCTTCCATGCAGTGAATTTAATCCTCCTCTTCAAACTGCTCCTCCTCCATGACCACATTTTGAAAATGAGCCTTAACTTTTTGTTCTTCATTTGTTTATTTACCCCTTTGGGTGATTTGTAATTGTTCATTTTCTCTTCTAAACGGATTAGGATTTCTTGGAGAAAATGTATTTGGGAGCTTTGTCTTTCCTGAGTTCTGTTCAACCTTCAGCTTAGCTATCTTAGCAGCCAATGACTCTATCATTCTAGTCATTTTATCTAATTTAGGCTCTGAAGATGAAGTAGAGGAAGAAGAAGCCTCACTTCTCTGCCTTCTTCTATCAGCATGACTCCTGAGCTTTTCTGCAACCATAATATTAGACTCTACTTCTAGTGCTGCATCCTACATGTCAGCTAGAGTAGCACATCTTCTTTCTCTCAACAACAAATAGAAATCAAAGTCAAAGGCACTGGCATAGGAAACTTTGGCAGAGGTGGGGGTAGGATTTACTTCAGCTGGTATCTTACTATACATACAATTGAATCTTTTATTAAAATCAGGTAGTGATTCCCCCTTCTCCCTCTTCAGGTTACCAAAATCAGTATGGTAATACAACAAGTCTTTTTTATCTCCCCAGTGCTTCAAGAATGCTTCATCTAAGGCTTCAATATCAGCAATAGATCCAGGGGGCAATTCTTTGAACCACTTTCTAGCCTCTCCATCAAGGCTCTGGACAAAAACTCTCATCCACACGTCATTTTCACTGATGTCTAAGTTATCAGCATAACTATAAAAAGACTCAAGGTGTTCTTCAGCTGTTACTCCCTCTGTACTAGTGAACTTAGGCATGTATTTATGATATTCTCCCACAGGCATGGGATTCAAAGGAATAGGCAAGACCAAAGGTCCATATCTAGCAGCAATAATTCTTTCTATCTTTGTGGGTGCTTGCTGGCCTACCATGACTGGGGTAGGTGAAAGGATACTGGTAGATTGAGCAATATGAAACAATGAAATGGATGACAGAGACAAAGGGATGTTATGGACTGTATGGGAAGCTTTCTTTGGACTGAGATTCAAAGGGGAACTAAATGGACAAGGAGCTTTATGAATCTCTGCAGGTGTTTCTTCACTAGCAATACTAAGCTCTATATCTTCAAATTGTGTATTCTCAACTAAAAAATCCTCATGCAGAGACAAATAAGATTTCTTGGGCTTACCTGATCTTGATGCTCCTTTCTGCGATGTTTTCTTTGGGTTAACGATCTTCTCAGGGTTAGGCACTGGAACAGCTGGTGATTTCTGAGGATTTCTTCGAGTGTGTCTCACAAACTAAGCCAAGACTGAAATGTGGAGTCGCCAAAGGTTGGTCTTCCTCCAATGGAGTCACTAGATAGATGATTACAAACAGAAATGTGCCCAGACTTTGTCTATCATCAAAATATGGAACTGTGTCGTTCTCCCAGGGAAGCTGAGTTTCAATCTCCTCTCCCCGGCAACGGCACCAATTAATGTTATCACCCCAAGGAACTCTCCTAGGTTGTATCTTGGAGATGCTCGGGAACATTACAAACTCAACATAATGTTGGAAATGGATGAATGGAAGGAATGATGCTTGTTCAAGCCAGATAACCACTTCTACTATGCTTAACTCCAGACATGGGTGAACACCCCCAGACTACAAGGCTTTAGACCACCAATTACTCACAGTTTGAGGATTAGGTGTACATGGAGAATACTGACCACACTAGCATATGCACAAGACCATGTGATGGCCAGCTGCAACCAGTAAAAAGGTTTGCAAATCTATTCCTAATGCACAATACGATGACAACCCTCTGGCATTAAGTAAATAGAAACCTTCATAACACATTCAATGATACATACTAGACTTCAATACAGAGGTGGGATGATAGCCCCTCTAATGCTAAATATCAAGAGCACATGAACAAATGCATAACAGGCACAACCTAGGACAGAGTAGAAATGGAAAGTGAGCAATTAACAGCAAAAGAAGCTTGTATTAGCTAAAAATGAAGACCAGACGCTGTAAATATCAAAGTAGTTACTGTCTCCATAAGTTGAACCTTACAGCAAAACTACAACCATTAACCCTGATTACCTCTGTGTTCTGGGTATATATAGAGTTTCATTACAAAATTTTCTGCTATTCTATGCGTGGAGGGGTCATAATGGACCACCAACCACTTTAACTATCTAATATGGGTCTTTGCTGCAATCTGATTGCTTCAATGAATTGATTTGACATTCTCTGGTGCTCTATTGTACTCCTCCAGTGGGTGAAGTGTTGTAAAGGATGAAATTCCTTAACTGCTTGATGTGCTAATCTGCTCGAGTCTTGTCCTTTCCTTCTTGGCCATTCTGTTTCTTAAATGTAGTGGTTGAGGATCTGCTACAAACAGTACCGGGAACTAATTATGCTCATCCTTTGGGCGCACAAAGCAGTTAAGGAGTGTGGACTTCATGGAGGGTGGACAAACTGAATGGAGGAACAAGGCTGGCCGTCAGATTGTGTAGATGAACGATGACGATTGGCTCACATAAGCTATCAGGAGATATGAGGGTGGGATGAATGAGGGCCCTTGGATCTCATATGGTCAAATCCAACGATGATTGGGGGCGGAAGATGCACGAGGATTTAACGGCCAGGAAAAATGGTTTGAGTGGCGGGCAGTATTGATCGCACCACTTTAGAGCCTACGACGGTATTCGTACACGGGCCCATGATCACACTTATCGCATGACACATGGCGGATGTGACGGGACTAAAACCACCTTTTTGCGAGTTAACGCGTGGGCAGATCGTAGGTGCGGGAGGAGCAGATGCCGTTGAATCCGGGTGATAGGTGATCGGACGGCAGGAACTTGATTACATGGGTTTCGACTGATGTGACGGGAAAAAGGCTTGTGTAAAGTGCACGGTCATGTGATCGCGGTTACAAGACGGTTTAGACTCAGCGCTTGGGTAGCTTAAGGAAATATGGGTTTATTCTGGGTTTTTGGAGGAAAACAGAGATAGTAGGGGTTATGAGGGTATGAACAGTGTGAAGGAGCAAGAGAAGAATGATTGATGTGAGTCCTTTGTGAGCCTAACCAACACGGCCAGACCTACGTTTGACCCTCAACTCCTGAAATATGTAGCAGAGCTAACAAGTCGGTTGATTTTTTTCTCTGATTTTTATGAAATTTTATGGGGTGATCTCATCAAGGTGGTCGAGAATGTAGACAATATGGGAGGATGTATGATTCTTTCAGTTCCACCTTTATTTCTCTTATTCCTAATATTAATGCTCGTCACACTTTTGACGAGTTTAGGCCCATCTCATTATGCAATTTTATTTACAAGATAATTGCAAAATTCATTGCAAATAGATTGAAGTTGGTTCTGTCTAAAAATGTATCAAAGGAGAAATTTGCCTTCTTGGAAGGTAGGCAAATTCACGGTTCCATTGGGGTTGCATAGGAGGGAATTCATAGTTTAAAAAAAGAAATTAAAAGGTTTGGTGCTCAAAATAGACATGCCCAAAGGATATGGTAGGGTCAGTTGGAACTACATCAGAATGTTAATGACCCACTTGGGTTTTGAGGTAAGTTTCATGAATTGGGTCATTTTTTTCATCACATTAGTATCATTTGTAGTGCTTATCAATGGTTCAAATTTTGCTTTATTTCATGTTGAGAGAGGACTTCGTCAGAGTTGTTCGTTCTCGCCATTATTATTTCTACCGGTGGTTGAAGGTTTAAGTATATTATTGTTTGAAGCCAAAAAGAGGAGTGATCTAAAGGGTGCCATAGTTGTTAGTGATTTAGCCATACCATATCTTTTGTTTGTATATGGTGTTTTTTTTGTTTTTTTGTTTTTGTGATGAGTCCATATGAGACTTGAAAACTATCAAAGTGGCATTGTTTCTATTCGATAATGCTACAGGTATGATGATTAATCTTTCTAAATAAACATTGTCAGAGGTGGGCTCGTCTAAGGATGAGCTCAAAAACTCCCAAAATCCCTTTCCCTTTCACACAAATTTTTTTTATGAAGGGCTCAAGTACTTGGGATTTCACCTAAATCCCAATGATTATAACAAGGTGGACTGGTTATGTCTAATATAAAATATATAGAAGAGAATTAATCTATGGAGTTTCAGATGGGTTTATATGGCATGCAGATTACTTCTCACTAAATATGTCCCAGAAGCCATTCCATCATTGTCTTAGATTCAAAATGGGTCCTAAACTCTGTTTGTAAGATTTGTTGCAATTTTCAATGGATGGATTCAAAAAATGGTTGGGTTTTTCCTTAGGTCAAATGGCATAAAATTACCTTTCCCAAGATGAGGGGAGGTTGGGACTTGAAAAACTTGTTTCCTTTCTCCAGGGTTTAAATGACTAAGGTCAACTAGAGACCAGTCTCTTCAAAAAGTCTATGGACTAAAGTGGTTTGCATAAAATATATTCAACCTATCTCAATTGAATATTGGATCAAGGTCACAAACAAGTAGAGGATGAATGTATTTGTGATTTGGAAGGAAGTATTAGCCTACTTAAGTGTGGTTGAGGAGGGGTTGGAATTGTTGGGTGCAACCCAACATGGCCTAGATTTTGGTGAAGACTACACATTTTAGGGAGAAAAGTTCGAAGTAAAGGATGTAGCAGAGTGCGAAGTTGACCGCACAGTGGAGCAATAGAGTGCCAAAGTGGACCACACAGTAGATATACCATGTGGTATATGGGCTTAGGGGTGGGTCGAAGCCCCTACTTTTTTTAAAAGAATGTGATATTGTAAATGATGAATGGATTTTGACCATAGTAGCTTGTATTAGTGGTGTCCATAGTATATGGACCATGGTATTGCAATGATATATCTCTCGATGTAATAGTATATATAGGGATGAATAATAAAGAAGGAGATAGTTGGGAAGAATCACATCATGTATTGAATGGTTGTATCTTTGTGAGTTGTAGTTTTGGGCAAGAAGGCGAGGCTTTGTAGCTGAGTGAAAAGAGGCCCGAGTCCACATTTGAGTGTGTGGACTGCCTGCGACTGAGTGCGTAGGACAAGAACTATTTGTTGTACAATTTCTCTATTATAAGCAATAGTTCTTGTGGACATAGTTCCACATTTGGATGAACCATGGTAAAATATGTAACTTCACGTGTTTATTTTCTTATTATATGTTGTAGCATAGTAGTTGCACTTTATTTTAGTACAATGAAGTTTTATGGATGTATATAATATGTTTTAAGTGATGAATGTAATGTGGTGAAGTAATGTATGAATGTTAAGGATAAAAGAACATAAAAATACCACATCACCTCATCCCTCAAGGCTGAAAAAACCTGGTTTTTCATCCTCGTATAGTCACTTTGGGTGAGACTATGATCTGCTTGTAGGTCGTTGCCAAAAGGGCTGGTGATTAAGGGTTTTTTTGGTGCACAATATAGATTGAACCTAGGTCATCCCAACCTAAGCTAACAAATGGTTCCATTGTCGGGACCAAGATCTGTTTGAGGGATATGTGGATGTGGCACCTATCAAGGAAAGAAATTCAAGATTGGGTAGAACAGAAAGAAAGATAATTTGCAAATCAAGAGAATAGAAGCTTTTGTCTGTCATCTAAAAAGTGGTTACATAAATATATTTTCATAGATCAATATGGAATTTTCTTTGCATCATTTACTATTAAAATGTACGAATGGATATCAAGGTTGACTAAAAGAAAATATTGTTTTAAAGGAGGAAAACCTAAGGAGTGGACTCCTGAATTGATACATTGACTCAAGAGCACCAACAATAGGATTTCAAGAGCTGTTGATTTATAGATTGATGGAATTTTGGGAGGATTCATTACTGTGTTTTCAATAGACTCAACTGTGTCCTACGATGAAGCAAAATGACAATTTTTTAAGGGACCATGAGGTAAGTACATAATATATCTAAAAATATGGATTAATATTCTTTTGGATGAAAATGGAGTTTTACGAATGCAATTAGATAATTTATTAGATTACTTATGTTTGGGAGAATATTCGAAGAAAAAACTAGAATACTGTGAAGTGCGAAAAGATATAGAGTAGACACTAGAAAAAGATCTTGTGGCCAAGATCCGAAGACCTTAATAGAGACTAACTATAGCCCTATTTTGAGTGAATATAAAAGTGAAAGAAGTCTCCCTAAGAACCCCAAAGTAACTCCACAGTATTCACTCTTCTAGCTTGAAAGTTTGCCGAAGTCAGAATCTAGTAATAGTCAGGGTATTTTTGGTTTTCCTCATCCCCCCTACTCCCCCTACCCCTCCCATCTTCCACCACCATCCCCTTATGAATCTACCTCCCCCTCCCCATCCCCCTACAAGAAAAAATATGGCCAATGATATTAAGCTACCTATATTTAAAGGAAATGGATCAGAAGATCCATAACAATTTTGGTTTTTATGCGAAGCAGTATGGACAACGAAGTAGGTCCATGATGAAAATATAAAGAAGGCACAACTTGTTATGACATTTCAAGATCGACAATTGACATGGTACATGAAATATTCAAGAAATTAGATTAGATCATTCATAGGCATTAAACCAATGTTGGTAAAAGAATTTAAGAAGCTGAAGGAGATTAAAGAGAGGCCTTCTAAGTCTGTTTGGGAATTTGACCATAGATTCAAGGGATCATTGGATCAGATGCGCTTTGACATAACTCCTCATCAACATAAGGAATGGTTTATAGTTGCACCGCTACCACATATCAGATTTCCTTAGACGCAACAAAAGATAGAAACTCAAGCCAAAGCTCTAAAGCTTGCGATGAAGTTGGACACTTCACCTATAGGAGATACTAATGCAGGTGTGTAACAGATTCAAATTTAGCTAGAAAATTTGACTATGCAATTACAAGATATGAATAAAAGTAAAGAAGTCAAAGAATAAGTGTGGTGTATGAAGTGAAAATCAGAAGGCCACTCTAAAGAACAGTTCCATCTCTTCAAAAACTACATGGCTAGAGGAGCACTAAATCCTTTGAATGCCATATCTAGCCTATGGTGTGAGATATGAAAAACTAGAGATGAACATAGATAAGAAGATTGTTATTTGTTACAAAAATATGTGCAGACTCCTAGGAACCTATATTGCAAGTTCTATAAATCAGTAGGACATGATGAGAACCATTGTCGAGCTTATGAACTAATGATGGAGCATAGTGCTAACATTTATAGAATGCAAGCAGAAGAATATGGACATGAGGACAATGGAAAACACAGTCGTCGAGGTGGTTATCAAGGAAGAGATCGAGGTGGTAGAGCTGGTCAAGGACGTGGAAAAATTATTTGCTATAAGTGCGGCCATCTTGGACACTTTGCGAGAGATAGTCAGAATCCCACTACCACATGTAAGTATTGTAAAGCATTTGATCATGTAATTGAAGAATGTCTGGTACTTATGGAAAAAATGAAAGAAAAGAGAAACCAGCAAGCGACACAAAATATCCAAATGATGACTGCTGAAAGAAGAGATGATGATCCTCAAATCAATATTTTTACTAGAAGAGGAGTTGCGACCAATGATTACAAACTAAATGGAAAGAAGGAATCTAAAACTACATGGGTTAGAAAGACTACTGAAAAATCTCTTGTATTTGATATTTAGAAGGAAAAATAAGTGTTTATGGATGCAAAGCAAAGATCTATGGATGTTGAAGATTTGACATCTAGTGCAAAGCCAAAACATAAAAGTAATTGCAACACAACATCAACTTCGACACAGGAACAAGCTTTGGCACAAGATTAGGATTCATCGAACCAAGTAGGTATTTTAGTCTTTTCTGCAAACTTGTATGAAGTTATTAAGAGATCAAAAGGTTGTAGAAGGACTTTAGGAATTGATAGATTCATGTGCATCTAAAGAAATACCGTGAAGTGAGTTGCGCGTAGTTAACAATTTGCATCAACAGAAGAGAACAAGAAGAGAAATGAGGCTTAGCACCAAGATATGAGACTTTGAGATGGATCATGTTATTTATATTTGGGTTCTAAGGCTAATGTTGTGACGAAGAAGGCATGGGAGTTAATGGGTGAGCCAAAGATTCAATGGTCACCTATTCAACTAAGGATGGAAAATTAGTAGAATATCTTCCCCTCAGGAAGACTATCAGGTGTAATAGTAGACATTGAAGGAGTTCACAATATGACTGAATTTGAAGTAATATAAATTGTGGATGACAGTAATCCCTATCTTGAATTACATGGACATGATTGGGAATTTGATAGCATGGTTATAATCAATCTAAAGTAGAGACAAATGATAATCGAAGGGAATAATATGAGAGTAATTGTTCCCTTGGATCCATCAGAAGGAGCAAGGTATACAGAGCCAGTTAGAGAAGATTACTACACAACTGATATAGATAATATCTATCAATTGACAGCAAAGGAACAAGATTTTGTTAACCCTATTGTAGAGGGAAAACTAACTTGGGAACATGATAGTTCTTATGCATCAAAATCAAAAGAAGAATTGGAGAATTGGCACAAGAGGTTACATGAAGTATCTACAAGGCACTATGCAAGAGTTACTAAATCAGTTTGTTGCATGACATCTGAGGTATGTAACCTACCTACTTATGATGGCTTGGGTGATGTGAATATTTTTCTCAATAATTATGAGGAACATGTTCTAGAAATTCAAAGATTGTTAGCCTTGGATATATCTCTCAAAGCCACCATTGGTAGATGGTGGGGTACACATGAGAAGAATATAGGAGGTTGGAAGGAATGCCGAATATTGATGTGGATAAGATTTGTTTAGGTAAACATGTCATTCATATTAGATTCTATGCCTTTATTTAAACCATCCATCTTAGATTCTATTACTTTTTGTGTGAGTGACATTTGTTGCACTTGGTCTCGTAATTTTGATATATCATGTTCCATTTCTTCCTCTTATTCATGAGTCATGCTAGAGATTTCAGGTTTCGTACTAGGTGTTTCCATTTTCTTTCTTCGAGGCATCAATTACCGATAATAATGCTTCACTATGCCCTTTGAATTCCTTCAAACTAATTTTTCAAACCAAGTTTATGTAAAAATTTAAAAAAAACTACACACCTTTCTTTTCACTTTGTAGGAGATTGATATTGAATCTGATGTATTTCTGTAATTCTGGATCTCCAAGGTTTGAAATTTCTTCCTGCAGTAACCCTTTGAGTAAGATTTCTAACTCCACAAGTTTGATCAAGATTGGATTCTCCAATGAAGAGTTATGCCAATTCTCCCACGATGACTTGAGTATAGACTTGTTCAGTAGAGAGAACTTGTACGACGTGCCATGGGTCACTGTTTCAACCTTAGGCTCTGAAAATGGTAACCAAAAAACTATAGTTTGTCCTCTTTCTGAAACTTTTTACAAAAATTTAATCTGATGCTCAGAGAGACAGTTATGACGATTTTACCAAGGTGACCTCTTTGGAATGTAATTTGTGGGTCTGCAAAAACCATAACTTCCTCAGATTATATCTTCGCAAATATAGCGAGACAAGATCTGAAATTTAGAGCCAACATTCAGACCAATTTCTTCTCAAATGTGTTTTTTTAGCTTCTCAAACTTTGTAGAGAAAGAGTTATAGCGAACATTCCACAATGACCTGTTTTAAATGAAACTCTGGAGCTTGCAAAAACCCTAACTTCCTCAGATCCTATATCCAAAAATATAGCGGGACAATATATGAAATTTGGACCTGAGGTTCAACAACATTTCTTCTCAAATGGGTTTTTTTTTTTCTTTTCGCTTCTAGATCATCATAGGAAAAACGTTATAGCGAAAATTCCACGACGACCTGTTTGGAACAGCAAAACCCTAGAATCCAAAGCTCTAATACCAAATGTTATGAAACCAACTCACAAAAAGATAGAAAAGATAGATCACTGACTTAGAATTCAGCCTCTTTGAGGGGGAAACCTCCTTTACATTACACAAATAAACAATTCTTTGATGATACAAATGACAAAACCTCCTTTCTTTATATAGGAGTCTAAGGGGTCACAATATAACCAAGCCGACCTAACAATAATAATATAAAGGCACAAAAATAACAATAGTGGGATTCTATGGGGCACAATAATAATAATAAGGGATACAATGACAATAGTAATGGGGGAATCACTAGTATTATAGGGACCTAACAAGATGCCACTGCTACCACAAGTTACATTGTAGGATTTTGATAAATGGGCTATTGATTTTGTTGGACCTATCAACCCACCTGGAAAGAGGACTGGTATGAGGTACATAATTACTGCAACTGATTATTTGATAAGGTGGTCCGAATCACAACCAGTAAAGGATTGCAGCGTAAACACTGCTGTGAAGTTTATTTTCAAGTATATATTGTCTAGATTTGGATGTTCAAATTTTTTTATGAGCGACTAAGGATCCCACTTCCTAAATAAAACCATTGAAGAATTGACTGAGGAATTTGAACTCCTTATCATCCTCAGGCTAATGGAACTGTAGAATAATTTAACAAGATTTTGGAGAATGCACTAACTAAGGTATGTAATGCGAAAAGAGATGACTGGGACCTTAGAATTATAGCAATATTATGGGCTTACAAGACAACATGTAAGAAGTTGACAGGTTAGACACCCTTCATATTAGTTTATGGGCAAGAATGTGTGATTCCTATGGAATAAATTGTGCCTAGCTTGAGGATTGCAACTTTCAGAAATATGGTAGATGCTGACATAATGGAGGAAATAATTTTGCAGTTGATTGCTTTAGAGGAAGATAAACTTATAGCAGGATTCCATTAGCAAGTACAAAAAGAAAGAGAAAAAGCTTGGCATGATAGACATATTAAGAAGAAGACATTCCAAGTAGGAGGCCTTGTTCTCCTTTGTGACAGTAAGTTTGTAAAATTTCCAGGAAAATTCAAAATGCATTGGTTAGGCCCATATATTATTAAGCATATTACTAATGGAGGCGCAGTTCAATTAGTGAAGTTAAATGGAGAGTTGATTCAAGGAAGAGTCAATGGTAGTAGGTTAAAGTTGTACAGGGACAACCTTGCCCCTACAACCTCACTCTAAAGAAGAAAGGGGAAAGTCTTAGTGCCACTTGCAATTGAAAGTGGGCACGAGACTATAAAATATGTTGTAGAAAGAACTTCAACGTAGGAAGTTACTTCGCTACAACCTATATTATGTCGAAGTACATAAGAGCTGCAATGTAAGATGGGCTTTCACTACACTATGGGATGCATCGAAATTTTTCGGAAAATAGAAATATGACAGTTAAAAGTGGAAAATACGAAGAAAGTTACATTTATGAGGACAAATTGGAAGGATCTAAGGATAGATATTCAATTAATGAACACAATCTGAATGCAATCTGGACAAAATCCAATCTAATGATTGGGTTCAAATCTCAGACTTGTTATAAAAAGCTGCCTCTCCCCCAGATCAAACACTTTGTTGAATTGATAATTCGAGTACTGATAGTGGGAAGAAATTGCAGAGAAATTTCACATGAATGTCCTGTCAGCTGAAGAATTTTTTCATATATTTGATGAGAGAGGCATAGAAAGAGTCATGGAAGCAACCACAATAGCAAATGATGGTACACCCACAACATCAGCCAAAATGCCAGCAGTAGTATCGGCAATAGTAACATCACCAACAGTGGCATCAACCACAATAGTATCAACACAAAAACATCAGAGATTGTCGAGGAAGAAATCGACCAAGGAAGAGAGAACTAAGAATAAATAGGATAAGAAACCTATCAAACCTCAACAACAACCCAATCAACTTAGAGATAGTGAGGAAGAAGCGGTGCATGCAGAGTAGAGGGAAACAGAGGGCGTAACATTTTTGCCTCTACCACCATACATTCCGTTGAGGAAACCAAATGTAAAACTAGTCATAGACTTTAAGGATGAAACATTCGACACCTTCACACTCCTACTACGAGAAAAATTACTATTTACTAGGGAACTGCTTGGAAAATTAACGCAGTTGAAGTTCACAAATTATGACTTTAACGACAGGAAAAGGTATCCTCAATTCACACTAGACCGGTATTTGAAACTAGTGCACTACCCATACGATGAAGTAACAAGGCTATAACCACAAAGGTGGACAAATGGGTTGGCGCAGTCAGGACTACTAAATATGTAAATGTTGAGAATTGGCAATAAGAAATTGCTAAAAATAGAGGTGTTAAAAATAGAACTTTGGGAATTAGTGATAGATTGGGCAATAGGAAATGAAAAATGTAAGTGCTAAAAATAGAAGTTCTATTTTTAGCAGTTCTAGTTGGATTCCTATTTTTAACAGTCCTTGTTCTGACTATAGGAAGTAAATTCAAATTTGGTCTTACTAGCAGTTTGAATATTAATTAATTAATTCTCCATGAGTTAATTAGTTATGGAAAATCAAACTTGAAGTCTTTGTGAGAACATGCAATAATTTCTCCACTGATTGAGGAATTTATCCTTGATTTTCTCCATTGATTGAGGAATTTATCCTTGATTTTCTCCATTGATTGAGGAATTAAGAATGAGTTCTATATTGAGAGGATCAATTGACTTAGTTTAACTCAGTCAAGTCCAATTAGATTAATTTAACAGTTTGTTAAATTATTGAGATACAGTTTGTTGATGCTTGCATGCATGTGACAATTGTTATTTTAAGATAACTGAGTATTCCCTCATGGATAATTGATGCATGGCAGTTGAGATAGAGACTTGGTTGAGATCAGATGAGGGACAATGTACTATCAAATGCTAGGATATTCCTAGTGGATATTCCTTGCATGAGGAAGGAATCTTCTTCCTTCTAGTACTGTGTAGTTGGACCTGAGGTGACAACAGGTATGATTCGAGCCAATTCACACATGTTATGTAATTGGACCCCAACCAAAACTGCGCAAGGAAATAGGAGCTTGGAGGACTTGTGGAGCCTATATATACAGGCCTAGATAGTCCATGAGCTACATCATCAGAGTACAGAGAGAGCAGGATAACTTTTGAGCTGATTATTTTTGTGTGTTGTTGAGGATTTCCACTTGATTGATAATACGGAGATGGGGTTTTAGGCTGGTGCTTTTGCCAGATAAATTCTTCTGTGTTATGTGTGATTGATTCTTTCTTATCAGTTATATGTGTTCATGCTTGATGTTTCTCATGGTTGATTAGCTTCCGCAAATTTTATGGTAGATGTAGATCTAGTAGTATGCCTTAGTACATTGCATATATCAGTTTGATCTGCAAGTGAAATTTCTACATGATATCAGTGAGCTAGCTTATTTGTAGAGAAAATTCTACATGGTATCAGAGCACAGGTGATCAAGAAGAGAACTGTATATAGAGTGAGACAGAAGTACGAAGTTTAGTGTTCTTGATATAGATATCTAGTTCTTATCACATTTCAGATTTCATGAATGGCATTCTATGGTTTGAGGCTTGAGTATGCACTGGATGGAAGCTCAAACTATATAGCCTGGAAGGATTGCATGGAGGCTGTATTAGAGGATAACGGGGTGAAGGACTTCATTGATCAAGAAGTCCCCAAGCCCTCAGGATCTAATGCCCAAAAGTTGGTGGAATGGAGGAAGTGTGTGGCTAGAGTTAGGAGAATAATCCTGGAGGGAGTTCGAGTTCACATAGTCTTGAGCCTCCTGTTATCACTTAGAACTAAAAATCTGATGTATATCATTTTCTATCCTAGTCCGATGACAAAGGTCTGTGTTAAGTTGATTTCGTGTTTCTTTTTTCCTCACTTAGGATTTGGAGTTTTAAAAAAAAAAAGTTTTTAACTCAAACCATACTCAACTCCCATTGGTTCTCCTCCACCATCATTGTTCTAGAGTCATATCTTGTCTTATCTGAGTCACCATGTCTTTTAGTAATTTCGCAGCGTAATCCCATTCGCCAGTTTCGCAGCGCAATCATGGATAAGCGTTTTCGCAGCGCATCATGATTAGGCCATTTCGCAGCGCATCATTAAAATTTAAAACTAACAGCGCTGCGAAATCATGGATTCGTGCATTTCGCAGCGAATCTTTCCCGAAATGTCAAGTCCGTTAGGTGAGTCATCAGTTATGTCCTCTCATGTCAGTTTATGTACCTCTCGTATCAAGTTTGAACGCTCATTTGCCACTATCACCACCACTAGATCTGTTGATATGCACAGAGTATCATTCCCAAGAAATTTTACCGTGCATAAACCTTAATGATGGTCGTAAGTGTTGCATGAGTGACAAATCTGCCCGATTATGTATTGAAAGGTTTTAAATGGAAGAGTTTAAATTTCAAGCGAGGCTGATAATCAAGCGAGGCTGAATTAAAAAGGAGCTGAATCACGATTTCAACTGGAGCTGTTAGTCTTTGTATGTGAAGATCTCGAAGAAAGAATGGAGAAAAAAGAGCACAGATCCGGTAAATGTCAGAGGACTGAACCTGAGGGCCTGGACATAACGCTGAGAGATGAAGGGGTGAAGAAAGTGTTTAAAGATGCCGGGTGCTGGAACTTTTGCAAAAAGCTACAAGGAGGACATGCGCAGGTAACCAAAGAATTTGCACTGAACTTCACTGGTTTAAATTCAAAGGTAGCCATGTTAGAAGTGCAAGTCTCTCCAGAAGCAATATCTGCTGTGACAGAGATCCCAAGAGGACAAGAGGAATGGTTTAAGAATTTCAAATTTGACATGAATCCTTGTAAGGAGTTTTTAAAGGATGCATATGTAAATGAAGATTTGAGTAGGGGAGTGCCCAGGAATTATGTCAAAGAACATTATGCTCTTTTACTCACCTGCATACAGAAATACTTGACTTGTGAAGGAAGGTATAATAAGGTTTATTCTTACCATTTCAAACTGTTGTTGCATTTCACTGGGAAAATCTCCTTAGACCTACCTTTTTATTTGTTCCGTAGCTTGAGTAAGATGTGTGATAAGGTGCAGCTGAGAAAAGAGGACTCTGAAACCTCCTTATTTCATCATGGTTTGATTAAGTTACTGGTTTTAGATGGCCTCCAGAAGATAAACATAGACTGGAATTCTTTTATTTTTATGGTTGGATTCCAAAGCAAGACTGGCCTCACTCCTCAACCGGCCAGAGATTTCACAATAGCTGAGCTCCAAAAAGAGGCAAGAGCCAAAAGGGTTCCAAAGTCACAGCTAAGAAAACCAATGAAGCCTCTTATCATTCAAGATCAACCTCAACAAATAAATAAGGAAAAGGCTCAGGGTAAAAAGAATATACCTGAAACAAGCACATCTGAAGCAGTCTCAAGGGTAAGGACAAGAAGCCAGATAAATAAGGAAAAAGGTAAAGCCATAGCAGTTGAAGAGAGCCCAGTGTCTAAGGCAAGTTTGAATGATTTATTACAGGCCATTGAATTTGAGCAGTCTGAACCAGTCCAAATTGATTTGACACAGTCAGAGCAAGAAGGTACCAAGAATTCTAAGGCCTCAAAAAGGCTTAAATTCTACGAGCCAGCTGAAGAATTCATTTTTAAACCCAGAAGACCTATAACAAGGAAATTCCAGCAAGTAAAGGAAGCACTGCCAAGAACAGAGGAAACAGGGAAAGGAACACAAAAGGACACAAGCAAAACAGTCATCACATCTCAAGGAGATAATATAGCAACCATAAAGAGCCAATTAGAAGTAGCTAAATATGAGATTGCCAAATTGAAGAAAGCCGCTAGAAAAAATGCAGTCATATACGCAAAGTATCGTAAAGCTCTATGGAAAGGGATTGAAACCCTAGAAAACCAGTTGAATTCAGTGGTTGATGGCCATTCACAATTTCACACATGGACAGTACCAGCAATCAGAGAAGCCAGGTACATTAGAAGAATCAATATGCAACTGAGAGGTGGGAATAAAGCTATGAAGAAACAAATTGAAGATCTGAAGGCACAGCTAGGTCAGGTACCTGCTAAATGAGTTTTGAGGCCAAGTAAGATTTTGTTTTAAAATTTTGACAAATTGGCTTGACTTTATCTTTTTGAGGAAACATAAATCCCTGTGCGACATGTGTAAAGTTTAAGGAAGTTTTGGGCAATCAAATATTCGGCTAATAAGGGTCTCAGAGAAAAAGCAAGCTATTTTTTTTTTTTTTTTAAATTCAGCAGTTTCGTAGCGCACTACAAAACTGCTGTAGGTGATGGTTTTAACGCAAACAGGCAGTTTTGAATTATGAGCGGGAATTTTGAAAGGGAAACGCCTAAAGGATGTGCAAAACATCAACTGGAGCAACAATAGTCAATCAGATCAAGACAGGTGGATGCTTAAAAAAGGTGGAATATTTCAAACCAATTTTAAAATTTCTGTTGTAAAGCCCCTTTATCACCGTTCAAACGATTTGCATACAAGGAACTTTTTCCTGCACACATGCTCATCGATGAAGCTTACAACGCATCAAGAACGTGGCAGTTTTCCATGTTTTGGGTTATTAAAGACTAGAAGACATGCTTCTATACATTCGAACTTTTTGAGGAAAACTGAAGCTGAGAAGCAAGGGAAATCTCCTCATACCTCTGAGCAGTTAAAAGATTCAGCGTTCAAGGTCAATATGGAGCATTAAACATCTAGCTCACCCAAATCGAAAGAAGACTAGGTGTCAAAGAACAAGGAGAAGCCATTACGCATGGAAAATGGAGTTAGAGTCATAGTTAATTTAGAACTCTTAAAAAACTCCAGTCAGCACTTTATTGTATTTATTAGTTAGTTAAATAGTTGATAGGTGTCATTAGAGGTAGTTATTGAATTCCCCTCATGCTGGAGGAGGAAGCTCGAATCAGTTAGAATAAGGACTCTATATATAGCTGAAACAACAATGTAAGGAGGGTTGGGAAATTTTATAACATAGCATTGTTTTGGCTTATGTAAAGACAGAGTTTCAGTAATATAATTTGGTTGCTTTACTTCTCAGGATTCATGAAGGATTTCTATGTTCAGAATGTGTGATTTTATCCTTTCCTTAATGTCTTTTACAGTTGCATAGATGTATAATCACTCAGAATTCACTGATTGTGCTCTGATTTCCTGTATGCATTTATGAGCTGTGGTTCCATATGTGTTATGTTCTGAACACTCAAATGCTGAATGCCCTGACTTCTATGTAAAGGTAGTATCATTGTTTACTGAGGTGTTGTTGACTCCATAGGCCCAATGGAAACTTGTTTAATGTTTTTCCAGCATCCATATTTATCACAGATATATCACAAAGAGTTAGCCATCTTATCTTAAGTAAAAATCATTAACCTTTGAGAGAACCCTCTCAGGTTGAGGAGGCTAAGCCTCAGCCAAAAGTTGGTTTGAAATAGTTACTTGAAGTCTTCCTGGTCTGCAGCCTCCCAGGGCCTGATTTTGAGATAACACCTCCATTGGAAGAAGACTCCATTTTCAATGTGGAAAACATTGAAAGATATTTATTAGAATAGAAATGATCAAAGGAAGCTAGCACTGAAGGACAAAATTTGAAAGATCAAGAATGAAAAGGATGACATGATCTCTATGTATCTGATCAAGCTCACCTCATGCATGAATAAGCTCAACTCATGCACAAATGAGCTTGGAAGTGTAGGGATCATGACAGCTGATGTTGACATGGTGAGTCTTGCACTCGTCGGTCTTCCTAAGAGCTAGCATAGCTACCAGGACTCGGTTAATGGAAGAGAGAAACTACCATATTAGGAATGACTTTGGTTGGATTTGATGTAGGAGGAGATAATAAGAAGCACCAGAGATGGTTCTTCATCTATGGAGGATGAAGAAAATTGTGCCTTAGCAAGTAAGGTGAAGAAGGGGAAGGAGAAGGTTTCTCTTTCTGAATCCAATTCTTCCCATGGTGGGAAGAAGTTTGACAAATCAAAAGTGCGATGCTTTTGTTGTCATGAGGTGGGCCATTTTGTTACAAATTTTCCACTGAGGAAATCCAAGAATGGATCTGGGGAAGGATCTGAAGGTGAGGCACTTGTTTCACAGTTCGAGTTGGATTTCACACTCTTCGCATGCATGGTTTCATCCATGGTGGGAAGTGGTTGGTTTCTTGATAGTGGAGCTTCTTTCCACATGACCGGTGATAAGAGTTTGTTCAGTACTTTGGAGGAGAAAGATCTCCAGATACTCATAGAGATGGGTAATGTTGAAAAGTACATTGTCTCAGGTGTAGGCACGATTATTTTTTAGAGGGAACATGGAGCTCGCCTTACCTTGACCAATGTCAAGTATGTACCAGGATTGAAGAGAAACTTGGTGTCGATCGCGATGCTGGAAGACAGAGGTTATGATGTAGTCTTCAGTAAGGGAAAGGTTTTCCTTAGAGACATCATCACTAGACAAGTGAAGCAAATTGGTTCACAGGTCAAGAACCTATATGCCCTTGAGGTTCAAGATGCATGCAAAGCCTTGAGTAGCAAGGCAACTAATGGAGACTTGGTGGTTGAGAGGGAGAGTATATTACCTCTCAACATGCAGAGTTAGAAGAAGTCTCAGATGATTGTGGAGGATCCACGATTGGTGCAACAACTTTATGAGTTTATGGAGTAGCCACAATAGGGGAAGCTGAGTGGAGATCAAGTAGATACATCTACTCATGCAGAGACCTCCAATAGGGGGAAACTTCGAGCCAGGTGGGCTGAGGGATCACATGCAGCCATACCTCTAGGTAGGAGGTGGGGCGATGTGGAGTGATCATCCCAAGGAGGATGGGCAGGATCCTTGAGGTACCCAACCTCTTTGATTCCACTTTAGCAGTAGGTAGAGCTTCAGCATCAGAGTATGTTTCTAGCCCAACAGAGAGATCAGTTTGGAGTTTTTCTTGTTCCAAGAGTTGCTGGAGCAACCACAATTAGTAGATGTGTTGCATGCAGAGCATTCCAGAGGTACAGGATTGAGTTTGAGAGGAAGCCTTTCTTGTTGAGAGGGAGTGCTGAAAATTGGAAACAAGAAATTGATAAAAATAACAGTTTGGGCATCAGTGCTAGATTGGGCAATAGGGAACGAAAAATGTAAGTGCTAAAAATAGAAGTTCTATTTTTAGCAGTTCTGGTTGGATTCCTATTTTTAGCAGTCCCTGATCTAACTATAGGAAGTAAATTCAAATTTCGTCTTACCAGTAGTTTGAATATTAATTAATTAATTCTCCATGAGTTAATTAGTTATGGAAAATCAAACTTGAAATCTTTGTGTGAACATGCAATAATTTCTCCACTGATTGAGGAATTTAACCTTGATTTTCTCCATTGATTGAGGAATTAAGAATGAGTTCTATATTGAGAGGATCAGTTGAATTAGTTTAACTTAGTCAAGTCCAGTTAGATTAATTTAACAGTTTGTTAAATTAATGAGATACAATTTGTTGATGCTTGCATGCATGTGACAACTGTTATTTTCAGATAACTGAGTATTCCCTCATGGATAACTGATGCTTGGTAGTTAAAACAGAAACCCAGTTGAGATCAGATGAGGGACAATGTACTATTAGATGCTTGGATATTCCAGTGGATATTCCTTACATGAGGAAGGAATCTTCTTCCTTCTAGTACCGCATAGTTGGACCTAAGGTGATAGGAGGTATGATTTGGGCCAATTCACACATGTTATGTAATTGGACCCCAACCAAAACTGCACAAGGAAATAGGAGCTTGGAGGACTTGTGGAGCCTATATACATAGACCTAGATAGTCCATGAGCTACATCATCATAGTACAGAGAGAGTAGGATAGATTTTGAGCTAATTATTTTTTTATGTTGTTGACAATTTCCACTTGATTGATAATATAGAGATGGGGTTTTAGGTTGTTGCTTTTCCCAGATAAATTCTTCTGTGTTATGTGTGATTGATTCCTTCTTATCAGTTATATGTGTTCATGCTTGATGTTGCTCATGGTTGATTAGCTTCCGCAAAGTTTATGGTAGATGTAGATCTAGTATTATGCTTTAGTACATTGCATATATCAGTTTGATTTGCAGGTGAAATTTCTACATGATATCAGTGAGCTAGCTGATTTGTAGAGAAAATTCTACAATTAAATGTGCCACACTTCAGAAGAAATTTGGGGAAAATTGCGTGTGTGCGTTAGTTTCTCGTGTTGGTGCATGATCGATGATTATGGATGGGAAATAAGATCCCTATAGAGCCAATGTTGATCTAGAGGATCATGAGACTATTGTAACAAGGGAAGAACCCCGTGGAGGTTTTCGTTGGAAAATATTAGGACTGCGCCATAACAGACAGTATGAAGAAGAAGTTTGGGCTAGAAAAAGGAAAAGGAGGCTATGAAATAAATTCACATAGTGACTAGGAAGTTCGCTTCACACTGCACATATTGGCTGTAAACATCATGAGAAAGTGTTGAGTGAATGAAGTTACTGCATTGGTGGTTTCCTTAGCTGTACAATGTGATAATAGGGTTCAATACAACTAGGCCAAATGTTGGGTTGTGTTGTATTCTTTCCACAAATACTCCATGCACAAACCTACCTATGGTTTTGTGCATGGATTTCGCACATGGTTTTGGGCTTGATGGTTTTCTGTTCATGGTATTTTGTAGATCCAGTCAAGGTAAATATGGTTATGTTTTAATCTAGGGTTAATGGATTGGGGTTTATGGATGCTTCGGCATGTATAGATATGTATTGTAACATTGAAAGGAACATAATGAAAAATCAATCTGGTAGTCTCGGTTTTGGGATCCAAGGGAAAATCCTTGTGTATATCTATTTTATATTTTATGCTCTCGCCATTGATTACTTTTTCTTTTATAATTCCTATGTAGGTGATTTCTGTACAAGTTTGAAACCTACATTTGGTATCAGAGCTATTTTGGCTTCAAGGGGAAGCCTTTGCTGCTGAGGGGTTTTTTTCTTGGGCTAGTGGTATACCTTATTCAGTGGGAGATCTGCGAGATCGATTCTTGTGGTGAAAGAAGATGTCGAGTAGTGGAAAGATAAATATTGAGAAATTTAATGGTTAGAGTTTTGAGTTGTGGAAACTCAAGATGGAGGATCTACTGGTGGATAAAGATCAGTGGATTGCGGTAGATCCAAGTACTAAACCAATAAAAATGTCAGCTAAAGACTGGGCAAAGTTGGATCGGAAGGCAAAGAGAACAATACGATTGTGTGTCTCAGATTTAATATTTCTGAATGTATTAGGGGAAGCTTCCTTGAAGGCTTTGTGGGACAAGTTAGGGACTTCGTACCAATCTAAGTCTCTGGTGAATAAACTATTCCTATGGAAAAAGATGTATAACCTAAGGATGAAAATGGAGACTTGGTAACAGAGAATTTGAATGCATTTAATACCATGGTAAGCCAGTTATTATCCATTGATCTTAAAATTTCAGATGAAGATAAGTGCATCAGTTTTTTGTGTTCTCTACTATATTTGTGGGATAGCCTAGTTGTTGCAATAGGTATCAATGCAACTACCTTGCAATTTGATGAAATAGTCTCATCGTTGTTGTTGGGGGAGATGAGATGTAAAAATATGGAGGGCCAGAATGGTGATGCTTTGTCTATATGAGTACAGTCCCAAAAAAAAAAAAAAAATCCTTCAGTGGGAGATCTAAATCTAGAGGGAGATCTAAATATCCAAGAAAACCTGTAAAGGTGTGCTGGAAATGCCGAAAGGAAGGGAACTTGAAAATGGATTGTAAATCTAAAGCTCTTGAGAAAGGAAAGGTATTTGATGATGCTCCTTATGTAGAGGAAAAAACCACCTCAGATGAAGGTGGGGACGTGTTCTTGGCTTCTTCTTCAAGTACACATGCAGATCATGATGCATGGTTGATTGAATTAGGTGCATCCTTTCACTTCACTCCCCATAGAGAGTGGTTCCGCGAGTATGAGAAATATGATGGTATTGATGTATTCTTAGGGGGTGATAGGAAGGCTAGAATCGCTGGTCATGTAAAGGTCAAGTTGAAATTGCAAGGTCGAAGGATTAGAACACTTCCGAGTGTTCTACATATTCCTGTATTGGCCATAACTCTAATTTCAGTAAGCAAGTTGGATGATGCAGGTGTAAAAAAAAATGTTCGAGAAAAATAACTACATGATGGTTCGGGGAGCACTGGTATTGATGCAGGGATATCGGATTGGAACTCTATACAAGCTTCAAGATAGCACAGTTATTGATGGGTGCAACAATTCTATGGTTCCTGAAAGTGGACCAGAAAATATAGCGGTCTTTGGAGAAAATACCATGCTATGGCATCAAAGGCTTGGACATATTGGAGAGAAGGGCCTTCAAATACTTCATGGTAATGGTATGGTAGAAGGTATGTCTAATAGCTCTCTAAATTTTGATTTCTGTGAAAATTGTGTATATGGGAAGTAGAATCGAGTGAGTTTCCCCTTTGGTGGTAAGAGGGTAAAACATATATTAGAACTTGTGCACAATGATGTGTTTGGACCTGTGTTGATTCCATCATTGGGAAAGTCTGTGTACTATGTATCATTTATAGATGAATTCTCAAGGAATACATGAATATATTTCCTAAGGAAGAAATATGAAGTCTTTCATAGGTTTAAAGAATTTAAGGCTCTGGTGGGAAACCAGACAGAGAAGAAGATAAAGGTGTTGAGGATAGATAACGATGGAGAGTTTTGCAAGAAGGAATTTGAAGACATCTGTAAGAAGTGGGGTATATCACGTCATAAGACTACTCGATACACACCTAAGAAAAATGGAGTTGTAAAAAGAATGAACAAGAAATTGTTGGAAAGGGCAAGAAGCATGCTTAGTCGTGCTGGGTTAGGACAAGAATTATGGGTAGAGGTAGTGGAGACTACATGTTACCTAGTCAATAGATCACCTTCATCAGCGTTGGAGGATAATACTTCACAAGAGGTGTGGACTGGTAAGAAACCTTCTCTCTCACACCTGAGAGTATTTGGATGTGATGCATATGTACATGTTCCAAAGGATAAAATAACAAAGTTGGATAGTAAATATGAAAAGTGCATATTTATTGGGTATAAGGATGGTTTAAAAGGTTATAATCTTTGGAACCCAGAAACAAGGAAGGTTGTGTACAACCAAGATGTGGTGTTTAGAGAGGTGAAAGATGTTATTAACATGAATTCCTACCAAAGGAACTTGAGAAGATAGAGTTTGAGCTAAAGGAGGAAGAATAAGACTTTATAATAGAAGAGGAATTAGAAGATGAAGAGCCACAAACTCTAGCTGTGAGAAGATCAGATCGAGAAAGAAAGCGACCAGAAAGGTATAGTCCATTTTCTTTCTGTTCAAATTTTTCTTTATCTACTACTGATGATGATCCCAGAACTATGAGGGAAGCAGTATATTCAGAGGATGGTAAAATCTAGAAAAGGCCATGGTTGATGAAATGACATCTTTGCAAAAAAATGAGGTTTGGGACCTGGGGGAGTTTCTCGCTGAAAGGAAACCCATTGGTAGAAAATGGGTGTTCAAGAAGAAGATGAATGCAAAAGGAAAGGTGGAGAAATACAAAGCTCGGTTAGTAGAAAAAGGTTATTTCCAGGTGTCAGAATTGATTTTGGTGATATTTTTTCTCTTGTTGCAAAGGTAGCTTCTATTAGATTACTTTTATCTATTGCTACTGCTTTTGATTTTGAGGTATAATATATGGATGTGAAGAAAACATTTCTTCATGGGGATCTAGAAGAAGAGATCTACATGAAGCAACATGAAGGCTTTGAGGTGAGGGGTAAGAAAGAACTAGTATGCAAGTTAAAAAGTCTTTGTATGGGTTAAAATAATCACCATGGATGTTGTATCATAAATTTGATACATTTATACGGGGAATTTGCTTCACCAAAAGCAAAGTAGATCACTGTGTGTATTTTAAATTAATTGGCGACCATGTTATTTATCTGGTCTTGTATTTGGATTATATGTTGTCGGTTGGAAATGACAAAGAAATTATCTAGGATTTGAAGACCCAATTGTCCTCCAAATTTGACATGAAAGATATTGGCACTGAAAAATATATTTTGGGCATGGAAATTAAACGAGATCAGGCAAAGAGGAAGCTCTAGTTAAACTAGAGGAAGTATGTCGAGAAAAGACTGCAGAGGTTTAATATGAAGGATATTAAACCAGTGAAGGTTCCTATTCCTGTAGGTGTAAAGTTATCTGTTGAACAGTGTCCCAAGGCACAAGAAGAGGAAGAGGACATGTCCCATGTTCCATATGCAAGTGCATTTAGTAGCTTGATGTATGCAATGAGACCATACATTGCACGTGTAGTGGGAGTATTGAGCAGGTTTATGTCAAAACTAGGGAAGGAGGACTGGAAAATAGTGAAGCAGGTTTTCAGGTATTTGCATGGCACTAGTTATTATGGTTTGTGCTACCAAGGAAGACCAAGATTAGACAAAGTTTTGGATCAGAGAAGATCTACAAGTGGGTATGGGTTTAACCTATTTAGAAGTGCAGTCAGTTGAATGAGTAAGAGATAGTCAGTAGTGGTAGTTTCAATTGTAGAGGCATAATACATGGAAGCCATTGATGTAAGAAAGGAAGCAGTTTGGTTGCAAAGATTTTGTTTAAGTATGGGGTTAGTAAAAGGAGCTATAAGGATATACTGTGATAGCCAAAGTGCAATTTTCTTGGAAAATAACCCTTCTTATCATTCAAAAACAAAGCACATTGATTTTCACTATCACTTTGTGAGGGATATGGTTGAGGAGAAAAAGGTGTTGCTAGTAAAGGTGGACTCTTTCAAGAATACTGAAGATGCATTGAAAAGGTATGTGAGCACTAAGAAGTGCTCTTGGTGTAGAGAAATAATGGCCATTGCAGGGCTGGACCAATGACTAATCTCTCCCATAGAAAGAAAACAAAAAGTGGGAGAATGTTGGGTTGTGTTATATTCTTTCCATGGTATTTTGTAGATCTGGTCAAGGGAACTACGGTTATGTTTTAATCTAGGGTTAATGGATTAGGGTTTATGGATGCTTCGACATGCATATATATATATATATATATATATATATATATATATATATATATATATATATATATATATATATATATATATATATATATATATATATATATATATATATATATATATATATGTATTGTAACATTGAAAGGAACATAATGAAAAATCAATATGGTAGTCCCAGCTTTGGGATCCAAGGGAAAATCTCTGTGTATATATGTTTTATGTTTTATGCTCTCACCATTGTTTATTTTCTATTTTTAGAATTTGTATGTAGGTAATTTATGTACAAGGTTAAAACCTACACCAAATACTTGTGCAAGGAATTTATGGATGATTGTAGCGAAGTCCAGGAGAAAGGTATCACATTCCATTATGTGTGGTTACTTTTGATTATTGCAATGTTAGCATGGAGAGAACTGGAGGATTCAAAGTTCCCCTAGGTAGAATCATATGTTTTTGAAGCTGCCTCACTATGGTTTACCACCCAACCGTCATGAGTAATGGATAGTAGGATGTTTTTCGTATTGTATCATATGGGTTTACATATGGTAGTGAACTAGAACCCTCGCCTATCACCGAGCCTATACGAGCAGTATACCATTGTTACAAAGTTTAGGGTAGATTTTCATAGAGTGTAAATATAGGCGCACAAAGATACAAGGAAGGAATGGAATCCCTACCATACTTAGTCACAGAAGATGGTATGTTAACACTAGTACAAAAATTATCTGCAGAATGGATGACTGCGCTGGAGGCAGAGCAAGAGACAGTGTGACAAAAGAAGAGGAGGTCACTTCACATCATGACAAAGTGATTGGAAAATATAAGGACAAAGATTAGGATGGGAACGAATAAGAAGAAGAGGAGCTACATGAAAAGGGTCACCAGGATCCTCTAGAAGAGCAGAACATAAAATTAGAAAAGAGAGAGATAGACCCTACTATCGCAAAAGAAAGGAAGGAAGAGGGAAAAGTTGCCTCAAAGAAAAAAAACCAGAAGGCTGATAAGACAAAGGATCTCATGGTCCTTACCAAAGGGGACTTAGATAAAATCAGGGATTGGATACAGGAAGCATCAAGAAATCCTGGAATAGAGTAGAATATTGCTATGGCGCACCTCTGAGCAGTGTCACAAAGCAGATCATAGAATTGAAGATACTAGCATAGACGATCAGACAACCAATGCAAATAGAAGAAAGGGTTGGAATAGAAAGGCAGATAGAGCCTACACTTTAGTGAGGTTAGCACAGATACCTACATGGGCCCTATAGTTTGACTCTACAGAACTACAACAACAAGCTAAGGAATGGAAGCATGTCAATATGAACATTGCAATGGTACCATTGCCAAGACTACACAAGTTGTGCAAGGAGATAATTGAAGAACTGAAGCTACATGAACAACACACCTCACAACTAAATATTCAAGTAGAAAAAGAGTGAGTTGTGCTTTAGAAGAAGCTTGAGCACTTATCCAAGAAAAGTATCAAATGGTAGAGGAACACCAGAAGATCAAGGAGGTGGTCAAAGCCACATGTAAATATATTCTGGACCTTGATGCTCAAGAGGAAGAATGACAAAGAGTATATGCGAGATGAAGAAATTCTCACCTAGTTGTATACCTTTACAATATCTTTGGGCACATACAAAGGAAATGAGTATGCTAAGGCTTTTAACAACCAAAAGGAACATGAGAGGTGAGAGAGGACAACCTTGTCTTAAGTCGAGCATTCTTCCCATGAAAGAATTTTGAGGCAACCCCATTGATCAAAAGAGAGAAGGATGAAGAATTAATGCAACTATAGATCGAGTCTCCAAAAGCATGATGAAACCCAAGATGTAGAAGGAGGAGACAAATATAAAGATAGTTTAGTCAATCAAAAGCTTTAGAAATATCCACTTTATACACCACAACTTGCTTCCTATGTTTTTGAAATGAATGAAAACTTTCTTGGGCAATCCCAATGACATCATGAATTTTCCTCCTGGGAAGTTCTGGGATGGGTGACCTCCTGGGAAGTCCTGGTTACCAGGTGCAAGCCCCGGAAGTGATGATTGATGCTTTGTGATTCATTTCACTAGTTTCAATCCCACTTCTTCACCCCTGTGAGCATCACCCGATGCAATGAGTGCTAAGTGAACTATTCAAAAATCATGAGAAATTAGTCAGTTACGACTACCTCTCATGGAAATGGTCATACATGAATGACTTACTTAACGCAGTTGAATCCCAAAATGATATCTAATATAATGCACTGCGTAAACCCCCATACTTAAATTCAAAAAGAGTCAAGGGATCTCTACTTGAATGGTTCATGAGGCACAATACTTGCTAAGGTTTTGCAAATGGGGTAGCAAGCTAAGTGGGCTTGATTGTGGGGAAAACTCCACAGTTAAGCGCGCTTGAGCCAGAGGAGTTCTGGGATGGGTGACCTCCTGGGAAGTCCTGGTTACCGGGTGCAAGCCCCGGAAGTGATGATTGATGCTTTGTAATTCATTTCACTAGTTTCAATCCCACTTCTTCACCCCTGTGCGCATCACCCGATGCAATGAGTGCTAAGTGAACTATTCAAAAATCATGAGAAATTAGTTAGTTACGACTACCTCTCATGGAAATGGTCATACATGAATGACTTACTTAACGCAGTTGAATCCCAAAATGATATCTAATGAATTTTCCTGCCATATAGAAAAACAAATAGTTCAATAGATACATGATTAAAGGTAATCTTCTTTATATGGGAGGCAATGATCTTAGAAATAATTTTGTATACAAAGTTTCAAAGGGAGATAGGAATAAAATTATCAAAATAAGTTGGCTCATCAATTTTTGGAATCAAGGCTATGAAAGTGGAGTTAAAGGGAGCCAGAATATGCCCATTCATGCTTGAGTATTCCACAAGTTGAAGAAGATCTTGGTTAGTGAACTCAAAGCAGGTTATGTAAAATTCAAATGGAAAACCTTCTAGACCAGGGCTTTTCCCATTTTAAAAACCATTCAATGTAATTTCCATCTCCTCCATTGTGATTTCTGAGATGAGAAAGTCATTATCCACATCCTCCACAAATATGAGGAAATGGGAAGTAATTCTAAGGGTTCTTAATGAGGTTTCTGAAGTGAGAGACCCCTATCCCAAAAATATCTTGGAAATAATCCCTATCTACTGACTAGAGAGTCTAAAATAATTGTGATTATATTAAGTTAAAAGTGATATACTTTTTATCAATAACAATTAATTATATGAATTTAAAATTATAATTTTGATAAAAATATTTTACCACATTTAGATGATAATTAATTTGAAAAATATTTAAAATAGAAAATTGTTTAGTTTTCTCTTATATAAATTATTTTTTCCTTATAAAAAAATTACAAAATAATAATAACAATAATCATTATTATTATTATATACACCCCAAAGAATCTATCATATGGAAAAAAATTATAAAAAGTATATATAAAAATAATTATGACCCTAATTATAATTATTTTAGAATTGATCAATTAAATTAAATTTTTATTCTTTTGGTGAGGAGTAACTATTTTGTTACAAATTTATAACAATGCACATAGTTATATATGTTTGAATAGACTCCAACTAACCTGTGGATATTGTTTATCAATTTGTTATCAAAGTCTATTAAAGTAGAAAGTAGAAAGCAATGACAATGTCTGCTAGACCTAAGACAAACTACCATAACTTACTCATAGAAGGTAACTAGGCCTGAAAGTTTAAAAAATGAGTATAAAAAGAAACTAGAGACCCTACCATTAAGGAAACCAAACCTGTAAAACTCAATAGATTGTTTATTAAAAACTACTTATGAGAGTAGAAATTATAATAAACTTAGTTATTAAAAGGAGTGTTGCAACCTACCTTCTTTGAGGGGAAACAAAGCACAACTAGGGAGTCCTTTGAAAAGCTAAAAGCAGGCACAACTTGGATTTTACCTCCATGTTTTTTCTTTGACCAAGAGACTAAAGTGAGGATAAAGCATTTCTAATTTTCGATTATTTCTACATGATCTAGAAGATTATTTTCATTCTTATCCTAAAAGATAGAGCATGGGCCATAACATATTTTGTGTGCTAGTAGAGTTGAACTCTTCCATATAACTTAGTCTCCCTAGTGCAACTCAGACCCAAGTCCAGTAAAAATCCATCAATCATGTTTTCAATTTCCTCTTTTGCTAATAGAATTGAGAAGATAAAGCTCTTTCTTCAAATGTATTCACTCTTTTACACAAACTAACCAAATTCGCTCAGAGATATGTAGAGGCAGTCACAATTACATTTGAATCCATCTTGGTTCAATGCATTAGGGTTTTTCCCTTGCAAGCTAAATGAGGGGCCATCTCACTGGGAAAATAACGTATGATGACCCTAATCCTAGATTATATATTAAATTGCAAGCACAAAATATCGAGTAGGAGAATGGAAAATGGGGAAGGAAAGTTACTTTTACTATCGCCAAGTTAACCCAATCTTGAATTCCATTATTAACCAACATTATCATGCTAGGAAGATAATCTCTTGCGCATGTAACCAAGTATGTCTTGCTTGAATCAACATACCCAATGCCTTGAATTTCCTTATTTTCCTTGTTGCACCATGAAGGTGTTGCAGTATTACCATCTCTAAGCTATGAATGGGTCGTATCAATAACCATTACACATTTAGTGCTCAACATGTTGCATGGAAGCAACTCCCAAATTTTTTGCACTCAAAGAGATGTTTGCACCTCAGAAGATTTGATCCCTCTCGATGCTTGATAGATTAGGGGTTAAGATAAATTTATGCTGGCTAATAATAATATTAATACATTAACAATAATGATAAAAGAGTTACATTGCACACACACACACACATATATATATATAAACCACAGTTTAACTAAAATATTTAATATCTATAATTTGGGATATATTATATATATATATATATATATATACACACACCACAATTTAACTAAAATATTTAATATTTATCATCTGCATATGCAAATTAATGTCAAATTCATTAAATCAAAACTCATCATATTGCTTAAAATTAAACCTATGTGGGGAGGATTCCGATCATTCCTCCCGACCATTTGAGATAAACCTAATCAACAACAATATAACAAATACTTATAATTATATATAACATATATCTCCTATATACTAACTATATGAAAAAACATGCAAAGGAAATATGTTTATATCGATATTTACCTCGCATTTACTAGTATAAATCTCTAAGCATAATAGATTCTTAAAGTATAATAATTTTATTTTTTATTTTTTATTTTTTTATTTATTTTAAATTTATCTAATATATTATAACTTCGGAAAAAAATCCAATTGATATGTGTAACCCTTAATGGATTTCTTATATGAATTTACATTTTCTATTTCGTTATTTTTATATATAGGAAACAAAGTAGTTAATTTACATTTTCTATTTAGTTGTTTTTATATAAAGAAAATAAAACAATTATTTGTATTAGGTTTTTATGTTTTTATTAAATAAAATTGATATAAATTAATTTAATTGTTTTATATGTTAGAATATGTAATTTCTACTTACCATGTGTGTGATATTCAATTATTAAGTTTATTTTATCATTAAGTTTATTTTTATTATTGATAATATTTTATTTTTATTAGATAAAATTGATTTAAATTGATTTAATTGTTTTATATGTTGAGAATATGTAATTTCTACTTGTTATATGCTTATGATTATATTCAATTATTAAATTTATTGGTCATCACTGATAAAGTTTTCATCTATAAAAGAAAAATATATATATATATATATATATTTAAGTATTTATTGAGAAATAATTGATGTGAGATTGAGATATTTACACTTATTTGTCCAAAATAGTTTTGCAAAAAAATTCATTGTATTTATGGTTGTACAATTACCTTCCATAAAACTCTCACATTTGATTGTGTGAGTGATAATGATTTACTCTCCCATCTTCACATGATATCACAGTAAGGTTGTGCTCGACTTCCTCACCGGATATTTTGAGTGATTAGATAGTGAGATGAGTAACTGTTGGTCCTATCATTTGATTAAATCTACTTTGGCAGTGAGAAAGTATTGACTGTAGATCTGTGCGATTAAAAAAAAATGGCATTAATGTACGCAGACTGTCAGAGAGCCGGTGTCATCCAGAATTTTTGCGCGAGGAAAAAGGAGGTCGTTATGCGCCCAGGGTGACGCTCGTGGATTGGGATTCTGGCACCAGGGATAGCCTCAAGTGTCTGGGCCCACTGGTTAGATCTTTCGGCTTGATAACTTAGCCTTTGGTCAGTCTGGTGCTGGTAGTGATTAGGCGGCCAAGGGAAATTATACTGAGGGCCCCGGAGCTTATTGACTCTGATCTGGATGTCGGTAGGAAGGTGGTCGAAGATTGTGATTGTTAAGAGCAATGCGACTCGTCAGGATGGTAAAGACGGAAATGGACCCCGCAGGAATTTGGAAGGACTCTGCCAAATGTCAGTTCGTCGTCCTTGCTTGTCCTTTGGAGAGAAGCACGAGACGATCAGTGAAGGAGAACATGAGCGCATATGGAGACAACATGAGGATGGGCTTTTTCGTAACGAGGAACAGGAAACCCCATTGATGATTACTAGCGTTTCGAGTCCTATTGGTATCATCAAAATAGAAAACAGCTAGCAGAGTATGGTGTTGGATTTGGCTAGAATGCCATTGGAGGCAACAATGGGATTTTGGCTAGAATGCCATTGGAGGCAACAATGGGAAAATCTATGTGGTTAGGAATCCCCGTTGTGATCCAGTGAAAGCCGTGGCATAGATGGGGCTTGTCAAGCAGTTAAGGTAGGCTACCACTAGCAGTGGTTATGCCCTACACAACTGACACTTGTTCACAAAGTAGCTACGGGCAAGATTGCATGGTAGAAGCACACCAAGTACAATAGAGGTGGGGTGAGGTCTCTAATGGTGACATGGAGTAAAGAAAGAAAACTGCATTGGAGATCACGGTGAAATAGCGACATGAGAATCGGGAGCGTTCTGCCAATATGGATAAGAGGCACTTCCTTGTATGAAATTCATGTAAACTCACTGCCGAGAAAGTGTACCAAAAGTTGGGTTAGTGAGAGTAAATGAAAGTCATGGAATATGTATACATTTTTAGAGTCAAATTCAAATAATTATTGTTTCATTGATGTAAGTCTTGCTGAAAGAATCTAGTGATATTTAGTTTGTAACTAATTATCTCGAGTTTAAGTTTACGTTTGGAACTAGCCATTTTAATAAGAGACCAGACAACTTTTAATTACATAAACTTTTGAATTTTATATTAGAATTTTGATAATGCACATTGTATTACATTGATTAAATAATATTATATATATATATATATGAAGTGTTGTCTCGAGATAGCTAATTTATCTTGGACATACAATCTCTTGGTTGAGTGAATATCTCAACCACACACCAATCTAGGAAGCTAACTAGTTGGGGAGATTCTCATATTCTCTCAACCAACTAGACCTCAACAAACTCATAACTATAGGAACATACACATTCTAGAATTGATGAGCACACCAAGGACAAGTAGGAATTATATTTTCCAAGTTTTATAAGGACACGATGAAGACAAAAAGCGAAGAAGAAGCAATGGAAGAAGCCCGTGATTGAACAATTGTAAAGGAGGAATCTTATTTTATTCTATTTTTATTTTATTTTAATCATGTGACATTATCACTTGAGGATGTATTTAGTGTTGCAATGTTTTGTGATCATTCCTGAGTCTGCATTGTAAGAAATGTTGTAGCCAGAAATGAATTCTAGCTACGTGGTTTGCTCCATGAACTACTTGTTGAATGGTGCACTATAACTCCTCATAAGAATGTGTAAAGAGAATGTAAGCTTGAGATGGACACATCTTGTACCTAGACTATTTGTCTAGATAACTAGTTAGTACAATAGATGACACCCATTTATCTCAGTAGATAGAAGTAGGTCTTTAAGATGGCCAATGAATCAGTCCCCATGGTCATATTGATGTTAGGCACTAGAGTACAATAGGTTCTCAGTTAATTAGAGGTATCAATGTTATGATTGTTTTCCAGCTAGTACATGATGCCAATTATTCAAGTGAAGGAAGGAGCGTTGACCATTTTTGAGATGGAAGCGAGTTGCATTATTCACACTTGAGAAAGCAAGATTGGTTGCACGTCGAATTTTTGGAATGGAATGATGATTTTGCAGTAGGGAGGACAAAAATGTCCTCCATATAGTAGGGAGTTCTTTGGATATTGGTCCAAGGAAAGCACGTGACAGTGATTGTGGCAGAGACACTAGAGATAGTGCATTTTGAAAGAACTATGGCAATAACAAATATTGATTATAGCAACACTAAATATTGAGTGATGATGGATAAATGAAAGTAAAAGCTTGAATGTTGTGTTGAGTAAAACAAACCCATGACCATGTTGTAAAGTGTTTCACACATTGAAGTTGTAGCAAGTTTATATGTCATGTTTCGTTTTGATGTATTGGTCCTTAAAACTTTTGAGTTGTACTTGGGATCTCTATGAGTTGGAGTGTGGGTTGTACCCATATCTATGTAACATGAAAATGACATATCACTATAAGCCCTAGAGTGGCACATGTTAGCTACCTATACCAATAGGTTTCATATTTCATGATTGGCTATGGAAGGTCCAAATATGCTCTGCTTTGATGATTCAAAGATCACATATTTCCTAGAGAGTCTGATCTGTGCTTATAGCTTGGTATGGACTCAAAGTTTTGATGGATGGTCCAAAAGTCTAATCTGGATCATTCCATGGTTTAAATTTGCAGTTGTAGAATAGAGAAAGGAGTCTGTCCAAACTGTTTAATCTTGGCAGACAAGTAGTTCAGGTAGAGAAGAAAAGGCTCCCAACAGCTTAATCTGGGACCTTGGAAGAGATAAGGGTAGAAGTAGATAGAAAAAACAAAGAAAAAGCCAAAGAAAAGAAAAGGCAAGTAAGGGTTTGCAGGTCCAAGTACACCCTCCAAGGAGAAATAAAAAATGCTAGGTAAGTAGCTGGGTAAGTAGTTGGGGTTGCAGAAAGGTTATCTTTACCATTGCACATATGTTAACTGTGTTTACCAGAGTAAAGTCAATTAATTGACAAGGTGTTCACCTCCATCAAGTTACAGCAAGGAGCATGACTAACCTCCCTCCTTCCCTCTTCCATTTCATTACTAACATCCCCTCATCAGCTGAGATTCATGGAAGAAGATCATGGTTTCATGGTGGTTCTTGTTCATTCAAAAGCCACATTTCTTGTCTAAAAATCTTTTCATTTTGATCTACTCTCTAAACTAAGTAAGTTTCAAATAAGCTTAGTGGTTTCCCCTCCATTTACCCCTTCATCCATATTAACTCTAACACTACTATGTAAATCCCCTACATTACCTTTTTCCCTACTAGTATCTAACACCATGGTGTATAAACCCCAAATTTTGTATAAATATCCCTCCCCTTCGTATTATAGCCAATAAGTTCTGTGTCAGGGATCAAATGGCATCTGGTCACTTTGATGAACCTAACCCTAAACCCCTCCCCTCTTCTGAAGTCATTTAGCCCCTTGGAAAGCTTCATTTGCCAAAAGAAGCCTCATAAATAACCTTGTTTTACCTATACCCCCTTCATTTGCGAAGATAACCCCTAAATACCCACTTTGTTCTTATCCAAAGTATCGGGCCTGCATTATTGCGCATTGAAAACCTTTATAAATCCCCTTTACCCATAAACCCCTTTCAAAACACGAAAAGACCCAAAAAACCCACTTCTAACTGCCTAAACCAAAGTTGGCGCATGCATTTGGTTTATTTTTTGAAATGCATTGAAAACATTGTAAAAACCCATATCCGAAGGTCTCCGCCCGCATGCATATCCCCCGAACATATCATTCCCCCGTCCACCGTCGGATCAGATCCAAGAGATCCGACGGTCCGTATCAATATCGGAGCAGCCCCCGCGGCGGACGTTTAGCGCCCGAGAAAATGACGTTGCGTCACGTCAGGGCGCGGCCACGCGTCGCCCGTTCAGGACTCTCGGAGCGCCTTCTGACAAGATCTGCTCCGTACCCTAACCGCCCCGAGAAACCGTGGTGGCTATCCTTAACCGTAACCGCTACGGCCCTAACCGCCAAGCTGCTATCCCACGTCATGCCCACGTCACCTCCACCCTGCCACCGCATCACACTTTTGTCCGCATCTGTGCCAAAGTGCCCGCCACCTCATTACCCCGTGGACCAATGGTAGCCCGCCACCTCACCCGATGACGTCATGCTGACGTCATCCAAGGCTGACCCCACCCTATGACGTCATGCTGACGTCATCACAGAAAAAGCGCCAAATTGCAAAAAGTCCATATTTAGCCAAAAAACGCGTTTTTTTGTACTTTTCGCTCATTTTCTACTGTTTCCTTTGCATGTTGTTTTTACGTTCTGAACTGCGCCACCTGCGGGAAACATCCGGAAGACCTCCAGAGCACCAATTCCACCCACAGCTACGACCTCTGTTCGCGGTTAGCCAGGTATTTCTCATAGTTTGTCCTCCATACGCCTGAAATTCACTGTAAATTGCTCAGAATGCTTAAGGAATACTGAAACTCACTATTTCACCGATAGATTTCCTCTGCAAAATTACAAATGCAACCTTGAAACCACCAGCAGAGCCTTCATTTCCCGAGTTTTGGGTCAAAAAACTGTAAACTGCTCGCGCAAACGTGAGACAGTTGGTCAAGTTACTTAAAACCTGCCATAGAAGACAGAGGGAGACCAGGCATTGGTCTTATTTATAATTCGAGCAGTATTTCAATTGCTGCGTGTCCACTCCACCCTCTGCTCCCCATAATTCACAGTTGCATTGCAAAAACTCACCTTTGTGCTGTACTGCTCACTTGAAACTAATTCACCTACAAGACAGAAACTGAACAGACCATGGAGACTCCAATTGCACTGAACATCAAGCCTCTCAATGCCCCTCACCAGGAATTAGAATGGAAAGCCCTGGGAGATATGGATTATCAAATGCTAGACTGGTTTCCATTGGGCTCCAAATATAATATTCAGATGCTGAATGAGTTGAAAGCCCAGCACCTTAGTGGAGCAGACATCTTAGGGATTTGGGACTCAAACTTGCCCATCTACAACCTCCCCCAGGTAAATCCTATGCCAGAGTTGATCTACAGCTGCCAGGAGTGCTATGACCCAGGCCAAAGAGCTGTCATCAGCCCTACAGGCTCAGTCCTGTTCCATATCACCCCAGAGAGTATAAATGAGATGCTGCACTTCCATACTGCAAAGCTATTGACCCCCCTCCACATGCAGAACTTGATAAAGAAGGGGAGCAAGTTGTCAAATGACCAACTCATCAAAATCAACCAGCTGTTTGTAAAACCAGGCTCTGAAGCCATCAGAACTCCTCCTATTGGATATCAGTACTTGAATGAATTGGGCAGGATGTTAGTGGATTTGATCAGCTATGTCCTAGGGTTCAAGGGACTGGAGGATGTGGATGAAATCATAATGGCAATGCTGTCTCTATTCTCTCCTGGTAAGCCCCCAGCTGTACATTATGATTATGCTACATACATTGCAGATAAGATCCATGACCAGTTTATGAATTTGAAGAGGGAAAGACTGTTCAGGTATACCTCATACATATACCACCTATTCTTGTTTTATCAGCCAGCCAGCTTCTCTATTCCCTTGAAGCAAGTCAATGCCCAGGGAAATCCAAGGTCAGTTGTGTTTTGGACCTCTGTCTTTCATTGTGCCTCTGTATCACCTTATACATACTCCGAGTTCATTGACTTATTCATTCATCCAGCCATGACAGTATTGCATGGTGTTCCTCCTCCAAGGTTAACTGATGACATGAGGAGAATTCTCCACCTGAACAAAACCTACAGCATTGGTAATTGGTACCTCTACCAAAACCACACAGTCCTCAGAATATATGGCTGTGAGTTGAAGCCTTTTAGGTTGCCAAGGTATGTCCCCATGAGGCTTTTCGCCTTAGAATATTTCAGGCAGTTTGGGAATGCCGACTACCTCCACTTTCAAAGCAAGAACAAGAAGTCACAGTTAAAGGTAAGGAGCCAGCTGGGCCCTTTCCTATACAACAGAAAAGAGGAGGGGTGGAAAGAGGCAAACAGTATCCTAGAGGCCCTCAAACTGCAAACTAGCTTTGAATGGATACCCTATGACCCCAATCACTTTGTCTCCCTCAAGAGGATAAAATACAAATTGGGCAGCTATTCACACGCAAGGCAGCCTGAGATTGAGCAGTATGCCAATGCATTAAGCTGGGAAGAAGGTACCCTAGAAGAGGAAATTACTAGTGAAGAGCTGCTAGAGAGAGAGGCTAGAAATATTCAAAAGGAAGCTGACTTAGAAACTTGTGGACAGGTTCCCCTCTCATACAAAAAACAACTTGGAGCAGCTACTTCATCATCAACAACACATCAGCAAGCTGCCGGGAATACTGCAGAGACAGCCAGCAAAGGCAAAGAAAAGCAGGTGGAACAGCCACCTCCTTTGACAGAAGAGCAAGTGGAAACATTGCTGCAGCAACAAGAACAGATGGAGCAGCAGGGAGAAGGGCAGCGGCAAGAAGGAGAGCAACATGACAGACAGCAGCCCCTGCAGCAAGAGAGAGTAGTTGATACTCCAAGCTCCACTGAGCAACAGGCTCAAAATATAGTGCCTCCTAGGCCAGAGACTACCTTTGATGCCTCGGTCCTCCAAACTCCTCAAAAGGAGGATACATTTGTTTTTAGGAAAAGGGATAGAGAAACTCCCCTGACATCACCTATAAACCAGGGAGAGAAAAGGCAGAGGTTGAATGACTCTTCTGAGGATGACATAGCAACAAGGCAAGCATTGGGCATGGGCCCACCCAGCAGAGAAGTTTCAGCCAGTTCCTTCCAGCAGGAACAGGACAGAGCTATAGGAGGAGAGGTCAGCTCCTCCAGCCAGCAAAAAGAAGGACAAGTAAGCATCAAACAGCAATTTATAGACATCAAAAGGAGGAGTGATCCTATCAAAATACAGCTGTACAATCATCTGATAAACTTGGCTCCCACCAATCAGCAAAGACTCATGTCTGCCTTCGATGTAAGTGAAGGCAAAATGATCATGAGTCACTTTATGCCCACAGCTCTGCATCCCCAATCTGCCTCAGATTACCTCAGGACCAACATGGAGGTCCTGGCCAAAGACATACACCCAATGGACAAAATCGAACTGCACAAACAGACTGGTGAGATGGTGTATGCCTCCTTGGAAGATGAAACATTAGAAAATTACAAACTAAAAAGCAGCCTTGATAATACAGCCTCTCAGCTAGAATTGGAGAGAGCATCATCACAAGCTAAGGACAACAGAATCAGGTCCTTGGAAGATATAATTATAGAGATGGGACATGATCCCAAGGATGTTAAGGGTATCCAAGAAATATTGAAGTTGAGGGATGCAGACATGGCGGCCTTAAGGAGGAAAATCAAACTCCCAGCCACAATCCACCCTCAAACAGATGATGTTGCCCAACAAAGACTTGAAAAAGATGCCACAGATCTAATGATATCTCTGTACAAGGAGCTGATCCGGACTCAAGACAAACTAGGAGAATCAGAGGCTGCAAAGGCAGCATTGAAGCAAAGAGAAGAGGGTCAAACCTCCCAGCCTCCTCCTGAAATAATCAATCTTGAGGAAGCTCCTCCAACAACTGCCCCTCCTCCTCAGCAAACAGGGCCTACAGCACCAACTACATCAACAACTGCACCAACAACAGAGCAGACTCATAGTCTGGATATGCAGAAGCTCCGAAATGAAATTCAAGTCCTGGAAGCTCAAATGTTGGAGCTCAATTCAGCCAAAGAATCTTTGGCTAAAGTAAATGAGAGATATGATAAGAGCAAACAGAATGAAGCTGTAAAGGAACGAGAAATAAAAGCTCTAAAGAAGAGGATAACTGAGCTTGAGAAGGAGCTCACACTAGAAAAAGTGACAGCAGAGCTAAAAGCAGTCCTCTGGGGCAATATTGGCCGGTCTATCACCAATCAGTGGCAGTATATTGAGACTATGGATGAACAATCAGTACTCATTGCAAAGGCAAACAGGGAAATACACAGAGCTAGAGCAAGCCTTGGCAACATGCCTGATGCTGCCACCAGAATGATCAATATTTTAAATAACAGGACAAGCTCTCAACTGGCCACCATGGGAATTGCTCACAGGACGGAGACAATCTCAATGGTTAAAAGGGTCCTGACATTACGAAACCTGGTTGGAACACTGGAAAGAAGAACCCAGGATATGCAGACTGAAATCAACAAGTTCATGGACAGATTTCAGGCATTACAGAACAGAGGCCTCCCCAGCATATTAAGCAGTGTAGGAAGATTGCTTACCCTTGAAAACTACACTGAGAGGGTTGATGCCTATGCTGCAGAACAAATTGCAAGACAGCCCAGCACTTCAGCAGAATCAGGGCCAGCATCAGGGCAAACTTTATACAATAGGGTGGACAACCTATTTTTTATTATGAATGAGATCAATCATCTGTTTGATGTGCCTCCAAATTTCTTTAAGTATACAGAAGCAGATGAAACCATAGAGGCAATTGTGAAGCACCAATTGCCCACACAGGAAGTCTGGAAGAATTTGACACAGATAATATTATCAAGCCAGAACCTGTAAGTGATAATTTTTCCAGTTTATAAGTAGTCATACACAGGCAGAATTTTGGTAGATAAGCATACAAAGGAAAGATAAAGGCTGAGCCAACTCAGCAGGGCTATTCGGTCACCACAGCAGCAATCACAATCACAGGTGGCAGACCCGAGAAAATACAGCGCAGCAAGCATAAAGACGTGTTCTCCAGCATTAAAGCAAAGTGGCTCAACCGACTCACTGACCTCCAAAGGTCAAATTATCCTCTGACAAACATAAAGAGCATTTATGCTGCATTCAAAATTGTAATAACTTCTTTTCTACTTTCTGTACGAAGTTATGAAGATATTTTCTCTCTCAGATGATTCAATGCCTGAGATATTTTGTATAAACATTCCTATAAAATCCCCTTCGCATGAGCTTGCAAGGGTTGTTGTTGATTTCTCCTAAAGAAATTCTTATGCTGTAATCCTTTCAGAAGTTTAATAAAGAAAGTGATGGAATTTCTCGGATTTCTGAAGTGTTGAATGCGTTCTGGTGCCTGTTGATAACTGCTGGATTCCTGTGTATTTCACCATACAATAAGTCTCTGTAACTCTCTCTGTCAACTGGTTGTTTTGTTAAAATCCATATATGTTATCTGATCTTCAATACTAAGCAACAAGGAAAAAGAATAACTTTCAGGATTTATTCACTGAGTACCCTGAGTTCAATCTCTGTTGTTTATGAATGTTTTCTTCAGCTGTAATCTAGATAAGTGTAATTCTTAATTGCTGCACTTTCAGAATACATCTTTCATGTTGGCCTTTGTCCCAGGAATTCAAGTTTTGCTCCTGTGCACCGTGCTACACTTTCACCTCACCAACTTAATAGAAAATTCTTAATTGCTTTCTGTTGGTTGACATACATCACCATTTAAGCTAATTTTGTTTGTCTAAAATACACAATAGGCCCTGCAGTTTGAACACCACCAATCCAGCGTATCAGATCATTTCACAACTCCAGACTCCATTGCCCAATGGTATTTCACTATCTAAACACTATGTCATAAGACCTGAAAGAAATCCTTCAACCAAAATATAAACCAAAACCTGAGCATAATAACTAGCCTAAAACACCATTATAACAGAGACAAATCATAAAGAGAGAGCCCTCTCTGATTACAGTTTGGCTAGAAATTGTAATCCAAAGATTGGTTAGTGGTTACCCCGGCCGTATTCCCTTGGGAGTCATAGGGAACAACCTGGGTGTTAACATAATTGGCGACTCCACTGGGGACTTCTTAAGATTTTTCAATTATTATCTATCTCCCATAGCTACTATCAAGCCTGAAATCAGCCAAGAGGCCTTAGAACCGTTTCTGCATCACAGTGACAGTTTTAGGGAAGAGCTTTTAGGGAATCTTCATCTTAGCTTTGAAAGATATATAACCATTCCAAAATCTCCATCCAGTCCTTGCAGATATAAAAGCTTCCCACAAAATCCTAAAAAACAGTTAGAAGCTGGCTCCTAAGAAAAATCCTCGGCATACTAGGGCTAATCCTGACCCAAATCCACCCATCATTGTTGATAATCCAAATACCATCCCTAGAAACATCAGGAAGCAACAAAGGCAGGATCAGCCTGCGGTTTTGACCTCAGTTGCAGATTTTCCTAACCTTTCTACTCCACTTAAAGTCCTCTTTCGGTCTGTTCCTAGTTCCCCTAGTTCACCATCTGCATCTCATAGTCCTCCTCCCTCATCTTCATTCACTGCACATATCCCCTTCAACCATCATTCAGGTTCAGCTTCACCTGTTACCCCTGTGGTACCCACTGTTCCTATTATCCCAGCAGTCCCTATAAATACACCCAACCCACCAAATATGGCAAATAGATATGCACCCTTGCGGCTACCTGCTAATCCACCAGCTCTACCCCAGGATTACCAAACCAAAATCTCATATTTTGACTCCACTGGCCCTTACTCTGCCATCCAACATGCTAAGAGGATGCAAGACCATTTTGAAAATTATGAGATAGATGATGACAGTGTGAGGATGAGAATCTTTGTCCAAAGTCTGACAGGTGATGTTAGAACCTGGTTCAGGTCGATCGCTGCAAACACTATTACAACCCCTGATGAGCTCTATCAGGTCTTTACTACCAGGTGGGAGAAGAAGAAAGATCCCCTGCACATACTTGGTGAATATGAAACAATCAAGAGAGGTCCTCAAGAGACTGTTCTGGAGTATTGTGCCAGATTCAACAATGTGTACAATGCAATACCACAAAACTTGAGACCCCCCCCTGATTTGGCCTTGTACAAATTCCCTGATGGATTTGATTCTGACATAGCATTTCAGTTGAGGGAGAGAGAACCTGAAACCCTTGAAGACGCTCAAAAGGCTGCTGTCACAGTAGAAGCAAACTTGATTGCCAAGAGAAACAGGGCAAGGTTAGAAAAGAGAAGCATATACAAAGAAGAACCCACAGCCTTTGATCAAAAACTTGATGCCATACTCAATAGCATGAAGAGACTAGGTGATAGAGTGGAATCAGTTGAAAGAAAAGCATCATGGGAAGCTCCACAAAATAACCCTCCTAGAAATCCAAATTTTAGGAGGAACCCAAACACAAACAATGGCAGGGCCAATGCTGATCCGGAAATCAGACCTCCATTCCAAGAAAATTATGCTGAAACCTCCACTTCGGCCGAACCCAATGAAGATCCTCAGATTAATTTAATAGGGCTGGATGGTGAAAATCAAGTTTTCTTAACACAAGAAGATCATGAGGATGAGGAAATCAAACTGTTCCACACTAAATCAGGGGAATCCTTTGACTTTAAACAAGGCTATGACACTGTTGTTCATGAAGTCCATAAACAGTACAAGCTAAGAAGCAGAACGGTGAATGTCAACCAGCCTGAAAGGAAAAAGGATAATAAGCAGCCTGAAAGAGTTATAATCACACAACTTAGTGACAAACTTAATTCACCTACAGAAGAAGTGATTGTTGAAGAAATCACTGAGCCACTGTCCTTAAGACAGCAGTCTCTGGACACTGCATCTTCTCATCCTAATTTAAACGTTACTCCTCGAGAGATGAGTAAAAAGGATAAATCTCAAAGTCAAGATAAAAATCTAGAAGGAGACTTAATGAACAAGGAAAGAACTGTCACCTATAACCCCAAGACCCAATCTGAGAAACCTTTTGATCTTGAAACAGAAATTGGCAAAATAAAAATAGCTATTCCTCTCTTGGAATTAGCCAAGCATGACAGCTATAAATTGCAAATCAAAAGGTCCCTTCAACTCACTAGCAACAAAGATGATGTCAATGTACTGGATGACACCCCAGAACTCCTGTTCGGCCCAGAAGTGGATGGAAAAACAGTAGTCACAGGGGTACTACCTTTTTATGTCAGTTTACATATTCATGACAAAATACTACATAATGCAATGTTTGACTCAGGTGCTTCTCACAATCTTATGCCAAAAGCAGTCATGGAGAGACTAAATTTAGACATAACAAGACCATACAAGGATCTGTTTTCCTTTGATTCCAGCCAAGTCAAGTGTCTAGGTCTCATAAAAGACTTATGTGTCTCTCTAGTTCAATACCCAAACAAGACAATCCTAATGGATGTGGTAGTTGCTGATATCCCACCTAAGTATGGAATGTTGTTATCAAGATCATGGGGAGCCAAACTCCAAGGTTCCCTACAATTAGACATGTCATATGCCACCATCTCTGTGTTTGGGCAACCAAAAAGACTGTATAGAGAAACACTAATGAAATACATGGTCAGCAGCGAAGAAAAACCTCAAAATTTTCCTATATATGCTGTCCATTCAGACATAGACTCATACATTCTTTTCAATGATATAACCACTCCCTCAAAAGGTGAAGTTGAAACCAAGATATTCATACAGGAGGAAGATGCAAATGAGAGTAGTATCACTCATGAAACAATAGTCAATCAAACATTTGATAGTGCTGCTGCCTTAATCGTCAAGAACATCCAATTAAATGATGAGACTGTCCTAGAAGACAAGCTAGAGAAAAAACCACAATTGCTACTTACATTACCAGCCCATGAACAGATCATAAAACCTCCTCCCCAACAAGATATTCTATGGTTCCTTGAATTTGATGGCTCAGTCAACAAGTTAGGAGCAGGAGCTGGAGTTTGGGTACACAATAAAGAAAATAGTCATGCAGAAGGCAGAGCCTATAGATTGAATTTCAGATGTACCAATAACATGGCAGAATATGAAGCTCTTTTACTAGGACTCAAGTTGGCAAAATTCTTGCAAGCTGCCAGGGTTTCAATCATGGGTGATTCAGATTTAGTGATTCAACAAATAAAGGGAAATTTTGTCACCAATGACAAAAGACTAAGGAATTACAGGTCTGCTGCTGCTGAACTATTAAATTTATTTACTGAATTTCAGATTATGAAAATCCCTAGGACCCAGAACCTTCATGCTCATAGTTTAGCCACCTTTGCAAGTACCTGCAAGTTGCCCTTTGAGCCCCACCATTGTTTCACAGCTGAAGTAAAACACAGACCCTCTATCCCAAACAACATTAATGACTAGCAAGTATTTGAGGACGACAAGCAAATAAACCAGTTTTTAACTCTGCAGCAAGAATTTGCAGGATTAAATATTGACAATGAGACAACAAGTCAATCACAAATACTTAATGGAGCAAGTCCATCACAAATACAGTTTCAACAGACTGCTCAGCCAATATCACCTAGGACTGCAAAGCAAATGCTGAATCCAACTATTTTCAATATAGAAAACATCCAGCAAATTCAACAAGTTGACTGGGAAGAGGGAGTGTCCAATGCTGAAACTGAAATCATTGAGCTAAAAGACAATTTTTTACCAACAGGCCTAACTCCACTAGAGGATATCTTTGATTCAAATGATATTCCTAGAAAACCAAAAATGCAGCCCTTAAATGCAGCCATTGAAGAATGTAACATAGGTACAATTGACAAACCCAAGATAATTAAATTATCTACTTCCTTACCTCCTGACCAAAAGCCAAAATACATTGACCTCTTCAAAGAGTTCCAGGATGTTTTTGCATGGAGCTATGAGGACCTAAAGTCCTATGACACCTCGGTAATCCAACACACTATCCCTCTCAAGCCTGATCAAAAGCCCTTTAAACAAAAATTGAGGAGAATCAATCCTATGCTCCTCCCAGCAATGGAACAAGAGGTACAAAAAATGTTTAAGGCATGCATCATAGCACCTATCATATTTTCTGAATGGATCTCCAACTTAGTCCCTACAAGAAAGAAAACTGGTGAAATAAGGCTGTGTGTGGACTTAAGAAATCTGAACCAAGTATCCCTCAAAGACAACTATCCCTTACCCAAGATGGATCACATTCTCCAAAGAGTGGTAAGGGCCACAAGGATCTCATTACTGGATGGATTTTCAGGCTTTAATCAGATCCTGGTACACCCTGATGATCAAGACAAAACGGCATTCACAACCCCATGGGGAACCTTCAAATATGTAAAAATGCCTTTTGGATTAAAAAATGCAGGGGCAACTTTCCAAAGAGCAATGGACATTGCTTTTGCCAAAGAGATTCATGACTTTTTAGTTATCTACTTGGATGACCTTACACCTTTCTCAAAATCAGACCAAGAACATCTAAAACATTTGAGACAGATCTTCCTAAAATGCAGAAAATATGGAATTTCTCTGAATCCCAAGAAATCCCTGTTTGGTTTAGAAGAAGGCAAGCTCTTAGGACACATCATCTCAAAAGATGGCATTAGAATAGACCCAGACCGAATCCAAGCCATCTTACAAATGCCCAACCCAAGAAATGTCAAGGAATTACAAGGATTCTTGGGAAAAATCAATTTCTTGAGAAGATTTATTCCAAACTTAGCTGAACTAAGCAGATTATTAAACAACATGCTGAAAAAGGATTCAAAGGTCAAGTGGACTGTTGAAGCCAATCAAGCATTTGAAGGTATAAAATTGGCCCTTACCCAAACCCCAGTCTTGACCAATCCTCAGTTTGACAGAGAATTTATCATTTTCTCTTTTGCCTCCCAACATACTATTGTTGCTGTTCTGCTACAAAAAGATGACCAAGGGAATGAAAAGCCAATTGCTTTCTTCAGCAAAGCTCTTAGAGATGCACCTTTAAAATAGCAAATCATGGAAAAGCAAGCTTATGCTTTAGTCAAAGCAATTAAAGACTTTAGAATTTACATCCTCTATTCCCATGTCATAGCATATGTGCCAAGTCCTATTGTCAAAGACATTCTCACTCAAGAAAATTTAGAAGGCAGAAGAGGAAAATGGATTGCCAGCATTTTGGAATTTGACATTGAGATAAAACCTACAAAACTAATAAAAGGGCAAGGTCTAGCCAAATTAATGACAGAAACAAATTTTCAAGCCTTAGACATCCATCAACTGGACAGTGAAACAGAGCTGGCGACTCCAAAGATCAATGTAGCCTTTGAACAATCCCCCTGGTACTCTGATATCTGTTATGTGTTACAAAACCTGTGTGCTCCCCCAGGACTGTCCAGAACTAAGTGTAGGTTTTTAAAAATGAAAACATCAAGATTTTGTGTGATGGATGGAAATTTGCTTTGGAAAAACCATGAAGGTATATTGCTGCACTGTTTAATGGAAAATGAAACTAACAATATCATGCAAGAGTTTCATGCAGGAGACTGTGGTGGACATTTGTACTGGAAGTCCACTGTGGACAAGATACTGAGGGCTGGTTACTACTGGCCCACCATGTTCTCTGATATCAAGAAATTCACAACATCATGTCACAAATGCCAAGTGTTTGAGGGCAAAAGACAGTTGCTGCCACTCCCCTTAAGACCTATTGCAACAGAGAGACCTTTTCAACAATGGGGATTGGATTTCATTGGGGAAATTCATCCCTCATCTTCAGGACAACACAGATGGATTTTGACAGCCACACACTACTTCACCAAGTGGATTGAAGCTGCCCCATGCAGACAATCAAATGACTCAGTAATCATTCAGTTTTTGGAGAACAACATACTGGCTAGATTTGGCTGCCCTGATAAAATCATTACAAACAATGCTGCTGCGTTCAGATCCAAGAAAATGGTGAATTTTTGTCACAAATTTCATATTACTTTGGGCCATTCTACTGCATACTACCCCCAAGGAAATGGCCTTGCTGAATCATCAAACAAAAGCCTTGTAAACATTATAAAGAAGGTACTTGAAGAGAACAAAAAGAATTGGCACAAGAAACTAGTCAATGCCTTATGGGCAGACAGACTAACAACCAAAAGATCAATTGGGACCAGCCCATATGAGTTGGTTTATGGATTAGAGGCCAAGTTCCCCTCATCCTTAGGAGTACCTGTTATGAAGCTTCTTCAAGAAAGCCAAGCTGAACCAAATGATATGCATAGAAGGATAAATCAAATCATATGTCTACAGCAAACCAGAGATCAAGTTTTCGGCAGAGCTCAGGTATTACAAGAAAAACTAAAGAAGGCCTTTGACAGAAGAACCAAAGCAGAAGATTTTAATGTTGGTGATAAAGTCCTCAAGTGGGATGCAAGAAGAGAAGAGAAAGGAAAACATGGAAAATTTGATTCCTTATGGAGAGGACCATTTGTTGTCCAAGCAGTACAAGGTAACAACACTTATTTCCTTAAGAGTCTCAATGAAACTGATTTGGATGAAGGTCCTGTGAATGGCAGGATGCTGAAGCACTATTTTGAATATCACCCATGAGTGCAACCTGATTCTCCCATGTAAATATGCAGATGTATATATTATTTTCTATTCAAAATTGTAAAAATGCAGTTTCCTTACTTTATTTTGACTGTTAGCAAAAGGTAAATAGAATCAGAGGTCTACCAAGAAGAGAAGCACACAATTTGGCACTTCAAAGCAGCAAACTTCAAGAATGATATGGGCAGCCAAAGAGCAAGGCAATCTGACCTGCTGTTCTTGGTCTTTCAAATGAAAAACCATCCCCATGTGGAGCCACTGTTAGCTACCTATACCAATAGGTTTCATATTTCATGATTGGCTATGGAAGGTCCAAATATGCTCTGCTTTGATGATTCAAAGATCACATATTTCCTAGAGAGTCTGATCTATGCTTATAGCTTGGTATGGACTCAAAGTTTTGATGGATGGTCCAAAAGTCTAATCTGGATCATTCCATGGTTTAAATTTGCAGTTGTAGAATAGAGAAAGGAGTTTGTCCAAACTGTTTAATCTTGGCAGACAAGTAGTTCAGGTAGAGAAGAAAAGGCTCCCAACAGCTTAATCTGGGACCTTGGAAGAGATAAGGGTAGAAGTAGATAGAAAAAACAAAGAAAAAGCCAAAGAAAAGAAAAGGCAAGTAAGGGTTTGCAGGTCCAAGTACACCCTCCAAGGAGAAATAAAAAATGCTAGGTAAGTAGCTGGGTAAGTAGTTGGGGTTGCAGAAAGGTTATCTTTACCATTGCACATATGTTAACTGTGTTTACCAGAGTAAAGTCAATTAATTGACAAGGTGTTCACCTCCATCAAGTTACAGCAAGGAGCATGACTAACCTCCCTCCTTCCCTCTTCCATTTCATTACTAACATCCCCTCATCAGCTGAGATTCATGGAAGAAGATCATGGTTTCATGGTGGTTCTTGTTCATTCAAAAGCCACATTTCTTGTCTAAAAATCTTTTCATTTTGATCTACTCTCTAAACTAAGTAAGTTTCAAATAAGCTTAGTGGTTTCCCCTCCATTTACCCCTTCATCTATATTAACTCTAACACTACTATGTAAATCCCCTACATTACCTTTTTCCCTACTAGTATCTAACACCATGGTGTATAAACCCCAAATTTTGTATAAATATCCCTCCCCTTGGTATTATAGCCAATAAGTTCTGTGTCAGGGATCAAATGGCATCTGGTCACTTTGATGAACCTAACCCTAAACCCCTCCCCTCTTCTGAAGTCATTTAGCCCCTTGGAAAGCTTCATTTGCCAAAAGAAGCCTCATAAATAACCTTGTTTTACCTATACCCCCTTCATTTGCGAAGATAACCCCTAAATACCCACTTTGTTCTTATCCAAAGTATCGGGCCTGCATTATTGCGCATTGAAAACCTTTATAAATCCCCCTTACCCATAAACCCCTTTCAAAACACGAAAAGACCCAAAAAACCCACTTCTAACCGCCTAAACCAAAGTTGGCGCATGCATTTGGTTTATTTTTTGAAATGCATTGAAAACATTGTAAAAACCCATATCCGAAGGTCTCCGCCCGCATGCATATCCCCCGAACATATCATTCCCCCGTCCACCGTCGGATCAGATCCAAGAGATCCGACGGTCCGTATCAATATCGGAGCAGCCCCCACGGCGGACGTTTAGCGCCCGAGAAAATGACGTTGCGTCACGTCAGGGCGCGGCCATGCGTCGCCCGTTCAGGACTCTCGGAGCGCCTTCTGACAAGATCTGCTCCGTACCCTAACCGCCCCGAGAAACTATGGCGGCTATCCTTAACCGTAACCGCTACGGCCCTAACCGCCAAGCTGCTATCCCACGTCATGCCCACGTCACCTCCACCCTGCCACCGCATCACACTTTTGTCCGCATCTGTGCCAAAGTGCCCGCCACCTCATTACCCCGTGGACCAATGGCAACCCGCCACCTCACCCGATGACGTCATGCTGACGTCATCCAAGGCTGACCCCACCCTATGACGTCATGCTGACGTCATCACAGAAAAAGCGCCAAATTGCAAAAAGTCCATATTTAGCCAAAAAAACGCGTTTTTTTGTACTTTTCGCTCATTTGCTACTGTTTCCTTTGCATGCTGTTTTTACGTTCTGAACTGCGCCACCTGCGGGAAACGTCCGGAAGACCTCCAGAGCACCAATTCCACCCACAGCTACGACCTCTGTTCGCGGTTAGCCAGGTATTTCTCATAGTTCGTCCTCCATACGCCTGAAATTCACTGTAAATTGCTCAGAACGCTTAAGGAATACTGAAACTCACTATTTCACCGATAGCTTTCCTCTGCAAAATTACAAATGCAACCTTGAAACCACCAGCAGAGCCTTCATTTCCCGAGTTTTGGGTCAAAAAACTGTAAACTGCTCGCGCAAACGTGAGACAGTTGGTCAAGTTACTTAAAACTTGCCATAGAAGACAGAGGGAGACCAGGCATTGGTCTTATTTATAATTCGAGCAGTATTTCAATTGCTGCGTGTCCACTCCACCCTCTGCTCCCCATAATTCACAGTTGCATTGCAAAAACTCACCTCTGTGTTGTACTGCTCACTTGAAACTAATTCACCTGCAAGACAGAAACTGAATAGACCATGGAGACTCCAATTGCACTGAACATCAAGCCTCTCAATGCCCCTCACCAGGAATTAGAATGGAAAGCCCTGGGAGATATGGATTATCAAATGCTAGACTGGTTTCCATTGGGCTCCAAATATAATATTCAGATGCTGAATGAGTTGAAAGCCCAGCACCTTAGTGGAGCAGACATCTTAGGGATTTGGGACTCAAACTTGCCCATCTACAACCTCCCCCAGGTAAATCCTATGCCAGAGTTGATCTACAGCTGCCAGGAGTGCTATGACCCAGGCCAAAGAGCTGTCATCAGCCCTACAGGCTCAGTCCTGTTCCATATCACCCCAGAGAGTATAAATGAGATGCTGCACTTCCATACTGCAAAGCTATTGACCCCCCTCCACATGCAGAACTTGATAAAGAAGGGGAGCAAGTTGTCAAATGACCAACTCATCAAAATCAACCAGCTGTTTGTAAAACCAGGCTCTGAAGCCATCAGAACTCCTCCTATTGGATATCAGTACTTGAATGAATTAGGCAGGATGTTAGTGGATTTGATCAGCTATGTCCTAGGGTTCAAAGGACTGGAGGATGTGGATGAAATCATAATGGCAATGCTGTCTCTATTCTCTCCTGGTAAGCCCCCAGCTGTACATTATGATTATGCTACATACATTGCAGATAAGATCCATGACCAGTTTATGAATTTGAAGAGGGAAAGACTGTTCAGGTATACCTCATACATATACCACCTATTCTTGTTTTATCAGCCAGCCAGCTTCTCTATTCCCTTGAAGCAAGTCAATGCCCAGGGAAATCCAAGGTCAGTTGTGTTTTGGACCTCTGTCTTTCATTGTGCCTCTGTATCACCTTATACATACTCCGAGTTCATTGACTTATTCATTCATCCAGCCATGACAGTATTGCATGGTGTTCCTCCTCCAAGGTTAACTGATGACATGAGGAGAATTCTCCACCTGAACAAAACCTACAGCATTGGTAATTGGTACCTCTACCAAAACCACACAGTCATCAGAATATATGGCTGTGAGTTGAAGCCTTTTAGGTTGCCAAGGTATGTCCCCATGAGGCTTTTCGCCTTAGAATATTTCAGGCAGTTTGGGAATGCCGACTACCTCCACTTTCAAAGCAAGAACAAGAAGTCACAGTTAAAGGTAAGGAGCCAGCTGGGCCCTTTCCTATACAACAGAAAAGAGGAGGGGTGGAAAGAGGCAAACAGTATCCTAGAGGCCCTCAAACTGCAAACTAGCTTTGAATGGATACCCTATGACCCCAATCACTTTGTCTCCCTCAGGAGGATAAAATACAAATTGGGCAACTATTCACACGTAAGGCAGCCTGAGATTGAGCAGTATGCCAATGCATTAAGCTGGGAAAAAGGTACCCTAGAAGAGGAAATTACTAGTGAAGAGCTGCTAGAGAGAGAGGCTAGAAATATTCAAAAGGAAGCTGACTTAGAAACTTGTGGACAGGTTCCCCTCTCATACAAAAAACAACTTGGAGCAGCTACTTCATCATCAACAACACATCAGCAAGCTGCCGGGAATACTGCAGAGACAGCCAGCAAAGGCAAAGAAAAGCAGGTGGAACAGCCACCTCCTTTGACAGAAGAGCAAGTGGAAACATTGCTGCAGCAACAAGAACAGATGGAGCAGCAGGGAGAAGGGCAGCGGCAAGAAGGAGAGCAACATGACAGACATCAACCCCTGCAGCAAGAGAGAGTAGTTGATACTCCAAGCTCCACTGAGCAACAGGCTCAAAATATAGTGCCTCCTAGGCCAGAGACTACCTTTGATGCCTCGGTCCTCCAAACTCCTCAAAAGGAGGATACATTTGTTTTTAGGAAAAGGGATAGAGAAACTCCCCTGACATCACCTATAAACCAGGGAGAGAAAAGGCAGAGGTTGAATGACTCTTCTGAGGATGACATAGGAACAAGGCAAGCATTGGGCATGGGCCCACCCAGCAGAGAAGTTTCAGCCAGTTCCTTCCAGCAGGAACAGGACAGAGCTATAGGAGGAGAGGTCAGCTCCTCCAGCCAGCAAAAAGAAGGACAAGTAAGCATCAAACAGTAATTTATAGACATCAAAAGGAGGAGTGATCCTATCAAAATACAGCTGTACAATCATCTGCTAAACTTGGCTCCCACCAATCAGCAAAGACTCATGTCTACCTTCGATGTAAGTGAAGGCAAAATGATCATGAGTCACTTTATGCCCACAGCTCTGCATCCCCAATCTGCCTCAGATTACCTCAGGACCAACATGGAGGTCCTGGCCAAAGACATACACCCAATGGACAAAATCGAACTGCACAAACAGACTGGTGAGATGGTGTATGCCTCCTTGGCAGATGAAACATTAGAAAATTACAAACTAAAAAGCAGCCTTGATAATACAGCCTCTCAGCTAGAATTGGAGAGAGCATCATCACAAGCTAAGGACAACAGAATCAGGTCCTTGGAAGATATAATTATAGAGATGGGACATGATCCCAAGGATGTTAAGGGTATCCAAGAAATATTGAAGTTGAGGGATGCAGACATGGCGGCCTTAAGGAGGAAAATCAAACTCCCAGCCACAATCCACCCTCAAACAGATGATGTTGCCCAACAAAGACTTGAAAAAGATGCCACAGATCTAATGATATCTCTGTACAAGGAGCTGATCCGGACTCAAGACAAACTAGGAGAATCAGAGGCTGCAAAGGCAGCACTACAGGCAGCATTGAAGAAAAGAGAAGAGGGTCAAACCTCCCAGCCTCCTCCTGAAATAATCAATCTTGAGGAAGCTCCTCCAACAACTGCCCCTCCTCCTCAGCAAACAGGGCCTACAGCACCAACTACATCAACAACTGCACCAACAACAGAGCAGACTCATAGTCTGGATATGCAGGAGGAGAGGTCAGCTCCTCCAGCCAGCAAAAAGAAGGACAAGTAAGCATCAAACAGCAATTTATAGACATCAAAAGGAGGAGTGATCCTATCAAAATACAGCTGTACAATCATCTGCTAAACTTGGCTCCCACCAATCAGCAAAGACTCATGTCTGCCTTCGATGTAAGTGAAGGCAAAATGATCATGAGTCACTTTATGCCCACAGCTCTGCATCCCCAATCTGCCTCAGATTACCTCAGGACCAACATGGAGGTCCTGGCCAAAGACATACACCCAATGGACAAAATCGAACTGCACAAACAGACTGGTGAGATGGTGTATGCCTCCTTGGCAGATGAAACATTAGAAAATTACAAACTAAAAAGCAGCCTTGATAATACAGCCTCTCAGCTAGAATTGGAGAGAGCATCATCACAAGCTAAGGACAACAGAATCAGGTCCTTGGAAGATATAATTATAGAGATGGGACATGATCCCAAGGATGTTAAGGGTATCCAAGAAATATTGAAGTTGAGGGATGCAGACATGGCGGCCTTAAGGAGGAAAATCAAACTCCCAGCCACAATCCACCCTCAAACAGATGATGTTGCCCAACAAAGACTTGAAAAAGATGCCACAGATCTAATGATATCTCTGTACAAGGAGCTGATCCGGACTCAAGACAAACTAGGAGAATCAGAGGCTGCAAAGGCAGCACTACAGGCAGCATTGAAGAAAAGAGAAGAGGGTCAAACCTCCCAGCCTCCTCCTGAAATAATCAATCTTGAGGAAGCTCCTCCAACAACTGCCCCTCCTCCTCAGCAAACAGGGCCTACAGCACCAACTACATCAACAACTGCACCAACAACAGAGCAGACTCATAGTCTGGATATGCAGGAGGAGAGGTCAGCTCCTCCAGCCAGCAAAAAGAAGGACAAGTAAGCATCAAACAGCAATTTATAGACATCAAAAGGAGGAGTGATCCTATCAAAATACAGCTGTACAATCATCTGCTAAACTTGGCTCCCACCAATCAGCAAAGACTCATGTCTGCCTTCGATGTAAGTGAAGGCAAAATGATCATGAGTCACTTTATGCCCACAGCTCTGCATCCCCAATCTGCCTCAGATTACCTCAGGACCAACATGGAGGTCCTGGCCAAAGACATACACCCAATGGACAAAATCGAACTGCACAAACAGACTGGTGAGATGGTGTATGCCTCCTTGGCAGATGAAACATTAGAAAATTACAAACTAAAAAGCAGCCTTGATAATACAGCCTCTCAGCTAGAATTGGAGAGAGCATCATCACAAGCTAAGGACAACAGAATCAGGTCCTTGGAAGATATAATTATAGAGATGGGACATGATCCCAAGGATGTTAAGGGTATCCAAGAAATATTGAAGTTGAGGGATGCAGACATGGTGGCCTTAAGGAGGAAAATCAAACTCCCAGCCACAATCCACCCTCAAACAGATGATGTTGCCCAACAAAGACTTGAAAAAGATGCCACAGATCTAATGATATCTCTGTACAAGGAGCTGATCCGGACTCAAGACAAACTAGGAGAATCAGAGGCTACAAAGGCAGCATTGAAGCAAAGAGAAGAGGGTCAAACCTCCCAGCCTCCTCCTGAAATAATCAATCTTGAGGAAGCTCCTCCAACAACTGCCCCTCCTCCTCAGCAAACAGGGCCTACAGCACCAACTACATCAACAACTGCACCAACAACAGAGCAGACTCATAGTCTGGATATGCAGAAGCTCCGAAATGAAATTCAAGTCCTGGAAGCTCAAATGTTGGAGCTCAATTCAGCCAAAGAATCTTTGGCTAAAGTAAATGAGAGATATGATAAGAGCAAACAGAATGAAGCTGTAAAGGAACGAGAAATAAAAGCTCTAAAGAAGAGGATAACTGAGCTTGAGAAGGAGCTCACACTAGAAAAAGTGACAGCAGAGCTAAAAGCAGTCCTCTGGGGCAATATTGGCCGGTCTATCACCAATCAGTGGCAGTATATTGAGACTATGGATGAACAATCAGTACTCACTGCAAAGGCAAACAGGGAAATACACAGAGCTAGAGCAAGCCTTGGCAACATGCCTGATGCTACCACCAGAATGATCAATATTTTAAATAACAGGACAAGCTCTCAACTGGCCACCATGGGAATTGCTCACAGGACGGAGACAATCTCAATGGTTAAAAGGGTCCTGACATTACGAAACCTGGTTGGAACACTGGAAAGAAGAACCCAGGATATGCAGACTGAAATCAACAAGTTCATGGACAGATTTCAGGCATTACAGAACAGAGGCCTCCCCAGCATATTAAGCAGTGTAGGAAGACTGCTTACCCTTGAAAACTACACTGAGAGGGTTGATGCCTATGCTGCAGAACAAATTGCAAGACAGCCCAGCACTTCAGCAGAATCAGGGCCAGCATCAGGGCAAACTTTATACAATAGGGTGGACAACCTATTTTTTATTATGAATGAGATCAATCATCTGTTTGATGTGCCTCCAAATTTCTTTAAGTATACAGAAGCAGATGAAACCATAGAGGCAATTGTGAAGCACCAATTGCCCACACAGGAAGTCTGGAAGAATTTGACATAGATAATATTATCAAGCCAGAACCTGTAAGTGATAATTTTTCCAGTTTATAAGTAGTCATACACAGGCAGAATTTTGGTAGATAAGCATACAAAGGAAAGATAAAGGCTGAGCCAACTCAGCAGGGCTATTCGGTCACCACAGCAGCAATCACAATCACAGGTGGCAGACCCGAGAAAATATAGCGCAGCAAGCATAAAGACGTGTTCTCCAGCATTAAAGCAAAGTGGCTCAACCGACTCACTGACCTCCAAAGGTCAAATTATCCTCTGACAAACATAAAGAGCATTTATGCTGCATTCAAAATTGTAATAACTTCTTTTCTACTTTCTGTACGAAGTTATGAAGATATTTTCTCTCTCAGATGATTCAATGCCTGAGATATTTTGTATAAACATTCCTATAAAATCCCCTTCGCATGAGCTTGCAAGGGTTGTTGTTGATTTCTCCTAATGAAATTCTTATGCTGTAATCCTTTCAGAAGTTTAATAAAGAAAGTGATGGAATTTCTCGGATTTCTGAAGTGTTGAATGCGTTCTGGTGCCTGTTGATAACTGCTGGATTCCTGTGTATTTCACCATACAATAAGTCTCTGTAACTCTCTCTGTCAACTGGTTGTTTTGTTAAAATCCATATATGTTATCTGATCTTCAATACTAAGCAACAAGGAAAAAGAATAACTTTTAGGATTTATTCACTGAGTACCCTGAGTTCAATCTCTGTTGTTTATGAATGTTTTCTTCAGCTGTAATCTAGATAAGTGTAATTCTTAATTGCTGCACTTTCAGAATACATCTTTCATGTTGGCCTTTGTCCCAGGAATTCAAGTTTTGCTCCTGTGCACCGTGCTACACTTTCACCTCACCAACTTAATAGAAAATTCTTAATTGCTTTCTGTTGGTTGACATACATCACCATTTAAGCTAATTTTGTTTGTCTAAAATACACAATAGGCCCTGCAGTTTGAACACCACCAATCCAGCGTATCAGATCATTTCACAACTCCAGACTCCATTGCCCAATGGTATTTCACTATCTAAACACTATGTCATAAGACCTGAAAGAAATCCTTCAACCAAAATATAAACCAAAACCTGAGCATAATAACTAGCCTAAAACACCATTATAACAGAGACAAATCATAAAGAGAGAGCCCTCTCTGATTACAGTTTGGCTAGAAATTGTAATCCAAAGATTGGTTAGTGGTTACCCCGGCCGTATTCCCTTGGGAGTCATAGGGAACAACCTGGGTGTTAACAGCACACATAACCCTTTATCATCTTTCCTTGATAATGACTTTATCTAGTTTAGTTCTGTAGGTTGGGGGATTCACTCAGTGAGCTTGTGCCAGAGTAAGTTCACTCATGGGATATTAAATAATACCCCTAATTTTAGTAGATATTGCAAAATACCTCTAAAAGTCCTTTCATTGACCCTTCCTTCCAATACATACCTACTGTTAGCACAGTTCTAGGCTAAGTGTAGGTTTTAAAATTTTTATTTTTTAGGATTAATTTTGTAAATTTCAAAAATTTTAAAACGCTACTGGAATTTCTAGTAGCGCCCAAGTTCTTGTTCAAACAGTCTCCCCTATTTTTTGGACAGTCTTTTCGTTCCTTTTTTTTTGTTTATTTTTTTTATGCGACCGGAATTTCCGGTAGCGTCTCCCATTTAAAAAAAAAAAAAAGCTGAAAACGCAACCATTTTCAATTGTCCACGTGTGATAATGGTGAAATATTTAACCCAAATCATGAGATTTCATGATTGGATAGGTCACAAACTTTAAGTCAAGTCAAGTGGCAGTGGTTAATCGATTTGGTTGATCGAATTAGCTAGGTGCCAGTCACAACCATAGGCAGCCATTGCTTACTCCAATGATCTTAAATAAACCCGTTTTTCCAAAGTTAAAACATGTCTGTAGCGTCAGTATTAGCTATATGTTTAAATTCAGACGGTTGTTCTTTCTATTCCGCATAGTGTGCTACCAGAATTTCTAGCAAGTTCGAATTAATGTAGAAAAATTGCCAGATTTGCAAAAAATCTCGTACAACCACCTGTAGTAGATTAGCTGGACTCTCCAAAGAAACTCGACTTCAACATTACTATTACATGTTGTCTATTATGACATGAAATCTCATTTAATCATGAAGGATCAAATGCATAGGAGATTGAACCAAAACTTTATCTCAAATATTTGAAAATGGAGGAAATTTCACCATTTCAAATTTCTAAAGTGCAGTAAAGGAGACAGTGAATGAAGTGGTTAATAACACATCCCAATTTTTCAGGCAGCCTAATTCAAGCTAATTGCAACATCTATTGGGTAAGATTCCATACTTTGACACCTAGTCTTCATAACAAGCAAGAAGATATCCACGACATCAAAGTCTAGGAAAGGTGGAAAGCTTAATAGAATCAAACCTCAAGGGGCAGAACTAATTGATGCTAATCCAAGTGTTAGAAGACTGTTTATTCAGGAAGGCTGGTATCCACTCTGCACCATGTTAGGAGGCTCACATCAAGGTGTAGCCCAAGATTTTGCTCAAACTTTCAATGGACAGGAAGCAACAATCTTTGGTTTCAAATTGCAGGTTTCAAAACAGTCAATTGCAGAAGCTTTTAACCTTCCCTAGGAAGGAGAAAAGTGGTTTAAGGGACAAAACCATTATAGGAGGAGATCTCAATACTTTTATTAGAGATGAATACAGAGATCCTAACTGGGCCAAATGAATTCCCAACAATTATCTTAAGAAGGAATGGGAAGAAACAATCAAACTGGTTAAGATTTTTCTCACTTGTGAGAGAAGGTATACAATAGTATCTTTTTACCATATGAGATTTCTTTTTAATTTTGTAGGTATGAGGACTCTTAATCTGCCCTATTTCATATTGAAGAGCCTAACCAAAATGGTGGCCATAATTCAAGCACACCAGGAAGCATCAAAATATAGCCTGTATCATCAGGCAATTATCAAGGTTCTGGTTGAAGAAGAACTGAAAAAAGAGAAACCAAACTTGGGAACATTTCTTGTTTTATAGGGTAGGCCAACCTGCACCAAAACCCCAAGAAAATGCTAAATTTTCTTCAACACAGGTTCGGACAGAAAGGACATCAACTACATCAGCCAAAGGAAGTTCCAAAAGAAAGGCAAAGGAGGAAAGTGTAAGCAGAGGTACCAAAAGAAACAAAGAGAAGCCTTTAGCTGTTGAAACTGAAAAGAAAAAGGAGCAAGGTGAAAGCTCTTCTACCCAGAAAACAAAAAGCATGAAAATGGTTCCTCCTGTTAGACCTTTTCCTAAGGTTTACACAAGAACTTGGAGAAGAAAACTTGCAGCTGAAGAGAAATCTAAAACACAGGTGCTTCCTGAAATTCCAGAAGCACATAAGCTGCAACAAGAAAACTAGCCTATTGGTTCTGATGAGAAATTGCTGAAAGAAGTAGGGTATAAAGTGACCAGTAAGAAAAATAAAGAAGAAATAAAACCAGTTTCAGGAGCTAGGAAGAGACATACTAGGGAAAGAAAAAAATACAAACTGAAATCAAAAAGCCCTAAATAATCCTAGTTTACTGACTAAAGTAATAGTCATAGAAGAACAACATGCAGAGTTGCAGACTGAGGATCCTTCAATTGTAGAAATATGAAGATATTTGAGGAAGTGAGGTAAGGCTCGCATGGACCAGCCATCAGAGCCTTCCAAAAGAAGAAAGGTCCACAAATCAGAAGAAAAGAAAGAGACATCATCAAAGAAGAAACAGTCAGAATCACAAGGTCAAAATCTATTGCCAAAAATAAAACAAACTTGGATAAGCTTGCAGAGGTTGCAGCTCACATGAAATGAAAGAGTAATTTTCCTTAAAAAATACCTTTTTGCATATTAAGTCAAAGTTATGAATGTGAAGATTAAAGCTTAGAATATCCAAGCATATACAAGTGTTTTGAAGTATTTTCTGTTAAAATTTTGAAGTGAAAACATTATCCTATCGGAAATTTCGGAAGCGTTTCCATTTTTTTTGCTATTACAGGTATTACCAAAATTTCCAGTAGCACCTGTTTTAACAGAAATATATAGCTGTCAGCAGAAACCTCTAGGCTAGTTTTGGAAAGACAACAACCCATAACAATATCAATAAGGAAGATGATGGATATGGGATAGTTATGAGGATGTTGAAGGTTGTATTTAATGAAGCCATATGGTCATTTAATAGTCAAGTCCATAAAGAGAAAAATTAGTAGCAAAAGGGGCAGCCAGTTAGTTTTTCTAGTAGCAAAGTGTCATTTTTCCTCTTCTTCTCATCTACACCTGTACTTTCTATTGCATTTCGATGGGAGATGTTTTTAATATCTAAAAGACGCCTATGTAACAAGGAAATAGTGGAACCACCAATTTAGGAGAGTTGGAGTTGGTGCCTCTCTCTCAATATATATCTTTTGTAAATATCATTTCAGGGAGGTTGGTTCACTTGAAGACTCAGTTTAATAAAATAGATTTTTCTGCACTTCATGCTGGAGGATTTTGTGATTCAAGTTGTATCTAATGTATGGTTTGTATATTTCCTTGTTTCAATTTTCTAAATTATAAATTTGTAGTAGCTAGTATAGTATGAGTGAGAATCATAAAGAGGATCTGATGATGACTTATCTACTATCCAATTTTCTATAAATTATAATATATGTTCAAGTAGAACTTGTTAGTGAAGGTTTCACAAAGGGTTTGTGGGATACCTTATACATGTTTTTACTTTCTAGTTGTTATTTTCCTTGTCAAGCCTATTTTAATCTTTTAAATGATAAATTACAATAGCTAGTATAGTAGGAGTGAGAAATCATTAAGAGGATCTAATGATGACTTATCTACTATCTAGTTTTTTGTAAATCATAATATCAGTTCAAGTAGAAATTTTTAGTGAAGGTTTCACAAAGGATTTGTGAAATACTTTATACATTTTCTAACTGTTATTTTCCTTGCCAAGAAACAAAGTCTGTTACAAGGTTCTTTATGTAGTTGAAGTGACTATCTTAAGATGCTCAGTTTCTTAGGATATTTATCAGCTACCTATTCTCTTTCCTCTGCTCCCCTATATTACTCACTTAACCATGCAATTTATGCTTGCCACATCTTTCCAAATGCATGAAATTTAAACAGGAACAAAATCATTCCAAAACTCCTTCAGAAGCCATCCCAGCACTCAAAAAACCCTTTTAAATTTTGAAATTAAATCATGATGCGTAAGGTTTACTCCTTTTGTAGTCTAGGAGTAACTCCTTGCGCTAATATCTTTGGCACCATTTCCGGGGAGGCGAATTGAAGTTTATCCCTGGGTAAATCACAAAGTTATAAGTCTGGTTCTGAGGTGTACAGTTCCAACTGTCTTTTTAGACTGCATTGTTGAAGTTTTGTCTCCAAGAAAGGCTAGAACTAGGGAAAACCCATATTCTCCTTTGAAAAACCAAGTCCTTGATCTTGAGAGGCTAATCAAGAAAAAGAGTAAGCGAAATCTTTTTTCTTCTGCTTCTGGTTTTTCAAAAGTTATTCCTAAAAGAGTACAACAAATTCTGTCTTCTGATTTTACAAAAAAATTTGTACCTCTCTCGTTTTCCCGTCAACAAACATCCTCTACATCGAGTGTTGGTGCTTCCTCGTCTACTGTTAAAAATCCTCCAATTGTTATTCCGCAAATCCTAGTAACTCACACCATGGTAGGTCCTAATCCACCCCCTAACCGAATGGATGCACTTGTTTATGTTAGGTATGCTCCTTTAGTTTTACCTCAGCCTATGCATGCATTACCTACATGATATTATCTCAAGTATATGCCTAAATTTAATGGTGAATGGGAGGTAACAACTGAAGAACATCTTGCTGATTTTTATGCTTATGCTGATAATCTAAACATTGAGCATGAAGATGTTTGGATGAGAGTTTTTGTTCAGAGCCTTAAGGGTGATGTAAGGAAATGGTGCAAATATTTGATAGCTAGTAGCATCACTAAAATTGAAGTCCTAGATGATACATTCTTAAGAAAATGGAGTGACAAGAAATATTTTTTGTATTATATCACAGAATTTGGTGCAATCAAAAGAAAATAAGGAGAATTAGTTTTTGATTTTTCTAAGATATTCAATAAAATATATAGCAAGATACCTATTGAAATCAAGCCTGCTGAAGCTTCAACTAAAATCACTTATGTTGGTGCTTTTGATCCTGACTTTTGTTTATTGTTAAGAGAAAGAAAATCTTCTATGCTATCACAAATTCAAGACAATGCACTAGAGGTAGAATCAAATATATTAGCAGCTAATAGACTCAGAGGAGGGATTGACAGAGAAAAAAGAAAGCAAAAAGCTAAAGTTTTTACTTCAAGAACTTTTGACATAGATCCTAAGCTAGATGAGCTTACCAAGTTGGTTGAATCATTGACTACTGATATTTCTAAGTTGAAGATGGAAGCAAGACCACCTACTACCAGAAATGTTTCATTTGATTTGCGAAATAGACAGTAGTTTAGAAGACCTAATGCTCCTCAAATTCTACAGAGAGAAAGAAGAGATGTTGATATGATCAAAAGGCACAGCCTCCTTTGCAAAATGTTATATTTGAAGATGAAGAAGAAGTTGAAGGGTTGGAAAGAGGTGTTGAAATAAATTGTCTTAGAGACAAAGAAGGGATGATTCATCTTACACAAGCAAAATATGAAGACTTCATGTCATATACTAAGAATAATGAAGTGAGTCCTAATCATTCCATGATTGCATCTGATCATCAAAGCAGATACAATCTTAGATTAAATAAAGCTGATGACACTTCTAAGCATGTTGCATAGCCAAAGAAGAATAAAGATGCAATTAAAATTTCAGCGGAAAAATATGGTAGACTGGAAATTCTGGTAGCATTTGATATTCCAGTAGATAAACAAACGACCGAAACTAACAAACCAGAAATTCCAGTAGCATCTGACTTTCCTTCACTTGAGGTAAAAATTTCTCACAAACCGCACTCTACCTTAAATTGTGAAAATGAGATTCAAAAAATTAAGATTCATGTTCCCCTTGTAGAACTCATGAAAAATCAAGATTTCAAAAATACTTTTTTGAAAGATTTTCAGCCTTCACCTACTGAAGTAGTCTCTGATTTTGTTAACCTTGAATATGATAAGCCCATTGTTATTTTAGGTCCATTGGTAGAAGACAGAGATGACTCCACCCCTCCCTTCTATCCATCTCTGAATATTCATGAAAAGGTCCTGCATAATTATCTTATGGACTCTGGAGCTTCACATAATTTAATGCTCAAGGTAGTTATGGATGAACCGAGTCTTGAGATACCTAGAGAGTACCAAGATCTCTATTCTTTTCATTCCCGGAAAGTCCAATGCCTTGGTGTCATCAAAGACCTTGCAGTAAGTATTTTTTTTGTTACCTATGAGAGGGATGGTAATGGATATTGTTGTAGTTGATATCCCTCCCAGATTTGGTATGTTACTTTTTAGGTCATGGATTAAAAGGTTGGGAGGAACCTTGCAATTGATTTAACTTATGCTACTGTTCTTGTTTTTGTAGGAGAGCAAAGAAGACTTTACAAAGAATTTTAGGTGGCATATATCATTAGTGACAGCAAAGACCCCACTAATCATCTGATATATGCTAGAACAACTAGAGTAGGTTCAAGCATTCTACATATGGATGACTCTTCTTTGCCTATAGAAAATTTTCAGATTTAAAGCCTGCTGAAAATCAAATCAGTCATGAAGCATCGATGGTATGGAAAATGTTTTTTGATTGCTCATGTTCCAAAGAAGGCGCTGGTGCAGGGATTGTTCTTATTTCTCCTTTGAAGGAAAGTTCCACTTTTTCTTTCAAACTTGAATTTGAGACAACTAATAATGTGGCTGAATATGAAGCTCTATTAATTAGTTTAAAAAAGACAAAAGATATGAATATATCAGAAATTTCTATTTTTGGAGATGTTGAACTTATCATTCAGTAAATCAATTTTTTTTATCAAACTAAGCATCCTAGACTCATAGATTACCGAAATGCAATATGGGACATTGTAGAAGACTCCTTCCTGGCCTTTAACATTTCTTTTGTTCCAAGAGAAAGTAATATTCTAGCTGATTCACTCTCTATTTCAGCCAACTCATTCAAAATTCCAATGCTTGTAAAGTTGAAATATGAAGTGGAAGTTAGGTTTATACCTAGCATTCTTGATAATGTTAAGCATTGGAAAGTTTTTTAAGATGACCAGGAGATCAGAAAATTCATTAAAGTTGTTGAAGAGTTTGTTGTTGTAAATTTTGATAAAGAAGAAGACCTAACACAAGTTGATGTTGATCATCAAGATTCTAGAATTCTAAAAAAACAAATTGTTGATTAGCTTATCATACAACTGCTTACCAATCATATTCCCAAGGGGTTAATTCCACTTGAGAAACTTTTTGATCAGAATGATGTTGCAGTCAAGCCACAATTAGTTGAAGAAGATGTTGAATTAGAAGATTACAACTTGGGTACAACACAAGAACCAAGGTATGTGAAATTGTCAAAATTATTACTAGATGAAAGAAAGATGGAATATCACATGTTGTTTTGTGAATTTGTTGATGTTTTTGCATAGAAATATGAAGATCTTAAGACATATGATACATATATCATTGAGCATAGAATACCATTGAAAGATTGTACTAAACCTTTTCAGCAGAAGTTAAGGAAAATCAATCCACTATTGCTATCAGTGATGGAAAAGGAAGTGAAGAAACTGTTGGATTGTAAAATCATTATTCCATTGAGATACTTAGATTGGGTTGCCAATCTAGTTCCAGTAAGAAAGAAAAGTGGTGAAATCAGATTGTGTGTGGATTTCAGAAATCTTAACAAAATCTCCAAGAAAGATAACTATCCATTGTCAAAGATGGAGCATATTCTTCAAAAGGTAATTGGGTCAGACATAATTTCCATGTTAGATGGTTTTTCTGGGTATAATCAAATATCTGTTTGGCCAGAAGATTGAGAGAAGACAACATTCACTACTCCTTGGGGTACATTCATGTATGCAAAGATGCCATTTGGGCTCATGAATGTTGGAGCTACTTTCCAATGTGCTATGGACTTTGCATTCATTGGAGAAAAGGACAAGTTCTTGGTCATCTATTTGGATGACATTACTATTTTTCAGCTTCAGATCAAGAACAACTTCACCACTTGAGACAAGTATTTGTTAAATGTAGAAAATATGGTATATCTTTGAATCTGAAGAATTCTCATTTTTCTCTCAAAGAAGGTAAGATGCTCGGTCACATAGTTTCTAAAAATGGAGTGAGGATTGATCCAAAAAGAGTGATTGCAATTCAAGATTTAACACTTCCAATATCCAAGAAATAGATTCAATCTTTCCTTGGTAAGATCAATTTTCTCAGAAGATTCATCCCAAATTTTGTTGAAGTGGTGAAATATATTACTTGTATGCTAAGGAAGGAAAAAGAAGTCAAGTGGACAGTTGAATCTAGAAATTCATTTGAGCTGATAAAAAAGGATATCATTGAAGCACCTCAATTGGTAAGTCCTGAATATTCAAAACCTTTCTTAATCTTCTCATTTGCTTCTCAAGACACCATTATTGTTGTTTTGTTACAAAAATATTTAGAAATTAACGAAGCTCCCATAGAATTTTTCAACAGAGGCCATAGAGATGGAGAATTAAAGTATGAAATGTTGGAAAAGCATGCTTATGCATTAGTTAAAGCTCTGAAAGCTTTTAGAGTTTATATTCTGCATGCTCAAGTGATAGCCTATGTCCCTTCATATGCTGTTAGAGAGATACTAGTTCAACCTGATATTGATGGAAAGAGAAGTAAATGGGTGACTAAAGTTCTTGAATTTGATTTAGAGATAAAGTATACTAAACTAATCAAAGGTCAAGGATTAGCTAAACTACTTGCTAAAGAAAATTGTAAAGTGTTGGGTTTGAATTTCATGGATGATAATATAGAAGGGAAAATTTTAGAACCTGTTGACAATATGATAGTAGATTCAAAGCTTGTTGAGTGTAGCTGGTACAAAGTTGTTATTTATTTTCTGAAATATTTTAACCCTCCTCCAGATTATGATGAAAGCAGAGTGAGATCGTTGAAGTTGAAAACCATTAAGTATTTCATCAAGGATAAATGTTTGTATTGGAAAGATCTTACATGAGTTTTGTTTAGATGCATTGATCCAGAGAAATCTAAAAAGGTCATATTTGAAATTCACAACAGTGTTTGTGGAGGTCATCATTATTGGAGAACTACTGCATACAAAATATTGAGAGCTGAATATTTTTGGCCTAACTTATTTTCTGATATATGTGCTAAGTTGAGAGCATGTTAAAAATGTCAAAGGTTCACTGGTAAAAAGCATCTGAAGTCTTTACCTCTCAAGCCCATAATTGTTTCTGCACCTTTCTAGCAGTGGGGATTAGATTTCATTGGTGAAAGTCATCCACCTTCAAGTGGGAAACATCGTTGATTGTGGTTGCTACTGATTACTTCACCAAATGGATCGAAACAATACCTACCAAGAATGCCACTCATAAAGTTATCATTAACTTTCTCAAAGGAATCATACCCAGATTTGGATTTCCATCAAGACTATTAGCAGATAATTCAGCTGCTTTTAAAGCCACACCATTGGTAAATTTCTATGAAGATTATGGTATTCAAGTTACTCATTATACAACTGACTATCCACAAGGGAATGGTTTAGCTAAATCATCTAATAAAAGTTTGGTAAGAATCATCACCAAGTTGCTAGAGCAAAAAAAGAAAGCTTGGGATTCAAAACTCAAATTTTCTTTATGGGTTGATAGGGTGACAATAAAAAAGTCTATTAATACGTCACCTTTTCAACTGTATTATGGGATTGATGTTGTTTTTCCAGTCCAATTAGCTATTCATGTAGCCAAACTATTTCAAGATCATGAAGCTGAACCAAATGACAGTACTAGAAGAATTTATCAGATCACAGAAGTGCAACAAAAGAGAAAACAACAATATGATTTGATAAGAAAATATCAGCAAGCCATAAAGGAAGTCTTTGATAAAGGGACTAAAAAAGAAGGTTTTCAGATTGGAGATCTGGTGTTGAAGTGGGATGCATGACACCAAGATCCAGGTAAGCATTCAAAATTTGATGCTTTATGGCTTGGTCCTTTCAAAATCTCAAATGTCTTGCAGAACAATACTTTTGAGTTGTAGCATCTTGATGGGACAGAACTGTATGGAGGCCCATTTAATGGGTGTTTTCTCAAAAAAACTTTTACTAAGGTTGTTGGGAGCTTGAGTTCACTATAAATACCAGTATGGCTTCATAATAAGACTCCATAGCCTAATGACAAGGCACTGAAACTGCAAAAAAAAATCTTAGAGCCTCACAGGGAGAGCTCTATGCCCTGTGGAGCCAATGTTAGCACAGTTCTAGGCTAAGTCATGAGTAGGTTTTAAATTTTTTATTTTTTAGGATTAATTTTGTAAATTTCAAAAAATTTAAAACGCTATCGGAATTTCCGGTAGCACTTGATTTTCTTGTTCAGACAGTCTCCCTTGTTTTTTGGACAATATTTTCATTCTCGTTTTATTCCCTGTTCTCCCGTTTGAAAAAAAATAAAGTCGAAAAAACAACCATTTTCAATTGTCCACGTGTGATAATGGCAAAATATTTAATCCAAATCATGAGATTTCGTGATTGGATAGGTCACAAAATTTAAGTCAAGTCAAGTGGTAGTGGTTAATCGATTTGGTTGATCGAATTAGCTAGGTGTTAGTCACAGCCATAGCCAGCCGTTGCTTACTCCACTGATCTTAAATAAACCCATGTTTCCAAAGTTAAAATGTGTCTGCAGTGTCAGTCTTAGCTATATGTTTAAATTCTGATAGCCATTCTTTCTGTTCCATGTAATGCATTACCGAAATTTCTGGGCAGTTGGAATTAAAGCAGAAAAATTTCCAAATTTGCAAACAATCTCATACAGCTACCTGTAGCAGATTAGCTAGACTCTCCAAAGAAACTCGACTTCATCATTACTATTAAATGTTGTCTATTATGACATGAAATCTCATTTAATCATGAAGGATCATATTCATAGGATATTGAACCAAAACTTTATCTCAAATATTCAAAAATGGAGGAAATTTCACCATTTCGAATTTCTGAAGTGCAACAAAGGAGACAGTGATTGAGGTGGTTAAGAACATATCCTAATTTTTAGGTAGCCTAATTCAAGCTAATTGCAATGTCTGTTGGTTAAGTTTCCATACTTTGACACCTATTCTTCATAACAAGCAAGCAGATATCCATGGCATCAAAGTCTAGGAAAGGTGGAAATCTTAAGAGAATCGAACCTCAAGGAGCTAAACTAGTTGATGCTAATCCAAGTGTTAGAATATTGTTTATTCAGGAAGGCTGGTATCCACTCTACACCAGGTTAGGAGGCTCACATCAAGGTGTAGCCCAAGATTTTTCCCAAACTTTCAATGGACAAGAAGCTACCATCTTTGGTTTCAAATTGCAGGTTGTAGAATAGTCAATTGCAGAAGCTTTTCACCTTCCCTAGGAAGGAGAAAGTGGTTTAAGGGACAACTAGTTATATGAGGAGATCTCAATACATTTATTAGAGATGAATACAGAGATCCTAACTGGGCCAAAGGAATTCCCAGCAATTATCTTAAGAACGAATGGGAAGAAACAATCAAATTGGTTAAGATTTTCTCACTTGTGAGAGAAGGTATACAATAGTATTTCATTACCATATGAGGTTTCTTTTTCATTTTTCAAGTATGAGGACTCTTAATCTTCCCTATTTCATATTGAATAGCATGACCAAAATGGTAGCCAGAATTCAAGCACACCAGGGAGCATCAGAATACAGCCTGTATCATCAAGTAATTGTATAAATTCTCACTGTAGATTAATCTGATTATGTACTAAAACAAAATACTTAATCTACTTCTACAATCAAACTTGCGGAAGCTTAATCGAATTGAGCAAGATCAAACAGAACACATATAACAGAGAAGAAGAATCAATCACACATGAAACATAGAAGAATACTTTGGGGAAAACCTTAGCTAAAAACCCCGCTATCTGTATTATCATACAAGGTGGAAATACATCAGAATTATACAAAGCCTTAGCTCTCATAGCTAGCCAGCTCTCAGTACAATCCTCCTGGATGCTCACAGGCAATCAAGGCTTCTCACAAACCTTCTTATCTACCCTCCAAGCCTCCTATTTCCTTGCACTATTTCTCCTTGGTGATCCTAATGTTACCAAGTGTAACACTGATCAATCACATTGATCTCACACCTTGTAAAATTGCGGAATCCTCAAGGAACCTTGTTCCTTATGCATGGATGAGTTTCCTATATAGGAAAATTCCTCCAACTGATAGTACACTATCCCAACCTTTAATCTCAACTGGGCCTTTGTATGGACTGACATGCATGAGTTATTTATGAGAGAATATTCATTTATCTGGAGTACATTAGTTTCATGCATTCATGCATTAACTGACTAAACACACAATCAGTTCCACAAACTGTTTGGAACTAATCTAACTAGACTTAACTCAGTTAACAAAGCTAACTAATTACAACTCAAATACAACTCATCCTTATCTCCTTAATTAAGGGATAACTTCCTCAATCAAAGGGATAACTGTTGCATGACTTCACAAAGACTTCATGTTTGAATTTCTCCAACTAATTAACTCAAAATGAATTAATTAATTATTTTTCAAACAATTGGTGAGACTAAATTTGAATTTGAATTCCCAATTTTAATTCAAGGACAAATTAAAATTGGAATATCCTAAAATACTATCTTTAGCAATGTTATTTTTAGCATTTCTTGTTGCTATTTTCAACACTCCCTCTCAACAAGAAAGGGATTATCTGCCACCTCGATCCTATCTCTATGGAACTCAAATTTATACTTTGACAATGCCTTAGTCAATGTCAGCATCTTTCTCCTCGATCAAAATATACTACAACAACATGATCCTCCTTGCCACACAGTCTCTGAGATGATGATACTAAATGTTGATATGGTTGGAACTATCATGAAATACTGGATTCTTAGAGAGTTTGATACAACTCTGATTATCACAATAGATCACAGTTGGATCCATCCTCTGATCAAGCAAACCAACTAGAATTTTCCGCATCCAAATGGCCTCACATGCTACCTCACTTGTAGCCATGTATTCATCCTCTACTGAGCTGAGTGCAACTGCCCTCTGTTTCCTACTGTACCAAGAAACTGTAGTTGAACCAAGGTTGAAAATTCCTCCTGATGTGCTATTCCGATCCGATGGACTCCCTACCCAATCTGCATCTGTGAAGCCCTGTAGCTTCACTCTCTCTGACCGTTTGTACCATAATCCATATTGATATGTGCCTCTGAGGTATCTCAAAACATGCTTAGCGGCCTTCCAAAACAACTTGGTAGGCTGAACCATAGCTTGACTCAACTAGTTCACCGCATAGCACAAATCTATTCATGTGCTCACTAAGTACATCAGTGAACCCACGAGCTGTGGATACACAATAGCTTATACTACTTCTCTTGAAGTAGCATCCTCCTTCCTCCAGTTACCTGCTAGAGGAGTTTGCATGGGCTTGCACTTCTCCATGTGGGATATCCTGAGTATCTCATTGGCATACTTTCCTTGAGACATAAACAACTCCCCATCCTTCTGCCACACTTCCATGCCTAGAAAGTAGTGCATGAGACCCATTTCTTTCATCTTAAACTTTCTTGCAAGACATGATAAACTCATCATCACTTGTCAATATGAGATCATCAACATAAATAACAATGATCAACTGCTTACCTTCCACCATGATGTGGTACAAGTTCGCATTCGTTTCACTCTTTGTGAAGCCCAACCCGGTGAAGTAATTGTCGATCCTGGTGTACCAAGCACGAGGTGCTTTCTTTAGCCCGTACAAAGCTCTCTTGAGTCGGCACACATGTGACTCACGATCAGAGGTCTAAAATCCTTCTGACTGCTCTATGTACACCTCTTCCTCAATCTTGCCATTGAGGAATACAGTCTTCACATCCATCTGATGGATCTTCCAACCCATCTGTGCTAATAGTGCCAACATCGATTTGATAGATGATTACCTTGCTACAAGAGCAAAAGTCTCATCATAGTTGATCCCCTTAACCTGTGAGAAACCACAGGCAACAAACCTTGCCTTATGTTTCTCCACACTACCATCAACAACTTGCTTTACCTTATAAAGCCAATGGGAACTCACAATTGACTTGTTCTCTGGTCTTGGAACTACATCCCAAACACTATTCTGAACTATGGAGTCATACTCCTCCATCATAGCATCAACCCAAATCGGTTGTTGCACTGCTTCCTCAAAGGAATATCGCTTGGTCTCAACACATTCCCGAACAAGGGCTATGTATCCAGTGTACCTATCAAGTGACCTCCTCTATCTGTACTGAGAAGATGGTTCTCCCACATTCTCTCTCGCATCCAAAAAAAATCTGTGAGCTTCTCTTGTGAACTTTCGCCCATCTCTAGAAGACTTTGCTTGAGTGGATGTCTCCACTCCTAGAATCTCTGCATGTGGCTGCTCCGCATCAGTCTGAGGCTCCTCCTCCTTAGGAAAAAAAAGTTCCTCCATAGCCTGTAGTTGGAGCTCCCTCTCAAGGGAAACTCACATGGCCTTCTGCTCATCAAAATTGAGATCTCTATGAACCACTGTCCTCTGATTGGTAGGCAAATACACCCGATAGTTGTGGGGTGTATCAATGTACCCCATAAGTATCCCCGACTCAGTTGTCGGCTCAAGCTTCTTCCAGGCGTCCTTGGTCACATGGCAATAAATTGATGAGCTAAAGATCCTGAATTGACCCACATATAGTCTCTTCCCAGAGAAAGCTTCCTCTTGTGTCTTCATCCCAAGTATGCGATGCAGGCTTCTATTCTACAAATAGACCGCTGTGTTGCATGCCTCAACCCATAAATGAAGTGGTAGGCCTTGGTCATGCAACATCACCCGAGATTCCCCCACAATCATTTGGTTCTTTCTCTTGGCCACCCCATTCTACTATGGGTTATGAGGTGCCGCCAACTCCTGTATAATTCCTTTCGCTGAAATAAGTCCTTAAACTCTTGAGAGACATACTCTCCACCATTGTCGCTTCTCAAGGCCCTGATATTCTTCCCTGAATCTTTCTCAACCAAAGCTTTGAACTCACAAAACTTTGAGAAGGTTTGATCCTTCTTCTACATGAAATAGATCTAACATTTACAAGAAAAATCATCAATGAAAATCACATAATACCTTTGTTTCTAGTGGAGGCTATCGAGAATGGTCCACACACATCTGTATGAACTCACTCCAAGATTGCTTTAGCTCGATTATCTCGATCATGAAAGGAAGACTTTGCATACTTACCCAAGGTACAACCTTTACATGTGTCCACTTGCTTAAGTTTACCTTTGAGAAGTCCGGTAGAAATCTGTTGCATTATTTTCAAGGCCCCATGATGCAAGTGGCCCAACCTCCTATGCCATAACTCGCCAATATCTTGGCTTTGCACCAATTCTTCTCTCAAACTCAATGCAGCAAAGTCATCTACCTCCAGCTTGTAGAGATTCTTCACTCGAATCCCAATCCTCTTGGTCTGACCCATGGCTATGTGTCTCAGGAATGCCTTCCCTTTACTGAAGACTACATCATAACCTTTGTTTTCCAACATTGCAACCGATTACCAAGTTCTTCATCAGTACAGGCACATACTTTACATCAGTCAAGCTGAGAGGAGCTCCATGCTTCCTCTGAAACACAACCATACCTTCACTTGAAACACGGTACTTTCCATCATCGCCAATCTCTATGCACATCTTAAGGTATTTCTCCTCCAAGGTACTGAATAAACTCTTATCACTGGTCATGTGGAATGGGGCGCCACTGTCGAGGTACCAAACAAAACCCACCATTGATGAAACCATACATGCGATGACGGTAAAATCCAATTTGAACTTAGAGGCCAGTGCCTCACCTTCTGATCCTTTCAAGGATCCCTTCTTGGATTTCTTCAATGGACAATTAGTTGCATAATGGCCCACCTCATGACAATTAAAGCATCTCACTTTAGATGTGTCAATCTTCTTCCCACCATGAGAAGAACTCGATTTGGAATGGGAATCCTTCCCTTTCCCTTTCCTTACCTTACTGGCTAAGGCTATATTTTCTTCATCATCATTCTTAGATGAAGAACCATCTCTGGTGCTCCTCCTGATCTCCTCTTGCATCATATTTGACCATATTCGTTGCCAATCCAGAAGTTTCTCTCTTCCATTCACTGAGTCTTGGTAGCTATGTTAGCTCTTAGGAAGACCAAGGAGAGAAAGACTCACCATATCATCATCAGTTTTCATTCCTACACTTCAAATCTCATCTCTATAGGTGGTGAGCTTGTTCAAATATGTAGAAATAGTGTCACCCTTTTCACACTTGATTTTTCGAAGCTTGTTCTTGAACGCCAGCTTGCTTTGGTTGTTGTTGTTTTGATATAGGTCCTTCAATGTCTTCCACATTGAAAATGGAGTCTCCTTCCCATGGAGACTCAAGACAATATGGTCTCTAACTCTCTCCAGAAGATCCTCCTCACCTTCGCCACATACTTCTTCCATTATACCAATTCTTGGGCATTAACTGCTATTGGCTTGGGGATTTCTTAATCAATGAAATACTTCAAACCATTTTCTTCTAATACCGCTTCCATGTGATCCTTCCATGCTATATAATTCGAGCTGCCATCCAGTGCATAATCGAGTCTCAAGCCATTGAATGCCATTCGAGAACTTATAGGTGTGATAAGAATTCAATTTTGTACCTGCAATCAAGAACTTCAAACTTCAAATTTTTCTTTTCAGTATGCTATTCACAACTCTGATCACCTTTTCTCTGATACCATGTAGAATTCTCACTGTAGATTAATCTAATTATGCAATGTACTAAAGCAAAATACTTAATCTACTTCTATAATCAAACTTGCGGAAGCTTAATCGATTTGAGCAAGATCAAACAGAACACATATAACAGAGAAGAAGAATCAATCACACATGAAACACAGAAGAATACTTTGGGGAAAGCCTCAGCTAAAAACCCCGCTATCTGTATTATCATACAAGGTGGAAATACATTAGAATTATACAAAGCCTTAGCTCTCACAACTAGCCAGCTCTCAATACAATCCTCCAAGATCCTCATAGGTAATCAAGGATTCTCACAAACCTTCTCCTCTATCCTCCAAGCCTCCTATTTCCTTGTGTTGTTTCTCCTGGTTGATCCTACTGTTACCAAGTGTAACACCGATCACTCACACTGATCTCGCACCCGGTAAAATTACACAATCCTCAAGGAACCTTGTTCCTTATGCATGGATTAGTTTCCTTTATAGGAAAATTCCTCCAACTAATAGTACATTGTCCCTACCTTTAATCTCAACTGGGCCTTTGTCTGAACTGACATGCATGACTTATTTATGGGAGAATATTTAGTTATCTAGAGTACACTAGTTTCACGCACACATGCATTAACTGACTAAACTAACAATCAGTTCCACAAACTATTTGGAACTAATCTAACTGGACTTAACTTAGTTAACAGAGCTAACTAATTACAACTCAAATACAACTCATCCTTATCTCCTTAATTAAGGGATAACTTCCTCAATCAAAGGGATAACTGTTGCATGACTTCGCAAAGACTTCATGTTTGAATTTCTCCAACTAATTAACTCAAGATGAATTAATTAATTATTTTTCAAACAACTCATGAGACTAAATTTGAATTTTAATTCTCAATTTTAATTCAAGGACAAATTAAAATTGGAATATCCTAAAATTCTATCTTTAGCAATGCTATTTTAAGAATTTCTTGTTGCTATTTTCAACAACAAATATCAAGGTTTTTGTTGAAGCAAGACTGAAAATGAGAAACCAAACTTGGAAACATTTCTTGTTTTCTAGAGCAAGCCAACCTGCACCAAACCCCCGAGAAACTGCTAAATCTTCTTCAACATAGGTTCAGATAGAAAGGACATCAACTACATCAGCTGAAGGAAGTTCTAAAAGAAAGGCAAAGAAGGGAAGTGTAAGTAGAGGTACCAAAAGTAGCAAAAAGAAGCCTTTAGCTACTGAAGCATGAAAATTGTTCCTCCTATTAGACCTTTTAGTAAGGTTTACACAAGAACTCGAAGAGGAAAACTTGTAGTTGAAGAGAAATCTAAAGCACAGGTGCTTCCTGAAATTCCGGAAGCACATAAACATCAACAAGAAAACCATCCTATTGATTCTAATGAGGAATTACGAAAAGAAGCAGGGTATAAAATGATGAGCAAAAACAAGAAAGAAGAAATAAAACTAGTTATTAGAGCTAGGAAGAGACATACTAGGGAAGGAAACAAATAAAAACAGAAATCAAAAGCCCTAAATAATCCTAGTTTACTGACTGAAGTAATAATCATAGAATAACAACATGCAAAGTTGCAGACCGAGGATCCTTCAATTCCATAAATCAGAAGATATTTGAGGAAGCAAATAGGTAAATCTCCCATGGACTAGTGATCAGAGTCTTCCAAAAGAAGAAAGGTCAAAAAAGAAGTAGAAAAGAAAGAGACCATCATCAAATAAGAAACAATCAGAATCACAAGGTCAAAATCTACTGCCATAAATAAAACAAACTTGGATAATCTTGCAGAGGTTACAGCTCACATGAAATGAAAGAGTAATTTTCCTTTAAAAATACCTTTTCTCACATTAAGTCAAAGTTTTGAATGTGAAGATTAAAGCTCAGAATATCCAAGAATATACAGGTGTTTCAAAGTATTTTCTATTAAAATTTTGAAGTGAAAACATTATCCTACTAGAAATTCCAGAAGCGTTTCCATTTTTTCGCTATTACAACTATTACCGGAATTTCCGGTAGCACCTGTTTTAACAAAAATATACAACTGTCAGCAGAAACCTCCGGGCCAATTTTGGAAAGACAACAACCCATAACAATATGGATAAGGAAGATGATGGATATAATATAGTTATGAGGTTGTTGAAGGTAGTATTTAATGAAGCCATATGGTCATTTAATAGTCAAGTCCATAAAGAGAAAAATCAGTAGCAAAAGGGGCAGCCAGTCAGTTTTTCCAGCAGAAAAGTGTCATTTTTCCTCTTCTTCTCATCTACACGTGTACCTTTTGTTGCATTTCGATGGGAGATGTTTTTAATATCTAAAATACACCTATGTAACAAGGAAATAGTGGAACCACCAATTTAGGAGAGTTGGAGTTGGTGCCTCTCTCTCTATATATATCTTTTGTAAATATTATTTCAGGGATGTTGGTTCACTTGAAGACTCGACTTAGTAAAATAGCTTTTTCTGCACTTCATGTTGGAGGATTTTGTGATTCAAGTTATATCTAATGTGTGGTTTGTCTATTTCCTTGTTTCAATTTTCTGAATTATAAATTTGTAGTAACTAGTATAGTATGAGTGAGAATCATTAAGAGGATCTGATGATCACTTATCGACTATCCAGTTTTCTGTAAATTTTAATATATGTTCAAGTAGAACTTGTTAGTGAAGGTTTCACAAAGGGTTTGTGGGATACTTTATACATGTTTTTACTTTCTAGTTGTTGTTTTCCTTGTCAAGCCTCTTTTAATCTTTTAAATGATAAATTACAACATATAGTATAGTATGGGTGAGAAATCATTAAGAGGATCTAATGATGACTTATCTACTATCCAGTTTTCTGTAAATCATAATATCAGTTCAAGTAGAAATTGTTAGTGAAGGTTTCACAAGGGATTTGTGAAACAGATTATACACTTTCTTACTTTCTAGCTGTTATTTTCCTTGCCAAAAAAAAAAGTTTGTTACAAGGTTGTTTATGTAGTTGAAGTGGCTATCTTAAGATACTCAATATCTTAGGATATTTATCAGCTACCTATTCTCTTTCCTCTGCTCCCCTATATTACTCACTTAACCACACAATTTATGCTTTCCACAGCTTGCCAAATGCATGAAATCTAAGAGAAACACAATCATTTCGAAACTCCTTCAGAAGCCATCCCACCACTCAACAAACCCTTTTAAATTTTGAAATGAAAGCATGATGTGTAAGGCTTACTCCTTTTGTAGTCTAGGAGTAACTCCTTGCGCTAACACTTACAGTTTTTAAAATCCCTATTTTTACCACATATTCTAGGTATCAGTTTTTTCTATGGCAATGTTAATACCCCTTTTTATTTCTATCCCTAGATGAATAATTAGTAATATAATCATATATTTATGTCGTAAGGCATTCCTTTGGGAGGAACTCCCCTCCCGAACATTGCATGCCTTCGTGAGCTATCGATGTTGTGTGTTAGGCAATCAAAACATTTTCCGTCATTGGATCAGTGGAAGGTAGTTACATTCATTAGCAATTGTTAAACTCCTTCATTTACTCTGCCTTAACTAACTTACTCATCATTAAGTTTTAATTTTTGGCTACCGTATTCCGATGCAATTTTAGTCGCTTTTGATTCTCTATCCATTGTTCCCATTGTACCATGTGTGCCCAACCGATGCAACCCTACTATAGCTCTCGACCTTCACTTAAAACCACATGACCACACTATTGTTATGGACCTTCTATAAGCGAGCAAAGAAATCCTTTTTGTAGGAAAATCCAAGTTTGCAACATAAACAATTCAACTAAATGGTGCATGATATATAAAAGGAAATGTAAAAAGGTTGAGCAGGAGTTTAGCATTTATAGACCTCAACAATGATCTTGACATGCATTTTTGAGGTAGACATAAAAAATAAGGGTGCAACATTTAGTGTCAATCTTGAAGTTTCATGGCAAGGGTATTTTTTTGTCCTTTTCGTTGGATATGTTGGAGCTCCAAATACTCATGCAATATAAAAAAAGATGGGTTCATGAAGAATTTTTTTTGATGTTATTTATTAGGTCATACATAGGAAAACAATCCCTTGTAACTAGTATTGTATTTATGGAGTTGGCTCTTTGTTTTTGTGACTTTGTTGTTGTATTTGGTGGTCTCTGCTTCAAATGTCCTATCCTCAACTTAGGGACTAGCTATTTTCCAGGATTTTTGGATCAAGCTTGGTTGTTAATGCCAACAAGGGAGTCATTTCCAACACTCGGGTACATTTAATCACAACATATAATGTAGCAACCATAAACCGTTGAGTAGGGTGTAAGGTTTTTCAAAGGACAACCTCCATGGGAATTGAACTAGCAACCAAGTAAGACCTTGGTGGTGATATACCTATTTCCTCAACCGTTCTTCCTAGTATTCTATTTTTTTGGGCATGTTTAGTTTGTTGTTTTTCTTTTGTTCCAGGAAATCTCATTACGTTCTGTATTTTTTGGGAGCCCAAGTAGAGGAGATCATTCTTTTTATTTTTCATTTGATTCCAACAATAAAAAAAATGGATCTCACTCTTTTGTCTTCTTCATTTTGATTCCATCAATCCCAAGAAGAGGGATTTATTGTGAGGGATGAGGTAGTCCGAAGAAACAAATAGAGGCATAGTTAGAAGGAAGGCTCAAAATTCCAGTTCTTATACAAGATGACACTACAATTTCCATCAACAGTAACAAAGATCTAAGTGCACAATATGGGGTATGAAAAACACCTAGCCAACTCACAACAAGGAAATCTAGAGCACAATCACTCATTTCAATGCTAGGAGCTCGAAGTAAGGTCTATCTTTAATCCCCCATCTTGTGCACTTGTGTCTCTGTAATCATTCACAAACTGAAACTCTAGGAGGTCAAAGCGAGATATGCTTTGTTTAGCAACAATTCAATTCTTGAATTCACATAAATGAAAGGTGCCCACATCCCCACCCAAATATTCTGCAGGTTTAATAGCGCTAAGATAGCTTTGTGCTTATGTATTGTATAAGTGGGGTGAATATGATTGATAATGACAAGGTTGACTTCATGATATACATTGAAACTTTAGCCCGATTCTCCTCAGCATCGATGATGGAGACTTCAAAACCAATTGGCAGGTGTTAGATATGTTGAAGATATATATGGAGACCTTGAATACTAGTTGGTAGTTGTTGAAGATGTTGAAGATGTATACAAGTTCTACTGAAAGATCGAGGTATATCTCTTTATCAATGATTTTATTTTATGTGAAAATGAATTTTTGCAAACTATGGTTTAATTTAATTTTATTTTAATGAATATAGATGATTGCATACTTTACTTTATTCTCTTTTGTATTCATGTATTTCTCAACCTGCACTCATCTGAGAGTTTTTATTAAAGCTTTTTTTATTTCCAATGAAAAGTTGCCATTTTTATTCCAAAATTGAATGGAAATTACACTTTTCATATGCATAGTGCACTTACAAGAGTAAAATTACATACATAATTTACATTTCATTTTCGTCCTGTTGTAGTGGCTACAACCACCCTCCAAAATTTTTGCTTGCGTCTAATTTCGGAGCCTCCCTTGGGAATTTTTCTTGATGACTGCACACGCTCAGGTTCACTCCGTGAGCCCGTGGGAGTCTTTGCATCCGCCTTTCCTGTTCATTCACTTAATGTTATATAATTTTGTTTAAAAAGTGGTTGCACATATTTTCAGTTTTGGTGGCTTGGGGGACCAATAATATAACAACTACTGATCCCTACACAACATTAGACATCTCTCCCTTAACTAGTTTTTTTTATATTAATATATTAGACATTGTAAATTTTTATATGTGTTGAAAGTAGACTTGTAATCAATTTGGGTCAAAATGCTTTGACTCTTAATTAATTTGCAAATTTTTAGAAACTATTTCCAAAGTTTATTAAATTTTTTGTAAAATTAAATATTAAACTTATGTTTTTAGAAATTAAAAATTGTTTTTTGAATTTCTAGTTTTTTTATTGATGGATGAATAATTTTATGTGGTTTAAAATCAATTTTTCATAATTAAAATTTGTTTAAAAAAAAAAACCTCTAATCACCAAGTGTCCTATAAATCAATTACAAAAAAAAAATCCAAATTTATGTATTTTTCCATAATTAATATTTTCTTTTCAAAAAAAAAATTTAGTTGCCATTAAGTTTCGGGTTTTTACTAACCATGGAAACTGGCTGATTTTTACTAGCCATGAAAATTGACCGATTTAAAAAACAAAAGCAACAACATTGCATATTACACTGATTTTTCTTTCCTTATTTTCTTCTTATTTTTCCCTGTTGATTTTCTTCATATTTTTCTCTTGGTAATTATTGAATGGACTTGTTTCTTCATATTTTTCTCTTGGTAATTTTTACTATTGAATGGACTTGTTCAATCATTTTCCTCAATAAACCTTATCAATATTATATATTTTCACGATTCAATTTTAAATCATGATGCAAAATAAATAATAAAATTTAAGTCAACACTACAATAAATAAGGGCTACATAGTGCTTAGCTTAAATATAGCTTAATTAAATTAAAATACAATAAAGACATAAAGCTTCCATACAAAAATAAAGGAGTTTCCTTTAGTGTGGCTTTTTGGACTTTCCAGTGTCGGAATCCGACGGAAACAATTGAAGTAAAATCTTGATTTGTGTTATTTAAACTAGTTGATTTGTGTTATTTAAAGTGGTTTTTTTATTGTATATATGGATTCAGCACCCTCAAAAACCCCTAGGGCTCTTCGATTGTGCAGGAGTTACCCATCAAGCTTGTGATTTCAATAAATTCCTACTGGATTTTACAGAAATTAGACCAGAAAAACCCACAGCAAAAGCATCCAAAAAGTCTCACTATAGACAACTTGAAAAATAAAAACAACTAATAAAATAATATATTATTGAATACCATGACCAAAAATTAAAAAATATGATTAACTATTATTGTTTATATTAGCCTATATACACTTTAATATTTAAGTATTCAAGTATTCAATCCCTGAAGCATTGAATGCTCCTCAAGAGCCTAGCTCGAGCCTGCGCTGACCTAGCTGCCGCCGCCCCTATAGATCCTTCTCTCTGTAGCCTCCTGTTGCTGAGGCCAACCAGACCATGCAGCCCTCTGAGGAGGGAGATCCTCACTCTTCCACGCAGACCGGGAATGAAGAAAATGCAAAAACCTTCGCATCTTTGATCGCAGAGAATGGATATCCAAGGAACAGGCCATCAGTCAATAAATTTGTAAAGAAACTTGAAAGTATCCTAGATATTTCCCTCCCTCCAGCACTTCCAAGAAGAGTATCCATCTCTCTGGCAGAATGCAAACTTGTTGGACAGTTCATAGGGCTATGGCCTTCACCCAAATCAGTGCAAAAATGGGTGGAAAGAAACTGGAATGCAACCACATAGGGTAAGATAGCAATACAATTATGTGGAAGGGGGTACTATACCTTTCTCTTTGAAAAAAAGGAGGACAGAGATCTGATATTTAGAAATGGACCTTACTTCATGGACTCTAGAGGTTTATACCTGAACAGGTGGACGCCAAAGGTTTATACCTGAAGAGGCTCCCACATCTTCCTCTCCACCACTAGGGAGATGAATCTATGAAGGCTATAGGAAATGTCATGGGCAAATATATTGACAAATGTGAGCCAAAAGACAACATGCATGCATGCGCAAGAATATGTGTGGAAGTAGATCTCGGAAAAGGCCTCCCCAAGGCAATAAAGATCAAGGTCGATCAGTGGACACACATTTAGCAGCTGGACTATGAGAAAATACCATTTAAATGTAAGGTATGTCACGAGTATGGTCATTTTGAAAATAGGTGTCCTAAAAAAATAGAGCATGAAAATGGAGAACAACAAGAACCTACATGGGAACAAGTGAAAAGGAAAAAACCTACCAATAAGCAGAATGTGTCAAATATTTATCAGTCCCAAGAAGCAAATGAAACAACCTCTCAACCTCCAGCGAAGGTTACTCCTCCTGATCACACAACCCCGAATCATTTTGAGCCATTAGAAGATTCCTTTGATCCACCTTCTCCCAGATCGCCACCCTCTCCCAGATCTCCAACCGCAAACCCCAAAGATCTCATATCCACCCCCAACCCAATATCCTCCCCTCCTCCTCCCTCAGTGGACCGCATTCTAACTAGAAACAAAGCCAAAGAAATACCCCAAGCCTGGGATCACAAAAAAAAGTGGGAAGGAAATCCAATAAAGAAATCAAAGATGAGGTAGCAGCTAAAGAAATGGCCCTAGGAATGCAACAGCCAATGGATTCTTTCCTTGGGAAACAAACAAGAAGTCATGAAAAAACCTAGCAAAGAGGAAAGGGAGGATCACATCAACACAACAGTAAATAATGATAGTGGTCTCTTGGAATCGTCGCGGCCTTGGCACATCCTTTAAAGTCAATGTAGCTGGAGACCATTTAGCCAAGGAACAACTAGATATATATATGATCCAAGAGACCAAACTAAACAAGCAAGAAAATCAAAAAATGATTCAAAAAATAAAAAAATTATGAAGAAGTAGCATTAGAAGCCACAGGAGCATCAGGAGGAATCAACACCATTTGGGATAAAAGAAAATGGGAATTAATGACCCACAAAATCAATAGACACTGGATTTGAATAGAGTTGAGGAATCTCAATACAAAAGAACAATATAGCATTATAAATGTGTATTCTCCAAATCACTATAGAGAGAAAGAAAAATGTTGGAAATCAGTTAAAGAAGAAATAGCAGAGAGACAAATTGGGCATTTAATCCTAGGAGGAGACTTAAATCTGATAAGGAACATAGAAGAAAAATTTGGCAGAACCTACCCCAATGATCCGTCAAGAGAAGCTCTTGAGGGAATAATAGAAGAATACAAATTAATAGACATTCCGCCAAGCAATGGCAAATACACTTGGAACAACAAAAGAATTGGAAAAAACAACATAAAAGAAAGATTGGACATAATTCTTATTCATGAAAAAATAGCAGTTGCTTACACTCTGGTGAAAAGTAAAATTGTTCACAACTCAGCTGTAGATCACAAGCTGGTGGTGCTAACCTTGGGAAAGCTGGAAAATCAAGGACCCCTTCTCTGCAGATATAACCCAATTTGGAATAGCAAGGAATATTTTGACAAAAAAATAAAGAAGAGATCGAAAAAAAGTGTCACAAGATCTCCCCAATATGTTTGGGAAAATAAGCTAAAGAACCTAAGGATGCACTTAAAAAATTGGGCAATAGAAAATGATCTCTGAGACAAAGCTAGGAAGATCGCTTTTGCAAAAAAAAAATGGATAACCTTTGCAAGGAAAAAGAGAACAAGGAAGAAAGTAAGCAAGATCAAATACAAGAAAAGGAAATATATCTAGAAATATATAAGCAAAATAGGCAACAAGAAGAGGAAAGCAGACTGAAATCAAGATGTCTCTGGCTAAAATCTGGAGACAAAAATACAGCCTTCTTTCATAATACTATGAAAATAAGGATATCAAAAAATCAAATAGAACAGATTCAAGTAAATGGTCAAGAAATAAAAGGAGTTGAAGCAGTAAAAAATGCAGCCCATAAACAAATTAAAGAACTCCTCTCAACAAGTGACCAGCAGGTAGCTAATGAAGAAATTCTGCAGCATATAAAAAAAATAAACAACCAGCAAAACAGGGAATTAGACAAAGAAATTACTGAGGAAGAAGTCAGAGGAGCTGTGTGGAACCTCCACCCTAATAAGGCACCAGGTCCAGATGGGTTTACAATTGCCTTTTACAGACAACATTGGGAAATTATCAAAAAATATCTAATGATAATGCTCAAAATGCTTTCCAAAAAAAAGATTGGAGGAAACTCAAAATCCTCCTTCCTAGCCCTCATCCCCAAAGAACCCAATCCTACAACTTTTAACAGATATAGGCCAATCTCCCTTTGCAACTTGTCCTATAAGATACTTACCAAAATTCTAGCAAACAGAATGAAAAAATTACTTCTGGAAATAATTTCAGAAAACCAAGGAGGATTTGTCCCCAAGAGGAAAATTATAAACAATGTGATAATTGTTTAGGAGGCTATCCATAGCAGTATCCAAAGAAAGGAGAGAGGAATGATTGTTAAGTTAGATATGGCTAATGCTTTTAATAGAGTTAACCATAACTTTCTTGCAGCAGCTCTCAAAAGGTTTGGCTTTTCAACAAATTTCATAGAGATTATCCAGGCATGTATATCAAATCCTTGGATAACTCCATTGATCAATGGTCGGCCCAATAAATTTTTCCAAATCACTCAAGGGTTGAAGCAAGGCTATCCGCTTTCTCCATTCTTGTACATCGTCATGGCTGAATCGTTGAGTGCTATGTTGGAAACTCAGAGAAAAGAGAAAAAAATAACAGGGATCCAAATATCTAGAGGAGTCAAAGACATAAACCATTCTCTCTTTGCATATGATACCCTTCTCATAGGTGGGGCATCCTGCATTACAACAAAACGATTCAAAAAATTCTTGGATTATTTCCTCATAGCTTCAGGAGGAACTCTAAACAACTCTAAATGTAGAATATATTATTGGAATATCACAACAAAAACAAGGCAGCGTATCTCACAAATACTGGAAATTCCTTTACAAATAAATTGGAGCCACTTCACTTATCTTGGGCTGCCCTTAGCAAAGGAAATGGTAAAATCAAAAGTCTGGAACAAGCAAGTGGAGAGAATGAAGGGGAAAATTCAGAATTGGGGAGTGATGTGGCTCAACCTGGCAGGAAGAGTGACATTGATTAAAGCACTTCTCTCAGCCTTGCCTATATGTCAGTATACAATCATTATGGCTCTAGCAAGCGCCCACAAGCAAATGGAACTGATAATTAGAAGCTTTCTCTAGCAAGGAGGAAAGAAAGATAATAAAAAATCCAGCCTTGATAAATGGGAGCAAGTTACTCTTCCCTATGAAAAAGGTGGTATAGAAATTCACCTGCCAGGACTAACGAACATTGCTCTAGGGAAAAAAATTATCTAGAGAATGATAAATGGGAACTGGTGGGAAAATTTTCTAACAATGAAATACTTAAATAGTCATAGAACAAAGATGCTCACTGAAACTATTCGAGACATGCCATGTACTCAAATCTCGAAATTGGTTAAAAGGATAATCCCTCCCATTAGAGATCAAATATCCAAAAATCCAGGGAATGGAAAAACAACTTCTATCTAGGAGGATATAATAATGGGGAAAAACTTCTTAAAATCAGCAACAAAATTTAAGGGGACTTCAGAGATGGATGGAAGAGCAAAGTTTTAATACTCTTTACTCTTTTTTGGATTGGGATTAGAATAACTGGGTAAGATGGAAAAAGCTGGCTACACCACCAAGACTAAAAACTAAGTGGGAAATTTTAAATGCCCATCTGGCAGGGGCCGCACCCATTAACTTAGAAGAGCGGGATGACTTTGTTTGGGACCCAAATGGAGGGGACTACACAGTGAAATCGGGGTACAACCTCCTCCAAAAACTCCACAATCAAAACAACTAGAGCCTTTGGAAGGCAACTTGGAATTCAGAGAGTTTGCCCAAAATTAAAGTCTTCATATGGACATTTCTCAAAGATAAAAATTTTACCTCCAAAAATTAAAAAAAAAATAAGGAATACAAGGGCCCTCAAAATGTTTCATGTGTCAAAAGGAGGAAGAATCAATCCAACACATCTTCATTAACTGTATGGTGGCCAGAGAGTGCTGGAAATAGGCAACAAGTCCTTTGGAAATAAACATAAATCCAACAATTCAGTTGACAACTCTTCACAAAAATTGGGATAAAATCTACCCATATACAAAGAAAAAAAAGGCAACAATAAATAGGATATGGAAATTTCTCCCTTCAACCCTGTGCTAGCATATTTGGTTAGCCCGAAACAAATGCACTTTCCAAGATCAAAAGCCAAATCTAGGCAAGATCCTAACAAAAACTTGGAGCCAAGTTGCTGGAAATAATAAGTACAAATGGAATCTCGAAAATGGATCAGAACGACTTACAACAAGAATAGAAAGACTGGTAGAGCAAAGCAATGTTAAAAAACAAAGCAAGAGCAGCAACTATAGCAAAAAAATAAAGAATTTCACACAAACAAGAACTGGAAATTAAGACTGGAGGATAAAGAATTTGTAGAATGGATAAAAGATCAGAAGAGACACATTCTCTTTTTTAATGGAGTTGTAAAAAATAACCCAGGTAAAGCAAGGGCTGGAGGAGTTATACTAGATCCAAATGGAAAAAAAATAATAACCTATGAATGGAGCCATGGAGAAATTACAAACAACAGGGCTGAAGCATACAACCTTCTCCTAGGCACAAGGCTTCTACTCAAAAACGCAATCAAGGACCCTATAATAATAGGGGACTCAACCATCATAATAGCAGCATTGGATGCCAAAAGGGACTTCAAAAGCATCGCCATCAAAAAAATCTACCAAAGGATCAGGACAAGTTTTGAAAGCTTGGGAAATATAACCATAAAGCATGTCCTGAGAACCCAAAACAAGGACGTTGATAACCATACCAACAAAGCAAACAACAGACCAATTGGGGTTGTCAAAGAGAATAATGAAATTTATGAAGAAAGTATACCATGACCCCCACACCCAGTGTGAGGATCGAGAAAGAAGATTTGGATCCAAAGAATATCACAAGAAAATTTTCCGGGGGGGAATTAAATAAAAAAGAAGAATCAAAACTTCAACTCAAGATGGAGATTGCATGAGGAAAAAAGAGAATATAAGTCAGCAGAGGTTCTCAACGGTAACTAGCCTTGCTATGAGAACACGACTCTCATAATCCCAGAAAGCTACACTATTTGATGAAACAAGAATCCAATTGCCCTCTTCTCCTAGGAACAGACGACATTAGTCTTGTCAACCATGAACACCTGGATCGCAACTATAATGCAAGTACCAGCCAAGTCTCTAAGTTCACCTGCACAAGCTCCCAGGGGATCTAAGACAGTAAGGCAATCAATAGCAGCAAATCTCTCCTCAACAGAAACCATTACATTGGGACCAGATACCACAAAACAATGAATAATTTCCGCAAAGATAGTGTGAGGAGACAAATGCAGAACCCCCACACAGGAACCATTGGATCTGGAGATCATCGGTTTAGGAATGACCTCAAAAGTGTTGACAGAGGAACTTGTTGGAAGCAGATCAACGGTCATCGAGCGCTAAACTTGCACAAGCATTATTCAAAGCGAAAATGCGAGAATAAGTTGGAGTGGTATTTCAGGAGGTGTTTAAGTGGTAAGTGGTTTCGAGAGGGAACCCTCCGATTCCACTCATCGTTGGACACGTTGCAAGCAAGTGGGGCGAGAATACTGCTTTATTGGGCGAGTATTCTTCGCACAATTTTCCCACCCGAAATCCTTACTCGTCATTGAATCCATTGCGTGTGGATCGACGGTTGTGGAGAACTGTGTAGGTTGAATGACCGGTGTTTGGTGGTGCCCGTCGGATCTGACGGAGGAAATCTACAGTGGAGCTGTTAGGCCCCTATACTACTAGTGTAACCCCTTATTATTATTAGTACAACCCCCTTATTATATTGTTGTACCCAAGTAGTCCCCATATTGTTACTATTGTGCCCCATAGAAGCGCACTATTGTTATTATTGTGCCCTTACATTATTATTGTTATGTCGGCTCTGATTATATTATGACCCCTTAGACTCCTATATATAGAAAGGAGGTCTTTTCATTTGTATCATCGAATAATTATTCATTTGTGTAATGTAAAGGAGGTTTCTCCCTTGAAGAGGCTTATTTCTAAGGCATTCATCTAAATTTTCTATCTTTTTGTGAGTTGGTTTCATAACATTTTGTATCACAGCTTTGGATTCTAGGGTTTCGCTGCTCCAAATAGGTCATCATGGCTTTTTCCTATAAAACATTTCTGCGACGTTTCAGAAGTGAGCTTTTTACGTAATTTTTTTCTCCGAGCTTTTTGCGTAATATTTGTGGAGATATCATCTCAGGAAGTTGCTCTTTTTGCAAACTCCTTAATTACATTCCAAACCGGTGACCTGGGGAAAATCTTCATAACTTTTGTTTTGAGCATCAAATTAAAATTTCATAAGAAGTTGCAAAAAGAGGACGGATTTTAGTTTCTTGTGTATATTTTTATAGATCTGAAGGTCAAACAGTGACACGTGGCACTTCATACAAGTTCGCTCTTCTAAAAAGGTATATAATCAGGTCATCTTGGGAGATTGTGCATAACTCTTTCTTTGAGAATCTAAATTCGATCAGAGAACTGGCATTGGAAAGAGGACACAGAGCGCTCCTGCAGGTCGCAATTTCATAACTTAAAGATCCAAAAGTACAGAGTTACAGTCGTTTCAAGATCGAGCTCCTAAAATCAAGAAAAAGAGAGATGAGGAAGTTTGATGGCAAGGATCCGGTAAATTGGATACTACAGATGGAGCAATATTTTGATCGACATGAGGTGCAACTATTACAAAAGGTACATATTGCATCTTCATATTTAGAACCAGATCAATTTTTATGGTATAAAGGGCTTTGTTCTCGTAAACCACTTGTTACATGGTCAATTTTCATGGAGGAAATGATAGCACATTATGAGGATACAAAGATAAACTCCTTTAGCCAATTGATAAATTTCAAACAGAACGGTTCAATGGAAGAGAACATTGAGGACTTTCAAAAATTGAATAGAAGGGTAAATTATATTCTAGAGAAGCAAAGGATTGATGTCTTCATAGGGACTTTAAAGGATAACATTCAACATGAGATTCATTTTTGGGAACCTGATTCATTGGAGGAGGCATTCGAGTTGGCAAGAAAAATTGAAAGCAAAATTATGGAAACAAGGAATCCCACCACTCATGACTATAGTTATGGAAGTGTTTCTTCTCCTAGCCTTCCACAACCTACAAGGCTTACACCGCAACAATTGGAAGAAAAAAGAGAAAAAGGGCTTTGTTACAATTGTGATAAAAAATGAACTAAAGGTCATAAGTGTGTTGAGAAGAAATTATTTTACATAGAGTATGAAGAGGAGGAAGAAAATGATCAAGAAACATCAAAAGAAGAGGATATACACCATGACCCAACCCTAGAGAAAGAAGAAATGAATCCGACCATATCTTGTAAAGCATTGGCAAGAATTACCATTCCTCAAACTCTCAAGATAGAAGGACACATCAAGAACAAAAAGGTTCAAGAAGTGAAAGATCACATCAAGAAAGAAGAAATGAATCCAACCATGTCTTGTAATGCATTGGCCAGAATTACCACTCCTCAAACTATCCAGATAGAAGGATATATCAAGAAAAAAAAATGTTCAAGAAGTGAAATATCACATCGAGCATCAAGAAATGAATCCAACCATATCTTGTAAAGCATTGGAAGAAATTAACACTCCTCAAACTCTCAAGATAGAAGGACATATCAAGAAGAAAAAGGTTCAAGCAGTGAAAGATCACATCGAGCATCAACAACAAGTTCTCCAACTTTTAAAGGATAATACCACTTTGGCACAATATCGAATGAAACAACAGATAAATCAACATCGTAGTGAAAAATGTTTTGATGTAGGTGATTGGGTATTTTTACTGCTACATCTCAATCAAGCTATTTATGAGAAGGAAATGTTAGCAATACTACATCACTTAAGAAATGGCAATGTTACCGAATAGGAAGCTACGTCAAGGTAAAAATGGATCATGATAGTCTTAAATACTTTTTATAACAAATATTATCTTTAGAAGAATAGAAAAAATGGGTCAAAAATATGTTGGGTTATGACTTTGACATCATCTATAGAAAAGGGAAGCAATTTTTGTTGCAGATGCACTCTCAAGAAAGGATGAGGACGTGGAAGCATTGTTTTGTGTTATTTCTATTATCCAACCAGATTGGATAAACGAAGCAAGGGATGAATGGAAGAAGGACGAAGAAGTATGGCCACTCATTCAAAAGTTGTAGAAGATCCCAATTCAAACAATATTGCCAGTACTTGAAGAGGAAACAAAAATCATATTGGAACCTGGAGCAGTCACAAAAACAAGAACCCGATGGCTACGAAATCGATCAATTTCAGAGTATCTCATCAAGTGGAAGAACTTACCCGCTGAACATTCCACATGGGAGGACAATAATTTATACAGAAGCATCAAGAACTACTCAAGCATTGAGGACAACACTTTTTGAAAGAGAGGGGCATGTTAGGCCCTTATACTGCTAGTGTAACCCCTTATTGTTATTAGGACAACCCCCTTATTATATTGTTGTACCCATGTAGTCCCCATATTGCTATTTTGTGCCTCATAGAAGCCCACTATTGTTATTATTGTGCCCTTACATTATTATTGTTATGTCGGCTCTGATTATATTATGACCCCTTAGACTCCTATATATAGAAAGGAGGTCTTTTCATTTGTATCATCGAATAATTGTTCATTTGTGTAATGTAAAGGAGGTTTCCCCCTCAAAGAAGCTTATTTCTAAGGCGTTCATCTATCTTTCTATCTTTTTGTGAGTTGGTTTCATAACAGGAGCCCGAGCCTAATAAAGGTAAGTTTTGATATTCACGCCAAAGTTGTGGAAAAGCGGAAATTGAGTCTTGTGTGTCTGTATTCATGTCTGCCTTTTCCAATGATAAGTGCGGGTTTTTGGTTAAGTTCGATTTTTCAAAGTTAAGTGCGGGTTTGGTCTCTCCACGAGGCCTTAGATGTTCAAGTCACATTTTGTATTTTTTGAAGCTTTTAAGAAATAGGGTTGTTAAAGTAGATGTGGGGACTGTGCTCCCTGTTGCGCTCTACTTTGATCCAACCCTCCTCTAATTGTACAAGGAACTAGCTTCCTTTCCCCTTTTTTGCAACATATAAAAAGTAAACGACTGTGTTATATATATATAGATATATATGAGTGTTTGTGTTTTATTTTTTATTAATATAATACTTTTCTATAATTAAATTTATTAAAATATATTTTAATATAATAATAAGTCATATTAAAATGAAAATATGGATTAAAAACTATAATTCATGCAAATAGAAATAATAGAAAAAAGGAAAAGAAAAATCAAAAAGTTAAATAAAAAAGAAATAAAACAAAAAACAAAAAAATAGTAATCAATAGAAATGGAAGTTACTAAGCAACCCATAATAACACCTCAACCAATCACCCTATAAATAAATAAATTTAAATAGTAATAAAAATTAACAAAAATTGAATTCTCAATATTGAACTATGGATAAGCAACAAAAAATTTTGGTCAAAACAAACTAATACATAGTCAAAGGCGAATTGAATACCATGCCTATGGTAGGCATAATAATACTTTCTCTTTTGTCTTCACAATTTTAATCATAATTAAAAAATATAAAATAAAAATTTAATTTTTAGGAACCTTTTTCACTCACACTTAGCCTTTGTGTAGCTAATTTTTTATTTAATATAGTAGACATTTTAATTTTTTATATTAGATATTTTATTACATATGAATTCTTTGCCACACTATTAAGATGACATATGAATTCATATCAATTTGATTTTTTCAACATAGAAACTCTACCATAAATTATTTATTTAGCGCTTAATTAGGATGAGTATAAATTTAAAGTTAAATGAATAGTTTGTCACAATAATTAGCTTTTGTTTTAAATTATTTATTTTATTAGTATTATATATATACATTATTTAATATAAAGATAGTACACATTATAATTTCTCCTCCTTATTTCGTCTCATAAGATAAAGATGGAATAAAATATACACAAGCACATTTCAATAAACTCTTAACATTTGTAACAAATGATGATGTTGGGGCTAATATTTCATCTAAGATTATCTATGAACCTATCTCTATTTTGCTCCAAATTATATAGTCCATAATTACTTTCATTACTTCCCTTCGTCGTATTCAAATGTGTTTCAATATTAGATTCTGAATTTGTTCATGCATTCAACAATTGCTATCGATTACTTTTTGCATAAGAGGCTGGTACTAAGAAACAATGTTGCATATTACACTTGTATTACATATGAATTCTTTGCCATGCAATTAAGGTCACACGAGATACTTCATATTAATTTGATTTTTTTGACATAGAAATTCTACCATAGATTATTTATTTGTCATTGAATTAGGATGTGTATAAACTTAAAGTTAAATAAATAGTTGTTATACAATAATTAGTTTTTTTTTAATTATTTATTTTATTTATATCGTATATTCACATTGTTTAATATAAAATACTAGACATTGTAATTTCTCCTCCTTATTTGGTCCCATAAGCTAAAGATGAAATAAAATGTGCACAAGCGCATTTCAATAAACTCTTAACTTTTGTAACAAACAATGATGTTGGGGCTAATGTTTCATCCAAAATTATGTATGTACCTATTTCTATTTTACTCTAAGGTTAGCTAATCCAGTAATTAATTCCATTACTTCCCTTTGTTGTATTCAAATGTGTTTTATTATTAGATTTATGAATTTGTTCAAGTATTCAATAATTGTTATCAATTACTTTTTGCATAAGAGGCAAGTACTAAGAAGCAGTGTGGCATATTACACTTGTTAAATTGTATTTTTAAATTTTGCATTTTTAAATGTGTAAATTGGTTTAGTGCCCCAAATAAATCTTAGATTACTCAACTTATATATAATCAATTATTCAAAATTCAAATTTCGATATTAAAAAAAGAAAGAGATAAAATCTAAATCATTTAGACTATTATTTTAAAATCAAATAAATTATAAATAAGATTATCAAGTTAATTTTAATTTTCATAAATATTAACCTTAGATCTATAGAGTGTCAAGAAGGATCAAATCTCTCGATGTGAAAACCTATTTTTTGAGTGCAAAACTTGAGGAAAGGTTTGCACCTTAAGATATTTCAACCCTCTCAGCGCTTGTAGTATTTGGGGTTAAGATGGATCTAGGCTAGTTTCAGTCATGCATGGTCGCACAAACTTTGTTGAACATCTAATTAGTTTGATTATTTTAAATATGTTAAATATGTCTAACATTAATTTGGTCATTTTAATTTTAAATTTGCTCAGTTACCTCAGTTTGTTGAGATGATAGAGTCTGTTAATAAATTGAATGATGAAAAATTTGCTTACAAAGTGACAATGTAACAGTGTTGAATGATAGAAAATGTGAATAATAAGAATGTAGTAAATTACAAATAGCCTTCATTGTGATCAATCTCAAACTATTTTCATATAATGTTCTTATTGTCACAATTGTTAGTTTTATCATTTTTTCATATCAATCATATGAAAAGGGTAGTTTAAATCATAGATCATTCAAATCTTTAACTCAAGCTATTGTAGTAAACACCATACCTTGTCTCTCTTGCTCTCCAATATTAATAGTATCTTTCTCCAAAGTTAATCATTGTGACATATGGAGTGTTAAGCTCTAAGTTTCAATGGTAGTTATTTTTTATTACCTCATTTGAATGTGAAGTGACTAACTATGTTGAATAATGGAAAATAAGAATAATAAGAATGTGCTCAATTACAAATAGTTTACATTTCGAAGAAGCAAATATTTTAGGTAAGTGAACATTTTATATAAGATTTAAATTCAAGTATTTTATTTATGGTTGATTATTGTAACACAGAAAGCAATGCACGTCGTCAATAATTTTTTGTTTTTACACTATAATCCATGCATCCAGTGCAAGAAATTAAATAGGATTAGAAATCAACAGCTACACTCAAATCAATGCATCTAGTGCAAGAAATCAAATAGGATTAGAAATCAACATCTACCCTGAAATCAATGCATCTAGTGCAAGCAATCAAATAGGATGAAAAATCAAATGCACACACCCTCTCTCTCCATATCTATCACTTATGATAATTGAACCTAGATAGAGAGGATAACACAATCGTCTAAAATATATAATGATATATTAATAATTCAAGTTTTTTAATTTATTAGTAGTATGCCTTGAAGATTCTAAAGATTACTCTCACCACTATCCTAAAAATGAGAAAGTGATATGAATTTATATATTTTATATATTAGAAAACATATTCATTTAATTAGTATAATTATATTTTCTTTTAAATCTAAATATTTTTGAAATATTTGCCACCTATTAAGAACTACAACTATTAAGAAATATATTTATCGAATGTATATAATTACATTCTTAAATAATATTTTTTTCAAATAACATAATTACATTCTTTTTTAATTTTAATGTTTCAAATTATTCATTACCTATTACTCAAGTACTCAATCTTTTAAATGTAATCATGACATTTTTTAATTCAATTCAAAATTCGCTAATAAACCACTGACACGTGAAGAGAAAACCTAATCCTAACACTTCAGAAATCGGCCTCACAACCCATAAGCACCAATTTCAAAAACCTCCCTCAACTGCATTTATATATCACCACTATCACTGAATTGGTGCCACACTCTCACTAATATCCCTGTGTGTATTATCTCTGGTTGTGCAAAGTTGACTTCTGTTGATTTCTCTATGTGAAAAGGATTACACTGAAAACTCATTACATAAATTTGTCGTGGGTTTTTACATCATGTTCATTTTTAGGGTTTAGGGTCCGAATTTTAATTTCGATTGAAGAAAACAGGGATGGCACATATTCATGTCCAAACAAATTGATGGCAAGGAATGGTATGTTGGAAAATCATTGAAGAAATCTACTTTTGAACATCTTTACTTAGAACATTTGTATGGTAGTATTAATGATAACAAGTTGAGATAATTATTCTCTATTTATGGGACAATCATTTCATGCAAGGTAATGAGTGGTCTTCATGGACACAGTAAAGATTCAAGATTTGTCTCATTCTCATCTCTTGGTGGAACATCCCGAGCTCTAGCAAAAATGAATCGGAAATTTTTCGTCGGCAAGCCTCTTTATGTAACTCTGGCTCAATGAAAATAGGAGAGAATATCAGTGCTACAGTCTCATTTCTCCCCATTGCAAAATCCAATTGATCTGTTTATTATGTATTGCCTATGATTTATTGTCTGATATATATATGCTTCTAAAAGCATAAATGTCCAATGGCAATTTAATCTTTTAAATACACTGGTTCTGATCTACAGTGATGTATGCCAAAGCTTTCTTCCACTAAATTTGTTCGACGTGGAGTTGGTGGAGTTTTCAGCCTTGAGCTACTGATAGTAATGATTATACATGTACATTAAGACATTATTTGTGTTGGCTATGCTACAATCTTTCAAAATTGTAGCAAAAACTTCATTTTCCTTGGAATTTGGTAAAGTAAAATATTAAGATTTGGTGTAGTTACAGGTTCGTTTATATATTATTTTAAGGTTTTTTCAATCTATTTAGATACCCTCACAACCTTAAACGCAACACTTTGATTGACGAAATTATATCTAACACCCAATTTTCTACCCAAATTACAAACCGAAACTTGACTCGAAATGTAAATTGGATCGTTTTAGATAAAGAATATCCTACATGGCTCCACATATTACTTATTATCATCATTATCTATTCTAGTCTATGCACATATATGAAATGAATTCTTTGTGGTTGTGTTTAGCTCCTGGCCTCTCACATTTTTTGTCATATTCATATCCTCGTCACTTTTTTGTGGTTGAAATTAAAACTAAAAGGCAATAAGTCTGCAAGCTAGGTCAGGTTATACTTGTAGGATCTTGTACTATCCTAACATAAGTTCACCCATCCCTCGCTCTTCCATGCAAGGATAAATATTATAATGAAATATGGAAAAAACTACTTTTCCAATGTGATCCTATAGAGTTAAGATGAATACTAAGAATATTAATAGAGCCGACATTTAAAAAATGTTGACATCCAATGTCTAACGCTTACACATCTCCTCTTGGGTTATGGATGATCCGGATTTAAACAGGAACGCAACAAATTACAGAGATAACCATATACATAAAGATGCAGCAGAAATAATACTCCATTTCATTAATGGAAAATACTGAAATATGCTTACAATCAGAAATGGAAATAAACCAGCTAGGGCGATGGTAGCTTATCTCTGAGAAGAGATGTGATGGCTACATGCCTCTGAACTGTGTTACAATGAGGCTCCAAGGCCTATTTATTGTTGAGAAACAATGGAAAACCCTTAACATTCCAAAACCTAACCCTAGGAGATGAAACGCCAAACTGTGGGCCCCGTTTGGGGTAAATTGGTACATCAACTTCCCGGGGTCGTAACTTTGGCATATGATCTCCGTTTGACGCATACAATAGCTCATTAGAAAGATCTATCCGAGAACTATCATTGTTGGAACAGGCAACATCGGTCCATTTCATGGACCCATGTTGCCCCCGGATTCCCCAAAAAACATTGTTTAGGGCCTCAAAACGGCTCCGGAAGTTCAGAACCCGAAAAACTGCTAAAAATAGTAAGTTGTGCTACAATTAAGGAAACTGAAAATGCTGAGAAAGACAATGGTGGGGGTCCAGGTGGACTTGGCAGGTGGCCACCAATATCCACCTGGATCATTCCTCCCCCCTTAGGAAGCAATGGTCTCCATTGCGTTGAGCTCCTCCATGAGATGAGGAAACTTCTGCTGAACTTGTTCCCTGGTGAGCCACTTTCCCTGCTGAAGGAGTTGGCCTGCTTTGACAACTCGATACAGTTGGATATTCTGTTGGCGAGTGTTCTTGATCTTTGTGTCCATGATCCGATCAGTTGCAGCTTGTTCCATGCAATCTGGATTTAATTCTGTGGGTTTGAGCTGTTCTGCAATGTCGGATGTGTCTAGCAATGGTGGAAAGTATGGCCGAAGGCGGTCCACATTGAACACTGGGTGCAGGCCAAGGAATGGGGGAATGCTGAGCTCAAATGCATTGTCTCCCATAGCCTTAGTAATGGTGTAAGGACCATATCGGAGTGGTCTCAATTTCCGATAGGCTCCAGTAAGGCGTTCCTTTTGCAAATGCAACCAGACTTTGTCGCCCACCTAAAACTTGTGTGGCACCCGATGTTGATCATGTCGCTGCTTGTACTTGGCATTTGATTTCTCAAGAATGTCATGGACCTGCTGGCGAATATGTTGGATGCGCTCAATGAAGCTGGTGGCCTTATCTGTTTCAGACTGGACATGAGCTGAATTCATGTGAGTAGCTGCAAGTGGCATGGCCACATCAATGGGGCATAGTGGCTGGAATCCCAAACCCACCTGAAAAGGGCTATGGCCAGTGGAGCTGTGAAGAGCTCGGTTGTAGCTGTGCTGAACATAGGGGAGGCTCTCGTCCCATGTGCGTGGATGCTTTGAGTTATACATGCGCAGAATGTGCACAATCATCCTATTGACAACCTCTGTCTGGCCATCAGTTTGAGGATGGAAGGCTGTGGACTTCGTGAGTTTGGTGTCCAGCATTGACCAGAGACTGGACCAAAATGTGCTGAGAAACCGACTGTCCCGATCTGAGATGATAGACTGTGGGATCCCAAAGTGCACCCACACTCGTTCAAAGAAGAGTTTAGCAGTGGCTTCTGCTGTGATATTCTTCTTGCAGGCCACCATAATGGCCATCTTTGAGAACCTGTCGATGACCACAAAAACACAGTCATTTCCATGCTTAGTGGAAGGAAGGCCTGACATGTAATCCATGGAGATGGATTCCCAAGGTCGACTAGGGGTAGGCAACGGGGTATAGAGGCCGTGCTTCTTAATGGTCGGTTTGGCAATGGCACAGGCAGTACATGATCGGATGTACTTCCCAACATCCTGTCGAAGATTCGGCCAATAGAAATAATTTTGCAGTACTGCCACTGTTTTCTCGACCCCGAAATGCCCAGCAGCCCGACTGTAGTGTGCTTCCCAAATCATCTTGGCACGCTCGCTTGAAGGAACACAAAGGTGACCGAGGTGGCATAATAGGGCATCCTGGAGGTGAAAATCTGCAACATGCCGACCCTCCAAGAGTGTCTGGTATGTGTGGCCGAATTCTGGGTCGCTTTTGTAGAGAAGTGGCCAATCAGAAGTCTCGTGCCCACAAGAGTTGAGCACGGTGGTTAGCGCCATGATCGGTGGTCGACTGAGGCAATCTGCAACATTATTGGTGCTGCCCTTTTTATACTTGATATTCAAGTGAAACTGTTGCAGGTATGTAGACCACTTCTGATGGCGATCATTCTGCAATTTCCCTTGGGTCTGTATGAACTGCAGGGTCGGTGGTCTGTGTGGATGACCGTTTCCTTCCCCAAAATGTAATGCTTCCATTGTCGGCAGGCCTGTACAATGGAATACATCTCTTTATCATAAGTGGGGTACTTTCGGACTGTGTCTGAAAGTGTTTCACTGTGATATGCCACTGGATGTCCATGTTGAGTAAGGACTGCCCCAATAGCATAGTCAGAGGCATCTGTCTCGACCTCAAATGGTTGTTGTAAATCTGGTAACGCGAGCACTGGTGCCGTGCAGAGGCGATCCTTCAACTCCCTGAATGCCTTCTGTTGAGATTCAGACCAAAAGAATTTTGCTTTCGCCCCTCCCTTGGTGACTTGACTCAAGGGCCAAGAAATATGAGAAAACCCCAACACAAACCTGCGGTAGAAGTTGGCAAGACCTAGAAAGTTGCGGAGCTCTGTTAGAGTGGTTGGAGAGGGCCAATCCCGAATGACTTGGACCTTGGCTGGATCGACATGCACCCCCTGTTCATCAATGATGTATCCCAGATACTGAACCTAGGTCATGCCAAAAGTGCATTTCTCCAAATTGGCACATAGCTTGTGTTGCCGCAGTGTTTGGAGAACCTGTCGGATGTGGTGGAGGTGCTCTTCCCAACTCTGGCTGAAGATCAGAATGTCATCCAAGTATACTACTACAAAGGAGTTGGTGAATGGCCGCAAGATGTCATCCATTAGCCTCATAAAGGTTGCAGGAGCATTCGTCAATCCGAAAGGCATGACCAACCATTCGAAGAGGCCCTCCTTGGATTTGAAGGCAGTCTTCCACACATCGGAGGGTTCGATTGGTACCTGGTGATATCCTGACTTCAGATCGATCTTGCTGAAATATTTCGCCCCCTTTAGTTGGTCTAGGAGGTCATCAATCCGCGGGATCGGGTACCTATTACGAACAGTGATCTTGTTCAGCGCCCGATAGTCAATACAGAGTCTCCACGTCCCATCCTTCTTCTGTACCAACACGATCGGGCTCCCACAGGGCAATGAACTCAGACGGATGTGACCTTTCTGCAGGAGCTCCTGAATCTGCCTCTTGATTTCATCGTTCTCCAGAACGGAGCGCCGATAAATTGGTCCATTGGGTAGCGGCGCACCTGGGGTCAGATCGATGGAGTGCTTGACTTGACAGTGCAGAGGAACCCCTGCCGGGGAGGTGAAGATGTCCTCGTACTCCTCCACAATCTTGTCCATCTGTAGTTGTCATGCAAAGGGACCCCGTTTGGAGGCCGCGACCACTGTCTTCTTCTTTCCTTGAGGGCGTATCATCAGGAAAACAAATTTCCTGGTTTTGGAAATGATCTTACTGCATTGTTTTGCAGTAATCAAAGAGATGGCGGCAGGTGGTGCTACCTCTGGTATCCTGAACAACTTATTTCCCAATGTAATAATAACAGCACGGGGCCTTGATTCATACACAGCATGTCGCTTCCACAAGTATGGTTGTCCTAGTAATACATCACAAACTTCAAGGGGAGCAATGTCACACAATACCTCATCCGTGAAGGGCTTGATGTTGTATGGAAGGCGACACTGCTGGCTCACGCGAAGATCTTGTCCTTGGTGAAGCCACCCAATGGTGTATGGTTGTGGATGTGTTGTGGTCGGTAAGCCCAACCGCTTCACGACCTCTGCTGAAATGAGGTTCTTTTGACTCCCGCTATCAACAATGAACTGTATCGGGGAGCCCTTTACCCACATCTGGGAGTGGAAGAGACGCTCCTCCTCCTCTGGATCTTCGGGTTCATTTTTCTGGATCTTTGCGGTAGCAACAGTGGCGCTGGGATCCGCATCAATGATCTGCTTCCCTTTTTCATACCCCTTATCGGGTTCTGACTCAGAGTCGGAACATGCATCTGATTCTGAAACCTTTAGCTCGGCCACCAGTGACTGCTTGGCCCGACACTCACTTGTGTTGTGAGTGGAGCTCTTATGGAACTCGCACCATTTTCCAGTGTCCTTTCTCGGCTTCGCGGCGCTGTTCTTTGCTTGCAGCTTCGGCTGGTTGTCTTGGGCTGTCCCGCCTTGGCTTTGTCCTTTGTTCTGTGGTTTAGGGGCACCTTTCCCCTGCTTTGGATTCGCAGATCCAAAGTCTCTCTTCTTTTGTTTAAACTTCTGCTCGACCTTGACGACATATCGGTATGCTGCACCGAGCAAGGGGATGTTTAGGAATTGTATTTCTTCCTGGATGTACTTGTGCAGGCAGCCACGGTATTTGAGTATCAAATGTTGCTCTGAATCCTTGATACCCAACTTTGTGCGAAGGGTATGGAAAAGATTGGTGAACTCCGACACGTCTTGGTCCCTTCCCTGCCGCAGCGTGGTCCACTTTATGTATTCATCCTCATAGCTTCTGACAGGGTAGTACTGCTCCTTGACGGCATCCCAGAACGAATCCCAGGTGGGTGAGGCTGAAAATAGTGAGCCAGTACTTTCATCCTTCTGCTCGCAGTAGGTTTCCCACCAGTCCTTGACGTGGGGGATTGCTTTGAGAAGAGCAAAAACAATCTTTTCTCGACTCGAAAATTCATGAACAGAAAAATAACCCTCTAGCAGATTTAACCATTTATCTACGGCATCTGCGTCTATCTGACCCTCGAATATGGGGATTTCAAAATTAACTTGTACCTTAAAGGGTGTGGCGTTTCCAGAGTAGCTGCTGGAAGCCGATGCGTTGCTTCTGGGTAGCCGCTGAAGGATCTGGGCAAAGCTGTCCATCATCGCGTTCCGTTGTCACTCGAGGGCTTCTTCGAGCAAGATTTTGATGGGATCTCCTGCCCCCTCGTCTTTCTTCTCGTCCGCCATGGGAGGCCGTCGGGATTTGCGAGGCTGGTCTTGCAAAGGTTCAACCAGTTCAAGCCCTAACTCCTTATATCCCGACCTTGTTGGGGACATGCAAAGAAAAACAGAGAAAAAGCAAACCGCTCTGATACCAATGATCCGGATTTAAACAGGAACGCAACAAATTACAGAGATAACCATATACATAAAGATGCAGCGGAAATAATACTCCATTTCATTAATGGAAAATACTGAAATATGCTTACAATCAGAAATGGAAATAAACCAGCTAGGGCGATGGTAGCTTATCTCTGAGAAGAGATGTGATGGTTACATGCCTTTGAACTGTGTTACAATGAGGCTCCAAGGCCTATTTATTGTTGAGAAACAATGGAAAACCCTTAACATTCCAAAACCTAACCCTAGGAGATGAAACGCCAAACTGTGGGCCCCGTTTGGGGTAAATTGGTACATCAACTTCCCGGGGTCGTAACTTTGGCATATGATCTCCGTTTGACGCGTACAATAGCTCATTAGAAAGATCTATCTGAGAACTATCATTGTTGGAATGGACAACATTGGTCCATTTCATGGACCCATGTTGCCCTCGGATTCCCCAAAAAACGTCGTTTAGGGCCTCAAAACGGCTCCGGAAGTTCAGAACCCGAAAAACTGCTAAAAATAGTAAGTTGTGCTACAATTAAGGAAACTGAAAATGCTAAGAAAGACAATGGTGGGGGTCCAGGTGGACTTGGCAGGTGGCCACCAATATCCACCTGGATCAATGGAGTCGACGTTTAAAAATCTTTACATCTAACATGTAACTTCTAATGCCAATGCATCTCCCCTACACTAAGTTATAGAGCACCTCTTAGCTCAATTAATAATATTATATATGTTTTGAAAATAAGATGTATTCTTAAATACTTTTTTTTTAATCATTTATCTTATTAAAATGTGTTAAAATGACAAATTTTAATTAAAATTATAATTAGTTTGGAAATTTTAGGTTTTATATATGATATTGATGGCCAGGTGTTGCTAAAACCACATGACCCTTTATTGATAGTTTTAGTGATGACCAAGAAGTTACTACAATATTGGGATTTTAATAAGATATATTACATCATTTTTTGGTTAGAGTATGATATAAATTGTTTATTATTTCAGAGCTCGTCTTTCTTAATGGTAAGGAAACATGTTAAAATCCCAAGGCCTAAAGACATTTCGTTAGAGTGCATGTATGCACCCTTATGGACCATCAAGAAGTTATTTTTTGAGGTCAAATTTTGTCTACACATAATGATGTAGCTACATATCAACATCTTCAAATTGTATCAACAAACATTGAACCCATTGTCCGAAGTATTGTATATTTTTTATTGGAAAAAAACATAGATATAACTACACTTCAGCATTTTCAGATTGTATCAAGAAATAGTGAGCCGATAATCCCAAATATTGTACATTTTTCTTGATGAAAATAAATTACAACTAAAACATTGTTCTTATAATATTTATTTATTTTTTAAACTAATTGTTATCACCAAATCAGACCCTAATAGGTTGCTGATCAGGAAGACTTTGAGTAACTATTTCAAACCAAACTTTTGGCTAAGGCTTAGCCTCCTCAACCTGAGAGGGCTCTCTCACTGGGTTAAAGATTTCGATTTAAGGATTAGATGGCTAACTCTATGGAGAAAACAAATGAAAATGTATAAATGGTTGAAATACCAATCAACAAACATCCATTGGGCTATGGAGTTAGAGTATGTTTTAGTACAACAACAAATCAGCTTACATGGAAGTCAGGGCATAAAGAGTTTTAATCCATCAGCAAAACAGAGACATAATATGGGAAACACAATTTATAAACACATGAAGGAAGTTATAGCATTATCAATGAATTCTAAGTAACATGTGTTCATACCACTGCAAGTGAGAAAATGAAGAAAGCCATGAGAATATCAAATATTAAAACCCTCTCTAAATCTTGAGTAGTAAAGCCAAACTTTTGTATTAACATCAAACATACAGTCTTCTACAATAGCATAATATGCATGTTTCTTTGAAAATTGTCAATCCTGAGGCCTTCCACCTCTTGTCCTTTATAGATTTTTCATTACAATCTTGGATTCCTCCCTCCAACATGAGGGGAATTCGAATTTGCTTGACCTGACACCTATTCAAACCTAAACAGACTATTAATTACAAGAGACAGTTAACTAACAGTCCTAGAGTCCTAATACAATTAGGAGTACAACTCCTTTAATGATAGTAACAACCTAAACTATGAATTAAATTCGATATTTGACAGCTGCTCCTCCTTAACTTCGACCTTGGTGATGTCCATAACCCTCCTACTAGCCTTTAATAACTTCTCCTTTATCTATCCTGAAAACTAGGAAAATGTCCCTTGCAATTATGACTTTAAAGAAAGCCTTTTATCTCCTAGCTGGTGACACTTACGAAAAAAGTGAGACAGGTTATTATAGCTGGAGATTTCATGAAGAGAAACCTCCTTCTGAATTCCAAAATACTTTTTCTTGTGGCCAGAAACTGATCTTTAAAAGGACTGCTCAAACCAGAAAATAGAGTTCCTCTCAGTAATTTTGTAGTGAAAGTTTAAACCATCAATTTCTCCCACCTCATACTGAATTTGAAGAAACTGAAAGAGGTTTTTGTATTTCAGTATGTTAGAAACAAAAACCTCTTTCACTTTGCAGAAATGAGTTTTCAATTGCTCAGGAATCCCCTTGGAAGTTGACTGCTAAAAACTAGGAAATTGTACCCTGCAGTGTAGTCTTGGTCTTCAATGGTGTTCTTCGAATCTCCTGCTGGCCAAACTAGCCCCTTTAATCATATAACACATGTTGAATTAGTCATAAAACCCTGCTCTTACACTTGTGCCAAAACTAAACTCCTTGAAGTTTCCTGAAGAAAGTCAAACTGGATGCACTATGAAATCACTGTTATTTTTGTAGCGCAAAGCTTAATTCTTGCATATATCCTTCATTTCTTGAGTTTTCTTTACTTAGGCTTTAAACCTTTTCAAATTATCTCCTTACATTTCTGCAGCAGCATCCTTCTCCAAAAATATCCCCTACATTCCTTTGAAAATTAACCAAAAAGAACAAAACTGCACCTACAGCAGTTTCGTAGTGTGCTACAAAACTGTTGTGCATGTCACTTTCAACCATTTCGTAGTGCAGGTTGAGTCATTAATTTCTCCCAGCTCATAATGAATTTGAAGAAACTGAAAGAGGTTTTTGTAATTAAGCATGTTAGGAAGAAAAACCTCTTTCAGTTTTTAAAAATGAAGTTTCAGTTGCTTAGGAACCCCCTTGGAAGTTGACTACTAAAACAGAAAAAAGTGCAAAAAGTTCACCTTCGGCAGTTTCGTAGTGCGCTACGAAACTGCTGTGTATGCTCTTTTTTTTCAACACATATTTCAAAATGGTTAAAGATATGACTTCTAAACACAAGGTGAGACTTTTAAGACATGGAATAAGGTTGTCAAACTTTGTTTGGAAATGAAATATGACCTTAAAGACTTCTAACCCGATGACCTAACTCTTTAAGCATGAAATGACCTAGAGACCCTTTAACACCATGACTAGAAGAAGGGTTTGGAAATGAGAATGACACCATTGAAACTCTAATCCTATTACTTATCCCTTTGAGCAGGCGATGATTCAAAACTTATTATAAAACCATGACTAAAAACAAGACAAACTTTCCAAAGTTAAAAAAAAATAAAGTGATAACACTAAATTTAATTTTAATGATTTTTTATTAATTAACTTTTTTTAATTTCTTTAAACTCACGAAAAAAGGTTTTATTTTGAAATTTAATTTTAATGGTTTTTTTTATTAATTTTATTTTCTATTACGTTATAACAAAATTAATTAATTATGACATCGTATTAACACTTGATTTTCTAAAAAAATATTCTCTTTTGCTATCCTAATATCCTAATAATGGAATCCAAAAAATATCTCTTATAGTCCATTTTATTACCAAATAATGAAAGCAAAGCAAAATAATAACATTTATAGTCCACTTTTCCTTTAATTTTTCATATTCCTCTAACAAATGAAAAACCAATCTTTAAAGAAGGAATAAAGTAGGGCATATAGTCCACTTTATTACCAAATAATGAAAGCAAAGCAAAATAATAACATTTATAGTCCACTTTTCCTTTAATTTTTCATATTCCTCTAACAAACGAAAAACCAATCTTTAAAGAAGGAATAAAGTAGGGCATATTGCTTTTTTATTTATTACGAGATTGTGATCATAAAATATTTTGTATTTACTTAAATTTCCTTCCAATCTTTGTAAAAATACAACCTAAACTTTTATATAATCATGAAACTCTTATTACAAGTGTGGTTGGAAAAGATCTTAAATCTAAAACATTTTTTAAGAACAAAATAGATCTTTTTGGGATTAAAAATTTAATTTAATTTATGATAGATAACCATTCCCATATTTATGTGAAGTGACTTCATAATTATAATTATTTTAAGGGGGAATTTGAATTTATATTTTTTTTTTATTCTTTTGATAACCTATGTATTTGAAAGAAAAAAATAAAATTAATTTATGATAAATAACAATTCCAATCTTTACGTGAAGTGACTTCGTCAGAATTATAATTATTGTGGGGAATTTGAATTCATATTTTTTTATTCTTTTAATAACATATGTATTCGAAAAAATGTCAAATAATATTATTAATTTTTATATTTGTTCATGGCAGGTTATATTGTTTTTTATTTTAGTGGAAAATAATTGATTTTTAATTAATTTTAAAATTTTAAATATATTTTATAAACTCTATTAAAATTTAAAAAAATTATATATTAAATTTAATATTTTGAAAATTAAAAATAGATTTTAAAATTTTTAAAATTTAAATTTTTATTTTTTATTGATTCATATAAAAATGACTAATTTTATAGGGCTATAAATAGTATTTTCCAAGGGAAAAAAATTATATATCAACAAGTGTCATCATAGTACACATATCAATGTCAATATGTATGACTAAATTTTGATCAAATCTCATGGGTTGTGAATATTTGATTTAACATGTTATCATTAAAATATTTCATAATTAACCCGAATGCGGGTGTTATTAATCGGCATTGATGAGACGCATGCAGAGACGACAGCTGTCCTGGCACCTGGACAGTGGACGCAGCTTACACATTCCCGCAGCATCTGATATGAATGTTGAAAGGTACAACATTATGGCTCTGTTAATGGCATTCAATGCGCATTCGGCTCGAGAAATTCTGCAAGGTGATTTAATCATGGCCTGCTCTCTGGTTTCTGCAAGTGACATTCTAGGCTCCTTCTTCCTTTGCTCGTTATTTTTTCCGCACCCCTGCTCTGTTCAGGTTGTCTGGAAGCTCCTCTGGTTCTTCAGTTTGGCTTGTTCAGCCTGCGCCTGGTCCTCTCCCCTCCAGCTCTGGTCATCTTCCCTTCCTAAGCTCCCTGTTCATCCAGCCATGGTTCGACGTCGCGGAGTCTCACGTCGTGGTGGTAATGCTGGCAATCGAGGCCCTGTATCTCATTTTGCTCCTCAGAACATCACTCCTTTAGCCTCTGCCACCCTGTCCTCCCCGCCTTCTGATCATTCTCGGCCTTCTCTGAACAGTTCCTTTCAGACCACCCGTTTTAAGTTCAGGAGCAGGCTCAATAAGCCTTTGATTTCTGCCAATATTACTGTAATTCTTACGGAGGAGGAAGATGCGCCCAACAGTTCGGACAACATTTCCATGTCTCAGTCTCAGTCTCAGAATGCAAGCAGATTTCAGGGTGAGATTGCTGGGGTAGTGCTCAACGCTGATAATATGCAGAACGAAGGTGAAATCCCGGAAGCCCCTCAACCCCAGCCAGCGTCTTCTCAGGATCAAGTACTTGCTTGTGAACCGGTGCATTTTACAGAAGGCATTCTGAATCTAGTAATTCCTCCAGATGGCGGTGTTCTGGAAGCTGAAGATAATAAAATGGTCACATGGATTGGCTCTCCTAGCCAGGTAAATAAGGACGCGACCGACTCTCATACTCATGATTAAAGAATTCTGGTTCAAAGGCTCTGTCAGCATTCTCGTCTATGATCTGTCGTTCTCAGGTTATGCATCTATGGTTTTTGTTACATCTGCTCATGCCTCTGGCACTGCTTTTGGTATAAGCACGAATCACTATAGTCTTCAGTTCAGAAACAATTATGGCCTAGCTAGCCTGGTTTTTGATTCTTTTTGTAATGGTGGCTTCAAAAGATTGTCTCTCAGCAAACGCAGAGCTGCCACTGGAGTTGTTATGTCAACTATAGGTCTGGTTAGCTTTTTGTCTTTTAGCATTCTTCAATTCTTGCTTCAAAGTCTTTTAATTATGTAAGGTGATTGAAGAAAGCTATATGTTTAAGTTTCTTTGGTGGAGGGCTGGCTTCGGCCCCCTCAGAAGTCTAGACCTCTCTGTAAATATTTTTATTTTTTTAATAAAAATAGTCTTTACTCAAGAAAAAAATATATATATATATATTTCATAATTAAAATATTATTAACCATTTTTATTGATTAAAACATTAAAATATAATGAAGGTCCGCTCAAGTTCAAAGCAAACATAAAGTACAGGCAAGGAGGCAAGGAGCATATTGCAGGCTAAAGTAATCACATGTCCTTTTCTCCACAAGATGAATATTGTGTCATCAAGATGTTACTCTTTCACATTAAGTTATTACATGGTGTCGTAATGGATTGCATGATTATATGTTTTTACTAAAGTGAAATTTCTAGTCTCCGAAACTTTGATCTATTATCTATTTTGTAAAACAGCAAATATCATTTGATTGATTATCGAGCTTTCTAGCACAAATATCAATATAGCCAAACCGTTGGCTCTTTTTCCAACGTTAAAAGGCTAAAACTGAAGTGTTGAAGAATTACCCATAGTGATTGGTAAGTACTACAAACTCTATTGAACTGAGAGTGAGGATGAGATTTGAACAGACTAGTAAATACTACAAACTTTATCGACTTTAGAGTGACGATGATATTTGAACAAATATAGGCAATAATACTTATTCTAATTTAGGTTTAAATATAAAAGTTGAAATATTATTTTTTTATGATTCTAAGTTAGGAATAAGTTGCATATAGATTGAATAATAAAAGTTATATATATATAGATAATTTTTTATTTAAATGCATTCATTATATTATGACTATAAATTTTTCCGTTTATGTTTTTAAAAAACAATAAATTTAAATAGCCATTGTGGAAAAAATAATTACAAAGCATGTAAAGAATTTTATTAAAAAAAAAAATCAAAATTTATCTTTTTGAAATATGGTATTTTATTTTTAATATTAATTTCATTAAGCAGAGTATTTTTATTGAACTCATTATTTGAACATAATAGTATTCCTTTTAAATTAAGTTTAAGTATTGTGGTTTGAAAATTATATTTTAATGATTGTAAGCCACATGATGACATAGGAGTAGGCTGCATATTGATTAACTAATTAAACATTAATATATATATATATATATATATATATATATATATATATATTTTTTAATTCTTTGACTGCAGGATTTTTCTTTATGCTTTGAAAATTATTTTTTGGATGAAAATAATTAAAATTTAAGCATAGAATTTTATGAATTTAATTATTTTATTTAATTATGTCGCAGATTTTATAGGATATTGACAGTCTACTTGCTATATATCATTATCTCACACTTATACACAAACCAATCATCTAACTCAATTTGTCTATATGCAATTTTAGTTGTTTATCTATTATTATTATTATAACAATTTAAAGTAATGTCTTAGTCATTGAATCAAAAACTTCATATTCTTATTTTACTCAACATTAATTAGGAAAGTTATAAATTTGAAGCGTACCTTAAACTAGGGTTTATGATTACCATGTAAGATATCGTGTACAGTTAATATATAACAATTTAACCATAAGAAAAGTTATAAATCCCAAGGCTACCTTAAATTGGGGTTTATGATTACTATGTAGCATACTTTATAGGTAGATACCTTAAACTAGGGTTTATAATTACTCTGTAACATATTTTGTATAATTAATGTATAACAATGTAACTGTAAGAAAAGTTATAAATTCAAGGCTACCTAAAATGGGGGTTTATGATTACTATATAACATATTTTATATATATATGGTTTTGGAGGTTTTCAACTCTATAATCATTTAAATTAATCTAAAATAGCTATCAATTAATTTTTACATAAGAGGCAGGTGCTAAGCAGCAATGCTGCATATTACACTTGTTAATATAGATTCTTGGATTGGATATATTTTTTAATTTTTTTAAAGTTGTTGAAATATATTATGATTTAGTTGTTAAGTGATAGTGAGGACAATGCTTATTCACTAATATTCCTGAAACCGAGTTGGATAATTACCATTATTCAAGGAAAACCATGTCATTTGAAATAATTTGTAGTGGTCCATAAGGGTGGAGACTTTCACCCTTGTTAGATGTCTCTAGATCTTGGGTTATTAAAATGTTTTTTATGTCCAAGGAAAATATGCTCTTAAGCGATTAGAAACATTGTAATAAAGATATGCCTTTTATTCAAGGCCACAATATATAAATTGAAGATGAGGATTAACATCCATTGAGACCTAAATTGGTCTATTAAACCTTAAAAAAGGTAAGAGGTTATTTAGATTTCTCTATGATTTTATGTCTATGCTCGAAAAACATTCAAAGAAATGTTCCACGATCACCATATTTTTTATGAATTATCATGTTAGGAAGTTTAGTATCGTAAGAGATATTTTGAATTTGTGATTGAATTTGGGCATATGAAGGGAACTATAGGAGAAAGTGTTGTTCATCTTCAACCCACTTAGTGTCACAAAGATGGCATATTATTTTATCTCATTGATCCACATTGGATCATTATATTATTTTTCATCCATCTTGATGATTTCAAAGTGGAAAAATTGGAGGAATCAACTCATAAGACTACTTTTACCGGTAGATCCCAATTTGATGAATTAGGGTCTAAAACCTTCCGAAAGCAATTTGAGGCATCAAACTATATTTTTTGTGGTAAAATTTGGTTTCTTATTTGTTGCACCTATTTATGATATTATACGCACAAATACCTTTCCAAGGGTGCAAGAATCACCTTAATCAGAGTATGTCTGCAAATGTTATGCCACCCAGAAGTTGACCTTCCTGTTTAAACTACCATAATTCAAAAGGATGCCACGTGAGCCCCCATTTTTATCGAAAAGCAATTAGCCAGATCATCATGGTGAAGAAGACTCTAGGTGACTCCATATTTTAACACTAGTTAAGTTTTGAAGGAGTCAAACTTAACCATTAGTAGGCTATTAGACTATCTTATAATCATACCACTAGGAGGAAAAGGGGTTCCATTCTATTTGAGCACATTTTGTTTCATAAATGAGAAAAGTAGCCAAGAGTGAATAGTGAGAGAGAAAACAAAGAGGATTTATGTATTGTACCGGTCCACGAGCCACAAGCCTCACTTTTTTGTAATTGCATCCATTTTTCATTCAAAGAAAGAGAGTAAAGTGACCTCACTTCCAATTGCATTTTCTCTTGAAAGGGTTTCCCAAGTATATCTTGTGTTAATTTGTGGTTTGTGAGTTTTATTTAGTTGTTCTATATTTTATGCATAATTATCATTTGCATGCATACACAATAAATAGTAATTTACAGATCCAAAAATACGAGGATAAATAAACCCTCATAGTGTAGATTTCAAATTTTAAGCAAAATTTATTAGATCTTTTGTGACAAACTGTCTAGTAGAATATCCACAACATTTTATTGATTCATATTGGTATGAGAGCATGTTTATTTGTGTATATTATGGGGAGATGTAAGGGATCTAAATCGATTAAGCCGAAAGTCAAAAAACTCAAGTCATGGCCAACAAATCTGTGAATAACATCATGATCTCGTAGAGGAGAGGTTTGCATGACTGGAAGCACAAGTTGCAAATATAAACCATATTGTGAGCCTCATCATGGTGGCCCTCACTAATAGACTATGGCTGTTTATATAATATGGGGTTCTAACACGAAGGTTCGATCAGAGGGAATATTAGGAGATCAGGAAGAAACATAGGAGGAGTCAAAGAAAGAACCCAAAAAAGATATACCTAGTTCAAGTGTCGTGAACCATTCACAATCCCTGTTCAAAATGGAAGTGAAAATCAACATCAAGTTGTATCAAGGTGATAATCATGTTTTGAAGCTAAATCATTGATTACAATAATTAGAAGTTTATTATGGTGTTCATCATATCAAGGAAGAACAAAATAATTCCTTTTCTCGGCTGAAATTATAGGGTCATATTCTGACCTGGTGAGAAATCCACACAAAGACATTGAGGTTGGAGGGAGATCCTCCAATGACTAAGTGGTAGGATTTCAAAACCCTCATAAATTCACATTTTAACCCTATTGGGTATTATAGAGGACTAGTGGATCTGGTGGCATTCCTTCAGCTAGAAGTAAGAGCGGAGTGTAAAGGAGTACACCACAGAGTTTAGAAATATGGCCATAATGTTGGGTATCTCCCCAAAGAATCCAAACGTACTCCTCAAGTATTTTGGGTTTCTACGCAACCATTTTTGGAAGCAAGTGATGTTATTCAAACCTATATCAATGGATGAGGATTGTGTACAAGCATAGTACCTAGATAAAATAGGCCAGAAGAAAGGTAAATCAAGTGGGTCGAAGTAGAAGGATCACTAAGATACTTCTAAGGAGGGGAAGAAGTGGAAAGGGGGGGAATATAAAAATATGGCATCCATAACACACTAGTGCAAAGATCCAAGCAACCATTGTAACATTGATGTTCATACAGAGGAGAAGTGCTAGAAGTTACATATAGATATTAACTTAGAAAATAGAAAGAAAGATGCAAAGAAGAAGAAACTTATGGCCATTTATTTGAACAACTAGGTTGAAAGTAGTTCAAAAATGGATCAAATGATCATTTGTACATTAGTGAAGAAGGAGGTGAATTTGAGTATCCTTCAATAATTGGAAGAAAATGAAAGGACCAAAATTTTCCATATAAATATATAGGTCAAGAATGTTAGGATATTCCGACACATAGGAAATAGTTAAGTATAACTTCGTCTAGTATAGAGTTAGGTAAAGTGTGTTTCTTTACTATGTACATTTTGTAACTTACAATCCGACGGTCACGATATGTAGTGATCCGATGGTTCATTCTCTCCTCGGTATTACCGACACTTGATCTGTGGCTTAACACCTGTTATAGACATTTTTGTGCCTCGCATCATGGAGCATGAAATGTCAATAATCACAGGGATCCTCAGTCCCTAAACATGTTGTTCTTACCCCTAAAAGAACAAGGTCATCAAACAACAGCACTTCCAATCAGTTCTCCACCTGAAAACACTTCAAAAAAGGCTTATTTTGGATCATGTCAGCTGCTCCACTGAGCTTCTGCGCTGGAATGCAACTGTCCCTCCTTGTACCTACGCTGGAAGTCAAAGTTAATGAAGGCTACCTGCGCTGGGCGAGATTGGCCAAGTGGCACAGTCATCCTGCAAGGTGTCAACTGCCCAGGAAGCTTCCAAACTGACACTTGGTTCATCAGATTCGCCTTGTGATGAGTAAGAGGTACTTGATCACCATGTGTAACCAAGGATCTCCAAGTGGACTCAAGAACTGAAGATTAACTGAAGAGGGAGAGGACACAAGGCAGCTTCATGTCAGTCTCAAGCTGACTCATCCTCTCTTCTTCTATCCTATATATAGAGCTCTTCTATGAGGTCTAAGGAGGCTGGAATTTTGTGTAAAGCAAGGAGGTGTTGTTGGATTACAGTTAGAGCTATTGGGTGATTGTTTTACTAGAGGTGAAGAGGAGAGTTCTTGTTGCTGGGGAGGTGCTGCTGGATTGGAGCCATCATTGGTTGTAACCTTCTCAGAACCCTGTTACTTCTATCAATAAAGTTTTGCATTTTCTCCTATATACTTGTATTGCATTGATGTATTGTATTTACATGTATATTTGATTCATCCTAATCCATGCTTCAGTTATGAGTACATGTATCTTGTAGTTTGCTCTCTTGTTTTGTGCAGGATCTGTGTGTAGCTGGACCGGCAAAGAGAGCAAAGAGCTGGGAACAAGAGACAAAGAGAGGGGACAAGGATCGACTAAGCGAAAGACACCAGGTTGGTTAATCTTTTCATCCTTCTCTCTGTACTTTCATAAAGGAAAACATCAAAGCTTTACTTTCAGTTGTTGCTAAAGACTGTCACCTTTAGAGTAGGGATAGGGTCATCTGCATCGGATACTTTTCCCCACAACAAACTGGCGACTCCGCTGGGGAGCCTAGTATCTTGTTGGTGTTTGTAGTATTTTGCTATTCATTTCTTGAAGAAAAGAGTACCAAATCGAAAAGCTTTTGACTATATCAAAAGCGAAGTAGAGGGACTGCTACTCTTGCTCATTTGTTGAGCAAATTCAAGATTTGAAGAGCCTATCTACAAAAGACTCTTTACTCTTTGTGATAGATCTTCATCTTCTTGATCATCCCTTAGCCTGTACTTGACCTATAGCTTTTTATTTCAGCAAAAACAGTGCATTTTTGAGCTTTTTATGACCCGGAATTCTTTGTAGACGAAACTCTCGTGAGTCAGTGCAGGCTGTCCACAGGCAGTCTGCATTACAGCGCAGGTACTCCCTTCGGGAACTGCGCTGAGAGTCAAACTGGCAGACTAGAACCTGCGCTGGTCCAGTTAGCCCTTGTCTTGCTCAGTCTTCCTATTGTGTCTTGGCCCTGTTTGCACTTGTTTTTGGCTGATTGCTTGCTGGTTATTGTACTTGCTGTAAGCCACTTCTCCTTGACATTATTCCGCCTCAGTTGTGTGATGAAACTGTGAATGTTCTTTCAGTATTTCTTGTTTCAGTTACAGTTTCCCATTGTGAAAAGCGAACCAGTATAGCTGTGGCCTCTTAGATCCTGAACTGTAAAAGTGTCTTTGTGATCTTTTGAGTTAGTTTTATTACTGTTCATGGCTGTTTGAGTTTGTTTGCTCTTCACTTTTATGGTTTGAATCTATACATTTCCTGTGTTCAAACAAGTCTATCATAAGGTGTCTTTTTGATTGTGGACAAGCTTGTTTATTTCTACTTGAAATTAGATTCAAAATTATACAACCGTTTCCTTTCTGTCTAGCATCAACATTAAGGATAACGAAAAGAAATACATGCATTGTGCATTTTGCATTTGTCTGTGTGCTTGACGATTTAGGAAAATGTGCATTTTAGTGTGTGTTCTTTGATCTGTGGAAAAAGTTGTGTCCTTCTTTTCCCTCAAGTAGATTAAGGTTTTCAAAGTTGAAAGATTGAAAAGATTTGCTTCTCATTCTTAGATTGCATATAGGAAGTTGTATATATACATCTCGTGGCGAACCTGAAAGGCAAACTGTTAAGAAAGATCAACATTAAAATAAACTCAATTTACATAACAACGCTTTGGAATTTAACGCAAACATCTAGAGGTCTAGGTAGAGACGTGTTCCGGCGTCGTTAAACATAGTGACTGTCGATCTCTACGAAGGTGGGTGATTCCTCCTGAGAGTCGGTGGCACTAACACGGACTTGAGCTCCCGCGTACCGTCGCGTATATTGGGAGACCCCTATAGGCTTTTATCCTTTATCCTTAGGAAAACGTGTCGGCCGCCCTACTGATCGCGATGCAGTGAACACAGCATTCACGAAGATCGACCACCCGTACTGTAAAACGTATTCTGTGGTTTCGCGAAAGGTTTGGCACACCCTCTGCCTAGATCTCCAGAGCAGTTTCTTTTGGCCTTTTTCAAACTCTATAACTGAAAAAGTCCAACCGAGCATTTGTCACTTCGGGCTCGTTAATACATCGAAGGCGACTAGAGTCATCTTTAGCTTTTTCTCGACTCTTAAAACATGAAAAAGCAAGTTTGTGTCTAAAAGCGTCGTTAATAAAATTTATTTTAAAGCGGAACATAATCACCTGTTATTCCCACGTTGATCTTTCAGTTGAAAAGTATGGAGCCCACCAACCAAGGAAGTAACCTTGGCGGAAGTCCAAATCCCTTCTCCTCTTGGGGAGATGTTGGTGCGCCTCATATGGCTACATTGTCGCTTCCAGGATTGACAATCGGCCTCCCTGTATGGCTCTTTTCAACTAATGTAGTCCAGATCGCCACTAATCCTGAGCATTCGAATCAACAGTCAGAACAATCTAGAACTACCCACCAGCCTTCCACTTCTTATGATACTTCCTCTGATCCTTCGTCTTCGCAAGGTAAAGCTGGCAAAAGTCAGCCTCCCAAGGAGAAGAAGGAAAAGAAGAAGAGAGAAAAGAAGCAGAAGGAGCCTCTGGCGAAGGCGACTGGGGGCAAGCAGAAGAAAGCTGACAAAAACCCACACACTGCACCGACCGGGCCTAAATCGCCATGTGTCATTTGCAAAGGGATCCATTTCCATCGTGATTGTCCTTGTATTCCCCGAATACTAAGGGACTGGTCCCCAAGGTTGCACAATCCGGTAGCATCAACCTCTGGTTGTCATGTTGATTGCATTCCGTCGACTAGCGAGAGTGAAGGACGAAGAAGGGGACCAAGATCACCCTGTCTATTGTGTGAAGGTCATCATGCCATCCACAAATGTCCATTCTTAGATGAGGCCAAGAGAGTTTTGGAAGATCGCCCGGTCTCACCGGTGCGACTTCCACCTGGATATCAAAAACTCGCGCCTAATCCCTCGATAGTTGAAAATCCGGTTGAACCACTCAAGTGGTCAGCTGAAGTGTCGGTCATTGAGAATGAACCTACTGAATCTAGACTAGACGAAAGTCTAAAGGTCGATACGGCAGTTGGCCTGGTTCTTCCTTCAGAGGTTCTATCGTCCAATGACCCCGTCATTGAAGACCCGTCTTCAAATGACACCGTCGCCGAAGAGTTGTCTTCATGCGACACCCTCACTGATGAGAACAAGGATGACACCATCCAGGTTCTTTTCATCAGCACCGACTCCGATGAGCATCAGGGCAATGCGCCCATTCCTTTATCGCAGGAAGGAACATCATCAGAGTCATATCCGGCCGTATATTCGGTCCCACCGCCAAGCAACCTGGTTGTATCCTTTGATTGGAATCAACTAGGCAGACCCCGGTTACCAGCCAGTGTACCATTCAGAATCATTGTCCAGATCTATAGAATGATTATGGCTAGTACTATCATTGATGAAGGGGCGTCTGTGAGTATCCTTTCCTCTGTTGCTTGGAAAGCACTGGGTTCCCCGGCGCTTTTACCTGAGTTGAGAAATCTCTCAGGTTTTGATAAAGGAACCAGTCGACCATTAGGGATCCTCCCCGATGTACCTGTTACATTGAAGGGGAAGACCGTCAGGATGAACGTGTTGGTAGTTCAAGGACCCTTGGATTATAACCTACTCCTTGGACGCGACTATATTTATTGCATGGGAGCGATAGTCTCCTCACTCTTTAGAGTAATGTGTTTTCCACATGAAGGAAGGGTGGTCAAGCTCGTAGACCAACTTTCATTTCCGGGATCTCGCATCGCAAATAGTCAAATACCAATCCTAAATGGTCTGTTCACTCAAGATTCGCCTCCGCCCCCGGTCCTCCTTCCCGATGAGCGCAAGTGATTCGGAAAGAAAGACTAGGACCCAGGGGGCATGCACCCTGGTCTGCTTCGGGCAGAAGAAACTCCGGGTATAAGACAGAATTTCCGCAGGAGAACATGACTAGTCTGTACCCCGTCCGTAGGAAGAGGGGTTGTTCTGGAATAATGATCTTTTGTAAAAGTTATGTGTTTGGGAATCATTCACCTTTGTCTAAAAAAGTGGGCAATGCCCAAGTAGGAATTCCCTTATTACAACAAGTAGTCACCATCTTTAAATTCAAGCCTCGCCCATCGAAACATATGTTTTGAAGGATAAGCAGGGGCAGTCTACTAAGAAGGAGACCGTATTGTTGTGACAGAGGGTAACCATCTTAGGACAACCCAATGATAGGCACCGCCGAAGAAAGAAATTGATCTGCGGCAGCAAATCGAACCGTCTTTGGAATAATAAGAAAGAGGCAAGCCTCCCTCAATAATACCAATGTTTTATCTTTGAGTAGTGTTCTTCTATTGTCACAAATAGCTGTTTGTTAAAAGTGGGCCGACGGGAAGCCTGAGTACTGCGTAAGACCCCTTAAAATAACGAGAAGACAAGTACCGTTAGCATTAGATTAGCAAGATGACAAATAAATGTGAACACCCAAAGAAAAGCAGAAGTAGGGGAGAGGAGGGGCAGCCTCGAAATTCTATCCTATACCTGGGGGCATGCAAACTTTCTGGAGTGCAAGCTAGGGGCGGTTATTTATCTGGTTTTAAGATTAGCCGTTTCCAAACTTGCATGAAAGAAAGCCTGTGGGGCAAAAGTAAAATTTGCCAAAAGTGAGCACAGCTGTGGTAAGGCATAAGCTCTATAAAAATTGGTCCTTACGAGAGGCGTTCTTCATATGACTGGTATATCGAGCAGTTTTAGCATATAGTTCATGCTCATTAAAAAATAAACGCAAATCCGAGCAGTTTTAGGACTGAATTTATGCTCGTTAAAAAATAGAAAAGTGTGAGCAAAAGTTTCCCTCAGAGTTCAAGCTCATGGAAAAAATGAACCGGTAAATAACCTTTTGAGATCGTAAATTCATCAGCCATAAGAACCTTGATCGTGTTTTCATCCATCACCTCCACTGTTCATTTGGCCGATCATTCACTTCCATTTGTGTGTTTACCTCTTTTGAGAAACAGCTGCGAAGAGTGATTTCACCTAGCCATCCTTGTAACACTGCCGTGATTGGAAAATTCCAACCTGTACCTGGAATCTGTAGCTATCCCTGTTTATCACTCGTTCCTCAAAAGACGAGTCTTCTTTCAGCTCTTTTCACTGACTCGTAAAATATGAAAAGTTTGCCGAGTTTGCCGAGTTTTGGCCTTCCAGCTCGTTAAATGACCGGAACGCTATCCCTCCTCTAAATTTTAATCTTTTTGGACCTGAGGGATTATTGCACAAAAGGATCGAGCGCTTGTCTTGTTCGGCTCGTTAAAAGTACCGAACAGCCATCCCTTCTGTATTGTTTTATACTTTTTCGGACTTAAGGGATTTGCTGACGAAAAAGGAATTATGGAGTTAACTTTCTGTACCTTTTCAGACTCTCTAAAAATGAAAAGGACCGAGTTTTCTTTGTCGTTAGACTCGTTAAAATGATTAAATAGCGACAAACTTGTCTTTAGACGAGAACGAGTTTCCCTATCGCTAGGCTCGTTAAATCATAGCGATGGGCTTGCCCGAAGGGCAGGTTATAGAACAAGCATATGTTATCCTCCTCAAGCTTGACAAAAATAAAGAGGTACTGGTCAGAAATGACTGGGGAAAAATTGGGAGAACATCAAAGTTTAATGGTAGCAAGTCACTCTTGAACATGACACTTTTCCTCCGTACCACATCGGGTTGGGTTGTCTCATTCACCGGTCTCATCACCATGGTCCTCGCCAAACCATCCACATTTGGGGTAATGCTACCGATACATCGCATCAGTGTCGTTATATGTTCAAGAGGGGTCATTCTGAAAGTGTCAACCGTGTCCCATCCACTGCCATACATTATCCTTCATCCATTCATGATCGCCACCCTGAATCATATGTCACAGTTTATTTTCACCTCCACTAAAGTCATTAGCTCCGTTCCGTGTCATTGATGTGGGATTCATTAAGGCCCTCCTTTGACGGATCGCTTCTTGTCGACTTCAGCTCATTATCCAAGAAGTTGATCTAGGAACACCCCCATCAGTACTTTGAAGCTTGCATGCCTCAATGGCAAGTTTCTCACTTTCGGCGACAGGTATACATCAATGACCTTCGACCAGAAGATTTTGCGTGGCGTTCGACGCCAAGTCCTTTATTCACGCCACGTGAATTGTACTGCAGTACCTTGAGGGTCATCGTCATTATTGGTGATTCCTCTCGCGCTTGTTAACGGTTTTCATTATTGACCGGTAATCAAGCGATGTCTTTCCATGTTCGACTTCAGCGCAATTCTCACATGGATCGACTTGTACTTAGAGTGAAGATCGAATGAGTTTGAAGACCCCGGATCTAGTTTCATCCATCCGGGCTGCGATATATATTCAGGAAATATAAAAGCATTTGTCATGTACATTATTGCAGCAGATGATCATCCTATTCAAAGGATGATAATTTCAGCAGAAAATTATCAGTCTATCTTCAGACGATCGTCTGTCATATGTACCAAAATGTATTTATAAAAAAGCTGAGCATGGGAATGCCCGCCTCAGCTAGATCATGAGAATAATGATGAATGAAAAATAATGTATTGTATTGTATTGTATTACAGGGCACTCTCCTCAGCACTGGAACGAACTTCGGATCCTCTAGATAAAGCATTTCACCCGATAAACGGCCTCATACTTTAGGGGGCAACTGTTATAGACATTTTTGTGCCTCGCATCATGGAGCATGAAATGTCAATAATCACAGGGATCCTCAGTCCCTAAACATGTTGTTCTTACCCCTAAAAGAACAAGGTCATCAAACAACAGCACTTCCAATCAGTTCTCCACCTGAAAACACTTCAAAACAAGCTTATTTTGGATCATGTCAGCTGCTCCACTGAGCTTCTGCGCTGGAATGCAACTGTCCCTCCTTGTACCTGCGCTGGAAGTCAAAGTTAATGAACGCTACCTGCGCTGGGCGAGATTGGCCAAGTGGCACAGTCATCCTGCAAGGTGTCAACTGCCCAGGAAGCTTCCAAACTGACACTTGGTTCATCAGATTCGCCTTGTGATGAGTAAGAGGTACTTGATCACCATGTGTAACCAAGGATCTCCAAGTGGACTCAAGAACTGAAGATTAACTGAAGAGGGAGAGGACACAAGGCAGCTTCATGTCAGTCTCAAGCTGACTCATCCTCTCTTCTTCTATCCTATATATAGAGCTCTTCTATGAGGTCTAAGGAGGCTGGAATTTTGTGTAAAGCAAGGAGGTGCTGTTGGATTACAGTTAGAGCTATTGGGTGATTGTTTTACTAGAGGTGAAGAGGAGAGTTCTTGCTGCTGGGGAGGTGCTGCTGGATTGGAGCCATCATTGGTTGTAACCTTCTCAGAACCCTGTTACTTCTATCAATAAAGTTTTGCATGTTCTCCTATATACTTGTATTGCATTGATGTATTGTATTTACATGTATATTTGATTCATCCTAATCCATGCTTCAGTTATGAGTACATGTATCTTGTAGTTTGCTCTCTTGTTTTGTGCAGAATCTGTGTGTAGCTGGACCGGCAAAGAGAGCAAAGAGCTGGGAACAAGAGACAAAGAGAGGGGACAAGGATCGACTAAGCGAAAGACACCAGGTTGGTTAATCTTTTCATCCTTCTCTCTGTACTTTCATAAAGGAAAACATCAAAGCTTTACTTTCAGTTGTTGCTAAAGACTGTCACCTTTAGAGTAGGGATAGGGTCATCCGCATCGGATACTTTTCCCCACAACAACACCCGATTGGTCCATGATCTCTATTTAAAGAGCATGGAGGGTCATTTGTAGGTTAACCGTCCATGAGAGAAGCTTATGTAAATTTTCATTCTTTTATTAATAAATTGCTTGAAGTGGCCGCGTTGGCTCAGGCCGTGGACTGTTTCCCTCTGTGAGGGTTTTAACCACGTCAAAAGTACTGGTGTATTGATCTGTGATCTGTTTGTGAGCGGTGTCCTTTGGTGTTCTGTCTGAGGAACTTACCCTGTGAATTCCGACATGGTATCAAAGCGATTTGAGGGCCGCGTCCGTTGGTGATCCAAATCTGAAGCTGGTAGAATTGCATCTGACTACCGTTTCATAGATCTACTGTTTCTGACTGCTTTCGGGCCGAGAGGACTGCTTTGTTGTGTTGGGAGCATCTGTTCCAGTGAGGAACCCCTTTCGTTTCACGCGAAAAGGTTTCCGGTAGCCCTAGCTGCATCATTTTTAAGATCTAGAGGTATACAGTGTTTATTTGCAGTTTACAGTTATTTTCTCTCTGTTTATTTCGGTTTCGGTTTATTTAGGCTTTTTTATTACCGGATATATACCTTTCATTTCTGTGTATGCTCTTTTCCCTACAACTCTGTGCGATCTGGGCAAATCAAAAACAGAAAGGAAGGATTTTTCTCATGCGTATGCTCTTTTCCGCTGTGCCTTAGTGTGATCTCGGAAAATCAGACACATTGAGGAAAATATTTAGTTTCCGGCTAAAGCTAACTTTGAGCCATAAGGTTTGTTTTTTTTTTTTTGTATGTCCGTGTTGGGTTTTGTGTTTTTTTTTTGTAGGGAAAAAGAGCTTTCTCAAAGCAAGCACGCAACCCAAAGCTTCAACCCCCCCCCCCCCCTCTCTCTCTCTCTCAAACTTTTTGTATAGCTCACTTGGTTCAAAGCTAATTTATGAGAGTAGAGGTCTCCTTTTTGTGGGGGCGGATTTTTCATTTCCGCACATTCCCGCACTTCGTTGGCGACTTCATCAAATTTTCTTCAAAAAGTCATAACTTCTTCATCCGAAAGCCGTTTTCAGAACCGTTTTTTTTAAACAGCCTAATTTTTAGAGATCTTTCCATTTGAACACTTAGTTTCAACATCTATAGCTTCAGTTTCTGTTAAAATGGAAAGTCCATGCCAAGTTATTCTTGACAACACCAACTACTTCCAATGGTGGTCCTACATTGTGGATTTACTTAGAAGTAAACGTCTCTACAGAATGGCCACAGGCCAAGAAACCAAACCGAAAGATGAAGATAAGGTAGCTAAATGGGAAAATAGGCAAAATCAAGCACGTGGGTTGATAGGGATGTCTATTTCTCCAGATCTTAGATTCCATATTGCAGAACTTGATACTCCCGATGAAGCATTGAAATAGATTACTAAAGTTTTTGGAATAAAAAATGAACTTAGAGCCCATCAACTTGAAAATGAGTTGCTTACATTGGACTCCAATAATTTTTCTTGCATTGAAGATTTTTTGTCCAAGTTCAAGACCCTTAGACTTCTCTTGGAAGGTGTTAAGGTTAAGAAAGAAGATAGTAACCTTATCTATTCCATTCTTACTAAGTTGGGACCAGCCTACTCTGTGTTTGTTTCCACCTTCCATTCTACAAGAGAAGCCTTCATTTCTCAAGGACAAGACTACAAGTCCCCTTCCTTTGATTCTTTTTATGATTCTTTAATAAGAGAACAAGAAAAACTCTTACACCTTGGTCTTCTTAATCTTGGAAACTCTTCTAAGAAAGCGTTAGCCGCCCAGCAGCAACCAAATCCAAAGAATCCTAAGAAGTTGTATCCTAAAAGGAATGGTCCTAAACCAAACAAGGGTCCTAAGCAATTTCAGCCTCAAAATGAAAAATCATTTCAACAAAATGATAAGACAAATAAAAACAAAGGGAAGAAGACTGATAGACATTGCAACTTTTGTAATCGAGATGGCCACTTAGAATCCAAATGCTTTAAGAATATGGAAGCCTTGGAAGCAACAATGAAGAAGCATAACATCCATTTGGAGCACTCTTCAACTTCAACTTCATCTTCAGGAATGGCACTTTCTGCATGTGGTTGTCAAGCATCTCGGTCTGGCTATGCACTAAATGTATCTTCTTCTTCTCATTCTCATGAGTGGCTCATTGATTTTGGAGCTTCTTATCACATGGCCAAAAACAAAGCCATGTTTTCTTCTTTAAATGATTGTAACACCAAAAATATATATGTTGGTGATGATAGATCTCTTAGTGTTGTAGGGACTGGAACTGTTCATATAGACAATGGTCAGTTTAATGTTGTATTATGTGTTCCAACCTTATCCTGCAACCTTCTATCTGTATATCAGATAACTCATTCAGGTGAAGGTAAAATCGTTGAATTTTCACCTCACGATGTTGTAATTAAGGACCTAAGAGATCCTAGATAGATTTTAGCTACTGGCATTGCTGATGATTCTACAAGGTTGTATAAGTTTCACAACTTTGGGTCATCAAATCTTCCCTCGGTATTTGTTGCTCATAATGATGAAGTGAGCAAACTTTGGCATGAGCGATTTGGTCACTTAAACTATCGCTCTCTTCAGAATCTATGTAAAGAAAATATGGTGACAGGTCTTCCAATGGTATCTTGCAGAGATGGTGTTTGTTCTGGATGTGTACTCGGAAAACATCATCGGGACAGTTTTGAAAAACGTGCCTCTTGGCACGCCTCAGCCCCTTTATAGCTCGTGCATAGTGATTTATGTGGTCCACTTCCAGTTGTTTCATTCTCTGGCTACAAGTATTTCTTAACTTTCATTGATGATTTCTCCAGACGCACTTGGGTATACTTCTTAAAACTCAAGAGTGAAGTATTTAACATGTTCTTGGCCTTTAAGGCCTTTGTTGAAAAACAATATGGACATCAAATTCTTAAGCTAAGATCTGATAATGGCGGAGAATATGTTAACAACAAATTCATCAACTTTTGCACTGAGAATGGAATTCAAATGCAACATACTGTTCCATATACTCCACAACAAAATGGTGTAGCTGAAAGGAAGAATCGCACCTTAAAGGAAATGGCTAATTGTATGCTTCAATCTAAAGGACTTAGTCTTAATTATTGGGCAGAAGCAATTAACTGTGCAAATTACATAATAAATCACACTCCTACTAAGATTTTAAAGAATATCACTCCAGAAGAAGCATGGAGCTCAATCAAACCAGATGTAAGTCACTTTCGTGTTTTTGGAAGTGAAGCATGGGCCCATATTCCAGATGAGAAACATAAAGCTTTAGAACATAAGAGTGAAAAATGTATTTTTGTTGGATATTCTGAAGATGTCAAAGGATATAGACTTATTCCACTTAAGTCCAAAAATGTTATCATTAGAAGAGATGTAAAGTTTGCTGAAAATATATCGGCCTGCGAGCCTAGTTCAGCGGATGTGCCACCTCTCCCTATCTCTTCTACTTTTGAAAATATTTCTTCTTCAGATGATGAAAGCGAGGATGAAAATCCTCCCCCACCTTCTCAGGATCCTCCTTCAGCTCCTCAGCTTCCAAAATGGGTCCGTGCTACTCGGGATGCAGCAGGTGATCTTGCCGGTGATCCTACAGATCAGCGACGTGCACGTTCTCAGTTTGATAGAGCCTCTTCTTTACTGGCTCAAGCTTCAGTGAATTATGATCCTGACACCTTTGCAGAAGCTTCAGGCCATCCAGATTGGGAAGCATCTATGAATGAAGAATATCATTCATTATTGGCAAATGATACATGGGATCTTGTTCCTCTACCAAAGGGACGAAAACTTGTTAGATGCAAATGGGTTTACAAAACCAAGTATGGACCAGATGGGAAAGTTGATAAACATAAAGCTCGTCTTGTTGCTAAGGGTTTTTCACAAGTTGAAGGCATTGACTACACTGAAATCTTCTCCCCTGTTGCCAAAATGAACTCTATCTGCCTTGTTATTTCACTTGCCGCCTCTTTCAAATGGGAAGTCCATTAGATGGATGTTAAATCTGCCTTCTTGCATGGGGACTTGCATGAATAAATATATATGGAACAACCTATTGGCTTTATACAAACAAACTCCAGCCTTGTATGTCGGCTTAAGAAATCCCTTTATGGTCTCAAGCAAGCTCCTCGAGCTTGGTATGCCAAAATGGATAGCTTTCTTTTAGAAAATGGCTTTTCTAGGTGTCATTCTGACAATACTGTCTACGCCAAGAAAGTGGGCAAGTCGCTTATCATTCTTGTTCTTTATGTTGATGATCTTATCCTGACTGGTAGTGATCCCAACCTTATAAACCATGTGAAGTCTAGCCTTAAAAGGAAGTTCAAAATGACAGACTTAGGACACTTACATTATTTTCTTGGTCTTCAAGTCTTGCAATCCAAGGAAGGTATTTCCCTTTCCCAGTCCAAGTATGCCTGTGATATTCTACGCCATTTTCACATGGAAGACTGTAAGCCAGCCCCTTCTCCCTTTCAGTCTGGAGTCAAACTTTCAGCCACTTGTACTTCTCCTAAAGTTGATGCTACCTTATACCGTCAACTTGTAGGAAAGCTTTTGTATCTAACCCATACTCATCCTGATCTTTCCTTTGTTGTTGGCCTTGTTGCTCGGTTTATGCAAAACCCACGTGAAAGTCATTGGAAAGTAGCTAAAAGAATACTTCGTCATGTTCGAGGTACAGTTCAGTTTGGGATTCATTACAGTGCCGAAGCATCCCCTCTATTGGTTGGTTTCACTGATTCCGATTGGGCTGGTGACCCTGATGATCGGAAGTCTACTGCAGGTTATGTGTTCACTCTTGGTTAAGGACCTATTACATGGGCTTGCAAGAAACAAGGTGCCATTTCTCTTTCTTTAGCAGAAGCAGAGTATCATGGTGCCATAGAAGCTAGTAAGAAAGCCTTGTGGCTTCGTCAGATCCTGTCAAAGTTTGCCTTTCAGCAGCAACATCCGACTACAATTTGGTGTGATAATCAAAGTGCCATTCAACTGTGCAAAGATCAAGTCCAACATCAGCGCAGCAAACACATTGAACTACACATGCACTTCATCAGAAAGCTCATTCACGACCATGTTCTTGAAGTGCAATATTGTTCAACAGATGATCAAGTTGCAGACATCTTTACAAAGGCTCTCACAGAGGCGAAGTTCACTAAACTTCGATTTCTGGTTGGAGTTCAGGAAGTTGTCACTAAGGGGGGATAGGCTCTAGTGCCTCCTTCCTTCTCCTATTGTGTCATATTTTTAAATCCTTCAATCCTATCCCAAGTTGTTCTTAAGGGGGGATGTTAGGATATTCCGACACATAGAAAATAGTTAAGTATAACTTGGTCTAGTATATAGTTAGGTAAAGTGTGTTTCTTTACTATGTACATTTTGTAACTTACAATCCGATGGTCACGATATGTAGTGATCCGACGGTTCATTCTCTCCTCGGTATTACCAACACTTGATCCGTGGCTTAACACCCGATTAGTCCATGATCTCTATTTAAAGAGCATGGAGGGTCATTTGTAGGTTAACCGTCCATGAGAGAAGCTTATGTAAATTTTCATTCTTTTATTAATAAATTGCCTGAAGTGGCCGCGTTGGCTCAGGCCGTGGACTGTTTCCCTCTTTGAGGGTTTTAACCACGTCAAAAGTACTGGTGTATTGATCTGTGATCTATTTGTGAGCGATGTCCTTTAGTGTTCTGTCTGAGGAACTTACCCTAGAAATTCCTACAAAGAAAAGAAACATTAATGTTATATTCAACTCAAGATCACACAAATCTCATTGTAGTAGAGTTGGTCAAAAAATTGGGATTAGAAGTTCATGATCAACCAAGCCCATATCTCTTCAGATGGGTAAATAAGGGTGCATAAATAAAATTAACCAAATAGCACAAAATTATATTTGTGATTAGTGTTGATTTTATTGATGAAGTAGAACTAGATGTAATTCCCCTTGATGTATGTGGAGTAGTGATGGAAGTACCTCTATGTACATGCAAGATGAAATCTTCGTGCGAAGAGCCAACCAGTAATGCTTCATCAAGGATGGAAAATCCTTCACCATTAACTCACACAAGGGAAAGTTGAAATTTTCAGGTGTAAGTGCCAACCAAGCCAAAAAATTGATCAATTCTAGCAAGGAATTCAGTCTATAAAAGAGTTAGTGACAATAAATTCATCCCTTGAGGGGCGCACTAAGAAATACAAATAGCGATTTGAAGAGTTGCTACATGCATACAAGGATGTGTTCTAGGAGCCTGGAGGGATACCACCCAAGAGGGAAGTGAAGGACGAGATCTAGCTATTGCAAGGCTCCTCATTACCAAACATTGAGCTATATAGGCAATTTGTTATAGAATAAAGTGAGGTGTTCAAGAACTAGTTGCAGCAACTAGTTGAACATGGTGTCATTTGACTAAGTACATCACCATGTGGGTCACCCATCATCATTGTCCCAAAGAAGGATGGGACTTGGTGGATGTGTATAAATCACATGGCATTAAACAAAATCATGCTTAAGAACAAGTACCCCATGCCTAGAATTGATGATCTGTTTTATCAGTTGTAGCAATCCAAATACTTCACCAAGCTAGACATAAGGTTTGGGTACCACCAATTTTGAGTTAGAGAAGAATATGCCTGAAAGACCACCTTCAAAACTAGGCAAGGTTCGTATGAATGGTTAGTCATGCCATTTGGCCTATGTAATGCACTAGCTATGTTTATGAGATTAATAAATAATATATTTTTCCCTTTTATAATTTAATTTGTTATTGTCTATTTGGATGATATACTGGTATATGGTGCTACCTAAGAGGAGCACATGTCACATGACATAGGTGCTAGAGACATTAAATAAGCACCAACTATTGGAAGATCTCAATAAGTGTGAGTTTGTACAATAGTCTTTGGTGAATCTAGGATATGTGATAGGTGGAAGAGAGTTTAAGATATATTTGAGCAAGATGGAGGTCATCATGAAGTGACAAGTGCCTGCCAATGTATCTAAGGTCACAAGATTCATTGGGGTAGCATAATACTTGAGGAAATTCATAGCCTTGTCTTCAACAGTAGCAGTGTCACTCCACACTGTAATAATGAGTGGCAAGAGTTTCTAGTGGAGAAAAGGTCAACAGAGGGCATTTGAGGAGTTAAAAAGGAAGACCATTCAAGCACTAGTTTTGGACTTATTGAACATACAACAACCCTTCAAAGTGGAGATAGATGTGTGTGGGTATACTATGGAAGTGGTTTTGATCTAGGGAGAAAAGGTTGTTATATACTACCATTCTGAAATATTTCATGGAGGAGTTCTCAACTACCCTACCTACAACAAGGATTTTTATGCCCTGGTGCAAGCTATGAGGAAGTGGTAATATTATTTGATAGGAAAGGAGACAGTAATCCCCACAAATCATTGGCCAGTACAACACCTGCAAGCCTAGAGTAAGCTACAACAAACCATGCATTACAAGTGGATGGGGTTTCCACAATAGTTTCATTTAGTGATAAAGTATAAGAAGGGCAACACAAATAACTTGGTTGACATGCTTTCAAGGCCACCCACATCAAATATCACAACTTTTGGAACTATTATGCACATGGGTCCATTCACTGATGATGCATGTAGAGAGGCATATTTAGAGGATGAGGACTTCAAGCAGGTGTTTCAACAGTTGCAGAGCCAGAATCATGTGCCAATGGTGACAACGCAGTTGACTACCATCTCCAAGATGGGTTACTCTACATGTTGGATAAGTTGTGTGTTCTTAAAGGTGTGAAATTGCAACTTATTAGAGAGGCACGCAAATCCAAGATTGCAGGGCACTTTGGTGTAAGGAAGACAACAGAAAACTTGCAGAGGTATTTGTATTGGGCTAATATGCATGAATAAGTAGCTAAGTTCATAAGAGGATGCATGTTTTGTTGTACCATCAAGCCTATTAACAAGAAATAGGGTCTATATCATCCCTTACTTGTACCCACTCGCCTTTGGGAAATAATTTTAATGGACTTTGTGGGAGATTTAACAATAACTAGGAATGGGCATGACTACATGTTTGTGATAGTTAACAGGTTCAACAAAATGTGTTTTGTGATGCCCTGTAAAAAGACCAGTAGTGGGAAAGAAGTATTGAACTTTTTCTTTGGACAAGTATGGGTGCACTTTAGGATACCAAGGAGCATAATTATAGGTAAATACACAATATTTATAAGTGAATTTTTTACTACATTGTGGGAGAATATGGACACAAATTTAAATAGGTCTACAACATTCCATCCACAGACATACGGGAAAACAAAAGTCACTTAACAAGACTTTGATGCAACTTTTGAGGGGTTACAATCATAAGCATCCTAAGACTTGGGATGAAAATATGGTATATATACAACAATTTTATAACAGAGAATTCCACACTTCTACAGGTAAGTCCCCATTTGAAACTTTTTTTGGATACCTACTACCTTCACCTTTGGATATTACATATGGGCAACAAGAAGGAGTGAGGGAGAATATTATAGGGGATACTTCAAGGGAGGAAAATTTTCTTGAGAAGCTAAAGAAAATCCATCTATAGGTATAGGAGACATTGTAGAAGTCACAAGAAAAATAAAAGGCCATTCATGATCAACACAGAATAGATAAGTCCTTTAAGGTGGGAGACAAAGAGTATGGTTACAGTTGAACAAGGAGAGGTTATAGGGTCCTGGTAATAAAATCAAGGCTCTGCAATATAGTCCCTTTGAGATACTATAATGGGTGGGATATGATGCCTATAAACTTAGACTACCCTCCTACATGTGCATTTAGTCAATGGTGAATGTAGAGAATCAAAAACTATATGAGCCTTCCATGCTAGATCAGGAAGAGGAAAATGACCTGCCTTTTGTAGAGGATTTGGAACTAGATACCTAAACAAAGTTGATAGAGGATAAGTTTTTGCAGAAGATATCCAAAACATAGGGGCAACATCGCCTTTGTAAAATTGGGTTGAAAGGATAACATCCAAGCAAAGCTAAATGGCACACCCAAGAGAAGTTAGAGGAAAATTTTCCCCACCTCATTCACTGGACGCTTTTGGGGACCAAAAGCCTCCAAAAATGGGGAGGTGTGATCTAAATAGGATAATTATATTATTTTTCATCCACATTGATGCTTTCAGAGTGAAAAAAGTGGAGGAATTAGCTCATTAAACCATTTTTATAAGCGAGTTCTAGCTTGCAAATTAGGGTCTCAAACCTTTCAGAAGAAATTTAAGGCATCGGGTAAAAATTTGCTACTTAAGAATCACATCTTTTAAAACTATTCCACATAGATACCTTTCCAACAATGCAAGAATTACCTCAATTGAATTTTATATGCAAAAGTCATGCCACCCAAAAGACGACCTTCTTGTTTTGACCATCATAATTTGAGAGCATGCCATGTGAGCCCCCGTTATTTATGGAAAAGGGGCTAGCGTTGTGATCATAATGAAGAAGTTTCTATAAAAGCCCATAATGTAACTCTATTTACGAGTTGAAAGAGTCAAACTTAACCACTAGTAAGAAATCAATCTATGTTATAATTGAGCCATTGAGACGAAAAGGAGTTCCATTGTATTCGAGTGCATTTTGTTCCATAGATGAGCAGATTTGCCAAGGGTGGATAGTGAGAGAGATAACAAAGAGGATTTGTGCATTGTAGTAGCCATAGGCCACAAGCCTCACTTCTTTGTACTTTCATCCATTTTTAATTCACAGAAAGACGGCATAGCGGCCTCACTTGTAGTCGAGTTCGTGAGTTTTATTCGTTATTCTCTATTTTCTATGTAATTATAATTTGCATGCATACACAATAAAAAGTAATTTATAAATCTAAAAATTTGAGGACAAAAAAACCCTTATAATGTAGATTTCATATTTTAAGCATAATTTTATCATATATGTTGTGACGAACTGTCCACCGGAGTGTCCATGACAGTTTACGAATCACCAATGGTGTTTTGAGAATCGTCTAGTGCCCACTTCCACTATGCAGATCATGGGAGTTGTTTCATATCATAACAATGATGAATTTGTTCTTTGTGCTAGTGAAAACGAACATATAATTTTGTTGAAAATTGCAACAAGAAATGTTAAAACTAGAATCCAAAAATTCCAATTTAATTTGTACTTGAATTAAAATTGTAATTCTTTTCTCATAGCAACTTGTAATAGTTAACTAAGTTAAGTTGACTTAGTTAACTTAGGAATTTCGAGTTGGAAGTCTTTTGGAAGTCATGTATATGTTCTCCCTAAGTTTTAGGGGTCCAGGATGAGTTTAATTATGAGTTGTAATTAGATAACTCAGTTTACTAAGTTATGTTCAATTAAATTAGTTCCAAACTGTTTGTGGAACTAATAGAGAGTTAACAGTCAGTTGGTGCACTAGTGCATCCACAAGTGTCACTCTAGTTAACTGAATATTCCCTCATCAAAAACTCATGCATTTCGATTTTGAGAAATACCTAGTTGAGACTAGAGTGCAGGGACAATGTACTATAAGTTTTATGATTTACTGAGTTGTAAATATCATGCATGCAATCAGGAAGAGGACCTAATGGATTGTGCAATTTTGAGGAAGGAATTCCCACACTAAATATGGGTCAAAAGAACAGTGCAAAGAATCAGGGGCTTGGAGAGCATCAAAAGAGGCTAGAGATTGGCTTGAGCTTGCTTGTGAGCAAGGAGATTGATCATACTGAGTGTTGGGATTTTTCTTGTGAGAACAAGCATTGTATTATCATCTTGGATTTCTCATTTAATAAAATACAGATAGTATGGGGTTTTCAGTTGAACCTTTCCTCGGATACTTATTGTGTTATGTGCCATTGATTTATATTCTTCTTGTTCATATTGTTTTCATCGATCTATTGGCTTCCGCTGGTTGAAAGTAGATGTAGATTCTTGTCTTTTTCTTTAGTACATTACATGAGCTTGTGAATCTACAGGAAATTCTACATGGTATTAGAGCTAGATTTGTAGAAATTTTATACATGTTATCGGAGCTAAGAACAGTATACTAGAGGATATTTCAAAGTTTTGAGTTCAGGGTTATAGGTGAAATTCGAATTTGCATTTCACACTTCAGGATCGGCAGATGGCATTCTATGGTTTGCGGCTCGAGTATGCCTTAGCTGACAGCTCGAATTGTATAGATTGGAAGGATAGGATGGAGGTCATGTTTGAGGATAATGACTTGAAGGAGTTCATTGATCAGGACATTCCTAAGCCACCAGCATCAGATGCTCAGAATCTGGCTGACTAGAAGAAGTGTGTGGCAAGGGCGAGTCGGATAATCCTTGAGGGAGTTTGATACCACGTTGTCTTGAGTCTCCATGGGCAGGAAACTTTGCATGCTATGTGGAAATCATTGAAGGAGATTTTCCAGAATAGCAGTGACCATAAGAAGTTGACACTGAAAGATAAACTTCGAAAAATCAAGATGGAGGCAGGCGACTCAATTCCAAATTACTTGACCAAGTTCACTCATTGTTGGGATGAACTTGGAAGTGTTGGAATCATTGTTGTCAAGGATGATATGGTGAGCCTAGCTCTTCTAGGACTTCCCAAGAGTTGGCATAATTATCAGGACTCTGTCAATGGGAGGGAGAAGCTGCCAGATTGGGAACGACTGTGGTCGGATTTGGTACAAGAGCAGTTTTGACAGAACATCAGAGATGGGAACTCTTCCAAGGAAGTGGAAGAGGATTTTGCCTTAGCAAGTAAGGAAAAGAAGGCCAAGGGAAAGAAGTCCCAAGGCGAGGAGGGTAGAAAGAAGATGGACTTGACGAAAGTCAAGTGTTTTCACTATCATGAGCATGGGCACTATGCCAAGAACTTTCCACAGAAGAAAGCAAGCAAGAAGGACCCGACAATAGTGGCAGCAGGTGAAGCTCTAGCTTCACAATTCAAACTTGATTCCACTCTCATTAACATGCATGGATATCACTGTCATGATATGTGTGTGGTATCTTGACAGCAGTGTTTCATTCCATATGACGAGGAATAAATATCTCTTTAGTGATTTTGAGGAGAAAGACCTCAAGCAGAACATAGAGTTTGGAGATGATGGGAAGTATAGTGCTACTAGATTGGGCATGGTTATGTTTCAGAGGGACTCTATCTCCCCTCTCAGGATCACATATGTGATGTATGTTCTAGGACTAAAGAAGAATCTTGTTTCAGTCACAGTATTGGAAGACCATGGCTATGATGTGATTGTTAGTAAGGGAAAGTTTTTCCTTAGACACATCACCAAAGTACATGTGAAATAGATCGATGCATGGGTCAAGAACATGTATGCTCTTAAAGGTCAAGATGAATTCAAAGCCTTGGGGAGCAAGAAAATTTTAGAGACTTGGTGGTTGAGAGGGAGAGTAAATTGCCTCTCAACATGTAGCCCCAAAAAAAGAAGTCTTAGAAGTAGCTTCAAGAAGTTGTGTAGCAACCACAACTAGAAAAGTTGAGAGGAGATTGAGTGGAAATATCCACTCATGCAGAGACCTCCAGTATGGGTAAATTTCAAGCCAAGTGGACAGAGGAAGTACATGCATCCATACCTCCAAGTGTGAAGTGGAGTGATGTGAAGTGCTAGCCCCAAGAGGGATGAAATTGGGTAGGGTCCATTGAGAGGTTTTATCTCATGGATCGTACCTTTCTACGAGAGCCCAAAGTACATAGTAGCGGGAGGAAATAGTGGGATTAATGCAGTCAAAGATCAGAGTGACAGAGGCTAGAGAAATCAGATCTTGAAGAGTGCAGAGAAGGGTTGAAAACAGTGCAGAAAGGTAGAATTAGCAAAAGCATAGAGTTTTCTGTCGACATACGCAATAATAGTTAGAGAATTTGATGACAGATGCATCATACTGATTCAGGTTGGATGTTTTTTTGTTTCTGGAGTTGTTGTAGCAACAACACTAGAGGGAAGTGTTGCATGCAGAATATTCCAAAGGTTTAGGATAGAGATCGAGTTGAATTCCTTTCTTGTTGAGAGGGAGTGTTGGAAATAGCAGCAAGAAATGTTAAAAATAGAATCCAAAAATTCCAATTTAATTTGTCCTTGAATTAAATTGTGAATTAAAATTGTAATTCTTTTCTCATAGCAACTTGTAATAGTTAACTAAGTTAAGTTGACTTAGTTAACTTAGGAATTTCAAGTTGGAAGTCTTTTGGAAGTCATGTATATGTTCTCCCTAAGTTTTAGGGGTCCAGGATGAGTTTAATTATGAGTTGTAATTAGATAATTGAGTTTAGTTAGTTATGTTCAGTTAAATTAGTTCCAAATTGTTTGTAGAACTAATAAAGAGTTAACAGTCAGTTGGTGCACTAGTGCATCCACAACTGTCACTCTAGTTAACTAAAGTTTCCCTCATTAGAAACTCATGCATGTTGATTATAAGAAAAATCCAGTTGAGACTGGAGTGCAGGGATAGTGTACTATCAATTGTATGATTTACTGAGTTATAAATATCATTCATGTAATGAGGAAGAGGACCTAATGGATTGTGCAATTTTGAGGAAGGATTTCCCACATTAAGTATGGGTTAATTCTCAAACGAACAACGCAAGGAATCAGGGGCTTAGAGAGCAGTAGAAGAGGATAGAGATTGGATTGATCTTTCTTGTGAGTAGGGAGATTTATCATACTAAGTGATGGGATTGTTCTTGTGAGAACAATCATTGTATTATCATCTTTGATTTTTTATTTAATGCAATATAGATAGTAGAGGGTTTTCAGCTGAGGCTTTCCCCGGATACTTATTGTGTTATGTGCCATCGATTTATCTTCTTCTTGTTCATATTTTTTTAATCAATCTATTGGCTTCTGCTAGTTGAAAGTAGAAGTGGATTCTTTTCTTTTACTTTAGTACATCGCATGAGCTTGTGAATATATAGGAAATTTCACATGGTGTCAGAGCTATATTTGTAGAAATTTTATACAAATTTTGATATTCTAAATTAGTATTGACCACCTCCTTATAGTATCTTGATTTCCTTTTATTCCGTAATTCTTTATTACACCACATACTCTCCTTAAATTTAAATGTAATAATAGTTTTAATACTATATGTATTTTGCAAAATGATGTCTCCTTGTATTCCTTAATGATTTAGCTAAGACCTAGCATCTTTGGTCATCCTTCCTTAAGTCATTGGTCATTTTGTCTAGATTTTGAAACAATTATGGGGAGCCTTTGGTTGTCTTTGTTATTTATCTTGTTCTTGTACATTAAGTACCTAATCATGGAGATGTTTTTAATGGGGGAAAATTTCACTTCTATGAGGAGGATATGATAGGTATAGTGTCTTTTATTTTGAGACGATAAGTAATAAAATTAGTGTATTCCCTTTCTGTTATTGTCACTGTAGCCCCATTATTGTTATTGTTGTGCCCTTACATTATTATTGTTATATCAGCTTTGATTATATTGTTACCCCTTAGACTCTTATATATAGAAAGGAGGTTTTTTCATTTGAATCATCCAAGAATTGTTCATTTATGTAATGTAAATTTGGTTTCCCCCTCAAAGAGGATAATTTTTAAGTCATTGATCTATTTATTTGTTAGTTGGTTGCATAACATTTGGTATCAGAGCTTTGGATTCTAGGGTTTTGCTGCTTCAAACAGGTCATCGTGGAATTTTCAATTTAACTTTTTTTTTATGAAGCTTTAGAAGCTGAAATTGAAACCACATGGATTTGAGATCTTGATGAACTTCATGTCTAAATTTCAAGTATTTTCTCATTGTATTTTCGAAGATATGAGCTGAGGAAGTTAGGGTAAAATCGGCATAACTTTCTCTATGAGAATCATATTTGAATTTTGTAAAAAGTGACAGAAAGAAGACGGACTATAGTTTTTTGGGTATCAATTTCAGGGCCGAAGGTTGAAACAATGACATGTGGAAATCTGTACAAGTTAGCCCTATTGAATCAATCTATAAACCAGTCATCGTGGGAGATCAGGCATAACGCTTTCCTGGAGAATCCAATCTTTGTCAAACTTGTGGGGTTGGAAATAAGACTCAAAAGGATATCACAGGACAAAATTTCAGGCCTTGGAGATTTGAAACTACAAAGATACAATAGATACAATATCGGACTCCTACAAAGCGAAAAAGGGGTGTAGTTTTTTGAAATTTTCATAAGTTTTGTTTGAAAAAATAGTTTGAAGTGATTCAAAGGGCATAGCGAAGCATAATTATCATTAGTTTATGCCCCAAAGAAAGAAAATGGAAACACCTAGTAAGCAACCCGAAATCTATACCATGACACATGAAGAAGAGGAAGAAAGGCAACATGGTATATCAAAATTACGAGACCAAGTGCAACAAATTTCGCTCTCACAAAAACTAACAAAAGCTAAGATGGATTGTTAGAAGAATGGAATTGAAGCTAAGATCAATGCTTTCAAGAATGGCATGGAATCTAAGATCGATGGTATAGAAACAAAACTGAAAGGAAACATGGAAGATTTGAAGAAAGACATGGAAGGTTTGAAGGAAGGTTTAACCAAGTTGATACAAGAAAGGCTTCCTAATGTTGAAAAGGTAGTAGAGAAAACTCATGATGAGAACAAAAGAAATGTTAATCATGATTTCACGGACTCTAAATTTGGATTGAAGACCCACCATATTCCAAAGATCGATATGAGGAATTTTGATGGAAAGGATCCTGTAACATGGATACTACAGATGGAGCAATATTTTGATCTCCATAATATGAGAAACACACAAAAGGTATGCATTGCAACTTTATATTTAGAACCAATTCAGTTTTTATGGTATCGATGGCTTTGCACTCATAAAAAAATTACCACTAGGTCAATTTTTATGAAGGAAATGATAGCACATTATGAGGATACAAAGAAAAACACCTTCTTTAGCCAATTGATAAATCTCAAACAAAAGGGTTCAATGGTGGAGCACATTGAGGACTTCCAAAAATTGAATATAAGGGTAAATGATATTCTAGAGGAGCATAGGATTGATGTATTCATAGGGAATTTGAAGGATAACATCCAACATGAGGTTCACCTTTGGGAACCTGATTCAATGGAGAAGGCATTCAAGTTGGTAAGAAAAACTAAAAGAAAAATTATGGCAACAAGGAAGCCTACCACTCACAACTATAAAGATGGAAGTGTTGTTGCTCCTAGCCTTCCACAACCTACAAGGTTGACACCACAACAATTGGAAGAAAAAAGAGAAAAAGGGATTTGTTACAATTGTGATAGCAAATACACTAAAGGTCATAAGTGTGCTAAGAAGAAATTAATTTACATAGATTGTGAAGAGGAGGAAGAAAAGGAACAAGAAACATCAAAAGAAGAGGGCATACACTAGGAACCAACCCCAGAGAAAGAAGAAATTATTCTAACCATATCTTGTAATACTTTGGCAGGAATTACCACTCCTAAAACTCTCAAGATAGAAGGACATATCAAAAAGAAAAATGTAATAATGTTGATTGATTTGGGTAGTACCCATAATTTTATTCATTGTAAGATAGCCAAGGAATTAAATTACTTCCTATATCCAGCACCAAAATGTCAAGTGATGGTTGCAAATGGAGGAACCACAAATTTCTTTGAAAGTGCCATAATATCAAGCTATCCATGGAGTAATATGTATTTAATAGTCCGATGCTTTTATTTCTAATGGGTGGTGTTGGTGTTGTACTAGGAGTTTAATGGTTACAATCTTTAGGTACAATAGCTTTTAATTTTCAAGAACTTTTCTTGAATTTTTTTTTAGAAGGAAAAGAAGTTGAATATAGGGATAACGTGGGGAAACCAGGAAATATAATTAGCTCTAATGGCATGACAAAGCTTCTAAAGAAAGAACAGCGGGACGTAATAGCACTATTATGTTCACTAGAGGTGGAAACATCAAAATCATCTATTTCTCCAAAACTCCAAAAAGTCTTGGAAAATCATTCTAAGGTTCATACAGTGGAAGATCACATCGAGCATCAACAACAAGTTCTCCAACTCTTAAAGGATAACATCACTTTGGTGCAAAATAGAATGAAACAACAAGTAGATCAACATTGCAGGGAAAGAAGTTTTGATGTAGGTGACTGGGTATTTTTACGACTACAACCATACAAACAAAAATCCCTCAAGCAAGCTAAGAAGGATAATAAATTATCACCAAATTATTATGGTCCTTACAAGGTGTTGCAAAAGATTGTTACTATGACACACAAATGGGAGTTTCCTGCATCTTCATGAGTGCATCCATTTTTCCATGTTTCATGCTTAAAGGAGGTTATAAGTGACAAGCTCTCAGTTCAAACAATATTGACATAACTTGATGAGGAAGGAAAAATCATATTGGAACCTAAAGCAGTCACAGAAACAAGAACTCGATAGCTACGAAATCGATCAATTTCAGAGTATCTCATCAAGTGAAAGAACTTACCCGCTAAAGATTCCACATGGGAGGATGAGAATTTTATACGAAAGCATCCAGAACTACTTAAGCATTGAGGAAAATACTTTTTTGAAGGAGAGGGGTATGTTAGGTCCCTATAATACTAGTTTATTCCCTCATTGTTATTGTTAGTGTAGCCCCATTATTGTTATTGTTATGCTCATATAGTCCCCATATTGTTATTATTATGCCCCATAGAAGCCCACTATTGTTATTATTGTGCCCTTACATTATTATTATTATGTCGGCCCTGATTATATTGTGGCCCCTTAGACTCCTATATATAGAAAGGAGGTTTTGTCATTTAAATCATCCAAGCATTGCTCATTTATGTAATGTAAAGGAGGTTCCCCCTCGAAGAGGATAATTTTTAAGTCGTTGATCTATCTATTTGTGGGTTGGTTGCATAACAACCTCCTTCTAGTATCTTAATTTCCTTTTATGCCATATTTTTTATTGCACTGCATATTCTCCTTAAATTTAAATGTAATAACAGTTTTAATACTATATGTATTTTGCAAAATGATATCTCCTTGTATTCCTCAATGATTTATCTAAGACCTAGCATCTTTGGGTCATCTTTGCTTAAGTCATTGGTGGTTTTATCTAGAGTTTGAAACAATTTTGGGGAGCATCATGTTGTCCTTATTATTTATCTTGTTCTTGTACATTAAGTACCTCATCATGGTCATGTTTTTAATGGAGGAAAGGTTCACTTCTATGAGGAAGATATGATAGGTATATTGTCTTTGCAATTGAGATAATAAGTAATAAAAAAATTAGATTCGCTCCATCTTTCTCTAAAATTCTCTAAAAATACTACATATTTGAAAAGAAAATTAAAAATTAGTTTTTTCTTATCAAATAGCAAAAAAATCCACTAACTTATACTTATTCAAAGCCACACACACACACACACTATATATATATATATATATATATATATATATATATATATATAAACAAAGCTTATAACTTTTTTTATTTTGGGTAAAAAATTCAAATGTGATTTAGAGTAATATTTGATTTCATGTATCTGTTAACAATAATTATCTATCGGGTTAACTATTACAAGTTGTACAATTTAGGTTTGTTTGAATGAGCGGAAAATAGACTACTGCAATCTAACTCCACAAGGAGCAGGAAACGATGGCGGGTATTAGGGTTCGTCTATGCCGAGAGCTGCCTGCGGCCGCAACCAGTCAGAAGGCGATTGCAGGGGTCGATTCTGGGCACGGAGCTACGGTGAGAGCCGCCCCACACGATGCTGAGAAGTTCTTACCTGTGAAATGGCGCAGTCAAACACCCCAATACCTTCCGGATCTCCGCGGCAACGGATCGACGGGGTCTTTTTTCTCAAGAGATCATGCGTTCTGTCATCATGATTTACAGCACTCAGAGGCCAGGGCGCGCCAGTCACAGATCGCACGGAGCAATGGCTGGGGAGATTTGCATGTTGCAGATCTGTGGCCTCAATCCATACACTGGCCCAAATTTGGCAGATCTGGTCTAGATCTACTTGATCCAGTCAACCTCAGAGACCCCAGGCAGCAGATCTGCGGCCCCAAGCATAGATCGATCGGTGGTTTCGCAGATCCAGTCACGCACAAAGAGAGGCGACTCATATCGAGGTCGAATTTGAAAGATTGCTCGCAGTCAGAGCAGGTAAGAACAAATCTGTTTCAGATTTTCATTAAATTACCTGAAGGGAAAACCCGATTAGTGTGGGTTCATGCAGGAGGCACCATCTTGCAGCTGAAACAGCAGATTTGGACAGAGCTGGGTTACCCAGTTCAGTTCCAACATTTGGTCAGCGGTAGATGGTCCCTTCAGGACTCTAGAACGTTGGGAAGCTATGAGATTAGCCCAGGGACACACATTGTTTTAAATCTGAGGCTGAGAGGAGGGGCTCAGCCACAGGGACAGCCAAGCTCCTCAGGGGGAGACAAGGGGAAAGGAACAGCACCCCAACATCAATCTAAGGGAGGCACATCCTACAAAAACATACTACAAGGCAACAGAAAATCAGAGCCCTCTCCAGATCACGGGGGATTCAAACCCAGGCCATACATAGTAGATCAACTGGGGCATTCTCCAGCCCTGAACCTTGACGCCACAGGACTTGATGACTTCGTTAAATCCTATGAAACGCAGGCCCTTATATGCCGTTTTAACAGCTTTTGGCCTAAGCCAATGGATCTATTCCATTGGATCTTTACCAACTGGACCATGGAATGTGATATACATCTATGCTCCAAGGGGTTTTTTATAGTCAGATTTACCTCCAAGGAAGTTAGAGACTCAATCATCAGCGCTGGGCCTTGGTTTTGGGGAACAGCGGGGCTGTTTATGACCCCATGGTTTTCAGATTTTGATCCAAACAAAATGAATGTATCCACAGTGCCGGTGTGGGTTCGTCTTTACAACCTTCCTCTACATTTTTGGAGTGAAAAAGTACTGGAAGGGATTGGGAACAATATAGGGAAATACATAAAAACAGATCTGGAAAGGACTGACGAAAGGATCTACACTTTCGCATGCATATGTGTGGAAGTAGATCTAAGCAAAGGGCTGTCGGATAATATCAGGCTGATCTACAAACAACAAAACTGGATGCAAGCACTGGACTATGAAAACACTGCTTTCAGATGCAGGATCTGTAGGCAGACAGGGCACCTGCAAGGCACATGCCCAGAAGCCAAGAAAACAAACAGTAAGAAGAAGCAGAAAGGGAAGCAGAGGAAAGGATGGCAATTCCCCACCCCAGACTCAGAGGACGAAGAATCAGAAGCAGAGGAGGAAGAGCCTCCTGCAGAGAAAGCAGAGCTTTCTCAAGAAAAAGAAACTCAGAAGGGAACCACACCAGTCACAAAGGACTCACAGCAACACTCAAGACAGGCAGAGAAGAATCAGGCAGAGATGATGAGAGTGGATCAAAGTATGGGAGGCATCAAGAGGCATCACCTCTCAGATACTTCAGATTCAGACAAAGAAACAGGACTACAGAATGCAGAAACACAGATAGTCATTGCTTCGATCGAGCCCCCTCAAGGAGTGTGGCGCAAGGTCGAAAAGAAAAAGGGAAGAAAAACGTGAGAAATCAGTTTTCTCTCCCTTCTCCTTCTCTCTCCTCTCTTTCTCTTTTCTTATTCTTTGTGCACGTTAGTCTTCTAACGTTGCGTGGGGTGCGAAAGCACTCGTGCCCATGTGGCAGTTTATGGAATGCTTCAATGCATCTGCTAGTGTAACTTTTCATTAATTTTTAATAAAAAGTTACCGTTTTTTTCCTTGGAAAAACAATAATTATCTATCTTGTTTATAATAATTATAATATCTATAAGGTTAGATCTCAATTATATTAAAATTTAGCTCCACTCGATAAGCAATATAGCTACCGTTCCCACGTAGTTTAATAAAATATTTTAATGTTATGATGTGTTGTATGTACTCCAAACAATAATAAAATTGTAAAATATTAAATTTTTATAATATAATTAAACATTTTTTTGGTAGATAAATGTCAATTATATATATATTAAATGTCAATTATATATATATATATATATATATATATATATATATATATATATATAATTGACATTGAAGAGAATGATAACAAGTTAATAATTATTTATTTAATATTGAATGATGGCAATTTTTTTATATAATGCTCATATTATAAGGTCAAAGTTATTATCATTGAACTTATGTTGAGAGTGATACTTGTGGGATATTGACCTCGTAGGTATAATGTGGCATTTTGCTTGACTAGAATTAAGTGGCATCTCCATTAACTATGGTTAAGACACAAAGATTTTGTCTTTATTTGTAAGTTCTAAATGGCAGTATTATACGGGCTAATGGTTGCAATGTCAGACTCTTGTTGTCAAACAATTTACTAATATTTGTTGATCCTTCCTGATAAAATCTAATGAAATCTACCTATGTTCAGAACCTTTGATATGAATTGATTTAACATTTGTTATGTTACTTTGAATTCATTGATGGTCAGTCTAGATTTGATTTGATTTGATGGTACATTACAGTACTCACTTGAAATCATTGCAAAATAAGATTTCAACCAATGAAATATAAAATAAATAAATATTTTTTATTAAAAAATAATAAATTTTAATATGCAAGGTTAAACTATAGAAAATCTGCAAATATTTTTGGTCAAACCCAAACTAATATGGGTTTGACCAAAATATCCAATGTGTTATCTACCTGTCCATGGCATGGATAATAATAGGCAAAATTGAACTTTCCATATGATTGCTTTAACATATTATATTGTGTTCTCATAAAAGGAGGTCAAACTTGTCATATGATTTTTCAATCATGCAGAGTTTTATATTTACTATCTTATATATATGATAGATTTATCATGGTATACATGAAGTGTAAATCAATCCATTTGTGCGAGGTTTAGGCCCACCCTTAAAAAAAAAATAAAAAAAATATCATGGTAAAATTGTAAAAATGTATAAATGGTTCATTTATTAGATAAAAAATAAAAAATGTAAAAATTGAAAAATGAATATGTAAAATTTTTTTTATATGAATTTTAATTTTCCAATATTTTAATTTTTTAAATTTGATTATAAAATTTAGTGTATTTTAAATATTTATGTTTTGTTTTTAAAATATATTTCATAATGAAGCAAGCATACTAGACTAGATATATCTATCTTAGCCAATAAAATCAGTAATGGTTAATTACGACCAGATAATGGTATAATAAATTTTGATGATCAACCTTATAAGCAATATGCTCACTATTGAATCAACCAGAGTTTGATGTAGAAATAGCCTCTGGGTTTTAGAAATCATATCGACCAAAAATAATATATGATGTAGTTTGTTGTTGAGTGTTTATTTGTTGTGTTTTTTAGTCAACCCCATCTCAAGGAGAGCCTTGGTGTGCATCACTTATCAATTTAGAGAATTGAGGAAATATAGAAAGATTATAGGCAATATGGTATATTTAGAAAGTCAAATTAAATTTATTTTTAAATTGAAATAAACATTGTGTCTCAACATTTTTTTAATATTTCTAAATAACTCTTACCTTTAACAAAAGATGTCATTTTTATTACCAAAGTTGTGAAGTTTCTAAATTGAAAAATACTTTTATATAATTATTTATTTATAACTATAATAAACATTGATATCAAAATTATGTTAAAATAATAAATGTTTTAAAAAAATTATACTAGACTTACTTTGTTTAAGATAAACTATAAGCATTTATAAAAATATAAATCCATCTCTAATTCACATACAAAAATGTATATATTAAAACTATAAGCAAATATAAAAATATAAATCCATCCTTAATTCAAATATAAAATTGTATATTTCTATCCATTGTATATTTCTATTATTATTTAACTTATACTTATCATTAAAATCAAATTTATTTTATATGGAATTGCATTATTTATGTTTGTATTACTAAATTATCAATATTCATTTACGTAGTATCACGTACATCAAAAAATTAACTTGAAGAGATTATGAAAAATTTAAGACACTACTAAAAATTGGTTATATTAAATTGACCAGCAACATGTACACCAAAGAAATTAACTTGAAGAAATTATGAAAATTTAAAACATTATTAGAAATTAGTTATATTAGATTAACAATTTTTTTATGTAAAAATAATGAAAATATGATATCAAGTAAAAGATAAAAAATTATGTCCTAGTGTTTTGTTCTTACTAAAAACAATTCAAAAACAAATCTACCAAGATTCGCTTTCCTTTTTGGAATAAGGACAACCCATGTATATATATACATCTGTGCATTATTTTTATTTAATTTTAAAATTTTATTAAAAAAATCTATCCAAGTTTTTTTAACAACTATTAATAATATTAAGTAATACAATTGTGTTTACTTATGGTTTCTGTTCATACTAGTCGTGTGTGAATTGATTGAGGGTATTTACGATAGGCCTTGCAAATCTACGCAGGGGTCTTATCAAATATTTTATTTTTTATTAATATTAAAATAAAATAATACTAAAATAATATTAAATAAAAAACAAAAATATAAATAAAAATAGTTTTTAAATAATGGAGTTACATTATAATAATTATAGTACACATGTCATGGTATTAGAAGATAGGTTGATATGATGAGAGTTGTACAAATTGTACACATGTTATTTTTACATATTTTTTTCAAATTTATATTTTTTAAATTATGTTTTTTAAATTAAAAAATAAAACCCATAAAAATTGTCTATTCAATACTTTATAACCATAAGAAAATGGAATTTTTGAATTTAATTACAAACCATTTGTGTTTATGGTACATAGTAATTAATATATAATATTATTTTTTAAATTATTTATATTTATTGTACATGGTAATTAGTGATATAGTACATAGTAATTAATGATAGAGTACACAAAAGTCAATTCTTGTATCATTACACAATAAGAGAGGAGACATTTCAACCAATCGTATTTGAGATAAATAGAAATAAACTTTATTTAAAAATAATAAATTTAATTTCATAATGTTAAACTTTAGATAGATTTTAATTTTTTTTAATAAAAAAATTAATAGTGAATCAATTAAAAAAAATAATAAAAAATTAATAGTAAATCAATAAAAAAACCTAAATACGTTACCAACCTACTAATATAATAAAGCAAGCTATCATGTAATCACAAACTGGATTCGAATACACTTATTGTAGCTGATATTCTAGTATTTAGAATTTACACTGTTAGTTGTCACTGAATGGTAGTTGATATTCTAGTATTTATAATTTAGACTGTTAGTTGTTAGTCAATAGGGTTGCAAGGTATAGTTTAAACCATGGGAATTCTTTAATGCCAAGCCACTTGGACATCGAGCGGACATCGAGCAGATTGTGCGGGAAGTAGCTCAATCGTGTAGTTTTAATTTGCGAAAGAATTTTTTATTCAAATGTAAGAATAAATGTAAGAATTTAGTGTAGAATTTAGTGTAGATTATTTCTATTTAGTGTAGTTTTTAAAATATATTTCATAATGAATTTTAATTAAAATTTGTTAAAATTTTTAGGAACCTAAATTTGAATTGTTGAATTTATATAATTTAATTATTAAATGGAGCAAGCATACTAGATTAGATATATCTATTTTAGTCAATAAAATCAGTAATGGTTAATTACGACCAGATAATGGTATAATAAATTTTGATGATCAACTTTATAAGTAATATGCTCACTATTGAATCAACCAGAGTTTGATGTAGAAATAGCCTCTGGGTTTTAGAAATCATATCGACCAGAAATAATATATGATGTAGTTTGTTGTCCAGTGTCTATTTGTTGTGTTTTTTAGTCAACCCCATCTCAAGGAGAGCCTTGGTATGCATCACTTATCAATTTAGAGAATTGAGGAAATATAGAAAGATTATAGGCAATATGGTATATTTAGAAAGTCAAATTAAATTTATTTTTAAATTGAAATAAACATTGTGTCTCAACATTTTTTTAATATTTCTAGATAACCCTTACCTTTAACAAAAGATGTCATTTTTATTACCAAATTTATGAAGTTTCTAAATTGAAAAATACTTTTATATAATTATTTATTTATAACTATAATAAACATTGATATCAAAATTATGTTAAAATAATAAATGTTTAAAAAAAATTATACTAGGCTTACTTTGTTTAAGATAAACTATAAGCATTTATAAAAATATAAATCCATCTCTAATTCACATATAGAAATGTATATATCAAAACTATAAGCAGATATAAAAATATAAATCCATCCTTAATTCAAATATAAAATTGTATATTTCTATCCATTGTATATTTCTATTATTATTTAACTTATACTTATTATTAGAAGTAGCTCAATCGTGTAGTTTTAATTTGCGAAAAGAATTTTTTATTTAAATGTAAGAATTTAGTGTAGTTTATTTTTTTTTATGTTTTAATTATTTTAATTAAAATTTAATAATAGAAATAAAAAGTATATTTTAATATTTTAAATTCTGAATAATTTAGTTGTCAAATTAATAGTGGGGATAATTATTATTGGTCGCTATTTTTGAATGCATATTTATTTATTTTTAAAAAGAAAATCATATCATTCAAAATTACTTATTGGTGATTTGTAAAGAAGCATTTTTACTCTTATCAAATGATTATGAGTTACTCTTACCAAAAGACTATGGATTTTAGACTATTAACTTGTTTCATTACATCCAAAAAAAAATTAAACTCTTAACAAAATAAAAATTATTTTAAAACATATTCCAAACCTAAAAATATATTTTTAAAATATATATATATATATATATATAAATTTAATATTCTCAGTAATATTTAAATTTTACATAAATCATATAAAATTCGTAATTTAATTTATAAAACGTTATTAAATTTCATACAAAGGAAAAAAAAATCACAAAACCCATCAGATTTAGGAATTTGCGGATCGTACTGAATAAGAGTCGTTATTCACCGTGACTTTTTAAAACCAGCTTTGCAGCACGCCATTTTAAAAACGGTCAGAATGATATTGCGACAATTTTTATTATTTTAATCAACAATATTTGTGCCGGATATTTATGACAAAATTCGTAACAAATCTTTTCAAAAGTATTTTGATGGGGAGAAATTAAATCGCAAGATACAAAATTGATAATTATAACGATAAAGTGATGATTAAATATATGTCGTTCTCGTACAACACCATATATATATATATAAGTATTTTGATGGTGACAGATTAAATCGCAAGATACAAAATTGATAATTATAACGATAACGTGATGATTAAATATATGCCATTCTCGTACAAATATATATATATATAAAATGTAGGTTAATTGCTTTTTTTCCAATGAATTTTGTCAAAAACTTTATCGGAATTTATATAAAATGTAGGTTAATTGCTTTTTTTCCAATGAATTTTGTCAAAAACTTTATCGGAATTTGTTAAAATTGTAAGTTTTAAAAGGGTAATTTGTACATATATCAGGTTTAAGGGAAGGGACACATGGTAGGGCATGGCCCGTTTCACCAGGGATAAACATTGGGATGTGGCCAAACTTTTTCGAGGTTTTTAACGTAAGTACACATGTTGAAGGTAGTGGAAAATGTTAATGGTGTGTCATTAAACATTAAATTTATAAATGATGGTATTCATGTTGATGTGTGTTGAAAATGGCTGTTATTAATATTAAAGTAAATGAAAGAGAAAGTTATATAGTCAAATAGTGTATTTCAAGACGTTTCCAATGGTATATGGCACTCTCTAATTCCATAGGAATGAGGAGATATGAAATATTTTGTCCAGATGGCCCAACCAAAGTTCAAGCATGCCCCATTTGGGTAGTATATCTTCGAAGGAATTTTACTCCAATTACCTAGCTCAAATGGTAGCATAGGATATATAGTCTGAAAGCTTATTTCGAGACCTTTTCCAACAATATATGTCACACCTTTTAACTCCTCATATTTGAGGAGAAAGTTCAAGCATGCCCCATTTGGGTAGTATATCTTTGAAGGAATTTTACTCCAATTACCTAGTTCAAATGGTAGCATAGGATATATAGTCTGAAAGCTTATTTCGAGACCCTTTCCAACAATATATGTCACACCTTTTAACTCCTCATATTTGAGGAGAAATGAATTTTTGAATATTCATTATAACTTCAGCCAGTCGACCTAGCCAATGGGCAAGTCAGCCCTAACCCAACGTCCAAGTGCACTATGAATATGCATGAAAAGGAGCATTTCTAGCCACTCAACTCAAGCATTCAATTTTGTGTTTAGGAGAACGAACGAGCATGGCCAAAGTTCATACCTCATGAACCAAGAAGAAGTGAAGTGAAGCCGAGTTGAAGTAGCTTTTTGTGGAAGGGTTTTGGCACATCTTTTGAAGGGTTTTTGGCATTGTTCTTGGGAAGGGTTTTTGGTTTGTTTGAGGTATGTTTTTGAGGGTTGAGTATAGGAGTCTTTGGAGGCTGAGTAGGCTAAATTTTTGTGAGGAGAAGGTCGAGCTTCAGGCCTGTCTTGAGGGGTTAATTTTGTCCCTATAGAGGTCAAGTTTCATGCATGTCTTAAGGCCAAGTTGCAGTTTTGATTCGAGGGCCAAGTTATGTCCTTATAAAGGCCAAGTTTCAGAGTTGAGTACTATTTTTTGAAGGTTGAATTTCACAAGACAAGTTTTGATGTTTTAAGGTCGAGTTCCAGGGCTATTTTTTGCTATTTTAAGATGTAGTTCAGGCTTGGTTTGAAGGCCAAGTCCTGGTGTCCTAAAGGCCAAGTTTAGGCCTGATTTGAAGTCCAAGTTCCAACATATTCAAGGCTAAGTTCAGGTTGAGCCTACAGTTATTGTAAGTTGGTGTTTACTGAGGGTTGATGTCCTCATGATAAGTTGGAGCCTACAACTTTTGTAAGTTGTTTCTACAAAGGATTGGTGTCCTCACAGGAAATTGTAATAAATTAAAGATTCTTTTCAAGTATTTCTTCTGAAAATTTTGATTTGCACTTTAATCTTTGTGTTCATACATTGTGGATGATTGATTATGTGATGAAAATTAAGTTTCAACATTAACAAAGTGAAAATTTGTCAAAAGTAATGAAATATTGATTCACTCCCCTTTGAGTATTTTCAACAATTGGTATCAGGGAAAGCTTCTTCGAGAACAATCTAACAGCTAGAAGAAGATCTTACATAGGGCCATGGCTAGTTGAGAAGCATCAATCAAAATTCCTTTATTTAATAGAACATTTTTGTTTTTGTTTTTGGAAGATAAGAATGATAACACACTTGATGTCTCTTGGTGTTCAAGTTTGGTAGTCTATTATAGATGGATATAAGGTCCCATCCTCTCCTCCAATTGATCAAGATGGAAGAAAGGCTTATGTCTCTAATGCAAAAGCTATGACCTCCATTTTAATTTTCAGAATTTGTTAAATTTATGTAGTGTGAATCAGTTAAAGAGATGTGGAACGAGCTTGTAAGAAACTATGGAGGAGACGACAAAAGTAGAAGGCAAAGCTTCATATTTTATAAAGACAAATTGAAGGACTAAAAATGAATTATGAAGAATATTTTGATGATTGTTTTCTTCTAGTAGATGAAGTGGTTAATTCTCTCAAATGATTTAGAGAAGTTAAAGAAATAACAATCGTTCAAAAATAAATAAGGTCTCTTCCTTTGTGTTTTGATGCCAAGGTCTCTATCAGAAGAATTAGGAGATTTGGAGAATATTAAAATGGACGAGCTTCACAGAATTCTCACTACATATGAAATGAGGACAGTAAAACTCATCACATAAGGAAGCAACATTTAAAGCATCTAAGAAGTCAAGAAAATGCAAGTCTGGTGATTGTTCTAGTGATGAATTTGATACAGAAATGGCTTAGCTAGTTAGGAAACTAAAAAGATAATCTAAATTCAAAGGTAAGTTACCTCTCATATGTTTTAACTGTGGTAAGATAGGACATTTTGCTACTAAGTTTCCTTAAAGGGAAGATAGTGGTGATGAAGAAGAACCCAAAAAAAAGGATCTTCAAAGGAAAATATTCAAAAATGAAAAATCGTTATTCCAAAGAGGATAATATTTTTTCTAAAAGAGAGTAATATGATTCCAATGATGATAGAAGAGAGATCCTATTTTTAGCCACAAATGAGGAATCCAACATAGACAAATCAGAGGAGAAAAAATAAAAAATAAGAAGGAGAAAGTGTTGAAGGCATAGTGGATCTTGAAGTAGAACTTATCAGTGCATTAGAAGAAAATGATAACCTCAGGAACAAGAACAAGAGAGTATCAAGGAAATCATCTTCGTCAAGATTGGAGGAGAGGAAGAAAAAAGAGCGGAAGAAGTGTTTAATAGTCAGCTAGTTGAAAAGGAAGAAAACTATGAAAAGCTTGAAGAAGAAATTGTCTCACTAAGGAAAGAGCTAGATAAGCTCAACAAAAACACGAAAATCTCTCAAACCTTGAATGTTATTATCACCATTCAAATACCACCATATGACAAGACCCATCTTGTTTATATGGGTGAGAATTCATACAAAGAAGATGTAAAAACCAAGTCAATAGGTAAGGAAGTTGAAGAAAAAATTGAAAGTTCCAATCTTAGTAAGAGAAATGACATGAGACAGGAGGAGTCTGGAAACAATGCTACACCAAAAAGTTATGCTAATGCTCTCAATGGGTCCATTCACAATGTAGGAAGAAATATGATAAGGGAAAAGGACCAACAAATATTTGGATCGTCTCCAAAGTAGATCACTTTAGAAGAAATATTTCCTCAAGGCAACCATACTTAGCTAGGTATCAAACTATTTTTTTGGGTCACTATTTTTCATGAAAAAATGTTAGTAATCAAGCAAGAGGTTCCATAGCTTATGTGAAAAATGATTATGAAAGAGGTTCTCATCAAACCTCTAAAAGTAAGCTCATAGACATCAAAATCAAAGATAGTAATGATAGCAAAAATCATAATAATTTTGCACCATTATCCAAGTATAGTATAGAGTGCTATAAATGTGACAATTTTGAACATGTGGCATGAGACTATCCTATAAGATCAAGATAAGGGTTTTGGAAGAGAAAATAGAAAAACCACCAACAGAAAAATTTGGACTAGTTATGTATGCTTGAAACAATCAAATTCATTGGTTCGTTGATAGCAAGTGCTTTAGACACATGACCAGAGATCAAAAGAAATGTAGCAATCTAAAAGAAGAAAAAGGAGGATATGTGTCTTTTGGAGACAATGGATCTGCAAGAATTGTTAGAAGAGGTACTATGAGCCTTGATAATAGTAGGATTGAAGCACAAAATGTTTTGTACGTTGAAGAACTCAAACATAATCTTTTAAGTGTCAGCTAGATGTGTGATCAAGGTTATGATCTCACTTTTTATGTTAAAGATTGTGAAATAAGGAAGAATAATTAGGGAAGATTAGTGGGAAGAGCGATAAGTACTCTAGGAAATTTATATATTCTTGATGAAATTCAAGGATAAAAATGCTACATTGGACAAATCTATGAGGGTTGTTTAAGACATGAAAGGCTAGGGCACTTGATCTTTTACAGTTTGGTAAAAATCAATAGAACACAAATAGTGAGAGATATGCCCAAAATCTCGAAACCAACAAGTTGCATATGTGAATCTTGCCTTCATGGCAACAAACAAGAGTGGGCTTCAATTCAAAGGAGTACTCGACATCAAGGCCACTAGAGCTTGTTCACATGGATATATGCAGACCAACATGAAAACCAACCCTGCAAGCTGAAAGGTACTTTATGTTGTTTATTGTTGATTATACTATAATGGTTTGGGTTTTATTTCTTAAAGAACAACCAAAAGCACTAAATACTTTCAAATCATTAAATGTCTTAGTTGAAAATGAAAGTGATCTAAGAATCAAATGCCTAAGATCATAAAGAGGATGTGAATTTACTTCAAGTGATTTGAATGAATTTAATGTGAAGTATGGAATCAAGAGACAACTTTTAGTTGCAAGAACTCTAGAATAGAATGGAGATAGAAAGAAAGAACAAATAAATATAAGAAATAGTGAGAACAATGTTGTTAAAAGCCAAATTACCATATAAGTTTTGGAAAAGGAAAGTGTTGCAACAGTTTACATCATTAGCATAGCACAACTCCAAGTTAATAGTGACAAGACACCAAATGATCTATGGAAAGGCTAACCAAATTAAGTTAAGTATTTTAGAATTTTTGGAAGGAAATATTACATGAAGATAAATGATGATAAATTGGAAAGTTTGATTCTAGAATAGAAGTGGGAATCTTCCTTGGATACTCAACAAGAAGAAAAGCTTACAAATGCTACAATAAAATACTCACAAAGTTGTGGAATTATAGTTGTAAGAATAAACAAAACTAGGCTAGAGAAAGAAGAAAAACAAACAAATGAGAATTTAGAAGATACCATCTACATGGACAAGAAGAGATTACTACAAAGGAAGAACAAGAAAAGGAAGAATAGCCTTTATGAAAGACAACTTTTAAATTTGTGCAAAAACATCACCTAGAGAACCAAATTATTGAATATGTTGATGTTGAAATACAAATCCGGAGAATAATTACCAATTCACTAGCGAAGGACTGGAGAGGAGAGGAGTTTGGAAACACTACTACACCAAAAAGATATTGATGATAGCATAAATCATAATTCATTTGCACCATTATCCAAGTGTATTATATAGTGGTATAGATGCAACAATTTTGGAGATGTGGCTCGAGATTGTCCTACAAGATCAATACAAGGGTTTTGGAAATGAAAACAAAAAGAACCACCAACATAAAAATCCAGACTAGTTATGTATGCCTGAAATAGTCAAAGCTAGTTGTTTGTTGATAGTAGGTGCTTTAGACACATGACTGGACACAAAAAAAACTATCTCTAAAAGAATAAAAAGGAGGATATGTATCTTTTGGAGATAATGTATCTATAAGAATCGTTGGAAGAGGTATCATAGGCCTTGACAATGGTAGGACAAAAGAACACAATGTTTTGTGTGTTGAATGTTATGAAACCAACTCAAAAAAAGATAGAAAAGAGAGATCAATGCCTTAGAATTCAGCCTCTTCGAGGGGGCAACCTCCTTTACATTACACAAATGAACAATTCTTAGATGATTCAAATGAAAAAACCTCCTTTCTATACATAGGAGTCTAAGGAGTCACAATATAACCAAGCCAACCTAACAATAATAATATAAAGCCACAAAAATAACAATAGAGGGATTCTATGGGGCACAGTAATAAAAATATGGGGACAATAGGGGCACAACAATATTAATAAGGGATATAACTACAATAGTAATGGGGTAATCACTAGTATTATAGGGACCTAACATGCCCCTCTCCTTCAAAAAAAGTGTTTTCCTCAACGCTTGAGCAGTTCTGGATGCTTCTGTATAAAATTCTCATCCTCCCATGTGGAATCTTCAGCGGATAAGTTCTTCCACTTCATGAGATACTCCGAAATTGATTGATTTCATAGCTGTCGAGTTCTCATTTCTGTGACTGCTTCCGATTCCAATATAATTTTTCCTTCCTCATCAAGTTCTGGAAATATTGTTTGAACTAGGAGCTTGTCGCCTATAACCTTCTTTAAACATGAAACATGGAAAACTGGGTGCACTCAAGACGCTGCAGGGAGCTCCAATTTGTATGCCATAGTACCAATCTTTTGCAACACCTTATACATACCATAATACTTTGGTGATACTTTATTATCCTTCTTAGCTTGCTTGAGGGACATTTTTTATATGGTTGTAGCCGTAGGAATACCCAATCACCTACATCAAAACTTCTTTCGCTGCGATGTTGATCTTCCTGTTGTTTCATTCTATTTTGTGCCAACACGAGGTTATCCTTTAAGAGTTGGAGGACTTGTTGTTGATGTTCGATGTGATGTTCCACTACTTGAACCTTAGAATTTTCTCTTAAATATGATGTGATGGATGGTGGATGATATCCATAAAGTTCCATAAATGGGGTCATTTTTGTTGCTGTATGGAAGGAAGTGTTATACCACCATTCAGCCAGAGGCAACCATTTGACCCATTGTGTCTGTTTATCAGATACAAAGCAACGAAGATATCCTTCCAAACATTTGTTTACTATCTCATTTTTCCCATCAGATTGAGGATGATAAGATGAGCTATGAGCTAACTGAGTACCAAGACAAGAAAATAATTCTATCCAAAAATTTCCAATGAAAATGGGATCTCTGTCACTTACAATAATGTTTGGATTTCCATGTAGCTTTTGAATTGTTTCCATAAATGTAGTAGAAATTGTACTGGCTTTAAATGGATGTGATAATGCAAAAAAGTGTGCATACTTGGTAAGTCTGTCAACTACCACCATGATGACACTCTTTCCCTCAGACTTGGGTAAACCTGTGATAAAATCCATTGAAACCTCCTCCCAACGTTCGCTTGGAATGGATAAAGGTTGTAATAAACCCAGGGTCTTAATTGTTTCAACTTTATTTTGTTGGCAAACCAAACATTCCGCCACAAACTTTTGAATATCCGATTTAAGGCCATCCCAAAAAAATTCCTTCTTAACCCTATGGTAAGTTTTTAGAAATCCTGACTGCCCTCCTAAGGGAGAAGTATGCAATTCCATAAGAATCTTTTGTTTGAGTTACAAATTCTTACAGAGGTATAAGTGATCTTTGTACCATAACGAATCATTTTTCCAGATAAATGTATCAGATGTATTGGAATCTTGTTGTAACTTTCGAATAAGTGCCCACACTCTTCATCATTCTTCGATTCCTCCCTTGCTTCGTTTATCCAATCTGGTTGGATAATAGAAATGGCACACAGAAATGCTTCCACATCCTCATCCTTTCTTGAGCGTGCATCTGCCACCACATTTTGCTTCCCTTTTTTGTAGATGATTTCAAAGTCATAACCCAACATCTTTGTGACCCACTTTTGTTGCTCTTCAGAGGAAAATCTTTGTTCTAAAAAGTATTTAAGGCTATCATGATCCGTTTTTACCTTGAAGTGTCTTCCCATTAGGTAAGGTCACCATTTCTTAAGTGCATGTATTATTGCCAACATTTCCTTCTCATAAATAGCTTTGTGTAAAAACTTTCCCTTGATTGGACGATTTTCAAAAGCAATGGGTCTTTCATCTTGCATTAAAACAACACCAATTCCATTTCCTGAAGCATCACATTCCACAATAAAGGTTTTTGTGAAGTCTGGTGTAGCTAAGACTGGTGCTTGGCACAATGCCTCTTTAAGATGTTCGAAGGCTTTTGTTGCTTCTGGAGTCCATGAAAATGCATCTTTCTTCAATAATGTTGTTAGAGGTGCTGCTATTCTCCCATAATCCTTAACAAACTTGCGATAATACCCTGTCAACCCGAGAAATCCTCGGAGATGCTTTATGGGTGTGGGGATTTTCCATTCCTTAATGGCTTTAATTTTGCTAGGGTCTACCTTAACTCCTTCATGAGATACAATATGACCCAGATATTCCACCTCTTGTACTCCAAAAAAACATTTGGATCTTTTTTCATATAATTGTTTCTCCTCCAATAGTTGTAGCACCCCATCAACATGTTCAACATGATCCTTCCAAGACTTGTTGTAGATTAGTATATCATCAAAAAATACTAACACAAATTTTCTAAGGAAGGGTTTGAAAATGGAATTCATCAAACCTTGAAATGTAGAAGGTGCATTGATAAGACCAAAAGGCATGACCAAAAATTCATAATGAACCTCATGAGTTCTAAATGCTGTTTTCGGAATGTCTTCAGTCTTCATTCTGATTTGATGATATCTTGAATGAAGATCCAACTTGGTGAAGTAAATTGATCCATTCAATTCATCCAGTAATTCATCAATGACAGGAATGGGAAACTTATCTTTAATAGTGAGCTTGTTGAGCTCCCTATAATCCGGACACATGCACCATGATCCATCCTTATTGTGCACCAATACTACTGGAGTAGAGAAAGAACTTTGACTAGGTTGAATTATACCAGCCTCTAGCATTTCTGCAACCATACGTTCAATTTCACTCTTTTGGGCATAGGGATATTTGTACGGCCTGATGTTTGGAGGAACACTTCCTGGAATCAGATGAATAGCATGATCATTGTTGGCTAGTTGAATTGTTTATGAATTAAACATTTAGGTACCACATTAATTGTCAACCAGGGAAAGTCTTTTTATTCCAAAGGCGACTGCGTACTATATGTACTTAAATTCTAAAAGCATTGAAAAGATGTAGTATACGTAATTCTTACGCTATGTCATGACAGTACTTGTTAAAATAAAAGCAATTAATTAAAACTACAAATCTGGAAAGCGAAATGATGGATGCTCTGTTGGCAGAGGATCAGGACCCTATCCTCCAGGTGGGGATGTTCAGCACCTGCCCCTGTAATCAGATTACTAATGCACACTGCACTCTCATTCACCGGTGAGAAACAAACTCAAGTGATTAATGAAACAGAGTACTAGCAAAACAGAAAATACCAGAGGTAATGCTATAGAATCCAAACAGAGTACCAGAAAGAAACTATTGCACACTTACACACTTGACAAGAAAGTAAATGGGTGAATCTTGTGAGGAAGGTGGGCCCAGTCCCTCTCACAAGATTTCCCAGGAACACGAAGACTGGATTAAGTGCTCAAAACAATTTTATATTCATCTGCCAAAAAGATTGAATACAATAAAGTTCAGACTTGCTGATGTTCTCAAAATCTCCCCTTACAGACTGACTATAGACACTGACTAATCCCCTTTCTCATGTAGATGTCTCCTCTTTACAGAGGAGACATCTATTACAATAGAATATTACAGCCCATTCAGTTAACCCATTCTATCAAAAATAATAATTTCAGAACGCTGTTACAACAGTATGATAATATGTTCTTTCTTGGGTTCTGGCTGTTACACAGCTGGTAACTGACTTCGACCGTCTTCTCGGGATCTTCACATTCCTTTGCCGCTTCTCCATGTTGTTCCTGATTTAGGCCATGCTGATTGTGTTCTTCTTGCTTTAGACATCCGCTTGATTATGCCGCGTTAGGGTTCTTTAAATAGTTGCCATCTGTTATTCGCGGCTGTTACAAAATAGCTTGCTTTAGGTGATTGCTGTTGCTGACTGTAGCAACTACGGAGTTGTTGCTTCTGGTGTTGCAGCAACTGCATAGTTGATGTTTCTGGTGTTACAGCAACTGCGTAGTTGCTGTTTCTGGTGTTACAGCAACTGCGTAGTTGCTGTTTCTGGTGTTACAACAACTATACATTATAATTCCTGCAAGCTTAAGACAATTACTTGACAGTTTAGTCAGCTTTTCCAAGGATAAATATAAAGATATTCACGAATATGAAATGAACAATTAAACATAGATATGCGGGAAGTTCTTCGTACCTTGGGGTAATTATGTCATTATAAAATCAAAAGCTTTCAACCTATGACTGCAAAAGGATAATAATACGGCAAAAAGATAAGGTCAAAAATAGGTCAATTCTGAGTCCCAACATCCCCCCCAACTGAAGAGATTGCATGTCCCCATGCAATGGCTACTCTGAGTCTGAGTCGGAGAACTGGGACGAACAATGTAGATTACTAAGACAATAGCTGTAGGGAGTGGCATCAAACTTCTCCCTGAACCCACAAACAGTTTGTATATGCTTCCATGCTGCTGCTTCTTCCCTGTTAGATAGTCCAAACTGGCCCTTATACTGATCACCAGACAACCATAAAAGTGGAAATTTAAATTTATAACCCATCCAATTTTCAGCACAATGTTGCATGCATTTAACATACTGAGGTACCCTTGAGAGTGCTACTTGCAGATTTGATGGGTTATACGGGTGATATTCCTTCCTCTCTGTGGGGCAGTTTTCCCAAAACAGTTTATTTGCTTTGACAGCCAAGGATGCTTTAGTCTTTACATAACGCTGACAGTCTGTTAGGACCTCTGTTTGCAGTTTCATGACATGATCCTTCATATCAGGGTCGCTTACCATTCTTAGGTGTTGTGCAATGAAAGTGGCAGCGTTCTGTGGTTCAGCTCGAATCCACAGAAGACAATTCTGTTCGTTATGGTGAGCTGAGACAAAGGCATTCTGCCAGGTAAGTTGATTAGCCAAAAAGGAGATGAAGGCTCTCAGTGGTATGTCACCAACTACAGGTATCATATTCATGTTCCTTTCTTCAGACACGGCCTCATTATGGAGGTATAGTTCACATAGTAGGTTTTGATCGTTTTTGGATGCCTCTGCAAAGGTCTGCATAAACTGCTCTGCTGTGACCACTTGATGAGGCCTCCCCTCTTTGACAACCTTCAGTTGTATAAATGCAAGTCTTTCCCTTAAAAATGTAGCATAATTAGAAGAGGGTTTTCTTGTGGCAAGCATTCTTTGACATAACTCAAACATCTGGGACAGTCTGGCTTTCAGTTCCCTGATTTCTTTATACTGGGCCCTACACTGCTCCAGTGCTTCCCAGTTCTTATAAGCATGATCAAACCAGGTCCCCTTTTGTTGTTCGAATGCTTTGCCTTGAGACTGCTGATATTCTCTCCACCACTTACCTTTTAATGCCTGAAAACTCTCTGTTTCTGTACATGCATCACTAACAGTGGGGAGCTCTGTTTGTATACAGGCATCAACCAGGATCATCTGCTCTGTTGGAGTGGGCTGGGATGATCCAGCATCTTTCTCTTCATTTCTGACTAGAGTCTCTTCCTCCTGTTGTACTAATTCATTTTGCTCCAAGGTGATTTGGGTGGGCCAGGGTGAATCTGTCCCTTTTTCTTCGTCTTCTCCTTGCTCCTTGGTAGTTTGACTGAGGCTGGACGGATTCAATTCTTCTTTATTCCCTTCTGAAACTATTTGTTCTTCCTCCATAATAATCTGGGTAGGCCGTGATGAGTCTGTATCTTTTTCTTCTTCTTCTAGCTCCTTGGCAACTTGAATAGGGCTAGGTGAGTCCAGTTTTTCTTCATTTTCTCCTGAAACTATTTCTTCTTCCTCCATAATACTCTGGGTAAGCCGGGGTGAGTCTGTACCTTTTTCCTCATTTTCTTCTATGTCTTCTTCTCGTTCCACACTTTCAGTGTTTCCTTCTTCTTTTCCTGGTTCTTGTGTAGCTTCTTTTTCCATAGCAAATTGGGTAGGCCGGGGTGAATCCTTGTTCTCCTCTTTCTTTTCTTCCTGCATAGTGTCAGCAAGCTCCTCTGTTTGTTCCTGTGCAGTCTCTGGAGAACTTACTGGTTCTTGTGTGTCAGTAAGCTCTTGATCTTGTGCATTTTTAGGCGAACTTACTGGTTCTTGTGTAGCTTCTTCCTCCATAGCAAATTGGGTAAGCCAGGGTGAATCCTTGTTCTCCTCTTTCTTTTCTTCTTGCATAGTGTCAGCAAGCTCCTCTGTTTGTTCCTGTGCAGTCTCTGGAGAACTTACTGGTTCTTGTGTGTCAGTAAGCACTTGATCTTGTGCATTTTCAGGCGAACTTACTGGTTCTTGTGTGTCAGTAAGCTCTTGGTCTTGTACAGTTTCAGGTGAACTTACTGGTTCTTGTGTGTCAGTAAGCTCTTGGTCTTGTGCAGTTTCAGGTGAACTTATTGGTTCTTGTGTGTCAGTAAGTCCTTGATCTTGGTCCTGCATCTTCTCTGGAGAGCCTGTTGGTTCTTGTGTGGCAACAGGTCTCTCTGTCTGCACTTCTTCTGAAGATCCTGTTGGTTCTTGTGTAGCAACAGGTCTGTCTGTCTGCACTTCTTCTGAAGATCCTGTTGGTTCTTGTGTAACAACAGGTCTGTCTGTCTGCACTTCTTTTGAAGATCATGTTGGTTCTTGTGTAACAACAGGTCTGTCTGTCTGCACTTCTTCTGAAGAACCTGTTGGTTCTTGTGTGTCAACAGGTTTTTCTGCCTGCATTTCTTCTAAAGAACCTGTTGGTTCTTGTGTGTCAACAGGTTTTTCTGCCTCAGCAGAGGATTGTGGGATTTCTATTTGTGCATCAGCAGGCTCTTTTGTTTCATCTACAATAGCGGAGGCTTCCTTCATTGGTTCTTGTACTACCTTATATCCTGCCTGAGTATATATTTCACCACAATTTGTACACATATATTCGTTATCTTTACTTTTCTCTGCTGCAGACGCTACTCGTGCTAAAACATGCAGGCTGAATTCTTTCTGATATGCTTCCCTGACCCTTATTATCTCTTCCTGATAGTCCTGAATCTGAGATTTCAGAAACTCAATTTCTTCCTGTAGGGCAGGTATGGTAGGCTGATCCTGTGGGACGGTAGATTCCAGTGGAGGCAGAGGTTGTGCTTCGTCAATTTGATCAGTATTCCCCACAGGTGGTTCTTGTGTGTCACCTGGGGTAGTGGCTGTTTCTTGTGTTGCAGCCACTTGGTCACTATCACTCTGGGTGTCGGCAGCTGGTTCTTGTGTATCAGTTGTCTTAAGATATGATGTCACGAAGCTATGAACACTCTGCATCTCAGCCTCTGTGGATGAGGGAGAGGAGTTTCGAGGAGTGGCTGGAGTACGGATTCTTAAAGCGATGGGCGGTGAATTGGAGGAATTAGGAGATTCAACTACTACCGATTTTCTTTTTGGTAGAGAAGCAGGGAATTGAGGCGTTTTTCTCTTCCTGCTAGCCTTTAAGATAGGGACAGTAGTCGGAGTAGTAGGTGCTTTGGTTGAAACCCTAGTTCTTCTTCTTTTTGCTGGGGTTTTCTTTTCCTGCTGCATTTTTCGTTTAAGCTGAGTAATTGGGATATTATCGTCGGAATCATCAGTAGAAATACTGAGTATGGGAGCGGAAGGATTGGTTCTTTTGGGAGATGTGGTTAATTCTGTTGCTGCTTGTTCATTCTCAGTAACGTGCAGGGGTGTTTGCTGGGGTTGTTCGGGAATATGCTCTGCTTGCTGAGGGTTTTCCAAAGGGATTTGTTCAGGCATGTCGTCCGTTTGCTGAGGAAGCTCTTCGTCTTGCTGAGGTGTGTCCTCAGCTTGACGAAGAGTTTCCTCTTCTTGATGAGGACCTTCATGCTCTGGCTGTGGAATTCCTTCCTCCAGATGGGGATTAATGGGGGGTGGAGGGTTGTTTAGAGCGAGGGCTCTGTTAATCAGCAATTGGGCTAAGCGATGATGTTTTAAGGAGAGAACTGGGTGCTTCGCTTTCATAGCATATTGTGACATATTTTTGAGACAACCCAGCAAATAATATGGCATGTTCAATAATTGACCATTTCTTAAGTAATTTATCAGGATGAAGTCGTGCTGGTAAATTACCTGGTAGCGACCTTCGCACGTCAGATATTGCTTGACGAATTCAGCGACTTTTGGCCATGGTTGAGGTAACGACCGCAGTGCTACACCTCTGCCCTTGGTTTCTACTTCCTCGCCTGGTCGGAGAAAATCTTGCTGTGCATTCAGAATCAGGTGCTTTCTGCTGAACCACCGTGTGCCATTGGCTGGTAGTCCGGTGACTTCAGCTATGATTTCTTCCGTGACTGGAACTTGAATTCCTTGGACGACAGAGAATCCTTCTGTCAAATTCCATGCGAATTCCAGGACTTGCTGCTCGTCAAAGTCCGGAAGTCTCCTGAAATACTCTATCCATCCAGCTTGCAAGAAAATTTGGTAAATTTCCGGAAAGAGTTCCAGGTTTGCTGTCGTGCCAGGTTCATGAGTAATGAGGGTTCCTCCCATGGCTGTTGTCTCGGTGAATCTTCAGAATTCAGAGCCGAGCTACCGATTTCAACTCAGAGTATACATCGCAAATGGTAACATGCCGTGGCTTTTACATACAACCGGGAGAATTAAGGGTGGCGGTGGTTGGCGTGGTTTGTCATTATGAGAATTGCTTTGGTAATCCCCCCCCTCCTACGTGTAAATGATATGATTGGGAATGCAATCATTTGATGGCCCTATCAACTTTTCCGCGTTATCTATTATTTAATGCTCATTCATAAACGTGCGTACCTTCGTATTTTACCTTTTTGATCGCTGCGTCAAAAAGTCTTTTCTTGTCTTCTGTCAAATTATAATAATTACCGCGGATCTGAAAGCATGGGAATATGGGTGATTTGTAATGATAATGACGGGAAGTGATAGTAAGGTGCTGTAATCATCACGAGAGGTGGTATATTTTATCAAGATTTGTTCGTGAGGGAATTTTGCTGGGAAGGATATTTTGTGATCGGGAAGCAATATCGTGGCACCAGTATTGGTGTTGCAGCAACGGGAAATTACCGTTGGGGCAACAGGGATTGGGAAAAAGACGTTTGTGAAAACGGGGAATGTGCCGGAGTAATGGAACTAGTGTTGCAGCAACAGGGAAATGGTGTTGCAGCAACAGGGATGGTGTTGCAGCAACGGGAAGTGGTGTTGCAGCAACAGGGGAATGGTGTTGCAGCAACGGGAAATGGTGTTGCAGCAACAGGGATGGTGTTGCAGCAACGGGAAATGGTGTTGCAGCAACAGGGATTCGGAGTCCACACAGTAATTCCTTTTGAGACTTTTTGTTCTCAGCTACTTCCCAAGCTAACACCTGCAAAATACTGAAATGTAATATCGCAATCCTTGGCAGGATTTATTAGTTTCTAAAAAAAAAGAAGAATATCTAACCTAAAAAAAAATTACATAAATAATAGAAATTCAAGTGCTTTGAGGGACAGCAAGTTCCCCTGGAAAAGAATACTGTTTTATTGCCATGCAAGTGGCTTTAAAATCCTCTTTGGAAACCGGCCGCTGATATAACCGAAGTCGGTAGCCATTCACTAACAGTGGTGTTCTGCTTCCATCAATTGTTAAAAGTCTAACCGTTCCATTTGGGAAAACAGTATCCACTTCGTATGGCCCTAACCATCTTGTTCTCAGCTTCCCTTGAAAATTCTCGAAACGTGAATCATAAAGTAGAGCCCAGTTACCTTTCTGGAACTGCTTTTGCTTGATGGTTCTGTCATGCCATCTGCTTCTTTGTTGTTGTATCATAGTTGTTTGATGGACGGCATCTAGTCTTTTCTCATCCAATTCCTGCAACTGCTGCAACCTGGTTGTCTGTGCATCAGTTAAATCAAGGTTAACAGCTAAGGCAGTTCTTAAGGTTTTAATCTCAAACTCTACAGGAAAAATAGCATTCTTTCCAAAAACTAATTCATAGGGCGAAAAGCCTGTTGTATTTCTCCAAGTGGTTCTATAGGCCCAAAGAGCCTCGGGCAACCGCTGAAACCAGTCCCTTCTATTCTCCTTTATCGTTTTTGTTAAGATAGCTTCTATGACCTTGTTGGTGCTTTCCACCTGCCCATTTGCTTGGGGGTGGTATGGTGTGGTCATCTTATGCTTGATATGATATTTTTGGAGCGTATCTTTGAAGCCATGAGAATTGAAAGGAGGTCCTCCATCAGTGACTAATTCTCTGGGTAGTCCAAATCTAACAAAGATTTCTTCAAATAAGAATGTTAGTATTGCTTCTTCATTAGCTTTAATGAGTGCTTTGGCCTCTACCCATTTAGTCATGTAATCTGTGCATACTAAAATATAAACTCTTTGATTAGATGGAGGATTAATGGGACCTACGAAATCTAATGCCCATTTCTCAAAGGGTTCAAGAGTTACCTGGGGATTGAGTGGCATTTCATCCCTATGGTTGGGCTGGCCCATTCTTTGACAGCTGTCACAAGCCTTCACATATTTTCTAGCATCTTTAAAAAGTGATGGCCAGTAATAACCCATTCTAAGTACCTTGTGCGCTGTTCTTTTATCTGCAAAATGTCCTCCACAAGGACCATCGTGACAAGCTTTCAATATATCATAAATCTCGTCTTCCCCAATGCATCTCCGGATTTCTTGATCTATTCCTGTGTGGAACAGACACCCGCTTATCCAGCTGTACCTAGCACTTTGCTGGATGATCTTCCTTCTTTCCCTGTGTGATAGGTGTGATGGTAGTTTTCCTGCAACTAGATAATTGGCAATGTCTGCATACCAAGGTGAGTGAGCAGATACTGCAAATAAATACTCATCAGGAAAAGAATCATCTACTGGAACATTTTCATCAGTTTTTAAACGAGAAAGAAAATCAGCAACTACATTTTCTTTACCTGGCCTATCTACAATTGTGATGTCAAATTCCTGCAATAGTAATAGCCATCTGGTGACTCGGGCATTTGTAACTGATTTATTCATTAAATACTTAATGGCCGAGTGATCAGTATGCACAAAGGTAGTGTAGCCAGTAATATAATGCCGAAATTTATTAATAGCATAAATAACTGCTAAAAATTCTTTCTCAGTCACTGTATAATTTAGCTCAGCTGGTGTCATGTTTTTGCTGATGAAATAGATAGCATAGGGGAGATTGTTTTCTTCCTGACCCAGGACAGCTCCAATTGCCGTATCTGAGGCATCAGAGGAGATATGAAAGGGTAATGCCCAATCAGGTCCTCTCAAAATAGGAGCTGCGGACAACTGATGCTTAAGTTTATTGAATGCATTCTCACAGTCATCAGTCCACTTGAATTCAACATTTTTCATTAATAACACAAACAGAGGAGAAGCTATTTTAGAAAAATCCTTAATGAATCTTCTGTAATATCCGGCATGTCCTAAAAAACTTCTCACCTCAGTTTGTGTTTTGGGGATAGGAAGGTTCTGAATCACCTGAATCTTAGCTGGGTCGACTTGAATTCCTAGAAATGAAATGAAATGACCTAATACAATACCCTGATTCATCATCATATGGCACTTTTCAGTGCTTAAAGCAAGGTGTGCTTCTATGCACCGCTTAAGTACTTTTTCAAGGTTTTGCAGAGCATCTTCAAAGCTCACTCCATAAGGAGTAAAGTCGTCCATGAATATTTCTAATGAATCGTTTAACATATCATAAAAGATTCCTATCACTGCTCTTTGGAATGTTGCTGGAGCGTTGCATAGCCCAAATGGGAGTACTCTGTAAGCAAAGGTTCCCCATGGGCTAGTAAATGTGGTTTTGTCCTGGTCCTGGGGTGCAATCCTAATCTGGTTGTATCCACTAAACCCATCCAAGAATGAGAAGAATTTCTTACCTGCTAAATTATCCAATACTTGATCAATAAAAGGTAAAGGGAAATGATCTTTCTGGGTTGCTTTATTTAATGATCTATAGTCTACACATACTCGCCATTTCCCATTCTTCTTTGGTACAATTACGAGTGGGGAAACCCACTCACTATCAGATATTGGATATATAAATCCTGCATTTAAAAGTTTTTGGAGTTCCTCCTTCACAATTTCTCTAAGGTTAGGGTTCATTCTTCGCTGGGGTTGACAGACTGGCCGGGATCCCTCCTTAATATAAATACGGTGAGTACATAATTCAGGGGAGATCCCTTTCATGTCTGTGTAGTCCCATGCAAATGCCTCTTTATTTGCTTGGAGTAACTTTATTAATTTCTGTTTTTCATCATCAGTCAAATCAGGATTTATATTTAGTGTTTTACCAGGTTCAATTTCAATTGTTGTGCTCTTGGAAGGGTTGCCTAATGCTGTCTGGCATAAGTTTTCATCTTTCATATTCTGCTGGGATTCAGGTTCTAAGATTGCAGCGAAGTGGTTAAATGTTTCTGGATTAACCGAAGAGGGTTCAGAAATAAAACTGCTAATTAGTTCATCTTCGGTGGAGTCCTTAAAAGTCAAAGCTTGTCCAATAGTTAATATAGGTTGGGTTTCCTCATCCTCATAGTCTACCCATACAGAATTGTCACTATTAATCATGGGTGTGGCATGAGGATAGAGGGTAAGCTGTTTAGTTTCTTGTCCATTGGAGATGGTCATTGATCCAGATCTACAGCTGATGAAAGCATCTGCTGTAGCCAACCAAGGTCTCCCTAGAATCAACGGATGACCCCCCAACTTTGTTTTAGTTTGTAACACCACAAAGTCAACCGGGTAATTCCAGGATTCTACAGAGATTATAAGGTCTTCAATGACCCCTTCAGGTTTAATCGTAGAACGGTCAGCTAACTCTAAGATAGTTGGAGTTTCCCCGATAAAGTTTTTTAGCTGGAGCAATTGTGCTGTTTCGAGTGTCATAATATTTATTGCAGCTCCTAAATCTACTAAGACTTTAGAGATAAAGGTTTTTCCGACCTGAACTGTTACTGTAGGGTGACCAGGGTCACCATACTTCACAGGATAATATTTTTCAGTCATTAAGGCAGTTAATTCCCCCATCACATGAACTGTGAGGGGATCTTTAGCCTTCCTTCCAGGCTTTTTTATACAAATGTCTCTAACAGTTCTAGCATATATAGGAACATCCCTTAATGCTTGCAATAATGGGATTTTGACATACAAGTTCTGTAGCTCTCCTAAAAGGTTAAAGGTAGGTTGTTCAGGTGTTTTAGTGAGAGTCAGCCTTTCAGGGAATGGCAGATCTATTGTTTGATCATTATTGTTAGGTGCTGATTCTGCTGTTTCAGCACTATGGTTAGCTGGTTTCTCTTTTCTAGCCTCTTCTTTATCAGAGTCCGTAATATCATCTATAATGGGTTCGACTATTCTCCCTGAGTGAAGGTGAATATCATTACATTGCAGGGGAGAGATAGGCTGATTTTGAATGTCAATAACTTGCAGGGCTTTATTATTATTTGGATTGGGGTTAGGTTGTACAGGCAGCTGTGGTCTCATTGCCTGGTTATTCGGAGGATTATTAGATGGTAAGGAAAGAGACTGTTGTTGTTGAGGAAATGGTATCTGTTGGGCTGCCCAGTTTGGATTCCATTGATTAAAGTACGGTTGCTGGGGAGCCCAAGGATTCCATATAGTAGGATCAGGAAAAGGAAGATTTGGTTGCTGCATAAGTGGAAAATTCATTGCATTAAAGGGTGGGTACTGCATTTGGTTCATGGGTGGGTAGTTTGTTTGAAAAGGAGAATTATTATTCCAACGATTGAATGCTGTGTTAGAGCTCATACCTTGTCTTTGTGGCCATTGCCTCCTCTGTGTCATCAGGTACACTGCTTCAGCTTCTTCTTCGGTTGACTGCAGTGCTGCTTTGATTCTAGGCAGAGAGGGGCATTGCTGTGTTTCATGGTCCTTCTCGCAGATTGTGCAGATAGGTATCTTATCCAGTGGGCATTCTCTGAGTGGATGTTTTTCTCTGCATTTGGAACAGAAAATTGCCAGAGCAGCTTCTGCTTCCGCCTGTTTCTTCTTAACCTGCAGAGCATCAATTTGTGAAGCAAAAGAACTTAGCATCTCAGTTTTAAATTCTTCTAATAAGTTACCTATCTCAGCTCTTGTTGCTCCTCCACTGGCTGACTTCTGAACTCTTGAATACACATTATCTCTACTTTTTGATCTACCTGCTGCTCCCCTTGAACACCTCATGCAGAGGTTAATAATTTCATCAAAGGGTTCTTTGGAAATGTCCCCTTTTCCAAGCATGTTCAACATGTCCAGGCAGTCATCTCTTACCCCTTTCAGCAATATGGTCTTCAAAATATCTTTACTCATATTAGGATGATCAGACCACTGCAGATTATACTGTAATCTTTCCACGAAATCTGCCAAATTCTCGTCCTCTTTCTGAACCATTTTAAACAATTTTTCCTTCCTTTCTCTTGTCCGGCAGTAGTCTTGATACTTGGCTAGAAATCCCTCTTTCATCTGGTCCCAGGTGGTGATTGCCTGAGCTCCTAAGCTCATAAACCACCTCAACGCATTCCCTTTTAGTGTTGCTGGAAACAGTTTTAGCTTCTGATTAGGACTTATGTAATCATAACTTCTACATAGTATGTCGAATTCAAAGAGGAATTTGTCCGGGTCTTCAGAGGATAACCCATGAAATTTGGGTAATGCCGAGAGTGGAATGTTTTTCATGGGGGTTGTTCCTCTCGGGAGCTCCCCAATAGGGAATTCCAGGGTAGAGAGCGAGTTTTCCCCTCTTCCTTCTGTTCTGTTATCCTCCATTGGTCTTTTTCCTGAATCACTTGCTTTATCTTCTGTGTCTTCTGTTTCTTCAGGTTCTTCTACCGGTTCCTCAGTGTTTTTTGGTGCTTCCAGCTTCCTTTCAGGTCCTATTACTTCCTCCGTCTGTCGGTCTGTTTGTGAGGAGTATTGGATCTGAGGTCTCCGGGAACTCGTCCTCTGTGATGTTTCGGCCTTTGAGATGATTTCATCGATATAAGTCTTTCTTCCTCCTTTGCCGCCTGCAAAATTAGGTTTCTTGCGTCCTCTCATACACCTGTTATTTTCACAAAGAAACCATTAATGCTTTTAGAAATCTTTAGTTGCCTTCCCCGACAACGGCGCCAAAATGTTGGCTAGTTGAATTGTTTATGAATTAAACATTCAAGTACCACATTAATTGTCAACCAGGGAAAGTCTTTTTATTCCAAAGGCGACTGCGTACTGTATGTACTTAAATTCTAAAAGCATTGAAAAGCTGTAGTATACGTAATTCTTACGCTATGTCATTACAGTACTTGTTAAAATAAAAGCAATTAATTAAAACTACAAATCTGGAAAGCGAAATGATGGATGCTCTGTTGGCAGAGGATCAGGACCCTATCCTCCAGGTGGGGACGTTCAGCACCTGCCCCTGTAATCAGATTACTAATGCACACTGCACTCTCATTCACCGGTGAGAAACAAACTCAAGTGATTAATGAAACAGAGTACTAGCAAAACAGAAAATACCAGAGGTAATGCTATAGAATCCAAACAGAGTACCAGAAAGAAACTATTGCACACTTACACACTTGACAAGAAAGTAAATGGGTGAATCTTGTGAGGAAGGTGGGCCCAGTCCCTCTCACAAGATTGCCCAGGAACACGAAGACTGGATTAAGTGCTCAAAACAGTTTTATATTCATCTGCCAAAAAGATTGAATACAATAAAGTTTAGACTTGCTGATGTTCTCAAAATCTCCCCTTACAGACTGACTATAGACACTGACTAATCCCCTTTCTCATGTAGATGTCTCCTCTTTTTAGAGGAGACATCTATTACAATAGAATATTACAGCCCATTCAGTTAACCCATTCTATCAAAAATAATAATTTCAGAACGTTGTTACAACAGTATGATAATATGTTCTTTCTTGGGTTCTGGCTGTTACACATCTGGTAACTGACTTCGACCATCTTCTCGGGATCTTCACATTCCTTTGCCGCTTCCCCATGCTGTTCCTGATTTAGGCCATGCTGACTGTGTTCTTCTTGCTTTAGACATCCGCTTGATTATGCCACGTCAGGGTTCTTTAAATAGTTTCCATCTGTTATTCGCGGCTGTTACAAAATAGCTTGCTTTAGGTGATTGCTGTTGCTGACTGTAGCAATTACGGAGTTGCTGCTTCTGGTGTTGCAGCAACTGCGTAGTTGCTGTTTCTGGTGTTACAGCAACTACGTAGTTGCTGTTTCTGGTGTTACAGCAACTATACATTATAATTCCTGCAAGCTTAAGACAATTACTTGACAGTTTAGTCAGCTTTTCCAAGGATAAATATAAAGATATTCACGAATATGCAATGAACAATTAAACATAGATATGCGGGAAGTTCTTCGTACCTTGGGGTAATTATGTCATTATAAAATCAAAAGCTTTCAACCTATGACTGCAAAAGGATAATAATATGGCAAAAAGATAAGGTCAAAAATAGGTCAATTCTGAGTCCCAACAATCATGATCACGAATAGGTGGGAGACCTTTGGGAGTCTCAAATACCTTGGAATGATTGTCCAAGACTTTTTGGAGATTTGGAGAAATAGATGATTCCGATGTGGAAACATCTAGCGAGCATAATTGTGCAATTACACCTCTTTGTTCCTTTTTTAGAAGCATTGTCACACCGTTAGAGCTGATTATCTTTCCTGGTTTCCTTGTAATACCCCTTAATTCAACTTCCTTTCCTTCCGCAGAAAATTTCATGAAAAGTTCTTGAAAATTAAAAGCTATTGTAACCAAGGATTGTAGCCATTGGACTCCTAGTACAACATCAGCACCTCTCATTGGAATGGAAAGTATTGGGCTAGTCAATACATATTCTCCCATGGATAGCTTGATATTATGGCACTTTCCAGAGAAATTTATCGTTCCTCCATTTGCAACCATCACTTGACACTCTGGTGCTGGATATAGGACGAAATTCAATTCTTTTGCACCTTACAATGAATAAAATTGTGGGTACTTCCTGAATCAATCAACACTATTACCTTTTTCTTCTTGATTTGTCCTTCTATCTTGATGGTTTGAGGAGTGGTAATTCCAACCAATGCATTACAAGATATGGTCAGACTCATTTCTTCTTTATCTAGGCTTTGTTCCTGGAGTATATCCTCTTCCTTTGACCTTTCTTGCTCCTTTTATTCTTTCTCTTCACAATCTATGTAGAATAATTTCTTCTCAGCACACTTATGACCTTTAGTGTATTTACTATCACAACTGTAACAAAGCCCTTTTGCTCTTTTTTCTTCCAATTTTTGTGGTGTCAACCTTATAGGTTGTGGAAGGCTAGGGGTAACAACACTTCCATATTTATAGTTGTGACTGGTATGCTTCCTAGTTGCCATAATTTTGCTTTCCATTTTTCTTGCTAACCTGAATGCCTTCTCTAATGAATCAGGTTCCCAAAGGCGAACATCATGTTGGATATTATGCTTTAAGGTCCCTATGAACACATCAATCCTATGCTCCTTTGGAATATTTTTTACCCCTATGTTCAATTTTTGGAACTCCTCAATGTGCTCCATTATTGAACCCTTTTGTTTGAGACTTATCAATTGGCTAAAAAATGTGTTGTTTTTTGTATCCTCATAAAGTGTTGTCAATTCTTCCGTAAAAATTGCCAAAGTGATAATTTGTTTACGAGAAAAAAGCCATTGATACCATACAAACTGATTTGGTTTCAAATATAAAGTTGCAATACGTACCTTTTGTGTGTTTTGCACATTATTGAGATCGAAAAATTGCTCCATCTGTAATATCCATGTTGCGGGATCCTTGCCATCAAACTTCCTCATATCGATTTTTGGAATATGGTGGGTCTTTGATCCAACATTAGAGTCCATGGAATCATGATTAGCATTTCTTTTGTTCTCATCATGAGTTTCCTTTAATACCCTTTCACCATTAGTGACCATTTCTTGTATCAACTTATTCATATTTATCTTCAATTCTTCCATCTTATCATCCATGCCAACCATTTTAGCGTCCATGCCATTCATCTTAGCTTCCATGCCATCCATCTTAGCTTCTACGCCTTTCTTTAAACAATCCATCTTAGCTTCTACACTTTTATTTAAACCATCCATCTTAGCTTCTACATTTTTCTTTAAACCATCCATCTTAGATTCTGTTGCTTTTTGTGCAAGTGACACTTGTTGCACTTGGTCTCGTAATTTTGATATATCATGTTGCATTTCTTCCTCTTCTTCATGAGTCATGCTAGAGCTTTCAGGTTTCTTACTAGGTGTTTGCATTTTCTTTCCTAGAGGCATCAATTACCGATAATAATGCTTTATTATGCCCTTTGAATTCCTTCAAACTAAGTTTTCAAACCAAGCTTATGCAAAAAAAAAAAAAAAAAAAAACTACACACCTTTTTTTCACTTTGTAGGAGCTTGATATTGAATTTGATGTATCTTTGTAATTTCACATCATCCAGTTCTAAAATTACGACCTGTAGTAGCCCTCTGTGTCCTCTTTCCAATGCCACTAGTCTGATCCAAATTAGATTCTCCAAGAAAGAGTTATGGACAATCTCCCAAGATGACCTGATTATATACCTTTCCAGAAGAGCGAACTTGTATGATGTGCCACGTGTCACTATTTCAACCTCTGCCTCTAAAAAATATATTCAAGAAACTACAGTCCGTCCTCTTTCTGTACCTTCTTACAAAATTTCAATCCGATGCTCAGAGAGAAAGTTATCACGATTTTCCCCAGGTCACCTGTTTGGAATGTAATTCATGAGTCTGCAAAAAGACCAACTTCCTCATATCATATCTCCTAAAATATAGCACGAAAATCTTTGAAATTTGGACCCGAGGTTCAGTGTGATTTCCTCTCAAATGGAATTTTATTTTTTTATTTTATTTTATTTTATTTTTTTTCGCTTCTGAAATGTCGCAGAAAAAAAGGTTATAGCGAAAATACCACGATGACCTATTTGGAGCAGCGAAACCCTAGAATCCAAAGCTCTGATACCAAATGTTATGAAACCAGCTCACAAAAAGATAGAAAAGAGAGATGAACACCTTAGAATTCAGCCTCTTCGAGGGGGCAACCTCCTTTACATTACACAAATGAACAATTCTTAGATGATTCAAATGACAAAAACTACTTTCTATATATAGGAGTCTAAGGAGTCACAATATAACCCAGTCGACCTAACAATAATAATATAAAGCCACAAAAATAACAATAGAGGGATTCTATGGGGCACAGTAATAAAAATATGGGGACAATATGGGCACAACAATATTAATAAGGGATATAAATACAATAGTAATGGGGTAATAACTAGTATTATAGGGACCTAACATTGAAGGACTCAAACATAATATTTTAAGTGTCATATAGATGTGTGATCAAGATTATGATCTCACTTTTCATGCTAAAGAATGTGAAATAAGGAAGAATAATTCAGGAATATTAGTGAGGAGAGCGATAAGGACTCCAGGAAATGTATATATTCTTAATGAAATTCAAGCATAAAAATGCTACATTGGATAAATAAATGAGGTTTGGTTATGGCATAAAAGGATAGGACACTTGAGATTTGATAGTTTGGTAAAAATCGACAAAACAGAAGCAGTAGATATGACCAAAATATCGAAACAAACAAGCACCATCTGCAGATCTTGATCTGAAATGGGGGTTTGATAACTTGTTATGCTTACAAGAACCTCCCACTCAGCTTAACAAATAAATGATCTAGCTTATATGTGACATTTGCAGAATTAAATACTTGAAACAGGTGTATGCTTTCTTTTAACTATTTAAGTGCTTTAAGTTCGTTAGTTTCTATTGATATTAAACACATATAACAGCCATATAATTCAACAAGTAAACAACCACACATAACAGCAAATTTAATCTAGGAGTTCACCTGAATATCATGGGCTACGTCTCCTTGAGCTTTTATCAACTTGACTTGGCTCTTTTGGATTATGGTAAAGTTTCTTTTACAAGTTCAAAACTTAACTCCAAAGGTTACTGAACTGAACCAATGGGCTTAGAATACCATCTATATCCCTATCATGGCTATCATCACTCTGCAAACAGATCTAAGCTATCTTAGACTTGATTCTTTCAATCACTGCACTGAGCTACCCTGAGCTTCTTGAGGGCACTAACTCCTTCAAAATTATTTAACTGTCACTGAAACATCATCTACTATCTCCAGCACATATCAGACACCAAAAATAGACTGATAATTTGCTCAAAATAAGCATTGCATTCCCAAACTAGGCATTCCTCTACGGTTGGCATTGGGCTGCCTTAAACTTCCCTGTAGCATCTCAGCCTTTAGGATTCTTCAAATGCTTCTGCAAATCCCTGCAATGGATTCAGAAGGCTCATTACAGTAAAAAATGACTATTGGTTCATTGAGAACAAGTACTGGTAGCTCCTACAACTACCTCCAACCCCTAGTGGCCTTGAGCTCCAAAATCTCCATGAAGATGACTTCTTCAACTTCTCCGGACTATTCCATTGGCTTCAACAAGCTCTAATTAACCTAGCTAGCCTCTTGTTTCACTTTCTCTCTTTCTCTCTGGCCCTCTGGCTCTGGATGAAAACTGCTCCTAGAGTGCATTTAAGCAATATCCCCTAGGGATACTCCACCAAATTTGGTGAACCCTCGATCTAGCTGGTGCCTCGCTCGCTTGAGATGGAAGTTGACCCTGTCGGCTCTTCTGTGTTGGTGTGTAGTTGGTGGATCGTCGCTCCTCTCTATATGCCATGTGGGGGTTGTTGTCCTTGTGGCTAATTCGTTGCCATCTTGTTGGTTGTTTTCTTGCAGGGTGATGTGGGTGGTGATATGTTGAGGTTTTAACCAACACTGTATCTTTCTTTAATTCACCACCTAATGGAGTCTGATTGGTATCTGGTACATGTTGTGGTGCCTGTTGTTGTTTCTTATCTTCCAATATTACTTCAACCACTAAGTCCTCATCTGATGTATCAGTACCTGTAACCTTTTCTGCTTTAGCCTCTATTTGTGTTTGATTGTCAACCATCAAAGGCTCATCATCTGATGTGTAAGTGTCATTAGAGCTTTGTGCTACTGCCTCCATAGTCTCTGTTTGTGGCTTAATAGAAATATCCTGCAATGTAATTTTCTTCTTTTTATACCAGAGCTTCAGGAATTTCTTCTGCACATTAATATTGATAGTACCCACAGATTCCATCCAAGGATATCCCAAAAAAACATCCATTTTATCCATATCTGAAGTATAAAAATCATAATGCAACACATACTTATCCATAGAAAGCTTCAAGTCTTTATAAACTTGAACATCCTCACTATCAACCTGTGTGTTTTCAATGTGTTTTGTTGGGACTTGGAATTTTTTTGCCAAATTGACATTTATAAGGTTATGCTTGCAACTAGGATATATAGACGCAATGATCTTCTCCTTCTGAATCAATCCATGAACCTACAATAAGGAGATACCAGTAGGAAATAAGCCCACATGCTTCTCATTATCTTGTTTTCTAGCCTGCGACCATCTATCTAAAAGTAATTTTTCAAATTCTTCATTAGGCAGTTTGGAACACTTATTTGTGTTAAGTAATTCCCACCATGTGGCCACCTCATCTGTAAAATTAGCCACTGCCCAAAATCTCCAATCTTTTGCCCATAATGACTTTTTTTGTTTTATGTATTCTTCAATAGTAGGACCATTACCTTTTCATGTAAAACATAGAATCGCCATGAAGAGGGTTTGGGAAAAAAATTCACTTACTTGGTGAAAATTGAAATGACCACAATTTAGTCAATATTTCTCAGAATCCCTATTATGACCTGTTTTCTGAAATGGAACAACCATTTTGCTTCTTCCCACGTGATAGAAATCCCGATCTAGGCACTGGAATTTGAGATTCACGCTGTGTCAAGCAGTAAAAAGGGTCTTTTCACCTCTATTTATCCTACATTAATTATCAATCCAAGTACGATTTGTTATCTCAAAGAGTGTACTCAGTTTGAGGCAGTCACTTGTCAAGAGTAATGCTAGTAGTATAGTGCTCTTTGCAAAAGTAAATAAATGCTGGAAACAAACTCTAAATGTAATGGAAAAAACTTGAAATGCTTTGTAACTAAATCATTCATTTAAGAAACTACAACACTTCATCAGTCAAGGGTGCAATAATGATAACTCTTCCCTTTGTAAATTGATGCAATTGAAAAGCAATCAAGGAGAAGATCGTCAATCTGGGAACTAGACAACAACAGTCAATGTTCACTATAGTTTCAAATCGTTCTGTTCACACCGAAGCAATTACTTGAAATGATAATTCAATTAACAGGAAAGGGAACAACAACTAATCTATTTTAAAAAGGTTGAACAACAAGGCTTTAACCTATAGAAATGAATTAAGCGGCAATTGTAATCTAAAGGAATTAAGCAGTAATCTTTACCTCAGAAATGATTTGAACAGCAAACAGAAAATGGAATAGCAAACTAAGGTAAGTTTACAAAATATTGAACAGAAACTTGAATCAAATGTAAACGCACAGCAAGCTAAATCGAATGTCACACACAGTGCAATTATATTAAGAGAAGCAGTAATCAGAGTTTCAACATAACAAATATTAATTACAGTTATGAAGAAACAACAATTATGGTTACCATGGAATAACAATCCCAATGAACAACAATCACACTTAGAGGTAAATTGTAGTTAAATGGATAATAGTATCGATCTATAAATACACAGCACTGTTACTTTGTAAATGAATAGTAATGGTAACCTGTAAAGGAACAACAATGTTATACAATAATATCAATCTGTAAAGGAACGACAATGCGATATAAATTCAGAATGAACAGCATAACATTCCAGTTGTAGAGGATAACCTTACTTATTCAAATATGAATGAAATATAATAGAGCCAATACATGAAATGATAAGGAACAACAGATTACTGAACGAAGTAAATAGAAGAAATCAAACCACACACGACTTGAAATTGGAAAATAACGGTATAGGAAGCAAGTGATCCACTAGGGTCGGGCCCTTAGCCTCCAGGGATGCATTGTTGTGATTACACTAGAATCAAAGACAGAACAACAACATAGTTTATGTATTAATCATGAAAACAGAGTTACAGTAATCACTCTTTAAAGAGAGTTGATGATCAAAGTTTAAGTTACAACAGTGAATTCTATAAAATGATAATAATCTGCCCCTTGGGCTAGCGACGTTGTCCCTTTTTATAGCAGCCGTGTGGAAATACCAAAGATACAGATATTATTTAAGGTAGCGATCCCTTAGGATCGAAGGATCCTGAGGGATTTTCCATATCATTATTTCTCTGTTATCTCTTTGTTCTCTTGCACCGATTTGGTATCTCTTCTTCCTTTTCATGGCTTACGCGCTCCGATCTGGATTGCCTTGTTTGGATGTGGTTCCCTATCAAAGGGATAGCAGTTGATTTCGTCTTTTCTTTTCCCTTGGAATGGCGATCTTCCATTTTCTTCTTCTTCTGCATAGGAAAAGGTAATAATTATTCATTTTATGTTACTCACGAATCTCCTAAACTTCATCATAATCCTTCATCATATGCCCATTTCATAATGTAAAGAAGTTATGAATTAAAGGAAAATATAACGAAATAAGTGGCAATTACATACCTTCTCTAGTGCTCAACACACCCCCCTCCTTACCCTTTTTCATGCCCTCATGAAAACATTGTAATTAACATGCAAGGCAGTTAGGGAATAGGCTGGAGACAGATTCTCAGTAGGTGGTCTACAACCATGATTCCTAGCTAAGAATTCAAAAATATGCCCTGTTTGACCTTCAGGCAATTCATATAAGGCTCTATATCTTGGTGCAGGATACCAAATGACTGGACTTCGGAACCTACAGCCTAACCAAGACAGGCCTTCTCTCAAAATGAGGTCACCATAGATACCCAAGCGGTCAGCAACTAGCTTAAAATTCTCATAATTGAATGGTTCTCTATTTTGGATATTCCGATTAGAAGTCTGGTATCGGAATTTGGCTGCTGCTATGGCAAGGTCTTTGATGGTAAAGAAGTATTCTACCCCTTGTCAAATGACTACTGTGTGAATAGGTCCCAATGTCTGGATCACACCTTGAGTTCTCATTAGGCTCCTATGTTTATTCCATAATTGCAATGGGTCTCTAGGTTCACCCCTCACCCATAGATCTAATCCATTCTCCTGTCTTTGAAATACATTGTAGGCTTTAAGCCACTTTATCTGATTAACACCAAAAGAAATAAATGCCTGCAGTTAGACATCACCCACAGAAGGGCTAGGGTTCTACTCTGTTTCTCCATCTAATACAATATTGTGCAAATCAAATTCACATAACAATCGTTGAACTTTCACCCCGTAATGCTTACAATAGTTTATGAAATCATCAATGGTTTTTATCTCTATAGGTACTCCTGCCTTGACAGCTTTAATTTTCAATTGTAAATATCTTTCCATTAAAAACAAAGCATAGTTTTTGGTAGGTGCCCTACACGCTAGAACATCAGTATACAGAGAACATAAGGTATCCATTTGATTTATGACTGTGTCTAGTCTATGGGTTACCTTTTGACTCTTTCCTCTGCCTTTCGCCATCCTTCAAAGGCCTAGATTTCTGATGCATTGAAGTTTTTCAACTGCTGTTGTAACTTCTGGTATTTTTCTTGAGGAACGGTCTCTTTTGGGAGTTTCTCTATTGTTTGATGGGCTTGTGCCAAAACTTTTCGCAGAGATACTATCCTTGGGTCATTATCGAATAAGATAATTTTGGGCTGGAGATCTACTTGGATCTCCTTATTGTGACATCTCGCCTTTATGGTCTAAGTTTCCTTCTCACTAGAAGACAGTGCCTTTGTCTGGATTTCCTTATCACAGGTCGGTGCGTTGTCTGTTTCTACTTCTACATTTGCAACAACCAGATGTTGTTCCTTTCGATTCCGAATAACAGGTTGGACTTGAGTCCTCTTGGTCTTTTTATTAAGGGGTTTTGCTTGGGCGATTGCATGCTTTGCCACATAGGTTCCTTTCGATTTCTTCCTCATTTTCAAGACTCTTATCTATTGTCGAAGTTGCTTAATTATGTTAAGCAATCTCTATTGTTCCTTTCACAATCTTTTAATTTCTTCTGCTTTCTTGGAATGCAAAGCCGTTTGTTTTCTCAGGCCTGGGCTTTGTACCTTAGGCATTGTACCTTTGCCTTGGCCAATTTCCTTGTTGCCTTCTTGGGAAACTTCCTCAGTGTTTTGCTGATCGGGTTTTTCAGGGGTAGAAACCCTTGTTTGTTTTTTTCTCCTAGGCAACTTCTTCTTCTACCTCTTCTTCATCGTGTAATTCTTCGAGTGTGTTCTGACTAGGAACAAATTGTTCCTTTTCCTCATCCTTGTCACTCTTCTCCCTAGATACACTCTTATCATGAGCAGAGTGATCCTCTTCTTCTTCCTCCTCATCACACAGTTCCTCGGATGCACTTTTATCATGAGCAGAGTGATCCTCTTCTTCTTCCTCCTCGTCACACAGTTCCTCGGATGCACTTTTATCATGCGCAGAGTGTTCCTATGGCCCTTCTACGGTATTAGGGTTGAGTGGTGTAGAGTCTCAAAGAAGGTATGTTTTGATGGTTATTTCAGTATCTTTTTCATTAGGATATATAAACCTTTCTGCATTTTAAACTTAGATAATAACGAAACACGTGAGGTTAATAGGAAAAACTGATAATTGTCGTTCCTACGTGCAGGAAGGAGGAAAAGCAGAAATTAGCCATCTCAAAGGGAAAGACGAAGAGGAGCTAACTGCTGTCCCTTTGACGGGAAACCACAAACAGACCAGATCAAAACAGACCAACCCAGAAAAGGAAGCGGAGATACCAGCTCGGAGCAGAAAAGGAAAGAAGTGACTCAAGGTTAATGATTCTGCGAATCCCTCAGGATCTTAGATCCTGAGGGATCGCTATTTTGTCTATTTTATGTATCTAGATATCTCCGTCATCATCCTTATATAAGCGATAACATTGTTGGCTACGGGGGAGGTTCTGTTGTAATTCCTTTTTAACAGATCAAGACTATGATCTTTATGTCCTGTTAAGACTCGCTTTGCTGTAAGTTTATTTCATGCATTAATACAGACTTGGTTACTCTTTTATCTTTGATCCTGGACCAATCTTAAGTGGTGTACCCCTGGAGGCTAAGGGCCCGGCCCTGGAGGACACTTGCTCTTGTACCATTACGCGTGGTTTCTGTGTGGTTTGTTCATAGACGTAATCTGGTAATCTGTTGTGTTTTATGAACGATATATTACATGCTCTGTTATGTTTAACTTATTTAATGTTCCTGCAAATTGAAGTCATATTGACACTGTATTATGTTACCAATTCATTAAAGTGTTGATTCATCTCTACATGATATTATCACTCCAGTACATAGTTCATTGTGATTGTGTTTTAGCATTATGATAGTTATCTTGAGGAGTCTGATTTCAGATGATTATTGAATGTTACTATTTTGAGATGCAATCGCATGCGTTTATTTAGATCAATAACAGAAGCAGATTGAGCACGTTGTGTTTCTAGGGTTGTAATTGGTAGTATTGTTCTATAGTATGTGTACATATTTTAAGACTGCAGGATTGATGTTTTGATTGGAGTGGTTAGATAGAATTGCAGCTTTATGAACTTGGTTATTTCTTATTCCAGTTGCTGTTCCATTTAGTTGCTGTTCCATTTCTGAATTGCTGTTCCATTTAGTTGCTGTTCCATTTCTGAATTGTTGTTCCATCTCAATTGCTGGTCTATTTCAAGATTGTTGATTTTTTGTTTCATTTACTTGCCATTTCTTAAGGATAGACTCAGGCTGTAGTGAGTGTCAGCATCTGCTATTTGGCTCCCAGGCCTCTGATCTGCTCCCATCAGCTATGAAAGGGATGGGTTATTGCTACTAAACCCTTGGCTGATGTGCTGTTCTATTTCATCGCTATTTCCTTTACTTGTCGTTTCATTTATATTCATCAAGGACAATCTCAGGCTGTAGTGAGCCCCAACATCTGCTACCTAGCTCCCAGACCTCGGACTTGTTCTCATCAGTTATGAAAAGGATGGGTTATTGCTACCGAACCTTCGACTGATGCAATGCTTGGTGTGATTTAGCCTTTTGAAGTAGTTAAGTTGTAGACATGCAGCCATTTACTTTTGTAGCCTTTAAGTAGCTGTACTACGAGCATTACTCTGACAAGTGCTAAGCCTCAGACTGAGACACTCTTTTGAAATAGCAAGACGTTCCCGGATTGACATTATAATGTGAGGTAACTAGAGGTGAAAGAGACCCTTTTTATAGCTCTACATTTTGGCGCCGTTGCCGGGGAAAGAGTGTAGCCATTTGTCTTTTTCAGGGTAGTGTACGAACCTGCTAGGGAAGAATTGGGTTTTGAAAACGAAAGGTAAGAACCTACGTGCGGAGCATGTAAAAGCCCTGCTCCTTTGCCCGATTTCCTGCAGATTTGCTGCTATCTGCTTAAGAAAGATTTAGTAGTTAAATTGAGTGCATGACTAAGCAGAAAAAGCCGGAGAAAAATCCCAAACCTTTGCCGAAGCCAGAAAAAGCTAAGGGGCCGGTGACCCTTGGTCGAACAACATTCATAGACGAAATCTATAAGAAAGCCGAATCTCAGCCTTCAGTAGGACCTAGGAAAGTTATTTCCAGATAGCCTACTAGCTCCCTTCAAGCCACAGGTTCACCATCTGTAGCCTTTGCTGAGGTGCATAGTCAAACTGACGAACACGACTTTCAAGAAATTGAAAATTTTATTCCAGAACGACTGCAAGAAGGGAATTTCAGTAATCTTTGTGAAGGAGAAGGGGAAACATGGGAGATTAGAGAGCCGGGATCTCCTCCTAGGATAACTCAGCCATTGAATAGCCCAGACAAGGGAAGTGCTGTAAAAATTATTATTGAAGAAATCCAATCCCCTCAGATAGAAATTCCAGATAGAGGAAGTGCTATTAAAGCTAATCCTGTCAAAGCCATTCCCGCTCAACCAAGGAACACTCTTCTAGATATTCTGGAAGGTTATTGGCATATATTTGACCCAATGGCTCAAAATCCACCAAACACCCAAATCTCTACATTACAATACCCCATAGAGGATTCTGCAGCAAATGCCCCCATGAAAGCAATTCCCCTTCAACATATCCCTACATTTCACGGACTTACATCAGAAGACCCAGATGCATTTTTATTTGAATTTGATGTACTATGCAGGGGATATGACTACACCACTGACCCCCAGAAACTAAAACTGTTTCCCTCGACCCTGAAAGGGGCTGCTTTAAGATGGTTTATGGGATTAGGTGGTGGGGTTATAAATAATTGGGAACAAATGAAGGGATCTTTTCTAAAAAAATATCAAGATTACTGCAGGTCTAGAGAACTAAAAGATGAAATATTCCAGATGGTGGCTAGACCAAGCGAAACATTAGAAGAATATGTGGAGCGTTTTCAGTATAATTTGCAAAGATCTCCCTATGCATCATCACCCTTACCCGATAATGTGTTGAAAACAACATTAATAAGAGGCATGAAAGAACAATGGATTGAAACATTAAACATTATGGGAAAAGGGGATATTTATCAGGAAAGTTTTGCTGACATAATTGATCTATGTATCAGGAGTTCGAGAGGCAGTACACGGATCAAACCAGCAGAACATGATCGGTTTGCAAGAGAAAACAAAATTTCATCAGAAGGAGTAACGCGGGCTGAAATCAGAAATTTATTGGAAAACTTTAAAACTGATATACTAGGAACACTGACTACACAGTTGGGCATTTTGGAGGCCAAGCAAAAGCAAATGGAGGCAGAACAGAATTTAGCTATCTTCTGCCCCAGATGTAGGAAGAAGCATAACCATAAGGAATGCCCACTAGATGTAGTCCAAGCATGCGCCATTTATACAAAGGATTAGTCGACAGAAAGTTGTCCCTCACTACCTGGACTAAAAGCAGTATATAAGGAGGCAGAAGAAGAACCAGAAACGGTGTACATGCTCAACCAGCGTCGTCAGTGGCAGCCGCGACAAACTGGTATGTTTTCAGATCCAACTTCTTCTTTTCAGTATCCCCAGTATAACGCTCAACAGTATAATACATGGCAAAGCCAATTTCAGCCCCGATTCCCAAACTGGTCACCACAGTCATATCCTTCTGTTAATCCATTGCTAAATCAGACGAGTCAATCCGGTTGGTCGAATCCTCCTTATCCCCCACCATATTGGAAAAACAGCCCATATCCTCCACAATGGACTTCCCCTACTTCACAAAGTTCAGCCTGGCAGAATAACTGGCAGAGACCAACAAATCAGCCAGTAGGAAATGTCCCTCTCCCTCAACCTACATTGCCAGCTTTACAGCAAAATCCCCAGGCTAATTTGAGATCGCAACTCCCAGCCCAGCCCAATCCAAATAACAGACCGGTCCAAGGACTCCAAATTTTAGAAACACCAGAAGAAGGACCCGATCTGAGGGAGTGCAATGATCTTCAGCTAAGATCTGGGCGTATTATCCAAACAGAGGGAAATAAAACAGTTCAGATTGAAGATCAGTTACCTAGAGAACATCTGTCACAAGAAGAGGATGTGAATAGACAACAAACTCATAATCAAACAACCACATCCTCTCCCCCATTCCCAGAACGTTTAGTCATACCTCGACCGGTACAACAACCTAATTTTGACATTCTGGGAGAATTACAAAATTTGTACATAAAAATTCCATTCCTTCAGGCCATTCAAGACATCCCGATATATGCAAAAACTATTAAAGAATTGTGCATAAATAGGCCAAGAAGGAATATAATAGATAATCCAAGAGTTCAAGTAGTCGGTACTTTATCTGACCTATTGCCAGGAAAGGAAACACCTATTAAGTATGAGGACCCAGGAAACCCAATAGTAACTGTTCAAATTTATGGTCAAACCCTAACCAATGCCTTAGTTGATCTTGGAGTTGCAATCAATATATTGACAACTGCTACTTGCCAAAAGCTAGGCATTACATCTGCAGAACCTACCTCAACTCTGCTAGAATTGGCCGATCGGTCTGTGGTTAGGCCGGAAGGCATACTGCATGATGTCATGGTCTCGGTTGACTCCTAGGAATACCCAACTGATTTTCTGATAATAAACCCTAAAACCCGACTTGATGGACATCCATTGATCTTAGGAAGACCTTGGCTCGCTACCGCTGATGCCTATATCGGCTGTTGGCAAGGGAACATGATTATAACCAAGGGGGCGGATATCAAGAATTTAGTACTATATCCCCCAGCGCAGCTAAGTATCACTAAAGTTAAAACTAATAGGCACCCTGTATCATATCTTATTGACAACATCAGATCTCCATTAACTATACAAGAAGCATTAGAGTTCAAAGACCAAACAGAAGATGATGCCATCAGTAATTTCATTAGTCAAACTGAACTCACATCTCGTACCCAGTGTCATATGATAAAAGCAGCATTTGATAACGAAGTAGAAGAGGAACCTCTGAAAGATGCACATGATCACACAATCCCTATCACTTCAGTTGCACATAGTAAAATTGTGGAAATCGAACCTGGAAAGACCTTAAACATTAACGCCGACCTTACACCCGAACAAGAAACAAAACTCATCTATATTTTAAGAAAATATAAAGAAGCATTTGCATGGGATTACCCTGATATGAAAGGAATTGACCCGCAGTTATGTACACACCACATCTACATAGAAAATGATGCAAGACCTGTTAGGCAGCCTCAGAGAAGACTAAACCCTCACCTAAAAGAAGTAGTAAAAGCTGAGCTTCAAAAACTTTTAGATGTTAACTTCATCTACCCTATCTCTGATAGTAAATGGGTCTCCTCGCTTGTGGTGGTACCGAAAAAGAATGGGAAGTGGAGGATCTGCGTGGACTACAGGGAGCTAAATAAGGCAACGCAAAAAGATCACTTTCCTCTCCCATTCATCAATCAAGTATTGGACACTTTGGCAGGGAAGAAATTCTTTTCTTTTCTCGACGGCTTCAGTGGGTATAACCAAATACAGATTGCCCCTGAAGATCAGCACAAAACTACTTTTACTTGTCCTTGGGGAACATTCGCCTACCAAGTTTTACCTTTTGGTTTATGTAATGCCCCTGCCACATTCCAAAGGGCTATCCTTAGCATTTTTGCATATCTAATAAATGAAGGACTGGAAGTATATATGGACGACTTTACTCCATATGGAGATGAGTTTGATCCAGCATTAGAGACACTAGAAAAAGTCCTACAACGTTGCATAGCTACCAGGCTTTGTTTAAGCCATGAAAAATGTTACATGATGATGACAGAAGGACTTATTTTAGGACACTACATTTCAGCAGCTGGCATTCAGGTAGACCCAGCCAAAATTCAAATACTTTTGCTTATTCCTACTCCTACTACTCAAACAGAGGTACGTAGATTTCTTGGATTCTCTGGTTATTACAGAAGATTTATAGAACATTATTCATGTATTGCTGCACCATTGTATGCATTAACTGGTAATATTGATTTCTTTTGGACAGAAAAATGTGAACGTGCCTTCAACGATCTGAAGAAGCTCGTATCTATAGCCCCAGTTCTTCGGGGACCAAATTGGGAGTTGCCATTCCAGATATCATCTGATGCCTCAGATACAGCCATTGGAGCGGTCCTTGGACAGGAGGAGGATAGAAAACCATATGCAATTTATTACATTAGCAAAAATCGATCCCCTGCTGAATTGAATTATACTGTCACTGAAAAAGAATTTTTAGCTGTTATACATGCTATCAATAAATTCAGACATTACATTACTGGATATCCTGTTATCCTGTACACAGATCATTCTGCTATAAAATATTTAGCAAACAAGCCTGTCACAAATGGCAGAATAACTAGATGGCTGATTTTATTGCAGGAATTTGATACTAAAATCAAGGATTGACTCGGGAAAGAAAACCCAGTAGCTGATTTCCTCTCAAGAGTGCCAAAACCAATCGATGCAGCAGCAGTTGAAGATCAGTTTCCAGATGAGCATCTCTTTGCTGTTGCTGTTTAAACACCCTGGTATGCGGGTGTCACCAATTACCTAGCAGTAGGTAAGTTACCGAAGCATCTAACCCCTAATGAGCGAAAACAGATTGTCCAACGAAGTACCAGATTTTCCTGGATTGGGGGTTATTTGTTTCATACAGGGGCAGACATGCAAATCAGAAGATGTGTTAGACAAGATGAAATTTTTGATATATTGAAAGCATGCCATGACCAACCATGTGGTGGACATTTCGCTGATCGTAGGACTGCACATAAAGTATTACAAACAGGGTATTATTGGCCCACAATTTTTAAAGATGCAAAGAAATTCGTCCAAGCATGTGACAGTTGCCAGAGAGCGGGACGCCCTAGTCATTCAGATGAGATGCCTTTGAAACCACAGTTAGTCATCGAACCATTTGAGCGTTGGGCTCTTGATTTCGTGGGACCAATCAACCCACCATCAAACCAAAAAACATACATTTTGGTGGCAACAGAGTACATCACCAAGTGGGTTGAAGCAGAGGCCTTGCCCAGAGCTACAGAAGAATCTGTTATACAGTTCCTGCTCCATCTATTTGTGCGTTATGGCCTCCCTAGAGAGATAATTACAGATGGAGGGCCACAGTTTGCTGGGAACAGAATAGCGACAACACTCAATAATTATCATGTTCAACATAAAATTACCACCCCATATCACCCATAGGCAAATGGGCAAGTAGAAAGCAGTAACAAAATAATAGAGACCATTCTAACAAAAAAAATTGCATCACATAGACGCGATTGGGCAGCCAAACTACCAGAAGCACTGTGGGCTTATAGAACAACATGGAGAAGCACCACTGGTCACTCACCTTACCAGCTAATGTTTGGAAAACAACCTATCTTTCCTATAGAATTTGAAATCCAGACATTACGAACAGCACAACAAGTTGGTTTAGATTTAACTGAGGCACAGACTAATCGACTACAACAGATTAATGAGCTGGATGAAATTAGGCTCTTTGCACTTCAACACACTGCTCTGATACAACAACAGAGAGCTAAATGGCATGATGCTCTCATTAAAAACAGAGTCTTCCATGAAGGAGACTGGGCTCTTTTGTATGACTCTAGATTTCAGGACTTCCCCGGGAAACTCCAGACTCGTTGGTTGGGACCATATGAAATTCAGAAAGTGCATGACAATGGGACCCTTACCCTGACTACTATCGATGGTTCTGGATATACCTTCAAGGCAAACGGCCATCGAGTCCGTCTCTATCGCAAACCACTTACTCGGGAGTCCTTCTGCCAACAACTATGCCAAGATTCAGATATGGAGATCTTAGGGGAGGAAGACAAGTCTTCCTCACCTGTAACTCACTAGAAAAAAAATCTACTTTTCTTTATAATTTGTATATAACTTATTGAATTATTTTTGTACATATTTTTGCAGTATGTTTTGTTATTTCTTCCGTTCCTTTTCCAAAAGGAACAACACTTTTTGCTATTCCTTTTCCAAAAGGAACAACACTTGTGATTTTTGTTGTTTCTTTTCCATAAGGAACAACACTTTTGATTTCTGTTGTTCCTTTTCCAAAAGGAACAACACTTTTGATCTCTGCTGTTCCTTTTCCAAAAGGAACAACACTTTTGATTTCTGCTGTTCCTTTTCCAAAAGGAACAACACTTTTGATTTTTGCTGTTCCTTTTCCAAAAGGAACAACACTTGTGATTTTTGCTGTTCCTTTTCCAAAAGGAACAACACTTTTGATTTCTGCTGTTCCTTTTCCAAAAGGAACAACACTTTTGATTTTTGCTGTTCCTTTTCCAAAAGGAACAGCACTTGCAACTTACGATTTTTGCGGTTCCTTTTTCAAAAGGAACATCACTTGTGTGCTTTTGCTGTTTCCAAAAGGAATAGCACTTTTGATTTCTGCTGATATTTAAAAAAAAAAAGGGGAACGACATTTCCTTGAAACTACTATTCCTTTCTCCAAACGAATAGCATCTGTGAACTGTTGTTATGACCTTCCTTGAAAGGAACATTACTCATACGATTTTGAAACAGCTTGGTCCCTCTACTCCAAATTAAGGATGTTTATTGCTGATGTTCTTTCAAGTCTTTTGGAATACGGCTATACATTTATGTGATTAAAACAAAAACACAGCATACCGAAATCAGTAAATCATAAATCGCTATCTTTATAAGAAACTGCCCTGACTTGGTGAAAGGATGCGGATAAAGACATGATTATTTGTCATCTTTTGCTGCCATTGTTCTACTAACTTCGTTCTGATTGGTTATCTGTATTATGATGGTTCTTTTTCTTTAATTATCATATGGCAATAGGATCAAAAGATCTATACCTTTCTATTGGGATATTAAGACTTCTTCCACCATTCCTACTCTTAAGGAGTGTTGAACCACCCTTTGTGCATAAACAGGAAAGGCTCTCTATTAAAAAGAAGCAAAACAGAATTTCTAAAGACTGTCAAATTGCAGGATAGGAAGTCTCATTACGAGCTGGCCCACCATGATCATCAGGAAGGAAGCGAAGTGGCATTCCCATTAGGGCCACCACACCTGGGAAATGGTCCAAAAGGTATATCAAACAAATAACCCTTGGAACAGGAGGTCTCACCACGAGCCGGCCTGCCCACTATTCGCTCCTTCCTCGTGAATGGCATTATGACTAACTGGTCACCAAGCCAGCATAGTGGCCTACATTTTGACATTACACAAACGCTTCCTCGCATACACAAAGGACTATGGTTCTAGGGTGAAACAAACAACTCTGCCAAGGTTATGGACACCTGTCGGCAGCAGAGCACTGTTAATGGTATTGAAGTCGTATGTTTACACCAATAGGTAAGACGATTACATCCTTTTGCTTCTTATGCTGTGATAATTAAATTATATAATATTACCGCATGACTATATATCATCGCCAATCATTACGAAGCTACTGACAGTGACCACATGAGACCTTCTATTTATGGCAAATGTCTTATCACTTCCATCAAATCACCGCAACCCCATAATATTAAAAGCGATCTAACTTTTTACCTCGATTTTAGTATTACACTGTTTTTGGCGAACATTTCATATATCCATAAGCTGTTCCATAAAGACCTCGCAGCAGAACAGACGCTGCTCCTTTATTTGACGGTTGGGACAGCTTATCACATTGCGGGGGGGGAGGTAACCTCATCATTCCCCAGAGTACGTGTCAGTCCGTTATTTGAGAAAATTTTATACTCAAGCACGGCAGGGCTCAACGGTATGATCTTTTGCTATTTTTGTTTTCTTCTGCATGAGCTGACGTTCAAAGCTATTTCCATTGCATACGCTGTTGCATTTAAATTTGAACGAGGAATACGCTACCAGCTTCTCTGCGCTTCAACAAACAGCTGCTGTTCCTTTGAAAATTGGCAGTGAAACTATGGGAGGAAGGTCAGTCCGTCGAGAACCGCAAACATTAACTGTTTCGGCTACAGCCCGAAGAATCCTGAAAAGAGCAGGATGGTTGACCTATTTCAACCGCATGAAGGAGTCTAATGAAACAGTAGCAAGAGAATTTTGACAGAACTTACATGAAGAATACTCCATAGTAAGAGGAAGGCGAATAGAAGTCACCAACGACATAATAGCAAGAGTCACGGGACTACCGGCCACGGGACCAGTATGGACAATAAAGAAGGAAAGGTTGCAGAAAATTTTGGAAATCTTTCAGGACGAGGGCCAGAAGTTGACAATCCGAGGAAAGGGGGTGCTACCAGCAACGCTAGGAGAGACATGGGCGGAATTGGCAAAAATCATCCAAAGCTACATCACTTGCGAAGGCAGAAAAGACATGGTAAGACCACGACATCTTAAACTCCTAGCTGTCTTAAAACAAAAATGTTCTGTGAATTTGCCTGCATTGTTGAATTCACTATTGCATGATGTCGCACGAAGTATGAAGAAGGCACAGCATGTAGAATCAGTTATTAGCCACCACGGATTAATTCGCTTGATAGTAAATTACAGTCTCACCCAGCAGCAGAGCAGCTGGGAAGAACTAATTGCTATTATCAATAAAGGGACGGCCACATCTAGACGCCCGAAAAAATGAAAACGAGTTGATAACACACCCCAACGTTCAGAGAAACGAAAACAGGACACTTGCACAGAAGTGCAACCTGAAAAACAATCTGAAAAACGACCCGAAAAGTGGAAACATGACGCTAGTACACCCAAACAGCCAGAAAAATGTAGAAAGTCAGCAAGGCTCACAGGGCTACAAGGAGGGCTGGAGAAGCCCCAGGCAAGCACAAGCCAAGCAATAGAAATCGAAGATGAGCAGTCTGCAGAAATAGAAGCAGAAAATGAAAGCAGTAAGGAAACAGAGCAGTCTGCAGAAATAGAAACAGAGGAAGAAGGCAGCGAGGAAACAGAGCAGTCTATAGAGACAGAAACGAAATAAGAAGACATCGAGGAAGAAGAACAATCTGCAGAAACAGAAACAGAAGAAGAAAACAGTGAGGAAACAGAGCAGTCTGCAGAGGCAGAAACAGAAGAAGGAGAGGAGGAGCCAGAGAAATCTGCAGGGAGAGAAGAAGAACAAGATGAGCAAACTGCAGAAGAAGGAGACAAAAAGAAAGAAGATGAGCAGTTCGAGCAAGAGGAAGGAATGGAACAGCAAGAAGGGAGCCCATTACAAGACCCGTTAAGGGAAGATGAATTGGCCAACATCTTGGCCAATATCGGCGAATATGGCCAACCCCTGAGTCCATCAAATCTCCATGCCGAAGAGAAAACCCAGGAGAAAGATGCACCCGAGGAATTACATGAAGAAGAGGCAAAAATAGAAAACTTGCCCATTCATAATGAGAAGATATTAGAAAATGCTGAGCAGGAACAACCCGTTCCTAGTCAAAAGCCACCAGAGGAAGGTCCGGAGGAAATAAGGGTAGAAGAGGAATCAGCACAAGAAATAACAGAGCCAAGTAAGGTTCTTACCCCGGAACAATTACCTCAGGAAGAAAATTAGGAAGCTAGCCACAATCCAAACCACAGTGAACAACCTGCCGTTCCTTCGGAAGAGATGATGGAAATAAGGGAATTACGAAGGGAAAAGCGGACATTGTTGAACATAATAGCCCAGCTTCACCAGCAGATTAGGATTCTAAAAGCTAGGCAAAGGGTGAAGGGGACTTCAAGAAGAAAAGGTCTGACCGCACCAGTAAGGCCCCTTAAGGGTAGGAGGCAAAGGACCAGAAGCCGTCCCACTGCTTAAAACCCTGACAGAAGCCAAACTGCTGTTCCAAATGAAGCTGAAAAACAAACTACTGTTCCATTTGAAAAGGAACAGCAGTGGGCTGGAGTTCGTGTTAAAATTGAAAAGGATGATAAGATGGTTTAGACGGAGGCACCACCATTGGGAGTAATAAGGGCTCTGAACTCGAAGCAGCGTAATAAGAAAGTTCAAGTAAAGCTACCGGCCTCCATGGATGCATGGAAGAAGGACCCGAAAACAAGAACCCTCCACAAACATTTGAAGCAGGCCCAACAAGAAGCAGAAAAGCTCAGGGAGCAAATGGTCCCCCGAGAGAAATATGAAGAATTACAGCAGCAGCTAAGGAACGTCAACTTATCTGAAAGCCAAGCTTTCGAAGGATGGCGAAGGGAACAAGAGAAAGTTGCCAAGGTAACCCGTAGATTAGATGTAGTTATCAAACAAATGGATATCTTGTGTTCTTTATATAATGACGTTCTAGCATGTAGAGCCCCTGCCAAAAATTATGCCCTATTTTTAATGGAGAGGTATTTACAATTGAAAATAAAGGCTGTCAAAGCAAGCGCTCCTATACAGATTAACACTATGGATGATTTCATAAACTGCTGTAAACATTACGGGGTGAAAGTGCAGAGATTATTATGTGAATTTTACTTGCATAACTTTATACTAGAACAAGAGACTGGATTGAACCCAAGCCCTTTTGTTGGGGACATTCAATTGCAAGCCTTTATCTCATTTGCAGTTAATCAAATTAAATGGCTCAAAGCTTATAACGCTTTTCAAAAACAAGAGAATGGATTAGACCTTTGGGTAAGAGCCGAGCCTAGGTATCCAGCGCAGTTATGGAGGAGTCATAGAAACCTTATGAGGGCTCCAGGAGTGATTGAAGCGCTAGGACCCATGCATGAGGCAATCATTCGGCAAGGATTTGAATACTTTTCCTCTATTAAGGACCCTACCATTAATGCAACTAAATTTCGATATCAAGTATCTAATCCGAATATTCAGTTCAGAGAACCATTTAAATACGAGAACTTTAGACTTGCTGCTAGCCGTTTTCTCCTCTATGGTGAAATTGTTTTGAGGGCAGGGCCATCCTGGTTAGGATATAGGTTTTGGAGTCCAATCATTTGGCATCCAGCACCTGGATACCAAGCCCTATATGAGATGCCTAAGGGTCAGACATGCCACTTCTTTGATTATTTAGTTTCGCATCACGGCTGTAGACCCTCACATGAGATTCCATCTCCAGCTTACTCACTCACTGCATTGCATATCAACTACAATGTTTTCATGAGGCCATGAAAAAGGGTAAGCCGGGGGGTGTGTAGAGTCTCAAAGAAGGTATGTTTTGATGGTTATTTCAGTATCTTTTTCATTAGGATATATAAACCTTTATGCATTTTAAACTTAGATAATAACGAAACATGTGAGGTTAATAGGAAAAACTGATAATTGTCGTTCCTACGTGTAGGAAGGAGGAAAAGCAGAAATTAGCCATCTCAAAGGGAAAGACGAAGAGTAGCTAACTGCTGTCCCTTTGACGAGAAACCACAAATAGACCAGATCAAAACAGACCAACCCAGAAAAGGAAGCGGAGATACCAGCTCAGAGCAGAAAAGGAAAGAAGTGACTCAGGGTTAATGATTCTGCGAATCCCTCAGGATCTTAGATCCTGAGGGATCGCTATTTTGTCTATTTTCTGTATCTAGATATCTCCGTCATCATCCTTATATAAGTGATAGCATTGTTGGCTACGGGGGAGGTTCTGTTGTAATTCCTTTTTAACAGATCAAGACTATGATCTTTATGTCCTGTTAAGACTCGCTTTGCTGTAAGTTTATTTCATGCATTAATACAGACTTGGTTACTCTTTTATCTTTGATCCTGGATCAATCTTAAGCGGTGTACCCCTGGAGGCTAAGGGCCCGGCCCTGGAGGACACTTGCTCTTGTACCATTACGCATGGTTTCTGTGTGGTTTGTTCATAGACGTAATCTGGTAATCTGTTGTGTTTAATGAACGATATATTACATGCTCTGTTATGTTTAACTTGTTTAATGTTCCTACAAATTGAAGTCTTATATTGACATTGTATTATGTTACCAATTCATTAAAGTGTTGATTCATCTCTACAGGATATTATCACTCCAGTACAGAGTTCATTGTGATTGTGTTTTAGCATTATGACAGTTATCTTGAGGAGTCTGAATTCAGATGATTATTGAACGTTACTGTTTTGAGATGCAATCACATGCGTTTATTTAGATCAATAACAGAAGCAGATTGAGCACGTTGTGTTTCAAGGGTTGTAATTGGTAGTATTTTTCTATAGTATGTGTACATCTCTTAAGACTGCAGGATTGATGTTTTGATTGGAGTGGTTAGATAGAATCGCAGCTTGATGAACTTGGTTATTGCTTATTCCATTTGCTGTTCCATTTAGTTGCTGTTCCATTTCTGAATTGTTGTTCCATTTAGTTGCTGTTCCATTTCTGAATTGCTGTTCCATTTAGTTGTTGTTCCATTTCTGAATTGTTGTTCCATTTCAATTGCTGGTCTATTTCAAGATTGTTGATTTGTTGTTTCATTTACTTGCCATTTCTTAAGGACAGACTCACGCTGTAGTGAGTGTCAGCATCTGCTATTTGGCTCCCAGACCTCTGATATACTCCCATCAACTATGAAAGGGATGGGTTATTGCTACTAAACCCTTGGCTGATGTGCTGTTCTATTTCATCGCTATTTCCTTTACTTGTCATTTCATTTATATTCATCAAGGACGATCTCAGGCTGTAGTGAGCCCCAACATCTGCTACCTAGCTCCCAGACCTCGAACTTGTTCTCATCAGTTATGAAAAGGATGGGTTATTGCTACCGAACCTTCGACTGATGCAATGCTTGGTGTGATTTAGCCTTTTGAAGTAGTTAAGTTGTAGACATGCAGCCATTTACTTTTGTAGCCTTTAAGTAGCTGTACTATGAGCATTACTCTGACAAGTGCAAGCCTCAGACTGAGACACTCTTTTGAAATAGCAAGACGTTCCCGGATTGACATTCTAATGTGAGGTAACTAGAGGTGAAAGAGACCCTTTTTATAGCTCTACAAGTGGGCTGTGAGGTTGGACATATTCGCCCATATTGGCCAGAATTTGCGCCAATTCATCTTCTTGCAGAGGGTTTTGCAGTGAATTCTCACTGCTTTGCTCTGTTTCCTCCCCTTCTTCCTGATCGGATTGCTCAGTCTCCTCCTCCGGTATTCCTTCATCATTTTCCTCCAATTCTTTTTCATTCTCCCCACCTTCCAATTGTGGGGGTTGTTTGTCTCCCGAATCATGTATTTCCACATGTTGACTAATGTTTCCCTGGGAATTTCCCAGCATTCCTCTAATCCTTTCCAATCTAACATACTTTCTTCGTTTCAGCGGTCTGCTTGGTGTACTGGCAATATGTTTTCGTTTTGGGGTTGGCAAAGCTAGTCCCCCATCTATCGAGAAAATAAATTCTTCCCAACTACTCTGCTGTTGGAAAAGATTGTAGCTGACTATCAGTCGTATTAACCCATGGTGGCTTACTACTAACTCTACATGGCGAGATTTCTTCATGCTTCGGGCAACATCGTGTAATAAAAAATTTAAAAACGCAAGCAAATTCACAACACATTTTTGCTTTAACATGACTAAAAGTTTGAGATGGCGTGGTCTTACCACATCTTTCCTGCCATCGCAAGTGATGTAGCTCTGGATAATTCTCGCCAATTCTACCCACGGCTCTCCCAGGGTTGCTGGCAAAACTCCTTTCCCTTTTAGAGTAAGGTTTTTCCCTTCATCCTAGAATATGGTCATGGCGTTTCATAGTCTCACCTTTTTCAGAGTCCACATAGGTTCAGCAGCTCGTAGTCCCGAAACTTCTGCAATTATGTCATCAGTGACTGCTATCTGTCTTCGTCTCACCATAGAACGATTTTCTTGCAAGTTCTGCAGAAACTCAATTGCCATCGTCTCATTGGATTGCTGTAGACGGTTAAGGTAAGTTATCCATCCCGCGCTTGCTAGGATTTCTTGTGTAGCATTGGAGACCATCAACACCTATGGCTCACTGCGAATTGATCTTCCTCCCATCTTATTCACGCTTAGCACACTATAAAAACACAAAGAAGATAATGGAACAACAGGCTGTTCAAATTTTTAGCTCACTGTTAAAAAAGCACAAAGAAGATGATGGAACAACAAGCTGTTCGAATTTCTAACTTACTGCTAATGTTTGTAGAGAAAAACACAGAAATGGCATCAGAACAGCAAGCCATGCATATTGGGGAACAAAACACTGTTAAGCTTGCTATTCCTGAGTCATAATTCTTCCAAATGATGAGCTGACACGTATGCCAGCAAATTATGGAGATCACCCGCGCCCCCCTGTAATGTGATAGGCCATCCTCGGCCGTCAAATAAAGGAGCAGTGTGCTAAACTGCAATGGTACAGAGTAATAAAGGAACAACGTATAGAGATATGCCATGTTTACAAAAATGAGCGGATTACCGAAATTGAGGCGTATGATAGAATCGCTAATAAATATGGAAATGTCGTGATATGATGCGAGAAATGGAGGATAGGACAATTGACATGAATAAAAGTTCTTATGCAGTCATTATCGACTTTTACCATCATGATTGATTTGTAAATGATTTTCATGTATCAAAGGTTCGAAAGGGTTATATACATAGTCTCATTTGAAACCACTTATAAAGATATAAGAAGAAGGGTTTTATAGTTACTATTGGTGTATAAGAAATATGACTTCAATACCATCAACAGAGCTCTATTGCCCACAGGTGTCCATACCCTTGACAGAGTTGTTTATTTCACCCTTGGAACGATAATACTTTGTATATGCCTAGGAAAGTGTTGTTGCAATGTCAGAATGGAGGCCATTGTGCTAGCTTGGTAGCCAACTGAATCACAATGCCATTCACCAGGAATGAGTGAAAGGTGGGCAGACCGGCTCGTGATGAGACCTCCTGTTCCAAGGACTTTTTATTTTTCTGATGTGCTTCTTGGATCATATCCTTGGTGTGGTGGCCATAGTGGGAATGCCACTTCACTTTCTTCCTTATGATCATGGTAGGCTGGCTCTTGATGAGACCCCCTATCCTTCATCTGACAAATCATGTTAGCAATCATATAGATAAACATTTTTTCTTTTTCTTCTTTTCTTTTATATAGCACTTTTCCTATTTATATACAGAGGGTGGTTCAACACTCCTTAAGAGTAGGGATGGTGGAAGAAGTTTGAACATCTCAATAGAGAAAAATATGCCCTTATTCTTATTCAATAATAATGATCAAAGAGAACTATGGGGATTTTAGAAAGAACCATCATGATAAAAATAATCAATCATATTGGTATTAGTAAAATAATGACAGTAAGGTGATATAAATAGTTGTGTCCTTTTCTCTTTTCTCTTATCAATTCAAAGCAATTTCTTCTAAAGATGACATTTTTGTGTGATTTTCTGATTTCATTATCTCCTAGTTTTTGTATTCTTGCATAAATGTATAGCTTTGCCATAAATGACCATCTCTCACAAAAATGCTCTAAATGGTAAAACACACATAGAAAGAAAAAAAATTCACTCCAAACGTGTTGTTCTCAAGATGGAACAACTGTTGTTTCTTTAGAGGGACAACAAAAGAATATTTGCACACAAAAACCGCAAGCAAAAATGAAAAAACATGCTCGAAACTATTGTTCCTTAATCGAAACAGCAAAGAAAGCAAGCGAAAACAAAAAAATGCAAAAATGTTGTTCTTTCAGAAAGGAACAGCAAAAAAATGAAAGTTTTGTTCCTTCGAAAAGGAACAACAGAAAATGAAAGTGTTGTTCCTTCGGAAAGGAATAGCAAAAAAACGAAAGTGTTGTCTCTTCAGAAAGGAACAACAAAAAAAACGAAAGTGTTGTCCCTTGAGAAAGGAACAACAGAAAATGAAAGTGCTATTCCTTCGGAAAGAAACAACAGAAAAACAAAAGTGTTGTTCCTTCAGAAAGGAACAACAAAAACGAAAGTGTTATTCCTTCGGAAAAGAACAACAAAAAACGAAAGTGTTGTTCCTTCGGAAAGGAACAACAAGAATGCGGATATGTTGTTCCTTCGAAAAGGAACAGCAAAAATGCAGATATGATATTCCTTCAAAAAGGAACAACAAAAATGTAGAGGTGTTGTTCCTTCGGAAAGGAACAAAAAAAACGTGAAAGTTTTGTTCCTTTGGAAAGGAACAACAAAAAGGCGGGAATGTTGTTCATTCGACAAGGAACAACAGAATGCAAAAATGTTGTTCCTTCAGAAAGGAATAGCAAATGACGAAAGTGTTGTTCCTTCAGAAAGGAACAGCAAACGATGAAAATGTTGTTCCTTCATAAAGGAACAAAAGAATGCAAAAGTGTTGTTCCTTCGAAAAGGAACAGAAAAACGGTGGAAATGTTGTTCCTTCGAAAAGGAACAACAGAATGGTGGAAATTTTGTTCCTTTTCGAAGGAACAGAAAAATGCAAAAGCATTGTTCCTTCGAAAAGGAACATCAAAGCAATGAAACTATTGTTCCTTCCGAAAGGAATAGAAAAGTGCAAAAATTGTAGAAATGCAAAAAATCTGTACAGAAAGTAATTTATACAAATAAAACAAAAAGAATTATGTACAGAATTTGAAAGCAATCAAATCACTTAGTGAACCAAAGGTGAGGAAGAGTTCTCTTCCTCAGTCAGAATCTGCATGTCGGAGTCCTCCCGAAGTTGCTGGTAGAAGGATTCCTGAGTAAGTGGTTTGCGGTACAATCAAACTCGATGGCCATTTGCTTTAAAGGTATGTCCAAATCTATCAATGGTGGTTAAAGTAATGGTGCCATTATCATGCACCTTCTGGATTTCATATGGTCCCAACGAGTGAGTCTGAAGTTTCCCCAGAAAATCCTGAAACCTGTAATCGTATAGGAGTGCCCAATCTCCTTCGTGGAAGACTTTCTTTTTTATGAGGGCGTCGTGCCATTTTTCTCTCTGTTGTTGGATTAATGCAGTATGTTGAAGAGCGGAGAGCCTGATTTCATCCAGCTTGTTGATTTGTTGTAGTCTATTGATCTAGGCCTCATTTAAATCTAAACCGACTTCTTGTGCTGTTTTCAAAGTTTGTATTTCAAATTCTATTGGAAAGATGAGTTCCTTTCCAAATACTAGCTGATATGGCGAATAATCGGTAGTGTTTCTCCATGTTCTTCTGTATGCCCACAAAGCTTCCGGCAATCTTGTAGCCCAATCGCGTCTGTGTGACACAATGGTTTTTTGTTAGTATTGCTTCTATTACTTTATTCGTGCTCTCTACTTGGCCATTTTCCTGTGGGTGGAATGGAGTGGTAATTTTATGCTAAATATGATAGTTTTTTAATGTTGCAGCAATTTTCTTACCAGCAAATTGTGGTCCCCTATCCGTGATTATGTCTCTTGGGAGGCCATATTGCACGAATATCTGGAATAGGAAATGAATGACGGAATCCTCTGTAGCTCTTAGAAGTGCCTCTGCTTCAACCCATTTGGTCACATATTCCATTGCTACCAAAATATATGTTTTCTGGTTTGATGATGGGTTGATCGGACCAACAAAATCAAGCGCCCAACGCTCAAATGGTTCAATGACTAGCTGTGGGTTCAAAGGCATTTTGTCAGACTGTCTAGGGAATCCTGCTCTTTGGAAATTTTCACAAGCTTGAACAAATTTCTTTGCATCTTTGAAGATTGTGGGCCAGTAATACCCCGTTTGCAGAACTTTGTGACCAGTTCTTCGATCTGCGAAATGTCTACCACACGGTCCGTCGTGATAGGCTTTCAGAATATCAAATATTTCATCTTCAAGGATGCATCTTCTGATGTGCATATCTACCCCTGTATGAAATAGGCAGCCCCCAATCCATGAAAATCGGGTACTACTCTACACAATCTACCTTCGTTCATTGGGGGTCAGATGTTTTGGTAATTTGCCTACTACTAAATAATTCGCAACATCAGCATACCAGGGTTTTTTGACAGTAATGGAAAATAAATGTTCATCTGGAAATTGATCTTCAACTACTGCGTCTACTAGCTTCGGCATTCACGAGAGAAAGTCAGCTACAGGATTTTCTTTCCTAGGTCGATATTTTATTGTGATGTCGAATTTCTGCAGTAAAATCAACCATCTTGTTACTCTACCGTTTGTAATTGGTTTATTTGCTAAATATTTTATGGCAGAGTGATCTGTATATAAAACAACAGGATATCCAGTGATATAATGCCTAAATTTATTTATAGCATGTATTACAGCTAAAAATTATTTTTCGGTAACAGTATAGTTTAACTCAGTAGGAGACAAATTCTTACTAATATAATATATTGCATATGGTTTTTTGTCTTCTTCCTGCCCAAGGATTGCTCCAATAGCTGTGTCTGAAGCATCTGATGAAATTTGAAATGGCAAGTCCCAATTTGGACCTCTGACCACTGGGGATTTTGACACAAGCTTTTTCAGATCCTCAAAAGCATAGTCACATTTATCTGTCAAAACAAAATCAACATTTCCTGTTAGTGCGTATAGAGGTGCAACTATTTGAGAAAAATGTTCTATAAATCTCCTATAATAACCAAAAAATCCAGGAAAACTGTGTACCTCTGTCTATGTGGTAGGAGTAGGTATTAACAAGATTTGGAGAATATCTATTGATGCATCCCCTGATGATGGACTCTTTGGTAGTCCGAAATGTTGGGTACAAAAAACTCTATAACAGGTCATTCCTACTCTTCTAAAATTAACAAGGTTATTTGAATTTTGGCCGGATCAACCTGTATTCCAGCTGCTGAGATATAATGACCTAGGATGAGTCCTTCAGTCATCATCATATAACATTTTTCATGGCTCAAGCAGAGCCTGGTGGCGATACATCGTTGTAGCACCTTTTCCAATGTGTCTAGTGCTGGGTCAAAATCATCTCCGTATGGTGTGAAATCATCCATGTATACTTCGAGCCCTTCATTTATTAAATTTGAAAAGATACTGAGGATAGCCATTTGAAATGTGGCAGGGGCATTGTATAGGCGAAAGAGTAAAACTCTATAGGCAAGCGTTCCCCAAGGACAGGTAAAAGTAGTTTTGTCCTGATCTTCAGGGGCAATATGAGTCTGATTGTATCCGCTGAAGCCATCCAAGAAAGAAAAGAATTTATTTCCTGCCAATGTATCTAATACATGGTCAATGAATGGAAGGGGGAAGTGATCTTTTTGGGTTGCTTTATTTAACTCTCTATAATCTACACAAATCCTCCACTTTCCATTCTTCTTTGGCACCACTACAAGTGGAGAGACCCATTTGCTATCGGAGATTGGATAAATAAAGTTTACATCTAAAAGTTTTTGTAGCTCATCTTTCACAATGTCTTTTAGATGAGGGTTAAGTCTTCTTTGGGGTTGGTGAACAGGTCTCGCATCTTTTTCTATATAAATGTGGTGTGTACATAGCTGGGGATCGATTCCCTTCATGTCTGGATAATCCCATGCAAATTCTTCCTTGTATTTTCTCAGTAGTTGGATTAGCTTCTCTTCTTGTTCAGGAGTCAGGTTATTATTGATGTTCAAAGTTTTTCCTGGCTCAATTTCTATAGTTTTGCTATTTGAAATAGAGGTAGTAGGTATTGTCTGATCATGAGTGTCTTTGAGAGGATCTTCTTCTAGTTCATTGTCAAATGCTACTTCTATCATGTGACATTGTATGTGGGATCTAGATTCAGCTTGGTTAATGAAGTTGTTAATAACATCATCCTCTATTTGATCTTTGAAATCGAGGGCATCTTCTATGGTTAATGGGGATCTAATATTTTCGGTAAGGTATGATACAGGATGTTTGTTAGTTTTTATTATTGTTACACTTGGCAGGGCTGGAGGGTATAGGGCTAGGTTCTTGATGTTACTTCCTCTAGTTATGGTCATACTGCCTTGTCGGCAGCCAATGTAAGCATCAGCGGTTGCAAGCCAAGGTCTGCCTAAAATTAACGGATGTCCATCAAGTCGATTTTTGGGGTTTATTACCAGAAATTCAGCAGGGTATTCCCAGGAATCAACGAATACCATGACATCATGTAGCATGCCTTCTAGCCTAACCACTGATCGGTCAGCCAATTCTAATAAAGTGGAAGTTGGTTCTACTGATGTAATGCCCAGTTTTTGACAAGTGGTGGTTGTTAAGATATTAATTGCAGCCCCTAAATCAACTAAGGCATTTGAAAAGGTTTGTCCATTGATCAACACTATCACTATTGGATTTCCTAGGTCTTCATATTTGACAGGTGCTTCTCTTCTTGATAACAGGTCAGATAAGGTGCCAACTACTTGGATTGTTGGGTTATTTGTTATTCTTCTCCTTGGTTTTTTTATACATAGCTCTTTGATGGTCTTTGCATATATTGGGATATCTTGGATAGCTTGGAGGAGTAGAATTTTTATGTACAAATTCTTAAGTTCTCCCAGAATATCAAAGTCATGATGTTCTATAGGACACAGTATAATTAATCATTCTAGGAATGGGGGAGAAGATGTGGTTGCTTGGTCATGAGTTTGTTTTCTGACCACATCTTCTTCTTGTAATGGTTGCTCAGCAGGTCACTGATTTTAAACTTGAACATTTTTATTTCCCTCGGTCTCTATAATGCACCCAGACCTTAATTGAAGGTCGTTGCATTCTCTTAGATCGATTTCTAGCTCTGCGGTTTCAATTATTTGAATGGATTGCATCTGTCTGTTATTTGGGTTCGGGTTGGGTTAGGCTAGGAGTTGCGGTCTTAAGATGGACTGGGGGTTTTGTTGTAATGCTGACAGTGTAGGTTGAGGGAGTGGAATGGTTCCTACTGGCTGATTTATTGGTCTTTGCTAGTTTGTCTGCCAGGCTTGACTCTACGAAGTGGGAGGGGACCATTGTGCTGGATACGCATTATTTTGCCAATATGGTGGAGCGTAGGGAAAATTTGGCCAATTAGATTGGCTTGCTTGATTCGGCCATGGTGATGATGAAGGGAATGGTTGTTGTGACCAATTTGAGAAGGGAGGTTGATTTTTCCACATTGTATTATATTGTTGAGCATGATATTGTGGAGGCTGGAAAGAAGAAGCTGGATCGGGGAACATACCTGATTGTTGCGGCTGCCATTGACGGCACTGATTAAGTAGGTACACCGGTTCTGGTTCTTCTTCCGCTTCTTTGTATACTGCTTTCAAACCAGGAAGTGAGGGGCAGCGCTCCGTGGAGTGGTCTTTTGTACAAATAGCACAAACTTGAATTGCATCTAATGGGCACTCTTTATGGCTGTGTTTCTTTCTGCATATAGGACAGAATATTACCAGATTTTGTTCTACCTCTGCTTGTTTCTGTTTGGCTTGCATAATATCGAGCTACGTTGTCAGAGTCCCCAATATATCGGTTTTGAAATTTTCTAATAAATTTCCAATTTCCACGCGAGTTACTCCTTCTCTAGAGATCTTGTTGTCCCTTGTAAACATGTCATGTTCTGCTGGTTTTAGCCTTGTGCTGCCTCGTGAGCTCCTGATACATAAATTAATGATGTTAGCAAAATATTCCTGATAGATGTCTCCTTTTCCCATAATATTTAGTGTTTCAATCCATTTTTCCTTCATACCTTTAATTAATGTTGTTTTTAATACATTTTCAAGTAGGGGTAATGATGCATAAGGAGATCTTTGAAGATTATACTGAAAACTTTCAACATATTCTTCTAGTGTTTCATTAGGTCTAGCTACCATCTAAAATATTTCATCTTTTAACTCTTTGGATCTACAATAATCCCGATATTTCTTCAAGAAAGCACCTTTCATATGATCCCAGTCATTTATAACACCTCCACCCAACCCCATAAACCATTGTAAAGCAACTCCTTTTAATGTAGAGGGAAATAGTTTCAGTTTTTGGGGGTCGGTGGTATAGTCATATCCCCTGCACAACACATCGAATTCGAACAAAAATGCATCTGGGTCTTCTAATGTTAGGCCATGAAATGTAGGGATATGCTAGAGAGGAATTGCCTTCATAGGTGCATTGACTGCAGTATCTACAATGGGATATTGCAGTGTGAAGGTTTGGGTGGTTGGCTGGTTCTGGGCCATTTGTTCAAATATTTGCCAATAGCCTTCTGGGATTTCTAGGAGGGTATTCCTAGGTTGGTTAGATGGAGCAGGGATGGCCTTAACAGGAATGGCCTTAACAGCATTTCCATTGTCTAGGATGATGAGAGTTCCTAATGTCTGGGGGTATTTTAGCTCTTGAGGTTCTTTGACTTCGTTCTGGGTGATTTTTGTATCACTTCCCTTATCTGGGCTGCTTAATGGCTCAATTATTCCAAGAGGAGATCTTAGTTCTTCAGTTTCCCCTCTTTCTCCTCTCCCTTCGCAGAGATTACTAAGGTTCCCTTCTTGTAATGATTTTGGGCTGGAATTCTCAATTTCTTGAAAATCTTGCTCCTCAGTTTGGTTGTGCACCTCAATAAAGGCTACAGATGGTGATCTTGTGGCTTGAAGGGAACTAGTAGGTTGTCTAGAAGCAGCTTTTCTAGGTCCTACTAAAGGCTGAGATTCTGCTTTTTTAAGGATTTCGTCTATAAAGGTCGATCGGCCAAGGGTCACCGGCCCCTTAGTTTTATCAGGCTTGGGTAGTGGTTTAGGATTCTTTTCAGGCTTTTTCTGCTTAGTCATGCACACAAATCAAATGCTGATTTCTACCCAAAACAACAACAAATCTGCAAGAAAGCGGGCAGGGGAGCAGGGCTATTACATGCTCCGTACATAGGTTCTTACCTTCTGTTTTTAAAACCCAATTCTCTCCTAGCAGGTACTTACACTACTCTGAAAAGAAACAAATGGCTACACTCTTCCCCGGCAACGACACCAAAATGTCGAGCAGTAAAAAGGGTCTTTTTCACCTCTATTTACCCTACATTAATTATCAATCCAGGTACGATTTTTTTATCTCAAAGAGTGTACTCAATTTGAGGCGGTCATTTGTCAAGAGTAATGCTAGTAGTATAGTGCTCTTTGCAAAAGTAAATAAATGCAGGAAACAAACTCTAAATGTAATGGCAAAAACTTGAAATGCTTTGTAACCGAATCATTCATTTAAGAAACTACAGTACTCCATCAGTCAAGGGTGCAGTGATGATAACTCTTCCCTTTGTAAACTAATGTAATTGAAAAGCAATCAAGGAGAATATCGTTAATCTGGGAACTGGACAACAACAGTCAATGTTCACTATAGTTTCAGATCGTTCTGTTCACACCGAAGCAATTACTTGAAATTATAATTCAGTTAATAGGAAAGGGAACAACAACTAATCTATTTTAAAAAGGTTGAACAACAAGGCTTTAAACTATAAAAATGAATTAAGCAACAATTGTAATATCAAGGAATTAAGCAGGAATCTTTACCTCAGAAATGATTTGAACAGCAAACAGAAAATGGAACAACAAACTAAGGTAAGTTTACAAAATATTGAACAGCAGCCTGAATCAAATGTAAACGCATAGCAAGCTAAATCGAATGTCACACACAGCGCATTTATACTAAGAGAAGCAGTAATCAGAGTTTCGGCATAACAAATATTAATTATGGTTATGAAGAAACAACAATTGCGGTTACCATGGAACAACAATCCCAATGAACAACAAACACACTTAGAGGTAAACCATAGTTAAATGGACAATACTACCGATCTATAAATACACAGCGTTGTTACTATGTAAACAACAGTAATGGTAACCTGTAAAGGAAAAACAATGTTATACAATAATGTCAATCTGTAAAGGAACGGTAATGCGATATAAATTCAGAATGAAAAGCATAACATTCTAGTTGCAGAGGATAACCTTACTTATTCAAATGTGAATGAAATATAACAGAGCCAATACATGAAAGGATAAGGAACAACAGATTACTGAATGAAGTAAATAGAAGAAATCAAACTGCACACGACTTGGAATTGGAAAATAATGGTACAGGAAGCAAGTGATCCACTAGGGCCAAGCCCTTAGCCTCCAGGAATGCACTACTATGATTACTCCAAAATCAAAGATGGAACAGCAACAAAGTTTATGTATTAATTATGAAAATAGAGTTACAGTAATCGGTCTTTAAAGAGAGTCAATGAAAAAAGTTTAAGTTAAAACAGTGAATTCTATAAGATGATAATAATCCGCCCCCTTGGGCTAACGACGTTGTCCCTTTTTATAGCAGCCGGGCGGAAATACCAAAGATACAAATATTCTTTAAGGTAGTGATCCCTCAGGATCGAAGGATCCTGAGGGATTTTCCATATCATTATTTCTCTGTTATCTCTTCGTTCTCTTGCACCAATTTGGTATCTCCTCTTCCTTTTCCTAGCTTATGCGCTCTGATATGGATTGCCTTGTTTGGATGCGGTTCCTATCAAAGGGACAACAGTTTATTTCATCTTGTCTTTTCCCTTGGAATGGCGATCTTCCATTTTCTTCTTCTTCTGCATAGGAAAAGGTAATAATTAGTCATTTTATGTTACTCACAAATCTCCTAAACTTCATCATAATCCTTCATCATATGCCCATTTCATAATGTAAAGAAGTTATGAATTAAAGGAAAATATAACGAAATAAGTGGCAATTACATACCTTCTCTAGTGCTCAACACGCTGCACTTGTTTCGCCATCACATAAAAATTCTGAAAAAAAAGAGCTGATTTTAAATCAGCGATATCTCCCTCATTCGAACTCTGATTCAGCCAATTTTTTTTTTTCAAATTGGGTATTTTTTCACAAACAACCCAGATTTTCAATTAGATTCTGCAAATATTTCCCCAGAACGTACAGTTCTGATCTGAAAAAATGTCACCTCGAAAAATGTCTGCAACACAGCTGATTTTTAAATCAGCGATATCTCCCTCATCTGGTCTCCGATTCAGCCGATTTTTTTTCTCAAAGTGGGTATTTTTTCACAAGGAACCTAGATCTGTAATTATATTCTACAAAGTTTTCACCAAAACGACCAAATCTTATCTGCAAACTCGCCAGCCCGAAAAATGTCTACAACATTGTTGATTTTTAAATCAGCGATATCTCCCTCATCCGAACTCCAATTCAGCCGATTTTTTTTTCAAATTGGGTATTTTTTCACAAAAAATCTAGATATACAATTATATTCTACATATTTTTCACCAGAACATACTTATCTGATCTACAAACTCACCGCCCCAAAAATTTCTTGCAAAAAAAAAAAAAAAAAATCTCCACTTTGCCCAAGAAAGTGCTCTAATACCACTTGTTATAGATATGATCTAGAAATATACGAGAATATAAATATACCTAGAAATAATAAGATAGAAATGCTTCTCTTTATTAATCAAACCCTTAAGGTAGGGTAACACCATACATTCACTCCTTAAGGAATGAGAGCACTCCACAAGCCATATGCCTGTTCATACAATAATCCTTTACATCTCTCAATGAGGAGTCTCTAGCCTCTATATAGGCCTCATACATACAATAATATGGGTCATTACCATGGTTCCCTCAATACCATCTATCTAATACCATGGGCTTATTACATTATTTCTAACTACTTGTGGTCTCTTACATGATACGGGTTAACCACCTTATTTATTGCTATGGCCCATCCCATTATTACATTATTCCCTTAGGTACCCCCCTTTGTACCCCATATTATCCCCCCTAGGGATACTACAGGTTCGCTGAGAATGAGTTCTGGTAGCTCCTACAACTGCCTCCAACCCCTAGTGGCCCTGAGCTCCAAAATCTCCCTGGATGAAAATCTCCATGAAGATGACTTCTTCAGCTTCTTTGGACTATTCCATTGGCTTCAACAAGCTTCAATTAGCCTAGCTAGCCTCTTTTTTCACTCTCTCTCTTTCTCTCTGGCCCTTTGGATTTGGATGAAAACTGCTCCTGGAGTGTATTTAAGCAATATCCCCTAGCGATACTCCACCAAATTTGGTGAACTGCACCTAACTCTAGTTAAACTTAGCATATCCGCCTAATTTTAGCCGCTCCACCAAGCTAACTGTTAGAGGTGGGCTGTTACAATAACTGTTGGGCATGCATATGCTGCAGTATAATCCCAGTGTTTAGGGATAAGGCTGGCGATCATATTAATCAGCAACCGTGTGGGACTGCTTACTTAGCGGAATCTCCACCATTGATCAATCTCGCTCGACCCTTCTTTGAATTTCCCTTTTATCAATCGCTTCAATCTACGCCATTGATCTCACTTCTCCAAATCCAACAGATATCACGTCGTCCGCTTACCAACTAACCCAAACGATCTCACCATAGATCTGTCCCGTCCGGTCCAATGGCTATCGCGTCACCCGCTTGCCAACTAGCTTGGCTGATCTCCACCATTGATGTGACCCATCCAATCGAACGACTATTGCACAATCTCATGTGAAATCTTCCACGATAGATATCAGGTCGAGAGCACGTGAGAAAAGCAGTTTTCATGTGCTACGTGTCACCCGCTAAGGGTAATTGTGTGAAATTTAGGAATACCGCTTCCCATCTTTAGGCTGCGCAAGATACCAATTTCCACTTTCTGAATACTACCCACATGCTTAATTCACACTTTTAAAAAAGGCACTTAAGGAAAGGTTTAGCACTTAAAACCAAATTAATCTTGGTCAAATGTCCATAATTTGCAGTTTACTGGACTTTTTCAAATTGCGATAACTCCATACAGTGTCGGTTTTTCGAACCGTTCACGGTGCTAGAATCAAGAAGACGAGATCTATCTAGTCACTTAGGTTCAAAACTCTTTCGAACAATTTGAAATTTGAGCTATCATTAAGGGCCTGGATCAATATCTGATCACTCCTCCCCATTAGGAATCTTTTGGACCCCAAAAGACTGATATACTGATCTGTACAGTAGATGAGAGTACATCACCCTCTTCTTTCAGCCTCCATACACTTGCCTTGCATGGCTAGTGCCTTTGAACCAAAACTCGAAGGTAGTTGACACTTCCCTTCCTAGATGTGCTTGTCCTCCTGTTAAGAACTGTCTTCCTTCAACTCATTCAGAATTTCTATTGACAAGTTTACAGAAGGTAGTTGAACATCGCTTCCTTGATCATCGACCCAAGGTGGCTCAAACAAACGTGAGATTACATCATAAATATATGCATACTCAACTGAAACTTGTATATCTACCAATGAAAATATGTTTTACTGTGTCAATAAGTCAAACCACTTCTTACCAGCCATTTCTATGGCGACTTTTGCGTCTGCAAATCTTCTTTGACATCTCGTCAAAAAAAACATAATGCAAGAAAAAACAACTTTACAACATAAATTCACATCGTGTGAATCATCATCATGTCTCTTACATCTTGTGTACAAATGATCGACTAAATCACAAGCTGAAAAAAACATACCTTTTTCAAACAACTAATTCTTCCAAGTCAAACATGTACAAAATTAACTTGACAATTCTTTTTCAAAGTAGAAAGAATTCCACCTCTTGTGAAACACTTCATCATTATCTCCCTTTTTCAATCTTGGAGACAAAATCAACTTTTCCAAGTCAATATGACATTGTATGCATGTTTAAACAAAGCAATCGACCATCAAGTCAATTACACATACATGTTCAAATACAATGATATCATAAACATTCCTTTGTTCATACATACCACTCCCATGCATGTATTCCATTCTTCAACTTTCTCTCAAGCACAATCATAAGTACAAGATCCTCAGTGCAAGATCCTCAATCATATGAAAATGTACTTACAAAACTGAAATGAATATAATTTTGCTGCAATAAAGTAATTCTCATACTCAACTTTTTCATTCACCTTTTTGGTAAAACCCCACAACTTGCATTCTATTGGCAAAGAAATGTCTCAAATCAAAAGACATGCAACTTTATTTGGATAAGAACTCTAACCATTTCTTACCAATCCACATCAAAGGCACTTCCTTTAACTTCACATCGACATCAACATGTGAATCATCCTAAAACACATAAATTATGGAAACTTCATTTCCATTCTTGATTTCTTTTTCCACCTTCTTCAAATTTCGTGGAAGCATTGTTGGATTCAAAATCCAACATTTTTCAGCAACATGTCCTTGCTTATGGCAATAATTGCAACACATGTTCACCCTCTTTACAACATATTTTTCCTTGTCCAACGGACCTTTGGCTTCTTGCCTCCTTTTCTTCAAAATTTTTGTGTATGTGGCCATTTTCTTCCAACATCTAGAAACACTATGGTTAACCAAACCACAAAAGGAACATGCAATTTTTTTTCCAATGCTTATCTGAAAATTTACCATGCTTAACATGATCAAAAGAAATGTGATTGAAATCAGATTTATACCTTTCTCTTTCACCATTGTTGCCTTCAAGAGAAAGTGAATTGAATGAAGAATTGGCTCCCTTCGGAACCCCATCAATCTCTTCAATGATTTTATAGCTTTCACAATTCTCTTGTTCGAGTGCATGCTTATGAACACCTTCTTCTTGCAAATTATGTTTCAAACTATTGCATTCCCAATGAATACAATCTTTACAAACTTTAGGTAGAGAACCTAAAATGAAACTCCTTCTAGGAACCATTTCAATTGCTTTCATGGATGCTTTGGAAATTTCTCCATAAGATTGTCCATAGCCAAGACCCAAATACTTAGGCCTTTCCTCAACCATTATTGGCTCAACTATGCCTTGTGCATGTTTTCCCAATCCTTTTCCTTCATAGCCCATTTTTGACATCAACTTGGACCCTATGCCTCTTGTATGTTTTTCAAAATAACCAACATAAACATTCTTAGAGGAAATTGAAGACAAACTAGGATTGTTTACCTCTTCTTCAAACTGATGCTTGACTAAGGCTTCTTTGGCAACAAGGAGTTGTGTCTCCAACTCATGCATCCTTTCTAGGTTCATATTTGCAATATGAAGTTGGCTCTCCATTTCTTGCAATTTTTCAAAAAGTAACTACTTCTCTTCCTTCATGGAATTCAACTGCTTTCGAAGTTTTGTGCTCTTCCTTTCATATTCATACATTTGTTTCACCATATCCGTCATTATGGATAAGTATCTCTTCATGTCTTCATCAAATAATCTTGTGAAGGAGGATGATTTTGAAAACTCACTTGTAGAAGTTTTCATTATAGAAATGAATAAAATAACTTCAACAAAATTCACCAAGCTTTCAAAGAACTAATGGTTGTAGAGTCAAAATCTTATTCAAGCAGCTTATTGTTGTGTCAATCAAGCAACTTATTGCTCTGTCAATCAAGCAACATGATCTATCAATCAAGAAACCTACTTTGATACCACCTGATCTAAAATGGGGGTTTGATAACTTGTTATGCTTACAAGAATCTCCCACTCAACTTAACAAATAAATGATCTAGCTTATATATGACATTTGTGGAATTAAATACTTGAAATAGGTATATGTTTTCTTTTAACTGTTTAAGTACTTTAAGTCCATTTGTTTCTGCTGATATTAAACACATATAACAACCATATAATGCAGCAAATAAACAACCACACATAACAACAAATTTAATCTAGGAGTTCACCCGAATATCGTGGGTTACGTCTCCTTGAGCTTTTGTCAACTTGACTTGGCTCTTTTGGATTATGGTAAAGTTTCTTTTACAAGTTCCACACTTAACTCCAAAGGTTACTGAACTGAACCAAAGGGCTTAGAATACCATCTATATCCCTGTCGTGGCTATCATCACTCTGCAAATAGATCTAAGCTTCCTTAGACTTGATTCCTTCAATCACTGCACTGAGCTACCCTGAGCTTCTTGATGGCACTAACTCCTTCATAATTATTTAACCATCATTAAAAATTCTTCTATTGCCTCCATCACATATCAGACACTGAAAATAGACTGATCATTTTCTCAAAATTAGCACTGCATTCCCAAACTAGGCCTTCCTCTACGATTGGCACTAGGCTACCTTAAACTTCCCTGTAGCATCTCGGCCTTTAGAAGTCCTCAAATGCTTCTGAAAATCCCTGCAAGGGACTTAGAATGCTCATTACAATCAGAAATGACTATTGGTTCGCTGAGAACAAGTACTGGTAGCTCCTACAAATGCCTCCAACCCCTGGTGGCCCTAAGCTCCAAAATCTCCCTGGATTAAAATCTCCATGAAGATGACCTCTTCAACTTCTCTGGACTATTCCATTGGCTTCAGTAGGCTCCAATTAACCTAGCTAGCCTCTTTTTTCACTCTCTCTTTCTCTCTGGCCTTCTGGCTCTGGATGAACACTGCTTATGGAGTGCATTTAAGCAATATCCCCTAGGGATACTCCACCAAATTTGGTGAACTGCACCTAACTCCAGTTAAACTTAGCATATCCACCTAAGTTTAGCCACTCTGCCAAGCTGACTGTTGGAGGTGAACCGTTACAATAATTTTTGGGTGTGCATATGTTGCGGTATAATCCCGGCGGTTAGGGATAAGGTTGGCGATCGTATTAATCTGCAACCGCGTGGGACTATTTACTTAGCAGAATCTCCACCATCGATCAATCCCACTCGACCCTTCTTTGACTTTCCCTTTTATTAAGCACTTCAATCTGTGCCTTTGATCTCACTTCTCCAGATCCAACAGATATCGCGTCATCCGCTTACCAACTAACTCGGATGATCTCCACCATCGATCTGTCCCGTCCGATCCAATGGCTATCGCGTCACCTGCTCGCCAACTAGCTTGGCTGATCTCCACCGTCGATGTGACCTGTCCAATCGAATGACTATCGTGCAATCTCACGTGAAAAGTAGTTTTCTCGTGCTACACGTCGCCCACTAAGGGTAATCACGTGAAATTTAGGAATACCACTTCCCACCTTTAGGGCGTGTGAGATACCAATTTCCACTTTCTGAATACTAACCACGTGCTTAATTCACACTTTTAAGAAAGGCGCTTAAGGAAATGTTTAGCATTTAAAACCAAATTAATCTTGGTCAAATATCCATAATTTGTAGTTTACTAGACTTTTTCAAACTGTGATAACTCCTTCATACGGTGTCGGTTTTTCGAACCGTTCATGGCACCGGAATCAGGAAGATGAGATCTATCTAGTTTCTCAAGTTTGACACTCTTTCAAACACTCTGAAATTTGACCTATCATTGAGGTCTTGGATCAATATCTGACAGATCTTTCCATCATTGGAAACATACAAGAATGAGATTCAAGTCAAAGGAGTGCTCAACATCAAGGCCACTAGAGATTGTTCACATGAACTTATTGTTAGGTCCCTATAATACTAGTGATTCCCCCATTACTATTGTCATTGTAGCCCTTATTGTTATTATTGTGCCCCTATTTTCCCCATATTGTTATTAGTGTGCCCCATAGAAGCCCACTATTTTTATTGTTGTGCCCTTATATTATTATTGTTATGTTGGCTTTTATTATATTGTGACCTCTTTGACTCCTATATATAGAAAGGAGGTTTAGTCATTTGTATCATCCAATAATTGTTCATTTGTGTAATGTAAAGGAGGTTTCCCCCTAGAAGAGGCTAATTTTGAAGTTGTTAATCTATATTTTCTATCTTTTTGTGAGTTGGTTCATAACATTTGGTATGAGAGCTTTGGATTCTAGGGTTTCGCTGCTCCAAACATGTAATTGTGGCATTGTCGCTATAAAAAAATTCTGTGACATTTTAGAAGCTAAAAAAGAAACCCATTTGAGCCCAAATATCGATGATCCTCTGGTCCAAATTTCAGATCTTGCCTCGTTATATTTTCAGAGATATGATCTAGGGACGTTAGGGTTTTGCAGGCTCCTGAATTACATCCAAAACAGGTGACCTTAGGAAAAGAATCATAACTTTGTCTCTAAGTATCAGATTGAATTTTTTTAAGAAGTTACGAGAAGAGGACGGAATTTTGTTTTATTTGCATTGTTTTCAGGTCCAAAGGTTGAAACAGTGACACGTGGCACTTCGTACACGTTCGCTCTACTGAAAAAGTATATAATCAGGTCATCTTGGGAGGTTGGGCATAACTCCTTCTTGGAGAATCTAATTTATATTATACTGGTGGCGTTGGAAAGAGGACTTAGAGGACTACCATATTTATAAATTTCAGACCTTAAAGATCTGAAATTTCCGAGATACATCATACTAAATATCGAGCTCCTACAAAGTGAAAAAAGGTGTGTAGTTCTTTTTTTTAAATTTTGCATGAGTTTTGTTTGAAAAATTAGTTTGAAGGAATTCAAAGGGCTTAGTGAAGCATAATTATCATTCATTGATGCCCCGAAGAAAGAAAATGGAAACACCTAGTAAGCAACCTGAAATCTCTAGCATGACTCATGAAGAAGTGGAAGAAATGCAACATGATATATCAAAATTACGAGACCAAATGCAACAAAATTCACTCTCACAAAAAGTAACAGAAACTAATATGGAAGGTTTAAAGAAATGCGTGGAAGCTAAGATGGTTGGCATGGATGGTTTAAAGAAAGGCATGGAAGCTAAGATGAATGACGTGGAAGCTAAGATGGATGGCTTGGAAGCTAAGATGAATGACGTGGAAGCTAATATGGAAGGAAAAATGGATGATTTGAAGACAAATTTGACAAAGTTGCTACAAGAAATGTTTACTAATGGTGAAAGGGTAGTAAAGGAAACTCATGATGGGAACAAAAGAAATGTTAATCATGATTTCATAGACTCTAAAATTGGATTGAAGACCCACCATGTTTCAAAGATTGATATGAGGAAGTTTGATGGCAAGGATCCCATAACATGTATACTACATATGGAGCAATATTTTGATCTCCATAATGTGTAAAACACACAAAAGGTACGCATTGCAACTTTATATTTAGAACCAAATCAGTTTGTATGTTATCGATGGCTTTGCTCTCGTAAACAAATTGTCACTTCGGCAATTTTTACAGAAGAAATGATATCACATTATGAGGATACTAAAAGCAACACCTTTTGTAGCCAATTGATAAATCTCAAGAAAAAGGGTTCAATGATGGAGCACATTGAGGACTTCGAAAAATTGAATATAAGGGTAAAAGATATTCCAAGGGAGCATAGGATTGATGTGTTCGTGGGGAATTTAAACGATAACATCCAACATGAGGTTTGCCTTTGAGAACCTGATTCATTGGAGAAGGCATTCAGGTTGGAAAGAAAAATGGAAATCAAAATTATGGCAACAAGGAAGCCTACCACTCACAACTATAAAGATGGAAGTGTTTTTGCCCCTAGCCTTCCACAACCTACAAGGTTGACTCCACAATAATTGGAAAAGAAAAAGAGCAAAAGGGATTTGTTACAATTGTGATAGAAAATACACTAAAGGTCATAAGTGTGCTAAGAAGAAATTATTTTACATAGATTGTGAAGAGGAGGAAGAAAAGGAACAAGAAACGTGAAAAGAAGAAGATATACACTAGGAACAAACCCTAGAGAAAGAAGAAATGAATCTGACCATATCTTGTAATGCATTGGTTGGAATTACCACTCCTCAAACTATCAAGATAGAAGGACATATCAAGAAGAAAAAGGTAATAGTGTTGATTGATTCAGGAAGTACCCATAATTTTATTCATTGTAAGATAGCCAAGGAATTGAATTGCTTCATATATCCAGCACCAGAGTGTCAAGTGATGGTTGCAAGTGGAGGAACCATAAATTATTCTAGAAAGTGCCATAACGTCAAGCTATCCATGGGAGAATACGTATTGAATATCCCAATGCTTTCCATTCCAATGGGTGGTGCTGATGTTGTACTAGGAGTCCAATGGCTACAATCCTTGGGTACAATAGCTTTTAATTTTCAAGAACTTTTCATGAAATTTTGTTCAGAAGGAAAGGAAGTTGAATTAAGGGGTATTGCAAGGGAACTGGGAAAGATAATTAGCGCGAAAGGAATGACAAAGCTTCTAAAGAAATAACAACAAGGCATAATTGCACAATTATGTTCACTAGAGGTTCCCATATCGAAATCATTTATGAGCCTCAAAAATGGGTAATTATATGGGCTCATTTTACCTCCTAGCCTAGTCAAATCAACCATTCTCTTAGCTTATTATATGATTTTTTAATTATATTTATGCTTATAGAGTGAGTTGAGCTAGTTATGATGCCATGTGGTCTAACATGTGTGTAATGCAGATTATTAATGAATTTCGAGGTCAAAGTCAAGGATCCAATGGTCAGATGGTAGCAATAACTCAAAGAAGACAAAATAGAGGAATTATAGGAGGGAATCCCCCTCATTTATTACTCCTCACTTCGAATTCCCCTTCATTCAACTCGGAGTACAAGCAACTGCATCATGCACTAGAAGGCAACCGAGCAAGTGGAGGATGATTGAGAGTTATCTCGAGTTTTGGGAGCCAAGCCTCACTGATTTTAAGGAAGTTGTTGGTAGCATCAAATGCATAAGTAGAGAGGCCTAGGGCCTCACTAGGGTTGGATTTTTGCTTATGTAAACTCTGCTCAAATTTCGAGCTTATTATTTTGTGACAGTTTCATGTAAACTTGCTATTTTTTTGTATAATGAAGATGGAATCCTTTTCGAGCTAGCACTGAGTTACCTTAGAGGGCTGAAGCTCTTAGGTTAGGTACCAATCCAAGCAGCCAAGCTTCTCTTTACTTGTATTTTTATGCTTATTTTAGTTTGTAGATTAATTTGCTGCTATATGTATTTCTTTCATGGTTAAGAATAGGTTGCTTTTGATGGTTTAGTAGTTTGCTTCCATTTGTGCTTTCTGAAGTAGGTTGAAAAGCAATCAGAAAAGATTCAAAAGGCTAGAAATAGTTCCTTGGCCTCTCTTCCTCCCTCTAAGACCATGATTTGAGACAAATACCCTCTTGCTGCCCCAAAAACACAGATTTTCCTTAGTCATTAGACTTCTAGTGTTTGCAGCTTTTTAATAGGTTAATAGTCCATTTTTTATTTGCTTCAGATCTTCCTTGTCATGTTCACTTCTTGATTTGCAATAGTCCTCTTTCATGATTTCCTTTCTTGCAGCATATCTCAGCATTTCCTTTCATAGATCATAGTTTAGACCATTTTGATGCAAAACTCTGTTTTTTTCCTAAATGCACTCATTTCATTGTTTGTTTGATCTTCTTGGTTAACTGTCAGTTCCTTTGCAATAGATCTCTTCCAATCAGTAGGCTAGATTAACAACAGTCACATCCTCCATCTGATCCAAACCCTATAGGTCTTCCCAAACCTCACCTCAATTCTGCCTTAATTTCCTGCATTTTCCATAGAACTTCTTCCTCTCTCCTTGAGGAAACCCAATCATCTTTCTCTCTCCTGGTGGGTCATGGTAGACCTTAGGCGCCCTAAAACCTCACCCCAACCTTATTCCACCTTTTCCACCCACTCTCACAGCCTCAGAATAGTGGAAATTTCTCTCGGCCTCCTCCTGTAAGCCTCCTGTAGTTTCCCTGTTTTCCTCCTGTAGTTTCCCTGTGTCCTCTTGTAGTTTTTCCAATAAGATTTCATTTGAAGGCCGAGTGTGGGAAAAGCCTCCAGAAGGCCTCCTAAGACCCCCTAGGACTCATTCACACCATATTACATCCTCCCAAGCTCCAAAACCTCCCTTTAACGCCACCTGTTTAATGCTACACTCACACACAATAAATTAGATGCTTGTCAAATTCACATAAAAGTACATAAAAATCCAAAAATATTTTTTTTGCTCATTTACTTCCAGAAATAGCATGGTTAGATTTTGTTTTCTTTCTTGAGTAGGTAATGGCATTGCTTTCATGGTTTTCATAGTGTTTTTGGAAAAAGTAGAATTAGCTTGTTAATTAGGGTTTACTAGGTCTTGCCCTACATTCTAGTCTTTTTCCTTTCTGCAATTAGAATAGCCTTTGTAGAGTAATCTTTCTTTCTTTCATCACACATAGAGCTTCTTCTGAGATCTATAGAAGTTGTCTTGAGCTCCTAGTGATCTTGCGTTAGCTTACCAAGTGACAACTTGCAGTAAGAACTAGTACTTGTGCATACAACACCGACACTTCCAAGTTTGTTACGAACTACTAGGTTGATAAAAATAAAGTTGGCAGCCCAGGAGTTACAGCATCCTTGTTGCAATACCAGCACTCACCACTTTTTGGCGCCGTTGTTGGGGAAGCGTCAGAGTATTCTGTGATTACTGCTTTCTTCTATTTCCTATTGCAACATTCTGCTAATATTTTATTTTATCAAAAGTAGACTAGTCATTTCTTTTCTTTCAAGTTTTGCATTTCTTTGCTTTCCTTTCCAATTCTACAAATTTCATTTCAACAAAATTAGACTAGTCATTTCCTTTCTTTCCATTCGACATTTCCTTTCTTTCCTTTTCAATTCTACAAATTTCCATTCAACAAGTTCATTTCAACTAGTTGCAATTTGTTTTTTTCAATCAATTTCAGTTTATGTAGGTACTATCAGTGTGGGAAAAATAAACAAAAACCAACCAAAAAAAGATTTCCTTTCATGCCTCGTAGGAATAGAGATAACTCAGGAAAAAAATTTCCCCACACCCCCACTGCTTCACACAACCAACCTTCTCTCTTCTTCGGTGTCTGCGATCAAGAAGAACCCTTAGGTGAACAACCAGACATATTTGAAGAACCTATAGGGGAAGAAGAAGAAGAAAACATTCCTCTGGAGTCAATGGCTAAAAACAGAAATGATAAGGGAAATGGAGAAAGAATAGAGGGTACCTTTCCTATTTGGGAGACCAATGGGGACACCAAAATGAAAAATATAAGTCCTTCAACCCTACCTCACTTCCATGGCCTGACTAGAGAAGATCCTGACACCTTATTGTTTCAGTTCATCGTCATTTGTCGAACTTATGACTATGCAGAAGATGAGAAAAAGTTGAAACTGTTCCCTTCTACTCTCACATGCAGCATTGCACTGGTTCATGGGATTACCTGGAAATAGCATCACAACTTGGGTTCAGATGTAGTAGGCTTTTAGCAACAAGTATCTAGACTATTGTAGGTCAAAAGATACTAAAGAAGAAATCTTCTGAATGACCATGTGTTATAGACATTTTTGGGCACTGCAACCCCAATCAAACATGTCCATAAACCAAGGGCTCCTAAGTCCCTAAAAGTGTTGCTTCACACCCTAAAGGAGCAAGGTCAGCTGATTACATCATCTCCCAGAAGTTCTCCACAGAAAACTGCTCAGAACTGGTCAAAGCTGGACCATACAAACTGCCCAGTGCAGAGGGTGCGATGCATCTCACCTGCCCAGTGTAAAGGGTGTGATGCATACTGGAAAGCCCTTCTGTAGGGTGTGATGGGCGAGAGTAGACAAATGGAAAAGACAATTTGCAAGGTGGATCGTCATGGAATCTTCCAGAAACTTCTCCTGTGACACTTGCCTCTCTGAATTCGCCCAGGGATGAGTAAGAGATCATCAATCTCCAAGTGGAATCAAGAACTATCAGAGAGAGGACACTAATCAAAATCCCAGAAGCTGACTCACCCCCCTGCAATCATCTATATATGGATCCCTCATCCCAGAGATCCAGAGGCTGGAATTTTGTATCTTGTAAGGAAGTGCTATTGGTTTCTTGGTGGAATATCATAATGTTGGGTGATCTAAGCTTTTCATGAGGTGAAGAAGGGATTTCATGCTGGGAGGATGACACTGGGTCAGAACAATTGGTTGTAATCCTCTTTGCTATTCTTGATGTTAATAAAGCTATTCAAGTTTTCCTCCACATTCTTGTATGTTTGATGATATATGCATTTGTGTGGTCAATATATATCTGGTCCTATATTGTTTATGATTGTAGATGTCTGTTCTTCGATAGTATTATGCTGCTTTGATTTCACAGGTGTTCTTTGAAGCTGGGTAGACGAAGGCAAAGTGGCAAGGATCTGTCAGAAGGGAGAGGAACCAAGCAAGGAACTAAGTGCAATACTGAGGTTGGTGTCCTTTGTTCCCCTCTTATCTACTTCTCATAAAGGAAAGCAAAAGTAGTTTTAGTTTGTTTGTTTCTAAGATAGCTACCAGTCTTAGTGGGACTAGTAGCTTCGAGTGGACACTAGATTTCCCGATAACAAAATGGAGACTCCGCTGGGGAGTGAATAGATTGTTTTCTTGTCTATATTTGTTTGTTTTATAAACTTACAGACGGAGCCTGAAGTCAAGCCAGCTAGCCTTCAAACTGCATTTGCTATGCAAGTGCAAAGTAGATCAATGCTACTTCAGTCTATCTCCGAGTTTTGTTTATAAACTGAACAATCGATTTGCAAACCTTCTAATTTCCCTGGTGGTGGCTCTAGTAACCTCATTAGATCAACCCCTGTGATTTATGTTTACTGAACATCATTATCTCGGCCTAAATCCCTAAACTAAGCTGTAGACTGTGACCCAGAACCAAGTTGAAGTCTCGTCCCTAGACCATCGCACTTTCTCCTCTTGGGAATCTTGATGCATCGCACCTCTCGTGTGCAGTAGGTGCGCTGCATTGCACTTTCCCTGTGTTGTAGGTGCGTTGATCAGACAAGACCTCTTCTACTCTCAATTTTGGTTTCTTTGTTCACTCTCTTCAGCTTTATTAAGGAGTTTTGCTGTCTGTGGTCAGTATACCACTGTAGAAACTCCTTTCTTTTGCATGATTCCACCTCCATAGTACAAAGAATTGTGAATGTCTTTATGTATTGTGTGCCATTTACAGTTCTCTTTTACAAAAAAGTAGCATAATCAAACTGTCATCTTTTGATTTGAAATTGTCGCAAGTGTCGTTTTCAGTCAAAGAAAAGAATTCTATTGTTCTTGATGGACGATTATACAATTACTTTTGTATTTGATTTGAATTAGTAGTTTTTCAAGTGTCGAAAGTAGTTTTCAATTCAAAATAGCAAAGTGTCGTCATTATCTTCCTTTCGCTTTTGAAGAGAAATTTGTTAGTACTGTCGCTTTGAAAAGATAATTCAGATTTGTACTTAGCATTATTCTTGTCATTCACACATTAAGAACGCTGAAAACAAATACATGCATGTGCATTTGCATTTAGATTGCTTGTTGGTTTGATTTAGGACAGTGTATCTAGTGTGTGCTCTCTACTCTATGTTGAAAGAATATCGTCTCTCTTTCTTTAGTAGCTAGGATTTTCATTGCAAAAAGAAGATTAAAAGATTGTTTATCATCTTAGATTGCATTTTAGGAATTGTATATCTACATCACGTGGTGAACCTGAAAGGAAAATTTCTTAAGAAAGATCAACTGTAAAATAAATTTAATGAACCTAAAAACGCTTTGGAACCTAACGCACAACATCTAGAAGTCTAGGCTAGAGACGTATTCCGTCGTCGTAAAGCCTAGTAACTGTCGCTTTCACTGTTGGTTGGGTGATTCCTCCTCTTTGAGACAAAAAGTGCCAGTATGGACTTGTGCTCCCACATACTGTCGAGTATATATTGGGAGACCACAATAGGCTATATCCTTTATCCATAGGAAGTCGTGTCTGCCGCCCTATCGATCGCAATGCACTGAACACAACATTCAGGAAGATTGACTGCCGTACCGTAAAAAGTATTCTGCAGTTTTGCGATTGGTTTGGTAATCCCTCTGTCTAGATTTCCAGAGTAGCCTCTTTTGTTCCTTTTTAGACTCCTCAAAGGAAAAGGTCCATCTGAGCACTTGTCACTTCAGGCTCATTAAAAATCGAAGGTGACTAGAGTCATCTTTTGTTTTTTCTCGACTCTTAAAAATTGAAAAAACAAGTTGTGTCAAAGCGTCTAAAATTTATTTTAATCGGAATAATATCACCATTCCCACATTGGTCTTAGGTTGAGAAAAATGGAGTCCACCAACCAAGGATTTCCCCTTGGAGGAAATCCTAGTCCTTTCTCCTCTTGGGGAGATGTTGGTGCACCTCATATGGCCACATTGTCACTTCCAAGATTGACGATTGGCTTGCCAATATGGCTCTTCTCGACCTCCGTCATTCAGAACACCATGATTCCTAAACTATCGAGTCAGAAACTGGATGATACTAAAGTTACCCCATAACCTTCTACTTTGTCTAATTCTGCCTCTCCTCCTTCCTGTTCGCTTGATAAATCTGGTAAAGCCAAAAGTCAAGTAATTAAGAAGGAGAAGAAGGGGAAGGAGAAGAAAGAGAAGAAAAAGAAGAAGCCAAAGGTGAAAAGGGGTAACCGGGCATCGTCTAGTGAAAATCCGCACACTGCACCGTCCAAGCCTAAATCTCCATGTGTCATTTTCAAAGGAGACCACTATCATCGAGATTTTCCTTGCATCCCTCGGATCTTAAGGGACTGATCTCCTCATTTGCACAATCCAATGTCATCAACCTCTGAAGATCATGTTTAAAGTACACCATCAACTAGTGAAATCGAAGCATTTGGACAGAAAAGGAAATGTAAATTTCCTTGTAAACTGTGTGAAGGCGATCACGTCGTCCACCATTGTCCCTTCCTAGATGAAGCTAAAAGAGTTTTGGATAACCATCCGGCTTCACCACTACGGCTTCCTCCTAGATATAAGAAACTCTTGCCGAGTCCATCACTATTTGAATCTCCAAATGACACGCCATTGTGGCCGGTTGAAGCATCTATCATTGAAAATAAACCCGCTGAATCCATACCAGACGAAATTCAAAAGGTTGAGGCGGTAGTCAACCCGATCTTGTCTTCGAAAGGTCCATCTTCAGATGACACAATCACCGAAGAGAATGAGAATGACACCGTTCAAATTCTTTTCGTAAACACAGACTCCGATGAACATGGGGGCAGTCTACCCATTCCTTTACCGCAGGAAGGAATTTCATCAGAGTCATATCCGACCGTCTATTCGGTCCCACCTCCAAGCAATCTAGTCATTTCCTTCGATTGGAATCTACTAGGTAGACCCCGTGTACCGACTAATGTACCATTCCAAATCATTGTACAAGCTTACAAAATGATCATGGTCGGTACCATCATAGATGAAGGGGCTTCTGTGAGTATCCTTTCCTCAACTTCTTGGGAAGCGCTTGGTTCGCCATCGCTTCTGCCTGAGATGAGAAATCTGACAGGCTTCAACAAAGGAACCAGTCGACCGTTAGGGATCCTTCCCAATGTGCCCATAACGTTGAGAAGGAAAATCGTTTATATGAACGTAATGGTAGTCTAAGGACCTTTAGATTATAAGCTACTCCTTGGGTGTGACTATATTTATAGCATGGGAGCCATTGTCTCCTCACTCTTTAGAGTAATGTGTTTCCCGCATGAAGGCCGAGTGTTCAAGCTCGTAGACCAGCTTTCATTCCCCGGCTCACACATAGCTAATAGTCAAATGCCATCCCTAAATGGTCTTTTCACGCAAGGAATGTCCCATCAATCTCCGGTCCGTCCACCTGAAGAGCGCGAGTGATTCGGGAGGACATGACTGAAACCCAGGGGGCATGCACCCTGGTCTGTTTCAGCAGGAAAACCTTAGGCATAGGGTAGGTTTCCGTGGAGGATATATGACTAGTCTGACACACCGTCCATTTAGGAAAATGGGATTAGATTGGAATAAGATTCCTTCGTCAAAGTTATGTGAGTGGAGGCGACCGCGCCACTCACCTTTGTGTATTTCGGTAGACATCGCCAAGGAAGTGTTTTGTCTGCAACGCAGATGGAGCAATCTTATGGTAACTTGGAAACTCTACTTCGCTATGCCTGGGGGCATGCAAACCTTTTTGACTGAAAGTAAAGAGCGACCATTTATTTTCTTAGTTTGTAGTTTCTAAACCCTTTAAACTCGTAGGATTGGTCGTTCCTAGCTTGCATAATGAAAGGATCTGGAGCAAAGTTTCGAATGGTGCAAGCTCCCTAAAAATTGAACCTATTATACGACTAGCACAAGCAGTTTTTATGTGGAGTTCAAGCTCGTTAAAAATTAAACCTAAGCATTGAGAAAATGTTTCCCCCAAAGTTTAAGCTCATTAAAAAATGAACCAATCTCTGGTAAATAACCATTGTGAATGCATTATCATCAGCTTTTGAGCCCTGGTCGTGTTCTTACCATCACCTCCACTCTGTTTTAGCTGATCATTCACCTCCATTTGATTTTTTACCCCTTTTGAGGAACATCTGCGACAAGTGATCCTGTTAGCCATCCTTGTGACACTGCCGTGATTGGAAAATTCCAAACCTTACCTGGAATCCGCTGCTACCTGAAATTATCACTCGTTCCTCAAAAGATGAGTCTCCTTTAAGCTCTTTTCATCTAACTCATAAAATATGAAAATATTGCCGAGCAATTGGCCTCTCCAGCTCGTTAAAGCTACCGGAAGTGCTATCCCTCCTCTAGATTTTAATCTTTTTGGACCCGAGGGATTATTACACAAAAAGATCGAGCACTTGTTTTGTTCGGCTCATTAAAATTACCAAAAATTCATCCCTTTCGTATTATTTTGTAATTTTTCGGACTTAAGGGATTATATGACGAAAAAGGATCATTGGAGTTTCCTTTACGTCCCTTTCAGGCTCTCTAAAATTGAAAAGGACCGAGTTATCTTTGTCGCTAAACTCGTTAAAACCAAATAGCGACAAACTTGTCCATATAGACAAGAACGAGTTTCACTGTCGCTAGGCTCGTTAAAACATAGCGACGGGTTTGCCCGAAGGGAAAATTATAGAACAAGCATATCTTATCCTCCTCAAGCTTGATAAAAATAAAGAGGTACTGGTTAGCAATGACTGGGGAAAAATTGGGAAGAAAACTTGAAGAAACTTTATTGGTCGCAAGTCGCTCTTGAACATGACACTTTCACTCCACATCCAAGTTGGGTTGGGTTATTCCGTTCACTGGTCATATCACCATTGGTCCATCACACCATCCATATTTGGGGTTAATGCTACCAATCCATGTCAGTGTCACCGATATGTTCAAGAGAAGTCGCTCAGAGAATTCACCTGTGTCTCATCCGCTGCAATACATTCACGCTCCATTCTTTCATGACCGCCACCCTGAACCCTATATCATTAGATCGTTTTCACCTCCAAAATCATTTACTCCATTCAATGTCATAGATGTGGGATTCATTAAGGCCCTCCACTGACGGGTCACTTCTTATCGACATCAGCTCATTATCCAAGAAGTCGACTTAAGAACACCCCTTTCAGTACTTTGAAGCTTGCATGCCTCAATGGCAAGTTTCTCACTTCCGGTGACAAGTTTACATCAAGGGCCTTCGACCGAAAGATTTTGCGTGGTGTTCAACGCCAAGTCCCTTTTCACACCACGCGAATTGTACTGTAGTACCTTGAGGGTCATCATCATTATCGGTGATTCCTCTCATGCTTGTTAATAGCTTACATCATTGGCTGGTAATCAGGTGATTTATTTCCATGTTCGACTCCAGAACATATTTCACATGGATCGACTTTTACTCTGAGTGAATATTGGACGAGTTTGAAGACCCTGGATCTAGTTTCATCCATCCGGGCTGCGATATATTCAGGAAAATAAAGACATCAAATGTACATTGTTGTTGCACAGATGATCATCCAAATCAAAGGATGATGACTCTATCAGAATCATCAGTCTTTCACTCAGACAGTTGTCTGTCTTATGTACACGAAAATGAATTTATAAAGCTGAGCATGGGAATGCATGCCTCAACTAGATCATGAAAAATATTATGAAGATAATGTATTGTATTGTATCTTATTACAGGTCGCCTTCCAGCTCGAAAAAACTTCGGATCCTCATTATAAATCATTTCACCCAACATCAAAATATTAACGACCTCATGCTTTAGGGGGCAACTGTTATAGACATTTTTGGGCACTACAACCCCAATCAAACATGTCCATAAACCAAGGGCTCCTAAGTCCCTAAAAGTGTTGCTTCACACCCTAAAGGAACAAGGTCAGCTGATTACATCATCTCCCAGAAGTTCTCCACAGAAAACTTCTCAGAACTGGTCAAAGCTGGACCATACAGACTGCCCAATGCAAAGGGTGCAATGCATCTCACTTGCCCAGTGTAAAGGGTGTGATGCATACTAGAAATCCCTTCTATAGGGTGCGATGGGAAAGAGTAGACAAATGGCAGAGACAGTTTGCAAGGTGGATCGTCATGGAATCTTCCAAAAACTTCTCCTGTGACACTTGCCTCTCTGAATTCACCCAGGGATGAATAAGAGATCATCAATCTCCAAGTGGAATCAAGAACTATCAGAGAGAGGACATTAATCAAAATCCCAGAAGCTGACTCACCCCCCTGCAATCATCTATATATGGATCCCTCATCCCAAAGATCCAGAGGTTGGAATTTTGTATCTTGTAAGGAAGTGTTGTTGGTTTCTTGGTGGAATATCGTAGTGTTGGGTGATCCAAGCTTTTCATGAGGTGAAAAAGGGCTTTCATGCTGCGAGGATGACGCTGGGTCAAAACAATTGGTTGTAATCCTCTTTTCTATTCTTGATGTTAATAAAGCTATTCAAGTTTTCCTCCACATTCTTGTATGTTTGATGATATATGCATTTGTGTGGTCAATATATATCTGGTCCTATATTGTTTATGATTGTAGATCTCTGTTCTTCGATAGTATTATTCTGCTTTAATTCCACGGGTGCTCTTTGAAGTTGGGTAGACGAAGGCAAAGCAGCAAGGATCTATTAGAAGGGAGAGGAACCAAGCAAGGAACTGAGCGCAAGACTGAGGTTGGTGTCCTTTGTTCCCCTCTTATCTACTTGTCATAAAGGAAAGTGAAAGTAGTTTTAGTTAGTTTGTTTCTAAGATAGCTACTAGTCTTAGTGGGACTAGTAGCTCCGAGTGGACACTAGATTTCCCGATAACACCATGGGAAGTGATGAGTGCCTAGAAGACTACGAAGAGAGGTTCCAACTTAATTACAAAAGGGTCAAGTTTACACTTGACCCTGAGTCTCTGAAGTTGGTCCTGCTCAGGGGAACCCGGGAAGACCTTTTAGACACCCTCCATCTACTAGCCGGGGGAGACATTTAACAACTATCCTATGAGTACACTTTTTTTAGAAACCATTCTAGAGCAGCTAGAAAGAAAGGTAGGGGGAGTCAACCCATAGCCAGTACCTCTTCCTCCAATTCATCCATAAAAGGGGAAATTGGAAACATGCTGGAATATTTCAAGAGTGAGATGTTGCAGACTCTTGCCATGTAAATGGATACCTTACATATCAAAAGAAAGAAAGAGGAAGCAGAGAGGGCTTTAGCCATTTTTTCTCCTAGATGCACCAGGAGGCATCCTAGGAATGAATGCCCATTGAACTCTATAGAGGTTTTTTCAGTCTGTGAAGAGAATCATTCTACAAATAAGTGCCCTTCCTTGCCTGGAGTTAAAGTGGTATACCAAGGGGCTGAAGGAGGCACTAAACAGATCTATTACATAAACCAAAGGAGGCAGCATGGACCTAGACCATACCAGTAGGGGATGCAAGGGACATCTCAGGCATACTACCACCCCAGCCAAGTCACACCTTCTTGGAGCCCCCCTGCTCATCCTTCCTTGTCCACACCTCCTCCTTGGTCCCTCACATCTCAATATCATTGATCTGATAATCACCCAATGAGTGACCTCAGTTAAGAATTATTAATTGGAGGTATTACAGACTCATGTGTTGGTGTGTGTCTATGTTGTTTAAGCAACGAATCGATCAGATTGCAAATACACAGACACTTAAAAGGGAAAACAACAGAGAAACACAGTAAGCAAATACAAGGACATAAGAAATTAATAAGGAGTTCACCTTATCCTCCAGGGCTACATCTCTGGTCCAGCTTCAGTGGTGGCCTTCTTTTATTGTGTCTTGAAGCAGAGAATTATAATGAAGGAGCTCAATATGAGTCTCCTGAAATAGATTGGCTTGGCAGGGTGGTTCTTGGATTCCCCAAGCCACTAGAGTACACAGACTCTTTTCCTTGCCAGCTCTTTTACCTCTCTAGTCTGACAGATCCTCTCAGGGATGGCTTGAATCTCTCAAGTTCTCTGGTGCTCAACGCTTCCTTTGGTCAGCTCGGCCCTTCTGTCTTCTTTCTACTTTTTTCTTCACTATTTCTTTTCTTCTATGTCTTCTGTCTTCAGTGTTCCTCTCTGGGTCCCGACTCATGCCCTCTGTCTGGTCTGTACATGGCTTTAAAGTCATTCGAGCTCATGGCGGTTCGCTTCCTCTTCCACTCCATTGATTTTCTTGCTACAGCGTCACTTGGAGTTCCATGTTTCGGCGCCATCATTAAGCTCTCAGGGATGGCCACTTGTCCTCTTGCGAACTGCACCAGCCTGCTTCGTCGGTTCAATTCTTCGATTACATCATGGAATGAGTCTTCTTCCGCCTTGGCGGTCAAAGTGGACCTCATATTCTTCTAAATCGTAGCTTATCCCCTTGTCAATTCCGTCTTCTCCATCAGGCACGATCTCAGCCATTATATTTGGATCCCCTGGATCCAACGCCATCCGCTCATTTTGCGCGGTGGACTTGCTCGTCCGTTAGCACATGATGGGCGGTATTTTCCTCTCTCCTCTGCCTACCACGCATCAGGTGCTGAGTGGAATCGCTTCGCTTTTACCAAAACTACCCACCGCCCATGGATGCCCCCGATCGATACCGTCAGTTTTCGAGCGGGTCTCGCCTTTAGCGCTTAGCCTTTTGTCCCATGGTTTTCCCGGCTCCCACATGACCGAGTGTTCAGGACTTCTCCATTTTGAGGTTCACACATCAAAAACTCCCTTTGTTTCTCGATCCAGGCCTCCCAGGGGCTAATTTCGCCTCCCGCACAGTCTCCATGGGCCTCAATCAGCGCGCTTTGACCGAGGTCCTCGTCGTTCCACACTGGCTGCCACTGCCACTGGTTTAGAGGTGTTTATGATCGCTGTTTTAAATTCTTTGAAGTCTATCCGAACCTGGTATAGCCATGGCTCTGTTAATCATTCTTTATGGATCCAAATCATATCAATCATGCCCAACCAGCCGCTCATTCATTTCAACCCTATGCTCAGCCGCAACCTCAGTGGAATGCATCTCCTCAGGGGTGGAGGCCCCAATACAACTCTCCTCCTGCTCTTCTGCCTCCAACACCTACCCAACCACAACCATTACCTTCTGCTCCACCAAGGCAACCCCAAATGCCTGCCCAGCCAAATCCGAACCCGAAAAATAGACAGGCTCAGCAAGTGTATAAGGGGGAACCATCATCCCATGTTATGATGTGGAGATTCAAGAAATCAACTTGTTATTTGGAAAAGTTCTCCCAGATAGCCAGCCTCCACCGAGGGAGGTTGAGGAAGATAAAGAGGAAAGCAAACCTAAAGCAAATCCACCCTTTCCTGAGAGACTATCCATGACAATCCAGCCTACCCCAGAAGAGACTAAACTCCTGGGAGAATTGAAACATTTATGTGTGAATATACCACTTCTCCAAGCCATAAAATATGTACCTATCTACAACAGGTTGGTCAAAGGCAAGTGCTTTAGGCATCCAGGAAGGTGCAAGAGAGATGCCCCAAACATTAATGTCATAGGACAACTGTCTGACCTGATGTTGGGACAGATAATCTATCCAAAATATCTGGATCCTGGAAGCCTAGTAGTTGATGTCCACATCAATGGCACAATGGTCCCACATAGCTTGATTGATCTGGGAGTTGCCACTAATGTGATGAAAAAGGACACAATGCTCAAACTTAACCTCCAGGGCTCCTTGAGGAAGACCACGACGGTGCTACAACTAAAAGACCGCTCCACGGTGACCCTTGAGGGGATTATGGAAGATGTGATGGTCTCTGTTGATTCTTTGGAGTATCCTGTTGATTTCTTAGTTCTCCAACCAAAGGCAAAGCTCACTGGGTATCCTCTCATTCTAGGAAGGCCCTGTTAGCTATAGTCCATGCCTACATCAGCTGTCGAGCTGGGAACATGACCATCAAGAACGGGCATATGTCCAAGCAGTTGACCCTATATCCTCTTACACAACCCTTGCTAGAACATGATCTACCTCTCTGGTTGGAGGAGGAGGATGAGGATGAAGTTTATTCTGCACCGCTTTATGCATTGGAAATCGCCATGGGAGGAAAACCGCAAGATGAGGATGATAAATTTGATTAGGAATCCACGTCCCAGTGTATCACCATTAGAAGACATAGTAAGAGAAACCATAAAAAACCCCTCAACTAATCTCTGTGTGGCCGATGTTACTCCTCTCCGTGTCAAAAATATAGAGTTCGGCCCAGAAAGAACATTGAAAATAAATCCATCCCTATCTCCTTCCTAGGAGAAAGAGCTATGCAGCCTACTACGAAAACATCTATATGCCTTCGCTTAGAGTTATAAGGAGATTCATCATTTATACATCAAGGAAGATTGCAAGCCAGTCAGGCAGCCTAAATGGAGGATGAACCCAGCACTTAAAGATATTGTTAAGGAAGAACTGCAGAAATTGCTGGATGCAGGATTCATCTATCCCATTTCTGACAGTGAATGGGTCTCTCCTTTGGTGCTGGGGCCAAAGAAAAATGGTAAGTGGAGAATCTGTGTCAACTATCGGGAAGTGAACAAAGCCACTAAAAAGTACCACTTTCCTTTACCTTTCATAGATCAAGTGTTAGACAGTATGGCAGGGAAAAAAAAATTCTCTTTCCTAGATGGGTTTAGCGGGTACAATCAGATTCAAATCAGCCCGGAAGACCAAGATAAGACCACTTTCACTTGTCCTTGGGGTACCTTTTCATACCAGGTCCTTCCTTTTGGTCTATCCAACGCTCCAGCCACTTTCCAAAGAGCGATATTGAGCATATTTTCTAAACTAGTTCATGATGCAGTAGAAATATACATGGAAGATTTTACTCCTTATGGCTCTGACTTTCAGAAAGCTTTATCTAACCTAGGAAAAGTTCTAGATAAGTGTATTGAGATGAACCTGTCCCTTGGTCTGGAAAAATGTGATTTTTTATGACTGAAGGGACCGTGCTAGTTCATGCAATATCTCAACAAGGACTACATGTGAACCCCAACAAAATTGCCATCATCCAAAGGGTCCCACCTCCTCAAAAGGTGAGAGATGTCATAAGTTTCGTAGACTTAGCCGTGTTAGGGCCTAAATCTACTTCAGGTTGAGAAAGGCAGGTCTAGGGTAACATCAAATCATGCTTAACTTGGTAGCTATCCCTACCACGTCGAGAGAGGGATCTCACCTTGTTAATCTCAAAGAAAACATGGAAAGTAAGGCTTGAGATGACTGATATGAATTCTAATTTTAGGCTAGGTATGTCTTCTCAGCGGATTTTATTTGATTTTAATGGTTGGTTGCTGGATCAGATGGGGAAGTGTTATAGACATTTTTTTGCCTTACAACTCCAAGCATGAAATGTCCATAAACCAAGGGCTCATAAGTCCCTAAAAGTGTTGTTCTAACCCCTAAAGGAATAAGGTCAACAAATTACAACTTCTCCCAAAAGTTCTCCACCAGAAACTGCTCAGAATTGGTCAAAACAGGATCATTTCAGCTGCTCCACTAGCTAAGTGCGTTGCATTGCACCTAAATACACTGTGAGTTTGCGTTGCATTTCAAAACTCCCTTATGTAGGGTGTGATGGGCGAGAAATGACAAATGACAGTGTCATTCCGTGAGGTGGAGAGGCAATGGAAGCTTCCAGAATCTTCTCCTGTGACACTTGCCTCACTGAATTCGACCAAAGATGAGTAAGAGACCCTCGGTCCCTCAGTCTCCAAGTGGAAGCAAGAACTGATAGAGAGAAGACACTAATCAAATCACAAGCTGACTCATCCTCCTTACACATATCTATATATGGATCCCTCATCCCAGAGATCCAGAGGCTGGAATTTTGCATATTGTAAGGAATTGTTGTTGGTTTCTAGAGACATACATCAGATTGTTGGGTGATTTATGCTTTGTTTGAGGTGAAGAGGGGCTTCTTTTCTGGGAGGTTGATGCTGGGTCAGAACCACTGGTTGTAACTCCTCCTGGATCTTTTCTTGCTTATCAATAAAAACTATTTGAGTTTTCCTCCATGCTTTTGTATCATTGATGCTTGTTACATTTTGTGTGGTTAACTTAAATCTGATCCTAAGTTGTTTATGAATATAGATCCTTGTCTTTATATAGTGCTCTTCTTCTGTGATCTTACAGGTACTTTGTGAAGCTGGGCAAGCAAGGGAGCAGGTAGTTGGAGACTATCAAAGAAGAGAGGAATTGGATCAAAGGATTAGCGCAAGACACAGGTTGGTTCTTTCTATTCCTCTCTGTCTATAATTCATAAAGGAAATACAAAAGTAGTTTTTCTCTGTTTGTTTCTAAGGCAGCTGTCACACCTTAGTGGGATAGAGCAGTTCTAAATAGACACTTTTCCCTGTAACAAAATGGCGACTCCACTGGGGAATGTCTAATTAGTTTTTTTGTGTGTCATTCTTTGTTGTTTGTTTCATAAACTTATAAGTAGCTTTCGAACTGCATTTGCCATAGCAAATGCAAAGTAGATAACTACTGCTTCAATCCATTCACTGGATCTGTTTATGATTTAAACAGCTGATTCACAGACTATCTGATTGCCCTTGTGATAGCTCTTAGATCCTCCTTAGATCTACCCCTGATTGTTGCATTACTGATTTCTTTTTACTCGGCCAAAAACCAAGGATTGAACTGCAAACTGTGACCCAGAACCCGGACAGAGTCTTGTTTTTGGCCCAGCGCAGGTACTGTTAAGAGATCCTGAATTTCAGCGCACTTCCTGAAGGGGCAACCTGTGCTGCATTTCAGATTCTCTGTGTTACAGGTGCGCTGATCAGACTAGCTCTGTGCAGCTGTGGTTCCTGTGCTTCATTCTTTCCAGTTCTATCCCTGAATTTTGCTGCCTGTGATTAGTATATGTCTGTTTGAAGCCTCTTTTCCTTACTGTTATTTTGCCTCCTTTGTACAAAAGAACTGTAGATGTTTTTATGTGTTTGTTGAGTCATTTACAGTTTTCCATTGCAAAAGTAGAATAGTCGTACTGTCGTCCTTTGATTTGAATCTGTCGCAAGTGTCGATTTCGATCATAGGAGAAAGTTTGGTTGATGTTGATGGTTGATTATACTATTACTATTGCCTTTGGTCTGAATTTGTGATTTTCCAGTGTCAAGAACAAGTGTTCATTTCAAAATCGTAAGGTGTCGTAATCATCTATGTTTTTGATTTCGAAAAAGAGCCTGTTTATATTTGTCGCTTGAAAAGAAATTCAGATTTGTACATCAACTTTCTTTTTAGCATCAATACTAAGAAAGTCGAAAACAAATACATGCATGTGCATTTGCATATAGGCAGTCTGTTTGGCTTGATTTAGGAAAGTGCATTTACGGTGTGCTCTTTGCTCTTTGTGAAAAAATTGTGTCTTTCTTTTCCCCTAGTAGCTAGGATTTTCATTGCACAAAAGAGATAAAAGTTTGTTTATCATCTTTAGATTGCATTTTAGGAATTACATCTACATCTCGTGGTGAACCCAAAAGGCAAACTTCATAAACAAGATAAACTTAAAATAAATTCAATGAATCTAACAATGATTTGGAACTTAACGCACAACATTTAGAGGTCTAGGCTAGAGACGTATTCCGGCGTTGTAAAGCCTGGTAACTGTTGTCCTCACTATTGGTTGGGTGATTCCTCCACTTTGAGACGATAAGTGCCAGTACGGACTTGTGCTCCCACGTACCGTCGAGTATATTTTGAGAGACCCCTATAGGCTTAAATCCTTTATCCTTAGGAAGCCATGTCTGCCGCCCTATCGATCACAATGCACTGAACAAAACATTCAGGAAGATTAACTGTCTACCGTAAAAAGTATTCTGCAGTTTTGCGATTGGTTTGGTACTCCCTCTACCTAGATCTCCAGAGTAGTCCCTTTCATTCCTTTTCAGACTCCTTAACAGAAAAGGTCCATCTGAGCACTTGTCACTTCAGGCTCATTAAAAATCGAAGGCGACTAGAGTCATCTTTTGTTTTTTCTCGACTCTTGAAAACTGAAAAAACAAGTTGTGTTAAAGCGTCTAAAATTCATTTAATTCGGAAACATACTTCCCCTTTATTTTAGTTGATCGAGTAATCCGCAATCGTGGAAGAAAGTCAATTGAAACCTCGTCGTTCACAGAGGCTTACGAGTCAACCGTCTTTGTCTCCGGAATCGAAACCAGTACAGACAAAGCGAACTCGTTTAACCGGTTCCAAATCTCCTATTAAAGTTAGAACAAGTGTTCCAACGACATCAGAGACTCCGGTTACTCCAAACATTTCTGGAATCCCTACCTCTACAGAAGAAGTTCAACAGCCACAGAAGGACAATGATACTGATCCTAGTCTGAGAGTAAACACTTGTGTTACCGAACCAGTTCCATCTACAACCGGTTCGGAGAGTCTTACTCTTCAAACATCTGTCGCTGCTGATTTCACACCTTCTTCGGCACCAGAAATATTTTACGGACCTGACGGTCTTCCCCTTCCACCTGGTCTGATTGTAATAGAAGAAATTGTAGAAGATCCTCAAACAAGTACTCCAATGCAATTTGGAGTCGGGATCACTCTATATCCTTCTTCGTCAGAAGTTAGCCTACCACCAGCAGAAGCTCCTGTAGAATCACTAGGTAATCTTTTGGATAGACTACAAATGTCTGAACAACCGTCAACATCTAGGACTGTGTCGTCTGACACAGCGACGGCAGAACTCCCTGCTATCACTCCGACAATGTTCGCCGGTATGCCATCTGTCCCAACTAGCTCTCAGCCGCTAGAAGGAGCCCACTCAGGGGCTATTTCAACGGTATGGTCCATTCCTGTTTGTTCATCCGGAATAATATTCGGAAACTCTTATGTTGAGTCTCAACAAATTGATCCATTTGGAGGTCAATTTGGGCAGTCCGGCCCCCAAGTGCAAACAATTCCCTTGAGTTCTGGATTACCACCGTATGGGGGGCAGTATACCCTTTCATTATCCCCTCCGGGAGGATATCCATACGAAAGTTCACAACAATATTCAGGTTATACTGGAATTACCTCAAGTGGTTGGGTACCTATGCTACCTCAACAACCAAGAGTTGTGTACTCAATGCAACAATGCGTACCTATGTCGAATATACCGACTACGCCAGCTATTGTGACGGTGTCGCAAGTTCAAGCACTGCCTGTTGTATGCCAACCTCAGGTTTCTCAGGTTGTAATGCAACAGCCCCTTGACCCTGCGACTCAACCACAATCGCCGACTAGTGGAGCGACACAGGTTCAGACGGGTACAGTTACCCCTCATCTTGGTCAAACTGTTAGTATCGGGAAACAGCACATGGCTTCACAACCATGGCTGGTGCAATACCAACAACCGCAATTCCAACAAGTATACCAAGATTCTGAGCAACAAATCTTTGCTAACAGTGGACAGCCGTACATTCAAAACGGTCAAAATCAACCATTTTACAATGGTCATGTCCATCAACCTTACCAAACATACCAGCAGCAAATGCATTATGCCGGTATGCAAAGACCAACTGGTCAGGGAATCCCATCTTACCCTGGGTATGCTTCACCTAACCTGAACCAACAGTTACCCTTTGTGGCAACTTTAGAGTTACCTGATTTAAATCGGTTAACAAATGATCCAATTGCTTACGCCCCTTGGTGGCCAGCGATTCCGCATAAACTTCCATCAGATATTCCTAAATTTAATGGAAATCCGGGTGAAGATCCATCGAATCACGTGATGACCTTTCATCTATGGTGTTCATCGAACACCCTAAATGATGATTCAATAAGACTTCGCCTCTTTCAGAGGACGTTAACGCGTCCGGTGGCAAAATGGTATATCGAATTTCCTAGAGCTTCGTTCGATAACTTCAGTACCTTAGCCACAACCTTTTTAACCCATTTTCAATTACCAATAAGGTATGAAATGGGAACAGAACTTCTTACCAATTTCAAACAGACAACGGCCACTCACATATCTGATCATATACATGAGTGGCGACGTCGTCGTAGAATGGTAAAAATGTATGTCCCCGATCAGCTGTTAGCTGAATGGTTTATCAAGTCATTACTGCCTTCCATCACGGAAGATGTGGCAAAGGGGGGAGTCGTAACAGAAGAGCAAGTTATCGCTCGTGCGCAATATCTGGACTTGATTTACACTCAGTCTGGCACGCTCTACGATAAAATACCTGACGCCCCTAGACCGGAATTCTCAATTCCTCCTCCTCCTAAATCAAACAATGACTCTCATGCCGGCGATGGCGTGATTTTCACGACAGACACGAAATCGACAAAGGCTACATCCAAAAAGGCCCGTAAGATTTCAAGTCAAAATGAAAAAGACGAACTTCTTGCTTTGGAAGTAAATGCTATATCGATAGATAAAGGCAAAGAAACCAAACAACCAGGAAGCAAGAAGAAAGGCAAAGGGAAGAAGAAGAAACAGGAGGAATCATCACCTAAAAAATCTTCTTCAAACCCTCCTGGAGATAGGAAACCAAAATTTCCATGCATGATATGCGATGAGGATCATCGGACCACAGATTGTCCACACAGAGCTGACGTTAAAAAATTCTTCAAGAATTCAAAAACCTCTGCAGTGTTAACTGATCCGTTTCCAACTCCAGGAATGAATCTGGTAGAAAGTGCAAATGCTTCCCCGTCTCAAGTGCTAATTTTGTCAGTTTCAAAACAACAAAATTATGCTTTGATATCGACAAGGAACAAAGATTATGGGAATCCACAACTGTCGAACAACAAGGATAAAGATCAACCAAGTAGTTCGACAACGACTTCGACAGAAGTTGTGCCACCCACCATTCCTGAATTGACGATAAAACCGCCAAAGGGAGTATTACACAAGTCGACATTTAATCCCCGCGCTAGAGCGGCACAACATTATAACATAGTGGAAGATTTGGCCCAATCGCCATCCGCTATGTCGACTCTTAAAGTACTACAAAATTTCCCAGCCCAAAGGCAGGCTTTATTATCGGCCATTGGTGGGATTGACCCAAAGGATTCCAATCTTGTATCCTTCGATCATAAAGGATACGATCCTCAATTACCAGCTCAACTAGCTTTCCTTGTACAAGTGAAAGCCCTCAATAAAACTGTTCATCGAACGATTATTGATGAGGGAGCATCTACATGCATTATGTCGATGAGTTGCTGGAAAACTTTAGGATCTCCAACCTTGTCGCGATCTTCGATGACATTAAAAGCATTCGACGGAAGGACATATACCCCATATGGTATCCTAAGTAACTTGAAAGTTGAACTAGGAGGGAAAACAGTAGAAATAGATGTTGAAGTCATTGATGGGAATCTTGATTACAACATCCTACTAGGAAGACCATGGATATATGCCATGGCAGCTGTTGTGTCGACCTATTTTAGAAAGATTGCATTTCCCTTTCAAGGAGGGATTACAATCGTCGATCAACAAAACTTCCTCCCCAATGGTTCTCAAGTTACTGGAAGCATTCCCATGATCCATGGAAGCCCCCATTCGCTTCAGAATATCGGAGTAGGCCTACTAAAAGATCCTATACTAATGGGAACTTTCGCTCTTCCACCTCCAATCAATCTGGCGGAAGTAGCGTCGATAGGAACCTGCAACATGATATCTTCTAAAAAGATCTCAGAAAACGATATCGACATGGATCATGCAGTGGTTTTGCCCCCAAGCCCAATGGAAATATTGTAGCAATCAATGTTCCTAGCATGGGAGGCAAACCCAAATCAACGCTCATCAAGCGTTTGGATAGATAGGTCTAGAGAATATGGTACCCCTTCAGATCCTTGGTCGCGAGTGCATGTCACCGACGAAGGAATTGTCCAATCTATGGTAATTGAAGGGACACCATGGAATGATTCCCACCATCGTTCTCTTCTTTCGGATTGTGGAGAAGATAATCAAGATGACCTGTATCATCCTTCAGTTTTTGAATTCCTATCAAATACTGTAAACACGGTGGATTCCGAGCGAAACTTGTCCAATATTGAAGAGACTATCGCCATAAATATCTCGACTAAAACAGATATTGTAGAGAATATTCATGTCGGCAAATGTTTTCTCCTTCAGAACTAGAGATATATAACGCTCTTTTTTGCGAATTCAGAGATGTCTTTGCTTGGTCATATAATGAAATGCCAGGCATTGACTCGAGTATCGTTGAACACGAAATCAAGATGTATCCAGATGTCAAACCAATATGACAACGGCTACGGCAGGTGCACCTGAAGAAAGCTGCTGCCATTAAGGCAGAAGTTGAAAAAATTCTCCATGCTGGTTTCATCTACCCGGTTCCTCTAACCAATTGGGTATCGAATATTGTCCCTGTTATGAAAAAACAAGGAACAATTAGAGTGTGCGTCGATTATAGGGATGTAAATCAAGCTTGTCCAAAGGACAACTACCCTACACCCTTCATTGACCAGATAATTGATGAATGCGTCGGATGCGAAATCTTTTCATTCATGGATGGATTCTCCGGGTATAATCAAATAAATATCTGCCCACAGGACCAGTCAAAGACTGCATTTCTTTGTCCGTGGGGCACATTCGAATATCGAAAATTACCCTTTGGTTTAAAGAACGCGGGGGCGACTTTTCAGAGGGAAATGAATTATGCCTTCCATGAAATCAAAAACATCATTCAACCATACCTCGACGACCTTCCGGCTCATTCGCGAAAGCGGACTGATCACCCGTAGCATTTAAGAGCGATATTTCTACGTTGCCGACACTACAAGATACGACTCAATCCACACAAATGTGTATTTTGCGTCAGTTCTGGTCGTTTACTTGGCTTTGTAGTCTCGAAGGACGAGATTCGTCTCGACCCATGTAATGTCCAGGCAATCATAAATTTGCCTCTACCTTCGAATTTGCTTCAGATTCAGAAACTCCAAGGGAAAGCGAACTTTCTGAGGAGGTTCATTCCAAATTACGCCAAAATTGCTAAAGGTTATACGCGTCTTTTGAAAAAGGAGGTGCCCTTTGTCTGGGATCAGGTTGCGCAAGCTTCCTTTGATGCTTTAAAAGATTTCCTAATGAAAGCATCATTAATGTACGCCCCTGATTATCAAAAAGATTTTAACCTGTATCTGGCTGCAGCAGATACGACCATCGCAATGGTTTTAGTTCAAGAAGTCGATGGAATTGAACATCCTATATATTGTTTAAGCAAAAACTTAAATGATACAGAGAGAAAATATTCTTACGTTGAAAAGCTAGCACTCACAGCTATTCAAGCGATACAGAGATTTCAACACTATATCCTCTTTCGGAAAACTACCATTCTGTCAGATTGTAACCCCATGACTTATATACTGTCACGACAGTTGCTGGGGGAAAAATATTCAAAATGGATAGCAATCCTACAAGAGTTTGATCTGGAATTTGTAAAATCCAAGTCAAAGAAAGCTCTAGTTTTCGCAGAATTATTGTGCGATCTCCCATCGTCGTCCAACGATGAAACATTAGAAGAAACAATCGTGGATGAAAGTTTGTTTCTGATATCTGCAAGCAATGAGTGGTATGGAGATATAATCATTTATCTCCAAACTCAAAAATACAGGACAAACACCTCCCACTCCGAACAAAAACGTATTCGATACCAAGCAAAAGACTACATGATCGTCGGTGATGCACTTTACCGTCGCGGTATCGATACAGTTCTGAGAAGGTGCCTCACGCATGAGGAGGCCGATAAAGTCCTGAATGATTGTCATTCAGGCGCGTGTGGGGGACATCAATCTGGATATGCTACAGCGCAAAAAATCTTACGAGCAAGATACTTCTGGCCAACAATGTTCAAAGATTGCATAACCGCAGTGAGAAGTTGCCATGCTTGTCAAATTTTCGATAGCAAAACCAGAAAACCACCCACACCTCTGCAACCAATAGTTGTTGTTGGGCCATTCGCCAAATGGGGCATCAATTTCATGACATGTAACCCCACCTCGACCGGGGGGCATGGGTATATCATAGTCGCAGTTGACTATTTTACCAAATGGGCCAAGGCAATGCCTACATTAGATAATACTGGTGAAACAGCTGCCCTCTTCTTTTTCAATCATGTAGTCGCCAGATTCGGCATACCACAGGCTATAGTCACAGATCATGGATCGCATTTTCACAATCACATGATGGTCGAATTAGCTACCAAACTAGGGTTGTCTCACGACAGCTCTACTCCATATTATCCGCAAGCCAACGGACAAGTTGAAGCAATCAACAAGGTCCTCAAACACATGCTACAAAGGACGATTGGAGTTCACAAAAGAAGATGGCACCTAATCCTGTACTCATCTTTGTGGGCTTACCGAACGTCGGTAAGGAATGCAACAGGGTTCACACCTTTCCAACTGGTATATGGCCTGGAAGCAGTCTTACCAATCCAGTGTGAAATCTTGTCTCTCAAACTCGCAATTGATCTCCTCCCCGGAACTTCAAAAGAAGAAGCTCGTTTCTTGGAATTAATCCAATTGGATGAAACCCGTCGTGATGCCGCTTTGGCTAACGAAGCCCATAAGAAACGAGTCAAGGTGCAGTTCGACAAAAATGTCAAACCCCGTGTCTTCTCAGAAGGTGACTTAGTCTTGCTTTACGACCAAGAATCCGATAAATTGGGAGCAGGTAAATTTAAGTCTCTATGGATGGGCCCCTATATTGTTAAACGAGTGTTAGCAAAAGGAGCCTACGAGTTAATGGATTATGACGGAATTCCACTGGCGCAACCTCGTAATGGGTTGTACCTCAAGCGTTACTATGCGTAATGGTAACCTGTGTGCTTTTGTTATATTTTTGTTTTCGCTAAAGTGTTTATTTTGGTCAAGTAATCCACTTTTTACATTTGTTGCAGATGTCAAACCTATTGGAGTCATGTGTCGGATATGCCGACGGAGCGAGTGGTAGCTCACGGAATCTATCCTCTGCAGCCTGGGCCATTTTTGATCCAAGCGGTGAGTTAGTAAGTTTCAGACGTGTATGTATTGGTCGATCAACGAATAACATCGCTGAATATAGCGCGTTGATAGAACTTCTCTCTGATGCCATCACACATGGTATACGCCGACTAATTGTCAGGCTAGACTCACAACTCGTAATACTACAACTCAATGGTATATATTCCGTCTGAAACCCAGCTATTTATCGCATGTTCCTAAGGGTTAAGATTTTGGAAATACAATTTGATCTTATTCAATATCAACATATTTCCAAAAACTTAAACACATTAACTGACTCATTAGCAAACTATGTGTTAGATAGACATTTGCAACATTTGTAAAAAGAAACACACCATCAAAGTTTTGCATGTGGATTATGTAGCGCAACCAAAATAAAACTCCGAAAATCAAAAATATATATAACTGTTTGTGGTTTACACATAATGTTCTGTAACCAAGACAAAATCGGTCAAATGACCCAAAACTCAAAATGCTAGGGGGCACCCTAGTCTAATGATGCTCGTGATAGCAAGTCACAGCCTGTGCGATCATGCATAAGAGACGAGTCCATCATCTGGGCACACCAGTAGTATGCCGCTGTAACCGCAAAGGTAGCTCGTCGGTCCTCACATCTGGAATACCGAGAGTGAGGCCCTCAACCTGCTCCTGTAATGCTGTGAGAGTCTCGGCCACATCGAGGTCACGAAGAATAGCCCTTCCGACGGCCTCTCCCGCTGGGGCAGCAGCTGGTACTCTCAGGCGAACTACTGGACGAACGGGTCCAACATCTGCATGTACACATGAGTTTGATTAAAGTCTTGATAGAATAAAGCACAAGGACATTATAAACAAAAAAAGATAAACAGGAATGTGGTCAAAGATTTTACCAATGGCGCCCCACTGCTCGCCATCCGGCAGTCCTAAATCTGGATCACCCCGGAAGTCCATGCCAGCATATGGATACTCAGAATAAACCATCTCCTGACGATCAAACCACCTGAAGAAGGTATCAGAAAATGAAATCTGAGACTGGCCAGCATGCCTAGACATATGGTCAACCCATCTCTGCATACGTGGTTCAGTCGGAGAAGGTAAATCGAGTGCAATGTACTGCAACTGCATCAGTGGTATCTTCTCCAAGGCAAAGGCGGTCAAAATAGAACCGTACCCAAAGTTCTTCAACCTCCCGCTCTTTATCTTGGTCAACTGTTCTTTCATCACGAGAAGTACTGCGTCGCACCAGTTGAACACCTTCGGTTGGAGGCATTCCAAGGCATGCTGCATGTAAGATCAATTGGCTACATGAAGAGTCGCACCACCGGCCATCCTACCAAAAGTAAACAGAATAGTCCTAAGGGACCTGTCAGTGACATCACGGATGATGATCTTGCCGTCTTTACTTGGCTGAGATCCTTCTCTGCAGTACCGGCGGACATAATCTCTCACAGAATCGCCTCCTCGAGCCGAACCTGACAAAGAGATGGGGGCACCCCGCCTCGACAAGCCAGTCAAGAAATAGATGTCTACTACAGTCAAGGGGATAGATTTGCCCCTGATCTGGAAAACCTGATTGGTAGGATCCCAAGCATCGAGCAAATACTGCAGTAAATTGATCTGCTGTCTCATGCTAGAAATGCGGAAGAACTTCAGCAAGCCACAATTCCGCAGCGTGTTCATTGTAACTGGATCATGTAGGGCAAGCATGTCCTCTTCTTCATGCTCACGTTCTCGCCATGTAATGGTCATCTTACTCCAGAGATCTCTGAAAAACAAACAAGAGAGGAGTTAGGTCCTGATTTTGGTGAGAAACAGGCTAAAATTCCATCAAAAATTGTGCATCAAATTCCCTTTTTTGCGCCCAACGCACCTGTAGCAGTGTTATAGGTGCGTTGAATGTTAGATAGCCTTTAGACAGGCCAACATTCAACGCAGTTTTCGATACACTGAGGGTGCGTTGATGGCAGAACAAGTTCTTTAAACCCCAGGGACTCAGAAAAGCTAGGAATCAACCTCAAAATGCAAAATGGAAACCATGAAATGAAAGAGCTCAGGTTTAGCTCCTACCTGGTCCAGACAGCGCCGAGAATCATCCACAGAATCTCCTGAAATCAGCTGATGAAAATCGAGGGGGAAAAGCACCTCCTAAGCTCCAACAAACAAAGTTCAAATGAAATGGTAAAATGAGAGGTAAAAAACACTTTTTCATTACTTTTACACAGTTCAAAGTAAAATATTGGTGTTCTAACTCGTTTTCAAGCATATATTGTTCATTTCTGACTAGTTTGATGAAGCAGTTGAAAATACAGTACGATCCTTGAAAGGACAAAGCTATTTATGGTAAAATCAAAACGAGACCATCTAATTGAGCAGTTTTAGCACATAGTTCAAGCTCGTTAAAAAATAAACATAAGACATGAGCAAATGTTTCCACCCACGTTTAAGCTCATTAAAAAATGAACTATTCCCCGGTAAATAACCATCGTGAATGTAGTACTTCATTCGTTAAAGCCTTGGTCGTGTTTGCACCGTCACCTCCACTTTTCATTGGCCGATCATTCACCTCCATTTGATTGTTTCCCCATTTTGAGGAACAGCTGCAAAGAGTGATCTCACTAGCCATCCTTGTAACACTGTCGTGATTGGAAAATTCCAAACATTACCTGGAATCAGCTGCTACCCGTTTTATCACTCGTTCCTCAAAAGACGAGTCTTCTTTAAGCTCTTTTCAACTGACTCATAAAATATGAAAAGATTGCCGAGCCATTGGCCTCTCCAGCTCGTTAAAGGGACAAGAAGTGCTATCCCTCCTCTAGATTTTAATCTTTTTGGACCTGAGGGATTATTACACAAAAAGATCGAGTGCTTGTTTTGTTCGGCTCGTTAAAACTATCGAAAATTCATCCCTTCTGTATTGTTTTATACTTTTTCGGACTCAAGGGATTAGATGATGAAAAAGGAATTTTGGAGTTACCTTTACGTTCCTTTTCAGACTCTTTAAAATTGAAAAGGACCAAGTTATCTTTGTCGTTAAACTCGTTAAAAAGATTAATAGCGACAAACTTGTCTTTAGACGAGAACGAGTTTCACTATCGCTAGGCTCGTTAAAACATAGCGATGGGTTTGCCCGAAGGGCAAATTATAGAACAAGCATATGTTATCCTCCTCAATCTTGACAAAAATAAAGAGGTACGCGTCAGCAATGACTGGGGAAAAATTGGGAAGAAAACTCAAAGAAACTTTGTTGGTAGCAAGTCACTGTTGAACATGACACTTCCACTCCGTGTCCGAGTCGGGTTGGGTTGTTTCATTCACCGGTCACATCACCATGGTCACACCATACCATCCACATTTGGGGTTAATGCTACCAATCCATCACATCAGTGTCGCCGATATGTTCAAGAGAAGTCATCCAGAGAAGTCACCTATGTCTCACCCACTACCATACATTATACTCCATTCTTTCATGACCGCCACCCTGAACATTATATCATCAGATCATTTTCACCTCCATCAAAATCATTTGCTCCGTTCTGTGTCATTGATGTGGGATTCATTAAGGCCCTCCTGTGACGGATCACTTCTTGTCGACATCAGCTCATTATCCAAGAAGTTGATCTAGGAACACCCCATTTAGTACTTTGAAGCTTGCATGCCTCAATGGCAAGTTTCTCACTTCCGGCGACAGGTTTACATAAATGGCCTTTGACCGAAAGATTTTGCATGGTATTCGACGCCAAGTCCTTTATTCACACCACGTGAATTGTACTGCGGTACCTTGAGGATCATTATCATTATCGGTGATTCCTCTCGCACTTGTTAACAGTTTACATCATTGACTGGTAATCAAGCGATGCCTTTCCATGTTCGACTTCAAAACATTTCTCACATGGATCGACTTGTACTTCGAGTGAAGATCGGATGAGATTGAAGACCCCGGATCTAGTTTCATCCATCCGGGCTGCGATATATATTCAGGGAAATAAAGACATCAAATGTACATCATTGCAGCACAGATAATCATCCTACCAAAAGGATGATGGCTCTATCAGAATCATCAGTCTACACTCAGACGATTGTCTGTCCTATGTACATGAAAATGAATTTATAAAGCTGAGCATGCGAATTCTCACCTCAGCTAGATCATGAAAGCAGTATGAAGATAATGTATTGTATTGTATCTTATTACAGGTCTCTTCCCAGCATTGAAAGAACTTCGGATCCTCATAATAAAGCATTTCACCCGACACCAAAAGGTTAACGGCCTCATACTTTAGGGGGCAACTGTTATAGACATTTTTGTGCCTTATAACTCCAAGCATGAAATGTCCATAAACCAAGGGCTCCTAAGTCCCTAAAATTGTTGTTCTAACCCCTAAAGGAACAAGGTCAACAAATTACAGCTTCTCCCAGAAGTTCTCCACCAGAAACTGCTCAGAATTGGTCAAAACAGGATCATTTCAGCTGCTCCACTGGCTAAGTGCATTGCATTGCACCTAAATACACTGTGAGGGTGCATTGCATTTCAAAACTCCCTTCTGTAGGGTGCGATGGGCGAGAAATGACAAATGGCAGTGTCATTCCGCGAGGTGGAGAGGCAATGGAAGCTTCCAGAATCTTCTCCTGTGACACTTGCCTCACTGAATTCGACCAAAGATGAGTAAGAGACCCTCAGTCTCCAAGTGGAAGCAAGAACTGACAGAGAGGAGACACTAATCAAATCACAAGTTAACTCATCCTCCTTACACATATCTATATATGGATCCCTCATCCCAGAGATCCAAAGGCTGGAATTTTGCATATTGTAAGGAATTGTTGTTGGTTTCTAGAGACATACATCAGATTGTTGGGTGATTTATGCTTTGTTTGAGGTGAAGAGGGGCTTCTTTGCTGGGAGGTTGATGCTGGGTCGGAACCACTGGTTGTAACTCCTCCTGGATCTTTTCTTGCTTATCAATAAAAACTATTTGAGTTTTCCTCCATGCTTTTGTATCATTGATGCTTGTTACATTTTGTGTGGTTAACTTAAATCTGATCCTAAGTTGTTTATGAATACAGATCCTTGTCTTTGTATATTGCTCTTCTTCTGTGATCTTACAGGTACTTTGTGAAGCTGGGCAAGCAAGGGAGCAGGTAGCTGGAGACTATCAAAGAAGAGAGGAATTGGATCAAAGGATTAGCGCAAGACACAGGTTGGTTCTTTCTATTCCTCTCTGTCTATAATTCATAAAGGAAATACAAAAGTAGTTTTTCTCTAGTTGTTTCTAAGGCAGCTGTCACCTTAGTGGGATAGAGCAGTTCTAAATAGACACTTTTCCCTGTAACAGGAAGGCAGCTTTGGGTCTGGGAAATCAACGCAGATTTGCAGAGGTTTCTGTGGGGAGAGGTAGGCAAGTGTTTTAGCACTTTGAAATGAATGTGATGGTGAGTCTAAAGACTGGTGAGGAGTTGGAGAGGGCATGAAAATGTCATGAGTCCTCTTCAATCAGCAGAAAACATTTAAAACTAAATAAACCCCAAGGCAGAGCACTGAAACACCAATGGATTCCACCCTTTAAAATTGATTCATTTAGTTATGTAGAAAAAGATAGATGATGGCACATATACACATAATATAAACTAAATAAACAGAGGAGAAAACAATGTTAATTCGCATTACCACAAGAATCCCACAAAATGCTGCAAAATCCTGGTTCATTTCCTTGCCAAACTGCAGAAGTGATGTACAATAGTGCTCAATGCATCCAAAAGAGTCCAACACTTACAAATGACTAAAAAAGTATATAATATAGGCTTCAAACCACCTATGCTAGCCATCAGGGGTCGAATCCATGATTCAAGGAGCTATTTCAACAACATCTAAACAAGGAACTAGAAAATAGGCAGTGCAATAGCTTGCCTCTAAAACTATGGAAACTGATTCACTCAACCTCAAACCACCTCTAACTGATGTATCTACCCCCTCAAGTCATTTTTCATCATATTTACATCATATTACATCATTTACCATCAAACATTTACCAAGGAGAAGCAAAAAATTCAACTGATAGTCAAACTGGGCGAAATTATGAGTTTTTGGGCAAAATTGGCAAAAATTTACCTGATGCGCAGCGCCCCGCGCCTGATGTGCAGCTCTTTTTCTAGGCCACTTTTGGAAGGCTTTCCGAAGTCCAAATTAGGTGCAGGATAGCTCTTTGGAAAGCCCTGCCTATCTAGCTTTTGGAACACTATGAATTTTTTGATTTGGAGGTCATTTTCCCCCTCAAAAATGGGTTCTCCCAAGATTGGTTCCTCTGTGGCCAAAAAGTGGCAAAGAGGGCATTTTTTGAGTGTTTTTTGCCCTTTTGGTGGCCCAGATCTCATCCAAATTTTATGAAACTTTCTGGGTTTCATTGTTTTTCCATGAAGAATCCAAAAATGCAAGCCATTTTGTAAAATACTGAACCAACTCAATGTAGCGCTGCACATCAGCTGAAAATTCCTGTGTTGCCTAATTCAAAAAATCAAAATTTACAAAATTTTTCCAAAATCTGCCCAGTTTTGGCTCAAATGTACTTCATTGGGCAAGTGTAACATCAGCCATGATCTCAAGTTTGTCACCCCTCTTTTTTCTTCTTAAGGCCCTCCTTAATCTTGCCTTAAGGTGCTTGATCCTCTTGTTGCATATTCTATTCCGGATCAAATAATGATGTGCCATATGCCTTAGCATCTTGTTGTCTTTGTTGGCTTTCTTTAGAAGACCCTCAAGCTAGATATCTACCCTCTCAAGCCATATTTCTTTCTCATTCACCACTTCTTGTTCAACTGGAGTCAAGGGAACTGGATGCTTCTCTACCATTTCACAAAAATCAAAACATGACTGATGTCTGAAACATGTGATGGCTAATGGGCAAGCAAGAAGTTCACTCATGCTGATAGGTTCCTCCCTGATAATTTTTTCCACCTTTGTGAGGTTTCCTTTGCTGCAAATTTCTTTCTCTTGAGTTATCACTAAGCGTGTCCTCTTCAAAATCTGCTTCACTGCCTCTTTCCATTATGCTTGTCTTAATGATGTAATGTGATGATGGTATAGTGAACAATGACAATGGGTGGGGACAAAGAAGATGAGTATGAAGAGATTTTGCAAATGTGAAATGGAGTAGGGGAATGAAGAGATAGGTTTTGGGAAATTAGGGTTTTGTGAAGGGACTTAGGGTTTGATGAAGGGAATGAGTTGTCTTAGGGGAATGGGATATGGAAAATGTGATTAATGGATTGATTTAGGGAAATGTAAGATAGAAAAGGGGAAAATGATGTTGGTTTTGCTTATGGAGTGAAAGTTGTACAATGAAATGGAAAATGATGAAGACAAGCTAGGGTTTGATTTTCAAAATGAAAAACTCATGAAGAACACATGTAGGATATCAAATTCAGCTCAAGAACAATGATAACTTACTTGTAGGATAGAGATTCAACATTTTTGAGGGTTATTGAGTGATTTGGAACGTTTTGGCAACTTCTGGACTGATGCGCAGCGCACTGGGCCCAATGCGCAGTGCCCTCCTGATGCGCAGCGCTTGTGTAATTTAACACTGGAAAAAACTATCTGATGCATAGTGCTCCTCTAATGCACAATTCCACCCTCTGATGCGTAGCGCCTCCTTGATGCGCAACACTCCTCTGATGCGCAGCGCCAACCCTCTAATGCGTAGCGCCTCCCGGATGCGCAACACATTTTTGCAGATGACTTTTGAAGGTCTTCCTGGTGTCAAAATTGGGTGTGTGATAGCTTGTTGGAAATATTATTGAGTCTATTTTCCAACACAACTTGAATTTTTTAATTTGGATTTCATTTTCCCTATCAAAAGTCAAATATCCCAAGACTAGTCAAAATTGGCAAAATGAGGCTGCCTAAATGCAGAGTGCTGTTGCAGTCAACTTTTGAAAGTCTTCCTCAACTCCAAATTGAGCTCATGATAGTTCATTGGAAATATCTCTCTGTCTATATATCATTTAAATCATCAATAAAGTCATTTGAACATCCCAACTAGGCAAAATTTTGATTTTTCCAAGGTCACTCCAGAAGTGCATCAATCTTCCTGAGGCCAATGATGTTTTCGAAATTTCTCCCAAACCATGAAACTTGTGTAAAAAATTAAAGATGTTTTTCTTCTTGGGTAAATTATGGACAAAAATATCTTTCACTTTTTTCAAATTCATCTTTTCTTGCTTAGAAACATAGTTTGAAGAAAACCTATCCCGATATGTGGAACAGGGGATTTGTAGAAATGAAGGGAAATGAAGGGGATAAGGGGCTTCTAAATTCTTGAGAAAATTTTGGGAAGTAGGGAGGGATGTTAGGAAGTAGGGGAAAGTGGAATTTAAAATATTGAGTGAGGGAAAGGGGTCCAAAAGGTCAAAACATAGGCCTAGCCTAGAAAATTGTCCAATTGTAGCAATAAACTAGGGTTTGTGGGAAAATGAAGAATTTGAGGGATATCAGTGATGGGAATTGTTTAAGAAGGTATATTAAGTATAGGGGATGGTGTATGAGCATCAGGACACAATTTTTGTTGATCATTTTACCATCCAAGAAAAATTACCTTTAAAACCCTAGGAGAGGGAAATGAGGCTTACCCAAGTACAACTGAAGCACGAACAAGGTGTAAAATGACCCATTGGACCTTGAAATGATGATGACAACTCTTTGAATGATGGTACACTAAGCTGAATGGTGACATGGACCAATACTTGGAAGACTTTGGGAGGGGTGAAAACAACCCTAGACCTAATACCTAATGACCAAATTTTACTTGAAGACTCACTGAAATGACAAAATTTGATTTTGACACCCTGAAATCACTTTGTAAGAGCATGCTTGATCACTAGAGGAAGGTTTCAAAGACTGACAATAACAAGCTGGATATTATAGAAGATTCATTAAAGACATCAGCAAGATAGCCTCTCCTTTGTTTAGCCTCCTAGGTAAAGATGTTGAGTTCATATGGTCGGAAAACTGTCAAGAAGCCCTAGATACCTTGAAGAGCAAGCTTGTGATTGCCTCAATTCTGAGAGGCCCAAACTGGGCCCTACCCTTCCACATTCACACAGATGCCTCAAACAAAGCAATAGGAGCAGCCTTAGGACAAGTTGATGGAAAGTTACCCTATGCCATATACTTTATAAGCAAAAACTTGTCAAAGGAAGAGTTAAGCAATACAATGATCGAGAAGGAACTCCTAGCTGTCATGCATTCGTTAAAAAAATTCAGACATTATATCACAGGCTATCAAACCTTTGTGCACACTGATCATGCTGCAACTAGATATTTAATGAACAAGCTAGATGTAAACGCTCGCATTATTAGATGGTTGCTTTTACTGTAGTAGTTTGATTTGACAATTATTGATAAGCCTGGTAAAGAGAATTTTGTTGCTGAATTTTTGTCTAGAGTGAATTTTCCTGCAGGTGAAGGAGGAATGGTGGATGAACAAATGCCAGATGAACACCTCTTTGCTATATCAGTACTCTCTCTTTGGTTTGTTGATATAGCAAACTAGTTGGTTTCAGCATAGTTCCCACCACACCTATCCTCAAAAGAGAAGAGTGGGATAATAAGGAAAAGTGCCCCTTTCACCTGGATCGGAGGCAATCTCTTCAAAATTGGCCCAAATCAAATCTTGAGAAGATGTGTCAGGGAGGAGGAAGTCTTTGACATCCTCCTGACCTGCCACGATGGGCCTTGTGTGTTAGAAAATTATATATATTACAGAGCAATGGAACACATAAAATATTGCAGAAATATAAACACAAAAAATGCATAAAAAAAGAGAGACACAGATATACGTGGTTTACCCAGTTTGGGCTACATCCACGGAGAAACAACCAATCCTTCCTTTTATATTATCCAGCAAACTGAAGAGATAAAACTTACAGCAGATCCGTTGTAACACCCTCTTCGCTCTCAATCTCCTCTCTCTTTCTCACTCAGAATATAGATCTGCATAGACGCAATACAATTCCCTCATACAGAGTGAGGGGTTGCCTTCTAGGGTAAAAAAACCCTAAATTAAACATAACTTCTACCATCAGATCTTCACCTAATGAATGGCCCAGATTGACTAGAAATTACTATACTTTTACAAGGCAATTTTACATCTATTCTTAGCTTCAGGGGCGTTGCCCCCAAAACCCCCCGCCAGGGGGGGGCTCCCTAAAGGTCGCAGCCACCCCCCCTGGACCCCCCCTGTAGCGAATATTTTAAGGGCAACGTTACTGCCCCATTTTTAACTGGGGTTCGATGCGGCGATACCTTTGAATACATAAGATAATCAAGCTCCACACCCAACATTGTGGAGGTCAATTTGTAGCAAAAAGAACTGCCTTCAAGATATTGCAAGCAGGCTACTACTGGCCCACTCTTCATCAGGATGTGAGGAGATACACAAGCCAGTGTGATCGGTGTCAGAGGATGGGGAAACCCACTCCAAAGGATGAAATGCCCATGCAACCTCAAGTGACCTTTGAGCCATTTGAGAAGTGGGGCATGGACTTTGTGGGGCCTATCAACCCCCCTTCAAAGCAGAAGCAGTACATCATTGTGTGCACTGACTACCTGACAAAGTGGGCAGAGAAAAAAGAAATCAAAGCAGCAACAGAAGAAAAAGTAGCTGAGTTTTTGAGAGAAAACATATTCTACAAATTCGGGTATCCGAGAGAATTGGTCACAGACCAAGGCAGTCAGTTCACTTCTAGCTTGATTGAAAACTTTCTCACACATCATAAGATCAAGCACAGGACTTCCACCCCTTACCATCCACAAGCCAATGGGCAAGTGGAGGTCATTAATAGAGCTTTGGAAGGGACCTTAACCAAGGTAGTGAGCAGCAACAAAAAAGACTGGGTGGAAAGATTAGTTGAGGCCACTTGGGCCTACAACTCAACATGGAAGACCACCACCAAGTTCACACCCTATGAACTAGTCTATGGGAAGACGGCTTTGCTGTCAATAGAGTTTGAATTCAGTACCCTAAGGATGGTAGCTCAGCTGGACCTAGACCTCATCCATGCACAAAAGGAGAGATTACTTCAGCTCAATGGATTGGATGAATACAAATTGTAGGCCCTTCTCCATATAGAGGTAGTTTAGCTTCAGAAAAAGATATGGCATGACAAAAAAAATCAAGGAGAAGTAATTTCAAGAGGGAGATTGGACACTACTCTATGATTCAAGATACAAAATTTCAAAGGCAAGCTAAGGACAAGATGGCTGGGACCCTACATTGTGGAGAAATGCAATGACAATGGTTCAGTTCTGATCAGAACCATTGATGATGAAGCCATCCCCATGCTTGTCAATGGACATCGGTTGAAAGTCTACAAGAAACCCCTCTCCAAGCGAGAGTTCATTGAAGATTTGAATAAAACAGTGATGGTAGTGGAGCATGTTTTAGCTTCCACTTCACCCACTCACTGAAGAAAAGAAAAAATAAAAAATAAGGACTCAAGTGAAAACCTCCATGAGGTGCTTAAGTCCCATCACTGGGTTGAAAACCTCTTTCGAGGCAGCCCAGTGATGGAAAAAAAGAGCAAAAAGAATAATAGCCCTGGGTGAAAACCTCCCTTGGAGGTGCCCAGGGCAGGCAATTAAGGTGAAAACCTCTTTGAGGTGCCCTAGTTGTTTTCATAAAAAAAAAGGGAAAAAAAAAATTTTTGTTGCATCGCAGGTTTGCAGAAGGACTACAAGAAGTAGAAGAAGGTTCCAAGGGAATCCTGACATTCACACCAGCACCCATCTCACCTTCTTCACATCTTCCTCCATCATATTTGGCATATCTTTCACCCCACTGTACTTTTTTTTCAAAACTGTGTTTTCTACAGCAGGCTCCTGCAGGAATTATAGAGAGCCAAAATGTCTGCAAAAGGAAATTTGAGGGACCAGGAGAGCTCCATGAGGAACTTATCATCCACCTTACCACCTTCAAGACTCCTTGTTGTCATTTCCAAGCCTGCATCACACCCCCAAGCATCATTTCTTTTCCTATCCAAGAAAAACACAGAAAAAACAATTTTCCAATATTGAAAAAAACAAAAGTAAAAAAATAAAAAGGAAAAAGGCACCAATAACCATACCTGAAGCTTACCTATTTTCCCTCCATCATGCATGACACCTCTGGAATTATTCTCGAGCTCCAAGCACAGGGAAAAGCTGAAGTTTCAAGGGGAGAAGTAGCTACAGGAGCTCCTGTAGGAATTCCTGTAGCAGCTGATCCCATAGAAGTCCAGCAACAACAACAGAAGAGTGCACATCTGAAGGTTGGAAAGGCACATGCAGCCCAGCTCCAGCAAAAGAAGACACTGCAAAAATACACAACCACACATTAGCTAGCAGAGACACCTATCACATATGAATAGGTTGACTCCAAGATCTTCTACATGGAAGGGGAAGGCAATACTACAGGACCTAAAACTAGAACTACAAGAGGCTGAGACAGTCCTACAGGAGACACTGTTTAAACTACAGGAGACCCAAAAGCTTGAGGAAAGGATAGAAGGATAGCCAGAGGTGAAGGAGGAAGAAAAAGAGCTACAACAACCTGACCCCCAGCCTAGCCTTGCCTCCTATTACAATCTATTTGAGGGAGGTAGAATAATCCCACGGAAATTTGCAATTCCATTGTTTTTTGAATTAGAGAAAGAAAGAGTGAGAACAAATAGGTGGATGCAGATAGCCAAATCCAAAGGGGTTGAGGATGTTGGCCATATGGAAAACAAACTCAAGGAAATGGGCAGATAATTGAGTGCTCTCAGAGATAGAGAAACCATCACAAGAAGCCACCTGAAAAATGAGAATGAAATCCTAAGGAGGCAGTTGCAAGAGAAAGAGACTCAGTTGGCATACATGGCTAGCTTATCCATGGAGGCATTACAATTCAGAACACTAGCCAAATCTTATGGCCTCTATTTGAAGGACCAATGGCTTCAGTTCCAAATAAAGACTTTGGCACAAAGAGGCACAATTCCTTTCCAAGACTACAGGCAGTTCATGGACCTGTGTGACCAGAGCACCTCGGAGGATAAAGCAAAGATGGCAGAGTTATACCTACATAACATGGCCCTCATAGACATGAATGTGTGGGACCCCAATGCCAAGCTAGGGGACCTGCAACTAATGGCCATGGACTCATGGATGAACCATGAAGAATTGAGGGTGGCAAAAATAAAAAGATCGATGATAAAAGAGCAGAATGAGCCATTAATGATAAGATCTGAGCCATCAGATCCTATGGCACTCATCAGCACACACAACCTACTTGCCAATGACCCTCAAATTGCCCATAAGTATCTAACCAATCAGGCACAAGCCATTGCACACTTTGAACATATGCAAAATCTGCTTGGGGATGACTCTGTGCATGCATGCATGAGAAGATGGAACACCTTACCTCACAGTTTTTAGATCAGGGACTACCATTCCCCCATGAGGCTAAAGGAGGCATTGAAAAGAGTGCCAATGTAAAAGTTCTCCATGCAAAGGCTGAAGGTCAATTAGATTGGCCTCAAATTGAGTCCTCCACTCCTATTAGGCATGCTGGAAGGTAGAAGAGAAGAAGAAGAGGAGGAGTAGTGGAAGGACATAGAAAGAAAGGTAGGTTTTTATGGCCAACATGAGTAGACCACATCAGAAGCTTGGGATGTTAGGGAGGCCACCAGGGCCATAAAAGATGAGGAGATTGACTAAGTTTCTCAGAGGATGAGCAACACCTTCAGTTGGGGGGTGATGATGAGCCTCATAAATGGGTAATTATATGGGCTCATTTTACCTCCTAACCTAGTCAAATCAACCATTCTCTTAGCTTATTGTATGATTTTCTAATTATATTTATGCTTATAGAGTGAGTTGAGCTAGTTATGATGCCATGTGGTATAACATGTGTTTAATGCAGATTATTAATGAATTTCGAGGTCAAAGTCAAGGATCCAATGGTCAGATGGCAGCAATAACTTGAAGAACATAGAGGAGAGGAATTATAGGAGGGAATCCCCCTCATTTTTTACCCCTCACTTCAAATTCCCCTTCATTCAGCTTGCAGTACAAGTAGCCGAATCATGCACTAGAAGGCAACTGAGAAAGTGGAGTATGATTGAGAGTTATCTCGAGTTTTGGGAGCCAAGCCTCCTGATTCTAAGGAAGTTGTTGGTAGCTTCAGATGTATAAGTAGAGAGGCCTAGGGCCTCACTAGGGTTTGATTTTTGCTTATGTAAACTCTGCTCAAATTTCAAGCTTATTATTTTGTTACAGTTTCATGTAAACTTGTTAATTTTTTTTTATAATGAAGATGTAATCCTTTTTGAGCTAGCACTGAGTTACCTCAGAGGGTTGAAGCTCTTGGGTTAGGACCCAATCCAATTAGCCAAGCTTCTCTTTACTTGTATTTGTATGCTTATTTCAGTTTGTAGATTAATTTGCTGCTAGATGTATTTCTTTCATGGTTAAGAATAGGTTGCTTTTGATGGTTTAGTAGTTTGCTTCCATTTGTGCTTTTTGAAGTAGGTTGAGAAGAGATCAAAAAATATTAAAAAGACTAGAAATAATGCCTTGGCCTCTCTCCCTCCCTCTGGGACCATGATTTGAGGCAAAGACCCTGTTGTTGCCCCAAAAACATAGATTTTCCTTAGTCATACGACTTCTAGTGTTTACAGCTTTTTAATAGGTTAATAGTCTAGTTTTGCTTTGCTTCAGATCTTCCTTGTCATGTTCACTTCTTTATTTGCAATAGTCTTCTTTCATGCTTTCCTTGCTTGCAACATTTCTCAGCATTTCCTTTCATAGATCATAGTTTAGACCATTTTGATGCAAAACTCTGTTTTTTTTCCTAAATGCACTCATTTCATTGTTTGCTTGATCTTCTTGGTTAACTGTCAGTTCTTTTTAAATAGATCTCTTCCAAGCAGTAGGCCAGCTTAACAACAGTCACATCTTCCATTTGATCCAGGTCTTATAGGTCTTCCCAAACCTCACCTCAATTCTACCTTAGTTTCCTGCATTTTCCATATAACTTCTTCCTCTCTCCTTGAGGAAACCCAATCATCTTTCTCTCTCCTAGTGGGTCATGGTAGACCTTAGGCGCCCTAAAAGCTCACCCCAACCTTATTCCACCTTTTCCACCCACTCTCACAGCCTTAGAATAGTGGAAATTTCTCTCGGCCTCCTCCTGTAGGCCTCCTGTAGTTTCCCTGTTTTCCTCCTGTAGTTTCCCTGTGTCCTCTTGTAGTTTTTCCAGTAAGCTTTATTTTGAAGGCCGAGTGTGGGAAAAGCCTCCAGAAGGCCTCCTAAGACCCCCTAGGACTCATTCACACCATATTACATCCTCCCAAGCTCCAAAACCGCCCTTTAATGCCACCTGTTCAATGCTACACTCACACACAATAAATTAGATGCTTGTCAAATTCACATAAAAGTACATAAAAATCCAAAAATATTTTTTTTGCTCATTTACTTCCAGAAATAGCATGGTTAGATGTTGTTTGCTTTCTTGAGTAGGTAATGGCATTGCTTTCATGGTTTTCATAGTGTTTTTGGCAAAAGTAGAATTAGCTTGTTAATTAGGGTTTACTAGGTCTTGCCTTACATTCTAGTCTTTTTCCTTTCTGCAATTAGAATAGCCTTTGTAGAGTAATCTTTCTTTCTTTCATCACACATAGAGCTTCTTCTGAGATCTATAGAAGTTGGCTTGAGCTCCTAGTGATCTTGTGCCGGTTGACCAAGTGACAACCTACAGTAAGAACTAGTACTTGTGCATACAACACCGATGCTTCCAAGTTTGTTACGAACTACTGGGTTGATAAAAGTAAAGTTGGCAGCCCCGGAGTTGCAACATTTTGGACAATCATTCCAAGGTTTTTGAGACTCCCAAGGGCCTCCCACCTATTCATGATCATGATCATGCAATTCATTTGATTCCAGGAAGTTATCATCTAAACATCAGGACTTACAGATATCCCTATGCCCAAAAGAGTGAAATTGAATGTATGGTTGCAGAAATGCTAGAGGCTGGTATAATTCAACCTCGTCAAAGTTCTTTCTCTGCTCTAGTAGTATTGGTGCACAAGAAGGATGGATCATGGCACATGTGTCTGGATTATAGGGAGCTCAACAAGCTTACTATTAAAGATAAATTTCCCATTCCTGTCATTGATGAATTATTGGATGAATTGCATGGATCAATTTACTTCACCAAGTTGGATCTTCATTCATGATATCATCAAATTAGAATGAATACTGAAGACATTCTGAAAACAAAATTTAGAACTCATGAGGGTCATAATGAATTTTTGGTCACGCATTTTGGCCTTACCAATGCACCTTCTACATTTCAAGGTTTGATGAATTCCATTTTCAAAACCTTCCTTGAAAAATTTTTGTTAGTATTTTTTTATGATATATTGATATATAGCAAGTCTTGGAAGGATCATGTTCAACATGTTGACAAGGTGCTCAAACTATTGGAGGAGAAACAATTATATGAAAAATACTCCAAATGTTTCTTTGGAGTACAAGAGGTGGAATATCTAGGTCATATTGTATCTCGTGAAGGTGTTAAGGTATACCCTAGCAAAATTAAAGCCATTAAGAAATGGAAAAATCCCGCATCCATGAAGCATATGCGAGGATTTCTCGGGTTGACAAGGTATTATTGCAATTTTGTTAAGAATTATGGGAGAATAGCAACACCTCTAACAACATTATTGAAGAAAGATGCATTTTCATGGACTCTAGAAGCAACAAATGCCTTTGAACATCTTAAAGAGGCAATGTGCCAAGCACCGATCTTAACTATGTCGAACTTCACAAAAACCTTTATTATGGAATGTGATGCCTCATGAAATAGAATTGGTGTTGTTTTAATGCAAGAAGAAAGACCCATTGCTTTCGAAAGTCGTCTGATCAAAGGAAAGTATTTACACAAAGCTATTTATGAGAAGGAAATGTTGGAAATACTACATGCACTTAAGAAATGGAGAACCTACCTAATGGGAAGACACTTCAAGGTAAAAATTGATCATGATAGTCTTAAATACTTTTTAGAACAAATATTATCTTCTGAAGAGCAAAAAAAATGGGTCACAAAGATGTTGGGTTATGACTTTGAAATCATCTACAAAAAAGGGAAGCAAAATGTTGTGGCAGATGCACTCTCAAGAAAGGATGAGGATGTGGAAGCATTGCTTTGTGCCATTTCTATTATCCAACCAGATTGGATAAACGAAGCAAGGGATGAATGGAAGAATGACGAAGAAGTGTGGGCACTCATTCAAAAGTTAAAACAAGATCCCAGTACATCTGATACATTTAGCTGGAAAAATGATTCGTTATGGTACAAAGATCGCTTATGCCTATGTAAGAATTCCCAACTCAAACAAAAGATTCTTATGGAATTGCACACTTCTCCCTTAGGAGGGAACTCAAGATTTCTAAAAACTTACCACAGGGTTAAGAAGGAATTTTTTGGGATGGCCTTAAATCGTATATTCAAAAGTTTGTGGTGGAATGTTTGGTTTGCCAACAAAAAATATTTGAAACAATTAAGACCCTGGGTCTATTACAACCTTTATCCATTCCAAGCCAACGTTGGGAGAAGGTTTCAATGAATTTTATCACAGGTTTACCAAAGTCTAAAGGAAAGAGTGTCATCATGGTGGTAGTTGACAAACTTACCAAGTATGCACACTTTTGTGCATTATAGCATCCATTTAAAGCCAGTACAGTTTCTACTGCATTTATGGAAACAATTCAAAAGCTACATGGAAACCCAAAGATTATTGTAAGCGATAGAGATCCCATTTTCACTGGAAATTTTTGGACATAATTATTTTCTTGTCTCGGTACTTACTTAGCTCATAGCTCATCTTATTATCCTCAATCTGATGGGCAAACTGAGATACTAAACAAATGTTTGGAAGGATATCTTCGTTGCTTTGTCTTTGATAAACATAAACAATGGGTCAAATGGTTGCCTCTGGCTGAATGGTGGTATAACACTTCCTTCCATATTGCAGCAAAAATGACCCCATTTATGGAATTTTATGGATATCATCCACCATCCATCACATCATATTTAAGAGAAAATTTTAAGGTTCAAGCAGTGGAAGATCACATCGAGCATCAAAAATAATTTCCCCAACTCTTAAAGGATAACCTCACATTGGCGCAGAATAGAATGAAACAATAGGTAGATCAACATCATAGCGAAAGAAGTTTTGATGTAGGTGGCTGGGTATTCCTATGGCTACAACAATATAAACAAATGTCCCTCAAGCAAGCTAAGAAGGATAATAAATTACCACCAAAGTATTATGGTTCATATAAGGTGTTGTAAAAGATTGGTACTATGGCATATAAATTAGAGCTTCTTGCAGCTTCCTGAGTGCACCCAGTTTTCCATATTTCATGTTTACAGAAGGTTATAGGTGACAAGCTCCCAGTCCAAACAATATTGCCAGAACTTGACGAGGAAGGAAAAATCATATTGGAACCTGAAGTAGTCATAGAAACAAGAACTCGACAGCTACAAAATCGATCAATTTCGGAGCATCTCATCAAGTGGAAGAACTTACCCGCTGAAGATTCTACATGGGAGGATGAGAATTTTATACAGAAGCGTCCAGAACTACTCAAGCGTTGAGGACAACACTTTTTTGAAGAAGATGGGCATGTTAGGTCCCTATAATACTAGTGATTCCCCCATTACTATTGATGAGCCTCATCATTGGGTAATTATATGGGCATTAATTCATCTCCTAGCTTAGTCAAACCAAGTTTTATCACAAATTATTACATGTTTTGATTATATTTTGTTTAATGAGATGAGTTAAAGTGAGATATTATGCCTAGTGGACTAATATGCATTGAATGCAGGTTTGGAAGAGAAAATCAAGGAATTTTGGCAAAGACTAAGGTTTGAAACTCGAAAGGGACAAAGGAGAGAGATTATAGGATGTCAATCCTCCTCATTTATTCCTTCCCCATTCGAATATTCCTTCATTAATCCCACCAGCTCTAAGTGCAAGCAACCAAGCCATGAAGATTATAAGGCATTCGAGCAAGTGATAGACAAAGAGTAGTTCATCTCAAGTTTGGGAGCCGAGCCTCCCTAAAATTAAGGAATTCATTGGAGACTTCATTTTTATAAGTATAGAGGCCTACAACCTCATTAGGATTCGAATTTTTGTTGTAAAACTCTAGTTATTTTTGAGCTTCAAACTTGTGGAAGACTTTTTGATGTAATTTTTTGTTTTGGCAATAAGAATGAGTTTTTTCTTAATTCAGTACTGAGTTAACTCAGAGGGTTGAAGCTCTTGGGTTAGGGCCCAACCATAGCAGTAAAGGCTCCTCTTCTTGTATCTTTATGCTTAGCTTAGTTTCATAGATTCATGGTTAACTTGTATCTAGAAGTATTTCATTGCAAGTAGTGTAGATTAGATTAATTGTTTATTAGTTTGCTTCCATTTGTACCTTACTTCAATAGCAGATTAGAAGGGATGAAAGAGGCTCCACAAATATGTTAGTAGGTGACTTGGCCTCACTTCTTCCCTCTGGGATCACGATTTGAGGAAAAGACCCTTATGCAGCACAAAAAGACACATTTCCATTCGTTTCATGATATTTCGAGTTTGTTGTACTTAAACTAGCATTTGATCAGTTTTGCAAAGTAGGATTTCATTGCCATATCTTCTATCTTCATTCTTGCAGTAGATCTCATCATGATTCGATGTTATTCAGCAATTTCTTCATGCATAAGGTAGACAATTAGTTCATTAAGTTCTGCTTTTCTAGCTCATGAGAATTCTTCTTGTTTACATGATTTTTTGGAAATTTCACATGTTTGATGCAGAGTAGGTGCGTCAGGAGTAGATAGAGATATCATATCAAGAAACCACCCTCCAACTTCATTTAGCCATAGGCATTCATCATTGTCATCAAAACCTTCACCAATTTCATCATTTTACATAGAAATTTCCTCAAGCATTTTGAGCGAATCCAACCATCTCCTAAACTTGGTTTTGGGTTTTGAGTGATCCTAGGCCTATTATCACTCCATTCCACCCATCAACCACCTTCTCTAAGCTTTCCATCACCTCCAACACCCATCGTTTTTCTTACGGCTACATCTTGTAGAAATATAGGGAATCCTGTAGGTTTCTAGAACATCCTGTAGGTTTTCCTGTAGTGATATGTTTTGAGGCCGAATTGAGGGAAAACCTCTAGGAAGCCTCCAAAGGTCACCCAAGGGTCCCCCAAACCTTCCAAGCATCTCTTGAACCTTCCAGCCATCCATCAGCACCCCTAAACCACCTGCCACATCACCAAAAGAGATTAGTTTGCACACTTGATTTTTCATGAAAATCATAAAAAGACAAAACATATTTCTTACAGTCCTTTACATGCATAACAATTTTGTTTGATTGTCTTAGCTTCCATGCTTAGGATAGTAGCATTTTTTTCATGTTAATTTAGCATCATTGCAAAGCATAGCTCTTAGCAGTTAATTAGGAGATGATGTGCCCTAGCATTGAATTCAGTCTCTTTCATTATTGCAGTAAATCAGCTCTCTCTTAGGGTAGATTTCTATTTCTTTCATCAAGGAACCAAGCTTCTTTTGAATCCATAGAAGTCTAGATTGCAAACCATAGTGGTCTCTCGCCAGCTAAATAATGACAAAAGGTAGAACCATCACTTTTACTTTTGTGTACAGCAGTGTCACCTCCAAGTTTGCACGAACCCCGGGTTGATAAAGTAAATTTGGTAGCTCCAGGAGTTGCAGCCTTCTTGTTGCAATACTGGTTCTCATCACTTTTTAGTGCTCTTACTAGGGAGGTGTCTGAGTAATATGTGATTACTGCTTTCTTTCTTCTACTTCTTGTTTCTACTATTCTTCCATTAGTTTCATTTCTACAAAAGTAATTTAGTTTGATTTTCATTCTGCATTCTTTGCTTTCCTTTCCATTTTGCAAGTTAGATTTCAAGCAAGTAGTTAATATTTTCATTCAGTCAGTAGTTCTCATTCAGTCTACAATTTTAATTCTGCAAGTTAGATTTCAATTCAGCAATTAGTTTTTCATTTAGTTAGTAGTTTTCATTCAATCTACAATTTCAGTTCTGCAAAGCACTTTCAAAATTTGAAAAAATCACAAAACCAAACCAAAAACATTTCCTTTCATGCCTTGTAGGAATAGGGATAACTTAGGGAAATTTTTTCCAAATACCCCCACTGCATCCAACAACCAACCTTCCCTCTTCTTCAGTGGTTGTGAACTGGAGGAACCCTTAGGTGAGCAACCAGACATATTTGAAGAACCTACAGGGGAAGAAGAAGAACCCATTCCTACCGAGCCAATGGCTAAAAATAGAAATGACAGAGGGAATAGAGAGAGAGAGTTGAGGGTGCCTTCCTGATCCGAATGGAAAATGGCATCAACCCATGGTATTCATCCACCCATTTTGTTCATCCATCCATGGAATTCACCCAGGGTATTGTAAGTGGCATCCACCCATGGTATTGTAAGTGACATCCACCCATGGTATTGTGACATTCGCTCATGGAATTCATTCACCCATGGAATTGACCCTTGGTATTGTGACATCCACCCATGGTATTCATTCACCCATGGAATTGACAAGTGATATTGTGACATCCACCCATGGTCATTCACCCATGGAATTGATCCATGGTATTGTAACTGAAAAATACTATAAGTAACAAATCGCATTTTGTAAAAGCATAGATTTTCCATCACAATGTAATCCTTACAGTTATTATCTATTTTAATAAAAAAAAAAATTGAGGTTTTGTTTATTGGGCATTCTACTCTTTTTCTTCTGGCAATTTCAATTTTTCAGAACTTTGGGGCTTCTCCCCTAAGATCCATTTCAATATTTTAGATCTTGAGGGCCTCCCCCAAAGATTTGGATCAGTGGAATCAGAGCAGGTTACGTTTCCATGGGAATGAGGGTTTCATGCATATTTCAGTTTCAAATTTTTGGCACGCGCTGCGACCTCCACAAAGCACTTTCTTGGGCCAAGCAGGAAGAATTTTTCTTTTTTCTTTTTTTTTGTAGAATTTTTTTTTGGCGGTGAGTTTGCAGATCATATCTAAAAAATTTGGTGCAATATTTACAAAACCAAATAACAAATCTGAATTCCTTGCGAAAAAATACCAAAATTCAAAAAAACAATCGGCTAAATCGAATTCTGGATGAGGGAGATATCGTCGATTTAAAATCATCTATGTTGTAGAATTTATTTTTTTTCTGAAAACAACTAGTGAATGGCGACTCTCCTATCATTTTTTGATGTTTTTTGTGTCGAATTTTAGAAAAATGATTGTAGATCTGAGCTCCTCTTGAAAGATCACCCAATTTCAAAAAAAAATGGGTCAAATCAAAGTTCAGATGTGGGAGATATCGTTGATTTAAAATCAACTATTTCTTCAGAACTTTTGTGATGGTGGAAAAAATTGCAGCGCGAATTTGAGATTCTAGAGTGTCTAGATAAGGATTTCCAACACACGGGAAGATGCAAAATGGTCCTTCTGCTTCCAAAAACATGTTATAATAAATATTATGAGTTACAATGACTGAGTTATGTCCATTTAAATTCTGGAACAACATTTGGAGCAGGTTCCCATTGGAGACATGCCCTCCAAGCCCACTTCAGTAGGCACCTGCTTCACATTCATCAGTTTTAGCATAGTAGCATTCGGCTTGGGTTATTTGGAGGCATGCCATCCTACCCTAAGCTATGTAGGCACCTTATACTTCATCAAAAACCAACAACATGGTTATGAGTCAACTGCACAAAATCCTTGTCATCGGAGTCCATTTGCTAGGTCACACACTGTTAGTATCACAGTTGGTCACAAGCATTACAGGGTATCTCTATCATCGGATCTTCATTTTTCATGGTTATGGGTCATCCACAAACCCACACTTCATCAAAGTCCATTTTCTAGGCTGCATACTATCAGTATCACAGTTGGTCACAAGCATTACAGGGTATCTCTATCCTTGGATCTTCGTTCATCATGGTTATGGGTCATCCACAAACCCACACTTCATCGAAGTCCATTTTCTAGGCCACACACTGTCAGTATCACAGTTGGTCACAAGCATTATAGGGTATCTCTATCCTCAGATCTTCGTTCATCATGGTTATGGGTTAACCACATAAAACCCTTCTCTTCAGTGGCTCTTCATATTCAACAAAGGTTTCACAGGAAGGAACTTCACGCAATGGGGACCACTGCTTCTTAAGGAGGGAGGAATGATCCGAATGGAAAATGGCATCAATCCATGGTATTCATCCACCCATGGAATTTACCCATGGTATTGTAAGTGGCATCCACCCATGGTATTTATCCACCCATGGTATTGTAAGTGACATCCACCCATGGTATTCATTCACCCATGGTATTTTCCCATGATATTGTGACATCCACCCATGGAATTGACCCGTGGTATTGTGACATCCACCCATGGTATTCATTCACCCATGGAATTGACCCGTGGTATTGTGACATCCACCCATGGTATTCATTCACCCATGGAATTGACCTGTGGTATTATAACTGAAAATATTATAAGCAACAAGTCGCATTTTGTAAAAGGACAGATTGTCCACCACAATGTAGTCCTTACAATTATTATCTATTTTAATAAAAAAATTATTTGTGGTTTTGTTTATTGGGCATTCTACTCTTTTTCTTCTGGCAATTTCAATTTTTCAGATCTTGGGGGCCTCTCCCCCAAAATCTTGGGGGGAGGCCCTCAAGATCTAAAAGATTGAAATGGATCTAATCTTGGGGGGAGGCCCTCAAGATCTAAAAGATTGAAATGGATCTTGGGGGAGAGGCCCCCAAGATCTGAAAAATTGAAATTGCTAGAAGAAAAAGAGTAGAATGCCCAATAAACAAAACCACAAAGAATTTTTTTATTAAAACAGATAATAATTGTAAGGACTACATTGTGGTGGAAAATATGTCCTTTTACAAAATGCGACTTGTTACTTATAGTATTTTTCAGTTACAATACCACAGGTCAATTCCATAGGTGAATGAATACCATGGGTGGATGTCACAATACCACGGGTCAATTCCATGGGTGGATGTCACAATACCATGGGCAAATATCATGGGTGAGTGAATAACATGGGTGAATATCACTTACAATACCATGGGTGGATAAATACCATGGGTGGATGCCACTTACAATACCAAGGATAAATTCCATGGGTGAATGAATACCAAGGGTTTATGCCATTTTCCATTCGGATCATTCCTCCCTCCTTAAGAAGCAATGGTCCCCTTTGCATGAAGTTCCCTCCTCTAAAGCCTTTGTTGAATATGAAGAGCCACGAAAGGGAAGGGTTTTATGTAGTTAACCCATAACCATGATGAACAAAGATCCGATGATATAGATTCCCTATAATGCTTGTGACCAATTGTGATACTGACAATGTGCGGCCTAGAAAATGGACTTCGATGAGTTGTGGGTTTGTGGATGACCCATAACCATGATGAACGAAGATCCGAGGATAGAGATACCCTGTAATTCTTGTGACCAACTGTGATACTGGCAGTGTGCGGCCTAGAAAATGGACTTCAATGAAGTGTGGGTTTTTGGATCATAACCTTTAAACTCAAAGATCTGAGGATAGAGATACCATGTAATGCTTGTGACCAACTGTGATACTAACAATGTTCAGCCTAGAAAATGGACTTCGATGACAAGGATTTTGTGTCGTTGACCCATAACCGTGATTTGGTTGTTGATGAATTAGCAAGTGTCTACATAGCCTGGGGTAGGAGGGCACGTCTCCAAATAACCCAAGCCAAATGTTGCTATGCTGAAACTGATTAATGTGAAGCAGGTGGCTACTAAAGTGGTTGGGAGGGCACGTCTCCAACGAGAACCCACTCCGAATGCTGCTCCAGAATTAAAATGGACATAAATCGGTCAATATAATTCAGAATATTTATTATAACCTATTTTTGGAAGTAGAAGGACCATTTTTCATCTTCCCATGTGTTGGAAATCCTTAATTGGACACTCTAGAATCTCAGATTCGTGCCGTAATTTTCTCCACTGTCACAAAAGTTTTGAAGAAATAGTTGATTTTCAATCAGCGATATCACCCACATCTGAACTCCGATTCAACCCATTTTTTTTAAATTGGGTGATTTTTCAAGAGGATCTTAGATCAACAATCCTTTTTCTGAAATTCGACACAAAAAACTTCAAAAAATGATAGGAGATTCGCCATCCACTAGTTGTTGTTAGAAAAAAATTATACAACATAACTGAATTTAAATCAGGGATATCTCCCTCATCCAGACTCCGATTCAGCCGATTTTTTTTTGAATTTTGGTATTTTTTTCGCAAGGAATCCAGATCTATTATTTGGTTTTGTAAATATTATACCAAATTTTTTAGATATTATTTGCAAACTCGCCGCCCAAAAAAAATTCCTACAAAAAAAAGAAAAAAAAAAAGTCTTCCTACTTGGCCTAAGAAAGTGCACTGTGGAGGTTGCAGCACGTGCCAAAAAATTGAAACTGAAATATGCATGAAACCCTCATTCCCATGGAATCATAACCTTCTTTGATTCCACTAATCTGGATCTTTGGGGAGGCCCTCAAGATCTAAAAGATTGAAATGGAGCTTGGGGGAGAGGTCCCCAAGATCTGAAAAATTGAAATTTCCAGAATAAAAAGAGTAGAATGCCCAATAAACAAAACCATAAAGAATTTTTTTATTAAAACAAATAATAATTGTAAGGACTACATTGTGGTGGACAATCTGTCCTTTTACAAAATGTGATTTGTTGCTTATAGTATTTTTTAGTTACAATACCACGGGTCAATTCCATGGGTGAATGAATACCATGGGTGGATGTCACAATACCATGGGTCAATTCCATGGGCGAATGAATACCATGGGTGGATGTCACAATACCACGGGTCAATTCCATGGGTGAATGAATACAATGGGTGGATGTCACAATACCACGGGTCAATTAAATGGGTGAATGAATACCATGGGTGGATGTCACAATACCACGAGTCAATTCCATGGGTGAATGAATTCCATGAGTGGATGTCAAAATACCATGGGCAAATACCATGGGTTAATGAATACCATGGGTGTATGTCACTTACAATACCATGGGTGGATGCCACTTACAATACCATGGGTAAATTCAATGGGTGGATGAATACCATGGGTTGATGCCATTTTCCCTTCGGATCAGTTCCCCATCAGGGAAACCAATGGGGACACTAAGATGAAAAATATAAGCCCCTCTGCCCTTCCTCATTTCCATGGCCTAACCACAGAAGATCCCAACACTTTCCTATTTGAGTTTGTTGTTATATGCCAAACCTATGACTATACAGATGATGTGCAAAAGTTGAAACTATTTCCATCTACCCTCAATGATGTATCTCTGCACTAGTTCATGGGTTTACTTGGGGATAGCATCACAACTTGGGCTCAAATGTAGCAAGCCTTCAACAATAAGTATTGAGACTACTATAGGTCTAAGGATACTAAAGAAGAAATTTTTAGGATGACCTTAGGTAATGATGAATCCCTAGAGGATTATGAAGAAAGGTTCCAACTTAGTTACAAAAGGACAAGGTGCACACTTGACCCTAAGTCACTGAAGCTGGTCCTACTTAGAGGAGTAAGGGAAGACCTTTTGGATACCCTACACTTGTTAGCAGGAGGAGATATATACCAGTTACCCTATAAGGATATCAAGATTGCCTTCAGAAACCATTATAGGGTAGTTAGTAAAAAGGGTAGGGGAAGTCAACCTATGGTCAGTACATCCTCTTTCAATTCATCCATCAAGGGTGAAATTGGAAACATGCAGGAAGATTTCAAGAGTGAGATGTTGCAAACCCTTGCCTTACAGATGGATACGATGAACATTAGGAGAAAGCAAGAGGAAGCAGAGAGAGCCTTGGTCATTTTATTTCCTAGATGCACCAAGAGGCACCCTAAGAATGAATTTCCAATGAATTATATTGAAATTTTCTCAGTCTGCGAAGAAAACCATTCCACAAACAAGTGCCCTTCTTTTCCTAGACTCAAAGTTGTATATCAGGGAGTTGAACGGGTCACTGAGCAGCTATGTTACATAAACTAAAGGAGACCTCATGGGCCTAGGCCATACCAGTAAGGCATGAAAGGGTCATCCCGTGCATATTATAACCCCAACCAAACCACATCCATACCTTCCTGCGGACCCCTTGTTCATCCTTCTTGGTCTACACCTCCTCCTTGGTCCTTTCCATCTTAGTATCATTCCCAGCCAGTCATTTCAATCATATGCTCTGCCACAACCTCTGTGGAATGCACCACCCTAGGGGTGGAGGCCACAGTACAGCAATGTTCTAGCTTTATTTCCTTCACCACTTGCCCAACCATAGTTGATACACTCTGCTCCACTGAAATAACCCTAGATGCCTCTGGCCAAATCTAAACCCGAACAACAGACAGACACAACAAGTATAGAGTGGAGAGACATCATATCCAACTTATGTTGTGTAGATCCAAGGAATTGAATTGAGATATGGGAGAGTTCTCCCGGATAACCAACCTCCACCTCCACCTAGGGAGGTCGAAGAAGAAAGAGAGGAAAACACTCTTAAAGTAAATCCACCCTTTCCTGAGGGTTTAACTCAACCACTCTAGCCTACCCCAGAAGAGACTGAACTTCTGGGAGAATTTAAAAACCTATGTGTCAAGATTCCACTTCTCCAAGCCATCAAGGATGTACCTATTTACAACAAGTTGATTAAGGAGAAGTGTTTCAAGAATCTAGGGAGGCAAAAAATAGATGCCCTACCATTAATGTCATTGGACAACTGTCTGACTTAATGTTGAGGCAGGTAATTTATCCAAAGTATTTGGACCCTGGAAGCCCTGTAGTAGATGTGGACATCAATGGCACCATTGTCCCACACACTTTGATCGATCTTTGGGATGCCATTAATGTGATAACCAAGGACACCATGCTCAATCTCAACCTCCAAGGTTCATTGAAAAAAACCACAACAGTCCTACAACTTGCAGACCACTCCACAGTGACCCCTGAGGGGATAGTGGAGGATGTGATGGCGTCCATTGACTCTTGGGAGTACCCTGCAGATTTCCTAGTTCTCCAGCCTAAGGCTAAGCTTACTGGTTACCCTCTCATCCTTGGGAGGCCCTGGTTGGCCACTGTCGATGCTTACATCAGTTGCAGAGTTAGGAATATGACCATCAAGAATGGGCATATGTCCAAGCAGTTAGTCCTATACCCTCCTGCTCAGCCATATCTAGAACATGATTTACCTTTATGGTTGGAAGAGGAGGAAGAAGATGAATTTTATATTGCCCAACTGTATACCTTAGAAACAACCATGGGAGGAGGACAACAGGATGAAGACAATTTGATTAAACACCTACTCCAAAGTCCAACTCCCAATACATTGACCCTAGAAGAAGTAGTAAAGGAAACCCAGAATAATCATCCAGTTGATCTGTACTTGGCCGATACCAACCCTCTCCATGTCAAAACCATAAAATTTGGCCCTGAGAAAACTTTGAAAATCAATCCATCTCTTTCTTTTCTCCAAGAGGGGAAGTTGTGCAACATGCTAAAGGAACATCTGGATGCCTTCGCTTGGAGTTACAAAGAAATGAAAGGAGTACACCCCTCAGTGTGTACTCACCATATTTATATCAAGGAAGGTTGCAAGCCAGTTCGACAACCCCAAAGGAGGATGAATCCAAATCTTAAATATATAGTCAAATAAGAATTGCAAAATTTGCTAGATGCAAGATTCATATATCCTATCTCCGACAGTGAGTGGGTCTCCCCTCTGGTGTTAGTTCCCAAGAAAAATGGTAAATGGATGATTTGTGTCGATTACAGGGATCTGAACAAAGCCATAAAGAAGGACCATTTCTGTCTACCTTTCATTGACCAAGTGCTAGATGGTCTGGCAGGGAAAAAGTTTTTCTCTTTCCTAAATGGATTTAGCGGGTACAACCAAATCCAGATTAGCCCAAAAGACCAGGATAAAACCACCGTCACCTGTCTTTGGCACACTTTTGCCTATAGGGTCCTTCTTTTTTGCCTATGCAATGCTCCTGCCACTTTTCAGAGAGCAGTCTTGAGTATCTTTGCTGAGTTGGTCCATGATGTGTGAGAAATCTATATGGATGATTTCACACCTTATGGGGGTGATTTCTGTTAGCCTCCTGTTGCAACAGGTGTTCATCTTTCATGGTTGACAGTTTTACATGCCAAATATGTCATCTTTCATGCTGCAAGGTTCCATATTTCCAGAAAAAGGCCAAAGAAAAGGCCATGAAAGTGTGTCAGTCCAAATGCCACTGTTGTATTCCAATTTTGATGACTTAACCATTTTTGAAGAATTTTCTGTTAAGGGAAGTCCAAACAGCTTAATCTTGGCTTCCCTAGGTTTCAATTTCTTGTTTTAGAATATAGAGAATTGATATCTGTCCAAACAGCTTAATCTTGGCATATTTGTAGATAGGTAGAGAAACAAAGGATTCCAACTGCTTAATCTAGGCCCTTGGAAGAAATAAGGATAAAATTAGATAAGAGGGCAGCCAAAAGAAAAAGTGTAAAGTAGGGTCTGCAAGTCTAAATGCACCCAAACCAAAAAGAAGAAAAAATGCTAGGTAAGTAGGTTGGGTAGGTAGTTTTGATGGTTGCAGAATGTTGATGTATGATCAATTTTGTGTTTCAAAGTGTTATATCTTTTCAGATCATAGTTATGATGCAGTTTTTTCATATGGAGGAGCTCAAGCTGGACATGATTAACTCCCCCTTCTTCTTATTCCCTAAATCACTTACTAACTTCCCCAAAGAGGTCAAGATCTGCTTGAGCCTCTTAGTTTCATCATTTCCACATCATTTGCCTTGGTGAAGATCTGCTTTACTCAAGGCATGTTCATACTTCCTCTATGAATCATTTTCCCCCCTAACAGCCTAAGTTTCACATACTTAGCGCTTTCTGATCACTTGTCATATTAACTACTAATTTTACTATATAGCTTCCTATCTGTTTCCCCTTCCCCTACTAAAACTAAGTATAAAATTCCCCTAGGTACATATCCCCATCCCTTGGCACTATAGCCATATAATATCAAGTTTGGGAAATGCTGAGTTCACCAGGAGCTTGATGTAAGGACCACTTTCAGACTAAAGTGTAAGGACCACTTCCAGATTATTTACTTCTTTTTTTTTCTTCTTTTTTTTTAACAGCAAATACAACCAGAAAAGAAACGCATTGAAATTTCAAATTTATTTAGCACACACATTCCTGACACTCATTTCAGGAAAACATATCATAACATTTACATATGTTTAACTAAGATCAATAGTAATGAAATACATGTGTACCATTCACCAGAAGGCGAGACTCTGCTCGCTCTGCTGTTATTGGTATTCCCTTGTAGTCGGTCACCTCCGCGAGTGAATGATGACACACTTGATCCGAATGAGAAGACCCACCAGTTCACCTCCCAGCCTACTCCTTGGGTATTCTTCTTCCCCGCGGACCCCCGAGCTGCAATGGGGTTGTACAATGGAGGAAAGCACTAGCTGGTAGAGGAGAGCACACCTTGGCTCAAGAGTCCCCTCTCTAAAACCCTCTACCTCACCAAACTCACTATAGCTTCGTAATCATTGCTCTGACATCATCTCATCCATCCAACAATAGGGTTCCCAAAAAGTCCCCTCTCATATGGCTTGCCCCTTCTTTTATAAGAGTCCTCCTAGATGACACTTGGCATGTCATGCATAATTATGTTTCTTTTTATAATTAAAAAGTTTGATTATTCACCTACCCATGTGTCACTCTCTCATCAAGGGTCACCCAAAATTATTTACTTTAACTTTTTATTTAAAACTAATATTTTCCTCACCTCAACAAGATTCCTATTTCTTCTCCTAGTTGTCTCTTTATTCCCCCCTTTTATTCCTTAATTTGTGTTCATTACTTGAAGTCAATTAATGATCCAAGATTTTATCCCCAATCTACTCCCTAATTTAACTCAGGTTATCTCTTAGATGGGTATTCTTATGTTGGTTGTTGACACATGGAGCTTCTCTACATTTCTCTAAATTTAATTTATTATTCTCATTTTAATTCACCTTCCTCTTTCCTTAATTAGGTTTAATTTAGTTTAGGATTAATCTTTATCCTTACAATTATGTTTGTCTTTCCCCTTTTTCCTAATTAAACCACATAATCTTCCTAGTACTTTCCAACATGGGAAGGGTAGAGTTTTTAAGGTACTCTATTTTAATTCTTCCTATGATCCTGCTTATTCCAAGTTTTATTTTTGATTTAATTACATTGGTTTCTAATCATCATTTACCCTTGATGTAAATTTACCTAGTTTTCATTCCTTGCTTATATTTATTTATTATTATTTATTTTTAAAGATTCTAAGGGTGCCAAGTTTGGTTGTGCCCTTCAAGAACTTCCCTAGAAGTTCCAAGGGTGCCACACCTAATAGTTTATTTGTGATGTCAAGGGTGCTAGTTTGGTTGTGCCCTTCAAGAACTTCCCTAGAAGCTCCAAGGGTGCCACACCTAATAGTTTATTTGTGATGTCAAGGGTGCCAGTTTGGTTGTGCCCTTCAAGAACTTCCCTAAAAGCTCCAAGGGTGCCACACCTAATAGTTTATTTGTGATGCCAAGGGTACCAAGTTGGTCGTGCCCTTCAAGAAATTCCCCTGAAGTTCCAAGGGTGCCACACCACTTGCCCTTCAAGCATCAAGTGACTACGAGGGGAAAGTATAGTGCAACGTCATAGACCACTATCATCTCCTATGTTGCCTGCTATAGTGAGACTAATGGTGTCGGGGATCAAGGAATCCGCCTTGATGCGCGCCCCCCGGTAAAGTCCTCATGAGCGACCCAACTTTGGGAGCTGCCCTCATGGCATCGTGATCTTCAAGGCGAAGGTGTTTCAACCCTTCCAGCCCAATTCACGGCGGGAGTGCTAGTGGGTGAGATCAAGGACTCTGTCCCACCCCTCCCATGTAGTTCCATCCACTTGTATAACCCCATCACCCATATGTGGGTCATTCGGTCAAGAAACTAATCTGTGTCTGCAACCATTAACATATCATCATAATATAGTTAAACATATATGGCTGATTTCAAGATCGACTTAGACTTTAAAAGATAAAATAATATGAATTTTCATCAAACCAAGTGTCATCGACATGTCATATGTGAGTGCCTCTGATGGTTTCCTGCCATACTCAATAATCATCAGTAACAAGGTTTCTCAATGTTAGTCAATTATCATAATAGCATCATTAACCATTCCTGGTCATTCACATCATTGTCCATTGTAAGTCTGAACTAAAGGAAGTAGGTAACATAGGGGACACATCCCTCATGGCTATCATCAATAATCATCAATGGAAACATACATATTCATTAAGCTATCAACATCTTAACATCGTAGAAATATACCTATCCATCAAATTTATCCTCATTATGCTTTTAGTAGAGCGCATACATATTCTTTACTACCCTCATCATAAATTCAAATAGAGACCAACTTAACTATTTAATATTGAAATCATCAGAATACTGATAGATAAGCTACATAACCATTCATGCTATCATAATATCAATGGAAAGCATTCATAAACATCACAACCATGAATATCTCAATTTCTAATAATAGTGTCATGGGTCCAAATCCTCAATCTGAGGTCCTCGAAGAATAAAGTGTCTAAGATAAAGTCGTATTAAGGTCAGGAAACTAAAGTGGGTACTACATACACCCCCTCTTAACAATGGACTTCGTCCCGAAGTCCTCGAAACATAAAGGAAAATGACGACACATATCCTAGGAATCCTTCCTGAAACTCTTTTTAACCTTCTGGTAACAGGTATCTCTGATTTTTAAATTAAGCACATTTTTTTTTTTGCATAATTTAACTTAAAGTAAAATGTCAATATGTGGATTTACTAGCACACAAATACAAACAACAAAGCACGAATGAAGAGAACAACATGCCTTAGTTTTCACTAGATCAAAACATATTAGACTGTCATATATCCAGGAAACATGATATCAAGGTCCACACAAACTAATTGCTTTGGATTTACAAACTAACTGAATTATCATCGCATTACACCTCTTACTTACTATACAAGTCCATGCTGACACTGATCATTTCAAAAGAAGCACGTGTTACTCAAACATCTCAAGGAAAATAACTTAGAGCAATGTTTTTCAGACTATAAACGCTTAAGGCACATTGCTCTTTCCATTGGTAGCAATAACATATCCTTGATCAAAGAGACTGGTTGAGGATTTTGAAGTTAATGAACCAAAATTCCCATTCCAGGTTCCAATTCATCATCTTAAAAGGAGATATCACTTACAAAAGCTTTGATATAAATTTTCATTCTGCAATACAAAATTTATTTCCTCAGGCACTCAAAAATAAGCAGAATGTTTGTATCATATTTTAATAACCACTCCCAATGACTACTTTGTTGTCTGAATTAATATGTTTATTTTATTTTTCATTTATCATCTAACAACCCCAAAAATTTGTACAAGGAACAAACCAAAAATAGATTGCTTCAGTTGATAACTCTAAAGCATTGAAGCAAAAAAATATAGATTCAGACTGTAATAGTTAAAAGCATAGAAAGGATTTTTAACGATTAAGGGTGTTATTTAATACTAACATCGTTTTATTCCCCTACTACTGACTGTTTGGTTCTCTGCTTGAAATCCGGAAGCAATCTTTTGACTTCTGATATAACTCCTGGAAATCTGTTGTCTTTATTAGGTTAGATGCTCTACCACTTGTCTTTCCACTGTCAACTGTATCCATATATTTAGTTGCCTTCAAATCGGACCTAGATTTGCTTTATCATTCACTACCATCTATAATCTAATTGCTTGAAGATATTGAATCTGTACACTTTTCTACCCTTAAATCTGGTTCTTCTTGCTTAAATCACTCAAGTACTAGTGACTAGAGGAAATAATACTTGTTACCTGCCACCTCGCATCCCAACATTCCTCAATTGTATGACTGATCCTTGAATCTTTGAATTGACCCTTTGAAAATGATTTTTTGCCATTATGACAAGTTTTATTTTAAATCTGCTACTGGTGAATAATGATGCTTTGTGACCATACTTTCAACCAATATTTTTTTTAAAATTTGTCACATTTGATTTGGCTTTGCCTCGAATCTTCCTTGTCTCTATTCTTAGGCTTCTTTACAAATTCAAAGAGCACCAAGTGCCAATATCATTTGAGAATTCTTTGGTGTCTGCAAGTCCTAATCTAATGAACTTGCATGTTGCTCTGTTGAGTTATAAAAACACTGATCCAATATGATGATTAACTGTGGAAACCTACATGCAAAAATGGTTAGAGTTTGTAAAATCTAAGGAAGACAACAGTGCTAGTGTGGAGAGCTTTAAGATTATACCAGCTTGTGATAAGCTGTGAAAATGTACATGTATTCATTTCATATATATATATATATATATATATATATATATATATATATATATATATATATATATAGATATATATATATGTATATATATGAAATTTCCAGCTGTCCAAAATTGTGTAACTGCAGATTTGATTTTCAGCTCGCATTGTCCTCTTAATTGGATAATTTCCAGTGCTTGTTGTTTATGTTGATTTGACATAACATGGTGCTGAAATTGTTGAGGAATTTAACATATATCTATAAGATTAAGACAAAACAGATTCTCTGCTGTAAATAAAGTGATCTCACATATGCTTGGAAAAGTGTGCCCTAAGCTTTGAAACTTGTTGGCATATGTTTGGTTATCTTTTCTCTTGGGCTTCCTAGAATGCTGGGTTGAAATGAAATAAAATTGTCTGTTGCATGCCACCGTAAATAAATATTTCAGATCTACTCTAAGGCTGAAGTTCATAGGGATTAGAGCAAGGAAACCTCTTGTGTGAGGTGAAATTTCTAAATTTGCAATAGAGGTCCCAACACAAATTTTAGGGTTATAAAATTAGTCTAGCTCCAAATGTGAAAAACAATTCTCTATTTGATTTCTGTATGCTCTATGAGACATCTTATTTGTTTCCGCAGATTAGAGAAGCTTATGTTTTTAGTTTGCTTATTAATTGTTCATGAAACAAATTCAGTTCATCAAACCAACCCTTTTTATTTATAAAAATTAGTAGAATTTCATTAATTGCCTAAGGCCACAGACTTCTTGCTGTTTCAGGTCTGTATTTGTCACCCAAGTATGCCAAACTTGGTAGATAGCCCTAAAGTTCATTTTATGAAGTATCACTTTCTTCTGAGCTTAAGGTCCAACTATATACTCAGAAAACACAAACAACAGCATCAGAAGCTTTGCAAAGTTTCATTTCACTGTCAGATAGAAATATAATTTTATGGACGAAGCATTGCAATAGCTAAACATGCTCCATCTAAATGATGGCTTAAATGGATCGCTATATATTTACTTTCAGACTTAATGCATCTACTTCAAGTGAGTTCATTCTTTGAATTCATTGTTCACATTTTTATTGCCTAATAGTTCTCTGAGTTTATCTCTTTACCACTTTCAAGTGTAGCCTTTAAGGAAATGGGCTCTTTGTTTTTGAATGGTTGGAAAGGCCAGGAAGGATGGAAACATGGATATGGTAAAGCAGATAGAGTGTGCGCTAAAAGTGGCAATGGATGAAAAAGGGAAGACATTGCGCCCAGAAATACAACTTTTAAATCAGTTATTACGGAAAAACAAGGCATCAGAACGGTCAGCAACATTCACAGGCAATTTTAGAATACGTGAGAAATGGCAGCTACTTCTTTGAATTGTTAAGAATGATGACCAAGGATGTAGAAATGCAGCTGGATAGTCCGCAAAAGTCAAAGCTTCTAAAGCGGCTTCAAATTATCAGGACTGAAGCAGATGAAATCTCAAGGACACTCCAACTCAACCTTAACAATAAATTAGAATACTAAATTGTCTTTCTTGGGTTCCAAGCCCACTCCTTAGGGTACAAAAACCCCAAATCAGGTGCAAAGCCCACACACTCACTTTGTGGGTGTTTCTCTCTCACGAGCCTAGCACGAAGGGCATGTGACAGTACCTCCCGATGCTACCCAATTTCAACAACTAATGCTACAAATTTCGAGCTTGCTGGTTTTAAATTGCAGATTTAGTATTTATCAGATCTACACTTCATCACTTTCCCCATTGATCTGAAATTGCAGTATCCAGTGTCTACACTCTTGATCTATATACCCCTATACCTTGAGTTTTCAAAAATCTTAAGTTATAATTGGTGTTTTCTAACTTTCAGTTTCTACTGAAAGGTAAACAATGAGTACAGTTCTGATCTTATGAATTAAAAACTTAACACTCTATCAGTGCTTATCATTGAATTTTTATTTTTTTTTTCCATCCAATGAATGGAGATGACAACAGTCTGTGGGACGGAGTTTACAGCATAGGATTACAATAACGTCAACCAAAACGAACATTAGTAGCACCTTTGAGAGTGGCTACCCATGAACAGCCAAATTAGCAGAGTGATTCGTAAAGTGAACTTGAAATTGTTATAACCACCTTTAAAATTTACAAGTGAAACATCAACCAGTATTAGTGTACTTGCCTCAAAGTACTTTAGTAAGTATGAGCATGTGCATCAATGATAACAATTTGGTAATAGAATAAAAGGCAGATTCAATTTTATTTACTTCTGTCAAAGTATATTCATTTTTGAAATAGAAGATATTAGTACATGCAAAGAATATAAGCACAATAGTTGTATTATGAAAAGCACGGCTCCACAGGCAAGAAAACAACATCTTCAATCTCGATCAAACTATCCATACAAATTAATGCACTTACAAGCATGCCTGCGGAAGAAGGTTCCCTTGTGCTTAGCATCTGCAAGCTTGTAGCTACCAGCAAGAATATCCATGATGAGAGTTGCTAGCTGAGACATTAATGTCATTGGTTCAATACCAGAATCCATCAACTCCCTAGTCCTTTTTACTGTTCTGGCTGTGTCAGATGATAAGGCCAGCTCCAACAGATCTAGCAATTTGTCATCAGAAACAACTCCAACCAGAAAGTTCATGTATGTCCAAGAGTGAAAGTTTTTGAGGGTTTGCATACGAAATTGCTTAATGTATGCTCTGAACTTTCAATATATTCTTAACCACACCATGTGCAAAATCACCAATTGAGATGCTTTTCAAGTAGTACCAATGGAGATGTGTCCTTTGCAAAAGAAAATGAAAATTGCATTTCATATTATTGATCAGCTATAATGACCAATATCTTAGTTAACTAAGATCCAACACTAAAATATCTTTCACAGGTATCTTAACACCCTTCTATAAATCATTATATTTCGATTGTTTTTCTATACCCTCTGCAGGCGGCTATTTGCAGGTGGCCCAGCACAAAAGAGTAAATTGCTTCTAGTTAATTTCATTTACGGCTGCAATAGGAGGTATAGCAAAGGAGTTATTGGTATTAAATCATTTAAGGCTAGGAGGTTAGGGACAATAGCCGTGCTGGAATTCTTTGTTTCGTAATCAAGGCATTTTGATGTTGGAGAAGATTGATAATCTCCTATAATAAGAAGCAGATTGTTCCTTTGTGAAGACATTCTTGTACCAATATTTAATATTAATGTCAACTTTAGATTATTCTTGTAAGTGCACATGACAGTCAGCCAATGCTTAAGATTGAATGATATGAATACTCACCAAGCGATATTTTGGAGCACGAGATGGAAGTTTCAGGTAGGCCATGTTTTCAACTTTGTAATCCCACAAAAATGACGTATGATGAAGCCATCGATCTTTTGTTATAGATTGTGCATTGCCACCAAATTTACGATCCCCAAGAACATAGTCATGCTCTAGTAAGTGGAAATCTGCGACTCCTTTAAAAACAGGAGCATAAAGTTGCTCTGTCCATGACATAATGGGTCGAGGAAAGAGCTGCAGATTCGGAATGGAACCTCGATTGCAGATCAAAGTCACAAAAACTGTGTCGCTATCAACTATGACTGTGCCTCCACCACTGAACCGCTTAATCAAGGGAATCCGATCACGTAAGACATGGTGCACTTCAATCAGCTTCTCTGGTTGCCCTGAAATGCCCATGACGATGGTAGGAGCATCGGTGCCATCGTTGATAATACACCAGTTGTGCGAAGTGGTGCGAAGCAATCTCTCCTCCAAGTGCAGTTGCTGCAAAATGGGCAATCCTTTCGCTCTCACGAGGTTTATTGGAGGCAGGAGTCTCATCATTACCATTACCAAAACCTAAACCCCAAACCACCTAAAACAAAATGTGTCGAGTTATCATCCTCTGTGTCCATCGGATGAAGAGATCCTGCTAATCCCTGATAAACATTTTGTCTGGGTGTGCGCGTCTGAGCGCCATTTATGAGCTGGTACTGTCAGTTATTGAATTACAGCGATTTGGGCACCACGGAAGCAGCAGAGTTTTACAAGCGGCGCTGAATGGCTTCGCATTGCGTTTAATTCCATGGTTTCTGTTCAACGAGCCACTCAGGTATTTGCCTGATTTTAATTAGAATAGGCTATATTTAATCTTGTGCCTCACAGTTATTGTTTATGCAAAGTAAAACAGCTTCTGCATATTGGCGGGGCTTTGCTTTGGCTCAAAAGCCTTCCCTGCCCTTATTATGATAATAGTTTCAATAACTTGTCCGATCCATGTTCAATTCGTATGACGTTTTGGATCAGAATTCCCTGGATCCAATCAGGTAAGGATAAAAGAGTGCAGGGGATGAGAAAGAAATTCAATACCAGTCAAGTCGTCAATGGTGTTACGCAGGTTGGGTTAAGTCGTGAAATTTTCGGTTTTTTTTTTTTTTTTGAAATTCAATCACAGCTAAAATTGACGAATTTGTGAGCAGAGATTATTTAAAATTACCCGCTAGACGAAATTGCAAGGGATAAACGAAGGAGGAGGTCGGAGTTCGTCACATTAGTTAGAGATTTTCATCATATTATTTAACAAAACTAGCCATACATGCATGGGCCCATAGGCCTCAAGGGTTCAACATAGCTCTGATACCAAGTGTAAGGACCACTTTCAGACTAAAGTGTAAGGACCACTTTCAGACTATTTACTTTTTTTCTTTTTTTTTAACAGCAAATACAACCAGAAAAGAAACGCATTGAAATTTCAAATTTATTTAGCACACACATTCCTGACACTCATTTCAGGAAAACATATCATAACATTTACATATGTTTAACTAAGATCAATAGTAATGAAATACATGTGTACTGTTCACCAAAAGGCGAGACTCTGCTTGCTCTGCTGTTACTAGTATTCCCTTGTAGTCGGTCACCTCCGCGAGTGAATGATGACGCACTTGATCCGAATGTGAAGACCCACCGTTCACCTCCCAGCCTACTCCTTGGGTACTCTTCTTCCCCGCGGACCCTCGAGCTGCAATGGGGTTGTACAATGGAGGAAAGCACTAGCTAGTAGAGGAGAGCACACCTTGGCTCAAGAGTCCCCTCTCTAAAATCCTCTACCTCACCAAACTCACTATAGCTTCGTAATCACTGCTCTGACATCATCTCATCCATCCAACAATAGGGTTCCCAAAAAGTCCCCTCTCCTATGGCTTGCCCCTTCTTTTATAAGAGTCCTCCTAGATGACACTTGGCATGTCATGCATAATTATATTTTTTTTTATAATTCAATAGTTTGATTATTCACCTACCCATGTGTCACTCTCTCATCAAGGGTCACCCAAAATTATTTACTTAACTTTTTATTTAAAACTAATATTTTCCTCACCTCAACAAGATTCCTATTTCTTCTCCTAGTTGTCTCTTTATTCCCCCCTTTTATTCCTTAATTTGTGTTCATTACTTGAAGTCAATTAATGAGTCAAGATTTTATCCCCAATCTACTCCCTAATTTAACTCAGGTTATCTCTTAGATGGGTATTCTTATGTTGGTTGTTGACACATGGAGCTTCTCTACATTTCTCTAAATTTAATTTATTATTCTCATTTTAATTCACCTTCCTCTTTTCTTAATTAGGTTTAATTTAGTTTAGGATTAATCTTTATCCTTACAATTATGTTTGTCTTTCCCCTTTTTCCTAATTAAACCACATAATCTTCCTAGTACTTTCCAACATGGGAAGGGTAGAGTTTTTAAGGTACTCTATTTTAATTCTTCCTATGATCCTGCTTATTCCAAGTTTTATTTTTTATTTAATTACATTGGTTTCTAATCATCATTTACCCTTGATGTAAATTTGCCTAGTTTTCATTCCTTGCTTATATTTATTTATTATTATTTATTTTTAAAGATTCTAAGGGTGCCAAGTTTTGTTGTGCCCTTCAATAACTTCCCTAGAAGTTCCAAGGGTGCCACACCTAATAGTTTATTTGTGATGTCAAGGGTGCCAGTTTGGTTGTACCCTTCAAGAACTTCCCTAGAAGCTCCAAGGGTGCCACACCTAATAGTTTATTTCTGATGTCAAGGGTGCCAGTTTGGTTGTGCCCTTAAAGAACTTCCCTAGAAGCTCCAAGGGTGCCACACCTAATAGTTTATTTGTGATGCCAATGGTGCCAAGTTGGTCGTGCCCTTCAAGAAATTCCCCTGAAGTTCCAAGGGTGCCACACCACTTGCCCTTCAAGCATCTAGTGACTACGAGGGGAAAGTATAGTGCAACGTCATAGACCACTATCATCTCCTATGTTTCCTGCTATAGTGAGACTAATGGTGTCGAGGATCAAGGAATCCGCCTTGATGCGCGCCCCCCGGTAAAGTCCTCATGAGCGACCCAACTTTGGGACCTACCCTCATGGCATCGTGATCTTCAAGGCGAAGGTGTTTCAACCCTTCCAGCCCAAGTCACGGCGGGGGTGCTAGTGGGTGAGATCAGGGACTCTGTCCCACCCCTCCCATGTAGTTCCATCCACTTGTACAACCCCATCACCCATATGTGGGTCATTCGGTCAAGCAACTAATCTGTGTCTGCAACCATTAACATATCATCATAATATAGTTAAACATATATGGCTGATTTCAAGATCGACTTAGACTTTAAAAGATAAAATAATATGAATTTTCATCAAACCAGGTGTCATCGACATGTCATATGTGAGTGCCTCTGATGGTTTCCTGCCATACTCAATAATTATCAGTAACAAGGTTTCTCAATGTTAGTCAATTATCATAATAGCATCATTAACAATTCCTGGTCATTCACATCATTTTCCATTGTAAGTCTGAACTAAAGGAAGTAGGTAACATAGGGGACACATCCCTCATGGCTATCATCAATAATCATCAATGGAAACATACATATTCATTAAGCTATCAACATCTTAACATCGTAGAAATATACCTATCCATCAAATTTATCCTCATTATGCTTTTAGTAGAGTGCATACATATTCTTTACTACCCTCATCATAAATTCAAATAGAGACCAACTTAACTATTTAATATTGCAATCATCAGAATACTGATAGATAAGCTACATAACCATTCATGCTATCATAATATCAATGGAAAGCATTCATAAACATCACAACCATGAATATCTCAATTGTTAATAATAGTGTCATGGGTCAATCTGAGGTCCTCGAAGAATAAAGTGTCTAAGATAAAGTCGTATTAAGGTCAGGGAACTAAAGTGGGCACTACACTTGACATTAGCCTTCCACGTTCAAACCCTGGGATTAACTTGACATATGGTTAAGTTAATAACCTTTACCCATCCCTTCACCCTTAAAAACCGCACATTTTCTACCCCTCCGCAGTCATTTTCCCAAAGTTGATGTTTAAAAGTTTTATTAAACATTAAGTTATTTTTCCCCCTGCTTAAAATTAACCCCATAAAACCCACTTTCCGCCCTTATCCTAAGGTCTTGCCCACGAAATATTTGCCCCGCTCATTTTATAACCCCATAACCCATTTTCCTAATGTTTAAACCCCCCCGCCACATAATAAACTAATTTAACGCGCCGCGGGCCCTGTCCTTTATCCCTCCGCCGCCTCATCCATTCCGCCGACCATCCGATCACCAGCGCCCAAGATCAATGGCGGGCGGGCTTTTTCATCTCCGAAGCCGCCGATGTTTAGCGTCCGGGAGATGGGCGGTTTTCCCGCCATACTCCTGCCACGCGTCGCCCTCCCGGGTGTGGCAGAGCCCCCTCCTCCCAAACCACTCCAGTGCAAAGGCGGTGCACCCGAAACCGCCAAACCGCCCTCCCCTGGGTGACGTCGGCGCCACGTCCTCCCCACGGGGAGGTGACGTCATCCTATTGCGTCATCTGCCTGCGTCGGCCTCCTGCCACCATACTACCAACTCACCATTGCACATCACTACCACCGTGTATTTCCACGTCACCCGCCGTACTGCTTACATCATCAGCTAACATCATCCCACCACGTCACCCGCCATACTGGGTCCCACCCGCTGACATCATGCTGACGTCATCACTCAAAAAGGCGCGAAAGGCAAAATCGTAGCCCAGGAAGCCCGGATTCAAAATCTGAGGCAGTTTTTCATGCGCGATTAGTGCCTAGCGCTAATCGTGCATGGCTACGGGAAATGGGCCAAAGTGGAAAGCCCCTCACCGCGCGGCCCCCAGCAAGCCCGAAAGGCATAGAATGACCCGATTTTCTTCGCGAAGCATTCAGAAAGGGGCAAACACAGTTTTTAAAGCAACAGAGGGCTGAGCAGCTGCCATGAAGGATCGATGGGACAGTCTAAACCATTCAGAAGATATTAAAGACTCCAGGATCAGTGCCAAAGAGTATCAGGAAGCGGCAAAGAGTATCAGTTCAGCAACATCAAATCAGGTGAAAATTAAAAACCTTCATCAAAGTCAGCAAAGCAGTTAAGGCCATTTAAAAGCCTATCTGGTCGGGATTAGTGCACATTAATGCCAGCAAAACAGCAGCAAAACCAAGTTAGAGGTGGAGATAAAGGACAAATCACAGTTATTACAGGAGGACTGCACCGAGCCACCCAGGACAAATATTAACTCAGTTTTGATACAGCTGCCCTCAGCACAGCTCAAAGATATTTTCATGCATTTATTTCTGGATAAGATTAGGTTAAAGTAATCATTTTCTTTCAGACCTGTTTAGGTCGGCTGTAATAGATTAGTTTTTGGACAATTTTCCCTATATATACCGACCCTCTGTATTGTTTAAAGGGTTGGTTGGTTGATAATCCTCATTACAGACTCGCACTAGATATCTGAGATGTTTTACTTAATCAAAGATTGCTCAAAAGCTTTGGAGGAATGACTGTCTGCTCTATGTCTAATGGTTTGAAGAATTGAATGCGGAATTCTTATGCTGCTATATGAATCAATAAGTTTTCCTTACCTCTGTTATTTCGATTTCACATATGCTCAAGTCACAGAACAAAGGATTGGTTTAGAATTTGCTTGGTTGCACTCTATGCTCAGTTTCTGTGGTTTCTTAATGTTTTCCTCTTGAATTAGGCATAAATATGAATTCTGTTATGGCTCATGTTTGACCTATTTTCATATATGAATGATTGTTATCTAGGAATTCTTAATTGCTCCTAGATAGGGGTCATTTGTCTTCTTTCTGCTAATCTGAATGAGAGATTCTTAATTGCCCCTCATTCCTTAGCCTTTAATCCATCTCTTTTACCTTGAATGATTGTTTCATACGCAGCTAGCTTGCTCCATATTCCTTCTTGTGACCAAGAAAACGCACCAGCAGTCCTACTCCTTGACTCCACGCCCAATGGTTCTAAAACTTTCATGCTGTCCCTGCCTCTTTACTTGAAAGCATCATCCTTCCCACCAAAAAAACAAAAAAAAACCCCTTGAACTCAATAACTAGCCTAAAAACATTATCAACAAAGTTAAATCCGAAAGAGAGAGCCCTCTCTGATTGCAGGTGGGCTATAACCTGCAGTCCAAATATTGGTCTGTGGTTACCTCGGCCATATCCTTTTGATGCCGACCAGAAGGACAACCTGAGTGATAACATAATGGCGACTCCGCTGGGGAGATCCTCAGTAATTTTCACAAATCAAGTTGGAAAACTCCGGAGGAACAAAAGTTAGTGTTGTCTGTTCCTTAAAACTACAGATGAAGTCTGAATGTCTGCCAGGAAGCCTTTGAAACTGTTCTTGCTTTGCAGTTACAGGAGTAAATAAATGCTGCTTCAGTCAATCTTCATGCTAGTTTTAAACTACAGATAGTTGTCCCCGAAATTTAATCAGTTCCTTGCCAATTCTAAAAACATTCACAGAAAATACCAAAACAAATTCAGAATCTGGCTCCCAAAAAGAATTCTCGTTATACTAGGTCAAATCCAGACTCAAATCCACCAGCTGCTTTTGAAAATCTAAACTTAATCCCAAAAAACCTTAGGAAGCAAGAACAAAGAGAATATTTTGCTGATAATAGTCCTCAAGCAGCTCGCCCAAGCAGTGTTCCAACCCCTGTCAAAGTCTTATTTCGTTCAACCCCTACTTCCCCTTGTTCATCATCTAATTCCCAAAGCACTCCTTCCACACCTCCATTCACTGCACATACTACCATTACCACTATTGTTGTTCCAATGGTCCCGGTTGTTCCACTCATCCCTGTTGTTCCGGTCGTCCCTGTAAACATGGCCAATACCTGCAAACCCTGGGGCTATGCCTCAGGATTATCAAACTAAAATCACATATTTTGATGGAACTGGCACTTGCACAACCCTTTAGCATACAAAGAAGATGCAAGATTACTTTGAGAACTACGAAATAGATGATGAGAGTGTGAGAATGAAAATTTTTGTTCAAAGTTTAACAGGTGATGTAAGAACTTGGTTCAGGTCACTTGCTGCAGATTCCATAACTACTCCGGATGAGCTTTACCAATCCTTTACCAACAGATGGGAGAAAAAGAAAGACCCCTTGCACATACTTGCTGAGTACGATACAAGAAAAAGAGGCCCTCAAGAGTCTGTCCTAGATTACTGTGCTAGATTCAATAATGTCTATAATGCAATACCACAGAACCTGAGACCTCCACCTGACCTTGCCTTGTATAAATTCCCTGATGGATTCGACCCAGATATGGCATACCAGTTAAAAGAAAGAGCACCTCAAACCCTTGCAGACATGCAAAATGTTGCTGTTAGCATAGAGGCCAACCTGATTTCCAAAAGAAATAGAGCTAGAATGGAGAGAAGAACCACTTTCAAAGAAGAACCCACAGCCTTAGATCAAAAACTTGATGCTATTATCAATGGCATGCAAAGGCTGGGAGACAGAGTAGAAAGTGTTGAGAGGAAATCATTATGGGAAGGACAACAGTCCAATACAATAAGGAACCCAAATTTCAGGGAAACACAGAACACAAATGCTGGTAGGTCTAGTCCAGACCACGATATAAGACCACCTTTTCATGAAAATTATGCGGAAGCATCTACATCTAGTGAACCTCCAAAGGACACTCACATGAACCTGGTGGATTCGAGGGCTGAGCAACAAATTTTCCTAACTCAACAAGACCAAGATGAGCATGACTTTAATCAATTTCAGACTAAGTCTGGTGAGTCTTTTGATTTTAAACAAGGCTATGATACTGTTGTGTATGAGGTCCACAAACAATATAAGCTGAGAACTAGGACCATTGACATTCCTGAACCTAACAAACCAAAGGATGGCAAACAGCCCAACAAGACTAAAGGCAAGGTTGTCATAACAGAACCAGCTGATATACCTGTCCCAAACCCGCATCAAATGAATGTAGAGGACATAACACAAATGCAGCCTTCTATTCACCAGCCTCGGCCACCTTCTTCCTCGAAAGAAAATTTGAACAACATTCCGAAAAGCCCTCCTAAAACAGAAAAACCGCAATCAAACACTTCCCATAACACTGATAAACAAGACCAAGTTGCTGATACTCCAATGGAAAAAGGGAAACCTGCTTCTCACATTACTAAAACCCAATCTGAAAAATCATTTGACTTAGAGGCAGAAATAGGTAAATTGAAGATATCCATCCCCTTATCCGAACTGGCCAAACATGATGTGTATAGGCAACAAATTCAAAGGTCACTTCAAATGTTGGAGGTAAAGGATGATGTGAATGTTCTTGATGATCAACCTGAGCTGTTGTTTGGTCCAGAAGTTAATGGAAAATCAACATATGGATCTGTCTTGCCCTTTTATGTCAGTTTACATATACATGACAAAGTCCTGCACAATGCCATGTTTGACTCAGGTGCCTCCCACAACCTTATGCCCAAAGCTGTAATGGAAAAGTTGAACCTTGATGTTACAAGACCCTACAAGGATCTATTCTCCTTTGACTCAAGTCAAGTCAATTGTTTAGGCCTCATCAAAGACCTGTGTGTTTCCTTAGTCCAATTTCCTAACAAGACAATCCTCATGGATGTGGTGGTTGCTGACATTCCACCAAAGTATGGCATGTTATTGTCAAGGTCTTGGGGAGAAAAACTCCAAGGATCCCTTCAATTAGACCTCTCCTATGCCACTATTTTAGTCTTTGGGCAACCAAAGAGACTGTACCGAGAAACACTCATGAAATATGTGGTAAGTAGTGAGAGCAAGCCTGAAAATTTTCCCATTTACTCAATCCATTCTGATATGGATTCTTTTATTTTATTTAATGATGAAATAAGTCCTCCAATTGATGACAAGTCGTTGGCTTTAGAAATGAACACACACATCAATGAAGAATTGGTTGCCCATATTGATAAAACTGTCAAAACAATCAAGGCAACCAGCTTACAAGAAGAACCTCCCCAAACAGAAAATTCAAATCTGTCCGCTGCAAGAATGACTGAAACTCTTGACACTAACCACAAGCAAGAAATGATATGGTATTTAGAGTTTGATGGCTATGTCAACAAGTTAGGAGCAGGGGCAGGTGTCTGGATTCACAATACATATAACAGTCATGCAGAAGGCCATGCCTACAGACTAAATTTCAAATGCACTAATAACATGGCAGAGTATGAGGCTCTCCTCTTAGGCCTTAAACTGCTCAAAGCTCTAGGAGCTGCAAAAGTATCCATTTTATGTGACTCTGATTTAATCATACAACAGATGAAGGTAATTTTGTTACCAATGACAATAGAATGAGGGCCTATAGGACTGCTGCCACTACTATACTCAATACATTTACTGAATCCAAGCTTGCCAGAATTTCAAGAGAGCATAACATTCATGCACACAGCCTAGCCAGTTTTGCTAGTAAATGCAAGCTTCCCTTTGAGCCAAATCATCATTTTACTGCTGAAATAAAACACAGGCCTGCTGTCCCAAATAATGTTAAAGATTGGCAAGTGTTCGAGAATGATGCCCAGATTAACAATTTCCTCACCCTTGAGCATGAGTTTTCAAATATTAACATTGACATGGATGTTATGACGGATGAAGAACAGCAAACGAATGAAAATCAGCAGGCTGTAACGCCTATAACAGCCAAACGAATGCTGAACCCAACTGTTTTTGATAATACAAATATAGAAGAACTGAAACTGATGCATTTGGAGGAAATAGCCGAAACAGAGGCCGAGATCGTTGATCTGAAAGATAACTTACTCCCTGTTGGCCTCACTCCGTTGGAAGACATGTTTGATGCTAATGATGTTCCCAAGAAACCAAAAATGCAACCTCTAAATGCTGTTATAGAAGAACATAACATCAGGACAGCAGAGAAACCCAAAATGATCAAATTATCTAAAAATTTGCCACCTGATCAGAAACCCAAATATGTTGATTTTTTCAAAGAATTCCAAGATGTATTTGCTTGGAGTTATGAGGATTTGAAATCCTATGACACCTCAGTAATCCAACACACCATTCCCTTAAAACCAAACCAAAAGCCCTTCAAACAGAAACTGAGGAGAATCAATCCCATGCTTCTCCCTTTGATTGAAAAGGAAGTGAGAAGAATGTTTGAAGCAGGTATCATAGCACCCATCAGATTTTCTGAATGGGTATCCAATCTTGTTCCTACAAGAAAAAAGACAGGAGAGATTAGGCTATGCGTAGACCTAAGAAATTTAAACCAAGTCTCCCTAGAGACCACTACCCATTACCCAAAATGGATCATATTCTGCAGAGAGTAGTGGGATCATCTAGAATTTCTTTGCTAGATGGCTTTTCAGGTTTCAATCAAATACTGGTTCACCCGGATGACCAAGACAAGATAGCCTTTACCACACCGTGGGGAACATCTAAGTATGTGAAGATGCCATTCGGACTTAAAAACGCTGGTGCCACCTTTCAAAGGGCAATGGATATTTCATTTGCCAAAGAAATACATGATTTCCTAGTTGTATATCTTGATGATCTAACCCCTTTCTCTAAATCTGATCAAGAGCACCTGAAACATTTGAGGAAAATATTCATGGCATGCAGGAAATATGGCATTTCCTTGAACCCCAAAAAATCCCTCTTTGGCCTTGAAGAAGGAAAACTCCTTGGCCATATCATATCAAAGGATGGGATTAGAATTGATCCTGAAAGAATCCAAGCCATCCTCCAAATCCCATATCCAAGAAACATAAAAGAGTTGCAAGCATTCCTTGGAAAGATCAACTTCCTAAGGAGATTTATTCCAAATCTAGCTGAGCTGATAAGACTGTTAAGCAACATGTTAAAAAAGGATGCCAAGGTAAGATGGTCTCTTGAAACCAAACAAGCCTTTGAGGGCATAAAATCGGCCTTAACCCAAGCCCCTGTCCTTACAAGTCCACAATTTGATAGGGACTTTATCATATTTTCTTTTGCATCTGATCACACCATAGCTGTTGTTCTTTTGCAAAAGGATGATCAGGGAGCTGAAAAGCCAATCGCATTTTTCAGCCGAGCCTTAAGAGATGCCCCTTTGAAGTACCCAATCATGGAAAAGCAGGCCTATGCCCTTGTTAAGGCCATTAAAGATTTCAGAGTGTACATTTTATATTCACATGTGATTGCCTATGTCCCAAATGTTGTTGTAAAAGACATATTGACCCAAGAGGGATTAGAAGGCAAAAGAGGCAAGTGGATTGCAAACATCCTTGAGTATGACATAGAAATAAAACCAACCAAGCTCATAAAGGGACAAGGTTTAGCCAAACTGATGTCCGAAACAAACTTTCAAGCCTTAGACATTAACCAATTGGACAATGAACAGGAGCTGGCGACTCCACAGATCAGTGAAACCTTTTTGAAATCCCATGGTACGCTGATATATGCTTTGTTTTGTTAAACCTGTTTGCTCCCCCAAGATTGTCCAGAACTAAGAAAAGATTTTTAAGAATGAAGGCTTCAAAGTTTTGTGTCATAGATGGTGCATTATTTTGGAAAAATGTTATAGACATTTTTGGGCACTACAACCCCAAGCATAAAATGTCCATAAACCAAGGGCTCCTAAGTCCCTAAAAGTGTTGTTCTAACCCCTAAAGGAACAAGGTCAGTTGATTACAGCTTCTCCGAGAAGTTATCCATGAAAAACTACTCAGAACTGGTCAAAACTGGATCATTTCACTTGCTCCATGGCCAGGGTGTGATGCATCGCACCTTGTACACATGGGAAGTGCGTTGCATTTCAAAAATCCCTTCTATGGGGTGCGATGGACGAGAAAAGACAAGTGGCGGAAGCAGTTTGCGAGGTGGATGATCATGGAATCTTCCAGAAACTTCTCCTGGGACACTTGCCTCTCAGAATCACCCAAGGATGAGTAAGAGATCAATGAGATCTCCAAGTGGAATCAAGAACTATCAGAGAGAAGACACTAATAAAAAATCCAGAGCTGACTCACACCTCTGCATATATCTATATATAGATCTCTCATCCCAGAGATCCAGGAGGTTGGAGGCTGGAATTGTGCATATTGTAAGGAATTGTTGTTGGTTTCTTGAGACAAACATCAGATTGTTGGGTGATCTAAGCTTTGTTTGAGGTGAAGAGGGGCTTCTTTTCTTGGAGGTTGATGCTGGGTCAGAACAACTGGTTGTAACTCCTCTTGGCTCTTTTCTTGTTTATCAATAAAAGCTATTCAAGTTTTCCTCCATGCTCTTGTGTCATTGATGCTTGCTACATTTTTATGGTCAATTTACATATGATCCTAGATTGTTTATGATTATAGATCCATGTCTTTGTATAGTGCTATGCTTCTGTGATCTTACAGGTACTTTGTGAAGCTGGGCGTGCAAGGGAGCAGGTAGCTAAAGACTATCAAAGAAGAGAGGAATCAAATCAGGAGATTAGCGTAAGACAGAGGTTGGTCTTTCTGTTCCTCTCTATCTATAATTCATAAAGGAAAAACGAAAGTAGCTTTTCTCTGTTTGTTTCTAAGGAAGCTGTCACACCTTAGTGGGATAGAGCAGTTCTATATAGACACTTTTCCCTGTTACAAAATGGTGACTCCTCTAGGAACGAATTAGGTTGTTTGTTTATCATTCTTTGTTGTTTGTTTCATAAACTTACAGGTAGCATTCGAACCGCATTTGCCATAACAAATGCAAAGTAGATAACTACTACTTCAATCCATCTACTGGATCTGTTTATGATTTAAACAACTAATTCACAAACCATTTGATTGCCCTTGTGATAGCTCTTAGATCCTCCTTAGATCTACCCCTAATTGTTGCATTACTGATTGCTTTTTGCTCGGCCAAAACCCAAGAACTGAACTGCAAACTGTGACCCGGAATCCAAATAGATTCTCGTTTCTGGTCCAGCGCAGGTACTGTTTAGAGAATCTGAACTTCAGCGCACTTCCCGAGTGGACATGCTGCGTTGCATTTCAAATTCTTTGTGTTACAGGTGTGTTGATTAGACTAGGATCTGTGCAGTTTTGGTTTCTGTGATTCATTCTTTCCAGTTCTATTCCTGAATTTTGTTGCCTGTGATCAGTATATGTCTGTTTGAAACCCCTTTTCGTTGTTGTTATTCCGCCTCCTTTGAACAAAAGAACTGTAGATGTTTTTGTGTGTTTCTTGAGTCATTTTTAGTTCTCCCTTGCAAAAGTAGCATAATCGTACTGTCGTCCTTTGGTTTGAAACTTTCGCAAGTGTCGATTTCAATCGTAGGAAAGAGTTTGATTATTGTTGATGGTCGATTATCCTGTTACTATTGCTTTTGGTCTGAATTTGTAATTTTCTAGTGTCAAGAACAAGTATTCATTTCAAAATCGTAAGGTGTTGTGATCGTCTCCATTTTTTATTTTGAAAAGAAACTTGTTGATATTTGTCGCTTGAAAAGAAATTCATATTTGTGCATCAACTTTCTTCTTATCATTCATATACTAAGAAAGTCGAAAACAAATACATGCATGTGCATTTGCATATAGACAGTCTGATTGGTTTGATTTAGGAAAGTGCATTTAGAGTGTGCTCTTTGCTCTTTGTGAAAAGATTCTGTCTTTCTTTCCTTAGTAGCTAGGATTTTCATTGCTCAAAGAAGATAAAAAGATTGTTTGTCATCTTAGATTGCATTTTAGGAATTACATCTACATCTCGCGGTGAACCTAAAAGGCAAACTTCATAAACAAGATCAACTATAAAATAAATTCAATGAATCTAACAACGCTTTGGAACTTAACGCACAACATTTAGAAGTCTAGGCTAGAGACGTATTCCGGCGTCGTAAAGCCTGGTAACTGTTGTTCTCACTGATGGTTGGGTGATTCCTTCACTTTGAGACGATAAGTGCCAGTACGGACTTGTGCTCCCACGTACCGTCGAGTATATTTTGGGAGACCACAATAGGCTTAATCCTTTATCCATAGGAAGCCGTGTCTGCCGCCCTATCGATCGCAATGCACTGGACACAGCATTCGGGAAGATTGACTGCCGTACCGTAAAAATTATTCTGCAGTTTTGCGATTGGTTTGGTAATCCCTCTACCTAGATTTCCAGAGCAGTCCCTTTCGTTCCTTTTCAAACTCCTTAACGGAAAAGGTCCATCTGAGCACTTGTCACTTCAGACTCATTAAAAATCGAAGGCGACTAGAGTCATCTTTTTTTTTCTCGACTCTTAAAAATTGAAAAAATAAGTTGTGTCAAAGCGTCTAAAATTTATTTTAAACGGAATAATCATCACCTTTCCCTCGTTGGTCTTCGAAGTTAGTCTCCCTTCATCGCAAGTTCTTGTAGAATCGCTGGGAAATCTTTTGGATAGACTAGATATGTCTGAACAACCGTCGACATCTAGGACTGTGTCATCTGACACAGCAGCAGTAGAACCTCCTGCTACTACTCCAACAATGTTCGCCGGTATACCATCTGTCCCGGCAAGTTATCAACAACAAGCCGGAGTCCAATCAAAGACTGTTTCAACGACATGGTTTGTTCCTATTTCTTCATCCGGATTATCATCTGGTATTTCTTATGTTGAAACTCAACAAATTGATCCAATGTGTCTTCAAAGGCCAATTTACCCTTTAGTACTGGATTGCCACCATATGGAGGGCAATATGCCTTTTCATTGTTCCCTCCCGGAGAGCAACCATATGGGAGTTTACAACAAAGTTCAAGTCAAACTGGAATTACATCCAGCGGTTGGGTACCAATACTGCCTCAACAACCAAGGGTTGTATATTCAATGCAACCAGTCCACCCTATGTCGAATATTCCCACTATACCTACTATGGTGATTGCGTCGCAAGTACAAGCGTTACCTGTTGTATGTCAACCCCAAGTTTCTCAGGTTGCGATACAACAACCTCTTGTCTCGACGACTCAATCACAACTTCAGGTTAGTGCCTCCTTATTTGGAGTGACTCAGGCTCAAACAAGTACTATGACTTCTCATCTTGGTCAATCATCCAGTATTGGGCAAAAGTAAATGGTCCAACAACCATGGCTGATTCAATCTCAACAACCGCCATTCCAGCAATCATATCAAGGACCTGAGCAACAAGTCTTTGTAAGTAATGGGCAACCGTATTTCCAAAGTGGTTATCAACAACCATATTATAATGGTTATGCCCATCAACCTTGTCAAAGTTGCCAGCATCAAATACATTATGCGGGTATGCAAAGACCCACTGCTCAGGCGATTCCATCTTATCCTGGGTATGCTTCGCCTAACCTGAATCAACAGTTGCCCTTTGTAGCAACTCTAGAATTACCAGATCTAAACCGGCTGACGAATGATCCAATTGCTTATGCCCCTTGGTGGCCAGCGATTCCGCATAAACTTCCATCAGATATTCCTAAATTTAATGGAAATCCGGGTGAAGACCCGTCGAATCATGTGATGACATTTCATCTGTGGTGTTCATCAAACACCCTAAACGATGATTCGATTAGGCTTCGCCTTTTCCAAAGGACGTTAACTGGTCCGGTAGCAAAATGGTATATCGAGTTACCCAGAGCTTCGTTTGACAACTTCAGTACCCTAGCCACAACCTTTTTAACCCATTTTCAGTTACCGATAAGGTACGAAACGGGAACAGAACTTCTTACCAATTTCAAACAGACAACGGCCACTCACATATCTGATCATATACATGAGTGGCGACGTCGTTGCAGAATGGTAAAAACATATGTTCCTGATCAGCTACTAGCTGAATGGTTTATTAAGTCATTATTACCTTCTATCACAGAAGATGTGGCAAAGGGAGGAGTCGTCACTGAAGAGCAAGTTATTGCTCGTGCACAATATCTAGACTTGATCTATACTCAGTCTGGCACGCTCTACGATAAAATACCTGACGCTCCTAGACCGGAATTTTCCGTTCCTCCTCCTCCTAAATCAAACAATGACTCTCATGCCGGCGATGGCGTGATTGGCACAACAGACACGAGATCGAAAAAGGCTACATCTAAAAAGGCTTGTAAGATTTCTAGTCAAAATGCAAATGAGGAACTTCTTGCCTCGGAAGTAAATGTCGTGTCGACCGACAAGGGCAGACAACTAAAGCAACCAGGGGGCAAGAAGAAAAAGAAAGGGAGAAAAAAGAAGCAGGATGAGTCATCTCCTGAAAAACCTTCTGCAAACCCTTCTGGGCAAAGGAAACCCCCTACAGGGTGTCATATATGCGATGAGGATCATTGGACGAGAGATTGTCCACATAAAGCTGAAGTTAAGAAACTCTTTAAGAGTTCAAAAACCTCAGCAGTATTGACTGATCCGTTTCCAAACCTGGGAACCAAACTGGTTGCTAATCAAAATGCTTCCCGATCCCAAGTGCTTATGTTTTCTATCTCAAAGCAGCAAAATGATGCTTTGACAAGGAATAAAGATTACGGGAATCCACAACTGTCGAGTAACAAGGCTAATGAACAACCTAGTAGTTCGACAACAACTTTGACCGAAGTTGTGCCACCCATCATTCCTAAACCAATGATAAAGTCACCAAAGGGAGTAGTACACAAATCGACATTTAATCCTCGTGCAAAAGTAACACAGAATTATAATATAATGGAGGACCTGGCCCAATCGTCGTCCTCTATGTCGACACTTGAGGTACCGCAAAATTGCCCCTCCCAAAAGCAAGCTTTATTATCAGAAATAGGTGGGATTGACCCAATGGATTCCAATCTTGTAGCCTTTGATCATAAAGGATATGACCCTCAATTACCGGCTCAACTAGCTTTCCTTATTCAAGTGAAAGCCCTCAACAAAACTGTTCATCGAACAATTATTGATGAGGGGGCATCTACATGTATTATGTCGATGAGTTGCTGGAAAAATTTAGGCTCACCACCCTTGTCGAGATCATCAATGACGTTAAAAGCATTTGATGGATGATCATACACTCCATATGGGATTTTAAGTAACTTGCAAGTTGAACTGGGGGGCAAAACAGTAGAAATTGATGTTGAAGTAATCGACGGAAACCTCGATTACAACATCCTACTGGGAAGGCCCTAGATATATGCCATGGCCGCAGTTGTGTCGACCTACTTCAGGAAGATTGCATTTCCCTTCCAAGGAGGAATTACAATCATCGACCAACAAACATTTCTCCCCAACAGTTCACAAGTTACGGGAAGCATTCCAATGGTCCATGGAAGCAATCATTCGCTTCAAAATATTGGAGTAGGCCTCCTAAAAGACCCTGCCTTAATGGGTACTTTTGCCCTACCGCCTCCGAGTAATTTGGCGGAAGTGGCCACAGTGGAAGTCTGCAATATGAAATCTTCTATATCTAATGGATTCGGAAGATTCCTAAACATTTTGTCAGCATGGATCATCGCCATTTTAAAAATATTGTAGCAATCAATTTTCTTGGCTTGGGGGGCAAACCCAAATCAACGCTCATCGAGTGTTTGGATAGATAGGTCTAAGGAATATGGCACCTCTTCAGATCCTTGGTCGCATGTACATTCTACAGACGAAGGAATCATTCAATCAATGATGATAGGAGAGGCACCATGGGAAGATTACCACCATCACTCCCATCTTCCGAATTGTAAGGAAGATAGTTCCAGTGACCTTAATCATCCTTTAGTTTTTTATTTTCTATCAAATACTATAAATACAGTGGATTCTGAGGACGGTTCTTATCTCGTGTCGACCTCATTAAAAAATGAAACAAGGAGTCATGAGGATAGTTCTTTTACTGTGTCAACCTCATTAAAAAATGAAACGACTCCCTTTCCAAATCGAGTCTTTGATTACGATCTCGTAAAATCAAAGTCGAGTCTTTCCAAGATCTCGAAGGTAAACCTTCATTCCAACCACCAAGATGAATAAAATGAAGCTTGGGGGGCATGCACCTCGATTTGCGTTATTATGCTGGGGTATGCAAACTTATCACGAGCAATGTTTTTGCAAAGTTCAAGCTCATTAAAAAATAAACCGAGCCATGACCAGTGTTACCGCAGGGTTCAAGCTCGTTAAAAAATAAACCCGCATCGAGCAGTTTTAGGACATAATTCAAGCTCGTTCAAAAATAAACATAAGTCATGAGCAAATGTTTTCCCCCAGTGTTTAAGCTCAATAAAAAAAAATGAACTGATTTCCCGGTAAATAATCATCGTGAATGTAGTACTTCAGCCTTCAAAGCCCTGGTTGTGTTTGCACCGTCACCTCCACTTTTGCATTGGCCGATCATTCACCTCCATTTGATTGTTTACCCATTTTGAGGAACAGCTGCGAAGAGTGATCTCACTAGCCATCCTTGTAACACTGTCGTGATTGGAAAATTCCAAACCTTACCTGGAATCAGTTGCTACCCATTTTATCACTCGTTCCTCAAAAGACGAGTCTCCTTTAAGCTCTTTTCAACTGACTCGTAAAATATGAAAAGATTGCCAAGCCATTGGCCTCTCCAGCTCGTTAAAGGGACAGGAAGTGCTATCCCTCCTCTAAATTTTAATCTTTTTGGACCTGAGGGATTATTACACAAAAATATCGAGCGCTTGTTTTGTTTGGCTCGTTAAAAGTATCGAAAATTCACCCCTTCTGTATTGTTTTATACCTTTTCGGACTTAAGGGATTAGATGACGAAAAAGGAATTTTGGAGTTACCTTTACGTTCCTTTTCAGACTCTCTAAAATTGAAAAGGACCGAGTTATCTTTGTCGTTAAACTCGTTAAAAGTGTACTAGCGACAAACTTGTCTATAGACGAGAACGAGTTTCACTATCGCTAGGCTCGTTAAAACATAGCGATGGGTTTTCCCGAAGGGAAAATTATAGAACAAGCATATGTTATCCTCCTCAAGCTTGACAAAAATAAAGAGGTACTGGTCAGCAATGACTGGGGAAAATTGGGAAGAAAACTTGAAGAAACTTTCTTGGTAGCAAGTCGCTCTTGAACATGACACTTCCACTCTGTGTCCAAGTCGGGTTGGGTTGTTTCATTCACCGGCCACATCACCATGGTCCCATCATATCATCCACATTTGGGGTTAATGCTACCAATCCATCACATCAGTGTCGTCGATATGTTCAAGAGAAGTCATTCAGAGAATTCACCTGTGTCTCACCCACTACCATACATTTATACTCCATTCTTTCATGACCGCCACCCTGAACCTTATATCACCAGATCGTTTTCACCTCCATTAAAATCATTTGCTCTGTTCTGTGTCATTGATGTGGGATTCATTAAGGCCCTCCTGTGACGGATCACTTCTTGTCGATATCAGCTCATTATCCAAGAAGTTGATCTAGAAACACCCCATTCAGTACTTTGAAGCTTGCATGCCTCAATGGCAATTTTCTCACTTCTGGCGACAAGTTTACATCAATGACCTTCGACCAAAAGATTTTGCATGGTGTTCGACGCCAAGTCCTTTATTCACACCACGTGAATTGTACTGTAGTACCTTGAGGTTCATTATCATTATCGGTGATTCCTCTCGCGCCTGTTAACAGCTTACATCATTGGCTGGTAATCAGGCGATGTCTTTCCATGTTCGACTCCAGAACAGCTTTCACATGGATCGACTTGTACTTCGAGTGAAGATCGAACGAGATTGAAGACCCCGGATCTAGTTTCATCCATCCGGGCTGCAATATATATTCATGGAAATAAAGACATCAAATGTACATCATTGCTGCACAGATAATCATCCAATCAAAAGGATGATGGCTCTATCAGAATCATCAGTCTACACTCAGACGATTGTCTATCTTATGTACATGAAAATGAATTTATAAAGCTGAGCATGGGAATGCCCGCCTCAGCTAGATCATGAAAATATTATGAAGATAATGTATCGTATTGTATCTTATTACAGGTCTCCTCCCAGCTTGAAAGAACTTCGGATCCTCATAATAAAGCATTTCACCCGACATCAAAAGATTAACGACCTCATGCTTTAGGGGGCAACTGTTATAGACATTTTTGGGCACTACAACCCCAAGCATAAAATTTCCATAAACCAAGGGCTCCTAAGTCCCTAAAAGTGTTGTTCTAACCCCTAAAGGAACAAGGTCAACTGATTACAGCTTCTCCGAGAAGTTCTCCATGAAAAACTACTCAAAACTGGTCAAAACTGGATCATTTCACTTGCTCCATGGCCAGGGTGCGATGCATCGCACCTTGTACACACGGGAAGTGCGTTGCATTTCAAAAATCCCTTCTATGGGGTGCGATGGATGAGAAAAGACAAGTGGCGGAAGCAGTTTGCGAGGTGGATGATCATGGAATCTTCCAGAAACTTCTCCTGGGACACTTGCCTCTCAGAATCGCCCAAGGATGAGTAAGAGATCAATGAGATCTCCAAGTGGAATCAAGAACTATCAGAGAGAAGACACTAATCAAAAACCCAGAGCTGACTCACACCTCTAAAAATATCTATATATAGATCTCTCATCCCAGAGATCCAGGAGGTTGGAGGCTGGAATTTTGCATATTGTAAGGAATTGTTGTTGGTTTCTTGAGACAAACATCAGATTGTTGGGTGATCTAAGCTTTGTTTGAGGTGAAGAGGGGCTTCTTTGCTGGGAGGTTGATGCTGGGTCAGAACAACTGGTTGTAACTCCTCTTGGCTCTTTTCTTGTTTATCAATAAAAGCTATTCAAGTTTTCCTCCATGCTCTTGTGTCATTGATGCTTGCTACATTTGTATGGTATTTACATCTGATCCTAGATTATTTATGATTATAGATCCATGTCTTTGTATAGTGCTATGCTTTTGTGATCTTATAGGTACTTTGTGAAGCTAGGCGTGCAAGGGAGCAGGTAGTTGAAGACTATCAAAGAAGAGAGGAATCAAATCAGGAGATTAGCGCAAGACAGAGGTTGGTCTTTATGTTCCTCTCTATCTATAATTCATAAAGGAAAAACGAAAGTAGCTTTTCTTTGTTTGTTTCTAAGGCAGCTGTCACACCTTAGTGGGATAGAGTAGTTCTATATAGACACTTTCCCCTGTAACAAAAAATCATGAAGGTATATTGCTTAATTGTTTAATCATGAATGAAACTAACAATGTCATGAAAGAATTCCATGCAGGTGACTGTGGAGGACATCTATATTGGAAATCCACTGCTGATAAAATTTTAAGGGCTAGTTTCTATTGGCCCTCTCTTTTTGCAGATGTAAAGAAGTTTTCCATGTCATGTCACCAATGCCAAATCTTTGAGGGCAAAAGAAAGTTGTTGCCCCTGCCCCTTAAACCCATCTCAACTGAAAATATTTTTCAACAATGGGGTCTTGACTTCATTGGAGAAATCCATCCCTCTTCCTCAGGCCAGCACAAATGGATTTTAACAACCACCGACTATTTCACCAAGTGGGTTGAGGCCATCCCATGCAGACAAGCCAATGACACCATCATTATCCAATTCCTTGAGTGCAACATCCTTTCTATATTTGGCTGCCCTGAGAAGATCATTACTGATAACGCCGCTGCTTTTAAATCCAAAAAAATGATCAATTTTTGCCACAAATTTCACATCACCTTGGGGCATTCCATAGCTTATTACCCCCAAGGTAATGGCTTGGCTGAGTCATCTAATAAGAGCCTGATTAATATCATAAAGAAAGTGCTTGAAGAAAACAAGAAGAACTGGCATAGAAAGCTCACAAATTCCCTATGGGCAAACAGACTTTCAACAAAGAAATCCATTGGGATGAGCCCTTATGAGCTAGTATATGGCATGGAAGCCAAGTTTCCTTCATCTTTGGGCATCCCTACTATCAGACTGTTACAGGAGATTCAGGCTGAACCAAACGACATTCAACGAAGAATCAACCAAACCATTCATCTTCAGCAAACTAGAGAGCAAGTTTATGACAGAGCTCAGATTTTGCAAGAAAAGCTCAAAAGGATGTTTGATAAGAGAGCTAAGGCTGAGGATTTCTATATTGGTGACAAAGTTCTAAGGTGGGATTCACGGAGAGAAGACAAGGGAAAACATGCAAAATTTGATTTTTTATGGAAAGGGCCATTCGTTATTTCTGTTTTTTAGGGAAATAACACATATTTTCTCAAATCTATGGAGGGCAACACTGTTCAAGAAGGCCCTGTGAATGGTCGAATGCTAAAACATTACCATGATCCCTTTTAAAGGGATACAATCCAGCTCTGTACATATCTCTTTGTACATTAATATTTGTATATATCAGCGCTTTGTTTTTAGTTTTTGTGTAAGCAATCTGAGTGTTAGAGGAGCAGCAGCAATGTTTGTGAAGACACAGCCAATTGCTAGTATTCCATTCTTTAAAGCTCTGTCTCTGCATTAATCTCGATAAAACAACAATAGTAGCACTGGCATATCACAGAAATTCATGGTAAAAGCAAACAGTGGGCAGCTTGCAGTCTTCAGTCAAACAGTATCAATAAGAGAGGAGAATTTTTTAATTTCACATCAGCAACTGTTTCTAGACCAGAGCTAAAGGAAACACATCAGTTTTGATCTCTGTTTTTCAAAGGCACAATGCTCAAACAACATTGTACATAAATATCAAGCACGTAGAAGAAAGCAGGCAGTGCTTCATAGTTCACAGCAATTCAGTTGAGGGAAAGTGCCATTCTTATTCCAAAGTTTCAATTATCTAACAGTCAGCACAAAGAAGTGTTTCTAGTCTACAGCAACAATGGAAGATCAAGGCAGTCTGACCTGCTGTTCTTGGCTTTTCACAAGGAAAATCCATCCCCAAGTGGAGCCACTGTTAGCCTCCTGTTGCAACAGGTGTTCATCTTTCATGATTGACAGTTTTACATGCCAAATATGTCATCTTTCATGCTGCAAGGTTCCATATTTCCAAAAAAAGGCCAAAGAAGAGGCCATGAAAGTGTGCCAGTCCAAATGCCACTGCTGTATTCCAATTTTGATGACTTAACCATTTTTGAAGAATGTTCTGTTAAGGGAAGTCCAAACAGCTTAATCTTGGCTTCCCTAGGTTTCAATTTCTTGTTTTAGAATATAGAGAATTGATATCTGTCCAAACAGCTTAATCTTGGCAGATTTGTAGATAGGTAGAGAAACAAAGGAGTCCAACTGCTTAATCTGGGCCCTTGGAAGAAATAAGGATAAAATTAGATAAGAGGGCAGCCAAAAGAAAAATTGTAAAGTAGGGTCTGCAAGTCTAAATGCACCCAAACCAAAAAGAAGAAAAAATGCTAGGTAAGTAGGCTGGGTAGGTAGTTTTGATGGTTGCAGAATGTTGATGTATGATCAATTTTGTGTTTCAAAGTGTTATATCTTTTCAGATCACAGTTATGATGCAGTTTTTTCATATGGAGGAGCTCAAGCTGGACATGATTAACTCCCCCTTCTTCTTATTCCCTAAATCACTTACTAACTTCCCCAAAGAGGTCAAGATCTGCTTGAGCCTCTTAGTTTCATCATTTCCACATCATTTGCCTTGGTGAAGATCTGCTTTACTCAAGGCATGTTCATACTTCCTCTATGAATCATTTCCCCCCCTAACAGCCTAAGTTTCACATACTTAGCGCTTTCTGATCACTTGTCATATTAACTACTAATTTTACTATATAGCTTCCTATCTGTTTCCCCTTCCCCTACTAAAACTAAGTATAAAATTCCCCTAGGTACATATCCCCATCCCTTGGCACTATAGCCATATAATATCAAGTTTGGGAAATGTTGAGTTCACCAGGAGCTTGACATTAGCCTTCCACGTTCAAACCCTGGGATTAACTTGACATCTGGTTAAGTTAATAACCTTTACCCATCCCTTCACCCTTAAAAACCGCACATTTTCTACCCCTCCGCAGTCATTTTCCCAAAGTTGATGTTTAAAAGTTTTATTAAACATTAAGTTATTTTTCCCCCCGCTTAAAATTAACCCCATAAAACCCACTTTCCGCCCTTATCCTAAGGTCTTGCCCACGAAATATTTTCCCCGCTCATTTTATAACCCCATAACCCATTTTCCTAATGTTTAAACCCCCTCACCACATAATAAACTAATTTAACGCACCGTGGGCCTTGTCCTTTATCCCTCCGCCGCCTCATCCATTCCGCCGACCATCCGATCACCAGCGCCCAAGATCAATGGCGGGCGAGCTTTTTCATCTCTGAAGCCGCCGATGTTTAGCATCTGGGAGATGGGTGGTTTTCCCGTCGTACTCCCGCCACGCATTACCCTCCCAGGTGTGGCGGAGCCCCCTCCTCCTAAACCACTCCAGTGCAAAGGCGGTGCGACCGAAACCGCCAAACCGCCCTCCCTTGGGTGATGTCGACGCCACGTCCTCCCCACGAGGAGGTGACGTCATCCTACTGTGTCATCTGCCTGTGTCGGCCTCCTACCACCATACTGCCAACTCACCATTGCCACGTCACTGCCACCGTGTATTTCCACGTCACCCGTCGTACTGCTGACGTCATTGTTACATAGTAATTTGTCACTGTCTCCCTGTCAGTCACCCTACTGTGTCAGGAATTCACAATAATCAAGTTCATGCCTTCTGAACTGGCCCAAAACCCACTTTTCCAAAGTTTTCCTCATCAGCGCGTCTGTTTCTAAAATATCCACGATGACTGGCGGCTCGTAGTGTATTCAGTGCGCTGCCAGCGCGGAAGCACATCACTTTTCTGCGCTGGTCGCATTTCATGAGCCAGCGCGCTTCTCCTTTGTATTGGGTCGCACTGACATGACTTTCCCAGTTATTGAGGCGCGACGTCAGCGCGTCAGTTACCTTATAATCTGCGCTGATCCTGTTTGGGCGAATTTGTTCCAACAGCCAGCCTTCCAGATAACTCCAGGCTTGGTTGTTGGCTTTGTGAGTATCGACTCCCTTCTATGGCATGACTGTTCGACCCTTTGCAACCACTTCCCTTAAGGATAAGCTCATCCTTCCACCTTTTTAGGAGGCTCCTTCTCCTATATAAACTTCCACCATTACCATGAGCAGCTGGTTTTGAATAGCTTGGATTGTATAGAGCTTATAGTGATCAGATTGCTGCTACTATAGGTATTTGGTGTGCTAGGTGTGGAAGTGATTGATTGCTTAGGGAAGGTTGTTTTGTGTTGCTTGTGTGAGATAGAGTTGCTTGTCTTGGGAGAATCATTTCCAAAAGTGAATGCTTGAGACACTTGCTGACTGGCCCCTCCTGAGAAGGTTACCGACGTCAGAACATTTGGTTGTACTCTTCTCTGTTTGATTAATAATAGATGACTGCTATTATTGTTCCATTCTCATTTGTCTATGCAATGATTAATGTGAATTACATCTTTTCTGACTGATGTATAGTTGCTTTTACTAGATTTCACGCTTGTGTTTGTTTCCTCTTCGTGTGTGCAGGTATCTATTCGCGGAGATCGCGGAAGATCGTGACCAGCCAAAGCGAAGGAGCGAAGGCGGTATCTCTTCGTCAAACAACAGCGCTGGAATCCAAGTAGGTGCTCTTTACCTCTTGTTTAATTGTAATTAGGAACATGCATAGCAGCATTGTTTGATTGTTGCTAGACCCTTGCTGGGCTAGTAGGGATCGCCTCTATCCGTAGAGGGGATTTACCTCTCCAACAATTTGGCGACTCCGCTGGGGATCAGCCTTTTGCCTCTTGTGTCCACTCTTTGTGTTTGAATTTGATTTTTCTCTCTTTTCGAGTTTTGGGGATTGCTTTTTGCTTGTAGCCTTCCTGGGTCCATCTGGGAAGTGTCTTGACTGTTAAAAGACTTTCTACCTTTGGTTTGGGAGTTTTCTGCCTTGATTCTACTCGTTTTCACCTTCGTCGCGGTTTAATTCAGAACAGACGCGCTGACGTCGCACCCCTGTTTCTTTGTTATCCTTGTCATCGCGCCTGTACAATTAATAGTCGCGCTGACCTCGTTTTTAGAGACAGCGCGCTTTATCCGTGTGCTTCCGCACTGACGTCGCACACCTGCTTCTTTGTTCTTCCCGTCATCGCGCCTGTGTGATTAATAGTCGCGCTGACCTCGTTTTTTTTTGAGACAGCGCCCTTTATCCGTGTATTTCCGCGCTAACGTCGCAAAGTTGCTACAGGCCTCCTCCTGTCAGCGCCGAGTTGCTGAAGGCTACCCGCGCTAATCCTATAGAATTCATTTTTGTCCAGATTATCCTCCTGAACTTGTTGCTTTAGCTTTCCCCTCTTCTCTCCACTTGGTTTGTGACTTGTTTTTCATTACCTGAACTCTGAGCTGCTTGTTTGCGAGGTCTTGCTCCACAGGGTTTCGTTTTGCTCATTTTTCGGTTTTGAAAATACCTTCCTCTTTGCTTTCGCTGCTTGGTTTGTATTTCCGCCATCACTTTTACAGTTGCTGGGTTGTGTTGAATCTCTAATTGACTGGTTGGGACTCTTATCCTCCGGGTGTTTGCTTTTCTCCATTGATTTCGCACTCTAGCCCTAGGGCATCTAGTGGCCGTGTGCGTGTCAAGCCTTCCGTAGGGATCTTGTTTGCTTGTTTGACCAGCCAACTTCAGATTTGTTGTTGCACTTGTTTAGTGATTGTTGAAGTGTTTTTGGTTGCGTTTCCGAGTGGTTTTCGCTTCCTCCTGGTTTGAATCCTTGCTTGTCTTGCCGAGCTTAGATCACATAGCTCGTGCGGAACGTAGTTCTTCCTTTTGATTTGGAAGCCTTTTTTGGATGTTTTGGGAACTTTGTGTGCTTTCATTAAGTGATTTGCTTGGTGTTCCGGTTCCTCCAAATTCATTTAGATGCTTTGTGCCATTAAAAGAAAATCAAACTAGTAGCTTTGCTTTTGAGAATTGAAAAGGAAAAGAACATTTCGTTGATTTGCATTTTCAAAAGAAAAAGTTTCCTTTCCTTGCCTTTAGCTACATTAGGTTGTTGTTTGCTTGTATTCGTTTTGTTTGATCAAAAATTCTTTACCCTCTCATAGCTAGAATTCATCGAACAAAATGAAATTCTTTGGCATGTAGTTTGCATCTAGGTAATTGTGAGAGAACATACGATAAAGCCTGAAATCGAAACTTAATTTCAAGATCAACTATAAAATGAACCGAATGAATCTAAAAATGCATTGGAACTAAACGCAAACATCTAGAGGTCTAGGTTAGAGACGTGTTCCGGCGTCTTTAAACATAGTCACTGTTGTTTCACATTATGGTTGGGTGATTCCTCCTTCTGTGACTCGATAGTGGTCTAACACGGACTGCGCTCCCACGTACTGTCGCGTATATAGGGAGACCCCACTAGGCTTTTATCCTTTATCCATAGGAAGCCGAGTCTGCCGCCTTGTGAACCGTAACGCACCGAACACAGCATTCGGGAAGATTGACTGCAGTACGGAAAGTCCTTGGCTCTCATACGATTGCTGAGGTGTATAAGCAGTTTTACGGGTCGCTTGGTAAACCTTATACCTAGAGTCTCCAGAGTAGTCACTTTTGATCCTTTTCGGACTCCCTAAATAAAAAGGTGCCTGTGAGCGTCTTGTCACTTCGTGCTCATTAAACATTCGAAGGAGACTGGAGTCATCTTTTCGTCCTTTTCTCGACTCTTGAAACATGAAAAGGTCAAGTTTGGTTCTTGTGTGTTAAAATTAATTCGGCCACGATAACATCACCTTGTTAGATCTTGTGTGCGTTAGCTTTGAGTAGGGTCTTTATCATTAGTTTGCCTTAGGTTTTCTAAGGGGTCTTTTCATCCTGGCTGACCCGTCAACTCCCGGTCCAAGTGATCAAGGTTCTCCATCTTCTGTTGCTCCAGAGGTACCAGTTGTAAGTGGTACTCTTCCCATTGTTCCGAGTATCCAGCCTATCAACGTACGTGCCCCAGGCGACGAAGATTACATAGAAGATTGGAATCCTATCTGGGAGCCTGACAGCGATTATACCCCTCGTACCCCTCGTACTCCTCTCGGTATGTCGTCTCCAATGTCTACTTCCCCCATGGATGAGACAGCTTCCAGCACAGGTGAGACGCCCGTGGTGACGGACATTGAGACTCCGATCCCGGCTTCCTCTCCACTCCCTCCACGATATCAGTCGATGAGGGATAGGATATCCGCTAGAACTACTTCCATGACTATATGGGATCCTAGTCTTATTGCCACCACCGGACCCTTTGTTTCGCAACCTCTTAGTACACCTCTTACTTCCAGGCTTAACACGCCCGTTACCTCAGTTCCCACCAATCCAACCGTTTGTGTAGCACGCTCGACTGCGGTCATCAGTGCTGTACCAGCATCCTCATCGGTAAACCCTAAAGCTGGGCCTTTCCCTGGTGGCATTCTAGGAGCAGGGCCGTACGATGCCCACGGGCAGCCCATTGTGGACCCAGATTACGATGGTCCACTCTTTTATTATGATGCGAACGGCGAGTACCTCGAGAACATTTCGGTCCTTCCTCATCGTCCTTTCGAAGAGAACCAGGAACCGTTGAACGTTACGTATGATCTCGTTACTCATGTTTTCCATGGGAGCCGGGATCCTCCCGGACAGCCTCAAGGACCACCCAATCAAGGCCAGCCGCCTTATGTGCAAACCCCTCAAGGGCAACCACTTTATGGCCCGCCTTACCCAGGACAATCTGGGGGCCCACAGGGACAACCCTACCAGGGACAACCCTCGGCCGTTGGAGGTCCGTCGTATTCATATCAAGGTCAACCTACTGGATATCCAGGGCAACCTGGTACCCAGCAAGGTTACCCAACTGGACAACCCGGGCAGCCTTACATTCAACAAGGCCAACCCGGTTTCCAGCAAGGGTACCCATCTGGACAAACTGGGTCAGTTTATAATCCTCAGAATCAACCAGCAGTCCAGCAGGGATATCCTCTTGGGCAGGGGGGGCAACCCTACTTACAGCAGGGCCAACCTACTGCCCAGTCCGGTCATCTTTCTGGGCAGGGTGGGCAACCCTATGTTCAGCAGGGTCAACCCACTGCTCAATCCATGCATCCTTCTGGGCAAGGGGGGCAACCTGCTATACAGCAAGGCCAACCCTCTGCTCAGCCTATGCACCAAGGAGGGCAGCCCGCTATACAGCAAGCCCAGCCCTCTGCTCAGTCTGTTCACCCTGGGGGGCAAACGGGCCAACCTTCTATGCAGCAAGGTCAACCCGCTGTCCGCCCTAATCGTCCATCTGGACAAGCTGGCCAACCTCAGCGTCGACCAGCTATCCAGCTAGCTCAGTCATCTGTTCTGCAAGGACAACCCTTGGTGGCGCACGAACAACCTGGTACCCAGCAAGTCCATCCTGCTGGCCAACCAGGTCCATCTCAAATCCAACCAAGTCAACCTTCGGGACAGATGGTTCAACCCCAGCCGGTTCAAGGAAATTACTCTGGGCCTCAAACTCAAACGGGTTATCAACCTTCTTACCAGACGCAGCCTCCCTATCAGGCTCAGTATGGGGCCCAGCAACCGTATGGCTACCAGCAACCCCAGGGGCAAAATCAGTTTGCTCCTTATCAAAACTATCAACAACCACAGGTCACTCCTTACCAAAATTATCAGTATGGTGCACCTGTGGGGCAAGCTGCTAATACATGGGGAGCTGGGGGGCAGACACAGGGACAGCCGTCCGCATATGGCCAGAATCCGTATGGACAAAACCCCTACGGGCAAGCTCCCTATGCGCCAGGCCCTTTTGGGCCAGGTCCATCGGGATAGAGTTCTTACGCACCAAGCCCTTTTGGGCCAGGTCCGTCCGGACAGAGTTCGTGGGGGCAACCACCATCTGGTTGGAACCCTAATGTCGCCTCGAATCCGCAGCCACAGATGTCCTTTAACCCGCAGTTACCATTCTTAGCAACATTGGAACTGCCTGATGTGTCCAAGTTAACAAATGATCCTATTTTGCATAATCCGTATTGGCCACCAGTTCCGACCAAAATACCAGGTGATTGCCCAAAGTTTGATGGCAAAGCTAGCGAAGACCCTCAGGCCCATGTAATGACTTATCACCTTTGGTGTTCATCCAACTCATGGCTTGATGCTTCTATCCGGCTTCGCCTCTTTCAGAGGACTCTCATTGGTTCAGCTGCTAAGTGGTACATCGAACTCAATCGCGGCATGTTTCAAGATTTCAACTCGTTGGCTATGGCCTTTTTGACTCATTTTCAGTTACCCATTCGGTACGAGACTGGGACTCATCTTCTCACGTCTCTCAAACAGGATACGGCTACGCACATCTCTGATCATATACATGAATGGAGAAGGCGTCGTCGCTTGATTAAATTCTGGATTCCTGATCAACTCCTGACCGACTGGTTCACGACTTCCTTTGTCCCTAAGATTGCAAAAGACATCGCAATGGGAGCGTGTGTAACTGAAGAGCAAGCAATCGTGCGAGCTCAGTACCTCGACTTAGTGTACTCTCAGTCGGGTACTTTGTATGAGTATTTGCCAGATGCCCCGAGGCCTGGACAACCCAAGGCTCCACCAAAGCCTTCTGTTGATGGAGTCATTGGTTCTGTGAATTCGTCATCTAAGAAATCGGCCGCGAACCCTGGGAAGCAGAAACACAATGCCTCTAACGAAAATGCTCCTCAGGGCCAATCAATTTCTGTGACTACCTCCGAGGTAAATGCCGTCTAGTCCACCGCGGCGGATAAATCCTCGAAAGGCAAAAAGAAAGGGAAAGCCAAAGATAAATCTGGACAGCCCAAGCAGAACCCTCCTAAACCTCCCTCCGAGGAAGGAGCCAAACGAAAGCCTAAGTATCCTTGTCTCATCTGTGAGGAGGATCACTACACCAAGGATTGCCCTAGGCGGTCCGAGGTTAGTTGACTTTTGAATGGTGCTCCGGGGCCTCCTGCTGTGCTAAAAGAGCCTTTCCCTTCCCAGCAGACGCATCAGGTGGCAGATCCCTCTCAGTCCTCTTCCTCGTTCGGTTCTCAAGTGTTCATGGCTGGAACGATTCCCATCCATGTTTCAACTCGAGCGAAAGATTATCCATCTCCAGCCGGGAAAGAGCCGGAGGTTCCCTCCAGCGCTCCTCCGTCCAGTTCTGGTCCCCTTCACATCGAACGGCCCAACACTGAGACGATCCCCCGACCCCCTCCCAAAGGTGTACTCAGGAAGTCATCTTATAACCCCAATGCTCGTGCTGCCCAGCACTATAGCATTGTCGAGGACTTAGCTCAGGCTCCGTCTGCTATGTCCGCGTTAGAAGTCCTCCAGAGCTGCCCCTCCCAGAGGAAGTCCCTGCTATCAGCGATTGGTGGCATAGACCCGGCAGATTCAGATTTAATTTCTTTTGATCTCGAGGGTTTCACACAGAGACTGCCTCATCAGGTGGCTTTCCTTATACAGGTCCTCATCAATGGCAAAACGATCCATCATACAGTCATTGATGAAGGTGCCTCAACCTGCATCATGTCAGTTGCTTGCTGGAAGGCTATTGGTTCTCCTGCTCTGAGCCAGTCTCCTACGACCCTGGAGGCTTTCGATGGAAGAGAATCTCGTCCATATGGTATCCTCCCACGATTGCCTATCTCTTTAGAAGGGAAAACCGTAGAGGTAGAGGTTGAAGTTGTTGACGCGAATCTCACTTACAACCTCCTCCTTGGACGAAGCTGGACATACGCCATGCAAGCCGTGGCTTCCTCCTTGTTCCGTGTCGTTCGCTTTCCCCATCAAGGAAGAATCGTCACGGTGGACCAGCTGTCCTTTTTTGCTTCCTCTTCTGAAGGGAATGTGCCATTCGTGGAGCATACCTCCAAGTCGCTAGTGAGTGTGGGTGTTGGATTATTCAAAGATCCCTCCTTAATGGGAGTCTTTCCCCTCCCACCTCCAAATCTCGCCCCTGTCAACATGATTTCAGTACGTTTTGATCCATGGGTTCTTCCTCCCTTGAATCAGGAAGACTCTTGGGGTGACATGATGCCGTTGAGTCCTGTTGAGCTCAACTACATCGAGATTGTCGCTGCATCGGCTCCCCCTCCTGAACCTGCTTTTCCAAGCAGAGTTCCTGATTCATATGATCATTTCCCTTGGCTGGGCGATGAGGCCACTTCGGATCCCTTGAAGGAATCATTTCCCTCCGACGAGGCTATCATTGAGACTATGTCTCTCGAAGAGCTCCCTTGGTTAGATCACCAAAATCGCTCTTCGTTTCTCCCTCCACATTCGGAAATGGTCGCTTGTCTCGAGCGGTTTGCTTCATGTGTCCCATCTCCACCTCTCCAAACACCTGTTCAGCTATATCAAGTGTCTTCGGAAGGCAACATGGGTAACATCACGCAGACCCAGCCTATCGACATCTCTGTCAAACCAGGGATTGTCGAGAATATTTTCATTGGAGTCACATGCACTCCTGAGGAAGTTCAACTTTATACCACTTTATTTCGTGAATTTCGTGATGTCTTCGCATGGTCTTACGAGGAAATGCCCGGCATCGACCCTAGTATTGTGGTGCATGAGATACCAACTTATCCAGGCGCTAAGCCTGTTCTTCAGCGCTTACGTCCAGTGCACCCTCGAAAGGTTGCAGCCATCAAGGCCGAAGTTGAAAAGCTTCTTCGAGCTGGTTTCATCTATGCCATTCCCCTCACGGAATGGGTATCCAATATAGTCCCTGTGAATAAAAAGCAGGGCACTATCCGGGTCTGTGTTGACTACCGTGATATCAATCGTGCCTGTCCAAAAGATAACTTTCCTACGCCTTTTATTGATCAGCTTATTGATGACTGCGCAGGAAGTGAGATTTATTCGTTTATGGACGGCTTCTCTGGTTACAACCAGATCAACATAGCCCCCGCAGACCAACATAAGACAGCTTTCATTTGTCCTTGGGGCACCTTCGCTTATAAAAAGCTACCTTTTGGTCTCAAAAATGTCGGTGCCACTTTCCAGCGTGCAATGTCGTATGCTTTCCATGATATTCGACACATCGTACAGCCTTACCTGGATGACCTCCCAGCTCATTCAGCTAAACGTCAAGACCATCCATCTCATTTACGCGAAATTTTTCTCCGCTGTCGACACTACCGTATTCGACTCAATCCGCATAAGTGTGTCTTCTGCGTAGAATCTGGCCGACTACTCAGGTTCATCGTCTCCCGGGAAGGCATCCGTCTGGATCCCCTCAAGGTCGAGGCCATTTTGAATCTTCCTCCCCCTGCCTCTTTGCAGCAATTGCAGAGCTTATAGGGAAAAGCTAATTTTCTCAGACGATTCATTCCGAATTATGCCGAGGTGGCTAAGGGTTTCACACGGTTATTAAAGCGAGACACACCCTTTCATTGGGATGCTATCGCCCAGGAATCTTTCGAGCGCCTTAAAGACCTCCTTGTCTCAGCTTCGCTCTTAAGACCTCCGAACTATCACCGTGACTACACTCTCTATCTTGCTGCTGCTGACACCACCATCGGCATGGTTCTAGTGCAGGATGATGATGCCGGCACCGAGCACGTTATCTATTATCTTAGCCGCAACCTTCTGGATACGGAAACTCGCTACGCATATGTCGAGAAGTTGGCATTGGCAGCTGTCTGCGCCGTCCAACGATTCCGGCATTATATCCTGTTGCGCACAACGACCGTGATCTCTGATTGCAACCCCATGACCTACATTTTGTCACGTCAGCTGCTGGGGGGCAAATACTCGAAGTGGATTGTAATCCTCCAAGAGTTCGACTTGGAATTCACTGCGGCCAAGTCTAAGAAATCTCTGGTCTTTGCTGAACTGCTTTGTTCCTTACCATCTCACTCTGCACCATCTCGTTCGGAGGAGCATATCCCGGATGAAACATTGTTTCTCATCAGCACCCTCGACCCATGGTACGGGGACATTATCGTATATTTACAGACGTCTTCCTTCCGTCCGAATGTATCGAAAGATGCTCGACGGCGAATTCGTCACCAAGCTCAACCCTACCGCATTTTGGGCGATACCCTGTACCGCCTCGGCGTTGATTCTGTTCTCCGCCGATGCTTGACTCTCGAGGAGGCTGAGCGGGTGTTGAATGACTGCCACTCCGGCGCTTGTGGCGGCCATATGTCCGGATATGCTACCGCCCAAAAGATCCTCCGTGCTGGTTATTTCTGGCCTTCCATCTTCAAGGATTGCATCCTTGCTGTACGTGCATGTCATGAATGCCAGAAGATGCGTGCACCTGTTGCACCACTGCACCCTGTTGTCACCGTAGGTCCATTTGCCAAATGGGGCATCGATTACACGTCCTGTAACCCTCGTTCGGCCGGGGGGCATGGGTACATCATCGTTGCCGTGGATTATTTTACCAAGTGGGCCGAAGCAATGCCTACATTGAACGAAGACGGTTACACAGCGGCGCAGTTTTTATTCAATCATGTCATTACTCGTTTCGGAGTCCCTCAGGCTATTGTCACAGATCACGGAAAGCATTTCCGAAATCACATGATGACGGAACTAACGACCCAACTAGGCTTGCGTCAAGATAGTTCGACACCATACTATCCACAATCTAACGGTCAAGTCGAAGCCGTGAACAAAGTTTTGATCACTATGCTTCAACGCACCGTCAATACGCATAAGTCTAATTGGCATCTGATGTTGTTCCCAGCCTTGTGGGCCTACCGGACTTCTGTGAAGGACGCCACCGGTTTCACTCCGTTTCAGTTGGTTTATGGACTGGAGGCCACCCTTCCCGTCGAATGTGAGATTCCTTCGTTGAAATTAGCTGTCGAGTTGCTTCCCAACACCACTCCGGTGAAGGAATAGCTTCTGTACCTAGAACGGTTAGACGAGACTCGTCGTTTAGCTTCTCTGGCTATTGAAGCGCAAAAGAAGAGAGTCAAAGCTCACTTTGACCAGAACATTCATCCTCGTTCCTTCGTTGAGGGAGATCTAGTACTGCTCTACGATCAAGCTAAAGATAAGCTGGGGGCAGGAAAACTCGAGTCCATGTGGCTAGGTCCCTATATCGTGAAAAGAGTTTTACAAAAGGGCGCATATGAGTTGATTGATTACGAAGGAAATCCTCTTGACAAGCCCCGCAACGGGTTGTATCTGAAGAAATATTATGCATGACTTCGTGCACTCACTTTGTACATACGCGTGTTTAGTGTGTTTTGTGTGCATGATTTCATGTTTTGCTTTGGTGTGAAGGCGTATTTGCCTCTTATTGTGTTTTCTTCTTCTTGTGCAGATGTCTAGTGCACCTTATGTTGGTTTCGCTGATGGTGCCTGCCGTAGTACTTGCAATTTGTCTTCTGCGGCATGGGCGATCTATGATCCTCACGGAGAGTTGCTAGATCTTCAAGGAGTCTGCCTCGGTCGTACCACTAATAATGTTGCTGAATATAGTGCCGTAATTGAGCTACTAGCCGAAGCAGTTGATCTCGGCATTCGAGCAATGATGGTAAACCTGGACTCCCAGCTGGTCGTTCATCAACTTAACGGGCGATATTCCGTCAGAGACCAACGTATCCTAAGGTTGTATCTACGTGTCAGATTGTTAGAAAGGAATTTTGACTATATCACATATCAACATATTCCGAGACAATTAAACACGTTGACTGATGCATTGGCAAATCATGTGTTAGACAGACATTTGCGAAATAGATAACATCATACAAGAAGACATAGAAAGCATAATAGAGTAAAACATATGTAAATAAGGTATTTTCTCAAGCATAGTTTGCATGCGTGCGTGTGTGCTTTTAAGCTTGCATTAAAAACATTAAAATATATGGGTCATGTGTTGTGCAATTCATACATAAGATCACATTTGTATTGAACATTTGCATAACATAAACAAAACATCATCACATGTAACAAGGTCCATCCAAAAATCGGTATGTATATATATATATATCGTGTGGTGCACTGAGGCGCTCAAAAATAAGTGTATGTGTCAAAAATAGAGTCACTGTTCTCCATACATCCGAGACACATGTCTCTCAAAACAACAATAGAAGTAAACCTAGGCGACTAGTGGGCTGGGTTATGCTCTCTATAGCATACAGCCGCTCGTGCCACCCGCCTCAAAAGGCGGTGCAGCCTGGGTGCCACCCCCACTGTGTGGATCTGGTGCTCTATAGGGACCTCCTCAACCCCCTGATAGTCCGGCACTCCCTCCAGCAAACCCTCAAGGTTGCGGGCCACAGTCTCCGATGTATCCACCCCTGGAGGAACTAAGGCCAAGGCTCCAGCGTCTGGTCCCTCTCTCCGTGCCGTTAGGGCTAGGCCCACAGGTCTCACAGGTCCCACATCTGCATACAGTGACATTTATTTAGACATGTACATAAAAAAACCAAAAACATCAAAAATGTTAAAATGAGATCAAGTGACATACCTCCATCATCCCAATGCTCTCCTGCGGGCAGTGGCATGTCTGGATCATTGCGGAAGTCCATACCGGCATACGGCCAGTCCTCCACAATGACAACCTGGCGCTCTAGCCACTCTCTGAAGTACACTCCCCAAGATACTGGGCGACCACCACCTCCACGTGGCATGACCCGGGCCCATCGACTGGCCCTCGTCTCCCGAGGACCTCTAGGTGGATCCACAGCCATGGTCTGTAGCTGTAGAACCGGCACCCGCTCCAGCATGAGCGGCAGAAGGAGCGACCCATATGCGAACTGCTTCGTCTCACCACGACGGCAGTTGCTTAGTTGCCTCTTCATGCTAGCAGTCACAGCAGTCGCCCAGTCAAAGATGGTGGGCTGTAGACACTCCAGAGCTAACAATAGTTGGTTCTTCGAGGCCTCATGGTTGGCCAAAGAACCCGCTGCCCGTGTCACCAGGAAGAGTATCGTGCGGAGAGGCATGTCCCGCACTGTCGGGATAGCTACCTTCCCACTCCGTGTCTTTTCAGCTCCTGGGCATACCCTAGCCATCAGCTGGTCTAGAGTCTCGCCGCTGGGTCGCTGCCCCTCCAAGATGGGCCTCTGGCCCCGGCGCGACAAACCAGTCAAAAAATAGATATCCGAGGCATCAAACTCGATATCTTGCCCGCGGATGGTGAATTTCCCATCTACTGGGTTCCAAGCTCTGATCAGGAACTCCAGCAAGTCAGGTTGCGCCCTCAGGCGTGGAGTCAGGAAGAACTTTAGGAAACCGCATGCCCGCATTGCATCCCGGCATTCGGCAAGCCCATATGCAACTATATCCTCGTTATCGTCGCTCTCTCTTGCCACACGAAAGACATTGTGCCTTGCAAAGCCATGAAAAAATATTAGATCGCCGTTGGTGGAAAAATTTACGTTCAATTGGGTCGGCGCGGAAGAACACGGGTTTTCCGCGCTGACCCAAAAGCTGGTACGTGTAATTTTAAATCGGTCAGCGCGGTCCCGAGCGGAAAACCCGCGCTGACCGAGAGCGCACCCATACTCAAAACATTTGCCCAAATGGGCGAATTCCACCGTTAAAATTTTGCTAAATATAATCAAAATGGAGCGCATGGCAAGGGGAACCTACCTCGATCAAGCCGTTCGCCGAATGGTGTCCGCACGGGGAAGAATTTGCTCCGTCAACTTCACAGCTTCACAACGTTCTCAGAGGCTCAATATGGTAACAATGGTAAAAATGACTATTTACCCTCCTATTTATAGTAAAAATGGCTCAATTAACTATAGATTTTGCAAATGTGGGTTTTTGTCATGCTTTTACCATGGATTTAGCACTTCTGTCAATGTCTTATGCATGTTTTAATATGTTTTTAACATGTCGAACGGATTTATGCGGGTATTTTTTATTGTGCAGGTCCTCAGAAACAGTGAAAATCATAATGATCCTAAAATCACTTGGTCCCAAAAAATGTCGTCTTTGAGCTCTTTTCCGACATGAAACAAGAAAAGATGGCCGAGCTTCCTTTCAGCTCGTTAAAGGGAACGAGAGGCGGTCATTTTAAGCTCTTTTTCCGACCGTGTAACTTAAAAAGATTGCCGGGTGTTTGTCGTTTCGCACTCGTTATCGGCTCTAAAACGACGTGTTTCCGACCGCTTTTTTACTTTTTCGGGTCGAAAGCACTATTTACGAAAAGTACTCCTCGATCGTAATGGTCGGGCGGTTCTTTCGAGCATAGTTTTATACTTTTTCGGGCTCGAGAGACACAACTGTACGAAAAAGGACCCCCCTGGAGTCTCCTTTTCCGCTGTCTTTTCAGACTCTCTAAACAAGAAAAGGCGCCGAGTTTTTCCTTTGTCAGGCTCGTTAAACACTTGATGACATCGGGCATTGTCGAAATGACACTTTTCAAGCATATGCTATCCCCGTCAAGCTTGTCATCCAAAAATAACCGAGGTACCTGCCAGAAATGGTGGGGAAAATGGAACTGTAATCATAGTCGTGTCGGCAGTATGTCGCTCTTGAACATGGCACTCCTCTGCTTCGTGTCTGGGTGGGCTCATCTCATCTTGTTTTTCACTAGCCTCCGTGGGTTTGGGTTATCCTATTTGACCTCTCATCTGCTCATTGCCATCGTCACCATACCCTTTGCTCATTTGATGTCAAATACTGCCAAATCCGCTATAGTGCCACCGATATGTTCAAGAGAAGTTGACCTCTGCAATAATACAACCTCTTCTGCTATCTCAACGCAAATCATTTTACCTCTGTCTCGTGTCGATGATGAGGGAAACATTATGGCCCACCTTCGATCAAGGTCACTTCCTGTCGACTTCAGCTCATTATCTGGGAAGGTGACTTAGAGACTCCCTTCGAGTGCCTTAGAGCCTGCATGCCTCAATGGCAGGTTCTTCGTGTTCGACGCGAGGTTTTCATCATTGGCCTCCGATCGGATAATTCTGCGGGTGTTCGACACCAGCTCATTGATTCACACACCGCAGATTGTACCTACAGTGCCTTGAGGACCATTGTCATTATTGGTGGTACCTCTCGCGTCTGTTAACAGTTTTCATTATTGACTGGTAATCAGACGATGTTCATGCATGTTCGACTCCAGCTCATGTATTCACATGCTTGAACTTGTACTTTGTTCGGGTCGGGACGGAGCGCAAGACCCTGGATCCCTGTCTGTTATGGTCCGGGTTGCGATTTTGTGGATGATCATTACATGACTCATTGATGGATGGTTGCGCCCATACCTGAGTCTTCATGGATGGCTGCGACCATACCTTATCATTATTCTGGTCTCTTTAGCTGGGTGGTTGCGTCCATTCCACAGACCTTTTCGCATGTCTTTTGGATGGCTGCGCCCATGCCTAGACTGCATGTACTTGATTATCAGAGATATTCGGTCCTTCCTAGTGGTGTTCCAGTTCGGCGAGTGTTGTAAAGCATTTCACCCCTCCCACTCTCTCGGTCTTCATGCTTTAGGGGGCATCTGTTACACAATAATTTGTCACTGTCTCCCTGTCAGTCACCCTACTGTGTCAGGAATTCACAATAATCAAGTTCATGCCTTCTGAACTGGCCCAAAACCCACTTTTCCAAAGTTTTCCTCATCAGCGCGTCTGTTTCTAAAATATCCGCGATGACTGGCGGCTCGTAGTGTATTCAGTGCGCTGCCAGCGCGGAAGCACATCACTTTTCCGCGCTGGTCGCATTTCATGAGCCAGCGCACCTCTCCTTTGTATTGGGTCGCGCTGACATGACTTTCCCAGTTATTGAGGCGCGACGTCAGCGCGTCAGTTACCTTATAATCCGCGCTGATCCTGTTTGGGCGAATTTGTTCCAACAGCCAGCCTTCCAGATAACTCCAGGCTTGGTTGTTGGCTTTGTGAGTATCGACTCCCTTCTATGGCATGTCTGTTCGACCCTTTGCAACCACTTCCCTTAAGGATAAGCTCATCCTTCCACCTTTTTAGGAGGCTCCTTCTCCTATATAAACTTCCACCATTACCATGAGCAGCTGGTTTTGAATAGCTTGGATTGTATAGAGCTTATAGTGCTCAGATTGCTGCTACTATAGGTATTTGGTGTGCTAGGTGTGGAAGTGATTGATTGCTTAGGGAAGGTTGTTTTGTGTTGCTTGTGTGAGATAGAGTTGCTTGTCTTGGGAGAATCATTTCCAAAAGTGAATGCTTGAGACACTTGCTGACTGGCCCCTCCTGAGAAGGTTACCGACGTCAGAACATTTGGTTGTACTCTTCTCTGTTTGATTAAAAATAGATGACTGCTATTATTGTTCCATTCTCATTTGTCTATGCAATGATTAATGTGAATTACATCTTTTCTGACTGATGTATAGTTGCTTTTACTAGATTTCACGCTTGTGTTTGTTTCCTCTTCGTGTGTGCAGGTATCTATTCGCGGAGATCGCGGAAGATCGTGACCAGCCAAAGCGAAGGAGCGAAGGCGGCATCTATTCGTCAAACAACAGCGCTGGAATCCAAGTAGGTGCTCTTTACCTCTTGTTTAATTGTAATTAGGAACATGCATAGCAGCATTGTTTGATTGTTGCTAGACCCTTGCTGGGCTAGTAGGGATCGCCTCTATCCGTAGAGGGGATTTACCTCTCCAACAGTCATCAGCTGACGTCATCCCATCACGTCACCCACCGTACTGGGTCCCACCCGCTGACGTCATCACTCAAAAAGGCGCGAAAGGCGAAATCGCAGCCCAGGAAGCCCGGATTCAAAATTTGAGGCAGTTTTTCATGCACGATTAGTGCCTAGCGCTAATCGCGCATGGCTACAGGAAATGGGCCAAATTGGAAATCCCCTCACCGCGCAGCCCCCAGCAAGCCCGAAAGGCGCATAATGACCCGATTTTCTTCGCGAAGCATTCAGAAAGGGGCAAACACAGTTTTTAAAGCAACAGAGGGCCGAGCAGCTACCATGAAGGATCGATGGGACAGTCTAAACCATTCAGAAGATATTAAAGACTCCAGGGTCAGCGCCAAAGGGTATTAGGAAGCGGCAAAGAGTATCAGTTCAGCAACATCAAATCAGGTGAAAATTAAAAACCTTCATCAAAGTCAGCAAAGCATTTAAGGCCATTTAAAAGCCTATCTGGTCGGGATTAGTGCACATTAATGCCAGCAAAACAACAACAAAACCAAGTTAGAGGTGGAGATAAAGGACAAATCACAGTTTATACAGGAGGACTGCACTGAGCCACCCAGGACAAATATTAACTTAGTTTTGATACAGCTGCCCTCAGCACAGCCCAAAGATATTTTCATGCATTTATTTCTGGATAAGATTAGGTTAAAGTAATCATTTTCTTTCAGACCTGTTTAGGTCGGCTGTAATAGATTAGTTTTTGGACAATTTTCCCTATATATACCGACCCTCTATATTGTTTAAAGGGTTGGTTGGTTGATAATCCTCATTAGAGACTCGCACTGGATATCTGAGATGTTTTACTTAATCAGAGATTGCTCAAAGGCTTTGGAGGAATGACTGTCTGCTCTATGTCTAATGGTTTGAAGAATTGAATGCGGAATTCTTGTGCTGCTATATGAATCAATAAGTTTTCCTTACCTCTGTTATTTCGATTTCACATATGCTCAAGTCACAGAACAAAGGATTGGTTTAGAATTTGCTTGGTTGCACTCTATGCTCAGTTTCTGTGGTTTCTTAATGTTTTCCTCTTGAATTAGGCATAAATATGAATTCTGTTATGGCTCATGTTTGACCTATTTTCATATATGAATGACTGTTATCTAGGAATTCTTAACTGCTCCTAGATAGGGCTCATTTGTCTTCTTTCTGCTAATCTGAATGAGAGATTCTTAATTGCCCCTCATTCCTTAGCCTTTAATCCATCTCTTTTACCTTGAATGATTGTTTCATATGTAGCTAGCTTGCTCCATATTCCTTCTTGTGACCAAGAAAACGCACCAGCAGTCCTACTCCTTGACTCCACGCCCAATGGTTCTAAAACTTTCATGTTGTCCCTGCCTCTTTACTTGAAAGCATCATCCTTCCCACCAAAAAAACAAAACAAAACCCCTTGAACTCAATAACTATCCTAAAAACATTATCAACAAAGCTAAATCCGAAAGAGAGAGCCCTCTCTGATTGCAGGTGGGCTAAAACCTGCAGTCCAAGGATTGGTCTATGGTTACCTCAGTCGTATCCTTTTGATGCCGACCAGAAGGACAACCTGAGTGATAACAATTTCGAGGGGGATTTGTCCAACTTAGGTAAGGTATCGCACAAATTCATTGAGATGAACCTGTCTGTCAGTCCCAGCAAATGTGAATTCTTGATGACTGAAGGGACCGTGCTGGGTCATTCAATATCTCAACAAGGACTGCAGGTGGACCCCAACAAAATTGCTATCATCCAAAGGGTCCCACCTCCTCAAAAGCAGAGAGATGTCAGAAGTTTCCTAGGATTATTTGGATACTACTGAAAGTTCATAAAGGACTTTAGCAAGTTGGCCTCTCCTTTATTTGGGTTTTTGGCTAAGGACTCTGAGTTTATATGGTCAAAAAGATGTCAAGAGACCTTGGACATCCTAAAGAACAACTTAACCACTTCCCCAATTCTCTAAGGCCCAAATTGGGCCTTCCTTTTCACATTCATGCTGATGCCTCACACAAAGCCATAGGAGCAACCTGTGGAGCACCTGGAAGGTATGCTTTTGACAAGCAATCTAGTGGTTTTTCAATAATAATTGTAACCTTTTCTGCATTAGGAATTCAAAGAAGATAAATAATTTTGATAAAATGGGCAAAAATAGACAAAGCAAGCTCAAGTGCTAATAATTGACGTTTTCTATGCAGGAAGACGTGCAAGCAAGGAGTTCCCTCCCAAAAGCGAGAAGCAGAGGAAAAATAACTGCTGTTCCTCCAGTAGGGAACCGGATGCGGACACGATCAAGCAAAATCGGAATTGAATAGTCCAGGAAAAGAATGCGGGATACCGGCTCGGCGAACGCAAGAAAGATTGAACGATTAGCGAATCCCTCAGGATCTTCGATCCTGAGGGATCGCTGCTTTACTTATCTCTGATTATCTAGATATCTCCGTCATTTCTTCTATATAATGGCACAACATCATTAAGCAAAGCGACGACTGTTTTTGTAATTTTACAGTTCCAGAACAAACTTTAATCATTGAGTCTCACTGAGACCTGATTTTGTTATACTTTTGTGGATGCGATTAATATAAAAGACTTGGTGTTTATTCCGTCTCTGCGTCTGGAGTAATCTAAGGCAGTGTACCATTGGCAGCTAAGGGCCCGGCTCCGAAGGACACTTGCTTTTGTATCATTATATGGTGATTTGTGTGTGGTTTGTTTATCTTTATTACTTAGCAATCTGATGAATTCTTTATGTGATACGCTATGCTCTGTTATGATCAATGAATGAATGATTTCTCCATGTAAGGACTCTGCACTGTATAATTGGATTTACACAGGGTCGAATTGTATCTTTATTCAGCCATTTCTGTAACAGAGTGCTGGTATGAATGTTACTGTCATTGGATTTCTGTGAAACAATATTCGTGGGATTTGAGAGTAGCGTCATTCTGTTTGGAAACATAGTTGTATCATTCAATACTCTCAGATTGCTATATTAGTGTAGAACATGTACATACAGGTGATGGTTGTTGTTTTGTAAATCATTAAGGATTGTTGTTCCATTTGATTATTGCTGTTCCATTTGATTATTGCTGTTCCACTTGATTATTGTTGTTCCATTTGATTACTGCTGTTCCATTTCCGTTTTACTGTTCCATTTTACTTTCCGCTGATTTATTTACCTGCCTTTGTTGCTTTGGTGTGAGAGAAGGCCTAAGGCTGTAGTGAGCCTCAGCAAGACGCTGCTTAGCTCCCAGACCTATAAGTCCATGCTCTAATTTCCCTTCTTTAATCAGTTTCTAAAGGGATGGGATATTGCTTCCGTACCCTTGACTGATCAACTGTTTTGTGTAGTTACAGCTTAGCATCTGTTTTCCTTTGAATTTTCTGAACACTGTACTACTAAGCATTACTCGGACAAATAGCCTCGGATTGAGCTACTTCTTGCAATAACAAAACGTTCCCGGATTGACTTATTAATGTGGAATAATTAGCGGTGTGAGAGACCCTAGTTGCAGCTCTACATTTTGGCGCCGTTGCCGGGGAAGGAGTATAGCCATTTTCCCTTTACAGAGTAGTGCGCAAAGCTGCTAGGGGGGAGTTGGATTTTAAAAACGGAAGGTAAGAACCTGCGTACGGAGCATGTAAAAGCCCTGCTCCACCGTCTGCTCTCTTAGCAGAATTGCTGGTTGAATAGGATTTAGTAGTTTTTAGAGTGCATGACTAAGCAGAAAAAGCTAGAAAAGAATATCAAACCTCCAGTCAAACCTGAAAAAGCCAAAGGACCGGTGACCCTTGGCCGAACAACCTTCATAGACGAAATCTATAAGAAAACCGAATCTCAGCCGTCAGTAGGCCTCAGAAAGACTCATTCTAAGCAGCCTACTAGTTCCCTTCAGGCTACAGCATCACCATCTGGAGCCTACGCTGAGGTGCATAGTCAGACTGATGAACAGAACTTCCAAGAAATTGAAAATTCTGTGTCAGAACGGCTGCAAGAAGGGAATTTAAGCAATCTTTGTGAAGGAGAAGGGGAAACAGGGGAAATAGAGGAACCAAGGTCTCCTTCTAGGATAATCCAATTGTTAAACAGCCCAGATAGGGGGAGCGCGGTCAAGGTTAATATTGAAGGTACCCCATTCCCTCAGACAGAAATCCCAGATAAGGGAAGTGTCATTAAAACAGTTCCTGCCAAGGCCGTCCCTTCTCAACCTAGGAACACCCTCCTAGAAATTCTGGAAGGATATTGGCACATATTTGATTCAATGGCGCAGAATCAGCCAAATACTCAAACTTCTACATTGCAATATCCTATAGTAGATTCTGCTGCAAATGCACCCATGAAAGCGATACCTCTTCAACACATCCTGACGTTTCATGGACTTACATTAGAAGACCCCGATGCATTTTTATTTGAATTTGATGTGCTATGTAGAGGGTACGATTACACCACTGACCCCCAGAAATTAAAGTTGTTCCCCTCCACTTTAAAAGGAGCAGCTCTGAGATGGTTCATGGGTTTAGGTGGTGGAGTCATAAACAACTGGGAGCAAATGAAAGAATCCTTTCTCAAAAAATATCAGGATTATTGTAGGTCGAGAGAGCTAAAAGATGAAATTTTCCAAATGACGGCCAGACCAAATGAAACTTTAGAAGAATACGTAGAACGTTTCCAGTATAATTTACAGAGATCCCCCTATGCGTCACTACCTCTGCCCGATAATGTGTTGAAAACTGCATTGATTAGAGGAATGAAAGAGCAGTGGATTGAAACATTGAATATCATGGGAAAAGGGGATATTTACCAAGAGAATTTTGCTGATATCATTAATTTATGCATCAGGAGTTCAAGAGGCAGCACAAGGATAAAATCAACAGAATATGATAGGTTTGTTAAAGATAACAAAATATCAACAGAAGGAGTAACACGTGTAGAACTAGGGAATTTATTAGAAAATTTTAAAATTGATATTCTGGGGACATTAACTACTCAGCTTGATATTGTGTAGGCTAAACAAAAGCAAATGGAGGCTGAGCAAAATCTGGCAATTTTCTGCCCCCGATGCAGAAGAAAACACAGCCACAAGGAATGTCCACTAGATATAGTTCAAACATGTGCTATCTGTACGAAAGACCACCTTACTGAGAGCTGCCCCTCACTTCCTGGATTGAAGGCAGTATACAAGGAAGCAGAAGAAGAATCAGAACCAACATACTTTGTTAACCAACGTCGCCAATGGCAACCTAGGCAATCTGGTATGTTTTCTGACCCGACCTCTTCTTTTCAGCCTCCGCAGTATAATGCTCAGCAATATGGTATGTGGCAAAACCAATCTACACCCCCAATCCCGAATTGGTCATCACAGCCGTTTCCTTCTCCGAATCCATGGATGAATCAGACAAGCCAATTCGGCTGGCCAAATTTTCCTTACGCCCCACCATATTGGCAGAATAACTCATACCCTCCACAATGGATTCCCCCTACTTCCCAAGGTTCACCCTGGCAGACAAATTGGCCAAGATCGACATATCAGTCAACAGGAACTATTCCACTCCCTCAACCGACTCTGCCAGCCTTACAACAAAACCCCCAGTCTAATCTAAGGCCGCAACTCCCAGCCCAACCCAATCCCAATCCTAATAATAGACCAGTCCAATCCCTCCAAATTATAGAAACATCAGAAATTGGACTTGACCTAAGCGAGTGCAATGACCTTCAGTTACGATCTGGACGTATCATAGAAACAGAGGGAGACAAAACAGTTCACATTGAAGATCAGTTACCAATAGAACAACCACCACAACAAGAGGGTGTAAATAAAGAACAGACCCATCAACAAACAAATACATCCTCTCCTCCTTTCCTGGAACGATTAGTCATACCACGACCAGTACAACATCCAGACTTTGACATTCTGGGAGAGTTACAAAACCTGTACATAAAAATTCCATTCCTCCAAGCCATTCAAGATATTCCCATATACGCAAAAACTATAAAAGAACTGTGCATAAAAAAATCAAGGAGGAATACAACCACTAACCCAAGAGTCCAAGTAGTCGGCACCTTATCTGACTTATTATCGGGAAAAGAGACACCTATCAAATACGAAGATCCCGGAAATCCAATTGTGACTGTCCAAATCTATGGCCAAACCCTGACTAACGCTTTAGTTGATCTAGGAGCTGCAATCAATATTTTGACAACCTCTACCTGCCAAAAGCTTGGCATCACATCAGTAGAACCTACTTCTACTTTGCTAGAATTGGCAGATCGATCTGTAGTTCGACCAGAAGGCACTCTATACGATGTCATGGTTTCTGTAGACTCCTGGGAATATCCAACTGATTTCCTGATAATTAATCCAAAAACCCGACTGGACGGACATCCGCTAATACTAGGAATACCTTGGCTTGCTACTGCCGATGCCTACATTGGTTGCCGGCAGGGAAACATGACTATAACTAAAGGACCAGATGTTAAAAATCTAGTTCTATATCCTCCAGCACAGCCAATGATCAAAACCAATCAGTATCCTGTGTCATACCTTACTAACAATATCAGATCCCCATTGACTATACAGAAGGCTTTAGATTTTAAAGATCAAATAGAAGATGATGCCATCAATAACTTCATTAGTCAAACTGAATCTAGATCTCACACACAGTGTTTTATGATAGAAGCAGCATTTGATAGTGAGCTAGAGGAAGACCCTTTGAAAGACGCACATGACCAAACAATACCAGTGACTGTTGTTGCCAATAGTAAAGTAGTGGAAATTGAACCTGGTAAGGCCCTAAATATCAACGCCAACCTTACACCAGACCAAGAAACAAAACTTGTAAATCTGTTACGAAAATATCAAGGAGCATTTGCGTGGGATTACCCTGACATGAAAGGGATCGATCCCCAATTATGCACCCACCACATCTATATAGAAAAAGATGCAAAACCTGTTCGTCAGCCGCAAAGAAGACTTAACCCCCATCTAAAAGAGGTAGTAAAAGCCGAACTTCAGAAACTTTTAGATGTTAATTTTATCTATCCCATCTCCGACAGTAAATGGGTCTCTCCCTTGGTGGTGGTACCCAAGAAAAATGGAAAATGGAGGATTTGCGTAGATTACAGGGAGTTAAATAAGGCCACGTAGAAGGATCACTTCCCTCTCCCGTTTATAGATCAAGTATTGGACACTTTGGCAGGAAAGAAATTCTTTTCTTTCCTGGACGGCTTTAGCGGATATAACCAAATTCAAATCGCCCCTGAAGACCAGGATAAAACTACCTTTACTTGCCCTTGGGGAACGTTTGCCTATCGAGTTTTGCCCTTCGGCCTATGTAATGCCCCTGCTACATTCCAAAGGGCTGTCCTTAGTATTTTCGCAGATCTAATAAATGATGGACTTGAAGTGTATATGGACGACTTTACACCATATGGAGATGATTTCGACCCAGCTCTAGATACCCTGGAAAAAGTCCTACAACGTTGTATCGCTACCAGACTTTGTCTGAGCCACGAAAAATGTTACATGATGATGACAGAAGGGCTCATTCTAGGGCACTATATCTCAGCAGCTGGCATCCAGGTAGACCCGGCTAAAATCCAGATTCTTTTGCTTATTCCTACCCCCACTACTCAAACGGAGGTACGCAGTTTTCTTGGCTTTTCTGGGTATTACAGACGATTTATAGAACATTACTCACGTATTGCTGCACCTCTATATGCTTTAACTGGCAATGTTGATTTCTTGTGGACAGAAAAATGTGACCAGGCTTTTAAGGAATTGAAGAAGCTTCTATCAACAGCCCCAGTCCTTCGATTACCCAACTGGAATTTGCCATTTCAAATCTCATCTGATGCCTCCGACACAGCAATTGGTGCAGTCCTAGGGCAAGAAGAGGATAAGAGACCATACGCTATCTACTATATCAGCAAAAATTTATCCTCTGCCGAACTCAATTATACTGTTACTGAAAAGGAATTCCTGGCTGTAATACATGCTGTTAACAAATTTAGACATTATATCACAGGCTATCCCGTTGTGTTATATACAGATCATTCTGCTATCAAATATTTGGCAAATAAACCTATCACGAAAGCCAGAATAACGAGATGGTTGATCTTATTGCAGGAGTTCGACATCACAATCAAGGATCGACCTAGCAAGGAGAACCCTGTAGCTGATTTCCTCTCACGAATACCGAAAGAAATTGAAACAGCAACAGTGGAAGATCAATTTCCTGACGAGCACCTGTTTGCTGTTGCTGTTCGAACACCCTGGTATGCTGATGTCGCCAATTACCTTGCAGTCAGTAAGCTACCAAAACACTTAACCCCTCAGGAACGCAAGCAGATTGTTCAGAAGAGCACTCGGTTTTCGTGGATTGGAGGCCATTTGTTCCATACAGGGGCAGACATGCAAATCAGAAGGTGTATTCTAGAAGATGAAATCTTCGACATTCTAAAAGCTTGCCACGATGGGCCATGCGGGGGGCATTTCGCTGAAAAAAGAACAGCACATAAAGTATTGCAGACGGGATACTATTGGCCTACAATTTTCAAGGATGCGAAAAAATTTGCACAAGCCTGTGACAGCTGCCAGCGAGCAGGAAGACCTGGCCAAGCCGATGAAATGCCTCTGAGACCACAATTGGTCATTGAGCCATTTGAACGATGGGCTCTGGACTTCGTTGGGCCCATTAATCCATCATCAAATCATAGGACATACATTCTGGTGGCGACAGACTATGTTACTAAATGGGTCGAGGCCGAATCATTACCTAAAGCTACAGAAGACTCTGTGATACAATTCTTGTTCCATTTGTTTGTACGTTATGGACTTCCGAGAGAACTAATCACCGACGGTGGACCACAATTTGTTGGAAATAAATTAGCTGCAACACTTAACAATTATCATGTCCAACATAAGATCACTACCCCATACCATCCGCAGGCAAATGGGCAAGTAGAAAGTAGTAATAAGGTAATAGAATCAATTTTAACAAAGACCATTGCATCGCATAGGCGAGATTGGGCCACTCGACTACCCGAGGCACTGTGGGCCTACAGAACCACATGGAGAAGTACTACAGGCTATTCACCTTATCAATTAGTGTTTGGAAAGCAGCCAATTTTCCCCATCGAATTCGAAATCCGAACGCTACGAACGGCACAGGAAGTCGGCCTAGATCTGAGTGAGGCACAAATCAATCGATTACAGCAGATTAATGAATTGGACGAAATCAGGCTCTCTGCATTACAAAATACAGCATTAATTCAACAACAGCGAGCTAAATGGCATGATGCGCTGATCAAGAATAAAGTCTTTCATGAAGGAGACTGGGCTCTGTTATACGACTCTCGGTTTCAGGACTTCCCGGGGAAACTCCAGACTCGATGGTTAGGGCCATACGAAATCCAGAAGGTACATGACAATGGGACCCTTACCCTGATCACAATTGACGGTTCTGGATATGCATTCAAAGTAAATGGCCACCGAGTTCGCCTTTATCGAAAGCCACTCACTCGGGAATCCTTCTGTCAGCAGCTGCGACAAGATACTGATATGGAAATCTTAGGAGAGGAGGCGAAATCTTCCTCACCTATAATTTAAGAAATTCATTTTTATAATTTGTACATAACATCTTGTATATATGTTTCCTTGATTTTTTTTGTATTCCAAGTGTTTTGCTGTTCCTTTGCGAAAAGGAACAGCACTTGTGTGATTTTGCTGTTCCTTTTCAAAAGGAACAGCCTTTGCGAGTTTCTGTTGTTCCTTTGCGAAAAGGAACAGCACTTGTGCTTTTTGTTGTTCCTTTGCGAAAAGGAACAGCACCTGTGCTTTTTGCTGTTCCTTTGCGAAAAGGAACAGCACTTGTGTGATTTCTGTTGTTCCTTTTGAAAAGGAACAGCACTTATGTGTTCCTGCTGTTCCTTTGCGAAAAGGAACAGCACTTGTGTATTCCTGCTGTTCCTTTCCGAAAAGGAATAGCACTTGTGTGTTTCTGTTGTTCCTTTGCGAAAAGGAACAGCACTTGTGTGTTTCTGTTGTTCCTTTGCGAAAAGGAATAGCACTTGTGTGTTTCTGCTGTTCCTTTGCGAAAAGGAACAGCACTTGTGTGATTTTGCTGTTCCTTTTCAAAAGGAACAACCTTTACGAGTTTTTGTTGTTCCTTTGCGAAAAGGAACAGCACTTGTGTGATTTCTGTTGTTCCTTTTGAAAAGGAACAACACTTATGTGTTCCTGCTGTTCCTTTCCGAAAAGGAACAGCACTTGTGTGTTTCTGTTGTTCCTTTGCGAAAAGGAACAGCACTTGTGTGTTTCTGTTGTTCCTTTGCAAAAAGGAACAGCACTTGTGTGTTTTTGCTGTTCCTTTGCGAAAAGGAACAGCACTTGTGTGTTTCTGCTGTTCCTTTGCGAAAAGGAACAGCACTTGTGTGTTTCTGCTGTTCCTTTGCGAAAAGGAACAGCACTTGTGTGTTTTTGTTGTTCCTTTGCGAAAAGGAACAGCACTTGAGTGTGTCTGCTGTTCCTTTTCAAAGGAAACAGCATTTGAGTGTCTTTGCTGTTCCTTTCTCAAAAGGAACAGCATTTGCGATTTTCCGTTGTTCCTCTCAAAGAAATGGTATCCTACGAATGAATTCTTCTCTCAGGAATGCCATCGACATGTTTTTGCCCTTATGGAGGATGCTCTGCCCCCATGTTCTCCTCAATCTTGTAGATACAGCAATGAACTTATGCGGTGAACATAAACCATGATATACCGAAATCAGCACATCATAAATCGCTATCATTATGAAGCCAGTATGTATAGGAGGACAAGAGGAGGGACATGAACTTTTCATCTTCGCTGTCATTGTCATTTACCGGTACCATTGTCATTGGTGATCTTTATCATGACGATTCCCCTAAAAATCTTTCTTGATCATTACTTAGGAGTAAGAACGAACGATTTATATCTATCTGTTGGGATCGTAAGACTTCTTCCTCCATTCCTCGCTCTTAAGGAGTGCGGAACCACCCTTATGTGAAAATAAATAAGAGAAGGTGCTCTGCAAAAGAAAACAAAAACAAAATATGAAAATTGTCAAATGCAGGATAGGGGGTCTCATTAAGAGCCGGCCTACCATGATCATAAGGATGGAAGCGAAGTGGCATTCCCATAACGGCCACCACACCAGGGATATGGTCCGAAGGTAAATTAACAAGCAAACCTTGGAACAGGGGGTCTCATCGTGAGCCGGCCTGACCACGTTTCGCGCCTACCTTGTGAATGGCATTATGGCCATCTGGTCACCAAGCCAGCATAATGGCCTGCATTTTGACAAAGCACTCTTCAGAATATACACAAAGGATCATGGTTCCGGAGGGTGAAATAAACAACTCTGCCAAGGTTATGAACACCTGTTGGCAGCAGAGCTCTGTTAATGGCATAGAAGTCGTAATAATTACACCAACATGTATGATATTAAATTTTTCTGTCTCTTATCCTTTGCAAAGATCATATGTCACACCCGATGTATATATCGCATGAATATTTATTACCACCAATCATGGCAATGGAACTGATGGTGACCACTGGAGACTTCGTACGCTTGACAGACGTCCCATCCCCTAGCTCCTCATTATATCACGCAGGCTCTTATGCAAAACACGATCTACCTTTTTGCCTCGGTTTCGGCATTTCGTTGTTTTTCTAAAACATGGCATAATTTCATATGCTGTACTTTATGATTGGACCTCTGAACTGGCTGCTGCTCCTCTCTTTGATGGCTGGGGACAGCCTATCAGATCGCGGGGGGGAAGGTAATCTCATTACTCCATGATTACGTGGCTGCACACCATTCGGGCGAGACAATGTACGAAGGAATGACATGGTTTAATGGTATGATGCTTCCATTCTACGGAAATTGCCATCCACGATCTTTTTTTTTTATTTAGTTGCATGCTCGGTGATCATCCTCTCTGCGTCGCAAACACCGCAAGCAGTTGCTGTTCCATTTCTGAGTAGAATCATGGGCGGAAAGACGGTCCGAAGCGAACCTCACAAGCTGACAGTTTCCGCTGCTGCTCGCGAAATCCTGGAAAACGTAGGATGGTTGAATTACTTCAGCCGCCTGCAAGAATCAAATGAAGCCGTGGCATTGGAATTCCTGCAGAATTTGCAGGAAAATTACTCCATAGTAGGAGGAAAGCGGATAGCGGTTACAGAGGATATCATCGCAGAAGTCTCAGGATTACCAGCTGCTGGACCCATATGGACGCCGAAGAAGGAAAGATTACAAAAAGCTATGGAAATTTTCCAGGACGAAGGCCAAAGCTTGACAGTCAAAGGGAAAGGAGTTATGCCGGCAACATTAGGGGAACCCTGGACCGAGCTAGCGAAGACAGTACAAAGTTATATCACCTGCGAAGGGAGAAAAGACGTGGTAAGACCTCGTCACCTGAAACTTTTAGCTGTTTTAAAAGGAAAATGTTCTGTAAATCTCCCTGCACTTTTAAATTCGCTACTACATGACGCGGCCCAAAGCCTAAAAAAGGCCCAGCACATAGATGCAGTCGTTAGCCACCATGGGTTGATTCGGTTGATAGTGAGCCACAGTCTCACTCAACAGCAAAGTACTTGGGAGGAACTGGTCGCAATAGTCGAAGGAGGATCGGCTGCACCACCCCCAAAACTTGAACAGTCCTCTAGTACGCCGGAACGATTAGAGAAACGCAAGAAGTCAGCAGCAGAAAGACATGCCGCTTCAAAATGGAAACAACCTTCCGATACGCCAGAACGACCAGAGGAACCCAGAGAACCTGCTGGCACACCCGACCTACCTGAGACACCAAGGAAGTCAGCTCGGCTGGCCCGGATACGAGGAAGGTTGGAAAGAATTCAGGAAACAACGGCCCAGCCAATTGAAATTGCGGACGAACCTCCAGAACCAGAAGGAGGATCTTCCGAAGGAAATGTGGAGCAATCAGGGCCCGGGACTGGCCAGCCGGAAGAGGAAGAAATGGTTATCGAACAGAGCAATCAAGAAAATGAGCACTCTGAGGAAGAAAGGGTTACCGAACAGGGCAATCAGGAAGAAGAAATAGCACAGCCAGGGGGTAGCCCGTTGCAGGACCCTATAGGTGAGGAGGAATTGGTAGCAGTTCTGGCCAATATGGGGGAATATGGCCAGCCCTCCAGCACAGCAGGCGTCCTTGATAGTCCCGCAGAGGAAGAACTACCCAAGGAAGTACATGCAGAAAAGGCAGGAGAAGAAAACCTGCCTGGTTATGATAATGAAGACAACAATCAGGGACAGTCTGTCCCCAGGACGCCGGAAGATATCCCAGATGAAGAAGGAGCGGGCTTAAGGGTCAAACCCTTTGCCGAGGCAAAGGAGATTAAGAAATTAAGAAAGAAACAACAGAGGTTGTTGGGCACTATAGCCAGGCTCCGGCAGCAAATTCGAATTCTGAAAGCCGATTTGAGAATACAAATGACCTCAAGGAAAAGGAGGAGGGCCACTACAACAAAAACCCCGAGGACAAGAACCCGTTTTGTTGGTCGAAACCCCATCAGGAGACCTACTGCAGAGGAACAGTCTGCTGTTCCAAATGTTAATGAGGAACATGGTGTTGTTCCAAATAACATAGAGGAACAGACTGTTGTTCCATCTGACCCTGGAGAACAAACTGACATTCCAATTAAGGGAGAAGAGCAGCAAGATGTTCCAATGGCAGGGGGACCTCAGCAGCCTTTCATTCATGTCAAGAAGGAGAAAGAGAATAAGGAGATCCAAACAGAGGCACCACCCTCAGGGGTTATTCGGGTTCTGAACTCTAAACAGCGCAACAAAAAGTTTCAGGCAAAATTCCCGGCCTCTCCCGCTCAATGGAAAAAGGATCCAAAAATGAGAAACTTGCACAGGATGATGAAGCAAGCCCAACAAGAAGCTGGACAGCTAAGAGAGCAAGCAATCCCCCGGGAGAAATACAAAGAATTACAACAGCAACTTCGGAGTATTAGTCAATCCGAAAGCCAAGCCTTTGAGGGGTGGCAGAAGGAACAAGAAAAGGTTGCTAAGGTAACTCGTCGATTAGATAGTGTTGTTAAGCAGATGGACACTGTGTGTTCCTTATATAATGACGTTTTGACTTGTAGGGCCCCTGCTAAAAATTATGCTTTATTTTTGCTTGAAAGATATTTGAGATTGAAAATAAAAGTCGTTAGGGCAAGAGCACCTATCCACATCAACACTGTTAATGATTTTATAGACTGTTGCAAGCATTATGGGGTTAAGGTTCAAAGGTTATTGTGCGAGTTTTACTTGCACAACCTTGTGCTAGACCAGGAAACTGATTTAAATCCTGGCCCTTTTGTTGGCGATATACAATTCCAAGCCTTCATCTCATTTGGGGTTAATCAGATGAAATGGCTCAGAGCTTATAACACCTTTCAGAGACAAGAAAATAGCCTAGACTTGTGGATACGAGTTGAACCTAGAGACCCAATGACGCTATGGAGAGAGCATAGGAGTCTTATGAGGATCCCAGGTGTCATTGAGATAATAGGACCCATGCACGAAGACTTGATCCGAAATGGTCTGGAATATTTCCTGACTATTAAAGATCTTGCCCTCGATGCTGCAAAATTTCGATACCGGACCTCTAGTCCAAGCATCCAGCTCAGGGAACCATTCAAATATGAGAATTTTGAGCTGGCTGCAAGCCGGTTGAACCTTTATGGGGAACGGATTCTGCAAGCAGGGCCATCCTAGTTGGGGTATCGATTTCGCAGTCCAATTATTTGGCACCCTGCACCCAGATATCAGGCCTTGTATGAGATGCCTGCAGATCAAATAGATCAGTTCTTTGATAATCTAGTTGCTCATCACGGTTGTCGGCCTCCTCACGAGATCCCTTCTCCGGCCTATTCTCTCATCGCCTTGCATGTCAACTACAATGTTTTCATGAGGCCATGAAACAGGGTAAGCAGGGGGGTGTGTGGAGCACCTGGAAGGTATGCTTTTGACAAGCAATCTAGTGGTTTTTCAATAATAATTGTAACCTTTTCTGCATTAGGAATTCAAAGAAGATAAAGAATTTTGATAAAATGGGCAAAAATAGACAAAGAAAGCTCAAGTGCTAATAATTGACGTTTTCTATGCAGGAAGACGTGCAAGCAAGGAGTTCCCGCCCAAAAGCGAGAAGCAGAGGAAAAATAACTGTTGTTCCTCTAGTAGGGAACCGGATGCGGACACGATCAAGCAAAATCGGAATTGAATAGTCCAGGAAAAGAATGCGGGATACCGGCTCGGCGAACGCAAGAATGATTGAACGATTAGCGAATCCCTCAGGATCTTCGATCCTGAGGGATCGCTGCTTTACTTATCTTTGATTATCTAGATATCTCCGTCATTTCTTCTATATAATGGCACAACATCATTAAGCAAAGCGACGACTGTTTTTGTAATTTTACAGTTCCAGAACAAACTTTAATCATTGAGTCTCACTGAGACCTGATTTTGTTATACTTTTGTGGATGCGATTAATATAAAAGACTTGGTGTTTATTCCGTCTCTGCGTCTGGAGTAATCTAAGGCAGTGTACCATTGGCAGCTAAGGGCCCGGCTCCAAAGGACACTTGCTTTTGTTTCATTATATGGTGATTTGTGTGTGGTTTGTTTATCTTTATTACTTAGCAATCTGATGAATTCTTTATGTGATACGCTATGCTCTGTTATGATCAATGAATGAATGATTTCTCCATGTAAGGACTCTGCACTGTATAATTGGATTTACACAGGGTCGAATTGTATCTTTATTCAGCCATTTCTGTAACAGAGTGCTGGTATGAATGTTACTGTCATTGGATTTCTGTGAAACAATATTCGTGGGATTTGAGAGTAGCGTCATTCTGTTTGGAAACATAGTTGTATCATTCAATACTCTCAGATTGCTATATTAGTGTAGAACATGTACATACAGGTGATGGTTGTTGTTTTGTAAATCATTAAGGATTGTTGTTCCATTTGATTATTGTTGTTCCATTTGATTATTGATGTTCCACTTGATTATTGCTGTTCCACTTGATTATTGCTGTTCCATTTGATTACTGCTGTTCCATTTCCGTTTTACTGTTCCATTTTACTTTCCGCTGATTTATTTACCTGCCTTTGTTGCTTTGGTGTGGAAGAAGGCCTAAGGCTGTAGTGAGCCTCAGCAAGACGCTGCTTAGCTCCCAGACCTATAAGTCCATGCTCTAATTTCCCTTCTTTAATCAGTTTCTAAAGGGATGGGATATTGCTTCCGTACCCTTGACTGATCAACTGTTTTGTGTAGCTACAGCTTAGCATCTATTTTCCTTTGAATTTTCTGAACACTGTACTACTAAGCATTACTCGGACAAATAGCCTCAGATTGAGATACTTCTTGCAATAACAAAACATTCCCGGATTGACTTATTAATGTGGAATAATTAGCGGTGTGAGAGACCCTAGTTGCAGCTCTACACAACCCTAGGTCAAATAGATGAAAAATTGCCTTATGCCATTTACTTTATCAGTAAGAATCTGTCAAAGGCCGAACTGAACTACACAGTGACCGAAAAGGAGATCCTAGTTGTTGTGCATTCATTGAAAAAATTTAGGCATTATATTACAGGCTATCAAACATTTGTCCATACTGACCATGTTTCAATCAAATATTTAATGAATAAACCCAATGTGAATGCTCATATTATAAGATGGTTGCTTTTATTACAGCAGTTTGATCTAACTATTGTTGATAAGCCTGGTAAGGAAAATGTTGTTGCATAATTTTTGTCCAGATTAACTTTGCCTACAGGTGAAGAGGGAATGGTTGATGACCAGTTACCAAATGAGCACTTGTTCGCCATTTCATTTCTCTCTCCATGGTTTGCTGACATAGCAAACTATTTTGTATTTGCACAGTTCCCACTGAATTTTTCCTCCAAAGAGAAAAGCAAGATTATAAGGAAGAGCACGCCCTTCACTTGGATTGGGGGAAATATCTTCAAACTTGGCCCAGATCAAATCTTGAGAAGGTGTGTCAGGGAGGAGGAAGTCTTTGACATCCTTCTGAACTATCATGATGGGCCTTTTGGAGGTCACTTTGCAGCAAAGAGGACAACATTCAAAGTGTTACAAGCAGGCTATTATTGGCCCACTCTTCATCAGGATGTGAAAATATATACTAGTCAATGTGATCGGTGCCAAAGGATGGGAAAGCCTACTTCAAGGGATGAAATGCCTCTGTAGCCTCAAGTGACTTTTGAGCCATTTGACAAGTGGGGCATGGACTTCATTGGACCTATTGACCCTCCTTCCAAGAAAAAACAATACATCATTGTGTGCACTAACTATCTGACTAAGTGGATTGAAACCAAGGCAATTAAGGCAACAACAAAGGAGAAGGTGGTTGAGTTCTTAAGGGAGAATGTATTTTACAAATTTGGGTACCCTAGAGAACTGGTCACTGATTAAGGTAGCCAGTTTACCTCTAACATGATTGAATACTTGCTCAGCCATCACAAGATCAAGCATAAGACCTCCACTCCCTATCACACACAAGCTAATGGGCAAGTGGAGGTTACCAACGGAGCATTTGAGGGCATCTTGACCAAAGTGGTTAATAGCAGCAGGAAAAATTGGGCAAATAGACTAGTTGAGGCCACATGGGTCTATAATACCACCTGGAAGACCGCCACTGGATTCACACCCTATGAGCTGGTCTATGGGAAAAAGGCCCTACTGTCCATTGAATTTGAGTATAACACACTAAGAATGGCAGCCCAACTAGATCTAGATCTCAGCAGTGCACAAAAAGAGAGATTGTTGTAGTTAAATGGTTTAGATGAGTTCATAATGCAGGCCCTTATACACAGAGAGGTAACCCAACTTCAGAGGAAGATATGGCATGATAAAAACATCAAGGATAAATAATTTAAAGAAGGTGATTGGGCCTTGTTATATGATTCCAGATATAAAGACTTTAAGGGCAAGTTGAGGACAAGATGGCTAGGGCCTTATGTTATAGAGAGATTTCATGATAATGGTTTAATTCAGATCAGAACCATAGTTGAAGAGGTCATTCCTTTACTTGTTGATGGACATCGATTGAAAGTTTACAAAATACCATTGTCAAAGAAAGAGTTAATTGATGGTATCAATAAAACAATGATGGTAGTGGAGCAAGTTTCAGCGCCTGCCTCATCAAATCACTGAGAGAAAACCTCTTGGGGCGGCCCAATGGTGTCAAAAAAATAAAAAGGAAAATAAAAAGATCCCTAGGTGAAAACCTCCCTTGAGGCACCTAGGGCAAATAGTTAGGATGAAAACCTCTCAGAGGCAGCCTGGTTGTTTAAAAAAAAAAATCATGGAAATTTTTATTTGCAGGTCAGCAAGGAGGATGATCAGAGAACAAAAGAGGATAAAAAAGGATCCTATTTCACTCACATTTTTATTTTCCACTCATTGTCATTCATCACTCCACCATTTCTTCCATTTTCTCCACTCCTTTGCTTCAGTTTACAAGGGGACTGTGTTTTCTATAGGATCTCCTATAAACCTATAGGATCCCATAAAAACCTACAGGATGATCCGGTAGGAATTACAGTGGCTCGAGAATCCTATAGGAAGTTACCCTAGGGAGAAAAAAATGACCTACTATGTCAAAGAAATAACACCCCTACATCACCATTTCATTACCATACCTATGTCCACTTTCATCACCCTGCATTCACCATCAAAAAAATCAGTTTCAAAAAAAAAAAATTGTCATAGTCTTCAAGAGTAAACACAAAAAAAAACATGAAATAGAGAGTAGAAGGGTGCAGCACCTGAGTATGTCTCATTTCTCCACACTCCTAGTCTTCCTCTCAATCCATGTCACCATCCTCAAAATCCCAGCAAAGTGTATGATTAAGAGTTATGAGAGAGAAGAAACTACAGGACATCCTATAGGAAATCCTGTAGCAGCGTATCCCACATAATACAAATCATGATTGCAACAAGCTTCCAGCATAATGATCCATGAGCAGAGGGAGCTCCAAAGCAGCATTAGCACCAGCATCTTCAACACCAGGTACCTTCACATCAAAGGAATCATCAGAGAGAAATAAATAAATAAATAAAAAGAGAAAAAATAGCATGTAGCCAACACACAGCAAGCACCTCCAGTATTCAACAACTGTAGCAAGGGTTAGCACCATAGGTAAGTATCTCTCTCGCTCTCTAATTTGCATAATGTAGTCAAAATATGTAAAGGTTACGAGTAAGTTGGTTTATAAGCGAAAGGTGGCCAGTTAACTTGGCCACCTTCATTCAGTCGACAAAGACAAAACAGTTGGTCCTCCCACACGTGATAACAGTCAAATAAAAAAAAGGAGAAGAGTAGGACAAAAACAGTTAAATCTACGGAGGCATGAACTGGGAGTTGATTACAAGGAGGGGGAAATGATGAGGTGTTAGTGGGGACCAACAATCCAAAAATAGAAAACGTACCTCTGCTGCGAACACACCACCTCACATAACTCAGCCATAAGAAGAAATATTTGTTGATCCCCATGCACTCATGCATGCATTTCCTCGAGGCTCACTCTTGCAAAAGTCACTCTCATACCCAGGCAACCTACAGAAGAGGAAAATTCCATTTGTCTCCTGCGCAAGACTTCCTACAGGATTGCACAAGAAATCCTACAAGATCTCACAGGAAACCTACAATATACAAACAGACAGTCTACAGGATTGGTCGAGAGGAGTTTCAGAGGGGAAAAAATGGGGGTTGACTACAAAAAACTCTATGAAGAGGTAGGCTCTGTAATTCCTTCCCTTTTTCAAAGAGAATTGAACAAAAAATCCCCTAGTAGAGAGTGAATTTGGTAGCTCTGTAAGGGAATTGTCTCCACAGTTCTTTTAGTTATTTACTTCTGCATTAAAAAAACTTGTGACAACCATCTTATCTCCTCCAAATTCATCAACAAAATGACAAGGGGGTTTAATAGAAGGGAGCCCATTAACACTGTGAGAATCCACCAACACCCTCAGGTGTTAGAAATCTTCACAAGGCATAATTAGATGGAGTATTTTGAAAAATTAAGAGGTAATGATGATGAAGTGGCCTGAGATTTTTCTCTCTACCTCATACCACTGACTAGAATTCATGCCATTGTTGTGGTGAGAGGCCTCTCCATAGAGCTCACCCATGAACTCATAAGAAGAATTACCACACTTCCCCTAGGAGTGCCTTGGATAAAGGAAGACAAGGGAGATAGCCAGATTGCCAAGAAGAAGTTCTTTTTAGAGGGAGAAGAGCCCATTGAGGACAAAATGGAGTAAGGAGAGCAAGCCTACCATACCCTTGGAATGAGGTGAGCTACCACCTTATCAAATACATCTCATGTGAGGGTAGGTATAGTGTGTTTTATGGGTATCACTTTAGGATTCTTGAAAAATTGAGGTTTGGAGAAAAAACACCTCCTCACCACAAGCTCAGCATACCAAACTTCCTTCTGCAATCACTGATAGACACAAGCACAAAAGTTCACAAGGGAAACCACCAACAGTTAGCCCACCATGGGTTAATTAGAATCATCATAGAATATGCCCTCCAGAACCTCAAAATTCCTATCCAATGGGAAATTTTCAGAGACATGCAGACACAGGAGGATATCAAAGCCCTCACATATGACATCAGTCCTGTTGTTAGTGGAAAGGAAGAGGAAGAAACTGAAACAGAGAGAGAAGCAGAGAGGTATGAAGATGAGACAGATGAGGAGGAAGAAGAGGAGAAAGAGAAGGAAGAGGATGAGGAAATAGAGGAAGATGAAAAAAAAGAGATTGATAAACAAGATGAGGAGCTAGAAGGAGAAGAAGAGAGGAAAAGGGAAATGAAAAAGAGGAGGCAGAAGACAAGGAGGATTCACCTAGGGTGTCTCCAGAGGCCACTGAGAGAGAAGCAGCAGCTACCCTCACTACTCTTGGCACCCTTATCAAATAGAAAGGAAAAAGACAGAGACAGACCCCCTTATATTTCAAGACAATGAAAGCACAAGGATAAGGCAGGGGAAACCCCAAACACCAACCAAAATTCCCATTGGGATTGAGAACTCACCTAAACAGTAGGAGAAAATGCCTACTCCTAAGTCTCTTATCACCTATGTGAGAATGCCTATAACTAGATCCACCTCATCCAATAGAAAATCAATCCTACAGGATACACTGCAAGACCTACAAGAAGCTGAAGCGGTCCTACAGGATACTCTATCAAACCTACAGGAGACTCAAAAATTGGATAAGGAGGGAAGCTTATAGCAAGAAACTAAAGAAGAGGACCTAGAGTTAAAGGAACCTAGCCCCCAACCTAACCTTGACTCTTACTATAGATTTATTGAAGGGGGCAGGGTCATTCCACAAAAATTTACTATTCCACTATTCTTTGAGCTTGAGAAGGAGAGAGCCAGAACTCATCAATGGATGCAGATTGTCAGATCCAAGGGGTTGGAAGACATTGGTCACATGGAGGAGAAGCTCAAGGAGATGGGCAGAGAATTAAGTAGCTTGAGAGACAGAGAGGCCATAATGAGAAATCAGTTAGAGACAGAAAATGCATGGTTGAAAGGACAGCTGCAAGAAAGAGAGAACTAGTTGGCATGTATGGCCACTCTCTCTTTGGAAGCAATCCAATGTAGGATTCCAGCTAAATCCTATGCCCTATACCTCAAGGAAAAGTGGCTACAGTTCCAAATCAGTACCCTAGCATAGAGAGGCATTATGTCATTTCAGGATTACAGATAGTTCATTGATCTTTGTGATCAAAGTACATTGGAAGACAGGGCCAAGATGTCTGAGTTTTATTTTCATAACATGGTCTTAACAGAAATGAATGTATGGGACCCTAATGCCAAGCTAGGATATTTACCATTGATGGCTTTGGCATCATGGATGAACCATGAGGAAGCAAGGGCTGCAGAAATGAAGAAGATATTGGTAAAAGAACAAACAAAGCCCCTTATGATCAGAGTTGAGCAGTCCAATCCAATGGCCCTCATCATCACACATAATTTAATTGAAAATGATCCTTAGCTTGCACCTAGGTATCTTGCTGCCCAAGAGCAAGCAATTTCATATTTTAACATGTTCATGTTGTTAGGGGATGACAGCATACATGTTTGCCTCAGGAGATGGAACACATTGCCATATAGTTTAAAGATAAGAGAGTACCACTATCCTCAAATAATGAGAGAATCATTGAACAGGGCACCCATGTACAATAAATCCATGTAAAGGCTCAAAGACAATTGGATTGACTTGAAACTAAGTCCACCACTACTCTTAGAATGCTAGAAGGAAGGAAGGAAGAAGAAGAAAAGATGCAGAGGGAGGAGGTAGAAAAGAAAGCAGGTTTCTATGAACAAGAAGAGGAAACCACAACAGAGGCATGGGATGTCAGGGAAGCCACTAGAGCTATGAAGGACATGGATATTGATTGATTTTCTTAGAGGATGAGCAACACTTTTAGTAGGGGGGTGATGATGAGCCTCATCATTGGGTAATTATATGGGCCTTAATTCACCTCCTAGCTTAGTCAAACCAACGTTTCTCACAACTTATTACATGTTTCGATTATATTTTGTTTAATGAGATGAGTTAAAGTGAGGTATTATGCCTAGTGGACTAATATGCATTAAATGCAGGTTTGGAAGAGAAAATCAAGGAATTTTGGCAAAGAAGGTTTGAAACTCAAAAGGGACAAGGGAGAGTGATTGTAAGAGGTAAATCATCCTCATTTACTCCTTCCCCATTCGAATATTCCTTCATTAATCCCACCAGCTCGGAGTGCAAGCAGTCAAGCCATGAATATTAGAAGGCAGTCGAGCAAGTGATAGAAAAAGAGTAGTTCATCTCAAGTTTGGGAGCCGAGCCTCCCTAAATTTAAGGAATTCGTTGGAGACTTTAGTTGTATAAGTAGAGAGGCCTAGAGCCTCATTAGGATTCGAATTTTTGTTGTAAAACTCTAGCTATTTTCGAGCTCCATACTTGTGGAAGACTTTTTTATGTAATTTTTTGTTTGGGAAAAAAGAATGAGTTTTTTCTTGATTCAGTATTGAGTTAACTCATAGGGATGAAGCTCTTGGGTTAGGGCCCAACCCTAGCAGCAAAGGCTCCTCTTCTTGTATCTTTTTGCTTAGCTCAGTTTCATAGATTCATGGTTAACTTGCTTCTAGAAGTATTTCATTGCAAGTAGTGTAGATTAGAAGGGATGAAAGAGGCTCCACAAAGCTGTCAATAGGTGTCTTGGCCTCACTTATTCCCTCTAGGATCATGATTTGAGGAAAAGACCCTTATGCAGCCCAAAAAGACAAATTTCCATTTCTTTCATGATATTTCGAGTTTCTTGTACTTGAACTAGCATTTGATCAGTTTTGCAAAGTAGGATTTCATTTCCATGTCTTCTATCTTCATTTTTGCAGTAGATCTCATCCACGATTCCATGTTATTTAGCAATTTCTTCATGCATAAGGTAGACAGTTAGTTCATTAAGTTCTTCTTTTCTAGCTCATGAGAATTCTTCTTGCTTACATGACTTTTTGGAAATTTCACATGCTTGAAGTAGAGTGGGTGCTTCGAGATTAGACAGAGATCTCATAGAAAGCAACCACCCTCCATCTTCACTAACCCATAGGCATTCCTCATCGTCCTCAAAACCTTCACCAATTTCATCATTTTACATAGAAATTTCCTCAAGCATTTTGAGTGAATCCAACCATCTCCTAAACTTGGTTTTGGGTTCTGAGTGATCCTAGGCCTCTTCTCACTCCATTCCACCCATCAACCACCTTCCCTAAGCTTTCCATCACCTCCAACACCCATTGTTTTGCTCACGGCTGCATCTTGTAGAAATATAGGGAATCATGTAGGTTTCTAGTACATCCTGTAGGTTTTCCTGTAGTGGCCTGTTTTGAGGCCGAATTGAGGGAAAACCTCTAGGAAGCCTCCCAAGGTCACCCAAGGGTCTCCCAAACCTTCCAACCATCTCCTGAACCTTCCAGCCATCCATCAACACTCCTAAACCACCTGCCACATCACCAAAAGAGATTAGTTTGCACACTTGATTTTTCATGAAAAGCATAAAAAGACAAAACAGATTTCTTACAGTCCTTTACATGCATAACAATTGTGTTTGATGTTCTTAGCTTCCATGCTTATGATAATAACATTTTTTTCATGTTAATTTAGCATCATTGCAAAGCATAGCTCTTAGAAGTTAATTAGGAAATGATGTGCCCTAGCATTGAATTTCAGTCTCTTTCATTATTGCAGTAGATCAGCTCTCTCTTAGGGTAGATTTCTATTTCTTTCATCAAGGAACCAAGCTTCTTTTGAATCCATAGAAGTCTGGCTTGCAAACCCTAGTGGTCTCTCACCAGCTAAACAGTGACAAAAGGCAGAACCATCACTTTTACTTGTGTATACAACACTGTCACCTCCAATTTTGTATGAACCCCGGGTTGATAAAGTAAAGTTGCTAGCTCTAGGAGTTGCAACATTCTTGTTGCAATACTGGTGCTCATCAACTATTGTCATTATAGCCCTTATTGTTATTATTGTTCCCCTATTGTCCCCATATTGTTATTAGTGTGCCCCATAGAAGCCCACTATTGTTGTTGTTGTGCCATTATATTATTGATGTTATGTCATCTTTGATTATATTGTGACCCCTTAGACTCATATATATAGAAAGGAGGTTTAGTCATTTGTATCATCCAAGAATTGTTCATTTATGTAATGTAAAGGAGGTCTCCCCCTCGAAGAGGCTGATTTTGAAGTCGTTGATCTATCTTTTATATATTTTTGTTAGCTAGTTCATAACACTTATGAAAGCCAACAAGAACACCAACCTGTCAAGGTGAAAGGTTATTTATGTTATTTATTGATGATTAAACTAGAATGTTTTTGGTTTTATTTCTCAAAGAAAAATCAAAAGCACTAGATACTTTCAAAGAATTCAAAGCCTTAGTTGAAATGAAAGTGATATAAGATTCAAATTCCTAAGATAAAATAGAGGAGTTCATTTTACTTTGAATGATTTTCATAATTTTTGTGAGAAGTATGAAACCAAGAGACAACTTTCAATTGCAAGAAATCCACAATAGAAGGAGATGTAGAAAGAAATAACGAGCTAGTACAAGAAACAATGAGAACAATGTTGCTAGAAGCCAAATTACTAGACAAGTTTTGGAAAGAAGCAGTTGTTGCAACAATTAAATCATCAATAGAGAAAAACTCCAATTTAAAAACAACAAGACACCATATGAGCTATGGAAAGATGAGGCATGTTCAATTAACTATTTCATAATTTTTGGAAGCAAATGTTGCATGAAGATAAATGATGACAAATTGGGAAAGAAGATAAAATACAAACCCGAAGAAGAATGACCTATTCACCAGGAAAAGACAATCTTGCTTTTCTATCTAAAATAGACCCAAAGGACTTTATACAAGCTAGTAAGGACCAGCATTGGGTAAATGATATGGAAGAATAATTGAATCAAATTGAGAAAAATGGAACCTAGGAACTTGCGCCATGGATGAAAGATAAAAATGCAATTGGGGCTAAGTGGGTATTCAAAAATAAGATGAATGAAAAGAGACAAATTGTTAGAAACAAGGAAAGATTTATTTGTAAGGGCTATGAACAAATTGAAGGAACTGACTTTGAAGAAAATTTTGCTCCAATTTCCATATTAGAAGCAATAAGAATGTTTTTGGCATTTGCATGTTCAAAAGGCTTGAAGTTTTATCAAATGGATGTTAAATCATCCTTTCTAAATGGAGACTTAAATGAGGAAGTATACATTGAACAACGTCAAGGTTTTGACTTGTACGAAAATAAAGACTATGTGTTAAAATTAAAGAAATCTCTTTATGGGTTAAAGCAAAATCCAAGAGCTTGGTATGCCAGGTTGGACCACTATCTTCAACAACAAGGTTTCAAAAGAGGGGTTGCTAACAATAATCTATACATCAAGATGGAAAAGGACAACTTATTGATTACATTTGTATATGTGGATGATCTCATCTTTGGAAGCAATAACAATGATATGAGTCATGAATTTTCCCAGGAAATGTCAAAGGAATTTGAAATGTCAATGATTGGAGAATTATCCTTCTTCCTTGGACTACAAGTTTCTCAAATCGATAAAGGAATATTCATTTCCCAAACCAAATACCTCAAGGAGATGCTCAAGCATTTTGGAATGGAAGAATGTGCATGATTTAGTACCCCTATGATTGTCGGATGCAAGTTAAGCAAGGATGATGAATCTCCTTAAGTCAATTCAACACTTTACATATCTATGATTAGAAGTCTATTATACTTGAAAACATCGAGACTAGACATTATGTAGGCAGTTGGAATGGTTGCAAGATTTCAATCAACACCAAAGGAATCACATATGCAAGCAGTAAAAATGATATTTCGATACTTAAAGGGCACACTTGATTTTGGGATTTGGTATCCCAAGAGTACAAATTTCACATTAACAACATACATAGATGTTGATTGGGTAGGTAACATTGATGACAGGAAAAGTATGAATGGGAGTGCATGTTTCTTTGGAGATTTCATTGTATCTTGGTCAAGCAGAAAGCAATCATTAATTTCTCTTTCTACAACTGAATTTGAATACATAGCAACAACAGATTGTTGTACCCAAGTTCTCTGAATGAATTTTTTTTTTTTAACAAGAAATCAAAGTGGAATATGATAAATACATGGTTATTTTTTGCGATAACATTAGTGCAGTCAATATCTCAAAAAAATATATAATGCACTCAAAAACAAAGTGTATTCCAATCAAGTATCATTTCCTCAAAGAACAAGGCAATGAGAAAAATGTCTAGATGGAATATATTTGCACCAAGGAACATATTGCTAACATTTTTACCAAACCTCTAGCCAAAGGAACTTTTAAATATCTCAAGTAGAGGTTGAGAGTGATATCTCCTTTATTTCAATAAAGGAAGTACAAAGTTATAGAGAGCGCCATTTTCTATTGATGTTAAAGGGGTGTCGGCACACGGGATTCTGATAGACCTAGCATTTTCTATGTAGTGGCCAACAAAAACCCATTCAACATCGGCCTTTTCGGCAACACCCACGAGTGGGTGAAGTATCACCCAAGATGTTAATGGGTGACTGTCAGAACCAGGTTTCTGCAGTCTGATGGGACTGTCTATGACCTATGACATTGAACTCCCACATGACAAGCACTTCACCATCAACATAATATTGTGCACCGCATAGTGCTTTAATCCCCTCGATTCACGAAACAACACACAAGTCAGAAGCGATGAGGCATGAAAGGTCATAGTGAGTTACGCCTTCAACCATTAATGATTATATTGATAATATTAGAAATCGATTCCTTTTACAGACAGACAACATTATCTATCAACATTAACCGCTTTATAAACATTCACACAATTAAAACAATTTACAAGCATTCAAAACTATTATAAACCAGCTAACACACAGAAATCCCATATAGCATAAACAACATCAAATTTTCATACATCCACACAAAGTGTAGGGGTTAACTCAACCTTCAATCGTAATGTATTATCATAAAGGAAATTGGATTTATGTACTGTGATACATCCATGAAACTAGCAGGATCACCATCCTTTCAAACCTATAACATTTACAAACAGTGAACCTAACTCATAGTCCAAAACTAGGATATAGATATATGCATGAATATTACAGCAGGGCTTCCCAATAGCTATAGACTCTAAAATACATACCTACAACTATCAACATACAGACACAGACATCACATAACCAATAACAATTTCCACATTTCTCCTTCCTCCTTCTTCCTTAGTCCTTCGTCTCGACCTTTTCTCTTTCTAACCTCCAACCTGAATTCTATCTTTAGCGTCCCTTCCTATCCTCACTTAGCCCTTTGAATCTTCTCATCCCTCTACCTGATTACTCCAACTCTCCCACAAGTTGTTGGGATATTTCCCAATCCCATCTCCCAATTGGCCTAAGCGTACTAATGGCCCTTTGAAATATCTTTCTGTTGAATTACTCCACTATGTCATTATTCCTTCTCCTACAAAATATTTATAACCTCCTTCTTTCCATGACATCCTTTGTCGACTCCATCTTACAACAAAATCCTAACTATTGATATTTCCTAGTATGCACCTCATGTCCTCGGGTGCAACTACCTCCTTCATGTGCAATGTCCATTTGCATTGCACCTTGCCTCTTGCACCAGCCCTGTGTTGCGCACCATCTTACCTTCTTCGCTCCTAAATCCTCTTACACAATCCCATACTTAACAAAATTTAAAACAAAAATTTCTTGGGCTCCAATAGACCCCTAACACAAAAAACTAGCTTGTTCTGAGCCACTTAATCCTCCTTATTTGAAGAGAGCTTTTCGTTCACAACCTTTTCCAAAGTTTTCCATGCTTCCTCTTGCGCTTTGACTTTAGCCTTCAAGTGCTCTATTCTGGTGGTCAGCTCCTGAGTGACAATGCTAGATTCCTCGTTGATTATAGTCTACACATTCTTTAGTAACTCATTACACTCATCAATTAAGATCAACACCTGGTCCTAGAGATATGTTTGTGGTTTCTGTTCTTCAAGGATTTTTTCCACTAATTCTCTAAGTCACGATTTTTCATGCATGGCTTTCCTCCTATCAGAAGGGTTCATAATTCCCATTCCTTAGTCAATTTGATGAACTTGGTCGTATTATTTTAGAATTTTCTCAGTGGCTCATTTCACTGCTAGAACGTCTATAGGGCATTCAATAATTAGTCACCCTGCTCAATTATATCCTAACACCTTTTCTCAAACTCGATCCTCTGTTCTTTCTCCTGCAGGACTAATTCTTTGTGTTGTTGTTCCCATGGTGGTGTCTGCAGCTGTTTCTTGGATTCAACCTATGTCACTTGATTTTTCAATCCATGTATCACTTCTTTGACCTTTGTGACTACCTCTTTAGCGGGTGTTGCTTCATCAACTAACCATTTTATGCACCCTTCATGCACATAGGCCAGGGAAGTGCGCAACTTAATGTTTTCTTCAACTAACCTCGGTTGTTCCTACTCTTAAGTATTTTGCTTTTATTCCCAAGTCTACCTAGGTCGTTGTTAGCCTATCCTGTAGTTTATGGGCTGTGTTGCACTATAGTCATGTCAATTCTTCGGTGCCCAATTATGATAGTATTAAATTGACTTGAACTAAGGTGGCAAGGTTTTGTTGTGTAGCAATAGATCCACCTTCTGACATTTTCATATTAAATAAACACTTCAAAAGAAATACCTTATTTGAGGTTGAGGTTTTTTCATATAATTTGGCCAATTTTGACGTTAAACCTTCTGTTGGCGTTTCCTTTGAAATATTAAATGCTACCAATTCCGCTAGGCACAACTGTATTATTCCAAGTACCTTTCTGTCGAGAATATCCCATTTTGTGTCTGTCATACTCGTCAGCTTCTTTTCCTTTCTGCTCAATGGTTGGTACAGATATCTCCGATACAGACAATCTTCCATCTTCATCTTCCACAGCTGGTAGTTTTGGTCGTTAAATTTTTCGACCCTAAACCTACCATCTTCCGCCATTGCTCCCACTCGAACCAAGAATCCTTCTCTCCTGCGAGTTTATCAGCCAAATAGACCTTTGACTCTGATACCAGTTGTTAGAAAATTATATATTACAGAGAAATGGAACACATAAAATATTGCAGAAATATAAACAAAAAAAATGCAAAACAAGAGAGACACAAATATATGTGGTTCACCCAATTTGGGCTACATCCACAGAAAAACAGCCAGCCCTTCCTTCTATATTATCCAACAAACTGAAGAGATACAACCTATAGCAGATCCGCTGTAATTCCCTCTTCTCTCTCGCTCAATCTCCTCTCTCTTCTTGCTCAGAATACAGATCTACATAGACGCAATACAATTCCCTCATATATAGCGAGTGGTTTCATTCTAGGGCAAAAAACTCTAAATGAAATATAACTTCTGCCGTCATATCTCCTCCTAATGAGCGGCCCAGATTGACTACGAAATTACAACATTTTACAAGGCAATTTTTAATCTATTTTTGGCTTCAAGGGCACTGCCCCCGATCCCCTCGTCGAGGGGGGGCTCCCAAAGGTCGCAGTCGCCCCCCTATATCATATATTTTATGGGCGGCGTTTCCGCCACCCTACGAATTGGGGTCCAATGTGGCAATACCTCTAAATAAAAAATATAATCAAGCTCCACACCCAACACTCTTTGTGATGCACATCCTTTGAGACTTATTTCTCGTAAGCGTACTCATGGAATTCGCATCAACTAAGCCCTGCTCTGATACCAAACTTGATCCAGGATTTTTTTTCTTGTAGATGCATCAGAATTACATGTAATAGAGCACTTAAAAACCATGGAACATAAGCATATAAAATGAAGATGAAAATACATAATCTCGCATGAGATCAATACACAGAGATTTGATTACGGAGTTCATCCAATTTGGACTACATCTTCAGGCCCTACTCAATAATGGGGAGGCCTTCATTCATTAAATGGCATGAAAAGAGAGAAGTACAAGAAGATTTTATATAACACCCTTATAAATCCAATCTGGAAGATATATGACAAATGGAGAGCCCATCTCTAGAGATAGACAGCACTGCTGACTTCCTGGCGAAAAATCATGCATAATCGCCTATCCGAACACCCAATTCGGAGAAATGAAGCTTCTACACCCTCTCAGAACCTCCTTGTTGCTCAAGGCAAGGTCCTAGCCAGCGGCCAGGTCAGGTTACTGTTGTACACAATAGTGATGAACTTCTATGCCAGTCTCCCCCCTTTTTCCAATGTGGAAAATCCATTATATAAGCTGGTGGCTAACTCCTCAATCCCCGGGCAGTTCTTAACAAACGACAAGTTTAGCAGGCAGCGATTCCTACACCAAGGAACTTGGACCTGGGATAGAATACAGGTGACAAACCTTTCATATATGGAAAAACCTCTTAACTGCACATTACCCTTAACCTGACGGCTTTTAATATCGGCGGGCAGACCTGACCTTTGCAACGAGCGTCCAATGATAAAGGTGGACCTGATGGCTATTAAACCACAATATATACTATATCAGATTTGAAAGAACTTAGCATATCACAAATCGGTGGAACGGGGGTGATATTTCATACGACCACTTCCCTTCGCAATCTGCAATATGCGAGGCCAATGGTGGCCTGCCACTTGGCACTTCCCCATTCACTAAGATTTTTTCCATGTCGTCTTCTCCTACCAGCTTTACAAGTCAAACATGAACTTTGACTTGCTCTAACTTCTTCGTATGAGCTTGGATTCGAGAGTCATTCACATCGTTGGAATCAAGATGACGAGCACCTCAATCTGATGCTAAGTTTATCCAGATTCTACCACTTTGAGTTTTGAACCTTTTTACCATGCCACTGGTACCTTTTAGAGATCCACCTGGATCAATCCTGCTAGATCCTCGTGGATCGTTCCTCCTAGATCTTCCTAGATCAAGAGGACAAGCCTATAAACTCCATCATAACCGTTTGAAGAGTTAACTTGTCACTTACCTCGTTTATTATTTGTTGTAACTAATGAGCGCCATAAATGGGTAATTATATGGGCTCATTTTACCTCCTAACATAATCAAATCAACCATTCTATCAGCTTATTATGATTTTTTTATTATATTTATGCTTATGGAGGGAGTTGAGTTAGTTATGATTCCATGTGGTCAAATATGTGTTTAAGGTAGCTTATTGTTGAATTCTAAAGATAAATTCAAAGATTCAGTGGACAAATGGTAGCAATAACTCGAAGTGGACAAAGGAGAGGACTTATAGGATGGAATTCCCCTCATTTATTACTCCCCACTTCGAATTCCTCTTTATTCAGCTTGGAGTCCAAACAGCCAAATCAATGCACTAGGAGGCAGCCAAGAAAGGGGAGGATAATTAATGATTATCTCGAGTTTTGGGAGCCAAGCCTCCCTGATTTCAAGGAAGCTGCTGATAGCTTCAGTTTTATAAGTAGAGAGGCTTAGGGCCTCACTAAGGTCGGATTTTTGTTGGATTTTTGCTGCAGTATTGCTTATGTAAACTCTGCTCAACTTCGAGCCTATTATTTTGATAGTTCATGTAATATTGTTATTGTTTTGAGAATAAAGATGGAATCCTTTTTGAGTTAGCACTGAGTTACCTCAGAGGGCTGAATCTCTTGGGTTAGGGCCCAATCCAAGCATCCAAGCTCCTATTTACTTGTATTTGTATGTTTCTTTTCAGTTTGTAGAATAGGTTGCTGCTAGATGTATTTCTTTTCTGGTTAAGAATAAGTCACTTTTGATGATTCAATAGTTTTCTTCCATTTGTGCTTTCTATAGTAGATTAAGTAGTGATAAATAAAAGATCCAAAAGGCTAGCAACAGTGCCTTGGCTACTCTTCCTCCCTTTGGGACCATGATTTGAGGCAAAGACCCTCTTTCTGCCCCAAAAACACAGATTTTCCTCATTCATAGGATCTCTAGTGTTTGCAGCTTCCTAGTTGGTTAACAGTTTTGTTTGATTTGCTTCATAACTTCTGCATCATATTCACTTCTTCAATTACCATAGTCTTCTTCCATGCTTTCCTTTTTTGCAATAGTTACCAGCATTTCCTTTCATAGATCACAGTTTAGATTAGTTTGATGCAAAACTCTGTTTTTCTAGATGCACTTATTTCATTACTTGCTTCATCTCATTGGTTGAATGTCAGTTGTCTATGCAGCAGATAGCTTCCCATAGTAGATCAAGCCTATCAGCCATCCCATCCTCCATCTGATCCATGCCCTACAGGTTGCCCAAGTCTCCCCTCAAATCTACCTTAGTTTTCTGCATTTTTCCATAGAACTTCTTCCTCTCTCCTTGAGCAAATCCAATCATCTTTCTCTCTCCTAATGATTCTTGGTAGACCCTAGGTGCCCTAACACTTCATTCCAACCTTCATCCACCTTTTCCACCCGCTCTCACACCCTCAAAATAGCCAAAACTTCTCTCGGCCTCCTCCTATAGGCCTCCTGTAGAACGTTGTTTTTCATCCTGTAGATTTTCCTGTAGGATTTCTTTTGAAGATTGAGTGTGGTAAAAGCCTCCAGAAGGCCACCTGAGACCTCCTAGGACCCATCCACACCATCCTAAATCCTCTTAAGTCCCAAAACTGCCCTCCATCGCCACATATTCGTTGCCACATTCACAACCAAATAAATTACATGCATGACACGTTCACATAAAAATAGATAATAAAAAAAATCCCAAAAGATGTTTTTTTCTCATTTACTTCCAAAAATGGCTTAGTTAGATGTTGTTTACTTCTTTGAATAGATAGATGTCATTCTTTCCATGGTTTTCATAGTGCTTTCTACAAAAGTAGGAATAGTTGGTTAACTAGTATTTCCTTGGTTTGCTTCACATTTCAGTCTTCTTTTCTGCAAGTAGAATAGCATCTATAGAGTAATCTCTTCTTTCATCACATATAGAGCTTCTTCTAGAATCCATAGAAGTTGGCTTGAGCTCCTAGTGATCTTGCACCGGCTGACCAAGTGACAACCTACAGTAAGAACTATTACTTGTGCATATAGCCCCGTCGCTTCCAAGTTTGTCACAAACTATCGGGTTGATAAGAGTAAAGTAGGAAGCCCAGGAGTTATGCTGCAATACTGGTGCTCACCACTTTTTGGTGCCATTGCCGTGGAAGTGTCAGAGTATTCTGTGATTACTGCTTTCTTCTATTTTCTTCTTGCAACATTCTGCTAATAGTTTATTTCAGCAAAAGTAGAATAGTCATTTCCTTTCTTCCAATTCTGCATTTATTTTGCTTTCCTTTTCAATTCTGCAAATTTCATTTCAGCAAGAGAAGACTATTCATTTATTTTCCTTCAAATTCTGCATTTCCTTTCTTTCCTTTTCAATTCCGCAAATTTCATTTTAGCAAGAGTAGACTAGTCATTTCTTTTCCTTAAAATTATGCATTTCCTTGCTTTCCTTTTCAATTCTGCAAATTTCATTTCAGCAAGTTCATTTTAGTTAGTTGCAATTTGTTTTGTTCAATCAACTTCCGTTTTGCAGGTACTATCAGTGTGGGGAAAAAGAAACAAAAAAACCAACCAAAAATATTTCCTTTGATGCCTCGTAGAAATAGAGATAATTCAGGAAAAATTTTGCCCAACACCCCCACTGCTTCACACAGCCAACCTTCTCTCTTCTTCGATGGTTGCGATCAAGAAGAACCCTTAGGTGAACAGCCCGACATATTTGAAGAACCTATAGGGGAAGAAGAAGAAGAAAAAAACATTCCTTTGGAGCCAATGGTTGAACATAGAAATGCTAGGGGTAATGGAGAAAGAATAAAGGGTACCTTTCCCATTCGGGAGACCAATGGGGGCACCAAAATGAATAATATAAGCCCTTCCGCCCTACCTCATTTCCATGGTCTGACTACAGAAGATCCTGACACCTTTTTGTTTGAGTTTGTTGTTATATGTTGAACCTATGACTATGCAGAAGATGAGAAAAAGTTGAAATTGTTCCCTTCTACTCTCAAGGATGTAGCCTTGCGCTAGTTCATGGGATTACCTGGTAATAGCATCACAACTTGGGCTCAGATGCAGCATGCCTTTAATGACAAGTATCAAGACTATTGTAGGTCAAAATATACCAAAGAATAAATCTTCCGAATGACCATGGGAAGTGATGAATCCTTGGAAGATTATGAAGAGAGGTTCCAGCTCAGTTACAAAAGGGCCAGGTGTACACTTGACCCTGAATCTCTAAAGTTGGTCCTGCTTAGGGGAATTCTAGAAGACCTTCTAGACACCCTCCATCTGCTAGCCGGGGGAGACATCTACCAACTATCTTATGAGGACATAAAGACTATTTTTAGAAACCATTCTAGAGCAGCCAGAAAGAAAGGTAGGGGGAGTCAACCCATAGCCAGTACCTCTTCTTCCAATTCATCCATTAAAGGAGAAATTGGAAACATGCTGGAAGACTTCAAGAGTGAGATGTTGCAGACTCTTGCAATGCAAATGGATACCTTACATATCAAAAGAAAACAAGAGGAAGCAGAGAGGGCTTTGGCCATTTTTTGTCCTAGATGCACTAGGAGGCATCCTAGGAACGAATGTCCATTGAACTCTATAGAGGTTTGTTCAGTCTGTGAAGAAGATCATTCTATAGATAAGTGCCATTCCTTGCCTAGACTTTAAGCGGTATACCAAGGGGCCAAAGGAGCCACTAAGCCACTCTATTTCATGAACCAAAAGAGACTGCATGGACCTAGACCATACCAGCAGAGGATGCAAGGGACATCTTAGGCATACTAACACCCCAACCAAGTCACTTCCATACCTTCTTGGGGCCCTCCTTCTCATCCTTCCTGGTCCACACCTCCTCCTTGGTCCTTCACATCTCAATATCGTGCCCAACCAGCTGCCCATTCATTTCAATCCTATGCTCAGCCGCAACCTCAGTGGAATGCATCTCATCAAGGGTGGAGGCCCTAGTACAACTCTCCTCCCACTCTTTTGCCTACACCACTTGCTCAACCATAACCATTACCTTCTCCTCCACCAAGGCAACCCCAAATACCTGCCTAGCTGAACCTGAACCCAAACAATAGACAGGCTCAACAAGTGTATAGTGGGGAACCATCATGCCCAACTTATGTTGTGGAGATTCAGGAGATTAACCTGCGATCTAGGAAGGTTCTCCTAGATAGCCAGCCTCCACCCAGGGAGGTTGAGGAAGATAAAGAGGGAAGTGAACCTAAAGCAATTCCACCCTTTCCTGAGAGACTATCCGGGACAACACAGCCTACCCTAGAAGAAACTAAACTTCTGGGAGAATTGAAACAGTTATGTGTGAAGATAGCACTTCTCCAAGCCATAAAAGATGTTCCTATCTACAATAGGTTGATCAAAGAGATGTGCTTTAGGCATCCAGGAAGGTGTAAGAGAGATGCCCCAACCATCAATGTCATAGGACAACTGTCCGACTAATGTTGGGGCAGGTAATCTGTCCAAAATATCTAGACCCTGGAAGCCCAGTAGTTAATGTCCACATCAATGGCACCATGATCCCACATACTTTGATTGATCTGGGAGCTACCATTAATGTGATGACAAAGGACACAATGCTCAAACTCAACCTCCAGGACTCCTCGAGGAATACCACAACCGTGCTACAGTAAGCAGAATGCTCCACCGTGACCCCTGAGGGGATTGTGGAAGATGTGATAGTCTCCATTGATTCTTGGGAGTACCCTGTTGATTTCTTAGTTCTCCAACTGAAGGAAAAGCTCACTGGGTATCCTCTCATCCTGTGAATACCCTGGTTGGCTACCGTTGATGCCTACATTAGCAGTCGAGCTAGGAACATGACCATAAAGAACGGGCATATGTCCAAGCAGTTAATCCTATACCCTCCTGCCCAACCCTTCCTAGAACATGATCTACCTCTCTGGTTGGAGGAGGAGGAGGAGGATGAAGTCTATTCTACACCACTTTGTGCATTAGAAACTATCATGGGGGGAAACCACAAGATGAGGATGATATGATTGAAAATTTGATTTAGAATCCACCTCCCAGTGTATTACCCTTAGAGGACATAGTAAGAGAAACCCAAAACAACCCCTCAACTAATCTCTGTGTGGCCAACTCCACCTCTCTCCGTGTAAAGAATATAGAGTTCGGCCCAGAAAGAACCTTGAAAATCAATCCATCCCTATCCACTTCCCAAGAGAAGGAACTATTTAGCTTGCTGAGAAAACACCTAGATGCCTTCGCCTGGAGTTATAAGGAGATGAAGGGAGTGCACCCTTCAATATATACTCATCATATATGCATCAAGGAAGGTTGCAAGACAATTAGGCAGCCTCAAAGGAGGATGAATCCAACACTTAAAGATATTGTTGAGGAAGAACTGTAGAAATTGCTTGATGCAGGATTCATCTATCCCGTCTATGACAGTGAATGGATCTCTCCTTTGGTTCTGGTGCCAAATGAAAATTGTAAGTGGAGAATCTATGTTGACTATTGGGAATTGAAAAAATCCACTAAAAAGGACCATTATCCTTTACCTTTCATAGATCAAGTGTTAGACGGTCTGGCCGGGAAAAAGCTTTTCTCTTTCCTAGATGGGTTTAGCGGGTACAATCAGATTCAAATCAACCCAGAAGACCAAGAGAAGACCACTTTCACGTGGAGCATGTCTTAGCCTCCACTTCACCCACTCACTAAAGGGAAATAAAAAAGAAAAAATAAGGACTCAAGTGAAAACCTCCATGAGGCGCTTGAGTCCCATCATTGGGTTGAAAACCTCTCCTGAGGCGGCCTAGTGATGTCAAAAAAAAAGAGGAAAATAGAATAAGATCCCTGGGTGAAAACCTCCCTTGGAGGCACCCAGAGTAGGTAATTAGGGTGAAATCCTCCTTGAGGCACCCTAGTTATTCTCAAAAAAATAAAAGGAAAGAAAAAAGAAAATTGAATTTTAATGTGAATTGTAGGTTTGCAGGAGGACTACAGAGAGCAAGAGAAGATGCCACAGAGCCCTAACATTCACACCAGCACCTATCCTATCTCCTCCACACTCTTCTCCATCATTTCTGACATTTATTTCACCCCCACTATGCTTCCTTTTCAGAAACTGTGTGTTCTATAGGAGGCTCTGTGTTTTCTACAGGAGGCTCATGTAGGAATTACAAAGAGCTAGAAATGAATATAAGAAGCAGTTTGAGGGGAAGGGAAGCTTCAGGAAGAACATATAAACCCTCCTACAGTCTTAAATCCTCCTTGCCATCCATTCCACACCTGCATCACACCCCAATCATCATTTTTTTTCTTCCTGTCCCAGAAAAACACAAAAAAAACAGTTTTTAGTATAAAAAAAACAAAATAAGAGAGGGAGCAGAGCCTTAAATCTCACCTATAGCTTACCTATTACCTCTCCATCTCCATCTGCATCTCTGGCATCATCCTCACAGCTCCCAGCATAGAAATAAGCTGAAGATTCAAGGGGAGAAGCAGCTATAGGAGCTCCTATAGGAATTCATGTAGCAGCTGATCCCGTTAAAATCCAGCCACAGCAGCAAAAGAAGTGCAACCATGAGGATTGAAGGAGACATCTGAAGCTCAGATCCAACTAGAGGATACATGCACAAGACAAACAGCCACACATCAACAAGCAGATAGCATGCATGAAAGGAAATACAGGCATGCAGCAGTAGAAAGAGCCAAAATACCTCACAACACATGCATTTGAATCACAGGTAAGTGACTAACCCACTCCTCTGTTTGCATTTGTGTAATTGAAAGATATGCATGAGAAATGATATGGTTGAGGTTGAATGAGGAAAAGGTGGCCAGTTAACTTGGCCACCTTCATCTAGTTGACTGCACTCATCCAAAGATGTCACCCACACGTGCGCACAGTCAACTCAAGAGAGATGTCAAGGACAGGTACTGGAGGGTGTGTAAACTCCGATGCAATGATGAGAGGTGATTTCAGAGAGAAACCATGATGACAAGGCAAGTGGGGACCAATGGTCCAAATATGGCCAACGTACACTTTTTCAAGCTCACCCCCATCACCGGAAATATCCAAAAAGAGTAATAAGTACTCCTCCTCGAGCACTCTCACCACCTTTTCCTTCATTCTCTCCTCATAAACTAAGCTGCATCAGACTCCTTTTCCCCCACAACCTCAAAACCATCGTTCTCCATCGATCTCTCCCATCCTCTTGCTCTCGGCATTCTCTACAGGAGCACTTACAAGTTCTATAGGAGCACCTACAGGCAGTTCTACAGGAGGGGCAGTGAGTTGTTTTGAAGAAGAAAACACGGGTTTTTAGCACGATTTCTGGCTTGAGGAGGTAGGTTCCATGCATACCCACCTTGATTATCAGTATATGCAATAAATTATATCAATTCAAGGAGGAATTAAGTCCATAGAAGAAGGAGAAATACATAAAAATTTCTACCTGTTTTCTTAAAAAAAAACACAATTTTCCTTTGTTTTCTTGTTTTCTTCAAAAATATTGTCTCCATCTCCACATTTGGTGTACCAAAGAAGTATAAAAAAAATGATAGGAGGTTTCATGAGGAAGGAGTGCACTAATTCCACCAAGCTCCATGAACATCCCCAAGTAGTGGCCATATTCACAAGGGCAAATTGGATGAACTTTTTTGAGAAATTTTGAGGGTTTGGTGGGGAAATTGCCCAAGAATTTGCCCTCTCTTTAGTCCCTCACTCAAGAACACATGCCACTATCACTTTTAGAGGTCTTTCCATGGAGATAACCCCTGAATTTATTAGTAGGGTTACTACCCTTCCTCTTGGATTACCTTGGAGCAAAGATGAAAAACCAATTGGACAGGCTACCAAGAAAAACTTCTTCCAAAACAATGAAACCCCTGTAGAGGATAAAAATGGCATTAGAAGGGCTAGCATACCATACCCTTGGGATGAGGTTAGTTACCAAATCATCAAATACATTTCCTGTGAAGGGAGGTACAACATAGTCTATGGTTACCATTTTAGAATCCTTCATGAACTAAGATATGGCATGGACACTCCAACACCCCAGAAACTCAGCATCCCCTATTTCCTCCTGCAATCCCTCATAGACTCCAGCATTAAGGTTAAGGTAGGGAATTCAAATCAGCTGGCTCACCATGGGTTAATCAAAATCTTAGTGGAAGAATCCCTCCATACATTCACACTCCCTATAGCATGGGAAGTCTTCCGAAACATGACAACAAAAGATGACATAAATGCCCTCACCTATGATATCAGTCCTTCTAACAGTGAGGAGAAAGATCAGAAAGGGGGAGAAGATGAAGCAACTGATGACTTAGCAAGACAAGTAAGGGAGGAGGAATAAACTAAGATAAAAGAGGAGAACTGTGAAGAAATAGAATAGGGAGAAACAAAGCAAACAGAGAAAAGAAAAAGAGACAAAGGGAGGAGAAAAAGAGTCAAAACAAAGAGAAGGGTCCCCTGAGACTGTGGAAAGGGAGGAAGCAGCTGCCCTCACTGCCCTGAGCACACCAATTAAGCCAAAAGAAAAGAGAAAAAGGTAGGCCTCCATGTATTTCAAGGCCAAGAAAAGCACAAGGATCAAAACAGGGAAACCCCAACCATCTTCAACAGTGCCAATTACAATTGAATATTCACCCTTTGTCAAAGGGGAATAATCTCCTTCCAAAACACCTATCACATATGAAAGAGGGACTCCTAGATCTTCCACCTGGAAGGAGAAAGTGCAACTATAGGACCCAAAAACAGTCCTATATGAGGCTCAGACAGTTCTATAGGAGACACTATCAAAATTACAGGAGACCCAACAACTTGAGAAAAGAATAGAAGAACAGCCAAAGGGGAAGGAGGAAGCTACAGAGCTACAAGAACCTGATCCCTAGCCCAGCCTTGCCTCCTATTACCATCTTCTTGAAGGAGGTAGGATAATTCCACAAACATTTGCAATTCCACTATTCTTTGATTTAGAAAAGGAAAGAATAAGAACACATAGGTGGATGCAAATAGCCAAATCCAGGGGAGTTGAGGATGTTGGCCATATGGAAAATAAACTTAGAGAAATGGGCAGAGAGTTAAGTGTTGTCAGACGTAGAGAAGCAATTGCAAGAAGCCAACTAAAAACTGAAAATGAATTATTAAGGAGGCAGCTAAAGGAGAAAGAAACCCAGCTGGCATGCATGGCCAGCTTATCCATAGAGGCATTGCAGTGTAGAAAACCAGCAAAGTCCTATGGCTTATATCTTAAGGACCAATGGCTACAATTTTAGATCAAGACTTTGGCACAAATAGGCACAATGTCTTTTCAAGATTACAGGCAATTTATGGACCTGTGTGACCAAAGCACAGTAGAAGATAAGGCAAAAATGGTAGAATTTTACTTGCATAATATGACCCTCACAGACATGAATGTATGGGATCCCAATGCTAGGCTAGTGGACCTACAACTAATGGCCATGGCCTCATGGATGAACCATGAAGAGTTGAGGGCAACAGAAGTAAAAAGGTTGATGATAAGAGAGCAGAATGAGCCATTAATGATCAGAGCTGAGCCATCAAATCCCATGGCACTCATCAGCACACACCAGCTACTTGCCAATAATCCTCAGATTGCCCCTAGATATATAAGTGATCAAGCACAAGCCATTGCACATTTTGAGGACATGGAAAGGCTACTTGGGGATGACTGTGTGCATGCATGTATGAGGAGATGGAACACCTTACCACACAGTCTGAAGATCAGGGAATATCATTCCCCCATGAGGATGAAGGAGGCACTAAGGAGAGTGCCAATGTACAAGCACTCCATGCAGAGGCTGCAGGTCAACTGGATTGGCCTCAAACTGAGTCCCCCACTACTATTAGGCATGCTAGAAGGAAGAATAGAAGAAGAAGAGCAGAAGCAGTGGGAAGAGATAGATAGAAAGGCAGGCTTCTATGACAAGGAAGAGGAAACAACATCAGAAGCTTGGGATGCTAGAGAGGCCACCAGGGCCATAAAAGATGAGGAGATGGACTAAGTTGCTCAGAGGATGAGCAACACCTTCAGTAGGGGGGTGATGATGAGCCCCATAAATGGGTAATTATATGGGCTCATTTTACCTCCTAACATAGTCAAATCAACCATTCTCTTAGCTTATTGTATGTTTTTTTATTATATTTATGCTTATGGAGTGAGTTGAGTTAGTTATGATGACATCTGGTCCAATATGTGTTTAATGTAGCTTATTGTTGAATTTTGAAGACAAAGTCAAAGATTCAATGGACAAATGGCAGCAATAAATCGAAGTGGAAAAAGGAGAGGAATTATAGGAGGGAATCCCCCTCATTTATTACCCCCCACTTTTAATTCCCCGTCATTCATCTCGGAGTACAAACAGCCAAATCAATGCACTAGGAGGCAACGAAGCAAGGGGAGGATAACTGATGATTATCTCGAGTTTTGGGAGCCAAGCCTCTCTGATTTTAAGGAAGTTGTTGATAGCTTCATTTGCATAAGTAGAGAGGCTTAGGGCCTCACTAGGGTTGGATTTTTGTTGGATTTTTGTTGCAGTATTGCTTATGTAAACTCTGCTCAACTTCGAGCCTATTATTTTGACAATTCATGTAATCTTGTTATTGTTTTGAGAATAAAGATGGAATCCTTTTTGAGTTAGACATGAGTTACCTCAGAGGGTTGAAGCTCTTAGGTTAGGGACCAATCCAAGCAGCCAAACTCCTCTTTACTTGTATTTGTATGTTTCATTTCAATTTGTAGAATAGGCTGCTGCTAGATGTATTTCTTTTCTAGTTAAGAATAGGTTTCTTTTGATGATTCAATAGTTTGCTTCCATTTGTGCTTTCTATATCAGAATAAGTAGTGATAAAGAAAAGATCCAAAATGCTAGCAACAGTTCGTTGGCCTCTCTTCCTCCCTTTGGGACCATGATTTGAGGCAAATACCCTCTTGCTGCCCCAAAAACATAGATTTTCATCATTCATAGGATCTCTAGTGTTTGTAGCTTCTTAGTTGGTTAACAGTTTGGTTTGCTTTGCTTTAGAACTTCTCCATCATATTCACTTCTTTAGTTACCATAGTCTTCTTCCATGCTTTCCTTTCTTGCAGCAGTTACCAGCATTTCCTTTCATAGATCACAGTTTAGATTAGTTTGATGCAAAACACTGTTTTTCTAGATGCACTTATTTCATTACTTGCTTCATCTCATTGGTTGACTATCAGTTTTCTATGTAGTAGATAGTGTCCCACAGTAGATCAAGCCTATCAACCATCCCATCCTCCATCTGATCCATGCCCTACAGGTCGCCCAAGTCTCCCCTCAAATCTGCCTTAGTTTTCTACATTTTTCCATAGAACTTATTCCTCTCTCCTTGAGCAAATCCAATCATCTTTCTCTCTCCTAATGATTCTTGGTAGACCCTAGGTGCCCTAGTGTTACAGGGAAAAGTGTCTATTTAGAACTGCTCTATCCCACTAAGGTGTGACAGCTGCCTTAGAAACAAACAGATAAAAACTACTTTTGCATTTCCTTTATGAATTATAGACAGAGAGGAATAGAAAGAACCAACCTGTGTCTTGCGCTAATCCTTTGATCCAATTCCTCTCTTCTTTGATAGTCTCCAGCTACCTGCTCCCTTGCTTGCCCAGCTTCACAAAGTACCTGTAAGATCACAGAAGAAGAGCACTATACAAAGACAAGGATCTATATTCATAAACAACTTAGGATCAGATTTAAGTTAACCACACAAAATGTAACAAGCATCAATGATACAAAAGCATGGAGGAAAACTCAAATAGTTTTTATTGATAAGCAAGAAAAGATCCAGGAGGAGTTACAACCAGTGGTTCCGACCCAGCATCAACCTCCCAGCAAAGAAGCCCCTCTTCACCTCAAACAAAGCATAAATCACCCAACAATCTGATGTATGTCTCTAGAAACCAACAGCAATTCCTTACAATATGCAAAATTCCAGCCTCAGGATCTCTGGGATGAGGGATCCATATATAGATATGTGTAAGGAGGATGAGTCAGCTTGTGATTTGATTAGTGTCTTCTCTCTGTCAGTTCTTGCTCCCACTTGGAGACTGAGGGCCTCTTACTCATCTTTGGTCGAATTCAGTGAGGCAAGTGTCACAGGAGAAGATTCTGGAAGCTTCCATTGCCTCTCCACCTCGTGGAATGACACTGCCATTTGTCATTTCTTGCCCATCGCACCCTACAGAAGGGAGTTTTGAAATGCAACGCACCCTCATAATGTATTTAGGTGCAATGCAACGCACTTAGCTAGTGGAGTAGCTGAAATGATCCTGTTTTGACCAATTCTGAGCAGTTTCTGGTGGAGAACTTCTGGGAGAAGCTGTAATCTGTTGACCTTGTTCCTTTAGGGGTTAGAACAACACTTTTAGGGACTTAGGAGCCCTTGGTTTATGGAAATTTCATGCTTGGAGTTGTAAGGCACAAAAATGTCTATAACAGTTGCCCCCTAAAGTATGAGGCCGTTAACCTTTTGGTGTCGGGTGAAATGCTTTATTATGAGGATCCGAAGTTCTTTCAATGCTGGGAAGAGACCTGTAATAAGATAAAATACAATACATTATCTTCATACTGTTTTCATGATCTAGCCAAGGCGGGCATTCCCATGCTCAGCTTTATAAATTCATTTTCATGTACATAGGACAGACAATCGTCTGAGTGTAGACTGATGATTCTGATAGAGCCATCATCCTTTTGGTAGGATGATTATCTGTGTTGCAATGATGTACATTTGATGTCTTTATTTCCCCGAATATATATCGCAGCCCGGATGGATGAAACTAGATCCGGGGTCTTCAATCTCATCCGATCTTCACTCGAAGTACAAGTCGATCCATGTGAGAAATGTTTTGAAGTCGAACATGGAAAGACATCGCTTGATTACCAGTCAATGATGTAAACTGTTAACAAGCGCGAGAGGAATCACCGATAATGATAATGATCCTCAAGGTACTGCAGTACAATTCATGTGGTGTGAATAAAGGACTTGGCATCGAACACCACGCAAAATATTTCGGTCGAAGGCCATTGATGTAAACCTATCGCCGGAAGTGAGAAACTTGCCATTGAGGCATGCAAGCTTCAAAGTACTGAATGGGGTGTTCCTAGATCAACTTCTTGGATAATGAGATGATGTCGACAAGAAGTGATCCGTCACAGGAGGGCCTTAATGAATCCCACATCAATGACACGGAACAGAGCAAATTATTTTGATGGAGGTGAAAACGATCTGATGATATAATGTTCAAGGTGTCGGTCATGAAAGAATGGAGTATAATGTATGGTAGTGGGTGAGACACAGGTGACTTCTCTGGATGACTTCTCTTGAACATATCGGCGACACTAATGTGATGGATTGGTAGCATTAACCCCAAATGTGGATGGTATGGTGTGACCATGGTGATGTGACCGGTGAATGAAACAACCCAACCCGGAGTGGAAGTGTCATGTTCAAGAGCGACTTGCTACCAACAAAGTTTCTTTGAGTTTTCTTCCCAATTTTTCCCCAGTCATTGCTGACCAGTACCTCTTTATTTTTTTCAAGCTTGAGGAGGATAACATATGCTTGTTCTATAATTTTCCCTTCGGGCAAACCCATCACTATGTTTTAACGAGCCTAGCGATAGTGAAACTCGTTCTTGTCTAAAGACAAGTTTGTCACTATTAATCTTTTTAACGACTTTAACGACAAAGATAACTCGGTCCTTTTCAATTTTAGAGAGTCTGAAAAGGAACGTAAAGGTAACTCCAAAATTCATTTTTTGTCATCTAATCCCTTAAGTCCGAAAAAGTATAAAACAATACAGAAGGGATGAATTTTCGATAGTTTTAACGAGCCGAAATAAACAAGCGCTCGATCTTTTTGTGTAATAATCCCTCAGGTCCAAAAAGATTAAAATCTAGAGGAGGGATAGCACTTCCTGTCCCTTTAACGAGCTGGAGAGGCCAATGGCTCGACAATCTTTTCATATTTTACGAGTCAGTTGAAAAGAGCTTAAAGGAGACTCGTCTTTTGAGGAACGAGTGATAAAACAGGTAGCAGCTGATTCCAGGTAAGGTTTGGAATTTTCCAATCACGGCAGTGTTACAAGGATGGCTAATGAGATCACTCTTCACAGTTGTTCCTCAAAATGGGTAAACAATCAAATGGAGGTGAATGATCGGCTAATGAAAAGTGGAGGTGAAGGTGCAAACATGACCAAGGCTTTAACGGCTGAAGAACTACATTCACGATGGTTATTTACCGGGGAATAGTTCATTTTTTAATGAGCTTAAACGCGGGTGGAAACATTTGCTCATGTCTTATGTTTATTTTTTAACGAGCTTGAACTATGTGCTAAAACTGCTCGATGCGGGTTTATTTTTTAACGAGCTTGAACCTTGCGGTAACACTGCTCGATTAGATGGTCTCGTTTTGATTTTACCATAAATAGCTTTTTCCTTTCAAGGATTGTACTGTATTTTCAACTGCTTCATCAAACTAGTCAGAAATGAACAATATATGTTTGAAAACGAGTTAGAACACCAATATTTGACTTTGAACTGCATAAAAGTAATGAAAAAGTGTTTTTTACCTCTCATTTTACCATTTCATTTGAACTTGGTTTGTTGGAGATTTGGAGGTGCTTTTCCCCCTCGATTTTCATCAGCTGATTTCGGGAGATTCTGTGGACGATTCTCGGCGCCGTTTGGACCAGGTAGGAGCTAAACTTGAGCTCTTTCATTTCATGGTTTCCATTTTGCATTTTGAGGTTGATTCCTAGCTTTTCTGAGTCCCTGGGGTTTAAAGAACTCGTTCTGCCATAAACGCACCCTCAGTGTATCGAAAACTGCGTTGAATGTTGGCCTGTCTAAAGGCTATCTGACATTCAACGCACCTAGAACACTGCTGCAAGTGCGTTGGGCGCAAAAAAGGGAATTTGATGCATAATTTTTGAGGGAATTTTTGCCTGTTTCTCACCAAAATCAAGACCTACTCCTCTCTTGTTTGTTTTTCAGAGATCTCTGGAGTAAGATGACCATTACATGGCGAGAACGTGAGCATGAAGAAGAGGACATGCTTGCCCTACATGATCCAGTTACTGTGAACGTGCTGCGGAATTGTGGCTTGCTGAAGTTCTTCCGCATTTCTAGCATGAGACAGCAGATCAATTTACTGCCGTATTTGCTCGATGCTTGGGCTCCTACCAATCAGGTTTTCCAGATCAGTGGCAAATCTATCCCCTTGACTGTAGTAGACATCTATTTCTTGACTGGCTTGTCGAGGCGGGGTTCCCCCATCTCTTTGTCAGGTTCGGCTCGAGGAGGCGATTCTGTGAGAGATTATGTCCGTCGGTACTGCAGAGAAGGATCTCAACCGAGTAAAGACGGCAAGATCATCATCCGTGATGTCACTGACAGGTCCCTTAGGACTATTCTGTTTACTTTTGGTAGGATGGCCGGTGGTGCGGCTCTTCATGTAGCCAATCGATCTTACATGCAGCATGCCTTGGAATGCCTCCAACCGAAGGTGTTCAACTGGTGCGACGCAGTACTTCTTGTGATGAAAGAACAGCTGACCAAGATAAAGAGCGGGAGGTTGAAGAACTTTGGGTATGGTTCTATTTTGACCGCCTTTGCCTTGCAGAAGATACCATTGATGCAGCCGCAATACATTGCACTCGATTTACCTTCTCCTACCGAGCCACGTATACAGAGATGGGTTGACCATATGTCTAGGCATGTTGGCCAGTCTCAGATTTCATTTTCTGATACCTTCTTCAGGTGGTTTGATCGTCAGGAGATGGTTTATTCTGAGTATCCATACGCTGGCATGGACTTCCGGGGTGATCCAGATTTAGTACTGCCGGATGGCGAGCAGTGGGGCGCCATTGGTAAAATCTTTGACCATATTCCTGTTTATCGTTTTTTGTTTATAATGTCCTTGTGCTTTATTCTATCAAGACTTTAATCAAACTCATGTGTACATGCAGATGTTGGTCCCGTTCGTCTAGTAGTTCGCCTGAGAGTACCAGCTGCTGCCCCAACGGGAGAGGCCGTCAGAAGGGCTATTCTTCGTGACCTCGATGTGGCCGAGACTCTCACAGCATTACAGGAGTAGGTTGAGAGCCTCACTCTCGGTATTCCAGATGTGAGGACCGACGAGCTACCTTTGCGGTTACAGCGGCATACTACTGGTGTGCCGAGACGATGGACTCGTCTCTTACACATGATCACACAGGTTGTGACTTACTATCACGAGCATCATTAGACTAGGGTGCCCCCTTGCATTTTTAGTTTTGGGTCATTTGACCGATTTTGTCTTGGTTACAGAACATTATGTGTAAACCACAAACAGTTATATATATTTTTGATTTTCGGAGTTCTATTTTGGTTGCGCTACATAATCCACATGCAAAACTTTGATGGTCTGTTTCTTTTTACAAGTGTTGCAAATGTCTATCTAACACATAGTTTGCTAATGAGTCAGTTAATGTGTTTAAGTTTCTGGAAATATGTTGATATTGAATAAGGTCAAATTGTCTTTCCAAAATCTTAACCCTCAGGAACATGTGATAAATAGCTGGGTTTCGGACGGAATATATACCATTGAGTTGTAGTATTACGAGTTGTGAGTCTAGCCTAACAATTAGTCGGCGTATACCATGTGTGATGGCATCAGAGAGAAGTTCTATCAACGCGCTATATTCAGCGATGTTATTTGTTGATTGACCAATACATACACCTCTGAAACTTACTAACTCGCCGCTTGGATCAAAAATGGCCCAGGCTGCGGAGGATAGGTTCCACGAGCTACGACTCGCTCCGTCGGCATATCCAACACATGACTCCGATAGGTTTGACATCTGCAAATGTAAAAGGTGGATTACTTGACCAAAATAAACACTTTAGCGAAAACAAAATATAACAAAAGCACACAGGTTACCATTACGCATAGTAACGCTTGAGGTACAACCCATTACGAGGTTGTGCCAGAGGAATTCCATCATAATCCATTAACTCGTAGGCTCCTTTTGCTAACACTCGTTTAACAATATAGGGGCCCATCCATAGAGACTTAAATTTACCTGCTCCCAATTTATCGGATTCTTGGTCGTAAAGCAAGACTAAGTCACCTTCTGAGAAGACACGGGTTTTGACATTTTTGTCGAACTGCGCCTTGACTCGTTTCTTATGGGCTTCGTTAGCCAAAGCGGCATCACGATGGGTTTCATCCAATTGGATTAATTCCAAGAAACGAGCTTCTTCTTCTGAAGTTCCGGGGAGGAGATCAATTGCGAGTTTGAGAGACGAGATTCCACACTGGATTGGTAAGACTACTTCCAGGCCATATACCAGTTGGAAGGTGTGAACCGGGTTGCATTCCTTACCGACGTTCGGTAAGCCCACAAAGCTGAGTACAGGATTAGGTGCCATCTTCTTTTGTGAACTCCAATCATCCTTTGCAGCATGCGTATGAGGACCTTGTTGATTGCTTCAACTTGTCTGTTGGCTTGCGGATAATATGGAGTAGAGCTGTCATGAGACAACCCTAGTTTGGCAGCTAATTCGACCATCATGTGATTGCAAAAATGCGATCCATGATCTGTGACTATAGCCTGCGGCACGCCGAATCTGGCGACTACATGATTAAAAAGAAAGAGGGCAGCTGTTTCACCAGTATTATCTAATGTAGGCATCGCCTCGGCCCATTTGGTAAAATAGTCAACTGCGACTATGATGTACCCATGCCCCCTGGTCGAGGTGGGGTTACATGTCATGAAATCGATGCCCCATTTGGCGAATGGCCCAAAAACAACTATTGGTTGCAGAGGTGAGGGTGGTCTTCTGGTTTTGCTATCGAAAATTTGACAAGCATGGCAACTTCTGACTGCGGTTATGCAATCTTTGAATATTGTTGGCCAGAAGTATCCTGCTCGTAAGATTTTTTGTGTCGTAGCATATCCAGATTGATGTCCCCCACACGCGCCTGAATGACAATCATTCAGGACTTTTTCGGCCTCCTCATGGGTGAGGGACCTTCTCAGAACTGTATCGATACCACGACGGTAGAGTGTATCACCGACGATCATGTAGTCTTTTGCTTGGTATCGGATATGTTTTTGTTCGGAGTGGGAGGTGTTTGGCCTGTATTTTTGAGTTTGGAGATAAATGATTATATCTCCATACCACTCATCGCTTGCAGATATCAGAAACAAACTTTCATCCACGATTGTTTCTTCTGATGTTTCATCGTTGGACGACGATGGGAGATCGCATAATAATTCTGCGAAAACTAGAGCTTTCTTTGACTTGGATTTTACAAATTCCAGATCAAACTCTTGTAGGATTGCTATCCATTTTGAATATTTGCCCCCCAGCAACTTTCGCGACAGTATATAAGTCATGGGGTTACAATCTGACAGAATGGTAGTTTTCCGAAAGAGGATATAGTGTCGAAATCTCTTTATCGCTTGAACAGCTGCAAGTGCTAGCTTTTCAACGTAAGAATATTTTCTTTCTGTATCATTTAAGTTTTTGCTTAAATAATATATAGGATGTTCAATTCCATCGACTTACTGAACTAAAACCATTGCGATGGTCGTATCCGCTGCAACCAGATACATGTTAAAATCTTTTTGATAATCAGGGGCGTACATTAACGATGCTTTCATTAGGGAATCTTTTAAAGCATCAAAGGAAGCTTGTACAACCTGATCCCAGACAAAGGGCACCTCCTTTTTCAAAAGACACGTATAACCTTTAGCAAGTTCAGCGTAATTTGGAATGAACCTCCTTAGAAAGTTCGCTTTCCCTTGGAGTTTCTGAATCTGAAGCAAATTCGAAGGTGGAGGCAAATTTATGATTGCCTGGACCTTACATGGGTCGAGAGGAATCCCGTCCTTCGAGACTACAAAGCCAAGTAAACGACCAGAACTAACGCAAAATACACATTTGTGTGGATTGAGTCATATCTTGTAGTGTCGGCAACGTAGAAATATCGCTCTTAAATGCTGCGAGTGATCAGTCCGCTTTCGCGAATGAGTCGGAAGGTTGTCGAGGTATGGTTGAACGATGTTTTTGATTTCATGGAAGGCATAATTCATTGCCCTCTGAAAAGTTGCCCCCGCGTTCTTTAAACCAAAGGGTAATTTTCGATATTCGAATGTGCCCCATGGACAAATAAATGCAGTCTTTGACTGGTCCTGTGGGCGGATATTTATTTGATTATACCTGGAGAATCCATCCATGAATGAAAAGATTTCGCATCCGGCGCATTCATCAATTATCTGGTCAATGAAGGGTGTAGGGTAGTTGTCCTTTGGACAAGCTTGATTTACATCCCTATAATCGACGCACACTCTAATTGTTCCTTGTTTTTTCATAACAGGGACAATATTCGATACCCAATCGGTTAGAGGAACCGGGTAGATGAAACCAGCATGGAGAAGGTTTTCAACTTCTTCCTTAATGGCAGCGGCTTTCTTCGGGTGCACCTGTCATAGCCGTTGTCGTACTGGTTTGACATCTGGATACATCTTGATTTCGTGTTCAACGATACTCGAGTAAATGCCTGGCATTTCATCATATGACGAAGCAAAGACATCTCTGAATTCGCGAAAAAGAGCGTTATATATCTCTAGTTCTGAAGGAGAACAACATTTGCCGACATGAATATTCTCTACAATATCTGTTTTAGTCGAGATATTTATGGCGATAGTCTCTTCAATATTGGACAAGTTTCGCTCGGAATCCACCGTGTTTACAGTATTTGATAGGAATTCAAAAACTGAAGGATGATACAGGTCATCTTGATTATCTTCTCCACAATCCGGAAGAAGGGAACGATGGTGGGAATCATTCCATGGTGTCCCTTCAATTACCATAGATTGGACAATTCCTTCGTCGGTGACATGCACTCGCGACCAAGGATCTGAAGGGGTACCATATTCTCTAGACCTATCTATCCAAACGCTTGATGAGCGTTGATTTGGGTTTTCCTCCCATGCTAGGAACATTGATTGCTACAATATTTTTGTTGGGCTTGGGGGCAAAACCACTGCATGATCCATGTCGATATCGTTTTCTGAGATCTTTTTAGAAGATATCATGTTGCAGGTTCCTATCGACGCTACTTCCGCCAGATTGATTGGAGGTGGAAGAGCAAAAGTTCCCATTAGTATAGGATCTTTTAGTAGGCCTACTCCGATATTCTGAAGCGAATGGGGGCTTCCATGGATCATGGGAATGCTTCCAGTAACTTGAGAACCATTGGGGAGGAAGTTTTGTTGATCGACGATTGTAATCGCTCCTTGAAAGGGAAATGAAATCTTTCTAAAATAGGTCGACACAACAGCTGCCATGGCATATATCCATGGTCTTCCTAGTAGGATGTTGTAATCAAGATTCCCATCAATGACTTCAACATCTATTTCTACTGTTTTCCCTCCTAGTTAAACTTTCAAGTTACTTAGTGTTGTGGGGAAAAGTATCCGATGCGGATGACACTAACCCTTTCTAAAGGTGACAGACTTTAGCAACAACTGAATGACAAAGTTTTCATGTTCATCTTTATGAAAGCACAGAGAGAATAGAAAGAGGATCAACCAACCTGGTGTCTTGCGCTTAGTCGATCCTTGTCCTTCTCGCTTTGTATCCCGTTCCCAGCTCTTTACTCTCCAAGCCGATCCAGCTACACACAGAATCTGCACAACAAAAGGGAGCAAACTACGAGATACAAGCAATCATAATTGAAGCATGGATTAGGTTGCATCAAATATACATGTAAACACAAAAGCATCTATGTAAAACAAGTATATAGAAGAACATGCAAACTTTATTGATAGAAAGTAACAGGGTTCCAGAGGAAGTTACAACCAATGATGTTGGCCCCAATCCAGCAGCACCTCCTCGGCAGCAAGAACTCTCTTCTTCACCTCTAGTAAAACAATCACCCAATAATCCTGGCAGTATACCAACAACACCTCCTTGCTTATACAAAATTCCAGCCTCCTTAGACCTCATAGAAGAGCTCTATATATAGGAGAGAAGAAGAGAGGATGAGTCAGCTTGAGGCTGGCATAGAGCTGACTAGTGTCCTCTCCCTCTTCAGTTAATCTTCAGTTCTTGAGTCCACTTGGAGATCCTTGGTTACACATGGTGATCAAGTACCTCTTACTCATCACAAGGCGAATCTGATGAACCAAGTGTCAGTTTGGAAGCTTCCTGGGCAATTGACACCTTGCAGGAGGACTGTGCCACTTGGCCAATCTCGCCCAGCGCAGGTAGCCTTCATTGTTTTTGACTTCCAGCGCAGGTACAGAGTGGGACAGTTGCAATACAGCGCAGAAGCTCAGTTAAGCAGCTGACATGATCCAAAATAAGCCTGTTCTGAAGTGTTTTCAGGTGGAGAACTGATTGGAAGTGCTGTTGATTGATGACCTTGTTCTTTTAGGGGTAAGAACAACATGTTTAGGGACTGAGGATCCCTGTAATTATCGACATTTCCTGCTCCTTGACGCGAGGCACAAAAATGTCTATAACAGTTGCCCCCTAAAGTATGAGGCCGTTAATCGGGTGAAATGCTTTAGCTAGAGGGTCCGAAGTTCGTTCCAGTGCTGAGGAGAGTGCCCTGTAATACAATACAATACAATACATTATCTTTCATTCATCATTATTCTCATGATCTAGCTGAGGTGGGTATTCCCATGCTCAGCTTTCTATAAATACATTTTGGTACATATGACAGACGATCGTCTGAAGACAGACTGATAATCTTCCGCTAAAATTATCATCCTTTGAGGAGGATGATCATCTGCTGCAATGATGTACATGGTAAATGCTTTTATATTTCCTGAATATATATCGCAGCCCGGATGGATGAAACTAGATCCGGGGTCTTCAAACTCGTTCGATCTTCACTCTAAGTACAAGTCGATCCATGTGAGAATTACGCTGAAGTCGAACATGGAAAGACATCGCTTGATTACCGGTCAATAATGAAAACCGTTAACAAGCGCGAGAGGAATCACCAATAAGGACGATGACCCTCAAGGTACGGCAGTACAATTCACGTGGCGCGAATAAAGGACTTGGCGTCGAACGCCACGCAAAATCTTCTGGTCGAAGGTCATTGATGTATACCTGTCGCCGGAAGTGAGAAACTTGCCATTGAGGCATGCAAGCTTCAAAGTACTGATGGGGGTGTTCCTAGATCGACTTCTTGGATAATGAGCTGATGTCGACAAGAAGCGATCCGTCAAAGGAGGGCCTTAATGAATCCCACATCAATGACATGGAACGGAGCTAATGATTTAGTGGAGGTGGAAACAAACTGTGACATATGATTCAGGGTGGCGATCGTGAAATGGATGAAGGATAATGTATGGTAGTGGATGGGACACGGTTGACACTTTCTGAATGACCCCTCTTGAACATATAACGACACTGATGTGATGGATCGGTAGCATTACCCCGAATGGATGGTGTGGCGAGGACCATGGTGATGAAACCGGTGAATGAGACAACCCAACCCGATATGATACGGAAAAAGTGTCATGTTCAAGAGTGACTTGCTACCTCTAAACTTTGATGTTCTCCCAATTTTTCCCCAGTCATTTCTGACCAGTACCTCTTTATTTTTGTCAAGCTTGAGGAGGATAACATATGCTTGTTCTATAACCTGCTCTTCGGGCAAGCCCATCGCTAAGATTTAACGAGCCTAGCGATAGGGAAACTCGTTCTCGTCTAAAGACAAGTTTGTCGCTATTTAATTATTTTAACGAGTCTAACGACAAGGAAAACTCGATCCTTTTCATTTTTAGAGAGTCTAAAAAGGTACAGAAAGTCAACTCCATAATTCCTTTTTCGTCAGCTAATCCCTTAAGTCCGAAAAAGTATAAAACAATACAGAAGGGATGGCTGTTCGGTATTTTTAACGAGCTGAACCAGGCAAGCGCTTGATCCTTTTGTGCAATAATCCCTCAAGTCCAAAAAGATTAAAATTTAGAGGAGGGATAGCGTTCCGGTCATTTTAACGAGCTGGAAGGCCAAAACTCGGCAAACTTTTCATATTTTACGAGTCAGTGAAAAGAGCTGAAAGAAGACTCGTCTTTTGAGGAACGAGTGATAAACAGGGATAGCTACAGATTCCAGGTACAGGTTGGAATTTCCAATCACGGCAGTGTCACAAGGATGGCTAGGTGAAATCACTCTTCGCAGCTGTTTCTCAAAAGAGGTAAACGCACCAATGGAAGTGAATGATCGGCCAAATGAACGGTGGAGGTGGTGGATGAAAACACGATCAAGGTTCTTATGGCTAATGAATTTACGATCTCAAAAGGTTATTTACCGGTTCATTTTTTCCATGAGCTTGAACTCTGGGGGAAACATTTGCTCACACTTTTCTATTTTTTAACGAGCATAAATTCAGGCCTAAAACTGCTCGAATTTCGCGTTTATTTTTTAACGAGCATGAACTATATGCTAAAACTGCTCGATATACCAGTCATAAGAATGCCTCCTATAAGGACCAATTTTTATAGAGCTTATGCCTTACTACAGCTATGCTCTTATTTTGGCAAATTTTACTTCTGCCCCACAGGCTTTCTTTCATGCAAGTTTGGAAACGGCTAATCTTAAAACCAGATAAATAACCGCCCCTAGCTTGCACTCCAGAAAGTTTGCATGCCCCCAGGTATAGGATAGAATTTCGAGGTTGCCCCTCCTCTCTCCTACTTCTGCTTTTCTTTGGGTGTTCACAGTTATTTGTCATCTTGCTAATCTAATGCTAACGATACTTGTCTTCTCGTTATTTTAAGGGGTCTTACGCAGTACTCAGACTTCCTGTCGGCCCACTTTTAACAAACAGCTATTGTGACAATAGAAGAACACTACTCAAAGATAAAACATTGGTATTATCGAGGGAGGCTTGCCTCTTTCTTATTATCCGAAGAGTGGTTCTATTCGCTGCCGCAAATCAATCTCTTTCTTCGGCGGTGTCTATCATTGGGTTGTCCAAAGATGGTTACCCTCTGTCACAACAATACGGTCTCCTTCTTAGTTTACTGCCCCTGCTTATCCTTCAAAACATATGTTTCGATGGGCGAGGCTTGAATTTAAAGATGGTGACTACTTGTTACAATAAGGGAATTCCTACTTGGGCATTGCCCACTTTTTTAGACAAAGGTGAATGATTCCCAAACACATAACTTTAACAAAAGATCATTATTCCAGAACAACCCCACTTCCTTCGGACGGGGTACGGACTAGTCATGTTCTCCTGCGGAAATTCTTCCTTATACCCGGAGTTTCTTCTGCCCGAAGCAGACCAGGGTGCATGCCCCCTGGGTCCTAGTCTTTCTTTCTGAATTACTCGCGCTCATCGGGAAGGAGGACTGGGGGCGGAGGCGAATCTTGAGTGAACAGACCATTTAGGATTGGTATTTGACTATTTGCGATGCGAGATCCCGGAAATGAAAGCTGGTCTACGAGCTTGACCACCCTTCCTTCGTGTGGAAAACACATTACTCTAAAGAGTGAGGAGACTATCGCTCCCATGCAATAAATATAGTCGCGTCCAAGGAGTAGGTTATAATCCAAGGGTCCTTGAACTACCAACACGTTCATCCTGACGGTCTTCCCCTTCAATGTAACAGGTACATCGGGGAGGATTCCTAATGGTCGACTGGTTCCTTTATCAAAACCTGAGAGATTTCTCAACTCAGGTAAAAGCGCTGGGGAACCCAGTGCTTTCCAAGCAATAGAGGAAAGGATACTCACAGACGCCCCTTCATCAATGATAGTACCAGCCATAACCATTCTATAGATCTGGACAATGATTCTAAATGGTGTACTGGCTGGTAACCGGGGTCTGCCTAGTTGATTCCAATCAAAGGATACAACCAGGTTGCTTGGTGGTGGGACCGAATATACGGCCGGATACGACTCAGATGATGTTCCTTCCTGCGATAAAGGAATGGGCGCATTGCCCGGATGCTCGTCGGAGTCGGTGCTGATAAAGAGAACCTGGATGGTGTCATCCTTGTTCTCATCAGTGAGGGTGTCACATGAAGACGACACTTCGGTGACGGTGTCATTTGAAGACGGGTCTTCAATGACGGAGTCATTGGACGATAGAACCTTTGAAGGAAGAACCGGGTCAACTGCCGTTTCGACCTTTAGACTTTCGTCTGGTCTAGATTCGGTAGGTTCATTCTCAATGACTGACACATCAGCTGACCACTTGAGTGGTTCAACTGGATTTTCAACTATCGAGGGATTAGGCGCGAGTTTTCGGTATCCAGGCGGAAGTTGCACCGGTGACACCGGGCGATCTTCCAAAACTCTCTTTGCCTCATCTAAGAATGGACATTTGTGGATGGCATGGTGACCTTCACACAATAGACAGGGTGATCTTGGTCCCCTTCTTCGTCCTTTACTCTCGCTAGTTGAGGGAATGCAATCAACTTGACAACCAGAGGTTGATGCTACCGGATTGTGCAACCTCGGGGACCAGTCCCTTAGTATCCGGGGAATACAAGGACAATCACGATGGAAATGGATCCCTTTGCAAATGACACATGGCGATTTAGGCCCGGTCGGTGCAGTGTGTGGGTTTTTGTCAGTTTTCTTCTGCTTGCCCCCAGTCGCCTTCGCCAGAGGCTCCTTCTGCTTCTTCCCTTTCTTCTTCTTTTCCTTCTTCTCCTTGGGAGGCTGACTCTTGCCGGCTCTACCCTGCGAAGATGAAGGATCAGAGGAAGTATCACAAGAGGTAGAAGGCTGGTGGGTAGTTCTAGATTGTTCTGACAGTTGATTCGACTGCTCAGGATTAGTGGCGATTTGGACAACATTAGTTGAAAAGAGCCAAACAGGAAGGCCGATTGTCAATCTTGGAAGTGACAATGTAGCCATATGAGGCGCACCAACATCTCCCCAAGAGGAGAAGGGATTTGGACTTCCGCCAAGGTTACTTCCTTGGTTGGTGGGCTCCATACTTTTCAACTGAAAGATCAACGTGGGAATAACAGGTGATTATGTTCCGCTTTAAAATAAGTTTTATTTACGACGCTTTTAGACACAAACTTGCTTTTTCATGTTTTAAGAGTCGAGAAAAAGCTAAAGATGACTCTAGTTGCCTTCGATGTATTAACGAGCCCGAAGTGACAAATGCTCGGTTGGACCTTTTCAGTTATAGAGTTTGAAAAGGGCCAAAAGAAACTGCTCTGGAGATCTAGGCAGAGGGTGTGCCAAACCTTTCGCGAAACCACAGAATACGTTTTACGGTACGGGTGGTCGATCTTCGTGAATGCTGTGTTCACTGCATCGTGATCAGTAGGGTGGCCGACACGGTTTCCTAAGGATAAAGGATAAAAGCCTATAGGGGTCTCCCAATATACGCGACGGTACGCGGGAGCTCAAATCCGTGTTAGTGCCACCGACTCTCAGGAGGAATCACCCACCTTCGTAGAGATCGACAGTCACTATGTTTAACGACGCCGGAACACGTCTCTACCTAGACCTCTAGATGTTTGCGTTAAATTCCAAAGCGTTGTTATGTAAATTGAGTTTATTTTAATGTTGATCTTCCTTAACAGTTTGCCTTTCAGGTTCGCCACGAGATGTATATATACAGCTTCCTATATGCAATCTAAGAATGAGAAGCAAAATCTTTTCAATCTTTCAACTTTGAAAACCTTAATCTACTTGAGGAAAGAGCAAGACACAACTTTTTCCACAGATCAAAGAACAAACACTAAAATGCACATTTTCCTAAATCGTCAAGCATACAGTCAAATGCAAAATGCACAATGCATGTATTTCTTTTCGTTATCCTTAATGTTGATGCTTAACAAAAGGAAACTGTTGTATGATTTTTGAATCAACTTTCAAGTAGAAATAAACAAGCTTGTCCACAATCAAAAGAACACCTTATGAAAGACTTGTTTTAAATACAGGAAAAGTATAGATTCAAACCATAAAGTGAGAAGCAAACCAATCCAAAACAGCTATGAACAGCAATAACACTAACTCATAAGATCGCAATCTAAGAGGCCACAGCTACTAGGTTCGCTTTTCACAATGGGAAATTGTAACTGAAACAAGAAATACTGAAAGAACGTTTACAATTTCATCACACAACTGAGGCGGAATAATGTCAAGGAGAAGTGGTCTACATCAAATACAATAACCAGCAAGCAATCAGCCAAAAACAAGTGCAAACAGGGCCAAGACACAAAGGAAGAGCTGAGCTAGACTAAGGCCAACTGGACCAGCGCAGGCACTGGTCTGCCAGTTTCACTCTCAGCGCAGTTCCCGAAGGGAGCACCTGCGCTGTAATGCAGACTGCCTGTGGACAGCCTGCACTGACTTACGAGAGTTACGTCTGCTAAGAATTCCGGGTCATAAAAATCTCAAAAATGTACTGTTTTGACTGAAATAAAATGCTATGGGTTAAGTACAGGCTAAGGGATGATCAAGAGGATAAAGATCTATCACTAAGAGTAAGGATTCATCTGTAGATTAGCTCTTTAAATCTTGAATTTGCTCAGCAAAGGAGCAAGAGTAGCAAAACCCTCTACTTCGCTTTTGATAGAGTCAAAAGCTTTTCGATTCGGTACTCCTTTCTTCAAGAAATGAATAGCAAAATACTACAACAACAAGATACTAGGGTTCCCCAGCGGAGTCGCCAGTTTGTTGTGGGGAAAAGTATCCGATGCGGATGACACTAACCCTTTCTAAAGGTGACAGACTTTAGCAACAACTGAATGACAAAGTTTTCATGTTCATCTTTATGAAAGCACAGAGAGAATAGAAAGAGGATCAACCAACCTGGTGTCTTGCGCTTAGTCGATCCTTGTCCTTCTCGCTTTGTATCCCGTTCCCAGCTCTTTACTCTCCAAGCCGATCCAGCTACACACAGAATCTGCACAACAAAAGGGAGCAAACTACGAGATACAAGCAATCATAATTGAAGCATGGATTAGGTTGCATCAAATATACATGTAAACACAAAAGCATCTATGTAAAACAAGTATATAGAAGAACATGCAAACTTTATTGATAGAAAGTAACAGGGTTCCAGAGGAAGTTACAACCAATGATGTTGGCCCCAATCCAGCAGCACCTCCTCGGCAGCAAGAACTCTCTTCTTCACCTCTAGTAAAACAATCACCCAATAATCCTGGCAGTATACCAACAGCACCTCCTTGCTTATACAAAATTCCAGCCTCCTTAGACCTCATAGAAGAGCTCTATATATAGGAGAGAAGAAGAGAGGATGAGTCAGCTTGAGGCTGGCATAGAGCTGACTAGTGTCCTCTCCCTCTTCAGTTAATCTTCAGTTCTTGAGTCCACTTGGAGATCCTTGGTTACACATGGTGATCAAGTACCTCTTACTCATCACAAGGCGAATCTGATGAACCAAGTGTCAGTTTGGAAGCTTCCTGGGCAATTGACACCTTGCAGGAGGACTGTGCCACTTGGCCAATCTCGCCCAGCGCAGGTAGCCTTCATTGTTTTTGACTTCCAGCGCAGGTACAGAGTGGGACAGTTGCAATACAGCGCAGAAGCTCAGTTAAGCAGCTGACATGATCCAAAATAAGCCTGTTCTGAAGTGTTTTCAGGTGGAGAACTGATTGGAAGTGCTGTTGATTGATGACCTTGTTCTTTTAGGGGTAAGAACAACATGTTTAGGGACTGAGGATCCCTGTAATTATCGACATTTCCTGCTCCTTGACGCGAGGCACAAAAATGTCTATAACACTTAGGATACCATATGGGGTATATGTCCTTCCGTCGAATGCTTTTAATGTCGTCGAAGATCGCGACAAGGTTGGAGATCCTAAATTTTTCCAACAACTCATCGACATAATGCATGTAGATGCTCCCTCATCAATAATCGTTCGATGAACAGTTTTGTTGAGGGCTTTCACTTGTACAAGGAAAGCTAGTTGAGCTGGTAATTGAGGATCGTATCCTTTATGATCAAAGGATACAAGATTGGAATCCTTTGGGTCAATCCCACCAATGGCCGATAATAAAGCCTGCCTTTGGGATGGGCAATTTTGTAGTACTTCAAGAGTCGACATAGCGGATGGCGATTGGGCCAAATCTTCCACTATGTTATAATGTTGTGCGCTCTAGCGTGGGGATTAAATGTTGACTTGTGTACTACTCCCTTTGGTGGTTTTATCGTCAATTCAGGAATGGTGGGTGGCACAACTTCTGTCGAAGTCGTTGTTGAACTACTTGGTTGATCTTTATCCTTGTTGTTCGACAGCTGTGGATTCCCATAATCTTTGTTGCTTGTCAATATCAAAGCATCATTTTGTTGTTTTGAAACCGACAACATTAGCACTTGAGACGGGGAAGCATTTCCACTTTCAACCAGATTTTTTCCTGGATTTGGAAACGGATAAGTTAACACTGCTGAGGTTTTCGAATTCTTAAAGAATTTCTTAAGCTCAGCCCTGTGTGGACAATTTGCGGTCCAATGATCCTCATCGCATATAAAGCAAGGATTTTTTGGTTTCCTATCTCCAGGAGGGTTTGAAGAAGATATTTCAGGTGATGATTGCTCCTGTTTCTTCTTCTTCCCTTTGCCTTTCTTCTTGCTCCCTGGTTGTTTGGTTTCTTTTCCTTTATCCGTTGATACGGCATTTACTTCCGAAGAAAGAAGTTCATCCTTTGCATTTTGACTTGAAATCTTACGGGCCTTTTTGGATGTAGCCTTTGTCAATTTCGTGTCTGTTGTGCCAATCATGCCATCGTCAGCATGAGAGTCATTGTTTGATTTAGGAGGAGGAAGAATTGAGAATTCTGGTCTAGGGGCGTCAGGTATTTTATCGTAGAGCATGCCGGACTGAGTGTAAATCAAGTCCAGATATTGTGCACGAGCGATAACTTGCTCTTCTGTTATGACTCCCCCCTTTGCCACATCTTCCGTGATGGAAGGCAGTAATGACTTGATAAACCATTCAGCTAACAGCTGATCGGGGACATACGTTTTTACCATTCTACGATGACGTCGCCACTCATGTATATGATCAGATATGTGAGTGGTCGTTGTCTGTTTGAAATTGGTAAGAAGTTATGTTCCCGTTTCATACCTTATTGGTAATTGAAAATGGGTTAAAAAGGTTGTGGCTAAGGTACTGAAGTTGTTGAACGAAGCTCTAGGCAATTCGATGTACCATTTTGCCACCGGACCCGTTAACGTCCTCTGAAAGAGGTGAAGTCTTATCGAATCATCATTTAGGGTGTTCGATGAACACCATAGATGAAAGGTCATCACGTGATTCGATGGATCTTCACCCGGATTTCCATTAAATTTAGGAATATCTTATGGAAGTTTATGCGGAATTGTTGGCCACCAAGGGGCGTAAGCAATTGGATCGTTTGTTAACCGATTTAAATCAGGTAACTCTAAAGTTGCCACAAAGGGTAACTGTTGGTTCAGGTTAGGTGAAGCATACCTAGGGTAAGATGGGATTGCCTGAGCAGTTGGTCTTTGCATACCGGCATAATGCATTTGCTGCTCGTATGTTTGGTAAGGTTGATGGACATGACCATTGTAAAATGGTTGATTTTGACCGTATTGAATGTACGGCTGTCCACTGTTAGCAAAGATTTGATGCTCAGAACCTTGGTATACTTGTTGGAACTACGGTTGTTGGTATTGCACCAGCCATGGTTGTGAAGCCATGTGTTGTTGCCCGATACTAACAGTTTGACCAAGATGAGGGGTAATTGTACCCGTCTGAACCTGTGTCGCTCCACTAGTCAGCGATTGTGGTTGAGTCGCAGGGTCAAGGGGCTGTTGCATTACAACCTGAGAAACCTGAGGTTGGCATACAACAGGCAGCGCTTGAACTTGCGACACCGTCACAATAGCTGGCGTAGTCGGGATATTCGACATAGGTACGCATTGTTGCATTGAGTACACAACTCTTGGTTGTTGAGGTAGCATAGGTACCCAACCACTTGAGGTAATTCTAGTATAACCTGAATATTGTTGTGAACTCCCGTATGGATATCCTCCGGGAGGGGATAATGAAAGGGTATACTGCCCCCCATACGGTGGTAATCCAGAACTCAAGGGAATTGTTTGCCCTTGGGGGCCGGACTGCACAAATTGACCTCCAAATGGATCAATTTGTTGAGACTCAACATAAGAGTTTCCGGATTTTATTCCGGATGAACAAACAGGAACGGACCATACTGTCGAAATAGCCCCTGAGTGGGCTCCTTCTAGCGGCTAAGAGCTAGTCAGGACAGATGGTATACCGGTGAACATTGTCGGAGTGATAGCAGGGAGTTCTGCAGTCGCTATGTCAGACGACACAGTCCTAGATGTTGACGGTTGTTCAGACATTTGTAGTCTATCCAAAAGATTACCTAGTGATTCTACAGGAGCTTCCGCTGGTGGTAAGCTAACTTCTGACGAAGAAGGATATAGAGTGATCCCGACTCCAAATTGCGTTGGAGTACTTGTTTGAGGATCTTCTATAATTTCTTCTATTGCAATCGGACCAGGTGGAAGGGGAAGACCGTCAGGTTCGTAAAATATTTCTGGTGCCGAAGAAGGTGTGAAATCGGCAGCGACAGATGTTTGAAGAGTAAGACTCTCCGAACCGGTTGTAGATGGAACTGGTTTGGTACCGCAAGTGTTTACTCTCAGACTAGGATCAGTATCACTGTCCTTCTGTGGCTGTTGAACTTCTTCTGTAGAGGCAGGGATTCCAGAAATGTTTGGAGTAACCAGAGTCTTTGATGTCGTTAACACTTGTTCTAACTTTAATAGGAGATTTGGAACCGGTTAAACGAGTTCGCTTTGTCCGTACTGGTTTCGATTCCGGAGACAAAGACGGTTAACTCGTAAGCCTCCGCGAACGACGAGGTTTCAATTGACTTTCTTCCACGATTGTGGATTACTCGATCAACTAAAATAAAGGGGAAGTATGTTTCCGAATTAAATGAATTTTAGACGCTTTGACACAACTTGTTTTTTCAGTTTTCAAGAGTCGGGAAAAAACAAAAGATGACTCTAGTCGCCTTCGATTTTTAATGAGCCTGAAGTGACAAGTGCTCAGATGGACCTTTTCTGTTAAGGAGTCTGAAAAGGAACGAAAGGGACTACTCTGGAGATCTAGGTAGAGGGAGTACCAAACCAATCGCAAAACTGCAGAATACTTTTTACGGTATGGCAGTCAATCTTCCCGAATGCTGTGTTCAGTGCATTGCGATCGATAGGGCGGCAGACACGGCTTCCTAAGGATAAAGGATTTAAGCCTATAGGGGTCTCCCAAAATATACTCGACGGTACGTGGGAGCACAAGTCCGTACTGGCACTTATCGTCTCAAAGTGGAGGAATCACCCAACCATCAGTGAGGACAACAGTTACCAGGCTTTACGACGCCGGAATACGTCTCTAGCCTAGACCTCTAAATGTTGTGCGTTAAGTTCCAAAGCGTTGTTAGATTCATTGAATTTATTTTAAGTTGATCTTTTTTATGAAGTTTTCCTTTCGGGTTCACCATGAGATGTAGATGTAATTCCTAAAATGCAATCTAAAGATGATAAACAAACTTTTATCTCTTTTGTGCAATGAAAATCCTAGCTACTAGGGGAAAAGAAAGACACAATCTTTTCACAAAGAGCAAAGAGCACACCGTAAATGCACTTTCCTAAATCAAGCCAAACAAACTGTCTATATGCAAATGCACATGCATGTATTTGTTTTCGACTTTCTTAGTATTGATGCTAAAAAGAAAGTTGATGTACAAATCTGAATTTCTTTTCAAGCGACAAATATAAACAAGCTCTTTTTCGAAATCAAAAACAGAGATGATTACGACACCTTACGATTTTGAAATGAGCACTTGTTCTTGACACTGGAAAATCACAAATTTAGACCAAAGGCAATAGTAACAGTATAATCGACCATCAACAGCAACCAAACTTTCTCCTATGATTGAAATCGACACTTGCGACAAATTCAAATCAAAGGACGACAGTACGACTATTCTACTTTTGCAATGGAAAACTGTAAATGACTCAACAAACACACAAAAACATCTACAGTTCTTTTGTACAAAGGAGGCGGAATAACAGTACGGAAAAGAGGCTTCAAACAGACATATACTGATCACAGGCAGCAAAATTCAGGGATAGAACTGGAAAGAATGAAGCACAGGAACCACAGCTGCACAGAGCTAGTCTGATCAGCGCACCTGTAACACAGAGAATCCGAAATGCAGCGCAGGTTGCCCCTTCGGGAAGTGTGCTGAAATTCAGGATCTCTGAAAAGTACCTGTGCTGGGCCAGAAACGAGACTCTGTCCGGGTTCTGGGTCACAATTTGTAGTTCAATCCTTGGTTTTTGGCCGAGTAAAAAGAAATCAGTAATGCAACAATCAGGGGTAGATCTAAGGAGGATCTAAGAGCTATCACAAGGGCAATCAGATAGTCTGTGAATCAGCTGTTTAAATCATAAACAGATCCAGTGAATGGATTGAAGCAGCAGTTATCTACTTTGCATTTGTTATGGCAAATGCAGTTCGAAAGCTACTTATAAGTTTATGAAACAAACAACAAAGAATGACACACAAACAAACTAATTAGACATTCCCCAGCGGAGTCGCCATTTTGTTACAGGGAAAAGTGTCTATTTAGAACTGCTCTATCCCACTAAGGTGTGACAGCTGCCTTAGAAACAAACAGAGAAAAACTACTTTTGTATTTCCTTTATGAATTATAGACAGAGAGGAATAGAAAGAACCAACCTGTGTCTTGCGCTAATCCTTTGATCCAATTCCTCTCTTCTTTGATAGTCTCCAGCTACCTACTCCCTTGCTTGCCCAGCTTCACAAAGTACCTGTAAGATCACAGAAGAAGAGCACTATACAAAGACAAGGATCTATATTCATAAACAACTTAGGATCAGATTTAAGTTAACCACACAAAATGTAACAAGCATCAATGATACAAAAGCATGGAGGAAAACTCATATAGTTTTTATTGATAAGCAAGAAAAGATCCAAGAGGAGTTACAACCAGTGGTTCCGACCCAGCATCAACCTCCCAACAAAGAAGCCCCTCTTCACCTCAAACAAAGCATAAATCACCCAACAATCTGATGTATGTCTCTAGAAACCAACAGAAATTCCTTACAATATGAAAAATTCCAGCCTCAGGATCTCTGGGATGAGGGATCCATATATAGATATGTGTAAGGAGGATGAGTCAGCTTGTGATTTGATTACTGTCTTCTCTCTGTCAGTTCTTGCTCCCACTTGGAGACTGAGGGCCTCTTACTCATCTTTGGTCGAATTCAGTGAGGCAAGTGTCACAGGAGAAGATTCTGGAAGCTTCCATTGCCTCTCCACCTCGCGGAATGACACTGCCATTTGTCATTTCTCACCCATCGCACCCTACAGAAGGGAGTTTTGAAATGCAACGCACCCTCACAGTGTATTTAGGTGCAATGCAACGCACTTAGCCAGTGGAGCAGCTGAAATGATCATGTTTTGACCAATTCTTAGCAGTTTCTGGTGGAGAACTTCTGGGAGAAGATGTAATCTATTGACCTTGTTCCTTTAGGGGTTAGAACAACACTTTTAGGGACTTAGGAGCCCTTGGTTTATGGACATTTCATGCTTGGAGTTGTAAGGCACAAAAATTTCTATAACACCTAACACTTCATTCCAACCTTCATCCACCTTTTCCACCCACTCTCACACCCTCAAAATAGCCAAAACTGCTCTCGGCCTCCTCCTGTAGGCCTCCTGTAGAATGTTGTTTTTCCTCCTGTAGATTTCCTATGTCCTCCTGTAGATTTTCCTATAGGCTTTCTTTTGAAGGCCGAGTGTGGGAAAAGCCTCCAGAAGGCCACCTGAGACCTCCTAGGACCCATCCACACCATCCTACATCCTCTCAAGTCCCAAAACCACCCTCCATCACCACCTATTTGCTGCAACATTCACAACCAAATAAATTACATGCATGACACATTCACATAAAAATACATTAAAAATAAATAAAATAAAATAAAATCCCAAAAGATGTTTTTTTCTCATTTACTTCTAGAAATGGCTTAGTTAGATGTTTTTTACTTCTTTGAATAGATATATGGAATTCTTTCCATGGTTTTCATAGTGCTTCCTGCAAAAGTAGGATTAGTTGGTTAACTAGGATTTCCTTGGTTTGCTTCACATTTCAGTCTTCCTTTGTACAAGTAGAATGGAATATGTAGAGTAATCTCTTCTTTCATCACATATAGAGCTTCTTCTGGAATCCATAAAAGTTGGCTTGAGTCCTAGTGATCTTGCGTCGGCTGACCAAGTGACAACCTGCAGTAAGAACTAGTACTTGTGCATACAGCACCGTCGCTTCCAAGTTTGTTATGAACTACCGGGTTGATAAGAGTAAAGTAGGTAGCCCAGGAGTTGCAACATTATTGCTGCAGTACTGGTGCTCACTAGTAACTTTTCTAGTTTGGTCGTTATTACATCCTCCATCCAATCACCTATTAGTTCGATATTATCCTCAATCAGCATCGTTTTATCTCGGGATGCTCGAGTAGCCTTCTAATTTTACTTGGCCTTTGTCATCGATCCACTTCCCATGTTACTTTATAGTACTCTATTTTTCCATGATACTGATTATTCCCATGAAGTTATAGGTGCTTCCTATGGCTCTTGTTTCAAGAAACTAGGGAATGTGCTTCCTACTACCCTTGTCCTGAAGAGTTTCTGGTTGTTTCTTCCTCACTTGAGATGTTTTTGACTTTTAAGGAGTCCTCCCTCAGTACTCTCAAGGAATCCTCCCATGAATCAATTGTGCCTTGAATCTCTTTTGTGTCAACCTATAATTTTTCTTCTGCCAACATTAGTCTGGGTCTCTTCATGCAAGATCTAGATGTAGTGTGCGTCATTTTTTAACCATGACACATCCTTAAACTTCGTCATGCTTTCTTCTAGTAAGTGTGGTGTCTCTTTAATGACTTTATGCAACATGTCTCCATAGAGGCAAAACATTAAGGTGTTGAACTTATTATGTTTCAACTCCTATGAGGGCCATAAATTCAAGAATTCTACTACTACAATAGATTTAGTCGGGTAAGTTAGAAATTGGGAATTTTCCAACCTCTCCCATCTGATTAATGCTACCAAAATCAGTAGCCATGCATATTGGAATTTTGCATTTCTCTCTTGAGTGTCTGGACAATCTTGCTGGAATTCCTTTAGCAGAAAGGGGGCCTATGGGAAATTTCCCCTAGAGTGCACTAGTTAGCTACTACACTAACCCTTGTTGGGACCTCATTCACTCGACATTTGTGAAGTAGCTTGAAGGCTATTTCTTGTGTTACAAGTATGGTAGCTTGGTCATTCACCTTCAAAATCAGGAAACCTCTATTACCTCTCTTTGTTTTATATTTTTCGGTCAATTTGTTGCCAAGAGCCTTATCCTTTGAGGGACCCTGGGTCTTCTCTTCAATTGGGAGACCTGTAATCCTATGGATTAATTCTACAATTAGCAATACATGTCTGTCGAGCCAAAAAAATATGTCATTCACATAGGCTAATAGAGACTTTGTGATGAATGTTACTTTGCTTCCCCATCCAAAGTGCAGGATATGGAAAAAAAATAAAATGCTTGTAGTCTCCAAGACGCAAGCCCATTCCTGTGGTTCCAGAGTAAGTACAATATCTTGATTTGGCACCTGTTTTAGATAATCCTAAAAATAGGGTTGTTAAGAAGGGTTGCAAAGATCATGATCTGAGTATTTGATGTGCTCTAAAAAGCTCCTCATTTTCCCTTCACGATGCACCCCCAATGGAATAGGTGGAATTTTTATGTAATATTTGTATCCCTTAGGTACCAACATTGACATTGGAGGTTCTAAGAAAGGTGGCACATTTTTTGGCTCTACCCTACAACTAATAATTGTCATTGACTCAACCTTTTCTGCACTCGACTTTCGAGTAGTATCTTCCTGTTTCGATTCAGATTCTTGTTTCCTCAACAATGCATTGCCTTTTGATACTCATTCCACTTTATCCTTTGGAAAGAATAAATGGTGTTTGGTGAGCATCTTCTCTCCCCATAACTCTATTTTTATCACTTTCCTTCCCAAACTCTCACTTCTCCAGTAGCCTTTGCTCTGTTTCTAGTTCCCTTACTTTGCCACTCTATTTTACCCACTACTACTCATTTATTTCCTCCTATCATCCAATTGGTACCATTTCCCCATATGCATTCATTCCTCAAACTTACCTTGGATTCTCGAGCCATCCTTCCAATATGGTGCCAATATATGACACAATATGCCACCATAACTAGTGTCCTTTCACCATAGGGGGAGAGGACTGTTGCTTTTTCCCATCACTATTAAAATATTCCGATAGCCATTTTCCTACTAGGTATCCATTTTACTCATGATTATGATTTATTCGCCCGAGGTATACCCACTAATTATCCACCTGATTTTGTACCAATTAAACTTTTGGTGACCTATTTTTGTCATACTTTCAGGAGTATAGTTGTAACGGTGGAAGATATACTCCCTTCTACCATCATTATTGCACCACTCACCTAATTTGAATTGTCATTGTTAGTCACTAGCCCTTAGTAAGGTGGCCCCCAACACTGCGTGTTGTCTAGTCTGACACAATGGCTCCCCTAGTCTGTAGTTTTCAAGCTCTTTAGAAACATAACTAAATAGGAAACTCCTAACCTTAACTTCTACTATTCTAATTTTCCTACCACCCAAATTCAATCCACCTTATTTATATACAATTGGTAGACTACCCCTCCATCTCATCTACATAGAATGTGAAGGATCCTAATTGTCTCTATAAAGTTTCAACTTGTGCCCATTAACAAACCCTTCGTGCAACATGTTGTCCAAGTTCCTTAAATGTATCACGCCTGCATCAGTCATATTTTTAATGACATAGGGTCCCATCAAGTGCATCTAAAATTTACCTAGGTTCCTCATAAATTTACTATCATAGAACAATACTAAGTCCCCCACTTGGAATGTATTTTTTTTAATCATCTTGTCATCCCATGCTTTATCTCAGGACTTCTGCACTTGTTGGTGAAATCTAGGTAATTCTTGATCCTACAATCATCGTTCTATTTCATTAGCTTTTTTCATATGTTTTCCTAGCATGATGCATAGTCTAGGAACTAGAAATTCCATTGGCATACAACTTCCATTTTGTATACCAATCGAAAAGGTGTATGACCAGTCAACTTCTTGCACATGGTCCTATAAGTCCAAAAGACTACAAGGATCCTCAGGTCTGAATCATCACGTCGCATGTTACATACCTTGGTAAGTGCGGTCTCCAAAATCTTATTAAAAGGCATCCATTGTTCCATTAGTTTGGAAGTTGTATGGAGTACTTTTCTGATGATATCCTCCGTCAACATCACGATAGTATTATATAAGAAATGTTTCCCCTGATCACTCATCAAGATCCTTGGACATCCTAACCTAGTCAGAACATTTTTGAACAAGAAATGCACAATTATTTTGATGCTGCAATCTCTCACTAGTGCAACCTCGGCCCATCTGGTGAGATAATTTGTGGCAGTAATGATGTACCGCACAATAGTCCTTCTTTCTAGTGGGTCAATTGTTCTGACAATGTCAATGGCCCACTTATAAAATGACTATAATGTGACCTACGGATTTAGTGGCATTTTGTCTTATCTGGATTACCTCCCCACTTGTTGACACACATCACAACTCTTGCAAAATTTCTTAGCATCAACATGCATTGTGGGTCATCACAGTCCTGCATGTAGAAACTTTTGCACTATAAATCATCCTGCATAGTGTCCTACAGTGACTCCTGCAAGTGCTTCTATTAAGGACATTGGTAGCTAGTGCTCCATAATACATCTCCATATAATTTCGACTACCCCTAGATTATACGACGCTCCAACAATCAACTGGTAATCTATCGATTTAACCAACAGTTGTTTCTTTTGTGCCACTGTATAATCTTCCGGTGTTGTCCTTGTTAGCCTTGGAGGAAAATGGCCCAAAAATGGATCCAATTGCCCCAAAGTCTCCAAGTGTGCTTAAAAATTATGCCAATGGATCCATTTATGCCCTCGACATTTTCAATTTTGGCTCAAAGATCATCTAATGATCAAAATCGGCACAAGAGGAAAGCCCTTGGAAGGGCTGAAAATCACTATCGAGAGGCAAAAAACCAAAGGAAAACAGTGAAAAAACCCACAGGCGCAGGCTTGAACAGGCATTGCACACCACCGTTAGATCTAGTCGATCAACAGCCAAGATCTAGGTGGCAAATTGCATATCGGCCAGGTAGAGGTGACAGGCTAAAAGGGGGTGCATGACACTGCCGATCAGGGATCGCTGATGATTAGATCGGCGGGGAGCTATGTTATATATATAAAGGGGCTCAGGCATTGAGCGATCAGCAATTGCAATTGCATCGCATTGCTGTATCACATCGGCATAATACATGGGGTAGGGCCTCCGCACATACATATGGGCGACTCGAAGAGCCGAACCCAAAAGGGTTTGGGAGTCATATTATATAAAATTTCAGGTCCGCGCCCAAGCATTTTTCAATGTTTTTTACGTATTTTCGTTGTTTCAACGAAATACAAAGGAAGCTTGGCTAGTTCGATTTCGATGAGCCCCAGACCCGAAAGGGTCTAGGAAGTGGAACATATGATATTTGAAGTCCGCCAGGGCCATTTTCTCATAAATTTTCAATTATTTGACATATTTCCAATATAAAGGAAAAATCAAAATAGGCAGGATTTCGGGCGAGCCGTGGGCGGTAAGTGGTTTAGACCAAGCTCCACTCGATGCCATACAGCTGCTGCCACGTGTCCAAGACAAGGAGGGAGAAAACCACCCTCATCGAGCAGTTAACTCTAGTACAAAGGAGGTGCCCGAAATGAATCACCGTCGTTGAATCTGGCACTCCCAGATCGACATCAGAGACGTGGTGGCATTGCAAAGGCAGAGCCAAGATGGGAATAAACCATTTCTAAGGGTTTCTTAAGTCCAAAAAGGATAGAGGTAGGCGGGATTTTCATAAGTATCACTGTGTTGTCTGTTTTAAACAGAAAACAGTCTTGTATTAACAGAAAGGGGCCATTTAGAGGGATATACGGGCCCGAAGACATATTGCTGAGAAACAAGAACCTGGAAAGGTAAAGAGAAGGGCCACAGCATGGTGCAGCCTAAATCAAATAAGGTCAAGGAGCATCAACTGCACAGACAACGCAACAACCATCCTAACAAACATTATGGGGCACCTATGGCACGAGAGAGCTCCCAGACATCACAGTAAGCTGCCCAAAATATCTGAATATGGTTAGTCTTCTGTCAGAAGAATAAATGGTCAAGCCACGCTTTCCTTCAAGGAATCAAAGCAGTTAACAATGCAGATTGAATAGATTAAGACTCTGAGCCTTCTAGAGAGCTCAAGAGCATTGTAAAGGGCCTATATAAGGCAGAAAACTAAATGTAATAAGGGTTCAACTTCTGGAGATTATTCCTCCTTTGTTCCTTCAAGTTTCTTGTCTTCATTCTAGAAATACAAGCATCTTTTGCCATTATATGTTAAATATCCATTCTCTTTGTTGTTATATGCTTGCACTTGAACAGTTTGTTCATGTTTCCTTTGTGTCTAAGGCCAGATAACTGTCATCTTATCTCTACTTTGATAACTTAGATTTGTAAGCTTCTTTGTTGCATGTAGCTAACCATTCATATGTGGTCATATATGCATCTGCCAATATAGTTAGTATTCTCTTTTGCTTCCTTTAGCTAGTCATTCATTTATGTTTATATATGCAATATTCTGATACATTTAGTATTCTCCATCTATCCATTAAATCTATAAACTATTGAGCATTAGTGGTTTAAATCCTTGTGTTGTTGAGAGTGTTCATGCATGCCTTGAGTGGGAATAGAGCTAAAATGGTCATCTAACTTGATCCAAACCATCATCCATTCCAATAGTTCTGAGAACAATATTGAAGATTATATGTTACCAGGCATCTCCGAGCTGCAACCTAGGAGAGTTTCCTGGAGTGCTAACATAATTGGCACTGCTGCCAGGGAGAGGAAATTGAAGCTCAGCTTCCCTGGGAAACGACACAGATCCAGCTTTGATGATAGACAAAGTCAGGGCACATTTTTTGTTGTAATCATCTATCTGGCGACTCTACTAGAGATTGAACCTCTTGGTGACTCCACTTCATAGTTCTGGCTCAGTTTGTGAGGCATACTCAGAGAAACCCTCAGAAGTCACAAGCTGACCCAGTACCTGACCCTGAAAAGATCATCAAAGAAAGAAAGGTATTGCAGAAAGGAGCATCAGGTTCAGGTAAACCTAAACAATATTCTATATCTCTTCAAGAAAATCCTGCAATAGAACAAATACATGTTGAGAGTACAGATTCTAATACTAGCAGTGAAGAAAAACTCTCAGAGATTCATAAATCTCCTTGTCCTTTAGGTTCTCCTTTTGCTTTAAGCCCTAAGGAAACCTCACCTCCTATCCATCAGACTCCTTTCGTCCTGTCAGTCACCCCTCAGCCCTCTATCATTCAGACTGCCAATACTCTTTTAGCCACCACAGCTATGGCAGGTCCACAAGCACCAACCAAAATGGAAAGAATCATAGCTGCTAGGTATGGACCTCTAATACTGCCCACTCCTTTGAATTCCATGCCTACTGGAGAATATCATAAATATAGGCCTAAATTCACTGGCACTGAAGTTCTTACTACTGAAGAACATCTTGAGTCATTCTATAGCTATGGTGATAATCTGGACATTAGTGAGGATGATGTGTGGATGAGAGTCTTTGTCCAAAGCCTAGATGGAGAGGCCAGAAAATGGTTCAAAGAACTAACCCCAAGATCTATAGCAGATATTGAAGCTTTAGATAATGCATTTCAAAAGCATTTGGGGAATAAAAAGGACCTCCTCTACTACCACACTGAGTTTGGCAACTTAAAGAGAGAAAATGGTGAGTTTCTGTTTGATTTTAATAATCGTATGTACAGCAAGATACCAGCTGAAGTAAAACTCACTACTACCTCTGCTAAACCCACCTATGCCAATGCTTTTGCTTTTGACTTCTACCTACTATTGAGGGAGAGGTGATGTGCTACTTTGGCTGATATGCAGGATGCAGCCTTGGAAGTAGAATCAAACATCATGGCTGCAGAAAATATCAAAGGTAATACTGATAGGAGAAGATAGAGGGGCGAGTCTTCATCATCCTCAGATCCCAAGATCGATAAAATGACTAAGATGATAGAGTCATTAGCCTCTGAAATCTCCAAATTAAAGGTTGAGCAGCACCCGGGGAGAGGGAGAGCCCCTATTACCTTTGCTCCTAGAAGTCCAAATCCAAATCCATATAGAAGAACTAATGAGCAGTTGCAAATTTTGCAAAGAAACAAAGATGATAATGAAGACCAAAGGGTGAGGGCTCCTTTCCAAAATGTAGTCATGGAAGAAGAGCAGTTTGAAGAAGAGGATGAAATCCATTGTCTGGAAGACAAAGGCAATGCTTCCTTTTTGACCTCAGCTACCTATGAAAAGTCATTATGCAATGACAAGATCAGCCAAGAATGGGATGGTAAAGCTATTCTACAAACTATAGATCAGCAAAGATATAATTTGAGGTCAAATACAAAGGAAACTCATGTTCAAAGAGCTAATGTCCCTGTAGTATAGCAAACTAATAAGAAAAAATGACCGGAAGTTGATCCCATCATCCTCAAATCTCCAGCTCATGAGGTAAGAGGCCTCGAAAAGTCTCCTTCTCCTTTCAGTTTTCAATTTGAGATCCAGAAGCTAAGAATACCTATGCCTCTGATTGAACTAGTGAATAATGAGTCCTTCAAAAGATCCATCCTCGAGGCCCTCGAGCCTAAAGCCATCCAAGCCTCCACAGACCATGTAAATCTGCAAGATGACAAGCTAGTTGTTATTCTCAGCCTAATGTGAAAATAGTGAAGACAGTTCCCCATCATTCTATGTCTCTCTGACTCTTCATGATAAAATCCTTCACAACTGCCTTCTGGACACGGGAGCCAACCATAATCTAATGCCCAAGGTTGTCATGGATGAGCTGGGTCTGGACATTACCAAGCCTTATCATGACCTATTCTCTTTTGACTCTAGAAAAGTGAAATGTCTAGGATTAATCAAAGACCTAGCCATCACTTTGTCTCAGCTGCCCATGAAAATCATGATGATGGATATTGTAGTAGCAGATGTACCCCCCAAGTTTGGCATGTTACTTTCCAAAGGTTGGTTAAAGAGACTAGTTGGATCATTACAAAATGATTTGTCTTATGCTACTGTCCAAGTTTTCGGAGGTGAGAGCAAGAGATTATAGAGAGAGTCGCAGTTGGCCTATATCATTAGCGATGAGAAGAATCCAACTAATCATCCCATTTACACTGTTGACACTAATTTTGGAGCATGCATTCTTCATATTGAATAATCTCAATTGGCCTCCACGTAGCTCAAGAAACCAGTTTGCCAGATAGCAGAGGAAGAAAACCCACAGATTTGGGAATTGTTTTTTGATGGGGCTTGCTCTAAAGAAGTTGCAGGGGCAGGCATAGTCCTTGTGTCCCCAACATAGGAATATATTTATTTATCTTTCAAATTGACCTTTCAGGTCACAAACAACATCGCAGAGTACGAAGATTTGATTATGGGCTTGAGTGCTGCTAAAGAAATGGGTATCAAAGGCCTGAAAGTGTTTGGAGATGCAGACCTCATTATTCAGCAGGTAAATAAAACTTTCCAAGCTAAGAATCCAAGGCTGAAGGCATACAGAGATGAGGTATGGAGGCTCAAGGATTCTTTTAATGATTTCAGCATTTCTTATATTCCAAGAATGAAGAACCAACTTGCCGACTCCCTCGCTGTCTCTGCTAGCATGTTTATTCCTCCTTTGCCTCCCAAATTGACATATGAAGTTTAGGTAAAATACAGACCGTCTCTGCCTGACAATGTCAAATATTGGAGGGTTTTTGAAGACGATGAGGAAATTAACAGGTTTTTGCAAGTCATTGGGGAATTTTCTAAAATGCGCATCGATCAGGAAAACGAAACCATGGAAGAATGTGGCCAGTCCAAGCTAAAAAGCGAAATCAGCCAAAGAAGCATCATCCAGCTGCCCAACAATCACATACCAAAGGGATTGGTGCCTCTAGAGAGGCTTTTCGATCATAATGACGTGCCCTATAATGCGACCAAAATAGAGAATGAGTCTGTTGTCTGTAAACATAATATAGGCAACTCAGCCTGTCCAGAAAACATAAATCTGTCCATGCATTTATCCTCTGCCCAAAATTTCGACTATTGTACCCTAATGAAGCAATTCACAGACATTTTTGCCTGGGAATACAGCGATCTTAAAGCCTATGATGCAGACATCATTCAGCATAAGATCCCACTGGAAAAGATCACCATCCCTTTTAAGCAAAAATTAAGACCTATCAATCCTCTCTTATTGCCTTTGATTGAGAAAGAAATCAAGAAGTTGTTGGATGCCAAAATCATAGTCCCCTTAACGTATTCAAAGTGGATAGCCAACCTTGTGGTGCTAAGAAAGAAAAATGGAGAAATAAGGCTTTGTGTCGACTTCAGAAATATGAAAAAGTGCTCTAAAAAAGATAACTATACCCTACCCAAGATGGAACACTTGCTACAAAGAGTTTCAGGAGCTAAAGTCACGTCTTTCTTAGATGGATTTCCAGGTTACAATCAGATAGTTGTACATCCTGAAGATCAGGAAAAGACCACCTTCACTAATCCTTGGGGCACTTTCATGTACTCCAAGATGCCTTTCGGATTGATGAATGTTGGGGCTATTAGCCTCCTGTTGCAACAGGGTATCATCTTTCATGATTGACATTTTTACATGCCAAATATGTCATACTTTGCAGGCTGTAGTGTTCCATATTTCCACGAGGTGCCATGAAGTAGGCTTAGTCCAAATGCACTGCTGTATTCCAATTTTTGATGAGTAGTTCCAGTTTTTGAATAGTTTTCATTTAAGGGAGGTCCAAACAGTTCAATCTTGGTCTCCCTAGGTTTCAATTTCCTGTTTTAGAATATAGAGAATGATATCTGTCCAAACAATTTAATCTTGGAAGATTTGTAGATAGGTAGAGAATCAAAGGGACCCAACTGTTTAATCTGGGCCCTGGCAGAAATAAGTGTAGATTTAGATAGGAAAAATTCAAAAGAAAAATTGTGAATCTGGGTTTGCAAGTCTAAGTGCACCCAATTCAAAAGAAGAAAAAATGTTAGGAAAATAGGCTGGGTAGGTAGCTGTGTGGTTGTAGAAAGGCGATTTATGATCAATTTTGTGTTACAAAGTGCTTTACCTTTACAGATCACAGTGCATGCAGTTTTCATGCAAGGGAGCTCAAAGGTGGACATAACTAACTCCCCCTTCTTCTAATTCCCCAAGTCACTTACTAATTTCCCAAAGAGTTCAAGATTTGCTTGATTCCTCTTAGTTTCATCATCATCCATATCAGTTGCCTTGGTGAAGATCTGCTTCACTCAAGGATTTTATTTCTTTTCAAAATCTTTTCCCCAAAACTAGCCTAAGGTCCCTGACCTTGGCACCTGCTTATCATCTTCATATTAACTACTAACAAGTATTATATAACTCCCTATCAGTTTTCCCCTTTCCCCTACTAAAACTTTGTATATAAAATTCCCCTATGTAAATATTCCCCCCTAGCAATATAGCCATATTCTTTCTAAGTCAGGGAAAGAACAGTCCATCTGGGGCTGCTTTTAGCCCATCCGTGTCCAAGCAGGGATTAATCTAACACCTGGCCAGATTAATAACCTCTTCCCTAGCCCTAAAACCCTCAAAAACCCACTTTTTGCCCCCTTATCCTAAGTTTCGGGCATAAATTGCTAAACCTGCGCGCAAAAACCCATGTTCTACCCCTTTTTCCTAAGTCCTAACTGTAAAAACATTAACCCGCACTCGTATTAACCCGCCAAACCCACTAAACCTAAGTTTCAAACCCCACCTGCGCGCGTTATTAAAATTGGAATATTCTGCGCATATTCCCCGCCCGTATATCCCCGCCGACTCGCCATCGCCGCCAGCCGTTGGATCATCTGCCCCGCAGATCTACGGCTGACGGGTCCTCCCATCCCAGAACCGCCCAAGCTTTAGCGTGCGGGAGATGGGTGGTATTACCGCTGTACTCCCGCCACGCGTTAGGCTCTCGGGTGTGGCGGAGCCCCTCCCCCCAAAACCGCCCAGGCGCTAAGGCGGTGCGCCCAAAACCGCTTACCGCCCTCCCCTGTGACGTAAGCCCCACGTCACCTGCCGAATCACCTGCCACGTGGCCTCCTGCCACCGTACATGCCACGTCACCATCCGTACATGATGACGTCACCCACTGACATCATCCCGCCACGTCATCATGCTGACATCACCCGCCGTACGAAGTCACATCCGCTGATGTCATCAGCACTTTTTGGCGCGAAGGGCAAAAATCGCACTTCGAAGCCCCGGAATCAGTTTCTGAGGCAGTTTTTGATGAGCGATTTTTTGGGCCAAAATGGGGAATCTTTAGGGAATCTTTTTATTCTGCAGCCCCTAGGAAGCCCGAAAGGTGCCGAATGAACCATTTTTCTTCGCGAAGCACTCAGAAAGGAGCAGAAAGCAGTTTTGAAGAAAACAGAGGCCGAACAGCAGCCATTAAATGATGATTTAACACACAGCACATCAGAACAGCATCGGTTTATTGCCAAAGAGTATCAGAGGAAGACGAAGAGCCAAAGAGTATCAGCCGAAGATTTTTAGGGGCTCGAAGCACCTGAACATTGATGAGCCCCCCCAGAAAGTCAAATCAAGAGGCGTAAGCCCATCATTGCCCTCAAATCACAGTTAAAGCTTTAAATGCAGACAGACAGCAGAGATGCAGAAACCCATACACATTTATTTCAGAAAACACTGCAGCTAGCCACCAAGGACAACATCATTTACTCAGTTTTGATATGGCGGCCCTGAGCGCAGCCCGAGATATTTTTTGCATTTATTTCTGGATAGGATTAGGTTAAGTAATCATCTTTCTTTCAGACCTGATTAGGTCAAGATGTAATAAAGGAACTCTGTAGATAGTTTTTCCCTATATATACCGCCCTCTACATTGTTACAAGGGTTGGTTGATTGAGAATTTTCACTAGAGACTCGCATTGTATACCTGAGTTTTTCTATAATCAAAGATTGCTGAAAGCTTGGAGAGCGAACTGACTGTTGTAAATGAATGCTTTTGGAGATATGAAGATGGAATTCTTGTGCTGCAGCCTGAAGCAATAAGTGCATCTTACCTCTGTTTATTGTTTACCACTATCTACATAGCAGAAAGAAAGAATAGCTTAGAATTTGTTTAAATACACTCTATGCTCAATTTCTGCTATTTCTTTATGTTTTCCTCTTATTGAATTGGTTATGAATATGAATTCCTCCTGGCTCATGTTTACCCCGATTCACTTGTGTTGGCCAATTATCTAGGGATTCTTCACTGCCCCTAGGTAGAGCTCTGTTACCTCCATCTTTTAAGCTGATTGAGAGATTCTTAACTGCCTCTCATTACTTAGCATTCTTCCCATCATTTAAACCTGAAATATTATTTCATGCTCAGCTATCTTGCTCCATTTTACCTCTCTTGTGACCGAAGAAACGCACCAACAGTTCTCCTCCTCGACTCCATGCCCAATGGTTTGAAACTTCCAGAGTATGCCTTGCCTCTCTGTCTGAAAACATCAATTTTCCCACCAAAACAAAACAAAAACCCCCTGAACTCAAAACCTAGCCTAAAATCCTTTTCAACAAAGCTAAATCATAAAGAGAGAGCCCTCTCTGATTGCAGGTTGGCTAGAACCTGCAGTCCAAAGTTGGTCTGTGGTTACCTCGGCTGTATCCTTTTCCGGAGCTTAAGGACAACCTGAGTGATAACATAATGGCGACTCCACTGGGGAACTTCCTCAGATAGTTTCACGAAGAAGGTAAGAAAGCTCCGCTGAGACCATAAATCAAACTTTCCAACTCCTGTTTATCTCTTAAAACTACAGATGAAGCCTGAATGTCAGCCAGGAAGCCTTTGAAACTGTTTTTTGCTTTGCATTAACAGGAGTAAATAAATGCTGCTTTAGTCAATCTTCATGCTAGTTTTAAGTTACAAACAAGCTGTCCCATATTTTAATTAGTCCCTTGTTGATTACAAAAACATTCCCAGCAAAAATACCCAAAAAACAATTCGGAAGCTGGCTCCCAAGAAAAATCCACGATATACCAGATCAAATCCAGATCCCAACCCTCCAGCTGTTTTTGAAAACCCTAACATAATCTCGAAAATCCTTAGGAAGCAAGAAAGACAGGAAAATTTTGCTGATTTGAGCCCTGAAACAGCTTACCCTAGCAGTATTCCGACTCCTGTCAAGGTTTTGTTCCGGTCAACCCCTATTTCCCTCAGTTCATCATCTACATCTCGTAGTACTCCTTCCACACCTTCATTCACTGTACATACTAACACTAATGTTGTTTCCAGCGTTCCAGTTACTCCTGTGATCCCCGTTACTCCAGTTGTTCCACTTATCCCAATTGTCCCACTTATACCTGCCAATATGGCTAATAGATATGCACCCCTGCAATTACCTGCTAATGCTGGGGCTTTACCTCAAGAGTACCAATCGAAAATCACATATTTTGATAGCACCGGTCCTTTCACAGCCCTTCAGCACACCAAAAAGATGCAAGACTATTTTGAAAACTACGAAATAGATGATGATAGTGTCAGAATGAGAATTTTTGTTTAAAGTTTAACAGGTGATGTAAGAACTTGGTTCAGATCACTTGCTGCAAATTCCATAACCACCCCAGATGATCTTTACCAATCCTTTACCGACAGATGGGAGAAAAAGAAAGACCCCTTGCACATACTAGCTGAATACGATACGATCAAACGAGGTCCTCAAGAGACTGTTTTGGAGTACTGTGCAAGATTCAATAATGTATATAACGCAATACCACAGAACCTAAGGCCTCCACCTGATCTGGCCTTGTACAAATTTCCCGATGGATTCGACCCGGATATGGCATACCAGTTAAAAGAAAGAGCTCCTCAAACCCTTGCGGACATGCAAAATGTTGCTGTCAGCGTAGAAGCCAATTTAATTGCCAAAAGAAATAGAGCTAGAATGGAAAGAAGAACCACCTTTAAGGAAGAACCCTCAGCTTTTGATCAAAAGCTTGATGCTATCATCAGTGGCCTGCAAAGGCTGGGAGAAAGAGTAGAAAATGTTGAGAGAAAAGCATCATGGGAAGGACAACCGTCTAATACCATAAGGAACCCAAATTTTAGAAAAAAACAGAACACAAATGCTGGTAGGCCTAACCAAGACCATGATATAAGACCCCCTTTTCAAGATAATTATGTCGAAGGATCTACTTCTAGTGAACCCATAGAGGACACTCACATGAACTTAATGGATCTAAAGGGTGAGCACCAAACTGTCCTGTCCCAAGAAGACCAAAATGAACCTGATTACAATCAGTTTCAGACTAGGTCTGGCGAGTCTTTTGATTTTAAACAAGGTTATGATACCGCTGTGTATGAAGTACACAAACAATATAAGCTGAGAACTAGGACCATTGACATTTCTGAACCTAGTAAAACGAAGGATAGCAAACATCCCAACAAGATCAAAGACAAGGCTGTCATAACAGAACCAGCTGATATACCTATTCCAAACCCGCATCAAGTGACTGTAGAAGACATAACAGAAATACAGCCTTCCAAAGATCAGCCTTTGCCACCTTCTTCCTCGAAAGAAAGCTCGAACAGGGTCCCAAGAAACTTTCCTGAAGTTGAGAAACCGCAAGCAAAAACTTCCCATAACGCTGATAAACAAGAGAAAAATGCAGACAACTCAAATGAAACAGAAAAAACTGCCATTATCAACACCAAGACTCCACTGGAAAAGCCATTTAACTTAGAGACAGAAATAGCTAAGTTAAAAATATCCATTCCCCTCTCAGAACTTGCCAAACACGATGTATATAGGCAGCAAATTCAAAGATCACTTCAAATGCCAGAGGTTAAGGATGATGTAAATGTTTTAGATGACACCCCAGAGCTGCTATTTGGCCCAGAAGTTAATGGAAAATCAACACATGGACCGGTCCCTCCCTTTTATGTCAGTTTGCATATACACGACAAAGTTTTGCACAACGCTATGTTTGACTCAGGGGCATCACACAATCTTATGCCCAAAGCAGTTATGGAAAAACTGAATCTTGATGTTACAAGACCTTACAAAGATCTGTACTCATTTGACTCAAGTCAAGTGAAATGTCTAGGCCTCATCAAAGACTTGTGTGTCTCCTTAGTCCAATATCCCAACAAGACCATCCTCATGGATGTAGTGGTTGCTGACATTCCACCAAAGTACGGTATGCTCCTGTCAAGATCATGGGGAGCAAAGCTCCAAGGATCCCTTCAGTTAGACCTTTCCTATGCCACCATTTCAGTCTTTGGGCAACCAAAGAGACTGTATAGAGAAACGCTCATGAAATATGTGGTAAGTAGTGAGAGCAAGCCTGAAAATTTTCCCATTTACTCAGTCCACTCTAATATGGATTCCTTTATTTTGTTTAATGATGATACGAGTTCTCCAATTGATAATGATCCCTTCACTCTAGAGCAACAAGCACACATCAACGAAGAGTCAGTTGCTCACACTGACGAAACTTGCACAGCAGTTGATGTAACCAGCCTACCGAAAGAAGTTCCCCAAACAGAAATTTTAAATCTGCCCAATCCTAAAACAGCTCAATCTCTTGATACTGACCATAGGCAAGAAATCACATGGTATCTAGAGTTTGATGGCTCTGTCAACAAGTTAGGAGCAGGGGCAGGGGTATGGATTCACAACACATATAACAACCATGCAGAAGGTCATGCCTACAAACTGAATTTTAAATGCACAAACAACATGGTAGAATATGAGGCTCTGCTTTTAGGCCTTAAACTCCTCAGAGCTCTGGGAGCTGCAAAAGTGTCTATTTTGGGAGACTCCAATTTAATCATACAACAGATGAAAGCCAATTTCGTAACCAATGACAACAGAATGAGAGCCTACAGGACCGCTGCTACTAATATACTCCAGGAATTCACTGAATTCAAGCTTGACAAGATTTCCAGAAATCGCAACATTCATGCACACATCCTAGCCACCTTTGCTAGTACATGCAAGCTTCCTTTTGACCCAAACCATCACTTCACAGCTGAAATAAAACATAGGCCCGCTGTCCCAAATAACGTTAAATACTGGCAAGTATTCGAAAATGATGCCCAGATTAATAATTTCCTCACCCTTGAGCATGAGTTTTCGAATATTAACATCGACATGGATGCTATGACAGATCCAGAACACCAAACAACTGAAAATCAGCAAGATGTAACAGCTGCAACAGTCAAGCAAATCCTGAAACCAACTATTTTTGACAAAGACAACATAGAACAGCTGAAACAAATACACTTGGAAGATATAGCCAAAACAGAGGCAGACATCATTGACTTGAAGGATAACTTTCTGCCTGTTGGCCTAACCCCATTATAAGACATGTTTGATGCTAATGACGTGCCAAGAAAGCCAAAATTGCAGCCTATAAACACTAATATAGAGGAACATAACATTGGGACAGCAGAAAAGCAAGGAATGATCAAACTGTCCAAAAATTTGCCACCTGATCAAAAGCCCAAGTACATTGACTTATTCAAAGAGTTCCAAGATGTATTTTCTTGGAGCTATGAGAATCTGAAATCCTATGACACCTCGGTGATCCAACACACCATTCCTTTAAAACCAAACCAGAAACCCTTCAAGCAGAAACTTAGAAGAATTAACCCTATGCTTCTTCCCCCGATTAAGAAGGAAGTAAAGAGGATGTTTGAAGCAGGCATCATAGCACCCATCAGATTTTCTGAATGGGTGTCCAATCTTGTTCCTACGAGAAAAAAGACAGGCAAAATCAGACTTTGTGTAGATCTCAGAAATTTAAATCAAGTCTCCCTAAAAGATCATTACACTTTGCCTAAAATGAACCACATCTTGCAAAGAGTAGTGGGATCATCTAGAATCTCTTTGCTAGATGGTTTTTCAGGTTTTAACCAAATACTTGTTCACCCGGATGACCAAGACAAAACAGCTTTTACTACACCCTGGGGAACATTCAAGTATGTAAAGATGCCATTTGGTCTTAAAAACGCTGGTGCTACCTTTCAACGTGCAATGGATATTGCTTTTGCCAAAGAAATACATGACTTCCTAGTTGTCTACCTTGATGACTTAACCCCATTTTCCAAATCTAATGAAGAACACCTCAAGCATCTCAGGCAAATTTTCATGACATGTAGGAAATATGGCATTTCCTTGAACCCCAAGAAGTCTCTGTTTGGCCTTGAAGAAGGCAAATTACTTGGCCACATCATATCAAAGGATGGGATCAGAATTGATCCTGAAAGAATACAAGCCATCCTCCAAATCCCATTTCCAAGAAACATTAAAGAGCTACAAGCATTCCTTGGGAAAATCAACTTCTTGAGAAGATTTATTCCAAATCTAGCTGAGCTGATAAGATTGTTAAGCAACATGTTAAAGAAGGATGCCAAGGTAAAATGGTCTCTTGAAACCAAGCAAGCATTTGAGAGTATCAAATCAGCCTTAATGCAAACCCCTGTCCTAACTAGCCCACAGTTTGACAAAGATTTTATCATATTTTCGTTTGCATCTGATCACACTATAGCCGCTGTCCTTTTGCAAAAGGATGAACAGGGAGCTGAAAAGCCAATTGCTTTTTTCAGCCGAGCTCTAAGAGACGCCCCTTTGAAGTACCCAATAATGGAAAAGCAAGCCTACGCACTTGTTAAGGCCATCAAGGATTTCAAAGTGTACATTTTATATTCACACGTGATAGCCTATGTCCCACATGCTGCTGTAAAGGACATATTGACTCAAGAAGGATTAGAAGGCAAAAGAGGCAAGTGGATTGCAAATATCCTTGAATATGACATAGAAATAAAACCAACCAAGCTGATAAAGGGACAAGGTTTAGCTAAATTGATGTCCGAAACAAATTTTCAAGCCTTAGAGATTAACCAGCTGGACAATGAACCGGAGCTGGCGACTCCACAAATCAGTGAAATCTTTTTACAATCCCCATGGTACGTTGATATATGCTTTGTATTGTTAAACCTGTGTGCTCCCCCAGGATTGTCCAGAACCAAGAAAAGATTTTTGAAAATGAAGGCTTTAAAGTTTTGTGTTATAGATGGTGCATTATTTTGGAGAAATCATGAAGGTATATTGCTTAATTGTTTAATCATGAATGAAACTAACAATGTCATGAAAGAATTCCATGCAGGTGACTGTGGAGGACATCTATATTGGAAGTCCACTGCTGATAAAATTTTAAGGGCTGGTTTTTATTGGCCCTCTCTTTTTGCAGATGTAAAGAAGTTTGCCATGTCATGTCACAAATGCCAAATTTTTGAGGGCAAGAGAAAGCTGTTACCCCTGCCCCTTAAACCCATCTCAACCGAAAAACCTTTTCAACAATGGGGTCTTGACTTCATTGGAGAAATCCATCCCTCTTCCTCAGGCCAGCACAAATGGATCCTAACAGCCACTGACTATTTCACTAAGTGGGTTGAAGCCATTCCCTGTAGACAAGCCAATGACACCATCATTATCCAATTCCTTGAGTGCAATATCCTTTCCAGATTTGGCTGCCCTGAGAAAATTATCACTGACAATGTCGCTGCCTTTAAGTCCAAAAAGATGATCAATTTTTGCCACAAATTTCATATTACCTTGGGCCACTCCACAGCCTATTACCCTCAAGGTAATGGCTTGGCCAAATCATCTAACAAAAGCCTCATCAACATCATAAAGAAAGTGCTAGAAGAAAACAAGAAGAACTGGCACAAAAAACTGGTAAATTCCCTATGGGCAGACAGACTTTCAAGCAAAAGATCAATTGGGATGAGCCCTTATGAGCTAGTATATGGCATGGAGGCCAGATTTCCTTCATCCCTGGGCATTCCCACTATCAAGCTGTTACAAGAGATTCAAGCTGAACCGAATGACATTCAAAGAAGAATCAATCAGACCATCCATCTACAGCAAACCAGAGAACAAGTTTATGACAGAGCTCAAATTGTGCAAGAAAAGCTCAAAAAGATGTTTGATAAGAGAGCTAAGGCTGAGGATTTCAATGTTGGTGACAAAGTTCTAAGATGGGACTCAAGAAGGGAAGACAAGGGCAAACATGCCAAGTTTGATTTTCTATGGAGAGGTCCATTGGTTATTTCTGTTGTTCAGGGAAATAACACTTATTTTCTCAGATCTGTGGAGGATTGTTCTGCTGAAGAAGGCCCTGTCAATGGCTGTATGCTGAAGCATTACCATGACCCCTTTTAAAGGGACACAATGCAGTTTTGTATATATCTTTGTACAGTCTTATTTGTATATATCAGTACTTTGTTTTCATTTTTATAAACAAGCTGATTGTTCAAGAAGCAGCAGTAAATATGTGAAGATCCAGCCGATGCAAGTAGTCCAGTTTTAAAGGCCCTGTCTCTGCACGAATTTCAGCACAACAACGAAGAATAGCACAGACACATCACAATATATCATGGTAAAGGCAAGTTGTTGCAGATTATAATCTTCAGCCAAAAGAATGTTGACAAGGAAGAAGAAATTGGTCAGTAACTGTTCAGGACCAGAGTCAGAGGAGATACATCAGTTTTGGCCCATGATTTTCAGAGGCATAATGCTCAAACAATATGGTACATAATTATCAAGCACGCAGAAGAAAGCAGGAGATGTTGTATAGTTCACAGTAATTCAGTTGAGGAGGAGGTTGTTCATAGTTCAAAGTTTATATTTTCAGCAGCCAGAACAAAGAAGTGTTTCCAGTCTACAGCAACAAATAGAAAATCAAGGCAGTCTAACCTGTTGTTCTTGACTTTTCACAAGGAAAAGCCATCCCCAAATGGAGCCACTGTTAGCCTCCTGTTGCAACAGGGTATCATCTTTCATGATTGACATTTTTACATGCCAAATATGTCATACTTTGCAGGCTGCAGTGTTCCATATTTCCACGAGGTGCCATGAAGTAGGCTTAGTCCAAATGCACTGCTGTATTCCAATTTTTGATGAGTAGTTCCAGTTTTTGAATAGTTTTCATTTAAGGGAGGTCCAAACAGTTCAATCTTGGTCTCCCTAGGTTTCAATTTCCTGTTTTAGAATATAGAGAATGATATCTTTCCAAACAGTTTAATCTTGGCAGATTTGTAGATAGGTAGAGAATCAAAGGGACCCAACTATTTAATCTGGGCCCTGGCAGAAATAAGTGTAGATTTAGATAGGAAAAATTCAAAAGAAAAATTGTAAATCTGGGTTTGCAAGTCTAAGTGCACTCAATTCAAAAGAAGAAAAAATGTTAGGAAAGTAGGCTGGGTAGGTAGCTGTGTGGTTGTAGAAAGGCGATTTATGATCAATTTTGTGTTACAAAGTGCTTTACCTTTACAGATCACAGTGCAGGCAGTTTTCATGCAAGGGAGCTCAAAGGTGGACATAATTAACTCCCCCTTCTTCTAATTCCCCAAGTCACTTACTAATTTCCCAAATAGATCAAGATCTGCTTGATTCCTCTTAGTTTCATCATCATCCATATCAGTTGCCTTGGTGAAGATCTGCTTCACTCAAGGATTTTATTTCTTTTCAAAATCTTTTCCCCAAAACTAGCCTAAGGTCCCTGACCTTGGCGCCTGCTTATCATCTTCATATTAACTACTAACAAGTATTATATAACTCCCTATCATTTTTCCCCTTTCCCCTACTAAAAATTTGTATATAAAATTCCCCTATGTAAATATTCCCCCCTGGCAATATAGCCATATTCTTTCTAAGTCAGGGAAAGAACAGTCCATCTGGGGCTGCTTTTAGCCCATCCGTGTCCAAGCAGGGATTAATCTGACACCTGGCCAGATTAATAACCTCTTCCCTAGCCCTAAAACCCTCAAAAACCCACTTTTTGCCCCCTTATCCTAAGTTTCGGGCATAAATTGCTAAACCCGCGCGCAAAAACCCATGTTCTACCCCTTTTTCCTAAGTCCTAACTGTAAAAACATTAACCTGCGCTTGTATTAACCCCCCAAACCCACTAAACCTAAGTTTCAAACCCCACCTGCGCGCGTTATTAAAATTGGAATATTCTGCGCATATTCCCCGCCCGTATATCCCCGCCGACTCGCCATTGCCGCCAGCTGTTGGATCATCCGCCCCGCAGATCTACGGCTGACGGGCCCTCCCATCCCAGAACCGCCTGAGATTTAGCGTCCGGGAGATGGGCGGTATTACCACCGTACTCCCGCCACGTGTCAGGCTCTGGGGTGTGGTGGAGCCCCTCCCCCCAAAACTGCCCAGGCGCTAAGGCGATGCGCCCAAAACCGCTTACCACCCTCCCCTGTGACGTAAGCCCCACGTCACCTACCGAGTCACCTGCCGAATCACCTGCCACGTGGCCTCCTGCCACCATACCCTGCCACTGTACATGCCACGTCACCGTCCGTACATGATGACGTCACCCGCTGATGTCATCCCGCCACATCATCATGCTGACGTCATCGCTGACGTCACCCGCCGTACGAAGTCACATCCGCTGACGTCATCAGCACTTTTTGGCGCGAAGGGCAAAAATCGCACTTCGGAGCCCCGGAATCAGTTTCTGAGGCAGTTTTTGATGAGCGATAGCGATTTTTTGGGCCAGAATGGGGAATCTTCAGGGAATCTTTTCATTCTGCAGCCCCCAGGAAGCCCGAAAGGCGCCGAATGAACCATTTTTCTTCGCGAAGCACTCAGAAAGGAGCAGAAAGCAGTTTTGAAGAAAACAGAGGCCGAACAGCGGCCATTAAATGATGATTTAACACACAGCACGTCAGAACAACATCGGTTTATTGCCAAAGAGTATCAGAGGAAGACGAAGAGCCAAAGAGTATCAGCCGAAGATTTTTAGGGGCTCGAAGCACCTAAACATTGATGAGCCCCCCAGAAAGTCAAATCAAGAGGCGTAAGCCCATCATTGCCCTCAAATCACAGTTAAAGCTTTAAATGCAGACAGACAGCAGAGATGCAGAAACCCATACACATTTATTTCAGAAAACACTGCAGCTAGCCACCAAGGACAACATCATTTACTCAGTTTTGATATGGCGGCCCTGAGCGCAGCCTGAGATATTTTTTGCATTTATTTCTGGATAGGATTAGGTTAAGTAATCATCTTTCTTTCAGACCTGATTAGGTCAAGATGTAATAAAGGAACTCTATAGATAGTTTTTCCCTCTATATACCGCCCTCTACATCGTTACAAGGGTTGGTTGATTGAGAATTTTCACTAGAGACTCGCATTGTATACCTGAGTTTTTCTATAATCAAAGATTGCTGAAAGCTTGGAGAGCGAACTGACTGTTGTAAATGAATGTTTTTGGAGATATGAAGATGGAATTCTTGTGCTGCAGCCTGAAGCAATAAGTGCATCTTACCTCTGTTTATTATTTACCACTATCTACATAGCAGAAAGAAAGAATAGCTTAGAATTTGTTTAAATAAACTCTATGCTCAATTTCTGCTATTTATTTATGTTTTCCTCTGATTGAATTGGTTATGAATATGAATTCCTCCTGGCTCATGTTTACCCCGATTCACCTGTGTTGGCCAATTATCTAGGGATTCTTCACTGCCCCTAGGTAGAGCTCTGTTACCTCCATCTGTTAAGCTGATTGAGAGATTCTTAACTGCCTCTCATTACTTAGCATTCTTCCCATCATTTAAACCTGAAATATTGTTTCATGCTCAGCTATCTTGCTCCATTTTACCTCTCTTGTGACCGAAGAAACGCACCAGCAGTTCTCCTCCTCGACTCCACGCCCAATGGTTTGAAACTTCCAGACTATGCCTTGCCTCTTTGTCTGAAAACATCAATTTTCCCACCAAAACAAAACAAAAACCCCCTGAACTCAAAACCTAGCCTAAAATCCTTTTCAACAAAGCTAAATCATAAAGAGAGAGCCCTCTCTGATTGTAGGTTGGCTAGAACCTGCAGTCCAAAGTTGGTCTGTGGTTACCTCGGCCGTATCCTTTTCCGGAGCTTAAGGACAACCTGAGTGATAACAGGGGCTACCTTTCAGAGGGCCATGGACATAGCCTTTGTGGGATAAAAGGACAAGTTTGTCCTTATTTATCTTGATGACATAACAGTCTTCTCCAACAGCCACAAATACCATTTACAGCATTTAAGGAAGGTCTTCCGAAAGTGAAAACAATTTGGAATCTCAGTAAACCCAAAGAAGTCACATTTTGCTCTAGAAGAAGGCAAACTTCTAGGGCATATTGTTTCTACTGAAGGTGTGAAGATTGATCCAGCAAGGGTTCAAGCCATTCAAACATTGTCCATCCCAAGGTCAAAGAGGGGCATTCAATCCTTCCTGGGTAAGATTAACTTTGTAAGGAGGTTCATTCCAAACTTTGCAAAGCTAGTTAAGAACATCACTTCCATGCTGAAGAAAGGATCAGCAATAAAATGGACAGCTACTTCAAGAAGCTCTTTTGAAGCCATCAAGAAAACTATCATGGAAGCTCCCACTCGAATCAGCCCAGATTACATTAAGGATTTTTGCATCTTCTCTTTTGCCTCTTATGATACGCTTGCAGCAGTTCTGTTGCAAAAGAATGTTAAAGGCATAGAGCACCCCGTGGCCTTTTTCAACAAAACTCTAAGGGATGTTGAACTAAGGTATGACCTTATTGAAAAGCAAGTTTATGCTCTCATTAAATCTTTAAAAGCATTTAGAATCTATATTCTGCATTCCAAAGTAGTTGCATATGTACCTTCAGCCTCAATAAAGGATATCTTAACTCAACAAGATATAAATGGAAAGAGGGAAAAATGGATTGCAAAATTCATAGAATTTGACATAGAGGTGAAGCCCACTAAGCTTGTAAAAGGCCAGGGTCTGGCTAAACTTATGGCTGAAGAAAATTGCAGCTTGTTAGACATAAATTCCATGAGTTTAAATTTAGATGATGAGCAGATAGAGTGAGCAGTAGAAGACCGAAGGCAGAATCAGTCTTTGGCTGAAAATCTAGCCACAGGTGAATGGTATTACAGCATAGTTCATTTTTTTCAAAAGCTAGAAGTCCCTCCAGGGCTTAGCTCAAGTCAAGCTCATGCCATTAAACTAAGATCAACAAAATTTTGCATTAATAAGAATCTGCTTTATTGGAAAGACCCATCAGGAATCCTCTTGAGGTGTCTAGATAAAGAACAATATGTGGAGGTCATACACCAGTTCCATTCTAGCATTTGTGGGGGGCATCATTATTGGAAAACCATAGCTCACAAAATCTTGAGGGCTGGATATTATTGGCCTACTCTATTCTCTGATGTGTTTTCTTTTGTAAAAGCTTGTGACAAGTGTCAAAGGTTTGCAGGAAGACAACAGCTAAAATCTCTGCCCCTAAAGCCAGTACATGTCAATGGTCCCTTCCAGTAGTGGGGCTTAGACTTTATAGGTGAAATCAACCCACATTCCAGTGGCCAACACAAATGGATTTTAGTAGCCACCGATTATTTCACCAAGTGGATTGAGGCTATACCCACTAAGAATGCCAATCATTAGGTTGTCATAAAATTCTTGAATGAGAATATTTTCACTAGATTTGGTTGCCCAACCATACTAGTCACTGATAATGCAGCAGCTTTCAAGGAAAAAGAATTGATGGATGTGACTGAATCCATGGGCATTCAAGTGGTGCATTCTACCTCATATTATCCTCAAGGCAATGGCCTAGCAAAATCATCTAACAAAATTCTGGTAAGGGTAATCAAAAAGCTGTTAGAGGACAACAAAAGGAGGTGGGATTCCAAGTTGAAATTTCCATTATGGGCTCAGAGAGTTACCATTAAAAAGTCCATAGGGAATTCTCCATTCAAACTGGTTTATGGTGCTGATGTTGTTTTCCCCATCCAGCTCATTCTCCCTGTGGATAAGTTCTTGCAAGAAGAACAAGATGAAGAGAATGATATGGTAAGGAGAATGAATAACCTGGTTGAACTACAATAGATAAGAGAGAAATTGGTTGAGAAATCAAAGGCTCATCAGAAGGCAATCAAAGAAACCTTTGATAGGAAGGAAAAAGTGGACAATTTCCAAGTTGGTGATTGGGTGCTTAAATGGGATGCATTTAAGGAAAAGAGAGGTAATCATGGCAATTTTAACTCCTTATGGACAGGTCCTTTTTTCATCACTCAAGTTTAGCAGAACAATACATTCATTCTGCACAGTCTGGAAGGAGGAGATACTTTTGGTAGCCCAATAAATGGGCGGTTCTTGAAACTTTATTTCATTTAAGGCATTAAAGCCTTAGTATTGTAAATATGTTTTTCTTTTAGTTTTTATTTTTTATGTTAAAAAGACTCCATGCCTAATGCAACACTAGGAGGAAGATTTAATTTTGGTTTTATAGGAAAGGCATTGATCTATGGTTCTTGAAACCTCACAGGGAGGATTTCATCCCCAGAAGGAGCCAATGTTAGCCTTGGAGGCAAATGGCCCAAAAATGGATCTAATTTCCCCAAAGTCTCCAAGTGTGCTTAAAAAACGTGCCAATGGATCCATTTATGCCCTCTACATTTTCAATTTTGGCTCAAAGATCATCTAATGATCAAAATCAGTGCAAGAGGAAAGCCCCTGGAAGGGGTGAAATAACTGTCAGGAGGAAAAAACCAAAGGAAAACAGTGAAAAAACCCACATGCGCAAGCTTGAACAGGCATTGCATAGCCACTGTTAGATCTGACCGATCAACGACCAAGATCTAAGCGGCAAATTGCATATCGGCCGGGCAGAGGTAACAGGCTAAAAGCAAGCGCATGACACCGCTGAACAGTGATCGTTGATGATTGGATCAGTGGGTCACATCGGCGGGGAGCTATGTTATATATATAAAGGGGCCCGGGCATTGAGCGGTTAGCGATTGCGATCGGATTGCATTGTTGTATCACATCGGCATAATAGATGGGGCAGGGCCTCCACACATACATATGGGCGACCCAAAGAGCCGGACCCGAAAGGGTTTGGGAATCATATTATATAAAATTTCAGGTCCGCGCCCAAGCATTTTTCAACGTATTTTTACGTATTTTCGTTGTTTCAATGAAATACAAAGGAAGCTTGGCTAGTGCGATTGCAATGAGCCCGAACATATGATATTTGAAGTCCGCCAGGGCCATTTTCTCATAAATTTTCAAATGATTCGACATATTTCCAATATAAAGGAAAAATATAAATAGGCAGGATTTCGTGCAGGCCGTGGGCAGTAAGTGGTTTAGACCAAGCTTCGCCCGATGCCATACAGTTGTTGCCATGTGTCCAAGACAAGGAGGGAGAAAACCACCCTCATCGGGCAGTTAACTCTAGTACAAAGGAGGTGCCTGAAATGAATCATCGTCATTGAATCTGGGACTCCCAGATCGATAGCAGAGACGTGTTGTCATTGCAAAGGCAGACCCAAGAGGGGAATAAGCCATTTTTAAGGGTTTCTTAAGTCCAAAAAGGACAGAGGTAGGTGGGATTTTCATAAGTATCACTGTGTTTTCTGTTTTAAACAGAAAACGGTCCTGTATTATCTTCTAAATTTTGCGCATCTTTGTTGTGTTTGGAGCATGATTGTTCAGAGGTCTTTGTTTCAGCCGGATGTATACCCCAGGAAGTTTGTACACCCCTCCACGCGGGGGGGTGCGGGGGGGTGCGGGGGGGACTTGTTCCCCCCACGAGGGTCTGGGGGAGCCGATCCCCCCTGGCTGGGGGGTCCGAGGGCTAGCGGTCCCCCGTGGGGGCTCGGGGGCAACGCCCCCAAAGCCAAAAATAGATGTAAAATTGCCTTGTAAAAGTATAGTAATTTCTATTCAATCTAGGCCGTTCATTAGGCGAATGATCTAACAGTAGAACTTATGTTTAGTTTAGGGTTTTTTGCCCTAGAAGGCAACCCCTCTCTTTGTATGAGAGCATTGTATTTGAGGCTGTGAAATAGATGTGTATTCTATAAGCGAGAAACAAAGAGGCGAGACTGTGAGAGAAAATAGAGGATATTAAAACGGATCTACTATAGGTTGTGTCTCTTCATTTTGCTGGATAATAGAAAGGAAGGACTGGTTGTTCGGCGTGGACGTAGCCCAAACTAGGTGAACCACATATATCTGTGTCTCTCTTGTCTTATGTGTTTTTTGTGTTTATATTTCTGCAATACTTTATGTGTTCCATTGCTCCGTAATATATAATTTTCTAACAATCTTCACCCGAATCTAGATGCAATAGATTATCAAGTCTTGTGTTTAGTTTTCCTGGTTTAACCACCACCTGAAAATCATATTCCTAAAAATATAGCATCCACCTATAGGTTCTCCACCCCCCCCCCCCAACACAGGCTTCTTGAACAGGTACTTTTGGGTAGAATAATCAGTATACAACTTGAAATTATTTCCCAATAGATAGTGCCCAAATTTCTAGAGGGCATGCACCATCACTAACCCTTCTCTCTCAGTAATGGTATAGTTATGTTCCTCAGTTGACAACTTCTGACTAGCAAAGGTGATAGGGTGATCAATGTCTCCTTCCCTAAGATAGGCCAAGATCGTGCCTAGCATGATGGATGAAGGATCTACATGCACATGGAACTCTTTACTCCAGTCCAGAAATACCAAAATCAGTGCAAACACCATCTTCTCCTTTAAAGTGTCCAATGCTTGTTGACATTCCTCTATCCATTGTAATTCTACTCCTTTCTTCAATAACCTTTTCATGGGTGTTTTGATTCTAGCATATCCTTGTATAAACTTTTGTTAGTGCCCTCTATGTCCTAAGGTAGATCTCAACTACCGTACTGAGGTAAGTGGTGGAAAATACACTATGAAAACAATCTTAGCTAGGTCCACCAGCAACCCCTATTTGCAAACAACGTGCCCAAAAAAATACCAAAAGGAGCGCAAAATATGCACTTCTTAATATTCAAAGAAATTTGTAATTGTCTACACCTATCCAACATCAAGCGCAGTACCTTAATTTTCCTCATCAATAGACTAAACATTGTCCAGTCATCCAAATAAACTTCCAGAAATTTGTGAATAAATTCTTTGAATGTTTCCACCACTATCCTCAAAAAAATAGCTAATGCATTCTTCAAACCAAATGACATCATTGTATATTGAAAAGAACCCCATTTCGTTGCAAAGGTGGTTTTATGGCGATCTACTTTCACTATCCTCACCTGGTGGTACACCGGAAACCCATCTCTAAAGGAATAATCCTTTTTTCCACCCACGTTTTCTAAAATTTCATCTATAAATGGGGTGGGAAAGGGGTCATGCACACAAACATTGTTTATTTTCCGCAAGTCCACACAAATATGGATATCCCTTGTTTTCTTGTTTTTGGACCACCATCGGGCTAATCCATTTAGATTTTTCCACTGGTTCGATGATTCTTACTTGCAACATCTTCTCCAATTCATGTTTTACTTTCTAATTAAAAATGGGGCTCAATTGATAAGGTCATTGCTTCACATAAGGTTTTAATGGAATTCTCATTTCTCCTAACTCCCCGACAATTCCCTTCATCTCTTCAAAGGTGTTAGGAAACAGATCCTAGTACTTTCGTAGCAAGTCTACAACCTTCTCAACGGTTTCATTGTCCTAATAGTCACCATTGGTTGCCATCTTGGGAGTTTCCTCTGTCCCAATTTCACCTTCTGTGTTCTAATTGGTTGTGTGTACTCCAAGGACTGTAATGGTGGGCCACCTACTACACGTTCTCCTTCCACTTTTGGAATTTAAATGTTCCAAGGATCATCTTCATCCTCTCCTTTCACTGCTACATTCTAGCACTCATGGAATTATTGCACCTACTATAGATGTCAATGCATAGAGCACAGTGGCAAGTCCCCAACACGATTGATTCCTCCGCTGCAAATATCTTTTGTTGCAACACTTTTAATGATTCATCCAACACTGGATTTTTCGCTTCAAAACTAAATGTAGTCCTGAAATTTTGTGCCATTTCATTCCATTCATGTGTTTCTATGTGCACTTCCAACTCAATATACCAGTTATCTGGAATGGTGTCCAATGGTAAATATACGATGTTGGCTCACCAACCTGAGTTGAATTGGAGACCAAGTAAGTTTTGGCTTCACCATCATCTCCCATGTTCCTTTTAGTAAAATGTTTACATCCAACCCCAAGTCCAAGATGATATTATCCATATTGTATTCCCCAATCTGGGCATCGAACCATAACTCTTTGTTGGTTCTTTTCCTATGTGCCACATTTTTTACTACGCATGGTGAAGTTCATGCAGGGGTCACCCCAGATCCATTAGCACACCACTCCATCATCTTCCTGGAATTTTCCAAAGCCTAGGGGTCTTTTAAAAATTCTAAACAACTTTTCAATAGGCTTTGAACATGATCTATCAATGCCTTCTCCTTGTCACCTGTATTGTTATCATATATTGTCAACATGGTCGCCTCATGCATTTCCTCCTGCCTATCCCATTATGCCACAATGAACTACAGATGGCATTCATTTCTATGGTGGCCTTCTATCTAACAGATGGTACACCATACTTCCTCCCACTTTTTCTTCCCCTTTGTCAAATCCTGATAAGGTTAACACAACTAACTATGACTTCACCTATGCATGCCATGCTTCTCTCCACCTCTTGCGGGTGACACTTCTAGTTTTAGCGAAATTTTAGAGCCTATGATTGCTTACCTATCCGCTGTTATGTCAATGGTATCCTGATATGCGACAAAAATCCTGCAATGAACCATTCTTTATGTTTTGCATTTGGGATCTCGAATGTCAATCTATCCTTCAAATATTTGAATCATTGGTCAAATTCCCACACCGATTCTCTTGGACAATACTTGATTTCCTTTAGTTTTGTCATGCATTGGGACTATGACTTTGATTTATGAAACTCCTTGATCAAGACCTGCTTGATATTTGCTAAATTCCTATTATGTTCAACTAGAGTTGCGCTTTTGAACTTCATATGCCATGTTAATGCATGTTCCATAAAAGTTTCTTCTAGTTGTGCAATCTTCGTGGCCTCATCCTGGACCTGTTTGGTTGTAAAAATGGCCCACACACGAATAGATGTTGTTCTAGGTCCTCGATCCCATTAGCATGGAACATTAGAATTCGTAATTATATACCCGCCATTGTGTTCTCACAGTAGTTCTTGATGAAGTACTCCCAACTACACTTATTGAATTACTAGAAAATTGTGCACTCAATTGTGCACCGCTCTGAAATTAAGAACTTTTATTGATCCTCCTACATTCTGACTATTGGTGCATGGGACGCTGACAGATTTGGGATTTATGACACAATGGCCACAAATATCTGTTGAGCATCGGATCTTTCGACATCACGCTCGAAGTGAGTGAAGCCTCACCCAAGACTCTAATGGATGACTATCGTAACTTGGTTTCTGCAGCCGGATGGGATTGTCTTAAAATGTTATGTAACCAACTCACAAATAGAAGAAGAGATAGATCAACAACTTCAAAATTAGCCTCTTCGAGGGGGAAACCTCCTTTACATTACACAAATCAACTATTCTTTGATCATACAAGTGACAATACCTACTTTTCTATATATAGGAGTCTAAGGGGTCACAATATAATCGGAGCCTACATGACAATAATATTCTAAGGGCATAACAATAACAATAGTGGGCTTCTACATGGGCACAAAAATACAATAAGGGGGTTGCACTAATAACAATAAGGGGGTTGCAATAATAACAATAAGGGGCTACACTGGTAGTATGGGGACCTAACATGCCCCTCTCCTTCAAAAAATTGTTGTCCTCAACGCTTGAGTAGTTTTGGATGCTTCTATATAAAATTATCATCCTTCCATGTGGAATCTTCAGCGGGTAAGTTATTCCACTTGATCAGATACTTTGAAATTGATCGATTTAGTAGTTGTCAGGTTCTTATTTCCATGACTGCTTCAAGTTCCAATATGAATTTTCCTTCCTCGTCAAGTTATGGCAATATTGTTTGAACTAGGAGCTTGTCACCTATAACCTTGTTTAAGCATGAAACATGGAAAACTGGGTGCACTCAGGAAGATTCAGGAAGCTCCAGTTTGTATTCCATAATACCAATATTTTGTAACACCTTGTAAGGACCATAGTACTTTGGTGATAATTTATTATCCTTCTTAGCTTGCTTGAGGGACATTTGTTTGTATGGTTGTAGCCGTAAAATTACACAGTTGCCTACATGAAAACTTCTTTCACTATGATGTTGATATGCATGTTGTTTCATTCAATTTTGTGCCAAAGTGAGGTTATCCTTTAAGAGTTGGATAATTTGTTGTTGATGCTAGATATGATCTTCCACTTCTTGGACCATAGAATGATTCTCCAAGACTTTTTGGAGATCTATAGAAATAGATGATTTCGTTGTTTGAGCCTCTCTTGTGAACATAATTGTGCAATTACACCCTGTTGTTCTTTGTTTAGAAGCTTTGTCATGCCATTAGAGCTGATAATCTTTCCTGGTTTCCTTGCAATTACCCTTAATTCAACTTCCTTTCCTTCCCAAAAAAATTTCAAGAAAAGTTCTTGAAAATTAAAAGCTATCATACCCAAATATTGTAACCATTAGACTCCTAAGACAACATCAACGCCACCCATTGGAATGGAAAGCGTTGGACTGTTAAATACATATTATCCCATGGATAGCTTGATATTATGGCACTTTCCATAGAAATTTAGGGTTCCTCCATTTACAACAATCACCTGATACTCTTGTGTTGGATATAGGAAGCAATTCAATTCCTTGGCTATGTTACAATGACTAAAATTATGGGTATTACCTGAATCAATCAACACTATTACTTTTTTATTCTTGATATGTCCTTCTATCTTGAGAGTTTAAGGAGTGGTAATTCCTATCAATGCATTACAATATATGGTCGGATTCATTTCTTCTTTCTTTGGGGTTGATTCCTGGTCTATATCCTCTTATTTTGATGTTTATTGTTCATTTTCTTCCCCCTCTTCCCAATTTATGTAAATTAATTTCTTCTCAACACACTTATGACCTTTAGTGTATTTTCTATCACAACTGTAACAAAGCCCTTTTTCTCTTTTTTCTTCCAATTGTTTTGGCGTCAACCTTGTAGGTTGTGGAAGGATAGGAGAAACAACACTTCCATCTTTATAGTTGTGAGTGGTAGGATTCCTTGTTGCCATAATTTTTCTTTCAATTTTCTTGCCAACCTGAATGCCTTCTCCAATGAATCATGTTCCCAATTATGAACCTCATGTTCAATGTTATCCTTTAAACTCCATATGAAGACATCAATCCTATGCTTCTCTGAAATATCATTTACCCTTATATTCAATTTTTGGAAGTCCTCAATGTGCTCCACCATTGAACCCTTTTGCTTGAGATTTATCAATTAGCTAAAGAAGGTGTTGCTCTTTATATCCTCATAATGTGATATCATTTCCTCCATAAAAATTGACCAAGTGACAACTTGTTTACTAGAGAAAAGCCATCGATACCATACAAACTGACTGGGTTCTAAATATAAAGTTGCAATGCGTACCTTTTGTGTGTTTTTCACATTATGGATATCGAAATATTGCTCCATCTATAGTATCCACGTTACAGTATCCTTGCCATCAAACTTCCTCATATTGATCTTTGGAATATCGTGGGTATTCAATCCAACGTTAGAGCCTATGAAATCATTATTAACATTTCTTTTGTTCTCATCATGAGTTTCCTCTACTACCTTTTCGCCATTAGGAAGCATTTCTTGTAGCAACTTTTCCAAATCTCCCTTCAAACCTTCCATGTGTTTCTTAAAATATTGAATGTTTCCTTTTAATTTTTCTTCTAAACCATCAATCTTAGCTTTCATTCCATTCTTCTTATCATCCATCTTAGCTTATGTTACTTTTGTGAGAGCGAAATTTGTTGCACTTGGTCTCGTAATTTTGATATATCATCTTGAATTTCTTCCCCTTCTTCATGAGTCATAGTAGAGCTTTCAAGTTTCTTACTAGGTGTTTCCATTTTCTTTCTTCAGAGCATCAATTAATGATAATTATGCTTCATTTTTCCCTTTGAATCACTTCAAACTAATTTTTCAAACAAAACTTATGCAAATATTTAAAAGACCACACACTTTTTTTTTGCTTTGTAGGAGCTCGATATTGAATCTGTTGTATATATGTAATTTAGGATCTCTAAGGTATAAAATTTGGTCTTGTGGTATCCCTCTAATTCCTCTTTCCAACCCCACAAGTTTGATCGATATTGGATTCTCCAAGAAAGAGTTATGTCCAATCTCCCACGATGACCTGATTATATATTGTTCAGTAGAGTGAGCTTGTATGAATTTCCACGGGTCGCCATTTCAACCTTTGTCCCTAAAACGATACCCAAAAAAATATAGCCCGTCCCCTTTCTTTAACTTTTTAAAAAATTTGAATCTGATGCTAAGAACGAAAGTTGTGACGATTTTCCGAAGGTAACCTGTTTGAGATGGAATTTAGGAGCCTGCAAAAACCCTAACTTCCATGGACCATATCTCTGAAAATGTAGCGGAAAAAGATCTTAAATTCGTACACGAGGTTCACCAAGATTTCATCTCAAATGGATTTTAATTTAAGCTTTTGAATCTTTGTAGGAAAAAAGTTAAAGCAAAAATTCCATGATAGCCTTTTTGAAGCAACAAAACCCTAGAATCCAAAGCTCTGATACCAAATGTTATGCAACCAACTCACAAAATAGAAGAAGAGATAGATCAACGACTTCAAAATTAGCCTCTGTGAGGGGGAAACCTCTTTTACATTACACAAATTAACAATTCTTGGATGATACAAATGACAATACCTCCTTTCTATATATAGGAATCTAAGGGGTCACAATGTAATCATAGTCTACATGAAAATAATATTCTAAGGGCACAACGATAACAATAGCAGGCTTCTACATGGGAAAAGGAATACAATAAGGGGGTTTCACTAATAAAAATAAGGGGCTACACTAGTATTATAGGGACCTAACATAAAGCTTTGAGGCATAACTCCTATTTGATACAACCCAAAATTTCCCACTACTAGTATGCACTACGCTTTATGTCATGCATCAACTCCTTCAGTCGTTGCGTAGACTGGTCACGACTAGGCACCACAGAACACGACTTCATGAACTTTCAACATAGTAACCAACGAATGGAAATACCACAGTCAATGTTAATAGGTCGCAACAACCCTCGATTCTACCTATTCTTATCAAACAACAACTATGACTACTCAACCAGGCTTAATAACCACAACATTACAGGACCAAACAAGTACATATCGTCAGCATATGTTACCATGACAAAGACAAACAATAAAATAAACATTGTGATTATTTAACAGATCGAAGAACCTTCAACCTTGCTATCATCCAACCTCGAGTTACCAACATACCTTAGGTTCAACATACATATATTTCCATTTCATGCGCAACGTAACAAGGTCCAACATCACAGTCACATAATAATGAAGAAAAAGTGAAATAATGTACAATTTGCTCATTAATAGTTATAACCATTATAGGAATATGTCAAACACCCAGAATACCATTCCATATATATATTAGTAGAAAAGGGGTAGAAATACCCAAAACTACATATAGCAAGCTCTCGACCCTCTGGTCTCTAGCAAGACTATTTGAGACAGATGCCAAAAAATTACTGCAACAAAATTACTATATATCCTTCATGCTTTTACAATGATGTTGTTTCACAACAACCAAACCAACCATAATAACTAGACACTAGCATACAGACTGACTATAAATCATAGGACACTAATAGACTAGCTACCTAGAACCACCAATAATACATCATTCATATGACAATCTGTAGCCCAAACCCTACTTGGTCTCGGAGATACCATTTTATAATGCTCTAGGATCTCTCTCGAAGGCTTTTTTCTTCCCACCTCTTTGTCTTAGATGACCCTTCAGCCGTTAAGATATTTTCCTATCGCTCGTTGAGTTGTCCCATGCATTGCCTAACTACTTCAAAATATTCATAATTTTCTAAGGGCCACAACCTCCTCCTCCTACAAAATCCCAATGATCATGATCCCCTGTCTATGTTCTCTTATTCCTTCCACAGTTATATTCTGATTGTGTGGTGTCTACCTTCATCACACCCCAACCTTCACGCCAACTCCATTCTATGCTCTCCTTCGTCATGCCATCCATATTTTGTGTAGAAATTTTGAATAATATGAGTCACACTTATTCACAGAGATTATCCCGATTATACACTATTGCAGGATACATGCATAATACATAACCTTCTCTAGGTTGATCATCAATTTAGTTGCATTAAAAACAATGAAACATCAATCGCATGCGCACATTAACACAATATGTAACCCGGGGAAAGCATACAGCTGAAAACCCCACACTATCTATATATTATAATGATTGAGAACATGTAACAATACATAGTACAATACTCCTCACAAGTACTCAGTACTATCTCCACCTGTTACACACAAACTAGCTCAGATCTGATGCCTCAAATCTCCTCCACTGTTTGCCTGCCTCCACTGCGCAATCCTGCATGAGAATAATCATGATGAATGGCTGAAGCAAACTCGTATTTCCTTGGCTGAACCATGCAATCCTCATTGGCATTACTCAATCCATTGATTGTGCAAATCTCATGCACAACTATAGTCACAACTGACAGCTGTCTTGCCCTTTCACTCACCTCTAACACCTGTCTCCACTGAACTGTCCATGCACTGAGTTAGCTGATGTATTCTTTAGTTGCTTTATGAGTTAATAATTAGTGAATTAATTAATAGTTAATTCACATCACTCATCACTAGTGTATTCTGCAGTTAGACTAAATACAACTAGTTTAACCAAGTCAAACTGAACACAACTCCATCAACTCCTCAATCAACTCCACCAAAACTCAACCACTTGAGTTCTAACTGAAGTCCACCATGCAATAGTTCAATTGACCCATAAGAAAAGCGTATTTCCTTCTGACAGTTTCATGTGCCACATCTGTAGCTCGAATTGAAGTGCTCCAAGAGGATAAGATAATGTATATAGTCCAAATATTATTAAGAGCTAATAATATTCGACTGTTCTATATTTAGACTGGCAATCTAAAAATAGACTCCGCCCATATGTCTAAAAATAGAAGTCCATCTATTTTTACCAACATGACCAATCATCCACAAATAGCATCCTGCAACTCATAGACCATGAACCATATGTCTAAAAATAGACTTTGCGCCAAAAATAGCCTACGAGCCCACTTAGTGAAGGCGACTCCTTTCCACTAAGCTCCATAATCTTGTTGCATTTTCAAAATGTTGCATGTTTGTGTCAACCCTCTACTACGTGTTATCCTATCTGCTTCCATGCTCCTCACTCCTACTGCATTGTCCTTCCTATACCAAAATTTGTTAAAAAAATTTGGGGTATCAACAAGCTCCCAACAAAAAAATGTGGCTCACCTTCGAACCACTTGGTACTTCACCAAAATAATTTGTTCCTCTTCATGTTTACACAAAGTCTCCCAAGTTGTTTCTTGCACTTCGATCTAGGCTACAATGTGCTATGTTATGAAGGTTGGTTCCTCAATGACTGCGTCAATGTCCTTGTTTTTTAAGGTTTACATGTTTTTGAACAACTCGTTGAATTAATCTACAACAACCATAATTATTTCCTGAATATTTTTCCATGGTTATTGTTCCTCACGGAGCTTTCTCGCAGTTTCCTTAAGCCATGCCTTACCTCGCATGGCTTTCCTTTTCTCAGTGAGTCTTTTTTTTGTCATGGTTAGGTCAATGTGGCAAAGTTGAACATTTATCACTTTGACCTACTCAATTGTATGTTTTAACCCTGTACAAAAATTACCTGCATACGAATTCTAAAACACAAAAAATAAACAATGTGAAAGCATAACACATAAAAAAACATATACAGAGATTTTCCCCTAGATCCCAAAAACCGGGACTACCAGCTTGATTTTTCATTATGTTCCTTTCAATATTACAATACATATTTATACATGCCGAAGCATCCAATACCATGGACCAAAAACCATCGCATTCAAAACCATGGACCGAAAACCATCGCATCCAAAACCATGTGCGAAAACCATGCACAAAACCATAGGTAGGTCCGCCCAACCTAATATAGGGTCCAAAAAAAATTTCCCCTAGGGGCTACCTGCCCCCCTCAAACCCCCTGTGACCCCCCCGCTGCGCAATCAATGCAACAAAGGGGGGGCTCCGCCTCCCTCTAACCCCCCAGTTAACTACATTTGCTAGTTGTGGAAAGAATATAACACAACCCAACATTCTCCCACTTATTGTTTTCTTTCCACAGGAGAGCTTAGTCATTTATCCAGCCCTGCAATGCCCATTGTTTCTCTACACCAAGAGAACTTCTCAGAGCTCATAGATTTTGTCAATGCATCTATAGTATTCTTCAAAATGTCCACCTTTACCAGCAACACCTTTTTGTCTTCTATCATATCCCTCACAAAGTGATACTGAACATCAATGTTTTTTGTCTTTGAATGGTAATCAGGGTTATTTGCCAATAATATTTCACTTTGGTTGTCACAGTCTATCCTTATAGCTCCCTGCACTAACCCCATACTTGAACAAAATCTCTACAACCAAACTGCTTCCTTGCTTGCATGAGTGGCTGCCATGTATCTGCCTCTGTATTTGATAGTGCCACTGCAGATTGTTTCTTACTCATCCAATTAACTGCACCTCCAAATAGGTTAAACATGTACCTACTTATAGATCTTCTCTGATCCATATCTCCAGCCCATTTTTCATCAACAAAGCCATGAATATTCAAAACTCTGTCCAATCCTTGTCTTCCTTGGTAGCACAAACCATAATCACTAGTGCCACGTAAATACCTGAAAACCCGCTTCACTGTCATCCAATGCTCCTTCCCTGGTTTTGACATAAACCTGCTCAATACTCCCACTGCATGTGCAATGTCTGGTCAAGTACAGACCATCGCATACATCAGACTATTGACTGCACTTGCATATGGAACACGGGACATGTCCTCTTCCTCTTCTTGTGTCTTGAGACATTGTTCGGCAAATAACTTTACACCTACAGGAATAGGAACCTTCACCGGTTTACTATCCTGCATATTAAACCTCTACAGTATTTTCTCAACATACTTCCTCTCATTTAACCAGAGCTTCCTCTTTGCCGATCTCTTTTAATTTCCATTCCCAAAATATAGTTTGCAGCACCAAGATCTTTCATGTCGAATTTGGAGGACAATTGGGTCTTCAAATCCTGGATAATTTCTTTGTTATTTCCAACCAGCAACATATCATCCACATACAAGACCAGATAAATAACATGGTCACCAATTAATTTAAAATACACATAGTGATCTTCTTTGCTTATGGTGAAGCCAAGTCCCTGTATAAATGTATCAAATTTTTTATACCACATCCTTGGTGATTGTTTTAAACCATACAGTGACTTCTTTAACTTGCATACCAGTTCTTTCTTACCCTTCACCGCAAAACGTTCAGGTTGCTTCATGTAGATCTCCTCTTCCAAATCCATGTGAAGAAATGCTTTCTTCACATTCATCTGTTCTACCTCAAAATAAAAAGCAGTAGCAACAGATAAAAGTAATTTAATAGAAGCTACCTTGGCAACAGGAGAAAAATATCACCAAAATCAATTCCTGGCACCTAGGAATAACCTTTTACTACGAACCGAGATTTGTATTTCTCCACCTTTCCTTCTGCATTTGTCTTCTTCTTGAACACCCATTTGTTGCCAATGGGTTTCCTTCCACTAGATCCCTAGCCTCATTTTTGTGCAAAGATGCCATTTCATCAGCCATGGCCTCTTTCCAGAGTTTTCCATCCTCTGAATCTACTGCTTCCTTCATATTTTTGGGATCATCATCAGTAATAGATAAAGAAAATTTTGAACATAAATCATATGGGCTATACCTTTTTGGTTGCTTCTTTCTCAAACTGATCTTCTCATACCTAGAGTTTGTGGCTCTTCATCTTCTGATTCCTCCTCTGTTGTAATCTGATTCTTCCTCCTTTATCTCAAACTCTATCTTCTCAGGTTCCTTTGATGGGACTTCATGTTTAATAACATCTTTCACCTCTCTGAACACCACATCTCAGTTGTACACAACCTTCCTTATTACTGGGTTCCAAAGCTTATAACCCTTAAAACCATCCTTATACCCAATAAATATGCACTTTTCAGATTTACTATCCAACATGGTTCTTTTCTCCTTTGGAACATGTACATATGCATCACATCCAAATACTCTCAGATGTGAAAGAGAGGGTTTCTTACCAGTCCATACCTCTTGTGGAGTCTTATCCTCCAACACTGATGAAGGTGATCCATTGACCAGGTAACATGTTGTCTTCACTACCTCTGCTCAGAATTCTTGTCCTAACCCAGCACCACTGAGTATGCTTATTTCCCTTTCCATCAACGCCTTGTTCATTCTTTCTGCAACTCCATTTTGCTCAAGTGTATATGGAGTAGAATTTTGTCATGTTATACCACACTTCTTACAGAATTCTTCAAATTCCTTACTACAAAACTCTCCACTGTTATCTGTTCTCAGCACATTTATCTTCTTCTCTGTCTGGTTTTCCACTAGAGCCTTAAATTCTTTAAACTTATCAAATACTTCAGATTTCTTCTTAAGGAAATATATCCATGTATTCCTTGAGAAATCATCTATAAATGATACATAGTACACAGACTTACCCAGTGATGGAACCTTCACAAGTCCAAACACATCACTGTGCAAAAGCTCTATTATTTGTTTTGCCCTATTACCACCAAAGGGGAAACTTACCCGATTTTGCTTCCCATATACACAATTTTCATAGAAATCAAAATCCAGAGAGCTATTACTCATACCTTCTACCATACCTTTACCATGAAGTATTCGAAGGCCCTTCTCTCTAATATGTCCAAGCCTTTTATGCCACAACATGTTCTTCTCTCCAAAAACCACAAGATTTTATGCTCCACTTTCAGGAACCATAGAACTATTGCACTCATCAACAAAAGTGCTACCTTGCAGCTTGTACAGAGTTCCAATTTGAACTCCCCGCATCAATACCAGTGCTCCTCAAACCATCTTGTAGGTATCCTTCTCAAACACTATTTTTACACCTGCATCATCCAGATTGCTTACAGAAATCAGATTTCTGGCCAATGCAGGAATATGCATAACACCCTGAAGTGTTATAACCCTTCAACCTTGCAACTTCAACTTTACTTTTCCACGACCAATGATTCTAGCCTTCCTATCATCCCCTAAGAAGACATCACCACCATCATGTTTCTCATACTCGCAGAACCACTCTCTATGGGGAGTGAAGTGAAAGGATGCACTCAAATCAATCAACCATGCCTCATGATCTACATGTGTACTTGAAGAAGCCAAGTACACATCCCCACCTTCATCTGAGGTGGTTTTTGCCTCTGCAGAAAGAGCATCATCAGATCCCTTTCCTTTGTCAAGAGCTTTAGATTTACAATCCCTTTTGTATTGCCCTTCCTTTCCGCATTTCCAGCAAACCACCTTTACAGGTTTTCCTGAAGATTTAGATCTCCCTCTAGATTTAGATCTCCCACTCGATGACTTACTTTTGTTTCTGTTTTGGGACCGTCCTCGTACAGACAAGGCATCACCATTCTGGCTCTCCATATTTTTCCATCTCATCTCCTCCGTTAGCAAGGATGAGACTATTTCATCAAACTGCAAGGCAGTTGCATTGCTACCTATTGCAATAACCAAACTATCCCACGAATCTGGTAGAGAACACAACAAATGGATGCACATATCTTCATCTAAAATTTTAATATCAACAGACAATAACTGACTTACCACAGTATTAAATGCGTTCAAATGCTCTGTCACTGAGTCTCCATCCTTCATCCTGAGGTTATACAACTTTTTTAGCAGAAACAGTTTATTCACCAGAGACTTAGATTGGTACAAAATCCCTAGCTTGTCCCACAAAGCCTTCTTCGTAGCTTCCCCTGATATATTCAGCAATACAGAATCTAAGACACATAATCGTATTGTGCTCTTTGCCTTCTGATCCAACTTCTTCCATTATTCATCAAACAATCCCCTTGGTTTAGTACCCAGATCTACCGCGATCCACTGAACTTTATCCTTTGAGTTTCCACAACTCAAAACTCTTACCATTAAATTTCTTCATCTCTATCTTTCCACTGCTCTCCATCTTCTTTCACCACTAGAATCGATCTCGCAGACCTCCCACTGAACAGGGTATACCACAGGCTTGAGCAAAACCCCTCCGTAACAAAGGCATCCCCTTGAAGCCAAAATAGATCTGAAACCAAATGTAGGTTTTAACCCCGTACAAAAATTACTTGCATACGAATTCTAAAACATAGAAAATAAACAATGCGAGAGCATAACACATAAAAAACATATACACAGATATTTTCCCCTGGATCCAAAAACCGGGACTACCATCTTGATTTTTCATTATATTCCTTTCAATGTTACAATACATATTTATAAATGCTGAAGCATCCAATACCATGGAGTGAAAACCATCGCGTTCAAAACCATGGACCAAAAACCACCGCGTCCAAAACCATGTGCGAAAACCATGCACAAAACCATAGGTAGGTCCGCCCAACCTAATATAAGGTCCAAAAGAAATTTCCCCGAGGCGCTACCCTGGACCCCACAGAGGGGGGCTATCCCCCTCCCCCAAACCCCCTATGACCCCCCCACTGTGAAATCGGTGCAACGAAGGGGGGGCTCCGCCCCCTCTCTAACTCCCTGGTTAACTACATTTGCTAGTCGTGGAAAGAATATAACACAACCCAACATCAACCATCCTTTGTACTACAAGAACCTTGGAAAATTTGTTCCATAATTGGTCGCCTTGTTCTATCACTTCCTGAAACTTCCTTTCGTAGGCTAACAATTGTTCTTTCTTTTGTTGGACTCTTTCCTCCCGTTGCTAATCCTCCATCAACATTTGTATCTCCCTCTTGGTGGTAACTTCAGTGACCAGTGTCTTGAGTTCCTGAATAACTTCTTTTATCTCCACCACCATATCCTGGATAGGGGTGGGCTCCTCTACTGTGCCCTCAATCAACTCTTCGTAAACTTGCATAAGGGCTTTGCACCATTCACTATCCTTTAGCTTTTGCTGCTCTTGGTGCAATTGTTTCTATGTTCTTCTAGTATGTCCTAAATCCTCTGCAACAACCCTGATCCATTCCTATAATTGTGCTACATTATGTTGCAACTGTATCAAATCCTCTGTCTCCAATCCTAATAGCGCAACCTCAATTTAAGCGTCACTACTCAAGGACTTCTATATGGTCCCTTCCCAATATCTATTGTGATACCTGGGATTTTATACATCCTTTGTTGTTGCTAATATGATGAAGTGTCATAAGCTTGAGGCCTTGCCTCGAGTCATGATCATGACACTGTTGATGGTCCTTCTCCTAATCCTAAAGAAATAGTTAAATTGGTACCCATTTCCTTTAACAATTGGCATAATTGATCATACCTGGTTCTAGCAACATCAGCCATTTGATATCCAATGCACTCAAAATCATCTTATGTGAAAGTCATCTGAGCAGAGGAGGGCTAGAAGCTTTTTGTTTCTTTCTATCCTTCCCAGTGGACGCATCCTTAGTGTTGGTCCTCGACACCCTCTTCTTGCATTTTTGCTACTGGTATCCAATTTCGCCAGTTTCCTCTTGCGACTCTGGCTTCATAGTGATCGACACCAACTGAACTTGTTGTACGTTTGGAGGGGGGAAATGTCATTGACTTCCTCCCCATTTTAAATCATCTCCACGTAATAGGGTTCTTCCTTAGGGATCTTCCATTCAGGAGGCCATGAATCCACTATACCCCGAATCTAGTCCTTCGTCATGCGATAAGGCTGCTCATACCAAGCCTTCACTGGTCTTTCCACGCCATAATCCAAAGGTGATGGGGGTCACTCTTAGAATTTGTGATGCCTAAATACCTCTCCGCACATTCAGATGGTAGTCGTGGCATCTCTTCTATGATTTTTCATATAACATCCCCATCTAGACAGAACATCAAAGTGTTGAGCTTCTTTCACTCAAGATCATTAGAGACCCAAAGTTCCTAAAATTTAGTTATTTTTATTAGTTTTACCAGATATTTCACAGGAAATAAATGTTATGGCTTCTCCTATTCTACCAAATCTATCAATACCAATAGCTAGGCGTAATGAAATTCAGCATTTAACTCCAGGGTGTCCACATGGTCTTGTTTGAATTCCCTCAACAGAAATGGGTCCCATGCAAACTACTCTCCCTTGGCATAACTCTCTACTATCACAATAACTCCAGTTGGTACTTCATTCACTCAACACTTTCACAAAATATTTAATGCAATGGCCTATGCTGCGAACTGCACAACTTAGTTTGGTATTTTTGAGATTAAAAACCCTCGATTCCCCCTCTTAGTTTGTTATGTCTTCTCCATAATTGTTGCAAAAAAAAATTCATTAATAAGGGTCCCTGGGTATTCCCCCTCCATGGAAAGACCTGCAATTTTATAAATAAGTTCCACTCTGATGGGTACGGGGCAATCCAACTGTAAATATCCATTGTGCACGCAAGCTCACAAACATTTGGTAAAAAAGGTTACCTCTTCTCCTTGTCTAAAATATGGAATTAAGAAAAAAATTCAATATACCTACAAACTCCAACTTCTTGCCTAGTCTTGTGGCTTCAACTTTGGCACGGTGTGCTAATTTGATGACAGTTGCATGTAATCCTAGAATTCGGGGTGTCTGGCAATGTCATAGAAAACATGATCAAAGTACCTGATTTTCTGCATGATATTTCTTACCCGTCCCTGGTGAAACTCATGGAGTCCCCATGATGCTCTGCATGGAACGTGTGGACCTAGTACCCCTGGGAGTCATCATCTCAGATATAGGTCTAGTAAGGGTGGTGTGTACTTAGGTTTGTATCTACAACCCATTTTTGTTGATACTCTTACTTCCTCATCACTTATCTCTCGGTTGGTATCATCTGAGATTAATTCTGAGGTTTCCTTCTTCGAGGTTACCATGCCCTTGGTGAACTTCTTCTTCGAATTTTCTGGTGGGGATTGGCAATGTTTTGTGCACATTTCCTAATCCCTTGTCAACGGTCTCTACTCCTTCATATTGGTTGTTTTCACTCGTCGCTTGACCTCCTCCCTATTCTCAACTCTCTTTCTGTCCCAACTTTATAGTTACCGCATTGATCTAGTCGTACTATAAACTCGGTCGCGATCCTTCCACTCATTTGTTTCCTGACGCAAGGGGTCACGTTCTCTGAAACCACTTGCTTCTCGTACCATGTCATCATAGTAATCATTTGTTTGTATTTGGTTAAGGGAATCACCACCTTTCCCCATCATGATGGTGATTCTATCAATGGTAACTTCGTCATATGTGTTAGCTCTTTATAATTTTCCCTAGGTTGAGGAGAGAAGTTCATAGGTGACCACAAAACCACTTGTAATCTAGAATCTATCCCTTATAGATTTAGAGACAACTCTCTCTCTATCAAGGATGTTCAATTACCCAGATGTTAGGTTAGGTATAGTTCTCAGTAGGGTATGATTTTCAAATATTTGTTGGTAGGAGAGGAGACAGATCCATTAGGCATGGAGTCATTTCTACCTAATTATGTTTCTAGATGAAATGAAGAGAAAATAGATCTTCTAGAGGGTCAAGGTAGGTAGTCTATTTAGGTTTTTTTAGCCTGAGTTCTTTGTAGGAGGGTGAGTGCAGAAAAATGGAAAATGACAAAAAGAGCATCAAGCATCAAGATGAATTCTAACTATCATTTTAGCAGAAAACATATATGTGTAGCAAACTAAAGCATAATACTATTTGGAGTGAATTTTGAATCAAATATTTGTTTAACTAAACAAGAAAATATACATTCAAAGCATGATTTTCATAGAAAATAACTTACAAAGAAAGGAAGCACATATCCAAAGAAAACTAACTCAAGAATCCCTGCAAATTCCACCTCTGTATTTCATTCACTGTAAAAATATATCAAAAATAAGTGCAATACACAATGTCTTTCTCCTGAACCTGACCAACCCTTTTTTCAATTACATTCATATAATAAATAGGCAAAAATGATTCAATTCCCACCTCTAGGGGTCGAATTCCTCATTAGGATTTATGTTTCTAACTTTTGTAATGAAAATAGAATTGAATGCTAAAGACTAGGGACTGCTTAGCTATATATTTTCTAAGCATTTTACATTAATTTCTCAACCCCAAATCAAGCTTGTGGGTCATTTAATTCTGTATTACAATTACTAATATCATAAAAACAAATTACAACAATTTGTTACTAGGTTAAGTCGTTCAAAAGGATGTATGTTTGTGTCGGGTGCATGTTATATTATTTCCACGACTAGCCCCACACGCACAGCGGGGGGTTAGAGGGGGGGCAGCAGCACCCCCTTTGTTTCGCACATGGTTTTGGGCATGATGGTTTTCTTCCCATGGTATTTTGTAGATCCAGTGAAGGGAAATATGATTATGTTCTAATACAGGGTTAATGGATTGGGGTCTATGAATGCTTCGGCATGTATATATATTATTGTAACATTGAAAGGAATATAATGAAAAATCCATTTGGTAGTCCCGATTTTTGGATCCAGGGGAAAATATCTGTGTATTTGTTTTATGTTTCTCTCCAATGTATATTTTCTATGTTTTAAGAATTTGTTTGTAGGTAATTTTTGTATAGCGTTAAAACCTACATTTGGTATCAGAGTTGTTTCAGCTTCAAGGGGACACCTTTGCTAATGAGGGGTTTTGCTCGGGCCTATGGTAGACCTTGTCTAGTGGGAGATATGCGCGATCGATTCTTGTGGTGAAAGAAGATGGCGAGCAGTGGAAAGATAGAGATCAAGAAATTTAATGGTCAAATTTTTGAGTTGTGGAAACTCAAGATGGAGGATCCACCGGTGGATAAAGATCAATGGATCACGGTAGATCCAGGTACTAAACCAACGACAACATCAGATGAAGACTAGGCAAAGTTGGATCGGAAAAGAAAGAACACAACATAGTTATGTATCTCAGATCCAGTATTGTTGAATGTATCACAGGAAGCTACGACAAAGGCTTTGTGTGACAAGTTAGGGACTTTGTACCAATCTAAGTCTCTGGTGAACAAATTGTTCCTACGGAAAAATATATATAACCTGAGAATGAAAGATGGAGACTCGGTGACAGAGCATATGAACGCCTTTAATATTGTGGTAAGCTAGTTGCTATCTATTGATATTAAAATTTCATTTGAATATAAGTGCATTAGTTTGTTGTGTTCTCTACTAGATTCGTGGGATAGTTTGGTTGTTGCAATAAGTAGCAATACAACTACCTTGAATTTTGATGAAATAGTATCATCCTTTCTGTCAAAGGAGATGAGACAAAAAAAATATGGAGCCAAAATGGATATGCCTTGTCTGTATGAGGACGGTCCCAGAAAAGAAATAAGAATAAGTCCTCGAGTGGGAGATCTAAATCTCCAGGACAACTTGTAGAGGTGCATTGGAAATGCGAAAAAGAGGAGCACTTAAAAAAGGACTGTAGATCTATAGCTACTAAGAAAGGAAAGGGATCTGATGATGCTCCTTCTGCAAAGGCAAAAACCACCTCAAATGAAGGTGGGGATGTGTACTTAGCTTCTTATTCAAGTACACATGTAGATCATGAAGCATGGTTGATTGACACAGGTGCATCATTTCACTTCACTCCCCATAGGGAGTGGTTCTGCAAATATGAGAAACATGATAGTGGTGATGTTTTCTTAGGGGATCATTGGAAGGCTAGAATCATTAGACATAGAAAATTCAAGCTGAAGTTGTAAGGTGGAGGGATCAAAACTGTTATGAAACCAGCTCAAGAAAAGATAGAAAAGATAGATCAACGCCTTAGAATTCAGCCTCTTCGAGGGGGCAACCTCCTTTACATTACATAAATGAACAAATCTTGGATGATACAAATGACAAAACCTCCTTTCTATATATAGGAGTCTAGGGAGTCACAATATAATCCAGCCGACCTAACAATAATAATATAAAGCCACAAAAATAACAATAGAGGGATTCTATGGGGCACAGAAATAACAATATGGGGGTAATAGGGGCACAACAATATAAATAAGGGGTATAACTACAATAGTAATGGGGTAATCACTAATATTATAGGGACCCAACATGCCCCTCTCCTTCAAAAAAGTGTTGTCCTCAACGCTTGAGTAGTTCTGGATACTTCTGCATAAAATTCTCATCCTCCCATGTGGAATCTTCAGCGGATAAGTTCTTCCACTTGATAAGATACTCTGAAATTGATCGATTTCGTAGCTGTCGAGTTCTTGTTTCTGTGACTGCTTCCGGTTCCAATATAATTTTTCCTTCCTCGTCAAGTTCTGGCAATATTGTTTGAATTGGGAGCTTGTCACCTATAACCTTCTTTAAACATGAAACATGGAAAACTGGGTGCAATCGAGAAGCTACAGGAAGCTCCAATTTGTATGTCATAGTACCAATCTTTTGCAACACCTTGTACGGACCATAATACTTTGGTGATAATTTATTATCCTTCTTAGCTTGCTTTAGGGACATTTGCTTATATGGTTGTAGCCGTAGGAATACCCAATCACCTACATCAAAACTTCTTTCACTGCGATGTTGATCTGCCTATTGTTTCATTCTATTTTGTGCCAACACGAGGTTATCCTTTAAGAGTTGGAGGACTTGTTGTTGATGTTCGATGTGATGTTCCACAGCCTGAACCTTAGAATTTTCTCTTAAATATGATGTGATGGATGGTGGCTGATACCCATAAAGTGCCATAAATGGGGTCATTTTTGTTGCTGTATGGAAGGAAGTGTTATACCACCATTCAGCCAGAGGCAACCATTTGACCCATTGTGTCTGTTTATCAGATACAAAGCAATGAAGATATCCTTCCAAACATTTGTTTACTATCTCAGTTTGCCCATCAGATTGAGGATGATAAGATGAGCTATGAGCTAACTGAGTACCAAGACAAGAAAATAATTATGTCCAAAAATTTCCAGTGAAAATGGGATCTCTGTCACTTACAATAATCTTTGGGTTTCCATGTAGCTTTTGAACTGTTTCCATAAATGCAGTAGAAACTGTAATGGCTTTAAGTGGATGTGATAATGCACAAAAGTGTGCATACTTGGTAATTCTGTCAACTACCACCATGATGACACTCTTTCCCTCAGACTTGGGTAAACCTGTGATAAAATCCATTAAAACCTCTTCCCAACGTTGGCTTGGAATGGATAAAGGTTGTGATAGACCCGGTGTCTTAATTGTTTCAACTTTATTTTGCTGGAAAACCAAACATTCCGCCACAAACTTTTGAATATCTGATTTAAGGCCATCCCAAAAAAATTCCTTCTTAACCCTGTGGTAAGTTTTTAAAAATCCTGAGTGCCCTCCTGTTGTGGTCACCAACAACCCCCCTCTTTGTTTGATATTAGTAATAACATCAAGCAAAGGGGGACCCTTAACTAAAAAATCCAAAAAATATTTTTGTTTAAAAAACCTTTTTGTATCAACTCCCTAAGAGCTATATCGCGTCGCAAAGGAAAAAGGAGCGCTTTCCCAAAGCGCATAAACACACTGAGGAAGAGCGACGCGAGAACTCATCGCATCGCGTGCATTAGAAGGCGCTCAAAAGGGGAAAACCTAAAGAACCGCCGACGGCCGATATGCGACGTCGCACGTCGCAATGTCGCATAAGCAGCACAAAGTAACAAAGCAAGAAACCTTGCGACCTTGCGATATTGCGATATGCGATCTGCGACCATGCAAAGCTGCGACCTGCGATCTATGGTGTGCGACAAATGAGACCATCAATTGTTGCGATACCACTTATTTTACATCGCAATCTTCGATGCTGCGATGCAAATCGCAGAAGCCATTCGTCGCAAGCATTCCTCGGCATGATCTGTGAGCCTAAAGTTGGGCGCGCACCTTACGGGAAATTCATGATTGTACGCCTGTGTATCCAAAGACGATTATGTTGCGTTTTTCGAAGAGTCAAGTCATAATGGGTGACATGATTATGCATTCATTAGAACTTAATTGCTTTCATGTCAATCTTTTCTTCTGTCTCTTTTCATTTACGTGAACTATAAGTCAGCAACTGATATAAATCTATATGCAGGAAACATCCAAGGAAAAGCGCCAGAACTAGAAGAACGGAGAGGAGATGACTTCGCAGATGGATACCGCATACAGCAGGACCGCGGATCCCAGAGTATCACTCAACAAATGTTGATGGAAATAGGCTATCTACGACTCAGAGTCAAAGGCGCACAAAAGCAAAGCGTTTATGAAAGATCCTGAGTCCCAAATTGGGTAAAGCAAAAAGAAAAACGCTTAAGGGGAAAGACGTCTCAGAAAAGCCTGGAACAAAGAATGGAAACAAGTTTCAATTAAGAAAATCGTTCAAGCAATGAAATCCCCAGCTCATTGAGTCATTCGCACGGCCGGAAACCGAAATAGCAACAGCACAATCAGTTTGAAAGAAATCTGAGTTGTGCTAAGTATACACGCCGTGAAGACACTCCTCCAGAAGAACACTTTCAAAAATATCTTCTAGTTTGTCAGAAAGAGGTGCCAGCTCTTGTTATTTCTAATTTTCAAGCTTGAACAAAAGGAAACGACAAGCAGCCGACTCTTTCACGGCGAACAGCGCATCGCTTACAGCACTAAGGAGCAGATACAGAAATGGTTAGAAATTAGATTCAGTTTTTAGAAATAAATTTGTTTTAGTAAAAGGGCGGTCATTTGAAGCCATTCCCTAAATTTGTGTAATTAAAATTAGCCGGTTAGTAGTATTTAACCCTTCTCGTTGCATTGGAGAAGGGTCCTAAAATTTGTCAAAAAAACTTGTCCTCAGAACATGCACTTTTGCACCCTCGGAGGGGGTTTTTGATGAATGGACGGATAAATATTTATTTATGTTTGCATTTTAATACCTGCTACTGATGTTGCACTTCTGTACTCTTAGTAGGCATTAGAAGTAAGTAGAAATAGATCATTATTGCTTCAGGTCTGTGAGTATAAAGCCAGTCATAAATGGTACTTTTATCTCTTGACGAGTTTTTGCTTGCATTCTTAGAGTAATATACAGCTGATGTTGTTTATATGTTAACGTATGAATGAGTGGACTACCATTTGGCACTTTTGTACGGTGGAGTCATTGATTTATGCTTAATACATGAATAACTGATTATGCGATATGTTGTTCACAACCGTTTTGCTTAACTTTTTATGCAGGATGGTTCATCTTAATTGATTTATATTCTCATAATAGCTGAATAATCTTCATTACCAGTTATTGTGTGAAATCTTTCTAGATCGCATAATGGAAAAAGTTCTATCCCGGGTTAGCGTAGATTAGATGTGTCGTTCTTGATAGATTAAGGTAGTATAAAATTCAGTCTCAGAGTTTAGAACTAGATTAGCTTAGAAATAATTCCATATTTTCATTATCAAATTATACACACACACACATCACCAAACTCTACACACACACACCCCCCTTAGAACGGGAAGCTGGTCCCGTTATCCCCAGTCGGACCCGCTACACCAAACGGGCACGGAGCCGCCAACCAGGTTCCCGACCGGGTGGGTATCCCCCTTGTTGTTGACCCGATTTCAGGGCCCTCAACACATTTGGCGCTAGAAGGAGGGCACGAACTATGAATGGCATCTAAAGAAACATCTAAATACCATTCTGAGAGTAATACACCCTCATCAACTCCCTCGACTTCTCCAACACGGTTAAAACCGGAATTTGAAGTCGCTCGAGTATCTACCGCTGCTACATATTCGAATATATCAGACAAATCTATCATTGAACCCCCTGAAATTCGAACTTTGATTCGTAAACTCCAGGGATTCTCTATTTTTAACCATAAATCTGATAAATCTAAAAGCAACGTGACTTCGCAGTACAACCCTGCTCATCCCCTTACCAGATCAAAGAGTGAAAAATTTGGCATACAACCAAGTGAACTCCCTCTCCCTACCAGGAAAAGAGCAAGGAAAACACCACCAGAGTCTGACAGTCAGACTCCTTCATCCACTTCGTCCATATCAACTCCCTCACCGCGAAGTCAACCACCCACTCTTTCATTCCAACTCACTCACCCATCTTCTACAAACCTTCCTCTTCAAACATCAAAGATCTTAATATCTTCATCTTCTCAGCATCAAGGATCGTCTTCTGCACTTCCATTAACTAGCAGCTCAACGATGGCCCAGTCTCCATGGAACAATCCTGGGGCGGTTTTAATGCCTCCACCCCTGAGCCCTATACCGGCCCATCCTAAGAAATGGCTGCCTAAATTCAATCCGGAAGTAGGAATGCTAGCCGAGGAACATATCAATAATTTCATGCTTTCTGTTAATCTCAACGGAGTCACTAACGAAGACGCTGTTGTCCGGCTTTTCCCTTATACAATGCAGGGAACAGCCGGGTCATGGTACTTTTCGTTACCTTCCGGATCCATCACAAGCTGGGACATTTTTCAAAGTCAGTTCCTCACCAAGTTTGGTGATGACAGATCCACGGCGACATTGATCAATGACCTATCTAATCTTAAGGCTGAGGCTAGAGAACCCATTAAAGATTTTAACTTACGGTTCAATAAGATCCTCAACAAAATCCCCGCTGCCTCACAACCCAACGAGGAAGTAAGATGTGAATGGTACATCACGGCTTTACCTCCAAACTTGGCTATCTTTGTAGATAGGGCAAACAAGACCACCTTAGTCGACAACTTGACAGAAGCGTTAGCAGTGGAAAAACGCGTGGTAGCCCTAGAAAAGAGATCCGCTATAGAAGAACGCAAATCTAAGAAGATCTCTTTCAAAGAAGACACCAAGAAGAAGTAAAAGAAAGATCCTTTCGATTTGGAAGGATTACAAAAATTGTTGAAAGCCATGTCAAACGAGATGATTGATATTAAGAAACAAGTAGCAGAGACTTCTTTGAAAAAGCCCTTTAGGACTTTTAAAAGAAATCCTCCTATGGAGGTAAGACCACCTAGTGTTGTCTCAAACGTTGAATCTGAAGAAGACGAAGAAGAAGAGAATACCACTGAAGGGCAGACCGACGAGGAAGAGGTCGTAGAACTACAAGGAATGTGGGACTTCATCCTCCCACAAGAAGAGGATCAGGAAGCATTTCCTGTTAGCACGAGAAGCAGAAATCAACTTGATCCTCCCCTAACTACCCCAAAACAAAAGGGCACAAGCCTTGCAACAAAAGAAAAGGTCGCAACCAAAAAGACAATTGCTAAAGCGACCCAGATTAGCCCAGTCCAATCTGATCAAACGCCTCCATCAAGAACACTAATAGTGTCGGATGAAATGGAGTATAACATCATTGATGACATGAAGAAGACTAGGGCTAATATCACTCTGTATGAATTGAGTAAATTGAAACACCAGCAGAAAATAATGATGAAAGAATTACACGCTGTGTCTACTACAGCTGTAGCTTCCCACAATCTGGGAAGGCCTCCAACCAACACGATCAATAAAATTGATCCAAATGACATCACCTTGATTGGAGGAAGATCAAGATCTCATACTCCTCCTTTTCTTCTCACATATGAAATCTTCAACAAAAACGTGCACAATTGCTTGGTCGATTCTGGTGCTTCAACGAATATTTTACCCAAATCAATATGTGCCAAATTGAATGTGCAACCTCAAAAATCCGCGGTACGTATAGTTCAGCTTGATCGATCCCAAGTCGAAGTGATTGGTGAACTTAATCAGGTGACCATAAGATTGTCGTCTAACCCAAAAGTGTGTCAGGTTATCGACATTCTAGTAGCTGATATCCCTGAGTTCTATGGTTTGATTCTTAGCAGGGATTGGTCGGAAAAGTTCCACGGATATTTTTCAACCGATTGGTCGCACATGTGGTTACCATACAATGGTAAACCAAATCAGATAAAGGTTGAACGAGAATTGCACCAAAAATACATAGTGACAGAACTGGAAGGAGAAAATGAGTCCATAACGTACAATAGCAACATTGTAGGCAATTACGCAATAGATTCTTTCCTAGGTAATTTCAATGCTCATATTTCACCATACTTAGAGAATTCAGTTTTATCCCAAGTTGAAAATTTCTCCCAAACTGATGACTCAAAATGTTTTAGTATTTTAGATAATTCTGTAAATACATCTTTATTTTGGAAGTTATATTTTGACGGATCTAAATCAAATGAGGGAGCAGGAGCAGGATGCATTCTGATTAACCCAGACGGGAACAAGATTATGCTCACATGCAGACTTGAGTTCAATTGCACGAACAACACAGCGGAGTACGAAGCCTTAGTTCAAGGCCTATACAAAGCAATCGGATTAAACGTTAAGTATCTTCAAGTCTTTGGAGATTCGGAGATCGTCGTAAAACAGGTACGTAACACCATACATTGCCTGTCAAGTCATTTAAAGCATTATCAATCATTAGTTCAAGATCTCACTGCACATTTCGTAGCATTCAACATCTCGTCAATTCCAAGAATTCAAAACGCGAGCGCAGACCTGTTAGCTAACGTAGCCTCTAGACTTATCCCTTCTGAAGATTTTAGTCCTGATAGGTTTTCAATAGAATTAATCTTTAGACCATCCATCCCTGACAATATCACCAATTGGAGAGTGTTCAACGACGATCCTGACATCGTAAATTTCCTTACTTCTGAAGGATCCTACTCAAATCAGATAATCGACGAAGACCATCATGATCATCAAATACAACAAAATGGCTCCGACAATGCTATACCGAAATCGGTGGTCAAGTTAGAAGATTTATATGATTTGAAAAGTCGGTTTAAAAGGTCCGCCAATGCTAAACTCTGCAGTTCTACCCTGAACTATGAATTAGTAAACCTAGGGACCGATCAGAAGCCACAAAACGTTAACCTAGGTCACGACCTAGCCCCTGAAGAGAAATCAGCATATATCCGTCTTCTGAGACAATACAAAAACGTTTTTGCCTGGAATTACGATGAGCTAAAAACATACAACACTTCTATCATTCAACATGTTATCCCTATGATTGACAATGAAAAACCTGTCCAGCAGAAGCTCAGAAAAATACACCCTAACCTAGAAAATCAGATAAAAACTGAGCTTAATAAGTTGTTGAGAGCCAGAATAATCTTCCCCGTCAGGAATTCTAAATGGGTATCCAATATGGTGCCCGTTAGGAAGAAAAACGGAGACATTAGAATCTGTATCGATTTCCGAAATCTCAACAAAGCCTGTCAGAAAGATAACTTTCCCCTCCCACCTATGGAGCAAATATTACAGGCAGTAGCAGGCTCAGAATTAATGTCATTCCTGGATGGATTTTCAGGATACAATCAAGTACTGGTACATCCCGATGATCAGTTAAAGACTACGTTCCGAACCAAATGGGGTACTTATGCATATCGGAAGATGCCATTTGGGCTGATCAATGCCGGAGCTACCTTTCAGAGAGCCATGGACATCGCGTTTAAAGGGTTAGTCAATAAATCAGTGGTGATTTACTTGGATGATATAACAGTGTACTCCAAAAAACGAAACAACCATCTCAAAGATTTGAAGCAAATCTTTCAAAGATGCTTGAGGTATGGGATTTCGCTCAACCCAAAGAAATCTTTCTTTGCGTTAAGCGAAGGGAAATTGCTCGGATTCATAGTGTCGAAATCTGGTATTCATATAGAACCCGACAGAATCAAGGAAATTTCTGAAATATCCATACCCCATAACAAGAAAGCCATGCAATCCTTCCTTGGACAGATCAATTTTGTCAAAAGATTTGTCCCGGATTTTTCACGTATTATTTCACCCTTACAAAATATGATAAAAAAGAATTCAAATTTCAAATGGGGTCTAGATGAGCACGAAGCGTTCAACTTAATCAAACAAGCTATCATCAATGCTCCATCTTTGGCCACCCCAAATTTTTTAGAATCTTTTATCTTGTACACTTTTGCCTCAGAGAAATCCTATGCCGCGATTTTGACCCAAGCAAATCAAGAGAAAGCGGAGGCTCCAATCGCATTCTTTAGCTCAAACTTACAAGGTGCTGAAATTAATTACTCAGACGTAGAGAAACAAGCATACGCTGTTTTCAAAGCGATCAAATATTTCAGACCTTTCTTGCTTAAAGCCCACACTAAAGTCGTAGTACCGTTTCCGGCGGTAAGAAACCTTTTAGTGCAGAAAGACGTGGGCGAAAAGAGAGCTAATTGGATTACCGCTTTACAAGAATATGATCTTGAGATCAAACCAGCAAACATCGTAAGAGGTCAAGGCTTCTGCAAGATGTTAGCCGGAGCATCGCAAATCCCGGAGAACTCATCTGAAGAGGTACAAGCGTACGAGGTAAGCCTAAACGATGCAGAATCATTATATGCTGACACCATTTATTTTCTTAAGAACGGGTATGCTCCATCACGTCTGGATCATACCAAGAAAAGAGCTCTGAGATTAAAAGCTAAACAATACCAGCTCGTAAATGATGTCTTGTTTAAAAGGAATTACGATTCTGTGCTTCTTAGGTGTCTTGAGAAAACTGAAGCCGAAAAGGTTTTGCAGGAACTCCACGATGGACCAACGGGCGGACACTATGCCGGAGATGCGACTGCACATAAAATCTTGCGTGCAGGATATTATTGGCCCACGCTGTTCAAAGACTCATACAATCACGTAAGGAAATGCCAAGTCTACCAGACTGCTGCAGGAAAACAAAGAAAACCGTCCATGCCGCTACAACCAGTCATCATCGACCAACCATTCAGTCAATGGGGCTTGGACATAATAGGTGAGATCATTCCTCACTCTTCTAAGCAGCATAAGTATATCCTTACGGCAACTGATTATTTTACCAAATGGGTAGAAGCAGTTCCTCTCAAGACAGTTCATTCTGAAAATATTATTGAATTCATAGATCAATTTATCATCACTAGGTTTGGATTGCCAACAGCATTAATGTTTGATAATGCTTCATATTTTTCTGGAAATACTATGACTGAGTTTGCGCTTAAAAGAGGGTTCAAACTAAAATATTATGCCAACTACTATCCGCAAGGTAATGGATTGGCTGAATCAACAAACAAGAACCTAATCAGAATTATCAAAATAACAGTCGACCAAAACCAAAGAAATTGGCACAAAGCGTTGGTAAATGCTTTATGGGTTGATAGAATCACGAAGAAAGCTTCAATCAGCACTTCCCCCTTTAATTTAGTTTATGGGAGAGAAGTGGTTCTTCCGACTCACCTAGTCATTCCCTCTTTGTCTTTAGTGCAATACATCGATGAAGTATCTACTTCCTCTTTACAATTAAGACAAATGGAAATAATCAAACTAGAAGAACAAAGAGAACAAGCTAGGAAAACCCATGCTCATCACCAAGCGCTAATAAAATCTTCTTTTGACTCAAGCATCATAACCAGAAAAAAACTTTCAGATGGGTGATTTAGTTTTGAAATGGGATAAGGCTCATGAACAAAAGGGCAAACATACGAAATTTCAGAAGCTGTGGCTTGGCCCTTTTCAGATTGTAGAAGTCGTAGGCCCATCTACATTCGTGTTGCAGGATCTGGCAGGAAGGAGAGATTCTTTACCTGTCAATGGACTGATTCTTAAATTATACTTTCCATAGAAGAGAAATCTTCTATTTTTTGTAGGATGGATTTAGTTTTTAGTTTTTATTTTATTCTGTTTGTCTTTTTTTATGAATAAAACCCGTTGTAAATTATCATTTAAAAAGGATTCATGAAAGAGCATACCAATTCTCTATCAGATTTTGGTTTCGCTTGTACAAATAGCAAAAATTTTTGAAAATCTGAATTTTATTATTGACAAATAGAGTTAACTTCACCTTGATTACGATACTCGTTTCAACCTCTAAAAAACTTTGACAAAAGCAACCTCTGGTAAAAGAATTGTTTTGTGTCAGCACCATGAAAAGTATCATCAAATAATAAAATAAGCATTCTCTGCAAAGACTGTTGTTTTCAAAAACTCTATTATTGTCGTCCAGAGCTTTCTTAAGGAAAAACAATGACTTCCTCCCTGCTAAAAGGAAATTACAGCATCCAGAGAAACAATCCAAACAAAACACTATATCTCAAAGAATAAGAGGTCTCATCACGAGCCGGCTTATCATGATCACAGATATTATAACTTGCTGACTTTGCCAATACTGTCTATCAAAACAGGGCAACGACTTAAGATTGTTGCAATCAAAAGACAAGAGGTCTCATCACGAGCCGGCTTGTTCAGAAAAAGTGTAAATCAGGTGAATGACTGTGTCATAATTTGGCCACCAAACCAAGACATTGTTCTTTAGAGAATTAAAAAAGGAAAAGTGTGTCAAAAAGGATTTTTCTCTGGAATGTTGCGAGTAACTTCAAGCAGGAAAAAGGATCATTGTTGGATAACATGGTAACCCTGTCGAGGCTATGGACGCTTGCGGGCAGCAGAGGCTCTACCTACGACAAATGAGCATACTTTTAAGCCAGTACGCAGAGAAGACCTTATTTTATCTTTTATCAAGACCAAGTAATGTCTGATGTGAATGCAAGAAAAAAAACTGAGGAAGCAAAAAATTGGGATATAAAAAGGGTTGAGACAAAATATCGTCGACAAGGTGAGAGGCAATCTACTCTATCTGTCCATAACAAAATTTAGATATATAAAAAATTTTGCTGTTTCGGAAGTGAACGGTCAATAGAAATGCAGAGATAACTGGTTCTTCACAGTGAATCGCCATTGTTGTGGTCACCAACAACCCCCCTCTTTGTTTGATATTAGTAATAACATCAAGCAAAGGGGGACCCTTAACTAAAAAATCCAAAAAATATTTTTGTTTAAAAAACCTTTTTGTATTAACTCCCTAAGAGCTATATCGCGTCGCAAAGGAAAAAGGAGCGCTTTCCCAAAGCGCATAAACACACTGAGGAAGAGCGACGCGAGAACTCATCGCATCGCGTGCATTAGAAGGCGCTCAAAAGGGGAAAACCTAAAGAACCGCCGACGGCCGATATGCGACGTCGCACGTCGCAATGTCGCATAAGCAGCACAAAGTAACAAAGCAAGAAACCTTGCGACCTTGCGATATTGCGATATGCGATCTGCGACCTGCGATCTATGGTGTGCGACAAATGAGACCATCAATTGTTGCGATACCACTTATTTTACATCACAATCTTCGATGCTGCGATGCAAATCGCAGAAGCCATTCGTCGCAGGCATTCCTCGGCATGATCTGTGAGCCTAAAGTTGGGCGCGCACCTTACGGGAAATTAATGATTGTACGCCTGTGTATCCAAAGACAATTATGTTGCGTTTTTCGAAGAGTCAAGTCATAATGGGTGACATGATTATGCATTCATTAGAACTTAATTGCTTTCATGTCAATCTTTTCTTCTGTCTCTTTTCATTTACGTGAACTATAAGTCAACAACTGATATAAATCTATATGCAGGAAACATCCAAGGAAAAGCGCCAGAACTAGAAGAACAGAGAGGAGATGACTTCGCAGATGGATACCGCATACAGCAGGACCACGGATCCTAGAGTATCACTCAACAAATGCTGATGGAAATAGGCTATCTACGACTCAGAGTCAAAGGCGCACAAAAGCAAAGCGTTTATGAAAGATCCTGAGTCCCAAATTGGGTAAAGCAAAAAGAAAAACGCTTAAGGGGAAAGACGTCTCTGAAAAGCCTGGAACAAAGAATGGAAACAAGTTTCAATTGAGAAAATCGTTCAGGCAACGAAATCCCCAGCTCATTGAGTCATTCGCACGGCCGGAAACCGAAATAGCAACAGCACAATCAGTTTGAAAGAAATCTGAGTTGTGCTAAGTATACACGCCGTGAAGACACTCCTCTAGAAGAACACTTTCAAAAATATCTTCTAGTTTGTCAGAAAGAGGTGCCAGCTCTTGTTATTTCTAATTTTCAAGCTTGAACAAAAGGAAACGACAAGCAGCCGACTCTTTCACGGCGAACAGCGCATCGCTTACAGCACTAAGGAGCAGATACAGAAATGGTTAGAAATTAGATTCAGTTTTTAGAAATAAATTTGTTTTAGTAAAAGGGCGGTCATTTGAAGCCTTTCCCTAAATTCGTGTAATTAAAATTAGCCGGTTAGTAGTATTTAACCCTTCTCGTTGCATTGGAGAAGGGTCCGGAAATTTGTCAAAAAAACTTGTCCTCGGAACATGCACTTTTGCACCCTCGGAGGGGGTTTTTGATGAATGGACGGATCAAGATTTATTTATGTTTGCATTTTAATACCTGCTACTGATGTTGCACTTCTGTACTCTTAGTAGGCATTAGAAGTAAGTAGAAATAGATCATTATTGCTTCAGGTCTGTGAGTATAAAGCCAGTCATAAATGGTACTTTTATCTCTTGACGAGTTTCTTCTTGCATTCTTAGAGTAATATACAGCTGATGTTGTTTATATGTTAACGTATGAATGAGTGGACTACCATTTGGCACTTTTGTACGGTGGAGTCATTGATTTATGCTTAATACATGAATAACTGATTATGCGATATGTTGTTCACAACCGTTTTGCTTAACTTTTTATGCAGGATGGTTCATCTTAATTGATTTATATTCTCATAATAGTTGAATAATCTTCATTACCAGTTATTGTGTGAAATCTTTCTAGATCACATAATGGAAAAATTTCTATCCCGGGTTAGCGTAGATTAGATGTGTCGTTCTTGATAGATTAAGGTAGTATAAAATTCAGTCTCAGAGTTTAGAACTAGATTAGCTTAGAAATAATTCCATATTTTCATTATTAAATTATACACACACACACACATCACCAAACTCTCCACACACACACCCCCCCTTAGAACGGGAAGCTGGTCCCGTTATCCCCAGTCGGACCCGCTACACCAAACGGGCACAGAGCCGCCAACCAGGTTCCCGACCGGGTGGGTATCCCCCTTGTTGTTGACCCGATTTCAGGGCCCTCAACACCTCCTAAGGGAGATGTGTGCAATTCCATAAGAATCTTTTGTTTTAGCTGGGAATTCTTACAGAGGTAAAGCGATCTTTGTACCATAACGAATCATTTTGCCATCTAAATGTATCAAAAGTACTGGAATCTTGTTGTAGCTTTCGAATAAGTGCCCACACTTCTTCGTCATTCTTCCATTCCTCCCTTGCTTCGTTTATCCAATCTGGTTGGATAATAGAAATGGCACACAACAATGCTTCCACATCCTCATCCTTTCTTGAGAGTGCATCTGCCACCACATTTTGCTTCCCTTTTTTGTAGATGATTTCAAAGTCATAACCCAACATCTTTGTGACCCACTTTTGTTGCTCTTCAGAGGATAATCTTTGTTCTAAAAAGTATTTAAGGCTATCATGATCCGTTTTTACCTTGAAGTGTCTTCCCATTAGGTAGGGTCGCCATTTCTTAAGTGCATGGAGTATTGCCAACATTTCCTTCTCATAAATAGCTTTGCTTAAAAACTTTCCCTTGATTGGACGACTTTCAAAAGCAATGGGTCTTTCATCTTGCATTAGAACAGCACCAATTCCATTTCCTGAAGCATCACATTCCACAATAAAGGTTTTTGTGAAGTCCGGTGTAGCTAAGACCGGTGCTTGGCACATTGCCTCTTTAAGATGTTCAAAGGCCTTTGTTGCTTCCGGAGTCCATGAAAATGAATCTTTCTTCAATAATGTTGTTAGAGGTGCTGCTATTCTCCCATAATTCTTAACAAACTTGCGATAATACCCTGTCAACCCAAGAAATCCTCGCAGATGCTTTATGGATGTGGGGATTTTCCATTCCTTAATGGCTTTAATTTTGCTAGGGTCTACCTTAACTCCTTCATGAGATACAATATGACCCAAATATTCCACCTCCTGGACTCCAAAGAAACATTTGGATCTTTTTGCATATAATTGTTTCTCCTCCAATAGTTGTAGCACCCTGTCAACATGTTCAACATGATCCTTCCAAGACTTGCTGTAGATTAGTATATCATCAAAAAATACTAACACAAATTTTCTAAGGAATGGTTTGAAAATTGAATTCATCAAACCTTGAAATGTTGAAGGTGCATTGGTAAGGCCAAAAGGCATGACCAAAAATTCATAATGACCCTCATGAGTTCTAAATGTCGTTTTCGGAATGTCTTCAATCTTCATTCTGATTTGATGATATCCCGAACGAAGATCCAACTTGGTGAAGTAAATTGATCCATGCAATTCATCCAGTAATTCATCAATAACAGGAATGGGGAACTTATCTTTAATAGTGAGCTTGTTGAGCTCCCTATAATCCGGACACATGCGCCATGATCCATCCTTCTTGTGCACCAATACTACTGGAGCTGAGAAAGAACTTTGACTTGGTTGAATTATACCAGCCTCTAGCATTTCTGCAACCATACGTTCAATTTCACTTTTTTGGACATAGGGATATCTGTACGGCCTGATGTTTGGAGGAACACTTCCTGGAATCAGATGAATAGCATGATCATGATCACGCATAGGTGGGAGACCCTTGGGAGTCTCAAATACCTTGGAATGATTGTCCAAGACTTTTTGGAGATCTGGAGAAATAGATGATTCCAATGTGGAAACATCTAGCGAACATAATTGTGCAATTACACCTCTTTGCTCCTTTTTTAGAAGCTTTGTCATACCATTAGAGCTGATTATCTTTCCTGGTTTCCCTGCAATACCCCTTAATTCAACTTCCTTTCCTTCCGTAGAAAATTTGATGAAAAGTTCTTGAAAATTAAAAGCTATTGTACCCAAGGATTGTAGCCATTGGACTCCTAGTACAACATCAGCACCTCCCATTGGAATGGAAAGCATTGGGCTAGTCAATACATATTCTCCCATGGATAGCTTGATATTATGGCACTTTCCAGAGCAATTTATTGTTCCTCCATTTGCAATCATCACTTGACACTCTGGTGCTGGATATAGGAAGCAATTCAATTCTTTTGCTACCCTACAATGAATAAAATTGTGGGTGCTTCCTGAATCAATCAACACTATTACCTTTTTCTTCTTGATTTGTCCTTCTATCTTGATGGTTTGAGGAGTGGTAATTCCCGCCAATGCATTACAAGATATGGTCGGATTTATTTGTTCTTCATCTAGGCTTTGTTCCTGAGTATATCTTCTTCTTTTGACCTTTCTTGCTCCTTTTCTTCTTCCTCTTCACAATCTATGTAGAATAATTTCTTCTCAGCACACTTATGACCTTTAGTGTATTTGCTATCACAACTGTAACAAAGCCCTTTTGCTCTTTTTTCTTCCAATTGTTGTGGTGTCAACCTTATAGGTTGTGGAAGACTAGGGGCAACAACACTTCCGTCTTTATAGTTGTGAGTGGTATGCTTCCTGGTTGCCATAATTTTGCTTTCCATTTTTCTTGCTAACCTGAATGCCTTCTCTAATGAATCAGGTTCCCAAAGGCAAACATCATGTTGGATATTATCCTTTAAAGACCCTATGAACACATCAATCCTATGCTCCTCTGGAATATCTTTTACCCTTATGTTCAATTTTTGGAACTCCTCAATGTGCTCCATTACTGAACCCTTTTGTTTGAGACTTATCAATTGGCTAAAAAAAGTGTTGCTTTTTGTATCTTCATAATGTGCTATCAATTCTTCCGTAAAAATTGCCCAAGTGATAAATTGTTTACGAGAGCAAAGCCATTGATACCATACAAACTGATTTGGTTCCAAATATACAGTTGCCATACGTACCTTTTGTGCGTTTTGCACATTATTGAGATCGAAGAATTGCTCCATCTGTAATATCCATGTGGCGGGATCCTTGCCATCAAACTTCCTCATATCGATTTTTGGAATATGGTGATTCTTCGATCCAACATTAGCGTCTATGGAATCATGATTAACATTTCTTTTGTTCTCATCATGAGTTTCCTTTACTACCTTTTCACCATTAGTGACCCTTTCTTGTAGCAACTTCTTCAATTCTTCCATGTCTGTCTTCATATCTATCTTCAAATCTGCCATGTCTCTCTTCAAATCTGTCTTCGAATCATCCATCTTAGCTTCCATGCCCTTTATCTTAGATTCCACGCCATTTATCTTAGATTCCATGCCATTTATCTTAGATTCCACGCCACTTATCTTAGCTTCTGTTAGCTTTTGTGAGCGTGACATTTGTTGCACTTGTTCTTGTAATTTTGATATATCATGTAGCATTTCTTCCTCTTCTTCATGGGTCATGCTAGAGCTTTCAGGTTCCTTACTAGGTGTTTGCATTTTCTTTCCTCGGGGCATCAGTTACCGATAATAATAATTTACTATGCCCTTTGAATTTCGTTAAACCAAGCTTACACAAAAAAAGAAAAAAAAAAACTACACACCTTTTTTCACTTTATAGAAGCCTGATATTGAATCTGATGTATCTCTGTAATTTCGGATCATCCAATTCTGAAATTGCTACCTGTAGTAGCCTTTTGCGTCCTCTTTCCAATGCCACAAGTCTGAGCCAAATTGGATTCTCCAAGGAAGAGTTATGTGAAATCTCCCACAGTGACCTGTTTTTAGACTGGTTCAGTAAAGCGAACTTGTACGATGTGCCACGAGTCACTGTTTCAACCTTTGAATCTGAAATACACACACAAGAAACTACAGTCCGTCCTCTTTCTGTACCTTCTTACGAAATTTCAATCCGATCCCCAGAGAGAAAGTTATGACGATTTTCCCCAGGTCACCTGTTTTGAATGTAATTCAGGAGTCTGCAAAAAGACCAACTTCCTCAGATCATATCTTGCAAATATCACGCAAAAAGCTCTGAAATTCAGACCCAAGGTTTAGCGTGATTTCTTCTCAAATGGGTTTTTTTTGCGACTTCTGAAATGTCACAGAAACAAAGTTATAGCGAAAATGCCATGATGACCTGTTTGGAGCAGTGAAACCCTAGAATCCAAAGCTCTGATACCAAATGTTATGAAACCAGCTCAAGAAAAGATAGAAAAGATAGATCAACGCCTTAGAATTCAGCCTTTTCGAGGGGGCAACCTCCTTTACATTACATAAATGAACAAATCTTGGATGATACAAATGAAAAAACCTCCTTTCTATATATAGGAGTCTAGGGAGTCACAATATAATCCAGCCGACCTAACAATAATAATATAAAGCCACAAAAATAACAATAGAGGGATTCTATGGGGCACAGAAATAACAATATGGGGGTAATAGGGGCACAACAATATAAATAAGGGGTATAACTACAATAGTAATGGGGTAATCACTAGTATTATAGGGACCCAACAAAAACACTCACTCGTGTTCTTCCTCGTGTTTTGCATATTCCTGCATTGGCTAGAAATCTTATTTATGTAAGAAAGATGGATGATGCAGGTGATGTTTGAGAAAGGTACCTGCAAAATGGTTTAGGGAGAACTAGTATTAATGTGGGTAGTTCATATTGGAACTTTGTACAAGCTTCTGGGTAGTACTGTTATTGATGGGTGCAACATTTTTGTGGTTCCTGAAAGTGGAGTAGAAAATCTAGTGGTCTCTGGAGAAAAGACCATGCTATGGCATCAAAGGCTTGGACATATTGGAGAGAAGGGCCTTTGAATACTTCATGGTAATGGTATGGTAGAAGGTATGTCTAATTTCTCTCTGGATTTCAATTTCTGTGAACATTGTGTTTATGGTAAGCAGAATCGGGTGAGTTTCCCCTCTAGGGATATTAGAGGTTGTGCACAGTGATGTGTTTGGACCTATGTCGGTTCCATTACTGGGTAAATATGTGTACTATGTATCATTTATAGATGACTTCTCAAGGAATACATGGATATATTTCCTCAAGAATAAATCTAAATTCTTTGATAGGTATAAAGAATTTAAGGCTTTGGTAGAAAACCAAATAGAGAAGAAGATAAAGGTGTTGAGAATAAATAATGGTGGAGAGTTATGCAAGAAAGAATTTGAAAATTTACGTAAGAAGTATGGTATAGCAAAAAAAAAGACTACTCTATACACACCTCAACAAAATGGAGTTTCAAAAAGAATGAATAGGACATTTATGGAAAACGTGAGAAGCATGCACAATGGTGTCGGGTTAGGACCTAAATTCTGGGCAGAGGCGGTGGAGACCGCATGTTACTTGATTAATAGATCACCTTCATCAGCATTGGAGGATAAGTATCCACATGAGGTATGGACTTGTAAGAGACCCTCTCTTTCACATTTGAGGGTATTTGGCTATGATGCAAATGTACATGTTCCAAATGAGAAAAGAACCAAGTTGGATATTAAATTTGAAAGGTGCATATTTATAGTGTATAAGGATGGATTAAAAGGTTATAAGCTTTGGAACCCAAAAACAAGGAAATTTGTGTACAGTCAATATGTGGTGTTTAGAGAGGTGAAATATGTTGTTAAACATGAAGTCCTACCAAAGGAACCTGAGAAGATAGAGTTTGAGCTAAAGGAGGACGAATCAGACTCTATAGCAGAAGAGGAATCATAAGATGAAGAGCCACAAACTCTAGCTATGAGAAGTTTAGTTCAAGAAAGAAGGAAACCAAAAAGGTACAATCCATCTACTTTCTATTCAAATTTTACTTTATCTATTACAGATAATGATCCCATAACTGTTAGGGAGGTAGTAGATTCAGAGGGTGGCAAACTGTGGAAAGAGGCCATGATTGATGAAATGGCATCTTTGCACAAAAATGAGGCTTGGGATATGGTGGAGTTTTCGGCTAGAAAAAAATGGGTGTTTAAGAAGAAGATGAATGTAGAAGGCAAGGTGGAGAAATACAAAGCTCAGTTTGTAGCAAAAGGTTATTCCCATGTATCAGGAATTCATTTTGGTGATATTTTTTCTCCTGTTGCTAAGGTAGCTTCTGTTAGATTACTTTTATATGTTGTTTCTACTTTTGATTATGAGGTAGAACAGATGGATGTGAAGACAACATTTCTTCACAGGGATCTAGAAGAAGATATCCACATGAAGCAACCTGAAGGATTTGCAGTGAAGGGTAAGAAAGAACTGGTATGCAGGTTGAAAAAATATTTTTATGGGTTAAAAAAATCACCAAGGACGTGGTATCATAAATTTGATACATATATATGGGGACTTGGCTTCACCAAAAGAAAATCATATCACTGTGTGTATTTTAAATTAATGGTGACCCTGTTATTTATCTGGTCTTGTATGTGGATGACATGTTGCTGATTGGAAATGACAAAGAAATTATCCAGGATTTGAAGATCCAATTGTCCTCCAAATTTGACTTGAAGGATCTCGATGACGCAAACTATATTTTGGGCATGGAAATTAAACAAGATCAAGCAAAGAGAAAGTTCTTGTTAAACAAGAGGAAATATGTAAAGACAATACTGTAGAGGTTTAATATGAAGGATAGTAAATCGGTGAAGGTTCATATTCCTGTAGGTGTAAATTTATATGTTGAACAGTGTCCCAAAACACAAGAAGAGGAAGAGGACATGTCCCGTGTTCCATATGTAAGTGCAATTGGTAGCTTGATGTATGCAACAGTCTATACTAGACCAAACATTGCACATGTAGTGGGAGTATTGAGCAAGTTTATGTCAAAACCAAGGAAGAAGCATTGGACAACAGTGAAGCGGGTTTTCAGGTATTTGCGTAGCACTAGTGATTATTGTTTGTGCTACCAAGGAAGACTAGGATTGGACAAAGTTTTTCACGTTCATGGCTTTGTTGATGCAGACTGGGTTGGATATCTGGATAAGAGAAGATCTACAAATGGGTATGTGTTTAACCTATTTGGATGTGAAATTAGTTGGACGAGCAAGAGATAGTATGCAGAGGCACTTTAAAATACAAAGGCAGTGTTAGGCCCTGGATCTACCTCAGGTTGAAGGAAGGCAGGTCTAGGGTAACATCAAACCACGCTTAACCTAGTAGCTAGCCCTACCAGGTTGGGAGAGGGCTCTCTCCTTATCAATCTCAATTAGGATATTGGCAATTAGGGCTTAAGATGACTGAATTTAATGTAGATTTTAGGTTAGGTATATTAGCTTAGGGTTTCAGGTTGATTTTTAGGTTTTGGTTGTTGGATCAATTGGATAAGGCAGATTGGGTCCAGGAAATCAACTCAGGAATACAGTCATGTTCTTTAGGGTGAGTTAGACAAGGGTTTATGTACTAGAAATGGATTAAGATGGTAGATTAAGACAACTGAGGAGTTGAGGAGGGCATAAAGAAACTATGAATCCTCTTCAAACAGTTGAAAACATTGAAAACATTGAAAACCAAATGCATTCCCAAGACAAAGCACAATAGTGTATTTTGTCTATTCACCTTGATTCATTTAGTTTTAGAAGATAAAGATGGATTCAGATACATATAAAACATAATAAAAACTCATTACAAAGAAGAAACAATGCATAAACTCACTATCACAAGAATCCCACAAAATAGTTGTGAAACCTAGTTTTATTCCTTGCCAAACCGCTGATACAAATGTTCAATGAGTGCCACCACTTCTACGAAAGTCCAACCTTTACAAATGACTGAGAAAAGACATCATATAGACCTCAAAACCATCTAAGCTATCCATTAAGGGTCGAATCCATGAGTCAAGGAACTGTTTCAACAACATCTAAACTAGGAACAAGAAAATAGGCAGTGGAACAACGTGGCTCTAAAACTAAGGAAATTGATACATTCAGTTTAAAATCACCTTTGCTTTGATGTATCTACCCCATCAAGTGTTTTACATCAACATTTAAATCATATTATATCATTTACCATGCAAAATTTACCAAGAAAATAAGAAAAAGTCAACTGCTGAAGAGACTAGGTGAAATTTGACTTTTAGGCAAAATTGACAAAATTTGCCTGATGTGCAGCGCCCTGAGCCTGATGCACAACGCCACTTCAAGGCTACTTTTGGAGGCCTTACACTCATCCAAATCAGGCCCAAGATAGCTTGTTGGAAAGCCCTGCCTATCTAGTTTCTGGAACACTTTGAATTTTCTGATTTGGAGGTCATTTTCCCCCTCAAAAGTGGATTCTCCCAAGACTGGTTCTTGTGTGTCCAAAAAGTGGCAGAGAGGGCATTTTTTTAGTGTTTTTTTCCCTTTTGGTGGCCAAGATCTTCTCCAAAATTGATGAAACTTTCTGGGTTTACTTATCTTTTTTATGTTGAATCCAAATATACAATCCATTTTTCAAGAGGATGCACCAATTCAAGAGGATGCGCATCAGCGGGAATTTTCTGTGTTTCTAATTCAAAATTTGGAAAATGACAAAATTGTCTCAAAATTTGCCCAATTTTGGCTCAAAGCTGCATCATGGGTTACTTTGTTGGGCTAAAGTCACATCAGCCAAAATTTTGAGCTTTTCATCCTTGTTTTTGCCTTTGAAGGACCTCCTTAATCTTGCCTTAAGGTGCTTGATTCTCTTGTTGCATATTCTATTCCGGGTCAAATAAAGGTGGGCCATATGCCTTAGCATCTTGTTGTCTCTATTTTATTTCTTCAGAAGGCCCTCAAGGTGGATATTTACCCTTTCAAGCCATATCTCTCTATCATGCTCCACTTCTTGTTCAATATGAGTCAATGGAACCGAATGCTCTTTGTTGCTTTGCCTTTGAATTTCTAGCATCTCTAACTCCATTTGGCTTTATTTACCCTCTAACTGCTTATTATCCTGCTCTAGGTAATTGATAATATATCTAGCTCTAGCCAAATTATCATTTTACATGTGAATATGAGCCTCTTTCTCTTTCAAAAGCATGCTTTGATCTAATGATGGGCTTTCAAGATCAATTACCTGAGTGTGATGAGGTGGCACATCATCATCATGCTCCTCAAGCTGAAACTCCCTCTCAACATCATCATCAAGCTTTTCTCCTGGGACCTTTCCTTTCCCTTTGTCTACCTGCTGCAAATTCCTTTCCCTAGAGCTGTCACTTAGGGTGTCCTCCTCAAAATCAGGGTCACTGTCTCTTTCCATGCTTGTCTCTATGGGATGATGTGGTGATGATATGGTGAATGGTGGATAATAGATGGGGGAAAAAGATGAGTATGAAGAGATTTGTGAAAGGAACAATAGTGATGAGGTGAGGTAGGGGAGTGAGAGGGATGGATAGAGGACCTAGGGTTTTGATGTATGAGCTTAGGGTTTCATAAAGGGATTAGTTTCTTAGGGAAAATAGGGAAAGGGAAAATAGGTTAGGGAAAATGGGATCAAGGGGTAGATTTAGGGAAAATGATAATGGGAAAATGAAGACAAGTGACAAGAGCTAGAAATGGTGAAAATTTTGGTAGGAGACAACTAGGGTTTCAATTTTTAATATGATAAAACCACAATTATAGCATAAAAACCCTATGTGAGATCAAAAGTGAGGTTACTTACTTGATTGGAAGAGAAATGCAGCAATGATGGTGATTAGAGGTGAAGTTTGAGGGTTTTGAAGTGTTACTAGCCAATGTACAGTGCCTACTCACCAATGCGCAGCACCTCTCTGATGCGCAGCGCCAGTGTAAATTAACACAGGAGAAAATTGCCTGATGCGCAGCGCCCCTCTGATGCGCAGCGCCGAGCTCCCAATGCGCAATGCCATTTTGCATACCAGTTTTGGAGGCCTTCTCGGTGTCCAAATTGGGCATGTGATAGCTCATTGGAAATCTTGTCGAGTCTACTTTCCAAAAAATCTTGAATTTTTCAATTTGGAGCTCATTTTCCCTGTCAAAAGTCAAATCTCCCAAGACTGGTCAAAATGTGCAGAATGAGACTGCCTGAATGCAGAGTGCTGTTGCAGTCAACTTTTGAAGGTCTTCCTCAACTCCAAATTGAGCTCATGATAGTTCATTGGAAATCTCTCTCTATCTGGATCTCATTTAAATCATCAAGCAAGTCATTTGAACATCCCAGCTAGGTTAAATCTTGATTTTCCCAAGGTCACTCCAGAAGTGCATCAACCCTCTTGAGGCCAATGATGTTTTCGACATTTCTCCCAAACCATGAAACCTGTGTAAAAATTGAAAGAGGTTTAAATTCTTAGATCAATGATGGACAAAAACCTCTCTCACTTTTGTCAAATTCATCTTCTCTTTCATAGAAACATCATTTGAATAAAATCTATCCCGATGTGTGGAACAGGGGATTTGTGGAAATGAAGGGAAACGAAGGGGTTAAGGGGCTTCTAGATCCTTTAGAAAATTTTAGGAAGTAGGGAGGGATGTTAGGAATTAGAGGAAAGTTGAATTTCAAATATTGAGTGAGGGGAAGGGGTCCAAAAGGGCAAAACACAGGCCTAGCCTAGAAACTTGTCAAATTATAGCAATAAGCTAGGGTTTGTGGGAAAATGACGAATTTGAGGGATATCAGTGATGGGAATTGTTTAAGAAGGTATACTAAGGATAGGGGAAAGTGTATCAGCATCAGGATACAAGTTTTATTGATGATTTGACCATCCAAGAAAAATTACCTTCAAAACCCTAGGAGAGGTAAATGAGGCTTACCCAAGTACAACTGAAGCACGAACAAGGTGTAAAATGACCCATTGGAACCTAAAATGATGATGAAAACTCTTTGAATGATGGTACTCTAAGCTGAATGGTGACATGGACCAATACTTGGAAGACTTTGGAAGGAGTGAAAACAACCCTAGACCTAATATCTAGTGACCAAATTTTACTTGAAGACTCATTGAAATGACAAAATTTGACTTTGACACCTTGAGACCACTTTGTAAGAGCATATTTGATCACTGATGGAAGGCTTCAAAGGATGACACTAACATTGGCTCCAATGGGGATGGTAGCTCCTTGGAGGTGCCAAGAACACCGTAGACCTAGTAGCCTTATCCATTAGGCATGGAGTCAAAAACTCTAACTGAAATGCTTGACCAAATACTGATAACTCAAATACACAAAATGACTCTTACTCAACTAAAAATTGACTCAATACTAAAACATAACTGACAGACTGGAAACTATACTCAAAATGGAGCTTATTCAATAAAACCTACTCTAACTGTTCCATTCATCACTTGATCAAGTGAAGTGAAACAACCAATGAAACCAAGTAAGCATTCCGGCTGCTGTTTGAATTCTCCACAAGTGTTTGCTTATGAACAACAAAAGAAAAATACTGAAAGGCAACTCCCATGAAAACTTGTAAACATATCCAAATTTTCCCAAATTGAATAATATGGATGCTCTATCCGACTCCAAAAATACTGCATAAGGATCTTGAAATTCATGTGCACTGGGACTTCACTCATCCGATGGATTACTTTTCTCCTCCTCATACCATGAATGCAAACTTTTGTCTAAGCTTTGTGGTGAGACTCCTGCTGAAAATGACAGGGAAAGCGGCTGCCAGATGAAGTTTGTATCAATACTTTTTTCAAGCTCACAGTTAGCTAATGGAGAAGGACTTTGACTGCAGACATCATCCAACACATCAGCTATTGGATCGTGAAAAACTTGAAAAGACTGTTGCAACCCATTTTGATTAGTTCCAATGAGATGGCATGATTTTCTATAGGCTTCTCATCCGTTATTGAAGATATACTATGCAAATTTCCCTTCAAAAACTGAAATGATTCGAAACAGAATGGTACGGAATCATCTTGCATCATTTGATCATATGTTACAATTTCCAAGTCTTCATCTACAATCTGACATTTAATGGCATTCGGGGGCTACAAATCTAGATATGAGAAGTCTTGAACAAGGATTTCATTGCCCTCTAGATGGTCCAGATCAAAACTTATCGATGGTTGATTTCTGATTGAATGAAAGTTGTCTCTGATGATCTGAAATGAAGCAAAACAAAAAGGCAAAGATCCTTCACTTACTTCAAAATTTGTTGCACTTTCCTCCTCACTTCCATAGCTGATATGCATCAGTTGATCACTATATTCGAGCTGCTTAAAGTGGACTTCCTCCTTCCACAAACCAGTTGCTGATTTATCTGCAAAACTAGCTTCTGTTTGGAGGACATAATCATCATCATACTGATCAAACTGAGGCAAATCATCAGTAAAAAACACATCATTAAGCATACATGTCATATCAACAGATCTCTCTTCTCCGAGATGATATATAAAACAATCATTATCAGGTCTATGACAACTAGGATAGTAAAGAAAATGTTTTGGATCAGCAACTTGTTCCTCTTCAATCAATGAGCCATGGACTTGAACATTATACTCATTCCTTGTGGGGATCCTTTGCATCATCTCTTCCACTGCACTTACCAAAATGTCGAGCTTTACCTCTAAATATGTCGATTCCTCTGGATCTATGTTCTTCATCTCTTCTTCCTTCAACTTTGCCCTTCTGATCAACAAATTAGCCTCTACATCTACTGCACTGTTTTTCATCTCCTCAAGCGTTGCAAGGTTCCTTTCTCTCAGCTGAAACTCCATTTCTAGATCAAAGGCTTCCGGGTAGTGTAAGAGAGCAGATCCAGGAGGAGGTCTTATATTAGTAGGAATCGAACAATAAACTTGGTTAAATCTGGCAGAAAACTGTTGTACTATCCCCCCTGGCTGTCTTTTCAGCTAGTTATATTCTTCTAGAATCAAGAAAGGGTTTTGTCTAACCACCCACTTGTCAAGGAAAACTTTGACGAACTGCTGGAAATCTAAAATGCTCGCATCAGGCAGGGTTTTGAACCAACTCTTGACTTTGCCTTGCAAAGAAAGAGAAAAAAGCCTAATATTGACATCCTCTTCATCAACTTCAAAAATGTCAAGAAAAGACTCAAAATTCAGTACATGTCTCTCAGATATGATGTTGTCACTTTCACCATCAAATCTTTGAAGATATACGTAATGATTTTTAGGGAAAGCATGGGATATAGGAGGTAAAATCAGAGGTTTGTATCTATCTGGAATTTTACAAGGTATAGGAATATGTATAGAAGGTGTAGAATCAATCTTTGTCTCTTGAGGCTCATCAGTTTGAAGAAGATCCTCATAAAATTTAGAACAAGGGTCTTGATCAAGATCAAAGGCATGCGCATATTTTGTATCCACAATCTTCAAAGGGAAAGAATCAAATGGAGGTCTAGGATCTTTCCTTGAATACAATATACTTTGTAAAGCCTTCTTGACATTCTCAGGAAAAGAGAAGAAATAATTTATAACGAAGAACATAATGTCTTGGATGAAATTCCAACTTGAATACCTGACATTTCCATATTGTCCTTTCATGTTTCTACTAGTCAAGTTCATCCACCAGCGGAGTCCTTGGATCTGATCTCGAAACTGATTTGGAGTTGCCAAGTGAATGATTTCAACCTTCCTATGTCTGATCGTTGTCCACCATCAACAATCAGATCTGAACTTGATACATTTTTTTTAGGAACATAAAACTACGTTTCCCAGTATGGTCACCACTATGTTAGGGCCTGGATCTACCTCAAGTTGAAGGAAGGCAGGTCTAGGGTAACATCAAACCATGCTTAACCTGGTAGCTAGCCCTACCAGGTTGGGAGGGGGCTCTCTCCTTATCAATCTCAACTAGGATATTGGCAATTAGGGGTTGAGATGACTTAATTTAATGTAGATTATAGGCTAGGTATAGTAGCTTAGGGTTTCTGGTTGATTTTTAGGTTTTGGTTGCTGGATCAATTGGAGAAGGCAGATTGGGTCCGGGAAATCAACTCAGGGATACAGTCATGTTTTGTGGGGCAAGGTAGACAAGGGTTTATGTACTAGAAATGGATTAAGATGGTAGATTAAGATAGCTGAGGAGTTGAGGAGGGCATAAAGAAACTATGAATCCTCTTCAAACAATTGAAAACATAGAAAACCAAATGCATTCCCAAGACAAAGCACAACAGTGTATTTTGTCTATTCACCTTGATTCATTTAGTTTTAGAAGAGAAAGATGGATTTGGATACATATAAAACATAAGAAAAACTCATTACAAAGAAGAAACAATACATAAACTCACTATCACAAGAATCCCACAAAAATAGTTGTGAAACCTGGTTTTATTCCTTGCCAAACTGCTGATACAAATGTTCAATGAGTGCCACCACTTCTACCAAAGTCCAACCTTTACAAATGACTAAGAAAAGACATCATATAGACCTCAAAACCATCTTAGCTATCCATCAAGGGTCGAATCCATGAGTCAAGGAATTGTTTCAACATCTAAACTAGGAACAAGAAAATAGGCAGTGGAACAGCTTGCCTCTAAAACTAAGGAAACTGATACATTCAGTTTAAAATCACCTTTGCTTTGATGTATCTACCCCATAAAATGTTTTACATCATATTACATCATTTACCATGCAAAATTTACCAAGAAAAGAAGAAAAAGTCAACTGTTGAAGAGACTAGGCGAAATTTGACTTTTAGGCAAAATTGACAAAATTTGTCTGATGTGCAGTGCCCTGATCCTGATGTGTAGCGCTTCTTCAGGGCTACTTTTGGAGGCCTTCCACTCATCCAAATCAGGCCCAATATAGCTTGTTGGAAAGCCTTGCCTGTCTAGTTTCTAGAACACTTTGAATTTGCTGATTTGGAGGTAATTTGCCCCCTCAAAAGTGGATTCTCCCAAGACTGGTTCCTGTGTGTCCAAAAAGTGGCAGAGAGGGCATTTTTTGAGTGTTTTTTGCCCTTTTGGTGGCCAAGATCTTCTCCAAAATTGATGAAAATTTATGGGTTTACTTATTTTTTTATGCTGAATCCAAATCTACAAGCCATTTGTCAAGAGGATGCACCAATTCAATGCGCAGCGCCAGTGGCGCTGCGCATCAGCCAGAATTTTCTGTGTTTCTAATTCAAAAATTGGAAAATGACAAAATTGTCTCAAAATTTGCCCAATTTTGGCTCAAAGCTGCATCATGGGTTACTTTGTTGGGCTAAAGTCACATCAGCCAAAATGTTGAGCTTTTCATCCTTCTTTTTGCCTTTGAAGGCCCTCCTTAATCTTTCCTTAAGGTGCTTGATTCTCTTGTTGCATATTCTATTCCGGGTCAAATAATGGTGGGCCATATGTTACAGGGAAAAGTGTCTACACAGAACTGCTTATCCCACTAAGGTGTGATAGCTACCTTAGAAACAAACAAAGTAAAGTTACTTTCTTTTTTCCTTTATGAAGTATAGATGAGAGAAGAACAAAGAAGACCAACCTCTGTCTTGTGCTAATCTCCTAGTTCGATTCCTCTCTCTCTTGATAGTCTTTTGCTACTTGTTCCCTTGCATGCCCAGCTTCACAGAGTACCTGTAAGATCACAGTAGCATAGCACTATACAAGAACATGGATCTATAATCATAAACAATCTAGGATCAGATGTAAATTGACCATACAAATGCATAAAACATAAATTACACAAGAGTATGGAGGAAAACTTGAATAGCTTTTATTGATAAACAAGAAAGAGCCAAGGGAGTTACAACCAGTTTTTCTGACCCAGCATCATCCTCTTAGCAAGGAAGCCCCTCTTCACCTCATACAAAGCTTAGATCACCCAACAATCTGATGTTGTCTCAAGAAACCAACAGCAATTCCTTACAATATGCAAAATTCCAGCCTCTGGATCTCTGGGATGAGGGATCCATATATAGATATCTGTAAGGGAGATGAGTCAGCTTGTGATTTGATTAGTGTCTTTCCTCTGATAGTTCTTGCTTCCACTTGGAGATTGATGATCTCTTACTCATCCTTGGTCGAATTCAGAGAGGCAAGTGTCACAGGAGAAGTTTCTGGAAGTTTCCATGCCTCTCCAACTCGCGGAATGACACCGCCATTTGTCACTTCTCGCCCATCGCACCCCATAAAAGGGATTTTTGAAATGCAACGCACCCACACAGTGTATTTAGGTGAGATGCAATGCACTTTGCCTATGGAGCAGCTGAAATGATCCTGTTTTGACCAGTTCTGAGCAGTTTTTCATGGAGAACTTCTGGGAGAAGCTGTAATCAGTTGACCTTGTTCCTTTAGGGGTTAGAACAACACTTTTAGGGACTTAGAAGCCCTTGGTTTATGGGCATTTCATTCTTGGGGTTGTAGTGCCCAAAAATGTCTATAACAGTGGCCCCCTAAAGCATGAGGTCGTTAATCTTTTGATGTCGGGTGAAATGCTTTATTATGAGGATCCGAAGTTCTTTCAAGCTAGGAGGAGACCTGTAATAAGATACAATACAATACATTATATTCATAATATTTTCATGATCTAGCTGAGGCGGGCATTCCCATGTGCAACTTTATAAATTCATTTTCATGTACATAGGACAGACAATCGTCTGAGTGTAGACTGATGATTCTGGTAGAGCCATCATCCCTTTGATTGGATGATTATCTGTGCAGCAATGATGTACATTTGATGTCTTTATTTCCCTGAATATATATCGCAGACCGGATGGATGAAACTAGATCCAGGGTCTTCAATCTTGTTCGATCTTCACTCAAAGTACAAGTCTATCCATGTGAGAGATGTTCTGGAGTCGAACATGGAAAGACATCGCCTAATTACCAGCCAATGATGTAAGCTATTAACAGGCGCGAGAGGAATCATCGATAATGATAATGACCCTCAAGGTACTGTAGTACAATTCATGTGGTGTTAATAAAGGACTTGGCGTCGAACACCACGCAAAATCTTTCAGTCAAAGGCCATTGATGAAAACCTGTCACCGGAAGTGAGAAACTTGCCATTGAGGCATGCAAGCTTCAAAGTATTGAACGAGGTGTTCCTAGATCGACTTCTTGGATAATGAGATAATGTCGACAAGAAGCGATCCGTCACAGGAGGGCCTTAATGAATCCCACGTCAATGACACGAAACGGAGCAAATGATTTTAATGGAGGTGAAAATGATCTGATGACATACGGTTCAGGGTGGCAGTCATGAAAGAATGGAGTGTAAATGTATTGTAGCGGGTGAGACACAGGTGAATTCTCTGAATGACTTCTCTTGAACATATCGGCGACACTGACATGATGGATTGGTAGCATTAACCCCAAATGTGGATGGTGTGATGGAACCATGGTGATGTGACCGGTGAATGAAACAACCCAACCCGACTTGGATGCGGAGTGAAAGTGTCATGTTCAAGAGTGATTTGTTACCAATAAAGTTTCTTCAAGCTTTCTTCCCAATTTTCCCCAGTCATTGCTGACCAGTACCTCTTTATTTTTGTCAATCTTGAGGAGGATAACATATGTTTGTTCTATAATTTGCCCTTCGGGCAAACCCATCGCTATGTTTTAACGAGCCTAGCGATAGTGAAACTCATTCTTGTCTGCTATGGACAAGTTTGTCGCTATTAAGTTTTAACGAGTTTAATGACAAAGATAACTCGGTCCTTTTCAATTTTAGAGAGTCTGAAAAGGAACGTAAAGGAAACTCCAAAATTCCTTTTTCGTCATCTAATCCCTTAATTCTGAAAAAGTATAAAACAATACAGAAGGGATGAATTTTCGATACTTTTAACGAGCCGAACAAAACAAGCACTCGATCTTTTTGTGTAATAATCCCTCAGGTCCAAAAAGATTAAAATTTAGAGGAGGGATAGCACTTCCGGTCCCTTTAACGAGCTGGAGAGGCCAATGGCTTGGCAATATTTTCATATTTTACGAGTCAGTTGAAAAGAGCTTAAAGGAGACTCGTCTTTTGAGGAACGAGTGATAAAATTGGGTAGCAGCTGATTCCAGGTAAGGTTTGGAATGTTCCAATCACGACAGTGTTACAAGGATGGCTAGTGAGATCACTCTTCGCAGTTGTTCCTCAAAAGGGGTAAACAATCAAATGGAGGTGAATGATCGGCCAATACAGAGTGGAGGTGATGATGAGAACACGACCAAGGCTTTTAAAGGCTGAAGTACTACATTCACGATGGTTATTTACTGGAAAATAGTTCATTTTTTAATGAGCTTAAACACGGGGGGAAACATTTGCTCATGGCTTATGTTTATTTTTTAACGAGCTTGAACTATGCGCTAAAACTGCTCGATTAATCCAGTCGTATAATAAGAATGTCCCATTTAAAACGGCATTTTTAGAGTTTTGCCCCACATCCTTTCTTTATGCAAGTTAGGAAACGACCAATCCTACGAGTTTAAAGGGTTAGAGGACTTACAAATTTAAAAAAATAAATAGTCGCTCTTCGCTTGCATGCAAAAAGGTTTGCATGCCCCCAAGTATAAAATAAAGTTTCAAGGCCACCTTTTGTTCTACCGACAAAACATTTGTTTTATCAGGAAAGGTAATCCTCTTTCAGGTTACCAGAGATTGTACTATTCACAGCGCAAACAAAACATTTCTTCGGCGATGTCTACCGAAATAGACAAAGGTGAGACAATCCACTCACATAACTTTGACGAGAGAATCTTGTTCCAGTCTAACCCCCTCTTCCAATCGTGGACGGGAGTACAGTCTAGTTATATATCTCTCACGGAAACCTACCCTATACCCGAAGTTTTCCTACCGAAGCAGACCAGGGTGCATGCCCCCTGGGTTTCAGTCATGTCCCCCGAATCACTTGCGCTCATCAGGTGGACGGACTGGGGATTGACGAGACATTCCTTGTGTGAAAAGACCATTCAGGGATGGAATATGACTATTTGCTCTGTGTGATCCGAGAAATGAAAGCTGGTCTACGAGCTTGACCACTCTTCCTTCGTGCGGAAAACACATCACTCTAAAGAGTGATGAGACAATGGCTCCCATGCAATAAATATAGTCTCGTCCAAGGAGTAGATTATAATCTAGGGGTCCTTGAACTACCATTACGTTCATGTGAATAGTTTTCCCTCTCAATGTTATGGGCACATTGGGAAGTATCCCTAACGGTCGACTGGTTCCTTTATCAAAGCCTGTTAGATTTCTCATCTCAGGCAAAAGTGATGGCGAACCAAGCGCTTTCCAAGCAGTCAAGGAAAGGATACTCACAGAAGCCCCTTCATCTATGATGGTACCAGCCATAACCATTCTATATATTTCAGCAATAATTTGGAATGGTACACTAGCCGGTAAACGGGGTTTGCCTAGTTGATTCCAGTCGAAGGAGACAACTAGGTTGCTTGGAGGTGGGACCGAATAGACGGCCAAGTACAACTCTGACGAACTACCTTCCTGCGGTAAAGGAATGGGTAAATTGTCCCCATGTTCATCGGAGTCTGTGCTTACGAAAAGAATTTGGACGGTGTCATCCTTATTCTCTTCTGTGACTGTATCATCTGAAGATGGAACCTCTGAAGGCAAGACCGAGTCAACTGTCGCCTCGACCTTTTGACTTTCGTCTCATATGGGTTCAGATGGTTTGTCTTCAATGATAGATGCTTCAGCCGACCATATGGGCGGGTCAACCGATTTTTCAACTAGTGACGGACTCGGCAATAGTTTTTTATATCGAGGAGGAAGTCGTAACAATGAAACCGGACGATCATCCAAAACTATTTTAGCCTCGTCTAAGAAGGGACAACGGTGGATGGCATGATCGCCTTCGCAAAGTTTACAAGTAAATCTGTATTTTCCCTTTTGTCCTGGGGCTTCACTTTCACTACTCGACGGTGTGTTTTCAACATGATCATCAGAGGTTGACGACACCGGGTTGTGAAAACGAGGAGACCAGTCCCTTAAGATCCGAGGGATGCAAGGACAATCTCTGTGATAGTGGTCTCCTTTGCAAATGACACATGGTGATTTAGGCCTGGTCGGTGCAGTGTGTGGATTTTCGCTAGACGACGCTTGGTTGCCCCCTTTCGCTTTTGGCTCCTTCTTCTTCTTCTCTTTCTTCTTCTTTTCCTTCTTCTTCTCAGGTACTTGATTTTTGGCTTTACCAGCCCCATCAAGCGAAGAGGAAGGAGGAGAGGAAGAATTGGAGGAAGTAGAGGGTTGGGGGGTGACTCTAGATTCGTCTAGTTGCTGACTCGATTTTTCAGGAATTGCGGTGTTCTGAATGACAAAGGTTGAGAAGAGCCATACGGGCAAGCCGATCATCAGTCCTGGAAGCGACAATGTGGCCATATGGGGCGCACCAACATCTCCCCAAGAGGAGAAGGGACTAGGATTTCCTCCAAGGGGAATTCCTTGGTTGGTGGATTCCATTTTCTCAACCTAAGATCAACGTAGGAAAGGGTGATGATTATTCCGTTTAAAATAAATTTTAGACGCTTTGACACAACTTGTTTTTTCAATTTTTAAGAGTCGAGAAAAAACAAAAGATGACTCTAGTCGCCTTCGATTTTTAATGAGCCTGAAGTGACAAGTGATCAGATGGACCTTTTCCGTTAAGGAGTTTGAAAAGGAACGAAAGGGACTGCTCTGGAAATCTAGGTAGAGGGATTACCAAACCAATCGCAAAACTGCAGAATACTTTTTACGGTACGGCAGTCAATCTTCCGAATGCTGTGTTCAGTGCATTGCGATCGATAGGGCGGCAGACACGGCTTCCTATGGATAAAGGATTAAGCCTATTGTGGTCTCCCAAAATATACTCGACGGTACGTGGGAGCACAAGTCCGTACTAGCACTTATCGTCTCAAAATGGAGGAATCACCCAACCATCAGTGAGAACAACAGTTACCAGGCTTTACGACGCCGGAATACGTCTCTAGCCTAGACTTCTAAATGTTGTGCGTTAGGTTCCAAAGCGTTGTTAGATTCATTGAATTTATTTTATAGTTGATCTTGTTTATGAAGTTTTCCTTTCAGGTTCACCACGAGATGTAGATGTATAATTCCTAAAATGCAATCTAAGATGATAAACAGTCTTTTATCTTCTTTGTGCAATGAAAATCCTAGCTACTAAGGAAAGAGAGACAGTATTCTTTCACAAAGAGAAAAGAGCACACTCTAGATGCACTTTCCTAAATCAAACCAATCAAACAGTCTAAATGCAAATGCACATGCATGTATTTGTTTTCGGCTTTCTTAGTATGTGAATGGAAAAATAAAGCTAATGCACAAATCTGAATTACTTTTCAAGAGAAATTACCAACAAGTTTCTTTTCGAAATCAAAAATGGATACAATCACAACACTTTACGATTTGGAAATGAATACTTGCTTTCGACACTAGAAAAATTACAAATTCAGACCAAATACAATAGTAATAGGATAATCGACTATCTACAGCATCCAAAATCTTTCCTATGACTGAAAACGACACTTGCGACACTTTCAAATCAGAGGCCGACAGTACAATTACGTTACTTTTTGCAAAGGAGAACTGAAAATGACTCGACAAATACACAAAAACATTTACAGTTCTTTTGTACAAAGGAGGCAGAATAACAGCAAGGACAAGGGGTTTCAAACAGAGATATACTGATCACAGGCAGCGAAATTCATGAATAGAACTGGAAAGAATGAATCACAGAAACCAAACCTGAACAATGCCTAATCTGATCAGTGCACCTGTAACACAGGGAATTTGAAATGCAGCACACCTACTACACTCGGGAAGTGCGCTGAATTTCAGATTCACAGAACAGTACCTGCGCTCGGCCAGAGACGAGACTTTGCTTAGGTTCCGGGTCACAGTTTGCAGTTCATTTCATGGGTTTTGGCCGAGCAAATGGTAATCAGTAATGCAACAATCAGGGGTAGATCTAAGGAGGATCTAAGAGCTATCACAAGGGGTAATCAGAGAGTTTGTAAATCAGTTGTTTAATTTATAAACAAATCCTGGAGATTGACTGAAGCGGCATTTATCTACTATGAAAATGCAGTTCGAAAGATACCTGGCTCGACTTCAAGCTCCGTCTGTAAGTTTATAAAATAGACAACAAGGAAGATAAACAAACAAACTAATTCATCCCCAACGGAGTCGCCATTTTGTTACAGGGAAAAGTGTCTACACAGAACTGCTTATCCCACTAAGGTGTGATAGCTACCTTAGAAACAAACAAAGTAAAGCTACTTTCGTTTTTCCTTTATGAAGTATAGATGAGAGAAGAACAAAGAAGACCAACCTCTGTCTTGCGCTAATCTCCTAGTTCGATTCCTCTCTCTCTTGATAGTCTTTCGCTACTTGTTCCCTTGCACGCCCAGCTTCACAGAGTACCTGTAAGATCACAGTAGCATAGCACTATACAAGAACATGGATCTATAATCATAAACAATCTAGGATCAGATGTAAATTGACCATACAAATGCATAAAACATAAATTACACAAGAGTATGGAGGAAAACTTGAATAGCTTTTATTGATAAACAAGAAAGAGCCAAGGGAGTTACAACCAGTTGTTCTGACCCAGCATCATCCTCTCAGCAAGGAAGCCCCTCTTCACCTCATACAAAGCTTAGATCACCCAACAATCTGATGTTGTCTCAAGAAACCAACAGCAATTCCTTACAATATGCAAAATTCCAGCCTCTGGATCTCTGGGATGAGGGATCCATATATAGATATATGTAAGGGAGATGAGTCAGCTTGTGATTTGATTAGTTTCTTTCCTCTGATAGTTCTTGCTTCCACTTGGAGATTGATGTTCTCTTACTCATCCTTGGTCGAATTCAGAGAGGCAAGTGTCACGGGAGAAGTTTCTGGAAGTTTCCATGCCTCTCCACCTCGCAGAATGACACTGCCATTTGTCACTTCTCACCCATCACACCCCATAGAAGGGATTTTTGAAATGCAACGCACCCACACAGTGTATTTAGGTGAGATGCAACGCACTTTGCCTATGGAGCAGCTGAAATGATCCTGTTTTGACCAGTTCTGAGCAGTTTTTCATGGAGAACTTCTGGGAGAAGCTGTAATCAGTTGACCTTGTTCCTTTAGGGGTTAGAACAACACTTTTAGGGACTTAGGAGCCCTTGGTTTATGGACATTTCATGCTTGGGGTTGTAGTTCCCAAAAATGTCTATAACACCATATGCCTTAGCATCTTGTTGTCTCTATTTGCTTTCTTCAGAAGGCCCTCAAGGTGGATATTTACCCTTTCAATCCATATCTCTCTATCATGCTCCACTTCTTGTTCAATACGAGTCAAGGGAACCAGATGCTCTTTGTTGCTTTGCCTTTGAATTTTTAGCATCTCTAACTCCATTTGGCTTTGTTTACCCTCTAACTGCTTATTCTCCTGCTCTAGGTAATTGATAATATATCTAGCTCTAGCCAACTTATCATTTGACATGTGAATATGAGCCTCTTTCTCTTTCAAAAGCATGCTTTGATCTAATGATGGGCTTTCAAGATCAATTACCTGAGTGTGATGAGGTGGCACATCATCATCATGCTCCTCAAGCTGAAACTCCCTCTCAACATCATCATCAAGCTTTTCTCCTAGGACCTTTCCTTTCCCTTTGTCTACCTGCTGCAAATTCCTTTCCCTAGAGCTGTCACTTAGGGTGTCCTCCTCAAAATCAGGGTCATTGTCTCTTTCCATGCTTGTCTCTATGGGATGATGTGGTGATGATATGGTGAATGGTGGATAATAGATGGGGGAAAAAGATGAGTATGAAGAGATTTGTGAAAGAAACAATAGTGATGAGGTGAGGTATGGGAGTCAGAGGGATGGATAGAGGACCTAGGGTTTTGATGTATGAGCTTAGGGTTTCATAAAGGGATTAGTTTCTTAGGGAAAATAGGGAAAGGGAAAATAGGTTAGGGAAAATGGGATCAAGGGTTAGATTTAGGGAAAATGATAATGGGAATTGAAGACAAGTGACTAGATCTAGAAATGGTGAGAATTTGGTAGGAGACAACTAGGGTTTCGATTTTTAATATGCTAAAACCACAATTATAGCATAAAAACCCTATGTGAGATCAAAAGTGAGGTTACTTACTTGATTGGAAGAGAAATGCAGCAATGATGGTGATTATAGGTGAAGTTTGAGGTTTTTGAAGTGTTACTAGCCAATTTGCAGTGCCTACTCACCAATGTGTAGCACCTCCCTGATGCGCAACGCCAGTGTAAATTAACACAGGAGAAAACTACCTGATGCGCAGCACCCCTCTGAAGCGTAGCGCCGAGCTCCCAATGCGCAGCGCCATTTTGCAGACCAGTTTTGGACGCCTTCCTGGTGTCCCAATTGGGCGTGTGATAGCTCATTGGAAAGCATATCGAGTCTACTTTCCAACACATCTTTAATTTTTCAATTTGGAGCTAATTTTCCCTGTCAAAAGTCAAATCTCCCAAGACTGGTCAAAATGGGCAGAATGAGACTGCCTGAATGTAGAGTGCTGTTGCAATCAAATTTTGAAGGTCTTCCTCAACTCCAAATTGAGCTCATGATATCTAATTGGAAATATATCTCTGTCTATATATCATTTAAATCATCAAGAAATTCATTTGAACATCTCATCTAGGTGAAATCTTGATTTTCCCAAGGTCACTCCAGAAGTGCATCAATCCTCCTGAGGCCAATGGTGTTTTCAACATTTCTCCTAAACCATGAAACCTGTGTTAAAAATGAAATAGGTTTTCCTTCTTGGGTCAATTATGGAAAAAAACCTCTCTCACGTTTTTCAAATTCATCTTCTCTTTCACGGAAAAAGCATTTGAATAAAACCTATCCTGATGTGTGGAACAGGGGATTTGTGGAAATGAAGGGAAATTAAGGGGATAAGGGGCTTCTAAATTCTTGAGAAACTTTTAGGAAGTAGGGAGGGATGTTAGGAATCAAGGGAAAGTGGAATTTCAAAGATTGTGTGAGGGGAAGGGTTCCAAAAGGGAAAAACACGGGCCTAGCCTAGAAAATTGTCAAATTGTAGCAATAAGCTAGGGTTTGTGGGAAAATGACGAATTTGAGGGATATCAGTGATTGGAATTGTTGAAGAAGGTATAATAAGGATAGGGGAAGGTGTATGAGCATCAGGATACAAGTTTTGTTGATGATTTGACCATCCAAGAAAAATTACCTTCAAAACCCTAGGAGAGGGAAATGAGGCTTACCCAAGTACAACTGAAGCACGAACAAGGTGTAAAATGACCCATTGGAACCTGAAATGATGATGAAAACTCTTTGAATGATGGTATTCTAAGTTGAATGGTGACATGGACCAATACTTGGAAGACTTTGGAAGGAGTGAAAACAACCTTAGACCTAATACCTAGTGACCAAATTTTACTTGAAGACTCATAGAAATGACAAAATTTGACTTTGACACCCTAAGACCACTTTGTAAGAGCATATTTGATCACTGATGGAAGGCCTCAAAGACTAACACTAACAGGCAAAATACATGGTAGCCACTCATGCAAGCAAGGAAGCAGTTGGGTTGCAAAGATTGTGTTCAAGTATGGGGTTAGTACAACAAGCTATAAGAATATATTGTGACAACCAAAGTGAAATTTTCTTGGCAAATAACCCTTCTTATAATTCAAAGACAAAGCACATTGATGTTCATTATCACTTTGTGAGGGATATGGTTGAGGACAAAAAGGTGTTGTTGGTAAAGGTGGACACTTTGAAGAATACTGCAAATGCATTCATGAAGTTTGTAAGAACTAAGAAGTTTTCTTTGTGTAGAGAAACAATGGGCATTGCAGAGATGGAAAAATGACTAAGATATCTTATGACCCCCCTTGTGGAAAGAAAACAACAAGTGGGATAATATTAGGTGTGTGTTATATTATTTCCATGACTAGCCCCACGCGCGTAGCGGGGGATTGGGGGGGCGGAAACCCCCCTTCGTTTCACACATGATTTTGGGCATGATGGTTTTCTGCCCATGGTATTTTGTAGATCCGGTCAAGGGAACTATGGTTATGTTCTAATCTAGGTTTAATGGATAGGGGTTTATGAATGTTTCGGCATGTATATATATGTATTGTAACATTGAAAGGAATATAATGAAAAATCAATCTGGTAGTCCCAGTTTTTGGATCCAGGGGAAAATCTCTGTGTATTTGTTTTGTGTTTCTCACCATTGTATATTTTCTGTGTTTTAAGAATTCGTTTGCAAGTACTTTTTGTACATGGTTAAAACCTAAACTCTGGAAGTACAATGTTGGCACTATGCAACTCCCTAATTCTCCATAAATGCAAAAATGCAGTAAGGAAAACACAGCGCTCCATGGTCGAGATGTTTTGGGTCAATCCCCGAGCTTCCTGATGACTCCAACATGTGTGAACAAGCCTGGACATGGATATTCCCCCCCTTTGAATATTTCTTTCACCACACAAAGCCTCAAACTTTGGAAAATTCATCTATAGCCAAAAACGCACTGCCAATTTCAAAAGTGCAGCGCCATCCTTTTTTATGGTTTAAGTGATAGTGATGTTTTGGACAAGTTTCACACGTTGATGATAATGTTTACAATGCAATAATCATGCCATATACCCCTTTCAAGCCTTCCTTCACCAAAAATGCAAAATATTCATCTCCACATCAAAAACCATAACCCTAATGCTAAATAGGGCACAAAATTCTATAAAAGTTGTTTCTTCAAAAATAACTTCAAGTCTCTGACTATATGTAGTTATAAGAGGGAATTTATGCAAAGCATTATCACCTGGAACCACAACCCCATAAACAAGCATACTCTAGGAAAAACGTCAAGAAAACAAAACTATGTTATTTCACCCCTTCCAGCATCCAAACTTTGGTTGCCTCAGTCAACAGGTCCAATTTGCCTCTATCTTTCTCCTCCATCACCCTGGCTCTTAATTCTTTTCTCATAGAAATATTTTTCCTACATACATTTTGCATTTGCCTGTGTAGTGGAAGGGATGTTCTCAACATGTATTTGGCATTGTCCATTGTTGGATGATAGATGTCCAGAAGATCGTTCATTTACTTCTTGGCCATTTCATCTTGCTACTTGAGCTCATAAATATCCCATTGATCATCCTTCAATTTCCTTCTCAACCTGTTAAAGGTGCTTCCCCTCATTTATCTTTGTCTTCTCTTCTAGGATTTGTAGCTTCCTAGATGAGGATCTGGTAATCCTAGCTACTGGAACTTCTTCCTTCTTAACATCCTCTTTCATTACCTTTTCTTTGCCTTTGGCTTTGGTAGCAGCTAATGTAGCTTTAACCACTGCCACATATTGACAAGGTTCAGTTGTCTTTTCTAGAGTGACTTTCTTTAATTCTCTATTTTCTTGTTGCAATTTTTAAATAAACATATGGGCCTTCTTCAAATGTTCTTTCAATTGATCAATATCTTTGACATTATCATCAACAACTTTATCTTTTGGTATAGTCTCCTTGGTTTCAAAAGTCTGCTCCAAGGGCAGCCTTTTTGCAACAGACCTAGTGAGAGGCTTTTTAGGGACATCCACCACTTCTGGAGAAAATTGTAGCTTCTTGCCTTTCTTCTTTCTGTTGACTGTGCTATAACTAAGGCCCTCTTCGTTGAACTTCCAGTTGGGGATTGAATGTCTTTTACCACTGTTGAGGTTGTTTCTTTCTTGCTTAAGGAACTAGCTAGCACATCTTCCACCAGGTTTGAAGAATCAACAAATGACTACCATGATTGATATCTCTTATTCAATTCCTCCAATATCAACAACTTAGTTAAGGAAAAGTGGAAAAGTCTAGGCTCCACTTGACTTTGTTTTCCCAACACTTTGTTTGCCATCTTGTTGAGATTCCTTAATAGACAGAAGGGAAAATTCATGGAGCTCTTCCTAGTAAAATGCATCAAGGGCCTGAAATGGTATTGATAAAACCTTCCAAACCTACCCTCACATGTGAAATACCTCGAAATAGCTTGCAAAATCTTGTTGTGATGTTCAAGTAGATACTCTTTAAGAAAAATGGACCCATACTCCTTATCTCTATACTCGGCCTTCAAAAAATCTTTATAATGGGAAATATAAAGGGGCATGCCCTTGAACCATTTCTCTCTCTGAACGGAAATCTCAGTTGCAGCTGATATTGTGACCTATGTAAGTGTAAATGTGAGTGATCCAACCTTAGCCTCCAATCCATTAAAGTTCATGGCAAACTCCTTAGTAAGTTGTGCATTATACCCTTGAATTTTCTCACAAAATCTGATACATCCCACCTGCTCAAAAGCTACTCTGGTAGTTGGGTATGCATTGATGAATGTGAGATCTTGTGGTTCAAATATGACAATAACACCTCCCTTGCATTGTCTTCCCTTATGAGTTGACATGGTTTCTTGTTTTGCAGTAGGGGCTACTGTAGGGTTTTAATGCAAACTCAATTTGTGTAACAAGTAATAGAAATAATGAAAAAGAGGCCCCAAAATTTATATTTGATGAAAAATGAGAACATAAAACCCTATACAACAAACCAATTAGCACAAATTTACATTTTAAAACCATAAGAAAAATATTGCATGTTCGTTTCTAGAGGCAAAAAATTCAAAAAGACAGGCACAGTGCCAGAAGCGCAACACATGAGAAAACAAGCTTCAAACACCTCTAAGGCACACACAATTATGGTAAGGAGCTTCAATTTAGTTTAATGGCATGGAAGACTCGGCATATGGAAGCTTCAAATCATAATTTTGACTGATTGGCAAGGACAAGCAAAAAAAACATAGCACACAGAGAAAACACAGTGAATATAGAAAGTGCAACTAATGGACAAAGCGCAGTGAATGGCAGAAAAACACAACAATGGTAAAATTTGGTATCTTGTAGTTTTCTATGTTATTTTCTTAGCTCATGCATGTAATTGGATAAACATTACAAACCAAGGAATTGAAATGAACTGAATTTTTCACATGTGGGAGCGGTTTGACCACCGGTTTGAGAGAAATGTGACACTGTCTAGAAACGCAGCGCTCCCCTGCCTCCTTTGCCCAGGAACCAAGAACGACCAGACAACGAACTTCCTAATGGAAAATTGGTGATCTGAGAAATCTTATATGAAGACAAAAATGCAATTTAACTTTCCAAAGTGGATGAGATCATGCTTGATGGCGATAATCATGATTTGAACTTGAATGACCAAATCGTAGCACTTGGAAAAACCACAAAAATTGTCCTCTTGACCATTGTACTCTTGTTGATGTCATGACCAATCATGATTTGACATGTAAACTAACTCGAGACACCTATGATTCTATGCCCATGATGACAAAGCATGGCAGCACAATCTTTCTCATGATTACTTGATGTAGCTTGACCCCTTGGGATAAAAAGATCATCTTTGTAACCCTTGACACACTTTGACATATTTACAATGAATAATAAAAAAATGTATTCCAACGTAAGACCGAAAGCTTGATCTTCAACAAGATCATAGCCACACTTTTATTCTTTTGACAAAATTTGAAAGACAAAAATTATTTTTTGACTACTATGACTATAGGGTACTAACACTGGCTCCAATGGGGATTACATCCTCCTTGTGAGGTGCCAAGAACACCGTAGACTAAGTTCCTAACCATTGGGCTTATTGAATTTTTGAATTAACTCCAAACTAACTCAAAAACTGATTATACTCTAAAAAATCATAGCAAACCATCAAAATCTCAGGGCCTTCTCTTCAAGCTTCAATTTCTATAACAACTACCCACACCTGCAGTACTGAAAATTAAATGAACATATACAGTGTAGTAATGAAATTCATCTGAATTCAAGTGAAGTAATGTTTAAGGAAACTACCATTCACAGGGCCTTGAGCAAGAAAATCCCCTATTAAATCTTGTAGCAAGTATGCATTTCTCCCGTGAAATGTTGCAACATTGAAGGGTCCCTTCCAAAGGTTTTCAAATTTTCCATGCTTCCCTTTTTCTTTATTTCTAGCATCCCACTTTAAAACCAAGTCACCAGCTTGAAATTCCTCAGCCTTTGTCCTTTGACCAAAGATTCTCTTTATCTTGTCCAGAATTGTCTGAGTGTTGTTGTACACCTCCTCTCTAGTTTGTTGCAATTAAATCATTTGGTTAATCCTCCTTTGCACGTCATTTGATTATGTATCCTCCTCCTACAATAACTTCATGACTAGAATTCCCAAAGAAGAAGGGAAAATAACATTTGTCTCATACACTAACTGGAAAGGAGACATACCAATTTATTTTTTGATATTTACCCAATCATCCCACAAGACATAAGTTAACTTTTTGTGCCAGATCGTTTTGTTCTCCTGCAGCAATTTATTAATGAGATTCACCAAGATTTTGTTAGAGGACTCAGCTAAGCCATTACCTTGTGGGTAATATGTTGTTTAGTGACCAAGTACAATGTCCTATTTGTGACAATATTCAACCATTCTTTTAGACTTAAAGAAAACAACATTGTCTGTGATTAATTTACGAGGACAACCAAATCTCGAAAGAATGCTACCTTCCAGGAATTGAATGATGACTGTATCTGTGGCTTGCCTGGTCAGAATCGCTTCTACCCACTTTGTGAAATAATCTATGGCTGTCAGTATCCATTTGTGTTGTCCTGAAGATGAGGGATGGATTTCCCCAATGAAATCCAAACCCCACTACTGAAAAGGTGCCTCCACTACAACAGGTTTCAAGGGTAAGGATAAGATATTTCTCTTTCCTTCAAAAATATGGAATTCGTGACAACTTGATACCCTTCTATACACATCAACAAATAAATTTGGCCAGTAAAAACCAGCCCTCAAGATATTATTAGATGTGGCTTTCCAGAAATGATGACCTCCACAATCTCCTTTATGAAAGTCTTCCATAACCTTCTGGGCCTCAACTTCCAACAAACAATTTAACAACACACCTCCTAAATCTTTCCAATATAGAAACTGATTTAAGATGCATAATTTTACAGCCTTCAACTTCAGAAATCTTTCTTTTGTTTTGGTTAACTCTGGAGGGGCCTGTAAATGTTTTAAAACATAAATTATGTCTACATACCAAGGGGAATAGAGAAACCTTTTGGATACCTTCCGAGTGGAATCTTCATTGTTGTCATCGGACAAACCAAAAATAAAGTTTATGTCCAACACACTAATATTTGAATCTTCCGTCAATTTGGTTAATCCTTGACCCTTTATCAACTTAGTAGGCTTAATCTCCACATCATACTCCAGAATTGTTGCTATCCATCTGCCCCTCCGACCTTCAGGATCTAGCTATGTTAAAATGTCCTTCACGATAACATTGGTAACATATGCAACCACATGGGAATGGAGCACATAGACTCTAAAATCCTTCAAAGCCTTCACCAATGCATATGCTTGTTTCTCCATAATGTTATACTTGAGGGAAGAATCTCTCAAACCTCTACTGAAGAATGTTATGGGTTGCTCATTACCTTGCTAATTTTTCTACAAGAGGACCGCTGCAATAGTGTGCTCGGATGCAAAAGAAAAAATGATGAAATATTTAGCATAGTCCAGACTTTCCAAAATAGGACTAGTAGCTAAATCCTTTTTAATATATTCAAAAGATTTCTTATTTTCAAGAGTCCGTATGATTTCATTTTCCTTCCTTAGCATATCAGTAAAAAAATCTTATAATTTCTACTAAATTAGGATTGAACCTCCTCAAAATGTTAATTCAACCCAAAAATGACAATACCTCCTTTTTACTCCTGGGGATATCAATCTTCTAAATTGCAGCCACTCTGTTTGGATAAATTTTGATGCCATCTTTCGAGATGATATCCCCGAGCAACTTGCCCTCCTCCATTGCAAAATAGAACTTATTCGGGTTCAAGGATATGCCATACCTCCCGCACTTCTCAAAAACTTGTCTCAAATGTTTCAAATGGTCAAATTAGAATATGAAAAAAAAAATGATATCATGAAGATAAATGAAAATAAACTTATCCTTCTCATTTGCAAATGAAATATCCATGGCCCTCTGAAAGGTGCCCCCTGCATTCATCAGCCCAAAGGGAATTTTGGCATATATGAAGGTACCCTAGGGAGTCATGAAAGTTGTCTTTTCTTGGTCATCAATATGCACCAAGATTTGATTATACCCTGAAAAACCATCAAGCATGGAAATCCTTCTCAAGCCAACCGCCTTCAGCAATATATGATCCATCTTAGGAAGGGGATAATTATCATTTAAAGATACCTTGTTGAGATTTTTGAAGTCTACACAAAGCCTTATCTCTCTTGTTTTATTCCTCACATGTACCAAATTGGACAACCATTTTGAAAATCTAAGGGGAACAATAATCTTTTCATCAAATATTTTTCTGGCTTCCTTTTCAATAAGAGGCAACAATAAAGGGTTTGTTCCTTTTAACTTCTGCTTAAAAGGCTTTTGATATTTTTTTATTGGGATGGTATGTTGAATGATCCATTTGGCATATTCTTTAAGGTCCTCATATTCCAATGAAAAAACATTTGAATACTCTGTCATCAGATCAAGGTATTTCTTTCTAACTTCAGGAGTCAAGGATTTTGAGAGCTTAACAAACTTAGGTTATTGTTCGATTCTTATATTGCAGTCTTCTACTTCTGTTTCAAAGGGAATTACTCTAGGATTCTTTGCCACATCATTTTGGTCAAACAAGTCTGCAAGAGGCACCAAACCTTTCGAAATTGTGTTGTTCTTCAATTGTATAATATCCTTTTCTGCTATCATATTTACAAAATCATCCCAATCTGATTCTAAATTTTGTTGTTCATCCCCCCCAAAACAATTTTCTTGATCCATGTGTAAATTAAAAAACTCTTCAATCATTCGCAAAAAACTAATAATTTGTTTATCATATTTGAAAACTTGCCAATACTTCACAATATCAGGGATGGATGGCCTATGTTTGACTTGTATTTCATATTTCCTATTAGGATAAATGGGAATCCTAAATGTACTAGCTGAGGTGGCCAATACATCAGCAATTGCATTTTGTTCTCTAGGAATCAATGACAAATTATATTCAAGAAACATTTGCAGCATTTCTAGAACAACATTTCTATAGGCCCTCATTCGAGGATGTTTGGTTTGATACACACCTTTGATTTGGTTGATAACCAATTCTGAATCCCCATGGACTGAAATTCGCTTTTCTCCCAAATCTTTCAAAGTTTGCAGTCCTATAATCAACGCTTCATATTCAGCCATGCTATTTGTGAAATCAAAGGCTAATTTGTAGGAACCCAACCTTGATTTGTCCACCTTTGGGCTCATTATCCATACTCCAGCGCCAATTCCTTCTTTACTAACTGCCCCATCAAAATCCATGTTCCAAAGTCCCTCTTCATCATCAATGTGTTCTGATTTTGATTCCTACAATTCACCTACAATCTCCTCTCATTTGGTGTCCCTGTTTTGATCATCTTTCTCCAAACATAGATCATTATATAGAATGAAAGAATCCATATCAGAATGCACTGAATAAATATGATGGTTTTTAGGCCTTTCCTTATAACTTACCATGTACTTCATCAATGTTTCTTAATACAATCTCCTTGGTTGTCCGAAAACAAGGATTGTGGCATATGACATGTCCATTTGTAGAGTTCCCTTAAATTTTGCAGACCACGATCTTGATAGCAACATACTGGTCTTTGGGGGAATGTCATGCGCAACTATGTCCATTACTAAGCTCTTTGCTAGGATTTTGGTGAGAGAGACTACGGAATCCTTGATCAAACCCAAGCATTTCACCTTACTTGAATCAAAAGAGAAAAGATCTGTGTAAGGCCTTATAATGTCTAAACAAAGCTTTTCCATGACAACCTTCGACATTAAGTTGTGTGATGCACCTGAATATATCATTTCATTATGTAGGACCAAATCATGCACATTAAAACTAACATAAAAAGGTGGACATCTCCATCTTGAGAATCCCCATCAACTTTTGGGCCAAAAATAAATTATGGATGATCATCATTTAAATTGACAGTGTCTAACACTTCTCAGATCTTCAATGCTTTGACAATTTGATTCTTATACACATCATTCTTAATCAATTCATTAAAAGGAATGGAAATTTTAATTTTTGATATCTCATTTTCCAAACTAAAATATGATTGACTTTTTTCTACCTCTTTGGTGGTTGCATCTTTCTTTTTAGGGATTTCCTTTGGAGGATCAGCCTTCTTTTGGCTGGAGGAAGGTGCATCAACTTGAGATTTCTTGGGAGCATTTATTGGGACCTTTCTATTTCTCAAATTGTATTGTCTTTGTACCTCCATGATGGAATTTTGGTACCCCATATTATAGTCTTTTGATTCCATATGCATGATGTCTTCCTGTGGCTGAGAAAACATGTCTTGTTCCTCCTTTGTTAAAAATAAAACATCCCCTTCTTCACCAAAAAAGTGAATCTGATCTTGATATTTTGTTGTCTCCTTATCTTCTACAGAATTCTCTTGAAAAGGAGGCCTAATATGTTGTTTCTCTCCTTGGTTTATCTGCTCTCTTTGCTTTATCTGGACTTGGAGCCTCTTAAAGTTGGGATTTCTAACTTGAGGAGGAGCTTGTTGATCTCTACAAATACCATTTTTATCTAGGGTAAATTTCTCCATTTTTTTCACCATCACCTCTAGCTTGTTTTCTAAAGATGAAGCCTCCTCTTTAGCTCCTCATTTTTTAGCCTTCATTTTGGCCTTCTTGTTCAACAAATTAGCCTTTACTCCAACTGCATTTTTTTGCATGTCTTCTAAAGTGGCTAAATTCCTTCCCTCAACTGATATGCAAGTTTTGCATCAAAACCATTTGGGTAGTGAAGCAGAGCCAATCCTAGAGGGGGCTTTAATTTAGCTGGTATTGAATTGTAGACTTTGTTGAATCTCACTAAAAAATAGTGAATTGTCTCACCTAGTTCTCTTCTCAATTATCATATTCGACAAATATTTGCCCCTGGACATGGGGAAGATGGACACCTAGCTGGCACTCTTTAGGTTCTTTTTTGATTAACAAGTTTTTAGAGGCTTTAAGGAAAGCCTTCTGACCTAGGCGCCTACTATAGCCATTCTCCACAAAGACATTAAGGAGATGGGATTTCTCCTTATTGAAGCTCTCCCTATCAGAAATCCTCAAGGCACGAGTAGCGAGGGTGTTAAGAACACCCAACTTTTGAGCAGGGAAATGATGGGAATCGGCATGAAGATACTGCTCAGTATGCGTTTTCTTCTGAAATACTGTGGGAGAGAGAACCGTCCTTATTCTTCGATATAAGAATATCCAAGAAAGGGAGGCAACCATTGACCTCTTTTTCCATGGTGAACTTAATGGCAGAGGACTGACAGTTGAGGTGGTTGAAGAAGAGATCCAACTCTTCTAGGCCATGGGACCAGATGACATTAGTGTCATCTACATACCTTTTCCACAACTTGGGAAGGAGACGAGCCGAGGCTAAAGCTTTGGTTTCAAAATCTTCCATAAAAAGATTCGCAACAATAGGGGAAAGGGGTGAGCCCATGGCAACACCACAGGTCTGTTCAAAGAACTCACCCTCGAAACAGAAGAAAGTGGAAGTGAGACAGATCTCAACCAGATGCGCGGTATCAGGATCTGTTAGGCGAAAGATCACTTCCATGGCTTCCTTTATAGGGATACAAGTATAAAGGGAGACCACATCAAAGCTCACGAGAATGTCCTCAGGGTCAAGCTTTATGTCCTTAAGCTCTTTAACGAAGGAAGCAGAGTCTTTTACGAAGGACTCTGTACGGCCAACTAGGGGTTTGAGCTTAAGGGCAAGGAACTTGGCTAGAAGGTAGGTCGGACCACCAATGGTGTTGACGATAGGCCTCAGGGGGGCCCCTTCTTTGTGAATCTTAGGCAGCCCATAAATCCTAGGGGTAATTGGACTGCTCTCAATGAGTTTATGGTAAAGGGAACTCGCAGAGCTGCTGGACTTGATGGCGAGAGCCACCGTCCTAGAAATCTTCTTAAGAGGGTTCTTGGGCAATTTTTTTATAACTGCCACTATTGTGAAGGTGATCTAACATCTTCTTGCGGTAATCATCTTTGTTAAGGATGACCGTAGCCCCACCTTTGTCAGCCCTCAGAACGACGATATCATTGTTCTGGTTTAAGGATTTAAGGGCAATGAATTCCTCATTGCTGATGTTCTTCCGAGGGGGTTTAGCCTTTCTCAAGACAACCGCACAATCTTGCCTAATAGTGTCCTTGATCTTATCAGGTAAACCTCGGATCCCAAACTCAACATCACAGATGATATCATCAACAGGAATCTTCTTAGGGGCTAAGGCAAAATTTAATCCTTTACCCAAAACTTTAAAAACAGAAGGGGGGAAAGAGAAACTAGAAAGGTTAATAACCTTATTATTACCATGAGAAGGAGGGGGAGCTTTACTAGAACAATTGTTATTAATATTTAATATCTTATTACCTACCAAATTAGAGTTATTTGCCTTACTAAACAAAGTACCCTTAATATTGTCATTATCCTTCTTACTAATTCCGATTATACTACTATTACTATTATCACTATTAATATTATTACTAGGAATATCATAACAATTATTATTATTATTATTATTATTATTATTATTATTATTATTATTATAGTCATTAAATAAATTAGCATTAATGTCTTTAAATAAATTATTATTAATGTTATGATTGTTAAATAAATTATTACCAATATTAATATTATTATTCTTAAGAATATTATTACAATCATAATTAATATTACTAATATTATTAATAATCCTATTATTAATAATAATAATTTATTATTATAAATTATTATTATTAAACAAATTATTATTATTATTATGGTTAAATAAATTATTATTTTTGTTATTAAAATCATTTTTATTATTATTAAACAAATTATTACAAATATTATTATTATGGTTAAATAACTTATTATTTTTATTATTAAAATCATTATTAACACAATTATTAACAACAATATTCTTATAAGGCAGATTATTATATGAATGAATACCAATGAACGGGCTCCAAAGGTGAACAGACGTCTTCAAGCTACGACCTTGCAATGAGGACGAGGAGCTACCTTCTTGCGATATCCACGGGAGCTTTAATGGAGAACTGCTTATCGATGGACAGGAACACAAACCTGGAAAACTATATGGCCATAGTTTAGTAGAAAATCATGAAGTGTGCCCTACAAATTCAATGGTGCATAATGAGAAACTATGACTAAATGAGATGAGTTGGTACTGGTTTGTGAAGTGTTGACACCTAATCATTGGGATTGGGTGAATATTTGTAAATAATGTAAATAGTAAATAGTGGAGAATAGGAAAATGAAGAGACATTGGGAGGTGAAGCCCAAGAGTCTCTCCCACCTTGTATATATCCATGAGCAATCTTAATGAAGAAACACAATTCATTTGAGTTACCTCCTAGCCTAACATGGTATTAGAACCAGCTCCATTTTTTGCATCCCTTTCTACCCTTGTAACTCCCTTCTACCATTTTTTTTTGTAGTCTGTCCTCTGCCCCTCTCCTTTGACAGAAAATTTTTCCTGCCATGCATAATCTTTGCGTCCCAAATATCTGCTCTGAAGACTTTCTTGCATATGAGACATAAACGTTGTACACTGAAGTCTCTGCTAGTGAAATGTGAGTGGAATAGATGAAGGATTGGAGCTATAAAGGATTTAACATTGGTGCGGTGAACATTGATGTGGTGATTGGTATTTCTGCTACTAGTATTCTATGACTCATAATGCATTATTGTGTCCCATATTGTAACACACCACTGTTACTGTGCACTTTGATTTCTGCTTGGGTTTTTCACTGTGATACCATTACACAGTCGACTCCTCCTCTCGGCTCACTAGTAATCCATGCGCTCCTCGGCCCCGGTCCATACACCCCCAATCTCGTTGATCAATATTGTATCCGCTCCATATACCACCACCATCCATATACCACCGCTATCCAAATTACCACTGCGTTCAAATACCTCCCACCACCATTGTTTGAATTAACATGAAGGGTGTCATTTTTTGAATTAAAGGGAAGGCTTTCGAGCTTTGCAATGATGAATTCCAGAAGTTTAATTGCCACCATGAGTGGTGTGGCTATGCAACATTGAGTTAAGTTGAACATTTGTTGCGTACATTCTGATTTTATATGCTATTTTAAATGGTGCAATGTTTGCAATGAGTTGTAGGTTGAAGTTTTTAAATATTTTTAATTGAAGCATATGTAAAGACTGAGTTGGGTTTTAAAAGGTCATATGGTCATATAAGTGTTGACACACATACGATTCCATACGCAGTGATCCCATATGCAACCCTCCTACTCGGCCTTGATACCATTGTCTGAACACTGCATTGTCCCCACTGACATATAATGCTTATCTGTTGCATATACTCCTCCCTATACCAAATTTATTATAGTAGTGTGTCTCCATACCACAACCGGCCTCCTCCCAAGCAATGATTTCATTTTCCAAAGATTAGTTTGTGATTTAAAAAGAAATCCTCCCCTCATATGTTACCTCTCTATATCATAATTATATTTTTACCACCATGAGTGATTTTTTGCAGCAAAGTACATTTTTTTACACAATACACATTTTAAATGCATTCATTGACCTCTATAGTTGGAGTAATTTTCTCTAGAAAAGAGAATTATCCAGAATGGTCACGGAAGATAAAACTCACTCTCATTTCCAATGAGCTGTGGAAAGGAGTTTGTGTAGGAGAAGGAGATAATGAACCTACAAATCCCACCTCAGATAAGGAGTTTGCCATTTGGGAAAACAATAACATCAAGGCCTATGCCTTGATTGCAGCATCTGTAAATGAAGAGGTGAGTTGCCATATTTCACCATTTTCAAATTCTTTTGAAGCCTTACAAAAGTTGAAGGAACTATATGACTCACACTCTGAACTTGAATTTATCTAATTGATGATTAAATTGTTCAGTCTTGAATTGAAAAATGATGATCCTCTTGATTTAGCATCAGAAGTAAGATATATTATGCATGATATCAAAGCCACTAATGTTCAACTAGACATTCCTCTTATAGCTTTTTTCAAGACAATTTATCCCACTTATTCAAATTATCTTGGGTCATTTCAAGCAAATGGAAACCCCAAAGAGATTACCTTTAACTCCCTTGTGAAGAAAGTTGTTGAGAGAGAGAAAGATTTTGGGAAGAAGACAACTCCTCAGTCTTCTAAAGAAGTTGTGTGTCTTGCACATGGAGAGAAGAATCATGCCCAAGATTCTTCTAGAGGAAGAGGTGGTCGACGAGGAAGAGGAAGAAGAAATTTCAGAGGCAGGGGGGCAGACACTCTCAAGGAGAAAAGTATAATCTTCATTGCATACGTTGCAATAGAGATGGACATGATGAATCTACATATAAGTTGCCTTGGGATAGAATTGAGCATGAAAGAAATCAAGCGAAAGGTAAAACCAATGACAAAGAGAAAGTTAAAGCGCGTGAATCCGCTCACTACATTGTGGCACATTGTACTATTGGAGTAACTGAAGACTTGTTTAATGTTTCACTTGCTTCTTGGAGAAATTATTGCCCACTTGATTCATGAGAAACTTGACACATGAATTTTAGAAGATATTTTTTTGAAGAATTTACCAACAATTTTGATGGAGCAGTAGACTTTGCAGACAAATCAAAACTCAAGCCATCAAGGCTTGGCACAATCTGGCTCAAATTGCCTGGTCTTCCAGACTTTCTTCTGCATGATGTTTTATATCTCCCATAGTTGAGGAGAAACTTGTTGTCCTTGGTCCATATCCGCCAACAAAGACACTCCATTCATATGTTTGATGACAAGGTTGAGGTCAGAAATGCATCAGATCACTCACTTGTCATGAGAGGGATAGAAGAAGAAAGATTTCTGAAGCTGCAAGGTACCTCTACTCGTGCACAAAATTTCTCATACAGTTCTCATTATGATGAAGGTACGTTCCATCAAGTCTTTTATGACATGCTAGATTTGGCCACTTGAACTATGACAACCTTCGCTTTTTGAAGAAAAATGGTGTTACTGGTTTGCCTACAATTCCTAGGAAACTTAAGTAATGTGATGCTTGTACTCTAGGAAAGCATAGCAAACAGTGTTTTCATGATTCACATTCCAAAGCACATAGAAAACGTGAACTCATTCATTCATATTTATGTGTTCCCATGCATGTTCCTTCTGCAAATGGAAATAAATATATGATGACATTTATTGATGACTAAACAAGAATGTGTTGGGTTTATTTATTGAAGAACAAATCTGATTATTTTCAAACATTTAAGAACATTTGTACATGGATTGAAAATGATGCACAATCTCATATTGGCTCTATTGGCACTAATAATGGAAAAGAATACACTTCAAACGAATTTGAATACTATTTTCATCAGCATGGGATCAAACATCAAACAATTGTGCCTTATAATCTCCAACATAATGGAGTAGCTGAAAGAATGAATAGGATAATCTTAAATATGGTACATTCCATGATGTTTTTCAAGAATGTAAACTTGATGTTTGGGGTTGTGTTGAGGGCCCCGAAATCGGGTCAACAACAAGGGGGATACCCACCCGGTCGGGAACCTGGTTGGCGGCTCCGTGCCCGTTTGGTGTAGCGGGTCCGACTGGGGATGACGGGACCAGCTTCCCGTTCTAAGGGGTGTGTGTGTGTGTAGAAAATGGTGATGTGTGTGTGTAGAAAATGATAGAAGAAAATCTGTAATTATTCCTTAACTAATCTAATTCTAAATTCTGAAATGACTTTATACTACTTTAATCTAACAAAAACAATACATCTAATCTACACTAACCCGGGACAAAATTTTTCCATTATGCAATCTAGAAAGATTTCACAGAATAACTGGTAATGAAGATTATTCAGCTATCATGAGAATATAAATCAATTAAGATGAACCATCTTGCGTAAGAAGTTAAGCAAAACGATTGTGAACAGCGTATTGCATAATCAGCTATTCATGTATTAAGCACAAATCAATGACTCCACCGTACAAAAGTGCCAAATGGTAGTCCACTCATTCATACGTTAACATATAAATAACATCAGCTGTATATTACTCTAAGAATGCGAGCAGAAACTAGTCAAGAGATAAAAGTACCATTTATGACTGATTTTAAACTTACAGACTTTAAGCAATAATGATCTATTTCTACTTGCTTCTAATGCCTACTAAGAGTACAGAAGTGCAACATCAGTAGCAGGTATTAAAATGCAAACATAAATAAATCTTGATCCGTCCATTCATCAAAAACCCCCTCCGAGGGTGCAAAAGTGCATGTTCTGAGGACAAGTTTTTTGACAAAATTTCGGACCCTTCTCCAATGCAACGAGAAGGGTTAAATACTAGTAACCGACTAATTTACTTTACACAAATTCAGGGAACGGCTTCAAATGACCGCCCTTTTACTAAAAACAAATTTATTTCTAAAAACTGAATCTAATTTCTAACCGTTTCTGTATCTGCTCCTTAGTGCTGTAAGCAATGCGTTGTTCGCCCTGAAAGAGTTGGCTGGTTGTCCTTTCCTTTTGTTCGAGATTGAAAATTAGAAACAACAAGCGCTGGCACCTCTTTCTGTTAGATTAGAAGATATTTTTGAAAACCTTTCTCTAGCTGGGTGTATTCACTGTGCGCACACTTAGTACAACCCAGTTTCTTTTCGAACTGATTTTGCTGTTGCTATTTCGGTTTCCGGTCGTGCGAATGACTCAATGAGTTAGAAGTCACGCTGTATGGACAATCCCCTGTTTCGAGAATTGTTTCTGTTCTTTGTTCCAGGCTTTTCTGGAGCGTCTTTCTTCTCTTGCGCTTCTTTCTCTGCTTTACCAAGTCTGAGCTTCAGGATCTTTTGTAAACACGCTGCTTTTGTGTGCCTTTGACTCTGAGTCTCGGACAGTCTATTTTCATCAGTGCCTGTTGGGCGATACTCTGGAATCCGCGGTTCTGCTGCATGCGTCATCCAATTGCGGAGGCATCTTCTCTCTGTTGTCTTATTGGCGCTTTTCCCTTCTCCTTAGATGTTTCCTGCATATAGATTTATATCAGTTGCATGTCTTGCAGTTTACGCAAAGAAGAAGGGAAATGACGAAAAGATTGACATGAAAGCATTAAATTCTAATGAATGCGAAATTAATGACATTCATCATAACTTGACTCTTCGATAAATGCGATGCAATCATTTCTGGATATTCAAGCATGCGGTCATTAATTTCCCTTAAGGTGCGCTTTCAAATTTGGATCTACCGTGTATGTCGGAGAGTTCTTGCGATGAGTCTTTTCTGTGATTGGTATTGCAATATCGATGGCTGCGACGTTATTTAAGTGTTATCGTAGATCGCTAATATCGCAGATCGCAGCTTCGCATGGTCGCAGATCGCAGATCGCAACATCGCAAGGTTTTCACTTTGTCATTTTGTGCTGCTCGTGTGACATTGCGACGTGCGACGTCGCATATCGGCCGTCGGCGTTTCTTTAGGTTCTCCTTTTTCAAATGCTCTTAACGCGCGCGATGCGATGGTTTCTCGCGTCGCTCCTTTTTAGCGCATTTATGCGCTTTGGGCAAGCGCTCCTTTTTCCGTTGCGACGCGATATAGCTTTTAGGGAGCTGATACAAAAGATTTTTTACACAAAAATATTTTTTGGATTTTTTGGCTAAGGGTCCCCCTTTGCTTGATGTTATTACTAATATCAAACGAAGAGGGGGGTTGTTGGTGACCACAACAATGGCGATTCACTGCGAAGAACCAGTTATCTCTGCTTTTCTATTGACCGTTCACTTCCGAAACAGCAAAATTCTTATATGTCTAAATTTTGTTATGAACAGATAGAGTAGATTACCCCTCACCTTGTCAACGATACTTTGTCTCAACCTTTTTATATCTCAGTTGCTTGCTTCCTCATGGTTTTTTCTTGCATTCGCACCAGACATTACTTGGTCTTGATTAAAGATAAAATAAGGTCTTCTCTGCGTACTGGCTTAAAAGTATACTCATTTGTCGTAGGTAGAGCCTCTGCTGCCCGCAAGCGTCCATAGCCTCGACAGGGTTACTATGTTATCCAGCAATGATCCTTTTTCCTGCTTGAGGTTACTCGCAACATTCCAGAGAAAAATCCTTTTTGACACACTTTTCCTTTTTTAATTCTCTAAAGAACAATGTCTTGGTTTGGTGGCCAAATTATGACACAGTCATTCACTTGATTTACACTTTTGCTTAACAAGTCGGCTCGTGATGAGACCTCTTGTCTTTTGATTGCAACAATCTTACGCCGTTGCCCTGTTTTGATAGACAGTATTGGCAAAGTCAGCAAGTTATAATATCTGTGATCATGATAAGCCGGCTCGTGATGAGACCTCTTATTCTTTGAGATATAGTGTTTTGCTTGGATTATTTCTCTGAATGCTGCAATTCCCTTTTAGCAGGGAGGAAGTCATTGTTTTTCCTTAAGAAAGTTCTGGACGACAATAATAGAGTTTTTTGAAAACAACAGCTTTGCAGAGAGTACTTATTTTATTATTGATGATACCTTTCATGGTGCTGATACAAAACAATTTTTTTTCACCAAAGGTTGCCTTCGTCAAAGTTCTTTGAGGTTGAAACTAATATCGTAATCAAGGTGAAGTTAACTCTATTTGTTAATAATAAAATTCAGATTTTTCAAAAATTTTGCTATTTGTACAAGCGAAATCAAAATCTGATAGAGAATTGGCGTGCTCTTTTCATGAATCCTTTTTACATGATCATCTACAACGGGCTTTATTCAAAAAAGAGAAAGACAACATTAAATGAAATATAAAAACTAAATCTATCCTACAAAAATTAGAAGAATTTCTCTTCTATGGAAAATATAATTTAAGAATCAGTCCATTGACAGGTAAAGAATCTCTCTTTCCTGCCAGATCTTGTAACACGAATGTGGACGGGCCTACGACTTCTACAATCTGAAAAGGGCCAAGCCACAGCTTCTGGAATTTCGTATGTTTGCCCTTTTCTTCATGTGCCTTATCCCATTTCAAAACTAAATCTCCGATCTGAAAGTTTTTTCTGGTTATGATGCTTGAGTCAAAAGAAGATTTTATTAGCGCTTGGTGATGTGCATGGGTTTTCCTAGCTTGTTCTCTTTGTTCCTCTAGTTTGGTTATTTCCATTTGTCTTAATTGTAATGAGGAAGTAGGTACTTCATCGATGTATTTCACTAAAGACAAAGAGGGAATGACTAAGTGAGTCGGAAGAACAACTTCTCTCCCATAAACTAAGTTAAAGGGAGAAGTGCCGATCGAAGCTTTCTTTGTAATTCTATCAGCCCATAAAGCATTTACCAGTGCTTTGTGCCAATTCTTTTGGTTTTGGTCGATTGTTATTTTGATAATTCTGATTAGGTTCTTGTTCGTTGATTCAGCCAATCCATTACCTTGCGGATAGTAGTTGGCATAATATTTCAGTTTGAACCCTCTTTTGAGCGCAAACTCAGTCATAGCATTTCCAGAAAAATATGAAGCGTTATCAAACATTAAGGCCGTTGGCAATCCAAACCTAGTTATGATAAATTGGTCTATGAATTCAATAATGTTTTCAGAATGAACTGTCTTGAGAGGAACTGCTTCTACCCATTTGGTAAAATAATCAGTTGTCGTAAGAATGTACTTATGCTGCTTAGAAGAGTGAGGAACGATCTCACCTATTATGTCCAAGCCCCATTGACTGAATGGTTGGTCGATGTTGACCGGTTGTAGCGGCATGGACGCTTTCCTTTATTTTCCTGCAGCAGTCTGGCAGACTTGGCATTTCCTTACGTAATTGTATGAGTCTTTGAACAGCGTGGGCCAATAATATCCTGCACGCAAGATTTTGTGTGCAGTCGCATCTCCGACATAGTGTCCACCTGCTGGTCCATCATGAAGTTCCTGCAAAACCTTTTCGGCTTCAGTTTTCTCAAGACACCTAAGAAGTACAGAATCGTAATTCCTTTTAAACAGGACATCATTTATGAGCTGGTATTGTTTAGCTTTTAATCTCAGAGCTCTTTTCTTGGTATGATCCAGACGTGATGGAGCATACCCGTTCTTAAGAAAATAAATGGTGTCAGCATATAATGATTCTGCGTCGTTTAGGCTTACCTCATACGTGTGTACCTCTTCAGACGAGTTCTCAGGGATTTGCGATGCTCCAGCTAACATCTTGCAGAAGCCTTGACCTCTTACGATGTGTGCCGGCTTGATCTCAAGGTCGTATTCTTGTAAGGCGGTGATCCAATTCGCTCTCTTTTCGCCCACATCCTTCTGTATCAGGAAGTTTCTTACCGCTGGAAACGGTACTATGACTTTGGTATGGGCTTTTAGTAAGAAAGGTCTGAAATATTTGATTGCTTTGAAAACGGCATATGTCTATTTCTCGACGTCAGAATAATTGAGTTCAGCACCTTGTAAGTTCGAGCTAAAGAATGCGATTGGGGCTTCTACCTTTTCGTGATTTGCTTGAGTTAAAATCGCAGCATAAGATTTTTCTGAGGCAAACGTGTATAAGATGAAAGGTTCTGAAAAATTTGGGGTAGCCAAAGATGGAGCGTTGATGATGGCTTGTTTGATTAAGTTGAATGCTTCGTGCTCGTCTAGACCCCATTTGAAATTTGAATTCTTTTTTATCATTTTTTGTAAGGGTGAAATAATACATGAAAAATCCGGGACAAATCTTTTGACAAAATTGATCTGTCCAAGGAAGGATTGCATGGCTTTCTTGTTATGAGGTATGGATATTTCGTAAATTTCCTTGATTTTGTCGGGTTCTATGTGAATACCAGATTTAGATACTATGAATCCGAGCAATTTCCCTTCGCTTAATGCAAAGAAAGATTTCTTTGGATTGAGCGAAATACCATACCTCAAGCATCTTTGAAAGATTTGCTTCAAATCTTGGAGATGGTTGTTTCGTTTTCTGGAGTACACTGTTATATCATCTAGATAAATCACTACTGATTTATTGACTAATCCTTTAAACACGATGTCCATGGCTCTCTGAAAGGTAGCTCCGGCGTTGATCAGACCAAATGGCATCTTTCGATATGCATAAGTGCCCCACTTGGTTCGGAACGTAGTCTTTAACTGATCATCGGGATGCACCAGTACTTGATTGTATCCTGAAAATCCATCCAGGAATGACATTGATTCTGAGCCTGCTACTGCCTGTAGAATTTGCTCCATAGGTGGGAGGGGAAAGTTATCTTTCTGACAGGCTTTGTTGAGATTTCGGAAGTCGATACAGATTCTAATGTCTCCGTTTTTCTTCCTAACGGGCACCATATTGGATACCCATTTGGAATGCCTAACGGGGAAGATTATTCTGGCTCTCAACAACTTATTAAGCTCAGTTTTTATCTGGTTTTCTAGGTTAGGGTGTATTTTTCTGAGCTTCTGCTGGACAGGTTTCTCGTTGCCAGTCATAGGGATAACATGTTGAATGATGGAAGTGTTGTAAGTCTTCAGCTCATCGTAGTTCCAGGCAAAAACGTTTTTGTACTGTCTCAGAAGGCGGATATGTGCTGATTTTTCTTCAGGGGCTAGGCCCTGGCCTAGATTAACGTTTTGCGGCTTTTCGTCGGTTCCTAGGTTGACTGATTCGTAGTTCAGAGTTGAACTATAAAGTTTGGCATTAGCCGACCTTTTGAACCGACTTTTCAAGTCATATAAGTCTTCTAATTTGACCACCGATTTGGGTATAGCATTATCAGTGCTACTTTGTTGTATTTGGTGATCATGACAGTCTTTGTCAATTATCTGGTTTGTGTAGGATCCTTCAGAGGTGAGGAAACTTACGATGTCTGGGTCGTCGTTGAACACTCTCCAGCTGGTGATATTGTCAGGAATGGAAGGTTTAAAAATTAATTCTATTGAAAACCTATCAGGACTAAAATCTTCAGAAGGGATAAGTCTAGAGGCTACGTTAGCTAACAGGTCTGCGCTCGCGTTTTGAATTCTTGGAATTGACGAGATGTTGAATGCTATGAAATGTGAAGTGAGATCTTGCACTAACGATTGATAATGCTTTAAATGACTAGACAGGCAATGTATGGTGTTACGTACCTATTTTACGACGATCTCAGAATCTCCAAAGACTTGAAGATACTTAACATTCAATCCGATTGCTTTGTATAGGCCTTGAACCAAGGCTTCGTACTCTGCTGTGTTGTTCGTGCAATCGAACTCAAGTCTGCATGTGAGCATAATCTTGTTCCCGTCTGGGTTGATCAAAACGCATCCTGCTCCTGCCCCCTCGTTGGATTTAGATTCGTCAAAATATAATTTCCAAAATAAAGAAGTATTTACAGAATTATCTAAAAGACTAAAACATTTTGAGTCATCAGTTTGGGAGAAATTTTCAACTTGGGATAAAACTGAATTCTCTAAGTATGGTGAAATATGAGCACTGAAATTGCCTAGGAAAGAATCTATTGCGTAATTGCCTACAATGCTGCTATTGTATGTGATGGCTTCATTTTCTCCTTCTAGTTCTGTCACTATGTATTTTTGGTGCAACTCTCGTTCAACCTTTATCTTATTTGGTTTACCATTGTATGGTAACCACATGTGTGACCAGTCGGTTGAGAAATATCCGTGGAGTTTCTCCGACCAATCCCTGCTAAGAATCAAGCCATAGAACTCAGGGATATCGGCTACCAGAATGTCGATAACCTGACACACTTTTGGGTTAGTCGACAATCTTATGGTCACCTGATTAAGTTCACCAATCACTTCGACCTGGGATCGATCAAGTTGAACTATACGTACTGCAGATTTTTGAGGTTGCACATTCAATTTGGCACATATTGACCTGGGTAAAATATTCGTCGAAGCACCAGAATCGACCAAGTAATTGTGCACGTTTTTGTTGAAGATTTCATATGTGAGAAGAAAAGGAGGAGTATGAGACCTTGATCTTCCTCCAATCAAGGCGATGTCATTTGGATCAATTTTATTTATCGTATTGGTTGGAGGTCTTCCCAGATTGTGGGAAGCCACAGCTGTAGGTAAAGATGTAGTAGGCACAGCATGTAATTCTTTCATCATGATTTTCTGCTGGTGTTTCAGTTTACTCAATTCGTACAGAGTGATATTAGCCCTAGTCTTCTTCATGTCGTCAATGATGTTATAATCCATTTCATCCGACACTATTAGTGTTCTTGATGGAGGTGTTTGTTCAGAATGGACTGGGCTAAGCGGGGTCGCTTTAGCAGTTGTCTTTTTGGTTACGACCCTTTCTTTTGTTGCAGGGCTTGCGCCCTTTTGTTTTGGGGTAGTTTGGGGAGGATCAAGCTGATTTTTGCTTCTCGTGCTAACAGGAAATGCTTCATGATCCTCTTCCTGTGGGAGGATGAAATCCCACATTCCTTGAAGTTCTACAACTTCTTCCTCGTCGGTCTGCCCTTCAGTGGTATTCTCTTCTTCTTCGTCTTCTTCAGACTCAACGTTTGAGACAACACTGGGTGGTTTTACCTCCATGGGGGGATTTCTTTTAAAAGTCCTAAAGGGCTTTTTCGAAGAAGTTTCTGCTACTTGTTTCTTGATATCGACCATCTCATTGGACATGGCTTTCAACACTTTTTGTAATCCTTCCAAATTGAAAGGATCTTTCGTTTGCTTTTCTTGGTGTCTTCTTTGAAAGAGATCTTCTTTGATTTGCGTTCTTCTATAGCAGAACTCTTTTCTAGGGCTACCACGAGTTTTTCCACTGCTAACGCTTCTGTCAAGTTGTCAACTAATGTGGTCTTGTTTGCCCTATCTACGAAGATAGCCAAGTTTGGAGGTAAAGCCGTGATGTACCATTCACATCTTACTTCCTCGCTGGGTTGTGAGGCAGCGGGGATTTTGTTGAGGATCTTATTGAACCGTAAGTTAAAATCTTTAATGGGTTCTCTAGCCTCAGCCTTAAGATTAGATAGGTCATTAATCAATGTCGCTGTGGATCGGTCATCACCAAACTTAGTGAGGAACTGACTTTGAAAAATGTCCCAGCATGTGATGGATCCGGAAGGTAACGAAAAGTACCATGACCCAGCTGTTCCTTGCATTGTATAAGGGAAGAGCCGGACAACAGCGTCTTCGTTAGTAACTCCGTTGAGATTAACAGAAAGCATGAAATTATTGATATGTTCTTCGGCTAGCATACCTGCTTCTGGGTTGAATTTAGGTAGCCATTTCTCGGGATGGGCCGGTATAGGGCTCAGGGGTGGAGGCATTAAAACTGCCCCAGGATTATTCCATGGAGACTGGGCCATCGTGGGGCTGCTAACTAATGGAAGTGTAGAAACTGACCCCTGATGCTGAGAAGGTGAAGAAATCAGGATCTTAGATGTTCGAAGAGGGAGGTTTGTGGAAGATGGGTGAGTGGGTTGGAATGGAAAAGTGGGTGGTTGACTTCGCGGTGAGGGAGTTGATATGGACGAAGTGGATGAAGGAGTCTTACTGTCAGACTCTTGAGGTGTTTTCCTTGCTCTTTTTCTGGTAGGAAGAGGGAGTTCACTTGGTTGTATGCCAAATTTTTCACTCTTTAATCTAGTAAGGGGATGAGCAGGGTTGTACTGCGAAGTCACACTGCTTTTAGATTTATCAGATTTCTGGTTAAAAATGGAGAATCCCTGGAGTTTACGAATCAAAGTTTGAATTTCAGGGGGTTCAATAATAGATTGGTCTGATATATTCGAATATGTAGCAGTGGTGGATACTCAAGCGACTTCAAATTCCGGGTTTAACCGTGTTGGAGAAGTCGAGGGAGTTGATGAGGGTGTATTACTCTCATAATGGTATTTGGATATTGCTTTAGGTGCCATTCATAGTTCGTGCCCTCCTTCTAGCGCCAAATATGTTGAGGGCCCCGAAATCGGGTCAACAACAAGGGGGATACCCACCCGCTCGGGAACCTGGTTGGCGGCTCCATGCCCGTTTGGTGTAGCGGGTCCAACTGGGGATGACGGGACCAGCTACCCGTTCTAAGGGGTGTGTGTGTGTGTAGAAAATGGTGATGTGTGTGTGTAGAAAATGATAGTAGAAAATCTGTAATTATTCCTTAACTAATCTAATTCTAAATTCTGAAATGACTTTATACTACTTTAATCTAACAAAAACAATACATCTAATCTACACTAACCCGGGACAGAATTTTTCCATTATGCAATCTAGAAAGATTTCACAGAATAACTGGTAATGAAGATTATTCAGCTATCATGAGAATATAAATCAATTAAGATGAACCATCTTGCGTAAGAAGTTAAGCAAAACGATTGTGAACAGCGTATTTCATAATCAGCTATTCATGTATTAAGCACAAATCAATGACTCCACCGTACAAAAGTGCCAAATGGTAGTCCACTCATTCATACGTTAACATATAAATAACATCAGCTGTATATTACTCTAAGAATGCGAGCAGAAACTAGTCAAGAGATAAAAGTACCATTTATGACTGATTTTAAACTTACAGACTTTAAGCAATAATGATATATTTCTACTTGCTTCTAATGCCTACTAAGAGTACAGAAGTGCAACATCAGTAGCAGGTATTAAAATGCAAACATAAATAAATCTTGATCCGTCCATTCATCAAAAACCCCCTCCGAGGGTGCAAAAGTGCATGTTCTAAGGACAAGTTTTTTGACAAAATTTCGGACCCTTCTCCAATGCAACGAGAAGGGTTAAATACTAGTAACCGACTAATTTACTTTACACAAATTCAGGGAACGGCTTCAAATGACCACCCTTTTACTAAAAACAAATTTATTTCTAAAAATTGAATCTAATTTCTAACCGTTTATGTATCTGATCCTTAGTGCTGTAAGCAATGCGTTGTTCACCCTGAAAGAGTCGGCTGGTTGTCCTTTCCTTTTGTTCGAGCTTGAAAATTAGAAACAACAAGCGCTGGCACCTCTTTCTGTTAGATTAGAAGATATTTTTGAAAACCTTTCTCTAGCTGGGTGTATTCGCTGTGTGCACACTTAGTACAACCCAGTTTCTTTTCGAACTGATTTTGCTGTTGCTATTTCGGTTTCCGGTCGTGCGAATGACTCAATGAGTTAGAAGTCGCGCTGTATGGACAATCCCCTGTTTCGAGAATTGTTTCCGTTCTTTGTTCCAGGCTTTTCTGGAGCGTCTTTCTTCTCTTGCGCTTCTTTCTCTGCTTTACCAAGTCTGAGCTTCAGGATCTTTTGTAAACACGCTGCTTTTGTGTGCCTTTGACTCTGAGTCTCGGACAGTCTATTTTCATCAGTGCCTGTTGGGCGATACTCTGGAATCCGCGGTTCTGCTACATGCGTCATCCAATTGCGGAGGCATCTTCTCTCTGTTTTCTTATTGGCGCTTTTCCCTTCTCCTTAGATGTTTCCTGCATATAGATTTATATCAGTTGCATGTCTTGCAGTTTACGCAAAGAAGAAGGGAAATGACGAAAAGATTGACATGAAAGCATTAAATTCTAATGAATGCGAAATTAATGACATTCATCATAACTTGACTCTTTGATAAATGCGATGCAATCATTTCTGGATATTCAAGCATGCGGTCATTAATTTCCCTTAAGGTGCGCTTTCAAATTTGGATCTACCGTGTATGTCGGAGAGTTCTTGCGATGAGTCTTTTCTGCGATTGGTATTGCAATATCGATGGCTGCGACGTTATTTAAGTGTTATCGTAGATTGCTAATATCGCAGATCGCAGCTTCGCATGGTCGCAGATCGCAGATCGCAACATCGCAAGGTTTTCACTTTGTCATTTTGTGCTGCTCGTGTGACATTGCGACGTGCGACGTCGCATATCGGCCGTCGGAGTTTCTTTAGGTTCTCCTTTTTCAAATGCTCTTAACGCGCGCGATGCGATGGTTTCTCGCGTCGCTCTTTTTTAGCGCATTTATGCGCTTTGGGCAAGCGCTCCTTTTTCCGTTGCGACGCGATATAGCTTTTAGGGATCTGATACAAAATATTTTTTACACAAAAATATTTTTTGGATTTTTTGGCTAAGGGTCCCCCTTTGCTTGATGTTATTACTAATATCAAACGAAGAGGGGGGTTGTTGGTGACCACAACAGGTTGATGCAGTTCTATGTTTTGTATATGTAAAGAATATATGTCCATCGAACTTTATTAGAAACAAGACTCCTTATGAAATGTGGTATGGGCACATTCCTTCGATAAAGCATCTAAGGGTCTTTGGTTCCACCTGTTATGACTTGATACCAAAGGAACAAAGAAACAAACTTGGTTCAAGGAGTCATAAGTGTATCTTATTGGGGTATTCAAATACCTCCAAAGCATACCGTCTCTATGATGAAGTTAATAAGAAGTTTGTTGTATCTAGATATGTAACCTTTCTTGACCCATCAAAAGTTGACAATGTTGTTGAGCGGAATCTTGATCGCTTGGATAGATTCGGACATGAAAAATCATTTCAAGAATTTGATAATCAAATTCCACATCTTGAAGGGGAGATTCCTATACTAGATCAATCTGTGGAATCTTCTTCTGAAGCATTCTCTCCCCCACATGAAGCTCCAACCACTGATGATACTTTGAGTGATGTGATTGACAGAATTGGGAGACTCAATCTTGATTCAGTCCCAACTTAATCAACTGAGAAGCCTAGGCCATCTCAGAAAGGTCCTCCAAAATGGTTGACAAAGACACTTGAAAGTGTTCATCCTGATGAGGTTGAAAGACATGAACAATAAATTCAACAAGGCAAAATGAAGGTGATGTAGATGATTCTGATTCACCTGTTGATATGGATGTTTCTTATGATTGTGAACTCAATTTGTCTACAAGTTTGAACCAACTTCCTTCAAAGAAGTTGCTTCGTATGAGGAATGGAAAGAAGCGATGTGGAAGGAATATGATGCCTTCATAAATAATGGCACTTGGAAGTTGGTTGATCATCGATTGGGAACCAAACCAATTGTTTGCAAGTGGGTCTACAAGAACAAGTATAAAGTTGATGGCTCACTTGAGAATGAAGCCAGGCTTGTGGAAAAAGGTTTTTCACAGAAGGAAGGGGTTGATTATGTGGATACTTTTGCCCCCACAGAAAAATGGGCTACCATCCAGACACTCTTTTCCTTGGTGGCTCAGAACGATTGGTAATTCCATCATATGGATGTAAAAACTGCTTTCTTAAATGGAGATATGAAATAAAATGTTTTTATGTCCCATCCATAAGGATTTTTTGTGAAGGGTCGTGAACATAAAGTATGAAAAATTTCGAAATCCTTGTATGGACTCAAGCAAAAAGTTAATTGAGCATCTTCTGAAACTCAACTTCAAAAATTATGATCTTGATGATGAAACTTTGTTTGTCAAGAAAGTTGGCAAAACAATTGTATATCTTGTGGTATATGTAGATTATCTTTTGATGACAGGGAATAATGAGAGCTACATTGCATCCATAAAGAAGGAATTGAGGAAAGGTTTTGAAATGACTGACTTGGGCTATGTTCACTACTATGTTGGTATTGAAGTAACTCAACATCGTAAGTTTACATTCCTCTCTGAAAAGAAGTACATTGGAGATTTTTTTAACATGTTTGGCATGACTAAGTGCAATCATTTAACTACTACAATGGAACAAAACTTAAAGCTCACATCCATTTAAGGAAAATAATTTGAGGATGCAACAAAGTATAACAAACTTGTAGGAAGTCTCAACTACCTGACTACTACCAGACCAGACATTTCATTTGTTATTGGAATCCTCTCCAAGTTCATGCAAACCCTTGTGAGGGACATTGATCTATTGCAAAAAGAATTCTAAAGTACTTGACGGGAACCCAGGGCTTTGTACTCAAGTATACACAAGTGGGTGACTTTAGCTTGATTGGATACTCTGATTCAAACTTCGATGGAGAGAAAGAAACTGGGGTATCTACTTCAGGTTATGCTATGAGTCTTGGATCAGGAGTCGTCTCCTAGAGATCACGCAAAAAATCAGTTCCTGCAGATTCCACAACAGAGGAAAAATATGTGGCAGCAGTTGAGGCAACAAAAGAAATTGTGTGGCTCAGGAAACTTCAGGAATATTTGCAGGTGAAACAAGTGCATTCAACTCCACTCATAATTGACAACACCTCTGTAATAGAGTTGGCCAAGAACCCAAAGTTCCATGATTGAACGAAGCACATCAATATAAAATACCATCTGATTCGACATCATGTTGAGGCCAAGACAATCCATCTAAGCCATTGATCCACTAATGAGAAGATTGCATACATCTTCGCCAAAGCGCTTGGAAGAGAAAAGTTTGAAAGATTCAGAATGATGCTTGGACTCACCAACATCCCTTCATGTTAAGGGGGGGAATGTTGACACCTAATCATTGGGATTGGGTGAATATTTGTAAATAATGTAAATAGTAAATAATGGAGAATAGGAAAATGAAGAGACACTGGGAAGTGAAGCCCAAGATGCTCTCCCTCCTTACATATATCCATGAGAAATCTTAATGAAGAAACACAATTCATTTGAGGAGCTACCTCCTAGTTTGACATGAAATCTGAAATGAAGATGAAGGAGGTAAATGGACTGATATTTAAGTAGTGGATGTGGGAGGAGTAAAAATAGTTGATACAGTAGGGGAAAAAATCAGTGGAACGTTGAATGGAGCAAAAAATGGTGAGATAGAGACACTTGTGACAAAATGGAATAATTTGGAGGATTTAGTGGCAGCTTCGTGGAGCTGATGGAAAATATCTTCAATCTTATGGAATTTAGCCCAGATATCTTGATCTACTTCTAATACACCTTCCTTTTGAAAATAAATAGAAGATTGCAACTTTGACTGATCAAACACTGTGTCTACCAAACTACCTTCTGATTTGGATCTGAAAAGGCTTTGTTTGAACCTCAAATCAAATTGGATGTGGTCTATTGAATCAATTTTTTTAGGTAGGGAAAGGGATCTTTATATGAAACTGATCTTGGTTTCTTTTCCATGCTTCTTATTTCAAAACAACTTCTATGTACTACCCAAAACTTCAGGTGGGTTAGGATCTGGATGATGTCTGGTGTATACTTTCCTAGAAGCCAAATTTCCTTACAAAAAATTGATTTCAGTTGATCTTAAAATCACTAAAAATTGGGTAAATAATCAGCATGTTGGTGTCTAGTTCTTTGTCACCCTCATGAACTAGATCTTGTCTCTAATTGCATATTTTTTCTAGGGAAAATCTTTCACTCCCTGGAAACAGTGCTAGAATGTTAGCTCATTGTAATTTTCCCCAGGTTGAGGAGAGAAATTCAGAGGTAACCAAAAACCAACTTGTAAGCTAGAATCTAATCCTTCTAGCTTTAGAGAGGGCTCTCTTTGTTAAGGATGTTCAATTACTCAGATGTTAAGTTAGGTATAGTACTCAGTAAGGTATGATTTTCAAATATTTTCTAGTAGGAAAGGAGACATATCCATTGGGAATGGTGTCATGTCTACCTAATTATGTTTCCAGTAATGAAATGAAGAGAAAATAGAGCTTCTACAAGGGCGAGGTAGGTAGTCTCTTTAGATTTTTTTAGTCTGAGTTCGTTGAAAGAGAGCGAGTGAAGAAAAATGGAAAATGACAAAAAGAGCATCAAGCATCAAGATTAATTCTAATTGTCATTTTAGCAGAAAACATAGATGTCTAGAAAAATAAAGCAAAGCATTGTTTGGAGTGAATTATGAATCAAATATTTGTTTAACTAAACAAGAAGACATACATTCAAATCTTGATTGTCATAGAAAATAATTTACAAAGAAAGGAAGCACATCTCCAAAGCAAACTAACTCAAGAATCCTTGCAAAGTCCACCTCTATATTTCATTCACTGTAAAAATATGTAAAAAATACATTTAGTACACAATGTCTTTCTCCTAAACCTAATAAACCCTTTTTCAATTACATTCATATCATAAATAGGCCAAAATGAATCAGTTACCACCTCTAGGGGTCGAATTCCTCATTAGGGTTTTTGTTTCTAACTTTGCAATGAAAATAGAATTGACTGCTAAAGACTAGGGACTGCTTAACTATATGTTTGATAAGAATTTTACATTAATTTCTCAGCCCCAAATTGAGATTGTGAGTCACTGAATGATTTATTACAATTACTAAGACCACAAAAAAAAATTACAGCAAGTTTTGACTAGGTTAACTCATTTAAAAGGATGTTTGTCTGGAAGTGGAGCGTTAACGTTGCGCGACTCCCTAATTCTCCATAAACGCAAAAATGCAGCAAGGAAAACGTAGTGCTCCATGGTTGAGATGTTTCTGATCAGTCCATGAGTTTCCTGATGACTCCAACATGTGTGAACAAGCCTGCACATGGATATTTCCCCCCCTTAGAAGATTTCTTTCAACACACAAAGCCTCAAATTTTGACAAATTCATATATAGCCAAAAACGTAGTGTCGGTATCAAAAATGCAGTGCCAGTTTCAAAAGCGCAATGCCATCTTTTTTTATGGTTTGACTGACAATGACATTTATGGACAAGCTGCATACATTAATAATGATGCTGACAATGCAATAATCATGCCATATACCCCTTTCAAGATTTCACCAAAAATGCAAAATGTTCATCTCCACATCAAAAATTCTAATCCTAATGCTAAATAGGGCACAAAATGATATAAAAAATGCTTATTCAAAAATAACTTCAGATTTCTGAATAAATGTAGTTGTGAGAGGGACTTTATGTAAAACATTATCACCTGGAACTTCAACCCCATAAACAAGCATACTTTAGGAAAAAGTCAAAAAACAAAACTGTGTTATTTCACCCCTTCTAGCATTCAAACTTTGGTTTCCTTAGTCAATAGTTCCAATTTTCCTCTATCTTTCTCCTACATCTCCCTTAACTATTTTTTGGTGGCTCTTAATTCTTTTCTCATAGAAATATTTTTCTTGCATACATTTTTCATTTTCATGTGTAGTGGAAGGGATCTGCTCAACATGTATTTGGCATTGTCCATTATTGGCTGATAGATGTCCAGAAGATCACTCATTTGTTTCTTGGTCATTTCATCCTGCTGCTTGAACTCAAAACTCTCCTTGTAAGCCTCCTTCAATTTCCTTCTCAACCCGTTAAACGTGTGCTTCCTCTCATCTATCTTTGTCTTATCTTCTTACATTGTCTTCACTTCTTGGATTTGTAGCTTCCTATATGACGATTTGGTAATCCTAGTTGTTAGAACTTCTTCCTTCTTAATATCCTCTTTCATTACCTTTTCTTTGCCCTTGGATTTGGCAGTAGCTAGTGTAGCTTTAACCACTGGCACATCTTGACTAGGTTCAACTGTCTTTTCTAGAATGACTTTCTTTAATTCTCTATTTTCTTGCTGCAACTATGAAATAACCATATGGACCTTCTTCAACTGTTCTTGCAATTGAGCGATATTTTTTATTTTATCATCAACAAATTCATCTTCTCGTATAGTCTCCATATTTTCAAATTTCTCCTCGAGGGAAGCCTTTTGGAAACAAACCTAGTGAGAGGTTTTTTAGGGACATCTAGAGAAAATTGTAGCTTCTTAACTTTCTTCCTTTTTGTTGACTGCACTATAGCTGAGGGCCTCTTCACTAAACTTCCAATTTGGGATTGAATGTCTTTTTCCACTGCTGAGGGTGTTTCTTTCTTGCTCAAGGAACTAGCTGGCACGTCATCAACCAGGTTTGAAGAATCAATAAATGAATGCCATGATTAATTTCTCATATTTGGCTCCTCCAATACCAAAAACTTAGTTAAGGAAGATTAAAAATGAGAGTGAATATGAAGCACTCTTGAAGAGCGGAGAAATGGCGAGACCTTCTATGTCGATCTTCTTTCCTTACATGGTCAGATTGATTCAGGTTATATACCCATCCCTCGCATCATCGCCAAGACCCAATCTCGCTGCTTGCGGATCTGATAAAGAAAATTTTGATAGCTCTGATAATTGGTATTGAAATCCAGGGTGGGCATTGAGAATGAAAACTATGACTTTCAACAGGATCAAACAACAAAACATGAAGGAAGAATTTATGCCCTTTACTGAACTCTGCGAGGAATCTATAGCAGGAGATGAGTATCGCAAACATGATTGGGGCCTAGATAATCTCATCAACAAGGCAGATCTGGCACAAGAATCATACCCCTGCAAGCCCATAACCATAAGAGTTATCTCAATATAATCTGAAGGGAAACTCTCGAAAGGGATCTATGGATCTATGGAGCTTAACATGTGGAATGGAAAATTGGCATGGAAACTAGATCGCTTAATTCTCATCATCACAACAACCATCTCAATAAGATCTGAAGCCAAAGTTTAGGATCTAGCAGTAGATCACCTACCACTAATGCCTATTCTCATAAATCCGTAGATCTTGAGCCTGGATATGGATATTTGTGAGCCCATGAAGGAAGATCGAAAACAAAATAGACAGGAAGAACTAGAATCGAGGTGTCTACTCCCTCTCTACCTGGTACAGACTATTTCTTCTACTCTGTGGGTGGATCTTCTGAATCGGTCATCATATGCTTAGGAGAGGATCGATTGTAATACACTTACTAAAGATCTAGATCTTATCAAAATACTTATCAAAACTTTGCAAGGAAGGACTATATGCAAGTGGATCAGGAATGGGAAGCGGATTCAAGATTTAAAGTGCGAGATACAAAATCAACTAGGTATACCAGCAAGTATGCAAAGCTTGATTTATGCAGGATAGATTTTGAAGGACAACCTCACACTATAGGATATATTATTGTCTCAGATTCGACCGTCATCCTCAATTTGAGATTGCAGGGTGGAAGCTCCGGGACCAGCCCAAAGGGAAAATGCTCTTTTAAAGACATAGTCAAAGGGAAGGAGGACACCCAAACCAAACCAGCACCACTACCAAATCTACCGAGGCTCTATATCATGGAGAAAAAATCCCAGAAATCAACCTTGATAGTCTCACTACCTAAGGTAAATGAGATTTGTACAAATTTTCACACCAAAGCAGTCATATGTAGATTTAATGGATTTAAGTTTAATCGGACACTCTACATTAATAGATATTTTCTACATGGACATTGAGTTGTGATATTAATTTATGTTCCAAAGGATTTTATTATCAGATTTGACACAATAAAGGATAAGGAATGTGCCCTCAACGAGGGCCATGGTTCTGGGGCAATGCAGATCTCTTCATGATCCCTTGGTTTCCAAGTTATGATGCCACCACTATGGTGGTATCGAAAATGCATGTATGGGTCAGGATACACAATCTTTGACTACATTTTTGGCACCACAAAGTATTAGAAGGAATAGGGAATTCCCTGGGCAAATGTCTTAAGATTGATGTGGATAGAGTTTCAAGAGGCATATTTACTTTTGCCAGAATATGTGTCAAAGTAGATCTTAGCCAAGGTTTACCTGATTGCATTATGCTAGTCCACAATAATATACAATGGAATCAACCACTAAACTATGAAAATACGACATTTTGCTGCCGTGGATGTCTACAAATAGGACACCTTTAAAATGCATGCCCACAAGCTAAAAAAGGCCCCAAAAGAAACAAGAAAAAATCCCAAAATCCAAAAGTTTGGCAAGGCACTGAACCCCTAGAAGAAGCAATAGACGAAGAAGAGATAACATAAAATATTATAGATAATAATGTTCTTAGAACATCTCACATAAGGATGAAATCGAGCACAATTCTGCATTAACTCCAGGACCCAACAACTCGCGCAACAAAGTGAACAACTCACACCTGGAAAGGAAGTTAGTGGTAGCAAACGAATTCATGGATCAAAGGGATTTGATTCTGACAAAGAATATACAGAAAATACAAAGAAGAATTAAATTTCTATTGTAACATCCACTCCCAACACTGGTGGTTGGCGAAAAGTGGAAAAAAAGAAAGGTAGAAAAGAATATATCAATCTTTTATAGTTCCTGGGAAATCAGGACATGATATTATGCATATGCTTTTTAGCATCTACAATATGTAATTTTGCTCATTATGAATAAAATTACAATTTTTCCTAGGGAAAAAACAACTTATTTAAGGAAAAGTGGAAAATGTTAGGTTGTACTTGACTTTTTTCCCTACACCTTGTCTACCATCTTACTAAGACTCCTAAATAGATAGAAGGGAAAACTCAAGGAACTCTTCCTAATAAAATGCATCAAGAGTCTGAAATGGTAATGATAAATCCTTCATAACCTACCCTCACATGTGAAATACCTTTGAATAGCTTGCAAACAATTGTTTTGATGTTCAAGTACATACTCTTTAGGAACAATGGACCCATATTCCTTGTCTCTGTGCTCATGCTTCAAAAAATATTTATAATGGGAAATATCAAGGCACATATCCTTGAACCAATTCTCTCCCTCAAGGGGAATCTTTTTTGTTGTTGATATTGTGACCTTTGTAACTACAAAGGTTAGTGCGCCAACCTTAGCCTCCAACCCATTAAATTTCATGGCAAACTCCTTAGTAAGTTGTGCATTATACCCTTGAATTTTCTCACAAAACCTGATACATCCCACCTACTCAAAAGCAACTCTGATAGTTGGGTCTACACTAATGAATGTGAGGTCTTGTGGTTCAAATATGACAATCGCACCTCCCTTGTGCTTTCTTCCCTTGTTTGACATGGTTTCTTGTTTTGCAGCAGAGGATACTCTAGGGTTTTAATGCAAACTCAATTTGTGCAATAAGTAATAGCAATAATGAAAAATAGGCCCCAAATTTTATATTTGATGACAAATGAGAATAGAATACCCTATACAACAGACAAATTAGCACAAATTTCATTTTGAAAACCCCAAGACAACTACTGCATGTTCATTTCTGGTGGCAGAAAATTCAAAAAGACAGTCGCAACTCTAGAAGCATAGCATGTGAGAAAACAAGCCTCAAACACCTTTAAGGCACACATAATTATAGTAAGGAGCTTCAATTCAGTTTAATGGCATGGAAGACTCTGCATATGGAAGCTTCAAATTAGAATTTTGACTGATTGGAAAGGAAAAGCGCAAAAAACATATCACACAAAGAAAACAAAGCGAATATAGAAAGTGCAGCGAATGGATAAAACACAACGAAGGTAAAATTTGGTATCTTACAGGTTTCTATGTTGTTTTATTAGCTCATGCGTGCAATTGGGTAAGCATTCAAAACCAAGGAATTGAAACAAACTGGAGTTTGCACCTATGGGAGCAATTTGACCATCGGGTTGAGAGAAACACAACACTGTCTGGAAACGCAATGCTCCCCTGCCTCCTTTGCGCAGCAACCAAGCAAGACCACACAACAAACTTCCTGATGGAAAAATGGCGATCTAAGAAATCTTATATGAAGACAACCATGCAATTTAAACTCCCAAGATGGTAGAGAGTGTACTTGATGGTGATAATCATGATTTGAACTTGAATGACCAAAGCGTAGCACTTGGCAAAAGCGCAGCAATTGTCCTCTTGATCATTGTACTCTTTCTGATGTCATGACCAATCATGATTTGACATGTAAACTCACTCAATACACCTACAATTTTGTGCCCATGGTTACAAAGCATCGCAGCACAATCTTTCTCATGATTACTTGATGTAGCTTGACCCCTTGGGATAAAAAGACCATCTTTGTAACTCTTGACACACTTTGAAATATTTACAATGAATGATAACAAATTTGACTCCAACCTAAGACCTAAATCTTGATCTTCCACAAGATCATAGCCACACCTCTATGCTTTTGACAAAATTTGAAAGACAAAATTTATTTTTTGACTACTATGACTATAGGGTACTAATAATATGCACCAATCAGCTCCATGATTGCCAATGATTCACCGGTAGTACGCCTAGTGACTAGTTGGTGTATCCTTCTCATTGTGGCGTCCTTGCCTTCTTATCCTTTGTCTGTCGCAATCAATTTTGCACAATTTGTATCCTTGCCAAATATTGATTATGATGCCACCACTTAATCATTTCAATGTCTCCAACACCTTAATCTGGATATCTGCTCCCCCAACACAGTGTGATGCTTAATCTCCCTTCTAACGTCCAAAATAACTTGTTTCTCAAAAGGAATACCTATTTTCAACATAATATTTTATTCCTCCTCTAACTTTCGTATTTGTTATCTTGCTCTACCTTATTTTTGTATAGATGGTAGACCGAGGGCTTTCTTGTTCCTTTAGCAATGGTGCATGGGAGCTTAGTCGCTTCGATAAAGATTTAACCTGCTCCCATTCACATAACCCTCGCACAGTGTGTCATCCAAATTATTAATTTGCAGTGTGCCACAATCAATGATATGCTTAATTACATATGGTCCTAACCAATGCATCTAGAATTTTCCTGGATGCTTCAAAAACTTACTATCACATAGTAGTACCATGTCTCCTTCCTGGAAAACTCTTTTTTAATCATTCGGTCATGCCAAGATTTGTCTCATGCTTTTTTTACTTCATGGTGAAAGCTTTCTATGGCTCGGTCTTCCTCTAATTGTAAAAGATCCTAGAGTGGCTTCTTTATTTCCTTTGACTCTGTTATGAGTAGCCAACACAATGCATAGACTCGAAAAAATAAACTCCATTGGAATGACCACTTCCATCCCTTATACCATCCAGAAATGATATTGTCCAGTCATCCTCTTACATGTGGTGCAATAAACCTATAAAACCGTAAGGATTCAAAAATCCTATTCATCGTGTTGTACATTACATAATTTGGTCAGCGCGGTCTCCTGAATTTTGTTAAAATATTCCACCACTCCATTCACCTGAGTATGATACAAAGTGCTCTTTTGATGGTAGATTTCAAACTCTGTTGTTAGTGCGGTTATGGTCTGGTTCAAAAAATGTGTCCCCTGGTCACTCATTAAAATCTAAGGACATTCAAACCTGGTCACTACCTAATCAAACAGAAATCACACAATAGTATTTGCATTTCAGTCCTTCACTAGTGCATCTTCGACCCATCTTGTTAAATAATCTATCATGGTGATAATATATCATGCGTCAGACCTCCTAGATGGGGGATTAATAGGTCCAATAAGATCAATAGACCATTTGTCAAATGGATTCAAAGTAAGTTGTGGGTTTAACGACATTTCATCTCATCGTGATGGTCTTCCCACTCTCTAGCATACATTGTAAGCTCTTTAATATTCCTTGTCATCAGCATGTATAGTGGGCCACCATAATCCTGCACGTAGAATCTTTTTTGGAGTACCCTGACCAAGCAGTGACCTCCTTAGACTCTAGCATGGGCGTCAACCAATGTCATAGTCCACTTATGCATCTGTTAGCTACCTATACCAATAGGTTTCATTTTTCATGATTGGCAGGGGAAGTGCCAATATGATCTACTTTGGTGATGCAAAGATCTCATATTTTTGTGGAAGATACATATCTACAGTTGGTTGATGTTGTCCTACTTTTGAATGGGTGATCCAACAGTCCAAGCTGGGTCATGCCATGTTTCAATTGTTTGTTGTAGATTAGAGAAAGAAATCTGTCCAAACTGTTCAATCTTGGCAGATAAAGTAGTTAGCTAGAGAATGAAGGTTCCCAACTGTTTAATCTGGGGCCTTGGAAGTAATAAGGCTAGCCTTAGATAGAAAATCAAAAGGAAAAGGCCAAAGGAAAAGAAAAAGGCACATGAGGGTTTGCAAGTCTAAGTGCACCCTCCTTGAAGTAACAAAAAATGCTAGGCAATAGAATGGGTAGGTAGATGCGGTTGCAGAAGCAAGATTTATGACATTTCACTGGCCTAAGCAAAGGAAAAACATGGTGTCAGTGCAGATCTTCCTATTCAGCAGTGTTGTAGCAGCAAGATGAAGCATGTCTAACTTCCCAATCATCCCCCATCACATTCCTTTCTAACATCCCAATACCACCTTTGTTCATGAGAGAAAACAAACTCATTGAATGATTCTTGTTGCATGAAAGAGCCACATTTCCTGTGTAAAATTCTTTTCATTTTGATCTACTCTCCTAACTAAGTTTGTTCCCTAACAACTTAGTCTTTGCTTCCTCCTATTCCTATTCCCCTCCAATACTAACTACTAACTCTATCTATACTTAACTCCCTATGTTTCCCCCTCCCTATTACTATAACACCATGGTGTATAAAACCCCAAAAAAATTGTATATATCCCTCCCCTTTGGCATTATAGCCATATGTCCAAATATTGGACAACCATGCAGAATCTAAGTCTGGTTCAAGATGCTTTGTTCAAAATCAGGGATTAAACTAACCCCACGTTGGTTTAATAACCTAAACCCTACCCTTTTTCCCCTTACAACCCCTTCACAAAGCTTCACCCGCGCCATTTGCAAAAACATTGTGAAAACCCACTTTTACCCCTTATCCAAAGTTTTGTTGTAATGCGCATTTGAATACAAAAAACATTGAAAAACCCATATTTTCTTTGGTTTCCAAAGTCCCGCCCGGGCGCACATTTCAAGAAATACAATTGTTTATTCCCCGCCTCGCTGCCATATCGTCCTTTTATATTTATAACCCGTCGACCGTTCGATCTGCGCTTTCCCATCCGACGGCCCATATCCATATCGGGCCGCCCCCGATGTCCGGACGTTACCTCCTGAAAAGTGTCAGAGGGTGACGTCAGGCCAGTGCCATGCGTCGCTCCCAAATTGTATCGGGAGGACGCCTGCCAATACCACCCCCGTACAAATAGCGGTCCGAAATTAGCGCTTACCGCTTTGGTTTACCGCCCGCCCACGTCACGCCTACGCCATGCCCATGTCATGCCAACTCAGCGTCGTGTCAGTGCCCGGCCCGCCATCGCTCCGACCTGTCCGCCACCTCATCAGTCCCCGTGGACCAATCACAGGCCGCCACGTCACCCTTCCGTACCCGACCCCACCTGATGACGTCATGCTGACATCATCCAAAAAAATCGCCAATAGCCCAAAATGTCCATATTTTCACCAAAATTCGCGTTTTTTATCACTTTTGCCAAAAGAACTATTTCTGCTCTCTGCATGCAAATTACGACCATTTCGCCGCCAACCTGCAGAAATCGATTTAAAGACCGTGGGCGCCCTCAATTTGCCTGCACTTGCCGCCATTGCCAGAGTTCACCAGGTATTTATCCAAGTTTCCCCTCCGCGCCTGGTTTTTCGTATAAATTCACCAAAACGAGTGAGGAAAGAGAGAGAAATCACTGTAATTACCAGCAAATCCCCGGTGACCACCATTTATCTTCAGTTATAAGGTCGAAATTCACCTACAGAAGTCCACATTGAGCCAAGTTTCCATCAATTTACAGCCAGTTTGCGCATTCGTGAAATTAAAACCTTTGCTGCACTAATTCACTGGGAAAACAGCTTTGCTAGTCCCAACATTTTCTCATTAGACTTTCTTGGGAGCATTTCAATTTGTTCTCACCATAATTCACCCTGTTTCCCCTGCAAATTACCTTACTTCTGCAAAAAATATCGCTCTTTATTGCTCTGCCCAGTGAAACAAGTTCTAGTACAATTCAGAGTACTAATTAACCATGGAAACACCAGTAGCACTAAACATTCCACCCTTGAATGCCCCACATAGAGAGCTGGAATGGCAGGCCCTGGGGGATAGAGATTACCAGTTGACAGAAACACTCTCAATGCACACCAAATATAATATCCATGTACTCAATGAGCTGAAGGCCAAGCACCTCAATGGAACTGATATTCTAGGGATTTGGGACTCCAATTTGCCCATTTATAACCTCCCTCAAGTCAATGTCCTTCCAGATTTAATTCATAGATACAGTGCCAACTATGACCCATGTCAAAGAGCTGTCCTCAATACCTCAGGTTCAGTTTTGTTCCATGTCACCCCTGAGGCTATAAATCAGATGCTGAACTTTCACTCTACAAAGCCATTGACTCCTCTTTCCATGATGGACTTGCTAAAGAAAGGAGGCAAGCTGTCTAGTGCCCAAATCATAAAGATTAATCAGCTATTCATTGAATCAGGCTCTGAAACTGTGAGGACCCCTCCTATAGGAAATGTATATTTCAATGAGTTGGGCAAGTTGCTTGTAGATTTGATCAGTTATGTCCTGGGTTACAGATCAGCTGAGGATGCTGATGAAACCATTCTGGAAATGATGTCTATCTTCTCCCATGGAATGCCTCCTGCTGTGCACTATGATTATGCTGCATACATTGCTAATAAGATTCATGAGCAATTGATGAATCTAGAGAGGGAAAAGGTGTTTAGATACACTTCATACATCTATCATTTGTTTCTATTTTATCAACTTGATGGCTTCCCTATTTCCCTCAAGAAGTTTGATGCTCAGGGAAACCCAAGGTCTGTGGTATTTTGGACTTCAGTTTTCCATCATATATCTTATTCACCATACAACTACTGTGAATTCATAGACCTCTTTATCCATCTATCTATGTCCTTGCTTTTGGGTACCCCTCCTCCAAGATTGACAGATGAGATGCAAAGGATTCTCCAGCTCTCAAAGGCCTACAGCATCGGGGATTGGTACTTTTACCAAAACCATACAGTGATCAGAATATATGGCTGTGAATTGGCCCCATATAGGCTGCCAAGATATGTCCCTATGAGACTCTTTGCCTTAGAATATTTCAGGCAATTTGGAAATGCAGACATGGTCCATTTCCACAGCAAAAACAAGAAGGTACAGCTCAAAATCAGAAACCAGCTAGGCCCATTTCTTTATAACAAAATAGAAGAAGGATGGAAAGAAGCAGACAAGATCCTAGAGGGCCTCCAATTGAAAACCAGTTTCCTCTGGTCACCCTATGACCCCAATCATTTCATTAGTCTTAGAAGGGTCAAGTTTAAATTGGCTAGCTATGATCATGTCAGGCTGCCACACATTGAGAAATATGCCAATTTGTTAAGATGGAAGGAGGGCACATTAGAGGAAGCAAGTCCTAGAGAGGAAATACTAGATAAAGAAGCAAAGAATCTTGAGAAAGAAGCTGACTTGGAAACTTGTGGGCAGGTTTCCTCTTCTTATCAAAGGCAACTTGGAGCAGCTGCCTCATCCTCTATAGCCCACCAGCAAGCAGCTAAAACTACTCCTCAGGCAGCCAGCAAGGGTAAAGAAAAGGAGATGGAGCAGGAACAGCCACCCCCTACAGCAGAACAGCAAAAAGAGCAGCCAAAGCAGCAAGAAGAAACAGCTGAGGCCCCAATATCTACAGAGCAATAGGCTCAGGAGAGTGTGCCTCCTAGGCAAGAAACAGTAGTGGAGGCCTCGGTGCTCCAAACTCCACTGAATGAAGAAAGAAGCAGGAAGAGGGATAGAGAGCAGGAAACTCCCCTCACCACATCCACAAATCAAGGGGAGAAAAGGCAGAGATTAAATCCCCTCTCTGAAGAAGAAATGCCTATTGGGCAATCCTTGGGTATGGGCCCTCCTAGCATGGAGGCATCTGCCAGTTCCTTTCAGCAGGAACAAGAAAGAACCCTTGGAGGAGAGGTCAGTTCCTCCAGCCAGCAAAGGAGAGCTGAACCGGGCATAAAGCAACAATTTATTGATATCAAGAAGAGAAATGAGCCAGTCAGGCTCCAACTCTACAATCACTTGCTTAAAATGGCCCCTACAAACCAGCAGAGGCTTATGTCAGCATATGACATAACAGAGGGGAAAATGACAATGAGTCATTTCATGCCCACTATGCTGCAGCCACAGTCAGCTGCAGATTATATAAGGACCAACCTTGAGGTCCTTGCAAAAGACATCCACCCTATGGACCAGATAGAGCTTCACAAGCAAACGGGTGAGATGGTCTATTCAACACTTGCAGACAAGACCTTCCTTGCTCACAAATTACAAAACAGTCTGCATAATACTACTGCCCAACTTGAGTTGGAGAAGGCATCCTCTCAGGCCAAAGACAACAGGATCAGGTCTCTGGAGGACATTATTATAGAGCTTGGGCATGACCCAATGGATCCCAAAGTTGTACAAGCACTGCTAAAGGAAAGAGATGCAGATATAGCAGCTTTGAGAAAAATGGTAAAAATTCCAGCAACCCTTCACCCTCAAACGGAAGAGGTTGCTCAACAGAGGAAGGACCAGGATGTGGCAGCCATGCTGCTAACACTACACAAACAGCTGGTCCAAACAGAAGGCAAATTAGTAGAAACAGAGGCTGCATTACAGGCAGCCCTGCAGCAGAGAGAAGGAGGCCAAGCATCTCAGCCCCCTCAACCACTGATCAACCTTGAGGAGCCCCCTCAAATCATCACTCCTCCCACAGGACAGACAGCTGAAACAGGGCCAACAACATCAGCACTAGCAACAACATCAGAACAGGCTCCAAGTCTTGACATGCCGAAGATGATGAAAGAAATTCAGGTTCTAGAGGCCCAGATGGCTGAACTAAATGAGGCCAAAGAAAAATTAGCTACTCTTAATGAAAAATATGATAAATCCAAGCAAAGTGTAGCTGAAAAAGCAAGAGAGGTGAAGGCTCTTAAGGAGAAGATAAAAGAGTTGGAGAAAGAGCTTACCCTTGACAAGGTTGTGGCTGAGATCAAGAAAGTTTTATGGGCCAATATTGGCCAATCAATAACAGATCAATGGCAGTACATAGAAACTATCCATGAGCACATGGAGCTCATAGGCAGGGCACACAAGGAAAGCCAAAGAGCAAGGGCATCTCTAGGCACTATGCCTGAGATAGCCAATAGGATGATCAATGTTCTCAATAACCGCACAGGTCCTCAGCTGGCAGCAATAGGAATCACCAATAGAACTGACACCATCTTGCTGATAAAGAGGGTCCTCACTTTGAGAAATCTGGTGCAGACATTGGATAGAAGGTGCCAGGAGATGCAAATAGAGGTAAACAAATTCACTGATAAATTCACAGCATTGCACAGCTGAGGCCTTCCCAGCTTACTGAACAGCGCAGGAAGGCTACTATCCCATGAGAACTATGCAAAAAGGGTAAATACTTTTGCCACCGATCAGATCACTGCAGGATCAAGTATCCCAGAGGAAGCAGGGCCTGCATCTGGGCAGAGCCTCTATGAGAAAGTAGAAAATTTGTTTTTTATTATGAATGAAATCAGGCATCTGTTTGAAGTGCCTCCTAATTACTTCAAATATACTGAGGCAGATGAAACATTAGGCACAATTTTGAGGCATCAGTTGCCTACACAGGAATGGTGGACCAGCATGATACAGATATTGCTGTGAGCCAACAGTAAAAGAGTGGACTGAGCCAACTCAGCAAACCAATTCAGCCACCAAAGCAACCCCGACAGATGCAGATGACAGGGCCGAGAAAGCTACAGCACGACAGAGCATCAAAGGCACATTATTCAGAATTAATGCAGAGCGCTCAACCGACTCAGTGGCCTCCAAAAAGTCAAAAAGGTTTCTGACAGAACCAAAGGGTATTCATTGTGTATTTAGAGCAGCAATAACTTTCTTATCTGCTATTCTAAAAGTTGGTGAACGCATTTATTAATCAAATGACTCAGCAATTCAGATATTTTGTAAAACCGATTGTATATATTTCCCCTCGCATAAGCTTGCAGGGGTTGTTGATTTTCTCTTCAAAAGAGCCTATGTTGTAAATTTCAGAGTTTAATACAGGGAGCTAATGGAATTTCCAAAGTTCTGTGTTGTTTGATGCATTGTGGTGTGTTTTCTGACTGCTACAGGATTCCTGCATATTTCATGGCACAATAAGTTTCTTTAACCTTCTTGTTATGTATTTCATTCTTTCATAATCCGTTCATGCTCTATGTTTCACAGTTTAATAGCACAGAAAAAGAATAGTTTCAGGATTTATTCATTGAATACCCTGAACTCAATCTATGTTGTTATGAATGTTTTCCTCCAGTTATAGTTATGAAAGTGTAATTCTTAATTGCTGCACCTTCAGACTAAAACTTTCACAGTGACTATTGTTCAGGAATTCAAACTTGCTCCTGGTCGATATATCTCATTCTCATACCACCAGCTTAGTGAAAAACTCCTAATTGCCTTTCACTGGTTAATCATATTTCATCATCACAATTTCAAGTTTGTTCCATGATATATCTAAATGGCCCTGCAGTTTAAACAATCCCACTCAACATTTCAAACAACCTATAACCACAGACTCCATTGCCCAATGGACTGAAACTGTTTGAAGATCTCATCTTAGCTACTGGAAGACATCATTCAACCAAAATTTAAATCAAAACCCATACCTCATAACTAGCCTAAGATCCTCAAGAACAAAGTTAAAAACTAAAAGAGAGAGCCCTCTCTGATTACAGGTTGGCTAGAACCTGTGATCCAAAGCTTGGTTAGTGGTTACCCCGGCCGTATTCCCTTAGGAGTCAAAGGGAACAACCTGGGTGTTAACATAAATGGCGACTCCACTGGGGACCTGAATGAACTTTATAACCCCCTGTCTGATTCTTAATACTGTAGATAAAGCCTGAGTGACAGCCAGACAGCCTTAGAAACTGCCTCTGCTTTGCATTTGCAGGAGTACATAAAAGCTGCCTCAGTCAATCTTTATTCAGTCTTAAGTTCCATACAGTTGTGCTATGCCTGATCAGTCCTTGTCAAATATCACTATCCCTTAGAAAATTCTCCTAAAAGAAACTCATAGAAACTGGCTCCTAAGAAGAAAACTCGCTACACAAGGTCAAACCCAGACCCTGATCCATCACCTGAATTCCAAAATCCAAACTTGATTTCAAGAATCCTCAAGAGACACAAATCAGAAGGGACTCTATCAGATTCAAGTTCTGAAGCAGGTCTTCAAACTGACATTCCAACCCCTGTTAAGGTTTCTCTACATCCTCACACCACTGTGCCACAACCTCCTAGTCCTTCATCTACTTCACAAGGTATCCTTTCAACCACTCCATCAACTACACACACCCCTCTCATCCCCTTTCCTCCACTTGTCCCATTTGTCCCAGTTTTCCCTGTTGTCCCACCAAACATGGCTAATAGGTATGCTCCACTGCAGTTACCTGCAAATCCAGGGCCTATGCCTCAAGATTACCAAAGCAAGATTTCATATTTTGATGGTACTAGCTCTTATCCAGCCCTTCAACATACCAAGAAAATGCAGGACTACTTTGAAAATTATGAGATAGATGATGATGGGGTTAGAATGAAAATTTTTGTGCAAAGCCTAACAGGAGATGTAAGATCATGGTTTAGGTTACTCCCAGCTAACTCAATTGTTGACCCTGAAGCCCTATATCAAACCTTTATCAACAGATGGGAGAAGAAAAAGGATCCACTTCACATTTTATCTGAATACAATACTATCAAAAGAGGTCCCCAAGAAACCGTCCTGGACTATTGTGCCCCGTTTAATAATGTCTACAATGCTATTCCCCAAAATCTCAGACCCCCACCTAATCTAGCTCTATACACCTTTCCTGATGGGTTTGATTCAGATATGGCATACCAATTGAGAGAAAGAGCTCCCCGGACTTTAGCTGAAATGCAAGACATAGCAGTGAGTGTAGAAGCAAATCTGATAGCTAGGAGAAATAGGACCAGAACTGAAAGAAAGACTACCTTCAAGGAAGAGCCTTCAGGCTGGGATCAGAAATTGGATGCAATAATTACTGGCATGCATAGGTTAGGTGACAGAGTAGAATCAGTTGAGAGGAAGTCATCATGGGAAGCATCACAGAATAATCCTATCAGGAATCCCAATTTTAGAAGAAACCAAAATCCTAATGTTGGCAAAGCAAGCCCTGAACCAGAAATTAGACCTCCATTCCAAGAAAACTATGCTGAAACATCCATTTCTAATGAGCAGATAGATGATACCCACATCAATTTGATTGGCCTGAACGATGATCAGCAAGTTTTTCTGAGTCAAGAAGATCATGAAGAAGAAGACATAAGCCAGTTCCAAACTAAATCAGGTAAATCATTTGATTTCAAACAAGGCTATGACACAGCTGTGTTTGAAGTTCATAAGCAATACAAGCTAAGGAGCAGAACTATAAATGTGACACAGCCTGAGAAAACAAAGGATAGCCTGCAGCCTAAGAAAGCTATTGTCACTGAGCCTATTAACAAGACTGATTCAATTGCGAATGAAGTAACAGTTGAAGAAGTAACCGAACCATTTCCCTCAAATCAAAAACCAGTGGTTACACCTCCTTTACAGCCCAATCCAAACAGCACTTCCCAAAAGATGAGCACAAAGGATAAGCCTCAAGATCAAAATGAGAATCAAGAAGAGAACTCTAAGAATTCAACCGAGAAAGAAAGGATGGTTAACCAGAACACCAAGATACAATCTGAAAAACCTTTTGACTTAGAAGCTGAAATTGGTAAATTGAAGATAGCCATTCCTCTTTCAGAGCTAGCTAAGCATAACATTTACAAACAACAAATCAAGAAATCCCTTCAACTCACTCATAACAAAGATGATGTCAATGTATTGGATGACACCCCAGAACTACTTTTCGGTCCAGAGGTTGATGGAAAGACAGCAGTTACTGGAATCCTACCTTTTTATGTCAGCTTGCATGTTCATGATAAGATATTACACAATGCAATGTTTGATTCAGGTGCCTCCCATAACCTGATGCCTAAGTCAGTAATGGAAAGATTGAATCTAGACATCACTAGACCAAAGAAGGACCTATTTTCATTTGACTCCAACCAAGTTAAGTGTTTAGGCTTGATAAAAGACCTATGTGTGTCCCTTGTCCAGTACCCAAACAAGACAATCTTAATGGATGTTGTAGTTGCTGATATCCCACCCAAATATGGAATGTTGTTATCAAGATCATGGGGGGATAAACTCCAAGGTTCCCTGCAATTAGACATGTCATATGCCACCATCTCTGTCTTTGTGCAATCCAAGAGGCTATACAGAGAGTCACTCATGAAATACATGGTGAGCAGTGAAGAAAAACCTCAAAATTTCCCTATTTATGCAGTCCATTCTGATATGGATTCCTTCATCCTGTTCAATGATGATATAAGTCCAATGAGTGATATCAAATCTATCATACTTGAACAAGACCTGAATATGAGTGAGCAATCAAGTTCCCCAGAAATCAAGATTGAGAAATCAATTGATGAAACTGTCCTAGAAGGCAAACCGGGTGAAAGACAAGAACTCCAACTTATAATCCCAAGTCATAGAGAAAATGTTGAAAATCCCCTAAATCAAGAGATCTTATGGTTTCTTGAGTTTGATGGATCAATCAACAAATTAGGGGCAGGATCCGGAGTGTGGATTCATAACAAACAAAGCAATCATGCAGAAGGTGGAGCCTATAGGCTTAATTTCAGATGTACTAATAATATGGCAGAGTATGAGGCTCTTCTGCTAGGCCTCAAACTGGTAAAATCATTTCAGGCCACAAAAGTTTCAATCATGGGGGATTCAGACCTTATTATCCAACAAGTGAAAGGCAATTTTGTCACAAATGACAAAAGACTAAGATCATACAGGGCTGCTACTATTGAAATACTCAAAGCTTTCACTGAATTTCAAATGACCAAAATACCTAGGACTCACAACCTTCATGCACACAGTTTAGCTACATTTGCCAGTACATGCAAATTGCCTTTTGAACCCAATCACTGCTTTACAGCTGAGATAAAACACAGACCTTCTGTCCCAAACAATGTCAAAGATTGGCAAGTGTTTGAGGATGACACACAAATAAACAGTTTCTTAACCTTGCAGCATGAATTTTCAGGCTTGAACATTGATGTTGATTCTGTGAAAGACAAACAGCTATTGAATGAACAGGACCTAACAGCAATATCACCCAAAACAGCAAATCGAATACTTGGTCCAACAAACTTTGACAAGGAAAAAATACAAGAACTTGAACAATTGCATTTTTATGAAGTAGCTGGTACAGAGTTTGAAATCATAGAGCTAAAAGATAACTTTCTACCAACAGGCCTAACTCCATTGGAGGACATCTTTGACTTAAATGATGTTCCTAGAAAACCAAAAATAAAACCCCTAAACGTTGCCATTGAAGAATGCAACATTGGAACTATTGAAAAACCCAAGATAATAAAATTTTCTGCATCTTTACCTCCTGACCAGAAGCCTAAATACATTGACCTCTTTAAAGAGTTCCAAGATGTGTTTGCATGGAGTTATGAGGATTTGAAATCCTATGACACCTCTGTTATTCAACACACTATCCCTCTCAAGCCCAATCAAAAGCCATTCAAGCAAAAATTGAGAAGAATCAATCCTATGCTCCTCCCTTCAATTGAGAAAGAGGTACAAAAAATGTTTAAAGCTGGTATCATAGCACCAATCAGGTTTTCAGACTGGATTTCAAACTTGGTACCCACCAGAAAGAAAACTGGGGAGATTAGGCTTTGTGTTGACCTAAGGAATTTGAATCAAGTGTCCCTTAAGGACAATTATCCCTTACCAAAAATGGATCACATTCTCCAAAGAGTGGTGGGGGCTTCAAGAATCTCATTACTTGATGGATTCTCAGGCTTTAATCAGATCCTAGTCCACCCTGATGATCAAGACAAAACAGCTTTCACAACCCCATGGGGAACTTTCAAATATGTTAAAATGCCTTTTGGATTGAAAAATGCAGGAGCTACATTTCAGAGAGCAATGGATATTGCTTTTGCTAAAGAGATTCATGAGTTCCTTGTTATTTACTTAGATGACCTCACACCTTTCTCAAAATCTGACCAAGAACATTTAAAACACTTGAGACAAATATTCATAACATGTAGGAAATATGGAATTTCCTTAAATCCCAAGAAATCTCTATTTGGTTTGGAAGAAGGTAAGCTATTAGGTCATATCATTTCAAAGGATGGCATTAGAATTGACCCAGACAGAATACAGGCCATCTTGCAAATGCCCCATCCAAGAAACATTAAAGAATTACAAGCCTTCTTGGGAAAGATCAACTTTTTAAGGAGATTTATCCCAAACTTAGCAGAATTGATCAGATTACTAAACAACATGCTAAAGAAGGATTCAAAATTAAAGTGGACAGTAGAAGCAAATCAAGCTTTTGAAGGTATTAAATTGGCCCTTACCCAAACCCCAGTCTTAACAAATCCTCAATTTGACAAAGAATTTATCATTTTCTCTTTTGCCTCCCAGCATACCATTGCTGCTATCTTATTGCAGAAAGATGATCAAGGGAATGAAAAACCCATTGCTTTCTTTAGTAGAGCCCTTAGAGATGCACCTCTGAAATATCAGATCATGGAAAAGCAAGCTTATGCTTTGGTCAAAGCCATCAAGGACTTTAGGATCTACATCCTATACTCCCATGTTATTGCTTATGTACCAAATCCCATTGTGAAAGACATACTAACTCAAGAAAACTTAGAGGGCAGAAGAGGAAAATGGATTGCTAGTATATTGGAATTTGACATTGAGATAAGACCTACAAAACTGATAAAAGGGCAAGGTTTGGCTAAATTAATGTCTGAAACAAATTTCCAAGCCTTGGATATTAACCAACTGGACAATGAACCGGAGCTGGCGACTCCAAAGATCAATGTAGCCTTTGAACAATCCCTGTGGTATTCTGATATCTGTTATATATTGCAAAACCTGTGTGCTCCCCCAGGATTGTCCAGAACCAAATCTAGATTTCTAAAAATGAAAGCTTCAAGATTTTGTGTTATAAATGGTAATTTACTATGGAAAAATCATGAAGGTATACTGCTGAACTGTTTGAATATGGATGAAACTAACAATGTTATGAAAGAATTTCATGCAGGAGATTGTGGTGGACATTTGTACTGGAAGTCCACTGTGGATAAGATATTAAGGGTAGGTTACTATTGGCCCACTCTGTTCTCTGATGTTAAAAAGTTCACCACTTCATGTCACAAGTGTCAAGTGTTTGAGGGAAAAAGAAAGTTACTACCACTTCCCTTAAAGCCTATTGCAACAGAAAGGCCCTTTCAGCAATGGGGCTTGGACTTCATTGGGGAAATTCATCCTTCATCTTCAGGCCAACATAGATGGATCCTAACAGCCACAGATTACTTTACTAAATGGATTGAGGCTGTGCCATGTAGACAAGCCAATGATTCTACTATCATTCAGTTCCTTGAGACTAATATCCTTTCTAGATTTGGTTGTCCTGACAAGATTATAACAGACAATGCTACTTTTAAATCCAAGAAGATGGTGAATTATTGCCACAAATTCCACATTACTTTGGGTCATTCTACTGCATATTACCCTCAAGGCAATGGCTTAGCTGAATCATCCAACAAAAGTCTTATCAACATCATTAAGAAGATACTGGAAGAGAATAAGAAAAATTGGCACAAGAAGCTTGTAAATGCCTTGTGGGCAGACAGGCTATCAACCAAGAGATCTATTGGGGTCAGCCCATATGAATTGGTTTATGGAATGGAAGCCAAATTCCCTTCATCATTGGGGGTCCCTGTCATGAAGCTGCTTCAGGAAAGTCAAGCTGAACCAAATGACATGCAAAGAAGAATAAACCAGGTTATATGTTTGCAGCAAACCAGAGATCAAGTGTATAACAGAGTTCAAATCCTACAAGAGAAGCTGAAGAAAGCCTTTGATAGAAGAACCAAGGCTGAAGATTTCTTTGTGGGTGATAAAGTACTTAAATGGGATTCAAGAAGAGAAGACAAGGGTAAGCATGGCAAATTTGACTCCCTTTGGAGGGGACCTTTTGTTATTCAAGCAGTACAAGGAAATAACACTTATTTCTTGAAGAATTTGGATGGCACTGAAGCTGAAGAGGGCCCTGTAAATGGCCGGATGTTAAAGCACTACTTTGATTACTTTGCATGTATATAGCATGGCTTTTCCCTTGTACATAATCAGTTGTATATACTATTTTCTTTCAGCCTATAAATAGTTCAGTTTAAGAAGCTTTGTAAATAAGTAGGAATAGGCTTTTATTTCAGAGGTTCCACAATGGTGGCAGACTCCAGTTTTGAAGTCCAAAGAGGAAGTTTTCAAGTTTTGAGAAGAAATCAAAAGCCAAGGCATTCTGACCTGCTGTTCTTGGTCTTTAAGGTAGAAAAACCATCCCCAAGTGGAGCCATTGTTAGCTACCTATACCAATAGGTTTCATTTTTCATGATTGGCAGGGGAAGTGCCAATATGATCTACTTTGGTGATGCAAAGATCTCATATTTTTGTGGAAGATACATATCTACAGTTGGTTGATGTTGTCCTACTTTTGAATGGGTGATCCAACAGTCTAAGCTGGGTCATGCCATGTTTCAATTGTTTGTTGTAGATTAGAGAAAGAAATCTGTCCAAACTGTTCAATCTTGGCAGATAAAGTAGTTAGGTAGAGAATGAAGGTTCCCAACTGTTTAATCTGGGGCCTTGGAAGTAATAAGGCTAGCCTTAGATAGAAAATCAAAAGGAAAAGGCCAAAGGAAAAGAAAAGGCACATGAGGGTTTGCAAGTCTAAGTGCACCCTCCTTGAAGTAACAAAAAATGCTAGGCAATAGAATGGGTAGGTAGATGGGGTTGCAGAAGCAAGATTTATGACATTTCACTGGCCTAAGCAAAGGAAAAACATGGTGTCAGTGCAGATCTTCCTATTCAACAGTGTTGTAGAAGCAAGATGAAGCATGTCTAACTTCCCAATCATCCCCCATCACATTCCTTGCTAACATCCCAATACCACCTTTGTTCATGAGAGAAAACAAACTCATTGAATGATTCTTGTTGCATGAAAGAGCCACATTTCCTGTGTAAAATTCTTTTCATTTTGATCTACTCTCCTAACTAAGTTTGTTCCCTAACAACTTAGTCTTTGCTTCCTCCTATTCCTATTCCCCTCCAATACTAACTACTAACTCTATCTATACTTAACTCCCTATGTTTCCCCCTCCCTATTACTATAACACCATGGTGTATAAAACCCCAAAAAAATTGTATATATCCCTCCCCTTTGGCATTATAGCCATATGTCCAAATATTGGACAACCATGCAGAATCTAAGTCTGGTTCAAGATGCTTTGTTCAAAATCAGGGATTAAACTAACCCCACGTTGGTTTAATAACCTAAACCCTACCGTTTTTCCCCTTACAACCCCTTCACAAAGCTTCACCCGCACCATTTGCAAAAACATTGTGAAAACCCACTTTTACCCCTTATCCAAAGTTTTGTTGTAATGCGCATTTGAATACAAAAAACATTGAAAAACCCATATTTTCTTTGGTTTCCAAAGTCCCGCCCGGGCGCACATTTCAAGAAATACAATTGTTTATTCCCCGCCACGCTGCCGTATCATCCTTTTATATTTATAACCCGTCGACCGTCTGATCTGGGCTTTCCCATCCGACGGCCCATATCCATATCGGGCCGCCCCCGATGTCCGGACGTTACCTCCTGAAAAGTGTCAGAGGGTGACTTCAGGCCAGTGCCACGCGTCGCTCCCAAATCGTATCGGGAGGACGCCTGCCAATACCACACCCATACAAATAGCGTCCGAAATTAGCGCTTACCGCTTTGGTTTACCGCCCGCCCACGTCACGCCTACGCCATGCCCACGTCATGCCAACTCAGCGTCGCGTCAGCGCCCGGCCCGCCATCGCTCCGACCTGTCCGCCACCTCATCAGTCCCCGTGGACCAATCACAGGCCGCCACGTCACCCTTCTGTACCCGACCCCACCCGATGACGTCATGCTGACGTCATCCAAAAAAAGCGCCAATAGCCCAAAATGTCCATATTTTCACCAAAATTCGTGTTTTTTATCACTTTTGCCAAAAGAACTATTTCTTCTCTCTGCATGCAAATTACGACCATTTCGCCGCCAACCTGCAGAAATCGATTTAAAGACCGTGGGCACCCTCAATTTGCCTGCACTTGCCGCCATTGCCAGAGTTCACCAGGTATTTATCCAAGTTTCCCCTCCGCGCCTGGTTTTTTGTATAAATTCACCAAAACGAGTGAGGAAAGAGAGAGAAATCACTGTAATTACCAGCAAATCCCCGGTGACCACCATTTATCTTCAGTTATAAGGTCGAAATTCACCTACAGAAGTCCACATTGAGCCAAGTTTCCATCAATTTACAGCCAGTTTGCGCATTCGTGAACTTAAAACCTTTGTTGCACTAATTCACTGGGAAAACAGCTTTGCTAGTCCCAGCATTTGCTCATTAGACTTTCTTGGGAGCATTTCAATTTGTTCTCACCATAATTCACCCTGTTTCCCCTACAAATTACCTTACTTCTGCAAAAAATACTGCTCTGTGTTGCTCTGCCCAGTGAAACAAGTTCTAGTACAATTCAGAGTACTAATTAACCATGGAAACACCAGTAGCACTAAACATTCCACCCTTGAATGCCCCACATAGAGAGCTGGAATGGCAGGCCCTGGGGGATAGAGATTACCAGATGACAGAAACACTCTCAATGCACACCAAATATAATATCCATGTACTCAATGAGCTGAAGGCCAAGCACCTCAATGGAACTGATATTCTAGGGATTTGGGACTCCAATTTGCCCATTTATAACCTCCCTCAAGTCAATGTCCTTCCAGATTTAATTCATAGATACAGTGCCAACTATGACCCATGTCAAAGAGCTGTCCTCAATACCTCAGGTTCAGTTTTGTTCCATGTCACCCCTGAGGCTATAAATGAGATGCTGAACTTTCACTCTACAAAGCCATTGACTCCTCTTTCCATGATGGACTTGCTAAAGAAAGGAGGCAAGCTGTCTAGTGCCCAAATCATAAAGATTAATCAGCTATTCATTGAATCAGGCTCTGAAACTGTGAGGACCCCTCCTATAGGAAATGTATATTTCAATGAGTTGGGAAAGTTGCTTGTAGATTTGATCAGTTATGTCCTGAGTTACAAATCAGCTGAGGATGCTGATGAAACCATTCTGGCAATGATGTCTATCTTCTCCCCTGGAATGCCTCCTACTGTGCACTATGATTATGCTGCATACATTGCTAATAAGATTCATGAGCAATTGATGAAGCTAGAGAGGGAAAAGGTGTTTAGATACACTTCATACATCTATCATTTGTTTCTATTTTATCAACCTGATGGCTTCCCTATTTCCCTCAAGAAGTTTGATGCTCAGGGAAACCCAAGGTCTGTGGTATTTTGGACTTCAGTTTTCCATCATATATCTTATTCACCATACAACTACTGTGAATTCATAGACCTCTTTATCCATCCAACTATGTCCTTGCTTTTGGGTACCCCTCCTCCAAGATTGACAGATGAGATGCAAAGGATTCTCCAGCTCTCAAAGGCCTACAGCATCGGGGATTGGTACTTTTACCAAAACCATACAGTGATCAGAATATATGGCTGTGAATTGGCCCCATATAGGCTGCCAAGATATGTCCCTATGAGACCCTTTGCCTTAGAATATTTCAGGCAATTTGGAAATGCAGACATGGTCCATTTCCACAGCAAAAACAAGAAGGTACAGCTCAAAATCAGAAACCAGCTAGGCCCATTTCTTTATAACAAAAGAGAAGAAGGATGGAAAGAAGCAGACAAGATCCTAGAGGGCCTCCAATTGAAAACCAGTTTCCTCTGGTCACCCTATGACCCCAATCATTTCATTAGTCTTAGAAGGGTCAAGTTTAAATTGGCTAGCTATGATCATGTCAGGCTGCCACACATTGAGAAATATGCCAATTTGTTAAGATGGAAGGAGGGCACATTAGAGGAAGCAAGTCCTAGAGAGGAAATACTAGATAAAGAAGCAAAGAATCTTGAGAAAGAAGTTGACTTGGAAACTTGTGGGCAGGTTTCCTCTTCTTATCAAAGGCAACTTGGAGCAGCTGCCTCATCCTCTACAGCCCACCAGCAAGCAGCTAAAACTACTCCTCAGGCAGCCAGCAAGGGTAAAGAAAAGGAGATGGAGCAGGAACAGCCACCCCCTATAGCAGAACAGCAAAAAGAGCAGCCAAAGCAGCAAGAAGAAACAGCTGAGGCCCCAATATCTACAGAGTAATAGGCTCAGGAGAGTGTGCCTCCTAGGCAAGAAACAGTAGTGGAGGCCTCGGTGCTCCAAACTCCACTGAATGAAGAAAGAAGCAGGAAGAGGGATAGAGAGCAGGAAACTACCCTCACCACATCCACAAATCAAGGGGAGAAAAGGCAGAGATTAAATCCCCTCTCTGAAGAAGAAATGCCTATTGGGCAATCCTTGGGTATGGGCCCTCCTAGCATGGAGGCATAGGTCAGTTCCTTTCAGCAGGAACAAGAAAGAACCCTTGGAGGAGAGGTCAGTTCCTCCAGCCAGCAAAGGAGAGCTGAATCGGGCATAAAGCAACAATTTATTGATATCAAGAAGAGAAATGAGCCAGTCAGGCTCCAACTCTACAATCACTTGCTTAAAATGGCCCCTACAAACCAGCAGAGGCTTATGTCATCATATGACATAACAGAGGGGAAAATGACAATGAGTCATTTCATGCCCACTATGCTGCAGCCACAGTCAGCTGCAGACTATATAAGGACCAACCTTGAGGTCCTTGCAAAAGACATCCACCCTATGGACCAGATAGAGCTTCACAAGCAAACGGGTGAGATGGTCTATTCAACACTTGCAGACAAGACCTTCCTTGCGCACAAATTACAAAACAGTCTGCATAATACTACTGCCCAACTTGAGTTGGAGAAGGCATCCTCTCAGGCCAAAGACAACAGGATCAGGTCTCTGGAGGACATTATTATAGAGCTTGGGCATGACCCAAAGGATCCCAAAGCTGTACAAGCACTGCTAAAGGAAAGAGATGCAGATATAGCAGCTTTGAGAAAAATGGTAAAAATTCCAGCAACCCTTCACCCTCAAACAGAAGAGGTTGCTCAACAGAGGAAGGACCAGGATGTGGCAGCCATGCTGCTAACACTACACAAACAGCTGGTCCAAACAGAAGGCAAATTAGTAGAAACAGAGGCTGCATTACAGGCAGCCCTGCAGCAGAGAGAAGGAGGCCAAACATCTCAGCCCCCTCAACCAGTGATCAACCTTGAGGAGCCCCCTCAAATCATCACTCCTCCCACAGGACAGACAGTTGAAACAGGGCCGACAACATCAGCACCAGCAACAACATCAGAACAGGCTCCAAGTCTTGACATGCAGAAGATGATGAAAGAAATTCAGGTTCTAGAGGCCCAGATGGCTGAACTAAATGAGGCCAAAGAAAAATTAGCTACTCTTAATGAAAAATATGATAAATCCAAGCAAAGTGTAGCTGAAAAAGCAAGAGAGGTGAAGGCTCTTAAGGAGAAGATAAAAGAGCTGGAGAAAGAGCTTACCCTTGACAAGGTTGTGGCTGAGATCAAGAAAGTTTTATGGGCCAATATTGGCCAATCAATAACAGATAAATGGCAGTACATAGAAACTATCCATGAGCACATGGAGCTCATAGGCAGGGCACACAAGGAAAGCCAAAGAGCAAGGGCATCTCTAGGCACTATGCCTGAGATAGCCAATAGGATGATCAATGTTCTCAATAACCGCACAGGTCCTCAGCTGGCAGCAATAGGAATCACCAATAGAACTGACACCATCTTGCTGATAAAGAGGGTCCTCACTTTGAGAAATCTGGTGCAGACATTGGATAGAAGGTGCCAGGAGATGCAAACAGAGGTAAACAAATTCACTGATAAATTCACAGCATTGCACAGCCGAGGCCTTCCCAGCTTACTGAACAGCGCAGGAAGGCTACTATCCCATGAGAACTATGCAAAAAGGGTAAATACATTTGCCACCAATCAGATCACTGCAGGATCAAGTATCCCAGAGGAAGCAGGGCCTGCATCTGGGCAGAGCCTCTATGAGAAAGTAGAAAATTTGTTTTTTATTATGAATGAAATCAGGCATCTGTTTGAAGTGCCTCCTAATTACTTCAAATATACTGAGGCAGATGAAACATTAGGCACAATTTTGAGGCATCAGTTGCCTACACAGGAATGGTGGACCAGCATGATACAGATATTGCTGTGAGCCAACAGTAAAAGAGTGGACTGAGCCAACTCAGCAAACCAATTCGGCCACCAAAGCAACCCCGACAGATGCAGATGACAGGGCCGAGAAAGCTACAGCACGACAGAGCATCAAAGGCACATTATTCAGAATTAATGCAGAGCGCTCAACCGACTTGGTGGCCTCCAAAAAGTCAAAAAGGTTTCTGACAAAACCAAGGGGTATTCATTGTGTATTTAGAGCAGCAATAACTTTCTTATCTGCTATTCTAAAAGTTGATGAACGCATTTATTAATCAAATGACTCAGCAATTCAGATATTTTTTAAAACCGATTGTATATATTTCCCCTCGCATAAGCTTGCAGGGGTTGTTGATTTTTTCTTCAAAAGAGCCTATGTTGTAAATTTCAGAGTTTAATACAGGGAGCTAATGGAATTTCCAAAGTTCTGTGTTGTTTGATGCATTGTGGTGTGTTTTCTGACTGCTACAGGATTCCTGCATATTTCATGGCACAATAAGTTTCTTTAACCTTCTTGTTATGTATTTCATTCTTTCATAATCTGTTCATGCTCTATGTTTCACAGTTTAATAGCACAGAAATAGAATAGTTTCAGGATTTATTCATTGAATACCCTGAACTCAATCTATGCTGTTATGAATGTTTTCCTCCAGTTATAGTTATGAAAGTGTAATTCTTAATTGCTGCACCTTCAGACTAAAACTTTCACAGTGACTATTGTTCAGGAATTCAAACTTTCTCCTGGTCGATATATCTCATTCTCACACCACCAGCTTAGTGAAAAACTCTTAATTGCCTTTCACTGGTTAATCATATTTCATCATCACAATTTCAAGTTTGTTCCATGATATATCTAAATGGCCCTGCAGTTTAAACAATCCCACTCAACATTTCAAACAACCTATAACCACAGACTCCATTGCCCAATGGACTAAAACTGTCTGAAGATCTCATCTTAGCTACTGGAAGACATCATTCAACCAAAATTTAAATCAAAACCCATACCTCATAACTAGCCTAAGATCCTCAATAACAAAGTTAAAAACTAAAAGAGAGACCCCTCTCTGATTACAGGTTGGCTAGAACCTGTGATCCAAAGCTTGGTTAGTGGTTACCCCGACCGTATTCCCTTAGGAGTCAAAGGGAACAACCTGGGTGTTAACAGCTCCATAACACATCGCCTTAAGATTACATCAGCCTCTAGTTTGTACAATGCCCCTGCTATTAGCTGATAATCTATCGCCTTGACTACAAGCTGCTTCTTCTGTGCCACAATGTAGATTTATGGTGCCATTCCAATACTCAGGAACCATGCAATATCTACAAAATAATTATATACCATAGTGAACTCAAACAACTACACATCTAGTAAATTGTCCTCCAATATTTGTGCTTCCTCTCCTGAAGTCAGACATGATAGTTGATTGGGTCCCAAATTCAACCTTCCTAGTTTAACCACTATTTGGAAATCATAGTCCCGGAAATACAACAACTATCAACAAATTCCCCCCCCCCCAAAACACAGGCTTGTTCACCAAGTATTTCAAGGCCGAATGATCCATGTATAACTTGAATTTATTGCTCAATAGGTAATGTCAAAACTTTTGGTGGGTGTATACCATTATCAGTCCCTTCCTCTCAGTCACAATATAGTTTTATTCTGTCGTTGATAGTTTGCAACTCAAAAAAGAAACATGATGGTCAAATTCTCTGTCACATGGTTGGTTCAAAATTAGTCCTAACGTAATAGAAGAAGCATCAACATGCACATGGAATTCCTTCACCCAGTCTGGGAAACCAGAATGGGGGCTTAAACCATTTTTTCCTTCAACATATCCAAATATTGTTGGAAATCTTGAGTCCTCTTGAACTCTACCCCTTACTTCAATAGCCTCTCCATAGGCATGGTGATATTTGCATATCCCTGTATAAACTTCTGGTAGTAGCCTATGTGGCCCAATGTGGCTCTTAACTGTCGCACTGTAGTAGGGGGTGGTAGATCCACAATGACAACAATTTTGGTTCGGCCCAGCAACAACCCTTTCTTACATATTACATGTCCTAATAGAATACCAAAGGGAGTACAAAAATTTCATTTCTTAAGGTTCAAAGATATTTGTAGTTTCTTGCAGCGTTCTAACATCAGTCGCAACACTTCAACATGCTTCTTCAACAAACTAAACATCATTTAGTCATATAAATAAACCTGTAAAAACTTATGCATATATTCTTTAAAAGATTTCACCACTAGCTGGGATAAAATGGTTGGTGCAATTTTCAGGTTGAATGGCATAACCATATATTGGAAACAACCCCTCTGTCATAAGGTAATCTTGTACCGATCCTCTTTAGTGATATGCAATTGGTAATAACCTGAGAATGCATCAGTGAATGAGTATGCCTCATGTCCCCCCACATTCTCCAAGATCTCATCGGTGAATGGGGTAGGGAAGGGATCATGGGTGCAAGCATCATTCAATTTCTGCATGTCCAAACAAATTCTGATTTCCCTCGTTTTTTTTTGTTTTGGACTACCATCGGACTCACCCACTCTTATTCATCCACCAGCTCAATGATTCTTGCTTTAAACATTTTTTCCAACCCTTGCTTAACCTTCTCCTTATATATGGGGTTGAAATTATATGACCTTTGCTTCACCTTATTTGCTTTTGGTTTAATAGGAATCTTCACTTCCCCTAGTTCCCCCACAATCCCTTTCATTTCCTCAAAGGTGTTGGGAAATAAGTCATGATATTCGTGCAGCAAGTCCAAAACTTTTTTCAATTGTATCTATGTTCCAATAACCTCCAATAGCATCCATCTTCGTTTGTTCCTCGTTCCCAATATTAACATTCTTAGTTTTGATTGGCTGCAAATATTCCTTAGACTTTAAGGGTGGTCCTTCCACCGCACGTTGACCTTCTACTTCTAAAATCTGGATATTCCATGGATCCTCTTTGTCATCTCCCCAACTCTCTACTACATTATAACACTCCAAAAATCCCTGAACCTGTTGCAAATTTTTGGATGCATTCTTCTCCCTTTCGTTATTATGTGCAATTTGGGACCCACCGATAACTTTTGTTGTCCACTCATGGTGCTAGATTCCAATGGGAGAACACCATGGGTATACAAAAACATATTGATCAACAACGATAATGACCTTATAAATCTACCTCTAAGACCTTTAAGAAACTTCCACTCTGCTATAGTATAAGATACAGCCGATTTTATTGTAAACTACACAATATATCCTTCTCTCACACTCTCAAACCAAAAATCAACAACATACAAAATCTTGTTACTTACCATTTCCAACTCATGTACTTCTTCTGACATCTGCGTCCTTGGAGGGTCATGAATATACATGGGATTTCTATCCTCCAACCATCAGACCCACTAGATCAAAATATTCGAGAGTTATTCATAGAAGGTTTCATCGAAATTGGTATACATATACTTCTACAGCCACCATTTTGGATTCTGACCCTTGTCTCTAATTTCTTTCTCAGCAAACTCCCACACCTTCCTCTTAAGCCAATGAGTGATCTCCTTTCTATCATGATTCCATGGCTTCCACATCCTCATAAGATAATCTCATCAGGCAACCATCCTAGTCGTGACAATGGAACCATTTCTTGGTGTGCGAGATGTTGACAGACTCAGGATTTGCAACACAGTGGCCAACAAAGACCGGCTTAGCATCAACCCTTTCGACATCACCCATGAAGTGAGTGAAGTCTCACCCGAGAATGTAATGGGTGACTGTCTGAAGCAAGTTCCTGTAGTCAAATGGGATTATCTTGAAGCTCTGAGGCATGACTCCTATTTGATGCAATCCAAAATATCCCTCTACTAGTCGGTGTTGTGCTCTATGGCACTAATCTCTATGCCAGACATTACCTCCCTCAATTGTTGCATAGACTAATCATGACTAGGCAGCACACAACACTACTTCATGAACTTTCAACATACTAACCAATGAGTGACAATCCCACTGTCAGTGTTAACAGGTCACAGTGACCCTCGATTCTACCAGATCTAGTCAAACAACAACTACGACTACTCGACCGGGCTTAGTAGTCACAACATTGCGGGACCAAATAAGTACATATCGTCAGCATAGGTTATGATGACAAAGCCAAACAATAGAATAAACATTGTGATTGTTTAACAGACCGAAGAACCTTCAACCTCACTATCATCTGACCTCGAGTTACCAACAGAACGTAGGTTCAACATACATATATTTCCATATCATGCCAACATAACAAGGTCCAACATCACAGTCACACAATAATGCAAAAAAAGGGAAATAACGTACAAATTTATCATCAAAATTCATAACCATTACAGGAACATGTCAACCCAAAATACCATTCCAGATATATATATATATATATATATATATATATATATATATATATATATATATATATATATAGATATATTAGCAGAAAAGGGGCAGAAATACCCAGAACTACATATAGCAAGTTCTTGGCCCTCCAGCCTTCAGCAAGACTATTCAAGACAAATGATAGAAAATTACTACAACGACATTGTCACACGGAATCTGTCAAGGGTGCGGACACGACTGACCTTCCTAGAAGTCTAAGACATTCTAATGACAAACAAGACAAAATGGAGTGATCTTTCTCTAAATACACCTTTTACAACATGAAAACTACAAGTGTTTAGGCTTACCTTATTCCAAAACGCTGTTGTTGAAGTCCGTTCTTGACGATCCGGATGAGCTCCTCCTTCAAGTCAATTCCTGCAACCACAAACAATCAAACAATTACCAAGCACTTGCATTTCATATAATAAAACATATATTCAACATGCAGACCAAGGAACACATGAAATAACTCATTAACACAAGCTATTGAGAAAAATAAACCAGTTTGTATTAATAACGAAACAAAGAAACTCTTACAACCTGGCCTTGGTGTTGTGCAAGTTCCTCCCAGGGTCCATCAAGGGTTTTCCTCTACTTTGACAAAGCTCACCCTCTCCCAAGTAGAATCAAGTGAAGACAATCTCTCCTCACAAAGGCTCTAATGGAAGACCTAAATCCTGCAGCATTTACCCAAAGAAAATGTATAGCTCCAACCTCCTCTCCTTCTGGCTCAATGCCTTTATTTATAGTGCTGTAAAGAGGTTATTCAGGTCCACTATCAATGGGATCATCCCCCTCTATGGGTGGGATAGCTCCCTTATTGATGGGATAAGTTCCCCCTTAATAGAGATACATGAACCAACTGGAGGCGCATCCATTTCATCAAACCGACCTCTAGAATGTTCTAGAAGTAACCACAAGTAACTTTTTAAAGATAAAACTCGCGCATTTTGCCTTTTACAGAGGGACGCACCTGTCCCTTAACATACAGAGCGTCCATGGACGCATATTTTGTGAACATGGTCAGCGTCCCCGCAGGTAAGGCTAGAGAGAACCTGCGACCCCAGAGATAAACATAGTTTTTACAAGACTTTCTCTCTTCTTTGAGTTTGAGATGGATAACAGAGGCATGAGACTTGCCTAAGAGGGTAGCATGACTGTTGATTTGAGCCATACTAACTGTAAGTAGTCAAGGTGACATTTTTTAGTGTAACAGATTGCCCCCTAAAGTGCGAAGCCTGGAATAGAATAGGGTTTTGTAATTCTAGGAAGGGTGAAGCGCTTTATCATTTCAAGGATTGCCTTGTGGATGGCCTGGTTGGAACCTGCAATTTTCAACACAAAATACATGGATAAGATTATATCATCACTGAGGTAGGCATTCCCATACTCAGATTCAAAACTTTAACTAATGGACTAACTATTCTGATACAGGAATGATCTTGCAGTACATCATTTTTATAGACTTTTGTAGACACAGTATGGACGCAGCCATCTGTTTATGATTAGTCTACATAGATAATGAATACAAAACTCCTCGCAGCCTGGATGGTAGAAACTAGATCCAGGGTCTTCACTTCTACTTCCCGAATTGGTACGATTCTAGCCATGTGATTAAATGATTCGATGTCGAACATGGTAGAAACCACTTGATTACCAGTCAATGATGTAAACTGTTAACAAGCGTGAGAGAAACCACCAGTAATGTCAATGGTTCTCAAAGTACCAAGCACAACCCGTGAAATGTGAATAGATGTTTTGATGTCGAACACTTCACGGAATCCTCTGATCGAAAGTCAATGATGTAAACTGACGTCAAAGGCGAGAAACCTGCCATTGATGCATGCAGACTTCAAGGTACTGTCGATTCCTAAGTCATCTTTCTAGATAATGTGTCGATGTCGATAGAAAGCGACCCGTTGCAGGCAAGCCCGCAACACGAAATCATTGTTCAAGTTGAAGAAATGTTGCTGTAAGGACTGACTCAGGGATGGTCAAATGGATGACAAGTATTTTGCAGATGAAAGTTTTTGCTTGCAGACCTCTTGAACACATAACGACACAACAGATGGCTTGGTGACGAATAACTCAAAGTTAACCCCTGGAACCCGGTTAAAGACTTTCAAAGTGATTTGGTCAACTGTGAGGTAAAAGATTTCCCAACCCAGGTGAATGAAAAGTGTCGTGTTCAAGAGCGGTAATAAAGTTTCTTCTGAGACAAAAGGTGACAAATAGGTTCATTCTTCTCTTTTTTCCCCCACCATTTCTGGCAAGTACCTCTTTATTTTTAACAAGCTTGAGGAGGATAACATATGCTTGATTATAAGCTCATCCTTCGGACGAGTCCAACCTAGTTTAAATTCGAACCCTAGGAAGGAGTGGTTCGTTCCTGTTTGTAATTGAACAGGTCCTCTACTGTAAAAGTTTAACGAGCCCAGTATAGGAGAAACTCGGCGTTTTTCAATTTTAGAGAGTCTGAAAAAACTAAAGGAGACTCCACGTTGAACTTTTTCGTATATTTGTGTCCCTCAAGCCCGAAAAAGTATAAAATAATACCTGGGGGAACCGCTTGATCTTGCGACCAAGGAGTACTTTCATAATAGTGTCGTTAACCTGAAAAGTAAAAAGCGATCAAGGACACGTCGTTTTATTTCCTTATCGAGTTCGAAACGACAAAAACCCGGCAATCTTTTCCTGATTTTGCGGTCAGAAAAGAGCTAAAAGGGGACCGTCTTTTAATTCCGTTTTAACGAGTGAAAAAGAAACACTCGGCGATCTTTTCATGTTTTAGGAGTCAGAAAAGGGCTTAAAAGATGACTCTGATATTTTTGTTTGTGAAAAATTACAATTTCCCTCGAAATCCCTTTGTCCTGCACAAAAGCAACACATTACTCATACCTGTTTAAAATAGGCAAAAATACATTCAAAAACATCTTTTCATGGTAAAAAATGAACTAATTCATCCAAAAAACCTATAAAAAGACCTTTTACCATGTCATTTTTACCGTTTCACTGTTGAGGTTGAAAAAGGAGCTTTTGACAAGAAACTTCCCGTGGTTGCTGCGGAAAATCTGACCGTCGGAATCGAACGCCGTCTCATCCAGGTATTTTACACATCCTACTCTGCATTTCTATCCGTTTAGAATCAATTTTTAGGTTTTAGTTTCATTTTTTGGGGGGGTTTTGGTTTTGGAATGCGCCTCTCGGCGGACGCAGGTGCCCTTCGGGTGACCTGCGTCCCCCGACTTTTTCTCATACGGGAAAACGGTCGGAAGACGCAGCCCGCCTTCAGGCCAGCTGCGTCCGGGCGCCCTGTGCTACAAAGCCGGGGTGCGTCCTCCGAGAAACGCGCATTTCAAAACCCCAACTCTCTCAAAAAACCACCAAAAATTCCCAAATCAATTTCTAATTGCTATTTTTGATATGCAGGGCATTAATCATGTTAGACTGGAGAGAAAGAGAGCATGTAGAGGAAGATGAAGCTGCAATAAATCATCAACCTTCCCTGGATGCCCTAAGAGCATGCGGATTATACAAATATTGGACCATACCGGGCATGAGGGGCCAGGTAAGATTCTTGGAATGGCTGGTTGAGCGATGGAACGTACAAGAACAATGCTTTTACATAGGAGGGCACCAGCTCGAGATAGAGCCCTCGGATGTATACTTTCTCACTGGCTTGCCAAACAGAGGTGAGCAACTCAGTCTTGCGGGGACTAGGCCGGGTGGCCAATCCCTTGATAGTCTCCGCGAGAATTGGTGCACACCTGGGGCTCACCATTCAAAAGGCATAGAGATAAAACACATCACTCTGCCGGAACTCAAAGTCATAGCGTTCACGGTTACCAGAATTTGCGGCGCGGCCGCTTTACACATTGCTTCCGGATCCCAAATGCGGATGGCAATTGACTGTTACCAAGGCACCATTTTCAACTGGTGTGATCGGCTCATATGAAGAGCCAACTGACCAAGGCAAAGAACGGACGACTAAAGACTTTTGGATATGGGCCTATAGTTGTGAGCTTTGCCTTGGAGAGAATTCCAATGCTGATCCCTCAGCAACTCACTGTTGATATCTTGGGTCCCCAGCAGCCAAAGCTGATACGATGGGTTGCGGTGATGGCCCGGCATCCTGACGAGGGCGCGACAGTAGTTCGATTCTCAGATAGTTATTTTGACTGGTTAGAGGGCCAGCTTTTTGTGATACAGGACTTTCCGTATGCCGGAATGGATTTCAGAGGTGATCCGGACATGGTTCTTCCACAGGGAGAACAATGGGACGACAGAGGTACTTTTTATTTTCACAAGTTTTCTAGTTATGTATTTTTTGTATTTTTTATATATATCGTCTCAAAACTAATAGTAAATTTTTCAAAATGCAGATGTTGGTCCACAGCGTCCAGCCAACCTCCGGCCTTATGATAGACTACATCCAGCTGCACCGGTACCGGCCCCACAGGACGCGACAGCAGAAGTACTAGCTGAGTTGGAGCATGATCTAGAGCGTCTCACGGCAGATATACCTGAGACTACTATGGACGACATTCCTATCAGGCTTCAGCGCTTCGTAGTCGCGGTCCCTGGACCGTTTAGGAGATTTTTGCGTAAGGTAGCCCGCGCAGTGGTGTCGTACAGAGAGCACCACCAGTGATTGACTAGTCACTTTTGTAGTCACATGTGACATTTTTGACTTTTTGTACTATCATTTTGCCGATCATAAGGTGTTTTAAACCTATGATCGAAGACGATGTATATATTTTTTGACACACTTCTATCTATATATATCACTATTACCGGCTTATCTTGTTTAACATATGTGATGAAATGTTTTTAAATTTACTTGCATGATTATCGTAAATGTCTGTCCAACATTCGAGAAGCAATTGCATCTGCTAATGTATTCAAAGACCTTGGAATATGTTGATATTCAATGTAATCAAATTCACGTTCCAAGAGACGCACTCTCAAAAACAACCTTAATAACACAGGATTTCTAATGGCATAAACTCTATTAAGCTGTAATACAACAAGTTCAGAATCTAACCTCACTATCAAACGTCGAATTCCAAATGAAATAGATTCGGATAATAATTCAACCACTGCACTGTATTCTGCAATGTTATTCGTTGTTTGACCGAGGCTTACCCCATGCATAGAAACTAACTCGTCAGAGGGCGAATAGATAACCCAAGCTGCGGAAGAGATATTCCGTGTACTACGACAAGCACCATCAGCAAATCCAATGTATGTTTGGAGAGGCGTCGACATCTACAATATCAAGAGTAAAACCAAGATAAGCCAGAATAATGACGAAAAACCACACTTGCTAAGCTAAGCACACTGACTAAACTAACACACTTGCTAGCTAGAAAGAAAATCTAACCTATCTAAAAATTTCTCCATACCCATCATTTTAAGCATAATACCTCTTTAGGTAAAGTCCATTTCTGGGTTTACCCAAAGAGTCCCCATCAAAATCAACTAACTCATAAGCCCCTTTTGCTAGCTTTCGCTTTACAATGTAGGGCCCATGCCACATGGGAACGAATTTTCCGGCACCTAGCTTATCGTTAGCTTGATCATATAATAGTACTAGGTCTCCTTCCGAAAAACTTCGAGGGGTTACATTTTTATCGTACTGAGCTTTCATTCGTTTCGCGTGAGTCTCGATAGCTAAAGTAGCGTCACGTCGAGTCTCATCTAATTTAGCCAAGTATAATAACCGTTTCTCCTCTTCGGAAGTAGCTGGAAGTAATTCGACAGCCATTTGAAGTGATGGGATTTCGCATTCAATAGGTAACACAGCTTCTAAGCCATAAACTAGCTGGAAAGGGGTGAAACCTGTTGAATTTTTCACTGAAGTTCGATATGCCCATAGCGCCGAAAATAACATGTTATGCCAATTCGTTCGATGGATACCAATGATCCGTCGAATCATGATGACTAGAACTTTGTTGATTGACTCAACCAAACCGTTGGCTTGCGGATAATAAGGAGTAGAGCTATCGTGGCGCAAACCAAGCTGGCTTGTAAGCTCAGTCATCATGACGTTTCGAAAATGGCTCCCATGGTCAGTAATGATTGCTTGTGGGACACCAAACCTAGTTATGATATGATTGAATACGAAAACTGCAGCTGTCTTGCCGCTTGCGTCGAATGTAGGCATCGCCTCGGCCCATTTTGTAAAATAATCAACCGCGAGGATGATATACGCATGCCCCCCGGCCGAGTGAGGGTTACAAGTAATAAAGTCAATGCCCCATTTGGCGAATGGACCAGCGGCAATTATAGGGTGGAGAGGAGCAGGTGGAGCGCGCATCTTTCGATCAAACACTTGACAGTTGTGGCATGTTCTGACAGCAAGGATACAATCTTTAAACATAGACGGCCAGAAATAGCCAGCGCGCAACACCTTCTGAGCTGTGGCATACCCAGACATATGACCGCCACATGCTCCAGAGTGACAATCATTCAAAACTCTCTCAGCCTCTTCGTGAGTTAAACAACGTCGAAAAACTAAGTCTGCCCCCCGGCGATAAAGTGTATCTCCAATAATTCTGTATTGCTGGGATCGAAACCGAATTTTTCGACGGTCTTCCTTGGAAGCTTCAGGCCGAAAGGTTTGGGTTTGGAGATAGATGATTATATCCCCATACCACGGATCTAAAGTGCTAATAAGAAACAAAGATTCGTCCACAATGGACTCCTCTGCCACAGTCTCTGTGTCAGCACTCGGGAAATCACACATCAATTCCGCAAAAACTAAAGATTTCTTAGACTTGGACTTCTCGAACTCCAAGTCGAACTCTTGCAGGATAACAATCCATTTAGAGTACTTGCCCCCTAGCAGTTGTTTTGTCAAAATATAAATCATAGGGTTGCAATCCGAAATAACTGTAGTCTTGCGGAGAAGAATGTAGTGACGAAAACGCTGGACAGCTTGAACGGCTGCCAGGGCCAATTTCTCCACATGCGAATATTTTAACTCAGTGGGATTTAAGGTTCTACTAAGATAATATATCACATGCTCTGCTTTGAATTCATCTTCTTGAACTAACACCATTCCAATGGTGGAATGCGAAGCTGCGAGGTATAAGAAGTAGTCCTGGTTGTAGTTGGGAGGATGCAATAACGGTGCATGGGTCAACGCGTGTTTTAGTGCATCAAAAGATTGTTGGGCAATCTCGTCCCAAAAGAATTGTGCGTTCTGTTTCAACAACCGTGTAAAACCTTTAGTGACCTCGGCGTAGTTTGGGATGAATCGGCGTAAAAAGTTCGCTTTCCCTTGCAAACTTTGGAGTTGGCGCAAACTCGAAGGAGGAGGCAATTTGATGATAGCCTCGACTTTCGAGGGATCGACGCGAATGCCGGCTTTTGAAACAACAAATCCCAGCAATCGACCTGTTTCTATACAGAAAACACACTTGTGGGGATTCAACCGAATTCGATAATGCCTACACCTCATAAAGATTGCTCGTAGGTGGACAAGGTGATCAGCTCGTTGTAAAGAATGAGCAGGCAAATCATCGAGATAGGGTTGCACAATGTGCTTGATGTCATGAAATGCATAAGACATCGCCCGTTGAAAAGTAGCGCCGGCATTCTTAAGCCCAAAAGGTAATTTGCAATAAGCAAATGTCCCCCATGGACAAATGAATGCCGTTTTTGGTTGATCGGCAGGTAGAATATTGATTTGATTATAGCCTGAGAAACCATCCATGAAGGAAAACATCTCACTTCCGGCACAATCATCAATAATTTGATCGATATAAGGCGTAGGATAGTTGTCTTTTGGACAAGCTCGATTGATATCCCTATAGTCGATACAGATTCTTATTGTTCCTTGTTTTTTATTGACGGGAACAATATTCGATACCCAATCCGTTAACGGGATCGGATAAATGAAACCTGCTTTCAACAGCTTTTCGACTTCTGCTTTAATCGCAGCCGCTTTTCGAGGGTGAATCTGACGCAACCGTTGCCGAATGGGTTTAGCATCCGGGTAGGTTTTGATTTCATGAACAACAATGGCAGGATCAATTCCCGGCATTTCCTCGTAAGACCAGGCAAACACGTCGCGGAATTCTTGGAATAGGGCCTTGTAAGTTTGGATTTCTTCTTCAGTACATGCGGCACCTATATGAATGTTCTCCTCGATTCCGGGCTTCACTGAAATATCAATGGGAATAGTACGAGAAATATTCCCTAAATTCAGCTCTGAATCAGAATGTTTCGTTGGATCCTGAGCGTCTTTGACATATTCAGCGGTAAAGATAGATGAAAAATCATTTTCAAATGCATCATCCTTAGGTAAAAACGAAGATCTGTGATGGAGATCTTCCCATGGTAGATCATCTACACTTAGGATTTCGCGAAGTTGTTCGTCAGATGACACTTCTTCGGGAAACGTTATCCGTTCTAAGGGTGAGGTGAAAAGTGACTCTTCACTGACCACATTCATTTGGTCGGTTTCGGTTGAATGAAAGTCGGTAAAAGACATAAGAGCTTCATAAGCAATCTCATACGGACTCAACGGCATAACATCACCGAGTGAGTCTAGCTCAGAGTCAGAGGGAACATACCAAGGATCATCATAAATAATGTTTTCTGACGTGATCATATGAATTGTTGCAAACGAAGGGTCTGCATTGAGTGGAGGGAGAGGAAAAGTTCCCAGTAAACCGGAATCCTTAACTAAACCTACACCAATGTCCCTATAAGGGATTGTCGTTTTACCAACATGCTGGATAGTTTCTAAAGAGGTTGGGTCGGATGAAAAGTATGTCAGCTGATCAATAGTCACGATCTTACCGTTATGTGGAAACTTAATGACTCTGAAGACCGATGAAACGACCGCTGTCATAGCATATGACCAACTTCGACCCAAAAGAAGGTTGTAGTCTAGAGGGGCATCAACCACTTCCACATCCAGACTAACGGTTTTACCTTCGACCCCTATAGGCAATTCTTGTAGAATACCAAACGGACGGAACCCACGGCCATCAAAGGCCTTAAGGATGGTGGGGGATTGGTTCAACGAAGGAGAACCAAGCGATCTCCAACATTGAATCGACATAATACACGTAGAAGCTCCCTCATCAATCACAGTCCGATGAATAGGCCTGTTTTTGACTATCACTGGAATTTGGAAAGCCATTTGATGGGGGAGACGCGGTGTACTACTTTCTAGATCAAAGATCATTAGGTTCGGGTCCTGAACATCGACAGCTCCAATAGCCGACAAAAGCAATTTTCGTTGCGCTGGACATGATTGCAGCACTTCGAGTGCCGACATTGCTGAAGGTGAAACAGCTAAGTCTTCAACAATGTTGTAATTCTGGGCTGCTCTCGCATGTGGATTGAAAGCAGACCTTCGAAGTACACCCTTGGCGGGCGGCTTAATCACTAAGTCTGGGTTAGGTTTTTCGATCTGTAGTGGATCGGAACCAGGAGCTGAGGTTGATGGGTTAGAGTGAGAAGATTCTGCTTCCTTACCATCAACAGGAGCCTTACTACCATAATCTTGCGATCGAGTCGCAATCCTGACATGAGACATCATCAAAATGGGTTCTTCACTGGCATTCGAAGAAGAACCTATCATCTTATTCTCCTGCTCTGGAAATGGATTTTTTAACACAGCAGGAGTGGGAGAACCTTTGACTATTTTCACTACCTCGGCCCGATGAGGGCAGTCTCTCGTAAAATGATCTTCTTCACAAATAAGACAAGGATATCGAGGTTTGCGTTTTTCGTCATTGGTTTCCGACTTTTCCGTTTTCTCCTTTGGAGCCTTGTCTGCTTTAGCCTTCTTCTTTCCTTTCTTCTTTCCACCGTTTTTGGATTTGGCCGTAGATGACTCTACAGCGTGAATGTCGGCGGTAAGTTCAGGAGGAGAAGACTCTCCTGTCGGAGAATCAGGCAAAGTGATAATTGGAGTATTGGAGGTCTTGGAAGACTTCTTCTTACTCTTCGTAGTCACGATACCGATCATACCATCAGCGGCATGAGATCCCGAAGGAGCAGCAGCGATTTGGTTTGACTTTGGAAGATCCGGAATTTTCTCGTGTAACGTACCCGACTGAGTGTAAACTAAGTCAAGGTATTGTGCCTGAGCAATGACTTGCTCCTCAGTAACTACTCCGGCCTTAGCTACATCTTCAGTAATTCTTGGTAATAATGATTTGACAAACCATTCAGCTAAGATTTGGTCCGGGATAAAAACTTTCACTAATCTCCTTCGACGTCTCCACTCATGAATGTGATCAGAAATGTACGTGGATGTCGATTGTTTTAGCGAAGTTAATAATTCTGTACCATTATCGTATCTGACTGGTAACTGAAAATGAGTTAAGAACGAGGTAGCTAACTGGCTAAAGTTGTAAAAAGAGGCCCGTGGTAACTCAATGTACCACTTGGCTGCGAGACCAATGAGTGTACGCTGGAAAAGACGTAAGCGGATGGAATCATCTGAGATGGAATTTGATGCACACCAGAGGTGGTAAGTCATCACGTGATTAGACGGATCCTCTCCAGACTTACCTTCGAACTTGGGTATATCGCTGGGCAACTTATTTGGCATTGGCGGCCAGAACTGAAGATATTGAATTGGATCGTTCGTTAGGCGCGTCAAGTCGGGTAAATCTAAAGTCGCAATAAACGGTAACTGCCGGTTAGGATCTCTAAAACTCTGAGTCACAATACCAGCCCCAGGAGGAGGATATCCAGGATAACTAGGAACAGGAGTCGCATTTGGGATATTATATCCTCCTGGAAAACCAGGATTAACCGGACCGTACTGGGGTTGCTGAGGTGGTTGATAAGTGTACCCAGGATACGGTTGATACTGGTAAACCGGTTGTTGGGCAGCTTGCCCAGGTTGATACTGTCCCTGGTACGGAGGTTGAACAAATTGAGGTTGAGTAGTAACAACCGTACTTGTACCAGGTTGGCCTGCAGGCATCTGGACTGTGGTTTGAACCGTGGGTCCAGACAACGGTACAGATGTCTGAGGAGTGGTTACAGGGACAGTAGAAACCGGAGCTGCCGATACTCCAGAAGTAAGCATGGTAGATGAAGCGGTAGTTGCTGCAGCCGTGTGAGGTGGAGTACCAGGTGCAATTGGCGGCTGAGTAACTACAGAAGTTACAGGGGTCTGAACACTTGACTGGACAGGTTGCGGTTGCTGGGGTGGACCAGGAACTGCAGGTTGTCCTGCTTGAGGTACCGACTGTATACTTGGTTGCGACATCTGTTGACCCTGTGACGGATCCCATGTTAACATTCCAGGGTATTGACTCGTAACAGGTTGAGGATACTGAGATCCATAGCCGTATTGAGGATAGGGTTGATAACTGTAAGGTGCAGTCCCATATGATTGCCCTTGAGGTGGTTGATAACCTTGACCAGGGTATTGACCCGTAGGTTGATAACCTTGAGGTAAATACGAATACTGGGGTTGACCTTGACCTTGAGGTTGGTATCCTTGAGGTTGATACCCTTGGGGTTGATACCCTTGGGGTTGCCATCCTTGAGGTTGCCATCCTTGAGGTTGATATTGATACTGAGGTTGACTTTGGGGTACATATTGAGGCTGGGGTTGATACCCTTTGGGTTGATACCCTTGAGGTTGCCCCCCAGTCACGAATGAAGTACCTTGAGGTTGCCCCCCAGGCATTAACGAAGGTTGCCCCCCAGGCGGTAATTGGCCACCTTGAGGTTGGTTAATGGGAGTTGAACCTGACATCATATAAACGTCACCTATACTCAATGGTACATTACCACTGTTTCCAACTAATAACCCATGATCAATGGGTTGAGGAGATGCTCCCGCAAAGGTACCAGAAAGTGATTGATACCCAGTAGGAACAGAAGGACCGCCATGTAAAAATGATTCAGGACTTTGTGAAAACACAGATGACTGACCAGACATATTTACAGGAGAATGAATTCCTCTAGGTGGAACCGGAGTACGAGGTGTAGAAAAACCTACTGAGTTGTCTAAAAAATTGGTTAATGCAAGGTACCAAGATTCACTTCTAGGAGGACTGTAAAAGATGGATTCACGCTCCCTTAGATCAAGGGTAATTAGATCTTCAGAATCAGAAACGCCTATTTCTTCCTCTGGAACAAGTTCTTCTATAGCAATTAATCCAACAGGAAGATTTTCGGTGATAATTCTTTCTATTCTTGGTGAATCAGGAACACTAGGAGTTGGAGTAACAGGTTCTGAAATTTCAGGTTCTTCGCCTGTTTCACTGGCAGATGAAAAACTACCAGCAAGCTCGGAAACTGTAACAGCTTCGGGATTGTAACCTGTTTCTAATCTTTGGTAATCTGGATGGACTACCAAGGAAGATTCTCCTTCTTCAGGTGATCCTACTCTACTGCCACTAGGAGGAGTTACAAGGACCTTTAACCCTTCTAAATGACCCGGAATGTCTTCAGGAGATTCACCCCGCGATTTACGGAGTTTTCTTAACAAATCTATTCCGGTAACAATCTCAGGAGACTTGCCCCGAAGTCTACGGGACTGTCTCGGTAATTCCGCCACAATTAAAGATTTTAACTACAACACACGAAAACAAAGTAAAAAATTTCAAATCAAACCACCTAAAGTCTTCTAAAGAAGCAAACAAATTTGAAGCACACGCCTAAATAATCTAGAGCGTCAAACCACACACAAACAGTAGTCTTCCGGACCAAAAGCGCTAGTTGGTGATTAGGCCCAACCTCGCAGGATTCAGTACAGAAATGGTGGGTGGAACAGTTACCCCGGCAACCTGCTTAATGAATAGACTGGACCAAGTTCCTCCACTTTAACCGTCTCGAAGTGAAGCGAACCCCCCAGAAAATCCAAGTGAGTATAACCGACGTCTGCTCCAGGTACAGTGGGACCTTCCCTCCACCGTCACCTTGGGTAGAATCCTAGATATTATGGCCACTAAGGTTACCAATCACAACAATTACACCTGGGGGAACAGTCTAAACTCCAACAGCACGCAAGGGCAGAGTAACAAGCTCCAATCCCCTTACCGGCTCCTTGACAATAATCCAAGGTTTACCGATAAGTGACCCCTGGCTCCTCGACAATGGTTAATCCGAGGTTTACCGTTTGTAATACGTACTGCCTGGCGTCGTTCCCAACGAGGGAGGAATGATCCCCTCACTGGTTCGGACACGAGCTCAGTCAAGGGTCTAATTTGTCACACGGAATCTGTCAAGGGTGCGGACACGACTGACCTTCCTAGAAGTCTAAGACATTCTAATGACAAACAAGACAAAATGGAGTGATCTTTCTCTAAATACACCTTTTACAACATGAAAACTACAAGTGTTTAGGCTTACCTTATTCCACAACGCTGTTGTTGAAGTCCGTTCTTGACGATCCGGATGAGCTCCTCCTTCAAGTCAATTCCTGCAACCACAAACAATCAAACAATTACCAAGCACTTGCATTTCATATAATAAAACATATATTCAACATGCAGACCAAGGAACACATGAAATAACTCATTAACATAAGCTATTGAGAAAAATAAACCAGTTTGTATTAATAACGAAACAAAGAAACTCTTACAACCTGGCCTTGGTGTTGTGCAAGTTCCTCCCAGGGTCCATCAAGGGTTTTCCTCTACTTTGACAAAGCTCACCCTCTCCCAAGTAGAATCAAGTGAAGACAATCTCTCCTCACAAAGGCTCTAATGGAAGACCTAAATCCTGCAGCATTTACCCAAAGAAAATGTATAGCTCCAACCTCCTCTCCTTCTGGCTCAATGCCTTTATTTATAGTGCTGTAAAGAGGTTATTCAGGTCCACTATCAATGGGATCATCCCCCTCTATGGGTGGGATAGCTCCCTTATTGATGGGATAAGTTCCCCCTTAATAGAGATTCATGAACCAACTGGAGGCGCATCCATTTCATCAAACCGACCTCTAGAATGTTCTAGAAGTAACCACAAGTAACTTTTTAAAGATAAAACTCGCGCATTTTGCCTTTTACAGAGGGACGCACCTGTCCCTTAACATACAGAGCGTCCATGGACGCATATTTTGTGAACAAGGTCAGCGTCCCCGCAGGTAAGGCTAGAGAGAACCTGCGACCCCAGAGATAAACATAGTTTTTACAAGACTTTCTCTCTTCTTTGAGTTTGAGATGGATAACAGAGGCATGAGACTTGCCTAAGAGGGTAGCATGACTGTTGATTTGAGCCATACTAACTGTAAGTAGTCAAGGTGACATTTTTTAGTGTAACAGACATTACTATATATCCTTCATGATTTTACAATGATGTTTTTGAACGACAACCGAATCAACCACAATAACTAGACACTAGCATACAACCTTGTTGGAAATAATACTGAGGGGGGTGAATCAGTATTATCAAGTCAATTATTTTTCAATTAAACCACAGATTTGTATACGCTAGAAACCAGCATATATACGCAACTTCAGTTAAAGAAAACAACATGTAACTCACAGACTTGTAATTTAATTATTCTTCATATGTTAATCTTAAATCTTTGTGTCAGAACCATATAGATATCAACCAGGAACAGAAAAAAATAGTGCAGACAGTCACACATAAGAACACAAGATATAAGGTGGAAACCCAATGTGGGTGAAAACCACCTGCGCAATATGTCTCTATCTTCTTTCAATTAGAAACTTCTTTTTACAATGATTTTGTACTGGTGTAGTCTTATACAAGTACGCAGGCTGCTACCTGCAGAAGGCTACAACCTTCTCTCTTTCTCCAGCTTCACCTCGAAGGGAGCTACAACCCCCTTAGCTCTTGTACTAGCTGAGGTACTAGTACGCAGGCTGCTACCTGCAGAAGGCTACAACCTTATCTCTTCTTCCAGGGACCACGTTTCATAAATTTTCATACTGGATCCATGAATAACATCAATCAAACATCAAGAATTTCTGCATCAAACAATCTCCTTTTCACCAATTAAAATTGATTCAAATAGACACTTCTCTGACAGCTGTACCCAGAACACAGTAACAGTAACCATACACCAATTCTAAACCCAGATCACTGCAGTAATCAACAGAAGCAGCTAGAACAAAATTTAAGAGATGTACGCTACTTCAATATTCAGAACCCTGTGTGCATACGCTTCTGTGTTAAGACCAACATGCGTATATGCACTTTTGACTTACAGAAACAGCGTGTATACGCGCCTTCACTTCACTGAACCTGCGTACAGATCTATAAAGATAATTCACTCCTTCAAATATTCAAACATTAGTTAACCCAGATTATCAGATTTATAGATCAAGCGTGCGCCACATATAATAGATCAAAATCATACAAAGATACTATTACTCAAGCCTTAAGATTTTGACCCATCAATAGAACTTATCCTTTTCTTTGCGCTTAGGTTCCTCCTTCATTCAGATCCAGCTCTGCACCATAACCCCAATCACCAGTATTCCAAATCTAGCACTTTATCAGATATTTAATAATTCAGATCATGACCTTGCCTAATGATCTCCTTCCTCTTTTGTAGTCTTAGGCCTTTCACAATACCACGGTCCAAAACCATAACAAATGAATACCATGGACCCAATACTTGGGATCAGCACTTCAGACGAGATACCATGGTCCAAAACCATAGGTTCAAATACCAAGGACTAAATACCATTGACCAAACATAAGTTCTCCCACATGTACGCGTTTTTCCGTGCGTGAAAGTGCATGTATATGCATACGCGACTTTGGAACGTCTAACCCGCGTGTATACGCGGCTTGGTCACGATGAACCTACGTCTATATATTTTTCTTTCATTCTGAGAGCCTAAACTGAGATCTGTCACTAGAGTGAGTTGCCATCAAGGACAACACCTGTGCCATAGCGCCAAACATGTGTCATAATGCCAACAATCTCCCCCTTTGGACTTGATGGCAACCCCAAGATCCTCAAATTCATTCTCCCCCTTTGTCATCAAGGGCAAAGGGTTATGCTCCCCCTGAGTACATGCTAAAATCTTTGCTTTGTTGTGCTGGCCATGCTCCCCCTCACTGTAGGCAAAATCTGAAAAAAGATGTTCTTCAAGAAGAACCATGACTCATACATCATAACTAACCTTCCTATCATCAAAGACTCTATACATACATCTATCACCCAACCAAGTGGGGATCATCCACCCAACCAAGTGGGGATACATCAGAAATTTACATATGATAACCAAGTACATTACATCATTCATCCTAGGCATAGTGGGGAAACCAAAATAGGTTGTCACATGACCTTGATAAGAATAAAAGATATACATGACATAGAGACGAAATATCTAGAGCAAGACTATGAAAGTCACCAATAACTAATATCAGCAGCATTATTCAGATCAGCAACCATGTTCTCCTTCTGTTCTCCTTTTGCAGCTGATCCACCTGAACCCAAAACAACTTGTGTACTCGAACCAAGAGCTTCTAATGTAATGCCAACAATGCATTATTATAAGTTTATCTGCTCCCCCTGAACTTGTGCCAGATGGTCTCTATCAGACCCATATCAGACTCTCTTCAACCAGAGTCTGTCCCCACTGATTTCCTTCAAACCACCATATACGCGACTGTATCTGCATAAATCGGCGTATGTACGCGGATCCTCCTCATGCAACTCGCGTACAACCACATTTCTCTGAAACAGACAGGTTTCAACAGCAAGATGATGCATCAACTACTCCTAGCTTCTGTCTGAGGTATTCAAATGTCTCCCTGGGCAGTGGTTTGGTGAGTATATCAGCAACTTGTTCCTTAGATGGAACATACTCCAACTTGACCTTTTGTTCAAGCACTTGTTCCCGAAGGAAATGATACTTGATAGGTATGTGCTTAGTCTTTGAATGCATGACAGGATTCTTTGAAATACTGATTGCACTTGTATTATCACAAAAAATGGAAATAGGTGGAGTACAAGTGATTTAAAGATCTTGCAATGTTTGCATCATCCAAAGGAGTTGTGTGTAGCAAGATGCAGCAGCTACATACTCTGCTTCAGTTGTAGATAATGCAATGGAACTTTGTTTCTTGTTGAACCATGATACTAATCTAGGACCCATGCAGAATGAACCACCACTAGTGCTTTTCCTGTCATCCATGCTACCTGCCCAGTCTGCATCTGTATATGCATGAAGTGTGAGATCTGTATCTCTAGGATACCATAAACCATAGTTTTGAGTCCCTTGAAGATACTTGAAAATTCTCTTGACTGCTTGAAGATGAGTTTCCTTTGGATTTGCTTGAAACCTTCCAACTATCCCTATTGCATGCATAATGTCTGGTCGGGTACCTGTTAGATAGAGTAGACTACCAACCATGGATCTATAGGTTGGTTGATGTACAGCTGTTGATTCATCATTTGCGCTGAGGCTGCATCCTGTTACCATAGGAGTACATACTGGTTTCAAATCCTCCATCCCATATTTCTTCAAGATCTGCTTGAGATACTTGGTTTGTGATAGAAAGATATCGTCTTTGTTTTTTTGAACTTGTAAACCAAGAAAATATGTGAGCTCACCAAGCAGGGACATTTCGAATTCTTTCTGCATCACCAAAGCAAAGTTTTGACTCATGGCTTCTTCATTGCTAGCAAAGATGATATCATCAACATATACAACAAGTATTAGCAATTTATCATTGTCCATTTTTATATATAGATTGTTGTTTGTTGATCCTTTTGCAAAACCTTGTTGATGAAGGTACTCATCCAACCGAAAATACCAAGCCCTTGGAGCCTGTTTAAGGCCATAGAGAGCCTTTTTGAGTCTGCATACAAGATTTGGATCATTTCCAAGGATAAACCCATCTGGTTGCTCAATGTACACTTCTTCATTCAAATCTCCATTCAGAAAGGCAGATTTTACGTCCATCTGAAATACTTTGAACTTCTGAAAGCTAGAGAGAGAAAGGAACATTCTTATAGCCTCAAGTCTAGCAACTGGTGCAAAGGTTTCTTCAAAGTCTATGCCTTCTTGTTGTGCATACCTTTTACAAACAAGTCTTGCCTTGTTTCTAACCATATTTCCATTTTCATTCAGCTTATTTTTGAAAATCCATTTTGTCCCTATGACATTCTTATCTTTTGGTCTAGGAACCAATTGCCAAGTGTTATTCCTTTCATTTTGTTCAAGCTCTTTCTCCATGGCCTTGACCCAGAATTCATCTTTGCATGCCTCTTTTACATTTTGAGGTTCGGTGGAGGAGAGCAATGCTAGATAGCTTGAAGCTTCTGAAATAGTTCTCCTTGTTTGTACACCTGCCTCTTTCTGCCCCAAAATTTGAGATTCCGGATGATTCTTCTGAACGTATCTAGATGGAGTATTTTCTTCTATTCTTATTTGTTCTTCTCGTGCCTCATGGGTTTCTTCTTCATCATGAATCTGATTTGACGTTGAAGGATAGTCCTCATCATCTTCGAAAACTTCAGATCTTTCCTGCCTAGGGGTATTTCCTTCTTCATCAATCACTACATCAATACTTTCAATAATTTTTCCAAGTCTTTCATTGTAACACTTATATGCTTTGTTGTGGGGAGAGTATCCAAGGAGAATGCCTTCATCTGCTCTAGGTTCAAACTTGCCAAGATTTTCATCAGTCCTTTTAATGTAGCATTTGCTTCCAAAAATTTTGAAGTATTTTATGGTGGGAGTCTTACCATACCAAAGTTCATGAGGAGTCTGAGTGTTGTTTACCCGAACATTTGTCTTGTTAAGAATAGTAACTGCAGCAAATGCGGCTTCACCCCAGAAGGTTGCGGGAGTTCCAGATTCATCAAGCATAGCACGAGCCATTTGTTGAACCGTTCTGTTCATCCTTTCCACTACTCCATTTTGTTGAGGAGTCCTTGCAGCAAAAAATTCCCTTCTTATTCCATGTTCTTCACAAAAATCGAAAAATTCATCTGAGGTAAATTCTCCTCCTCGATCAGACCTGAGGCATTTGATTCTGCGATTTGATTCGTTTTCAACCAAGGCTTTGAATGATTTGAACTTTTCGAAAGCTTCATCTTTATACTTCATGAGTCCTATCCAACACATCCTTGAAAAGTCGTCAATGAACAATATGAAGTACTCTTCACCTCTAGGTGACCTCTTCCTAGTTGGACCACATATATCAGTATGGACAAGTTCAAGTGGCCTGCTAGCTGATCCTTCCTTTTCAGGGAAATTAGTTCTGGTTTGTTTACCAAACTAACATGACTTGCATATTGTATTGTCTGGAATTCTAATGTCAGGAAGATCACGAACCACCTGATATTTGCATGCTTTCCTTATCTGAGAGAAGCTAAGATGCCCCAATCTTCTGTGCCATAGCCAGTGTTCATCATTCTTTCTTAGATAGCATTGTTGTTGTCCTTCTTTGAATATGTATAAATTATTTGGAGTTCTTATGCCTTTGATCACTGTTTTTCCTGTGTCAAGCTCACGGACAAAACATCCATTTGATCGAAATATTACCTCAGTTCCTTGATCGCACATTTGACTGACACTCAATAGATTATGCTTTAAGCCATCAACATACATGACATTTCCAGCTTTGACCTTCTCTTTCAAATGAACAGAACCTTTACCTTTTATGAATGCAGGGGTGTCATTTCCAAAAGAAACCTTCTTTTCCTTTTCTAAGGCAGTATATGACTGAAGTTTTTCTTTATCACTTGTCATATGTTTTGAGCATCCACTGTCAATGTACCATTGATTTTCCTGTCCTTCTGCATATAAGGCTATCCCACAGCTTTCTGGTTGTGGTTCTTTCTTTCTCCATGTTTTGGGGTTCAATGAAGCTTTCTCGTTCTGAGTTGGTTGCCGAAACCTACTCCTGCATTCAGACTCTTCATGACCGAAGTTGTTACAAATAGAACATTCTATTTCATTTTCAAGAGCAGAAAAGTTATTGTAGGTCCTTTTCATGATCCCAGTCATACTCCTTTGTTTTTGAGCTTCCCTAGTCATGATGGTCTTGTAGGCAACACATTGAGCAGCTTTATGACCAAAGTTATGACAAGAAAAACATTGGCCATTGAAGAAATTCCTGCGATTATCAAACCTACCAACCAATTGATTGTAGTTTCTATTGACTTCCATTCTTGAGCCAAATTGAGAATGATTTACCTGAGGTTGATTGAAACTTCTGTTCATCCTTGAAGTAGATTGCCCCTGACTTACTTGGTAATCTTTGTTCATTCTTGAAGCAAATGGTCCCTGATTTACCTGGTAGTCTGCATTATGCTTTTGTTGTCGATTGTCAACCTGTTCACTTCTCCTTGCTGCATCAAGATAACTTTTGGAGGTGGATGGCTTCTGTGCTTGCTTCTATGCTTGAGACGTTTCTTCAGAATATCCGAGACCTGTCTTGATTAGAGGAGAACGCTGCACTTTGATAATCTCATCTAAAGTTTCAGATCCTTTAGCAAATCTAAGATTAAGAGCTTTTGTTTTCTCAATTTCTTTTCGAAGTCCCACAATTTCACATTCTAACTCTTCATTGTGTTTATCTCTTTCAGCAAGTTGTAATGTCAAAATGTCTATAATCATGTTCTTTTCTTCTAAACAAATTTTGAGTTTAGAAATTTCTTCATAAAGATCTTCTTCATTTATAGCATCCAAGAAGTCATCATCTTCAAAAGCCATCAAAAATCTATCATCATTACCTTGTTCATCTTCATCACTATTTGAACGTCCATCACTGTCTTCATGTGTATAATAGCTCTTCTTAGATGATTTGCTCTTTTCTTGGAGAAGACAGTTATGTCATCTAGGTAGACAACAACTGACTATTAATCAAACCCTTGAATGCTATATCCAATTCTCTTTGGAAAGTAGCTCTAGCATTAATCAAACCGAAAGGCATTTTCTGGTAGGCATATGTTCCCCATTTGATTCTGAATGTAGTTTTTAGTTTGTCATCTGGATGCACCAATATTTGGTTATATCCAGAAAAGACATTAATTCGGAACTAGCAACTGAATGGAGTGTCTGCTCCATTGTTGGTAATGGGAAATTATCTTTTTGGCATGCTTTATTGAGATTTCTGAAATCAATGCAAATCCTAATATCACCGTTCTTCTTCCTAACAGGTACCAAGTTAGAAACCCATTTAGAATGTCTGACTAGGAAAATTATCTTAGCTTTCAAGAGTTTATTCAACTCTACTTTGATCTGACTCTCCAGATTTGGATGAATTTTCCTCAATTTTTGTTACACAGGTTTCTCCTTAGAAATCATTGGAATAGTGTGTTGTATGATAGAAGTATCATACATTTTTAAATCATCATAATTCCAAGCAAAAACATTTTTATATTTGTTCAACAATCTGATAAAAGCAAATCTTTCTTTTGAAGTGAGCCCTAGTCCCAGATTAATGTTTTGTGGTTTGGCCTCAATGCCAAGATTTATTAATTCAAACCTCAAAGTAGAACTTTGAAGTTTTGAATTAGTGACTTGTTTAAACATATCCTTGATATCATAAAGATCTTAAAGTTTTACCACGGATTTAGGTATGGAATTTTCATTTTGTCTTTGTTTTATTTGAAAATAATAATCATTCTCATCAATAATCTGGTCATCAAAAGATTTCTTAGAAGTTAAGAAATTCAAAATGTCTTCGTCATGATTAAATACCCGCCAATTGGTGACATTGTCTAGAACAGATGGTCTAAAAATTAATTCAACTGAAACCTATCAAGACTATAATCCTTAGATGGAAGGAGCTTAGAATAAACATTAGCTAATAAATCATTTGCTGCATTCTGAGATCTGGGAATAGGAGAAATATTAAATGCTAGAAAATGAGATATGAGGTCTTGAACCAAAGGTTGATAATGCTTGAGATGTCATGAAAGGCAATGGATAGTATTCCTTACCTGTAACACATCTTGATGTAACTGTATGAGGAAAAAAATCTATCTGTGATGTGAATCTATTAACAGAAAAGGGTGATGATTGAGCATTAAAATTACCAAAGAATGATTCAGCTGAGTAATTTCCAAGAATGCTATTATTGAAAGATATGGGTTGATTTTCCTGCTCAAACTCCGTTACAGTATGGGTCATGTGTTTCTCCCAATCAATTTTAATTTGATTTGGTTTCCCTTTATAGGGAAGCCACATATGAGACCAATCAGTAGAAATGTAACCATGGAGTTTCTCAGACCAATCCTTGCTTAAAATTAACCCATAAAACTCATGGATGTCAGCAATCAATATATCGATTCTTTGGACTACTCTAGGATCAGCTAATAACCTAATGGTGACTGAATTAATCTCTCCTAAAACTTGAACCTTAGTTTGATCTAACTGAACAATATGTACTACAGATTTTTGGGGCTCAATGTTTAATTTTGAGAAAACCGAGGCTGGCATTATGTTTGATGAAGCCCCTGAATCTATTAAGCAGTTGTGCAGATTTCTATTGTAGATCTCATAGGTCAAGAGAAAAGGAGGAGTATGAGAATTAAATCTATCTCCAATCAAAACAACATCAGTAGCATCTACTTTATCCGATGGTGGCTTACCTGTTCCTTTAGTCGCCTTGGATAATACAACATTTGGAAGAGGAGAAGAAGGTACTGCATTTAACTCTTTGAGCAACAATTTATGTTGATGTTTGAGCTTGCTAAGCTCGAATAAAGAAATATTCGCTCTAGTCTTCTTCATGTCTTCAATAATGTTGTAGTCCATAGAGTCAGAGACTACCAATGTCTTGGATGATGAGGGTGGATTGGAAGATGATGGCTGATTTTGAGTTGGCAACACTGGAGATTTCTTCATGGGAGCCTTATCTTTGGCAGTAGGGCTTGCATTTTTCTTCTTTTGGCTTGATTGAACAGGCTCTGCAGTGATTTTACTTCTGGTATTTACTGGGAAAGCTTCTTATTCATTTTCGGTATCATAATTAGGCAAAAAAAAGTCCCACATACCGTGACATTCAACTATCTCATATTTTTCTATTTCCTCAGATGACAAGACTGTGTCTTCATCCTCGTCATTATCTAGATCTAATTCTGCATTAGATATGGCATTAGGTGGTTTCGATTCAGCTCTTTTGAAATTCCTAAATGGTTTTTTAGTGGAGGTTTCAGTTACCTATTTTTTTAATCTCTACCATTTCATTGGACATAGTCTTCAAAACTTTTTTTAAACACTCCATATCGTATGGATCTTTAGTTGCTTTCTTTTTCGAATCATATTTAAAAGTAACTTTTTTGGACTTTCTTTCCTCAAGAGCAGTTTTCTTTTCTAATGCAATAATACATTTCTCAACGGCGATCACTTCTTTCATATTCTCTGCTAAAGTTGGCTTTGCATCTCTATCAACGAAGATGGCTATATTCGAAGGTAAAGCAGAAACATACCATTCGCTTCGGACCTCTTCGCTGGGTTTAGACGTAGCAGAAATTTTGTTTAAGAGCTTATTAAATCGCGACTTGAAATCTTTAATGGTTTCTTTTGATTCAGTTTTAAGATTGGAGATATCATTGATTAATGTTGTCATGGACCTATCATCTTCGAAGTTAGTCAAAAATTGTTCTTGGAAAGCATTCCAACTATTAATGGATCCCGGTGGTAATGAAAAATACCATGATCCAGCTGCTCCTTGTAAGGTGTATGGGAAAAGCCTCACAACAACATCCTCTTTTGTCACTCCATTTAAGTTTATTGACAACATAAAGTTGTTTATGTGTTCTTCTGCTAGTATGCCGATATCCGGATTAAACTTTGGCAACCACTTTTCAGGGTGGGCCAATAATTGACTCAAGGGTGCAAGCATTGCAACTGCCCCTGGATTTGTCCATGGCCTCAGTTGTGGTTGATTATGTGCCATTGTCGCACTAACAACAGAGGAAGGTGAGGATGTAGTTGCAAGTGATTGGGTAGGGGATGTCGGAGTACCTGTACCCTGTTGAACTATGATATGAAGTTGGGGAGTGGATGGTTGACTTTGCAATGGATTGGATGAAATGGATGATGATGATGAAAGAGTCTCACTGTCAGACTCTAAAGGTGTCTTCCTAGCTCTTTTCCGACTAGGCAGAGGAAATTATGTTGGTTCAATACCAAGCTTTTCGCTCTGTAATCTTGTAAGAGGCTGAGAAGGAATGTATTGCGAAGTCACACTGCCTTGAGATAACTTAGAATTGTCTTGAGATATTGAAAACCCTTGAAGTTTATGAATTAAAGATTGAACTTCAGGGGGTTCAAGGGAAGACTTGTCCGATATGTTCAAGTTTTCAGCAGTGGCTGTTGTCTTTTCAACTTCACGCTTGGGAATTGGAGATTTAGAATGCGAGGGAGAAGGAGGAGATGGTGAGAGAGATTTACTCTCAGAATGGGCTATGGATTTGGATTTGCTCACCGTTCACAGTTCATGCCCTCCTTCTAGCACCAAAAATGTTGATGCCTCTAAAATCACTACATCAACATCGAGGAAAACCACTCAGTGCGGACCTTAGTGCATCTCCTTTTCCGTTCGGTGTGGTGGCTCCGACAAGATATAATGAGACTAGTTTCCCAGTGATGTATGAGTTGATGGGTGATTGTTTTGTAATGTGTAACGAAGGTGATAAGTGTTTTATCCTACAATTCAAAGATATACAAATATAACTAATCTAACCCGGGTATCCTGTTAACAATACATTTTTTTATTATTTCTATTAAACAAATAATCATAAAGATGGCTCATTCGTAAAATAGAAAGATGCATTCATATAATGATTACTTTGTTTAAGAAATTAAACAAAGTAATTATAAAAACATTATCGCATTCATCACAATATATATTACTAACATATATATCCAAATGATAACAATTCTAAAATCTTCAGAAATGATATGCTAAAGAATTGTTTAAAAACATACATATATCAATAATAGCAAGTTTCAAGAAATGATCATTCACATAGAGTAATAAAACAAAAACAGAGATAATAGTACCATATGCATTTGAATTCTCTCGATGTAAACAATATTCAAATTCTGCTTTCCTATTGGAGAAAACCTTCAGAATATACAAAAGTGCGAGTCTTGCAAAAGCTTCTTTCACAAAAATGCAGAACTTTGGTCTAGCTTTTGATTAAAAAAATATTAGAAGTATAGAAGTGCAACTCCCAAGTCAAGTTTTAATACAAATTGAGGACCCTTTCTAAATACATGAAAGGGTCTTAAATAATAAAAATAAAAACTAATTATCAATAAAAATCGCTATGTGTTGTCTAATTGTAGACATGAAAACCTGGGATTCATTATAAAAATAGCAGTGCAGTAGCGTTGAACGAATTCACTAAATCAGCTTCTTTTCTTGTGATTGCAGCTGACAGATTGCGAGCATTGGCTGGATTTCTAGAGGTTGACTCATCTTGGAATGTAGTTGGGTTGTATAGGTGGCATCAGAGAGTTTGGATATCATGCAGTTGATCGCATCAGAAAGGCATTTCATGGCCATCTGTTGGCTATGTGGCTTGACTAGAAAAAACCATAATGTTTCCCATGTCAAGTTTTGGACCTCTCCAATATGTTTTTCTCTGTTCGCCAACTCCTATTTCCAATGATGTTCCAATGCCTTTGCCTTTGGTAGTTTACCTGGAGAGCAATTGGAGATCAAATTAGTTATATGTAAACTGTTATTTACTAATTCGATCAAACCGTTCGTTGCAACTCTGCATCTAGAAGTTTCTCTTTCGGCTTTCATTAACTAGGACTCCCATTTCGAAAATAGGATTTCCTTGTGCGATTCTTGTATTTTTTCCAAGTTGGCAGCCATACCTTCAATGGAATCTTGCCAAGACAGAAAATTTGTTATCCTTTCATCTGCTTTTTCCAATTCTAGTCTGGCGTCCACCGCCTTCTCAATCAGTGATGCAGAGATATCGCATAAGGGGTTGGCCAATGATATGTTGTGGCAAAAAATATCCAACTGTCGGGACAAGGCTTTAGTTATCTCTAAGGCTTCTATTTTAAATTCACTTACCTGTGGATAAACCTTGTACCTTTCTATCTCTTCTTGCATTTGTGTAATTTGATCTTCCTTTGCCTTCCTTTCTTGCTCACTTATCATCTGAAGCCTACTTAATTCTTGAGACAACTCATGTTGTTTATGGAGAGTATGCTCATCAATCCTCTATTTCTCTAGTTTCAACTATTCTCTTAGTCACTCATTTTGTTGTCTCTGCTCTGTTAACTAATGTTCAAGTTGACTAATCTTTTGTTGTCCTTCTGTCGATTGCACCTCAAGTTGAGTGATCCTTTGATCCTTTTCCATGATCAGTTGGCTGACCTCTAAGGCTTTGTCCATTGTCGCCATTGTGTAAGAACCTGCATACTGAGGTAACTTTGTTAAATCCTCAGAGGGATTGACTTCTGCTTTCCATGCCACATTCATCATTTCTGCCTGAGGAGTTAAAAGAGGACTTTGAACAATTTTCCTCTTTTTCCTCTATCTTTTAATTACAACCCTGTGCTTCGGACTATAAAATACATCGAGGGGTGGTATTTCTTCTATTCTTAGTACAATCTCCTCTGTAGGATTTTTGGGGATGATTTCTATGTCCTGCTGAATTCTGGGTAGGTCGCTTGTCCCTTCAATTGGAACACTAATAACTTTTGGCTTTTGCATTGTAGGTAATTTTGGTGTAGTGAGCTCTTGGGATTTATTCCGGTTATTGATGATTAGGTTGAACTACTCCCATTCCTTGATTAAAGTAGGATCAATATTGATATTCGTATCAAGGGGCTCACTAGTTCCTTCCTTTGTCTGCTCCCTTTCTGGGGTCTTTTCCTTTTCAGGAGTCTTTTCAATAATTTTCTCTTCACAATGGCCTTCTAGTTGCACCATAGAGGTAGTATTTAACAAGTCCAGAGGCAATGTTTGCAATCTCTGTGTCCTAAACTTGAAAATTTCCTCTAGTCCCTCTGCTCCCAATTTGATTTTTGCCAGTTGTTTCACTTGAGAAAATAACTCAGTTGAAGCAAACAAATCATCATAATTATCCTTCTCATGTTCAAATTTGGCAATTTTGACATGAGAAGTGAAATTGTAGGCAACAAATTTTGGATCATACTGCCTCTTTGGGATGACTGCTAACTTTAACATTTTAATTTTCTCAGCTTCCTTCTCTACATGCTTGAAGTCATGCAGCATGAAAGAACCACATTAGAGGGGGAATGAAGGCCACATCTATTTTTTAGACTCCTTTAGATTCCTTGACATCCCTTCTACTATTATCTGATATATTATTTCTCTGGAAAATAACTTATCATGGATGCATAAGGGAAGTACATGTGGGTCAGTAGTGCTGCCAAAAAATCTATGTAGGTGCACTTTTCTTCACCAAACCAACTACTAATTGATGTTAGGTCGACACAGGCTTCATCAGACAATCTAGGAGCGGGTCTATTGAATGTAGCATAATGAACAGGCAGGATGAAACCATGACAAATTCTATAAAGATGATTTTTATAATGGGCTTTCCACAATTCCTTATGATAGATATGAATAGGGTTCGGGTCCTGTGGAGTCCATTTCCAACCTAAAATGGGGTAATCAGAATTGAAACAAATAGTGTCCAAATTATAGGCACTCATATAAAACAGGGGTACTACCCGGGTAGTCACGAACCTGTTTTTCCTATAATCAGGTATTTGGTTGGCCATTTTATCAGACAAAATGGTCGCCCAATCCATGATATAAGAGTTAATTGCAGCCTCCATTAAAGGTACCATCTCTATAGAAAATTTGGTCGAATCATGGACTCCAAAGAGTCTGCATATCACAGCACCAGCATAACAGTAAGAAGATATTAATGAGTCTATGGAGTACATACCTGATGATTCATGCTTGTGTTTGTTTGGAAAATGCCTCCACTGTCTGATAGGGTCCGACTCCACAACATTTTCCTTGGCAAAGGCTTCCAAAAATTCTTTGTTGTACTGCTTATGTGGTTCAAGCAAATGGTACATATTTTTTATATCTTCTGCTCTGAATGACCTGAACATCCTTCCATCAGCCGTAAAGAATGTTTTGTCTGTTATGTCGATACTTTCAATAACCCATCTAACCAAGTCATTGTAGGGTAAAACTTTGGCACAAGCTGCTATTCTATGAAGATAAGAGCTGGCCAACTCCTTAAGAGTACTCTCTGACTTGTTAGTGGAATCTGTTGTTCCCGATTCTTCTTCAATCTCTTCTGGATCCTTGGCTTCCAGTAAATTGTATATACTTTCCCATGAAGCCTTGCCCAGATCGAGGCAGGTAGTATTAGCTATCAAGAATTTTTTAACTGGTTCCTCTTTGGCTATGACGGGAGCCTTTGGTTTCTTTGATTTCTTCGTCATTTTCGCTGGATTCATCAATTCAGACTTGCTCTGCAAAAGAAACAGAAGAACCTGTTCAAAGCCAACGCAAAATATAAAATATTAATGGTAATTTAAGCATGATAAGTGTTGGATAGGTAAATCCCCTTTGCGGACAGAGGTGATCCCACTAGCCTAAAGCAGAACTAGCCACAATCAATTCACGCTGCTACGCAAGTTCCTAGTTGTACATTAAAGGTGAATTAAGAAGACCAACCTGGAGTCCAACGCTAATGTCGAAGCAGAGTTGAGATTCCCGCTCCCTTGCTCCAGCAGCTCACAATCCTTGCGATCCTCGCGAACGGACACCTGCACATGCAAAGGAAAAACAGATACAAGCATAAAATCCACCAAAGTACAACTATATTTCAGTCAGAAAGGAAATAAATCAAACATCATTATAGTAGACAATGAGATTGGAACCATAACAGCAGTCGTTCATTAATGAATAATAGACGGGAAAAGTTACAACCAAGGTTCTGACATTGAACCTCTCCTCTGGCTGGGCGAGCAGCTATGTGTGTCTTGCAATATACCTCCTCTCCGGCAGCATAACCTCTCTATGCTTCACTATCACTCACGACAAGCATAATCACAACTAGCATTACTCAAAAACTAGCTTGTCTAATGCATGAGGACAGACATTTATAGATGGAGAAGGGAGGAAGATTCAATGAACCAGGACACCCATTGTGGATTGGCATTATCTCTGAAAGGATAGATGTCAAGGATAGATGATGACTCTCGACCTCTATCCGATAGATTTTACCCTCAAAAGACTTCGTGATCTGAAGGGAAAAAACATATGGGCACGCGTTTGTCAAAAATCATTACCAAACTGGGTTGGCATGGGTGTTGTTCTGTGACAGAGCGCCAATGGTCGCACCCCCTTTTGAGGATCTCAGTGATTGGCGCAGGTAGGACACTGTGGACCTGCGCCAATGGAAAAAGATCACTTTTCAGGGATAATTTGCAGAAGGTGTCTTCAGGGAACATGAAGTACATACTCAGGGGAATATAATGCAAGTGTTTTTGGGTTATGTCACTGCTCACAGGTCCCGAAATGCGTCCTCCAATGTACAGGAACGGGGCGATAGGGACGGTGACCAATGGTGACAAATTACTGTGTAACAGATGCCCCCCAAAGCATGAGGCCCGAGAGGGAGAGAGGGGTGAAATGCTTTACAAGAACACATATAGCTGCCGCCGAAGATCTGCATTGAGAGGAACGACTGATAGTTCAATTACATGATGTACATGGTATGGTCACAGCCATCCATAAGAGAGTACATAAATAATCTAGATCCATAGTATGGACGCAGCCATCTGGTTAGGATCAATGAATTGACTCAGGTATGGTCGCAGCCATCCAGTGAATGAGTCATGTATCAAGAATCACGCCTGGATTACAACAGACACAATCCAGGGTCTTGCGCTCCATCTCGACCCGAACAAGAGTACAAGTTCAAGCATGCGAATATATGAGCTGAAGTCGAACATGCATGAACATCGTCTGATTACCAGTCAATAATGGAAACTGTTAACAGACGCGAGAGGTACCACCAATAATGACAATGGCCCTCAAGGTACTATAGGTACAATCTACGGCGTGCGAATTAATGAGCTGACGTCGAACACCCGTAGAATCATTCGATCGGAGGCCAATGATGAAAACCTCACGTCGAACACGAAGAACCTGCCATTGAGGCATGCAGGCTCCAAGGCACCGGAAGGGAGTCTCTAGATCAGCTTCCTGGATAATGAGCTGAAGTCGACAGGAAGTGACCTTGATCGAAGGTGGGCCATAATGTTTCCCACATCATCGACACGAGACAGAGAGATAATGTTGTGAATCAAGATCATGTGAACTATCAGATGGAGGTTGTTTCTTTTCAGAGGTCAACTTCTCTTGAACATATCGGCGGCACGACAGTGGAATTGGCAGTATTTGACATCAATGGATCAGAGGTCATGGTGACGAGGCAATGAGCAGATGAGAGGTCAAATAGGATTACCCAAATCCATGGAGGCCAGTGAAAAATGAGATGAGATATCCCCACCCAGACACGAAAGCAGACAAGTGCCATGTTCAAGAGCGACATACTGCCGACACGACAATAATTATGGTTCCAAAATTTTCTTTTTCCCCACCATTTCTGGCGAGTACCCCGATTATTTTTAACAAGCTTGATGGGGATAGCATATGCTTGTGGTGTGTCATTTCGACAAAATCCGATGTCATCAGGTTTTAACAAGTCTGACAAAGGAAGAACTCGGTGTCTTTTCATGTTTAGAGAGTTTGAAAAGACAGCAGAAAAGGAAACTCTAGGGGTGTCCTTTTTCGTAAAGTTGTGTCTCTCGAGCCTGAAAAAGTATAAAACAATGCCCGAAAGAACCGCCCGACCATTACGATCGAGGAGTAATTTTCATAAATAGTGATTCCGACCTGAAAAAGTAAAAAAGCGATCAAAATCACGTCGTTTCGTGACCATTAACGAGTTTGAAACAACAAAACCCGGTAATCTTTTTATGTTTTAACGGTCGATAAAAAGAACTTAAAACGACCGCCCCTTCTTAACGTTTAACGAGTCAAGAGGAGTAACTCGGCTATCTTTTCCTTTTTAAACGGTCAGAAAAAGAGCTGAAAGCAGACCTTTTCATTTATTTTACTGAGCCTGAAAAAGTAGGAAAATGAGCTCGTTTTGTTGCTTGAGTTGCACCAACCCCTGTCATCATACAAAGAACAGCGTAAAACCCACTTTGACATAAATATATTCCAAAAATACTCAAAAAATATCATTTTTAATGTATTTTTAGGTCAAAAAATGCTATAAATAGTGAAATGGTAAAAAATAAATTTACTTTTCACTTTTTACCTTGTGAGTTTACCATTGGAGGGTTTTGGGTGCAAAGTTCAAGTGCTGATTGCGATCAATCCAGGAGACCATTCGAGCCGCCGTCTGAAGCAGGTAAGAGGCCTCATCCTTAGCTTTATTTTCATTCCATTTATTCAGTTTTCCATCCACAGCATGATCCTCTGCAAGGGGGATTGCAAAAACTAGGGTTGCGCCCATTGGCGCGAGTTTCCCGCGCGGGTTCGCGCCAATGGGCTATTTTCCTAAAAGGAGGCGCGCCATTTTCGCGACTGTTTTGAAAACAGTCGCGCCAACTGCGCGAATTGATTTTCCAAGAAATCCCACCGTTTGTTTTGCAATTTTTCCTGGTTTTTGTCTTCACCATTGATCTAATGATGACATTTTCGACTCTTTGGTTGCAGGGTTTGGTCAGAATGGCTATAGAATGGAGAGAAAGGGAACATGAGGCCATAGATGCCATGGCATTGGAGGATGATGCATGCATGGATGCTTTGAGAGATTGCGGCTTGAAGAAATTCTTCCTTACCTCATACTTACGTGCACAACCTGAGTTACTGAGATTTATTGTGGATGCTTGGGACACGGAGGATCAGGTATTCCGCCTGAAGGACCAGACATTGGAGTTGGATGTCTCCGATGTCTACTTTATTACTGGTCTATCGCGGCGAGGTGCACGGCCCATCTTGACTGGTAGCAGGCCTTCTGGTGAGAAGATGGGCGAGGTGATGGAAAGAGTTTGTCCTGGGGCACAGACTGGATCCAACAGTGCCAAGGTAGATATTGTCACTATTCCGGACTTGGTACTACGAGTGGTACTATTCACTATCACCCGGACGGCTGGGGTACAGGCACCCCACGAGGCCAGCAAGAATCACTTGCTGCTGGCAACTGAGTGTCTGAATCCTACATTGTTTGATTGGGCCACGGCAGTGACAACAAACATCAAAAGGCAGCTTACCAAGTGTAAGCGTGATGGGAACAAACAGTTCGGCTACGGATCTATCATAGTGACTTTCTTCCTGGAGCGACTGCCGATATTCCGGGTACAGGGGGGTATAGTGGCAGATCCAGTGCCACGGGAGCCGAGGTTGAATCGATGGGCAGAACTCATGCCCAGAGGAGGAGGGGGCCAGCAGATGGCCTGGAGGCCCGAGTTCTTTATCTGGCTCCGTCACCAGATGATCGTCATAGAGGACTGGCCCTATGCGGGCACGGATTTCACTGGAGATCCCGATCTCCCACTGCCTGCAGGAGAGGAGTGGGACGAGGAGCTAGGTAAGAACTCTTTGTGTTTTTAACGTTTTTTATGTATTTCAGTTTTTTTTTTTTTTTGTATAATACATGCCTGTTTCTTACAGCATCTATATGTATGCAGATGTTGGTGCAGAGCGACCAGCTGACTTGCCTCATAACGTACGGAGAGCACAACCTGCAGCAGACCCTCAGGTAGAGGGTGATGACGATCTAGTTCAGAACCTTGAGGCACTTACTCGAGGAATTCCAGATTATGGCAGATTGGCCGACGTGCCTAGAGCGTACCAGAGGCACACGGTGGGAGTATCTACTCGCGTCCATCGTCTGTTGAGACGTTTGGTGCGGGCGGTGACATGCTATCATGAGCATCACCGTGCTTAGACGCCTAGGTTTCATTTTTGCATATTTTTGAGAGACATGTTGTCAGCGGCTGTATGGGACTTGGACATGTATTATTTTTTGGGTTATGTAATGCGCGTGGCGCAAACATTATGACACACACGTATATATATACATATGTCTATGGTTCATTATTGTGTTTTCATGTGTTTGCTTATATACTGTTTTGATTACAAATTATGCAAATGTCTATCTAATACATGATTGGCCAATGCATCAGATAATGTGTTTAATTGTCTTGGAACATGTTGATATGTGATAAAATCAAAATTCCTTTCTAACAATCTTACACGTAGATACAACCTTAGAATATGATGGTTTCTGACGGAATATTGCCCGTTGAGCTGGTGGACAACAAGTTGAGAGTCCAGGTTCACTACCAATGCGCGAATGCCGAAATTAATTGCTTTAGCAAGTAGCTCGATTACAGCACAGTATTCGGCGACATTGTTAGTAGTACGACCTAAACACACACCCTGACAATCTATTAGCTCGCCATGAGGATCGTAGATCACCCATGCCGCAGAGGACAAATCGCAAGTACTGCAGCAGGCACCATCAGCGAAACCAACATAAGGTGCATCCGACATCTGCACAAGAAGCGAAAAACACAATAAGTGGTAGCTATGTCTTGAAAACTGACACACACACACAACACACTAAAGTACATGTATGTACACAATAAAATGTACTAGCATTACGCATAGTACTTTTTCAAATAAAGCCCATTTCGGGGCTTCCCAAGAGGGTTTCCTTCATAATCAATCAGCTCGTAGGCCCCTTTCTGCAGAACTTTCTTGAAAATGTAATGGCCTAGCCACATAGACTCGAGCTTTCCTGCTCCTAGCTTATCTTTTGCCTGATCATAGAGCAGGACTAAGTCTCCCTCAATGAAAGAACATGGACGGACGGTCTGATCGAAGTGAGTCTTGACTAACTTCTTTTGCGTTTCGATGGCCAAAGAGGCCAGGCGACGAGTCTCATCTAGTCGTTCTAAATAAAGAAGGCGTTCTTCTAACGGAGTGGTGTTGGGAAGTAGCTCGACAGCTAATTTCAATGAAGGGATCTCACATTCAATTGGAAGGGTAGCCTCTAGTCCATAAACTAGTTGAAATGGAGTGAAACCAGTGGCATCCTTCACGGAGGTTCGGTAAGCCCACAAGGCAGGGAACAACATCAAATGCCAGTTAGACTTATGCACGCCAACGATACGTTGAAGCATTGTAACCAAGATCTTATTGACAGCTTCAACTTGACCATTGGACTGAGGGTAGTATGGAGTTGAACTATCGTGTTGCAAGCCTAGCTGGGTTGTTAATTCCGACATCATATGATTACGGAAATGCTTTCCGTGATCGGTGACGATGGCTTGAGGGACGCCGAATCGCGAAATAACATGATTGAATAAAAATTGCGTCGTTGTGTGACCGTCTTCAGTTAATGTAGGCATCGCCTCGGCCCATTTAGTAAAGTAATCGACAGCAACGATGATAAACCCATGCCCCCCGACCGAGCGAGGGTTACAGGTCATATAATCAATGCCCCATTTTGCAAAAGGGCCGACGGTGACAACAGGGTGCAATGGAGCAGGAGGCGCTCGCATTTTGCGCTGGTATATCTGGCACTCATGACAAGAGCGGACGGCAAGGATGCAATCCTTGAAGATAGAGGGCCAAAAGTAGCCAGCACGAAGAATTTTTTGGGCAGTAGCATATCCGGACATATGTCTGCCACAGGCACCAGAGTGGCAGTCATTCAAAACCCGCTCAGCTTCCTCGAGAGTAAGACAACGACGGAGAACAGAGTCGGCGCCGAGACGATATAATGTATCTCCAATGATACGGTATGGTTGAGATTGATGACGAATCCTTCGCCGAGCGTCTTTAGACACACCCGGGCGAAAAGAGGACGTTTGCAGATATGTGATTATATCTCCGTACCATGGATCGAGGGTGCCAATGAGGAACAGGGTCTCATCCGGAATTTGATCCTCTACATGCGAGGTCGAGGAAGAAGATGGCAAAGAGCAAATTAACTCAGCAAACACAAGGGATTTCTTAGACTTGGCAGTGGTAAATTCCAAGTCAAACTCTTGGAGGATAACAATCCACTTCGAGTATTTGCCCCCCAGCAACTGGCGTGACAATATATACGTCATGGGGTTGCAATCAGAAATCACGGTAGTTGTTCGCAGCAGGATATAATGACGGAAACGTTGGACAGCACAAACCACGGCTAAAGCCAACTTCTCGACATAAGCATATCGAGTTTCCGTATCTAGAAGGTTGCGGCTGAGATAATAAATAACATGTTCAGTGCCATCATCGTCAGCTTGAACAAGAACCATGCCGATAGTGGTATCGGCGGCAGCCAAATACAGCGTGTAATCGCGATAATAATTCGGAGGACGGAGTAATGGAGCAGAGACAAGGAGACCCTTGAGACGCTCAAAAGATTCCTGAGCAATGGTATCCCAATGAAACGGGACGTCGCGTTTTAATAACCGTGTAAAACTTTTGGCTACCTCAGCATAGTTTGGAACGAAACGACGTAAAAAATTTGCTTTTCCCTGCAATCTTTGCAATTGCTGTAAAGAAGCAGGGGGAGGAAGATTCACTATGGCCTCGACTTTGAGGGGATCCAAACGGATTCCCTCTCGGGAAACAACAAACCCGAGAAGTCGGCCAGATTCAACGCAGAAGACACATTTGTGAGGATTAAGCCTAATTCGGTAGTATCGACAGCGAAGAAAGATTTCGCGAAGGTGTTTAGGGTGGTCCTGACGTTTAGCTGAATGAGCAGGGAGATCATCCAGGTAAGGCTGTACAATGTGTCGAATGTCATGAAACGCATAAGACATTGCACGCTGGAAGGTAGCACCGGCATTTTTTAGACCGAAAGGGAGCTTCTTATAGGCAAAAGTGCCCCATGGGCAAATAAAGGTAGTTTTGTGTTGATCAGCAGGAGCAATATTGATCTGGTTATAACCAGAGAAACCGTCCATAAAAGAATACATTTTACTTCCAGCACACTCGTCAATAATTTGATCAATGAATGGTGTGGGAAAATTATCTTTAGGATAGGCTCTGTTTATATCACGATAATCGACACAAACCCGGATTGTACCCTGTTTTTTGGTTACAGGTACAATATTAGAAACCCAATCTGTGAGAGGAATAGGATAAATAAAACCGGCGTTAAGAAGCTTCTCTACCTCGGCCTTAATCACTGTAGCCTTTCGGGCGTGTACAGGGCGTAAACGTTGACGAACAGGCTTAGCACCTGGGTACGTGATTATCTCATGCACCACTATACTAGGATCAATGCCGGGCATTTCTTCATAGGACCATGCGAAGACATCACGAAATTCACGAAAAAGGTTGGAATAAAGTTGAATCTCCTCTGGAGTACAAGTGACTCCAATGTGAAGATGCTCGACAATCCCTAGTTTGACAGAGATGTCGATGGGTTGGGTCTGCGTAATGTTCACCATATTCCCTTCAGAAAACACCTGATCAATCTGAATAGGCGTTTGAAGGATCTGTGATGGGAGACAAGGAGCAAACCGCTCGAGGCAAGTCAGAAAATTCTGCTGGGCAGGTAGAAATGAGGAACGATGGTGAGAATCATGCCAAGGAGGTTCCTCTAGAGACATGGTCTCAATAATGGCTTCGTCGGAGAGGAATGTTTCTCTTAAGGAATCCGAAGAAGCCTCGTCTAGAAGCCCTGAGGATGGAGTAAGCGTAGAAGAGGGAGCCGAGGCAGCAATGATTTCAACATAGTTAAGCTCGGCAGGACTCAACGGCATCCGGTCGCCCCAGGAATCTACTTGGTCTGTGGGAGGGATGATCCACGGGTCAGAACCAGTAGTGATCATATTGACAGAGGCGATATTTGGAGGAGGGAGCGGAAAAACACCCATAAGAGCGGGATCTTTGAAAAGTCCAGCTCCCAGACTCTCAGATAATTTGGAGGTATGCTCCACAAACGGGATGGTGCCTTCGGAAGAAGAAGCAAAGAAGGATAGCTGGTCAACGGTAACGATCTTCCCTTGATGAGGGAAACGAATGATACGAAAGAAAGATGAAGCGACAGCTTGCATCGCGTATATCCAGCTACGTCCGAGAAGGAGGTTGTAGGTTAGAGTAGCATCAACGACTTCAACTTCCATCTCGACCGTCTTCCCTTCCAAAGAGATGGGTAAACGTTGGAGTATACCGTAAGGACGGGACGCTCTTCCATCAAAAGCTTCCAAGGTAGTAGGAGACTGGCTCAGCGTTGGAGATCCAATAGCTTTCCAACAGGCAACAGACATGATGCAAGTTGAAGCACCTTCATCAATGACTGTACGATGAATCGTCTTGGAATCAATAATAACCTGTATAAGGAAGGCGATTTGGGGAGGCAGTCTCTGAGTATGGCGTTCTAAGTCAAAAGTGATTAAATCCGAATCAGCCGGGTCTATGCCACCAATGGCAGATAGCAAGGACTTCCTCTGAGAAGGGCAACTCTGGAGAACTTCTAAAGCGGACATAGCTGATAGAGTCTGTGCTAAGTCCTCAACGATATTGTAGTGCTGTGCAGCACGAGCATTCGGGTTGTAAGAGGATTTCCGAAGTACTCCTTTTGGAGGGGGTCGAAGAGGCGTCTCAGTGGTAGGTCTCTCAATGTGGAGTGGACCTGAACTGAACGGAGGAGCACTAGAGGGAATCTCCGGCTCCTTCCTGGCAGATGGCGGATAATCTTTCGTTCGAGTACTGATATTGATAGGTACCGTACCAGCCATAAACACTTGAGAAACAAAGGAAGAGGGAGGCTGAGAAGGATCAGCCACCATTTGAGTTTTTTGAGTTTATTGAGTGGGAAAGGGCTCTTTGAGCACCGCAGGAGTCACAGGGGCGCCTTTCAACAAACGACTAACTTTGGACCGCCTCGGGCAGTCCTTGGTATAGTGATCCTCATCATAGATAAGACAAGGATACTTGGGTTTGCGTTTAACGCCGTCCTCAGTCGGAGGTTTAGTGGCTTCCTGTTTGGGTTGCTCTGGTTTATTTTTCGCTTTCCCTTTCTTCTTTTCTTTCGAGGCCTTGTTTGTCGTATTGGATTGGACGGCATTAACCTCGGAAGTGACATTTGAAACGGGTGGTGCCTGGGAAGGTTGTTCATTTGAAGCAGTCGATTTTTGCTTCCCAGGGTTCGCGGGATTCTTCTTTGAGGATGAACTAACCGAACCGATGATACCATCAACAGTTGGTGTTGGCGGGGCTTTAGATGTTCCTGGTCTTGGGGCATCAGGCAAGTAATCATATAATGTACCTGATTGAGAATAGACTAAATCGAGGTACTGAGCGCGCGCAATAGCTTGCTCTTCAGTGACACGCTCCCATGGCAATATCCCGAGCTATTGGAGGAACGAACGAAGTCGTAAACCAATCGGTAAGAAGCTGGTCGGGAATCCAAAATTTGATCATACGTCTACGCCGTCTCCATTCATGGATATGATCAGAGATATGCGTAGCCGTCGTTTGTCTTAAGGAAGTGAGGAGGTGTGTACCCGTTTCATATCGAATGGGTAACTGGAAATGAGTAAGAAATGCCATAGCCAAAGAATTGAAATCCTGAAAGGACCCGCGATTAAGTTCGATATACCACTTAGCGGCAGAGCCAGTGAGAGTCCTTTGAAAAAGGCGAAGCCGAATTGAATCATCAAGCCATGAATTGGATGAACACCACAAGTGATAAGTCATGACATGGGCTTGTGGATCTTCATTAGCTTTACCATCGAATTTCGGACAGTCACCAGGAATTTTGGTTGGAACCGGAGGCCAATAAGGATTATGAAGAATAGGATCATTGGTCAATTTGGACACATCCGGTAATTCTAAAGTCGCTAAGAATGGTAATTGAGGATTGAAAGACATCTGGGGCTGCTGGTAGGATGGAGCACCAGGGTTCCAACCAGGTGGTGGTTGCCCCCATGGACTTTGTCCGGACGGATTTGGCCCCATAGTGTATTGGCCGTAGGGATTTGTATTTTGCCCCCCAGCATAAGGATTACCAAACGATGCTGCAGATGCGCCATATGGTTGTTGATACATCTGCGAAGGATTCGCCTGCAGTTGTTGGTAATTCTGGTATGGGGCGAACAAAGGTTGCCCTTGAGGTTGCTGGTAACCATACGGTGGTGGGACTCCAAATTGAGTTTGAGCACCAGGCTGGGTTTGATAAAAAGTTTGTGATTGAGCTCCAGCCTGCATTTGAAGACCAGATGGGTTTTGGGGTCCCGCTTGGGGCCACGGACCGGATTGAGCAGCGCCAGTAGGCTGTCCTGTAGGTTGGGCTATCTGGCCAGAAGGATAACCTTGTTGATACTGAGGTTGGCCTACCTATCCAGAAGGTTGTACCTGCTGATACTGAGGTTGGCCTACCTGCTGGGATTGGAGCTGTTGTTGCGCAGCTGAAGGTTGTCCTAACAGACTAGATGGCTGAGAGGGCTGGGCAGTTGGTTGGCCCAACTGTGTTTGAGGCTGACCAGCTTGCCCAGAGGGTTGAGAATACTGGACAGTAGGCTGACCAAGTGGTTGAGTAACTTGTCCAGATATTGGACCATACTGGACATTGGGTTGATTTAGATTAGGAAAAGATTGACCAGTGTGTCCAGTAGGCGAACCTTGCTGGATGCCAGGTTGGGCTTGTTGCATAGAAGGTTGACCTGGGTTACCAGTAGGTTGAGAGGTGAAAAACGGACCACCAGAGGCAAAAGGATTTCCTTGGAAGGATTGACCTTGTAGGTTTTGCTGAGGTGGTTTGTCGGGTTGTGCATACGAAGCTTGACCACCATGAAAAACGGTGGAACTCCAATCGATTGACAACGGAACTGAAACCTCAACATGCGGTTGACCCGTCAAATACCCATGAGGTGGTAAATATTGATCGTATTGGCCTTCAGGTGGGGCATTCAATATAGGATCAAAACCTCTGAATAAAGATTGACTAAACATAGGAGTCGACGAAGCCACAGATACCGTTGGAGCGGTTGTGACTGAGGTAACAGATGTACTATAATTTGGTGGAGTCAAAAGCCCCGTGTTGGAAAAACTGAGTTGTGACCAAATAGAGGTCGGAAAGGGAGAAGACATAACATGGCTTATTGCTCTGTAACCTGGAGGTAGCCTCTCAGTAGTAGGAGTGCCACTGACAGGTGTAGAGACCATTGCGGTGGGATTTTCACCACCTGGCATACCGGATTCATCAGTCGTAGTAGGGGATGTGTCTTCCATGTCGGAAGGAAATGGAGGTGGTGGAACCCGAGGAGAAGTGTATTCCCAAAAAGGGATACCGTTTTCAGAAGGTTCCCAAATAGGGTTCCAATGAAACTGATAAGTCTCGTCGCCCGGAGCACGAGAATTGAGCGGTTGTATACTTGGAACAATAGAAAGAGTTTCACTCACAACCGGTATCTCGGAAGACGAAATTGGTAATTCCGCCAGGATGGGACTTCACAAAACCCTAGGCAATCTAACGAGACAAGACCCTACTCAGACTAACGCAAACAAAATCTAACCAGGTAGTATGTTATCGTGGCAAATAAATTTTAAGACACTGAACTTGACCTTTTCATATTTTAAGAGTCGAGAAAAGGACAAAAAGATGACTCTAGTCTCCTTCGAATATTTAATGAGCACGAAGTGACAAGAAGCTCACTGGCACCTTTTCTTTTAGAGAGTCCGAAAAGGATCAAAAGTGACTGCTCTGGAGAACTAGGCAAGAGGTTTACCAAACAATCCGTAAAACTGCTTATACACCTTGGCAATCAGATGAAAACCAAGGACTTCCCGTACGGCAGTCAATCTTCCCGAATGCTGTGTTCAGTGCATTACGGCTTGTAAGGCGGCAGACTCGGCTTCCTATGGATAAAAGGTTTTAATCCTATAGGGGTCTCCCAATGTATACGCGACGGTACGTGGGAGCACAATCCGTACTGGCACCTATCGTTTCACCGTGGAGGAATCACCCAACCACTCGACGGTAAGCTACCAGGTTTAAAGACGCTGGAACACGTCTCTAACCTAGACCTCTAGAATGTTTGCATTAGGTTCCAATGCGTTGTTATGTTCATTCAGTTTATTTTAAAGTTTATCTTCAATTATGTTTCAGTTTTTTGGTCCTACCATATGTGATCTCTCAAAACTTCCTAAATGCAAACTACATGTCAAAATTATGTCATTTCATTCAATGAATTCTATCTACAGGAGGGTTGAGATCTTTACACAAACGAAATGATCACTCAACAAACAACAAAGATCCTAATGCAGCTAATAACAAGAAATGTAAATTTTTTCTTTTTCTTTTTAAAAGCAACAAATAACAATAAATGCTAACTAATATGATGCAAAAGATCTTTTGTTTTTCTTTCTTTTAAGATGGCATGATGCATTTAAACAAATCTTAAGAGATATTCACAAGTATAAACAAACCAAGTTCACTCAATGAAATAGAACCAATTCTGAAACACCAAGATGAACTATCCAAGCAAGGAGAAACACAAAGACTTTTAATGAACCATGTGATCTAAGTTCAAATGAAGTCAAATAAAATCCAATCAAGCTAGAAGCGAACTGCTCGAAGCACAGAATATCAAGCTTTAACAACCACTAGATATGTGCGAAAAACAACCAAAAGGTTGACTGGAAAATCAAAGAACCGACACTTCCCACAGAAGGCTCGACATGCAAAGTCACTAGATGTTCTAGCGCTGGAATACAAAGTCGATAGAAATAAGCAAACAACTGAAGGATAAAGGCACAACCAGTCAAACAGAGTTTCAACACACTCCCTGTCACACGGAATCTGTCAAGGGTGCGGACACGACTGACCTTCCTAGAAGTCTAAGACATTCTAATGACAAACAAGACAAAATGGAGTGATCTTTCTCTAAATACACCTTTTACAACATGAAAACTACAAGTGTTTAGGCTTACCTTATTCCAAAACGCTGTTGTTGAAGTCCGTTCTTGACGATCCGGATGAGCTCCTCCTTCAAGTCAATTCCTGCAACCACAAACAATCAAACAATTACCAAGCACTTGCATTTCATATAATAAAACATATATTCAACATGCAGACCAAGGAACACATGAAATAACTCATTAACACAAGCTATTGAGAAAAATAAACCAGTTTGTATTAATAACGAAACAAAGAAACTCTTACAACCTGGCCTTGGTGTTGTGCAAGTTCCTCCCAGGGTCCATCAAGGGTTTTCCTCTACTTTGACAAAGCTCACCCTCTCCCAAGTAGAATCAAGTGAAGACAATCTCTCCTCACAAAGGCTCTAATGGAAGACCTAAATCCTGCAGCATTTACCCAAAGAAAATGTATAGCTCCAACCTCCTCTCCTTCTGGCTCAATGCCTTTATTTATAGTGATGTAAAGAGGTTATTCAGGTCCACTATCAATGGGATCATCCCCCTCTTTGGGTGGGATAGCTCCCTTATTGATGGGATAAGTTCCCCCTTAATAGAGATACATGAACCAACTGGAGGCGCATCCATTTCATCAAACTGACCTCTAGAATGTTCTAGAAGTAACCACAAGTAACTTTTTCAAGATAAAACTCGCGCATTTTGCCTTTTACAGAGGGACGCACCTGTCCCTTAACATACAGAGCGTCCATGGACGCAGATTTTGTGAACATGGTCAGCGTCCCCGCAGGTAAGGCTAGAGAGAACCTGCGACCCCAGAGATAAACATAGTTTTTACAAGACTTTCTCTCTTCTTTGAGTTTGAGATGGATAACAGAGGCATGAGACTTGCCTAAGAGGGTAGCATGACTGTTGATTTGAGCCATACTAACTGTAAGTAGTCAAGGTGACATTTTTTAGTGTAACAGATTGCCCCCTAAAGTGCGAAGCCTGGAATAGAATAGGGTTTTGTAATTCTAGGAAGGGTGAAGCGCTTTATCATTTCAAGGATTGTCTTGTGGATGGCCTGGTTGGAACCTGCAATTTTCAACACAAAATACATGGATAAGATTATATCATCACTGAGGTAGGCATTCCCATACTCAGATTCAAAACTTTAACTAATGGACTAACTATTCTGATACAGGAATGATCTTGCAGTACATCATTTTAATAGACTTTTGTAGACACAGTATGGACGCAGCCATCTGTTTATGATTAGTCTACATAGATAATGAATACAAAACTCCTCGCAGCCTGGATGGTAGAAACTAGATCCAGGGTCTTCACTTCTACTTCCCGAATTGGTACGATTCTAGCCATGTGATTAAATGATTCGATGTCGAACATGATAGAAACCTCGTTAAAAAATGAAACAAGGAGTGCGAGGATAGTTTTTTCTTGTATCAACCTCGTTAAAAAATGAAACAAGGAGTACGAGGAGAGTTTTTTCCTGTATCAACCTCGTTTAAAAATGAAATAGGCTAGCGAGGACAGTTCCTGTTACTGAGTCAACCTCTTTAAAAAATGAATCTGGTACGAGGATAGTTCCTGTTACTGAGTCAACCTCGTTAAAAAATGAATCAGGTATGAGGATAGTTCTTTTACTGAGTCAACCTCATTAAAAAATGAATCAGGTAGGTTTTAGGATATGTAGGTAGATTGTAGAAAATCAGTGTGTGCGAGGACAGTTCCTGTTACTGAGTCAACCTCTTTAAAAAATGAATCTGGTGCGAGGATAGTTCCTGTTACTGAGTCAACCTCGTTAAAAAATGAATCAGGTATGAGGATAGTTCTTTTCTTGTGTCAACCTCCTTAAAAATGAAACAACTCCCTTTTCAAGTTAAATATTGAAAGTAAACCTTCATTTCATCCAGCCGGTTGAATGCAATGAAGCCTGGGGGGCATGTACCTCGCTTTGCACCATTATGCTGAGGGCATGCGAACTTTATGAGCATAGTTCCTTGTCTTGTGTCAAGCTCATTAAAAAATGAATCAAGGATTTTAGAGCATAGTTCCTTGTCTTGTGTCAAGCTCGTTAAAAAATGAATCAAGGATTTTAGAGCATAGTTCCTTGTCTTGTGTCAAGCTCGTTAAAAAATGAAACAAGGTTTTTAGAGTTAAGTTTTTGTTAGGTAGATTGTAGAGAGTAGTTATGAGCATAGTTCCTTGTCTTGTGTCAAGCTCGTTAAAAAATGAAACAAGGTTTTTAGAGTTAAGTTTTTGTTAGGTAGATTGTAGAGAGTAGTCATGAGCATAGTTCCTTGTCTTGTGTCAAGCTCATTAAAAAATGAATCAAGGATTTTAGAGCATAGTTCCTTGTCTTGTGTCAAGCTCGTTAAAAAATGAAACAAGGTTTTTAGAGTTAAGTTTTTGTTAGGTAGATTGTAGAGTAGTTATGAGCATAGTTCCTTATCTTGTGTCAAGCTCGTTTAAAAAATGAAACAAGGGTTTTGAGGATAGTTCTTTTCCTGTGTCAACCTCACTAAAAAATGAAACAGCTCCCACAAGTCTTTCCAAGATCTTGAAAGTAAAGCTTCATTCCATCCACCTCATTGAATGCAATGAAGCTTGGGGGGCATGTACCTCGTTTTGCGTCATTATGCTGGGGGCATGTGAACTTATAACAAGCATAGTTTTTCGTTTCAAGCTTGCGTAAACATGAAACCGAATCCGAGCATAGTTCTTTTCCTGTGTCAAGCTCGTGAAAAAATGAAACAAATCCTCCTCTAATTGAATCGAGAGTTTGACTAGACCTCATAGATGTTAGGTTGTATGTTTAGGTTAGTTATTTCAGTTTTTACAGTTTTAGGTCTAGTCTTTCAAATGATCTCGTAACTCAAACCTCATTTCATCCAACTGGTTGAATGAAATGAAGCTGGGGGGCGTGCGCTCTAGCAGTTATGCTTAGGGGGCATCAAGCACAGTTTTCTATCTGTTTCAAGCTTGTGTAAAAATGAAACTACTCTGAAGCATAGTTTTTGTCTGTTTCAAGCTTTTGTAAAAATGAAACCTATCTCGAGTCAATTTCAGTTATTTTCAAGACTCGTTAAAACATGAAAAGATCGCCGAGCGTTTCTTTTACACTCGTTAAAACGGAATTAAAAGACGGTCCCCTTTTAGCTCTTTTCTGACCGCAAAATCAGGAAAAGATTGCCGGGTTTTTGTCGTTTCAAACTCGATAAGGAAATAAAACGACGTGTCCTTGATCGCTTTTTACTTTTCAGGTCAACGACACTATTATGAAAGTACTCCTTGGTCGCAAGATCAAGCGGTTCCCCCAGGTATTATTTTATACTTTTTCGGGCTTGAGGGACACAAATATACGAAAAAGTTCAACGTGGAGTCTCCTTTTGTTTTTTCAGACTCTCTAAAATTGAAAAACGCCGAGTTTCTCCTATACTGGGCTCGTTAAACTTTTACAGTAGAGGACCTGTTCAATTACAAACAGGAACGAACCACTCCTTCCTAGGGTTCGAATTTAAACTAGGTTGGACTCGTCCGAAGGATGAGCTTATAATCAAGCATATGTTATCCTCCTCAAGCTTGTTAAAAATAAAGAGGTACTTGCCAGAAATGGTGGGGGAAAAGAGAGAAGAATGAACCTGTTTGTCACCTTTTGTCTCAGAAGAAACTTTATTACCACTCTTGAACACGACACTTTTCATTCACCTGGGTTGGGAAATCTTTTACCTCACAGTTGACCAAATCACTTTGAAAGTCTTTAACCGGGTTTCGGGGATTAACTTTGAGTTATTCGTCACCAAGCCATCTGTTGTGTCGTTATGTGTTCAAGAGGTCTGCAAGCAAAACTTTCATCTGCAAAATACTTGTCATCCATTTGACCATCCCTGAGTCAGTCCTTACAGCAACATTTCTTCAACTTGAACAATGATTTCGTGTTGCGGGCTTGCCTGCAACGGGTCGCTTTCTATCGACATCGACACATTATCTAGAAAGATGACTTAGGAATCGACAGTACCTTGAAGTCTGCATGCATCAATGGCAGGTTTCTCGCCTTTGACGTCAGTTTACATCATTGACTTTCGATCAAAGGATTCCGTGAAGTGTTCGACATCAAAACATCTATTCACATTTCACGGGTTGTGCTTGGTACTTTGAGAACCATTGACATTACTGGTGGTTTCTCTCATGCTTGTTAACAGTTTACATCATTGACTGGTAATCAAGTGGTTTCTATCATGTTCGACATCGAATCATTTAATCACATGGCTAGAATCGTACCAATTCGGGAAGTAGAAGTGAAGACCCTGGATCTAGTTTGTACCATCCAGGCTGCGAGGAGTTTTGTATTCATTATCTATGTAGACTAATCATAAACAGATGGCTGCGTCCATACTGTGTCTACAAAAGTCTATTAAAATGATGTACTGCAAGATCATTCCTGTATCAGAATAGTTAGTCCATTAGTTAAAGTTTTGAATTTGAGTATGGGAATGCCTACCTCAGTGATGATATAATCTTATCCATGTATTTTGTGTTGAAAATTGCAGGTTCCAACCAGGCCATCCACAAGACAATCCTTGAAATGATAAAGCGCTTCACCCTTCCTAGAATTACAAAACCCTATTCTATTCCAGGCTTCGCACTTTAGGGGGCAATCTGTTACACTAAAAAATGTCACCTTGACTACTTACAGTTAGTATGGCTCAAATCAACAGTCATGCTACCCTCTTAGGCAAGTCTCATGCCTCTGTTATCCATCTCAAACTCAAAGAAGAGAGAAAGTCTTGTAAAAACTATGTTTATCTCTGGGGTCGCAGGTTCTCTCTAGCCTTACCTGCGGGGACGCTGACCATGTTCACAAAATCTGCGTCCATGGACGCTCTGTATGTTAAGGGACAGGTGCGTCCCTCTGTAAAAGGCAAAATGCGCAAGTTTTATCTTTTACAGAGGGACGCACCTGTCCCTTAACATACAGAGCGTCCATGGACGCAGATTTTGTGAACATGGTCAGCGTCCCCGCAGGTAAGGCTAGAGAGAACCTGCGACCCCAGAGATAAACATAGTTTTTACAAGACTTTCTCTCTTCTTTGAGTTTGAGATGGATAACAGAGGCATGAGACTTGCCTAAGAGGGTAGCATGACTGTTGATTTGAGCCATACTAACTGTAAGTAGTCAAGGTGACATTTTTTAGTGTAACACTCCCAGAAGCTGCAAAAGGTATAAAAAGACAAAAATCCGAGTCGAAAGAGCTTCCAACAAACACACAGGCAAAATTCACAGGGCTGGCGCGACTGTCAGCTTGCAACTTGCGCTACCAAAAGATTGGCGCGGGTTGCTGTTGGGCAACGTGCGCCAACTGGCGCGACTGTCAGAATAAAAAATGTGCCAACAAAGGTTACCGGCTTAAAAAATAAATAACACGACCCCAGGTCGGGCCGACAGTGTTCAGATGGATCAAACAGTAAATAAGAATCTCAAAACCGACCCAGAAAGCTCATTCACTCAAGCAAGTAAGAGAAAATTAACATGCAAGACAAACTCCAAATAGCTTCTCCCCAGTGGAGTCGCCAAATTGTTGGATAGGTAAATCCCCTCTGCGGACAGAGGTGATCCCACTAGCCTAAAACAGAACTAGCCACAATCAATTCACGCTGCTACGCAAGTTCCTAGTTGTACATTAAAGGTGAATTAAGAAGACCAACCTGGAGTCCAACGCTAATGTCGAAGCAGAGTTGAGATTCCCGCTCCCTTGCTCCAGCAGGTCACAATCCTTGCGATCCTCGCGAACGGACACCTGCACATGCAAAGGAAAAACAGATACAAGCATAAAATCCACCAAAGTACAACTATATTTCAGTCAGAAAGGAAATAAATCAAACATCATTATAGTAGACAATGAGATTGGAACCATAACAGCAGTCGTTCATTAATGAATAATAGACGGGAAAAGTTACAACCAAGGTTCTGACGTTGAACCTCTCCTCTGGCTGGGCGAGCAGCTATGTGTGTCTTGCAATATACCTCCTCTCCAGCAGCATAACCTCTCTATGCTTCACTATCACTCACGACAAGCATAATCACAACTAGCATTACTCAAAAACTAGCTTGTCTAATGCATGAGGACAGACATTTATAGATGGAGAAGGGAGGAAGATTCAATGAACCAGGACACCCATTGTGGATTGGCATTATCTCTGAAAGGATAGATGTCAAGGATAGATGATGACTCTCGACCTCTATCCGATGGATTTTACCCTCAAAAGACTTCGTGATCTGAAGGGAAAAAACATATGGGCACGCGTTTGTCAAAAATCATTACCAAACTGGGTTGGCGCGGGTGTTGTTCTGTGACAGAGCGCCAATGGTCGCACCCCCTTTTGAGGATCTCAGTGATTGGCGCAGGTAGGACACTGTGGACCTGCGCCAATGGAAAAAGAGCACTTTTCAGGGATAATTTGCAGAAGGTGTCTTCAGGGAACATGAAGTACATACTCAGGGGAATATAATGCAAGTGTTTTTGGGTTATGTCACTGCTCACAGGTCCCGGAATGCGTCCTCCAATGTACGGGAACGGGGCAATAGGGACGGTGACCAATGGTAACAAATTACTGTGTAACAATAAGCAAAACGAACTCTAATATTACCACGGATGAAATACTCGAAGGATTCAACCATAACTACTCTGTTAATGATTTCGGCAACCACCAATCATGATACTTAAATGACATAATGATATGTCGCATCGCACATATTAGTAACAGTTGTTTAAAGTGAATCTCATGACTTTCCCAATCAGCGATTAGTGAAAATCGCATATCGTAGATTTGGGGGCACAACCGTTATGCTTTTAGGTTTTTCCTTACATAGCTCTGATTGCGATAATTAGTGAGTTGTCATAGGGAGGCGGGGTAATCTTTAGGAAATGAATAAATCATTTGTTATTGATTTAAGCTTTAAACCCACGAACACTTGTTTAACAATCCCTTCTCACCTTTTATTAAAAAACGCACTTTCAATGAAATCGCTTTGGTGGATTCCGAATGGGTATGTGTTATGTAATTCATGTTTTCAGCGATGGCCGATTGCGATCGGATTATCACATCGGGAGGTTTATATGAACCCTTGGAATGCTTCCTTAATAACTTATGATTTGCACTTTCCGATAGTGTTATCACATCGGAAATTTTCCAATGAAAGCCTTAAATTTATCCTTTAAACAAAGGGTGCGACACATTCATTTATACTTTCTTTACGAGAAGGTCTTTTTTAATATCTAAATCCGATCGGACCTTTTCATAAGGAATTTCATGTGTTGTATGGATAAATCAAAGTTTGCGATTGTTATTGAATTATTGATTTTATCTAAGTTCTAAAATGGGGACCCATTTCTTGTTAAAGTTTTGGATGAAAATTTTGAAATGGGGAGGGTTGTTGTATAATACAACACACTTATGATAGAGGAATTGAGTTTTGAGTAGGTAGACAACAAATGACATAAAGTAACTGGTGTTGACTCTACATTAAGGTTACTAGTGTTCCATGGGACCACAACATAACATCCTAAACAACAATGGTTCATATGTGAGGTAGTTTGGCCATCAAACAAATCCCAGATGAGGGGATGAAAACTACCCAATTAGAAGTGACCTTTCGAGACTGTGCTTTGGCATGGTACATGAATTATAAGACTACAATACCCTAGGGATAACCTAAGACATTGGTGGATATCAAGCAAGAATTTTTGAAAGAATTCCAGAAGCCGAAGTTCGAATCATAGTGCATAACAAAGATCAAGGAAATCAAGAAGAACACTAGTGAGTCTGTTTAGCATTATAACCAAAACTTTAAAGTTTTAATGGATAGATTGACGTTTCATATTCCCAATGTACAACATCGGGAATGGTTCATAGTCGGGTTATTACCACATATCCAAACTTCATTGACACAATAGAAGTTGACTTCCCAGCTGAAAGCATTGGAGATACCATGTCATTGGAGGCTATGCCTACATGTGGAGATGGTGCCAAAGGCATGATGCAGGTGTTGTCACAACTAGTTGTGTTTACATTGAAATTATAGGACCTGTTGAAGGGCAAAGAAAAGTGTGAGGAGGTTTGGTATACTATCTGCAAGAGAGAAGGTCCCCACCGAAATGAATTCCCAACAGTGATGAAATATGTGGCTACAGGGGTAGAAAATCCCTTAGCCTAGGGAAGAGGGCTATGGTGCGATATTTTTTGAGTGTGGGGGCACTTGCCTACCAACTACCCCATGATCCAGAAATACCAAAGTTCGGCTTGGATCCCTTCTTCTTTTTTGAAAGTCTATGAGACACAACATTCATTCTTGTAGCACACTAGAATTGATGCGTGAGAGTAAATATGATGCTTACTGAGAGTAGGAGATTGAGGGAGATGATGGGTTGGAACATAAAACTATCAATCCAAATACTACCCTACGCTACATTGAGGAGAAGGAGAAAATGGGAGAGGACAAGGCATGCATGTTAGAGGATAAGGATTTGATATAATTGTGGACAACAAGGACATTTGGCCAAGGATTGTCTGAACCCCTGCACTACTTGCACATACTGCAGGTAGCTAGACCATGCTACATAGGACTTTCTACAATTATTAGCAAGGTGGTAGGAGAAATAGGGGCCCAACATATTTATGGTCACAGTTGAGGCTCGAAGAGATCGCTCTCAAGTGTGCACAGTGGTGAGAGGAGGAACCAGAATGAGCATGGATGCTATAAATCCACTTTAGAAACCTCACTAGTGGGTATGGATTTGTAAAGCCTCCTCTGAGGTCTGACCTCACTAGAGAAAAATATTCCAAGGATGTGAGAAGAGATTTCCATTTGAGAAAAGATTGAGACCACATGGTGGATATCCTACCTGAAGCTGATCTTGCACTAACGGAAAAAATACCACTACCATTCCAAATATTGCATTAATTTTGGAGGACCTCTTGATCCCCCATTTTTGTTTCCTGGAGTAGGAGAACTAAGGGTCTCTCTTTCTTGATCAAAGATTTCACTTCCTCCATCCTTTTTTCCGACTCCAATCCCCTACAATTTTAGGAGAGGACCCTCATTACCTACTTGTTGTATGAGTAGCTCCTTGCTGAGGAGTTGAGTTGCCTCATTTTCTTGTGTTTCTATACCCCTTTAGTTTTGGATCTAAGATTTCCTTTGTTACCATTTCCTTATTCTCCTTTGTTTTTTCATGCCTCGCCTCTCTATTGGTCCACTATACAACTTCTATTGGAGCCTTTCTAATTCATTTTCCTTATTTACCTATAACTTCTCGTCAACTAAGCTCAGAAAAGAAGCCCCAAATTTGGAGCTTTTAGGGGAGAGGAATTGTTCCTTTTCCAAGATTCAACTATTTGTTGCTCGATATTGGATCATTTTCTATTGGCAGCATGGATTCACCATTTTTCTCTAGTTCACACCAAGTCTTAGATTTGTACCTATTATTGTACATTGGTTTCGATAATTTCCCCTTCTTTAGTCGTTGAATTGAGAGCTTAGAAGTTGTTATTTTTCTCATTTTGACCTTACTACATCCTTCCCCTTCCCTCGGAGTGGATCACTTAGGGAAAGTTGGTCCTTTCCCTTTGTTCCCATTATGATATCGCTGCTTTGGCAGCTTGATTTCTTGTTTAGCTAGATTGTTCTCCTCTTTTGCTATTGCCATTGTTCTCCTTCATTCCCTTGTTTTCCTTCTCCCCCTCCTTCATTTTGCAACTTCTCACAAATTGGCCACATTCATGGAAAATTTTGCATTTAAAAGGAAGTTGATAATATTCGACCTCCTAAATATGGGTCTAGCTATCCATATTTAGGGTTATTGTTGTTGGTAGCCCTTTATCCAAATCTACCTCTACGCATATCCTTGGATAAGAGAAGAGCCCCTTTGGTGGTTTGGCTCAATCAATGTATTTCGAAAGTGTATTGCTGATATTTCTGAATGTGGTATCATTCCAATAATGTAGGGGCAAAAAAGGGAGCTTTACCCAAATAGGGATGGCATATGAGACATCACTTTCAGGGTTGAAATCTAGGTTCCATCAATCTAGATATAACACTTGGGCCCTTGTGAAGTAAGGCCAGCTTCAAAAGACCAGGACTTGATCATCCTTGTTATAAAAAAAGAAGGTAACAAACATTTTATGCAAAAATTTGAAGTGACACAACCCTTGATCATGGGTTTCATATGTTTTTCAATCCACAATGTCAACGAACGCGGGGAGGGCTAGATACCATGAATTCGCCTACCAAGCCACGTTCATCCAGTTGTAGGGCTCATGCTCTTTATTGTGGTTATTGTAGATCGTTTTCACCATGTTCAAAATGTTAAAAAAAAAAAAGGAGTATATATTTAAGAAAAAAAATCAAAATTACTGAGCACGATACTTTATTTTCAAATAATGTTAAATGTGGCTAATATTAAACTGAGATGATGCAACATTAATTAAGAATGTGACTGGTGGGACCCCGACAGGATTCAAATGAGTGAAAGGTTAAACATCGGGCACATTTTTTTGTGTGGTTTCAACAGATATGTGAGGCCTTCCCACGGAGGAAACCAGGCATCACAGCATGCACAATCGATCTTGACGGGGGTACCCCCGTAAATAAGTTAGAGCCAGATCGTTGACTCTCAATCAATGATGATGATTTGATATGGGGATCATCCAAAGATGGTCCCACTGACCAGCATGGGTGCTCTCGTGAATGGTAGAGGGTTACCGCCAAGGGTCTGCGACAAGCAAGCATCACTGTATTTCATCATCGACAACTCACTGCCACATCATCCCAGCCTACCACATCATGCCCATCACATCATACACATCATCACTGCCACGTCACTCTGTACACCTTTCACCTCCACATTTAATCCCATTTTCCCTCACATTTTCTTGTTTTCCCATAAAATCTCGCTTTCTACTCTCATAATGTACATTGTCGGTTCCGTTTTCGCGCATTCGTAAGAACGTCCACGTCTGCCAGCTAATAAAACTTGGATTCCAATGTCAACTATCAGTATCAAGGTACTTATAGGTTGTGTTCACCCACTCAGTTCATTAAAAATGTCAAAGAAATTTTCCCTAACCAGCTCTGCAACTCATATTCCCCTCATGGAAATAGAAAGGGATATATTTGACCCTATTTGCTCCCTAAATTTGATGGAACTTTGCCAAAACATTCTAGTAGGCCAAATTGATTCCCCTATATACACTGCAGTAGTAAAATCATGCCTTTTCTCTGCCATAATTCCCCAAACATACATTTACCTTAAGTTTATCACTTGGTTGGTTTCTTCGTTGTATCCCCAAAAATGTTTTGTAATGAATGCAGTAGGAGAAAATATATTTCAGGTCTCTACCCTACTAATTCAACAATCTATGGATTTTCCCTCTTCAAAACATTATACTTCATTTATAAAAAAAACCTTGGTAGCAAAATTTCAAAATTTGTCTGTAAGAGACTATTCCCAATTATCATTTTATCTTATGCCATTAAGACAAATTTTATCTACTAAACCAACTCAATTTCCCCTAGAAACTTTTGATGAGAATGTTAAGCCAATTTTACAAATAATTGCTAGGGTTTTGGGAAGGGATGATACTTCTGTGGTCGACCGTGTTGTGCTAGGGATGTTCAATTTAGTCATGCAACTTGAAACTATTCTTGATATTCCAACTTTCTGGGAAGGATTAATAAACTCTTAGTTGTCAAATTTGAATCTTACTGGTTGTTTTAGGTTTCCATCACTAGTGTTTTATTTGTTCCTTTATGTTCATGTGGAAATATTTATGCATTTAGGCCTGAACATAATGGATGTCCATAAGAGAAAACAATCAGTAGTAAACTAGATAGACACTGTAAGAAGCCTCCCTAATCATGAAGGTTTTGTATATTTCACTGTCTCTTTCATGTCAATTATTTATTCCATTATAAACAGTTTTGTTCCACCATGCATCTTACCAAAAGCCCAATCCTTCTTACAACTTTGCAAAGATGTCAAAGTAGGAGATTGGTTTCAATTTGAAGATTATGTTGAGATCATATTGTATGGAGCTGAGGGTGCCAATGAGATTGTTTGCTCTGGAATTCATTAGACAAAGTCTAAATGTGGATCAAGTTCATTTAGTACCAAAAAAGAAGGGCCATTTCTTCAAGTTACCCAAGAATGTTGGGCCTTTCATTGTTAATAATAGACAAACTATGGAAGAAGTTGAGAGAATACTTCAAGATATGCAATTCCAATAAGGGAAAAGTGGCCTTATGATCCTCGCCATATCATTTCAAAAAGAAGGGTAGAGAACTCTTAAGCTACCTACACACATGAGTCCAAACCAGATATTGAAAAATTGGCCAAGGGTGGTAAGTTTGAAAGAGAAGGGGGAATGGATATTTAAATGGCCCATCCTATTGAAAAAGGCTTGAAAAGAGAAATTGAAGAGATAATTGATATGGATGATGAAACCAGTCACAACTCTAAGAAGCCAGGATTTCATGAAAAAAAGGATTCTAAGCCTCTAGTTGGAAGTTCCTCTACTACATCTGGTTTTCAATTGTAATTGGGAGAAGTGACATGCACACCTTCTTCCCCTGTTCCTAAAGAATCTTCACAAAGTTTTGTTTCAAGTTTAAAGGAGTTGTATGGCCAAATTGAAGAAAAGAACAAGAAAAATAAAGAAAATGTTGTGTCCTAGCTTGAAGTTTGATCAGTTTCAGAGTATCATACCAGATTGTTATCAGCCATGGATTTAGAAAAAAATCAACTGAAATTGTATTTTTCTCACCCCTTTTCTTTAACTATTTCTTCATCAACAAGTTTCAAAACCATAAATCTAACTGTGGATGCAAGGGACATTCCATTGCCTAATAAAATCAACTTACATAGGAAAACTGGATAATTAATTTATAGTGATTTGAGTAAATCCTCCCTAGCAGCGAATAAGACAAAAGCCTTATTGGGGAAAGTTATAAATCAGTTAAAATTAGAAAAGGAAAACTCCAGATCTTTGTTTACTCAGAATGAAGAGTTGAAGAAATTAATTTTCAAAATTGGTGTCAATCCCAAAGATAGGTCTGTTCTACAGAAACTCTTACAAGGGGCAGAGTCAAAAATCCAAGTGCTTAGAAAGAAGTTGAAGTTGCCTGTTGTAAAGCATGTGTTGGGCACAGGATCCCCCAAGGGAATTTTTGGGGCTTAGAGCCCAGATTTTGACCAAAGATTGTAATTTCGATGTAAAGACTTCGCATTTTGTGGGCGCGGAGTGCATAGTTTGTAAAAGAGTCATAGGGTTTTCCACCCTTAGTTTTGTTATTGTAATGTCGGCTGTAGAGATCTAACCATGGCCCGCAGACCATGGGATTGTATAAGAATAAGAAAAGATGAACATGTTATGTATGCGAGATAGATCTATGGAGCAAAGTCTAGTTTTGGGTCGTAGAGTAGGAGAAGGCTCTACAGCTGAGTGTGGAGAGGCCTAGTAGTCTACAACTGAGTGCGCGGACCCTGTAGCTGAGTGCACAGGGCGATTCGAGTCTGTAACAATTGGAAGTATTAATAAAGAGAAGTTTCCTATCATTTTTGTGTATTTATTTCCTGTTTTATGCATCTATTATCTTGGGTATGAAATTCACTTTTAATACTTATATGATGCGCGAATGTGTATAATTGTATTGATTAAGTGAATGCAAGATAGAATATCTATTTACACGAAGTTAACTAAGATCTGTTAAGAAGATAAGTAAGATACACAATGTAGTTTGGGGAAATAGTGCAGTTCGTTTCCCTAGTAGCGCGAAAGCATCTCAGCCCCTGGTTAGGGCTACGCGGAAGACGATTATAACAGATCACGAAGGTATTGAAGGTTGGAATAGTGCACAAAATGACCTGTGTGAAGACAAATCTAGTTGGACTAAAATGACATCTCAGACATCTCAAGGGTGCAGAAACTTGGTTCCAGCATCCCCCCATACTACTTCGGGTGAGACTTCAGTCCGTGCTTCATGGGATGATGCCGAAAGGGCCAGTAGTGTAGGGATTTATTTGGCTAAATAACTCTGAACCTGGGTCAGGCCCCCACAAGCCAACAAATGGTTCCATTGCTGGGACCAGAATCTGCATAGAGATGTCTGATGTCGTATCATTGGAATCCAACTAAGAAGGAAATTGAAGGTTGGTTGGATAGAATAATTCACGAGTTCGCAGAGCAAGAGAATAGGAACCTGTAACTGTCAAAAGAAGAGTTGTTGGACTTCTACCTGTACACAGAGATCCACAAAATATTCTTTCCATCCTTCCCTACTGAGTTATACGAGTGGATCGCGAAGCTAGCAGATAGCCAAGGAAGGTAGAAACCTGACGGTCTTATTGTGTGGACCCCAAAGTTAGTGCGAAGATTGGAAACATTGGAGGATAAGATCGCGCGTGTCATTGGTCACTGGCTCGATCAGATTATAGGAGGATTCATTACTGAGTTCGCGGTTGACACCTCAATCAACTATAGTGAGGCAGAGCGACGCTTTCTCAAAGCACCACGAGGTAAGTACATAAAGTCTTTAAATACTTGGATTAAAATGCTATTGTGCAAAAAGAAGGTTATGCGGTTACCTTGATGTTTGGGTCTACGTGAAGTGGAAAATATTACAGGAATGAAGGAAATAAGGGACCAGAAAATAGCCCCTTGATTTCACCTCCGCGAGAGGACATGGAAGAGCTCACGAAGCTCTCTCCGCGAAGTGCGATCCATCTGATAAGAAAAAGAATTCCACGAATACCACCTCCACACACACCGCCACCAGCTTCACCACCATCACCTCCATCTTCACCCGTACCACCTCCACCACTACTGCGAGTCAATATGGCAAGCACAGTGAAGTTGCATGTGTTCAAAGGATTGGAAAATAAGGATCCAGACCAATTCTGGTTCATGGTAAGGGTTGTATGGGAAGCGCAAGGAGTTACAGATGATAATATAAATAAAGCGACATTGGTTAGCACCCTACAGGATCGTGCGCCGACCTAGTATATTAAGCACTCCAATGATAATCCAAATGCGGGAATCGCGGATATCTAAGTAGCGCTAAATAGAGAATTTAGTAGGTCGAAGTCTGAAGCACAATGAATCATTAGATTCAAAGAGATCACGATGCTACCAGGTGAGACTCCTTGGGAGCTAGATAAGAGGCTGAAATGTACGATTTGCAAAGCTAATATGAATTTGACGGATGGATAGCATCGCGAGTGGTTTGTAGCTTCGCTAATGCCACATTTAAGGAGTGCACTATCGCAGCAGAAGATAATGACTTAGGCGAAGGCCTTAGATATTTCTATGAGGCTACATGAGACCCCGATGCAAGATCCTAACTTAGGAGTTCAGCAGATCCACGCGCAGCTGAAGAATTTATGCCTTGAGATGCAGAGTTTGAAACAGGACAAGACAGCTCGACCAGAAGTGCGCGAAGAGGTATGGTGTGTAAAATTCAAGGTTCAGGGTCATGAAAAGGACCACTGCCCGGTTTTCACAAATTACCTCACAGGAGGAGGACCGATGCCTTTAAGTTCGGAGGCGCAAGAAGGACCTAGAGCGATGTCAGCTTTGTGGTGCACGATTTGTCAAATAGCTTGAAAACGTGAAACGAACAATTGTCACTTGTTACAGAAGTATACACAAAATTCGCAACATTTGTTCTGCAAATTTTATAGGTCAGTGGGACACGATGAACGCACTTGTAGAAGCTATAAGTTAATGATGGATAGAACTCCCACCTACAGATTTCAGGCCAAAACGTGGCCCCTTAACCAGACTGCAGGAATGGCGCGAACAGGATTTCAAGGGCGTGGACGAGGCCGAGGTGGAGGAGGACCTAGAAGAGGTCGCGGACAATTGATATGCTACAATTACGGAGGGCCAGGACATTATGCCATGATTGCACAAATCCAACGCGCTCGTTGTGTTTGTATTGCACCTTGTTTGATCATGAGACAGATATTGTCCTACACTAATAGCTAGGATACGCGACAAAGGAGTGCTACCACCTCCCCCGACTCAGAACTTGCATATGATGAGGTCTGAGCCACGCGAGGAAGATCCAAATGTGAACATTGTGCTCCGAAGTGGAATCGCGATGGGAGATGACAAAGGCAAACAACCAGAAGATAGTACTTGGGTTCGCAAAGCTTCGACGAAAGAAGTGGAGTTTGATTTGGAGCGCACTTGGGAAACCTTCATGGAAGCTAAGAAGAGCTTCACTGATGCCTCCACTTCAGGAAGAAAAGATAAACCGGAGCCAGAGATGGACCCATCTATGCTCACGACGTTCCTAGAAACATGTATGAAGTTACTGTGTGACAGTAAGGTTGTAAAAGGATTATAGGAACTCATTAACAGATGCGCTAGGACCGCGCCAGGAGAATCGCGCATAGTCAAGAAGATCGGAAAACATAAAACAAGGACGGGGAGAGAAATGAGACTTACTGCGCAGATCAGAGAATATGAGATGGATCAAGTCATCTTGGATTTAGGATCGGATGCGAATGTTCTACCAAAATAGACATGGGAGAGAATGAGGAGACCTGCGCTACAGTGGTCTCCAATTCAATTAATAATGGCGAACCAATAGAAAATAATACCCATGGGGCGATTGCAGGATAACTGTGGATATTAAGGGAGTGAGCGCACTGGCTGACTTTGAAGGAATAGAGATTGTTGATGATAGCAATCCCTATCCCGCGCTCTTGGGAATTGACTGGGTCACTGACATGAATGGGGTAATTAATCTGAAGAAGCACAAGATGATTTTTGAGAAGAAATCACTACGCGTAATTGTACTCTTGGACACTGCTGAAGGATTGCGCTATATGGAGCCGGTGCACGACTATCAAAGTGATGATGATTTGGACTGCATCTACAAGATAATAGCGTGAGAGTGTTGTTGGGAAAAGTATCTATTCAGAACGCCCCTATCCCACTCTAAGGTGTGACAGTGCCTTAGCAACAAACAAGGAAAACTACTTGAGTATTCTTCTTTATGAAATGTAAACGAAGAGGAAGGATAAACTAACCTGTGTCTTGCGCTAGTTTGTTGATCCAATCACTCCTCTCTTCAATAGCTCCCAGCTCCCTGCTCCCTTACCGGCCCAGCTTCACCAAATTCCTGCAAGATCACAGAAGAGAGAAACTACACGAAGATATAGATTTACATTCATAAAAAGCCTAGGATCAGATTAAGCTAAACATGCAAGTATAACAAAACATCATTGATACACAGCATGTAGGAGAAACTCAAATAGTTTTATTGATATGATAAAAAAGTCCAAGAGGAGATACAACCAAGTGAGTCCTGATCCAGCATCTACCTCCCAGCAAAGGAATCCCTTCCTCACCTCCAACAAAGCATAAATCACCCAATGCACTAATCTCAATCTCAAACCAACAACAATTCTCTGCAAAGTACAAAATTCCAGCCTCCGAATCTCTGGGATGAGGGATCCATATATAGATGTAAGCAGAGAGGATGAGTCAGCTTATGTTTTGACTTGTGGCTTCTCTCTGTCAGTTCTTGCTTCCACTTGGAGGTTGAGAGCCTCTTACTCATCTTTGGTCGAACTCAGTGAGGCCAGTGTCATTGAGGAAGATTCTGGAAGCTTCCTTTGTCTGTACACCTCGCGGAATGACACTGCCATTTGGCATTTCTCGCTCAGCGCACCCTGGTAGTGCATTTAGGTGCGTTGCAACGCACCTAGTTAGTGTACTGGGGTGCTTTGCAACGCAGGCAGCTAGTGGAGCACTTGAATTGATCCTGATTTGACTGATTCTGAGTAGTTTTTGGTGGAGAACTTCTGGGAGAAGCTGTCATTGGTTGACCTTGTTCCTTTAGGGGCAGGAACAACACTTTTAGGGACTTTGGATCCCTTGGATTATGGACATTTCATGCTCAAATCTGTAAGGCACAAAAATGTCTATAACAGTTGCCCCCTAAAGTATGAGGCCGTTTATCGGGTGAAATGCTTTATTAGGAGGATCCGAAGTTCTTTCAATGTTGGGAGGAGACCTGTAATAAGATACAATACAATACATTATTTTTCATACTGTTTTCATGATCTAGCTGAGGCGGGCATTCCCATGCTCAGCTTTATAAATTCATTTTTATGTACATAGGACAGACAATCGTCTGATGGTAGACTGATGATTCTGATGAAATCATCATCCTTTTGGTAGGATGATCATCTGTGATGCAGTGCTATACATGTCAATGTCTTTATTTTTTCTGAATATATATCGCAGCCCGGATTGATGAAACTAGATCTGGGGTCTTCAATCTCGTCCGATCTTCACTCGAAGTACAAGTCGATCCATGTGAGAAATGTTTTGAAGTCGAACATGGAAAGACATTGCTTGATTACCAGTCAATGATGTAAACTGTTAACAAGCGCGAAGGGAATCACCGATAATGATAATGACCCTCAAGGTACTGCAGTACAATTCACGTGGTGTGAATAAAGGACTTGGCGTCGAACACCACGCAAAATCTTTCGGTCGAAGGTCATTGATGTATACCTGCCGCCGGAAGTGAGAAACTTGCCATTGAGGCATGCAAGCTTCAAAGTACTGAAGGGGGTGTTCCTAGATCAACTTCTTGGATAATGAGCTGATGTCGACAAGAAGCGATCCGTCAAAGGAGGGCCTTGATGTATTCCACATCAATGACACGGAACGGAGCAAATGATTTTGATGGAGGTGAAAACGATTTGATGATATATGGTTCAGGGTGGCGGTCATGAAAGAATGAAGTATAATGTATGGTAGTGGATGGGACACGGGTGACTTCTCTGGATGACTTCTCTTGAACATACCAGCGACACTTATATGATGGATTGGTAGCATTTACCCCAAAGGTGGATGGTATGGCGAGACCATGGTGAATGAAACAACCCAACCCGACTCAGGCACGGAGTGGAAGTGTCATGTTCAAGAGCGACTTGCTACCAATAAAGGTTCTTTGAGTTTCTTCCCAATTTTTCCCCAGTCATTGCTGACCAGTACCTCTTTATTTTTGTCAAGCTTGAGGAGGATAACATATGCTTGTTCTATAATTTGCCCTTCGGGCAAACCCATCGCTATGTTTTAACGAGCCTAGCGATAGTGAAACTCGTTCTCGTCTAAAGACAAGTTTGTCGCTATTAATGTTTTTAACGAGTTTAACGACAAAGATAACTCGGTCCTTTTCCTTTTTAGGGAGTCTGAAAAGGAACGTAAAGTTAACTCCGAAATTCCTTTTTCGTCATCTAATCCCTTAAGTCCAAAAAAGTATAAAATAATACAGAAGGGATGAATTTTCGATAGTTTTAACGAGCCGAACAAAACAAGCGCTCGATCTTTTTGTGCAATAATCCCTCAGGTCCAAAAAGATTAAAATCTAGAGGAGGGATAGCTCTTCCTGTCGCTTTAACGAGCTGGAAGGCCAAAACTCGGCAATCTTTTCATATTTTACGAGTCAGATGAAAAGAGCTTAAAGAAGACTCGTCTTTTGAGGAACGAGTGACAAAATGGGTAGCAGCTGATTCCAGGTAAGGGTTGGAATTTTCCAAGCATGGCGGTGTCACAAGGATGGCTAGTGAAATCACTCTTCGCAGTTGTTCCTCAAAATGGGTAAACAATCATATGGAGGTGAATGATCGGCCAATGGAAAAGTGGAGGCAACGGTGCAAACACGACCAAGGCTTTAATGGCTGATAATGTTACATTCACGGTGGTTATTTACCGGAGGATAGTTCATTTTTTAACGAGCTTAAACGCGGGTTGAAACACTTGCTCGATCTTATGTTTATTTTTTAACGAGCATGAACTATGTGCTAAAACTGCTCGATCTTATGTTTATTTTTTAACGAGCATGAACTATGTGCTAAAACTACTCGATCTTATGTTTATTTTTTAACGAGCATGAACTATGTGCTAAAATTGCTCGATAATCCAGTCATATGATAAGAATGTCTCATATAAGATGCCATTTTTTATGGAGCTTGCGCCTTACAAAGCTATGCCCCGCATCCTTTCGTTATGCAAGTTCGGAAACGACTAATCCTACGAGTTTAAAGGGTTAGAGGTCCTAAAAATTTAAAAAATAAATAGCCGCCCCTTGCTTGCACTCCAAAAGGTTTGCATGCCCCCAGGTATAAAGTACGATTTCAAGGTTACCCCTCAATTTGCAGATAAAACATTTTTTCTACCAGGAAAGGCCTACCTCTTTTAGGTTATTCAAAGTCTGTTTTATTTGTGGTGCGAACAAAACACTTCTTCGACGATGTCTACCGAGATAAACAAAGGTAAGCGGCACCGACCCAGCTTACATAACTTTGACAAGAGAATCTTATTCTAGAATAACCCTCTTCCAGCATGGGAGGGGTACAGACTAGTCATATTCTCCCGCGGAAACCTACCCTATACCCAAAGTTTTCCTGCCGAAGCAGACCAGGACGCATGCCCCCTGGGTTCCAGTCATATCCTTCCGAATCACTCGCGCTCATCGGGAGGACGGACCGTGGGTTGAGACATTTCTTGCGTGAAGAGACCATTTAGGGATGGTATATGACTTTCGACTTAGTCACCGGAGAATCCACAGTAAGAACGATTTTCTGCCAACGTTTCGAATCCCAACCGGGATCCATCATCAGGACAACTTGAATGCTTTGATAGAAGAAGAGCAGACTATTAGGGTTTAAATAGAAATGAGGAGGGAAAAGAAGGGAAGGGAAGGTCGGCTCTCAATTTTTGAGAAGTCGGCTCCCTCATGATTAAATTGATTAATTAATTTTAATTATTATTATTATTATTATTATTATTTTATTTTTTTTAATTGATTATTATAACTTTAATTATTATTATCAATATAATAATTAGTAATAAGTACTTATTAATTATATATATTTATTGAAATTAATTAAAATGATTATAATTATTTTTAATTATTATTATTATTAATATAGAAATATTAATTGAAATGATCGATTATTATTACTTCAACTATTATTATTATAATATTTGTAATATCAAATAATGTATATTATTATTCAAATTAATTGAAATGATTATAATAATTTATTTTAAATTATTATTATTTATTTAATATAATAATTAATTATATTAATTTTTATTAATATAATAATTAATATAAAAATTAATTATTAGTATAATGATTAATATAAAATTAATTATATTAATATAGTAATTAATTATATTAATTATTATTAGTTAATATAATTGATTATTATTACTTAATATAATTAATTATTATTAATTAATATAATTAATTACTATATTAATATAATTTATTATTATATTAATTAATATGATTATAACTATAATTAAAATAATATAATTAATTATTATATTAATTATTATTAATTAATATGATTAATTATTATTAATATAATAATTAATTATATTGATTATTATTGACTTATTAATAACTTTTATAATTATTTGAAAGAATAAAAATTTAATGATTATTATTATTATTATATTAAAATAGATATTTTTATAATATGAAATTAATAAGGGTGATTAAATTAAAAACCTAATTAATAATATTGTAAAGTTTAATGGAGAATTATTTATTATTATTATTATTATTATATTGATATTGGGTTAATTTTTCTTTGATCAGGGGAAACCAGCTTCCACTGATCTCCATACCACTGTCTCTGTTGAGATTATGCGGGTGTTTGATAATTTCAAGAGCTTCTCTGATCTTTCGTTTATGGTGTTGCTCTTCTTTAGCGATAATGGAGGCGTTTTCCAAGAAGACATGGTGCTTAGTTTTCGACGAGTGTTCTGCAAGGGCGGAAGAACGAGACCTTTCATTTTTAATATCAGCTCCATGTTCCTTAAGTCTCGTCTGCAGGGAGCGACCCGTTTCACCAATGTAGCTTTTCCCACATGAGCAATCGATTTTATAGACCCCTTTAAGTTGATGTTTATCAATATTATCCTTAACCGATCTGATACTTTGCCTAATTGTTCCAGGGGCTGAGAATTGCGTGCTTATGTTTTTCCTTCTTAGGACTTTCGCAATCTTATCTGTAACTCCATGAATGTAAGGAAGAAAAACCCTACCACCTTCAGGTTGATCTCGGGCTTTAGGTTCATGAGATAACATCCTTTTCTCGGCTTTCTGAATTGCTTTCTTAATCTCATTTTCTTTGTAGCCTAAACCTTTAAAGGTTGAGACTAAATGCTTCTTTTCTTCATCCAAATGATCAGCGTCAGAAATTCGAAGGGCCCTGATAGCAAGAGTGTTTAGAACACCAAGTTTCTGGGCTGGATGATGGTGGGAGTTAGCGTGGAGGTAGTTCTCTGTATGGGTAGACTTTCTGAAGACTTTGTGCCCTATGGATCCATCATCTTTTCTCATGATGAGGATGTCTAAAAAAGGAATGCTCATGTTTTCTTCAAGCTCCATAGTGAATTTTATTTCTGAGGAGATGGAATTTAGGTGAATAAAGAACTTGTCAAGCTCTGCTTTACCATGAGTCCATTTTATATTAGTATCATCGACGAATCGCTTCCACCATGCTGGCTTCAGGGGGTAAGAATCCAAGGCCTTCTTTTCAAAATATTCCATGTATAGGTTGGCCACGATCGGTGAAAGGGGGGATCCCATTGCCACTCCAGAAGTTTGCTCATAGTATGTTCCTTGGAAGGTGAAAACTGTTGATCGCAAGCAGATTTCAGCCAATCTTGCAGTCCCTGGATCAGTAACCTCTTTTATAACCTGAATGGCTTCTTCAAGAGGGATCTTGGTAAATAGGGACACAACGTCAAAGCTGACAAGGAGGTCCTCACGCTCTAATTTCTCATTCTTAATGAGCTTCACAAAGTCATGGGAGTCCTTGATGAAAGAATCAGTGTTTCCGACAAGGGGTCTCAGGATTTTTGCAACGTATTTAGCGAGCTCATAGGTTGGGGATCCAATTGTATTGACAATTGGTCTGAGAGGGACTCCTTCCTTATGGATCTTGGGTAGCCCATAAATCCTAGGGATGCATTCACTAGAGGGAATTAATCTCTTTTTTAATTTTTCATCAAGGTTGGATTCCAAAATTGCCTTTTTCACCTCTTTCATAATCTTGGGGATCGGGTTCTTGTTCAGCTTCTTGTAACTACCACAATTGAGGTGTTCATTCATTTTGCATATATAATCTTCTTTATCTAGGATCACTGCTGCTCCTCCTTTATCTGCCTTGAGAACCACAATTTCTTCATTGTTTCGCAGGGATTTGAAGGCCTTTTGTTCTGTTTTACTCAAATTACTTTTGGGAGCTTTGGCCTTTCTCATAATAAGGGAGCACTCTTGTCTTAATGCTTCCTTATCTTCCAAAGGAAGGTTGTTAATCCCATCTTCTATATTACAAATCATTTTCTCAATAGGAAGGTTTTTCGGGGCAACAGCAAATCCAAGACCTTTTCCGAGGACATTAATGATCTCAGGTTCTAAACCATGGGAAGACAAATTTACGACTTTTCTTTTTGATGTGTTGACAAAAGAAGCCATTAAATTTCGATCCAACGCATCCTTATTCGAGAAACCAACCACCGCATGAGAGTTTCTACCCCCCGAATCAACGGAGTCAAGTTGAATGGGCGCACTTAAAACACGTTCCAAATCAGTATCGATTTGTCCCCAACAGCTACACTCACATCTCTATCCAACGAATCTTGCTCCAACTGAAGGGCCGTATTGTTAACCGGGTTCCTTGGACAGCTTTTTCGGCTACTAAGACCGTTTTCATGGGCAGTTTCATTCAGGTTATAGGAAACTGCGCATTTAAGGTTACCACCTGGTTTATTAATCGAGCTGCAATCCGCTTGAACCTGTTCCTGCGCAGTCATGTTTTCTGATAAGACGGCTGCGTTTTTAAGGTCACCATTTGGACTAACGGTCGAGCTGCAGTCGGCTTGAACTTGCTCTAGCGCAGTCAGGTCTTTATGGTCGCAGTTTGGATTGTTTACAACCGGGCTGCAAATATATTCCTGCGTAGAATGCGTTTCGTCAATTGGCAAATGTTCAAAATGCGCAGTTTCATTAACGCTATGCGTTCTGTCCAAAGGAAACAAATGATCTCTGTTTTGACCGTCCCTTGAGTGAACAACGAATTTCTTATTCACACCGTCCATTAATTCCGATGCGTGATCCGGGAAATGAAAGCTGGTCTACGAGCTTGACCACTCTTCCTTCGTGCGGAAAACACATTACTTTAAAGAGTGAGGAGACGATGGCTCCCATGCAATATATATAGTCTCGTCCAAGGAGTAGGTTATAATCCAAGGGTCCTCGAACGACCATCTCGTTCATTTGAATGGTCTTCCCTTTCAATGTTATGGGCACATTGGGGAGGATCCCTAAAGGTCGACTGGTTCCTTTATCAAAGCCTATCAGATTTCTCATTTCAGGCAAAAGCGATGGCGAACCAATCGCTTTCCAAGCAATAGAGGAAAGGATACTCACAGATGCCCCCTCATCAATGATGGTGCCAGCCATGACCATTCTGTATATTTGAACGATAATTCGGAATGGTATGCTTGCTGGCAAACGGGGTCTGCCTAGTTAGTTCCAGTCGAAGGATACAACTAGGTTGCTTGGAGGTGGGACCGAGTAGACGGCCGGGTATGGCTCCGACGAACTTCCTTCCTGCGATAAAGGAATGGGTGGATTGCCCCCGTGTTTGTCGGAGTCTGTGTTGATGAAGAGAATTTGGAAGGTGTCATCCTTATCCTCTTCAGTGACTGTATCAATCGAAGATAAAACCTTTGAAGGCAAGACCGGGTCAACTGCCGCCTCGACCTTTTGACTTTCGTCTGGTATGGATTAAGTTGGTTTATCTTCAACGATAGACGCTTCAGCTGACCACTTGAGCAGGCCAGCTGGATTCTCAACTAACGAAGGACTCGGCAAGAGTTTTTTATATCCAGGAGGAAGTCGTAACGGTGAAACCGGACGATCATCCAAAACTCTTTTAGCTTCGTCTAAGAAGGGACAACGGTGGAGGGCATGGTTGCCTTCGCACAATCTACAGGGAGGTCTAGCCCTCCCTTTTTGTCCTGGGACTTCACTTTCGCTAGTTGACGGTGTGCTTTCAACATGGCTATCAGAGGTTGACGACACCGGATTGTGCAAACGAGGAGACCAGTCCCTTAGTATCCGAGGGATGCAAGGACAATCTCTGTGAAAGTGATCTCCTCTACAAATGACACATGGCGATTTAGGCCTAGTCAGTGTTGTGTGTGGATTTTCTTTAGACGACACTTGTTTTCCCTTATTTGCCTTTGGCTCCTTCTTCTTTTTCTCTTTCTTCTTCTTTTCCTTCTTCTCATTAGGAACTTGGTTTTTAGCTTTACCAGTCCCGTCAAGTGAAGAGGAAGGAAGAGAGGAAGAATTAGAGGAAGTAGAAGGTTGGTGGGAAGCTCTAGACTCGTCTAATTGCCGATTTGACTGTTCAGGAATAGTGGTGTTCTGAACGACATTGGTTGAGAAGAGCCAGACTGGCAAGCCAATTGTCAGTCCTGGAAGCGACAATGTGGCCATATGGGGCGCACCAACATCTCCCCAAGAGGAGAAGGGACTAGGATTTCCACCAAGGGGAATTCCTTGGTTGGTAGGCTCCATTTTCTCAACCTAAAGATAAATGCAGGAAAAAGGGTATGAATATTCCGTTTAAAATAAATTTTAACGACGCTTGGACACAACTTGCTTTTTCAATTTTAAAGAGTCAAGAAAAAGCAAAAGATGACTCTAGTCTCCTTCGATTTTTAATGAGCCTGAAGTGACAAGTGCTCAGATGGACCTTTTCCGTTAAGGAGTCTGAAAAGGAACGAAAGGGACTGCTCTGGAGATCTAGGTAGAGGGTGTGCCAAACCAATCGCAAAACCGCAGAATACTTTTTAGGGTACGGGCGGTCAATCTTCCCGAATGCTGTGTTCAGTGCATTGCGATCAGTAGGGCGGCCGACATGGCTTCCTATGGATAAAGGTTTTATGCCTATAGGGGTCTCCCAATATATACTCGACGGTACGTGGGAGCACAATCCGTACTGGCACTTATCGTCTCACAGTGGAGGAATCACCCAACCAACAGTGAGGACAACAGTTACCAGGCTTTACGACGCCGAAACACGTCTCTAGCCTAGACCACTATGTTGTGCGTTAAGTTCCAATGCGTTGTTAAGTTCATTCAATTTATTTTAGGTTGATCTTTCTTAGAAGTTTGCCTTTTTGGATCACCACGAGATGTAGATACAATTCCTAAATGCAGTCTAAAGATGATAAGCAAGCTTTTATCTCTTTTCAACAATGAAAATCCTAGCTACAAGGGGAAAAGAAAGAGACAATATTTTCTCAAAGAGCATAGAGCACACTGTAAATGCACTTTTCCTAAATCAAACCATACAAACTGTCAAAATGCAAATGCACTTGTGCATGTATTTGTTTTCACTTTCTTAATATTGATGCCTAAAAAGAAAGTTGTTGTACAAATTTGAATTCGATTTCAAGTGAAAACACAAACAAGTTTCTTTTTGAAATAAAAAAGACGATTACGAAACTTTATGATTTTGAAGTAAACACTTGTTTTGACACTAGAAATTCACAAATTCAAACCAAAAGACAAAAGTAAAAGCGCAATCAACTGTCAACAGCAAACAAATTTACTCCTAAGATCAAAATGACACTTACGACGGGTCTAGATCTAAGGGCGACAGTATGACTAGTTTACTTTTGTAATGGGAAACTGCAAATGATGTAACAAATACACAAAAACAAATACAGTTTCTTTTATACAACTGAGGCGGAATTAAGGCAAAGAAAAGGGGTTTTCAGATAGGTACACACACTGATAATAGGCTGCAAAAATCAGAGATAAAACTGAACAAAATGAAGCAAAGAACCACAGCTGCACAGGGCAAAGGCTGATCAGCGCACCTGTTGCACAGAGAAACTGAATTGCAGCGCAGGTAGCCCTCTCGGGACCTGCGTTGAAATGCAGAACCTCTTCACAGAGCCTGCGCTGAAGCAGAAACGAGAATTTTCTCTGGGTTCTGGGTCACGGTTTGCAGTTTAATCTATGGTTTTTGGCCGGATAAAAGCTATCAGTAAGGTACAATTAGAGGGATGATTTAAAGGAGGACTAAGAGCTATCACAAAGGGCAGTTAGAGCATTTGTGGATCAGCTTTTCAGATCATAAACAGGCCCAGTGAATGGACTAGAGTAGCAGATCTCTACTTTGCATTTGTAAATGGCAAATGCAGTTCGATTCGCCACTCCTAAGTTTATGAGAAGAACAACAATAGAAACACAAATAAACTAACTAGATACGTTCCCCAGCGGAGTCGCCATTCTGTTGTTGGGAAAAGTATCTATTCAGAACGCCCCTATCCCACTCTAATGTGTGACAGTGCCTTAGCAACAAACAAGGAAAACTACTTGAGTATTCTTCTTTATGAAATGTAAACGAAGAGGAAGGATAAACTAACCTGTGTCTTGCGCTAGTTTGTTGATCCAATCGCTCCTCTCTTCATTATCTCCCAGCTCCCTGCTCCCTTACCGGCCCAGCTTCACCAAATTCCTGCAAGATCACAGAAGAGAGAAACTACACGAAGATATAGATTTACATTCATAAAAAGCCTAGGATCAGATTAAGCTAAACATGCAAATATAACAAAACATCATTGATACACAGCATGTAGGAGAAACTCAAATAGTTTTATTGATATGATAAAAAAGTCCAAGAGGAGATACAACCAAGTGAGTCCCGATCCAGCATCTACCTCCCAGCAAAGGAAGCCCTTCCTCACCTCCAACAAAGCATAAATCACCCAATGCACTAATCTCAATCTCAAACCAACAACAATTCTCTGCAAAGTACAAAATTCCAGCCTCCGGATCTCTGGGATGAGGGATCCATATATAGATGTAAGCAGAGAGGATGAGTCAGCTTATGTTTTGACTTGTGGCTTCTCTCTGTCAGTTCTTGCTTCCACTTGGAGGCTGAGAGCCTCTTACTCATCTTTGGTCGAACTCAGTCAGGCCAGTGTCATTGAGGAAGATTCTGGAAGCTTCCATTGTCTGTACACCTCGCGGAATGACACTGCCATTTGGCATTTCTCGCTCAGCGCACCCTGGTAGTGCATTTAGGTGCGTTGCAACGCACCTAGTTAGTGTATTGGGGTGCTTTGCAACGCAGGCAGCTAGTGGAGCACTTGAATTGATCCTGATTTGACTGATTCTGAGTAGTTTTTGGTGGATAACTTCTGGGAGAAGCTGTCATTGGTTGACCTTGTTCCTTTAGGGGCAGGAACAACACTTTTAGGGACTTTGGATCCCTTGGATTATGGACATTTCATGCTCAAAGCTGTAAGGCACAACAATGTTTATAACAAAGAGCAAGAATGGGTAAATCCCACTAGGGATGGGCGGATTTCATGGGAGCACGAGAGCTCCTGTACTTCGGATTCTGATGAGGAAATAGAGCAATGGAAGAATCGGTTACATGAAGTAACTATGCTGAATTGTAATATGATGACAAGGTCGTTGCGCTGTGTATCGACATAAGTAAGAGATCTGCCTACTTATGATGGTCTAAGTAAGGTAGATACCTTCTTGAATAAATTTGAAAGGGAGGTGCTAGAAAAGCAACACTTCCAGGCCTTGGACTAGGTACTGCACACTACGCCCACGAGATGGTGGGGTACGCACAAAGGGAGCTTCGACGACTGGCGAATGTAGGGGAATGATGCACACATGATTTGGGAAGCCTAAGGTGCGACTGACAGATAAGTACAATGGGCAGGATGATCCACGCGTGCATCTGGCTAAGTGGACACAGGCCTATGGAGAAAAGCCACAACCTGAGTGGGTGCACCTGTTCTGTCATACCCTAGATGTTGTACCAATGAAATGGTACATAGAAACAGAGCTTCGCCACGGGACAGGTGAATGGGATATGTGATGACCTTCAGTTTTGAGGATGGGTGGGACAATATTGATGAAGCGCTATAAGAGGTAAAAGCATCCATCTTTAGGATACCACAGGAGCAGGTAGAATTGATTCAACTTGAATGAGCTACTCAGCTGAGTTACACATTGGAATGTTATAATGTAACTGCTGAAGAAGAAGATGAAGATCTGTGGAAAATTAACATTCCAGAGATGGAAGGCCACCGCAAGGTTCAGGGACCATAGATCAAGAACCCTGACATAACCGCGTCGGTGAAGACTAAGCAGGTGAATATTTGTACGGAAGCGGAACCTAAGTTCGCGAAGATTGGAGACTGTTGGGATGACACGACGATGGATAAGGTCGTTGAATTACTCCGCGAGTATCAAGGCTTATTCCCGACCAAGTTTACGGATTTGAAGGAAATAATCATAGATTTAGGAGTAATGAAGATCACGTTAAAACCCAACACGAAGCCAGTTAAGCAGAGGTCGTATCGCTTAAATCCGAAATACAAGGAGAAGGTCCACGTAGAACTAAACAAGATGCTCGTGCCAGGCATCATTGAGCCTGTGGAGGAATCCGATTGGGTAATCCCGATGGTGGTACAAGAGAAGAAGCAGAAGGACAAAATAAGAATATGCGTGGATCTCAGAAAATTGAATGACGCATGTGTACATGATTCATTCTCAACTCCATTCACAGATGAGGTGTTGAAGAATGTAGGTGGTCAGGAAGCCTATTCTTTCACTGATGGGTTCACAGGGTACCACCAATCAAAATTGCGCTAGAGGATAGGAGCAAGACAACCTTTGCTACTGAGTGGGGTTGCTTTCAACATATTGTCATGCCGTTTGGATTGAAGAATGCCCCCATTATCTTTTCGCACGTGGTTTTTGCGGCATTCAAGGAATATATTCATAAGTTCTTGGAGGTCTATTTTGATGACTAGACTATATTTGGGCTGGTTAGGTGCCATGTAGCGAACTTGCGCTTGATGTTGGATACATGCCAAAGATACCAAATCACGCTCAACCTCAAGAAGTGTATGTTCCTCATTCCTTTTGGGAACCTGTTGGGGCATGTGGTTTGTAAACAAGGGATGATGGTAGAGCCCGCAAAAATCGTGGTGATTCTAAATTTGGAAGTGTCACAGAGTGCGAAACAGTTGCGCTACTCTGGGACATATGAGGTACTACAAAAATTTTATCAAAGGTTATGCCCAGATCACCGTGCCGATGGAAAAGTTATTGAAAAAGGATGTCACGTTTTGCTGGAACGATGACTGTAAGAAAAGCTTGGATGTGTTGAAAGAAAAGATGGTTATTACGTCGATTCTGGTCTTCCCGAATTGGAAGAAAGAGTTTCATGTCCATGTTGATGCGTCATGTATAACGCTGGGGGCAGTACTAAGACAGGATGGTGGAGAAGGCTTCGATCACCCTATCACGTTCATGAGTCACAGATTATCTAAGAGAAGAACTATTCCACCACTGAGCACAAGGGACTAGCTATGGTGTATGCGCTCAAGAAGTATGGACACTACTTGCTAGGAGGACACTTTAAGATGTATACAGATCATTCCGCGCTGAAGTACTTGGTCAATAAGCCTATGTTGGGGGGCGCGCATATGCAGATGGCTTTTATTGTTTCAAAAATATGATTTTGAAGTTGTTGTGAAGCCTGGACAATTGAACGCGGGACTAGATCACCTGTCACGCATTGAGAAAGGGGAGGAACCTACTAGTCTGGACGAAGGATTACTCGATGCGCAGCTCTTTGCTGTGTGCGTAGCGGATGGACATTTTGAAGATATAATTCACTTTCTCACAACTGGAAATGTGCCGAAAGAATACTTTGTCCAACAGAAGAAGGAATTAGTGGTGCGCGTGACAGACTTCTCTGTCATTATTGGGCATCTATACAAGATGGGGAATGATGAAATACTGCGAAGGTATGTACCTAAATTAGAATGAAGCAGCATCCTCGTGGACACTCATGGATGCGCCGCAGGAGGACATTATGCGGAAAGAGCAACTGCACAGAAGATTCTACGCGCCAGGTTGTGGTGGCCAAACCCTTCATCAAGATTCAAAAGCACATTGCAAGGAAGGCAATGTATGTCAAAGAATAGGTAAGCCATCGCAGAGGGACGAAATGCCTTTGAATCCACAAATGGCATTGCAACCTTTCGAAAAGTGGGCAATAGATTTTGTAGGACCTATCAAACCTCAAGGAAAAATAGGCGTAAGATATATTATCACTGCAACAGAGTACCTGACTCATTGGGCAGAAGCACAGCCGGTGAAGAATTGCATGACCACAATGGCCACAAAGTTTATGTTTGAACATGTACTGACGTGATTTGGATGTACGAACATCTTAATGAGCAATCACGATACGCACTTCCTGAACGAAACAATCAGCGCGCTGACGGAAGAGTTTCAGGTGTATCATCAGAAGAGCACACCGTATCACCAACAGGCTAACGAGATTGTAGAAGTGTTCTAAAAAGTACTGGAGACCGCGCTGACCAAAGTATGCAATGCGCAGCAAAGTGATTAGGACCTGCACATACTTGCAGTATTATGAGCTTATAGGATGACATGCAAGAAACTGACAGGACGGACACCTTTAGGCTTGTCTATGGAGTGGAAGCCGTAATGCCTATGGAATACATCATGCCTAGTCTACGCATAGTAGCACTCACAGGTATGATGGATCACGGAGACCTCAAGGAGAGGCTCGCGCAGTTGGAGGAGCTTGAGGAAGAACGATTTTTGCCTGGATTTCACTAGTAGATCCAAAAGCAGCGCGAAAATGCTTGGCAAGATTGACAGATTAATTTGCGCACCTTCAACGTGAATGATTTGGTGTTGTTGTATGATATTAAGTTCGATAAATTCTTAGGGAAGCTCATAATGCATTGGTTGGGACCGTATGTTATTAATGAGATCACAGATGGTGGCGCGATATAGTTGGTAAAGTTAAATGGAGAACTCTTCCCAAGAAAATTCAATGGTAGTCATTTGAAGACACACACAGGGGGCTCAGCCATCTGACTAGCCAACATAAGCACAGTCCTAGTGCTCCAAGCAGGTGAAAGGAGGCGTGGGACTATAAACTACTCTGTACGGGGACTGCACGATGTAAGGACTGCGCGCAATAGCGAAGTGTCACAGGGTCCGCGACAGCGAGGGTAGCTGCACTACCACGCGGGTCAGCTAGAAAGTGACCGTTACAGTCACTATTCACAATGGGATGCTTGGCTTGAGACCAAATGGAGCGGGCGACAGGCATTTAAGGCAAACTTTACGGGCTAGATTCTTGAAAATCTGCTGCCAATCAAGCATTAATGGACCAAATGTGGGGGGGGACGGTCGAATTCAAATTCAAAAGGTGCTATAAATTACAAAGGGTTGTCCAGCAAACAACACTTGGAAATTTGAGAACTAAATTGTTGTGCGCCTAGACATTCATGAACCCAGACTTGTTCGACCTTCTTAAGGTAAATTCGTTGTTTGAGCAATTACCCAAGACATTGAGATACTTGTGGAATCACACTATGGCAGCACCAAAAGAAGACATGGATACTGGATTAATGATCGTTGAGGAAGCTGTGTAGGCCATTATAGACGTGGAATCCCCAGAAAGTGTTGGGATAGTCACAGAAATTCCTAAATCACTGCGCATGCCGAAACCCAAGAAAGACAAGCAGGCCATGGTACTGGTGCACGTATCACCTAAGAATCTGTTAAGAACTAAGCTTACCATGGAAGAAAAGGGGAGCTATCAATTTGGAGGCTGATGAGGAAGAATAATTTGAAGAAATCATGGTAGAGGAGGAGGGTGTAGAAATGGAGGTTGAAACCCAAGGTGTTGACCCTCTTACTAGGTTGCCCACATATGTTCCTCCGCAAAAGGGTAAATCAAAGGTGCCCAAAGATATAGATGAGAGCAAGAGCTCTCTGTAGACTCTGATACTCCTTGATGACATTATTTTTGAAGGAGCACACTTGGGACGAGTGCCCATGCTGAAGTTTGAGGATTGGGATCTTGCAAACCACGAGAAGTTCCCGCATCTCGCGACCACGTAGCTCATGCGCCAGAAGAAAGACGCGCCAACCGGAATCATAGAATTGGAGCCACATAAATGGCTGAGAGGAGTTGAGAAAGCAGGGTTGCTAAACCTGCTCTGGGTGCCACACTACCATCGCGCCCAGTGACCATTTTTGTCATCAAGCAACTTCTCTGCCTGGTACATGATGGGTGCTTGTGGCTAGAGGAGCCCATCCCCATCACAGACCATTTGATTCACAGAATTACCCGGCTCCCTTGCAAAGGGGAGGACCCAGCAAACATCTCATAGTGAAAGAGTGGTGATTTGGCCATCACAGAGGACATGAATAAGAAATTTAAGTTGGAGAAAAAGAAGAGAGGGTACGCCATTTCCAACATCAACAACCCTACGTTAAAGTCACGACGTAGATATTGGCAGGGAAGTTTATGTGGAAGTGTCGCGTGGATGAGGTGCCCGCATCGATGGTTGCACTAGCAGCGCAATGCGCAGAAGGGGTCTAGTTCAACTGAGCAAACTACTTACACGAAGAGTTCCTTGAGAACTACCGCGAGGCACAGGGGCAAGGAAAAGCTTTTCACTATGCGTGGCTTCTGTTATCCATAGTATTGGTGGCATGGGAATTGTTCGAAGATATCCAGTTTCCAACGATCGCATAGGACCTTCCGGAGGCAGCGAAGTACGCTCGCTATGGGAAACCAGGGATGCACGAAGGATAAGGGACAACAAAATATTTTGGGTGCTCATGGAGATGAACATCCGAATGGGTATTAATCGCAAGTTGGGGTTATCACCCATAGTCTACAACAGTCTGCAGAGCTTCACAGAGTTCAAGGCATATTTTCACCATGTCTACATCAGGGCGCGGAAGGACCCCGCGAAGACGTGGCGCAAGTTACCCTATCTAGCGACAGATGATGTCATCTTCGCATTCCTTGAGTCGTGGTCGTCGGAATGGTGCGCCCCAGCCAGCTTTGCGGTGGAACCAGAGAAGTTCGTCGCGCAGCGGAAAAAGGAAGAGGTGAAATTGTAGATGGGGCAGTTGGCAGAAAAGCGCAAAAACGAAGCAGCAGTAGCTAAGGCCCAGGCGACGCACGACACTGCGAAGTTGGTAGAAGAGCAGTAGAAGGTAGACGAAGAAGAGTGCAAAGGACAGAAGTTTCCTTTGCCTAAGCCGAAGACTGAAACAGAGTAAGGTGGCACGGACCTACAGACAACATTTACTCAGCTAAAACGTTTGCTCCCAAGAGAACAGGTAAGGTCGCGAAAGAAGTCGAAGGCTTCAAAGACTTCATTCGACCTGATCACCCTCACTGAGGGGGATCTACACGATGTTGGCGAGATGGTGAGGGACATCACTGCGAAGGCCCTCTAGTAGTTTGAGGGGGAACATCAGATGGTGTTGGGGGCTCTTTGGGCACAGATATAGGAGTTGTAGGTGCGCACTCCACAGGCTGGCACTGTGTTAACTAGCCTAACAATAGGCACGTCCACAGTTGAGGAAATGTTGCGCACCCAGATGACCAGCACCATAGTGCTGCCAGATGGAGCACTAGTTATAGAAAATGAGGCTGACAGGCCTATGGTCAGTGGGTTGAAAAGAATAAGATTAAACGTAGTTGCGCTTCCTCCAGAGACACTCTATATTTTGCAGGATGGAGTTACTGCAGAACTACGAGCCAGGGAGGGTCGTGCGCTCCAGGTAATGAGCGAGCAACGCGTCAACATTGAATAATTGAGTTTGCAGTGTGACGAGGTAGTGGCGCAGAATAGAAAAATGGTGCGGGTGGTGGACGAAGCTTTCCAGATGGTCCTGGAATTGACCATCCAAGCAGAAGAACCAGTGGAGGCGCGCGTCTGAAAATTAGCAGTAGGGGTGTGCAAGGCAAAGGAAGAAATGCCTAGGGTTCAGTTGGAGGTGAACCTTTAGATAACAAAATTGCAATTGAAGGCACATCCTTCAACTCTGCCAGAGGTCAAGGAACAACGTGCCATTGCTATTACAACAGCAATAGTGGAGGTTAATAGTGCAGTGACAGACTGCACAAAGCTGTTCAAGCAGTCGTTCGAGGTTCTCACCACCTTGTAGGAGGACCCGAACATACAACGCCTAGAGATAGAGGTGCGCGAGCTACAACAGAGATACAACGAAGTAAAAGGGACCACGCAGATGATTTCCCTTACACAGAGGCTTGCGAGGATGTAGCGGGTTAAAGCGCTTAAGGAGCAGGTGGATGTTGCTCGGCATAAGGAAGTAGTTTTGAAGGCGCGCTTATAGTCGTGGATTGATGATGCATACACCATTATAGCCTCCATTGAAGTAAATCTCACGCAATTGCAAGAAATGAAGGAAAGGATCCAGGGCAACAGTTCAGCCACAACGGTTACTGAACAACGCATCGAGGAAGTACAACAGGTAGCTGCTCAGTGCGTTGCCTAACTTGCAAAGATCCAGTCATAGTTGGAAGGTCTTTGCGCAAAGATCTCCGCACCAACAGAGTGACTCGAGGGAAAGTCACAATGGTTGTGTTGGGGGCCTGTTGGGCGCGAGATCCCCCAAGGGAAATGTTGGGGCTTAGAGCCTAGATTTTGATCAAAGATTGTAATTCTGATGTAAATACTTCGTATTTTGTGGGCGCGGAGCGCGTGGTTTGTAAAATAGTCATAGGGTTGTCCACCCTTAGTTTTTTTATTGTAATGTCGGTTATAGAGATCTACCCATGGTCCACGGACCATGGGATTGTATAAATAGAGCAAGGCTCTAAGTAGTTAAGGAGGAAAATGAATAAGAAAAGATGAACATATGATGTATGCGAGATAGATTTGTGGAGCAAAGTCTAGTTTTGGGTCGTAGAGTAGGAGAAGGCTCTGCAGCTGAGTGCGCAGAGGCCTAGTAGTCCACAGTTGAGTGCGCGGATCCCTGCAACTGAGTGCACAGGGTGAGTCGAGTCTGTAACAGTTGGAAGTATTAATAAAGAGAAGTTTCCTATCATTTCTATGTATTTATTTCTTGTTTTATGCATCTGTTATCTTGGGTATGAAATTCACTTTTAATACTTATATGATGCGCGAATGTGTATAATTGTATTGATTAAGTGAATGCAAGATAGAATATTTGTTTACGCAAAGTTAACTAAGATATGTTAAGAAGATAAGTAAGATATGTGGTGTAGTTTGGGGAAATAGTGCAGTTCACTACCCTAGCAGTGCGAAAGCATCTCAACCCCTGGTTAGGGCTACGCAGAAGACGATTATAATAGATCGCGAAGGTATTGAAGGTTGGAACAGTGTGTGAAACGACCTACACAAAGACAGATCTAGTTGGACTAAAACATCTCATACATCTCAAGGGTGCCAAAACTTGGTTCCAGCATCCCCCCGTACTGCTTCGGGTGAGACTTAAGTCCGCGCTCTACGGGCTGATATCGAAAGGGCCAGTAGTGTAGGGATTTGTTTGGCTAAATAACTCTAAACCTGGGTTAGGCCCCCATAAGCCAACAACATGTCATGGCCCCAGAGGTAGCCCAAGTGGAGAAGGAAAAGGAAATTTTGACCAGAGATCTGATGGAAGTAAATAATGAAGTAGTTGCCTTGAAAGAAATGAATACTAGCTTACAACAAAAGTTGGATACTCATATCTGCACCATTCTAGTACAACCAAATTCAGAGGATCCAGCTGATAAATTGACCAGGGTTATGACTAAATTATCAGAAGATGAAATGAAGAAAATGAAAAAGAACCTGGATGACACAAAATAACTCTTTAAGATTAAGGAAAGACAATTGACTATGGAAAAGGAAATTGCATCAAAATATCAAAAGGATTATCAGACAACCAACAATGAAATAAAGGAGTTGAGAGAAAAAGTAAAGGGAAATATTTCATTCATACAAGCCAGAGAGATAATCTGGAATTATATCATTCAATAAGTAAAATCTATCTGGGACAATATGTTAATAATGGCAAACGAGAAGATGGTTGTCAGGGACCTGGGAAGCATCATTACTTCCCATAAAGAGAAAAACCAGCAATGTGCTCAACTAGAAAAGAGGATGATCGATTTTCTTAATTCCAAATCATCTCAAGAATTAATTACTATGCAAGTGGAAGATAGAACAGATCTGGGGCTAGAAATTAATAAGATGGTGCAGAAAAAATTGTATAGGAAAACAATAGAGCCTAAGCTTGGTGAAATTAAAGAATCCGTTATGAAATTTAACACAAATTTTGATAAGAGGATGAGGGTAGGATTTCCCTCCTCTTGGGATCAACAGGGAAACATGCTTCCATGGGGGACTTATGAGACTTGTTGGTGGAATCCAAAATCAAGATTAACTCTTCTCATGAGAAGACAACAGTTCTCAAAGGGTCAACCATTCTCAATTACCTTCACAGAGACTTTTAGCTATCCTAATTGATTAAAACTCTTTTTACAGAAAAGCCATCTTATCGCTAAATCACCAATTTTAGAATGGCTCATACAAGGTTTATCAAGTGTCAAGTTCAGATATCAAAATATGGAAAAAATGCAGAGCATGGATGTCTCTAACATCAACAACAACAAAAGTTGGACCTTCTACAAGTGAGCTTGCATCAAAATCACAAGTCATTTAGTGAAAAATAGCCACCTAGCTTCATTTTATGAAATATTGAAAATATTGTATTTGTAATGGTTACACAATTTTGTTGTCAATTTTACAGAGACCTAAGTCCTCAAAAGGATCAAGTAGGGTTAAAGTAGTTTATAAGTTTTGTGACATTTAACAGTTTTTATAATTGTCACCATTGTAATGTAACTACAAAAGAAACTTTAGAGAACCATTTGGGGTTCCGAATTTTGACTTCAGAAGGCAAGAATTTTATGTGTAATGTTTCTATCATTTCTTGGAGAATAAATAAAGCTTTTCAAGGTGATTCCAAGCAATATTTTGAATCTAATATGTGTTCCTGTTCTTTGTAAGTCATTTATTGTCTTTCTTCTATGGAAAAGAGTAATGAAGTTGTTGGTTGTTTTTATCATACAAATTTACTGAAATTACAGTACCTATAATTTTTAACTAAATAACCTTAATATGTGCTCCTCTTTTCTGCAAGTTCATTTCTCAGTCTTTCACATTTTCTACTTAGGTTTAAGGCTAAAGATTTTGCAATAAGTAGCCTTTTGTTTTTGACTTTTTATCATTTCTTTTTACCACTCTGTTATAGCTTCAAATCATTTTCATTGTCAGTGAGGCCATCTTGAAAAGTGTTTTACCCAAGACAATTTCTTTAACATTACCTGTGGAACATTCTTCTGAAATGTCACAAACAACAAATAAAATATATTATATTTCTGTATGGATGTCCTAGGCACCAAACTCTACTCAGCTAGGGGTTGTCTCTAGGGTTACAACATCTTCTGGCGTCGTTGCCAGGGAACAAAGATCGAAGTTATTTTTCCCTCGATTGTCTTTCATAAAACATTTCTTTGTTTGGTGAGCAAAGAAAGTGTGTCGGCTGAGATTTCTCACCAAGACTGACTAAAAGAAGCAGTCTTGACTCCCAGAAGGCCTCACGCAAGGTCAGACTCCTCACAATAGAAAGACCTAGTTCTTTCTTATCCTAAAAAACTGGTTTCTCAAAGGGTTTGGAGAGAAAAGTCTCCAACAACTCCAAGTCCCACTTTGTCTACTCTTGGCACTAGTTCTTTATCACAATATCCTAGAGTTCATCACTCAGAAGAAATTATAAGAAATTTGGATTTTTCTCAAGGTAGTTTGGTTTCTCCTTTCTTGAGCCTACTCTTGAAGAGAGGTCTTTTGAGTTTGTTTCTTTTTCTTTTCCAACTATTTCAGAGGTTGAAGAAATAAAAACAGTTGATTTTTCTATTTCATATCAAATTGTCCCTACAGTATCTCAACCAATTCCCATATTTGTGATTCCACTTCCTCCTTTTGTATTTCAGGCAGGAAATTCCTCTGTTCCCCTTCAAAATCAAAATATGGTGATTTCGACTTTTCTTTTGAACCGATATGCTCCTTTAAATATTCATCAACCCATGAATTCTATGCCTCAGGATTATTTGAAGTTACTACCAAGATTTACAGGAGAGGATGAAATAACAACAGAAAAACATGTAGCCACTTTCTGTGCTTTTGCAGAAAATTTGAATGTGGAATATTTAGATGTGGTTATGAGGTTGTTTGTACAATCATTGGATGGAGAAGCAAGAAAATGGTTCAAGACCCTCCCAGCTAATTCAATTAACACCTGGGAGGAATTGGAGAATTATTTTATACAGAGATGGGGAGAAAAGAAAGATCATGGATATTTCTTGACTGAGTTTAATGCAATAAAGAGGAAACCAGATGAAGAAGTGGCTGAGTTCATCAAAAGATTTAATAAATTATATAATATTCTTCCTACAGAAATAAAACTACCTCATGCTAGTGCAAAAGTGGTCTTTGCAGGGGAATTTGAGGCAGATTTTGGCTTTATTCTGAGGGAAAGACACTCCCTACCTTATACCAAATTCAGACTGATGCATTAGAAATTGAAGCCAATTTATCTACAACAGGGAAGATTAAGCAAAAAGATGAAGCAGTTGATAAAAAGAAGGGGAAGGAAGAAGTAAAACCTTCCAATCATCCTAAAGATTCACATGAGCAAAAGCTAGATGAGATGACAAAAGTCATCAAGAATTTGTCAAACAAATTGGTCAAGTTGGAGCTTGATAATAAAAATCCTCCTAGACAGATTCAATAAGCACAAAATAGAAATTTTAATCCTCAATTTAGGAGACCACCATTGCAGATCATGCAAAGGGAGAAGAAAGACCAAGATCAAGTTCAACCCCCCCATACATTGAAGATGAACCAAAAGAAGTTGTGGAAGAGACTCTTAGATTGCAGGAAAATCAATATTCTACTCTGTCAGAGGAAGAAGAAGGAATAATGAATAATGAGGATTTAAATCTTGAACCTCAAATTGCATTAGATGATGAAGAAATTGATGAATATTGCAGGAGATTTACATATTTTATGCAGGTAGAGTTGCACAAGAAGTATGATCTAAGATCAAGGAAGAGGTCAAGGACTCAAGATCATGTAGAGGACCAATCAAATCAAACAACCCAACAGTCTGTGCCAAAAACAGATGAAAAGGGGAAGCAACCTTTAAGAACAGTCCCAATTCAACAAGGAGAGAGTTCTAGAAGCCAACAGATTAAGGTGACACAGGAAAGACAAGTCCAACAACCTTTAATCAGTCAACAAAATGTGCAGAAAGAGAAGCCAGTAGAGGAGGAACAACCTAAAGTAGCAAAGGAGGCTCATTCTTTCAATATTCAGAAATAATTGGAGAAGATCAAAATACTTGTTCCATTGACTGAGTTGGTGGAGTATGCTTATAAAAAGTAGATTTTAGATTTTATCAATTTATCTCAAAATAATGATGCAACATATACAGTCAATTTACAGGAGGAGAGGCCAGTGGTGATGTTTGGTCCTCATGTGGAGGAACAAGATTCTTCAACTCCTCTTTTTTATATTTCTTTTTTAATACATACTTTTATTCTTCATAATTGTATGTTGGATTCAGGGGCTTCTCATAATTTGATGTCTCTCTTAGTGATGAAGTAGTTAAACCTCCAGATTACAAAACCATACGAGGATTTATATTCCTTTGATTCCAAAAAAGTTAAGTGTGTGGGACTTATTAAGGATCTTGTGGTCTCTTTGGCTCAGATTCTAGCCAGAAGTATTGTAATGGATGTAGTAGTTGCAGACATCCCAACCCGATTTGGAATGTTGCTTTCCAGATCTTGGGGAGCTAAGCTGGGAGGAGTGTTGAAGCTCGATTTCACTTATGCAATTATTCCAGTCTTTGGTGGAGAAGAAATAAGGTTTTATAGGGAGTCAAGGTTTGTTAAAACCATAAAAAAGGAGGGTTCTAGTAATTCTCCTATTTATAGTTAGGAAAAAGATGATTTTTCTTGTTTTATGTTGAAAGTGTTTGAAGAATTTATTGAGGATACACAGGTGCAGGTTCCTTCAACAATTCAAAACAAGGAAGCAGTAGTAAGTGGTGTTTGGAAGTTATATTTTGATGGAGCATATTCAAAGGAAGGGAATGGTGCGGGGGTTCTTCTTCTTTCCCCAAAATGTGAGATGATCTCCCTTTCTTACAAATTAGAATTTGATTCTACTAATAATATAACAGAATATAAGGCTTTAATTGTTAGTTTACAAGATGCTTAACATATGGGGATAGAATGTATTTCAGTCTTTGGAGATTTTGAGCTAGTTGTGAAGCAAATCAGAGAACAATGTTAGGCAAAACATCCAAGGCTTAGAGCCTATCGGAATGAAGTCTGGGATCTAGTGGATAATTTATTTTCAACTTTTAATATTCAATTTCTGCTAAGGGATGGAAACAAATTGGCTGATTCACTAGTAGTGGCAGCCAACACCTTTAAACCCCCGCTAAATCCAAAGTTGAGGTATGAAGTTGAAATTCACAGTAGACATTCTATACTATACAATATCAAATATTGGCAAGTATTTGAGGATGAAGAACAAATTAAAAGGTTTCTGGAATTAGTAGGGGAGTTCTCTAATTTAGAGATTGATCAAGAAATGGGAGCTGAAGATGCACCAGAGGAGGAAATTGAGGATGAATTTCCTTGGAAAGATTCTATGGTTGGTCATAAAATTGTCCAATTGAAGAGTAATGTGATTCCTAAAGGTTTGGTACCCTTGGAAAAGTTGTTTGATGCAAATGATGTTGTTGTAAATGTTAGTAAGAAAAATTGGGATAATGATGTTGAAGATTACAACCTTGGAACTGAACAACACCCTAAACTTGTGAAGCTGGAAAAAGGAATCCCTCAAGATTATAAGCACAGGTATGTGGATATGTTAAAAAAATATGTTGATGTTTTTGCATGGTCTTATGAAGACCTCAAAACTTATAATACATACATCATTCAGCATAAGATCCCTTTGAAGTCAGGGGCAAAGCCATACAAACAAAAGTTGAGACAAATTAATCCTTTGCTTTTTCCTTCAATAGAAAAGGAAGTGAAGAAATTATTGCAGCAAAGATAATTGTTCCTCTCAGATATTCAGACTGGGTAGCTAATCTGGTGCCCATGAGGAAGAAAAATGGAGAAATTAGATTGTGTATAGATTTCAGAAATCTAAATAGAGCATCACTGAAGGACAATTATCCTCTGCCAAAGATGGACCACATCCTACAGAGAGTGACAGGATCTTCCAGATTATCCATGATTGATGGCTTTTCAGGTTATAACCAAATTGCAGTGCACCCAGATGACCAAAAGAAAACAACTTTCACAACTCCATGGGGGACTTTCATGTATGCAAAAATTCCATTTGGGTTGATGAACGCTAGTGCAACCTTTTAGAGGGATATGGATATAGCCTTTGTGGGAGAAAAGGATAAATTCATGGTTATTTATTTAGATGACATTACAGTGTTTTCTAGATCAAATGAAGAGCATTTGAAGCACCTACAACAAACTTTTGAGAAGTGTAGAAGATATGGGTTATCACTAAATCCGAAAAAGTCTCACTTTGCTTTGAGAGAAGGGAAGCTGCTTGGGCATATTGTATCCAAGGAAGGGGTGAAAATTGACCCAAAATGAGTAGAAGCAATCAAGAATATAACTCTGCCCAAAAATAAAAAAGAAATTTAGATTTTCTTGGGAAGAATTAATTTTCTCAGGAGATTTATTCCCAATTATGCAAAGATTATGAAAGAAATTACTAACATGTTAAAGAAAGATGTAGAGGTTAAATGGACCCCAGCTGCTAGAGAATATTTCACAAGAATTAAAGAAGCTTTTGGAGAAGCTCCAGTTTTGGTGAGTCCAGATTATCAAAAACCTTTCCAATTTTTTTCCTTTGCTTCACCTTTTACTGTTGTACTTGTGCTTCTGCAAAGAAATGAGGACAAAAAGGAACAACTAGTGGCCTTTTTCAGCAGAGTGTTGAGGGATGTTGAGTTGAAATATAACATCTTAGAGAAACAAGCTTATGCTTTGGTGAAGGCTTTGAAAGCTTTTAGGACATATGTTCTGCAATCTCAAACCACTGCATATGTACCTAACTCTGCAGTTAAAGATGTGTTAACTCAAAGTGATAGTGAGCGCAGAAGGGAAAAATGGATAACCAAGATTCAGGAATACGACATGGAGATCAAATCAACAAAATTAATAAAGGGGCGAGGATTAGCAAAAATCCTAACAGAAGCAAATTGTCAAGCAATGGGGATTAATTTGCTAGCTGAAGTTTCTGAGTCAAAGATAATTGATGAAAAGGGAAAAGAGAAGGAACAAGATAACATAATTCAGTATAAATATCTCTGCTCTAATTGGTATAAAAACATTGTTCATTACTTATCATTTCTTAGTTTCCCAACTTCCCTAGACAAAAAAAAATATAAGGCCCTTAGATTGAAAGCTCAAAAGTATGTGATAACAAATGGTCGATTATATTGGAAAGATCATGTTGGTGTTTTATTGCTTTGTCTGACAAAGGGGGAAATAATGGATATTTTTAATGAATATCACAGATGTCTTTGTGGTGGCCATTATAACTGGAAGGTAACAACACATAAAATCTTGAAAGTTGGTTTCTATTGGCCTTCTTTATTTTCATATGTTTTTAGGCTGGTTAGAAGTTGTAACAAGTGTCAAATTTTTGTTGAGAAGAAAAAATTGGCACCTCTACCACTGATTCCTGTATTTGTTAAAGAACCTTTCAGACAATGGGGATTAGATTTCATTGGGGAGATAAATCCACCTTCCAGTGGAAAACACAAGTGGATCTTAACAACCACTGATTATTTTACGAAATGGGTGGAAGAAATTCCAACCAGGAAAAAAAACTGATACAGTGGTAATCAAGTTCCTGGAAAAAAATATTTTTGCAAGGTTGGTTGTCTAAAGAAGTTGGTTACAGACAATGCCCAAGTATTCAAATCTGCAAAATAAATTACAATGTTATTCTTTCTCATTCTACCACCTATTATCCTCAAGGAAATGGGTTGGCAGAGTCTTCAAACAAAACTATGGTAAGAATACTCAAGAAAACAATTGCAGATAATAAGAAGAATTGGGATTCTCAGCTAAAGTTTTCCTTATGGGCAAATAGAGTGACTACCAAAAGGTCCACTGGTAAGTCACCCTTTGAGTTAGTGTATGGTACAACAACTCTTTTTCCTAGCCAACTAGCTAAACCAATAGTTTCACTCATTCAAGATGTTGAGGAGGAACCTAATGCATTAACTCGAAGGATTAACCAGCTAGTAGAACTGAATGAGAATAGAGAGTAAGTGATTGAAAATCTAATCAGCTACCAAGAAAAGATGAAACTTATTTTTGATAGAAAGGTGAAGGAGATAATATTTCAAACCAGAGATCTTGTCTTGAGATGGGATGTTAGAAGGGAAGAAAAAGACAAGCATGGTAAATTTAATCTCTTATGGTTTAGGCCTTTCAAAATAGCAGAAGTCAGAGCCAACAATACTTTCATTCTGGAAAATTTGGATGGAGAACTACTACAGCTGCCTATCAATGGGCAGTATTTGAAACACTACTTTCAACATTGAGCATTTTTAAATTTCTTCCATTGTAAATACCTGATTGATCACTGTAAGTACCTAGTGAGCTTTTGATTGTAATGTTTTAAGCTATGATACAAATCCATGCCTGAAGTGAAGGCACTAATATGCGGTTCTTGGTGTTTTGCTATAAAACACTATCCCCAAGTGGAGCTAGATGTTGTAGCTTGTTTTCACTATGTTCAAAATGTGAAAAAAAGGAAAAATATTAATAATAATAAAAAAAAATCATAAAGAAAAAAAATAGAATTACTTAGCATGATACTTTGTTTTCGAAGAATGTTAAAGGTGGCTAATATTAAACTGAGATGATGCAACATTAATTAAGAATGTGACTGGTGGGGCCCCAACGAGATTCAAACGAGTGAAAGGTTAAACATTGGGCATGTTTGTCGTGTGGTTTCAATAGAGATGTCGGGCCTTCCCCATGGAGGAAACCCGATATCACAACATGCACAATGGATATTGATGGGGGTTCCCCCGTAAATAAGTCAGCAACAGATCACTAACTCTTGATCAACGATGATGACCTCATACGGGATCACCCAAATATGGTCCCACTTACCACCATGGGTGCTCCCGTGAATGGTAGAGGGATACTACAAAGGATTTGCGGCAAGCGAGTGTGACTATATTTCATCATTGACATCTCACTACCATGTCCTCCCAGCCTACTGTAGAAATTATTACTGTAGATTAACCTAATAATGCAATATAACTAAAGCAAAATACTTTAATCTACTTCTACAATCAATTAGCGGAAGCTTAAAAGATTTGAGCAAGATCAAGCGGAACACATATAACTAGAGAAGAATCAAAGCACATGAAACACAGAAAATACTCAGGGGAAAGCCTCAGCTAAAAACCCCACTATCTGTATTATCATTACAAGTTGGAAATATCTTAGAATTACACAAAGGCCTTCTCCTCTACCCTCCTGATCTCCTATTTCCTTGCGTTGTTTCTCCTAGGTGATCCTCCTGTTACCAAGTGGAACACTGATCACTCACACTAATGTCACACCCTGTAAAACTGCGCAATCATCAAGGAATGAATTCCTTCTAAATGCATGAGTTTTGTTTATAGGAAAACACATGCAACTGATAGTACACTGTCCCTGTCTTTAATCTCAACTGGGTCTTTCTCAGAATAGACATGCATGAGTTACTGATGAGAGAATATTCAGTTATCTGGAGTACACTAGTTGAGTGCATGCATGCACCAATTGACTGATAACTCACATTTAGTTCCTCAAACAGTTTGGAACTAATTTAACTGGACTTAACTCAGTAAACTAAGCTAACTAATTACAACTCAAATATAACTCAATATTATCTCCTTAGTTAAGGGATAATCTCCTTAATTTAAGGGATAACTATTGCATGACTTCATAAAGACTTCTAACTTGAATTTCTCCAACTAATTAACTCAAGATGAATTAATTAATTATTTTTCAAGCAGCTGGTGAGACTAAATTCAAATTTTAATTCAAGGACAAATTAAAATTGGAATATTCTTGTTGCCACGTTTCAACACCTACCATGTCACTTCCATCACATCATACACATCATCACTTCCACATCACTCTGCACACCCATCACCTCCACATTTAATCTCGTTTTCCCTTGCATTTTTTCTTGTTTTCCCATAAAATCTTGTTTTCTACTCTCAAAATGTACATTGTCTGTTCCGTTTTCACACATTCATAAGCACATTCACATCTGCTAGCTTATCAAACTCGGATTCCAACGTCATCCATCAATATCCAGGTAATTATACGTTGTGTTCACCCACTTAGTTCATTAAAAATGTCAAAGAAATTTTCCCTGGCCAACTCTACAACTCATATTCCCCTCATGGACACAAAAAGGGATAACTTTGACCTTGTTTGCTCCCTAAATTTGATGGAACTTCACCAAAACATTATAGCAGGAAATATTGATTCCCCTGTATAGACTGCAATAGTAAAATCTTGCCTTTTCCCTGCCATAATTCCCCAAATATACGTTTACCTTGAGTTTATCACTTGGTTGGTTTCTTCGTTGTATCCCCAAAAATGTTTTGTAATGAATGCAGTAGGAGAAAATATCTTTCAGGCCTCTGCCCTACTAATTCAACAATCTCTGGATTTTCCCTCTTCAAAACATTATACTTCATTTATAAAAGAAACCCTGCCAGCAAACTTTCAAAATTTGTCTGTAAGAGACTATTCCCAATTATCATTTTATCTTATGCCATCAGGATAGATTTTATCTACTGAACCAACTCAGTTTCCCCTAGAAACTTTTGATTAGCATGTTAAGACAATTATACAAATAATTGCTAGGGTTTTGAGAAGGGATGATGCTTCTATGGTTGACTGTGCAGTGCCTGGGATGTTCAATTTAGTCATGCAACCTGACATTATTCTTGATATTCCAACTTTCTAGGAAGGATTAATAAACTCTCAATTGTCAAATTTTAATATTATTGGTAGTTTTAAGTTTCCATCACTAGTGTTTTGTCTATTCCTTTACGTTCATGTGGAAATATTTATGCATTTAGGCCTGAACATAATGGATGTCCATAAGAGAAAACAATTAGTAGTAAACTGGATAGATACTGTAAGAAGTCTCCCTAATCATGAAGGTTTTGTATATTTCACTGCCTCTTTCATGTCAGTTATTTATTCCATTATAAAAAATTATGTTCCACCATGCCTCTTACCAAAAGCCCAATCCTTCTTACAACTTAGCAAAGATGTCAAAGTAGGAGATTGGTTTGAATTTAAAGATTATGTTGAGATCAAATTGTATGGAGCAGAGGTTGCCCCTTATAGGATTCCTTCTTTTGTGCCAATGAGATTGTTTGCTCTAGAATTCATTAGACAAAGTCTAAATGTGGATCAAGTTCATTTTGTACCAGCAAAGAAGGGCCATTTATTCAAGTTTCCCAAGACTGTTGGGCCTTTCATTGTTAATAATAGATAAGTTATGGAAGAAGTTGAGAGAATACTTCAAGATATGCAATTCCAACAAGGGGAAAAGTGGCCTTATGATCCTCACCATATCATTTCAAAAATAAGGGTAGAGAACTCTTATGCTCCCTACACACATGAGTCCAGACCAGATATTGAAAAATTGGCCAATGGTGGTAAGTATGAAACAGAAAGGGGAATGGAGATTGAAACTCCCCATCCTATTGAAAAAGGCTTGAAAAGAGCAATTGAAGAGATAATTGATCTGGATGATGAAACCAATCACAACTATAAGAAGCCAAGGTTTCATGAAAAGGAGGAGTCCGAGCCTTTGGTTGGAAATTCCTCTACTGCATATGGTTTTCAATTGCATTTGGGAGAAGTGACATACACACCTTCTTCCCTTGTTCCTGAAGAATCTTCACAAAGTTTTGTTTCAGTTTTAAAGGAGTTGTATGGCCAAATTGAAGAAAAGAACAAGAAAATTAAAGAAAATGTTGTGTCCTAGCTTGAAGCTCAATCAACTTTAGAGTATCATACCCGATCGTTACCAGATATGGATTTAGAAAGAAATCAACTGAAATTGTCTTTTCTCACCCCTCTACTTTAACTATTTCTTCATTAGTAGGTTTCAAAACTGTAAATCTAACTGTGGATGCAAGGGAGATTCCATTGCCTGATAAAATCAACTTGCATAGGAAAACTGGAGAATTGATTTATAGTGATTTGAGTAAAGAATCCCTAGCAACGAATAAGACAGAAGCCTTATTGGGGAAAGTTATAAATCAATTAAAATTATAAAAGGCAAACTCCAAAGATTTGTTTACTCAAAATTAAGAGTTGAAGAAATTAATTATCAAAATTGGTGTCAATCCCGAAGATAGGTCTGTTGTACAGAAACTCTTACAAGGGGCAGAGTCAAAAATCCAAGTGCTTAGAAAGAAGTTGAAGTTGCCTGCTGTAGAACATGTCATGGCCCCAGAGGTAGCCCAAGTGGAGAAGGAAAAGGATATTTTGACCAGAGAGTTGTTGGAAAGAAACAATGAAGTAGCTACCTTGAAAGAAATGAATACTAGCTTACAACAAAAGCAAGAAGCAATGAATTAGCTACCTTGAAAGAAATAAATACTAGCTTACAACAAAAGCTGGATACTCATGTCTGCACCATTCTAGTACAACCAAATTCAGAGGATCCAACTAATAAATTGACCAGGGTTATGACTGAATTAAAAATTTCAGAAGATGAAATGAAGAAAATGAAAAAGAACCTAGATGACACAAAAGAACTCTTGAAGATTAAGGAAAGAGAACTGACTATATTAGAGGACACTGCATCAAAATATCAAAAGGATTATCAAACAACCTGCAATGAAATCAAGGAGTTGAGAGAAAAAGTAAAGGGAAATATGTCACTCATATAGGTCAAAGAGATAATCTGGAATGATATCATTCAACAAGTAAAAGCTATTTGGGATAGTATGTTAGTAGTGGCGGAGGAGAAGATGATTGTCAACGACAAGGGAAGCGTCATTACTTCTCATAAAGAGAAAAACTAGTAACGTGCTCAACTTGCAAAGAAGACGATTGATTTTCTTAATTCCAAATCATCTCAGGAATTAAGAACCATGCAAGTGGAAGACAAAACAAAACTAGTGCTAGAAATTAATAAGATGGTGCATAACAATTTGTACAGGAAAACAATAGAGGCTAAGCTTGGTGAAATTAAAGAATATGTTATGAAATTTAACACAAATTTTAATAAGAGGATGAGGGTAGGATTGCCCTTCTGCTGGGACCAACAGGGAAATCTGCTTCCATGGGAGACTTATGGGACTTTGTTGGTGAAAGCCAAAAGAAAGATAGACTCTTCTCATGAGAAGACAACATTTCTCAAAGGGTCAACCATTGTCAATTACCTTCACAGAGACTTTCAAGAGTTGTGGTTGATTAAAACTCTTTTTTACAGAAAAGCCATCTTATAGTCGAATCACAATTTTAGAATGACGCATACAAGGTTTATCAAGTGTCCAAGTATAGATATCAGAATATGGAAAAGATGCAAAGCATGGATGTCTCCAACAACAACAACAACAAAAGCTGGACCTTCTACAAGCGAGTCTGCACAAGAATCACAAGTCATCCAATGAGAAATAGCCACCTGGCTTCATTTTATGAAATATTGAAAATATTGTATTTGTAATGGTTACACAATTTTGTTGTCAATTTTACAAAAATCTAAGTCCTCAAAAGGAATGAGTAGGGCTAAAGTAGTTTAGTAGTTTTGTGACACTAAACAATTTTTATAATTGTCACCATTGTAGTGTAACTACAAAGGAACTTAAGGGAACCAATTGGGGTTCTGAATTTTAACTTCAGAAGGCAAGAATTTTTAATGGCAGAAGTGTCCTCAGACACATAATTTTATTAATCAGAAAAAAACAATTACATAATTGATTTGCAAGAGTTTACACCCGAACAACCAAATACTCTTGCAATGAGCTATTTATAAGCTCCATGTCCTAACTACCTCTAATTATGGATCACTTATTAAATAACAAGTGTCCATTTACATTAAATGCTATTCAAACCAACTAGCTAACTAATCTCCTAAAATAGAGCCTAAGATACGACACATTTGGAGAGTCATATCTTGTTACAACAATATACTAATTTCTAATTGTCTCCATTAAATAATTAATCATTCTAGAATAATAATTATTAATTTAATTTCTTAAATTAATAATTATTTTATTTCAATTTTATAACCTATGATAATAAATTATTTTTGGATCATCTAACGTTCCCCCCTATGATCCAAAGATACATTACAACAGATACCAAGTTCATCCCTGAACTTAGTAAATTTTATTCTGCCAAGCGGTTTCGTGAAAATGTCGGAGATCTGATCTTCGGAAGGACAATAAACTGGCTTGAGGACATCTTTGGCAATGAGAGATCTGATATGATGATACTTGGTGTCCACATGCTTTGTCTTTGAATGAAAAACTGGGTTCTTGGCAAGTTTGATGGCTGACTGGCTGTCAATGAATAATGATGTAGCTTCTGCCTGAGAAATGCCCAAGTCCTGCAAAATTCGGCGCAACCAAACAATTTCACATGTTGCTTCCCATGCTGAAATGTACTCTGCTTCTGCTGAATAAGTGGCCACTGTAGCTTGTTTCTTACAACTCCAAGATACTGCTGCTGACCCCATGTTCATTAAATAACCTGATGTTGATGCTCGATCATCAATACTCCCAGCAAAGTCGGCATCGGAATATCCACCAAGTACAAAAATTTTAGTCTTTGTGTAAAGAAGACCAAAATCTTTTGTTCCTTGGATATATCGAAGAACTCTTTTGGCTGCATTCCAGTGGCTGTCTCGTGGTTCTTGCATAAAACGTGAAAGAATACTGACTGCATAAGATAGATCAGGACGAGTATTTGTCAAATAAATCAAGCTGCCAATCAACTGTCTGTAAGTTGTACTGTCCACCTTTTCCCCCCCTTCAAATTTTGAAAGTTTCAAGTTTTGCTCCATGGGGGTGAGAACGGGCTTGCAATCTTGCATGCCAAATCGCTGAAGAACCTCTACGGCATACTTACTCTGAGAAATAAAAATATGATGTGGATGTTGGAAGACTTCAACTCCAAGATAGTAGTGAAGTAATCCCAAATTTGTCATCTTAAAACCTGCATGTAACTCCCTTTTTACCTGTGCAATATGATCATCATGGTTGCCAGTAATGATCAAATCATCTACATACATAACAGGAATTACCAGATATTTTCCCTGTTGTCGCACATACAAAGTATCATCAGATTCACTTCGTTGAAAACCAACTTTCTTAAGGTATTCATCCATCTTTGCATACCAAGCTCGGGGAGCTTGTTTTAATCCATATAAAGCCTTGATCAATTTGCAGACTTTATGTTCTTGTCCTTCAACTTCAAAACCTGGTGGTTGGGTCATATACACTTCCTCCTGTAAATCCCCGTTGAGAAAAGCACTTTTCACATCCATTTGATGAACTTTCCATCCTTTTTGAGCGGCCAATGCAAGTGTTAATCGGATGGTGTTCCATTTAGCTGTTGGAGCAAAAGTTTCTTCATAATCAATGCCTTCCTGCTGCGCAAAACCCTTTGCGACAAGTCGTGCTTTATACTTTTCAAGTTCACCCTTCTGATTATACTTAATTCTGTAAACCCATTTGCACCCTATGGGTTTAACATTTGCTGGACAATCAACAAGTTTCCAAGTGTTGTTATCAATTACTGCTTGATATTCTTCAACCATAGCCTGTTGCCATTCTTTATGTTTTACTGCTTCTTTGTATGTGGAAGGTTCAGTAAAATCATTTGCTATCAAGGCAAAATTGCCTTCACTTCTATGTGCCCTTCTGGTGCCAGTTTTATTCTGTTCATCAGGCTTGACATCTTTCAAAAGTTGAACTGCCCATTTCGGAAGTTGGTGCTCACTTGTTTGTGCTTCTGTAAAGTCCCCATCATCGTAAAGAGGATTAATATAAACGGATGTTCATCGTTCAGGTGAAGAATGTGGAGAATCACTGTCAGAAGAACTGCTGCTACTTGGAGATGCGGATGAACTGCTAGAAGACCCAGATGATGTTGTTGATGTAGATGGACTGGATGACTCATCGTCAGAGGAAGGAAAATCTAGTTCATACCAATTTGGTGAAGTTGGTTGACTTTGCATTTTTCCATTTCTTTTACTTCCTTTGGTTTCTAACTTGTGAAGAAGATTTTCAATTTCTTCAGCACTCTTACTCTCTGTTTCATCAAAAATGACATCCCTGCTCACAATGAATTTTCCATTGGTCAAAATTTGATGCCCTTTCTTCTCATCAGAATAGCCAATCATTGTGCATTTTAAACTTCTTGAGTCAAGCTTAGTTCGTTTTTCTTTCGGAACTAAGGCATAACACACTGACCCAAAAACTCTAAGATGTTTAACTCGAGGTTTGAAACCAAACCAAGCTTCATAAGGTGTGATTCCGTCTAAAGAAGCAGTTGGAGATCTGTTTCTTAAGTAGACAGTTGTATGGATTGCTTCCGCCCAATATGTTGGACTTAACCTCTTGAAGGTTAACATGGATCTCGCCATTCCTAACAAAGTGCGATTCATTCTTTCGACTACTCCATTTTGTTGTGGAGTGTAAACATTAGTAAGATGTCGTCTTATGCAATTTTCACTGCAATAAGTTTTGAATTCATTCGAAGTGAATTCTCCCCCATTATCTGTCCGGAGAGTACCTATCTTTTCTCTGACTTCATTTTCAACAAGTTGGCGAAAAATTTTAAACTTATCAAATGCTTCTGACTTGTTCTTCAAGAAGTAAACCCAAGTCATTCTGCTGAAATCATCAATGAATAGTAAGAAATATTTACAACCGCCAAATGAAGTTTGTAGTGGACCACAAACATCACTGTGAACTAGTTGTAGCCGCCTATTTGCACGCCATGAACTTGTTGGAAAACTTTCTCGATTTTGTTTGCCATAAATGCAAGCTTCACATTTTGCATTTTCCCTTTTGAATGTGGGAAGTCCTTTAACCATTCCTTGTTTCTGCAATTGAGAAAGACTCTCAAAATTCAAATGTCCATATCTTACATGCCATAGTCTTATAGGTGAAATTCCTGTAGTCACTGCCCCTGCAAAATCAGAATGCCTTGGAATAACTGTCCCTTTCATCTGTAACAGTTTTCCATCTTCATAACCTGTCATGACTGTTTTCAAGTTTTGTTTCACTGAATTAATCTTCACTAAACCATCTTCCATAATCACCTGATGTCCTGCTTGTCGAATCGTGACTAAAGAGAGCAAATTTTTCTTAAAATTGGGTACATACCATACATTGGAAATCATTTTTTCTCCAATGCCAGGGAGAAAAAAAATTTCTGCTCCTTTGCCATAAGGAGTATGTTTTGTATCATCAGCAAGAAAAATGGAATTAAGTTGGCAATCTTGAAAATTCCAAAAAAAATCACGTCGACAAGTCATGTGCTGAGTTGCCCCGGAATCCAAGATCCAGGCATCTTCATAGTCACTTCTAAGATGGGATGAAAGTTGTGATGCTGGTGAGGAAGTAAAAACATATTCTGAGTTATCTTCATCTTGATCATTGGCAAATTGCGTTGAATGCTGCTGAAACTTGGGAATTTTATTAAGTGAAGTTCGACAATCTTCAGCATAATGGCCAACTTTGTTGCATCTTCGACACACAATTTGACTTAAGTCTCTTCCTCTTCCTGAAGATTGTCCTCTTCCTCTGCTTTGACTTCTATTTTGAGATTGTCCTCTACCTTGATTATTATATCCTTGTTCTTGAAAATTGCCTCTTCCTTGGTTGTTTCCTCTACCTTGAAAATTATTTCTTCCTCCTCTGTTAAAATTGTTTCCTCTGCTTTGGCTTCGACCTCGATTATGTGCTGCTTGATTCTGATTCCATTTGCCTCTGCCTCGAGAACTATCGGCTGATGACTTACTAGTGCTGGCCTCTGTGAGAAAAACATCTTCACCAACTTTCTTCTTCTTCCCAATAGTTTTATCATGTTGACTCAACATTTCACAAAGCTCATCAAACTTTAGTTTCTCTAATTTCCCAGTTACTTGTAGAGTCTCTAAAAAATGCGTATAGGAAGAAGGAAGTCTAGCGATTACAATTGTGACCATAAAGCTATCATCAATTGCGGGAAAACCAGCATTAATAATTTCTTGCCTGATATTCTTAAGTCGAGAGATATTCAAGAACATCACCGCCTTCAGTTAATTTTTGTTGCAACAATTTTAATTGTAGATCGACTTTCTTTGATTTAGGCTGAGTATCAAAGAGGTCTTTAAAAGTTTTCAAAGCAGTCCATGTATCTAAAGCATTTTCTATATGGACATACATTTCATCATTCACAGAAGATTTAATAAGAGCTAAGGCTTTAGCATTCTTGATTTCCCATTTTGCTATTGCAGCTGGATCTGTGGGTTTATTTGGCTTAACATCTCCATCACATATTCCCTGCCATAATTCATTGTAAATGAGTGTGCTTTCGATGAGTCGATGCCATGTTTTATAAGATTTGGTGCCTTCTAGTTTGTCGGAATCAGAAAACAAATTAATCAACTTAGACATTTTAGCGTTGTAGCGTCGCACCAAGAATCAGAACAGAAATGACAAGATAGTCAACACAACACGCAAAAAACACGATCTATTGGGGCTTGGCCTTGACCCTCGAATAGTCGTCAAAATAGGAGAAAATTGACTGAGCTTTGCACTTGGCTCTAGTCAATTTCTCAAATGTTTACAAGGCAACTTTCAAAATTTGATTTTTACAAGGGTGCTTTTGCACAATCTGGTAAAAAAATTTTTACCCCCCCTCAAAGTAAAAATACTTTGAGTTACAATGTGATGATCCCAATTAAAAAAATAACTCCTCGAAAACAAATTTACCCAACACACCTTATTTCTCCAATTTACAAATTACAAATAAAACTCCTTATTACTCCAAAAAATTACAAATCACCTTATTGCTCCATAAACAATAAATTCCCCAAATAAAATAAAAATCACCATAATTTACAAATTGGATTTCACTTCCATGAGTTCAGCCTTGCACTTTAATTATGGACTGGTCCTCTCGGTTTGAATGACACATAAATGGGTACGTATTACATCGCCAGCGCTGCTTCTGCTTGTCTCTCTCGGTACCAGGAAAACCTCGACATCAAATTTAGTGGCAATATGAAGTAACCTTTTCCTTTGAAGCTTGAGATTTTTCGTGGAACAAAGTACATAAGAAATTTTTTAATGCCAATTCAAAGCTTGGCATCTTTGCATAGCCTGGAAAATAGTTGCTGTCAATACCAATTTTTAACGCTATTGTGCCGATTGACATCAAAATTGAACAACCACCCGCAGATCATTCGCAAGAACGTATATGAATCCTCCTTGACTTGAATTTTTTGTTTGATGTATCATTTTGAGCTCAACTAATATTTAAACGCAGTGAGTTCAACACAATTAAAGCCGGTCAATCCATTTCCTTTGTCGCCCAATTCTAGAGATTCATTTCAGCAGCTGAAAATATAACTATAACCATGCAATTTTATTGTCGATTCACAGGAACCAGCGAAATTATTTGAGGAATCATGTCCTGATCCAGCCTCCTATGTCTACTAACAGATGAAGCCAACAAGATAATCACGCAGAAAACATTAAGTGGTAGATTTTAGAAACGTCTTCTTCTCTGCCTGATTACGCTATTTGTTTGCACGTTTTAACGTGCCAGAGGTTGGATGTTGGCTGGAATCAGAGCTTAGAGTCCTAGTTCAGAATGATTTAGATGGCTTAAATTGATTGAACCAAGGGCAGGTCACAATATCAAGATTTGCTGATATTTCAGTCAGTGAAATATGGTAAAATACTTGTGCTGGATGGGGTAATTCAAGACAGCGATTTTCACACAAGTCGATGTGATTTCAACACATATATTGATCATCTTTGAAAAATTTACGCTTGAAAAAATTCATTATTGCCTGTCTTGAAGAAATACACTTGAAAATCTGGTCCCAATTTTGCTCTTGGGCCCAAAATTCACGCTGATTGACCTCCCAGAAATGTTGGGAATGTAAACGCTTCAGAGGAAAGAGCATTCACATCGGGTTTATGACTATGCGGAATTACAACAATTTATGAACATCGCAGAGCCTTTTCAGTTCAGCACAATAGCCAAACATATTTTGCATATTTAATTTTTGATAATAATAAATGATTTTAGGATTTACAAATCTAAAATCAATAATAAAATTTATGTTCCAAAAAACATTGAACAAATTCCATACCAATCATTTGCTGATCAATTCAATGGAGTTGAGTTTTCCACGATCTGATAGAGCTGGAATCTCCTCTTCAAATCAACTGCAGCATTACTGGAGCTCTGATACCACAATAATGGCAGAAGTGTCCTCAGACACATAATTTTATTAATCAGAAAAAAACAATTACATAATTGATTTGCAAGAGTTTACACCCGAACAACCAAACACTCTTGCAATGAGCTATTTATAAGCTCCATGTCCTAACTACCTCTAATTATGGATCACTTATTAAATAACAAGTGTCCATTTACATTAAATGCTATTCAAACCAACTAGCTAACTAATCTCCTAAAATAGAGCCTAAGATACGACACATTTGGAGAGTCATATCTTGTTACAACAATATACTAATTTCTAATTGTCTCCATTAAATAATTAATCATTCTAGAATAATAATAATTAATTTAATTTCTTAAATTAATAATTATTTTATTTCAATTTTATAACCTATGATAATAAATTATTTTTGGATCATCTAACAATTTTCTGTGTAATGTTTCTATCATTTCTTGGAGAATAAATAAAGCTCTTCAAGGCGATTCCAAACAATCTTTTGAATCTCATATGTGTTCCTGTTCTTTGTAAGCCATTTATTTTCTTTCTTCTATGGAAAAGAGTAATGAAGTCGCTGGTTGATTTTAGCATACCAATTTGCTGAAATTACAGTACTTGTAATTTTTAACTAAATAACCTTAATATGCACTCCTCTTTTTTGCAAGTTCATTTCTACGTCTTTCACATTTTCTACCAAGGTTTAAGGCAAAATATTTTGCAATAAGTAGCCTTTTGTTTTGGACTTTTTATCATTTCTTTTTACCACTCTACTATAGCTTCGAATCATTTTCATTGTGAGTGAGGCAACCTTGAAAAGTAGTTTACCCAAGACAATTTCTTTAACATTACCTATGGAACATTCTTCTGAAATGTCATAATGGGACAACAAATAAAATCTATTATCTTTCTGTACGGATGTCCTAGGCACTGGCCTCTACTCAGCCAAGGGTTGTCTCTAGGGCTACAACAGTGGCACAAAAACCTTGACCTTTGGAATTGCTTCCAACTTCTTGACAAAACAAGAAGGCTTTTCTTTCTAGTACCGCAACCCATTTTCAACCAATGAGTTAAAAGCAATGATATCCACAGCATGAGGTGGGAGCTGAGGCAGAGACCCGCTCGATTTAGCCATCTAGCCACAAAAAAACTTTGTATCCGCTGAAACTCTCAGAGTGAAGCTTTGTATAATTTATGTGAAACAAACCATTGATTTGATTTGTGTATACTACTAAGAATATTCTAGAATTATGGAGATTACAGATCTACTGCCCACCTAATAATTATTGATAATTAAATTAAAATTATGGAAGCCTTATTACAAAATAGACATTGTTATCAACATAAATATAATTACTAACATTACACAAATATATATTCATTTTAACTTGTCAATTGGGGTTATCTTGGGTGGTTGAGAAAAATGATTAGAACCCTCCCCACCGAGGTTTAATTCTTGCAAGTGACATGATGAACTATTGATGTAATAGACAAAATATGTTTGTTCCTCATATGGAATACATAGACTTGTATTTGTGTAAAAAAAAAAAGATTCATTTTAACTTAAATTTTATCAAATATGTAAAAAAAAATAATTTTATAAAAATGTGAATATTTTTGATAAATCAAAATTTTAAAAAGCTTGTACTTCAATTCCTCTTTATATTTCAGGAATAGAAATTTCAAAAGAATATTAATGATAATTATACGACAATCAAGCTACCTAATTACTTAGGTGTTTTCATGCCACTTGTTTTAAATCTTGTGATAAAGTTGTATAATAAAACAAGTGTAATATGCAACATTGCTGCTTAGTACATGCTTCTTGAGCAAAAAATATTTGATAACTAAATTAAAGTAAAAACAATAAAGAATTAAAAATGCATATAGACTTTTAACAATGAAAAATATAGTTGAGGAACTCTATATAATTTGTGGTTAAAAGTTTACTTTTAAATAAAAAAAGAAAATGAATGACATAAAAATACTCAAATAAACTTTAATAAATTTTAATAATGATTGTTATTGCCGCCTTTGCACAACAAAATGCTATGTAGATAGTTGCCCAACCATTTTTAATGCAAATACTTACTTAAATTATGGTGAGGAGCTATCAACATAACATTATGTTTCTCTGAAAAAAGCTATCAACATAACATTATGTTATGCAAAAAACAATTGACAACAATCTTTAATTTTAATTTTAATTTTTAATATAAATTTTATATCTCATAATTCAATTTAAAATTATATAAAATAGCCATCAACCAATTAAAAAAAATTAATTAATTTTTAAAAAATAAAAATTAATTTTTAATTTTCAAAATATTCAATTTCATATTTAATTTTTTTAAAACTTTAATATATTACATATAATGTGTTTTAGGTATAATAGATTCATGTGTACCATATTATGCTCCACAACATCCTTATGCAAACAAACGATATGTTTGAATATGGATCTGATCGACCACAGGATTGGCACTGAGGTTTCATCTCGGTTTCTAGCCATATATTCTGTTCACAAGCATTATTTTGTCACGATTAAACGAAAAGAGGGGCTGGCCACCACGAAGCAAAACAACGATTGATCTCTTCAAATTCATATACAAGCTGCACTACATTCCAAATTTTCTATTAGCATGTAATTGAATCGATGGAGTGCTAAGTTTGAAGAGCACAGAGCACCCGTTAATGGCCATTCCTTGCAGGACTGGATTTCTTGCTCCGTTCTCCAACTCCTATTCTTATTGCTGTACTGCATCACCAAAATGGATGAATACGAAAAGTTGGTATTAAATATTTTTATTTACTATATTGTTTCTTTTATAGCAAGCAAAGGAACCCATTAATATTTTTTTTTTGGTAAAATTTTCATAGACGCAAAGCTGTTGCCTTATAAGTATGGGGGTTGGTCCATTTCCAGACACAGGCAATCTCCAATGCGACTTCTGGCACAACATGTAAGTTCACGCCCAACTGTACTTTAATTTATGAAATTCATACTCGACTGTACTTGAATTTATGGAAGTTCATACTCAACTGTACTTGAATTTAAGTAGGAGTTGGGCTTTGTTAACCATTTGCATTGATTTAGAAGTCCGGTCAAGTAAAATTGCGATTGTACAAGATTTGAAACCCTGACCACTGTTTGTAAAATAGAACCCATAAAACCGAAAGGCACTGGTATAGCGTACTAATCCGTGTGAGCCCTGTAACTATGATTTTATCAACCCTTGAACTTAATAGATTACATTGGTTGGAGTTCCAGCATTATTAGGAAAACAAGTCGCTTCAGTCCAATAATGACCTGTATAGTAATTTTGATTGGGAAATTTTCAAGCATAGTCATGGGACCAGTGGACAAATCTCAATAGCAATAGATGTTATACAGTCAGCAAAAAGAGTTCACGTTTGGACCATAACTTCTAGGAGGTTAGAGCAGAAAGAAATAGTGAAGAGAAATGCATCAATCCTGTTTTAACCTTGGAAACCTTGTTGAAGACAAACATCTTGCATATTGTAAGAAGAAAATAAAAATCAATTTTTATTACCCTCATGTTGATTACTGAACGGAAGTCGCCATACACAAGGAAATGCAATCCTAGCAATAACAGAGAAAGGTGGAAAGTATAATGAAAGTCGCTCACCGGCACAGCCAGATTTGGCTTCTAAAGCTTGTTTGTTATTTGAGTAGCAGGAGAATGCACATGAGAAAACATTTAATGCTGACATGACCAGCAATTTTCATTGTCACTAATGTGATTTTTATTTGATACCCTTTGTAACAGCATTGAAATAAACACGCATACTTTCAGATCGACCATAGCAATCCATGTGAGGATTTGGTAAGATCATATTCTTCATCCAGATCCTGACACAAATTTTCATAAATACATAATCCATAAATATATGCAATATGGGGATGATAGAAGATATGTATGCATTGTTTGCCACAATTATGACTACTGGCTTTGTAATCACCCAAATAATTTATTGAACAATTATGAACTATGCTGTCATACCTTAGTCTTTTATGATCAATAGAAGTCAATTATGTCAGGTTTAAGCTACAAACAGCCTTAGATTGCATCTGGCCCAACTTTGTTATTTACATCCCCAGTCACGAGAAAGGTAGAGTCGGCTTACCCATCTGTTTTCGTTACAAATTTAGAGCTGTAAGAATTGTATTAGGCAATGGGCTCGTGATCTGGAGTCCAGGGTTATCTTGGTAAACCCAGGGAACATCAAGATAATACCCTAAAGTGGTGACCTGGAGTTTATTTCTCATTGGAGACTAATCACCATTTTAACAGTGTCATGTACAATATTAGCCAAAACCCTTGCTTGAGCATCAAAGTTATTCTTAGCAGAGTTTTCAGATGAGAACGAACTAGTTTCTTAGGTAATAGATGCACCTTGGGCAATTTATTGGCTATCTAGGAGGGGATGGAGTGGGCTGGAGCCTCAAGGGAAGATATTTTTTTAATGAAAATAGACTTTAGAAAGGCCCATCATAGAGTGGAGTGGCATTTCATCTTAGCCATTTTTTAAGCCCTCAGATATGGCTCCAAGGTTATTGGATGTGCGCCTACTTGAGAGAATAATTACAATGGCTACTTGTTTCCTAATGCACTTTCCATCTCTTTTTACAGAATAAGAAAGGGGTTCATGCATGCGAAAATATGCAATAATCTAAAAGTATAACTTCCCAAGTAATACCCCACATGTGCCAAGAATAGGTAGAGACATACCAACACATGCCATGAATAAGTAGATGCATGCCGAGACATGCCAAGCACACTCCTCCATGTGGTGGCCACGTGCAAATCACACTCCTCTATGCAACTCCTCAAGTAATGCACCCCACATGTGCCAAGAATAGGTAGGTAGACAGAGGCCAACACACATCAAGCACACTCCTCCATGTGGTGGCCACACACCAATCACACACCCTTCTGTAGAAAACACATGACAAGCACTCGGCTTATTATCTAAATGGAAATAACTCACTAATGACTCATCACTAGTCAACTGTAGTATATAAATAAACTGCTAAAAATAGAAGGTCTGTAAAAGTATGAAATTACAAAAACTGTTGGTTATTGGAGAATAAGCTCGTAGCACTAGAAAAATCTGACACCTTTTGTTTATGTTTTGGTGGTTGATGCTTTGCGATCTCTTGTAGAACACAGAGAAAGTATGGGTCATGTTAGGAGTATTTCTTTGCCCCATTTAAACCAACAACTTATAAATGGATACTGTGCCGATGACTCATTTGTCAGTATTCGTTTGGAAGAAACTAATGTGAAAAACACTTTAGATACTATTCAAGTGTTATGTGATGCTTTGGAAGCCAAAATCCAGTGGAGAAAATCCTGTTGCTATGCCCAAACCCTTTAGAACTGCCGCCTTGGGCCAACAACTACCAGTGGTCTTAGATTAAAACGTAGGAGATTTTTAATTCCTTTGCATCCCTTTTGTTTTGAACTCTCTAGAGCAGTTGATAACAAAAATTACTGAGAAATCATTACCAACAGATCAAATGTATGAGCCTTGCTGGCAGATTTCGTATCTACTCCAAAGTGTTGCATGAAACTCAGGCATAAGATTTCATCCTTGATGGTCCCGGTCCAAAGAGGCTTACTGTCAACTGACTAGTCCCCTGAGGACCTTTCTGTTGTTGCTACGAGAAGGTAAGAAAGGACTTTCCAGAGTTAATTGGGACATGTGTTGCTTGGACACAAATAAAGACAATGTTGACATGGCCAAGTAGGCAGCTACCCTCTCTGCCAAGTGGATTAATAGAGCTACCTAAGGGAATGAAATCTGGCAAGTGTTATTGAGAGACAATGTTACCTTAGGTTCTCCTCTTTTTTTTTGGTGATTGCAATAATTTCGCGGGCTTACAATAAATTTGGAGAGTCCTTAGATCTTCAGAGCTTATAGGTATCACGGGAAAAATGCAAACTTTTTGTTGTTTGGAGGGGTGTAATGAACCTCATTTATAATCTGAACTGTAACTGAAACTCTACGAATCTGCTATCCATTGAGGCTCTGATACCAATGTAATGAGCCAACCCAGAATTCTACTATTATAATTGGAATCTAAAAGCTGGAAATAGATTTGAAAATTCTGAAAACTGAAGCAACCCAAAAGCTGAAACTGACAAAGCAATAACTACAGGAGATTCCTCAACACTTTAAGGGTACTGTTACCCACCAAAATGGCTAACCCTATAGGAGAAAATTTTCTCCTACCCATCTACATCCAGCTGGCCAGATAGCAGCCCCGAGCCAGCCACTACTAGCTTATGATGTACCATCATACATCTCCACCACCTACATCGATCATATGCCTCTCACCCATCTTGCAGGAGCACATGAACAAAGGTGTGCGTCCAATTGAAAGGTACTTTATTCATTTTGCAATCAGGTGTATATGCTTGTTTGTACTTGGGATTTGACATGGATTATGTGGTGACTTGGAAAAATGAGGGGTTTTGACTGTGATCTTGTTTCCTCACCTTAAATGGGGGGTTAATCTTCAATCCTAGTCCAGTGGGACCTCCCCTAATGGCTCAATGGGTATAGGAGGGGCACTACTTGGGAAGCCCCAATTGAGATAGAATCTAAGTTGCACGAAATGGGGAAATGGGTACGAGTTTCTGAAATGGGCATAGGTAAGAAACGTGACCTCCCCAAATTTTGGAAACGGGGAAACACTATATATATATTAGGGCATTTAAGAAATATGTGCAATCATAAAGCATATATGATACATTCTAATTTATTACATTATGATTAAATTGTCAATTGTCAATGCATAAACTATAAGTCTCTAAATTTACATCACATTTACTCATGAATGATCACATAATGAAAATAGCAATATCAAAAATCAGCCACGAGAAATTTCTAATTTCTTGTCTTGTGCTTGATTGGGAGTCTCCTCCTACATAGTTGAACGACCTTTGTGCTCTTCATTAAATACAAGTTCCATACCCTAGTACCCTACATGCTCTTGATTATTGGGAGTCTCCCTTGCATAGAGGGCTTGGTTCTCTTGATTAAATACAAGTTCCATACCCTAGTACATGACAAAATCCAATGGAAACATTGTAATCCTCCCAATCCTGAAATCTTGAAAAACAGATAAGTCTGCTAGATTTTGAGTGAGATCTAAAATTCTACTTTCTCCATATGAAATCCAATGAGGGCAAAACTACTCTCAAACATTCTGAGTCATTTCATGGTAATGTTAAAAATTTAAGTAAAAGGATGAACTGCATATCAACACTAGGGCCATAGGCTTGAACATTAGGCTGCCCCACTCAGAAAATCCTCTTTTTTATAACTTGAGAGGCATCTAGAAGCATCCAGAAGATATTTTAGTCGCCCAATAAAAAATTAGAAGCGAAAACATAAAAAAAATACAAGAAAAAGTCAAGTTAGAAGAGGAAACTCCACCGTACAGCCTGGAAATGTGTTTCCGGCCGTACTGGCCACGTTTCCTCCTCGAGAAACGGGCCAGTACGGCCGGGAACACATTTCCAGGCCATACTGTACGATTTTCCTCGTTTCCGTTTCGTTTCCGGCCAGAAACGGACCCTTCTCCAATGTTTCCTACAACTTAGGATAGAATAGTCCCATTTATCCCTATCCCATACTTACCACTTTCCCAAATAATTACAAGCCGTTATCTCACATCCACTCTCCAAGTTCAATGGACCATTGGTTCTCTGGGATTTGGCACCTTTACATCCACATACCTAGGTTGGGCCCGAAAAATTTTCCCTGGGAGGTTGATGCAACTAAAAGAACAAGAAAGAGCATATCGTGGCCACAATATAAAACAAAAGAATATTAAAATGCAAAAGATGGTTGGGTCGGACAAATTAGCATGGGGGCAAAAGCCTAGCATGGGCTCTACCTCACTCATATGACCATCACCTGGTTCTTGGGCCAATGTTGCCTTATTGCATCAAAGGAAGGAACCCTTGCATGTCCCAACCCTCAATGGGCAATGAACTGCCCCATCATTAGTGGGGGGTAATATAACTGCTATACATCATTCAAAGCAAGCTCTAACCCTTGAGCCACAAGCAGCGATACAAAGAAAAATCAAACAAAAGTAGAAGGTGCACAAGAGGGGTGGAAAAACAAAGGCCGAGTTGGTAACTCATGCTAATCAATGAATGAATTGAATTGGTTTACAATGAGCAATGAAGCTCAATAAATAATACAAAAGTATTTACAGAAATAGAAACAACAAGTTTCTACTAAGAAATAGAAACAACAAGTTTCTAAGAAGAAACTGCTAATAAGATCACAGATGATCTTATTCGAATGAGCATTAAACACTAAAATAGCATTATTCTAATACCCTCCCTTAGTGCTCAATCTATTTACAACACCTATAGACCCTCTGAATTTTACAAACTTATCAGGACCAAGGGGCTTGCTGAAAATGTTTGCTGGCTGCTTCGTTGTGGGAACATACAGCAACTGAATGGATCCGTCTTCAACAAGCTGTCGAATGTAGTGACAATGGGTTTCTACATGCTTTGTTCGTTCATGGAAGATTGGATTCTTGGCGAGTTTGAGCAGTCCCTGATTATCACAGAACAAGGGAGTAGGACCTGCCTGAGAAACATGCATATCCGCAAGCATACGTCGAAGCCAAATTGCCTTAACTGCTTCTCGATACTCTGGTTCTGTTGAGGAGAGAGCCACTGCCTGCTGCTTCTTACTAGTCCATGTGACAGCACCGGATCCCAAACTAAACACATACCTAGCTGTAGATTTACGGTCATCAACCGAACCTGCCCCCTCGGAATCTGTATAACCACTGAGTGTAGGATCTGAACTACGAGTGTATAGAAGTCCATAATCAGGAGTGCCACTTACATAATGTAGCACACGCTTCGCTGCTATCCAATGATCAGCCTTAGGCGTTGACATGAAGCGTGAAATGTAGCTCACTGCAAAACTGATATCAGGTCTAGTGGCAGTAAGGTAGATGAGGCTGCCCACTAATTGCTTGAATAAAGATTCATCCACAAGTGGTGAGGATGACTGAACTGAAAGTTTGAGCCCTGGTTCCATAGGAGTCGTGGTAGGTTTGCAATCCTGCATTCTGAACCTGTCCACAAGACTTCTGGCATACTTGGATTGAGAGAGAAAGATGTTGTTCTCAGTCTACCAGACTTCAACCCCCAAACAGTAATGAAGAAGTCCCAAATCTGTCATATCAAAAGTGTTGCACTGTTGGACACCTAATCCTAAATGGGTTAGTGTGGAAGCCGAATAGACCAAAGCAGTCCAAGAGACCTTGGGATCTGAAACCCAAGAGTCACATAATGTACTATAAATGTAAATCTCTTGTTAATAAAATTGTATTGCATGTTTTATCTTTCATATCTCTCTTGCTGTCCATGTGTGTTTAACATGGTATCAGAGCGGGCGATCTCCTGCCCTGCTCAAATATGAGCCACTTGTTTTCCGTGGCCTTTCTTACATGCCAGTCCTGTACATTCATATAATTGTCAGTACTGCTATATTAGGAGGTGCCTGACAGTCCCTGTGATTCTTGACCTACCACTCTGCTGTTTACCAAATATGCATCCGTTAGCGTGCATGCAATTCTGAAATTAGTCAGAAATTTGTGGCGACCACAGTGCGTTTAAATGCTATACCACTGCATATCACTCTGTTAGTCCACAATGTTGCGTTAAATGATACTAGGTATCGTATGTTACGTTGAATCTCACCCCATCTGTCCATAACACATCTGTCATAACGCTCTCTGGCGCACCAGCACTGTCTCTGTCCATATACGCTCCATTTAAAAGCGCTGCACCACCTGCGATGTACCTTTATTCCCTGACACGGTATCTCTGCGCTGGACATGGTATTAAGGCGATGCGCATGGTAATAATTGAACGCTGGTGAAGATAATTACAGGTTTCGAATCGACAACCTTCTTTTTGATCTTTGTCTCTGTGCTAATCGGATTGGCGGTGGTGAGGACTGCTCCAATGGAGAGAATATTGAAGTAAATGCAAGGAAGGGCGATGGAATTGGGGAGATCATGAGCAGTTTGCCTTTTCAAAACCGAGGACATGCGGCCTGGCAGCGAGGGCTCTCACATTGTGGCAGAAGGCCAGATAAGTGCGTGATATGCCACTAGAGGCTTTGATGAAGGTGATTTGCTGCATATCGTGGTGATGATAATATATATATATATATATATATATATATATATATATATATATATATATATATATATATATATATATATATATATAAGTAGTAAAGTCCAAGTGTTTAGTGATTGGAGGAAGATCGATGAGATCTCTTTGGCTGTAATAGATTCCATTGTCTCTACAATAACAGCTCTTTCGAAAACTTAAACGTCTGAAGCGCGAGTTCCCTAGTCGGCGACAGAATCAGAGCCCTAACGCCACCGCTTGCAGAATGCTCCCTTAATTTCTCGAGCATGGGGACGAGAAAGGCCGCCGTTTTACCAGACCCTGTCCGAACCATGGCCACGACGTCCAGTCCGGCCATAATAAGGGGCATAGTCTTGCGCTGAATGGGGGTCGGAATTCGATAACCCTTCCGTTTCACTCCTCGGAAAATCGGGGGACTCAGTCCCAGCGACTCGAAGCCTCCCGACTTGGCTTTCTTCTTGAGCTTCTCCTGGAATTTCAGCTGTGTGACAGAGCTCACCTGGAGGCTTTTCATCTGGGCAGATGAAGGATATTTTGGCTGGTTGCAGGGCCCATCGTGATAGATGAAAGTAGCATCTAGGATGTTTGGTTGCTCGGCACAAAACATAACTGGTTGTAGTAATATCTATATTGGTATCGGTCATCATTGAAGGTGGTAAAAGTTGCTCTTCATGTGGTATAATTGACGTGGGCTTGTGGGTTCACTATATATATTTTTTATCTTCCAAATTTTCAACATAGTCTGTTTCCTGAATTGTCTAACCCCATGGCAGCAGAACCAGGATAATCAGCAAGAAGGCCCTTGCCTCAGAGGAGGCTGCAGGAGCTGGCATCAGAGAAGGGAAAACTATTCTTGTCTCAGAGCCTGACTCGAATACAAAGAAGGCTTGTTGCTCACAGCAAGATTATATAATGCCTGAAAATACGATATTAGAGCCCAATCTCATTTTTGTATTTTGTTGCTGCAAGCTATTATTTGTTTGAGGAGCAATGAACATGACATCTACATATTTATTTAAGGACGGTGAAAATATTTGTTATTTATACGGCAACAGAAGTAACAATTTGCAGAGTCCACCTATATTAAACAATAAAGTTTGAATTTACCATAGCGCATTGAATTTTATGTGGGGCATTGGATATCAAAGTCTTTTTAAAGATTTTTGGTGGCATTTATCATATTATATTGAAGACAAAGCGACCGAGAGCTTTTAATATCATTGCCACAAGAGGAATTTGTTTTCTGTTCTGGAAGATCATCATTTTCACACCACAGCAAGCAATTTGTAGTTTATGAGATTATGTACAACTCTTTCTCTAGCGATCTGTAATCCCACAATTGCAGCTGCTCCACATGCTATCATCAATAGTTACAAGAATGTATTAGCAGTCGCTATTGAAGTTGACTATTCTTTTCCACTGGCCGAGAAAGTGAAGGAGTATTTGAAAGATCCAATTCAATTTAAAGTTGCTGTTTGTTCAATTTACTTGTTCCTATTGTGCAGTTTGGGCATAAATTTATGTGCAACAAACAAATTTGTTTTTCTCAACAGATTCTAATGAGAAGATTGCTTTAATTGTTGGGGTGATATCAACATTATATGCACCAGATTGTCTGCAATTTGTTGCAAGCATTGTGATTATTTAGGGTACATTTTCACTCCAAAACAAGTTTCTAGTGGTGCATTTCTATTGAGAAAAAATGGCTACAATTAGTGAAGTATTAGAGTTCATGAAAACTCTTATACAATCCACTGTTGATGACACATTACAAATCAACATAGGATCTCTCTCTGAAATTCAGACATGTCTACAAAATGCACAGGAAAAGATCGAATTTTTGCAACTTGAATCTCAGCTACAGCAAGAAGAATTAAAACAGAGAAGTCATTCTGAACATGTTTCTGTTCAGAACACTGACACTGCAACCCATCAGAAGCAAGTCAATAATGTTACAGTTCATTCAAATAAAGCAGCAGTTGTACACGCAGATACAGAAACTCAGTCTGCACTTCCCAAGCCTATCATCAGACCTTGGGAACAGCTTGTCCACAACAAGCACAGAACCGGTCTTGGATATGACAAGGACTTGTCCTTTCATATTCCAGACTACTCAAAGCCCATTCAGTTTCAGAGTGCTGGATTTATTCATGACAGTTCACCTGCTCCTCATGATAGTTCACCTCCAGCTGTTCCAGATTCTGCCCCTCTTCCACAGCGACAACAACAACAACAGATTGTGAAATGCCAACACTGTGATCGAGTTGGCCATCTGAAAGATCACTGTTTTGATCTTCATCCATGTAAGCATTGTCATAAAACTAGCCATTCTTCACACAGATGCTTCAGAAACAAACGTCCTGCAAGAACAAAGATTCATCTTGGATGGATCGCTTCTTAGCAATGGGCATCAACAGCCAAGAAGATATTCCAAACACATGTCAGAACTTGTTCCAGAATATTGAACAGTCTTGCAGTTGAGTTTTCTCCATCATCTCACCTTGTATTTGATAGGGGGGGAAATGATGGTCATCTACAAGCTTCAAAGCCACATCAAGTGAGCCTGAACCACAACCTGCCACACCAGTTTCAGAGTTGTAGCCAGAGACAAAGATGCCCGTGAACATGCCTTCAGTTGGCAATCTGGGACACTTCCTCTAGCAGAAGACTTCAGCTTCTTGCCAGCTTTGGAAGAATTCCAGGAACACAATTGAGAACACTTCCTCTAGCAGAAGACACCAGCTTCTTGCCAGTTTTGGAAGAGTTCCAGGAATTGCATTAAGCATTCCAGAGTTGTTGGTCATCCTTAAACCATCACAGGTTGAGACTTCCCTTTTCAGGTTGAAGTTTTACCTTTTATGTGGGGTGAGACCTCCCTTTTATGGTTGAAGGTTTCCCTCTTTAAAACAATAGGATCACTTCCTCTAGCAGAAAACTTCAGTTTCTTGCCAGTTTTGGAAGAGTTCCGGGAACTGCACTAAGCGTTCCAGTGTTGGTGGTCATCCTTAAACCACCGCCCTTTTTACCAACATTTCATAGAGCACATTCAGCCTAGTGCTGCCATGCATTTTTTGCACATTTTGTATTACAACTCTCTTCTTGGACTCATACATAACCCTTCGGATTAAGGGGGGGAATGTTGGACACCTAATCCTAAATGGGTTAGTGTGGAAGCCGAATAGACCAAAGCAGTCCAAGAGACCTTGGGATCTGAAACCCAAGAGTCACATAATGTACTATAAATGTAAATCTCTTGTTAATAAAATTGTATTGCATGTTTTATCTTTCATATCTCTCTTGCTGTCCATGTGTGTTTAACATGCACAAATCCTGTTTGATCCCATGGATCAAAGGTGCTGCACTGCCAGTAATGATAAGGTCATCCACAAAGACAACCACAAATAGAATATCATCACCAGTATGTTTGATATACAGGTTTGCATCAGATGGACTCCGCTGAAAGCCATGATATGTTAGGTACTTATCAATTTTCATATACCACGCCCGAGGGGCTTGTTTCAGAACATAGAGTGCTTTGACTAATCTACAGAGTTTCTGTTCTTGACCGACAACCTTGAATCTTGGAGGCTGCATCATGTAGACTTCTTCTTGTAAGTCACCATTCAGAAAAGCACTCTTTACATCCATCTGATGGACTTTCCAACTGAACTAAGCTGCTAAGGCAAGGACGAGCCGTATGGTACTCATCTTGGCTGTAGGAGAAAAGGTCTCCTCACAGTCTATGCTTTCCTTCTGTGAGAACCCTCGAGCAACAAGGCGAGCCTTATACTTGTCGAGGGTTCCGTCAACCTTGTATTTCACTTTATACATCCATTTGTAGCTAATGGGCTTTCTTCCTTGCAGGAAGATCAAAAAGGGTCCAAGTGTGATTCTTCTGAAGACTCTGGAATTCGGCTTCCATAGCCTGTTCCCACTCAGGTATACCCTTAGCCTCTGAATAGGTTTGAGGCTCAAAAACACTGTGTAAGTTAGCCATAAGAGCAAAATTTACTGTAGGATGTTGTTTGCTCTTATTTCTGGAAGTTCTACCTTCAAGGAGCTCATTATCCCGGAGATCACCAATAGTTTTAGCCCACCATTTAGGCTGGAGAGTAGAAGAACCAATATCTGGAGTAGGTGGAGGAGGCTCAGGAACAACAGGAGCAGCGAGAGGAGGATTATTTTCCGGAGGGAACTCAGGTAGTGCATCATCCCTCCAATCAGGTGGACCTAACGGAAGAACACTGGGAGGCTGATCCTTAGAACACTGCTCAGAAGGAGGGGACTGAAAAACCCTCTGTCTTCATCAAATACGACGTCCCGACTGAAGATAAGATGATCAGTATCTAAATCTATCAACCTATAGGCCTTGTGGTGATCACCGTACCCTGTCATCATGAGTTTTTGCTTTTGGAATCCAAATTAGAGCGCTTAGCAACTGGAATCCAAACATATGCAACCGAGCTAAACACTTTGAGGTGACTGACCTTAGGCTTACGGCCAGACCAAACCTCTTCTGGAGTCTTCCCCTTAACAGCCTGAGTAGGTGATCGGTTAAGAAGATAGACAACAGTAAACACTGCTTCAGCCCAAAATTTGTTCAGAACACTCTTGTGTTGTAACATGGAACGAGCCATTTCAACAACCATACGGTTGCGACATTCGACAACACTGTTCTGCTGAGGAGTGTAGGGTGTAGTTAACTGGCGTTTGATGCCATGGGTATCACAGAAGTTGGAGAAAGCAGAATAACAAAATTCCCCCCCTGTTATATGTCCTAAGAGTTATGATATTACAGCTAGACTCTTTTTCAACTAAGGACTTAAACTTTTGAAAGATACTAAATACATCAGATTTATGTTTTAGAAAGTGCACCCACATCTTTCTACTGAAATCATCTACAATAAGCAAAAAATATTTGCAACCAGTAACTGAAGATGTATTCATAGGACCACAAATACTAGCATGAATTAATTGGAGTACCTTAGATGCGCGCCAAGATTCTCCATCCTTGAATGAAGACTGATGTTGCTTGCCAGCTTGACAGGTGCTGCACACTCCCAACTGCTGAGTCTGAATATCAGGTAACCCTGACACAAGTCCCTCACGAGATAGCTGAGAGAGATACTGAATGTTTAGATGCCCATATCTCTGATGCCACAGAGTGCTGATGGGAGAAACACAAGCTACTAGAGCCACTTCTAGAGAATCACCAGTGTCAAGAAGCCTGTATAGACCATGATCCTCTAGGCCAACAACAACCGTAAGACGAGTTTCGCTGTCAATAATGGAGCACTTGTGCGCACTAAACACCACATCGAGCTAAGGAGAGTTCCTCATAATTTGGCTGACAGACAACAGATTAATTTCCATACTAGGAACATAGTACACATTCAGGAAGATAAGTGTGCGCCCATCAGACTGGATCTGAATTGTACCTCTGCCAACCACTATGTACTCCTCACCTCCGCCGAATACCACAGAATCATTGAAAGATGAGAAGTTAGTAAACCAGTCACGCCTGTGAGAGAAATGACGTGATGCACTAGAGTCAATGTACCAAGCAGAAGATGGGGCAAGATTTGAGGACCTCTTAGCCATAAAGGCGTAAAAGGCAGATTCCTTCTGCTTGGAATGTTCTGCAACATTCTCTTTCTAATGAGACAGTCCCTACTTCTTCTATTCAGAAGCAATCCTGTGTCGGCAATCTTTCTTCATGTGGCCGAACTTGTGACAAGTAATTACACTGCACATTTTTCTTCTTAGTAGGATCAAAAGGCTGAGAAGAACCTTTCTGCTGAAAGGACTAAGAGGACTGATATTTGGCAGCAAAAGCATTTTTTGAGGAGGCTGATGAAGCACCACTACCAAACTGCTGTTTCCAACGATCCTGTTGCAGGAGCTTGGTGCATAACTCCGGAAACCTCAGATCAACATTAGTGGAGGTAATGTTGAGTGTTTCTATGAAGTGCTCATAAGGTTTTGGTAGACTTTTCAGAGTGATGACTACCATATCTTCTTCCTCCATGGTCCGACCAATGGCTTCGAGCTGATCTCGAATGTCTTTAATCTTGTTAAGATGTTCCTGTAAAGACATACGTTCGTCCATCATGATGGAGAACAATTGATTCTTTAGAAAGAAAGCTCTGCTCTTGTTGGATGTCTTGTGCAGTTCCTTCAAATGTTGCCAGATTTCGGCAGTTGTCTTTCCGGAAGGAATCTGTGGTAACTGATCATCAACCATAGAGAGTTTGAGAAGCATAACAGTCTCTCGATTTCGATCATCAAATTTATCTTGATCGGCACCCGCTGTACTAGGACTGAGCTCTTTGCCCAAAACGAGTTGGTCAAGACACCTATATTCAAAAATGGTTAACATTCTCTATTTCCAGATGTTATAATTGGTGCCATTAAAGCGTTGACTGCCTTCTAACATCAGATTGGTTAGCGAGGCCATCTGCATGTTTCGCAAGACACAAAAAAACAACAAAGGAGTCCGGCATGGATTTCAATGTAGATGCTTGATGATCTTGAACAAAATCTGATAGGCGCTGGTGCAATATAAAATAGAACCAGAAATCGTTCTGAGAAGCAGGTTCAAGGAAATATATAGAGAATGATCTTTTACCAAGATAACTTCCCTGGAAAGAATCCCCACAGGCTTTTAGTAGTACCCATCCATTGGAAAATAGGTTCTGTTTGTTTGCGACAGAGATAGCTTATTCGTTAAAAAATTCTCACGAATTCTATATTTTGGAACAGCAGAATCTCCGTGCAGTGACAATGGCAAGCTTGAGCAACATCCACGGATGGAATTATGTTAAACCCTGAGAATAACTCTCCAATCGAATCGGAGCTCGGACGTTTGATTTCGCAGCAGCTTCAATGGAATCCACTCGGCCAAAGAAGAAGGGACAAGGGACTGTGGGTCCCTTTGATTAAGAAATTAATATATAATTTTGAAACACTGTGGAATGGTGGAGATAGATAGATAGACTGGATAGTGTGACAACGAGATAGTCGATGTTGCCTGCGTCCACCGTTGAATCCCCGAAAACAAAAATTGCCAGGAATTAAAAATCCGACGTCTTCGGGTTTACTTGGCAAGGCCTATGCACGAGGGATGGATCAGCCGTCGCAGCAACAATGACGTCGATGGTTTCGTCAATCCCCCGGACCTGGACCTGGACCTGCCGGCTCCAGAGAATCGAACCGCGACTGCAAGGTGTTGAAGCCCTCACGGGAGTCGAACGCGGGACCTGCCAGAATCCCGACTTCCGCTGCCACGTCGACTCCCAGCCGGAGAGTGAATTTTGATGACGCGAAATGGGATTCAGTAGTCGGGAAATAAATGATCCGTGGGCAGCACGAACCAAAACACGCAGATTCTCGGACTCGCGTTGGCGTACAGCGTCCAGACCCAGTCCCCCTAAAAAAACAAAAGAGCCGCTCGGCGTTTGCAGACAGGTCCACGGGCTACAACAGCAGCAGCAAATGGTGATGGCAGATTGTGATGCCCAAAAAAAACTTTAGAGAGCACGAAATGAAACACGAAATTTTTCAATGAAAAAAAAATTATTTCTAAAAAATACCCGAGCTTTGACACCATAATCAATGAATGAATTGAATTGATTTACAATGAGCAATGAAGCTCAATAAATAATACAAAAGTATTTACAGAAATAGAAACAAGTAGTTTCTACTAAGAAATAGAAACAACAAGTTTCTAAGAAGAAACTGCTAATAAGATCATAGACGATCTTATCCGAATGAGCATTAAACACTAAAATTATTCTAATACATGTGTCCGCGATTGCTCCCTTGATCCGGATTTAAACAGGAACGCAATAAAGTACTGAAATACCCATAAATACAGAGATGCAACAAAAATAATACTTCATTTCATTAATGTAAAATACTGAAATATGCTTACAAATAGAAACGGAAATAAACCAGCTAGGGCGATGGTAGCTAATCTCTGAGAAGAGATGTGGCAGCTACATGCCTCTCAACTGTGTTACAATGAAGTTCGAAGGCCTATTTATTGTTGAGAAACAATGGAAAACCCTAAACATCCAAAAACCTAACCCTAGGAGATGAAGCACCAAACTATGGGCCCCGTTTTGGGTAAATTGGTACATCAACTTCCCGGGGTTGTAACTTTGGCATACGATCTCCGTTTGACGCGCACAATACCTCGTTAGAAAGATCTATCTAAGGACTACAACATTGGGAAGAGCAACATCGGTCCATGGACCAATGTTGCTCCCAATTTTCCCAAAAAACATCGTTTAGGGCCTCAAAACGGCTCCCGAAGTTCAGAAAAATAGTAAATTGTGCTACAATTTAGGAAACTAAAAAAGCTGAAAGAGACAGTTGTGGGGGTCCAAGTGGGAGGTGGGTGGCCACCAACATCCACTTAGATCATCCCTCCTCACATCTGTACACTCAAGATGTGGATCCCCATCATGATGGTCCCTTTGACCATGGCACTTTGCCATGAAGTCTTCTCCCCTTCGTTTCATCATTATTGACAACTGACACCTATTAATTGAAAGGTGGACTAAGAAACTGTCACTTCCCCTAATGGGTTGGAAGCACCTAATAGGTTGGTCCATTAGCCACTCCTACCTAGGAAGGAAACACCATCAGTTCAAGACCCCAAATTTGGAAAAGAAACCTTCTATGAAATGTTAAAGATCCCATTACTTTCAAGCTTGGTTCACTTAGATGCATAAATGATTATTGTACCTAATGATTGGTTGCTTGCACTAGATTTTATGATGTGATCGTTAGGTGGTCCCATTAGGACTTGGGCACCTTAACTAGCACCAGGCTTCCAGAGAAGCATATTAACACCCACAAGTGAAGGGTTTTTTTTTTTTTTTTTTTTTTTTTTTCTGATTTGTGGGAGCTTATTTTCTTCTGAAAATTTACAGATTTTCTTCAGGTATTTCATGGCTTCTATTCTTCTCTTATTTTTCTCTAATTTTTTTTTGCCCTAGAGTTTTAAAAACCCTAGGGTTTTGCATGCATATTTTCATTTTTTGTTGTAGAAGTTGTTAATGCAGTGGTGGGGGGATCCATAGAATTAAAGAACACCTAACACATTGAAGAGGGCAAGTAAAACCTTGTAAGAAGGTTTATGAAGATCTTAAAGTAGAAACGTTAATTCTAATTGAAGCCTATAAAGAAGAAACAGAGAAAAGCAAGAGAATTGAAAAAGATATAGGGAAAAGTCAAAAGGATGGTGCTGCTCTTAGTGACTCCGATATTGAAGAATGTATGCCCAATTTTGAAGATTCCTCTAGTTTCCCTGTTAGAGTTGGAGAGGGCATTTTTGGCCCTCGTTCAACTGTTTTGAAGAGGACAACATCCCGTAAATGGATTGACTCATTTGTACCCTGCACCACCCTTGGTTCTCAGCCCACCATTGATGTTAAATGGAAGAAGATAGAGAAGGAAGTTGCATATGAATGCATTGCTAGATGGTAGTATTATGAAGACATACCTTTTAATGTTGCTAATTCCGCATATTATCAACATATGGTTGATGCTATAGCTTTATGTGGAGAGGGCATTTTTGGCCCTCGTTCAACTGTTTTGAAGAGGACAACATCCCGTAAATGGATTGACTCCTTTGTACCCTGCACCACCCTTGGTTCTCAGCCCACCATTGATGTTAAATGGAAGAAGATAGAGAAGGAAGTTGCATATGAATGCATTGCTAGATGGTAGTATTATGAAGACATACCTTTTAATGTTGCTAATTCCGCATATTATCAACATATGATTGATGCTATAGCTTTATGTGGAGCAGGCTTCAAAGGCCCTAGCTTTTAAGATATCAGGGGGCCACTTTACAAAATGAGGTCCAAAGAATACAAGTTTACCTTACAAAGTTCAGGTAATCATGGACCAAAACAAGGTGCACAATTATGTCTGATGGATGGAATGATGGTAGATCTCATACCATATTAAATTTCTTAATTGCTTGTCCAAAAGGTACTATGTTTCTCAAATCTATTAATGCATCTGATCAGGTGAAGGATGCACAATTACTATTTCGTCTTTTGGATGAAGTAGTTATGGAAGTAGGGGTTGAAAATTTTGTACAAGTGATCACAAATAATGCCTCCAATTATGTTGCAATAGGAAAGATGTTGGAGGAAAAACACTCCACCATTTGGTGGTCTCCATATGCAACCCATTGTTTGGACCTCATGCTTGAGGATATTGGCAAAATTGAGTGGGTGAAGAAGTATGTGGATGAAGCAAAATCCATAACTAGGTATATCTACAACCACTCATGGGTTTTGAACTTTATGAGAAAACACATTGGGGTTCAGAAATTTTTTGATCGACCATTACATGATTTGTAACAAACTTTCTTTCGTTGCAATCCTTTGTTCAACAAAAATCCAACTTGAGTAAGAAGTTTTCCTGTGATAAATGGAATGAATCTCAATGGAGCAAAAAGGCTAAAGGGAAATAGATGGTTCACCAAGTATTTGACAAAAATTTTTGGTCAAAAGGAAAGGAGATTTTGCTATTTAGTGAGCTTCTTGTGAGAGTTTTGTAGATGGTGGATAGTGATAAACCTGCCATGGGTTTTGTTTACGAGGCCATGGATTAGGTTGAGAAACAAATAAAGGCAACATATGGGGGATAAAAGTCAAAAGTACATTCTCTATAGAGAATCATTGATGAAAGATGAAACAAACAACACCATAGACCTTTACATGCAGTTGGCTACTACTTAAATCCAAGGTATGTAATTTTGGATTTCAATGCTTATAAGTTATAACTTTTAACTTTTGTCATTCATTACTAATTAGAAAAGCTTTACCAAATATTCGAAATTGGTTGATGAATACTTTTTTGTTTTCTGAACTTTGAAGGTACCATTACACTACAAATTTTGAGGTAGATGGGGAGGTACTAGGGGGATTGTATAAATGCATTGAGTGCATGGTCCCAGATCCCAAGACTCAAGATCAGATTCATAACAAGCTCTTGAATTTCAATGAGAGTATCGGTACCTTTGGCATTTCTATGGCTATAAGAAAGGTAAGAACTATCAAAATTTGTAAATTTATTATATTACTCATTTCAATTTGCAATTGTTGAGTCCAAGTTTCAAATTTATTTGCTAATACTTATTTGCATTCCACCCTTTTTGTAGCCTATTGATGGCAACAATTTGGTGGTGAATGCCCTCATTTGCAAAAAATTGCAATTCGAATATTGAGCCAAACATACAGTGCTTCAGGGTGTGAGCAGAATTGGAGTGTGTTTGATCATATACACACTAAGAAGAGGAACCGTTTGGAGCAAAAGCGGTTGAATGACATGGTTTATGTTCAGTACAACCTTAGGTTGAGGCGCAACCAATTGCTGAACAAAGCCCTGAATTAAGCAACATTGTCTTGGGTGACTTTGATCCAACATCAGAATGGGTTGTGGAGAGTTAGGTACCAACATTTGCCAATGAAGACTATTCTTGGTTGGACGTGGACCCACCTCCACAAGTTGCAAAGGCAGATATATCATAAGTACCTCCTTCAGGGCCAGGGGAATCAAGCCGTAATTCCATTGCAGACTTGGAGGCTACTTATTCTGCATGAGGAGGATGGTGATTTTAATGATGACAATTAGCACTTGTAGTTGTAGTATTGTAGTATCATGCTATTTTGGACTATAGAGGCCTTTTAGAGCTTTCTTCTTGATTTATTTTGGTTTAGCAATGTTTTGCACTAAGTGCTATTTTGGTTATATGCATTATTGTTATATAAATGAATTTTTTTGCATATTTGTGTATAAATGGTTTGGATTCATATGAATGCACATGAATATATATGTTTTTCTTTAAAATTTGAATATTTCATGTGTGTTTGGTAAATTGGATTTTTGGTCCAGTTTTTTTACTAGTTCCAGTGCAGTTCCTGTTGAACAAAATGTAACTAGGTACGGTCTTCATAAATGTAATTTTGATCTTTTTACTTAAAAAACAAAAGAAATATTATTTTTGTAAATTATAAAATGAGTTTCTTGCTCATTACATAGGTCCAACACATGTTGAAGTGCTATAGGAAAGTCAAAGAGTCAAAGAAAATGTTAAAGAGCTCTTCTTGAGCATATATGTAATGTATATGAGTCAACCTAGTGTCTAGATCAGCCCTCCAAGACAAGCACAATCCTCTTGAAGAATGCATCAAGAAAAATGATGAAGAAGACAATCATATCGGCCTCAAAGCATATATAGATGTCAAGTCGGCTAAAAAATAGAGACACATTGGTTCATCCTAACATGTCGGCTTATTATGGAGACATGACAACTATATATACCCAACTAGGGTCACCACAAAAGCTAATAATCTTGGACAAGTTTGCAATCTCGGATGGGTACAGGAAGATACATAATCTCCGTGATAAGTCCAATGATCTCCTCGCATACTTCCCTGCAGTCTTGGCCTAATTAAAGGGTCATTGTAATACAATCTCAGCAAAGTTGCAGTAGACCTCGGTGCAAGAAGAACATGGCTACAATCTTGGTGTAGATCATAGAGCAGAAGAAGATGCAATCATGACCTCGGCATTCATGATGGAGGAAAGATCTCGATGTACTATATATCCTAGACACAGTCATGTCCTCAACATCACTGTGATTATGATAACAATCATGATACTAACGAAGATGAAGATTTCACTACAACTATATCTATATCTATATATATATATATATATATATATCTAAATGGAGATTTCATTAATAAGATAAGATTCTCAGTGAAGGTGAGGCATTGGTGCATCAAGTTCTCAATGAAGGTGTAACATTGATACAACGGTAATGAAGATCTCAATGAAGGAGCAGTGATGGTGCAACAATGATCTAGCTGAAGGAGCAGTGATTGTACAACAATGATGATGATGATCTTGTTGAAGGAAATGTAACTAGGTTCGGTCTTCATAAATGTACTTTTGATATTTGCATTTAAACAAGAAAATAAATATTATTTTTATAATATATGTCAATGAGTTTCTTGCTCATTGAAATAGGTATAACACTATTTAAAGTTCTATAGGTGAGTCAAATAGTCAAAAGAAAAGGTTGAAGACCTTAAGGGCATGTTACACCTTGTATGAATATGAATTAGGGTCATAAGAAGTCCTCCAAGCAAAGTCACAAGTCTCCTCCAAGCAATGGCACCATCAAGAAGCTCATTCAAGCATACAACTCCACCAAAGAACCATCCGAAGTCCACTCTACAAGTCGGCCTACAAACAATTGACTAGTCAGCCTTCTAGTTAGCCTAAATGGAGGGACAATCCTCTATTTATAGAGGCTGTCCACTCCAAATACAACACACCAATTTAGCTCTGAAATCTGCAAGAGAAAGAGGACAAGAAGAACGAAGGAAGCTGAGGTAAAGGGTCTACTAGGGCAGTGAAGTAAGGAGGAAGAACATCGAAGATTGAGGGATTGTTTTCTAGGGTATACACGGTCACACATGCGAGGAAATGAAGGATAGTTTACGGCTATATCAGTAGTGAGATCACAGTTATATATTCTTCCTTGTTTGGGCTACTCACTAGGTCTACAAGGCCTCCTAAGTCAAGCAAAGAAGACCACTCTCTCAAGCGAAGGATCAAGGAGGAAAAGCGAAGGTAAGAGGGTTGTTCTAAGGCCTCTTACAGTCACACGTGCGAGGGAAAAGGAGGCTGCCTCTGCTGTCATAACAACCCTCCCATTACAGTCATCCAAGTTAGTTGATTGGTGAAAAGAAGAAAGGAACCATCATAGGAAAAGGGTCTCATCAAAGGTCTCTTCTCTAGAGCAAGTGCAACAAAGGTTTACTAACAAGTTGAAAGAAGAACAAAGTGTCGGGAAACGAAGTGCCAGAGTATAAGGTGCAGAAAGGAGGGAAGACTTGACTTGTGCTTGGAGGATCCTCTTGTCAGGGGTCTAGGGTTTGGCATTGATCAATAGAAGCTTCAATAAGAGAAATTCACTAAAGGGTTTTCCTCTCAAGAGAAGAGAGGTTTTGGCCCTGGCAGAGAGCCAACATCTTGTGTTCTTGTTTCTGTGTTTCGGTAGCAATTTGATGAAGTACACACATATGCTCTAATAATAATAAGAAGAAGAATAAGCTAACAAGAAAAGTAAAAGGACTCCACAAATTTTTATTAAGCAACGAAGAATCATACTACACTACTTTTCCCTAGATTCTTCAACATGGTATCGGAGCGAAGGTGACACATCAAGGAAAGGGCAACTCAAGAACACTCATCAAGAAGAAGCATTTACAAAGTTGAAGCATCAAGCCTAGAAGTCTCAATCACTTCAAGGATAAGAAGGTTTTACAATCCATCATTCATAAAGGAGGTCTACAAAGCTAGAAGAAAGAACCTTACATAAAGGCACCTACAAAGAAGAGCAGATTGAAGCAGGAACTACATCAAGCTACAAATCTTCAAACAAATCTCATCATCAAGCAAGTCCACTTGGAGAAGGCAACTTGAAGAACATCAAGATCCAAGGAAGGCAAGCCATCAAGTCTCCAAAGAGGAAGCAAATACACTACATCTCAAGATCTATCAAGTAAGTACATGTCCCCTTCTGAATATACATCAATGTCTTTTTGTAAGGAAAGCAATAAATTGGTAGGAACCAATAACTTTCTTGAATGGATGAAGAGGACTGATCTACTTCTCAAGGAGAATGAACTCCTAGAGCATGTCAAAGGGAATATCACTATCCCTGCTAAGCAAAGAGGAAGCAAATACACTACATCTCAAGATCTATCAAGTAAGTACATGTCCCCTTCTGAATATACATCAATGTCTTTTTGCAAGGACAACAATAAATTGGTAGGAACCAATAACTTTCTTGCATGGAAGAAGAGGACTGATCTACTTCTTAAGGAGAATGAACTCCTAGAGCATGTCAAAGGGAATATCATTATAGCTGTTAAGGAACTATCCCTGCTAAGGAATAAACTCAAGCCTTAGACAAGTATAATAAGGATGAGACAAGAGCTCAAAGGATTTTGATAGAATCAATCAGAGACTCTCTCATTCCTTATGTCTCCAAGTTTGAGACATCGAAAGAAATTTATGGTAAGCTAGTAGAGCTATTCTCGGTATCTACAACCGGAGAAGTAATATCTCTAAGGAATGAATTGGACAAGATGAAGATAACAGAGGAAGGAATAGCTCCCTACTTCATGAAAATCTCTGAAATGGGGAATCAGCTTCAAGAGCTTTGGGAAGTCATGTCTGACAGAGAGATGACAATTGTAGTACTCAATGCTCTACCTGAGGATTGGGGCAACTTCACATCAAGCATATATGCCATGAAGGAAGCAACCACTCCTAGTGAAATGTGGTCTCTATGCAGAACAAAGGAAACCAGAGTTAAGGCAAAGAAAGATGTGGGATCAAAGGAACAAGCATTTGCTACCATGGCCAAGAGAAAGGGTAAATTTGGCAAGTTTGGTCCACGAAGAACAACCAACAAGACTGTTGGACACCTAATCCTAAAGGGTTAGTGTGGAATTCGAATGGACAAAAGCAGTCCAAGAGACCTTGGGATCTGAATCCCAAGAGTCACGTATTGTACTATAAATGTGTATCTTATGTTAATAAAAAAAAGCACTCACTGATTTATCTTTCATATGTTTGAGCTGTCCATGTGTGTTTAACATGGTATCGGAGCCACTTGTTTTCTGTGGCCTGTTATGTGCATGAGCATGTCAGTCCCTCTGCCTTATTCTTTTCCAGCGCTCTTGACATGCTGCCTCTGCCATATAACGCATCTGTCCTAGCCGTTCTGAGATGTCTGTCTTCCATATTCTATTTATGAGATCTGCGTTCACTGTCCATATACGCTCAGCCTCTGTTGTCCGGATTATTGCAGCATCGATGGCATGGCATCTATTTGTGGAAGTGAAATCTTAATCCTCGCAGATTTGCAGGTGAAGCTACCATTGAATTCAAACTTAGTTGAATAACGCATCATTTCCAAATGCATCTGCTACGTTGAATAACGCATCATTTCCAAATGCATCTGCTACGTTGAATAACGCATACATCTGCTACGAATCTGTTCATAACGCATCTGCATAACGCTCTGCACCTCCTGCGCTCTGCGCTCTGCCCATATACTCTGTCGATTCGCTGCCCCTCTCTGCGCTGCCTCTGACCTGACTGCGCATCCGTTTTCTCTGAGAGACTGCGCATTTTTTGCCTGAATTCGCTGCTCCATATTCCACCTACTCAATTCCGTTACAGTGGAACGCAGAACCTAAATTTGGCTCTTTGCCCCGCTAAATCTTAGTCATGCATCGCTGCTCCTACGCTGCTCATACGCTATTCAGGTTGTAACGCTGGTATCCTATGAAAACATTTCAGTTTCGATTATAACAATCACAATTATAACATGCCATTATAGAAAGACAACACAGGTTGTAACGCTATCCTTTGGACTGCGCTCAGCCTCCTCCCTCTGTCACACTGCCTGGCCTGACAACCTGAAGCTTGTCACATCTGGACGTGAAAGTCTTGCTAAGGAAAGTTCGATGGTCACATCCTTTAGTTAAGGGTGCTTTTATATATTCTACTGAACATGATTTGAAGCTTCTTGAAAGTACAGAGGTTATTAAGGGCAGAATCCGTCGAGCCTCTGCCATTGTTATTATTGATAATAACCAAATTCTTTGGATTATGAATTGGGGTTTTATTAGACACAGAGATATCGTTATCATCAGCAACAACAGCGCCACAGTTTCCACCACTGGCTTGCTTTATGTTGGGGATCTCGACCTTGAGGTCACAGACAGCCGCTTGCCGAATTCTTTATTCCCGTGGGAACGGTGACCTCAGTTCGAGTCTGCCGCGATAGCATGACCCAACGCTCCCTTGGCTATGGATATGTCAATTTTCTTGACCCTATAGATGCTACTCGGGCCATTGACCTTTTGAATTATAAGGAACTGAATGGGAAACCCGTTCGGATCATGTGGTCTCACCGAGACCCTATAGCACGCAGGAGTGGAGTCAGAAACGTATTGATTAAGAATCTGCATGAGTCTATTGGGAATGCAAGTCTTGCATATACCTGTTGCGGTCTTCAAAACAGAATATTTAGCTCGAAGATCTGAGAGTTACCTCAACGTATAGCAGTGTTGATCAGCCCTTATTCCCTGAAGGTTATTCGATGGCCTCCTATGTATATTTCAGAGATTGATTGACGCAAGCTGTGCATTGACACAACATCAAATGTAAACAAAGTGGGAGTGCCTTTGAAAGACGTTCCAACAGCAAACAAGAGCAGATAAGTGATAGCAGCACCGCACAAAAAAAAAAAAAAAAAAAAAACCCCACTCAAAGTGCTTTGCAGTGAAACAAGGCACCACCGGTCTGCAAAGCCTTGTGAGAGATCACTCTGTCCATTGATTTCTGTGAACTAGCTTGTCGATACATCTCACGCTCCCTCGCAATTGAATTTGCTCGCTCAGTTCCAAGAGATTTCTGTGGCAGTAACCGCTCCATTTCTACACCAAATGTGCCCAAGAAACTTACTGCATAAAAGATGGAGTATTTAGTGCCGAGGGGTAGTAAATGGAACTGGTAGTAGAGTAGGTGGACTAGAGGCGCAGAATGTGTAAGGCGTGACCACGCCTGGCAGCATCAACCTTCCAGTGGCTGGAGTCGACTTCTGTTCAGTTCCGGTCAAGTTGTTTTGATTCTCTCTGCTCAGTTTCATATGAATCTCCTCTCCCAGTGGTTGAAATTTTAATGTATCTTGGACACGCATTTATTTCGTGGCTGTCTAATTGATTTACAAAAATCAATTTCTGATGGTGAATGCAGTATAACTGGAGTTAACGCTGATAGATGATTTGTAAGTCAATTTTTTTATGACTTGGCACATGCTCAAGCAGATTTTAAGAGCAGTATTGAAGCCACCTCGAAGCAGATTTGGTGTTTTCCATGGAACAATTTGAAACAACCTCTGAGTGAAGTGATTCATGGAGAAGTGATCAGCATTGTGAAGTGAATTTGAAGCATTTTTGAAGACATTTTTGGAAGTCATTTTTTTGCAGTTTCTTGTAGAGATTTTGGAGCAGTTTCTTGTAGAGATTTTGCATGATTTCCATAGCAGCTAGATGCTCTGAAGTTTGAAGTTGAGGACAACGCTCATCTTCACATTTATATATTTTTTTGCATTGGTGATGTTATGCTCCAGTTCATTCTTGAAACGAACTGTGGACTGTTGATTTACCATGTGCCCAATTGTACCAATGTTTATTGTAGCTTGACGAGAAATATTTATTGTAGTTTAACTTGGTAACATCCAGCTTACTCAGGTCCTGCTCCATCAACCATTTTCGCGACATTGTTGCCACTTGATAAGCCCTTACAATATCTTGTAGTAAGAGTACAATATTATTTTTCTGTTGCTGTTGCCTCAGTTGTGTTTTTTAAGTGACATTGAAGAAAAATGGCCAGACTTGAAGATGCATTAAAGTTATTGAATATCCTAATTCATTCCACTGTTGATGAGATGGTCAAAGTTAACAAAGAAACTCTCTTTGACATCCAAACCTCTCTGCAAACTGCACATGAGAATATTGAGTTTTTGCAGCTTGAAACAAAGCTACAGCAGGAAGAATTACAGTAGTGGAGTCATCATTCTGAACCTGTTTCTGTTCAGAACAATGAAACAGACTCCCATGAACAGCAAGTCAATAATATTACAGTTCAATCAGATCCAGAATCCTATAAAGCAGCAGTTGTACATGCAGATGCAGAAACTCAGTTTGCATTTCCCAAGCCCATCATCAGACCTTGGGAACAGCTTGTCCACAACAAGCACAGAACTGGTCTTGGATATGACAAGGACTTGTCCTTTCATATTCCAGACTATGCCAAGCCCATTCAGTTTCAGAGTGCTGGATTCATTTATGACAGTTCACCTGCTCCTCATGACAGCTCACCTTCAGCTGTTCCAGACTCTGCCCCTCTTCCACAACAACAACAACAGATTGTGAAATGCCAACACTGTGACCGAGTTGGCCATTTGAAAGATCACTGTTTTGATCTTCATCCATGTAAGCACTGTCATAAAACCAGTCATTCTTCACACAGATGCTTCAGAAATAAACGTCCTGCAAGAACAAAGATTCATCTTGGATGGATCGCTTCTTGGCAATGGGCATCAACAACCAAGAAGATATTCCAAACACATGTCAGAACTTGTTCCAGAGTATTAAACAGTCTTGCAGTTGAGTTTTCTCCATCTTCTCACCTTGTATCTGACAGGGGGGAAAATGATGGTCATCTACAAGCTTCAAAGTCACATCAAGCGAGCCTGAGCCACAACCTGCCATACCAGATTCAGAGTTGTAGCCAGAGACAAAGATGCCTAAACATGCCTTCAGTTGGCAATCTGGGACACTTCCTCTAGCAGAAGACTCCAGCTTCTTGCCAGTTTTGGAAGAGTTCCAGGAATTACAGAGTTGTTGGTCATCCTTAAACCATCACAGATTAAGAACACTTCCTCTAGCAGAAGACTCCAGCTTCTTGCCAGTTTTGGAAGAGTTCCAGGAATTGCATTAAGCATTCCAGAGTTGTTGGTCATCCTTAAACCATCACAGATTGAGAACACTTCCTCTAGCAGAAAACTTTAGTTTCTTGCCAGTTTTGGAAGAGTTCCGGGAACAGCACTAAGCGTTCCAGTGTTGGTGGTCATCCTTAAACCACCGCCCTTTTTTACCAACATTTCATAGAGCACATTCAGCCTAGTGCTGCCATGCATTTTTGCACATTTTGTATTACAGCTCTCTTCTTGGACTCATACATAACCCTTCGGATTAAGGGGGGGAATGTTGGACACCTAATCCTAAAGGGTTAGTGTGGAATTCGAATGGACAAAAGCAGTCCAAGAGACCTTGGGATCTGAATCCCAAGAGTCACGTATTGTACTATAAATGTGTATCTTATGTTAATAAAAAAAAGCACTCACTGATTTATCTTTCATATGTTTGAGCTGTCCATGTGTGTTTAACAAAGACATGTCCAAAATCCAATGTTTTGGATACCAAGAATATGGAAACTACAAAAGGAATTGTCCTAAGCTTAAAAATGACAACAACAACAAAAGGAAGAGGGAAGAAGCTCACATAACTCAAGAGATGAAAAAAGAAGGAAAGAAGCAAAAGAAGGAAGATCCTTCGAATCTCTACTATGACTAGGTCAAACTCTTTACTTCTAGACTTCTTTCAAAGTTTTGAGTAGGATAGGAGCATGTAGGAATAAATTAAAATTGCATGGCTAGAAGCATCCTCTAGAATCTAGCAGAATGATGTACATAGAGTTCTAGATACTCATGAACATGTAGCATTTATGATAAGAACAAAAATGCATGGATAGAAATATCCTCTAGAATATAGGAGCATGGCAGATATAGCTCAAGATATTCATGTAAAAGAAGCATACCTAGTATAGGACCTCATCCACGATGAAAGAAAAATTGATCATGATTAAGAATCTTAGAAGACCTCCATCATCAAAAGAAAGGAAACATTTGCAAGGCAAGGGTCTTTACGATCCTATGATGGAATCTTCAAAATAAGGTTCATGAACCAAAGCGGATGTCTGATTGGGAATCTCATTCATGGGATTCAAGAAAAGGATGATGTGCAGTCAAGCTAAGATGAAGCAAGAAGGGCCACACCAAGGACAACCAAATGAAGCTAAGATGATCAAAGGAGAATCAAGATGAGGTATGTATGCATCAAGGTTTAGTCATGTTGAGTCATGGGAATAGTTCTATAACATGATCAAGTATGAAAGAATCTCTTTCACCAAGAACATGCTCGAAGGCATGTACTACATTACAATGAAGGTCAACAAAAGAATATGCTCACATAAGGAGCATAAGATTGATGACTGAGAAGAAATGTAGGAATGCTCTCATAGGAAGCAATAGATGGTTGACCTATCTATCTAATAAGAAGCAAATGAAGAAAGAGATCAAGCATGTGGAAGAACACCATGATCACCGAGAATCATTGTCTGACAAGATACTTTGAAGATATCTCCCGAAAGAAGGCAGGACAACTCTGATAAAGGAAGAAAGGACCCTTGACACCTATGAAGGCCTTGGAGATATAAAAGGTGCAGATAACTGATTCTACTCTACAAAGATGTCGTGATGAAGAAGCCATCCAACAAAATAAAAAGCAATGTTGAAGCAATATCAGGATGAAGTCATGATGGGCTACTAGGTCAAAGCATGTAAACATGCAAGTACAACGAAGCATCCATGAGAAGAATATTCTGAAGCATGGATAAGATGACAAAAGAGTAGCCAAGATGACAAGAAAACCTGATGAATGACAAGAAAGCCACTTTCCATGAAGGAAGCATGACATGACAAACCAGGGAGGAAAGTGATCGATGGATGGTGCCCTACCTAGAAGAAGTCCGAACAAAGACTTCATGACATCAAAGAAAGGAAGAAGATCAAGCAGTTGAAGGACACCCGAAGAAGAAGTTGTTGATGAATGAAAGAGTCCCTAGTTAAGAGGGAGCTCTGATAGGTCCCTAATCAAGAGGGAGTTTTGGATCACCCCTAATTACAAAGGAGTGACAATTGTGTTTTCCATTTCATGGGTCATGCACTAGACCAGGACTAACAACCGTAAGTCTAGATGAAGGCCATGAATGGAAATGTAGACACAAGATAGACACAACATTCTTGTCTTCACTTGGGAAGAAAGAATGGGAGGATTAGGTAACAATCTAGCATCCGATGCTCTTTAAGGATGTGTAGGGCATCCAAGACAAGAGTAGGCAAGAGGACCGATATTTTTTGAGGGCTGGGAACCCAAGATAAGAATAGTCCTAGAAGGTCATACTCGAAGAACACCCGGTGGGTATGTACCTTGAGAGACAATGATGAAGGTGTCTATAAATCATTGGTCTCGCCAACATTGTAGCTCATGATCTCGTAGAGAGATAAGTGTTGTTAGTCAAGGCCTTGCACTATGACAATGCTGATGGATATGATGTTATAATAGATGGATTGCTAATCCGGTTTCTCTTATGTGAATTCTTCAAGATTGATAATAGCCAAACACCTTGTAATGTTGTATGAATACCTCCCTAGTTAAGAGGGAGTGTTGAAGGAAATGTAACTAGGTTTGGTCTTCATAAATGTACTTTTGATATTTGCATTTAATCAAGAAAAGAAATATTATTTTTATAATATATGTCAATGAGTTTCTTGCTCATTGAAATAGGTCTAGCACTATTTAAAGTTCTATAGGTGAGTCAAATAGTCAAAAGAAAAGGTTGAAGACCTTAAGGGCATGTTACACCTTGTATGAATATGTATTAGGGTCATAAGAAGTCCTCCAAGCAAAGTCACAAGTCTCCTCCAAGCAATGGCACCATCAAGAAGCTCATTCAAGCATACAACTCCACCAAAGAACCATCCGAAGTCCACTCTACAAGTAAGCCTACAAACAATTGACTAGTTGGCCTTCTAGTCGGCCTAAATGGATGGACAATCCTCTATTTATAGAGGCTGTCCACTCCAAATGCAATGCACCAATTTAGCTCTGAAATCTGCAAGAGAAAGAGGACAAGAAGAACGAAGGAAGTCGAGGTAAAGGGTCTACTAGGGCAGCGAAGTAAGGAGGAAGAACATCGAAGATTGAGGGACTGTTTTCTAGGGTATACACAGTCACACGTGCGAGGAAATGAAGGATAGTCTGCGGCTATATCCACCTTGAGATCACAGTTATATATTCTTCCTTGTTTGGGCTACTCACTAGGCCTACAAGGCCTCCTAAGTCAAGCGAAGAAGACCACTCTCTCAAGCGAAGGATCAAGGAGGAAAAGCGAAGGTAAGAGGGTTGTTCTAAGGCCCATTACAGTCACACGTGCAAGGGAAAAAGAGGTTGACTCTGCTGTCATAACAACCCTTCCATTACAGTCATCCAAGTTAGTTGATTGGTGAAAAGAAGAAAGGAACCATCATAGAAAAAAGGTCTCATCAAAGGTCTCCTCTCTAGAGCAAGTGCAACAAGGTTTACTAACAAGTTGAAAGAAGAACGAAGTGCTGGAAGAAAGAGGACGAAGTGCTGTAGTATAAGGTGCAGAAAGGAGGGAAGACTTGACTTGTGCTTGGAGGATCCTCTTGTCAGGGGTCTAGGGTTTGGCATTGATCAATAGAAGCTTCAATAAGAGAAATTCACTAAAGGGTTTTCCTCTCAAGAGAAGAGAGGTTTTGGCCTTGGCAGAGAGAGCCAACATTTTGTGTTCTTGTTTTTGTGTTTTGGTAGAAGTTTGATGAAGTACACACATATTCTCTAATAATAATAAGAAGAAGAATAAGCTAACAAGAAAAGTAAAAAGACTCCACAAATTGTTATCAAGCAACGGAGAATCACACTACACTACTTTGCCCTATATTCTTCAATAGATCTCAACAATGACAAAGAAGAGGATTGTTGTCTTTGTCTTGGAGCGACATGATGGGTCAAGGGTCATGGTCTTGGTATTCATCAATTGGAATCTCTATAAGAAGAATTTTGTGCGGGTTTTCCTCTCCAAGAGGGAGAGGTTTTGGCCCTGGCAGAATACCAACATCTTGTGTTCTTGTCTCTTTGTTTTGGTAGCTATTTGATGAACTAAATAAGACACTCCAATAATAATAAGTGAAGATTGATAATAATAAGTGAAGATTGATATAAGAAGAAAAATTGAAAACACCTCACAAATAGTTATCATGCTAAGAAGAATCTCATTAGCTACATTAACCCTAGATTATTCAACAGTTCCGACCGGTTCCCGGTCCACAAGGTTTTCTGGTTTGATCACCGGTTCAAATCTGATAACATTGCTTTTATTAAGGGAAGTGATTTTTCACGGGGAACTATTCTTTTTTGACCCCCAAAGTGGGTCTTAGGATAATGTTGGGGTTTTGAGCATGAATTTCAAGCTCTCACATGCCACCAACATCTCCTAGTGCCACTTATGTACATCGTTACGTAGGAAATTAATTAAAAATCCTAGAAAGACCTAGTCAAATTCCGTAAGACTCTGGATGTGATCTAGCATGGTAATATACATCGACCCTAGACATTAAGCCGCACTCCAACTTTGGAGGTATGTGAGTGAAAAAACTCGACTAATTTTTTTATTGCTAGAAAGAAAAAATAATTAGTCAAGTGAAAAAACACTCTAGAGTTGAACTCACTTAGTAACTGAGTCCTAAGTCGTCTAAGTGTGTTACATAAGTTTATCATGCTAGGATTCATTTATTACAATTCCCTCACAGGGGTACAAAATTTGAGAGTAGAGAGAAGAGGAGAGAGAAGAAGGGGCATAAATGCCTTGTTAGACTTTTGATGTTCAAAAATTTTGATAAGTGCCTCATCCATTGGGGAATGGGGTCTTCGTTCACTGCCATGTGTGTATGAGTAGGTAATGGAATGAAAGGTACATTTTTGTTAAGGCCATGACAAAGGATTTCAACATTTAAGACCACCAACACTGGGGTATATATAGGGCTTGGCACTGTTGATTAAATGCCAATCACATACCTTCATATGTGATAGAGTCTGATGAAATGTGGCAATCCCATTGATCTTGAACTCCTGAAAACTATCAAGCTTGCTAATTTTTGAATGGGATATGAAATTCTATTTTATCCATACGAAGTCTAATGAGGTTGGAACCACTCTCAAACATTTCAAAGTCAATTAATGGTAATGGTAGAAATTTAAGTAAAGGATGAAAATGAAAGATAAAGGAGAATGTTACTTTATTTTAAGAATTTAACATTACCATTAGGAAGCATCTAGGAAGCGTCTAAGGAGAATTAAGGGAGCACCTAGGGAGTGTCTAGGAAGCACGGTTTGTCATGTAGTTGTTCCAAAATCCCAGGAATCATGGAAATGCAGCCCGAAGCATGGTTCCGAGCACACTTCGGTCACGGTTCTGCACAGTGTGCGGTTACGAGGTCTGGTGCGTGGGTGGGGGGGATGATTCTTAGAACATTGTATCCAATATGTTAAATTTTTTGGTTCTATTATGGGGAGGTAGGTGAAGGGGGGCTCATTTATGATCCTGAAGATAAAAGATAAACTGAATATACTAGGGGCCTTGGTGCTTGTTGCCTCAAAATCTAGCAGGTCTTGTGAGGGGCCTCACAAGATAAGGGCTAGACCAAGATACAACAATGGGGTGGGGGCTATTGTCACCTCAACACTTCATTTATTTTAGTGGAGTTTCACCACAAGGGGGGTTTCTTGGTGTAAGTCACCCAACAGATATTCTAAGTCAATAACCCAAAGGTGACAACTTTGATAGGCTCAGGTAGGGCACTTAAGCTAAGAACAAGGCTCAATCCAATGTGATAAGGAATAGCGTACCCTCTAAGGAGTTTACAAGGAAGGCTTATAGCCTAGGGTTTGGTTGATATGCTTACACAAATGGCACACTTAGGCATATAAGACCAAGAAAAGGCTTGTAAGAAAGATACGATAAAAAATGGACCTACAAGAATTAAATAAGACCTATGTTGAAGCCTTGATGCTAGATTAGGGTTTCCTAGGGTAAAATTGCCTAGGGTTTGTGATGTCAACTCTAAGGAGGCTATTCCAACCATGCAAAATGCAAGATTTAGATGTTATAAGGTCCAACCAACAAGAATGACTTCAAAATAAGCCAACGCTTCAACCCTATGCCCTAGCCCTAGTGGCTTGCCTTGAAGGGCTGAAATTGATTAAGAGAGAGAAAACAAAGATATTTTTATAGTTTTGACCATTTATGTGGAAGCCAACACATACTAATTACTTGGGTGATGGAGTCTAAGGGAAAATTACTATGGAAATATCAAACCCTTGAAAGGAGTAAGGGGAGAAAACCTAAGTTTCCACTTTCAAAACACTAGCTATCATTCAATACAGGGATAAAAGAAAGAGAAGATCTCTTTAGGAGGTTCTCAAGTGGTGTTCAAGATTCTTAATTAAAACATGCAACATTTCACCAAAAATTTCATATAAAGATATGCATTTAGACAAGGAATATAGAAACACTAGCAAAATAGATTGCATACAATAACCATAAAAATATATTCACAAATACTCACAAGATATCAATGAACAATCCTTCATTAGCCCAAAATGACATCTCCAAAATAAGGACTAGTCTCCAATAGCAAAATATCCACAGAGATCACATCTCCGCAAGAGTAACAAGGTACAAGAGCTAGGTCGAAATCCTCTAAGAGGTCAAAATAGTCTTTTTACAAGTGATGATGAAATGAAATGTGAGGTGACCTTTTATTTATATGTGGTCTACCTCACCTAATTTTAGCTAAGAAACCCCTAAAACAAGCTTGACAATAAGTAAACACAAGAAAACCTTGGATACAAGGCAACCCACTAGCTCAACATGAAATTATGCCAAAATAGACCCACACGTGTGAGCCGTAAGCCTCTAAAATGATATGTCATGCCCTTTTTGGGCTCCAAATGCTATATGATGGTGAATAGAAGGCTGAAGGTGTCTGTGAGCATCATGATCATCCATTATTTGAGGAGTAGCCCTCAAATCCAACCTCAAAGCAGCTCCAAAGGTATCAAATCAAGCTGGGGTTCCCCCATGTCATCTCCACGGGTCTCCATTGGTCAATGTAATTCCTTCTTTCTCTAGCGTTATGGCTCCATAAGGTGCAGTAAGCCCTCTCTAGTCATCTCATGGAAGACCATTCTTATCTGGGCTCTGAATCATGGCTTTCCCATCAGGTAGTGTCAAGGACAGCTTAGGGGCATGCTATGTCCAGTGGTACAACCATCAAGAATCCTCTGTGCTAGGAAAAAGAAGATCACTGTCCAAGGTCTTATGGGTACTCTAGGATGTGCATCAGTTGCTCAAGTCATCATACTGCCCAATGCTCTAGTGTAAGTGGGAACTACTGCATTTGCTAACTCATCAACCTCTCTATAGGGCATGGGTACCTATGGAGTAGGTGCCCTCAAGGCTTGTGCTACTGTGGGCCACCTGGCAACTTGCAAGACCAACTTAAACACATGTGAAAGCATCCATTCATTAGAGACTAAGATCATATAAGCATCTACGTGGACCAAACTATTAGAAATCCTTGCACCTCAGGTCTAGTCTCTGTTTTGGCAGTTTCACACAACAGACACACTGAAATTCCTAACTTTAAAACTTTTGCACAACAAAATATACCAGGGATTAGATCATGCATAGTACACATAATTTAATTTCCAAAACTTATTTCTTATTAGTACTTCAATAAGAAAACTTAGGGCTCTCATACTAGGGAAAGTGACCCTTTACAATCCTTCGTAAAGACCAAATACACAAAGAATAACTTACAACTATTTTCTCTCTTCAAATTGTTGTCTTAGGGCACCTTACATACCTCGCATAAGTTAGCCCTTCTGCCAGGTCACTTTGGCACCTTTCCTAGGCCTAATGGCCCTCCTTCCTCAGTTGCCTAGCTCCTTTTAGGCTGTTGTTCACTCCAACATTCGTTGCTGCTCCTTTAGTAGACTTCAACCATCTTTGGACTGCTCCCTGGTGACTTGGTAGCTCTTGGCATGCCTTGCTCACACAACAATCCTTGTTGCACTTGAAACAAACCTCTCCCAGCTTGCTGTAACACTGTTTAGGCCTTGGCCTGCTCCCTTAGTCCCTCGAAGCCCTTGCTGTAGCAATTCCATAGAGCCACAATCTTTTCCTTCTTACTGCGACCTCTTGTCTCACCTTTGGCTAGCCTTCTCTTGTTGTGGCCAGCCTAGATAGTCTTGCAGCCAGCTCCTGAAGCCGTGTGGCTAGCTCCTTAAGCCCCACGATTAGCTCCCTAAGCCTTGGGGATTGCCTCTATGGACCTTCAGATGCATCTACAAGCTTGCGACCTGTCTTTTCTAGGCCTAGGCCCCCCTGCACAGAGCTCGACAATCTTGCAACCTTCTTGCTCCACTTCGGCTAAACTTCCTTTGTGTTGCCAATCCACAACAAGTCCTTTCTAGGTCTCGACCCTCTTTCTTCAGCCCTTGGCCTTGTCCTTTATGCCATGGTCTACTCCTTTAGACCTTACCTCAGAGCTCTACACATCCTCCTTGGTGGCACACCTTGCCACATATATATACAAGTTATGAGGGATGCGAAGGGGTGCAAGTAGCCCAACTGACATGTCCCTTCGGCTCCCAATTGACCCTTCATATGCGTGAGTTGACCTTCCATTTCTTAAGTTGACTCATCTCAGCCCGATATAAAATAGTTAAATTCTTTCCCTTGGGTGTAAAACCCCAACAGACACCGACAACTTGGGTACAAAGCCCATTAACCAAACCAGAAATTCCCATGGGATTTTCTTATTGGAAATACCTTCCGAGCTAACAAATTTTAACACAAACTTGTGTTAAGGGCATACTAAGACTTCAAATCAGGATTACCTCCCAATATCTAACTAGACCAAGTCCCATAAAGGTGTTCCCTACCTTGGTAGGGGTGGCTAATAGTCAACCCTATTAGGTGCTTCTAGCCCCCAAGAGGAGGTGGCATTTCCAAGGTTAATTTTTCAATCAATAGGTGTTGGTGTAGATGAGTTGCAATGGAGGAAAAAAGGCTCCATGGCCAAGTGTCATGGTCAAGGGGACCAACTCATGGGAGTCCACATCTTGAGTGTGTAGATGTAATGGAGGGAGCAATCATGGAGGCATGAGTTACCCTGCTTGGCCTAGTTTTTCCACACCTCTAGTATGCCTTTTACTTCTTCAGAATGATGCTTTTATTTAGGGTGCATAGCTCAAGGGTTATAGCTTGCTCTTTATTATATAAGATTCGATTTTACCCCTTAAGATGAGATACTTTATCGCTCATCGGGATTGGGACATGCAAGGGTTTCTTTTGATGGTGTGGAGCATCAAGTGCTCAGTGTAACATCCCTTTTTGCTACCCGGCATGTAAATGTTAGCATGTATATTTGTTTATGTAAATAAATGTAAAAATGCAAATATGGATGAGCTGGAGGAGTGGACATGGATTCAGAGGTCTAAGGAGGGGGAAGTTACTTGCGCTGTGTTTAAACCCAAAAATCCTATTAGAATATATCTCTATATTTCTATTTAGTAATGCTCAGTCTTTTAGATGTTTCTATTCTTATTCTTTTAGCAGTTTCTTAGATGAAACTGTTTGTTCGATATTCTACATAGAAACCTGATGTTTCTATTCTTGTAAATATCTTTGTATTATCATTGAGCTGTTTGCTCTATGTGAATTAATTCATTGAACATTCTTTTATGGTATCAGAGCAAGGTTAAGAGATTCTTCTTGAAACAGTAATTCTATCTGCATCGCAATCTCTTGAGTCCTTTCTAAGGTCGAGCCCTCTGTAAGCCAGGCAGCCTTCACTGAGTCTTAGCCTCGGCTTTGCTCGCTGTGATAAAAGCTTACAGTCGTCCATCTCGATACAGAAATGGATTCTTCCCTTGCATGATTTTTTTAAGAAAATAACTTTGGGGCGGTGACTGTTTTCATGGGAGCGGAATCCGGCTATCTTCGTCTTCGCCTGGCGGCTACTCGACCACAACGTGGAATTCCTCAGCAATCGTGATCCAGGTGTTTTCCCTCAAAACTCATTCTTGAAAGTCAGAGTCGTGGTTTGAAAATTTGATCTGCAGGCAAAATCGTGGTTTCAAAATCGTGGTTTTTTCAACTCTGTCAAAATCCCGTAGATGGAAATGCACACTATTTTTTGTTATATCCGCTATGCTATGAGATAAGAGGTGGATATCACTACAGGCGTCTTGATATTTGAAACCCGTGGCTAATATATATTTTTAAAACCCGTGGATATATTTTGAAACCCGTGGTCATTATATTTCAATCCCGTGGATAGATATTTGAAACCCGTGGTCAATACATATTTCTTTTTGAAACGCGTGGATATATTCTGCCGATCCGTGAATATATATTTGCCAACTGTGGCTCATTCCGTGGATATATTTGAAACCTGTTATTCTCAAATGCTGTCAATGCTGTAATTCGCGTGGATATACGCGTGTGCTATGACCTGTGCAAACGCCGTTATATTGCCTCAGTCAAACTCTGATCTGAAACCCGTGCTTTTTAAACTGATACGTAACCTGTTGTAATACGTCAAAACGTATCCTGTCATCCGTGTGTGATAAATCTCGCAGGTGGTTAATCTATGCTGTAGAACCGTGGATACTTGAAAACCGTGGTTCATTCCTGAGATATATACCTGAGACAAGAGACGTATATACTGAGACGTGATACCGTGACACGTATTTCAAACTCGTATATACCTGAGACGTATATACCTGAGACGTGACGTAAAGCTCACGTGGGCCAATACATCCGTGGTGGTTGCCGGAAGCATAGATCGTTTTTTCAGATCTGCGTATTTGTTTTGTGGGCCAAATATATCCGTGGTATTTACCAGCAGTGTAAGCTTGAAACTGAGACAGCATATGTGGGTCCGTATTTCAAAATTTGTATTTGCTGTATGTATGGTTCTGATTGCCAGCAGTGGGTTACCAATCAGTGGAATTTTTTTTTGTGATCCTGACAGTCTTCATTATATCTGACATTGCATAAGTATACTCTTATGGTAGACCGGCATTTTCTTGTGGCAAACTGTATTCTCAGAACTGTATTAGCAGTCCTACTATTGTTTTAGACAGCTGAAAGTCCGTTCTTTAAATTTTCACCAGCATAAGCAGTCAGCTACATTGTTCTTGTGTGTCATACTTTTGTATTCTCTTTGTGAAAATGGCCACACTTACCAATCTGATGTTAGAAGGAAATCAACGGTTTAATGGCAGCAACTATAACATTTGGAAACAAAGACTGCTGACCATTTTTGAGTACAGGCGTCTTGATCAACTCATTTTGGGCAAAGAGCTTCGTCCAGGTACAGCCGGGACCGATCAAGATAAATTTGATGATCGAAATCGAGAGGCTGTTATGCTTCTCAAGCTCTCTGTAGCTGATGATCAGTTACCTCAGATCCCTTCTGGCAAGACAGCTGCTGAAATCTGGGAACAGTTGAAAGAATTGCATGAGACATCTGATAAAAGCAGAGCTTTTTTTCTCAAAAATCAGTTGTTCTCCATCATGATGGATGAACATATGTCTTTACAGGAACATCTCAACAAAATTAAAGACATTCGAGATCAGCTCGACGCCATTGGTCGGACCATGGAGGAAGAAGATATGGTAGTCATTACCCTGAAGAGTCTACCAAAATCTTATGAACACTTCATTGAAACACTTAACATTACAAATGTTGATCTGAAGTTTTCAGATTTATGTACCAAACTTCTGCAGAAAGATAGGTGGAAACAGCAGTTTGGTAGTGGTACTTCATCAGTGCCCTTGGAAAATGCATTTGCTGCAAAATATCAGTCCTCTCAGTCTTTTCAGCAGAGAGGATCATCTCAGTCTTTTGATCCTAACAGGAAGAAAAGTGTACAGTGTAATTACTGTCACAAGTTCGGTCACATGAAGAAAGACTGCAGGCAGAGGATTGCTGCTGAACAAAAGAAACAGGGAGGGTCACATCAGACAGCGAATGTTGCAGAACATTCCGAGCAGACAGATTCTGCCTTTTACGCCTTTATGGCTAAAAGGTCTTCAGAACATGTACCTTCCTCTGCATGGTACATTGACTCTGGTGCATCACGCCACTTCTCTCACAGGCGTGACTGGTTTATTGACTTTTCACCTTTCAGTGACTCAGTTGTATTTGGTGGAGGTGAAAAGTACACTGTTGCTGGCAGGGGTACAGTTCAAATTCAGTCTGGTGGACGCACGCTCATATTTCTAAATGTATACTATGTTCCTGGTATGGAGATTAATCTGCTCTCTGTCAGTCAGATTATGAGGAATTCTCCTCAGCTTGATGTTATGTTCAGTGCACACAAGTGCTCCATCATTGACAGGGAGACCAGTCTGACAGTTGCTACTGGCCTCGAGGACCATGGTCTATACAGGCTACTTGACACCGGTGACTTTCCAGAAGTGGCACTAGCAGCTCGTGTCTCTCCCATCAGTACTCTATGGCATCAGCGATATGGGCATCTCAATATGCAGTATCTCTCTCAGCTCTCTCGGGAGGGACTTGTGTCAGGATTACCTGATATTCAGACTCAGCAGTTGGGAGTATGCAGCGCCTGTCAAGCGGGAAAGCAACATCGGTCATCATTCAAAAATGGAGAATCTTGGCGCGCATCCCAGGTACTTCAGTTACTTCATGCTGATATTTGTGGTCCTATGAATACAGCTTCTATAACTGCTTGCAAATACTTTTTACTTATTGTAGATGACTTCAGTCGAAAGATGTGGGTGTATTTTTTAAAAAATAAATCTGATGCTCTTAGTACCTTTCAGAAGTTTAAAACTTTAGTTGAAAACGAATCTGGTTGTAATATCATGACCCTTAGGACCGACAATGGGGGGGAATTTTGTTCCTCAGCTTTTGCCAACTTCTGTGATATTCATGGCATCAAACGTCAATTCACCACACCTTACACTCCCCAGCAGAACAGTGTTGTCGAGCGTCGCAATCGCACGGTTGTTGAAATGGCTCGTTCCATGTTACAACACCGGAGTGTTCCAAACAAATTCTGGGCTGAAGCAGTATTTACTGCTGTTTATCTTCTTAACCGATCCCCTACTCAGGCTGTTAAAGGGAAGACTCCTGAAGAAGTGTGGTCTGGTCGTAAGCCTAAAATCAGTCATCTCAAAGTTTTTGGCTCAGTTGCATATGTTTGGATTCCATCGGCTAAGCGATCTAAGTTGGATTCCAAAAGTCAGAAACTCATGATGACAGGATACAGTGATCATCACAAAGCTTATAGGCTGATAGATATAGCCACTGGTCGACTTAGCTTCAGTCGAGATGTAGTATTTGATGAAGACAGAGGATTCTTTCAGTCTTCTTCTTCTGAGCAGCGTTCTGAGGATCCGCCTCACAGTGTTCTTCTTCCAGTCAGTTCATCTGATGGGAGGGATGATGTAGCATCAAGATTTGATACTACTCTATCTGAGCTTCCTCCAGAAGCTAATCCCCCTCTTGCTATCCCTATTGCTCTTGAGCCTGCTTCTCTTCCTTCTGATATTGGTCCCTCTAATCTTGATATTGGTTCTTCTTCTCTTCGGCCAAAATGGTGGGCTAAAACCATAGGTGATCTCCGGGATGATGAGCTCCTTGAAGGTAGAACTTCTAGGCATAAGAACAGACAACAGTCTTCAGTCAATTTTGCTCTTATGGCTAACCTTCACAGTACTTTTGAGCCTCAAACATATTCAGAAGCTAAGGGTATATATGAGTGGGAACAGGCTATGAAAGCAGAATTTCAGAGTCTTCAAAAAAATCACACATGGGCTCTTTCTGATCTTCCCGCAGACAAAAAACCCATAGGCTGCAAATGGGTGTATAAAGTCAAATACAAAGCTGATGGAACCTTAGACAAGTATAAAGCTCGGCTTGTGGCTCGAGGATTTTCACAGCAGGAAGGCATAGACTATGAGGAGACTTTTGCTCCTACAGCCAAGATGAGTACTATCAGGCTTGTGCTTGCCCTAGCAGCTCAGTTCAAATGGAAAGTTCATCAGATGGATGTAAAAAGTGCTTTCCTAAATGGTGATCTCCAAGAAGAAGTCTACATGACGCAGCCTCCAGGATTCAAGGTTGCTGGTCAAGAACAGAAAGTGTGTCGGTTAGTTAAAGCTATCTATGGATTGAAACAAGCTCCTCGGGCTTGGTACATAAAAATTGATCAGTATCTGACAAATCAAGGTTTTCAGAGGAGTCCATCTGATGCAAACCTGTATATCAAGCATACTGATGATGATATCTTGTTTGTAGTTGTCTATGTGGATGATCTTATCATTACTGGCAGCTCTGCACATTTGATCCATGGGATCAAACAAGATCTATGCAGAACTTTTGAGATGACAGACTTGGGACTTCTTCATTACTGTCTGGGGGTTGAAGTATGGCAGACTGAAAATCAGATCTTTCTTTCTCAGTCCAAGTATGCCAAAAATCTTGTGGAAAGGTTCAGAATGCAGGATTGCAAACCGGCCACGACTCCTATGGAACCAGGGCTCAAACTTTCAGCACAGTCATCTTCTCCTCTTGTGGATGAAACTTTATTCAGGCAATTAGTGGGCAGTCTCATCTATCTTACTGCTACCAGACCTGACATCAGTTTTGCAGTAAGCTACATTTCTCGCTTTATGTCAGCTCCTAAAGCTGATCATTGGATAGCAGCCAAGCGGGTGCTACGCTATGTGCGTGGTACTTCTGATTATGGACTCTTATATACTCACAGCTCCACTTCTACTCTCAGTGGCTACACTGACTCTGACTGGGCCGGTTCGGTTGATGACCGTAAATCTACAGCTGGGTATGTGTTTAGTCTAGGATCTGGAGCTGTTACTTGGACTAGTAAGAAGCAACAGGTTGTGGCTCTCTCCTCAACAGAAGCAGAGTATCGGGGAGCAGTTAAGGCAGCCTGTGAGGCAGTTTGGCTTCGTCGTATGCTTGCAGATATGCATGTTTTTCAGACAGGGCCTACTTCTTTGTTTTGTGATAATCAGGGAGTGCTCAAACTTGCCAAGAATCCTGTCTTTCATGAACGAACAAAGCATGTGGAAACTCACTGCCACTACATTCGACAGTTGGTTGAAGACGGCTCAGTTCAGTTGCACTATGTTCCCACCACAGAGCAGCCCGCCGATATCTTTACCAAGCCTCTTGGTCCTGATAAATTTGTAAAATTTCGCGGGTCTATTGGTGTTGTAAATAGATTGAGCATTAAGGGAGGGTATTAGAATATATCTCTATATTTCTATTTAGTAATGCTCAGTCTTTTAGATGTTTCTATTCTTATTCTTTTAGCAGTTTCTTAGATGAAACTGTTTGTTCGATATTCTACATAGAAACCCGATGTTTCTATTCTTGTAAATATCTTTGTATTATCATTGAGCTGTTTGCTCTATGTGAATTAATTCATTGAACATTCTTTTAAATCCAAGGCAATTCATTTATTTTTCCCCATCTCTCTCCCTGATGAATTAATGGTTTGCTTAGTAGACATTGAAGTTGTGTATGGGCAGTTTGAAGTGAAGGACAAGGCCCATGCAACTTTCCTTCTTGTGGGATGTGTTGGGAAAGTCAACACACAAGACTACGCAACGGGGGATGAAAGGAGGCAGAACGAGAAAGCACACAAAAAACGGAGGAAGAGCACACATAGCCTGAGAGGAGCGAGGAGGAAGCACAGAAGAGAAAAGAAGGGAAGAGAAGAGAAGATGGCTTCAAGCCAATGCCTTGTGTTGGGATGTTGTTCCTTGTAATTTTGTTGTGGCCAATGGTTTCTTGTTGGTGATGGTTGGCTAGTGAAGGCTTGGTGGAGGCATTGATTCACTTAGTGCTTGCTGTCTCGGTTGATAAACCTCGAAGTGCTAGATAGTTGATAAACCACTTAGAGATTGCTGAATGGTTTGATCAACCACTGGGGTGCTTGTTGGAACGCTGATAAACCACTTGGCAGGTTGAGACACTCAGGTGCTCATTGAAAAGGGGTGATAAACCACTAAGCGCTTGTCTTGGGGGCTGATAAACAACTTAAGTTCTTGCCAAGTACGCTGATAAATCACTTGGGAAGTGGGCTTTGGACTCTTGCAGTGCTTGCCTGGAAAAACCAGTTGATAAATGAAGAAATTTCAACCCCCACTCCGGTTATCAGTTTTCCTTATCACTCCATGCATTTAGTTTTAAATCCAATCATGATAAAAATTCTAAAATCTAGAAATGACAATAATTTTTTGAAAACACAAATTTAGAGATTTCACAACTGCTGAAATTGTAGAAATAAAACACAACAAAATTATGACAGCCACACATAGAAAATAACACAATGATTTTTGGTCAATGTGACCCTGGAAAAACCCCCTACAACTCTTGGGGAAAACTAGTTTGAGAGCTCTTCTTTATTTATGAAAATGCTTTTACAGAGAAACTAAAATACACAGTAAAAATTCTAGCAATCACAAATTACAACTTATCTCGATTTCTGTGCTTGAACTCCACCTCGGAAATCGTGCCAATCAGCAAACAACCAAAACAGAAATTTTTACAGCAATAAAACAACATTAAATGTTGTATGGCTAGCCTCGAAAAACGTGCCCAGAACTTGTTGTCCCTCTTCCTCGATTTTTGTGCCTTTCTCCTATTGTACATTTTTGCTTGGGATGCGTGCCAATAAATGTTGCTGCCCAGATTTGCTGAAATGTCTTCTTGTTGTTCTCCTTCACTTCCTCGCTGCTCATAAATTTTCTTCTTGCTCTCTCTTCTGTTTCTCTCAAATGCTCATGAAAGAATTAATTGATCTTTTCCTCTTCTCTTCTCCTTTTATTCTTTAAATGACCTTTTGGGTTACCCTAAGATCTAATGGTTCAGATTCATTTAGATCTAGGGATGAGAATAAATGTGCATTTAATTCTCAGTATCTATTTTTTTAACTCACCCACTTAAATAAAGACCCACTTAGCCTTTTATTTCCATAGTCACTTTTTCACTTTTTAATTCTTCATTCACTTTAATAAAGTCATCTTTAAATTAGAATGTAACTTTACCACTTATAGAGTCACTTTCAAATTAGAATGTAATTTTACCACTTATAAAGTCACTTTTAAATTAAGTTGACTTTACCACTTATAAAGTCACTTTAGGAGAAAAGTAAAAAAATATATTTGGACACTTTTCCTTAGGCCAAAGATCAAAGCCTTAGGGAACCACTTGTTCTCTGGTACCCAAATTTTAACACTCCCTCTTACCGAGGAAAGTGTTCCTCACCACTCCCATCTTGTATCTGAAGTAGACATGCTTGCCCCGTGGTAAGGCTTTGGTGAAAATGTCCGCTACCTGCTCATTTGTGGAAATGTACTCAAGCTTGACAGCTCCCTTTTGGACATAGTCTCTAATGAAGTGATACTTGATTTCAATATGCTTTGACTTGTCATGAAAAAATGGATTCTCTGTGAGTTTTATGCAACTCTGATTATCACAGTAAATTACTGAAGGTTTCAATGCCTGACCAAATAGACCAAACAACATCTTGCGAAGCCATATGGCTTCACAACTAGCCAAACTAGCAGCCATATACTCTACCTCAGCTGAACTCAATGCAACTGACTGTTGTTTTCGGTTGATCCACGACACAACTGCCGAACCCAACCCAAAACAACACCCGAAAGTACTCTTCCTATCTGAAGCACAACTTGCCCAATCTGAATCCGTTTACCTTGCCAGTCTCACTCCATCACCCTGTCTATAATCCAGACCAAAATCCATAGTCCCTTGCAAGTAATGAAGAATGTGTTTTGCAGCCACCCAGTGCACTCCCCTGGGCTCACACATGAACTGACTCATAGTGTTAATTGCAAAACATATATCTGGTCTAGTGTTGACCAAATACAACAAACAACCAATCAACTGTTTGTATAGAGTAGGATCCACCAACTCGGAATAAGAAGCGTGAAGCTTCTTCTAGTTAGTGATCATAGGTGTAGACATGGGTTTGCAGTCCCCCATGTGAAATCTGTTAAGAATATCCACAATGTACTTACCTTGTCCCGGGAAGAAATGCCCCTCCTCCTGCCACACCTCCAATCCCAGAAAATAATGCGTCAAGCCGATATCCTTCATATCAAACTCTGAAGCAAGATCTCTTTGCACCAGTGATGATCAAGTCATCAACGTACAACACCAGAATGAGAGGCTCCTCACCCACCACAATGAAGTATAGGTTTGGATCAGCCTCAGTCTTTGTGAAACCCAATTGCTGCAAGTATGTATCAATCCTCGAGTATGAAGCCCTAGGACCTTGCTTCAGGCCATAGAGTGCCTTTTTCAATCTGCATACATGGGACTCCTTCCCATGCACCTCAAAGCCCTGCAGATGCTCAATATAAACCTCCTTATGAATGAAGCCATTGAGAAATGCGGTCTTCACATCCATCTGGTGGATCTTCCAACCCATCTCTGCTGCAATCGATATAATGGAGTGAATAGATGTATACCAAGCTACGGGAGCGAAGGTCTCCTCATAGTCAACTCCCTCTACCTGTGAGAACCCTCTCGCCACAAATCGAGCCTTGAACTTTTCGATGCTGCCAGCATGCTTTATCTTGTAGAGCCATTTGGAAGTAACAACTGATTTACCTTCAGGCCTTGGCACTACCTCCCAAACATCGTTCTTCATAATAAAAGAATACTCCTCCATCATGGCCTCTCTCCAGACCTGCTGGCTGGATGCCTCCTCATAACTAGAAGGCTCGGAGTCAACAATGCTTTACCAATGCCATGTAACTACAGAACCGCTCAGGTGGTTTACTCTCTCTAACTTGTCTCTTTGGCCCAACAACTGATGTGGCCTCACTCAAGGTATCTTGAAGCCACTTGGGCTTCCTCTTCCCTGAGTAATGTATTCAAGGACCCATGATACATGTGCCCCATCCTGCGGAGCCAAATCTCACACAACTCTAAACTGCTAGATCTGCTGTCGGTCCTGTCTTGGGTGCTGCTACTTAATGCCATCAGGCGCTGGAATGAGAACTTGTACACCTTGGCATGGCACACACCAATCTCTCTAGCTGAAGAAGCTGGAGTTCCCCTAGGATATATAAGCAACTACCCTCTCCTGAACAACACATCATACCCTCTGTCCTCAAGCGCTGAGACGGATATCAGGTTCTTCTTCATTCCAGGTACATATAGAACATCTGACACTTTCAAGGGAGGTTTGGGTCCCCTATCAAATGTCAATGTTCCCACACCGACTGCTCTAACAATGTTGTTATCACCAAGTACTACCTCCATATCAGTATCACCCTCTGAAAGCTCTGAGAAGTACTCTTTGACTCCTGTCATGTGGCGGGAAGTGCCACTGTCAACATACCAAATGCCAGAAGATGCTCTGCTAGCAATGGGGAATGCACACTCCCTCTGAACCTGTATGGCAGGTGATCCTACACTAGTGGCCTCACAAGCTATGAATCCAAACTCCCGATCAAAGCTCTTTATCTCTATAGAAGCTACCATGGGTTTGTCTTTCCCTTTCTTGTTCTTCTTCTCCGGACACACAACAACATAGTGTCCCAACTTTTGACAATTCCAACATTTGACTTTGGAATAGTCCTTCTCATTGTTTCGCTGCTTGCTTTTACCTTTGCTTTTGCCTCCACTGTTGGAAGCTTGCTTCTTTGCTCTGCCCTTCTTGCCTCTTGCTAACAACGCCACATTGTCATCCTCCTCCATCTGTTTGGTTGCCCCAAGATGTTTCTTTCTGATCTCATTCTGCATGCAATCATCCCACAACCTCTCCCAATCGGGAAGGTTTTCCCGTGCAACAATGCCATCCACAAAATTCTCCCAAGTCTTGGGAAGACCATTCAAAGCAATCCTCACCAACTCAGTGGGTGCAATGATCTCACCTATGGCTGCCAACTCATCTCTCACTGAAGTGATCTTTGTGAGGTATGTTGTAACACTGTCAGTCTTAGCCATTTTAATGGCCTTCAGTTTCTCCTTTAGGACCATTTTTCTGTTTTCATTTGAGCTCTGGTAAAGACTGGTCAAGGCTGTCCACATCTCATGTGCATAAGTCTTTCCTCTCACATGAGGAATGACATGGTCTTTGATTCCTTAACATTCTTTTTGTTAAACTCTGCCAACTATATAGGGTCAGCAGGTACTACTATTAGGTTCTGTGTGGTATTTACCATAATGCCCCAGACTTCTGCTTCCTCAAAAATGCTCTGGATTCTCTCCTTCCATGCACTGTAGTTGTTCTGCCCATCCAACCTGTCTTCAACTCTCAAACCCAAAGACATGTTTCACTGTCCTACCAAACTGAAATTTTCAAATCTATGGTAAAGGTTTCTGTTTTCTGTGTAAAAATCAGCTTGTTGTAATTTTCACTTTGTTGTTCCAAACTGCACTTTTCAGCTAACCAAGCTCTGATACCATGAAGAAATTTCAACCCCCACTCCGGTTATCAGTTTTCCTTATTAGTCCATGCATTTAATTTTAAATCCAAGCATGATAAAAATTCTAAAATCTGGAAATGACAATAATTTTCTGAAAAACAAATTTAGAGATTTTACAACTGCTGAAATTGCAGAAATAAAACACAGCAAAATTATGACAACCACACACAAAAAATAACACAGTGATTTTTGGTCAATGTGACCTTGGAAAAACCCCTACAACTCTTGGGGAAAACCAGTTTGAGAGCTCTTCTTTATTTCTGAAAATGCTTTTACAGAGAAACTGAAATACACAGTAAAAATTCCAGCAACCACAAATTACAACTTATCTCGATTTCCGTGCTTGAACTCCACCTCGAAAATCATGCCAATTAGCAAACAACGAAAATAGAAATTTTTACAACAATAAAACAACATTAAATGTTGTACGACCAGCCTCGAAAAACATGCCCAGAACTTGCTGTCCCTCTTCCTCGATTTTTGTGCCTTTCCCCTGCTATACGGTTTTTCCTTGGGATGTGTGCCAATAAATGTTGTTGCCCAGATTTGCTGAAATGTCTTCTTGCTGCTCTCCTTCACTCCCTCACTGCTTAGAAATTTTCTCCTTGCTCTCTCTTCTCTCTCTCAAATGCTCATGAAAGAATGAATTGATATTTTCCTCTTCTCTTCTCCTTTTATTCTCTAAATGACCTTTTGGGTTACCCTAAGATTTAATGACTGAGATTCATTTAGATCTAGGGATGAGAATAAATGTGCATTTAATTCTCAGTATCTATTTTTTTAACTCACCCACTTAAATAAAGACCCACTTAGCCTTTTATTTCCATAGTCACTTTTTCACTTTCTAATTCTTCATTCACTTTAATAAAGTCACCTTTAAATTAGAATGTAACTTTACCACTTATAAATTCACTTTTAAATTAGAATGTAACTTTACCACTTATAAAGTCACATTTAAATTAAATGACTTTACCACTTATAAAGTCACTTTAGGAGAAAAGTAAAAAAATAAATTTGGACACTTTTCCCTAGGCCAAAGATCAAAGCCTTAGGGAACCACTTATCCTCTGGTACCCAAATTTTAACAATAAACCACCTTTGGAGTGAGATCATCCTCCTAGACTAAGCATAACTTCACTGAGCCTTGGAATTCCCCGTGATTGATTGTAGAGAGGCAAAAGAGTCACTGTGGTGCTTACTGCATGAGACAATTGATAAACCACCTGGGTAGTGCACTCCCTCTCTAGTTTGGTTAACTTATTATTTGTGCCTTGAGCAGTCAACTCCTCAGATTTTGAATTTGGCTTGGGGATGGTTAATTGCAAGAAAGACTGCAGTGTAGCTGGCCTATAGGTGGATGGAGAGTTGAAGTCCCTCCCTTAGTTTCCAACCATTTAAGTTAATCAGATAACTGTACTTACTCATGTATATACTTGTGCCCTGTTTGATATGTGATATGAAAGTGTGGATTAACACTAGCATTGAAGGAACATTGATGTTCTTACACGATGATGATGAATGCTTGCTTATATGTTCTCATGGTTATGTTAGTTTCATAGAACTCTATTGCTGTCGTTCATATGAGCTACAAAGTTAGCTACATGAATAAGCATGAATGTTTGAATGATGCTATTCACTGATGTTATTCGTAATTGGGATATGAATCTGTGTGGCTATGCTCAGTGTGACATGAATCTATGTGATATGAATTTGGACTATGTTGTCCAACATCTTGTTATGAACAACTTATAACTCTATGTGGTCTTAGTCAAACTATTGATCAAGACTCTCTGAATGAATTTATCAATATGCCAATATGGTCTGAGTAACTGGTGTATTTTCCTAACTAAGCTATAAAAACTGTGTGATATGGTGTTGGGGCCTTGTCCCTTTTCTTGTCTTTGAAACTATTGCTTTCCAGTGTTTAGAGGTCCTTGAACTCGTTGTTGTTAATCGTTTTCCAGTAGCGGCCCCTCGACTTCGATCACTTGTGTCGTAAGCGTAGAGGACTGAAGTTTGCTGATCATCCCTTTGTTCATTCGCTGGCAAGAATGCGACTTGATATGTTCTGCGGGCTTGCGGCCTTGGGCTCTCCAAGCATATTTGAAAGGGGTAACGTCGGAAGGAGCTGAGCTCAGGACGACGTATGCGTGGCCTGTAGGTTGTTGGATGGAGTCGGGCCGGGATGATTTATGTGCGGGTGAGACCCCACTATTATGACATGTGCGCAGTCCTGGGCTCTCCAACAAGAATCAAAACGGGGTGTAGTTGAAAGCATGATGGACGGGATGATGTGTGCATGGGGAAAAACCCATTGGGTGTGTGTGAGGTTGTATTTTCAAAAGGATCCTCGGACACGATGACAAAATGGCTTGCAACTATCGGGAGAATCCATGTCATTTGACAGAATTCTCGGCTGCCTAACTAGTTTACGTTGGTATTGAGTGAATGACCTGGGGACCTGCAACCGCGATGACATGGTTAGAGAATCAGTTACAACCAGGAGTCGTCACAAAACCCTAGGGGTGGGCTTAGTGGGACCATGACCGTAAGTCCACGTGGAAGGTGCTGATGGGCTAAGACACGATTGTTGGATGCCACATAAGAACAATGAGAGGTGTGGGACTGCTAGGGATGACATGGCAGGTCTGCGTGGGTCACATGTGAGTGCCACATGGCGGTTCCTTATTGATGTGGCGCAATTTGGTTGGTCAAACTTTGAATGAGCATAAATATCAATCCAGGAGTCAAATTTGTTGATATGTAACTAGTATCGGTCTTCATAATTTGTACTTGAGTCATGACTTGATGTAATTATTGATGTACTTGTCAAAAGAAAAGAAAAGAAAAGAAAGTTTATTTGTAAAAAGAAAAATTATTTTATTGAAATGGGTTTCTTGCCCATCATGTTGTGGTCCTAGGTCAAAGCACCCATTGAGTGCTCTAGGGGTCTTGTTGACAAGTCAAAAGGTCAAGGTCATGATGTATTAGCCCTTGGAAGGCCCATGTGTCAAGAAAGAAAAATGTTTAATATAAAATGTCATGTCTAGAAGCCTCCAAGTGATGGGTCGGCCAACCCTCTTTTTGCTGGCCTAGAGAAGCCTAATTCACCTCATTAGAAGCTTGTAAAAAGGAATTCACTATCCTCATTTGAAAAAGAAGGAACATATCAAGTATTTTCTATTTGATCCATACGAAGTGAAGAGGAGATTTGATCCAATGAAGTTTGAGGAAGGAAGAACAAATTCTGAAGAGGCAAGCGAAGAAGGAAAATCTGTGTTTGGGCTGCTCACACGTGCAGATTTGTGGAAAGAACTAGGGTTTCCTTAGTCATCATTTTGCAGAGAATTGGTTTGGGGTTCTAGCTAGCTCATCACTTGGAAGGTTTGGTCTTGGGTCAAGGTCATGGTCTTGGAAGTCTTCATTGAACAAATTCTATAAGAAGAGATTTTGTGGGTTTTCCTCTCTAGGAGAGGTTTTGGCCCTAGCTAGCAGCCTACATTTGGTGTTCTTGTGTTTGTGTTGTGATCTTCTTATTGGCATATGCCTTGATGATAAAACATAACTAAATGATAATAATAATGTCACAAGAAAATATCATGGATTAAAGAGAAATCAAATTTAAATAACCCTAACTATTATGCCCTAGATTTCTCAACATGGTATTAGAGCTACGGCTTTGAACAATGGGCAGATAGAAGATCAGTTTGGCTTCATCACTTCTCAAGGAATACTATAATCCTAGACCATATTTGTGGAAGAAACTAGAGTAGATTTCTGGCCACATATTCTATCCCTAATTGCAGAGACAAGGTCATAATATACAGTGCAAGAGTGAATTGATTTGGAGGGGTTATAAGCCCTGATCATAAGAACCTAAAGTCTAATCTAATAGTCCTCCCCAATTTGCACCTTTTGACAAGCATATCGAAGATTTCTGGGCATACTTATTAGAAGAAGTTATGGTCAAGCCCTAATTGCAGAAGTCAAGCCGTAAGTCTCATCAAGGATGGAAAGGGTATCTTAGCTTTGTTTCAAGAGATTGAATTAGTAATAGAGCACCCCTCTCAAAGCCACACTCTTTGGAAAGCAGATCGAAGTTTTTCTAGCCCTTAATCACTAGATCAAGGCCACAAATATTCTATAGCAAAGTAAGAGCATAAGAATCCTTGTCCTTGAGAATCGAAAGACTAGTCTAAACAGCCCAAGGAAGGCCACACTTGTTGATGGAGGAGCGAAGGCCTAAAAGGATCTCTTAAGGTCTGCAACTATCATCCAAAATTCTGAATTTCTGAACAACCCCTATTTCTGGTATGTACATTATAAGAGTTTTATTGAAGAATTGTTCTGAGTTTTGCAAGGCATCAAATGCCTATGCAATGTCATCTCTATTAAAAAGCCAAAAGGTCCAAAAATTTGTTTTGTGCACAAGGCTTTTAGTGGAAGCCCTAAAAGACTAACCTCTGTCAACTTTTCAAAGAGAGTCGAAAAGCTCTATTGAAAGAAGATCTATTTGTGCATAAATACCGAATTTGTTAAGGGTTTCATTGGAAGATTTGAGCATAAGTTCAAAATACTAAGGTTGAAGTTTTGAGCACGATTTGCAAAGTCAAGTCTGAATCATGTAAAGAAAACATTGAATCTACCAAGTCATCGAAGTTCTGAGCACAAAAATAACAGATACGAAATTGAAAGACTACAAGGGGGAAGCCGAGACTTCCTTCACTCACCCACAATCATGATTTCATAATATAGATCTACAATGAAGTGACAACTTTGTGTATAAAAGGCGAGTTTTTTTTTGAGCATACATATATAGGATTCGAGCCTTGTCAACCAAAGGGAGAGCCAACCTCTGGAGTAAAAGAAAAGAACCTATGATATGTGATGCACTAGGTTGAGAAGTTTCTAAATATGCATATCCACAGTAATGAAGTTGGCATATATTTATACACAGTCCGAATCTAATCAATAGTGAGCTGACATCCTCTATTGTTGTCGGAAAGGTATATTTTCAAATATATGTATTATGATATTGAAGTCATTTTGTAATTATGAAGAAAAGGCTCTATCAATAGGGAACATGTTTACGGGTTTTGCCTTGAAAGTCCTATTCCTAAAGCATAGTCACGAAGACGCTACAATGACTATTCTTATTGAAAAAAAGCCTTGTCATATAAGCTACAGGCAGTGAGTAAGGTCACTATATTATAATTGTGACATCAAGGACATTTCCATGAGATCAGTATAAGACAAGTTTTGTTGTGAAATCGATTGACAATTTTGATAAAAGAGAACTTCAAGAGAATTCTTGATATCATTGCATACATAGTCAATTCTCTGGATGTGTGTATCTCTAACTTACAAGTAGTAGAGTAGGAGCCTACAGATCCTGAAATCAGAAGAGGTAAGATAGGTATAATATCTTGAGCAAATGCACATCTTGAGGAAAAATGATGAAGAAACCATGGCATCCAGAACTACAGGCCAATACGACAAAGGTATGTAACCTTGAGATATGTATGGTATATTTCATTAAGGGTCCAACATGAACTACTGTGGGGTTAGTGGTATTAGGGTTTGTTGTTAAAACTATTGATATAGGTATTTATATATGAAAACCTTCATTAGCATAAGTAAAAACCCTAGTCATATGGAAACCCTAACTATGTTCCCTCAAAGAAACCCTAACCCTCGGTCTTTAGGGTTTGTGCACATTTTAGGGCTCATGTCTAATAGGCATGGATAAGGGTGATAAGTTATATATGGAACCCTTTCTCTAGGGTTTGTTACCGCTCAAACTAGCAGGGGTCCTAAAAGGGGACCCTAGAGGGGCAACTACTAGGTTAAGGGCAATAATGAAGCAATAACCCACTGTCACCTCAACTAAAGCTCCCTATTCTTTACGGACTTTCACCGATGGGAGGAGGCCCAGTATGAAGGGAATCACCTAGATGAATTGGTCAATAAAGGGAAAAGGGTGATTCCTAAAGAGGTCTATTGACAAGAGAGGCTCAATATATGGCTTGCTTGCCCAAGAGGCAAGATGAAAGGCTTTCTAAGAAGGGCCAAGAGGGTCTTAGGGGATAGGTTTAGGGAATGAGACCTCTTAAGGAGAGACCTAGCCCTAAAAAACCTTATGAAGACTTGGTTTCCAAATGGTCTTTGAAGAATTACCTTCCAAAAGTTATGGGACCACACGGGACCAAGTGGACCCCAGGTTAGGTCAAGGGGATAGGATTGAGCAACCAATGATGTGCTTGACCTAATTAGGGAGGAGAAGGGGATCAAAGAAAGAATTTTCAATGAAAGGTAATGCAATGATCCCAATGAGGTCACTAGCCAAGGGAAACCTAGGGCAGGAAACGGTCCTTGAGCTAGGGCTCGCAATATCTCGAGATCCCACCGTCGGATTTGCTTCAAATTTGGAGGGCCTCTAGAGAAAACTCCAGCGCAGTTGTGGACCAAAAATCGAAGTGTTTGGATGGCTAGATTGTGAGATAAGTGATTCCCTAGGTGACCTATGTAGGCTAGGCCTAGAAAGAAAGGGAGAAGGTGAGAAAAATATTCTTTAAGGTGATCACCTATGGAAGACCAGTGCCTATTCCTTTGGGAGAAATGGAGTCAAGAAGATTTCAATGATTAGGATGGTTTCATTTAGTCAAGGAGGCCTCTAGAACAATTTTGCATGACAAATAGGGCACGAGGAAAATTGCTTCAAGGTCTTTATACTTCAATGTGCAATATGTGATGACTTATCAAGATAAATTTCAATGAAATATCTCGAGGAACATTCGATTATTCAAACATGGCCCATAACCTGATGCAATGCTAATAAAAGACAAATTTATACCCTTTCACCAAAGAGAAGCAACAAAATTTCAGCCTAGTTTAGCAAAAATCCCAGCATCATTTATGTGACAGAAAAGAATGACAAAATAGCATTAAAAAAGCACTTACATGTGAGAAAAAGTATATCCAATCATCATCATATGCCAATACAGAAGCTCCAAGACAAATGAAGATATCCAAACATCAAAATTCATCCATCCATCCAATTTCGTCCTCCAAAAATGTTAAAATTGGCAACTAGAGCCAAACTCCATGTGGGTCACCTCATTTATGGTAGCTAATATTTTTCCTAGATTCCTCTTGTCGAGAGGTGTAGGATTGATCTAAAGATCATCCGATTCCGACAAGTATTTATGGAGATATGAATTTATTTGTATTTACTTGACAAATTGTCAAGGTCGGTCAGCAGTTAAATGTGTGGCACACATGCCCAGTGAATCATATAAATACAAGAGAGGTTGATTCATTTTCTCATCATCTCATCTCACTCATTCTTCTCTCTCTCTCCTTAGCTTTGGGTTATACAAGGAGCAGCTCACACGTGGGAAGGAGGAGGACGCATTAGGGCAAGGAGGATGCTGAAGTTGTTGAAGGTCTCTTTGACCTGCGTTGACCAAGCGTTGACTCATCAAGGGTGCGGTTTGGTACGGCTGCCTCTCCTAGGCAGGCCACAGATTTTGGCACAAAAATCGAGGCAATCCGTCCATAGGTTTGACCAGCATTGACTGCCCTAGTTTTGGGCAGCAGGTTGACTTCAGTCAACAACAGTTTGACTGTGTTTTTGGGGCTGTTCAAGGGTTGTTTCTTCAGGCTATTCGAGGGCTAGTTGACCGGAAATTGACAAAGCATATTGGAGGTCAATTTCAACTCGTTTAACCAAGTTTGACTTTGCTGATCTAGGGTTTGCTGCTGTTGATATAAAACTACAGAATTCTGATTTTGTACTATTTCTCTCTGCTGAACTATTGAAGATAAAAGAAGATTTGATCAAAGGGTTTCCTCGCATTGGGGTTTGTCCTTGGCTAGCCGCCACATCTTGTGTCTCTTGTCTTGGCTTGTTTTTTGTTGATCGTTTAATGTTTTATTTGCACTTTACTTAATGTATATGTGATTGCTAATTTGTGGCTAATAAGAAGAAAAGAAGGAAACTGCTCTAAGCATAGAACATACCATAATTTAACATGGTATCAGAGTTGAGGTGAAGACAAAGCCCAAGCAAGAGCAAGAGCAATCACCGAAGAGAAGGTTGGCAAGGCTATCCTAAAAACTTCATGGGGTCCTCAACACTCTTCCCTGTCGAAGACAAGCTCCGTGAGAAGTCTGACTATCACGGATGGAAGATGTCTCTCGATCTGACTTTAGAAGATCAAGAAGTGTTGGACCATGTGAGAGGTAATATTGTTGCGCCTCCATCAAATGCATCCGCTGTTGCCAAAAGCAAGTGGTCCAAGGGAGAATTCAAAGCAAGGAAGATCATCCGGGACTCTATCGACAAGCGCCTAGTGGCCTATGTTTCTGAGCTGACAACCTCCAAGGAAATCTACGATAGACTGGTGAGTTTATTTAAAGTTAATGATGCAAATCAAGTTCTGTTCCTTAGAAATAAGCTAAAGGAAATTAAGAAGGGCAAAGATGAGAGTATACAAGCATATTTCTTAAGGATCACCGAGATCAAGAATGATCTCCTATCTATTAGAGAAGTAGTTCCTGACAGGGAAATGACTATCACAACTCTTGGAGGATTGCCACCTGAATGGTATATATTGAGGACTACTCTTCTCAACAATAATGTCATCCCAAGATTTGATGAATTGATGGCAGATGTATTCAAGAAGAGATAAGGATGGAAGAGCAAGAAATGCCTGCACTTAAAGGCCATCCCTCTGCCGTTTCTTCTCATGCTAAAAGAAGAAACAGTTTTGGGGCTAAATCCAAAGGAAAGGCTGGACCAAAGGGTGGAAGAAAAGGTCGATGTTACAATTGCAACAAAATGGGCCACTATGCAAGGTAGTGCCCTAATAAAAGGGACTCACACCATGACGATGACCAAAATCACTCTCAAGACAATCAAAGGAATGGCAGAGGTAAAAGAAATGCCGGAAATCAAGGAAGAGGACAACCCTTCAAGAAGGCAAGAAACTCCAGGTATGAATCTAATGTTGTTAACAATAAGCAAGATGAATATTGTCTACCAGCGACCCTCTCTACTACTACTCCCCCGGACTCGCTGGGAAATTGGCTTATTGATAGTGGTGCCTCAATGCACTTCACTGGCTACAAAGAAGCTCTCTCCAATCTGATAAAAAAGGAGACCAACCTGGAAATTGTTCTTAGGGACAACGCAAAATATCCTGTGAAAGGCATAGGGAATGTTACTCTTCAATTGAATCAGGGTAATACAATTCATTTGCAAGAAGTCCTATATGTACCTGATCTCAAAAAGGACCTGGTGTCCGTTTCGGAAATGGAGGACAAAGGCTACAAGGTAACCTTCATCGATGGCAAGGTACGTGTATGGAAAAATAATTTTAAGGAAGCTTTCACTCTTGGGTTTCGAGTTGATTCATTATATCAGGTCAGAGGAAGTCCGCTGGGTGTCATGTCTTGTGACACATCACTTCAGTCTGAACTATGGCATCAGAGGTTTTCTCACCTTCATTATAAAGCTCTACCCAATGCAAGAAAAATGGTGACAGGGATGCCCGAGTTCCAAGTAGAGCAAGAAGGTTTTTATGTCATGGATGTGTCGAAGGGAAGCTCAAAAGGGGACCATTCCCCTCAAGCCAAAACAAGACCTCCGATATATTGCAGTTGGTTCACTTAGACATATCTGGTATGATGCCTGTGAACTCTTTGGGAGGATATTTATATTACCTCACTTTTACATATGATTATTCTCGTAAGACCTGGATATACTTCTTGAAAAAGAAGGATGAAGTGTTCACTTGGTTTCGTCACTTCAAAGCCTTGATCGAGAATCAAACCGAAAAGAAGATCAAGATCTTAAGGATTGATAATGGGACTGAGTATGAATCCAATGAGTTCCATGACTTTTGCAAAGAGGCTGGCATTAAGAGGGAGACTACAACACCATATACTCCTGAGCAGAATGGTGTGGCGGAAAGGAAGAATCGTACGATTGTGGAAGCTGTTCGTGCTATGCTTCACGATCAAAGACTTCCGAAGTTTCTATGGGCCGAAGCTGCGAATACTGCCGTATATGTGCAAAACCGATGCCCTCATCAAGCATTGGGTTCCAAGACTCCCGAAGAGATGTTCACTGGTAAGAAACTTGACGTATCTCATTTTAGAATTTTTGGAAGTCCGGTATATTTTCATGTGCCGAAGGAGAAGAGGAATAAATTGGGTGCATCTGGAAAGAAAGGAATCTTCGTGGGCTATAGCGAAAACACTAAGGGCTATAGAATCTATGTGGCTGGTCAAAGGGAAATCGAGATTAGCCATGATGTCACCTTTGACGAAGATATGGTTCTTAGCAAAGTTGAAAATCTTCCCACTCAAAGGGGATATAAAGACGCTGACACCAGGGAACCAAAGGAAAAGGAAGATGAGACGATGCCCAATGTGGAAGAACCTATGGATCCTATTGATCCCACTCTGCAAGAGCCCTCCTCTTCTAGGAAGGGGCCTTAATGGCTTAGGGGGACACTTGATGATGCTGAACGACACGTTGCACCCAGGGGAACCTTCTGGGAAAGTAAGAAGCCGACCAGGTATCATGGATACTTGACCATCATGAGCACGATTATCCAAAATGAGCCTTCGTCATTCGCAGAAGCTGTCAAGCATCAAGTATGGAAGGATGCTATGACCGAGGAATATGAGTCCATGAAAAACGATGCCTGGGATGTGGTTCCCAGATCCTAGGACAAAGCAATTGTCACTTCGAAATGGATTTGCAAGATAAAGCATGCAGTTGATGGAAGTGCGGAAAAGTATAAGGCTCGTTTTGTCGCTCGTGGCTTCTCTAAGAAGGAAGGTATAGACTATGACGAGATATTTGCACCTATTTCCTGATATACCATCATCCGCTCAATCATAGCCCTTGCTGCTTTGCAAGGATGGAACCTACATCAGAGGGATGTCAAGACCGTGTTTTTGCATGGTTCGATCAAAGAGGAGATCTATGTGGAGCAACCCGAAGGATTTGAGATTCATGATTGAGAATCTCATGTGTGCAAGTTGAAGAAGGCCCTCTATGGGCCGAAGCAAGCACCCCGAGCTTGGTATGAGAGCATCAATAGCTACTTGATGAAGCTGGGATTCACTAGGAGTGAAGCCAACCCTAACCTTTACTTTAAGGTTGAAGATGACAATCCTCTCATACTGGTGCTGTACGTTGACGACCTCTTTCTAACAGGTGCAAACCCTTTCATTCACAAATGTAAGAGGGAGTTGGCTTCTGAATTTGAGATGGACCTAGGATTGATGCACTATTTCCTAGGACTAGAAGTCTGGCAGAAACTAGGGGAGATTTTCCTATCTCAAGGAAAATATGTGGTGAAGATATGGGAGAGATTCGGTATGGTGGACTGCAAGCCCGTGACTACCTCGCTGGAGCTTGACTTCAAGAAGTTAAGCGGTAGTGTTGCCGGACTCGTTTTACGAAATGCTACCGAGTATCGTCAACTCATCGAAGCATTGATGTTCTTGGTGAACTCTTGTTCGAATATATGTTTTGCAGTCAACACGTTGAGTCAACATATGGTTGATCCTCACCACTCACATTGGATTGGTGCCAAGAATTTGTTGAGATATCTTCGTGGCACAATCACTCATGGGTTGAGATACACTGCCGGAGATGTGAGACTACATGGAGATACCGATTCTGATTGGGTAGGCAGTGTGGTGGACCGAAAGATCACTTCTGGGTGCTGTTTCTCTTTGGGATTTGCCTCAATATCCTCAATGAGCAGGAAGCAGAAGTCGGTGGCGTTGAGCACCGCCAAGGCAGAGTATGGCCTCTTGTGAGGCGGTCTGGTTGCAAAAGCTCTTCAGTGAGCTGTTTGGATTTACATTGGATACCACCGTGATCTTGTGTGACAACCAGAGCGGGATTCGTTTATCAGAGAATCTTGTATTTCATGATTGCTCCAAGCATATCGATATTAGGTACCACTATATTCGAGATATGGTGCAGCGGGGAGCAATAAGGCTCCAACATATCGGTACAGATGAATAGGTCACCGACATTTTGACGAAGCCCCTGGGAAAGGTCAAATTCTTGACTTTCCGAAAACAACTTGGTGTCGTTCAGAGACCCTCTTATGAGGGTCGAGTATGATGTATTGAGCTTTGGGAGCTCTAGGGGGGTGCGGGGTACTTCTTGGAGCGACATGCGACCACAAGATGATTCACCATCCCCTGGTGGTGCACTATATACAGGGTGAAAGGTTCAACCTTCCCCTGTGACACTCCATGGCCTCTGTAGGACAGGATGATTAGTTCTCCGTGGCAACTGTGGAATAGGATGATTAGTTCTCCTGTGTGCTAGGATGATTAGTTCTCCGTGCCGATTATGGAACATGATGATTAGTTCTCCTGTGGGCCAGGATGATTAGTTCTCCTGTGGCGACTATTGGACAAGATGATTCGTTCTCCTGTGGATAGGATGATTAGTTCTCCTGTCGAGGCATCCTACCCATGCAGTCTGGGACTCATGGGAAGTACCTCTCATTTGATCAATGAGTAGGGAAATGAGGTTAGGGACCATTCGTAGTACTATCGATGGACGCATCGTTGTATCTACCATACTCCTTATGCTAGGATGACCTCCATTGATCTAGGATCAATGATACTGATATGGGATCAGTGAGAGTGGTATGACACACTCTGAGACTGACTTCGGGTCAGTGGAGGATGGTATGATACATCCTTGATCATTTCTTCTTCTTCATAGTTCGAGCAAAGCAGAGCAGAGCAGGGCCAAGCAATGCAGGGCAGTGCATTTGATGGCTGGGATAGTAGTGACGGTCAGACGAATTGCAAATGGAGTTCTCCCTAGTTGAAAGAGAGTGTTAAAATCGACAACTAGGGCCAAACTCCATGTGGGTCACCTCATTTATGGCAGCTGATATTTTTCTTAGATTCCTCTTGTCGAGAGGTGTAGGATTGACCTAAAGATCATCTGATTCCGACAAGTATTTATGGAGATATGAATTTATTTGTATTTACTTGACAAATTGTCAAGGTCGGCCAACAATTAAATGTGTGGCACACATGCCCAGTGAATCATATAAATACAAGAGAGGTTGATTCATTTTCTCATCATCTCATCTCACTCATTCTTATCTCTCTCCTTAGCTTTGGGTTATACAAGGAGTAGCTCACACGTGGGAAGGAGGATGCTGAAAGGAGGACGTAGAAGCTGCTGAAGGTCTCTTTGACCTGCGTTGACCAAGCGTTGACTCATCAAGGGTGCGGTTTTGGTGTGGCTGCCTCTCCTAAGTAGAGTGCAGATTTTGGCACAAAAATCAAGGCAATCCGTCCACAGGTTTGACCAGCGTTGACTGCCCTAGTTTTGGGCAGCAGGTTGACTTCAGTCAACAATAGTTTGACTATGTTTTTGGGGCTGTTCAAGGGCTGTTTCTTCAGGCTGTTCGAGGGCTAGTTGACCGGAAATTGACCAAGCATATTGGAGGTCAATTTCAACTCGTTTGACCAAGTTTGACTTTGCTGATCTAGGGTTTGCTGCTGCTGATATAAAATTACAGAATTCTGATTTTGTACTATTTCTCTCTGCTGAACTATTGAAGATAAAAGAAGATTTGATCAAAGGGTTTCCTCGCATTGGGGTTTGTCCCTGGCTAGCCGCCACATCTTGTGTCTCTTGTCTTGGCTTGTTTTCTGTTGATTGTTTAATGTTCTATCTGCACTTTACTTAATATATATGTGATTGCTAATCTGTGGCTAATAAGAAGAAAAGAAGTAAACTGCTCTAAGCATAGAACATACCATAATTTAACAAAAAAGAATAGTGAAAATATCTTCAGAGAGAATGATCAATCTGAGTGATGATGCTAAAATGAATTCGCATCACTTGTATTTATACACTTCTAATGAGTTTGATTAGCTGATTAGGCTTGTATTGCCCCTACAATAAAATAATGTGCAAAATAACTAACATTTAATGACAAGCCCACCAAACTAGTTCATAAACAAAAGAATAAGCCTCTCAAGAGGTCGAATAATGAATAGTGCATGTTGTTGGGCCTTGGAGGAGGCCTAATGGAGTCCATATGTGCCATAATGTGTAGTTGAACTCCCAAAAGCAGTGGACAAGGGGTTGGCCCCTTGTAATAACATGTGGTGCTCCAAATGACATGTGGGGGCACACAAGTGTCCTCATGGGTCTCCAAACAAATCGAAGATGCTTGTAGATCGCCTGCAAGGGCTAGGATGATGGTGTAGGTGATGCCACATCATCGTGCAAGTCCTGGATCATCTGCCAAGTGTATGGTGCAACTCTGGGGCCAGTTGGGCATGATGGATTAGGTGCATCTTCTTCGTCTAATAAGTGAACCACGAGTAATCTCTGAATGGATGTGGGGATCCATGGAGTGTTGTTCGCTGTTGTGGAGGCCGATGGCTTTCTACACACACCCTACAGATGCCATTGTAGCCCTCTGGGTCAGGACCCCGTATAGGGAGACCAAACCCAAATGGAAACCACATACGATCCTGCATAAGATCCAATGCATCCCCGTGCCTTCCAGCACACCAAGTCATTAAAGAAATCAAGTAAAAGAGTTTATAAACCATGGATAACAAGTACGCGCTTCATAATTGCATGCCCTGACATAGTGGGCTTTGACATGTGCTAATGTCTCCTAGCTCCAAATAGGGTTAACTAGGCATCCTATTAGGTGGTTTAAATCTCTAAAGGGGGTGATATGTCCGTTGTACATTCTTCAAATATTGGTAGTGTGTGGCATAATGATGGAAATGGAGTAGGGAATGAAAGGGGGCAACCTGGATCACATGCCATCGTACAAGGATAGCTAATAAAAGGGAAGTCCACACTTGGGTAAATAATGTGTAGGAGGGAGCAATTGTGGTGCATGAGTTACCTCGACTTTGATTTTTCCACCCTTCTTTGTATGCCTTTTGCCTTTTTATGATTTTCTTTTGTTAACTGCTCTGGCTCTAGGTAATGAGAGCATGATGTGTAAAGTATAGCAGTGGATACACCCTTGTAAGGTGGGGAAGTTCATGGCCCACCGGGGGTTGGGACAATCATGGGTTTTTGAATGTAAAGGAGGCTCATCAAAGGCCATGTAGGAACCAGGGTGATGGCCATGGAATGGGGTAGAACTTGTTACCCACCACTTCGTGGGTGATATCCCTAGGAGAAATTTTTCTCCACGATGAACCTCAACCGACAGCCAGCAACCCCTTGTGGCCTCTCCTACTAGCTCGTTGTGCCATTTCTCTCCCATCTAAGCTAGCCGTGTGGTCCCTCACCCACCTGTATTGATCGTATGTTTGAAGGTGGGCCTCCCGAATCTAAATGTATGTCTTGTCATTTGGTAATCGAGTATTGGGTTTACTTATCATGGATACTTTTGGGTATGGATTGATGAGGGGATTTGGCAGAAAGAGTGGGCTTAGTTTGTGCTCTTGTCCCCTTGATCTCTTTTGGATGTTACCCTTGGATCTCAGTCCTGTGGGATCTCCTTTATTGACCATTTGTTTCTAGGGTGGTACTACTTGAGAAACCTTGACTTTGGGTGCGTGGTTTCGCTCGTTTATCCACATATATTACTCCCTTTCCACTCACTATACCCCCATTCATCATTTCTCCCACTTGGGTCCACATTTCCATTCTGGGTCCACATAGGGCAAGCCTCCATATCCCCTTGCCTCCACCTTGGTTCAGGTCTGGAATGATGCCCCGGAGGTTGAAGTAGCTAAAAGAAAAGGAAAAAAGCATAATTGGCCACATTTAACAAGAAATTGTACCACAAAATGCAAAAGATGGTCGGGACAAAAATAATTAGCACATGGGCAAAAGCCAATGCATGAGCTCTACCCCAATCCATGGTCATCACCCTGGTCCCATAGGCCCTAGATGAGCCTCCTTTATCATTCAGGAACCCATGATTGTCCCAACCCCTGGAGGGCAATGAACCGCCCTACCTAAGGGGGGGTAATCACTGCAATATCTTACACATCATGCTCTTGTCCTTTGAGCCCCGTGCAGTTAATTAGAGAAAATTCATAAAATGCAAAAGACATATAAAGAAGGGTGTAAAAATCAAGGCCGGGGCACCTCATGTACCATGATTGCTCCCTCCTACACATTACATACCCAGGTGTGGGCTTCCCCTTATCTAGCTACCCCTATGCCCCCATATGTGGCCCAGGGTTGCTCCTCTCATTCCCTATTCCATTCCACCTATTTATCACTTGCTACCCCCATTAGAGGGATGTACCTTGGACATACTATCCCTTTTAAGGGTTGAAACCACCTAATTAGGTACTTGGTTAACCCCCTTTGGAGATTGGAGAGACTAGCCCATGCCAAATCCCACTACAGAAGGGCATGCCATTATGAAGTGCCCACTTTGAAATCCATGGTTTGTAAACTCTTTTACCCGATTATTTTAATGACTGGCTATATTGGAAGCCTAGGTGATGCATTGGATCTTATGCAGGGTTACAGGTGGTTTCCATTTGGGTTTGGTTTCCCTATATGGGATCCTAACCCCCAGAGGTCTACATTGGCACATATAGGGTGTGCATAGAGAGCCATTGGCCTCCACAACAGTAGACAACACTCCACAGATCTTCATCGATGCTCAAAGACTACTAGCGATCCACTTTTGGGATGATGGTGATATGCTTGGTACATTATGCCCAGTAGGCTCCCACAGGAGCCCCACACACTTGACAAGTGTCCCAGGACTTGTACGATGTCATGGCAGTATTCATTCCACTAGCTGGACCCTTGTAGAGGATTGACAGGCATCTCTGATTCATATGGAGACCCATAGGGGATTTATTTGCCCTCAGACCCACTGGGAGCACCACAGGTCTACTACTTGGAGAACAAGGGGCCACCCCCTTGTCCATCATATTCCGAGGAATTTATTCCTCAGTATGGCACTTCAAGACATTATTAGGCCTTTGGAGGGCCCCACGACATGTACATATTATTATTTGGCCCCTTGTGAGGCTTATTTTTCCACTTGTGAGCTAGTTTGGTGGGCTTGTCACCAATAGGGATTTTATTTGCACATTATTTTATCATTAGGAGCTAATGTAGGCCCATAGGCTAATTCGAACTCCTTAGGAGGCTATATATTGATGTTAGATACATTCATTTGGATCATCACTTGACTTGGGATCTCTCTAATCATAGAGAACTTCACATTTTTTCCTTAGAGGATATTTTTTGGAGATGGATGAATTTTGATGATGGATTTGGGCTATTTTTCTTGTCTTGGAGCTTTGTCTTGCAAACGAAATGCTGGTTGGATATATTCTATAACGTTGTAAGTAAATTTTGATGTTGTTATTCTTGTTGCTGCATACTGCTAAAATTAAGGCTAGTTGCTGCATAATTGAAATGTGGAATTAAGCATGTTTTAGCTAATTTAATGTATGGGCCAATGTTATATGAATGAAATGTCATAGAGATAATTTTTCTCGATAATCTTGCATCATTTGCTTTGAAGTATAAATGCTTGAAGGTCACTTTTCTTTTCTTTCTCTCAACATTGGATGAAGCTGACTTTTCGAGCCTCCTTGATCAAGAAACCAAGTTCTTACTCATCATCATCCTTGACTCCATATCCCCAAGTGAATTAGGCACTGATCCCTCAAAAAGGGTGATCATTTTAACCCTCATTTTACCCTTTTCCCCTTTTTCCCTAGGTCTAGCTCCATTAGGTCACCTAAGGCATCAATTTCCCGGGAATTACCCCAAGGAAAAGTTTCGATCTCCTACAGGCTACTGCGCTAGTGGGTCCACTCCCTCTCCTCCAAATTTGAAGCAATTATAACAGTGGAATCTCTGGGAATCCCAAGCCCTAGCTCTGGGATCGAATTTTGCCTAGGCATCCCCAAGGCCAAACCTCAACAGGATCAATTCAACCTTTTGAAGTAAATATTCTTGTTTGGTCCTTTCCCTTCACCTTGTCCAGGATAGAAACATCATTGGTTGCTGCATCCCATCCTCAAACCTTCGCTGGGTCCACTTGGCCCCATGTGGTCCCACTTCTCAATAAAGATTATTTGTCAAGGACCATTTGGGAATCCAAGTTTCCCAAGGATTATAGGGATTGAGAACCTCATCTATAAGCCTATGCATTCTCCCTCAACCCTCCATTCCTCATCCCTTACCCCTGGAGGACCAAGTCCCTTGCTTAAAGAGCAAGCAAGTTCTAGTTCCACTCTTCACTCCATCCTTGGGAAAGGGTTTCCAGGGTCACTTTCCACCTATCCATTGACATATACTTTACAAGTGATCCCTACACTGCCGAGACTCCTCCCATCAATGAAAGTCCTTAAAGAGCAGGGAGACTTAGCTGTGGTGACAATAGGCTAAGCCTCCATCATTGCCCTTAACCTAGCAGTTGCCCTCTTAGAAACCCCTTTTAAGTCCCCTACTGGTTTGAGTGGTAACATTTCTGGCGCCGTTGCGGGGGACACGAAACGTGTGTTTTGTTCCCCATACGACATATTGACATATCATTATTGGCAACTCCATTGGAAGAACGAAGCCATAGTTCTTCATTGAATTTTAAGGTCAATGCTTGTAGGGTGAAGCAAGGATTTTTATAGGCATCTTTAATTTCACCCTAGCGACTCCTACATATGTTTCATGTATACCTCAAATAGGTTGTCATTCTTTCGCAAATTTCTCGCTTTGGACATTGCTAGCATCCCTGGACATCCTAATCATGTCACGGGAAGAATGGTACGTGGGGTGCCTGTGTTTGATAGCGATCCACTCTCCGTAGCTGGCCACAGAAAGATTTAATACACATGCTTCAAGAGAGAAGGTTGTCCACCAAGTTGTCCTTATGTTATTGTTCATGGGATCTCTTGGTGGTCATAACTCATGGCTGCAAAATCATGAACCTAGGAGCATCTCATCTATTGAAGAGTTCATTGAAGGCTTTCTTAGACATTTTCAAGTACACTTTGCATTAAGCATAAAAAAGGAAGCTTTCATCGAGCATCATCAAGACATCAAGAATCTAGGTAATGAGCAAGAAGATGAGTCCTTTTTGGGTCCACATGATGAAAATGATAATTTTGAGGACACATGTGCTAGGAAGGATGAATTTATGGAAAGTGAAATTGAGACCAACTCTACCTTTCTCAAGGATACTATTCCCGATGAATCCTCTTTTGAAAACCTTGAGAAAAATGATCCCATTAGCCCCTTGAAAAATGACATTAGATTATTTCCACGTTGAAAAGGGGAAATCGAAAATTGTTCATCCTCAATTTGATTGCGCTCCCATTTACGAAACCGACAAGGAGGATGAGGATGAGGATGAGATTGGTCTTCCTTTCCCCTCGACCACTATTTATGATGATATACCCATTGATACCCTTGGGAAGGAGAATCTTCATTTTCCTTTACTTAAAGAGGGGCAGTTGGAAGTAATCAATTTTCCTTTTAAGAGAGACCCAATCTTTGATACTAAGGAAATTGATAAGACTCCCACTTCTCCTAAGTATGATTCTATGTTCAAATCACTCGAGCATCTAGATTATGATTTTGGGAAAGCCGAACCCGTTGAATACAATACTTATTTCTCCCTTTTTCCTATTGGTCATCATCTTGAGTCCTCATCAAGTGATTCCCTCACCCTTGGTCATATGATCTCCAGTAACTGTGAGCCTTTTTCCCCTCTTGAGTATAGTGTCAAGGAAAATCCCTTCATTGATTATACTTTCCCTCCTTGGGCGCGCCCTCAAGGTTTTGGTCACTCCATAGTCTCCCCTCTCCAATGTAATCATCATGTGCAACCTACTTCTCCATCTCGTCGGCCTCCATCTCCTATTAATCATAACCCAGTGAAGGCCATAAGCCATGATGCAAATAATAAGGACAATGGTGGAAGTGATATGCTGGAGGTTGCCATCCATCAAAAGTTTATGAGCGTGGTTGTCGACACCTCTATATTTTGGTTGCAAGAAAAGATCTCATGGACTAGATTACATCCTTTTCATACCTCTTCTCACATAGTCATCCATGTGTGGGCATCATATTTTCCCACCTCCCACCTGCAACATCCTCCATGTGTTTGGGTTTGCATTCTCTTCGGGATTGCTGCATGGGTAATCATATAGGCAGGCATACTTATATTAACTGGATGATATGTTGGTTGCATTGGCTTTATGATTACACTTAATAAAAGTTGGTTGCAACTTGTCCTGACGATGAACCACACTGGTTGGTTCGAAACGCGTCGACAAAAAATGATCTCTATGTGATTTTCGCTGAAGATTCTTCTCTAAACTTAATAAAAGCTTCGTCATATGCATGTTAGAGTAGGATGCATTGCATGATGATTTTTACATTAGAACTAACCGCATATGATTTTTCTCATAATAGATTAGATTGCATTTAGGTAAAAATAAATAAAAATTGCATATTTGATTTCTTGTTGGTTTATGAGCTAAAATTAAGCATGGGTGAGCATAAGACACCATGAAAAACATGCTGCCCTGTGGTTTTGAATCTTTGACATGTGCAGATAACAGGTCTACAGTGACCGAGAGATTGTTGGAGTTCTCGTGACCTCCCGTTGAGCAGCCGCGTCCACTTCTTCGAGAGATCACGTCCCAGTTGGAGCCAGATGTTACCCACTACTTCGTGGGTGATATCCCCAGGGGAATTTTTTTTCCATGATGAACCTCAACCGGCAGCCAGCAGCCCCTTGCAGCCTCCTACTAGCTTGTTGTGCCATTTCTCTGCCACCTGAGCCAGCCATGTGGTCCCTCACCCACCTGTATTGATCGTATGTTTGAAGGTGGGCCTCCCGAATCTAAAGGTATGTCTTGTCATTTGGTAATTGAGTATTGGGTTTACTTATCATGGATACTTCTGGGTATGGATTGATGGGGGGATTTGGCGGAAAGAGTGGGATTAGTTTGTGCTCTTGTCCCCTTGATCTCTTTTGGATGTTACCCTTGGATATTAGTCCCATGGGATCTCCTTTATTGGCCATTTGGTTTTAGGGTGGTACTACTTGAGAAACCCCAACTTTGGGTGCGTGGTCCCGCTCCTTTATCTGCATATATTACTCCCTTTCCACTTACTATACACCCATTCATCATTTTTCCCACTTGGGTCCACATTTCCATTTTGGGTCCACATAGGGCAAGCCTCCCTATTCCCTTGCCCCCACATTGGGTCAGGCCTAAAATGATGCCTCGGAGGTTGAAGCAGCTAAAAGAAAAAAAAAGCATAATTGGCCACATTTAACAGGAAATTGTACCACAAAATGTAAAAGATGGTTGGGACAAAAATAATTAGCACGTGGGCAAAAGCCAATGCATGACCTCTACCCCAATCCATGGTCATCACCCTGGTTCCATAGGCCCTAGATGAGCCTCCTTTATCATTCAGGAATCCATGATTGTCCCAACCCTTGGAGGGAAATGAACCGCCCTACCTAAAGGGGGGTAATCACTGCTATATCTTACACATCATGCTCTTGTCCTTTGAGCCCCGAGCAGTTAATTAGAGAAAATTTATAAAAGGCAAAAGGCATATAAAGAAGGGTGTAAAAATTAAGGCCAGGGCACCTCATGTACCACGATTGCTCCCTCCTACACATTACATATCCAGGTGTGGGATTCCCCTTATCTAGCTACCCCTATGTCCCCATATGTGGCCCAGGATTTCCCTTGTCTTTCCCTACTCCATTCCACCTATTTATCACTTGCCACCCCCATTATAAGGATGTACCTTGGACATACTATGCCTTTAAGGGTTGAAACCACCTAATATGGTACTTGGTTAACCCCCTTTGGAGATTGGAGAGACTAGCACATGCCAAATCCCACTACAGAAGGGCATGCCATTATGAAGTGCCCACTTTGTTATCCATGGTTTGTAAACTCTTTTACCCGATTATTTTAATGGCTGGTTGTACTGGAAGCCTAGGGGACGCATTGGATCTTATGCAGGGTTACATGTGGTTTCCATTTGGGTTTGGTCTACCTATACGAGATCCTAAACCCCAGAGGTCTACATTGGCACATATAGGGTGTGCATAGAGAGCCATTGGCCTCCACAACAACAGAAAACACTCCACAGATCTTCATCGATGCTCAGAGACTATTAGCGATCCACCTTTGGGATGATGGTGATATGCTTGGTACATTATGCCTAGCAGGCCCCCACAGGAGCCCCACACTCTTGGTAGGTGTCCCAGGACTTGTACGATGTCATGGAAACATTCATTCCACCACTTGGACCCTTGCAAAAGATCTATAGGCATCTCTGATTCATATGGAGACCCATAGGGTCATTTATGTGCCCTCAGACCCACTGGGAGCACCACAGGTCTACTATTTGGAGAACAAGGGGCCACCCCCTTTTCCATCATATTCCGAGGAATTATTCCTCAGTATGGCACTTCGGGACATTATTAGGCCTTTGGAGGGCCCCATGACATGTACATATTATTATTTGGCTGCTTGTGAGGCTTATTTTTCCACTTGTGAGCTACTTTGGTGGGCTTATCACCAAGAGGGGTTTTATTTGCACATTATTTTATCATTAGGGGCTAATGTAGGCCCATAGGCTAATTCTAACTCCTTAAGAGGCTATATATTGATGTTAGATACATTCATTTGGATCATCACTTGACTTGCAATCTCTCTAATCATAGAGAACTTCACATTTTTTTCCTTGGAGGATATTTTTTGGAGATGGATGAATTTTCACATATGGATTTGGGCTATTTTTCTTGTCTTGGAGCGTTGTCTTGCAAACGAAATGTCGGTTGGATATATTCTATAATGTTGTAAGAAAATTTTGACGTCGTTATTCTTGTTGCTGCATACTGCTAAAATTAGGGCTAGTTGCTGCATACTAGAAATGTGGAATTAAGCATGTTTTAGTTAATTTAATGTATGGGCCAATGTTATATGAATGAAATGTCCTAGAGATTATTTGTCTCGATAAGCTTGCAACATTTGCTTTGAAGTATAAATGCTTGAAGGTCACTTTTCTTTTCTTTCTCTCAACATTGGATGAAGCTGACTTTCCGGACCTCCTTGATCAAGAAACCAAGTACTTACTCGTCATCATCCTTGACTCCATATCCCCAAGTGAATTAGGCACTGATCCCTCAAAAAGGGTGATCATCTTAACCCTCTTTTTACCCTTTTCTCCTTTTTCCCTAGGTCTAGCCCCGTTAGGTCACCTAGGGCATCAATTTCCCGAGAATTGACCAAAGGAAAATATTCCATCTCCTACAAGGTACTGCATTGGTGGGTCCCCTCCCTCTCCTCCAAATTTGAGGCAATTCTAACAGTGGAATCTCCGGGAATCCCAAGACCTGGCTCTAGGATTGAATTTTTCCTGGGCATTCCAAAGGCTAGACCTCAACAGGATCAATTCAACCTTTTGAAGTAAATATTCTTGTTTGATCCTTTCCCTTCACCTTTTCTAGGATAGAAATATCATTGGTTGCTGCATTCCATCCCCGAACCTTAGCTGGGTCCACTTCGCCCCGTGTGGTCCCACTTCTCAATAAAGATTATTTGTCAAGTACCATTTGGGAATCCAAGTTTCCCAAGGATTATAGGGATTGAGAACCTCATCTATAAGCGTATTCCTTCTCCCTCAACCCTTTAATCCTCACCCCTTACCCCTGGAGGACCAAGTCCCTTGCTTAAAGAGCAAGCAAGTTCCACTCTTCACTCCATCCTTGGGAAATGTTTTCCAAGGTCACTTCCCACCTATGCATTGACATATACTTTACAAGTGATCTCTACACTAACGAGACTCCTCCCATCGGTGAAAGTTCGTAAAGAGCAAGGAGACTTAGCTGTGGTGACAGTGGGCTAAGCCTCCATCGTTGCCCTTAACCTAACAATTTTCCTCTTAGAAACAAAGCTCATGTCATGGCTTTTTCCCAAGTGCTAAATGCTTTTGTCCTGGCCATCTTTTACATTTTGTGGTACAATTTCCTGTTGAATGTGGCCAATTATGCTTTTTTTTTACTTTTAACTGAATTAACCTCTGGGTGTCATTTGAGGCTTGACCTGAGATGTGGGGCAGGAAGAGGGGGTGGCTGACCCTATGTAAACCTAGTGGAGGAATGTGGACCCAAGTGGGAGGAGAGATGATTGGGGGTGTAATGAGTGGAAGGGGAGTAATATATGCGAATCAAGGAGCGGGACCACACAACCAAAATTAAGGTTTCCCATGAAATACCATCCCTCAAGCCAAATTGCAATAAAAGAGATTCCACGGGACTAGAATGTAAGGTTAATATCCAAAAGGGGTCTAGGGGGCAAGGGCACAAACCTGATCCATTCTTTCCGCCGAATCCCCCCATTAATCCATGCCCAAAAGTGTCCATGATAAGCAAACTACAATACTCAATTATTGAATGACAAGGCATACCTTTAGGTTCAGGAGGCCCACCTTCAAACATACGAACCTTCAAACATACGATCATGGTAGATGGGCGAGGGACCACATGGCTGGCTCAGGTGGCAGAGAAATGGCACAATGAGCTAGCTGGTGGCTGCAAGGGGCTGCCAACTGAGGACCATCTTGGAGATTTTTTTTTTCTCCTAGGGATGTCACCCTCAAAATGGTGGGTAACAGGGCTGACACTTGAAAACCCTAGGAATTCAACCTCTAAGTCTCATGGTAAGCATAGATTTACAAATTGACATCATGTTTTTGTTATTGTATGCTTTGCTTGGGTGTACTTGTCGATGAATGCTGCAGTATAGGAAGTAAATAAAGAAAGATGAGCAGATCCTTTGTTTTGGTAAGCATGATGGAAGGAGGGAACTGTAAGGACCCTTGAATCCTTGGGCACTCTGATGTATAAAGATAAATTCATGCTATAATCATGGGACTATGGATGTCTGAAAAGAATTAGTAGCAACGTATGATAGAATTCATAACCCTGATATAGTGGTCAGCTAGCCGATATAAAGATTTTGTTGCAAGCATTTAATAAGGATCATTTTTGGATCCTCCTTTGTGTTGAAAAATGTGTAACTAGGTTCGATCTTCATAAATATGAAATGTACTTTTGATTCTTGTATATTGTAAAATGAAAGAAAAATTATTATTGCTATTTTGGAGCATGGTTTCATGCTCAAGGTCTTTTATTTTAGAGGTCAAGCACCCATTGAGTGCTTCTAGGGCTTGTCCTATGTCAAGAAGTCAAAATAGTCATTGCCATAAGTTGAAGACCCCATCGGGCACATTGTAACTTGAAAAAAAGAATTATTTTTGTATTTTAAAGTGTCAAGAAACCATCCAAGACTAGTTGACCTACCAACAAAGAAGTTAGCCTAATTTGAGCAACTTTGTCCACCTTGGAAGCCTATATATAGGAGGGAACTCGACCTCCTAGAGACACAATTCAATCTCTTATCAAGTGAGCTAAGAATAAGAAGAAAGAGGCTAGCAAAGGAAGGAGGACGAAGATCAAGTGTTTGGGCTTTTTTCTCTGTCCCTCCTCACACGTGTGAAGGAAGGAAGCTAGGGTTTCTGTTGCTGGGTTAGGGTTTTGCTGCTGTAGGATCGAACTTGGAAGAAGTGCAAAAAGAAGGTTGAAGGAAGGCTGATTAGGTCATCCTCATGCCCTATAATAGAAGGAAAATCAAGCGAAGGTCTGAAGAGGTCTTGGAAGGCCGAAATAAGCTCACACGTGTGGAAGCAGGTGCTGCTGGGAGGGCAAAAAATTTTAGACCTGCGGTGGAGGTCGAAATTCTGTTGCTGGAGGTTGAAGTTGTGCTACTAGAAGAGATTTGACTGGGTTTGTCTTGTACAAGGGAAGCACATCATCAAGAGGGCTGGACTTGGTCTTGGAAGGGTGTTGGTCTTGGTCTAGAGGTCTTGGAATTCGTCAATTGAAGAATCTATAAGAAGAGAAGAGATTTGTGGGTTTTCCTCTCAAGTGGAGAGGTTTTGGCCCTGGGTTGCAGCCTATATCCTACGTTCTTTTGTACCATTGTTCTTCTTGATTTGGTCGATGTTTGATGATAAGAATGAACACATTCATAAGAGAAGAAGCTAATAGAGAAAAACTAAAAGGATATCACAAGCATTTATCATTGACAAGGAAATCGTCCTAACTATTGCCCTATAGATTTCTCAACATGGTATCAAAGCTGAGGTTGGCTAAGGGCATAATGAAGATCTCTACTACATTGAAGAAGTTCCTAAAGAAGTGTACAAAGGTGGCAAGTCATCTCAAGAAGGGCATCAAAGAAGTATGGAATCTCTTATTTTCTCTTAACAAGGAAGTGACCAAGACATCTACAAAGGACTGTTCTCAGCACTCGCTAGCACATTTCAAGATGAGAATATTTGGGTAATCGACAATGGAGCATCAAGACATTTGACTGGTGAACACAAACAACTGAAGACATTATCAAAAGGAAAGTACTCTTACTCCGTAGAGCTTGGTGACAATAAAAGCTACCCTGTGAGAGGAATTGGATCAACCTCACTAGAGTTGGAGAATGGAGGAAATATTCATCTCAACAATATCCTATTTGTTCTAGGTTTGCACAAGAATTTACTTTCCATTTCATGTCTAGAAGATAAGGGTGATATAATTGCTTTCATAGATGGAAAGGTTGTAGTATGGGATAAAAACTCAAGCATAGAAGATGCAAGGATGATTGGGATCCATGAAGGAAGACTTTACAGATTGTTAACTCCCCTCGCTCAAGCTTTAGTTCACATTGAAGTTAGCCCATGTGAACTTTGGCATAGAAGATTTGGTCATATTCACTACAAAATCTTACCTACACTAAATTCAATGGTGAATGGCATCCCTGAACTAAAAGAAGATCATGAAGGAGTATGCAAGGGATGTGCATTGGGTAAAAACACCAAGAGACCATTTGGAAGCAGTGCTTCAAGGTCAAAATAAATTTTGGATCTCATTCATTCCGATGTCTGTGGTCCTATGACTCCAAAGTCTCTTGGAGGTCATCTATATTATGTCACCTTTATAGATGACCATTTAAGGAAAACTTGGGTTAATTTAATGAAATCCAAGGATGAAATATTTATCAAATTTCAAGAATTCAAAGCTGAAGTAGAGAACCTTACAGAAAAGAGAATCAAGATTTTAAGGTCTGATAATGGAGGAGAATACACATCCAAGGAAATTATAGCCTTTTGTAAGGAGTCTGGGATTAAGAGGGAGCTGATAGTCCCATATAATCCTGAGCAAAATGGAGTTGTAGAACGAAAGAATCGATCTGTTGAAGAAAGTGTAAAAGCCATGTTACATGATGAAGATTTGCCGAAATTTCTGTGGGGTGAAGCTACTAAGATAATTGTATACATACAAAATTGAAGTCCCCACAGGTCACTAGATAACATGACTCCCAAAGAAGCATTCACTGGGAAGAAACCAAGCATGGACCATCTTCGAATTTTTGGTTGTCCTGTCTATATTCATATACCAAAGGACAAAAGAAAGAAGTTGGATCCTTCAGGCATGAAGGGAACATTTATTGGTTACAATAATTCTTCTGAAGCCTATAGGTTCTACATAAAGGAAGGACACCGAATAGAAGTTAGTTGAGACATGATATTTGCGAAAGTATTGCTTCCAAGAAATCAAAGGATCTCCCTATGGACTTTGATGATGAAGAACTCCCTGTATTCGAAGAGGAAGGTACTACAGAGGAAGACGAATCAAATCATGAAGATGAAGGTCCCAGTGAACCCATACAACCTGAGGTGATCCCTGAGACTAGAAAGAGGCCTAACTGGTTGAAATCTACTCCATTAGATGCAGAGGGACATGGAACAACTAAAGGCACATTTAGAGAAAGCAAGAAGCCCAAAATATATTCTGGGTATGCAACATATATGGCAAAACTAATAGAAGTAGAGCAATCCACCTTTGAAGAAGCTGTCAATCATCAAGAATGGAAAGATGCCATGAATGAAGAATATCAATTGATAATGAAGAATGTGGTTTGGGAGATCATACCTAGCCTTAAAGACAAGTATGTGGTGACTTCCAAATGGATTTATAAGTTTGTGGCAGATGGAAGTATTGACAAGTATAAGGCAAGATTTGTGGTTAGGGGTTTCTCTCAACAAGAAGGCATCAATAATGAAGAGACATTTGCTCCAACAACAAGGTATACAACTATATGCTCACTAGTCTCTTTGACAACATCGATGGGATTGAATATTCATCAAATGGATGTCACGACTGCATTCCTAAATGGCACAATCGATGAAGAAGTCTATATAGAGCAACCCTTGGGATTTGAAGTCAAAGATAGAGAGACCTATATTTGTAGGTTGAAGAAAGCAAGCATATATGGATTTAAACAAGCACCAAGGGCATGATATGCAAGGATGGATGCATACCTACAAAGATTGGGCTTCACAAAGGGTTCCGTTGTTAATCTAGGTTGTCATTGATGTCAATATGGCACTAGCCGAGATGGAAAATATTGTTGAGATGCCTAGTTCCAAATGATGATGTCATAACTCTTGTTTCATAAGAATGTCATCAATTAATATGTCAAGTCACTAATGAAGAAGTCTTAAGAAGTGCCAAGTGCCAAGTATTTAGAAGCCCTTGATGACATATGGAGGACTACATTTGATGATGTCATATTCTTGATGAATGACCATAATTGATGATGGCACTTGATGAGGTCTTGATAACATGGTTGGAGATCATTTGATGATTGGAAGATTATTTTGGAGTTATCCTAATGATGTTGCACTATGACTGCACTAGTATATGATGACATTGTTCATGCGTCATGCTACATGGATGTTGCACTCCTACATAATGACTATATGATCCTATGATTACATTGATAACAATGAAGAAGCCATGCTGTCCCAAAATTTTTATGCATAAAGTTTAAGTATAGTCACAAAGAAAAAATATTTTGGACACCTTGGAGGCATCCTTTCAAAATGGATCCTAGACCATCTTAAATAGGATTTTTTCCTTTTTCTAACGAGCCTTTATTTGCCCCGAAACTACCAATAGTTTGTGAGATATTGAATTTTTAAGTTAAGGAAATTATTCCTAGCAGTGAGCCGACCTACACTCAGTCATACAAGTCGACCTCACTTCAAATAGACGTGTCCCTTCAGTTATAAACGAAATCTCTATAAATAGACGTCTAAACACTTCATTTTTATCACCAATTTGGGCAAGAATTTAGAGATACGAAGTACAGAAGAAGACAGAAGGCCAAGGAGAACAAGGAGACTATTGTTTAGGACGAAAAAAGGATAATTTTGTTTGGGCATAAAATCTTAGTTGAAGCTGTCGTAGTTGCTGTGGTCGAAACTGTCGTAGTTTTCGTGGTCGATGCTGCCGTAGTTGTCGTGGTTGAAGAGTTGTCGTAGTTGTCGTGGTAGAAGCTGCTGTAGTTGCCATAGTCGAAGCTGTAGTAGTCGAAATTGCCGTAGTTGTCGTGGTCGAAGTTGTCGTAGTTTCCGTGGTCGAAGCTACCGTAGTTGCCATGGTTGAAGTTGCCGTAGTTGCCATGGTTGAAGCTGCTGTGGTCGAAGTTGTCATAGTTGTCGTGGTCGAAGTGTTGATTTACTGGGATTGGACAAATAGAGCTTGTTGAAGTCTTCTCTTGAAAACATAATAAGGCAGAGTTGGAGAACTTTGTGAAGCAACATATTGAAGATTTGTGGAGATCATTGAAGACCATGGTGCATTGAAGCCATTATGAGGTGACCTTGAAGAATTTTTGTTTGGGTAACATGAAGAGAAATGGTGACACTTTCATGTGAAGAGGAAGGTTGTCATTGATGATGTGACGTGGAGACTAAGTGAAGGCGCAGCTGAAGATTGATAGGGCTTGTTGAAGAAAACATTGGAGCCGTGAAGTATAAACAAACATATCTTGACAAAGTGAAGCTATAGGGTTGGAGCCCTTGGGGTTGGTGCCTCAAATTGACGAGGTTGGTGCCTTGGAAAGTCCAAGTTGGTGCTTGGGAAATATAGAATTGGTGTCCTTGGAGTTGGTGCTCCTAAACTCAAGGTTGGTGCCTTGGATAAGATAGGGTTGGAGCTCTAGAGGATCGGAGTCCTCAAGAAACCAGGTCGGAGCCTGAACCAGATATAGGGTTGGAGCTCTCAAGGTTGGTGCCTCAAAATTGACAAGCTTGGAGCCTTGGAAGTCCAAGTCGGTGCTTGGAAAATACAGGTTGGAGCATGGGAGATTGAAGATCGGTGTCTTCACCTAGGGTTGGAGCCCTACATATATTGTACTTGCTTTATTGAAGAAATTAATAAAAGCATTTATTCTTATTGTTCATTTTGTGTTTTAAATATAAGTGATCTAACTGGTAAAAGTAACAATTGGAAAGAAATACTGATTCACCCCCCTCTCAGTATTTCCAACATCCGTTGATCCGAATCTGTACATCAAGGTTGTGAGGGATGAGCCTGTAATCATTCTTCTATATGTGGATGATCTTCTCTTGACAGGTGTAGAAGGTCGAATCCAAGAATTCAAGAAGCAACTAACAACAAAATTCGAAATGAAGGACCTTACACTGATGCACCACTATTTGGGACTAGAAGTTTGGTAGGGACTAAACGAAATTTATCTAGGTCAAGGAAAGTATGTGATCGAGATGCTGTGGAGGTTTGACATGATGGATTGCAAACCTATGACAACCCCCATGATCACAAACTTGAAAAGGCTAAGGAGTTCCGAATCGAGCCCAGTGGATCTGACCAGGTATAGACAATTAATTGGCTCACTGATGTACTTGGTGAATACTCGACCAAACATATGTTTTGCAGTGAATATTCTCAATCAGTTCCAAGTTGAGTCGAAGCATGATCATTGGATAACAGCCAAGCATATACTGAGATATCTGCAAGGAACAATCCACTACTGCCTAAAATATGATAGGAGGAATGATGTCCACTTGATTGGATATACAGATTCTGACTAGGGAGGCAGTGAGCAGGATGGAAGAAGCACTACAGGAGGATGTTTTAGTTTGGGATCTTCCATAATCTCATGGATGAGCAGAAAGCAAGAATCAGTTGCTTTGAGTAGTGTTGAGGTCATATACATTGCAGCCAGTGAAGTAAGTAGAGAAGTTGTCTGGTTAAGGAAGTTGCTATCCGACTTATTTGAATGACCAATGGACCCTATAGTGATAAATTGTGAAAACACTAGCTGTATAAGGTTATCTGAAGACCTAGTATTTGACATGGAAAGACAAAGCATATAAACAATAAGTATCACTACATTTGGAAGCTCGTACAGGATGGTGTGTTGCAACTACAGTATATCTCCACCGATGAGTAGGTAGTTGACATATTGACAAAATCTCTTCCTAATAAGTAGCTTGTGTACTTGAGAGACATGCTTGGTCTAGTTGGTATATCCTCCCTAGTTGAGAGGGAGAGATAGACACATCATTTTTGTCTTCACTTGGGAAGAAAGAATGGAGGATTGGGTAAACATCTAGCATTTGATACTCTTTGAGGATGAGGTAGGCCATCCAAGATACGAGTAGTCGAGGACAAATATTTTTTGAGGACTGACTATCCAAGATAAGAATAGTCTTGGAAGGACATACTCTGTGAACATCCGGGTGGGGTGTGCGCCTTGAGAGACAATGATGATGGTATTTATAAATAATTGGTCTCGCTAGCATTGTGCTCTGATATTGTGGAGAGAGAGTTTTAGTCAAGGCCTTGCTATGTGACAATGTTGGTAATTATGATGCTAACTAGATGGGTTACCAATTCGACTCTTTTTATGAGATCTATTCAGATTGAGAATGTCCATGTACCATTTATGAATACCTCCTTAGTTAAGAGGGAGTGTTGAAAAATGTGTAACTAGGTTCGGTCTTCATAAATATGAAATGTACTTTTGATTCTTGTACATTGTAAAATGAAAGAAAAATTATTATTGCTATTTTGGAGCATGGGTTTCATGTCTTTTATTTTAGAGGTTAAGCACCCATTGAGTGTTTCTAGGGTTTGTCCTAGGTCAAGAAATCAAAGGAGTCATTGTCATAAGTTGAAGACCCCATCAGGCATATTATAACGTGAAAAAAGTAATTATTTTTGTATTTTAAAGTGTCAAGAAACCCTCCAAGACCAAGTCGGCCTACCAGCAAAGAAGTCGGCCAATTTGAGGAACTTCGTCCACCTTGGAAGCCTATATATAGGAGGGAACTCGACCTCCTAGAGACACAATTCATTCTCTCATCAAGTGAGCGAAGAAGAAGAAAGAGCCTAGCGAAAGAAGGAGGAGGACGAAGATCAAGTGTTTGGGATATTTTCTCTCTCTCTCCTCACACGTGTGAAGGAAGCTAGGGTTTCTGCTACTGGGTTAGGGTTTTGCTGCTGTAGGATTGAACTTGGAAGAAGTGCAAAAAGAAGGTCGAAGGAAGGCTCATTAGGTCATCCTCAAGCCCTAGAAGAGAAGGAAAGTCAAGCGAAGGTTTGAAGAAGTCTTGGAAGGCCGAAATAAGCTCACACATGTGGAAGCAATTGCTGCTGGGAGAAATTTCAGACCTGCAATAGAGGTCAAAATTCTGTTGCTGGAGGTTGAAGTTGTGCTACTGGAAGAGATTTGACTGGGTTTGTCTTGTACAAGAGAAGGATATCATCAAGAGGGCTGGACTTGGTCTTGGAAGGGTGTTGGTCTTGGTCTAGAGGTCTTGGAATTCGTCAATTGAAGAATCTAAAAGAAGAGAAGAGATTTGTGGGTTTTCCTCTCTAGTGGAGGGGTTTTGGCCCTGGCTTGCAGCCTATATCTTGTGTCCTTGTGTACTATTATTCTTCTTGTTTTGGTCGCTGTTTGATGATAAGAACGAACATACTAATAAGAGAATAAGCTAATAAAGAAAAAGTAAAAAAATATCACAAGCAATTATCATAGAAAGAGAAATCATCCTAACTACTACCCTATAGATTTCTCAACACTTTGTAATGTCATGGAGTGACTTTAGCTTAGGAGAATGATCATGATGATTTTTTTCCATTCTATATGTTTTTGGAGCAAGCCTCTTAAAAAGTTTGTTTGGTTTAGTTGCAGCACGATGGTTTTTTTCCATTCTGTCAGCCCCACCTTGGACATACCCGTGTCTAATTCCTCAAACTTATGAAGGTCTATGACTGACTTTGTTCATTGCAATTCAGATCCAAGTGTGAAGAGCTTACCCCTCTTCCCTGTCCTTCCTTCTCTTCCCATGGGTGCTTCTATTGCAGAATGACATGGACCCTTTTTGAGAATGGTCTACTACTTTGACCAATATTTTTGTCTAAGGAGGTATTGGTGCGTAAAGGTCCATATATTTTTACTAGTTCGGAGATTCTGGTTGTTTTCTAAGATCTCTTCAACATGACCCATCTTCTCAAATATCTAAGCAGGGAAATATGAAGGAATATACTAATTCTTCATAGGGAGATTATGTCAGTTATGCCTTCCAAAATATTAAGTTTAGCTATAAACAAATTTGGCCCAAAGATGCCAATGAATAAGGCCCAGTGTAGCTAAGAACACAATAATCCCCAACTACTTGAATCACATTACATACCTTACTAATGGCTCCACACATCACCATCACATAATGACACAAAATCCCATTTGGGAATGTGTTTTTGTGAACCAACCTATGATATTTCCCAATTATGATAAATTCTCCAACACTTTTTTTATTTATTTAAATCCACAACGAGCTTAGCAACAACCTCAATGAAACTACTGACTATACCTATACTCTCTTTCCTCCTTTTTTTATTTTTATTTTATATATATATATTTTTAATATTTATAATCAAATCCTTATATCTTCCATAATTTAACCCTTATATCTCTAATATATCCGAAGTATCGCTCCATACGATTCCCTGGTGGCTGTGTGGCTTACCTACAAATTAAGCCCACTCCTCGGCTCTTCGATGGTGCGTATTAGAGTATGGCCTGTTGGCCTTCAAATCTGGATCTCGATGTTGGTAGTGTGACTGCTGGCTACCCTTCACTACCTAGAATAACTGTTGTTCTCGCACGACTCTAGAAGTGGCTTACGGTCTTTAATTGTCCATTGTTATTCCTCTGTGGCTGTGGAAACTCACTTTTGTTGATCACGTGGCCCCTTTGACTCTAGGGGAAAGACCCTCTTGCGACGGCTCCGTTGCAATTACATAGTACGTACGACTCCCTTGCCCAACGCACTTGTGGATTGTCCCCCTTGCATGACCTCTCGATCACCCAAACCTGTGTGCCCTTGATGCTCCACGGCCCTACGACTGCAAACAACACCCTCACCACTCTCGATCTTTGCGCCTTGGATGGAATCTTGCGCCCATGTCCATCAAATCTTGGCCTGGTCTCACATCTCGACCATTTTAATCAAATCCGTCTATGAACAAAGACAACCCTGCTGAAATAAATGTTCAGATTGTCACCGTTCTACACTTGCGTCCTTGGTGATGCTAGTGTTAAATGGGTCGAGCTACTGTTCCTCTCACTGGGTTCCATTGGTGCTGCAACAATTTAGTTGGCTCCACTGTTGTTAAGAACCCCTCCATGCAACACATGAACTGTACCGTAAGAGGTGCATCGCTGATGCAGGTGGCGGAGGCATATGCCATATCATCAATAGGAAGTGAATCATAGGGGCTGCTCATTGGCTCGCTGTCTAATGCAGGGGAAAAGTTTTCTTCTATAGGGTTTTACCCATTTTGGTGGGTAACAGTGCCACCACACGCAATGAAGTGGAAGCCCTTGCAGCATTAATGGTCTCACCAAAATTAAAAATAATGTATCTAGAAAAGTTGCAGTGATCAAAGACTCCATAGTTATTACTAGAGTTTAACTATTATACACTCTTATGCATTCTCCCTCTTGCCAAAATTTCCCAACAAATTATTTCTATAACAATGGAATTCAATTCTATTAGATCTTTTCATATCCTTTGCTTAGTAAACTTGGAAGTGGATTCAAAAGCAAATGAAGGGTTCTTGCTCAATGAGGGTGTTCTTAATATAAAAGAAAGGGTAGGCTATATTTCTGTACATTGTCCCCACCATGAATGGCACTAACGTGCTATCATTCCTCATGCATTTCTCAATATGCAATTCACAACAAAGGTCTCCATTAAACCTCATTGATTCACCCCTAAGGTTATTGATTCCTCCCATGACATTGTTAATATGGGTATCTTGGAGACAATTGTTCTCGCCTGTGGAACATTTGGGAAGCAGAGTAGAGGCAAAGAACATATTCAACAAATTTGGGGTGGATTTGTAAGATCCCAAACAACGAAAAAACCAACAGATCTGACAAATTCAAGTGTTCTAATTAAAATGCTTGCAATAAAAAACACCAAATACAATAAGAGATCTGAAATTGCAACCTCTTATTTATATTAATACTGAAAACAAAGATACATTCCCATACAAGTCATATTGAAGCCCGTGCCAATGGCATGTATCGCTGCTCATCAAGGACTAATCTAAGACACTGAAGCGCACTTGTGAATCCTGGATTGGATCCACCACACACGTCACTGTGGGGTTTTCGTCCCAGGTTCAAGCTAGAACTAGCCACGCCAAGCTCTCAACAAACACACAATAAGATTGACAAAGCTCGGGATGATCAAATGGCTAGCTCCTATACCCTTTTATAGGCTTGATGGACTCTCCAGAAACCTTGTTTTATTGTTTTTCCTCGAAAAATGAAGGCAAATACCATGGGCAGATTCTGTCCATTTTGACCATATCAAGAAAAGGGAATATTACAAATCCTCCCGCCCCAAGATTTCTTGTCCTCAAGCAATCAACATCTATCTATAGCAGATGCATTCGTATACTGATATGAAGATCTCATACAAACCATTGTGCCACCCTATGATTCCTTGTTAAGCGGACATGAATGGATCCTTCAATACTTAGATCCCAAACAATCCTTTGACCAATCTTGCCATCAATAGGTCCACTTGGATCACAAAACCACCTAAGTCCTAGGACTTGTGGGTTATGATGCCACCTCAACCCTCCATCATTGTCTGTGCCTATGGGCCCATGTTGTGATATGCCCTTGTCTAAGAGTATCCTCCCAAGAATCATCACATAAATAGAGTACTAATTCATAATCTCTCGCTAGTGCATCCCATGGGAAGGATGAATACCAACACATGGAACAAATCTACTAGTTGACGCTGCTTGATGCCCCACTCATGCTGCTCCACCTGGTCACTCAACATGATCCATTTGGAAAACTCTACCTTACTCTCCCCAATGTATAAAGGTGGGTTGGTAGTGCTGTAAGCCCTATTTATGTGCTCCTGTAGAGGGCTGCTTTGGAACCCCCAACCATACTCCTCTTGTTGCATTGTGAGGGACTTGAGTCGTTCCTCAACACTAGATAGCTTGAATGCTGACTCGACACATACTTTATGAGCTCCTCAATTTTCTTGTTCTCCTATAAGATAGTGCCTCAGACTATCGAAATCCTCTCCTTCAACATCATATGATCTGTCTTTAAATGCTTAATCTTTTCTCGACATTCCTCTCTTGGAAATTCTAATGCCCTGTTGAATGTCTCTGCACCTGTCTGCACTAGACGCCCAACTATCACAACTTCAACTTGGGCCTTGGACCAATGCTCTAGAAATGGCTCATCATGCATACTATGTTTGTCATGTTGCCCCTCACGATCATGCTCATCATGCCAGTTCGCTATTACTGGCTCCTCACTTAAGTTTCCTTGAATGTCTTCTCCCTGGCCTTCTCCACCTATGGGGACAATCTGTTGTTCATCATCTCTGGTTGTCAAACATGGATGCACTGTTGGACTACTGTCTACACTTGATTGCTCATATTCTTCATGGATGTCCTCCTGGAGATCTATGGACTCAACTATACAAGAGTCTACCACATCATTAGGAAGAATTTCCTCCTTCCTTTCCCCATGTACTTCTAAGTGCTTGTCAAGCTGTCTGATTATCATCGGTTTGTCCTGCAAGTCTCTTTGAATAACATTGTGTTACTGATCACCATCTGTACTTGACTGCTCAGATCCTTCATGGACGCTCTCCTGAAAACCAATGAGTCCAACTATGGACGAATCCCCATGATTTGAAGGAGACTCCAACTATTCTGCCCTTGTTGACTCCTTCCTATTACCTGGGCATGAATGGTTAGGTGCCCAAGGTCCCTTGCAAATAAAGCATAGTCCTCTCCTTCTTAGTTCATTCTTGCTATATGTTTTATTTCCTTTGTTATTGCTTCCTCCATCAATCCTCTTCAGTTCCTTCTTAGTTAGCACCCTTTTGAGCAATTTTATGTTTTGCATGACCAACGTTTCGACTAGATCGTAGGAAACCGGTAATACAACTAGTTTTTTTCTCCAAATGGTCAACGCTTTGGATCTTAGTATCCTGCAAATGTCGGAATCTCCTTCTAAGAGGAGACAATCTTTTGCATGCTTGTTTTGACACAGTCGGGATGAGTTGATGTAATGCCAGTGTAAAAGGTTTGGAGCAACTGAAATATTAAGTCATCACATTCGAAATTCAGGATAAAGGTGCCAAAGCTGAACTTGGCCATGAGTTCTAAAATTTGCGTCACTTTTGAAAGGTAGGAAGCATCATGTTTTTCAACCCTTGAAGGGTTTCCACTATCAACTGCAATATCTCCCTCATGAAATCATTATTGTAAGGCGGTAGAGGCGATGTTAAAGGCTTAGAGCTATAATCCTGCTGAGACAAGAGGCAATTGTGAGCTTGACCTCTTCACAAGGGTGCTCCCAGAGTTTGGTTTGTATCAACGCGAGCATGGATGGCTTGAGAGCCCAACTGAGTTTCTTCCATTCTGTTTGCCCCACCCTGGATAGACACGTGTCTAATTCCTCCAACTTACAAAGGTCTGTGGCTGACTTTGTTCATTGCAATTTAGATCCAAGTGTGAAGAGCTTAACCCCTCTTCCTTGTCCTTCCTTCACTTTCGATGGGTGCTTCTATTGCAGAATGACATGGATCCTTTTTGAGAATGGTCTGCTGCTTTGACCAATATTTTGGTCTAAGGAGGTATTGGTGCGTAAAGGACCATATATTTTTACTAGTTCGTCAAGAAGATTCTGGTTGTTTTCTAAGATTTCTTCAAAACGACCCACAATTCAGGTCCAAGTGTGAAGAGATTAACCCCTCTTCCTTGTCCTTCCTTCACATTCGATGGGTGCTTTTGTTGCACAATGACATGGATCCTTTTCGAGAATGGTCTGTTGCTTTGACCAATATTTTGGTCTAAGGAGGTATTGGTGCGTAAAGGACCATATATTTTTACTAGTTCGTCAAGAAGATTCTGGTTTTTCTAAGATTTCTTCAAGACAACCCATCTTCTCAAATATCTAAACTAGAAAATATGAAGGAATATACTAATTCTTCATAGGGAGAATATGTCAAATCATGCCTTCCAAAATATTAAGCTTAGCTTCAAACAAATTTTGCCCATAGATGCCAATGAATAAGGTCTGGTGTAGCTATGAACACAATAATCCCCAACTACTTGAATCACTTCACATACCTTACTAATGGCTTCACACATCACCATAACATAATGACACAAAATCCCATCTGGGAATGTGTTTTTGTGGACCAACCTATGATATTTCCCAACAATGATAAATTCCCCAACACTTTTTTATTTATTTCAATCCACAATAAGCTTAGCAACAACCTCAATGAAACTACCGACTATACCTATACTCTCTTTCCTCGTTTTTTATTTTTATTTTATTTTATATATATATTTTTTAATATTTACAATCAAATCCTTATATCTCGCATAATTGAACCCTTATATCTCTAATATATCCAATGTATTGCTCCATACGATTCCCTGGTGGTTGCGTGGCTTACCTGCAAATTATGCCCACTCCTCGTCTCCTCGATGGTGTGTATCAAAGTATGGGTTGTCGGTCTTCAGATCTGGATCTTGGCATTGGTGATTGTGACTGCTAGCTACCCTTCACTACCTAGAATAACTATCGCTCTAGCATGACTCTAGAGGTGGCTTACAGTCTTTAGTTGTCCCTTGCTATTCCTCTATGGCTGTGGAAACTCACTTTTGTTGATCACGTGGCCTCTGCAACTACCCTGTGGCCCTTTTGGCTCTAGGGGAAAGATGCTCTTGCAACCAGTTCCGTTGCAATTACATAGTACATACGGCTCCCTCGCCCAACGCACCTATGGATTGGCCGTGCATGACCATTTGATCACCCAAACCTGTGCACCCTTGATCCTCCACAGTCCTATGACTGCAAACAACGCCCTCATCACTCTCGATCTTTGCGCCCTGGCTTGACTCCCGCACCCATGTCCCTCAGATATTGGCTTGGTCTCACATCTCGACCATTTTAATCAAATCCATCTACAAACAAAGACAACCTTGCTAAAATAAATGTTCAGATTGTCATTGTTCTGCAATTGCGTCCTTGGTGATGCTAGTCTTAAATGGGTCAAGCTCCCCTTCCTCTCGCTGTGTTCCATTGCTGCTGCAACAATTTAATTGGTTCGACTGTTGTTAAGAACCCCTCCATGCAACACATGAACTGTATACTATGTTTGTCATGTTGCCCCTCATGATTATGCTCATGATGCCAATTCACTATCACTGGCTCCTCACTTAAGTTTCCTTGAATGTCTTCTCCCCAGCCTTCTCCACCTATGGGGACAATCTGTTGTTCATCCTCTTTGGTCATCAAACATGGATGCACTGGTGGACTACTATCTACACTTGATTGCTCATATTCTTCATGGATGTCCTCCTAGAGATCTATGGACTCAACTATACAAGAGTCTACCACATCATTAGGAAGAATTTCCTCCTTCCTTTCCTCATGTATTTCTAAGTGCTTATTAAGCTGGATGCTTATCATCGGTTTGCCCTGCAAGTCTCTCTAAATAACATTGTGTTGTTGCTCACCATTGGTACTTGATTGCTAGGATCCTTCATGGGTGCTCTCCTGAAAACCAATGATCCCAACTATGGACGAATCCCCATGATCTGAAGGTGTCTCCAACTGTTTTGCCCTTGTTGCCTTCTTCCTATTACCTGGGCATGAATGGTTAGGTGCCCAAGGTCCCTTGCAGATAAATTATAGTCCTCTCCTTCTTAGTTCATTATTGCTATAGTTTTTATTTCCTTTGTTCTTGCATCCTCCATCAATCCTCTTCAACTCCTTCTTAGTTAGCACCCTTCTGAGCAATTTTATGTTTTACATGACCAACTTTTCGACTAGATCATAGGCAACTGGTAATACAACTAATTTCTTTCTCCAAATGGTCAACACTTTGGATCTTAGTATCTTGCAAATGTCGGCATCTCCTTCTAAGAATAAGGGCACAATCTTTTGCATGCTTGTTTTGACACAATTGGGATGAGTTGATGTAATGCTAGTGTAAAAGGTCTATAGCAACTGAAATATTAAGTCATCACATTCCAAATTCAGCATAAAGGTGCCAAAGCTGAACTTTTCCATGAGTTCTAAAATATGCGCTGCTTCTGAAAGGTAGGAAGCATCATGTTGTTCAACCCTTGAAGGGTTTCCACTATCAACTGCAATATCTCCCTCATGAAATCATTATTGTAAGGCGGTAGAGGCAATGTTAAAGGCTTAAAGCTATGATCCTGCTAAGACAAGAGGCAATTGTGAGCTTGACCTCTTCACAAGGATGCTCCCAGATTTTGGCTTGTATCAATGCAAGCATGGATGGCTTGAGAGCCCAACCGAGTTTCTTCTATTCTTGCCGCCCCACCTTGGACAGACCCGTGTCTAATTCCTCCAACTTACGAAGGTCTATGATTGACTTTGTTCATTGTAATTCAGATCCAAGTGTGAAGAGCTTAGCCCCTCTTCTCTGTCCTTCCTTCACTTCCCATGGGTGCTTCTGTTGCAGAATGACATGGACCCTTTTTGAGAATGGTCTATTGCTTTGACCAATATTTTGGTCTAAGGAGGTATTGGTGCGTAAAGGACCATATATTTTTACTAATTCGTTAAGAAGATTTTGGTTGTTTTCTAGGATCTCTTCAAGACGACCCATCTTCTCAAATATATAAGCATGAAAATATGAAGGAATATACTAATTCTTCATAGGGAGATTATATCAATCATGCCTTCCAAAATATTAAGTTTAGCTTCAAACAAATTTGGCCCAGAGATGCCAATGAATAAGGCCTGGTGTACCTATGAACACAATAATCCCCAACTACTTGAATCACATTACATACCTTACTAATGGCTCCACACATCACCATCACATAATGACACAAAATCCCATTTGGGAATGTGTTTTTGGGGACCAACCTATGATATTTCCCAATAATGATAAATTCCCCAACACTTTTTTATTTATTTAAATCCACAACAAGCTTAGCAACAACCTCAATGAACTACCGACTATACCTATACTCTCTTTCCTCCTCTTTTTTATTTTTATTTTATTATTATTATATATATATTTTTAATATTTACAATCAAATCCTTATATCTCCCATAATTGGACCCTTATAGCTCTAATATATCCAAAATATCGCTCCATACGATTCCCTGGTGGCTGCGTGGCTTACCTGCAAATTACGTCCACTCCTCGACTCCTTGATGGTGCATATCAGAGTATGGTTTGTCGACCTTCAAATCTGGATTTCGGTGTTGGTGACTGTGACTACTGGCTACCCTTCACTACCTAGAATAACCATCGCTCTAGCACGACTTTGGAAGTGGCTTACGGTCTTTAGTTGTCCCTTGCTATTCCTCTATGGCTGTGGAAACTCACTTTTGTTGATCACGTGGCCTCTACAATTGCCCTGTGGCCCCTCTGACTCTAGGGGAAAGACCCTCTTGCGATCGACTCTGTTGTAGTTACATAGTACATATGACTCCCTCACCTAACGCACATTTGGATTGGCCCCGCATGACCTCTCGATGACCCAAACCTGTGCGCCCTTGATGCTCCATGGTCCTACGATTACAAACAATGCCCTCACCACTCTTGATCTTTGTACCCTGGCTTGACTCCTGCGTCCATGTCCCTCAGATTTCGGCCTGGTCTCACATCTCGACCATTTTAATGAAATCCTTCTATGAACAGAGACAAACTTGCTGAAATAAATGTTTAGATTGTCATCGTTTTGCACTTGCATCCTTGCTGATGCTAGTGTTAAATGGGTCGAGCTCCCCTTCCTCTCGCTGGGTTTTGTTGGTGCTGCAACAATTTAATTGGCTCGACTGTTGTTAAGAACCCCTCCATGCAACACATGAAATGTAGTCTGTAACCTTGGGCTTAGCTCTCTATCCAAGCACTACTGCAATAAAATAAGCAGTCTCCACTTGATTAAGGTTTCTCATGGTCAAAGTATCCCTTGATGCCTTTCACATAGCGGTAAAATTCGTTCAACATAACTAGTGTCTTTGGGTACTACAAAGGAGCTTCCCTCCACATTTAGTGTTACTTATGGCCATGGGCTTTAACGCCCTTGTGAAACTTGGTTTTACACAATTCTTGTAGGGTTTCCACCAAGAATTTATTTAGATACTTTTTGTTTTTCGTTGGCACAACCTCGAGACGATTATGGCATTACTACAACCAATTGACTTGACCTTCCAGACGCTTAAAACTTATAGATTATCCTTTGAAATTATATTTTGGCAGCATTGCAGACTGCGTATGGCACTTGAATGCTCGATATGGTACTGCCATAGACTAGTGTTGTAAAACCATGTATGGTGGCAACAAGAATCCTCTAAATGGCATTCCACTACTTCTGAACCTGCAAAATGGACAGATTGATATAAAAATTGATTTCCCAACAGCTGTAGTGGAGAATGTTTTATCTATTATGATTTACCATCAAAATCTTGACAAAGTTGATTATGGTTTTGTGGCCTTCAGAAATCTCTTCTCCAAAACCTCCCTTGGAAAATTGACAACAGAAGTGTAATACCTCCTTCGCTAGATCCGCTGGTGCGGGATGCTTCCTTTGGTCCTCCGCCGCTACCTTCTTCTCTTGGACGCTGTGCGAATAACAGCTCCTCGCTCTCTCTAGACCACGGTCAATTGTTGGTGCTTACAACCTCCACTGAGCGTACCTCTTCTTCTTAAAAAAACCAGAGAGATCAAGGCTCCACGACATTGCTATGAGTTGAAAAGCATTAATTTGAACTGGTCCTATTTCATCCGTTCGCATATGGTCATGTTGATTAGAGGAGAGGACATTATTCCAGGGTCAAAACTTGGATCCACACAGAATAATAAAACAACCAATTGCGAGACATTAAAGGCTAGCACCCATCACACAGTAGACCGACATTCGAGTCATCGGTCGATCTGAAGCAAACTAAAAGATTGGAGATTCCGAGGGATTAGGGCAATAAAAGCACGAATAAAGGATGGGTGAGATAAAAAAAACAAGGGATGGCACTCGGTCTTGCAACCCGTCGTATAGTTGGATATGGCTCCGCTCATGACTTTAATTTTTCAGATTGTTCTATGTTATTCCAATTACTTCAGCGCAAATCAATTCTTCATTTAGCAATGCATCCAATTATTAACAATGTTTCCAATCATAAATAGTAATTGAAGATAGAACAATATATGCAATGACAAAGGAGACAATAGCACAACCACAAGAGACACCAGATTGTTCAAAGACCAGGGAAAAACCCCACTATGGGGGAAAACCCTTTCAAATCTTCTTCTTATTAGATTGTCATAAAATGTTTCAGCAGAGAGTACAATGAGCCCAATACATAATCATCTAGTAAAGATTTACCCAATACAAATCATAAGCAGACTTCCAGAATTACTGTACAATAGAGAGAAACCTTCCAGCCTTTAGACATTTGCGGTTAACTGTCAAACCCTATCTCAAAACCCGAGTTGCACTCAAGAAGATAATCTGTGAGGGACTAAGCCTTCCTGGTCGCTCCTTGAGACACTGTAAGCGAGCGATTGTGGCACTTGCACTGTGAAACCCTAGCTTAGAACCCAGTTGCTCCCTGAGGCACTGTATGCGAGTGGTTATGACTTGCTCGGTCGCTCCGTGAAGCGTGGAAAGCGAGTGACTGGGGTCTAGACCTCCCATAATTGTCCCTGAGTCCCTTCAAGTTGTTATGCGAGCGACTGCGACTTCCCAATCGCTCTCTAAAGCATTGAGAGCAAGCGACTACAGTGGAATCTGACCTGTGACGAGCATGCGACCGAAAAATAGAAACCCTAGACACATGCGAGCCTCAGACCTGTAATTTTGGACTTTGCACAAGACTTCCTCCATCAACCCTGTGTGAACCAAACAATAGAAGAAGAGAAGAGAATGCCCGATGATGATGTGCAAATGAGCTTGAGGTCTCTTGTATTTATAGGCTTCCATAAGGGTCCACTTGATGTTGAAGTCGACTTGTCCAATTGTACATGTGTGAGGCCGCCCTATGTCTATGTACATCAGAGGGTTCATGAATTCAAAAACCAACTTCTGCTTGTCCAAATGAGGTGATCTTTAGATCGATTTTGGTCCTCTCAAAAAGAGGAATTCAATGCAATCATCATCTCCATCAAATGAGTTGTCCAAAGTGGAATTTGACCCTGGTTGCATAAATTTAACACTCGCTCTCAACTAGGAAGAGTTCCGCCTGCAAATATTGTCCTGTCATGTCGTGTCCATCTCTGCTCAACTCTATCTGTTGAAACATTTTCGAATCTAAAAGAAGAAGAATCAGGGAGCATTAACTTCCACCCTCTATCTCATGGGGGATGTTGAAGAATCTAGGGAAAGTAGGTGTAGTGTGACTCTTCTTGACTTGATAACAATTTGTGAAGTCTTTTTACAATTTTTCTTTGTTAGCTTAATCTTCTTCTTCTCATATTAATGCATGTGTGTACTTCATCAAACTGCTATCAAAACATAAAGCAAGAACACAAGATATTGGCTCTCTGCCAGGGCCAAAACCTCTCTTTTCTTGAGAGGAAAACCCTTCGGTAAGTTTTCTCTTATTGAAGCTTCTTTCTTGATCAATGCCAAACCCTAGACCCTTGACTAGAAGATCCTCCAAGCACAAGTCAAGTCCTTCCTTTTCTCTGCACTATGTCTCCTCGACACTTTGTCCACCTCCTTCCGACACTTCGTTCCTCGGCACTTCGTCCTCCTTCGAGTACTTCATTCTTCCTTCCATTGTTAGTAGTCCTTCTAGAAGAGACACTTATCTTTTGTACTTAGTGAGGACCTTCACCTAAGGATACTCCTTCCTTCTCTTGACCAATAGAGTTCCTTCTTGATGTATAGTTGTATGGCTGTACGACTGCCCTAGTTTTCTCACATGTTGTACGTACTTTAGAGAAATAGGGTCCTTTTCCTTTGCTAGAGAGATAGACTTCTTCGCTTGAATTGGGAGGCTTTGTAGGCCTAGTTTCAAGCCCAAACAACACTAGTTCATGGACTGTTTGTCCCTGCTGTCATACCGACAGACTTGACCTCCTTTTCTTTGCACGTGTGACTGTTTCTAATCCTAGAAACAATTCTCTACCTTCGCTTTCTTCCTCCTTCCTTCACTGCACTTTGGAGACCCTTTTAGACTTATTTCCGTTCACTTTCTCTCGACTTCTTCCTTCGCTAATTTCAGAGATGCTTGATTGACGTTGAGAGGGAATGTATAGGGATGTCCCTCCTTTAGGCCGACTTGCTGTCTTGAGGCCGACTTGACTTCCTTTCCTTCGATGGTGGCTTTTAATGGTGTGATTTTTTCTTTTGATGGTGTCTTTGCTAGGAGGAGACTTGACTTTGCTTGAAGGTGTCTTCTTTGACTCCTATACATAAATATGCATAATTCTTCAACATAATACCCTTAAGGTCTTCAACATAATTCTTTTGACTCTTTGACTCACCTATAGCACTTTAACATGTGCTAGACCTACTTCAATGAGCAAGAAACTCATTGACATATATTATAAAAATAATATTTCTTTTCTTGAATAAATACAAATATCAAAATTACATTTATGAAGACTGAACCTAGTTACATTTCCTTCAACACTCCCTCTTAACTAGGGAGGTATTCATACAATATTACAAGGTGTTTGGCTATTATCAATCTTGAAGAATTCACATAAGAGAAACCAGATTGGATATCCATCTGTTATAGCATCATAGTGACCAATATTGTATCCACAACAAGGCCTTGACTGACAATGCTATCTCTCAATAGATCAGAGCACAATGTTGGTGAGACCAATGACATATAGACATCATAGTCATTGTCTCTCAAGGTACATACCCACTCGAGTGTTCACTGAGTATAACCTTCTAGGACTATTCCTATCGACTATTCTTAGCTTGGGTTTCCAACCCTCAAAGAATATCGGTCCTCTTGCCTACTTTTGTCTTGGATGCCCTACACATCCTCAGAGTATCAGATGCTAGATAATTACCCAATCCTCCCATTCTTTCTTCCCAAGTGAAGACAAGAATGTTGTGTCTATCACTTCTCTCAATTGAGGAAGATATGCCCAAGTATCCTGTGACAAGATACTTGTCCAAGTTCCTTTGTAATTGGGAACTTGTTATAACTCCCTCTTAGCTAGGGACTTGTCCATTCATCAACAACTTCTTCTTCGTGGGTCCTTCAGCTGCTTGATCTTCTTTCCTTTGATGTCATGAAGTCTTGGTTCAAACTTCCTTTTGGTAGGGCACCATCCATCGATCACTTTCCTTCCTGGTTTGTCTAGTCATTGCTTCATTTGTGGAAACTGGTCTTCTTGTCATATATTAGGATCTCTTGTCATCTTGGCTACTCCTTTGTCATCTTGTTCATGCTTTGGAATACTCTTCTCATGGATGCTTCGTTTGCTTGTTCCCATGCTTTGGTCGAGTAGCCCTTCATGACTTCATCCTGTTATTGCTTCAACATTAAGTTTTGTTGGATGGCTTTCTTCATCATGACATCTTTGTAGAGTAGAATCAATTATCTGCACCTTTTGTATCTCCAAGGCCTTCATAGGTGTCAAGGGTCTTTCCTTCCTTTGTCAGAGTTGTCCTGCCTTCTTTCGGGAGATATCTTCAAAGTATCTTGTCAGATAGTGATTCTCGGTGATCATGGTGTTCTTCACATGATTGATCTCTTTCTTCATTTGCTTCTCCTTGGATAGATTAGTCAACCACCTTATGCTCCTTGTGGGAGTACTTCTTCATTGCTTGCTTCTAGGACTAGTCAACGCTTTCTTCTTTACTTGCTTCTTAGTCAAAAATTTTATACTCCTTATGTGAGTATTTCCTTTTGTTGACCTTCATTGCATTGTAGTACATGCCTTCGAGCATGTCATTGGTGAAAGAGATTCTAACATACTTGATCATGTCATAGAACTATTCCCATAACTCAATAATAACATGACTAAACTTTGATGCATATATACCTCATCTTGATTCTCCTTTGATCATCTTAGCTTCATTTGGTTGTCCTTGGTGTGGCCCTTCTTGCTTCGTCTTACCCTGCTTGCATATCATCCTTTTCTTGAATCCCATGAATGGGATTCCCAATGAGACATCTGCTTTGGTTTATGAACCTTCTTTTGAAGATTCCATCATAGGATCTTAAAGACCCTTGCCTTGCAAATGTTTCTTTCCTTTTGATGATGGAGGTCTTCTAAGATTCTTTATCATGATCAATTTTCTTTCATTGTGGATGAGGTCCTATTCAAGGTATGCTCCTTCTACATGAATATCTTGAGCTATGTCCATCATACTCCCATATTCCAGAAGATATTTCTAACCATGCATTTTGTTCTCATTTATAAACGTTCTTTCTACATGAGTATCTAGAACTCTATGTGCTTCATGCTTCTAGATTCTAGAAGATGTTTCTAGCCATGCAATTTTATTTTATTCCTACATGCTCCTATTCTACTCAAAACTTTGAAAGAAGACTTTAAGTAAAGAGTTTGACTTAGTCATAGAAGAGATCCGGTGGATTTTCCTTCTTTTGCTTCTTTTCTTCTTCTTTCACCTTTTGAGTCATGTGAGCTTCTTCCCTCTTTCTTTTGTTGTTGTTGTCCTTCTTAAGCTTAGAACAATTCCTTATGTAGTGTCCATATTCTTGGCATCCATAGCATTGGATTTTGGACATATCTTTGTTGTTTGTTCTTCGTGGACGAAACTTGCCAAATTTTCTCTTCTCTTGGCCATGGTAGCAAATGCTTGCTCCTTTGATCCCACATCTTCCTTAGCTTTGAGTTTGGATTCCTCTGTCTTGCTAGAGACTACATTTCACTTAGTGTGGTAGCTTGCTTCTTGGCATATATGCTTGATGTGAAGTTACCCCAGTCCTCAGGTAGAGCATTGAGTACTACGGTTGTCATTTCTTTGTCGGACATGACTTCCCCTAGCTCTTGAAGTTGATCCCTCATCTCAGAGATTTTCATGAAGTAGGGAGCTATTCCTTCCTTTGTTATCTTCATCTTGTACAATTCATTCCTTAGAGATATCACTTCTCTAACTATGGATACCAAGAATAACTCTACTAGCTTATCATAAATTTCTTTTGATGTCTCAAATTTGGAGACATAAGGAATGAGAGAGTCCTTGATAGATTCTATTAGAATCCTTTGAGCTCTTGTCTCATCCTTATTATACTTGGCTAAGGCTTGAGTTTGTTCCTTAGTAGGGATAGTGATATTCCCTTTGATATTTTCTAGAAGTTCATTTTCCTTGAGAAGTAGATCAATCCTCTTCTTCCATGCAAGAAAGTTATTGGTACCTATCAATTTGTTGCTTTCCTTGCAAAAAGACATTGATGTATATTCAGAAGGGGACATATACTTACTTAATAGATTTTGAAATGTAGTTGACTTCTTTTCTCCTTGAAGTCTTGATGGATTGCTTTCCTTGAATCTTGATGTTCCTCAAGATGTTTTCTCCAAGTGGGCTTGCTTGATGATGAGACTTACTTGATGTAGGTCCCTCTTTGATCTGCTCTTCTTTGTAGGTGCCTTTATATAAGGTTCTTCTTCTAGCTTTGTAGACTCCCCCAATGAATGATAGATGATAGACCTTCTTTCCTTGATGTGATAGAGACTTATTGGCTTGATGCTTCAACTTTTGTAGATGTCCTTCCTTGATGAGTGTTCCTGAGATGCCCTTTCCTTGACGTGTCACCTTAGTTCCAATACCATGTTGAAGAATCTAGGGCAAGTAGGTGTAGTGTGATTCTTCTTGACTTGATAGCAACTTGTGAAGTCTTTTTACGATTTGTCTTTGTTAGCTTAATCTTCTTCTTCTCTTATTAATGCATGTGTGTGTACTTCATCAAACTGCTATCAAAACATAAAACACGAACACAAGATATTGGCTATCTGCGAGGGTCAAAACCTCTGTTCTCTTGAGAGGAAAACCCTTTGGTAAGTTTTCTCTTATTGAAGCTTCTTTTTTGATCAATGCCAAACCTTAGACCCTTGACTAGAAGATCCTCCAAGCACAAGTCAAGTCCTTCCTTTTCTCTACACTATGTCTCCCCGACACTTTGTCCACCTCCCGACACTTCGTCCTCCTTCCGACACTTCGTTCTTCCTTCCACTGTTAGTAGTCCTTCTAGAAGAGACACTTATCTTTTGTACTTAGTGAGATCCTTCACCTAATGATACTCCTTCCTTCTCTTGACCAACAAAGTTCCTTCTTGATGTATTGTTGTATGATTGTATGACTGCCCTAGTTTTCTCACGTGTGGTATGTACCCTAGAGAATTAGGGTCCTTTTCCTTCACTAGAGAGATAGACTTCTTCGCTTGACTTGGGAGGCCTAGTTTCAAGCCCAAACAACACTATTTCATGGACTGTTTGCCCCTGCTGTCATACCCACAGACTTGACGTCCTTTTCTTCGCACGTGTGACTGTTTCTAACCCTATAAACAATCCTCTACCTTCGCTTTTCTTCTTCCTTACTTCGCTGCACTTTGGAGACCCTTTTAGATTTATTTCCCTTCACTTTATCTCGGCTTCTTCCTTCGCTAATTTCAGAGATGCTTGATTGACGTTGAGAGGGAGTGGACAACCTCTATATATAGAGGACTGTCCCTCCTTTAGGCCGACTTGCCGTCTTGAGGCCGAATTGACTTCCTTTGCTTCAATGGGTGCTTTTAATGGTTCCATTGCTTCTTTTGATGGTGTCTTTGCTAAGAGGAGACTTGACTTTGCTTGGAGGTGTCTGCTTTGACTCTTTTATATAAATATACATAATGTAACATACCCTTAAGGTCTTCAACATAATTCTTTTGACTCTTTGACTCACCTATAGCACTTTAACATGTGCTAGACTTACTTCAATGAGCAAGAAACTCATTGACAATATTATAAAAATAATATTTCTTTTCTTGAATAAATACAAATATCAAAAATACGTTTATGAAGACCGAACCTAGTCACATTTCCTTCAATAAGGGAGTCACATATCTCAACCCCATATCGAGCAATAGGATATCCAAACGCACAGGGGAGCACATCTCGACACTGGAATCCCATCGGGAGCTCATTCTGAACCCAGAAATACAAAGGGGAGCAAATCTCAACCCAATCCTATTGCCTGTCGATTTTCCCATCAATGACCCTTAAGAGTCATGAGGTAGAACACCTGCATCATAATCAACTTGGGTTGTACACCCCAAGTACACTCTCAACCCGTTGGCCAAACGGGGAGTGGTATTCCCAACAAGCTTGGCTTGTGGGTATGATGCCAACTGGGGTATACTCTGCATAGACCAGATAGGGGAGCAACATCTCCAACCCTATGCGTAGATAGGGGAGCAACATCTCCAACCCTATGGGTAACAGATAGGGGTAATACCCTATTGTCTAGAGATCCCTCAACCCCAGGAGCCCTCTATCTCAATTCCTCACCCTGGGAGCTCAACAGGGGGGAAGAGCTGGCTTAGTGTCCTCGATCAACGTTGCCCCTTATCAGGAGGGGTCACATCCATCATTCCAAGCTGTTCTCTGAAGACCAAGAACTTCCCTTTCGACAAAGCCTTGGTGAGAATATCTGTAATCTATTCATCTTTCGATATGTGATGGAGTCTAACAGCTCCTCTCTGCACCATGTCTCGAATGAAGTGATATCAGATCTCTATGTGCTTGGACTTGTCATGAAATACGAGATTCTCTGCCAGACAGATCCCACTCTTGCTGTCGCAATATATCATTGTAGTATCTAGGACCTGCTCAAATAGCTTCCTTAACCAAACGGCTTTGCAGCTAGCCATGCTAGCGGCAGTATACTCTGTCTCGACGGTACTCAATCCTACGAGTCTGGACTTTTGCTTCTTGCTCATCCAGGATATCATGGAAGATCCAAGACTAAAAAAACATCCATACATACTCTCCCTGTCGATAACATTTCTTGCCCAGTCAGCGTCTTGTGTATCCATGAAGTCAAACATCTCCAACAGAGTATCTTAGACCAAGTGTGATCATCCCAAGTAAATATCTTAAGATGTTTGTTGAATTTAGGCTTTTGTGATCCATATCAAGTTTTTGAGAAGATTTTTCGGCGTAAATCACCTTATGATACATTTGTCGACGCGTTTTGAACCAACGAGTGTGGTTCATTGTCAGGACAATGTGGTTTATCGTCAGGACAAGTTGGCCTGACGATGAACCACACTCGTTGGTTTGAAACGCGTTGACAAATGTATCATAATGTGATTTACACCAAAATATCTTCTCAAAAATCTTAAGATGTGTTTGGCGACAATTGAATGTGCATGGAGAGGCTTGGTCATGAATTGAATCAACTTGTTCACTACATAGCATATGTCTGGACGGGTGTTCACGAGGAACATCAGAGCCCTAATCAATTGTCTATACTCAGATGGATTTGCCAAATTGGGTCCCACAACTTCTCCACATAACTTCTTGAAATTCATTTCCATCGGTGTGGCCATGGACTTGAATTCTGTCATTCCAAATCTTTCTAATAGCCACATGTGCAAATATATCATCATAATCCTCTCCCTCTTTCTGTGAGAATCCTCGAGCCACAAACCTTGCCTTGTATTTCTCAATGCTACCATCAACTCCATGCTTGATCTTGAATAGCCACTTTGAAGTCACCACAAATTTCCCTTTCGGTCTCGGCACAACATCCCATACATCATTCTTCATAATTGATTCATATTCCTCGGCCATCGCATCTTTCCAAACTTGTTCTTTTACAGCTTCTTCGAATGTGGAAGGTTCGTCTTGAATCATAGTGCTCATGGCTGCAACATATCCCTGATACTTGCATGGCTGCTTCCTTTCTCTAAATGATCTTCGAACGAGAACATGTCTCTCAGCATCCTGTAGAGTGTCACAGAGCCAAAGTGGTCTCTTCCTAGTAGGAGGATCACTTGGAGGAGGATCTAAGGGATCCATAGGCTCCATGGGATCATCAACAATATCAGTCTCAGACTCGGGCACAAAAGGACCATCTAGAATATCCCTATCATCATTCCTCTTCTTGGGAGGAGGAGGTGGAGGAAGATCTTTTGCTTTTCCAAGAGCAACATCTTCATCGAATGTTACATCCCTGCTAATTTCAACCTTCCTTTGACCAGGAATATATATTCTATAAGCTTTAGAATTTTCACAATAACCCACAAACGTACCTTTCCTTCCAGTTGCCTCCAACTTGTTCCTTTTGTCCTTCGGCACATGAAAATATACGGGGCATCCAAAGATGTGGAGATGACTTATGTCGGGCTTGACACTTGTGAACACTTCTTCGGGGGTCTTGTTTTCTAGTGCTTGATGAGGCACCTTGTTTTGAACATATACAACAGTGTGCGTTGCTTCTCCCCAAAGGAACTTTGGCAATTTTTTATCATGGAGCATGGCACGGGCAACTTCTAATATATACCTGTTCTTTCTTTCTGGTAATCCACTTTGTTCAGGTGTATATGGCACAATTGTTTCCTTCTTTCTTGAAAAATGCTATGAAGTCATTTGACATGTATTCCCCACCATTGTCAGACTTGAATACATAGATTATCTTGTTTGATTTTCGATCAAATCTTTGAATTCTTTGAATATTTCGAAGGCTTCATCCTTGTGCTTCAAACAATATATCCATGTCTTTCTAGAGAAGTCATCAATGAAGGTGATATAGTAGAGATGGCCACCAATAGACTGCACGGGCATTGGACCACATATATCGGAATGGATGAGATGGAGGATGTCAGTTGTCTTGTTCTTGCTAGAGGGGAATGGTCCCCTTGTCTTCTTTCCACTCACACAACCTAGACATACTCCATCATGATGGGCTTGAACATCGGGAATACTAGAGACCAATTTTCTTAATTTCGGAAGAGCATCATAATGTAGATGAGCTAATCTTCAGTGCCATAACTCGCTTAGGTGATTAGTATTATGAACCAATGCTAGAAGAGGTCTTCCAATGACTCTATAGAGTCCTTCAGATCTTGATCCTAATGTGAATGCATCTCTCATAGGTGAACTAGCAGACCAAGCTAGAACGTTTCCTTTGATGAAGGAAACCTTCATCCCTTTATCTTCCAAAGTGGATATAGATACCAAATTCTTCATTAATCCTGGTACATACATAACATCATGCAACAAAACTGATTCCCCAGAATTCAAATGAAATTTGACGGACCCAAAACCTTTTACGGGATGAGTAGAGTTGTCTCCAAGAATAATCTTCAGCTTAGTCTCCCTCTCTACTAGATTAGAGAGAACTTCCTTATATCTAGAGAAATGATGAGTGGCCCAACTATCCCATGAATCTGGAGGAGAAGAACTAGTAAGTGCAGAAATAAGAATGTATTCAGATTGATTTACAACATTACTTTCATACCTGGGAAATCTTGACTTCTTTTGAGGATGACGATCTTCTTCACGGTCGCTTGAGGTATCCCTTCTTCTACTTTCATATCTTTTGTTGCGGTCATTTCTTCGATCATCTTTTCTCCTTTGATTATTGAACCTGTTGTTGTTGCTTCTAGTGTTGTAATGTGGCCCTTTGTTCTTCTCGGGACAATCTCGTGCATAATGACCCTTCTTGTGACAATTATAGCATTCAATATGAGACAATGTTCTATCATCCTTTCTTTCTGCATTTCGAAGAGGAGGCTTCCTTGATGGACCTCCTTTTCCTTTCTTCTTCCTTTTGTCACGAGTGATATATGTAGTGGGCGGGCTCTCCTTCTTCATGTTTTTGAATCCTTCCTCTTGATATCATCCTTGATTCTTCTTGTGTAAGCTTTCCAACAATTTCATCAAATGACGGGAGGACATTGTTGTTGCTTATGGCAGTAATGAAGGTTTCCCAAATAGGAGGGAGACCTCTTAGAGTCACGATCACCAATTCCCTGTCAGGCACAAATTCTCCAACTCTTTGCAATTGATCTCTAAGACGAGATATCCTCATTATGTAGGATTGCACGAACTCTCCTTTGTTCATCTTGGTGTCTTTGAGTTGATCTTTCAAGGAGATGATTTCATTCAAATTGTTGACTTCATACATGCCGACTATCTTATCATACATGTCTTTAGACCTTCTCAAGTTTCCAACATATGCAAGTAAATTATCTTGTAAACCATCAACTATAATTTGCTTTTCTTTTAACTCACCTTTCTTGTGCTTGTTTTTGACAACAGTGGAAACATTCTCTAGAGGCTCAGGTACTCTTCCTTGAATATAGTCCAAAACATCATTGTTATCAACTATGATCTCCAACCTGACTTTCCATGCAACAAAATTGGATGAGTCACCCAACTTCTCATCACTCTTGAAGAAGGAAGTCATCTTGTCTTTGACTAGATCGACTCTTTCAACTTTCCAAGGATGATTGCTTCAATGTCTCTTTTTGGGCTTGTCCTTCACCTTAGCTCTGATACCATGTTAATTTTTCAGATTGTTCTATGTTGTTCCAATTACTTCAGCGCAAATCAATTCTTCATTAGCAATGCATCCAATTATTAACAATGTTTCCAAACATAAACAATAATTGAAGATAGAACAATATATGCAATGACAAAGGAGACAATAGCACAACCACAAGAGACACCAGATTGGTCAAAGACCAGGGAAAAACCACACTATGGGGGAGAACCCTTTCAAATCTTCTTCTTATTAGATTGTCATAAAATGTTTCAGCAGAGAGTACAATGAGCCCAATACATAATCATCCAATAAAGATTTACCCAATACATATCAGAAGCAAACTTCCATAATTACTGTACAATAGAGAGAAGCCTTCCAGTCTTCAGACATCTGCGGTCATTTGTGGTCAACTACGGTCAATTGTCAAGCCCTAGCTCAGAACCCTAGTTGCACTCACGAAGATAATTTGTGAGTGACTGAGCCTTCCCAGTCGCTCCCTGAGACACTGTAAGAGAGCGACTGTGGCACCCTGACTGTGAAACCCTAGCTCAGAACCCAATCGCTCCCTGAGGCACTGGAAAGCGAGCGACTAGGGTCTAGACCTCCCAGAACTGTCTCTAAGCCCTGGTCACTTCCTTCAGGCTGTTATGCGAGCGACTATGGCTTCCCAGTCGCTCTCTGAAGCGTTGCGAGTGTGCAATTGCAGTCGAACTTGACCTGTGACGAGCGTGCGGCTGAAAAATAGAAACCATAGACACGTGTGAGCCTTAGACCTGTAATTTCGGACCTTGCACGAGACTTCCTCCGTCAGACCTGTGCGAACCAAACAATAGAAGAAGAGAAGAGAATACTTGATGATGATGTGAAAATGAGCTTGAGGTCTCTTGTATTTATAGACTTACATGAGGGTCCACTTGATGCCGACCTGTCCAATTGTACAGATGTGTGAGGCCGACCTGTCCCAATGTACATGAGAGGGTTCATAAATTCAAAAACCAACTTCTGCTTGTCCAAATGAGGTGATCTTTAGGTCGATTTTGGTCCTTTCGAAAAGAGGAATTCAATGCAATCATCATCTCCATCAAATGAGCTGTCCAAAGTGGAATTTGACCCTAGTTGCATTAATTTAACAATGACAATATGCCCTGTCGACGCTGTATGAAGTGTGGCTTCCTGGCCTTGCAATGCGACAGATGTATAACCTTGTGGCCCTCACAATCAGAAAATACAATGTTGATGAATATGGCCTCTCGGCCTCGATCTCCTTCTCAAGCGATAAATATATGATCCTTCGGCTTGAAACAGTTGTTCGTCACAACGAAGACATCGAAAACTGGCAAATCAGCCACGTCCCATTATGTTGAAATCCATGGTAGCGAAGGATTTATTCGTGGCCCACTAACAATAAATATAGTAATAATCGATCGACTTTGTATCCTTCATGGCCTTCGAACTTGAATGGACAGATCTGGTATAACAGACCCAAATCTAATCTTAAAACTCTTCACCTCAGCTAAATCAGCTCCAAAATAATTAACTGAAAAAAATACGAGATCAACTAGGGTGATATCAAATACCACTGAAGACGGAAACTGCCAGCTAGGATGAGAAGGAATTCCACCGAAGTTACAACAATCTTGCAAATAAAAATCCCTCAGGCTGACAGGATGCACAACTCTGATACCACTGTAAGATCTCAAACAACGAAAAAATCAACAAATCTGACACCTTTGATTGTTCTATTTAAAACGCTTGCAATCAAAAACACCGAACACAAAAGAGATCTGAAAATGCTACCTCTTATTTATATTAATAACTGAGAACAAAGATACATGCCCATACAAGTCATACTGAAGTCCATGCCAATGGCATCTATGGCTGCTCATCAATGACTAATCTAAGACACTGAAGCACACTTGTGAATCCTAGATGGATCCACCAGACAAATGTCACCACGGGGTTTTCGTCCTGGGATAGCTAGAATTGGCCATGCCAAGTTCTCAACAAACACACAATAAGATTGACAAACTCAGGATGATCAAATGCCTAGCTCCTATTCCCTTTTCTAGGCTTGATGGACTCTCTAGAAACCTTATTTTATTGTTTTCCCTCTAAAAACGAAGACAAATATCATGGGAAAATACCATGGGCAGATTGTGTCCATTTTGACCATATCAAGAAAAGGGAATATTACAGGCTTGGATCCTCCATCCAGGGTTGTGTAATCTTTTCTAGGTATATTCCTTTGTGGCGTGGGTGTCCATTAATGGCGCATTGCCATTGCCATAGTCAGTGCTGTATTATCTTCAATCTAAAGGAGCTCAAAAGGCAAGTTTGGGTGGCTTTGGTCCTTCATCCAGGGTTGTGTAATCTTTCTAGGTGTATTCTTTCATTGCGAGGGCATCCATCTATGGCATATTGCCATTGCCATGTTCAGTGATGTATTATCTGCAATCTAAAGGAGCTTCAAAAGGTTCTGAAACAATGAAAGGAATGTAGAGGATATGAGCAGAATTGTTGCTTCATCAACTGAAAAATGGAGCAGGTGGATGAAGGAATTAGAGAGACAATCAAGGGAAAAGCACAGGGTACAAGATCAGTGTTTCATTGAAAAGAGCAAGCACATTCTCAGTTTGAGAGAATGGGAAGTAGAGGCATGGGTTTTCGTTACTATCCATTGAGGGACGTGGGATGAGATGGCTTCTGCCATAGCAGCATTACAATCCCTGATTGGAAGAATTATGGATTGACTTCATCTCGATTCTCCAACCAATTTTGGTGTCTCACATGCCCAACACTGGGTAGCACGGTCGCTTGGTCCAATGGCTACATGTGGGGTTAATTCCCCATAAGTCCCATGGTCCATTCCTGGGGCTCTATGTACATTTGTGAAACTACTCCTGGTGCGATTTCTCCAGCTGGGTGCTTCCGGTTCTTAAAAAAAAACACTGGATATTTTTGTCAATGCAGCCTGAAGTGGCTTGCCTGGAACTTCAGTGGATATGGCTGCTGTCCACCTAGCACATGCAGTCAGAGGTTCAGCAGACCATTCAGGCACCTATGTCACAGGTGGACCTAATGATTGCTACGCACACTGGGCTCAGTTTAATTTCTTGTTTTATTTTAAGTTTCTAGCATGCATTGTTGCTTTGTGTTTCTTTTAGGCCAGTTTGTTAATATACCTGCAGCCTGAAGCGGCTTGCCTGGAACTTCAGTGGATATGGCTGCTGTCCACCTAGCACATGCAGTCAGAGCTTCAGCAGACCATTCAGGCACCTATGTCACATGTGGACCTAATGATTGCTACGCTCACTGGGCTCAGTTCAATTTCTTGTTTTATTTTAGGTTTCTAGCATGTATTGTTGCTTTGTGTTTCTTTTAGGCCAGTTTGTTAGTATACCTGCACATCGGCAGCTAGATGTTTTTGGAACAATGAATGTAAGTATTTTTTGGATGGAACCTGTGCACAGGAAGAACTAGAGGCAACACTTCTATTCCTACCTTACCTTTGGTAAATCTAGCTGCACGGTTTGGCCGCAGCCTTTTTAATATAAACCTTTAAATGTTACTATGAAAAACATGAGTTTTTGATTCTATTTTGGTCCTGTTCATATATATGATAACCTGTTCCTCTTTGGCTTCATGGCAGGAATATTATGCAAATTACAGGCTTTCCATGGGAGACAGGAGCTTTTTGCGTACATTTTTTAAGGAAACTAGAAAGGGAACAGTGAAGAATAAAGAGCTCAAAAGTGATCCATTCCAAAGATTGATTCCTTTTCTGGGAGTCAGCATTGTTCTTTCTGGGTTATTATTTTCTGATACAGCAAATGCAACCACTCTGTCGGATATGCATAATTTGGTGGGAGGCATCCATGGACTGATGCTTGCAGAATTGGATCCATCAACAACAAAGATTGCGATAAATATATTAGGTCCTATGTTTGCTTCATTTAATATTCTGTTCATAGTGAGGATAGTAATGTCCTGGTACCCTCAACTGCCTGTGGGAAAGTTTCCGTATGTAATAGCCTATGCTCCCACGGAGCCATTACTTAGTGCTACTCGTAAGGCGATTCCTCCTGTTGCTGGGGTTGATGTGTCTCCTGTTGTCTGGTTTGCTATTTTCAGTTTCCTGAATGAAATTCTGCTAGGTCCACAAGGGCTTCTTGTTCTTATTTCTCAGCAGCAGCTTTAGTTACATCAGTTCAAACTAGATATCCACAAGTCCTACTTGAACATATTTTGTATTTGGACTGTAGGTCTCAGTTCCATCGATTGTCTAAAATCACAATACCAAATTTTTAAAGACCAATTGTTGGCTTGAAGGGAGTTAAAAACTGCAGTTAAATACCCCCGTGTTCATTCCTTGGGTTCAAACTTCAGGCAATATCACCTGGTTTCATGGCATCGATTTCCTAGGCCTTGCTATTAAAAAAATTTCAAAGAAGATTTTCTTTACCTCGTCCTAAAGTTGATATGATATAGATTGATGTATGCCAGACATGCAGAGATACAAAAGAACCACGTTTTTGTAATTTTTTGGTATTCTGATTCTATAAAATAAATTCCCAAAGTAATCAAAAATATTTTCCCAAGCATACTTGCATAGGTAATTCCATTCCGCAGGACGTAACAGTACTTGCATTCTGATGACCTTAGAAAGGCTTTGTCTATATATTATATGTTTTGAGGTTCTTAGCTGGAATTTGGAATTTTTTTGGGTCAAATTGGTTTTTGATGTTTTTAAGCGGAATTTGGAATTTAAAAATGTGGAGAGTTCACAATTCAAACTTGTAATTCTAACCAATTTGCTGAAAAGCTGGAAAACCTCAAAAACATATAATAGATAAACTATGCTGAAAAGAAATTGCCATTGCCATACCCCGTACCCGTAGTCTATAAAGTTTTCATCCTTCCTGTACCCGTACCCACACCTGCACCCAGACATCCGTGCAACATAGACTCCAAGTAAACACCGCTAAACCAATTTCGAAGAGCTATTGTTCCAGACAAGAAATAGGAAAGACTGAAATGAATAAGATATTTAGGTGCCATATGCTTGCCACCGTGTTTGCTGCAAGTGTAATGAAATGCCGATTGAACGTCTCAAATATTGTAGCGCTTGACAGATGTTTTGTTCAAATATGATTAAACATTTAAAATTTATTGTATATTCTTTACATTCAGTGCTGCATCATGGGAACCAGTCATGACTAACCGTCATTGACAAATTTGATTTTTTCTTTCTAAATCTTCTATGGTGGTAAACATATAACAGCTTTCTGTTCTAGTTTTCTTTAGCCTAAACTTACATTCTGGCAACTTTATAACCTTACCTTATGTCCCAAACGCAGGGGCCAACATGCCCTTTATTTGAAAAAATCCGGATACGATCTTGTCTGCTTCCTTTTGTGAGAGTCCATTCGTTCTTTGGTTTCTTTACCATGATCAGAGTACAGGGTGACATTATTATAGTTAATATAGATATTATTGATGTAATGATAAATAAGTGAAAGTTTATTCTCAGTCTGGAAAAGGTTAAAATTTATATGACTAGTGTTTTTGTAATTTCAATCAAACAAATAAATTATTATTGAATTTATCAAATTATAAATTAACTTCATATTTTAGCACCAATCATACAATTGGAAAAAAATTAAAATTAAATAGAATAAGTATAAACTATTTCCCATATAAAAGCAATTTTTAAATTTAAAATTAGTTTCTTAATTTTTTTGGAAAAAATAAAAATTAGTTTTTCATTTGTTTGAAAAATTTACAAAAGATCTTTATAGTCTATTAAAATTAGCATTTGTATGGTCAAGAATGTTGGTTTTGTAGTTTTGGAAGATCTTTTGCATAGGCTTGTGTCTTGCATATGAGAGAAGTCATTTTTCTGTGTTTGTTTAAGAAGAACAACTAATACAATTTTTTTCCTAAGTTTTAACTTAGGAAAAAATACATTGATTAATTATTTATTAATGTTGACTTTGGACTAATCTTTTTTAAAGATAAATAATTAATTATTTAGGTGACTTAAATCTAATCTCCATCGTTGATCAAAGAAAGCTGGGATTTAATCTTAGCCCTCAATCACTTTGGAGCTTACGGATATGGCCCATGGAGAAATTATAAAAAGAATAAAACCATTTTCTCAAGGAGTGAGAGTATATAGGACTGAAGAGAAGGGAAAAAGATTGCAACCAGGGAATTTTTAGAGAAATTTTCAGGGAGGTCAAGTCTAAGAGAGAGGTTGAATTACTGAAGAGGAGAGGCCAGTTTTAGAGAGGCCAAATTATTTAGGGGCTGAATTTTCTCTAGTGCGTAGGGGTTGTACAGATGGAGAAAGAGGGGCCATGTTAGTTGGTAGAGAGGGCTGATTTTCTAGGGCTGAAATCTTCAAGACGATTGAGTTCTAGGAGGATCAAATTCCTTGAGGTCGATTTTCTAGAGAGGTCGATTTTCTAGAGGGGTCGATTTCCAAGTTCCAACGATTTTAATTTTCTATGTATTCTTTGCAGGGATAGGTGCTAATTTTCCTGAGTAATATAAAGTGAAGGAATACTGTTTTGGGTAGAACTTTTCTACTCTAGTGTGACTAATTGATTTCCCTATTTTATTTCTGCTGCAATTCTAAAAGTCACTACCAATGATTTTATTTTCCAACAATTTTCAAATTTTATTGCGTAAATAATTTTTGGGGAGAAAATAAGTATAAATAAATTAGATTGGGTATTAGAGAGTTAACATGGTATAAAAGCAATTTAAACTCGATGGAGGAGATTAGACAACACAAAGGTTTTACAATGACAAAATTATTTTACTAGCAATTTATTATCTTGCAAATAGGGTTTTATGGTTGAAATTGATCTAATGAGATGGGATCACCAAGTTTGAGATTTGAAGATGGGTTGAAAGGGACTGCAAACTTCAGTCCATGGAAGGAGAGGGTCACCATTGTTCTGATGGTAAATAACCTATGGGAACTTGCAAAAAAGGAGATCCAAGTCCCTTTGGATCCTACCCAAGTAGCCAAACAAAATATGAAGGATGTGTAGGTTAGAGGGATCATATTGGACATTGTGAAGGATCACATATCCGTCACATATCACGGAAGCATACAACTCACCAAATGTAGTCAACGTTGATGAACTTGTACCGAAGTAACAACCAAAATAGAAAGATGGCATTGAGAAAGAAATTAAGAAACATAAGAGTGAACATATATGAAATTATAGCCTCATACTTCATAAGAATCCAACAGGTTCGTGATGAAATGTCAGTTGTTGGGGAAGCTATGGATGAAGGTGAACTTGTCAAGATAACACTGAGTGGTTGTACTAAGCAATGGGCTACCTTTGTAATAGGTATCCTTGTTAGAGAAAAGCTTATTAATTGGACTAGGTTTTGGGACTACTTCACCCAAAAGGAGATATGGGAGAGTTTGATACCTAATGGATAACATATAGGTGGAGGTGGAGAAGAGGAACTTGCTCTTTGCTAGACAAGAAAAGAAGGACAGGGTAAAGCCAAGCAAAATCGGAGTGGGAGGATATTCACAAGGAGAGTAAAGTCACAAGTATGGTCACTATGCTGGACAATGCCCCAACAAGAAGAAAGGGAAAGGGAAGACATCGACCACTGCATCTGCGCAAGTAGATGAATTAACTAAGAAATTAGATGAGTTTGCATTGGTGTCATGTCTTTCAAGCACCATGACACGTGGTGTAAGGTTTGTGGACAACAAAGCTTCTTGTTATGTGATGAGATCTCATGACCTCTTCACTAGCATGACCAAGGAGTATGATTATTTTCATGTGGAGCTACATGATAGTGCTAAGTATGTAGTGGAAGGTATTGGCAACCTATAGTTCCAACTGGACTCCAAGAGTCCTGGAGGTGAAGGAAGTATTATATGTATCTGGGTTGGAGAAGAACATTCTCTCTATCTTGGCTATGGAGGATAAATGGCTTGAGGTCAATTTCACGGAAGGTGAGGTATCTGTCCAGACGAAAGGAACTGATCTTAGCATGAGGCGAGCGATAGGAAACATATAGAGAAACTTCTATCTATTGAGAGAAAAACCAATGAAGAACCTTGTGCATGACAAAGACAACCAGAGTGAGCTTTGACATAAGAGGATGGGGCATCTACACTTGAGGGCCCTACCACTGTTATAGGTGATGGTCATTGGTTTTACAGAGTTCAGTGTGGAGTGGGATTGCTTGGGAAAAGAATGTGTGCTTAGAAAGCATGCCAAAGCAACATTTCCTTACAGTTAGACCAATTCCAAGGGAGTATTGGATTTGGTGCATTCCGATATTTGTGGTTCTATGTTAGGGGAGTATTTCTTTGGGTTTAGTTATTTTGTGACCTTCATAGATGACTATTCTAGGAGGATATGGATTTACTTCTTGAAGGCCAAGGATGAGGCCTTCGGTCGGTTCTGAGAGTTTAAAGCTCTTATGGAGAACCATATTAGGAAGAAGATCAAAGTCTTGGTATCAAAGAATGGGCTTGAATATACTTTCGATGAGTTCAAGGGTTTTTGTAGAGATGCATGAATCAAGAAAGAATTGATAGTTCCCTACAATGCACAAAATAATGGAGGGGCATAGACAAAGAACAAGACATAGTCAGAGTAGTAAAGGCAATGATCCATGATCAGGACTTGCCTATGTTCTTGTTGGTGGAGGCTTGTAACATAACAGTGTACCTACAAAACATGGATCCTCACAGGGCAGTGGAGGACAATGTTGAAAATTGGTAGCTACGGTCAATATTTTCATTAGAAAATAAAAGGATAAATTTTGTATTTTTCATGTTGACCAAGTTGGTCTCACTTGGACAAGTCGACCCCACTCATTGAATGGGTTTGACCCTATGTTCAAAACCCTCCTCCTAGCACTCATATAAATTGGAGATTGATTGACCTCATTTGGCACCTCACACACATCATCCATTCGATCTGAAACAAGGAGATCTATCCACACGTGCGAAGGAGAAAAGAAAATTTATGCGTTGACCAACTCTCTTGACTTCTGTATGACCAACATTGACTTGGGATTATCTGCTTATGTTTGACCGAGATTTTGATTGGTTTTGAAGGTTGAGATTTTCAATGGTTTGCTGACTTTGTTTGACCGAAATATTGCTCCGGTTTTGGCTCATTGACTAAGGGTTGACCATAGGTCAACTCCTGTGTTTTGACCAAACTTTGATTGTGGTGTTGTAGGTTGAATTTCAACCCTTTGACTAGCTACCTCATGTTGAAATTTGGCCCCTCTGTTGTATACTTTAACTTGGACCAATGTTGACTATTTCTCCCCTTTGACTTGTTTGACTTGGCATTTAATGAGGTCAAAAGATTGGAATATTCTGATGTACATTTTTGATGAATTGATCTCTCTCTCATAAGAAAATATTTTTGGGTTTTCCCTTGGTCATTGACCTAAATTTTGGTGTCTCTTGTCTCATTGTTTACTATGATCTCTATTGATCTATTAAAGAAGTCAATGGTTGAAAATTTTCATGTATAACTTATTGGAATGCTCTAAAAAGGTCTAATTGTATCACTAGAAGTAGTTATCAGTTTGAAAAATTGTACTCGCCTTGATTACACTAGAAATTCAACATACAAGACTCCTTAGGAGGCATTTACATGAGTCGTACCAAAGGTGAGCCATCTTCGCATCTTCGGTAGCCCAGTGTATGTTCATATTGCACCAGAGAAGAGGATTGAGATAGAGCCCTCATCTGAGAGGGATTTTTGTTGGATACAATGAGATCTCACAGGTCTACAGAGTCTCTATTCCGGGGCAGAGGAAAATAATAGTTCGTTGAGATGTTATATTTGAAGAGGGTAGGACCTTTAGGAGGTCGAATGAGACAAGTCCAATAATCGCAGAGGATCTGGAGCAAGAGGCTTCGAAGGTTGAGTAGGGACCAACAACACTAGCAATATGATCACAAACTTTTGATCAGGAGGAGGAGTGAGATGTTTAGTTGAGTTCTATTAGGAGGAGGCCAAGAAGAACTTGAGGATGCGAAGGAGCATGTGAAGGCTCCTAGGAGGACCTTCAAAGAGAGTACACCACTAGCCAAATTTCTAGTTATACGGCCTTGATGAGTAGTGTTGTCGCATAGAGTGTCTAGGCACTGCGACAACGCTAAGATCGAGGGCTTTCACCCTGATCCCCGATCTCTCCGTTTAAGTTGTCTCCATACATCAAGCTAAGGGGGGTAGACCCTATGGAGAAATGGGACGAAGGAGAACCAGCTGGAGATCAACTGGTTCGAGAGACACAACGAGGAAATCAAATACTTGATTAAGGCTTAGCAAGATTTGAGATTTGATTAGACTTTAAATGATTAATACCAGTGCCTTATGGAGTTAATGATCAAGTAATTGATTAGCTCCTGCTGCTTAGGAAACATAGATATGAAATTTGTGATCCCACAATAGAAATCCTTAACAATCGCTTGAAAATATTTGCAATATATCTAACATGTAATCACAGATCAAATAATTCATGCAATGATGATCAATTTCAATACATGCACAATGCCTTGGCTGTTGGGTGTGGACCTTGATTATCTTCTGTATTCAAAGGTACCGCCACATTGGGCCCCAGTTCGAAATGGGGTTGCAACGCTGCCTGTAAAACATTCGCTGCAGGGGGGTCCGGGGGGGCGGCTGCAACCTTTAGGGAGCCCCCCACTGGCGGGGGGTTCCCCCGAAGCTAAAAATAGATGTAAAATTGCCTTGTAAAAGTCTAGTAATTTCTAGTCAATCTGGACTGTTCATTAGGCGGATGATCTGACGGTAGAAGTTATGTTTAATTTAGGTTTTTTTTTCCCTAGAAGGCAACCCCTCACTATATATGAGGGAATTGTATTGCGTCCATGTACATCTTTGTATTCTGAGTGAGAAAGAGAGAGGAGATTGAGAGAGAAGAGGGTGTTACAACGGATTTGCTGTAGGTTGTATCTCTTCAGTTTGTTGGATAATATAAAAGGAAGGACTGGTTGTTTCTCCGTGGATGTAGCCCAAACTGGGTGAACCAGGTATATCTGTGTCTCTCTTGTTTTATGCGTTTTCTGTGTTTATATTTCTGCAATATTTTATGTGTTCCATGGCTCTGCAATATATAATTTTCTAACAATTGGTCTCAGAGCCGAAGGTCTATTTGGCTAATAAACTCGCAGGAGATAAGGGTTCCTGGTTTGAGTGGGAGCAATGGCGGAAGATGGTCGGTTTAGGGTCGAAAAATTAAACGACCAAAACTACCAGCTGTGGAAGATGCAGAAGGAAGATTATCTGTATCAGAGAGATATGTACCTACCATTGAGCGGAAAGACAAATAAGCTGATGAGTATGACAAACACAGAATGGGATATTTTTGACGGAAAGACACTTGGAAAAATACGGCTGTGCCTAGAGGCATCGGTAGCGTTTAATATTTCAAAGGAAACGACAACAGAGGGTTTAATGTCGGCATTGGCCAAACTATATGAAAAACCCTCGGCCTCAAATGAGGTATTTCTTATGAAGCATTTATTTAATATGAAGATGTCAGAAGGTGGATTTGTTGTAGACCATTTAAATGATTTTAATACAGTTACAAGTCAGTTAAGTTCTGTAGGGGTAAATTTTGATGATGAAGTTAGGGCTTTGTTATTTCTGTGCTCATTGCCAGAAAGTTGGAATGGCTTAGTTATGGCCATTAGTAACTCTGTCTTTGGATCTAGTACTTTAAAGTTTGATGATGTTGTTGGTGCAATCCTTAGCGAGGAAATGCGACGGAAAAGCTCCGGTGAGACATCAGGTAATGCTTTGATTGCAGAGACTAGGGGAAGAAAAATGGAAAGAGGAAAGAGCTCTAGATATTGCAGTAAGTCAAGAAAAGGCAGATCCAAGTCCATATCGGGGATAGTGTGCTGGAAATGCGGGAAGAAAGGACACCTGAAGAAAGATTGCAAGTCTCGGAAGGGAAAAGAAGGAGACGCGCAACAAGAAACTAATCATGAAGCGAATGTAACAGGTGATGTGTTGCAAGATGCTTTGATTCTTTCATTAGAAAATATTATTGATGCCTGGGTGGTAGATTCAGGGGCCTCATTCCATGCCACACCTGATAAGAAACATTTTCATGATTATGTTCAAGGAGATTTTGGACAGGTTCGATTGGGTGATGATAAACCCTGTAAAATCATTGGAATGGGTATAGTTTTCATAAAACAACAAAATGGAAATCAATGGCTATTGAAGGAGGTAAGGCATGTTCCAGATCTGAAGAAAAATCTGATTTCAACAGGGCAGTTGGGAGGTGAAGGTTGCGTAACTACTTTCACAGATAAAACTTGGAAGGTCACAAAAGGATCCCTAGTAATAGCAAAAGGAGAAAAGGTTGATACATTGTATTTATGCAATGGTATTTCTAATTCTGTTAATGCTTTAACCTCTACAGGAGAAGATACGACATTGTGGCATCATAGGCTTGGGCACATGAGTGAGAAGGGAATGCAGATTCTTCACTTAAGAAATTTGTTGCCAGGTTTGAAGCATGTTGATTTAAAATTCTGTGAAAATTGTGTTTATGGAAAACAGAAGAGAGTCGGATTCCTTAGAGTCGGGAAAGAAAAGAAGAGCGAAAAATTAGAGCTTGTGCATACAGATATATGGGGACCTGCTCAGGTATAATCTCTTGGTGGCTCTTGTTATTATGTTACTTTTATTGATGATGCAACCAGAAAAACCTGGATTTATTGTATTCGAAATAAATCTGATGTATTTGATACTTTCAAGAAATGGAAAGCTTTGGTTGAAAATGAGACAGGAAAAAGGTTGAAGTGTCTTAGATTAGATAATGGAGGTGAATATTGCAGCAAAGAGTTTGATCGGTACTGTTCTGAGAATGGAATTCACAGAGAGAAGACAGTTCCAAGAACACCACAAGAAAATGGTGTGTCAGAAAGGATGAACAAGACAATTATGGAGCATGCAAGGTGCATGAGATTGCATGCAGGATTGCCTTTACAATTTTGGGCAGATGCTGTAGGTACTGTTGTTTATCTAATAAACAAAGGGCCTTCAAGTTCCTTGAATGGTGGTATTCCAGAGGAGGCATGGATAGATAAAAAAGTAAACTATTCTTTTTTAAATAATTTTGGTTGTGAAGCCTTTGTCCACATTAACAAAGAAAATAGAACAAAGCTTGAGGCAAAATCAAAGAAATGTACCTTCATGTTACACAAAAATATTGCCACCATGACTATTTGCAGTCGGTATGGGTCTATCATCACTTATACTGTCCTCCTAAGCAAGTCTCAGACCTCAGCTCTTCATGTCAAGCTTTAAAAATGAGAGAGACATTAAAAATAAAAAAAGCTCTGGTTCTGCACTTTCTCTCACTGTTGCCTGCGGTCCCACACCCTCTGTTCACATCACCTGTGGACCTACCCGCTCTGTCTCTAAAGGAGTGGGTGCGGACCCCTGTGAAAGTCAAAAAGGCGCAAGTTTATTTTAAAAAACTCACTTTGGGTTAATTCTAGATGATTCTAGAAGGAATTTTGACGTGGATTGTTCGCTCTTAGGTGGTTCATGCATCCCAAAAGAGAAGGAGCTAATCCCTTGATGAGAGGAGCTATCCCTTTGAAGGAGGGCTTTATCCCTTTGAAGGAGGACCTAGTAACTTCCCTCCATTGCACTATAAATTAAGGCATTGGGCTGGTTGCTAGGGAGGTTAGAAGCTGAACATTTTTGAGGGTAAATGCTGGTAGAATTGAGACTTCCTAGTTAAGTTTGAGAGGAGAGATCACATACCTTTTGGCTTCATTGGGAAGAGAGTGAAACTTGTCAAAGTAGAGGAGACTTCTTGTTGGACCCTGGGAGGAGCTTGTACAACATCAAGGCACAGGTTGTAAAGTTCTTCTTTGATTTGAATTAATGCAATTAGATTCATTTTTCTCAACAAATTGTCTTATGTCATTTGTTTCATGAATTCCTTGATCATCATGATAAGTATGCTTTATGATATTGGCTTTTCAGGTGCTATTTAATTTGTTTGCTTGTTCGTGTTTGCAGATTCGCTACAAGGGAGCTCATTTGGATCAAAGGAGCGAGGCTTCCACAAACTTGCATTGGACCCAAGGTAGGCCTAAAACACTTGTTTGCCTTTGTTTATGAATTGCATATTTAGAGAAAGTTTTTGATTGGCTTGCTTGTCACTAGATATCGTTAGATACTAGGGAGGTCGATCTTGTCCGCAAGAACGACTCATTCTGTGTGACATTTCATTAGATATGCTGTTAATGATTTTGGTTATCGTTTTTATGATTATGAAAAACATAAAATCATTAGGAGCAGAGATGTCATATTCAATGAAAAGGTTTTGTATAAGGATCAGCTGCACGAAAAGAAACAGGAAAAAGAAAATAGAGAATACACAGTGCTTGACGAGATCACAGAAAAAGTGATGGTACCTGAAAATCATAATGATCAACGGCCAAAACAACAACCACAACAACAACAAGCACTTAAAACACCTGAAAGTGGTTTTAGAAGATCTACCAGGATAAGTAGACCCCCTGAACGATACTCTCTTTCATTATATTATGTATTGTTGACTGATTCTGGTGAACCAAAATGTTATGAAGAAGCAGTGCAGGTAGAAACCAGGAAGAAGTGGGAGAAAGCCATGCAAGAAGAGATGGACTCCTTAGCACATAACCAGACTTGGGACTTAGTCAGGTTGCCTGCAGGTAAAACAACATTGCAGAATAAATGGGTTTACAAGTTGAAGGAAGAAGATGGAGGTAGGAAAAGGTATAAAGCTAGACTTGTGGTGAAAGGGTTTGCACAGAAAAAGGGTATAGGTTTTGATGAAATATTTTCTCCTGTTGTGAAAATGACTTCAATTAGATCTATTCTGAGTCTAGTAGCAGCTGAAGATTTACATCTTGAGTAGTTAGATGTAAAGAAAACCTTTCTCCATGGGGATTTGGAGGAAGAGATATATATGCAGCAGCCACAAGGATATGAGGTAAAAGGGAAGGAGAAACTAGTGTGCAGGCTGAAGAAGAGCTTGTATGGCTTAAAATAGGCTCCAAGGCAGTGGTATCTAAAATTTGACAGGTTTATGGCTGAACAAGGTTATACTAGGTGTCACTCTGACCATTGTGTTTATTTCAAAAGGCAAAATGATGGCATCTATATTATATTGTTATTGTATGTAGATGACATGCTTGTTGCAGGTTCTAACATGCAAGAAATGAATGTGCTCAAAAGGAAATTGGCAAACTCATTTGCAATGAAGGATTTGGGTGCTGCAAAACAAATCCTTGGTATGAGAATAACTAGAGACAGGAATAATCACAAATTAACATTGTCTCAAAGTAAGTACATAGAAAAGGTGTTGAAAAGGTTTAATATGCAGAATGCAAAACCAGTTAGTATACCTTTGGCTAGCCATTTCAAATTAAGTAGGGAGGCGTGTCCCAAGACTCAAGAAGAAATGGCTCATATGTCTAAAGTTCCATATGCATCAGCAGTTCGAAGCTTAATGTATGCAATGGTCTGCACAAGGCCTGATATTGCACATGCAGTGGGAGTTGTAAGCAGGTACATGAACAATCTAGGAAAAGAACATTGGATGGCAGTGAAGTGGATTCTCAAGTATTTGAGAGGTACCACAAATCAAGCATTATGCTTTGGTGGTTCAAACATTTCTCTACAGGGATATGTTGATGCAGATATGGCAGGTGACAGAGATAACAGGAGGAGCACTACAGGATATGTATTTACTGTAGGTGGAACAACTGTCAGTTGGGTTTCAAAAATCCAAAGTGTTGTTGCACTTTCAACAACAGAAGCAGAGTATGTTGTTGCTACAAAGGCTAGTAAAGAAATGATTTGGTTACAAAGGTTTCTGGATGAATTGGGTAAGAAGCAGGAGTTGGGTAGGTTATACAGTGACAACCAGAGTGCCATACATCTTGCAAAGAACTCTGCATTTCATTCCAAGACTAAACATATATAGCTCAAGTACCATTTCATACGGTCAGCATTAGAATATGGACAATTGAAGCTGGACAAGATACACACTAGCTAGAATCCTGCAGATATGCTAACAAAAGTTGTAACCAGGGAGAAAATGAGAATCTGCTCAGTTTCAATTGGTCTTCAAGTATGATGAAGAAGATGAGAAACAACCAGGTCCAAAGACGAGTCATTGTCCAGCGAATGAAACATCGGTGGAGTTGCTATAATCGGTCTCCAAGTGGAAGATTGTTGGGTGTGGAGCCTGATTATCTTCTATATTCAAAGGTAACGCCGCATTGGACCCCAGTTCATAATGGGGCGACAACACTGCCCGTAAAATATTCGCTGTAGGGGGGGTCCAGGGAGGCGGCTGCGACCTTTGGGGAGCCCACCCCCCTGGTGGGGGGTTTCGGGGGTAGTGCCCCCGAAGCTAAAAATAGATGTAAAATTGCCTTGTAAAAGTCTAGTAAGTTCTAGTCAATCTGGGTCGTTCATTAGGCAGATGATCTGATGGTAGGAGTTATGTTTAATTTAGGGTTTTTTTGCCCAAGGCAACCCCTCACTATATATGAGGGAATTGTATTGCGTCTATGTACATCTCTGTATTCTGAGTGAGAAAGAGAGAGGAGATTGAGAGAGAACAGGGTGTTACAGCGGATCTGCTGTAGGTTGTATCTCTTCAGTTTGTTGGATAATATAAAAGGAAGGACTGGTTGTTTCTCCATGGATGTAGCCCAAACTGGGTGAACCACGTATATCTGTGTCTCTCTTGTTTTATGCGTTTTCTGTGTTTATATTTCTGCAATATTTTATGTGTTCCATTGCTCTGTAATATATAATTTTCTAACATTGGCAAATAAATTTCAAAAGATACAAATACCTTAATCAACCACGAAATTTAAAAGCTAAACAGTTCAGGTCCTAGAATTATTTACCACTTTCAAATAGTTAATCCTCAAATATAGAAATTTAAGCACATTTAACTATAGTAAAATGACAAACACTGATACCACAACAATCTTTAACACAAAAGGACACCCAAAAGGAAATTCAAATTTGACAGCTTAATTATCTCTTAGGTGAATTTCTCGATACATTTTAGCAAGATTTAAATATCATTGAAATAAATCGAAAAAAAAGATTTAACAATTTTTAATTTTTTTTTTTTTTTTGGATTTTAAATGAAATCAAAACTTAATCAAAACAAAAAAAATCAAACTAGAACTTAAACTAAATGAAATTTAACCAAAAAATAAAATAAACATCAAACCTAAACTCATGACAATACACATCAATATACAAAATCAAGCTAACTAAAACCCTAATTAAATATAAAAAAAAACCAAATCATAATAACACAAATGAAAATTAAAAGGGAAAGTCGAATATGCTAAACCATTGACTAAAACCTAAAAGAATTTCGAAGTGTTTTGTATATGCTGGGTAGGTGTTCGATGACGGAGATGAAGAGCAGGTCGATAGAGACTTAACGTGTTTGATGGTTTGATTTTGATGCAGGTTAGATGGCAGAAATAAGGAGCAGCGATGCGAGGATGGCTGCATGGAGAAGGCAACATGAAAGGGAAAAGCTGAGAAGAGAGGGCAGATCTGCGGGTAAGGAAGGAGGAGCAGAGCACTGCATGCAGATGGCCAGCATGGGTAATGTGATGGGGGGGATCGTGGTTGCGGGTTAGAGGACTGAACGAGGTTGCGTAGCAATGAGGGGAGGCTGCAAATAGGAGAGCGATGTCTCAAGAGCATGCGAATGGAGCTGGAGACTACGTGAGAGTCATGAGGGACTCACGTTGGTTGGTAGCTCGATAAAGGAGTATTATAGTGCAGCGTGAATGATGAAAGAGATGGCAACAAGATGGTTATGGAAGGCTTGGTGAACAAAACGGAGATGGCAGCAAGGAGCGAGGAGCAACCAGGTTCGATGTTTTAATGGTGGGCAGCGATGGGAGAAAAGGATATAAGGATGTTGCCCATAAAGAAAGCAGTAAGGGTTGAGAGAAAACTACGTGCTGGACGGAGGGACGCAAGGATTGCAGCGTTAATGAGGGACATTGTAGGGAACATAAGAAGGAGGACGCAGGTTTGGAGCAGAAAAATGCGTGGAAGGGTTTGGCAGCCAAATAAGAAATACGGATTTGACAGAGTTTGCCCAAAATTTTCGAAATTTTCCTGCAACAAAAAATGAAAACCTTAGGCAGCAACAAACAGGTGGTTCAGAAACCCCTCAAAATTTTCCAAAAATCCTTGATCAAAATGTCACATTTATACTTCAGATTTGTTACTTGAAACACCTGCAAAATTGTCTCCTGATAAAAAAAAAAATTAAAACCCAGGAATGCAGAAATGATGTCACTGCAAGAGATGGTTCTGAGGCTAGATCTTACCCTCTGAGGCCTAGATCTGGCTTGAAAATCAAACTTCTCTTTCAGATTTGCAACCTGTTCCAGAAAACACAAAAACCCAGAATCCTAATATACAAAAAAAAAAATTGAAACCCTAAGTCAGAAAAAACTAAATTTTTTTACAGATCTATGCACAGGAGTGGCAGATCCACCAGATCTGGCGAGTGTGAGTCCAACTCCACTCCTAGATCTGATAATCTGATGCTCTTTAAATCCATATTTATCAATTTTTCACAGAAAATTTTTAAAATTTTAAATCTAAAGGGAGATGCTTCGCCAAAAACCCTTCATGCATCAACAATGAAATTTTTAATGATAAGTCTGGGATTCAATCAAGTTTGGCTCTTTAGAAAATGCCAATCGGGAGTTGGTTGGTCCAACTGAAAACTTCTCTGAACGCCCGATGATCTTAGAATCAAGAATTCCCCGCACAACTCAATTCAACCATTAATGTAGAGCGAGAAAATGATAATAAAATTCAGATTTAATAGAGATACCTGCCATTATATCCAGAAATTAAATTACCATTCAAACCCCAGTGATCAAGAAAGATACCTGTGCTTAAACCACTCTTCATAAATCTATCATCAATGGCTAAAATAAATCTATGCTTGAAAATAAAACATCGTACAACATTTCCACGAAGAGTAACATCAGCAGGGATTAACCCCAAAGTCTTTCTTTATTGCTCATGTAAAAGATTACAAGAGAGTTTTCACTTAGCACACGACGCAAAGATCGAATGATCTCAATTGACAACTGACCCCCTATTTAAAGATAAATTTCCCAACGGCTAGTTTGAGTGATCCTTGTCAAAGTGATCTCGACCGTTGATGAGGATCAAAATTTCTTTTAATCTCATCCGTCGAAATTTTAAATATTGAGGAAATTTCGAATTTTTCAATTAAATGCATTTTAATAAATTCAAAAATTAAAAATTTTCATTTATTTCCTCAAAACTTTGACTTTGACTTAACCCCAGGGACCTAAGACATAAAATTTAGCAAAATAATCAACTAACCTTAGTCCCTGGACCAGTTAAGATTTAATTTTTTAAAGGATCCACGAATTTTACCTCTGGAAAATTTAAATTTACCTAGGACCTAGGACCTGTTAGCTTTGCTATATAACGAGGATTTTCCAAGGGTAGAGGTGAGCTTGATCTGCTTGGTTTTGCTCAAAAGGAAACTCATAATGGACATCTTCCCTTTTTCCTTCACTCTACTTATTTTCCTTCACCTCTGTTTCCTCTGCTTTTTCCTCTAAACTTGACATAAACCTTTTTTACTTTAACCCCGAGCGCAAAGGCCTAGACCCTCCATAAAACCTTATCCATATGACTTCGTGCCTTTGTAAACCTATTGCCTCATCTTAGCTTTTGATCTTCCTCGCCGATCCAACGGCTCTCGTCGCGCTCGATAAAGCAACCTGCGCGCTCTTTTCCCAACCGTCTGATCACCTCCGAAGAGATGCGACGACATTCGCTCTCCCCGCGCCCGTGACCCGATCAAACATTAGCGCACGATGAGAGCGGTTTCTCTCTCTCATCTGCCGCTACGTGTTGATCGCTGAGTGGAATCACACGCCCTCGTCCTTTTACCGCTTTTTGCCTAATGGCGGTGCGATCAATACCGTTTACCACCTAACCTATCCTTCCACCCATTAAACTCCCACGCAGATCCACCGCCTGATCACCGTCTGATCTATCCACCTAAGATCTAACGACCCACATTCATCCCACTCCCACCTTGTCCGACAGACTCCGTCGAGCCATCTTCGCCGTCCGATACCTTGATCCGTCAACTGTTCTTTCCCCTCATCCCGACCGTTTGTTTGCCCATGCACTCCATGCCCTTTGACGACTCCGTTTGTTCGAAGGAAGAAGGCGACCAGCCTGCCAGTACCAATAATAGTGAAGCCTCAACAACTACATTTAACAGAAGGCATGGCCAGAGGAGAAAATGACAGGCACGGCCCTGTAACTGAATTTATCATTTATGGAACTTCACTAGATAAGCACTCCAACTGACTAAGAGGACAGCACAGCACCTGAAAGGATCGGATTCACCCACTACAACAAGAAAACACAATCAGAGACTCCATCAGGTAGTTAAGTGCAGTTGGTGGTCAATTATGACCCCCCCCCATGTAAAGGGCTAAGTGCCCTTGTAATGTAATATCTATAAATACCCAGAAGAAAGATGTAATCAAGGTTGATGGTTGGCATTTTGATGTAAGTTCAACTTCTGGAGACTGTAGATATTTTTCCACTTGCAGCGTCTTGTCTTCATTTTCAGCTAATACAAGCTTCTTTTGCTGTTAACTGCTCACTTTCCATTTTCTCTCTGTTCTAAGCTGTGCCTGATATGCTGTATTCTTGATCTTTAAGGTTTAGCACTAGAAAGTTGTCATCCTATCTATGTGTTAGATTGTTGAATGTATCATTGAATAGGTTATTGAGGTTTCTTTCTATCTATTTCCAGAGAGCTGTCATCCTGTCTGTGCATTAGTAGATTAGATTTACAGGCTTCTTCACTGGTTGCAGTCGGCCATCACATGGTCTTGTGCATCTGCTGGTGTGGTTAGTATTCTCCATATTCACCCAATCTTTAAACTGTGAGTAGTTGGTGGTCTAAAGCCTTGTAGTCTGGAGGTGTTCATGCATGTCTGGAGTGAAACAAAGTAGAAGTTTGTCTGGCTTGGACAAGAATCATTCCTTCCATTCATCCATTGCAACAATAAGTTGAATTTATATGTTGCCTGGCATCTCTGAGCTACAACCTAGGAGAGTTTCTTGGAATCCTAACATAATTGGCGCTGTTGCCGGGGAGAGGAGATTAAAGCTCAGCTTCCCTGGGAGAACGACACAGATCCAGCTTTGATGATAGACAAAGTCTGGGCACATTTCTGGTTGTAATCATCTATTTGACGACTCTACTTGAGGACCAACCTTTGGTGACTCCACATCATAGTTCTATCTCAGTTTGTGAGGCATACTCGTAGAAATCCTCAGAAATCACCAGTTGACCCAGTGCCTGACCCTGAGAAGATTTTCAAGCAAAGAAAAACATCACAGAAAGGAGCATCAGGATCAAGTAAGCCTAAACAATCTTATGTATCTATGCAAGAGAGGCTGGTAGCTGAGCATGCTCATGTTGAAAATATAGAGCCTAGCACTATTAGTGAAGAAATATTTCCAGAGATTCATAGAGCTCCTTGTTCAATAAGTTCCCCTTTGGATCTCAGTCCAAAGAAAACCTCCCCTATAGTCCATCAGTTTCCTTCTACCCTGTCATTCATTTCTCAGCCTTCTGTCATCCAAATGACCAGTACCCTTCCATCCATCCCAGTCATGGCAGGCCCACAAGCACCTACCAAAATGGAAAGAATCATAGCTGCTAGGTATGGACCCCTGGTCTTGCCTGTTCCTTTGAATGCCATGCCTGCAGGAGAATATCAAAAGTACATGCCTAAGTTCACTGGTACAGAGGGAGTAACAACCGAAGAACACATTGAGTCTTTTTATAGTTATGCAGATAACCTAGATATCAGTGAAGATGATGTGTGGATGAGAGTATTTGTCAAAAGTCTTGATGGAGAGGCTAAAAAGTGGTTCAGAGAACTAACCCCTAGGTCTATAGCAGACATTGAGGCTTTAGATGATGTGTTTTTAAAGCATTGGGGAGATAAGAAAGACCTGCTATATTACCACACTGAGTTTGGCAACCTCAAGAGGTAAAATGGGTAATCATTGTCTGATTTTAATAAAAAATTCAACCGTATGTATAGTAAGATACCAGCTGAGGTAAAGCCAACCCCCACCTCTGCCAAACTCACCTATGCAAATGCTTTTTATTTTGATTTCTGCCTGCTATTAAGAGAAAGAAGATGTGCCACCCTAGCTGAAATGCAAGATGCAACCCTAGAGGTGGAATCCAATATCTTGGCTGCAGAGAGACTCAAAAGTCATGCTGATAGGAGAAGGTAGAGAGGTGAGGCTTCTTCTTCTTCCGCTTCATCTTCAAAACCCAAATTAGATAAAATGACTAAAATGATAGAGTCATTGGTTGATGAAATATCCAAAATGAAGGTTGAGCAGAACTTTGGGAAAGCATGGATTCCAAACACATTTGCTCCTAGAAGTCCAAATCCATTCAAAAGAGAAAATGAACAATTGCAGGTCATTCAGAGGGGCAAAGAGGCCAGTGAAGAGCAAAGGGTTAAGACTACTTTCCAGAACGTAGTCATGGAGGAGGAACAATTTGATGAAGAGGATGAGATTCACTGCATGGAAGACAAGGGCAGTGCTGCATTTTTGACATTGGCTGCCTATGAAGAGTCATTACTCCAGGACCAGACCAGTCAAGAGTGGGACAAAGAAGCTGTGCTACAGACTAAAGACCAGCAAAGATATAATTTGAGGTCAAGAATGAGCAATTTCAGAGAGAATCCTGCCCAAAGAGCTGCTGTTCCCACAGAGCAGCAGACCAGCAAACAGAAAATACCTGCACTTGAACCCATCATCCTCAAAGCGTCAGCTCAAGAGGTAAGAGGTCTTGAAAAGTCCCCTTCCTCTTTCAATTTTGAGTCAGAAGTCCAGAAACTTAAAATATCTGTGCCTTTGATAGAACTAGCAAAGAGTGAGGTCTTTAGAAAACCTATCCTTGATGCCCTTGAGCTGAAGGACACACAAGCCTCCACTGACTATGTGAATTTACAAGATGACAAACATGCAGTTATGCTTAGCCCAATGACTGAACCTGCTGATGATAATTCTCCATCATTTTATGTCTCATTGACCATTCATGACAAAATCCTCCACAACTGTCTGCTGGACACTGGTGCCAGTCATAATCTGATGCCCAAAGCTGTCATGGAAGAGTTAGGCCTTGATATCACTAGACCATATCATGATTTATTCTCCTTTGATTCAAGGAAGGTGAAGTGTCTGGGGTTGATCAAAGATTTAGCCATCACCCTAACTTAGCTACCCATGAAGTGCGTGATGATGGATATTGTGGTAGCAGATGTTCCCCCTAAGTTTGGAATGTTGCTGTCCAGGGTATGGATTAAGAGGCTGGGTGGGCCATTACAAAATGATTTATCCCTTGCCACTGTCCCAGTTTTTGGAGGAAGCAGAAGACTATACAGAGAAGCTCAGCTGGCCTATATCATCAGTGATGAGAAGGATCCCACAAATCATCCTATTTACGCTGTGGACACTGATTTTGGAGCATGTATTCTCCAAATTGAAGAATCCCAAAGGGCCTCGATGCAGATTAAGAAACCAATTGATCAGGCCATGGAAGAGGAAGGGACACAAACTTGGGATATGTTCTCTGATGGAGCATGTTCAAGGGAAACTGCAGGAGCAGGGTGTAGGAATTTACAGGGTAAGTTCCACAGAAGAATACCAAAAGGACACCGCTCACAACCAGATCTCAAATCAATACACCAGTATTTTTGACGTGGTTAAAACCCTCAGAGTGCAAGGAGGGAAACAGTCCACGGCCTGTCCCAACGTGGGTACAGACAATTTATTAATCAAAGAATGAAAATTTACATAAGCTTCTCTCATGCACGGATTACCCGAACAATGACCCTCCATGCGCTTTAAATAGAACTCATGGACCAATCGGGTGTCAAGCCACGGATCAAGTGTCGGTAATACCGAGGTGAGAGTGAACCGTCGGATCACTACATATCGTGACCGTCGGATTGTAAGTTACAAAATGTACAACGGTAAAGAAACACACTTTACCTAACTCTAACCTAACTCTATACTAGACCAAGTTGAACTTAACTATATCCTATGTGTCGGAATATCCTAACATCCCCCCTTAAGAACAACTTGGGATAGGATTGAAGGATTTACAAATATGACACAATAGGAGAAGGAAGGAGGCACTAGAGCCTATCCCCCCTTAGTGACAACTTCCTGAACTCCAAGCATATATCGAAGTTTAGTGAACTTCGCCTCTGTGAGAGCCTTTGTGAAGATGTCTGCAACCTGATCATCCGTTGGACAATATTGCACTTCAAGAACATGGTCAAGAATGAGCTTTCTGATGAAGTGCATGTGTAGTTCAATGTGTTTGCTGCGCTGATGCTGGACTGGATCTTTGCATAGCTGAATGGCACTTTGATTATCACACCAAAGTGTGGTTGGATGCTGCTGCTCAAAGCCAAACTCTGATAGGATCTGACGAAGCCACAAGGCTTCCTTACTAGCTTCCACGGCACCACGATACTCTGCTTCTGCTGACGAAAGAGAAATGGCAGCCTGTTTCTTACAAGCCCATGTAATAGGTCCTGAACCAAGAGTGAAGACATAACCGGCAGTAGACTTCCGATCATCAAGGTCACCAGCCCAATCAGAATCAGTGAAACCAACTAACAGAGGAGCTGCTTTGGCACTGTAATGAATCCCAAACTGTATTGTACCTCGAACATAACGAAGTATTCTTTTAGCTGCTTTCCAATGACTTTCACGGGGGTTTTGCATAAAACGAGCAACAAGGCCAACAACAAAGGAAAGATCAGGACGAGTATGGGTTAAATACAAGAGTTTTCCGACAAGTTGACGGTATAAGGTAGCATCAACTTCAGGAGAAGTACAAGAGACTGAAAGTTTGACTCCAGACTGAAAGGGAGAAGGGGCTGGCTTACAGTCTTCCATGTGAAAATGACGAAGAATATCACAAGCATACTTGGACTGGGAAAGGAAAATACCCTCTTGGGATTGCAAGACTTGAAGACCGAGAAAATAGTGTAAGTGTCCTAAGTCTGTCATTTCAAATTTCTTTTTAAGGCTGGACTTCACATGGTTTATAAGGTTGGGATCACTACCAGTAAGAATAAGATCATCAACATAAAGAACAAGGATGATGAGAGAGTTGCCCACTTTCTTGGTGTAGACAGTATTGTCAGAATGACACCTAGAAAAGCCAGATTCTAAAAGAAAGCTATCCATTTTGGCATACCAAGCTCGAGGAGCTTGCTTGAGGCCATAAAGGGATTTCTTAAGGCGACAAACGAGGCTGGAGTCTGTTTGTATGAAGCCAATGGGTTGTTCCATATAGATTTCTTCCTGCAAGTCCCCATGCAAGAAGGCAGATTTAACATCCATTTGATGTACTTCCCATTTTAAAGAGGCAGCAAGGGAAAGAACAAGGCGGATAGAGTTCATTTTGGCAACTGGAGAGAAGGTTTCAGTGTAGTCAATGCCTTCAACCTGTGAAAAGCCCTTAGCAACTAGACGAGCTTTATGTTTGTTAACTTTCCCATCTGGTCCATACTTGGTTCTGTAAACCCATTTGCATCTAACAAGTTTGCGTCCCTTTGGTAGAGGAACAAGATCCCATGTATCATTTGTCATCAATGAATGATATTCTTCATTCATAGCTGTTTCCCAATGTGGATGGCCTGAAGCTTCTGCAAAAGTGTCAGGATCATGATTCACTGGAGCTTGAGCCAGTAAAGAAGAGGCTCTTTCAAACTGAGAACGTGTACGTCGCTGATCTGTAGGATCACCGGCAAGATCACCTGCTGCATCCCGAGTAGCACGGACCCATCTTGGAAGTTGAGGATCCTGAGAAGGTGGGGAAGGATTATCATCCTCGCTTTCATCATCAGAAGAAGAAATGTTCTCAAAGATAGAAGAGATGGGAAGAGGTGGCACATCCGCCGGACTAGGCTCGCAGGCCGATTTATTTTCATCAAATTTTACATCTCTTCTAATGATAACATTTTTGGACTTAAATGGAATAAGTCTATAGCCTTTTACATCTTCAGAATATCCAACAAAAGTACATTTCTCACTCTTAGGTTCTAAGGCTTTATGCTTTTCATCTGGAATATGGGCCCATGCTTCACTTCCAAACACACGAAAGTGACTTACATCTGGTTTAATGGAACTCCAAGCTTCTTCTGGAGTGATATTCTCTAGAACCTTAGTAGGAGTGCGATTGATTATATAATTTGCACAATTAATTGCTTCGGCCCAAAAACTAAGACTGAGTCCTTTAGATTGCAGCATACAATTAGCCATTTCCTTTAAAGTGCGATTTTTCCTTTCAGCTACACCATTTTGTTGTGGAGTGTATGGAACAGTATGTTGCATTTGAATGCCATTTTCGGTGCAAAAGGTGATGAATGCATTTTTAACATATTCTCCACCATTATCAGTTCTTAGCTTAAGAATTTGATGTCCAGATTGTTTTTCAACGAATGCTTTGAAGGCCAAAAAGGTGGTAAATACTTCGCTCTTGAGTTTTAAGAAGTATACCCAAGTGCGTCTAGAGAAATCATCAATGAAAGTTAAGAAGTACTTGCAGCCAGAGAATGAAGCAACAGGAAGAGGACCACATAAATCACTGTGCACAAGCTGTAAAGGGGCTGAGGCGTGCCAAGAGGCACGTTTGTCAAAACTGTCCCGATGATGTTTTCCGAGTACACATCCGGAACAAACACCATCTTTGCAAGATACCATAGGAAGACCTGTCACCATGTTTTCTTTACATAGATGCTGAAGGGAGCGATAGTTTAAGTGACCATACCGCTCATGCCAAAGTTTGCTCACTTCATCATTATGAGCAACAAATACTGAGGGAAGATGGGATGACCCAAAGTTGTGAAACTTATACAACCTTTTGGAATCATCAGCAAGACCAGTAGCTAGAATCTGTTTAGGATCTTTTAGATCCTTGATTACAACATCATGAGGTGAAAATTCAACGATTTTACCTTCACCTGAATGAGTTATCTGATAGACAGATAGAAGGTTGCAGGATAAGTTTGGAACACATAATACATCATTGAACTGACCATTGTCTAGATGAACAGTTCCAGTCCCTACAACATTAAGAGATCTATCATCACCAACATATATATTTTTGGTGTTACAATCATTTAAAGAAGAAAACATGGCTTGGTTTTTGGCCATGTGACAAGAGGCTCCAGAATCAATGAGCCACTCATGAGAATGAGAAGAAGAAGAAGATACATTTAATGCAAAACTAGACTGAGATGATTGACGATGACATGCAGAAAATGCCGTTCCGGAAGTTGAAGTTGAAGTAGGCTCCAGATGGATGTTATGTTTCTTCATTGCGGCTTCCAAGGCTTCCATCTTCTTAAAGCATTTAGATTCTAAGTGGCCATCTCGATTACAAAAGTTACAATGTCTTTCAGTCTTCTTCCATTTGTTTTTATTGGGCTTATCATATTGCTGAAATGATCTTTCATCTTGAGGCTGAGTTGGTTTAGGACCATTCCTTTGAGGATAAGACTTCTTAGGATTCTTTGAATTTGGATACTGCTGGGCGGCTAACGCTTTTGTGGAAGAGTTTCCAAGATTAAGAAGACCAAGGTGTAAGAGTTTTTCTTGTTCTCTTATTAAGGAATCACAAAAGGAGTCAAAGGAAGGGGCTTGTAGTCTTTGCCTTGACAAATGAAAGCTTCCCTGGTAGAATGGAAAGTGGAAACAAATACAGAGTAGGCTGGCCCTAACTTAGTGAGGATGGAATAAATAAGGTTACCATCATCTTTCTTAACTTTAACACCTTCCAAGAGATATCTAAGGTTCTTGAATTTTGACAAGAAATCTTCAATGCAAGAAAAATTATTAGGATCCAAAGTAAGCAGCTCATTTTCAAGTTGATGGGATCTAATTTCATTTTTAATCCCAAAAACTTTAGCAAGTTTTTCTAATGCTTCATGAGGAGTTTCAATTTCTGCAATGTGGAATCTAAGATCAGGAGAAACAGACATTCCTATCAAGCCACGTGCTTGATCTTGTCGATTTTCCCATTTTTCGGCCTTGTCTTCATCTTTGGGTTTCTTCTCTTGGTCTGTGGCTATTCTGAAGAGACCTTTACTTCTAAGTAAATCTCCCATGTAAGCGACCCATTGGAAGTAGTTAGTGCTGTCAAGAATGACTTGGCATGGACTTTCCATTTTTGAAAAACAACTGAAGCTGAAGATGCTGAAAGTGAGTGGTCCAATGGATAGATCTCGAAAAAATAGGCGGTTTTAAAAAAAACGGCTCTGAAAAAGGCTTCCGGATGAAGAAGTTATGGCTTTTTGAAAAAAAATTGTTGACGTTGCCGGCAAAGTGCGCGAATGTGCGGGAATGAAAAAATCCGCCCCCACAAAATGGAGACTTGAACCCAAGACCTCTACTCTCTTAAAAGGTCTTTGAACCAATTGATCTATACAAAAGATTTGAGAGAGAGAGAGAGAGAGAGAGAGAGAGAGAGAGAGAGGGGGGGGGGGGGGGGGGGGGGCCTCGATTTGCGTGCTTGCCTTGGGAAGACTCTTTTCCCCTACAAAACACAAAACACAAAACCCAACACGAATATCCAAAGAAAAACGAACCTTACGGCTCGAAGTTAGCTTTAGCCAAAAAACTAGAAATTTTAAAAAAAATCTCAAAGTTAGCTTTTAGCCGAAAAACTAAATATTTTCCTCAATGTTTCTGATTTTCCGAGATCACACTAAGGTGCAGGGAAAAGAGCATACGCATGAGAAAAATCCTTTCTTTCTGTTTCTGATTTGCCCAGATCGCACAGAGTCGCAGGGCAAAGAGCATACGCAGAAATGAAAGGTATAGATAAGGAAAAAAAAAGTCTAAATAAACCGAAACCGAAATAAGCAGAGAGAAAATGACAGTAAACTGCAAAAAAAACACTGTATACCTCCCGATCTGAAAAATGACGCAGCTAGGGCTACCGGAAACCTTTTCGCGTGAAACGAAAGGGGTTCCTCACTGAAACAGATGCTCCGAATGCAACAGAGCAGTCCTCTCGGCCCGAAAGCAGTCAGAAACAGCAGATCTAGGAAACGACAGCCGCATGCAGTTCTACCGGCTTCAGATTTGGATCACCAACGGACGCGGCCCTCAAATAGCTCTGATACCATGTAGGAATTTACAGGGTAAGTTCCACAGAAGAATACCAAAAGGACACCGCTCACAACCAGATCTCAAATCAATACACCAGTATTTTTGACGTGGTTAAAACCCTCAGAGTGCAAGGAGGGAAACAGTCCACGGCCTGTCCCAACGTGGGTACAGACAATTTATTAATCAAAGAATGAAAATTTACATAAGCTTCTCTCATGCACGGATTACCCGAACAATGACCCTCCATGCGCTTTAAATAGAACTCATGGACCAATCGGGTGTCAAGCCACGGATCAAGTGTCGGTAATACCGAGGTGAGAGTGAACCGTCGGATCACTACATATCGTGACCGTCGGATTGTAAGTTACAAAATGTACAACGGTAAAGAAACACACTTTACCTAACTCTAACCTAACTCTATACTAGACCAAGTTGAACTTAACTATATCCTATGTGTCGGAATATCCTAACACAGGGGTGGTGCTGGTATCTCCAAAACAAGAAAGCACACATCTCTGCCTTTTAAGCTGACTTTCAGGGTCACCAACAATATAGCAGAGTATGAGGCTCTAATATTGGACTTAAATGCTACCAAAGACAGAGGGATCAGAGACATAAAGGTGTTTGGAGATGCTAATCTCATCATTCAGCAAGTGAATAAAACATTCCAAGCAAGGCACCCAAGGCTGAAAGCATAAAGAGATGAGGTATGGAGACTCAAAGATTCTTTTAATAGTTTTTGTATCTCATATATCCCTAGAATAAAAAATCAGCTTGTTGATTCCCTTGCTGTGTCTGTTAGCATGTTCATCCCTCCCATGCCCCCTAAATTGGTTTATGAAGTTCTGATGAAATATAGACCATCCTTGCCTGACAATGTCCAGCACTGGAAAGTTTTTGAGGACGATGATGAAGTAAATAGGTTTCTGCAAGTCATTGATGAGTTCTCTGAAATGCAAATTGACCAAGAGAATGAAACCTTGGAAGAAAGTCCCTAGTCCAAGCTAAAGAACAAAATTGGCCGAGTTAGCATCGTTCAGTTTCCCAGCAATCATATACCTAAAGGGTTAGTGCCTCTAGAGAAGTTGTTTGACCAGAATGATGTGCCTTATAAGGCTGCCCAAAAAGAAGATCAGTGTGCAATCCATAGACATAACATAGGGAGTCCAGACCATCCAACATATATAAATCTGTCCACCCATTGGTCTGCTGCCCAAAGTTATGAATATTGCACCTTAATGAAGAAATTTGCTGATGTCTTTGCTTGGGAATACAGTGACCTCAAAACTTATGACAAAAAGATCATCCAACATAAGATCCCATTGGAGAAAGACACCATCCCTTTCAAGCAGAAGCTGAGACCCATAAACCCTTTGCTCCTCCCCTTGATCGAAAAGGAAATCAAGAAATTGTTGGCTGCCAAAATCATAGTCCCTCTGAGATATTCAAACTGGGTAGCCAACTTGGTAGTGGTGAGGAAGAAAAGTGGAGAAATTAGGCTGTGCGTTGATTTCAGGAACCTGAACAAATGCTCTAAGAAAGACAATTATCCTCTGCCAAAGATGGAGCATTTGCTGCAGAAAGTCTTAGGAGCCAAAGTGATGTCTTTCCTGGATGAATTTTCAGGGTACAACCAGGTTGCTGTACATCCAGATGATCAAGAAAAGACTGCATTCACCACTCCTTGGGGCACTTTTATGTATTCCAAGATGCCTTTTGGGCTGATGAATGCTGGAACCACCTTTCAGAGAGCTATGGATATAACATTTGTAGGAGAGAAGGATAAGTTTGTCCTTGTCTACCTAGATGATATAACAGTATACTCCAGCAGCCATTAAGACCATTTGCAACATTTGAAGAAAGTGTTTCTGAAGTGTAGAAGATTTGGGATATCAATGAATCCCAAGAAATCACAGTTTGCTTTAGAAAAGGGCAAGCTTCTTGGACACGTTGTTTCTGCTGCAGGTGTCAAGATTGATCCAGAAAGAGTGAAAGCAATACAGACCTTGTCTGTCCCAAGATCAAAAAAGGACATCCAATCCTTTCCGGGAAAAATAAATTTTGTAAGGAGGTTCATTCCTAATTTCGCAGCACTAGTAAAACACATCACCGCCATGTTGAAAAAGGGATCAAAGATCAAATGGACTGATGCAACAAGAAGAGATTTTGATGCCATCAAAAGAGCTATTATGGAAGCTCCCACTTTAATCAGCTCAGACTATAGCAAGGAGTTCCATAAATTTTCATTTACCTCAGGTGACACCCTTGCAACAGTTTTATTACAAAAAGATGATGAGGGTTCAGAACATCCAGTGGCATTCTTCAGCAAAACATTAAGGGATGCTAAACTAAGATATGATCTCATAGAAAAACATGCATATGCTCTTATCAAATCCCTGAAAGCTTTCAGGATATACATTCTACATTCCAAGGTAATTGCGTATGTGCCCTCTGCTTCAGTAAAAGATATCCTAACGTAGCCAGATGTTGATGGAAGAAGGGCTAAATGGATTGCAAAGCTCATTGAATTCAACATATAATTGAAGCCCACCAAGCTTGTCAGAGGTCAGGGCCTTGCCAGACTAATGGCTGAAGAAAATTGCAGGGTGCTGGACATGAATTTAATAAGCACAAGCTCAGATGACATACAAACAGGGGAAGAAACAACTGAACCGGGGCAGAACTAGTCATTGACAGAAAATCTAGCTTCTTGTGAATGGTATTCTACAATAGCTCAATTTTTGTTGAAGCTAGAAGTTCCTCCAGGCCTTAGTTCAAGCCAATCCAGGACTGTTAAGCTTAGGGCAGCCAAGTATTGCATTCATGAAAACTTGCTGTACTGGAGGGACCCCTCTGGAGTTCTTTTGAGATGCCTGGACAAAAAACAATCCATGGAGGTCATACATCAGTTCCATTTCGACATCTGTGGAGGACATCACTACTGGAAAACCACAGCCCACAAGATTCTCAGAGCTGGGTATTATTGGCCCACCTTGTTTTCTGATGTATTTTCATTTGTAAAATCTTGAGACAAGTGTTAGAGGTTTGAAGGAAAACAATAGTTGAAGTCTCTGCCCTTAAAGCCAATACATGCCAGCGGTCCTTTTCAGCAGTGGGGTTTGGATTTCATAGGAGAAATTAATCCACATTCCAGTGGCCAACACAGATGGATCTTAGTAGCCACTGACTATTTCACTAAGTGGATTGAGGCCATCCCTACTAGAAAATCTGATCATCATGTATCATGAAATTCTTGACAGAAAACATTTTCACCAGGTTTGGTTGTCCACACAAATTGATTACAGGCAATGCAATAGCCTTCAGGGAAAAAGAGTTGGTGGACATGTGTGACTCAATGGGAATTAAGCTAGTGCATTCCACCTCATATTACCCTCAAGGCAATGGTCTAGCAGAATCTTCCAACAAGAGCCTGATAAGGATAATCAAAAAGCTGCTGGAAGACAACAAAAGGAACTGGGATTCCAAGTTGAAGTATGCATTGTGGGCTGACAGAGTGACTACCAAGAAATCCACAGGGAACTCTCCATTCAAGCTGGTTTACGGCACTGAGGCTATATTCCCAATTTAGTTGACCCTCCCTGTGGCGAAATTCTTGCACGAGGAGCAGAATGAGGAAGATGACATAGTAAGGAGGATTAGTGACCTCGCTGAAATGCATCAAATCAGAGATTAGTTGGTTGAAAAGTCTGTAGCACATCAAAAGAGAATCAAGGAAGCCTTTGACAGAAAGGAAAAGATAGACAGTTTTCAGGTTGGAGACTTAGTGCTCAAATGGGATGCACTGAAGGAAAAGAAAGGCAATCATGGGAAGTTCGATGCTCTGTGGATTGGACCTTTTGTCATCACTCAGATCCAGGGGAACAATACTTTCATGCTGCAAAGTGTGGAAGGAGAAACAATTTTTGATGGCCCAGTTAATGGACGATTTTTGAAAATTTATGTTGTTTAAGGTCTTCAGGCCTTAATGTTGTAAATATGTTGTTTTATCAGGTTTTATTGTAGGGTTAATTAGACTCCATGCCCAATGGAATACTAGGCAAAATGTTTTTAATTTTGTTTCTTGTAGGAAAGGCAGTGGTCTATAGTTCTTGAGACCTCATAGGGAGGATCTCATCCCCAGAAGGAGGTAGTGTTAGCTCTGCTATATAACGAGGATTTTCCAAGGTCAGAGGTGAGCTTGATCTGCTTGGTTCTGCTCAAAAGGAAACTCATAATGGGCATCTTCCATTTTTCCTTCACTCTGCTTATTTTCCTTCACCTCCGTTTCCTCTGCTTTTTCCTCTAAACCCGACATAAACCCCTTTTACTTTAAGCTCCGAGCGCAAAGGCCTAGACCCTCCATAAAACCTTAGCCATATGACTTCGTGCCTTTATAAACCTATCACCACATCTTAGCCGTTGATCTTCCCCACCGATCCAACGACTCCCGTCGCGCTCGATAAAGAAACCTGCACGCTCTTTTCCTAACTGTCCAATCACCTCCGAAGAGATCTGACGACATTCGCTCTCCCCGCGCCTGTGACCCGATCGAACGTTAGCGCACGATGAGAGCGGTTTCTCTCTCTCATCCGCTGCTACGTGTCGATCGCTGAGTGGAATCACACGCCCTTGTCCTTTTACCGCTTTATGCCTAAAGGCGGTGCGATCAATATCGTTTACTGCCTAACCTATCTGCCCGCCCGTTAAACTCTCGTGCATCTCCACCGCTTGATCACCGTCTGATCTATCCACCTAAGATCTAATGACCCACATTCATCCCGCTCCCACCTCGTCCGAAAGACTCTGTCGAGCCATCTCCGCCGTTCGATTCCTCGATATGATGGCTGTTCTTTCCCCTCATCTCGACCGTCTATTTTCCCATGCACTCCATGCCCTTTGACCACTTCATTTGTCCAAAGGAAGAAGGCGACCAACCTACCAGTACCAGTAACAGTAAAGCCTCAACAACTACATTTAACAGAAGGCATGGCTAGAGGAGAAAAGGACATGCACGACCCTGTAACTGAATTTATCAGTTATGGAACTTCACTGGATGAGCACTCCAACTGCCTAAGAGGACAACACAACACCTGAAAGGATCGGATTCACCCACTACAGCAAGAAAAAACAGTCAGAGACTCCATCAGGCAATTAAGTGCAGTTGGTGGTCAATTATGATCCCTCCCATACCTAAAGGGCTAAGTGCCCTTGTAATGTAATATCTTTAAATACCCAGAAGAAAGATGTAATCAAGGTTGATGGTTGGCATTTTGATGTAAAGTTCAACTTCTGGAGACTGTAGATATTTTTCCACTTGCAGTGTCTTGTCTTCATTTTCAGCTAATACAAGCTTCTTTTGTTGTTAACTACTCACTTTCCATTTTCTCTCTGTTCTAAGCTGTGCCTAATATGCTGTATTCTTGATCTTTAAGGTTTAGCACTAGAAAGTTGTCATCTTATCCATGTGTTAGATTGTTGAATGTATCATTGAATAGGTTATCCAGGTTTCTTTTTATCTATTGCCAGAGAGATGTCATCCTGTCTGTGCATTAGTAGATTATATTTACAGGCTTCTTTACTGGTTGCAGCTGGCCATCACATGGTCTTGTGCATCTGCTAGTGTGGTTAGTATTCTCCATATTCACCCAATATCTAAACTGTGAGTAGTTGGTGGTCTAAAGCCTTGTAGTCTGGGGGTGTTCACGCATGTCTGGAGTGAAATAAAGTAGAAGTGGTTATCTGGCTTGGACAAGCATCATTCCTTCCATTCATCCATTGCAACAATAAGTTGAATTTATATGTTACCAGGCATCTCTGAGCTACAATTTAGGAAAGTTTCTTGGAATCCTAACAGGACCTATGAGGGGATAAATTATTTTTCTAATCCTCAAGACATTTTACATCATGATTTTGTTTACATTTTTTACATCTCAAGGGGGAAAACCCATTTGAATAAAACCCTCACAGACTACCCATTTCTGCGACACAAATATAATCTAGTAGATCAAACAATTTGTAATAAAATAATCTAACCAAATAGTTAGGATTATTCCCAAATCACTTTTACATAGACTTGATCTAGCACACTACGACTCCCCTAATAGTCTGATGACAAAATCCATTCCAGATTTGGGGTAAGGCTGAAGGAAAACTCTGCCGACCATGGATCGGTGAGACAAAAAATATTCTGGAATGTAGTTCGTCATTAAAAAATTAGGTTTACCTAGGCAATTACATACATGACACAGATCTGCTGAGATTATTTACAATTTACACATGCAGAAAGGGTTTACAATATAACATGATCAGGCTGATGATGATTGTCGAATGGCATGGACATGTTGATCAAGTGCTATCCCTTTTGTGAAAAAAGGGGGTGTACTGCTATGGGTTGTTGACACGTAGTGGTCGACAAGTAGCATCTGTGAGTCCTAGCCTTCTAACTTTGAGGAGGAAACAAACCAACAGGTTTGGAGGGATTCCATGGTGGAAGAGTATAGTTCAATCATGAGGAATGAGATGTGGGAGATAGTATCGAGGCATGAGGGAAAGTCAATGGTCACTTCTCGATGGATCTACATGATCAAGCATGCGACAAATGGAAATATCAATATGTACAAAGCGAGGTTTGTGGTGAGAGGGTTATCCCAAAAGGAGAGAGTGGATTATGAGGAGACATTTGCACCCATCACCAGATATGAATATATTAGAGCAGTTATATCTATTGTGTTGAATTTTCTATAAGATGCACAATAGAAACCAATCTTTTGATTTGATAATTACTACCTAGTGATCTTCAAACAATTTATCTCGTGCCATTGATATCATTCAGCAACTATACACATAAAATTTCAACAATAAATGCAACAGAAATAGTAAAGATTATAAAGAGACAACCATGCACAATAGAGAAAATATTTTGACCCCAGGAAACCCAAACTTGGGAGAAACCCAACAACTTTTCTTAGGAGAAATTATTAACTTCAACAAGGTTTACAAATCAATAAATTGTCTAGAAATATGTGCCAATACCCAAGTCAAAATACAAGATAAATCTAGTCAAACTCCATCAAATCAAGGATGGTCAAACTATCCAAAATAGTTAGAAGTCAATGTTGGTCAATTTACAAAAAAATTATAGAAAAAATAGCCTAGTCAAACTCAGACTTGTGCTTAGCTCTTTGGTCAAATTCGACCCTACCACTCCTGCAGTCAAATTTGGCCTCCTCCATCTCGGTCAACTGTGGTCAAGCTCGGCCCAAAACAAACTTCTTATAGCTCGGTCAAACATGGCCAAATCTCACTCTTACAACTTAGTCAAACTCTAGTAAACTCGACCTCTTTTTGTCACATGTGTGACTACTCTAGGAGAGAGAAGATGTGATGAATGAAATGAGAAAAATGAAATGTCACATCATGTATATATACTAATCAAATGGGTGTGAATTTTCTCAAGGGACACACCCTTTCATAATGGGGTTGACTTGTTCTTTTGAACCTACATGATACTAAAAAAAAAAGAGTTTTATTTAATTTCTCTTAGGATGACTTGGAGATTTCCTTTAGCAAGGTACATACCTCCTAATACTACACAAAAAATCAACACTCCCTCTTAGCGAAGGATGTGTTCTCCTTGGATGCAATAGGTTTCCCCTTAGTTGAAATTTCTCCTCCACAAGAAAAGTTTATGAGCTTGTTATGTTGAAGCATATCTATAAATAACTCCATCTTGGAGTACGAAATGTAACTATTCACATGCACGCTTATAGATTGCTCCATTCTTGAGTAGACAATTTGAGTATCTTGGGCCATTCACCCTTGGTCGAATCAACATGGCTTAGTTAAGTCCTTCTAGTGTCTCAGGTGAATTTCATCTATCTCCTCTAGTCGAATCAACATGACCTAACCGAGTCCTTTTGGCTTCTTAGGAGAAGATAATTTATCTCCTATGGTAAAATCATCATGATCCAGCCAAGTCATTTTGGCTTCTTAGGAGAAGATTTTCCTTTAGACCATTCACCCCTAGCCAATCAATATGGCCCAACCAAAGTCCTTTATGGCTTTTGATACGAATTACATCAATTTCCTTTGGTCAAATTAGCATGACCCAACCAGCTTCTCAGGAGAGGATCTATCCAATATGTAATTGCCTTGGGCTATTCACCTCTAGTAAAATGACCCAACCAAGTCCCTTTGGCATCTCAGGTGAATGTATCCATCTCCCCTGGTCAAATCAGCATGAGCCAACCAAGTCTTTCTGGCGTTTTAGGAGATGGTCTGCTTGATCCTACAAAGACATCAACACTCCCTCTCAATGAGGTAGACATTATGCATCAAGCCGAAATTGTCTTTGAAGTATACAAACTTCACTCTCGATAGAAGCTTAAGAATGTCTGCAATTTTCTCATTTGTGGATATGTACTAGAGCTTCATTGCTCCCATGTCTCGAATGAAGTGATTTGATCAAATAGAACTGCAAGAAGGTTCTGAAGCAACACTGCTTCACGAGTTGTGACACTAGTTGCAATATAATTTTCCTTTGATGTACTGAGTACGACATAAGTATGCTTCTTGCTAAACTAGCATATCATAGCTGACCCCAAGCTGAAGCAACACCTATATGTGCTCTATCTTTCATCTGCACTCCTGACCCAATTTGAATCTGTATATCCTGTAGCCTCACTTCACCACCTGAGACATATCTCAAAACATATTTAACTGTGTTGGCTATGTGTTATATTCTTTGCATGACTTATATGCACCACGTAGAAAGGGGGGAACTGGGGGGGTTATTCAATGCTCCTTGGTTGGGGAGTATGTAGGGGGTGGGACCCCCTTTGCACCAGGTTTAGTGTAGCACCCTGAGAATTTTTTTTGGGGTGTTTTTTTACATCCATTTTTGGTCCATAGTTTTGCTCAAAGTGGTATTTGTTGGAAATAATACTGAGAGGGGGGGGGGGTGAATCAGTATTATCAAATTCTTATCAATCTATCTTCCTTATTTATACTTTGAATAATTCTTCAAATATTGATCATTACTTTGTATGTCAGTATCATAAAATAATGAGCAGGAACAAGAAAAGCAAATAGTCACACAAAAGAACACCAGATATAAGGTGGAAACCCAATGTGGGTGAAAACCACCTGCTGCAATATGTCTCTATCTTCTTTCAATTAGAAACTCCTTTTACAATGATTTTGTACTGGTGCAGTCCTTTACCAGTACACAGGCTACAACCTGTAGAGAGCTACAACCCTCTCTCGTTCTCCAGCTTCTCCTGGAAGGGAGCTACAACCCCCTTAGCTCTTGTACTAGCCAAGATACTAGTACGTAGGTGCTGGCCTACTGAAGGCTACAACCTTCTCTTTCTTCCAGGGACCACGTTTCATAAATTTTCAGACTGGATCCATGAACATCAATCAATCATCAAGTATATCTGCATCAAACAATCTCCTTTTCCCAATTAGCACTGAATCAAGTAAACACTTCTCTGACAGCTGTACCCAGAACACAGTAACAGTAACCACACACCAAATTCTGAACCCAGAATACTGCAGCAATAGACAGAGGCAGCTAGATCATAATTTAAAGATATACGCTACTTCAACAACCTGAAACCTGTGTGCAGATCTATAAAGGATAATTCCTTCTTTCAAATATTCAGACACTAATTAACCCAGATTGTCAGATTTATAGATCAAGCATGTGCCTCATATAATAGATCAAAATCATGCAAAGATACTATTATTCAAGCATAAAGATTATGACCCATCAAAAGAACTTATCCTTCTTTATGCGCTAAGGTTCCTCCTTCATTCAGATCCAGATCTGCACCATAACCCAATCACAATATTTCAGATCTAGCACTTATTAGATATTCAATTCATTCGATGATCTTTGCCAAATGATCTCCTTCCTCTTTTATAGTCTTAGGCCTTCCACAATACCACGGTCCAAAACCATAGGATCAAAAAACTGTTGGACTAATACCATGAACCAACCATGAAAGAGCGTGAGATCAATACTTTTGGATGCAATACCACGAGCCAAAACCATAGGATAAAAAACTATAGGACTAATACCATGAACCAACCATGAAAGTGCGTGAGATCAACACTTTTGGATGCAATACCACGGACAAAAACCATAGGATCAAAAACTGTCTGACTAATACCATGAGCCAACCATGAAAGTGCGTGAAATTTTCTCTTCATGAAAGGAACTTTTCTCTGCATGAAAGTGCGTGAACTTTTTCTCTACATGAAATAAACTTTTCTCTGCATAAAAGTGCGTGAACTTTTCTCTCCATGAAATAAACTTTTCTCTGCATAAAAGTGCGTGAGCTTTTCTCTACATGAAATAAACTTTTCTCTGCATAAAAGTGCGTGAACTTTTCTCTACATGAAATAAACTTTTCTCTGCATAAAAGTGCGTGAACTTTTCTCTACATGAAATAAACTTTTCTCTGCATAAAAGTGCGTGAACTTTTCTGCACTATAATTTATCATCTGAGATGAGTGGGTTGCCATCAAGTACAACATATGTATCATAATGCCAACAATCTCCCCCTTTGGACTTGATGGCAACAACAACCAATCACTCTCCCCCTTTGACATCAAGGGCAAAGGGTTATGCTCCCCCTAAGAACATGCTCCCCCTGACTATAAACCAGATCTGCAAAGAAGAACCATAATCCATCAAACACCATAAATGACCATGAAAGAGATGGAGACGTATTGCAGCAATATTCAGACCAGCATCCATGATCTCCTTCTGTACTTCCTCCATAATGACAACAATGCATGATATGCTCCCCCTGAACCTGTGCCATTCGATCTTTGACCAATCCGCAACCCAGCACATGTACGCATATACTTCAGATGAACCTTGCGTACAACCAACAATCAGAAGAGATTCAACAACAAGATGATGCATCAACAACCCCAGCTTTTGCCTGAGGTATTCAAAGGTCTCCCTAGGCAATGGTTTGGTGAGTATATCAGCAACCTGTTCCTTAGAAGGAACATACTCCAACTTGACCTTTTGTTCAAGCACTTGTTCCCAGAGAAAGTGATACTTTATTGGTATGTGCTTGGTTTTTGAATGCATGACTGGGTTCTTTGAAATGCTGATTGCACTTGTATTATCACATAAGATGGAGATGGGTGGTGTACAAGTGATTTGAAAATCCTGCAAGGTCTGCATCATCCAAAGGAGTTGAGTGCAGCAAGATGCAGCAGCAACATATTCTGCTTCAGCTGTAGACAAGGCAATCGAACTCTGTTTCTTGCTGAACCAAGATACTAATCTGGAACCCATAAAGAATGCACCACCACTTGTGCTCTTCCTGTCATCCACGCTTCCGGCCCAATCTGCATCAGTATAAGCATGAAGTGTGAGATCTGTATCTCTAGGATACCATAAGCCATAATTTTGAGTCCCTTGAAGATATTTGAAGATTCTCTTTACTGCCTGAAGATGAGTTTCCTTTGGATTTGCCTGAAATCTTCCAACTATTCCCACTGCATGCATGATGTCTGGTCGGGTACCTGTCAAATAAAGTAGACTTCCAATCATAGATCTGTAGGTTGGTTGATGTACTGCTGCTGATTCATCATTTGCACTGAGGCTACATCCTGTGACCATGGGTGTACATACTGGTTTTGCATCTTCCATGCCATATTTCTTCAAAATCTGCTTGAGATACTTGGTTTGAGACAAGAAGATCCCTCCTTCCTTTTGTTGGATTTGCAGGCCAAGAAAATATGTCAATTCTCCAAGCAAGGACATTTCGAATTCTTTCTGCATCACCAAGGCAAAGCTTTGACTCATAGATTCTTCATTGCTGCCAAAGATAATGTCATCTACATACACAACAAGTATCAGCAATTTGTCATTTTCAATTTTTATATAAAGATTGCTATCTGCTGATCCTTTTGAAAAACCTTGTTGATGAAGATATTTGTCCAAACGATAGTACCAAGCCCTTGGAGCTTGTTTAAGACCATAGAGAGCCTTTTTCAATCTGCATACAAGATTTGGATCATTTCCAAGAATGAAACCATCTGGCTGCTCAATGTATACTTCTTCTTCTAAGTCTCCATTCAGAAAGGCTGATTTCACGTCCATTTGAAATACTTTGAACTTTTGAAAGCTTGAGAGAGCAAGGAACATTTGGATGGCCTCAAGTCTTGCAACAGGAGCAAAAGTTTCTTCAAAATCTATTCCTTCTTGCTGCGCATACCCTTTACAAACAAGTCTGGCCTTGTTTCTAATTACTTCCCCATTTTCATTCAACTTATTTTTGAAGACCCATTTTGTCCCTATAACATTCTTATCCTTTGGTCTAGGAACCAATTCCCAAGTGTTGTTCTTTTCGATCTGCTCAAGTTCTTCATCCATTGCTTTGACCCAACATTCATCTTTGCATGCCTCTTTTACATTTTGTGGTTCAGTGGATGAGAGTAATGCCAAATAGCTTGAAGCTTCTGCAATTGTTCTTCTTGTTTGTACACCTGCTTCTTTTTGCCCCAAAATCTGAGATTCTGGATGATTCTTCTGAACGTACCTGGATGGAGTCTTCTCTTCTACCCTTATCTGTTCCTCTGGTGCTTCTTGAGGTTCTTCTTCTTCATCATTCTGTCTTTGAGGGTAGTCTTCATCTTCTTCGATATTTTCATGATTTACTTGCCTAGGAATGTATCCTTTTTCATCAACCACTACATCAATGCTGTCAACAATTCTTCCAAGTCTTTTATTGTAGCACTTATATGCTTTGCTGTGTGGAGAATAACCAAGAAGAATGCCTTCATCTGCTCTAGGTTCAAGTTTGCCAAGTTGCTCATCAGTATTCTTAATATAGCATTTGCTCCCAAAGATTTTGAAGTGTTTTACTGAAGGAGTCTCACCATACCAGAGTTCATGAGGAGTTTGAGTGCTGTTCACTCGGACATTTTTTTTATTGAGAATAACAACCGCAGCATATGCAGCTTCACCCCAGAAAGTTGCGGGAGTTCCGAACTCATCAAGCATAGCACGGGCCATTTGTTGGACTGTTCTGTTCATCCTTTCCACCACTCCATTTTGCTGAGGAGTTCTAGCTGTAGAGAATTCCCTTCTTATCCCATGTTCTTCACAGAAATCGAAAAATTCATTTGAGGTAAACTCCCCACCTCTGTCGGACCTGAGGCACTTAATTTTGTAACCTGATTCATTTTCAACCAAGGCTTTGAAGGATTTGAATTTTTCGAATGCTTCGTCTTTGTGCTTCAAAAGTCCTAACCAAACAAACCTGGAGAAATCGTCAATGAATAATATCAAGTATTCTTCTCCTCGAGGTGACCTTGTCCTGAAAGGACCACATACATCTGTATGGACTAGTTCAAGAGGCCTGCTGGCTGATCCTTCCTTCTCCGGGAAGTTGGTTCTGGTTTGCTTACCAAACTGACATGATTTGCATATAGTGTTGTCTGGAATTTTGATATCTGGAAGACCACGAACTGCCTGATATTTGCATGCCTTCCTTATTTGTGAAAAGCTTAGATGCCCCAACCTTCGGTGCCATAACCAATGTTCATCATCCTTGCTCAAATAGCATTGTTGTTGTCCTTCTTCAAATATGTATAGATTATTTGGAGTTCTTCTACCTTTGATCACTGTTTTCCCTGTATCAAGATCACGAACGCTACATCCATTTGATCGAAATATTACCTCGGTTCCTTGATCGCACATCTGACTGACACTCAGAAGGTTATGCTTCAAGCCATCAACATACAAAACATTTCCAGCTTTGACCTTTTCTTTTAACTGAGCTGTGCCTTTTCCTTTTATAGCTGCTGGAGTATCATTTCCAAAAGAAACTTTCTTTCCCTTTTCTAAAGCAGAATATGATTCAAGTTTTTCTTTATCACCTGTCATATGCTTCGAACATCCACTGTCGATGTACCATAGATTTTCCTGTCCCTCTGCATAAAAGACTATCCCACATCTTTCTGTTTGTGGTTCCTTTATTCTCCATGTTCTGGTGCTTGAGGCTTGTTCCTTTGTCTGCTGAAACCTGCTCCTGCATTCAGAATCTTCATGACCAAAGTTATTGCAAATAGAACATTCAACTTCATTTTCAAGAGCCGAAAAGTTGTTATAGGTCCTTTTTGTAATCCCGATCATACTTCTTTGTTTTTGAGCTTCTCTAGTCATGATTGTTTTATATGCAACACATTGAGCTGCTTTGTGACCAAAGTTATGGCAAGAGAAACATTGCCCATTGAAGAAACTTCTGCGATTATCAAATCTACCAGCCAAATGATTGTAATTTCTATTGTCATCCATTCTTGAAGCAAATTGAGAAGATTTTACCTGTGGCTGGTTGTAGCTTTTGTTCATCCTTAAGACAGATTGCCCCTGGTTTACCTGATAGTCTTTGTTCGTTCTTGATGTAATTCGTCCTTGCTTTACCTGGTGATCTCCATTGTGCTTTTGCTCATTCCTTCTTGCTGCATCAAGATAACTCTTTGAGGTGGATGCTTGAGATGTTTCTCCATTATACCCCAGACCTGTCTTGTTTAGCGGAGAACGCTGTACATTGATGATCTCATCCAGAGTTTCAGATCCTTTGACAAACTTAAGATTAATAGCCTTTGTTTTCTCAATTTCTTTTCTAAGGCCAACAATTTCACCTTCTAACTTTTCAAGATATTTTTCTTTTTCATCAATTTGAAATTGTAGAGTATCAATGATCATATTCTTTTCTTCTATACATGTTTTAAGTCTAGAAATCTCTTCATAAAAACTATCCACATCTATAGCATCCATGTAATCATCATCTTCAAATGCCATTAAAAGTTTATAGTCATTACCTCGTTCATCTTCATCACTATTTGATAGACCATCACTGTCTTCATGAGTGTAGTAGCTTTTCTTATTTGCATTCTGTTTCTTGTTCCATCTGGCAGGTTCCTTTCCTTTGTCAATCTTATCCTTATGAGGACATTTGGCAGCATAATGACCTACTCTTCCACAAGCAAAACATTTAAAAGGTAGCTTACCTCTGAACCTTCCAGTACCCCGTTGAAGATTTCTGACAAAATTTGATTCTTCTTCTTCTTCTGGCACGTGACTTGATTCATAGTAGTCTCCTTTGCCTGAAGCCTTAAAAGCAGCTTCTCTCTTGTCTGATGGACCTCCTTTTCTCATTTCATAAGCAGTTAGAATTCCGTGTAGCTGAGACATAGTAAGAGTTCGTAGATTTTCCTTTTCTTCTATTGCAGACACTTTAGATTCAAACTTGGGGGACAATGATCTTAGGACTTTTTCAACCACAACAGCCTCTTTTATTTCTTCACCCAAGTTTTTCATACAATTAACAATCTCGTCTACCCGAAGGAAATAGTTAGCCACACTTTCATCATTATACATTCTGAGATTCTCATACTGAATCCTGAGGGTTTGAAGTTTTGCACGTTTTACCTGTTCATCTCCTTCGTAGCTCAAAACAATCTTGTCCCATATTTCTTTTGCGGATTTATATTGCATAACCTTCACAAATTCAGATTGAGATAGACATCCTAGAAGAGTATTAACCGCCTTTGCATTTGTTTCATATTTCTTCTTCTCAGCTGAATCTGTAGGAGTAGCTGATGGAAAAGTATACCCTGTTTCTATAATGTCCCATACTTCTGTACCCAAAGATTGAAGATAGGCAGTAACTCTTACCTTCCAATATACGAAGTTTGTTCCATCAAAAATCGGTGGCCTGATTGATGCTTCCCTCTCGTAGTTGCTCATGATGTTAGATCTTCCTTCAAGCGATCAAGCTTCTTCAGAAGGACCTGCTCTGATACCAATTGTTGGAAATAATACTGAGAGGGGGGGGGGTGAATCAGTATTATCAAATTCTTATCAATCTATCTTCCTTATTTATACTTTGAATAATTCTTCAAATATTGATCATTACTTTGTATGTCAGTATCATAAAATAATGAGCAGGAACAAGAAAAGCAAATAGTCACACAAAAGAACACCAGATATAAGGTGGAAACCCAATGTGGGTGAAAACCACCTGCTGCAATATGTCTCTATCTTCTTTCAATTAGAAACTCCTTTTACAATGATTTTGTACTGGTGCAGTCCTTTACCAGTACGCAGGCTACAACCTGCAGAGAGCTACAACCCTCTCTCATTCTCCAGCTTCTCCTGGAAGGGAGCTACAACCCCCTTAGCTCTTGTACTAGCCAAGATACTAGTACGTAGGTGCTGGCCTACTGAAGGCTACAACCTTCTCTTTCTTCCAGGGACCACGTTTCATAAATTTTCAGACTGGATCCATGAACATCAATCAATCATCAAGTATATCTGCATCAAACAATCTCCTTTTCCCAATTAGCACTGAATCAAGTAAACACTTCTCTGACAGCTGTACCCAGAACACAGTAACAGTAACCACACACCAAATTCTGAACCCAGAATACTGCAGCAATAGACAGAGGCAGCTAGATCATAATTTAAAGATATACGCTACTTCAACAACCTGAAACCTGCGTGCAGATCTATAAAGGATAATTCCTTCTTTCAAATATTCAGACACTAATTAACCCAGATTGTCAGATTTATAGATCAAGCATGCGCCTCATATAACAGATCAAAATCATGCAAAGATACTATTATTCAAGCATAAAGATTATGACCCATCAAAAGAACTTATCCTTCTTTATGCGCTAAGGTTCCTCCTTCATTCAGATCCAGATCTGCACCATAACCCAATCACAAATATTTCAGATCTAGCACTTATTAGATATTCAATTCATTTGATGATCTTTGCCAAATGGTCTCCTTCCTCTTTTATAGTCTTAGGCCTTCCACAATACCACGGTCCAAAACCATAGGATCAAAAAACTGTTGGACTAATACCATGAACCAACCATGAAAGAGCGTGAGATCAATACTTTTGGATGCAATACCACGAGCCAAAACCATAGGATCAAAAACTATAGGACTAATACCATGAACCAACCATGAAAGTGCGTGAGATCAACACTTTTGGATGCAATACCACGGACCAAAACCATAGGATCAAAAACTGTCGGACTAATACCATGAGCCAACCATGAAAGTGCGTGAAATTTTCTCTTCATGAAAGGAACTTTTCTCTGCATGAAAGTGCGTGAACTTTTTCTCTACATGAAATAAACTTTTCTCTGCATAAAAGTGCGTGAACTTTTCTCTCCATGAAATAAACTTTTCTCTGCATAAAAGTGTGTGAGCTTTTCTCTACATGAAATAAAATTTTCTCTGCATAAAAGTGTGTGAACTTTTCTCTACATGAAATAAACTTTTCTCTGCATAAAAGTGCGTGAACTTTTCTCTACATGAAATAAACTTTTCTCTGCATAAAAGTGCGTGAACTTTTTGCACTATAATTTATCATATGAGATGAGTGGGTTGCCATCAAGTACAACATATGTATCATAATGCCAACAATATTACCCATGGTTTTGTAGTTTCAATTATGGAACTATGATTGGATCAACGATTCATGCAATAAGATATAAATTGTATTGTAATGTTGTACAAAATATACAACGAAAAAAAACTTGATGGTTTTCCCAGTTCTGGGTTTCTAGGATAAAATATCTATATAAATTTGTGTGTTTTCTATTGTATCTCTTTTGTTTTTACGAATAATCTATTTGCAATGATTAATTTTACAAGGTTAAAACCTACAATTTTCTTTCCAGTGAATGCACTCTGCTAGTATATAGTAGAGAAACGAAGGGTTCATTGGGTGGCAACAAAGCATGTGTTGATGTATCTTCTTGGTACTATGGATTATGGAGTGATATATGTCAGAGTTGGTGGAGTGCAGTTGTAGGGCTATATAGATTCAAACTAGGTAGTGAGTGCAGTGGATGAGAAGAGTACATCTGGATGTTGTTCTAGCTTGGGTCTATAGTGAGTTCATGGTTTAACATGAAGCAACACTCAGTGGTGCTTACCTCAATAGAAGCCAAGTACATGCAATGAGTCTAGCAATTTGTGAAGCCATATGGGTTTGCAAGATTCTCTTAGGGTTGTTTGGGCTTGAGATGGGGTTTGCGGTGATTCATTGTTATAACTAAATATGTATTGATCTTTCAGAGAATCTAGTGTTTCATGATAGGTCCAAGCACATAGAGATCGGATACCACTTCATCATAGATAGGGTTCAGAGAGGTGCTGTGAGATTATAGTACATTTCCATAGGGAAGTACATAGCAAACATTCTCACCAAGGCCCTAGTGAAGGGGAAGTTTGTGTTCTGTTGGGACAAGTTGCGTGTGGTGGGGAATCGCTTCCTTGCTAGGAAGAAGTGTTGATTTTGTATCTTCAGAAGGCCTTCTGCATAGGCTTGTGTCCTCTTTAGGTAGTTATTCGAGAGAAACAACTAATATGATCTCCTTCATAAATTTTAACTTAGGAAAAAATACATTTATTAATTCTTTAATTAATAATGACTTTGGACTAATGTTTTTTAAAAGATAAATAATTAATTATTTAAGCGACTTAGATCTCTACCACTGATCAACGAAAACATGTATTTAATCTTAACCTTCAATCACTTTGGAGATTAGGGATTTGGCCCATGGAGAAATTACAAAGAGAACCTATGGGAGAGGATGAAGACACATTACAAGATTTTCTCAATGAGTGAGAGACCCCATGAGTAAAGAGAAGGGACAAGGATTGCAACATGACAACTTAGAAATTTTGAAGGAGGTCAGGTCTAAGAGAGAGAGGTTGAATTACTAAAAAGGAAGGCTGAGTTTTGGAGAGAGGTCGAATTATACAGGGGTCGATTTATTGTAGCATAGAACATAGAAAAAAAATTAACATGGTATCAAAGTTGAGGTGAAGATTAGCCTTTGGAGACTAGAGAACACACCTTTGAGACACTTCTCTTATTGAGGCTCTTTGGCTGGGTTCTAGATCTAATCTTCTGCGGCTAGATTTAGATCTAGATCTAACCTTCTTCTTTGCAGTTGGGTTCTAGATCTAATTTTTTGCGGCTAGATCTAGATCTAATCTTCGACCTTATTTCTTCGCGGCTGGGTTCTACACTCAAATATGGCTCCCAGCTTCGTGAAAATAGTTGCTGGCTCAGTTCCGTCCACTTTTGGAGGGCAAGCTCCTGCTCATATCGTCAGTGAAGCCCCAACTCCCACTGTCTAGGTGGTCCATGCCTCTCTCGATGAGGCTTTGAAGTTTTCCGAAAGTGCCCTAATCTGTCGGTTCAATGGTTTTTGGCCGCGACTGACAGCTCTTGGATCTAGGAGGTATGGAAGCCTGTCATTTCTGATGAAATTAATATCTACCCCTATGCTAGGGGTTTCTTTATAGTAGATTTTTAAAATCCTGCAAGCAGACAATGTATTCTAGATTTCGGCCCTTGGTTTTGGGAAAACTTAGGCCTATTCATGAAGCCATGGAACCCATCATTCGATCCCTCAACAACAGTCATAACCTCAACACCAGTTTGGGTGAGATTGCCAAGCATACCCTTGCATCTCTGGAATCTCTCCTCGCTAAAAGCCATTGGAAATGCAATTGGGAAATTTTACTGTAGGTGCCCAGAAACGGAGGAATATGCTAGAACCACCTATGCATGAATCTGTGTGGAAATGGACTTCAGCGCCAGATTCCTAGCTGAAATAAACCTAACAAGTAAAAACTATGTGTGGAACTACAAACTTGATTATGAAAGTGTCCTCTTCATATGTTGATCTTGCTTTGAGACAGGCCATCTAGCCAAAAATTGCTCAAAAGCCTCCCAGAAAAATTCTGCTATAAAAAACCACCACAGATCTACATGGTGGGAAGGAGCACAAAAAGAACACTACACTGTCATCAAAGAAGAATACTCTAGAGAAAACTCTGAATCATAAGAAATCGGGCAAGAAAGAAACAACTCTCAAGACAAGCATGGAGAAAGCCCCACCCAACAACAAAAAAGTGAACTCGACAACCCCTCAAGCATCAACAATTATGAGGATTTGAATATCGCACTAAATAAATCTTCATTGAACAACAAAGTAGATCTCCTAGACCAAACTTCTTCTCTGAATATCTTCAAAAGGACGAACACAATAGATAGCGAAGCTAAGACACCAATGTCCCAAGAACCAACAAAGATCAAGGAGATGCAAGATAAAAAAAGTTGGAAGATTGTAGAGAAAAAAAAGAAAGCTACAACATCAATCTCGCCAAGAAAGACGAGGAGCCAGAAAATTAAAAACTAAGAAAATTATAGGTCCGATAGACCAATTTGGTCTCAATGGACGTTAACCACTATCATCATCATCATCATCATCATCAACTCTTTTGGACAAGATGACTTCCTCCTACTTCAAGATTGAAGAGAAGCTGAATGATGCCTCCAACTTTGTAGCATGGAGGGTTATATTGGATCTTACCCTTGGAGAGAATGATATGATGGAGCATGTGGAGGGAAAGATAACTGAACCTCTTGAGAATGTCACTGCCAATGTCAAATCCAAGTACAAGAAGGGTGAATTCAAGGCTAAGAAGATCATCATTTATTCTATTAGAGATCGTCTCATCACCTATGTGTCCAAGCTAAAGAAGTCAAATGAGATGTATGTTAATCAAGGTTTTCATTGATGGCAATATTATTGTCCTTCCAATATTCTCTCCCCCTTTGACATCAATGGAAAATGGGGTGCCTAAGTACTCCCCCTGTTAAGCTGCTTCTTTTCTTCATGAATAGTAGTTCTTCATATGTATGTTACTCGACCTGTCATGGTGCTCTTTTATTTGGAAATGTGGTCCATGATAGAAGTATTTTCATTTCTTCATGTGATGAACTAACTCCCCCTACTTGCATAAACACTTCTAGCTTCTTTAAACAAGAATGATCAAGAACTCCCCCTAATTTTTTGCATGGTCTCCTTTTATCGTCAAACACTTGGGATATCACAGCTGCTAGGAATGTCTTCATCAAATCAAAAACATGTGTTGTTGACTGGAGTGTCCAAGAGACTTTCGAATCCAATTTGCTTCCTTCTCCATACTTGTGTAACTTTCTTCTCTGGCTTGGTCGTCATGGTTCTAGCTTGTTTAGGGACCCAAGTCAAGTTACAATCGTGAGCCATATGTCCAATTCTATGGTAATTGAAGCATTCCATCTTGTTCATGAATGAGGGAGCATTAGAACTTCTTACAAAGTTGCTTCTAGAAGATTGACGGGGACCATTATATTTGTCTTTTTTATATGCCCTACAGTCTTTTGCCATGTGCCCAAAATTTGTACAAGAATAACAATAACCAAGAAATATACTTTGGTACCTGGTATATGAAGATTCCCTTGATGTACTTTTGAAATCTTTTTGCCTTGGGATTCTTTGATGATATTCATTTCCTTTTGTATTCTTGACACCATTTGAAAGTCTCCTTGGAGTAGAATTTCTTCCATAGTTGTCTTGACTCTTCTCCTTGCCTTTGCTGGAACTGGGAGCATAAACATTTCTTTCTGACTTTCTCACATCCTTGTTGTTTGAAGCATTAATCAAGGTTGTCATTGATGTCAATATGGCATTATTGGGATGGCAAATATTCTTGTGATGCGTGATGTTTCCCTAACCCTAGGGAAATCCTAGCTCTACATAATGTTCTAACCCTAGTTGAAGCAAACACTAATCCTAATCATATCCATTCTATTGTTGAAGTCAACCCTAGGAAAATTAATAAAAATGAAGAAATCCTAGATGACAAGCCCTAGTTTCATGATACCTCAGCCTTGCTAAAAATACCAATAAAACCCTATATATATACTCACACACTAGCATAAATAAATGAAGTTTTGTAGCATAAAAACTTATGCTGAAACACAATTGCTTATAGCTTCTAGATTTAATTGTTAAAAATACACACAAGTATTTAAATAATAATTTATTATTATATGTAAAATGTATAAGATGATTTGAATGTACAATGAGGACCCTGCTTTTATACTTCGGCAGGTGACCTTTCGTGAATGGGCATGTCTTTTAGACATGCCTTTTCACTTAATTTTAATGACTAATTAACCTAAATAATATTTAAATATTTAATATTTATATTTATTTTATTTAGCTAATTGTTATGAATTATATTCATAACATAGCCTCTCCCTTTGGAAGCTTTTCCTTAAAGCTTTAATACTAGGTTTTCTTCACTTAGTCACTGTCGATGTATACAACTTGGTCATTGATTCGTCAGGTAGCTTATCAATACTATTTCCTTGGATATATATATATATATATATATATATATATATATATATATATATATATATATTTTAATAATAATAATAATAATAAAATATATATATATATTTTAACAAGTCTAATATTTTTTATTCTTTTATTTTTTATTTTTTTATTTATTTTTATTTTTATTTTTTGATAACTCAAGTGATTTTTTTTTCTTATATATATATATATATATATATATATACTATATATATTATAAAGTTATAATATATAAGTTATAATTAATATGTAATTATATAATTTATATATATCCGTATACCTATCTAGCCGTCCGTCGTTTTAACCATTACGACTTATCGAAATGACCCGTTGTTCCATTATGTAAATCGTTTCACTGGATATCGAAACAAACAATTACCTTCTGTTTGGCCCGCAACGATGACAATGGCGGTCCACTCTGTCTTCTGCTCGAAAAGGGGAAACAACATCTTGTGCAATAGCTGGAATTCGATTATGTTGTAATGATTAAACCCGCCTTCCAATAAGGTTCTCTTCCATTCTTTCCCCGTTCTCTCTTTCCCGCTGGAACTATACGCCACCATTACCAAATCAAATACTGTGCCAACAATTGGATCCACGGCCTTCTTTCGCTTTTTATCAGTATTATCTCCTTGATCGACGTTTAGCACGACGTCTACTATGATCACCTTCCCTGTATCAGGGATCGCTTTCCTGCAATTCTTGAGTATCTTGATATAGTCCTCATCATTCCAGTGATACATGATCCACTTCATGAATATGGCATCGCCAGTGGGCACTATTTCGAACATGTCTCTCCCCACATGCTGCACACCTGACAGAGGCGTGGCCACGACATTAGGGAGGTCATAGTTGATGCTTGCGATGAAAGGGTAAGCTCTAACAATCTTTGCCATGACATTTCCAGTCCCACCCCCAATGTCCACCAAGGAATTGAGGGAGTGGAAGCCTTGGTATTTCGACAGAATAGCCTTCATCAAAATTCTGGCGTTGCAGGCCATGGCGTTGTTGATGTCAGGATGATCAGAGGCATAAGACCAGATCTCTGCACTGTTGGCCTTTTGTTAGGCAACGCCCCCCTCGAGCACGCTGTTAGGGCCTAAATCTACCTCAGGCTGAGAAAGGTAGGATCTAGGGTAACATCAAACAAAGCTTAACCTGGTAGCTAGCCCTACCAGGTCGGGAGAGGGCTCTCTCTTGTTAATCTCAACAAAAATGATCAATGAGGCTTGAGATGACTAAAAAGAAGACTGATTTTAGGCTAGGTATGTGTACAAAAGAGTCTGATTGAATTTGATGATGTTTTGTTGGCTCGAAAGGAAAGGCAGTTTTTGGGTCTTGGGAATGAGGCTCAGTTTTGCAGAAGTCTCAATGGGGCAAGGTAGGCAAGTGATTTGATACTTCAAATTAAATGAAATGGAGAGATTTGGACAGGTGACGAGTTGAAGAGGGCAATAAAACCTCAAGGATCCTCTTCAAACAACTGAAAATATCAATAACTAAGCAAACCCTAGGTAGAGCACTGCAATTTCAATGGATTCTACCTTTATTCTTGTTTGTTTTAGTTAAGAAGAAACAAGAGAGATAATGGCATACATAAAAACATATAAAATTACATTTACAGAAGGAAACACAATATCAAAGCAACATGCCACATGAATCCCATAGAGTGCTGCAAACCACTGCTCTATTCCTTAGCCAAAACTGTTGAAATGAGTATACAATAAGCTCCAAGCTCTCCCAAAAATCAAACCTTTTGCCAAATTCCAACCCCTACACTATGAAATTCATATAATATATACATTTTCTTATCCTTGTACTAAGGGAATTGAGCTCAACCATTTTCTTCAAAATAGAATCAGTTACATTAAACTTGGGCCGAATTTTTGAAAATAGGTGTTGAATATGACCTCGTATATCCTAAAACGTAGCACCTGTTACAAAACTAAAAGAGGTTTTTGTAGATAAGGTCATTTTGGAGAAAAACCTCATTTTAGAAATTCGTTTCCAGTTGCTCGCAATCTGTTCCACAAAATCATCTCTAAAACAAGAAATCATTAAAAATTTAAATTTGTGAAAATGAGCTGTAAAGATCTAGTCACATATCCCAATTCATGACACCTGTGAATAAACTGAAAGAATTTTTTGTTATATGGCTCGTGGTTAACAAAAACCTCCTTGGGTTTTGAAAAATTACTTTCCATTTGTTGTAAAATGGCCCTGCACTAAAATGACTAAAACAGTAAAAAATATGAAAAATTTGCTTTGTTTTAATGTAGGCTCCAAATATCACTGTATATCTCCCACATAGTAGTACCTGTGCATAAAATGAAGGAGGTTTGTGTTATTTGGTATGTGATGAACAAAAACCTCTTTCACTTTTAAAAAATTCCTTACCATTAATTCAGAAACTGATTTTGTACTAAACTTGTCATTGTGTGCAGCGACTGACCTCAAAATATGCATAACCAAGAATCACTCATCCATTTTGATCATATCTTCTAGTCCGGGAGCTGGTTACGGGAGTGTGATATACCGTTGGAAATATTTTTTCAAGCTTCTTCTGATGGACATATTTGTGACATGTTTTGTGCGGAACATCATGTGCAAAACATCTAACAAAACCAGACATAGTAAGAGCTCATGTTGATCCCTGGTGACAGGCCGCGAAGACTGGAACTAACACACGCACTCATTGAAATGGTGCCACGATGCTAAAGTTGTCTCACTATTTGTAGCCATGGGATATTTTCCTTCATATATGATATTGTTTGTTTGTTGTGAGGGTAGCGGGTACCATTTTCCTTTGAGCCATTCTTGAGTAGGTCTTAATTTCGAGTAATGATACATTTTCTCTATATGATTATGAGGAAAATATATAAGGAAAAGCTCAAATTGGTACTCATAGCTTGGGTGATGATGCTCGGCCACCAACACCCTTTGCAGGAATTTACAGGGTAAGTTCCTCAGACAGAACACCAAAGGACACCGCTCACAACCAGATCGCAGATCAATACACCAGTATTTTTGACGTGGTTAAAACCCTCAAAGAGGGAAACAGTCCACGGCCTGAGCCAACGCGGCTACTTCAGGCAATTTATTAATAAAAGAATGAAAATTTACATATGCTTCTCTCATGCACGGATTACCCTACAAATGACCCTCCATGCGCTTTAAATAGAAATCATGGACCAATCGGGTGTCAAGCCACGGATCAAGTGTCGGTAATACCGAGGAGAGAATGAACCGTCGGATCACTACATATCGTGACCGTCGGATTGTAAGTTACAAAATGTACAAGGTAAAGAAACACACTTTACCTAACTCTATACCTAACTCTATACTAGACCAAGTTGTACTTAACTATTTCCTATGTGTCGGAATATCCTAACATCCCCCCTTAAGAACAACTTGGGATAGGATTGAAGGATTTACAAATATGACACAATAGGAGAAGGAAGGAGGCACTAGAGCCTATCCCCCCTTAGTGAGAACTTCCTGAACTCCAACCATAAATCGAAGTTTAGTGAACTTCGCCTCTGTGAGAGCCTTTGTGAAGATGTCTGCAACTTGATCATCTGTTGAACAATATTGCACTTCAAGAACATGGTCGTGAATGAGCTTTCTGATGAAGTGCATGTGCAGTTCAATATGTTTGCTGCGCTGATGTTGGACTGGATCTTTGCATAGTTGAATGGCACTTTGATTATCACACCAAAGTGTAGTCGGATGCTGCTGCTGAAAGCCAAACTCTGACAGGATCTGACAAAGCCACAAGGCTTCCTTACTAGCTTCTACGGCACCACGATACTTTGCTTCTGCTGATGAAAGAGAAATGGCACCTTGTTTCTTGCAAGCCCATGTAATAGGTCCTGAACCAAGAGTGAACACATAACCGGCAGTAGACTTCCGATCATCAGGGTCACCAGCCAATCGGAATCAGTGAAACCAACCAATAGAGGAGATGATTCGGCACTGTAATGAATCCCAAACTGAACTGTACCTCGAACATAACGAAGTATTCTTTTAGCTGATTTCCAATGACTTTCACGGGGGTTTTGCATGAACCGAGCAACAAGGCCAACAACAAAGGAAAGGTCAGGACGAGTATGGGTTAGATACAAAATTTTTCCTACAAGTTGACGGTATAAGGTAGCATCAACTTCAGGAGAAGTACAAGTGACTGAAAGTTTGACTCCAGACTGAAAGGGAGAAGGGGCTGGCTTACAGTCTTCCATGTGAAAGTGGCGTAGAATATCACAGGCATACTTGGACTGAGAAAGGGAAATACCTTCCTTGGATTGCAAGACTTGAAGACCGAGAAAATAATGTAAGTGTCCTAAGTCTGTCATTTCAAACTTCCTTTTAAGGCTAGACTTCACATGGTTGATAAGGTTGGGATCACTACCAGTCAGGATAAGATCATCAACATAAAGAACAAGAATGATAAGAGACTTGCCCACTTTCTTGGTGTAGACAGTATTGTCAGAATGACACCTAGAAAAGCCAGATTCTAAAAGAAAGTTATCCATTTTGGCACACCAAGCTCGAGGAGCTTGTTTGAGACCATAAAGGGATTTCTTAAGCCGACATACAAGGCTAGAGTCTGTTTGTATAAAGCCAATAGGTTGTTCCATGTAGATTTCTTCATGCAAGTCCCCATGCAAGAAGGCAGATTTAACATCCATCTGATGGACTTCCCATTTGAACGAGGCAGCAAGGGAAAGAACAAGGCTGATAGAGTTCATTTTGGCAACAGGGGAGAAGGTTTCAGTGTAGTCAATGCCTTCAACCTGTGAAAAAGCTTTAGCAACAAGACGAGCTTTATGTTTATCAACTTTCCCATCTGGTCCATGCTTGGTTCTGTAAACCCATTTGCATCTAACAAGTTTTCGTCCCTTTGGTAGAGGAACAAGATCCCATGTATCATTTGCCAATAATGAATGATATTCTTCATTCATAGCTGCTTCCCAATCTGGATGGCCTGAAGCTTCTGCAAAGGTGTCAGGATCATCATTTACTGGAGCTTGAGCCAGTAAAGAAGAGGCTCTCTCGAACTGAGAACGTGTACGTCGCTGATCTGTAGGATCACCGGCAAGATCACCTGTTGCATCTCGAGTAGCACGAACCCATTTTGGAAGCTGAGGAGCGGAAGGAGGATCCTGATATGGTGGGGGAGGATTGTCATCCTCACTTTCATCATCTGAAGAAGAAATGTTTTCAAAAGTAGAAGAGATAGGGAGAGGTGGCACATCCGCCGGACTAGGCTCGCAGGCTGATATATTTTCATCAAATTTTACATCTCTTCTAATGATAACATTTTTGGACTTAAATGGAATAAGTCTATAGCCTTTGACATCTTCAGAATATCCAACAAAAGTACATTTTTCACTCTTAGGTTCTAAAGCTTTATGCTTTTCATCTGGAATATGGGCCCACGCTTCACTTCCAAAAACACGAAAGTGACTTACATCTGGTTTGATTGAGCTCCATGCTTCTTCTGGAGTGATATTCTTTAAAGCCTTAGTAGGAGTGCGATTTATTATGTAATTTGCACAGTTAATTGCTTCTGCCCAAAAACTAAGACCAAGTCCTTTAGATTGTAGCATACAATTAGCCATTTCCTTTAAGGTGCGATTCTTCCTTTCAGCTACACCATTTTGTTGTGGAGTATATGGAACAGTATGTTGCATTTGAATTCCATTCTCAGTGCAAAAGTTGATGAATGTGTTTTTAACATATTCTCTGCCATTATCAGATCTTAGCTTAAGAATTTGATGTCCAGATTGTTTTTCAACAAAGGCCTTGAAGGCCAAAAATGTGTTAAATACTTCACTCTTGAGTTTTAATAAGTATACCCAAGTGCGTCTGGAGAAATCATCAATGAAAGTTAAGAAATACTTGCAGCCAGAAAATGAAACAACTGGAAGTGGACCACATAAATCACTATGCACAAGCTATAAAGGGGCTGAGGCGTGCCAAGAGGCACGTTTTTCAAAACTGTCCCGATGATGTTTTCCGAGTACACATCCGGAACAAACACCATCTCTGCAAGATACCATAGGAAGACCAGTCACCATATTTTCTTTACATAGATGCTGAAGGGAGCGATAGTTTAAGTGACCAAATCGCTCATGCCAAAGTTTGCTCACTTCATCGTTATGAGCAACAAATACTGAGGGAAGATTTGATGACCCAAAGTTGTGAAACTTATACAACCTTGTAGAATCATCAGCAATGCCAGTAGCTAAAATCTTTTTAGGATCTCTTAGGTCCTTGATTACAACATCATGAGGTGAAAATTCAACGATTTTACCTTCACCTGAATGAGTTATCTGATATACAGATAGAAGGTTGCAGGATAAGGTTGGAACACATAATACATCATTAAACTGACCATTGTCTAGATGAACAGTTCCAGTCCCTACAACACTAAGAGATCTATCATCACCAACATATATATTTTTGGTGTTACAATCATTTAAAGAAGAAAACATGGCTTTGTTTTTAGCCATGTGATAAGAAGCTCCAGAATCAATGAGCCACTCATGAGAATGAGAAGAAGAAGATACATTTAGTGCATAGCCAGACCGAGATGCTTGACAACCACATGCAGAAAGTGCCATTCCTGAAGATGAAGTTGAAGTTGAAGATTGCTCCAAATGGATGTTATGTTTCTTCATCGCTGCTTCCAAGGCTTCCATCTTCTTAAAGCATTTGGATTCTAAGTGGCCATCTTGATTACAAAAGTTGCAATGTCTATCAGTCTTCTTCCATTTGTTTTTATTTGTCTTATCATTTTGTTGAAATGATTTTTCATTTTGAGGCTGAGATTGCTTAGGACCCTTGTTTGGTTTAGGACCATTCTTTTTAGGATATGACTTCTTAGGATTCTTTGAATTTGGTTGCTGCTGGGCGGCTAACGCTTTCTTGGAAGAGTTTCCAAGATTAAGAAGACCAAGGTGTAAGAGTTTTTCTTGTTCTCTTATTAAAGAATCACAAAAAGAGTCAAAGGAAGGGGACTTGTAGTCTGTTCCTTGAGAAATGAAGGCTTCTCTTGTAGAATGGAAGGTGGAAACAAACACAGAGTAGGCTGGTCCCAACTTAGTAAGAATGGAATAGATAAGGTTACTATCTTCTTTCTTAACTTTAACACCTTCCAAGAGATATCTAAGGGTCTTGAACTTGGACAAGAAATCTTCAATGCAAGAAAAATTATTAGGGTCCAATGTAAGCAACTCATTTTCAAGTTGATGGGCTCTAAGTTCATTTTTAATCCCAAAAACTTTATTGATTTGTTTCATTGCTTCATCAGGAGTATCAAGTTCTGCAATATGGAATCTAAGATCTGGAGAAATAGACATCCCTATCAATCCACGTGCTTGATCTTGCCTATTTTCCCATTTAGCAGCCTTATCTTCATCCTTTGGTTTCTTTTCTTGGCCTGAGGCTATTCTGTAGAGACCTTTACTTCTAAGTAAATCCTCAATGTAGGACAACCATTGGAAGTAGTTGGTGCTGTCAAGGGTAACTTGGTATTGACTTTCCATTTCAACAGAAACTGAAGCTAAAGATGCTGAAAATAAGTGTTCCAATGGATAGATCTCAAAAATTAGGCTGGTTTAAAAAAAATGGCTCTGAAAACGGCTTCCGGATGAAGAAGTTATGGCTTTTTGAAAAAAGTTGATGAAGTCGCCAACGAAGTGCGGGAATGTGCGGAAATGAAAAAGTCCGCCCCCACAAAATGGAGACTTGAACCCAAGACCTCTACTCTCTTAAAATAGCTTTGAACCAATTGAGCTATACAAAAAATTTGAGAGAGAGAGAGAGAGAGAGAGAGGGGGGGGGGGGGGTGCTTTGGGTTGCGTGCTTACTTTGAGAAAGCTCTTTTTCCCTACAAAACAAAAAACACAAAACCCAACACGGACATGCAAAGAAAACGAACCTTACGGCTCGAAGTTAGCTTTAGCCAAAAAAATAAATATTTTCAAAAATGAACCTTGCGGCTCAAAGTTAGCTTTAGCCGGAAACTAAATATTTTCCTCAATGTTTCTGATTTTCCGAGATCACACTAAGGCGCAGGGAAAAGAGCATACGCATGAGAAAAAATCCTTCCTTTCTGTTTCTGATTTGCCCAGATCGCACAGAGTCGCAGGGCAAAGAGCATACGCAGAAATGAAAGGTATAGATCCGGTAATAAAAAAGGCTAAATAAACCGAAACCGAAATAAACAGAGAGAAAATAACTGTAAACTGCAAATAAACACTGTATACCTCCAGATCTTAAAAATGACGCAGCTAGGGCTACCGAAAACCTTTTCGCATGAAACGAAAGGGGTTCCTCACTGGAACAGATGCTCCCAACACAACAGAGCAGTCCTCTCGGCCCGAAAGCAGTCAAAAACAGTAGATCTAGGAAACGACAGTCGGATGCAGTTCTACCGGCTTCAGATTTGGATCACCAACGGACGCGACCCTCAAATAGCTCTGATACCATGTAGGAATTTACAGGGTAAGTTCCTCAGACAGAACACCAAAGGACACCGCTCACAACCAGATCGCAGATCAATACACCAGTGTTTTTGACGTGGTTAAAACCCTCAAAGAGGGAAACAGTCCACGGCTTGAGCCAACGCGGCCACTTCAGGCAATTTATTAATAAAAGAATGAAAATTTACATATGCTTCTCTCATGCACGGATTACCCTACAAATGACCCTCCATGCGCTTTAAATAGAAATCATGGACCAATCGGGTGTCAAGCCACGGATCAAGTGTCGATAATATCGAGGAGAGAATGAACCGTCGGATCACTACATATCGTGACCGTCGGATTGTAAGTTACAAAATGTACAACGTAAAGAAACACACTTTACCTAACTCTATACTAGACCAAGTTGTACTTAACTATTTCCTATGTGTCGGAATATCCTAACACCCTTTGTCAGAAGCTTCAATTGTGTCTTGGATGGAGTAATTGTAATTGTGGGGTGCCTGAGGGGGAATGGGTCTGACTGGGGTATAGGGAACATCTTATTTCTCACTGCCTGAAGTCGTATTTTCCATTGATTTTTGGCCTGCAACCTCATCAGGTTGTATAGTTTTGGATACTCAAGGTTCATGCTCTGAATCTTGAATTGGTATTCCCATTTTAACCAGTTCTGTTCCTTTTGGATCATTTGCTATTTGGGATTCTTCCACACATCCCTTCTCTTTAGAGTTTTCAGGTGGATGCAGGTCATCTTCCTGCTCGCGACAATCTCCATTTGTAACTTCTGCAATTGATTTTTTTCAAATGATGAAATGCTTCTTGAATTTCACTAAAATGTTGAACGTATTCAGGATGTGAACGTAATGGCACAATGTGCAGCGAACTATGTTCAAAGGCCAGCATGATTATATCATGTGCCATGGATCTGATACCACTGTAGCATAAAAACTTATGCTAAAACACAATTGCTGATAGCTTGTAGATTTAATTGTTAAAAATACACACAGGTATTTAAATAATAAGTTATTATTATATATAAAATGTATAAGATGATTTGAATGTACAATGAGGACCTTGCTTTTATACTTCAGCAGGTGACCTTTTGTAAACGGGCATGTCTTTTAGACATGCCTTTTCACTTAATTTTAATGACTAATTAAACTAAATAATATTTAATTATTTAATATTTATATTTATTTTATTTAGCTCATTATTATGAATTATATTCATAACAAGTTCTAAATAAATTAATCCCATAGTCCTACCCTAAACCCTATCGTAACCATATCATATTTCGAAATTCCTTAAAATCCTAATATAAAATCTTAATCAACTCAAAATTACTTAAAACACCCCACCTACCTCTTATCATGTCATATTATTCATTAATATCATGTAGCCTCTCCATGTAAAACATAATACACATTACCAAATATTATTAAAACAAACATAATCCTTGGCAACGAATATGTTCTAAAACAATATCAAAAATTCCTTATTAAGGAATGGCTTTGTTTAATGGCAGATAAACGTGGTTCCCTATGACCATACATGGTATAGATAATGTATAATGCAACAACATGATGTTAAACATCACTCACATGGCAGACATGGATGGTAGATGGGATACAACACTCACATGGCAGACAAAGCCTTTTTTGCATGGTGTTTTATATGGTCCAGCTTTAACATGGAAAATAGATATAATGCATGTGCATCACACGGCAGACCAAATATTGACATGTTATCTTGAATACGTACTATGTTGAACATATAAAAAAATACATATCAGGTTGGACAGTGGAAAAAGGTTACTCTCGGTGTCCCAGGTTGAAGAAAAATAGGTGTTGTGATTAACCTACGTGTCAATTATTCTAGCAAAGGCAGCACACAAAAAAATTTGATTCAAAATACATATATTTAAGATTTAATGAAAACATATAGGTCGGCTTCCCCATGGTTATGTCGGCCCTCTAGCACAACCGACGTGTCTATTCATTAAAGGGTAAAAACTAGTATATATTGGAGTTTAAGTTCCTCATTCATATGGTCTCACTCGGTGATCTATTTGTAGAAGAGGCACATAAGACAGAAAGAATATAAGAGATCAAGTGAAGTAGCAATAAGAGGCCATGAAGAACGAGATTACTGGTTGGGAAAATTCCATGATTATCTCTTAAGCTCGGATCAGTGAAAAAGAAGCAGAGTTTGGTGTTAGGATTGCTGACAGAACCTCAGTCTAGCATTAAGAAGCTTTTATACCCTCAGATCTGTGTTATATGGCCCAGACAGTCACACATTTATGAAGGAATGGTAATGCACCCATGGATGCTCAGTTAACCACTGATAAAATCTCGGACTGCAGTCCTATCTGTGGTACATCGAATCTGTGATAAAATAAAAGGGGGCTCAGATTTGTAGCTTGGAATAATACTCAGAACGTTTGGGCAGTAACAGTTAGGCTTGAAGATAACCCAGAATTATATAAGGATTGCAAACATCAGATACCTTCTTGTGAAGTCACCATTATAGTTTGGATTGTTGATTGTAGGAGCTCATAACAATGTTAGTTCCTAGAAGCTCAGACTGTGGACTATCTTTCAAGACCTTGAAGTTACAGTCACCTTATCTTGGACCTAAAGTGCAGACCTAGGATTAGTAGCAGTCACTGTCATAGCTTTGATGTGTGGTAAACATCTCGGACTTGAAGTGCAGACCTCAAATTAGTTGAGCAGTCACTGTCATAGCTCGGATGTGTGGTAAACATCTCAGAACACTCATCCTATGGTAAACATTCTCCTCGAATCTGCAAGTTTGAGTGTAAGAGCTCGGTACAATGACAACTTCAGGTTCGGTTCTGTGGCAGCCACCTGTGGAGGAACTAAGACGGTGGAAGAGTTATATATACTATAACCTTGAACATATGGGGAGGTGGTTGGACAATGGTTTGTGGAGCTTAGTGTTGTAATGTCTTTGAAGGTGAAGGATTTTCTTCAGGGGGTTGTTTAAGCAACAAGTCTCTAGACAGTATCATGACATACCTTTGAAACATTCCTTACAGTCTTATTGAAGGAATTTGTAGAAGATTGAGAACATCCTTTGGACCAATTCTTGAAGAAAACTCTTGTATTGATTTGAGGACTTGTGTAAGATCTTGGAAGCCAGCAAAGGACCTTGGAGTAGCATACCTCAATTGGAGGAGAAACTTATTAATATCACTTGAAGTAGCCTATTGAAAATTCTTAAAGACCATGATGAAGCCATCATGGGGTGGCTTGGAGAATTTGGTTGGATATGATGAAGAGTAGTGGTGAAACCTTCTAAGAGATCAAGGTTGTCATTGATGACGTAGCACGAAGACTATGTTGGAGATGAAGATTGACAAGGCTCATTGAAGAAGACATTGGAAGCCGTGAATTACTATCAAACATATCTAGACAAAGTATAACAATGGGTTGGAGCCCAGAGGGTTGATGCCTGGAAGGTTGGAACCTCAAACAAACAAGGTAGGTTCCTTGGAGGATAGGGTTGGAGCCTTAGAGGATTGGAGTCCTCAAGAAACCAGGTCGGAGCCTAAACCAGATATATGGTTGGAGCCCCAGAGGATCAGAGTCCTTAAGAAACTAGGTTGGAGCTTGAACCAGATATAGGGTTGGATCCCTTGAGGTTGGTGCCTCAAAATCGACAAGGTTGGAGCCTTGGAAGTCTAAGTCGATGCTTGGCACAATCCAGGTTGGAGCTTGGGAAATTGAATATTTGTGTCTTCATCTAGGGTTGGATCCCTACATATATTGTACTTGATTTATTGTAAAGAAGAAATTAATAAAAGCCTTTATTCTTATTGTTCATTTTGTGTTCTAAATATAATTGATCTAACTGGTAAAAATAACAATTGAAAAGAAATATTGATTCACCCCCCCTCTTAGTATTTCCAACAATGTATGACAAATTGATTGGGATGTATGAGGTCAACAATCTCAGCCACATCATTTCCTTGAAGAGTCAACTTCGTGACATCAAGATGACCAAGTCAAAATCTATAACAGAATACTTCATGAGAATCTCTCAAATAAGAGATCAACTTCTTTCCATTGGAGAAATCATACCTGATAGAGAGATTGTGCAATGAACCTTGGAGGACTCCCCATGTTTTGGGAGACATTCATTATAAGCATTAGTAGCAGAAAGGAGCTCCCTTCATTTGATGAACTCTTGGGCTCTTGCACTCAAGAAGAATCCAATATCATTTCTAGAGGAAGAATTCAGAGACAAGAGGAAGGAGAACCTACAACATTTGCAGCCAATGTCAAGAAAGGAAAAGGGAAAGGAAGACCTTCTAAATGGAAGTCAAAGAAGCCAACTCAAACATTCAAAAATAATAGAAGGGACTTGTCCAAATTCCAATGCTATAAATTTGACAAATTTGGCCACATAGCTCGAGATTTCCTTGAAAGAAGAAATGCTCCGAGGCCAAATACCAATAACAACAACTTCAAAAATACAAGGAGAAGAGGAGGTTCTGCTGCCCATGAAAGTGTTGAAGGTTGTGACTTCAACTCAAGCTCTGTGATTTTAAGGTTAATTTCAAATTGAACCTTGGCCATCTCTATCCTTGCATCGCGCACTCCTGCAGCCAACTTCCTAATATTAGCCTCCACCGACACTTCTTCTGGGATATGCAGCTCCAGAACAGTTCTGCATGCTTCAGCTACCACTGATGCAGTGCGGTCATGCTTCTCCTGAACCCTCTTCTATGCTTCTAGCACGACTGTCTTCTGAATGAATATCTGTTCGTTGTTGACTTTTTACTCGCTGATCATGCTCAACGCGCGCTGCTGTCTGGCCTTAAGTTCTTTAATCACACTTTCTTGTAGTGTGTGAAGGAATTCACTCGGGAGCGCGGCCAAGTTGAGGCCAACATTCCTCAACGTGGTGATAATAGCCTTGTCAGCTTCTGCCTCCGCGATCAGAGCTCCATCTGGTAGCGCGATTGCCTGGAGATCCAAGCGTTGAACCAACTCTGTGGCTTGAGTGGTCCCTGACGCCAAACTAGTTGATTCTTCTCTGCTCTGCCCTGCACTTGCATGTAGTTTAGTTGTTTGGATCTATAGCTCGCATAGACCCATCTGTATAATGACCAATGCTTGCTTTTGCTGCTACTCAAATTGTTGTAGTAGTTCTGCGGTCGTATCCCTTACCTTATCTCCAATATCATCCAAGTCACCCTCTGTCAAGGTGATTAGATCTAGCGAGGATTTGATCTTCTTTCGTCGCCCCTCCTTTTCTTGTTCTCTATGTCGCTTTACGCAGAAAGGAGTGCTATCTAGATCTCCGCCTCCTTGTTCTGAGTGTTCGTCATTCTCCGTTTGGGGCAGAGGAGACTCCTAACTTTTGTCAGAGCTGTGTTATTCCTACTCCACTTGCTCCTTTGTGGTGCACTCTACTTCTGCACATGCCTTCTCCTTAGTCTCCTTCTTCCTCTTTTCTGCCAACTACTGCACCTTTAGTCGGGCTGCTTCCTTTTTCTTCTTCTCCGCAGACTTTCTAGTCCTGACGGCCAAATCCGATGGTGAGTGCCAATTAATTGGCCATCTCTTGAGGACCTTTGCAATGGCATCATCCGTAGCTAGATAGGGGAGATCATGCCATTTCTGATCTGGATCCTTCAGCACCCAGATGTAAACTTGGTGGAAGTCCGCTTTGAACTCTGCGTACCCAGGTAAGTGCTCAAAAATGGTTGGTGACAACCATGGCTTGTGGTTGATGGCTGCGCGGATGCTTGCCTCCATCAACACCCAAAAGATTTTTCTTTCGCGAACCTGCGCAATGTCCTTTGTGGCCCATAGCGAAGAAAACTTCGTTTCTTCTGGTAAATCTATCTGAATTGGAGGAAATTGGCTGTCCTTTGGAAACTTCCATGCGACCAACACAATTGACAGTAAGAGCCACGAGTAATGGAAAGTTTTACTTTGGTCTTGTGCCTCTCTGCAATTCAAAAGGAACTCGCTGCACAGGTAGCGCGCCCAGTTGAAGTGTATGCCCTTTGTGCACTGAGCCTCTAACGTGACCACTGGTGTCGACAACTCGTCCACGCAACACTTCCTCATCACTTTGCCAACTAAAATTTTGGTGGCCACTTTCACTGCGGGGTCGATAGTACTAGAGATGGAATACCCACGCGCTTTCTTGACAAGTTTGAACTTGTCCTTCATCTTCTCGGCGAGGTCGTGCTCGCTCGTCTTGCCGCCAAATGCCTTTGTTGGATTCAGTCCAAAGTGAGGGAGTAATGTGATCCTATGGATTAACACATCAGTGATTGGTATCGACTCACTCAACCACAAGCACCCGCACAACAACTGCTTGATGACTGTCAAGTTTATGGGTGCGCGGTGGTAGTGCGGCACCCATAGGAGGTTCAATAATCCTGCCTTGTTTACCCCCTGAATCCATTCCACCGGTTCCAGCATGGTGACACTAGACTCCTTGTAGAACACACGCTTCATGAATGTATTGGTAGCTAGGTGGGGAAATTGCTCAACGTCTCCCAAATCCCAATCTTCAAGCTTCAAATGTGGGATGTGCGCCAAGCGTGAACCTTCAAACATTATGTTTTTTGGCAACAGAGGGGTGTTCAAGAGGAACTGTCCCTCATCTGGGTCCTTCGGGTCCTTCAGGACCTTCACCTTACCTTGGCATAGAGGGATGTACTCCAGAAAATTCAAAATAGGGTCTACCCCCTCAACATCTATGTCTTCCATGTCCTTGTCGACCTCCAGGTCTACCACTTTGCCTTTCTCCTGCGCATTGGGATTTTCTTTCCGCTGCACTTGTGTAGCTGCATGTTTCCTCGTGACTCATGCACCGATATCGTCTTCTTCTATTTATCCTTCTTCGACTTAGGAGTCTCTCTTGGCGGCGTAGGCTTCGGCCTAGGTGACTTCGATGCCTTAGGAAATGCTGCAGGAACCTCCATACTCACCACTTCGGGTAGCTCCCTCAGAGGCGGCAACACCCCTAGTACTAGCGGTCTCAACTGGTGCAAACATGAAGCTGTTAATGAGGTTCTAGGTTTCCTTAGGTAACCTATCAAACACAGAACTAGCAATCAAGTCCTTAAAGAGCTCATGGTTCATGCACAACAGATAACACAACACAAAAATTCTCAGAATGCAAAGTGTTTCTCATTGGACAACCATCTATAATTTATAGGCAATTTCGAATTCAAATTCGACCGTTTCCCCCAAAATCCATCCATAAATGCGAGATTGGTGGAAGATTTCCAAATATTTCGCACTCGATTTCAGCCTTAAATGCTTAAATGCCAGCCGTCCACTCCTCTTAACCATCTTCTGGTAGTCAAATCATGAATAGTGACAATAACGGTCACTTGCTAGCTATGCTGTGTGGTCTCTTGTCCTGTAGCGCAGCTCCCTTAGCACGTCTACTAACACTGTGACACCCTTCTATTCCGCATAGGCCCCTCGTCGCGCAACTCTATAACCCGGGAAGTGTAGTTTATAGTCCCACGCCTCCTTGCAGCTGCATGGAGCGCTAATACTATGCTACCGTCATATAGTCATCTGGCCGGATCCTCGATGTATGGCTTCAATCGGAAGCTATTTATCTTTCTAGGAAATGGATCTCCATTCAATTTCACAAGCTAAATTTCTCCACCATTAGTAATCTCCTTGATCACATATGGCCCCAGCCAATGTGTTTGAATTTTTCCTGGAAATTTATCAAACTTGCTGTCATATAATAAAACTAAATCATTTACCTTGAATGTGTGTAGTTTGATGTGCCGATCGTGCCATGCTTTTTCGTGCTCCTTCTGAACTTGTTGATGGAATCCAACCAAGAATCTATCTTCCTCTAGCTCTGTCAGCTGCACGAGCCTCTCTTCTAAGGCTCTGCGATCCACCATACCTGTGAACGCCGCTATTTGTAGAATAGGCACAATATATTCCATCAACATCACTGCTTCTACACCATAGACCAGCCTAAATTGTGTCTGTCCAGTCATATTGTTACAAGTAGTTCTATAAGCCCATAACACCGCTGATACGCGCATGTCTCAATCATTCACGCATTCTCCAATATTTTATTAAATGCTTCCACCATCCCATTAGCTCGAGGATGATATAACGTCACCTTATGATGATAAAATTGGAACTCTTCCATCAACGCACTGATCATTTCATTAAGGAAGTGCGTACTGCGATCACTCATCAAAATTTTCGGGCAATCGAACCCAGTTAGCACATATTCAAATAGTAACTTCACCGCTGTTTCCCTTGTACAATCCTTTATAGGCTATGCCTCCACCCATCTGGTCAAATACGCAGTCGCGATGATGATATACTGTGCACCCATCTTCTTCCCTGGAGGCTGAATCAGTCTTAGAAAATCGATTTCCCACTTTTCAAATGGCTGCAACGACACTTGCGGATTCAGAGGCAGCTCATCCCTCTTCGATGGCCTGCCCATCCTCTGACATGCACCACACACCCTACAATATGCTTTCGAATCCTTATGCAATGTTGGCCACCACAACCCAACGTGTAAAATCTTCTGTGCTGTTGCTTTTCCTGCATAATGGCCTCCCACAGCCCCTCCATGAGCTTCAACTAGGATACTGCTTTGTTCAAAATCAGGCATATAGGGTCGCAATATCTCGTCCGATCCCATTTTATAAAAATGACCTACTATCATAGAGAAGTCTGTCGCGCACACCACCAATTCCTTATTCTGTTTACTAGTGTATCCCTCTAGAGCCGTTCCTGTAGTTAGGAAGTGGATGATGTCTGCAAAATGATTGTCTACCACATGCACCGCAAAGAGCTGCGCGTTAGGTAGTCCTTCCTCCAAATTAGTGGGATCCTCACCTGTTTCAATGCATGACAGATGTTCCGGTCCTGCATTCAATCACCCTGGCTTTACAATGACTTCGAAATCATACTCCTGAAACAACAACAACCATCTTTATATTCCCCCCCCAACATAGGCTTTTTGACCAGGTACTTTAATGAAAAATGGTCTATATACATCTTAAAGTGTCCACCTAACAAGTAATGCCTAAACTTCTCGAGCACATACATAATAGCCAACCCTTCGCACTCTGTCGTTGAATAGTTCTTTTCAGCCTTAGACAACTTCCTGCTCACAAATGCTATCAGGTGATCGAGTTCTCCTTCACCAGCTTGTGTCAGTACTGCTCCTAGTGCAATACATGATGCATCCACATGCACATGAAACTCCTTCCAATCTGGGAAGACTAGGATCAACGCGATGACCATTTTCTCCTTTAACACATCCAAGCTCCACTGAAATTCTCCATTCCAATAGAATGTAGCATCCTTCTTCAACAATTTTTCCATCGGCGCAGTGATCTGAGCATAACTCTTGATGAACTTTCGATAATAACCAGTATGACCCAGTGTTGCGCGCAACTGTTTAACACTTCTAAGTGCCCCAAATTGATTATAACCACGATCTTAGCTGGATCCACCATTAATCCTTTTTTGCACACTACATGACCCTACAAGATTTTGAAAGGGACGCAAAATAGACACTTCCTCAAGTTTAGCACGATCTGATACCTCCGACACGTATCCAGAATCAAGCACAAACTAGCTACATGGCGTTTGACCAATCCAAACACTGTCCAATCATCAAAGTATACCTCCAAAATATTGTGAATTAAATCTTTGAACGCTGCAACGACTACACACGAAAAGATTGCTGGCGCATTCTTCAGTCCAAAAGGCATTACAATATACTAAAAATATCCCCACTTAGTTGTATTGGTCGTCTTACTCCTATCTTCCGGCATGATCTTGATATGATGGTATCCAGAGAACCCATCAATAAATGAATCTGCTTCTTGTCTGCTAACATTATCCAATACCTCATCTGTGAACGGAGTTGGAAAAGGATCATGCACACAAGCATCATTTAGCTTCCTGAGATCTATGCAGATCCTTATCTCATCCTTCTGCTTCTTTTCCTGAACGACCATTGGACTTACCCAATCGGAATCCTCCACTGGTTCAATGATACCTGTTGCCAACATTTTTTCCAACTCCAAGCAAACCTTTTCCTTATACTTGGGATTAAGGTGATATGGTTGCTACTTCACAGGCTTCGCATCTGGTTTCAATGTTATCTTCATTACTCTTAAATCACCTATTATCCCTTTCAGGTCTGAAAATTTTGTAGGGAACAAATCCTGGTACTTGCAGAGAAACTCAATGAATTTATCCACCATAGCATAATCCCAGTAGTCCCCTATCTTCGCAAACTTCGGCTTCGCCTCTGTCACTATGTTCACTTGTCAAGTTTTTAGTGGCACGATGATATCTTGATTCTATATCTATGGCCCGTCAACTTCGCGGTGAAATTCTGTCTCTAGGATATTAATGTTCCTTGGATCCTCCTCTTCTTCTTCAACAGTCACATTGCAGTGTAGCTGGGTGGTCCAATCTGCTTGATTCAAATCCAGGGATCCTGCGGGATTCTGAAGATCGCTTCCTTGACCTCCTCCAGCACTTCACCAATGCACTCGAATCCATCCTCAAAGCCGAATGTCATCAAGAATCCCTGTCTCAAAATATCCCATTCATCCGTGCCATGGCGGAGCTCTGTCTCCAGGTACCAATTCATTAGTATTACATCTAAAGTGTGATAGAATAAATGCACCCACTATGGTTGTGGTTTTGCTCCATAGGCATCAATCCATTTTGCTAAGTGATTGCGCAGATCACTCCTCCCATCGTATTTCTCTTTCAATCGCACCTTTGGGTGACCAAACCGCACCTTCATCATTCTTCTATATTCATGCCATCTATCGAAATTGTCTTTATGCGTACCCCACCATCTTGCGGGCGTAGCACCAAGTCCAAGGCTTGGAAGTGATGCTTCTCTGGCAGTTCCCTTTCAAATGCATCCAACAATTTATCAACGTTAGTTAAACCATCATAATAAGGTAGAATTCTTACCTCTGATGATACACATCACAACGATTTGGTCATCATGTTACATCGTAGCATAGACACTTTGTGCAATCGATTTTGCTAGTGTTCCAATTACTCATCTGAATCTAATGTGCAAGAGCTTTCACGGTCCCATGCAATACATCCATCTACCGTCGGATTCACCTACTGTTGATCTCGCACTGTTATCTTATAAATTTGGTCCAAATCATTGCCACTTTCATAATCGTGTATCGGTTTAGTATAGCGTGGTCCTTTTGAAGGGTCCATAGGTATTGTTGATGGTGCTAGACCCGCTAACATTTAGGGGATCACCCCGGTATGAAGTCCCAACTAGACCTCACATCTTTTGGTGTGGGTGTCCCATTTGGTATGATGGCCCAGTTGCCATTATCTTAAGGATTTGCCTCAACTCTTGTCAGTACAAAAGAGTGGTTAGCTTTGCCTTCGAGAAGTGAGGTCCACATGCCTAGTGAGTGTAAGTGTACTTGTGTCAATGGTTCTTTCAATGTGAGGGGAAAAAGGTGAAGTTGAGTTCCAGGTTGAAGGGGATCAATCCCAACTCGACTAGGAACACACAACACAAAGGACATACATAGATTACGATGCAGTAGTCCACTCGAATGCGACAGTCACAACATACAAGGTAAGATAACACTCACGGATCAGTCCAAATGAGTGCAACGATTATTACAACAAGGTTCATGTGAAAGGTTTGTCTGATGTCCGGCAGAGTAGTCGATACGGGTAGGACAACATTAGCAACATATACAACACATTTCTATTAATAGATTATGCATTACAACAAATGAATTATTTCATATGTAGAACACAAGTTAAAGCAACATGCATTACAAGTGTTAAAGATCAGTCTTACAACAAATTGATCTAGGAGGATCTTGTCAGATCAGTTGCACAGGTTCAGTTTCGTCGTCAGCATTCAATGTTCGGTATCTTCAGCTTCGACAGTAAGGTTATGGTTGCCTGGTAATGTCAATAGTTGATATGGTTTTATACCTGGTTGGCGACATATGGTTGTCGTAAGTTCCACCAGGATTTGGTCGTCGACATGGGTTTGTCATCCGTTTTGCAGGGTTTGGTTGTCGACTTGGGTTGTCGTCATATGATGTTTGTTGCAAATGTCGCTTTGTGATAAATTGTTGTAAATGGGTTTTTAAAACAAAATGATTGAAGGACTAAAACCTAAACCTAAGTCCTAGCCCTAAAAAGCTAAGGAACAAAATTGTAAAACCTAATACACCTAAAACCTAACCTATTCCTAAAGCCATGCATTAAAATGCATTAAACCTATGTATTCAAAACACATTCAGGCCATGTTATATTACAAACCATATAATGAACCGTATTAAAAAACATTACAATGTAAACAATACATAAACCACAGTGCTTAACCGTAGGAGTTAACTGCAGTGGGACCACAACAATGAGGCATGTGAGCGGATGGGGATAAGCTGTCGGGGTCTTTGAAACCACAGAGTTATGACAGTTAACCGTAACCACGTGGGGAGATAAACTTAGCATGTGAACAATGCTATGGTTAACCACAACGGTAGGGCTGAAGTTTCGAAGCCGCACCGTCAGCCAGAACCGCCACAATCAGGTCACATGTGTAGATAGGCCGCACCGTAAGCCACGACCACCGGGATGATGACCACGGAGGTGGCAACTTGCGATTAGACCGCGATAGTCACATGCGCTGTCTGCACTTCCTCCGCCCGGTTAGCTAACTGCTAACAGATTCATGCATATCCAAAGTTTATTTTTGGGTTTTTCATTGAAGTTTTCACTAATTTAATTAAACCACCATGTGACTAGGTACCTAAGGTGTCCCTATGTTATAAGACCGAGCCAATTCAAACCAATTCATGCCAAATTTATTTTGAGAGATTTCAAATGTACCTGAAACCCTATAAATTCACCTCTTTGTTCATGAAGAAGACATTAGTGGTTTTGAGGTTTTGTGGGCAGATTCTGGAGGTTATAGGCAGTTTTTGTGTTCAATGTAACATGAGAATCCAAAGTCCGAATTGGGAACTGTGATAGGTGTTGGAAAGCTATTTCAGAGATATTTCTTGTGACAATGACCAGAAGTGCCTACATGCACAATAAGTCTAGTTTATTTGTTGTCTAATCGACCTCCTCAGATTCAATCCTAATAAAGCGGTCGCCCATCTTGAAAGCGAACCAGGAGACGTAGTCCATCAGGGACGAACTCCATAATAGACCTTGCTGTCTGGCATCGCTATGTTTTTGTTGCTTTTCACTTCTGTTTGCATCTTTCTTATGTTTTAATTCTGTCGCCAATTTATTCCTTTTCAAGCAGTTCTCACGGTTAAAGCACTTTAAGTTAACATTCAGTTCATTGTTTGCATTAATAAATTCTACTTTAGTTTAACATATGATCATTTTAGATCATATAATTTGGTATTGGAGCAAGGTGCGTTTGTAAAATTTGTTAGTGAATGCTAACCAGGTAAAAGTCCCAATGTGGAGAAGGAGTCCTTGAGGAGATTGACCCAGAAATTGGAAAGCGAAGTCCTCATAAGTCGACCATGACAGGATCTGATGCAGGTGAAAATCTTGAAACTAAGATGTGCGAGGAATAGTTTCAGCAAGCATTCTTGAGTATGCAACAGATGTTGGGAGAATTATATGAAGATAAGAAGGTGAGAGATGTAGCTTCTTCCTCAAAGACATTAAAGAAGGATAAAGGTAAAGGCAAGGCTGATAAGCCTCCTTCACCTCCGTCATCTCCATCATCATCATCTTCTTCTTCTTCTAGTGTAGAATCTGAAATAGAAAGGAAACCTAAGAAATTATCTCTTTTGAAACTTGATGTAAAATTTGAGTTACCTATTTATGATGGCGAAATGAATCCTGAAAAGCTAGATAACTGGTTCAAGAAATTAGTGTTGGGCGCGAGATCCCCTAAGGAAAGTTTTGGGGCTTAACACCCAGTTTTTGGTTAAAAGTTGTAAATCCGATGTAAAGACTCCACATTTTGTGGGCGCAGAGAGTGAAGTTGTAAATGAGTCATAGGGTTGTCCGCCCTCAATTTTGTAATGTAATGTCGACTTTAGAGATCTACCCATGGTCCGTGGACCATGGGATTGTATAAATAAAGTGAGGCTCTAAGTAGTTGAGAGATAATAGAATTAGAAGGAATGATGATGGAATAGAAGGATAGCGGAAGAGCTAAGCGTAGAGTTGAGTCTTTGGGTCGTAGAGTAGGAGAAGGCTTTGCAGCTGAGTGCGCGGACCCCTACAGTTGTGTGTGCAGGGCGAGTCGAGTCTGTAACTGTTGAAACATTAATAAAGAGAAGTTTTACATCAATTCTATGTATTTATTTCCTGTTTTCTGTATCGAATATATTGGGTATAAATTGCATTTCTGTTGTCTATATGGTGCACGAACATATATGATTTTGTCGATTAAGTAAATGTGAGATAAGGTATCTATTTACACGAAGTTAAATAACAATCGTAAGAAGATAAGTAAGATACGTGGGGTAACTTGGAGAAATAGCGTAGATCAGTGCCCTAGCAGCGCGAAAGCATCTCAACCCCTGGTTAGGGTTGCATGAAAGGTGATCCTAACAGATCATGAAGGTCTCGCAAGTCAGGATAGTGCGAGAAGGTAGGCACAGTTGGATTAAATTGACCCCTCAGACATCTCCAGGGTGCGGAAACTTGGTTCCAGCATCCCCCCATATTGCTTCGGGTGAGACTTCAGTCCGCGCACCGCGGGCTGATGTCGAAAGGGCCAGTAGTGTAGGGATTTTTTTAGCTAATTAACTCTAAACCTTGGTCAGGCCCCATCAAGCCAACCAATGGTTCCATTGCCGCCACACACACCGAGACCCAAGAAAGATAAGTAACCTATGGTACCGGTGCACGCGTCCCCCAGGAATCCGTTAAGGATGAGGCTCACCATGGAAGAAAAGGGGAAGGCGATCAATTTGGAAGCCGATGAGGAGGAAGAAGACTTCAAAGAAATCCTGGTAGAGGAGGAGGACGAAGAAATGGAGGAAGAAACCCAAGGTGCGGACCCTCTGACCAGGTTTCCTGCGTATGTTCCTCCGCGGAAGGGGAAAGCAAGGGTGCCCAAAGACCTAGATGGGAGAAAGAGACCTCTGCAGACTCTGGTGCTACCAGATGATATCATTTTTTATGGAGTGCACTTGGGACGGGTGCCAGTTCTAAAATTTGAAGACTAGGATCTCGCGGACCACGAGAAATTCCCACATTTGGCAACCGCGCAGCTAATGCGGCCAAAGAAAAATACAGCGGTAGGAGTCATAGAATTGGAGCCACACAAGTGGTTGCGAGGAGTAGAGAAAGTAGGGTTGTTAAACCTGCTCTGGGTGCCGCATTACCATTGCGCCCTAATGACTATTTTCGTCATCAGGCAGCTGCTCTGCCTAGTGCATGATGGGTGTTTGTGGCTGGAGGAGCCCATCCCCATCACGGATCATCTAATTCACAGAATTACCTGGCTCCCTTGCAAAGGGGAGGATCCACGAATATATCTGAGGGTAAAAGTGATGATTTGGCTATTGTAGAGGCCATGAAGAAAAGGTTCAAGCTGGAGAATAAAAAGAGAGGGTACGTGATCTCTAGTATCAATAATGCTGTGGTCAAAGTCGTGATGCAGATATTGGCTAGGAAAGTCATGCGAAAGTGCCGCGCGAATGAGGTTCTGCATCGATGGTTATACTTGTCACGCAGTGCGTAGAGGGGGTCCAGTTTAACTGGGAAAATTAGTTGTGCCGAGAATTCCTGGAAAATTGTTGCGAAGCACAGGAACAAGGGAAGAATTTCCACTATGCATGGCTTCTGCTATACATAGTGCTAGTGGCTTGGGAATTGCTCAAGGATAGCCAGTTCCCAACGATTACGAAGGATATTCTGGAGGCAACGAAGTACACTTCACTGTGGGCAACTAAAGACGCGTAGAGGATCAGAGACATCAAGATATTCTGGGTGTTCATGGAGATGAACATCAGAATGGGGATTAACCGCAAGCTGTGGTTATCACCCACTGTCTATAATAGTATGCAGAGCTTTGTGGAGTTCAAGGTGGACTCCCATCATGTATATATCAGGGTGCGCAAGGATCTCACGAAGAAATGGAATGAGCTACCTTACCTGGCCACGAATGATATCATATTTGCTGTGCTTGAGTCATGACCGCCGGAGTGGCATGCTCCCGCTAGCTCCGTGGTGGAATCAGAGAAGTCTACTGCACAGAGGGAGAAGGAGGAGGAAAAACTACGGATGGCGTAGTTGGTAGAGAAGAGGAGGAATGAAGCAGCAGCAGCCAAGGCGCAAGAGGCATGCGACACTGCGAAGGTGGCAGAAGAGTAGCAGCGGGTAGCTAAGAAGGACCGTGAGGGAGAGAAGTCGCCTTTGCCTGAACATGAGACAAACACAGAGGAAGGTGGCGCAGACCCATAGATAACGTCCACACAGCTGAAGTGACAACACCCAAGGAGCAGGTGGGGCCGCGGAAGAAGTCGAAAACCTCCAAGACTTCTTTCAACGCAATCACCCTCACTGAGGGGGATCTCCATGACAGAGGCGAGATGGTGCGGGACGTCACTGCGAAGGCCCTCTTGTAGTTTGCAGAGGAAAACTAGATAGTATTGGGGGCCCTCCTGACACAGATACAAGAGTTGCAGGTGCACGCTCCTCAGGCCGGTACTTTGTCGACCAATGTCACAGTAGACACGAGCACGGTCGAGGAAATGCTGCGCGCCCACATGACCAAACCATAGTGCTGTTAGAGGGTGCACTGGTTACAGACAATGAGGCCGACAACCCTATGGTTAGTGTGCTGAAGGGAGTTGGGATAAACATGGCTACGCTCCCTCGGGAGATGCTTTATGTTCTGTAGGATGGAGTGACTGTAGAACTGTGGGCCAGTGAGGGCCACGCACTCCAGGTGATGAGCGAGCAACGAATTAATATTGAACAATTGAGCCTGCAGCGCGACGAGGTCGTGACACAGAACAAAAAACTAGTCCAAATTGTTGAGGAAGCCTGCCAGATGGTCCCTGAGTTTTCCATCCCAGCAGCTGAACCAACAGAGGTGCGCATCCAGAGACTAGCAGCAAGGGTGTGCGAGGCCAAAGAAGAAATGGCTAAGGTTCAGCTGGAGTTGAACCTTCAGATAGCTGAGCTGCAATTGAAGGTGCAGCCTTCAACTCTGCCTGAGGTGAAGGAATAGCGTGCCAATGCCATTACATCAGGAATAATGAAGATTAGCAGTGCAATGAAGGACTGCACCAAACTATTTGAAGAGTCATTCGAAGTCCTCACCACTCTGCAGGAGGACCTGAACATACAATGTTTAGAAATAGAGGTGTGTGAGCTGCAGTAGAAGTATGAAAAAATCAAAGGGACTGCATAAATAGTGGCCCTTACATAAAGGCTTGCATAGATGCAACAGGAAAAAATTCTCAAGGAGCAGGTAGATGCTGCGCGACATAAGGAAGCTGTCTTGAAGGCGCGCGTACAACCATTGATCGATGAGGCATTCTTCGTTACAATGTCGATTGAAGCCAAGATCCGTAGATGCAAGGAACGTAGGAACAAGTGCAGGACAATGGTTCAGCTACAATAGTCTCTAAACAACACATCCAGGAAGTGCAGTAGGAAGCTTCTAAGTGCGTTGTCGATCTTGCAGTAATCTAGGCAAAGTTGGGAGGTCTCTGCATGAAGATCTCCACACCAACGGAGTGATTCGAGGGCAAGTCACTATGTTTGTGTTGGGGGACTGTAGGGCGTGGGATCCCCTAAGGAAAGTTTTGGGACTTAAAGCCTAGTTTTTGGTTAAAAGTTGTAAATCCGATGTAAAAACTCCACATTTTGTGGACACTGAGCGCGAAGTTGTAAATGAGTCATAGGGTCGCCTGCCCTCAATTTTGTAATGTAATGTGGGATTTAGAGATCTACCCATGGTCCGTGGACCATGGGATTGTATAAATAGAGTGAGGCTCTAAGTAGTTGAGAGATAATAGAATTAGAAGGAATGATGATGGAATAGAAGGATAGCAGAAGAGCTAAGCATAGAGTTGAGTCTTTGGGTCGTAGAGTAGGAGAAGGCTTTGCAGTTGAGTGCACAGAGGCCTAGTAGTCCATAGCTGAGTGCGCGGACCCCTGCAGCTAAGTGCGCAGGGTGAGTCGAGTCTATAACTATTGAAGCATTAATAAAGAGAAGTTTTACATCAATTCTGTGTATTTATTTCCTGATTTCTGTATCGGATATATTGGGTATAAATTGAATTTCTGTTGTCTATATGGTGCGTGAACATATCTGATTGTGTTTATTAAGTAAATGTGAGATAAGGTATCTATTTACATGAAGTTAATTAACAATTGTAAGAAGATAAGTAAGATACACGGTGTAACTTGGGGAAATATCACAGATCGCTGCCCTAGGAGCGCGAAAGCATCTCAGTGCCTGGTTAGGGCTGCGCGAAGGGTGATCCTAACAGATCGCGAAGGTCAGGACAATGCGCGAAGTGACCTACATGAAGGTAGGAACAGTTGGATTAAATCGACCCCTCAGACATCTCTAGGGTGCGGAAACTTGGTTCCAACATCCCCCCATACTGCTTCGAGTGAGACTTTAGTCCGCGCACCATGGGCTGATGCTGAAAGGGCTAGTAGTGTAGGGATTTTTTTGACTAATTAACTCCGAACCTGAGTCAGGCCCCATCAAGCCAATATTTAGACTTGTATTGTCGTATTAAGAACATTTCTGACGATAAAACGAGCATTCAGTTAGCTACACTTAGAATGGGGGGAACAACTTTAATCTGGTGGGAAAGTAAAACTCAGATAGATGTAAAGCGGAAAGGTAAAGTCATCTCTTCATGGTCTAAGTTTTTAAAAGCTCTTAGGAAACAACTCTATCCTTTAGGATACATGCAACAAGATATTATTGATTGGCATCATTTGAGGCAAGGCAAAGGGTAGAGTGTTCAGGAGTTTACTCAGGAGTTTAGAAAGAAAGCATTAGTACTTGGTATTTCATTGGATACACGTGAAACTTTGTTAAAATACATTGACAATTTACATTTATATTTGCAGCATACATTATTGATGTTTAATCCTGATGATTTTGATGAAGTGTGTGTTCAAGCCATACATATTGAATCAGGTGGCAGACCATTCAAAGTTTCACCGCAATCATCCAAAGAGTTGGAAATCAAGGATTCCAATGGTAGTAAGGGGAAGAAAAATTCGAAGAGAAAGAAATTAGCGATAGCTCAAAGGAAATACCTACTTGTTCTCATTGCCAAAGAATCGGTCATGATGAATCTAAGTGTTGGAAACTTCATCTAGAACTTAAGCCCAAAAAGTTCCTCAAGAAGAAGGATGAAAAGAATGAAATTGCAATAGTCTAGCAAGATCTAGGTTCCGATTCAGGTGATGAAAGGAGGATAACTGCCATAGTTACAACAAGTAAAATGTTCGAATATTATTGCATCTTAATCAAACATAAATCCTTCAAATGAGGATAAAAGAGTTGAATTATTTAACATAAGGAGAATTTCTAAGCACACAAAGATAGATACAATGTTTGATAGTGGATCACAGACAAATTTAAAATCTGAATATTTAGTTAAGAACTTGGGTTTGGAGACACAGAATCATCCAAGACCTTACCCATTAGGATGGCTAAATAAATCAACTTAGATAAAAGTCACAAAACAATGTCGATTAATATTTTCCATTACAACTAATTACATTGATGAAGTGGAATTAGATGTGGTTCCAGTAGACATATGTGGAGTTTTCTTAGGAGGTGCTTATCTTTATGATAGTGATGCACTATTTTATAGGAGAGAGAATAAATATCACCTTAAGAAAGATGGGGTTGAATTTATTGTCAGAGCACATAAAAGTAGAAATCACTTGAATTTAGTTGTTCCTAATAAGATGAAGTGATTAATAAGTTCAAATAAGATATTTGTAATCATGTGTGTAAAGGAAAAACATAAGAATCGACATGATGTTTGTTCAAGTCATGATTCCCAATTTAAAGATAGTTTGATCAAAGAGGTAGAAACGTTTTTTAGTTCTATTCAAAGAACCCAAACATCTTACTCATAAGCAGGGAATACAACATGAGTTACAATTGATGCCTAAAGCTCCTCTTCATAATGTCAAAATGAATCAATTCAGTCCAAGTTTGGAAGTTATAAGTTACAAGGATGCAGGTTAGTATTGTGGAAAGTCAACGTTACATATCTCTTGTATTGTGTCACCATTTCATGTTTCAAACAATTTGGAAGCCTCTTTTCAAGTGGAGAGGAAGCCTATTTGTTTTCATATCAAAGCCTTTTCTAAAGCAGTGTCAAAGTATCCAATGCATCGAAGGGAAACTTATGCATTAGGGGAAGTGATAATCAATGGAAACATCATTTAATGAATGAAGAAATAGTGATTCAAATAAATCATCCAACATTTCAATACTTTCAAAATCAAACTAAGTTGCAACAGTTTTCACCTTACATTTTGATGGATTTATTGCAGCGAGTTCACTTAGTAATTAGGAATCAGGAAGGTATATCAAATCAAGTCACTGGTATTATGTCAAAAATGTCTTTGATTGTCTCTGTCATTCTGCAATATAGATTGTTAATACAAGTCAATAATATTGAACAATATCCTGTAGAGACTGTTTTCAAAGATGTGTATGAATCACTAATTCATGGTACTTTGTGGAAAGAATTCAATTTCCATGTTCATAACAGGTTGTTTAACCATATTCGCAAGTTTTTCATACTGCAGATGAATGGAACAGTTCATAGATTCAAAATGTGCCATAATCAACATCATCAGGGTCATCAATTTCAGGTGGTTGATCGAATGTATTGGTACATCATCAGGGCAAGGTGGGGAGTGAGGGAGCTGTATCCTCATCTACTATCTGTCTAGTCAAAATTTTTGTGGTCCAAAAGCTTTCAAGTGGAGAGGATTGATCCAAGAGGATCTTGTCAGATCAGTTTCACAGGTTCAGTTTCGTCATCAACATTCAATGTCCGGTATCTTCATCTTCGACAATAATGTTATGGTTGCTCGGTAATGTCAATAGTTGATATGATTTTCATGATGATATGGTTTTATACCTGGTTGGCGACATATGGTTGTCGTTAGTTCCGCCAGGATTTGGTCGTCGGCATGGGGTTGTCATCCATTTTGTAGGGTTTGGTTATTGACATGGGTTGTCGTCATATGATGTTTGTTGCAAATGTCGCTTTGTGACAAATTGTTGTAAATGGGTTTTAAAAAAAAATGATTTAAGGATAAAACCTAAAACTAAGTCCTAGCCCTAAAAATCTAAGGAACAAAAATGTAGAACCTAATACACCTAAACCCTAACCTATTCCTAAAGCCATGCATTAAAATGCATTAAAACTATGTATTCAAAACCCATTCGGGCCATGTTATATTACAAACCATATAATAAACCATATTAAAAAGCATTACAATGTAAACAATACATAAATCGCAGTCCCTAACCACAGTGGAACCACGACAATGAGGGATGTGAGCAGATGGGGATAAGCTGTCGGGGTCTTCGGAACCGCAGAGTTAATGCAGTTAACCGTAACTGCGTGGGGATATAAACTCAACATGTGAACAACGCTATGGTTAACCGCAACAGTAGGGTTTGATGCAGGGCTAGTACTTTCTCCCAAAATCCTATTTGGTTAACACTAAACCCCGCTGTATAACCTAGGTTAATGGTTTTTTCTAGGTGATTATTCATTTATATATTACATTGGGTTTAAAAAAAACCCTCTCCAATCCAACACTCGAGCCTTTTCAATCAATTCTATAAGCGGAGGCTTTTCAACTAATTGATCTTATTAAACGAAATATTTTGCAACCCTTTTCCACGTGGCCCGTGGGACCTCCCGATGTGAATACCCATAATAGAACTTTATACCATAGATTAAGCGTTGAGCCAACACGTGTCCTCCTCTTTAGAACATTGCAAACAAATTTGTTTACTTTGTGATGACTCAACACTTTTCTCATAAACCTTGCGAATTGCAAAGTTGATTCCGTTGCCAAGATCTCCACCATTGGTTCAATGATGGTCCAACGACTATCGCGCTATCGCGATTCAATTAGCATGATAGTTATTATTTTATAATCACGCAAGATAAGCGGTTTTGGTCCCTCATCCTTGTGCTACGTGGCACCACCATGGTTCATCGCGCACTTCATACAAATACCATTTACCATTTTATTACCCACATGATATACCACTTACCATTTTAATTTGAGCCTTAAACTCTTTTTAATAACCACATCGCGTCTGTTTAAAATGTTAACCTGCTTGCATGTTCTGACATGATATGCGTCGATCTCCTCTAATCGGACGATCACTGCTTCCCTGCGATTTCCGTCAATTTTAGCAGTCTGCCAAATTTCTTTCTCATCTGCCACTTTTAGAATGTCACGATTATTCTTTTACGGCTAATCAATAACCACACATGATTTTACAGAACATCCAACCACCAAGCCAAGGGTAGTTACCAGCATAAACCTCTATCACCAAAAGGATTATTATAAAATCAAAACATAACGAACATAGAATCATATGAGTTCGAAACATAAGGAACACATGTTTAATCATTTCACTGGGAATATAAAACCTCCAGAATTTGACCATTCATGTGTATAAATTATAGAGATGCAGAAAGATACTAATTAGGAAATTAATAATCACAGAGTCTCGCTACCAGTGAACAAATTCAATAATTCAAGCGAAGAAACCCCAATTGTCACATAGATACATACAAATCCACACTGTTTTGGTATTTATAAAATATCTACAAAGGGAACCGTCACATTCGACTATTTCAGTTCTTTTCCATGAAATCCCTTTACTACTCTTTCTAACCTATAGCTATCCTCCAATTCTCTTCCAAAAAGGAAGAACTCCTTTATTGAAAAAAGACTCTCCAATGTTTCTAAAGCTTACAATATATAAAAGAAAAGGATTCATGAACCATTTTAGTTCTGATCCCACAATTCTCTCACTTTCTCCTAAAGTATCTTTCGCTCCATTTTTCCCTAAACAAAATCATAAATTAGATATTTCAAATCCTTAAAATCCTCACTCTTTCTAGGATTACTCATTCATTCCTAAGATCTCTACAACTCACGCGATATTCCCTATTAATCAAATTACATTTCGATCTCTTTAAAACTCAAAATAAACTTAGGAAAATAAATAAACAATTAAGGGAACCCACTCCCTTTAGTAAATGTGTGATAAGACTCCTAGGTCTTATAAACCTTGAATAATTCTCCTTCATCAGGTTTGAAGTCTGGAAGCCGCACCATCGGCCGGAACCGCCACAATGAGGTCACATGTGTAGATAGGCCGCATCATAAGATGAGAACATCGGGATGATAACTGCAGAGGTGGTAGCCTGTAGTTAGACTGTGGCAGTCATGCACTGTCCATGCTTCCTCTGCCCAGTTAGCTAACTACTAATGGATTCGAGCATATCCAAATTTTATTTTTGGGTTTTTCATTGAAGTTTTGGCTAATTTAATTAAACCACCATGTGACTAGGTACCTAAGGTGTCCCTATGTTATAAGATCGAGCCAATTCAAACCAATTCATGCCAAATTTATTATGAGAGATTTCAAATGTACCTGAAACCCTATAAATTCACCTCTTTGTTCATGAAGAAGACATTAGTGGTTTTGAAGTTTTGTGTGCAGAATTTGGAGGTTATAGGCAGTTTTTGTTTTCAGTGTAACAGGAACATCCGAAGTTAGAATTGGGAACCATGACAGGCGTTGGAAATCTATTTCAGAGAGATTTCTTGTGATAGTGACCAGAGGTGCCTGCGTGCACAAATAGTATGGTTTATTTGCTGTGTAATCAACCTCCTCGGATTCAATCCTAATAAAGCAGTCACCCATATTGAAAGTAGACCCGGAGATGTAGTCCATTAGGGACGAACTCCATAATCAATCTTTCTCTCTGGTATCACTGTGTTTTTGCTTCTTTTCACTTTTGTTTGCATCTTTCTTATGTTTTAATTCTGTCATCAATTCATTCCTTTTCAAGCAGTTCTCATGGTTAAAGCACTTTAAGTTAACATTCAGTTCACTGTTGGCATTAATAAATTCTACTTCAGTTTAACATATGATCATTTCAGATCACAAATACAATACATGTGTGAAAACATGTTAGCCTGTTGACAGGATTCTGAATTAAGCGAAAGTTTCAAGACATATCGTTACACCATACATCACTAACCCCATTAGCGGGGCATTGGAGCCACTACTTACTCCTCAAAGAAAATATTACAGACTCTCTTGGCTATGTGGGAGGAGCTAAGGTGAAAATTATTTTCAGGTACAAATGAGGGGGGTATTTATAGCTAAGGTTGAAACTGACCCTTGTGGCTATTCGACTACCCTCATGATTGTTCGGCTTCCATTACTTTTCAACTTACATGACTCTATGTTCAACAAGTGGGTCTCTTGGACTTACACGTTACATCACATTGATTGAAAACAAGCCCATAGTGGAGATGTGGGCAACATGACTCATGACTTGACTCGACATGACTTGACATGACAATGATGGTACATTCATGCTGCTGCTAGAGTGCATGTCGAGCTATAGTGCTGCTGAGTGATGGATGTCTTCATGGTGTATCATAGCTTCACCTCCGCATGGCGAAGTGCGTAGAGTATTCGATGGTATTTGGTTTGCTTGATGAAGCTTTAGCATGTTGTTCCTTGCTTTCATGCTGGAAGGTGTTAGATTCAGTGTTTTCATACTGCCATCAGTGATCAAAACTCCTATTTTATATCATATTAGGGTCCCATTCTGAAATTTTTGCCATTCCACCTAGGTCCTCATGAAAAAATTTATTCACTAATGGTAGCCCAAGTCAAAAGCCTCACACTCCCTTAAAAAATCAATACTTGTTGGCCCACCTTCATGTCTTACTGAGCATACATCAATCATAAAAGCTCATTTTATCATGTCTTTATGTCAGTTAAGTCAACATGGAGTCTAGTCATTCAAGGTCCCATTAGGTCACTAGGTTTCATTTTCCAAGGTTCAATAACACACCATTTCATTGCATAAGGCCAACAAAAAAGTATGAGAGTAAGAAAAATAGTGTCCTTTTTTCATTTAAAGAGGATTTGAAAACTTGTAACTATGCTTGCCCAAGCTATAATTTTCATTCCAAAGTATGAGTTTTATTTCAGACTGTAATTTTATTCCAAAAAAAACAGAGATGTAATATTATTTTTTAATTTATGTAATTTTATGTCCAATATATGTAATAAGTACTATTCCTAAGCTGTTAACTCAAACTCTATGTGCCAACTTCATCCAAGCAAATTCAAATGTAAAGAGTGCCAAACTCCAACATCATCAATCTGCAAAGAAGAAAATCAGAGTGTAAAGGGTAATTAACAAAGTTTTCAAAAAGGTGAATTGAAACATTAGAAAGTGGGTTTGAAAGTTAAAAAATCAAATTCATTCAAGTATAAAGGCCTTCTTAGCATCAAACTCAAATTAATTTATCTCCTACCATCGATTGAGTAAACCCCAAGAGAGAATTTCTCAAGATTCTGGGCGAATTTGAAAAAACAAAGTACGTGTTGTGCACTTCCTTCAGGCGCTACGCACTCCCTTCATGTGCTGCGCACTTTCTAGGCGCTACGCACTTCATTCTAGCGTTGCGCACTTCCTACAAGCACTACACACTTGCCAGAGAAAGGGCACACTTCCTTGTGGCATTGCGCTTATGTCCAAGAAATCTAGAATCGCCTCTAAAGCTCCACCAAACTTGTATTCAACATCCAAAAAGTAAGTAATAGCTAAAGATAGCACGCTTCTTCCTCCTAAAGTCACTCTTATGTTGTTTTGAAATTTTATTGAATATTTGTTGTTTTTCTCACATAAAAACCCTAGTATCTCCCTCAAAACCACCATTGCACTCTCAATTCCCAAATTTCAACTCCCCTACACTTTCATACACTCCCCTATACTTTCATTCCCTTTCCCTAAACCCTTTATCCCAATATTCTATAACCTTTATCCAAAAACCCTAAGCCCTAGGTGCTACAACTATCTAGGCTCCCAAACCCCAACATTGTAAACAATTTCTCCATCCTAAAAATCCATCACATTAATACTCCCTATTCCCTCCTCCATTACATAAATCCTTAAACCCATTTCCTTCAATTTCCCTTCCCCATTCCTTACTCCTAAAAAACCACATTCCAACAACATCATACCTCCCTAGGGTTTGATATTAAAACACCATGGCAGAAGAGGAAAATAAACCATACAGTGAGGGAGAAGAAACAGAGGTGAAGAGACCACACAAAGGGGGCAGAATACTCAAATTTGAGCCAACAGATCTTAGGGAACTCTTGGCATCTCCTATGGCTATGACATCTTTCAAATATCTTGGCTGTTATGATTTCTGTGATCAAATTCAAAAAGTCCAACACCATGCTATGTTGACTAGAATCTTCATATCCAAACTCCATGACCACCAAGTTACTCTAGCTGGTGTCCCTTTTAATTTATATATTGCCATTAAATCAACTACCACCAGTATCCCAGATGTTGGGGAGGAATGCTTTAAACAAGGTGAGTTGGAGAAACATTACTATGAGCCTTTCATAAAACCAAGGTATTGAAATGAGAGAAAGAGCTATTTTACTTTTTCTCACCTCCTGGAAAGATACCCCCCAATGATGAAGTTGATCATGAAATACTTTTCATGTGAAGGTAGAATTTCTAGGCTTTATTCCTATTACATCTGGCTCTTAATGAATTTCACTAGGGTAAAACTGCTCAACATACCCTACTACCTTTTCCGGAGCATTGATAAGATGACCTATATTGTCCAAAAAAGGGAGTATGAACATCAAATGAAGAGTCTTTTTCATCATTCCCTCATTAAAATCATAGTCCTCTATCATCTCAAAGAGCTGAACATTGCATGGAGTACCTTCATAGCCAATCCCATATTCACTGATCCATCTATTCAGAATGTTCAAAATGTCCCTTCATCATCTCATCCTTCCACCTCCATTCCTCCATCTCAACCCATAGATCATTCATCATCATCAGATCAATCACCTTCACCATCACCTCCACCATCACCATTTCATGAGCATATTGAGTCACCTAGCAGAGATGAGATCAGTGAGCCAAAGCAGATTGAGCAAGTTGAGGTCATCAAGCCTAAAAGGGTAGATTTGGACACATTGGCACACACTTATCAGAGAGGCCATAGTGTTATTAGGAAAACTAGTGTCCAATCAGAGTTGCTAGTCCCACTAAGATGGTAGCTATATTAGAAACAAACAATTTAAAGTCACTTGTGTTTTCGTTTATGAGAGATAGATGAGAGAGAAGTAGAGAGTACCAACCTCAGTCTTTTGCTTGGCTCCTTACTTGTTTCCTCCCTCCCTTGATAGAGCTTTCGCCACTCCTTCCTCACTTGTCCCGCTTCAAAGAACACCTGTAGAGTCAAAGCAGCAAAAAACCATCAAAGCATAGAGATCTATAACCATAAACAATATAGGATAAGATGTATATTAACCATACAAATGCATACACAAATACAAGATTCAGAGATATACAAGTATATGGAGGAAAACTCAATTAGCTTTATTGATAGAAGTAGTAGAAGAGAGGATTACAACCAAGCTGTCTGATCCAGTGCCATCCTCCCAACATGAAAGCCCTCTTCACCTCATGAAAAGCTAGATCACCCAACAATACAATGTTTCAACGAGAAACCAATAGCACTTCCTTACAAAATAAAAAATTCCAGCCTCCTGGATCTCTAGGATGAGGGATCCATATATAGATATTTGCAAGTGGGTGAGTCAGCTTTTGGGATTTTTATTAGTGTGATTTCGCTGATAGTTCTTGGTTCGACTTGGAGCTTTCATGATCTCTTACTCATCCCTGGGCGAATTCAGAGAGGCAATTGTCAAATGAGTAGTTTCTAGAAGATTCTCTAGGTTTCCACCTAGCAAACTGCTTCTGCCATTTGTCTGCTCTCGCTCATCGTACCCTACATAAGGGATTTTTAGTATGCATCACACTTTTTGCATGTAGCAGGTGAGATGCATCGCACCCTTAGCACTGAGTAGTCTGTATGGTCCAATTTTGACCAGTTCTGAGTAGTTTTTAGGGGAGAACTTCTGGGAAATGATGTAATCAGCTAACCTTGTTCCTTTAGGGTATGAAACAACACTTTTAGGCGCTTAGAAGCCGTTGGTTTATGGACATACGTGATTTGGGTTGCAGTGCCCAAATATGTCTATAACAATTGCCCCCAAAAGCATGAGGTCGTAAATCTTTTGATGTCGGGTGAAATGCTTTATCATGAGGATTAGAGGTTTTTCGAACTGGAAGGTGACCTGTAATAAGATACAATACAATACATTATCTTCATAATATTTTCATTATCTAGCTAAGGCGGGCATTCCCATGCTCAGCTTTATAAATTCATTTTCATGTACATAGGATAGATAACTGTCTGTGTGGCAGACTGATGATTTTGGTAGAGCCCTCATCCTTTAGCTTGGATGATTATTTGTGCAGCTATGATGTACATTTGATGTCTTTATTTTCCTGAATATATCGCAGCTCGGATGGATGAAACTAGATCCGGGGTCTTCAAACTCATTCAATCTTCGCCCGAAGTACAAGTCGATCCATGTGAAAAGATGTTCTGGTGTCAAACATGGAAAGACATCACCTGATTACCAGCCAATGATGTAAGTTGTTAACGGGCACGAGAGGAATCACCAATAATGTTAATGACCCTCAAGGTACTGTAGTACAATTCACGTGGTGTGAATACATGAGTCGATTTTGAACACCACGTAAAATCTTTCGGTCGAAGACCATTGATGTAAACTTGTCGTCAGAAGTGAGAAACTTGCCATTGAGGCATGCAAGCTTCAACGTACTGAAAGAGTTGTTCAAGCGGATTGTGCAAGCAGGGAGACCAGTCCCTTAAGATCCATGGGATGCAAGGACAATCTCAATGATAGTGGTCTCCTTTGCAAATGACACATGGAGATTTAGGTTTGGATGGTGCAGTGTGTGGATTTTCACCAGACGATGCATGGTTTCCCCCTTTTGCCGTTGGATTCTTCTTCTTCTTCTCCTTCCCTTTCTTCTTCTTCTCAGTTACTTGGTTCTTAGTTTTACTAGCTTCACCAAGTGAAGAGGAAGAAGGAGAGGGAGAAACAAACGAAGTAAAAGGTTGGGGGGTAACTCTAGTATCATCTGGTTGCTGATTTGATTTCTCAGGAATCACGGTGTTTTGAACGATTGTTATCGAGAAAAATAGTGTTCATTCAGAGCTGCTAGTCCCAGTAAGACGGGTAGCTATCTTAGAAACAAACAATTTAAAGTTACTTGTGTTTTCCTTTATGAGTGATAGATGAGAGAGACGTAGAGAGCACCAACCTCAGTTTCGCTAGTCTCCTTGCTTGTTTCCTCTCTCCTTTGATGAAGCTTTCGCCACTTCTTTCTTGCTTGTCCCGCTTCAAAGAACACTTGTAGAGTCAAGGCAGCAAAATACCATCAAAGCATAGAGATCTATAACCATAAATAATATAGGATTAGATGTACATTAACCATATAAATGCATACATAAACAAGATTCAGAGATATACAAGCATATGGAGGCAAACTCAAATAGCTTTATTGATAGAAGTAGTAGAAGAGAGGATTACAACCGGGTTGTCCGATCCAACATCATCCTCCTAGCATGAAATCCCTCTTCATCTCATACAAAGCAAGATCACCCCACAATGTCTTCAAAGAGAAACCAACAACACTTCCGTGCAAATTACAAAATTCCAGCCTTTGGACCTCTTGGATGAGGGATCCATATATAGATGTTTTCAGGAGAGTGAGTCAGCTTCTGGGATTTTGATTAGTGTCATTTCACTGATAGTTCTTGGTTCCACTTGGATATCTTAGATCTCTTACTCATCCTTGGGCGAACTCAGAGAGACAAGTGTCAAATAAGTAGTTTCTAGAAGATTCTTTGGGTTTCCACCTAGCACACTACTTCTGCCATTTGTCTGCTCTCGCTCATCGCACCCTACAAAAGGGCTTTCCAGTATGCATCTCACCCCCCGTGTGTAATAAGTGAGATGCATGGCACCCTATGCATGGAGCAGTCTGTATGGTCCTGTTTTGACCAATTCTGAGTAGTTTTTCATGGAGAACTTCTGGGAGATGATGTAATCAGCTGACCTTGTTCCTTTAGGGTAAGAAACAACACTTTTAGGGGTTTAGAAGCCCTTGGTTTATGGACATATGTGATTGGGGTTGTAGTTCCCAAATATGTCTATAACAGTTGCCCCCTAAAGCATGAGGTCGTAAATCCTTTTGATGTCGGGTGAAATGCTTTATAATGAGGATCCGAGATTTTTCGAACTGGAAGGTGACCTGTAATAAGATACAATACAATACATTATCTTCATAATATTTTCATGATCTAGTTGAGGCGGGCATTCCCATGCTCAGCTTTATAAATTCATACTCATGTACATAAGACAGACAATCGTCTGTGTGGAAGACTGATGATTCTGGTAGAGCCATCATCCTTTAGTTTGGATGGTTATCTGTGTAGCTGTGATGTACATTTGACGTCTTTATTTTCCTGAATATATCGCAGCCCGGATGGATGAAACTAGATCCGGAGTCTTCAAACTCGTTCAATATTTGCCCGAAGTACAAGGCAATCCATGTGAAAAGATGTTCTGATGTCGAACATGGAAAGATATCGCCTGATTACCAGCCAATGGTGTGAGTTGTTAACAGGCGCGAGAGGAATCACCGATAATGATGATGAACCTCAAGATACTGTAGTACAATTCGTTTGGTGTGAATACATGAGTTGATGTCGAACACCACGTAAAATCTTTCGGTCGAAGGCCATTGATGTAAACCTGTCGCCGGAAGTGAGAAACTTGCCATTGAGGCATGAAAGCTTCAAGGTACTGAAAGGGTTTTTCCTAAGTCGACTTCTTGGATAATGAGCTGATGTCGAAAAGAAGTGACCCATCATAGGAGGGCCTTAAAGAATCCCACATCTACGATACCGAACGGAGCAAATGATTTTTTTGGAGGTGAAAATGATCTGATGATATAAGGTTCAGGGTGGCGGTCATGAAAAATGGAGAGTGAAGGTATTGCAATGGATGAGATGTTGGCTAGGTTGGTGAATTCTCTGAGCGACTTCTCTTGAACATACCGAAGACATTGAAATGGATTGGTAGCGTTAACCCCAAGGTGGATGGTATAGTGGACCAATGGTGATGTGACCAGTGAATGGAATAACCCAACCCGACTCAATCGTGGTGATAGAGTGAAAGTGTCATGTTCAAGAGTGACCTGCTACCAATGAAGCTATTCAAGTTTTCTTCCCTTCTTCCCTAGTCATTGCTGACCAGTACCTCTTTATTTTTGTCAAGCTTGAGGAGGATAACATATGCTTGTTCTATAATTTTCCCTTCAAGAAAACCTGTCACTATGTTTTAACAAGCCTAGCGACAGTGAAACTCGCTCTTGTCTGCATGGACAAGTTTGTCGCTATTGTTTTAATGAGTTTAACGACAAAGATAACTCGGTCCTTTCCAATTTTAGAGAGTCTAAAAAGGGACAGAAAGAAAACTCCAGTGGTCCTTTTTCGTAATGCAATCCCTTAAGTCCGAAAAAGTGTAAAATAATATGAAAGAGATGACTTTTCGATAGTTTTAACGAGACGATCAAGACAAGCGCTTGATATTTTTATGTAATAATCCCTCAGGTCCAAAAAGATTAAAATCTAGAGGAGGGGTAGCACTTCCGGTCACTTTAATGAGCTGGAGAGGCCAATTTCTCGGCAATCTTTTCATATTTTACGAGTCAGATGAAAAGAGCTTAAAGGAGACTCATTTTTTGAGGAACGAGTGATGTTTTTGGATAACAACTAGTTCCAGGAAAGGCTTGGAACTTTTCAATCACGACAGTGGAAAGAGGGTGGCTAATAAAATCACTCGTCGCAGCTGTTCCTCAAAAGGGTAAACAATCAAATGGAGGCATATGATCGGCTAAAAAAGAGTGGAGGTGATGGTAAGAACACGACCAAGGTTCAAAAGCTGATAGTCTTACGAATGGTTATTTACTGGAGGTGGGGTTCATTTTTTAACGAGCTTGAACCCTATGGAAACATTTACTCATTGCTAAGTTTATTTTTTGACGAGCTTGAACTTCGCGTAAAACTGCTCATGGCGAGGTTTATTTTTTAACATGCTTGAACTTTGCATAAAACTGCTCGTGGCAGTCGTATAATAAGGATGTCTCATCAGTAGGTTCATTTTTTAGGGAGCTTGCCCCATGTGCAACTTTGCTCCTTGTTATGCAAGCTAGGAACGACCAACCTACGAGTCTAAAGGGCTGAGGGCCGACAAACTAACAAATTTTCGCTTTTCACTTGCATGCAAAAAGGTTTGCATGCCCCCAAGTATAATGTAATAGAGTTTCTAGGTTACCATTCGGAAGTTCTTGCATTAGCAAGATTGTTTCACCCACATGTGCAGACAAAACACTTCCTTGGATCTTTCCATCGAAATGGACGAAGGTGATTCTAGCTCCAATAACCTAACGTTTGATGGAGGAATCTTTTTCCAGACTGATCCATTATCCTAAACGGACAGGATTGTCAGACTAGTCATATTCCTACGCGGAAACCTATCTTATATCTGGGGTTTTTCTACCGAAGCAGACCAGGGCGCATGCCTCCTGGGTTTCAGTCACAATCACTGAATCACTTGATATCATCAGGTGGATGGACTAGAGATTTATGAGACATTCCTTGTGCAAAAAGTCTAGTTAGGGATGGCATTTGACTAATAGCTGTGTTTGAACCAGGGAATGAAAGCTGTTCAACGAGCTAGACCACTCTGCCTTCATGCAAAAAACACATCACTCAGAAGAGTGAAGAAACAATAGCTCTCATGCTATAAATGTAGTCATGCCCAAGGAGTAGATTATAGTTTAGAGGTCCTTGAACTACCATCACGTTTAGATGAACGATTTTCCTTCTCAAATTTATAGGCAAATTTGGAAGGATCCCTAATGGTTGACTGGTTCCTTTGTTAAAGCTTGTCAGATTTCGAATCTCAGGCAGAAGCGATGGTGAACCAAGTGCTTTCCAAGAAGTTGAGGAAAGGATATGCACATAAGCTCCTTCATCTATAATAGTACCGACCATGATCATTCTGTAGGCTTGTACTATGATTCAGAATGGTACATTAGCTGGTAGGCAGGGTCTGCCTAGTAGATTCCAATTGAAGGAAACAACTAGATTGCTTGGAGGAGGGACCGAATAAATGGCTGGATAAATCTCTGACGAACTTGTTTCCTATGGTAAAGGAATTGGTAGATTTCCCCCATGTTCATCAGAGTCTGTGTTTATGAAAAGAATTTGAACGGTGTTTTTCTCATTCTCTTTGGTGACAGTATCATCTGAAGGTGGTGTTAGGATATTCCGACACATAGGATATAGTTAAGTTCAACTTGGTCTAGTATAGAGTTAGGTTAGAGTTAGGTAAAGTGTGTTTCTTTACCGTTGTACATTTTGTAACTTACAATCCGACGGTCACGATATGTAGTGATCCGACGGTTCACTCTCACCTCGGTATTACCGACACTTGATCCGTGGCTTGACACCCGATTGGTCCATGAGTTCTATTTAAAGCGCATGGAGGGTCATTGTTCGGGTAATCCGTGCATGAGAGAAGCTTATGTAAATTTTCATTCTTTGATTAATAAATTGTCTGTACCCACGTTGGGACAGGCCGTGGACTGTTTCCCTCCTTGCACTCTGAGGGTTTTAACCACGTCAAAAATACTGGTGTATTGATTTGAGATCTGGTTGTGAGCGGTGTCCTTTTGGTATTCTTTCTGAGGAACTTACCCTGTAAATTCCTACATGGTATCGGAGCTATTTGAGGGCCGCGTCCGTTGGTGATCCAAATCTGAAGCCGGTAGAACTGCATGCGGCTGTCGTTTCCTAGATCTGCTGTTTCTGACTGCTTTCGGGCCGAGAGGACTGCTCTGTTGCGTTCGGAGCATCTGTTTCAGTGAGGAACCCCTTTCGTTTCACGCGAAAAGGTTTCCGGTAGCCCTAGCTGCGTCATTTTTCAGATCGGGAGGTATACAGTGTTTTTTTTTGCAGTTTACTGTCATTTTCTCTCTGCTTATTTCGGTTTCGGTTTATTTAGCCTTTTTTTTCCGGATCTATACCTTTCATTTCTGCGTATGCTCTTTGCCCTGCGACTCTGTGCGATCTGGGCAAATCAGAAACAGAAAGAAAGGATTTTTCTCATGCGTATGCTCTTTTCCCTGCACCTTAGTGTGATCTCGGAAAATCAGAAACATTGAGAAAAATATTTAGTTTTTCGGCTAAAAGCTAACTTTGAGATTTTTTTTAAAATTTCTAGTTTTTTGGCTAAAGCTAACTTCGAGCCGTAAGGTTCGTTTTTCTTTGGATATTCGTGTTGGGTTTTGTGTTTTGTGTTTTGTAGGGGAAAAGAGTCTTCCCAAGGCAAGCACGCAAATCGAGGGCCCCCCCCCCCCCTCTCTCTCTCTCTCTCTCTCTCTCAAATATTTTGTATAGATCAATTGGTTCAAAGACCTTTTAAGAGAGTAGAGGTCTTGGGTTCAAGTCTCCATTTTGTGGGGGCGGATTTTTTCATTCCCGCACATTCGCGCACTTTGCCGGCAACGTCAACAATTTTTTTTCAAAAAGCCATAACTTCTTCATCCGGAAGCCTTTTTCAGAGCCGTTTTTTTTAAAACCGCCTATTTTTTCGAGATCTATCCATTGGACCACTTACTTTCAGCATCTTCAGCTTCAGTTGTTTTTCAAAAAATGGAAAGTCCATGCCAAGTCATTCTTGACAGCACTAACTACTTCCAATGGGTAGCCTACATGGGAGATTTACTTAGAAGTAAAGGTCTCTTCAGAATAGCCACAGACCAAGAGAAGAAACCCAAAGATGAAGACAAGGCCGAAAAATGGGAAAATCGACAAGATCAAGCACGTGGTTTGATAGGAATGTCTGTTTCTCCTGATCTTAGATTCCACATTGCAGAAATTGAAACTCCTCATGAAGCATTAGAAAAACTTGCTAAAGTTTTTGGGATTAAAAATGAAATTAGAGCCCATCAACTTGAGAATGAGTTGCTTACTTTGGATCCTAATAATTTTTCTTGCATTGAAGATTTCTTGTCCAAATTCAAGACCCTTAGATATCTCTTGGAAGGTGTTAAAGTTAAGAAAGAAGATGGTAACCTTATTTATTCCATCCTTACTAAGTTGGGACCAGCCTACTCTGTATTTGTTTCCACTTTCCATTCTACCAGGGAAGCTTTCATTTGTCAAGGCAAAGACTACAAGCCCCTTCCTTTGACTCCTTTTGTGATTCCTTAATAAGAGAACAAGAAAAACTCTTACACCTTGGTCTTCTTAATCTTGGAAACTCTTCCTCGAAAGCGTTAGCCGCCCAGCAGCAACCAAATTCAAAGAATCCTAAGAAGTCTTATCCTCAAAGGAATGGTCCTAAACCAACTCAGCCTCAAGATGAAAGATCATTTCAGCAATATGACAAGACCAATAAAAACAAATGGAAGAAGACTGACAGACATTGTAACTTTTGTAATCGAGATGGCCACTTAGAATCTAAATGCTTTAAGAAGATGGAAGCCTTGGAAGCCGCAATGAAGAAACATAACATCCATCTGGAGCCTACTTCAACTTCAACTTCCGGAACGGCATTTTCTGCATGTCATCGTCAATCATCTCAGTCTGGTTATGCATTAAATGTATCTTCTTCTTCTTCTCATTCTCATGAGTGGCTCATTGATTCTGGAGCCTCTTGTCACATGGCCAAAAACCAAGCCATGTTTTCTTCTTTAAATGATTGTAACACCAAAAATATATATGTTGGTGATGATAGATCTCTTAATGTTGTAGGGACTGGAACTGTTCATCTAGACAATGGTCAGTTCAATGATGTATTATGTGTTCCAAACTTATCCTGCAACCTTCTATCTGTCTATCAGATAACTCATTCAGGTGAAGGTAAAATTGTTGAATTTTCACCTCATGATGTTGTAATCAAGGATCTAAAAGATCCTAAACAGATTCTAGCTACTGGTCTTGCTGATGATTCCAAAAGGTTGTATAAGTTTCACAACTTTGGGTCATCCCATCTTCCCTCAGTATTTGTTGCTCATAATGATGAAGTGAGCAAACTTTGGCATGAGCGGTATGGTCACTTAAACTATCGCTCCCTTCAGCATCTATGTAAAGAAAACATGGTGACAGGTCTTCCTATGGTATCTTGCAAAGATGGTGTTTGTTCCGGATGTGTACTCGGAAAACATCATCGGGACAGTTTTGACAAACGTGCCTCTTGGCACGCCTCAGCCCCTTTACAGCTTGTGCACAGTGATTTATGTGGTCCTCTTCCTGTTGCTTCATTCTCTGGCTGCAAGTACTTCTTAACTTTCATTGATGATTTCTCCAGACGCACTTGGGTATACTTCTTAAAACTCAAGAGCGAAGTATTTACCACCTTTTTGGCCTTCAAAGCATTCGTTGAAAAACAATCTGGACATCAAATTCTTAAGCTAAGAACTGATAATGGTGGAGAATATGTTAAAAATGCATTCATCAACTTTTGCACCGAAAATGGAATTCAAATGCAACATACTGTTCCATACACTCCACAACAAAATGGTGTAGCTGAAAGGAAAAATCGCACCTTAAAGGAAATGGCTAATTGTATGCTGCAATCTAAAGGACTCAGTCTTAGTTTTTGGGCCGAAGCAATTAATTGTGCAAATTATATAATCAATCGCACTCCTACTAAGGTTCTAGAGAATATCACTCCAGAAGAAGCTTGGAGTTCCATTAAACCAGATGTAAGTCACTTTCGTGTGTTTGGAAGTGAAGCATGGGCCCATATTCCAGATGAAAAGCATAAAGCTTAGAACCTAAGAGTGAGAAATGTACTTTTGTTGGATATTCTGAAGATGTAAAAGGCTATAGACTTATTCCATTTAAGTCCAAAAATGTTATCATTAGAAGAGATGTAAAATTTGATGAAAATAAATCGGCCTGCGAGCCTAGTCCGGCGGATGTGCCACCTCTTCCTATCTCTTCTATCTTTGAAAACATTTCTTCTTCTGATGATGAAAGCGAGGATGATAATCCTTCCCCACCTTCTCAGGATCCTCAACTTCCAAGATGGGTCCGTGCTACTCGGGATGCAGCAGGTGATCTTGCCGGTGATCCTACAGATCAGCGACGTACACGTTCTCAGTTTGAAAGAGCCTCTTCTTTACTGGCTCAAGCTCCAGTAAATCATGATCCTGACACTTTTGCAGAAGCTTCAGGCCATCCACATTGGGAAACAGCTATGAATGAAGAATATCATTCATTGATGACAAATGATACATGGGATCTTGTTCCTCTACCAAAGGGACGCAAACTTGTTAGATGCAAATGGGTTTACAGAACCAAGTATGGACCAGATGGGAAAGTTGATAAACATAAAGCTCGTCTAGTTGCTAAGGGCTTTTCACAGGTTGAAGGCATTGACTACACTGAAACCTTCTCTCCAGTTGCCAAAATGAACTCTATCCGCCTTGTTCTTTCCCTTGCTGCCTCTTTAAAATGGGAAGTCCATCAAATGGATGTTAAATCTGCCTTCTTGCATGGGGACTTGCAGGAAGAAATCTATATGGAACAACCCATTGGCTTCATACAAACAGACTCCAGCCTCGTTTGTCGACTTAAGAAATCCCTTTATGGCCTCAAGCAAGCTCCTCGAGCTTGGTATGCCAAAATGGATAGCTTTCTTTTAGAATCTGGCTTTTCTAGGTGTCATTCTGACAATACTGTCTACACCAAGAAAGTGGGCAACTCTCTCATCATCCTTGTTCTTTATGTTGATGATCTTATTCTTACTGGTAGTGATCCCAACCTTATAAACCATGTGAAGTCCAGCCTTAAAAAGAAATTTGAAATGACAGACTTAGGACACTTACACTATTTTCTCGGTCTTCAAGTCTTGCAATCCCAAGAGGGTATTTTCCTTTCCCAGTCCAAGTATGCTTGTGATATTCTTCGTCATTTTCACATGGAAGACTGTAAGCCAGCCCTTCTCCCTTTCAGTCTGGAGTCAAACTTTCAGTCTCTTGTACTTCTCCTGAAGTTGATGCTACCTTATACCGTCAACTTGTCGGAAAACTCTTGTATTTAACCCATACTCGTCCTGATCTTTCCTTTGCTGTTGGCCTTGTTGCTCGTTTTATGCAAAACCCCCGTGAAAGTCATTGGAAAGCAGCTAAAAGAATACTTCGTTATGTTCGAGGTACAGTACAGTTTGGGATTCATTACAGTGCCAAAGCAGCTCCTCTGTTAGTTGGTTTCACTGATTCTGATTGGGCTGGTGACCTTGATGATCGGAAGTCTACTGCCGGTTATGTCTTCACTCTTGGTTCAGGACCTATTACATGGGCTTGTAAGAAACAGGCTGCCATTTCTCTTTCATCAGCAGAAGCAGAGTATCGTGGTGCCGTGGAAGCTAGTAAGGAAGCCTTGTGGCTTCGTCAGATCCTATCAGAGTTTGGCTTTGAGCAGCAGCATCCAACCACACTTTGGTGTGATAATCAAAGTGCCATTCAGCTATGCAAAGATCCAGTCCAGCATCAGCGCAGCAAACACATTGAACTACACATGCACTTCATCAGAAAGCTCATTCATGACCATGTTCTTGAAGTGCAATATTGTCCAACAGATGATCAGGTTGCAGACATCTTCACAAAGGCTCTCACAGAGGCGAAGTTCACTAAACTTCGATATATGCTTGGAGTTCAGGAAGTTGTCACTAAGGGGGGATAGGCTCTAGTGCCTCCTTCCTTCTCCTATTGTGTCATATTTGTAAATCCTTCAATCCTATCCCAAGTTGTTCTTAAGGGGGGATGTTAGGATATTCCGACACATAGGATATAGTTAAGTTCAACTTGGTCTAGTATAGAGTTAGGTTAGAGTTAGGTAAAGTGTGTTTCTTTACCGTTGTACATTTTGTAACTTACAATCCGACGGTCACGATATGTAGTGATCCGACGGTTCACTCTCACCTCGGTATTACCGACACTTGATCCGTGGCTTGACACCCGATTGGTCCATGAGTTCTATTTAAAGCGCATGGAGGGTCATTGTTCGGGTAATCCGTGCATGAGAGAAGCTTATGTAAATTTTCATTCTTTGATTAATAAATTGTCTGTACCCACGTTGGGACAGGCCGTGGACTGTTTCCCTCCTTGCACTCTGAGGGTTTTAACCACGTCAAAAATACTGGTGTATTGATTTGAGATCTGGTTGTGAGCGGTGTCCTTTTGGTATTCTTTCTGAGGAACTTACCCTGTAAATTCCTACAGGTGGGTCCTCTGAATACAAGATTGGGTCGACTGCCATCTCGACCTGTTGACTTTGGTCCGATGTGGACTCAGAGGGTCTATCTTCAATTATAGGTGCTTCGACTGACAACAATAGTGTGTCAATCAGATTTTCAACTAGCGATGGACTCGGCAAGAGTTTCTTGTATCCATGAGGAAGACACTGCAGTGATGTAGGACGATTATCCAAGACTCTTTTAGCTTCATCTAAGAAGGGACAATGGTGGAGGGCATGATCGCCTTCACATAGTCTACAAGGAAATTTGGATCTTCCTTTTTGTCCATTGACTTCGTTTTCACTAGTTGACGGTGTGCTTTCAACATGATCGTCAGCGGTTGAAGACACCGAATTGTGCAAGCGAGGAGACCACTCCCTCAAGATCCGTGGGATGCAAGGACAATCTCGATGATAGTGGTCTCCCTTGCAAATGACACATGGAGATTGAGGTTTGGAAGGTGCGGTGTGTGGATTTTCATCAGATGATGTACGGTTGCCCCCTTTTGCTATTGGGTTCTTCTTCTTCTTCTCCTTCCCTTTCTTCTTCTTCTCAATTACTTGGCTTTTAGCGTTGCTAGCTTCACCAAGCGAAGAGGAAGAAGGAGAGGGAGAAACAAACGAAGTAGAAGGTTGGGGAGCAACTTCATCTGGTTGCTGATTGGATTGTTGAGGAATTATGGTGTTTTAAACGACAGAGGTCGAGAAAAGCCATACTGGTAGGCCAATTGTGAGTCCTGGAAGGGACAATGTGGCCATGTGTGGAGCACCAACATCCCCCCAAGAGGAGAAGGGACTAGGATTTCCCCCAAGGGGAAATCCTTGATTGGTAGACTCCATTTCTCAACCTAAAGACCAACGAGGGAATAGTGACGTTATTCTGATTAAAATAAATTTTATGACGCTTTGACACAACTTGATTTTTCAATTTTTAAGAGTTGAGAAAAAGCTAAAGATGACTCTAGTCGCCTTTGGTCTTTAATGAGCCTGAAGTGACAAGTGCTCAGATGGAACTTTTGTTTTAAGGAGTCTGAAAAGGAATGAAAGTGACTGCTCTAGAAATCTAGATAGAGGGATTACCAAACCAATCGCAAAACTGCAAAATACTTTTTACGGTATGACAATCAATCTTCCCTAATGCTGTGTGCAGTGCATTGCGATCGATAGGGCGGCAGACATGGCTTCCTAAGGATAAAGGATGTAGCCTATTTTGGTCTCCCAATATATACTCGACGGTACGTGGGAGCACAAGTCTATACTGGCACTTGTCGTATCAAAGAGGAGGAATCACCCAACCTACGATGAAAGTAATAGTTACCAGGCTTTACGATGCCAGAATATGTCTTTAGCCTAGACTTCTAAATGTTGCGCGTTAGGTTCCAAAGTGTTTTTATGTTCATTGAAGTTTATTTTACAGTTGATCTTTCTTAAGAAGTTTGCCTTTAAGGTTCATTGTGTGATGTAGATATACAATTCCTAAATATGCAATCTAAGATGATAAACAGTCGTTTACTTTATTTTTTCAATTAAAATCCTAGCTACTAAGGAAAGAGAAATGAAATTCTTTCAACATAGAGCAGAGAGCACACACTAGATGCACTTTTCCTAAATCAATTTCAGCATGCAGTTTTAATGCAAATGCACATGCTTGTATTGCTTTTTAGTTTTCCTTAATGTGAGAGTGACAAAAAGGAAACAAAGTATAGATCTGAACTATTCTCTTTCAAAGCGACAATACTAACAATTTTCTTTTCAAAAAACGAAAGTAAAGCCAAGACGACACTTTGCGATTTTGAATTCAAACTGTATTCGACACTTGAAATACTAATGATTCAAATCAAATACAATGGAAAAAGTGTAATAGACTATCTAAAATAGAAATGCTTTGTAATACTCTTTTTCTTGACTGAAAATGACACTTGCAACAATTTCAAATCAAAAGACGACAGTTCGATTAAGCTACTATTTGCAAAGGAGAACTGTAAATGATGAAAAAATGCATAAAAAACATTCACAATTCCTTCTGATGGAGGCTGAATAATGCAAAGGAAGATGGTTTCAACAGAGATATATTGATCACAAATAGAAAAACTACTGAATAAAGCTGAAGACAATGAAGAAAAAACCAAAATCTAGAGGGAGAAACAGTCTCATCTGATCATCGCACCTGTAACACAGGGAAACATGGATGCATATCACCTACAACACACGAGAGGTTTGATGCATCCGGACTGCCAAGAAGAGACAGTGCGATGGTCCAGGGATGAGACTGAGCTTGGTTTTTGCTCACAATTTGCAGCTAAGTACAGGGATTGAGGCTGAGCTAATGATTGTCAGTAAACACAAAGTATAGGGGCTGATCTAATGAGGTTATTTGAGCTACCATTAGGGCACTTAGGATGTTTTCAAGCTAGATGTTCAGTTCATAAACCAACTCGGAGATTGACTGAAGCAGTGTTGATCTACTTTGCAGGTGCATAGCAAAAGCAGTTTGAAGGCTAGCTGGCTTGACTTCAGGCTCCGTTTGCAGTTTATAAAGCAAACAACAGTAACAAAACAAACAAACTATTCGCTCCCTAGTGGAGTCACCATTTTGTTATCGGGAAAACTAGTGTCCATTCAGAGCTGCTAGTCCCACTAAGACAGGTAGCTATCTTAGAAACAAACAGATTAAAGTTACTTGTGTTTTCCTTTATGAGTGATAGATGAGAGAGAAGTAGAGAGCACCAACCTTAGTTTCGCTAGTTTCCTTGCTTGTTTCGTCTCTCCTTTGATGAAGCTTTCACCACTCATTTCTCGCTTGTCCCGCTTCAAAGAACACCTGTAGAGTCAAGGCAGAAAAATACCATCAAAACATAGAGATCTATAACCATAAATAATATAAGATAAGATCTACCTTAACCATATAAATGCATACATAAACAAGATTCAGAGATATACAAGCATATGGAGGAAAAATCAAATAGATTTATTGATAGAAGTAGTATAAGAGAGGATTACAACCAGGCTTTTTGATCCAGCATCATCCTCCCAGCATGAAAGCCCTCTTCACCTCATACAAAGCAAGATCACCCAACAATGTCTTCAAAGAGAAACTAACGACACTTCCTTGCAAATTACAAAATTCCAGCCTTTGGATCTCTTGGATGAGGGATCCATATATAGATGTTTTCAGGAGAGTGAGTCAGCTTCTGGGATTTTGATTAGTGTCATTTCACTGATAGTTCTTGGTTCCACTTGGAGATCTTAGATCTCTTACTCATCCCTGGGTGAACTCAGAGAGGCAAGCGCCATATGAGTAGTTTCTAGAAGATTCTCTGGGTTTCCACCTAGCACACTGCTTCTTCCATTTGTATGCTCTCACTCATCGCACCCTACAGAAGGGCTTTCCAGTATGCATCGCACCCCCTATGTGTAATAGGTGAGATGCATGGCACCCTATGCATGGAGCAGTCTGTATGGTCCTGTTTTGACCAGTTCTGAGTAGTTTTTCATGGAGAACTTCTGGGAGATGATGTAATCAGCTAACCTTGTTCCTTTAGGGTATGAAACAACAATTTTTGAGTTTAGAAGCCCTTGGTTTATGGACATATGTGATTGGGGTTGCAGTTCCCAAATATGTCTATAACAATGACAGAGGTCGAGAAAAGCCATACTGGCAAGCCAATTGTAAGTCCTGGAAGGGACAATGTAGTCATATGAGGTGTACCAACATCTCCCCAAGAGGAGAAGGGACTAGGATTCCCCCCAAGGGGAAATCCTTGATTGGTGGACTCCATTTTCTCAACCTAAGACCAATGAGGGAACAATTATGTTATTCCGATTAAAATAAATTTTATGATGCTTTGACACAACTTGCTTTTTCAATTTTTAAGAGTTAAGAAAAAGATAAAGATGACTAGAGTCGCCTTCGATTTTTAATGAGCCTGAAGTGACAAGTGCTCAGATGGACCTTTTCTTTTAAGGAGTCTGAAAAGGAACAAAAGTGACTAGTTCTGAGTAGTTTTTCGGGGAGAACTTCTGGGAAATGATGTAATCAGCTGACCTTGTTCCTTTAGGGTATGAAACAACACTTTTAGGGGCTTAGAAGCCCTTGGTTTATGGACATATGTGATTGTGGTTTTAGTGCCCAAATATGTTTATAACACATAGGTAGGTGTTTGCCCCACAGAATGTGGGAGGGGCCTTGCCTTCTTCACCAATAAAGTAGGTACACAAAGGCAAAAAGAGATGACAGAGACATAGATTCAACATGAGGAGGCGAACCTCCATGAGACAAAGCAGGATATTGACTTGGTTGACCTAGGTGGTCATGATGACAATAAGGACACCAAAATTGTCATCAAGGAAAAAGATGCACTCATCAGGGAGCTCCATATCAACTTAGAGAGGTCAAAATACATTATTTAATATTATGAGCAAGAAAATCAGCAACTTCAAGCCAAACATGATGTCATGGAGATTCAGCTCATCAAGGAAAAAAGGGAAGCAATGAAAGACAAGGAATTTCTTGATGAGTCCTATGATAGGTATGGTGAACCTGAAGAAGAGCAAGAACCAAAAAGAAGACCTAGGACTAGAGGGATGAAAAGATCTCTAGAACTAGAGAAACAAAAGGAGGCTGAGTTTGCAAATGAGCTCACGTGGAATGAGTATTTTTGCATCTTGATTAATGAGAACTGGGATAATTGGCTTGATAAGGTCAATCAACATTTAGAGAAGCTCCTAGACAAGGCTAATCAACAAAATGACATTCAGAGGAAGATGGAAAAACACTATGCCAACAGAGAAAGAAATGCAAGGGCAAAGCTCAAGGCTGCAAAGGCAAAAATTGAAGCCCTAACTCACCAAGAAGAGAAGAAGAAGCTTGATATACTTGTAGAGGCTTCACTCCAAGCCTAGCCACACCAACATCAACTACTTGACCAATTTTGAAGCCTCTTGAATCATTTTTGCAAAGTTTGTCTTTTTTGTGTTTTTTAAGGCAATTTTCTATCAGCGACATGGTCAAACGGGCGCTGTGCACTTTTTTGGGGCATTTTTTGAAGACATGGAGACCACCACTAGATGCATAATGACAAATAAATCTAATAAACCATGTTTCCAGCCTTAGTTTTCAAAATTGGCAAGTGAAAGGGGCACAAAACAAGCAAAAAATCATGCTTCTGCCTCATTTTTGGCCTAGGCGCTGCTCACAGACTAGTCTTGTGAGAATGAAGTTTTGAAGGTCCAATCAGGTCCATTTTGGAAACTGAAGGCAGATTTAAAAACTAGATAGGACAAGCTCTCCAATGAGCTATCCTGGGCTAAATTTGGACAACCGGGAAGGTAGTCAAAAGTAGCCTGCAAATGGAGGGCACACTTGATAGAAAGATGGCACACTTGACAATTTGCCTGATTTTTCACTGTTCTTCTCCAGATTTGATTTTCATATATGTGTTGTTGGGAAAAGTATCCAATACGGAATGACCCTATCCCACTCTAAGGGTGATAGTACCTCAACAACAACTGAATGCAAAGCTATTCAAGATTACTTCTTTATGAGATGAGAGAGAGAAGAGAAAAGGGATCCACTAACCGTTATCTTCCGCTAATGGTTGATCCAATCTTCCCTCTTGCAGCTTGCTCCTAGCTCCTTGCTCTTTCACCGGCCCAGCTACACAAAGATCCTGTAAAAGCACAAAGAAAGGAAACTACAAGAAGCATACATCCATAACTGATTCAAGGATTAGAATAAATCAAATATACAAGCATCAATTCACCATAGAGACACATGCATATAGAAGAACCTCAAATACTTTATTAATAGAAGAAGTAAAGTTCTGAGAGTGTTACAACCATAATAGGCCCAATCTAGCAACACCTCCCAGCAGAAAGAAATCTCCTCTTCACCTCCTTCAAAGCAATCACCCAATAGTTCTATGCACAAACCAACAGCACTTCCTTACATTCACAAGATTCCAGCCTCTCTAGACCTCATGAGAGAGCTCTATATATAGGAGTTTTGGAGAAAGGATGAGTCAGCTTGAGGCTGGCATGAAGCTGACTAGTGTCCTCTCCCACTTCAGTTATACTTCAGTTCTTGAGTCCACTTGGAGTTTCTTGCTTCCACTTGGAGATCTAGATCCTCTTACTCATCACAAGGCAAATTCCCTGATCCAAGTGTCATTTTGGAAGCTTCCTGGGCATTTGACACCTTGCAGAATGACTGTGCCACTTGGCCAATCTCGCCCAGCGCAGGTAGCCTTCATTGCTTTTGACATTCAGCGCAGGTACAGAGTGGAGCAGTTGACATTCAGCGCAGATGCTCAGTGGAGAAGCTGACATGATCCTGAAATAGCTTGTTTTTGAGTGTTTTCAGGTGGAGAACTGATTTTCAGTGCTGTGGTTTGCTGACCTTGTTCCTCTAGGGGTAGGAACAACATGTTTAGGGACTTTGGATCCCTCAGATTATCGACATTTCATGCTTCATGCTGTAAGGCACAAAAATGTCTATAATAGTTGCCCCCTAAAGTATGAGGTCGTTTATCGGGTGAAATGCTTTATCAGGAGGATCCGAAGTTCATTCAATCGCTGAGAGGTGCCCTGTAATAAAATACAATACAATACATTATTTTTTCATTCTGCTTTCATGATCTAGCTGAGGCGGGCATTCCCATGCTCAGCTTTATAAATTCATTTTGGTACATAGAACAGACGATCGTCTGATGGTAGACTGATAATTCTCTGCTGAAATTATCATCCTTTGAGTAGGATGATCATCTGTTGCAATGATGTACATAACAGCCCGGATGGATGAAACTAGATCCGGGGTCTTCAAACTCGTTCGATCTTCACTCTAAGTACAAGTCGATCCATGTGAGAATTGCGCTGAAGTCGAACATGGAAATACATCGCTTGATTACTGGTCAATAATGTAAACCGTTAACAAGCGCGAGAGGAATCACCAATAATGACAATGACCCTCAAGGTACTGCAGTACAATTCACGTGGTGTGAATAAAGGACTTGGCATCGAACACCACGCAAAATCTTCTGGTCGAAGGTCATTGATGTATACCTGTCGCCGGAAGTGAGAAACTTGCCATTGAGGCATGCAAGCTTCAAAGTACTGGGGGGGTTTGTTCCTAGATCAACTTCTTGGATAATGAGCTGAAGTCGACAAGAAGCGATCCGTCAAAGGAGGGCCTTAATGAATCCCACATCAATGACACGGAACGGAGCTAATGATTTTAGTGGAGGCGAAAACAATCTGTGAAATATGATTCAGGGTGGTGATCATGGGTGGATGAAGGATAATGTATGGCAGTGGATGGGACATGGTTGACTCTTTCTGAACAACATCTCTTGAACATATAATGACACTGATGTGATGGATCGGTAGCATTACCCCAAATGTGGATGGTTTGGCGAGGACCATGGTGATGAGACCGGTGAATGAAACAACCCAACCCGATGTGATACGGAGGACAAAGTTTCATGTTCAAGAGCGACTTGCTACCATTAAAGCTTTGAGGTTCTCCCAATTTTTCCCCAGTCATTTCTGACCAGTACCTCTTTATTTTTGTCAAGCTTGAGGAGGATAACATATGCTTGTTCTATAACCTACCCTTCGGGCAAGCCCATCGCTATGTTTTAACGAGCTTAGCGATAGGGAAACTCGTTCTCGTCTAAAGACAAGTTTGTCGCTATTTAATCATTTTAAAGAGTCTAACGACAAGGAAAACTCGGTCCTTTTCATTTTTAGAGAGTCTGAAAAGGTACAGAAAGTTAACTCCAAAATTCCTTTTTCGTCATCTAATCCCTTAAGTCCGAAAAAGTATAAAACAATACAGAAGGGATGAGTTTTCGATAACTTTAACGAGCCGAATAAAACAAGCGCTCGACCTTTTTGTGCAATAATCCCTCAGGTCCAAAAAGATTAAAATCTAGAGGAGGGATAGCTCTTCCGGTCACTTTAACGAGCTGGAAGGCCAAAACTCGGCAAACTTTTCATATTTTCCGAGTCAGGAGAAAAGAGCTCAAAGAAGGCTCGTCTTTTGAGGAACGAGTGATAAACAGGGATAGTAGCGGATTCCAGGTACAGGTTGGAATTTTCCAATCACGGCAGTGTCACAAGGATGGCTAAGTGAAATCACTCTTCGCAGCTGTTCCTCAAAATGGGTAAACAATCATATGGACGTGAACGATTGGCCAAATGAAATGGAGGTGGCGGGTGCAAACATGACCAAGGCTTTTATGGCTAATAAATTTACGATCACAATGGTTATTTACCGGTACTGGGTTCATTTTTTAAAGAGCTTGAACACGCCAAAACACTGCTCAAAAGCTTATGTTTATTTTTTAACGAGCATGAACTATGACGCTAAAACTGCTCGGATCTTGCTTTTCTATTTTTTAACGAGCATGAATTCCGCGGTAAAACTGCTCGATATACCAGTCATAAGATAAGAAATGTCTCCTGTGAGATAGCTATTTTTTATGGAGCTTTATCTCACGAAGCTATGCTCCTCATTTGGCAAATTTTGACCTTTGCCCCACATCCTTTCTTTATGCAAGTTCGGAAACGACTAATCCAAAAAACAGATAAATAACCGCTCTTTGCTTGCACTCCAAAAGGTTCGCATGCCCCCAGGTATAAAGTACAATTTCAAGGCTGCCCCTACTTATCCTTCGAAACATTTGTTTTGATGGGTGAGGCTTGCCTCTTTCAGGTTATCCAAAAAATGGTTTTATTTGCTGCCGCAAATGAAACTCTTTCTTCGGCGATGTCTATCATTAGGTTACTCAAAGATGGTTACAATTTGTTGCAGCAAAGGAATCTCTTTCTTTGGAGGCTGCCCCTACTTATCCTTCAAAACATTTGTTTTAATGGGTGAGGCTTGCCTTTTTACCCAAAGATGGTTACAATTTGCTGCCGCAAAGGAATCTCTTTCTTTGGTATTGCCTACCTATTTAGACAAAGGTGAATGACTAGAAATCATCAAACACATAACTTTGACAAAAGAATCTTATTCTAGAATAACCCTCTCTTCCTTTTTTCGGACGGGGTACGGACTAGTCATATTCTTTCGCGGAAATTCTACCTTATACCCAGGGTTTCCTCTGCCCGAAGCAGACCAGGATGCATGCCCCCTGGGTTCCAGTCCCATCTTTCCGAATTACTCGCATTCATCGGGAAGGAGGACTGGGGGTGGAGACATTTCTTGGGTGAATAGACCATTCAGGGTTGGTATTTGACTATTTGCGATGCGTGATCCCGGAAATGAAAGTTGGTCTACGAGCTTGACCATTCTTCCTTCGTGTGGAAAACACATTACTCTAAAGAGTGAGGAGACTATAGCTCCCATGCAATATATATAGTCTCGTCCAAGGAGTAGGTTATAATCCAAGGGTCCTTGAACGACCATCACGTTCATTTGAACGGTCTTCCCTTTCAATGTAACAGGTACATTGGGGAGGATCCCTAATGGTCGACTGGTTCCTTTATCAAAACCCGAGAGATTTCTTATCTCAGGTAAAAGCTCTGGGGAACCCAGTGCTTTCCAAGCAATAGAGGAAAGGATACTCACAGATGCCCCTTCATCAATGATAGTTCCAGCCATTACCATTCTGTAGATTTGGACTATGATTCTGAATGGTATACTGGCTGGTAACCGGGGTCTGCCTAGTTGGTTCCAATCAAAAGACACAACCAGGTTGCTTGGTGGTGGGACCGAATACATGGCCGGATACGATCCTGACGATGTTCCTTCCTGCGATAAAGGAATGGGCACATTGCCCTGATGCTCATCAGAGTTAGTGTTGATGAAAAGAATCTGGATGGTGTCATCCTTATTCTCTTCAGTGAGGGTGTCATTTGAAGATGAATCTTCAGTGACGGTGTCATTTGAGGATGAAACCTCTGAAGGAAGAACCGGGTCAACTGCCGTATCGACCTTTAGACTTTCGTCTGGTCTGGATTCAGTAGGTTCATTTTCAATGACTGACGCTTCAGCTGACCACTTGAGCGGGCCAGCTGTATTTTCAACCAACGAAGGACTTGGCACGAGTTTTTTGTATCCAGGAGGAAGCCCCAACGGTGAAACCGGGCGATCTTCCAAAACTCTCTTCGCTTCGTCTAAGAAGGGACAACGGTGGATGGCGTGATCGCCTTCACACAGTCTGCAGGGGGATCTTGCTCCCCCTCTTTGTCTTGAACCTTCACTTTCGCTGGTTGACGGTAAGCACTCAACCTGGCTATCAGAGGTTGATGCTCCCGAATTGTGCAACCGAGGGGACCAGTCCCTTAGTATCCGGGGAATACTGGGACAATCTCTGTGGAAGTGGTCTCCTCTACATATGACACATGGCGATTTAGGCCCGGTCTGTGCTGTGTGTGGATTTTTGTCAGATGTCTTTTGCTTGCCCCCAGTCGCCTTAGGCTCCTTCTTCTTCTTCTCCTTCTTCTCCATGGGAGCTTGGCTTTTGCCGGCTCTACCCTGCGAAGATGAAGGATTGGAGGAAGAGTTATAAGAAGTGGAAGGCTGGTGGGCAGCTCTAGATTGATCTAACTGTTGACTCAACTGTTCAGGAACCATGGTGGTCTGAACTACATTAGTTGAGAAAAGCCAAATAGGCAGGCCAATTGTCAGTCCTGGAAGCGACAATGTGGCCATGTGGGGCGCACCAACTTATCCCCAAGAGGAGAATGGACTAGGATTTCCATCATGTGGAGTTACTTGGTTGGGGCGTTCCATGTCCTCAACTTAAGATCAACGCGGGAATAGGAGGTGATTATGTTCTGTTTAAAATAAATTTTATAACGACGCTTAGACACAACTTGCTTTTTCACTTTTGAAGAGTCGAGAAAAAGCTAAAGATGACTCTAGTCTCCTTCGATGTTTTAACGAGCCCGAAGTGACAAATGCTCGGATGGACTTTTTCAGTTATAGAGTTTGAAAAAGGCCAAAAGAAACTGCTTTGGAGTTCTAGGCAGAGGGTGTGCCAAACTTTTCGCAAAACCACAGAATACGTTTTACGGTACGAGTGGTCGATCTTTGTGAATGCTGTGTTCACTGCATTGCGATCAGTAGGGCAGCCAACACGGTTTCCTATTGGATAAAGGCTTTATTCCTATAGGGGTCCCCCAATATATACACGACGGTACGTGGGAGCACAAGTCCGTATTGATACTTATCGCTTCACCGTGGAGGAATCACCCAACCACTCAACGCTAAGATATCACGTTTAACGACGCCGGAACACATCTCTAGCTTAGACCTCTATGTGTTTGCGTTATGTTTCAATGCGTTGTTATGTAAATTCAATTTATTTTAAGGTTGATCTTGTTTAGCAGTTTGCCTTTATGGATCACCACGAGATGTATGATAACACTCCTAAATGCAGCCTAAGATGATAAGCAAGCTTTTCAATCTTTCAACTTTGAAAACCTTAACTACTGAGGGAAAAGAAAGATAACACCTTTTCACACAGATCATAGAGCACACACTAATGCATTTTTCCCTAAATCAACATGCAGACTGTCATAATGTATATGCACAATGCAAGTATTTCTTTTCTCTTTCTTAATGTTGGTGTAATGCAAAAAGAAAGCTGTTGTATAATTTTGAATTCAATTTCAAGTGAAAGCAAACAAGCTTGTCCAAAATCAAAAGACATCTTAAGATTTACTTGTTTCGACACTAGAAATATATAAACTCAAACCAAATGACGAAAGCAAAAACCCAATCAGCTATGAACAGCAAACAAACTAACTCTTAAGATCAATACGACACTTTATAACAGGTCTAGATCTAAGAGGTCACAACAAGACTAGTTCACTTTCGTTATGGGAAACTGTAAATGTACAAGAAATACACAAAGAACAAACACAGTTTCTTTATACAACTGAGGCGGAATAGTGACAAGGAAAGTTGGTTTTAGATAGGCCCACTGACTGGTAACAAACAGCAAAAACAAGAGTGAAAACAGGGCAAGAAACAACAGGAAACCCCAACAGCACAAGGCAGGACTGGTCCAGCGCAGGTGGAACACTGCCTATTTGACCTTCAGCGCAGGTAGCCCCTTCGGGAACTGCGCTGAAATGCAAACAGCCTTTGTACAGCCTGCACTGAAGAACGAAACTTTCGTTTCTGGTGGTTTCCGGGTCACAGATTGCTCAAAAATTCACAGTTTTTGCTCAAATCAGAAGCTATCAGTCAAGGACACACTAAGGGATGACAAGGAGGATGAAAAGCTATCACTAAGAGCTTATTAGAGTCCTTGTGGATCAGCTCTTCAAATCATAAACTTGCCCAGAAACTGAGCTAGAGTAGCTGCCCTCTACTTTGTATTTGAATGATTCAAACACAGTTCGATTCGATACTCCCTTTGTTTATGAAATGAATAGCAAAAACACAAACAACCAACAAGATACGGTCCCCAGCGGAGTCGCCAATTTGTTGTTGGGAAAAGTATCCAATACGGAATGACCCTATCCCACTCTAAGGGTGATAGTACCTCAGCAATAACTGAATGCAAAGCTATTCAAGATTACTTCTTTATGAGATAAGAGAGAGAAGAGAAAAGGGATCCACTAACCGTTATCTTCTGCTAATGGTTGATCCAATCTTCCCTCTTGCTGCTTGCTCCTAGCTCCTTGCTCTTTCACCGGCCCAGCTACACAAAGATCCTGTAAAAGCACAAAGAAAGGAAACTACAAGAAGCATACATCCATAACTGATTCAAGGATTAGAATAAATCAAATATACAAGCATCAATTCACCATAGAGACACATGCATATAGAAGAACCTCAAATACTTTATTAATAGAAGAAGTAAAGTTCTGAGAGTGTTACAACCATAATAGGCCCAATCTAGCAACACCTCCCAGCAGAAAGAAATCTCCTCTTCACCTCCTTCAAAGCAATCACCCAATAGTTCTATGCACAAACCAACAACACTTCCTTACATTCACAAGATTCCAGCCTCTCTAGACCTCATGAGAGAGCTCTATATATAGGAGTTTTGGAGAAAGGATGAGTCAGCTTGAGGCTGGCATGAAGCTGACTAGTGTCCTCTCCCACTTCAGTTATACTTCAGTTCTTGAGTCCACTTGGAGTTTCTTGCTTCCACTTGGAGATCTAGATCCTCTTACTCATCACAAGGCAAATTCCCTGATCCAAGTGTCATTTTGGAAGCTTCCTGGGCATTTGACACCTTGCAGAATGACTGTGCCACTTGGCCAATCTCGCCCAGCGCAGGTAGCCTTCATTGCTTTTGACATTCAGCGCAGGTACAGAGTGGAGTAGTTGACATTCAGCGCAGATGCTCAGTGGAGCAGCTGACATGATCCAGAAATAGCTTGTTTTTGAGTGTTTTCAGGTGGAGAACTGATTTTCAGTGCTGTGGTTTGCTGACCTTGTTCCTCTAGGGGTAGGAACAACATGTTTAGGGACTTTGGATCCCTCAGATTATCGACATTTCATGCTTCATGCTGTAAGGCACAAAAATGTCTATAACAATATGGAAATCAACTTTTTATTGATGTAATTGATATTGTAAATGTAATTATGGTATTTCACTATTACCTAGGTGTAAATACATTAGGTAAATAGACTTCATCAAGTCAAATGAATCAGTTTCAATGTAATTAGGGAGGAGTCACTTAGAGATCCCTACACTATACGTATCAGTTCAGACTTTTGTGGATCTCTTCCTCAACTTAGGGATTCGACCCGTGAGTATGAGATAAGGTTGTTTTTATGTATATATCTTCCATTTCTTCACTCTTTTCAGAGGTTGGACTCAGTTGGATGTTGTACCAGTGATCAAAGACACTATTGTATTAGATTTTGTCCAGTTTTAATAGATGAGTTGCAGCTATTTCTTTGGGATACATGTGGTATGTGTTGTATCTTATATTGTGTTTGAGGTTTGTTTATCATTTATATTACTCTCGAGAGTTAAAACTGAATAAAACTCCTTTATGTTCTTTACCCTTCCTGAAAAGTCTAAAAGAAATGAAATATTATGTTTATTATATATCGGCATTGATAAAGGAAGAAATGTAAAGGAATCAGATATAAAAGGTTATGGAGCTAAACCGATATGTATAAATATAAGTGCATTTCGGAATGAGAAGCAAATAAGGAAATATAGTGGATTTACAAAGGAAACAAGTGTTAAGGTGCTAACACCGGACCCAAAACATATATATGTTATGTTTTATAGGCCTCAACGGGTCTGCGATATCGCATAACTCTTAATATATATATATATATATATATATATACGACTATGCTAATTGCGATATGGGTGGGATGGACCCTGAATAATATATACATCGTGTTTTAAAGTTCGGCGGGTCTGCTGTATCGAAAGCCCTTTATACACATGCATATGGGTTCCGCCTATCATGATTTGTGATGACATACCCGAAATGATATATATTATGTTTTCTAACTGCGGCGGGTTTGTCGTGTCGCGCAACATATTATAATTATTATATATATATATATATATATATATATAGAAAGCGTCGATTGCGATGAGCAATTGGGTTCCAAACCTGATAGTTTATACGCTATATTTTATATAACTCAGCGCATCTGTCTTATCGTGGGTTGTAAAGATTTTATTAATATATCAAAAGCCAGGCAGTTTTATGTGTATTTCTATTATAAAGATTATAATAGAAAGGTTGGAATCAAAGCATATATATATTATATTTAAAAGCCCCAGCGGGTCCGCAAGACATATTAAAAGGCAGATTTCAAGTTATAAGGCAGGTTTTCGGGAGGAACAAAAAGCAGTAAATGGTTTTAGTGGAACTCACTCGATTCCACTTATTTTTCAACGTGTAGCAGTTGGGTGGAGAGAGGAAACCACCCATTTTGGGCGAGTATCCTTCGGGCTTATGTCCCACCCAAAACCTTTACAGACCGTCTGATTTGAAAAGCGTAATTGGTTAGGTTTCTTGGTGTTTTGGCCAATTAAAATTCATCTGATATATGCGTAAGCCCAGGATTACACAAGTCAACACAGTTCATTACGGCTAAATCAAGTTAACCATCATTTAGGGCATTTATAGAGTAACTCGGCAGTGGATTAATAGAGCAAGCCAGTGGTTATTGTCTTCTTCTAAATTCAATTGTTTTTTGTTATTTCATGTTCTTTGAGGTGTCTTTAAACCTCTGTAAAATTCTGTAATAGTTTTTAATTTAGATAGTTAGGGAAACAGTTTAGTAGTTTGACAGTTTCACAACTGTTTCACAAATGTATAAACGGAGGAAAATTTATAGAGAAAGGTTGAGGGTTCGAACTTTGGAGAACCCGGAGACTAGGTCACTATATTCCTGATATCATCGTTGATTAATGAAAGAACTAGAAGTTTCCATGAGTTGTTGCATGACTCTCTCTCATGTGTCATGCTATGTTTTCTTCTTTTCAAGTATAGTAATGAAGTTGCAGGTCTTTATTTGATTATGTAGATAAAGTTAAACTTCCTTAAAAGAGTGTTGTTATACTTGAAGTCCTCACTTCATTTCTAAGTTATAGATAATAGTTTCTGTGAAAGACCAGCATATTGTCTATGATTTAGTTCCCATCATCGTAGTTCCTCTAAGTTACAAATAGTAGTTTCTGTGAAAGATCAACATATTATCTTTAACTTCTCTTTCAAAACTTTTTTCATTCATCATTTATATTTAGCAAGAAATGGCATTCTAAGATGTTCTGGTCATACATGTATTAATAGTTAAAGACCAAGTTTTCTAGGTCCTTCATTTGAAAACACAACAAACAATAAGTGAGAGTAAATAATATTTATTAATGTCTTAAGCACAATTTCCCCACAACTAGGAAATTGGTTTCTTAAGGAACAATAGTATGGATGTTTAGCATTGTTTCTTCTTTGTTATCATTTGTATGAATGTTTTGTAAGCTCATAAACCATTTCATGTTTGTTATATGGTAATTTTCAAGTTGATAGGAAGAATACATGTTTGCTCATGCTCTGTTTTGGGAAAGTTATCATAATTTGTCCATTTCTCTTCAGTTTAGGAAGAATGCATCTCATATGCTCTTCCTAACTCCTCATTAGTCTTAAACCATATCATTAAATCACCTCTTAAGTGATAAGCCTCCTGCCTACCTTGCCCCTTTTAATGTTTGCAATCATATCTGATTTTCCCTGACCTAGCCTCTTTGACCTAATACCGTCATCTAGAAATAACCCCACCAAATCCAATCAAACAACCCTCTGCACTTTATACCTAGCCTAAAACTGTAATCCATCCAGTCCTCTTGGCTGTGATTCTTTGGAGAGATCCCTCTCCGGCCTGGTAGGGTTAGCTACCAAGTCAAAAGATTGGTCTATGGTTACCTTAGCTGGACTCTTTCTTAGCCTTGGAGATCCGGAGGAGTGATAACATAAGGCTTGACAGGCTCACTTGTTCGCGAAGGTGCATGTTTTTCATGTTTGTCTGCTTTGCATGCTTCGTTCATTCATATGTTGGTGAACCTATCCATCTACATGTGCTCCCTTCGTTCATCCCGTTCGTCGTCTTGACATGTTTGTTAGTGTACTTGTACCTGCAGTCACCCATGACGAGACGACATCAAATCTAAAACCTCCTAGTCTATCATGGCATATGATCATTCAGATGCATGTGACTGGGAGAGGCAGCAGGGCTATGATGCGGGATGACGGCTCTGGGCAACTGCTGATGAAAATTGCACAAGAGTCACTGAGAGATGGAGACAGACAATCTGAGTCATCAGTGATTTTCTGCAAGGTATGGCTCGGCTGGGAGGAAAAATTGTGCAAATTTTGGGAGGGAGTCTAGGCTACAGGAGGGAAAGGCAGACATGTTATGTGCATTTTCTAGAACGAACAATCAGTAGGAGTTGGACAACCAGATTTGTGAAATTTTCCAGAGGAATGGGCCGGGCTACATGAAGGGTCAGCAGGCAGGGATTGCACAGTTTTTCTAGGGAAATGCTTGGGAGATTGTTATCCAAAACTACGCAATTCCTAGAGGGAACTACTAGTTGGCTATTGGGTCACTGGTAGCCAAAACTGCACAATTCCCATAGGGAACTGACAGTCGGTTGTTCAGTCACTGGCAGTAGAAACTGCGCAATTCCTGGAGGGAACAAGCAGTCTGCTATTAGGATCTACTGGCTGGGAAAACTGCACTGAGGTCGGGAGGTTGGCCTGTTGATCATGTTTGCGCAATTTTTGAGCTGAGCTGACTGATGGGTAGCGGAAGGCCTGCTCATGAGCACAACACAATTTCTGAGACTGGGAAAACTGCGCAATTTTATGAAGGAGACAGGGATAAGCACTTGGTGTCTGTCTGCATTGTCTACGAAATTTCCTTAGTTAGTTGAATGGGTGAGGTTAATGGCCTCCGCGCAAATTTTGATAGGAGTCAGTCCCAGGATAACTATTGGGTCTGACTATCTGGGTGGCCAGCATGAGAGTTGATTGGGTTTCTTGTAGGTAGCGCAACTTGAAAGGGCTAGCTTGGTGCTTTTGTGCTATTCTGGTTGACAGTCGATTGAGTTGAAAGCAGGGTGATGGTCTGGATGTCAGTGTGGATTTTGGTCGTCAGAACTTTAGCAAAATGACTAAGTGTGTGAAAAATCGAAAGATGCATAGGTGATCATACGAACACACACTCGTATGACTTGATGACGAAATGACCAAACCATCCAAATAGACATATTCAACATGACTGACTGACAGTGCAAGCGACAAGCACGACACTCATGATTGATTGTTCATGATCAAGATGATGCTTGCATGACAATGAATATGACTCCATGTGTGAGTGTGACAGATGATTTCATGGCAACCACAACAAACACATATGAAGCAAAAACTTTGAGCATAACTAGAACATGGTCGCAGGCATGACTTGGACATCAACATGCAGAGACTTGGATGAAATGAACAAGTAAGGAAAATGTAAAGACTCACACGAGCTCACAAAGTCAACCCGAGTGTGTGCAATCATCAAGTGAAACTCTTCAAGGGAGGCTTCGGAATTGGTGCAGGCTAAAATTTTGGAGGGTGGTTGCAGCTGCTACAACACTTGGCGACACACTGGTAGAACTCCAACTTCTCTATTTTGGTTCATTGCTAGCACATGGCCTTTGTCTTTCGGGGAGTATTGAATCACTATGCAAGTTACTTCAGTTTCCCCACTTACCCCATGGACATACATGGTTCATCCTTTGCCAACTAAGTCAAACACAATCAAAAGTTTAGCTTAGATCTCAATGTTTCGAATCTGGGAAGGGTAGTTTAGTTCACGAGTTGAAGATTTTCAGAGTATAAGTTTTCATCTCTGGTGTTGCTCCGCTGCCAGCAGGCCTAGATAGTACCTTGATGGAGTCACGCAGGAACACACACATTGCTCCACTACCAGCGAGCCCGGTCAATACCCCGATGGAGTTGCATGCTTTACCTCTCTGTGCATGAAACATTTCTCTTCTTTCTTCTTTGTATTTTTTAAGAGAACTGTCCATAGGCACTTATTTATTTTTGGGGTAGAAGAGGGATCCCGACTTATTGAGAGAAGAAGAGGTTGTTCCTTCAAAGAAGCACGTAAGACCTTTGACATAGGTTTGCTCATTTGGATTTTTCCCCTTCTCCATTTCTACTAGTTGGATTATCTTAAACACACAGAGCAGAAAGTTGAGTACAGGCATGGGGCTTCCTAGTGTGGACACAGGTTCACGGTTGGACCAAAGCTTCCCTTACAGGAAGTTCGTATTTTCCTTCAGGAATTCATCGGCCAAAGGTTGTAACCAAGCACAAAGAAAATGGACACAAGATGGGCCAAGTGCTGTAGTGTCACAAGTCTCTTCAAATTTTAGCCACATAATCTATTCAAAATGCAGAACGTAGTAGTTGGCAGCACTTATTTCTGGAAACAAAAATAGTAATATATCAAATAAACAAAATGAACGTGAACAAAAATAGTAATCAGAATCGAACACAAACCAAATGAAACAACAAGCAACAAGTAGACTATGTACATGGCACGGGTGCAGCCCGACCTATTGAAACTAGTGTTTGAGGAATTGGCCATTGACAGGGAGATTATCAATCCTCCTGTTAAGTGATTGCAAATGATACGTGTGTGAGCCAAGTTTCTCGTGGACCAATGTTGGTCCATCGAGGTTTGCTACGGGAACTTGGTGGCATTCTAGAAGACCTTCAAGTGAAGACAACACCACTGTTTCAGGTACTGTGTGCAACATGGGCTCGGATGATGGCACGGGGTAGTTGTTTTTATTCTGGGAAGGGTTCAAGTTTCTGAAGTCAATGCATAAGAGGATCTTCCTAGATTTATTACGTGCAAGATTTAAATTAGAAAACCAAGTATGATGAAGAGCTTTGCAAGTAATCCAAACACTTAAAATGTTAGTCAATATTTTCGATGAATGGAGTACAAACAACATGTATGTGTTACCCGTTCTTTGCTATACTGGCTTGTCTTCTCCTTTACCTAGAATCTGATGTTGGATTGTTTGCATGTAATGGGCACTCAGGTCATCATCTACTCGTGTATACCCAGCTAGGTACTGTTCGACCAAGAGGTCAACGATTAGTTGCTGCTGCAGTCTCTAACTTGTACTGAGATTGACCATCTTCGAATCATGGTAGGTTCCCAGGTTGCTCTGTTCGTTTATGGTGTTGGTCCTTCATGTGTTCAGCACGAGTGCTTCAACATCATATTTTGTGACTTTGGTCTTCAAAAAACTTGAAATCACTCATGGTTCATTATTTTGGATGACTGAGATACACTCGGTCCTTGAGCCATCATGTGTTCTTGATTTGTCAAGACTCATGGCCCACAACATGTTTATACATGGACCATTTGGCATGCTGGTATTGCTGCTACTGCCGCTGTTGATACTACTGCTACTACCGATGTTGCTACTACTGCTACTATCAGAAAAACAAACTGTACAAGTATCATTATCATTAGTTGGGCGAGGAAGGAGTCCCAACTGCTTATCTGATGAGGTTGGGGTTGGCCGTGCAAGATAACACTCCAATGTCTTTTCTAGGAAGATGTTTCCAAACATGAGTTCTGCAAAGGCAAATGGTTCATTCTCGCTGTTAAGGGGAGTGACATTGTGTTTCATATACCTCTCCGATAACACCTGGGTTTGGTTGCATCTTCCCTTGTATGGAAGCCACATGTGAGACCAATTTGTAGCAAAATATCCATCTAGCTTACTGGACTAGTCTCTGTTGAGTAGCAGGCCATATGCTTCCGGTGTGTTCACAACAACTATGTTGATGCATTGATGGACTCGACTGTTAGGGGATAGTCGGATGGTCATGTCTCGCAGTTCACCAATGGCTGGTACTGATGTTCTATCGAGTTGGATGATTATGGCGGATGTTTCACTCCATTGTGCATTGATCTTCTTAGAAATGGAGAGCGGCATGACATTGGCTGTCGCGCCAGAATTAACCAAGCAGTTATGGACATTGTAGTTGAAAAATTCAAATGAAAGTAGGAATGGGGGCAACTTGAATTTTCTTCTTCCATCCGGAGTGTATTGAGAAAAGTGGATAGTGATCCAGGAGGTGTGCTTTCTCCCTTGCTGATGGGGGCTGTGCTATCTACTGTTGTTTGTCCCAATGCATACAACATGATATCTTGCTGACTCTAGACTTTGGCTAGCTCGAAAAAACTGATGTTCTCTTGAGTTTTCTTCATGTCATCGACTATGTTGTAATCCAGAGGTGGTAGACTCACTGAGGTGTCCGGGGTGGAATGGATATTCGTGCTATCTGGCAAAGTGTTCTACAACTTGCTGCCTACAGACATAATCTTATCTGCCACTGTCTTTCTGGAATTGCTTTTGTTTGTTACTTTGAGGTAGTTGGTGGGTCGGCCTTCTTTATCAATTGTCTCACCTTCTCTTGCATCTCCTCAAGTGTAGGGGGATCCCATTTAATCCTAAGATGGCATCGATCCTTTTTCTTTTGGGGTTGCTTCTCGGTGTTCATATTCGAGACTAGCGAGGACTGGTATGCATTCACCACATGCATAGAACTTCGTGCTTCATAAGGTGAAACCTCTTTGTTATTATCAATGTCTTCTGACTGCTCCTGTATGTCACCATCCGCATCGAGTGTATGAGTACAGATAGAGGTAACAACTCACTTCCAATCTGAACAAGATTTCTAGAGGTGAAATTATTCATGGAAGGAACATAACTTAGGATCAGCGCATTGATCGAGTTGGAACATAGGCTTCTGCGCAAATTTGGAACCGAACCGGTTGTTTCTTGATGAGCTGGTTGATGAACTGCTTTCCTGTCTCTGTCTGGGCAGATGACTACTTGCAAATGTGTCCATCTTTTGTTGCTTAAGTTCGGACACTTCGGTGGTAGAGTTCTTGATAAGGCGAGTGAGGGTCTCAATATCAGTTGCTTTCTTGTTTCTACCCTTGCTCGCCATTGCTTGGGGCTTTCTTCTCGTATCCTTGGAGTCTTTCATTGATTCCTCATCCTTGATGACTCCAATGGCATGCAACTCTTTCTCAACAACAATAGCCTCTTCACAACTTTCTAAAAGTGTTGGCTTCACAGCTCGCTTGACGAACTATGCAATGGTGGTTGGTAGTGCAAACGTGTAATAATTGACAGTGATGGAGTCATGAGGTTTGGTGTCTGCTGCAAACTTGTTCAAAATACGCATAAACCTATGATTGAAATCTTTCACTTTCTCTTTTCCCTCCATCCTGAGGCTTCCCAATTCTTTGAGTAGCATGGCTGGGGTCTTATCATCAACAAAATTTTCAAGGAACATACATTTGAAAGAACCCCAGTTTTGTATGGAGTTGGGTGGAAGGTTGTGATACCAAGCAGCTGTGCGACTGTCCAAGTTACACAGAAACAATATACATGCTACGTTGTCACAACATACCTCAATGGTTTACAACTGTAGGTAGAAGTTGTGTAAATGGTCTTCTGCCTTCACCGCGCTGTCAGGGTTAAACTTGATGTTCATTCTCTCTACTCACTTCGGCATCTTGTGCAGAATAGTTTGGAGAGCCAATGGTCCTGAGTCATCCATTCAAGATTTGGGTTAACCATATCTTTTTCCTCTTCGTCCTCCTCATCTTCTTCCTCTCCTTCAGAATCTGATGGTTTTGGATCTGAGTTTGTTGGTTCATCTCCACCTCCACTTCCTCTGCTGCCTTCCCCTCCGCCTCCTATACCAGAGTTTGATCCCAAGACCACAAGAGTGCCTTGTTCATCTTCAAAGAAGATTGGAGGTTCCTCTCCATCTTCAATATCTTCTTCCAAACCTTCAAGAGTAGCAAGGACTGCTTCTTCCATCGATGATACAACAACCCCTGTGGGAGTGGCTTTTGGCTTCTTAGATGCGTGTGGAAGATATTGTACGCCTGGGATCAGTCTGATTGCTTTCGCGAACTGGCGAGTGATGGGACAGACAGAGTGAAGGTGTTGATATGAAATCTCATGTTCAATTATAGGAGGTGAGGAGTAACCAACTGCTGAGTCGTGAGAGAGGGGGTGCGAGTTACTACCTTGACTAGATGGTTGATGAGTGAGTGTGACGGGAATTTCAACCATGTACAACTGGCTGCCCTCCTTCTAGCACTAGAAGTGTTGATGGTTCTGGACCCACCAACATTCATGGGATCACCTCGGTATGAAGTCCCAACTAGACCTCACACTGTTTGGTGTGGGAGTCCCATTCGGTATGATGGCTCGATTGCCATTATCTTAAGGATTTTCCTCAACTCTTGCTTGTCAGCACAAGAGAGTGGTTCGCTTTTTCTTTGAGAAGTGAGGTTCGTGTGCCTGGTGAGTGTAAGTGTACTTGTGTCAATGGTTCTTTCACTATGAGGGGAAAAGGTGAAGGTGAGTTCCAGGTTGAAAGGGATCAGTCCCAACTCAGCTAGGAACACACAACACAAAGGACATACACAGCTTCCGTCAGAGAAATCCACTCAAATGCGACAGTCACAACATACAAGGTAAGATAACATGTACACCACTCATGGATTAGTCTGAACGAGTGCAACAATTGTTACAGCAAGGTTCATGTGAAAGGTATGTTTGATGTCCGACAGAGCAGTCGACATAGATGGGACAAAATTAGCAACATATACAACACATTTCCATCAATAGATTATGCATTACAATAAATGAATCAGTTCAGGTGTAGAACACAGGTTAAAGCAACATGCATTACAAGTGTTAAGGATCAGTCTTACAACAAATAAAATACATGTGTGAAAATGTGCTGGCCTGTTGACAGGCTTTTGAATTAGGTGAAAGTTCCAAGACACATCGTTACACCATACATCACTAACCCTGTCAGCCCGGACATTGGAGCCATTACTTACTCCTCAAAGAAAATATTGTAGACTCTCTTGGCTATGAGGGGGGAGCTGAGGTGAAAAGTCCTTTCATGTACAAATGAGGGGGGTATTTATAGCCAAGGGTGAAACTGACCCTTGTGGCTATTCAACTACCCTCATGACCACTTAGCTTTCATGACTTTTCGACTTACATGACTCTATTTTCAACAAGTGGGTCTCTTGGACTTCCACATTACATCACATTGATTGAAAACAAGTCCATAGTGGAGATTTGGGTAACATGACTCATGACTTGACTCGACATGACATGACATGACAATGCTAGTACATTCGTGCTGCTGCTAGAGTGCATGTTGAGCTACAACGCTACTGAGTGATGGATGTCTTCATGGTGTATCATAGCTTCACCTCTACATGGTGAAGTGCACAGAGTCTTTGATGGTCCTTGGGTCACTTGATGAAGCTTTAACATGTTGTTCCTTCCTTTCATTCTGGAAGGCTTGAAAAGCTCACTTGTGTTATAGACATTTTTTTGCCTTACAGCATGAAGCATGAAATGTCAATAATCTAAGGGATCCAAAGTCCCTAAACGTGTTGTTCCTACCCCTAGAGGAACAAGGTCAGCAAACCACAGCACTAAATATCAATTCTCCACCTGAAAACACTCAAAAACAGGCTAATTCTGGATCATGTCAACTGCTCCACTGAGCATTTGCGCTGAATGTCAACTGCTCCACTCTGTACCTGTGCTGAATGTCAACTGCAAAGAAGGCTACCTGCGCTGGGCGAGTTTGGCCAAGTGGCACAGTCATTCCTCAAGGTGTCAATGCCCAGGAAGCTTCCAAAATGACACTTGGATCAAGGAATTCGCCTTGTGATGAGTAAGAGGATCTAGATCTCCAAGTGGAAGCAAGAACCTCCAAGTGGACTCAAGAACTGAAGAATAACTAAAGTGGGAGAGGACACTAGTCAGCTCCATGCCAAGCTCAAGCTGACTCATCCTTTCTCCAAAAATCCTATATATAGAGCTCTCTCATGAGGTCTAAAGAGGCGGGAATCTTGTGAATGTAAGGAAGTGTTGTTGGTTTGAGTATAGAACTATTGGGTGATTGCTTTGAAGGAGGTGAAGAGGAGATTTCTTTCTGCTGGGAGGTGTTGCTGGATTGGGCCTCTTATGGTTGTAACACTCTCAGAACTTTACTTCTTCCATTAATAAAGCTATTCAAGATTACTTCTTTATGAGATGTAGGAGAGGGGAGAAAGAGATCCACTAATCATTGTCTTCCGCTAATGATTGATCCAATCTTCTCTCCTTGCTGCTTGCTCCCAGCTCCTTGCTCTTTCACTGGCCCAACTACACAAAGATCCTGCAAAAGCACAAGAAAGGGAAACTACAAGAAGCATACATCCATAATTGATTCAAGGATTAGAATAAATCAAATATACAAGCATCAATACGCCACAAAGACACATGCATATAGAAGAACCTCAAATGCTTTATTAATGGAAGAAGTAAAGTTCTGAGAGTGTTACAACCATAAGAGGCCCAATCCAGCAACACCTCCCAGCAGAAAGAAATATCCTCTTCACCTCCTTCAAAGCAATCACCCAATAGTTCTATACTCAAACCAACAACACTTCCTTACATTCACAAGATTCCCGCCTCTTTAGACCTCATGAGAGAGCTCTATATATAGGATTTTTGGAGAAAGGATGAGTCAGCTTGAGCTTGGCATGGAGCTGACTAGTGTCCTCTCCCACTTCAGTTATTATTCAGTTCTTGAGTCCACTTGGAGGTTCTTGCTTCCACTTGGAGATCTAGATCCTCTTACTTATCACAAGGCGAATTCCTTGATCCAAGTGTCATTTTGGAAGCTTCCTGGGCATTGACACCTTGAGGAATGACTGTGCCACTTGGCCAAACTCGCCCAGTGCAGGTAGCCTTCTTTGCAGTTGACATTCAGCGCAGGTACAGAGTGGAGCAGTTGACATTCAGCGCAGATGCTCAGTGGAGCAGTTGACATGATCCAGAATTAGCCTATTTTTGAGTGTTTTCAGGTGGAGAACTGATATTTAGTGCTGTGGTTTACTGACCTTGTTCCTCTAGGGGTAGGAACAACATGTTTAGGGACTTTGGATCCCTTAGATTATTGACATTTCATGCTTCATGCTGTAAGGCACAAAAATGTCTATAACAGTTGCCCCCTAAAGTATGAGGTCGTTTATCGGGTGAAATGCTTTATTAGGAGGATCCGAAGTTCATTCAATCGCTGAGAGGTGACCTGTAATAAAATACAATACAATACATTATTTTTCATTCTGCTTTCATGATCTAGCTGAGGTGGGCATTCCCATGCTCAGCTTTATAAATTCATTTTGGTACATAGAACAGACGATCGTCTGATGGTAGACTGATAATTCTCTGCTGAAATTATCATCCTTTGAATAGGATGATCATCTGTTGTAATGATGTACATGTCAAATGTTTTTATATTTCCTGAATATATATCACAGCCTGGATGGATGAAACTAGATCCGGGGTCTTCAAACTCGTTCGATCTTCACTCTAAGTACAAGTCGATCCATGTGAGAATTGCACTGAAGTCGAACATGGAAAGACATTGCTTGATTACCGGTCAATGATGTAAACCGTTAACAAGCGAGAGAGGAATCACCAATAATGACAATGACCCTCAAGGTACTGCAGTACAATTCACGTGGTGTGAATAAAGGACTTGGCATCGAACACCACGCAAAATCTTCTGGTCGAAGGTCATTGATGTATACCTGTCGCCGGAAGTGAGAAACTTGCCATTGAGGCATTCAAGCTTCAAAGTACTGAGGGGGGTGTTCCTAGATCAACTTCTTGGATAATGAGCTGAAGTCGACAAGAAGCGATCCGTCAAAGGAGGGCCTTAATGAATCCCACATCAGTGACACGGAACGGAGCTAATGATTTTAGTGGAGGTGAAAACAATCTGTGAAATATGATTCAGGGTGGCGATCATGGATGGATGAAGGATAATGTATGGCAGTGGATGGGACACGGTTGACTCTTTCTGAACAACATCTCTTGAACATATAACGACACTGATGCGATGGATCGGTAGCATTACCCCAAATGTGGATGGTTTGGCGAAGACCATGGTGATGAGACCGGTGAATGAAACAACCCAACCCGATGTGATACGGAGGAAAAGTGTCATGTTCAAGAGCGACTTGCTACCATTAAAGCTTTGAGGTTCTCCCAATTTTTCCCCAGTCATTTCTGACCAGTACCTCTTTATTTTTGTCAAGCTTGAGGAGGATAACATATGCTTGTTCTATAACCTGCCCTTCGGGCAAGCCCATCGCTATGTTTTAACGAGCCTAGCGATAGGGAAACTCGTTCTCGTCTAAAGACAAGTTTGTCGCTATTTAATCATTTTAACGAGTCTAACGACAAGGAAAACTCGGTCCTTTTCATTTTTAGAGAGTCTGAAAAGGTACAGAAAGTCAACTCCAAAATTCCTTTTTCGTCATCTAATCCCTTAAGTCCGAAAAAGTATAAAACAATACAGAAGGGATGAGTTTTCGATAACTTTAACGAGCCGAATAAAACAAGCGCTCGACCTTTTTGTGTAATAATCCCTCAGGTCCAAAAAGATTAAAATCTAGAGGAGGGATAGCTATTCCGGTCATTTTAACGAGCTGGAAGGCCAAAACTCGGCAAACTTTTCATATTTTACGAGTCAGATGAAAAGAGCTCAAAGAAGACTCGTCTTTTGAGGAACGAGTGATAAACAGGGATAGCAGCAGATTCCAGGTACAGGTTGGAATTTTCCAATCACGGCAGTGTCACAAGGATGGCTAAGTGAAATCACTCTTCGCAGCTGTTCCTCAAAATGGGTAAACAATCATATGGAGGTGAACGATTGGCCAAATGAAATGGAGGTGGCAGGTGCAAACACGACCAAGGCTTTTTATGGCTAATAAATTTACGATCACAATGGTTATTTACCGGGGTATGTTCATTTTTTAATGAGCTTGAATGCTCAACCTTATGTTTATTTTTTAACGAGCATGAACTATGTGCTAAAACTGCTCGGATCTCGCTTTTCTATTTTTTAACGAGCATAAATTCCGTGGTAAAACTGCTCGATGATAAGTTTGCATGCCCCCAGCATAATAATGCAAATCGAGGTGCACGCCCCCCAAGCTTCATTGCATTCAACTCATTAATTGGAATGAAGGTTTACCTCGGGGATTTGTTTCATTTTTCATTGGAGATTTCTTTCTGCTGGGAGGTGTTGCTGGATTGGGCCTATTATGGTTGTAACACTATCAGAACTTTACTTCTTCCATTAATAAAGCATTTGAGTTTCTTCTATATGCATGTGTCTTTGTGGCGTATTGATGCTTGTATATTTTATTTATTCTAATCCTTGAATCAATTATGGATGTATGCTTCTTGTAGTTTCCCTTTCTTGTGCTTTTGCAGGATATTTGTGTAGCTGGGCCAGTGAAAGAGCAAGGAGCTGGGAGCAAGCAGCAAGGAGAGAAGATTGGATCAATCATTAGCGGAAGACAACGGTTAGTGGATCTCTTTCTCCCCTCTCTTACATCTCATAAAGAAGTAATCTTGAATAGCTTTGCATTCGGTTGTTGCTGAGGTACTATCACCCTTAGAGTGGGATAGGGTCATTCCGTATTGGATACTTTTCCCAACAACAACTTGTTCATGAAGGTGCATGTTCATCATGTTTATATGCGTTGCATGCTTCATTCGTTTTTCCGTTGGCGAACCTATCCATTTGCATGTGCTCCCTTCATTCATCCCATTCATCATCTTGACATGTTTGTTAGCATACCTGTACCTGTAGTCACTCATAATGAGATGACATCAAGTCTAAAACCTCCTAGTCTACCATGGAATATGATCATTCAGATGCAGGTGACTAGGAGAGGCAGTAGGAGGGCAAGGCAGGTATGCTCTATGCATTTTCCATAATGAACAGTTAGCAGGGGCTGGACATCCAGATTTGCACAATTTTCCAGAGGAACAGACCGGGCTGCATGAAGGGTCAATAGGAAGGGATTGTGCAGTTTTTCTAGAGAACTGCCTGGGACACTAGCAGCCAGAACTGCGCAATTCCCAGAGTGAACTGCAAGTTGACTACTGGGTCACTGGTAGCCAAAGTTGCACAATTCCCAAAGGGAAGTGGCAGTTGACCGCTCAGTCACTGGCAGCAGAAACTACACAATTCTTGGAGGGAACATGCAGTCTGCTACTAGGAGCTGTTGGCTAGGAAAACTGCACTGAGGTCGGGATGTCGACTTGCTGATCATCTCTGTGCAATTTCTGAGCTGAGCTGATTGATGGGAAGTGGAAGGCCTACTCAGGAGTAGTGCATAATTTCTGAGATGAATAGTTGGTCGAATGTCAGGATGACTGACTGGGAAAACTGTGCAATTTTCTAAAGGAGACAGGGACGGGTACTTGGTGTCTATCCGATCTGTCTTCGAAATTTCCTTAGTCAGTTGAACGGGTGAGGTCAATGGCCTCTGTGCAAATTTTGAGGGGAGTCAGTCCTGGGGTGACTACTGGGTTCATCTGTCTGGGTGGCCAAAATGAGAGTTGATTGGGTTGCTTACGGGAAACGCAACTTGAAAGGACTAGCTTGGTTCTTTTGCCCTGTTTTGGTTGACAATCAATCGAGTTGAAAGTAGGGTGATGGTCCGACTGTCAGTGAGGAGTCTGGTCATCAGAACTTTAGCAAAAATGACTAAGTGTGTGAACATTTTCTTATCACTCAGGTTGTTCCCTAAAGTTGTAAGAAAGGGAATACGACCGAGGTAACCATAGACCAATCTTTTAGATACATATTCTAGCCAATCTGCATCCAGAGAGGGCTCTCTCTTTATGATTTAGCTATGTTTGAGGTATATTAGGCTAGTTATGAAGTGCAAGGGTTTTGTTTAGAGTTTGGTTGGAGGAATGGAGTTTCAATAGAACAGTGAGGTAAAACTGAAGAGTTTCAGTCCATTGGGCATGATGGAGTCAAAGGAGGATAGCTTTCTGGATTTGGTTTTTCCACCAAGGATGGTATTACAGAGCAAGGTAATCAAACATGGAACAATTCGTAAGCTGGAATCAGGTGGAATGGAGTCAATGGGTGAAGGGCAATTAAGAATCCTTCATCATGTTGACAGGGGGAAATGGCTGACTATTGTTAAGGAGCAGTTAAGAATTCCTTAGCAAATATTCAAGGTGAAAGAATCAGGGGAAACAGGAGCAATCAAGAATTCACTGTTTATGCTAATTCTGAAGAAAACATTAATAATAACAAAGACTAAACACAGAGTGCAATCAAGCAAGTTCTGAGTTATTCTTTTTCTCTATTATTTAGATTATGAAACATAGATGATATATTAAACACAGAAACTGTAAAACATAGGTTAGAAGGGACTTATTGATCCATGAGATGATTCAAGAATTCTGTAGCATGGTCCTTAGCAGCAATTCCTCATTCAGTAAGCCAGGCAAAAAATGGTTCCACCAGCCTTTTATTCCAAAAAAACTTCAGAATTACAACAAAGTCTGAGAATGATTCCCAATAAAAAAACCCCAAATACTTTGTCTGGGGGGGTATTTATACAAAAATGTCAAGATATCATACAAAATATCTGATAGAAATAATATCTGCTGATTATTAATGCTTCTTTTACACAGATAGAGATAGACAGTCTCGAAAACAGGGAGACAATAAATAGATGCAATAAATTCATGCTGTGTTGGTTGTTCTATCTTTATGAGACGTACTGGAGGTAGGTGTTGCAAGTCGGTTCACGGTCTATCTTCTACTAATCCTCTGTGCTGGTTATTCTGCCTTGGCTGGATTTTCTTTAACTCTGATGTGATGTGCTTTGACCCGCAGGACCGTGATTCATTTCTGTTCTCCACATTATAGTAGATGGTCCAAAATTTTGAATTGACCAAAGATAAATTTATAGGATCTCTAACATACTTTGCCACCACTCCAGTCCTGGTAATTTATGTCTTTGAAGCTTTCTCAAAGTTTCGTCGGTTTCTGTGTACCTGAAGAAATTAGGTGGAATAGCGAACAAATGCTTCACCTCATGCTCTATGTAGAACAAATTTTCTAGGCCGTCATAGAGGGACTGGCCAGATGGAAGTGCCCTCTCTCCTGAAGTGCTTGAAGATGCATTAGCTTGATTAGCAGCATATGTATTTAATTTATGTACATAGTCCTTGTGCTTCATCAGACGATCATTATTTCCCAAAGGACTTGGCAAACCTTTTTGATGCAGGACTGTAAACTTTTCTGTGAAAGAATCAATCTCTACTTGCATGTCCTGGCATCTTCTGTCCAAATTTTGCATTAGAGTTCTCATGGTTAGGACTCTCTTGATGTCTAAGATGGTGCCTGTTCTATCTCTAATTTCCAGTGCTTCCAGTTCTTCACTGGTCTTGGTGTTCAAAAAATGTATTAGCATGTTAACTTGCTCAGGCATCTGTCCCAATAAGGCTCTTGTTTTCTGAATTTCCACTTGGGCCACTCTTATCAGGTCAATCTGCTCATAAATGGTTTGAATAGACCTCCATACATCACTAAGGGATTGAGTGATGTTGGTCCACAAAATTCCTCTGATTTCTACTAGAGGCTTATGCAGATAGATATCCTTTTGTTAGGATATTCCGACACATAGGAAATAGTTAAGTACAACTTGGTCTAGTATAGAGTTAGGTAAAGTGTGTTTCTTTACTATGTATATTTTGTAACTTACAATCCGACGGTCACGATATGTAGTGATCCGATGGTTCATTCTCTCCTCGGTATTATTGACACTTGATCCGTGGCTTAACACCCGATTGGTCCATGATCTCTATTTAAAGAGCATGGAGGGTCATTTGTAGGGTAATCCGTCTATGAGAGAAGAATATGTAAATTTTCATTCTTTTATTAATAAATTTCCTGAAGTGGCCGCATTGGCTCAGGCCGTGGACTGTTTCCCTCTTTGAGGGTTTTAACCACGTCAAAGTACTGGTGTATTGATCTATGATCTGTTTGTGAGCGGTGTCTTTTGGTGTTTTGTCTGAGGAACTTACCCTGTAAATTCCTACATGGTATCAGAGCTATTTGAGGGTCGCGTCCGTTGGTGATCCAAATCTGAAGCTGGTAGAACTGCATTCGACTGCCGTTTCCTAGATCTACTGTTTTTGACTGCTTTCGGGCTGAGAGGACTGCTCTGTTGTGTTGGGATCATCTGTTCCAGTGAGAAACCCCTTTCGTTTCACGCGAAAAGGTTTCCGGTAGCCCTAGCTGTGTCATTTTTAAGATCTGGAGGTATACAATGTTTATTTGCAGTTTACAGTTATTTTCTCTCTGTTTATTGTATAGGGTTTAGGGTTCACACAACCCAAAGCATCAACTCCCCCCCCCCCCTTCTCTCTCTCTCTCTCTCTCTCTCTATCTCTCATAGCACTAACTACTTCCAATGGTGGTCCTACATTGTGGATTTACTTAGAAGTAAAGGTCTTTACAGAATAGCCACAAGCCAAGAGACCAAACCGAAAGATGAAGATAAACTCTTCTAAGAAAGCGTTAGCCGCCCAGCAGCAACCAAATCCAAAGAATCCTAAGAGGTTGTATCCTAAAAAGAATGGTCCTAAACCAAACAAGGGTCCTAAGCAATTTCAGCCTCAAAATGAAAAATCATTTCAACAAAATGATAAGCCAAATAAAAACAAAGGGAAGAAGACTGATAGACATTGCAACTTTTGTAATCGAGATGGCCACTTAGAATCCAAATGCTTTAAGAAGATGGAAGCCTTGGAAGCAGCAATGAAGAAGCATAACATCCATTTGGAGCAATCTTCAACTTCAACTTCATCTTTAGGAATGGCACTTTCTGCATGTGGTTGTCAAGCATCTCGGTCTGGCTATGCACTAAATATATCTTCTTCTTCTCATTCTCATGAGTGGCTCATTGATTCTGGAGCTTCTTATCACATGGCCAAAAACGAAGCCATGTTTTCTTCTTTAAATGATTGTAACACCCAAAATATATATGTTGGTGATGATAGATCTCTTAGTGTTGTAGGGACTGGAACTGTTCATCTAGACAATGGTCAGTTTAATGATGTATTATGTGTTCCAACCTTATCCTGCAACCTTCTATCTGTATATCAGATAACCCATTCAGATGAAGGTAAAATCGTTGAATTTTCACCTCGCGATGTTGTAATTAAGGACCTAAGAGATCCTAGACATATTTTAGCTACTGGCATTGCTGATGATTCTACAAGGTTGTATAAGTTTCACAACTTTGGGTCATCAGATCTTCCCTCAATATTTGTTGCTCATAATGATGAAGTGAGCAAATTTTGGCATGAGCGATTTGGTCACTTAAACTATCGCTCTCTTTAGAATCTATGTAAAGAAAATATGGTGACAGGTCTTCCAATGGTATCTTGCAGAGATGGTGTTTGTTCCGGATGTGTACTCGGAAAACATCATCGGGACAGTTTTGAAAAACATGCCTCTTGGCACGCCTCAGCCCCTTTACAGCTTGTGCATAGTGATTTATGTGGTCCACTTCCAGTTGCTTCATTCTCTGGCTACAAGTATTTCTTAACTTTCATTGATGATTTCTCCAGACGCACTTGGGTATACTTCTTAAAACTCAAGAGTGAAGTATTTAACATGTTCTTGGCCTTTAAGGCCTTTGTTCAAAAACAATCTGGACATCAAATTCTTAAGCTAAGATCTGATAATGGCGGAGAATATGTTAAAAACACATTCATCAACTTTTGCACTGAGAATGGAATTCAAATGCAACATACTGTTCCATATACTCCACAACAAAATGGTGTAGCTGAAAGGAAGAATCACACCTTAAAGGAAATGGATAATTGTATGCTTCAATCTAAAGGACTTAGTCTTAATTATTGGGCAGAAGCAATTAACTGTGCAAATTACATAATAAATCGCACTCCTAGTAAGGTTTTAAAGAATATCACTCCAGAAGAAGCATGGAGCTCAATCAAACCAGATGTAAGTCACTTTCATGTTTTTGGAAGTGAAGCATGGGCCCATATTCCAGATGAGAAACATAAAGCTTTAGAACCAAAGAGTGAAAAATGTATTTTTGTTGGATATTCTGAAGATGTCAAAGGATATAGACTTATTCCACTTAAGTCCAAAAATGTTATCAATAGAAGAGATGTAAAGTTTGATGAAAATATATCGGCCTGCGAGCCTAGTTCGACGGATGTGCCACCTCTCCCTATCTATTCTACTTTTGAAAATATTTCTTCTTCAGATGATGAAAGCGAGGATGAAACTCCTCCCCCACCTTCTCAGGATCCTCCTTCAGCTCCTCAGCTTCCAAAATGGGTCCGTGCTACTCAGGATGCAGCAGGTGATCTTGCCGGTGATCCTACAGATCAGCGACGTACACGTTCTCAGTTCAAGAGAGCCTCTTCTTTACTGGCTCAAGCTTCAATGAATTATGATCCTGACACCTTTGCAGAAGCTTCAGGCCATCCAGATTGGGAAGCAGCTATGAATGAAGAATATCATTCATTATTGGCAAATGATACATGGGATCTTGTTCCTCTACCAAAGGGACGAAAACTTGTTAGATGCAAATAGGTTTACAGAACCCAGTATGGACCAAATGGGAAAGTTGATAAACATAAAGCTCGTCTTGTTGCTAAGGGTTTTTCACAAGTTGAAGGCATTGACTATACTGAAACCTTCTCCCCTGTTGCCAAAATTAACTCTATCCGCCTTGTTCTTTCCCTTGCTGCCTCTTTCAAATGGGAAGTCCATCAGATGGATGTTAAATCCGCCTTCTTGCATGGGGACTTGCATGAAGAAATCTATATGGAACAACCTATTGGCTTTATACAAACAGACTCCAACCTTGTATGTTGGCTTAAGAAATCCCTTTATGGTCTCAAGCAAGCTCCTCGAGCTTGGTATGCCAAAATGGATAACTTTCTTTTAGAATCTGGCTTCTCTAGGTGTCATTCTGACAATACTGTCTACACCAAGAAAGTGGGCAAGTCTCTTATCATTCTTGTTCTTTATGTTGATGATCTTATCCTGACTGGTAGTGATCCCAACCTTATAAACCATGTGAAGTCTAGCCTTAAAAGGAAGTTTGAAATGACAGACTTAGGACACTTACATTATTTTCTCGGTCTTCAAGTCTTGCAATCCAAGGAAGGTATTTCCCTTTCTCAGTCCAAGTATGCCTGTGATATTCTACGCCACTTTCACATGGAAGACTGTAAGCCAACCCCTTCTCCCTTTCAGAGTCAAACTTTCAGTCACTTGTACTTCTCCTGAAGTTGATGCTACCTTATACCGTCAACTTGTAGGAAAACGTTTGTATCTAACCCATACTCGTCCTGACCTTTCCTTTGCTGTTGGCCTTGTTGCTCGGTTTATGCAAAACCCACGTGAAAGTCATTGGAAAGCAGCTAAAAGAATACTTCGTGATGTTCGAGGTACAATTCAGTTTGGGATTCATTACAGTGCCGAAGCATCTCCTCTATTGGTTGGTTTCACTGATTCTGATTGGGCTGGTGACCCTGATGATCGGAAGTCTACTGCAGGTTATGTGTTCACTCTTGGTTCAGGACCTATTACATGGGCTTGCAAGAAACAAGGTGCCATTTCTCTTTCTTCAGCAGAAGCAGAATATTGTGGTGCCGTAGAAGCTAGTAAGGAAGCCTTGTGGCTTCGTCAGATCCTGTCAGAGTTTGGCTTTCAGCAGCAGCATCCGACTACACTTTGGTGTGATAATCAAAGTGCCATTCAGCTATGCAAAGATCCAGTCCAACATCAGCGCAGCAAACACATTGAACTGCATGCACTTCATCAGAAAGCTCATTCACGACCATGTTCTTGAAGTACAATATTGTTCAACAGATGATCAAGTTGCAGACATCTTTACAAAGGCTCTCACAGAGGCGAAGTTCACTAAACTTCGATTTATGGTTGGAGTTCAGGAAGTTGTCACTAAGGGGGGATAGGCTCTAGTGCCTCCTTCCTTCTCCTATTGTGTCATATTTGTAAATCCTTCAATCCTATCCCAAGTTGTTCTTAAGGTGGGATGTTAGGATATTCTGACACATAGGAAATAGTTAAGTACAACTTGGTCTAGTATAGAGTTAGGTATAGAGTTAGGTAAAGTGTGTTTCTTTACTATGTACATTTTGTAACTTACAATCCGACGGTCACGATATGTAGTGATCCGACGGTTCATTCTCTCCTCGGTATTACCGACACTTGATCTGTGGCTTAACACCCGATTGGTGCATGATCTCTATTTAAAGAGCATGGAGGGTCATTTGTAGGGTAATCCATCTATGAGAGAAGCATATGTAAATTTTCATTCTTTTATTAATAAATTGCCTGAAGTGGCCGCGTTGGCTCAGGCCGTGGACTGTTTCCCTCTTTGAGGTTTTAACCACGTCAAAATACTAGTGTATTGATCTGTGATCTGTTTGTGAGCGGTGTCCTTTGGTGTTCTGTCTGAGGAACTTACCCTGTAAATTCCTACACCTTTTCTAAGGCTCTTACCTTGTTCTCCAATGCTTTGATCTCCCTTGTTTTCTCTGCCACATTCATCTTGGATTTATCATAAATTTGCTCTACTTTTGCCAATTTTTCTTTGACTTGCTTCAGCTCAGACACTTGGGGCTTGAGTTCCTCCATGGCCTTTATTAATTGTTCTGTAGTCATAGTAGTACTGTTGCCTAGTGCTGTCCCTGTTGCTGAGGTACCTGTGGTGATCTCTGCTGTTGATGTTGGGACAGTGGGAGGCACTGCTGTTATAACTATGGAAGGGGCATTGTGACTATTGGAGCTACTTCAGGTGGCTGGGCGGTCGACTCTCCCTGCTTTTCTTGTAGTGCTTTCTCCAATGCCCGCTCTATCTCACTCAATCTCTCATTCAGCCTCATAAGCAGGTCCATCATGTCCTCTTCTAATTTCTGCTGTACAACATCTGCTGTCTGTGGATGCATAGAAGGAGGCTTTTTGAGCTGTTTCTGAGGGCAGCAATGTCCTCTTCCTTTTTCTTCATTAGTGCTTTTATGCCTTTGGCATCTTTGGGGTCATGTCCCAGTTCAATGATAATGTCTTCCAAGGATTTTATCCTGTTGTCCTTTGCTAGAGAAGAAGCTTTCTCTAAATCTAGCTGAGCAGAGGTATTATTCAAGGAGTTCTGCAATTTATGAGCTAACATAGCTTTGTCAGCTAGCGTGGAGTATACCATCTCTCCAGTCTGTTTATGCAGCTCAATCTGGTCTATTGGATGAATGTCTTTGGCCAAGACCTCCAGATTTGTCTTGATGTAGTCAGTTGTTGACTGTGGTTGCTGCACCTTGGGCTTGAAATAACTCATGATCATTTTGCCCTCTTTTATGTCATAAGCAGACATCAATCTTTGTTGTTTTGTGGGGGCCATCTTAAGATATTGATTGTAAATCTGCAGCCTCAGTGGATCATTTCTAGCCTTTATCTTTGTGAATGTTCTTTTGATGTCAGAGGTCTGCTTACTTGGTGGTCTAGTGGATGAAACTTCCACACTATGCTGCCTTTCTAGCTCCTGCCTGTGTGAGCTGGTTGATGTGTCTATCACTAGGGAGGTCTGTGGGCTAGTTACCCTCTCACCTCTTAGACTTTCTATTGTTTCTTCAATGATTTCTTCTTCAGATAGAGGATTTATTCTTTGCCTTTTTGCACCTGGCTGTTCTGCAGGTCCACTGATGGGTGTGGCCTCTTCTCTATCTCTTTTCTTGCCTTTTTCGTCATTTAGAGGAGTCTATAGTGTAGGAATCTCTGCTGCTTTGGTCTGGACCGAAGGAATTTTCCCTTGATGATCAGTCATTGCTTGCTTCTCTGTGCCTGCTACTTCCTTGCCCTTAGAAGACACTACACCTGGTGCACTGGTTTCCTGTACAAGTTGTTTGAAGTTCCAGCAGAGGATGTACCCACTCCAGTTTGCTGAGGCAGCTTGAAAGATACCTGTCCAAAAGAGTCCAGGTCAAGGGTCTTTTCAAGATCTTTCATAGCTTGTTCCATCACTTCTTGCTGAGTAAGTTCTTCTATTAATGTACCCTCTACCCACTCACCCTGATTAGCAAATTGCTCTATTTTAGGGATCATAAAATGTTTATAGGCCGATAGCCTGTTTTTTACTTTTCTGTCACTTATAAAGCTATTTGGGTCATATGGCACCCATTAGAAACTTTTCTTTAATTTAAGGTCTTCCCCTAATATCTTATCAGCATCTTCCCATGCCTCCCTCTTGTTAATGATAAATGGGCTTAACTGGTTTCTTATTCTTAGCTGAGCCTTTTTCTTTACATTGCAAAAGTGGTTTAAATCTGCATTGATAAGTTGCCTGAAATACTCCAGTGAAAACAACCTCATGGGCACATATTTGGGCAGCTTATAAGGGCACAATTCACAACCATATATCCTGATTTCAGTGTGATTCTGGTAGAGGTACTAGTCACCTATTCTGTAGTTTTTGGAGAGATGTAAAATCTTCTTTATATCCCCAGAGAGCCTAGGAGGAGGAGCTCATATCAATAAAGTGGAGGCTGGATGTATAAACTAGTCAATGAATTCACAGTAGGTATAAGGGGATTTAGAAACATTGTGGAAGACCGAGGTCCAAAAGATCACAGACCTCCTCTCTCCTTTGGAATCCAATTTCCTGATGGGAAATGAAAAGTTGTCTGTCTGATAATATAGCAGAAGGTGATATATGAAAGAGGTGTACTTGAAACTCCTTCTCTTTCCAGATTTATGAATTGCTCATTGATTTTATTGGCAATGAAAGAGGCATAATCATACTTGACAGTAGGGGGCTGTCCTGGAGTAAACATTGACAACATAACAAAGATGGTCTCATCAACAAATTCACTGGTTTTGAATCCCAATATAAAGGATATCATGTCAAGAATAAGCTTGCCAGTTTCAGTGAACCAGGCATGTACATAGGGAGGTGGGCCTTGAGGCTGGCAATCTGGCTTCATAAATAACTTAGCAATCTGGGTTATTTCTGCACTGGACAATTGAGAGCTTTGCTCAAGCAAAAATCCCATGGAAAGAGGAGCAAGGGGCTGAGCTGGATGGAAGTGTAACATTTCATTGATAGACTCAGCAGTTATGTAGAAAATAATAGTTTGTGATGGAGTCATAACTGCTTTACTGATAGGGTCATAGTTGGCACACATTGGTGGATAAGATCTGGGAACACATTGACTGAGGGAAGGTAATACCTGGGAAGATTAGATTCCCATATTCCAAGGATATCAGAGTTACTCAGATGACTATTTCTAATTCTACAAAATGCCTGGAGATGGTTCATATCACCAGATAGCTCTTTAATTTGAAAATCTGTGTCAGCCAAGGGCAACCGGTCCTGGTCTTTGTGAGGTGCATTGAGGGGCGCGACATTGAGGGCCATAGGGGCTTCCATGTTTTTTTACTGTGTTTTTAACTGGAGGTCAAGTTTCTGTGGGAAAAACGGGAAAAAGAGCAGTTTTGGATGTCTTGGTATGGCAATTATGGACTGCTTCAGCTTGAATTTGGCTCTTATAGGTATAATTTATAGAGGAAAACCAAAAATACAGGTTCGGGACGTGGGACAGGGTAAATACCTGTATTTTGGAGGCGAACAGGGCAATTGCAGGTTGACTGACGAGCTGCGGAGCAGGATGCTGGACTTTGTTTGGTTGGGTGGCGGACTGTATGCTCGAGCAGTTGTTTGGACGTAGTTTGCATGAAATAGTTTTGCGAAGAAAACAAATGAAAATGGGTGAAAATGACATTTTCACGACCTTTTAACAAAAATTGGCTTTCGCGGGGCTTTTTGGTGCTTTTTGGTCGGATGACATCATCGAGATGTGACATTTTGTCATGACATAGGGGTACGGGATGCTGACTCGGCAGTGACGTGGCGATGACGTTAGCGGGCGGGGTCAGCGGGAGGGCGGTAAGCGGTATCGGCCCGCACCGCTTATGAGCTGAAATGGTTTTGGGCGGAGGGGCCGCGAGCATGGCGGGAAGGCGCCGCGTGTCCCTGGTACGGCGGCAATACCGCCAACTCCCCGGGCGGTAAACATCGGCGGTGGAGGGCCTCGCGATATGATCGTGGGCCGTTGGATGCGTGGGCCCAGATCCAACGGTTGGCGCTCAATGGAGATGGCGGAGGGTTACGGCGCGAGGGCCCACGTATAAAATCAACGTTTTAATGTTTTTTTTGGGCTTAACATGATTGGTGGCGGGGTGATTTGTTAATCAATTAACGTGGGGTTAATTGATTCCAAAACAAATGCGCGGGGGATGGTTATCATGCGGTTTTTGCATAAACCCATAATTCCGTTAAAATAATGACATATTGCTATAGTTAGCAGGGGCGGGAATAATAAAATTTGGGGTTTTTCTTTTATATACATAATACGGGTAGGGGGAGGAATATAGGGATTCATATAATAATGTTAACGGTCAAAATGAATCTATGAAAGATAGGCGCCAAGTTATAAAGTTCAACAACTTAGGCTTAGGGGAAAACAGAGGTTTGCAAGTGATTTTGTACAATCTCCTAAGCAAATGGGTTTTACTTAGGGTTTTTATGAAATGAGATGGAGTGAATTGGGGACATTGAGCAGATCTCAATATCTCTAGGGGGAGTTAGTGAATGATCTGGAGAAAGGATGAAGGGAAGTTAATCATGCCTCACTTAATTTGTAACAAAAGAGTTGCCATGGTACTTATGATAACAATAAGGTGAACATATTTGAGAGAAAAAATTAATCATAAGCATGCTTCTGCAACACCAGAACTACCTACCCAGCCTATTATACCTAACATTTTTCTTCTTCTTCCATGGGTGCACTTGGACTGGAAAACCCTCTTTTTCTTCTTTTCTTTTGATTGCAACCCTATCTAGATCTACCCTTATCACATCCAAGGGCTCAGGTTTAACAATTGAGCTCCTTTGCTTCTCTACCTAACTACTTATCTGCCAAGATTGAACAGTTTGAACAAATTTTATTCTCTATCTCTAAAATAGGAAATTCAAAGATGAACTGGCCAGGATTAAGCTGTTTGGCCACAGCATAAAGTTCAACAAACTGCACATGAAACTTTCATTTACAGAATGTGAAATAGTAGTGGCATTTGGACTTGCACACTTTCTTAGTCTTTTTTATTTGGGGTTCATTTCTTTTATTTTTCTTTTGACCATTTCATTCTTTTTACCCTTTGATCTTTCTTTTAGGGTATACCCTCTTTTCATTTTTTAATTTTTTGATATTTTCAAAATATGGAAAACCTTTGCAGTAGGGAAAGGATGAACATATTAGGGATTTTAACCAGTCAATCATGAAATATGACACCTATTGGTATAGGAGCATAACATAGTTGAAATATTCATAGGTGATCATACGAACACACACTTGTGTGACTTGACGACGAAACAAACAAACCATCTAGACACACATATTCAACATGACTAACCGACGGTGCAAGCGACAAGCGCGACACTCGTGATTGATTGAGACGACGCTTACGCGACAGTGAATGTGACTCCGTGTGTGAGTGTGACAGATGCTTTCATGGCGAACACAACAAACACATACAAAGAAAAGACTTTGAGCATAACCAAAACATGATCATAAGCATGACTTGGACATCAACATGCAGAGAATTGGATGCAATGAACAAGCATGGCCATTGTAAAGACTCACATAAGCTCACAGAGTGAACTTGAGTGTGTGCAATCATCATGTGAAACTCTTCAGGGGAGGCTCCGGAATTGGTGCAGGCCAAAATTTTGGAGGGTGTTTGTAGTCGCTACAACAGGTATTACTACGCAGAGCGATTTTCCTTCAAATGACATTGTTTGCTTCTTTAAATTGATCACCCCATTCATGTCAATTGCCCAATTGATCCCAAGAAGCACGGGGTAGGGATTGTTGTCATCGATAATCTCTATTACCTCGAAATCAGCCAATGCACTCGTGCCTTCAATATCTACTGTTACTTCCTGCAATATTCCCATGGGGATAATCTTTTACTGATTCGCCATCCTCAATTGAATAAGAGACCATTGCAGCACAGGTCTCCCCATTCTCTCCCATGTTTGTTTCGGCAAAACATTCGCATCTGACCCAATATCCTGAATAACTTGGTCCATTTCATATTCTCCTATTTGCGCGGTGAGCCTCATCTCATGCCCTGTTCTTTCCTTATGCTTACCAATTTTCCTACCCACGTGCGGTCCCTTAGGAGTATTTTCTTTACCAGTGCATTTATTGATCAACTTCAGTAATCCTTTTATGGCCTTGCTATCATGTAGTAGCTTCATACAAGTCTCTAGAAAGGTAGTAAGCATGGATGGGTCCATCTCTTCAGACTTATTATCCTGACTTCCTGAGGAAGAAGCCTCAATGAAGCTTTTCTTTGCTTCCATGAAGGTCTCTTTTGCGCGTTCTTGATCAAGGCCAACCTCCTTCTATGGAGCTTTATGGACCCATTCACATTCTTCAGGCTACTTTTCCTTATCTTTGCCATTCGTCATTCCACTTCGCAGCACAATATTCACATTAGGGTCCTCTTCGCGGGGTTCAACTCTCATCATCTGTATGTTCTAGGTAGTTTGCTGAGGCTGCGTCCCTTTTTCGCGCATCTTAGATATTAATATAGGGCAATCTTTTGTTGCGTGGTCAAACTGCATATAGTATCGGCACGACAAGAACGTAAGGTTCATATATTCTCGCACGTAGTGTCCTGGCCCTCCACAATTTTAGCAAAAAACTTGTCCCCGAACTCGTGCAGGTCCCCCTCAGCCTCGACCTCGCTCGCGCCCCTGATATCCTCCTCACAGTCCCCCAGCACCTTGATCCAGAGGCTAAGTTTCTGTTTGCATTCGATACGCAGGCGTTCTCTCCATCATTAATTCATAACTACGACAATTGTGCTCCTCGTGACCTACTGATTTGTAGAAGAGCTGTTGTGGTGTTTGTACAAATTTCTGCGTGGGCACTGTACTTGGACCTACTTGAGCTTCCAGCCTTAGAGGCATCGGACCTCCTCCTGCAACATAATTCGCGAAGACAGGGCAATGATCTTTGTCATGCCCTTGACTCTTACATTTCAAACAACAAACTTCTTCACGCACTTCTAGCCGAGCCACTCTATCCTTCTTCAGACTTTGGAATTCTAAGCAAAGTTTCTACAACTCCATGTGAATCTGCTAAAATCCTAAAGAAACATCTTGAATCAGTGTCTCATGCAATCACATTGAAATTTCTAGGGCTTTCTCCTGGGTCCCAATCTTTTTCTGTGATAAAGCAACCCTTAGATGAGGCAAGAGCGAAGCCACAAACCATTCACGGTGCTGCCCATCCATAAGATTCATGTTAGCTTCGCGGATCTTGCACTTCAATCTCTAATCCAACTCCCAGGGTGTCTCTCTAGGCTTCATCATGATCTCCTTGAATCCAACAATTGATTGTGCTTCAGATTTGGGCCTACTGAATTCCTTATTTAACGCAGTCTGAATGTCTTCCAATGCAGCCATCAGGTTATCAGTGCAGTACTTAATGTACCATGTTAGTGCACATTCCTGCAAAGCAGTAACCAACATTGCTTTGTTCATTTGATCATCTGTAATATTCTGGGCTTGCCACATAGCCTTCATGACAAACCAAAACTAGTCCGGGTCCTCATTTCCCAAGCCCTTGAAAACAAGAAACTTCACTGTATTTGCCATATTGAATGGCCGTGGAGGTGGTGGCGGTATGGGTGAGGTGTATGCAGTGGAGGTGAAGATGGAGGTGGTGTGGGTGGATGGGGTATTTGCGGGAACCCTCACCTTATTAAATGGACACTGCTCTGCGGAGAAGTGTGTGCTGATTCTTCATCATCACTCAGAGGAGGCTCAATAAGTAGGCTATATTCAGGACATGTTCCCCTTCTATCCTTGAATAAATTTCCACTTCACATAGCTCCAAAAATCAAGGTAATTGAATAACCCGCTTTTCACGCAAGAGAATTTTAATCCAAGAATTCAAAGATCTTAAGTACTTACCTCGCAGTCCCATGAAGAAAAATCGCTTTGCTTCACTGTAGCTGACCGATGTATCAACCACGAACTCTGTCCCAAACCATCAGAGGACATGATCAATCCAGTGATCGACAATGCGCACGATCTTATCTTCATAGGCTTCCAATATTCGCACTAACTCTGGGGTCCATACTATTGGACCATCAAGCCCCCACCTTCCCTGACCATCTGCCAATTTAGCGATCCACTCCTATAATTCGATCGGGAAGGAACATAAGAAAATTTCGTGTATCTCTATGTATAGATACCTATCCAACCACTATTCTTTTGTCAATCGCAGATTTCTATTTTCTTGCGCCGTGAATTCATAGATATTTCTATCCAACCAATCTTCAATTTCCTTCTTAGTTGGATTCCAGGGATGCGACATCACACATCTCTTTATGCAGATCCCAGTCCCTACAAAAAAACCATTTTTTGGCTTAGGGGGTCCTAACCCAGGTTCACAGTTAATTTTTACAAACAAATCCCTACACTACTGGCCCTTTCGGCATCAATCCGCAGAATGCGGACTGAAGTCTCACCCAAAGAAGTATGGGGGGATGCTGGAACCAAGTTTCTACACCTAGATATTGTTATGATGTTTTTTTATGCCCTAAACATATCTTCGCGCCGATTGATAAGCCCTTGGGGCTTATTGATATAACCTCCTCTTACCAGCCTCTAGACCTTTGCGAAGGTTTACGACTGCCTTTCACAGACCCTAAATAGGTGAATCAACCACTTACATGCCTCTACAATCACTCCTAAGTCTATTATTACCCACATCGGCTTAAGTGTTTGATATCTTTAGCATGCATTATGATATTCTTCACGTAAATAGATATTATTACTTGCATTCATATAACAATGTGAACCATGCAGAATCGCGCATCAATACAATATTAAATCATAAACCTAATATTCATTATAAAATAAACGCATTCATTCATAACATAAGTAAATAGGAAAAACACAGATATTTCCAGAATAATGTCTTTATTGATGCTTCAGATTTTCTTACAGACTAAAGACTACCCTGTGCACTCAGTGGCAGGGGTCCGTGCACTCAGCTGCGAACTCTACTCTAGGCCTCTACGCACACAACTACAGAGCCTCCCTTCTACTCTAAGACTCTTCACTCTTCACTTCTAAATACCCATTACATCAACTATGAACTTAATTGAACTTCCTTAGACTTTGTAAGATGGTCCGCGGACCATGGGTAGGTCTATACAAGCCGACACAACTTACATAAAAGAAGGGAAAATCCCTTTATGACACTTACTATCTACGTGATCCACGACCATAACTTGCGGAGACTTTACACTTTACATCACAAAAACTTGGGCTTTATGCCCCAAAACTTGGGCTTTTGCCCCAAAATTGACCACAAGGGACCCTGTCCCAACACCCTTTAAAACATTATTAAAACAAACCTAATGCCCTTCAAAATCAAATTTAACATCCAACAGGTTTGCTGAATAATTATTATTATTATTATTATTATTTAAAATCTTAATCTACTCCAATGTCTATCTTTAGAAGGCTCCTAATTATCCTAACCTAAAACTATAAAAAGAAGACCAAAACATCTAAAAATCATACAACATTCTCACCTTACCTTTGCTCTGAAATAACTTTGGTCTACCCGTGGAAGAGTTTTTGTTTGGCCTTTTTTTTGAATACTTCTATGGCACAAAAAAGTCTTGGAACCTTAAGGCAGATTGAGCAAAGTAATAATTTGAGAAAGACCATCTAACTTTTCTCTCTAAGGTATGGTTTATGTTCATGTCTCATTGGTTAAGGCTTAATTGTAGGTCAAGTTGGGTTTGTATGAGGTTATTTTTAATGTGTTTTAAGACATTGTGAGGTATGTTGTTTTAAGCCTTATATGTTGAATCCTTAGTTTTAGTTCTCAGACCTGTTGAGGTTGCCAATTCTTGTTTGACTTTGAGATTATAGTTTAGGGCTCTTGCATTCTAGGTATGTATCGGATTTGTATTAAGTCCGAACTAACCTCTAGGTCACTTTAGGACTATTAGGTCTGATTAGGACCTTGTTATGTCAATTTTCACCGATAGTTGTCAATATCTGACAATGTTTCTCACTAGAAGACAATGGTTGTAAGGGGTCCATCGTTCGAGTATCAATATCATGCACTAAGTCAATCATTGATTTCAGATTCTGTTGAAGTAACCAGTGTGGATCTTGTTGATAAACCTCTCATTGCAATTCTAGTATAGTGAAAAAACTTATTTTATGTGACCTTGAAATAGTGAAAATAGTAAGACTGTGACATATAAATTTACCTTAAGCATCACACAATAATGTTGATGACTTGACTTTTGTACTGTATTTGGAAAAAGGCATTCATAATTATTAACAAGGCAAGTGAAACCACCGTTTCTTATAGTTATAAATGTGGCATCACTATTCCAATTTGTCTATAAGGGATCTTGAGTAGAAGTATGTTGGTTTTTGAGTATCTTGGGAGGTACTCCAAGCCCTAGGGTTCGGGGTTTGGAGGGTGAAGTGCCACAAAAGTCATTTGTGGGCTTGGAACCCAAGGTTGGGGTTTTTCAGCTATCGATGTTTGGGGCAAAACCATGGATAATTCTAGACATGTGATGGATGGAGATGATAGAGGACGAGGAGGAGAATCCAACACTTCAAGAATCATCGAATTCCGAGATGTCCTTGATGAGATATGAATTTTTGAAGTTGACAATGAATTTTTTGGATAGTCAAGTCATGTAGGCTTGAAATGTTAAGTCCAAAAGGCATGCATATTGGGTAATTCGAGTAGCGCTTATTTTGTGTATAAATAGAAGGTGAATGAGATCATTTTTACTCATCCAAATGTGCATTATCTCTTTATAAACACATTTGAGGTGGCATATTTCTTAGAGAGGCAAAGACATGGAGGAAGAAGGCTTTGAGCATGGTATTCTTCGTACCACAAGTCTGAGTTTGCCTTAGGTAGAGGCTGCAAACATTAGGTGTTTCTGGGCTGTGTTTTGATGTGATTCAGGTGTGGTTCTCCTCTACAAAGCAGGCCACAGTTCTTCAAATTTTTGGGACAGGTAGTGTTATAGACATTTTTGTGCCTTACAGCTCTAAGCATGAAATGTCCATAAACCAAGGGATCCTAAGTCCCTAAAAGTGTTGTTCCGACCCCTAAAGGAACAAGGTCAACAAATTACAGCTTCACCCACAAGTTCTCCACCAGAAACTGCTCAGAATCAGTCAAATCAGGATCATTTCAACTGCTCCACTGGCTAGCTGCGTTGCATAGCACCCAAATACACTAGCTAGGTGCGTTGCAACGCACCTAAATGCACTAGCAGGGTGCGTTGAGCAGGAAATGACAAATGGCAGTGCCATTCCGCGAGGTGGAAAGACAATGGAAGCTTCCAGAATCTTCTCCAATGACACTTGCCTCACTGAGTTCGACCAAGGATGAGTAAGAGGCTCTCAGTCTCCAAGTGGAAGCAAGAACTGACAGAGAGAAGCCACTAGTCAAATCATAAGCTGACTCATCCTCCTTGCATACATCTATATATGGATCCCTCATCCCAGAGATCCAAGGGCTGGAATCTTGTACATTGCAGAGAATTGCTGTTGGTTTTGAGATAGATATCAGAGTATTAGGTGATTTATGCTTTGTTGGAGGTGAAGAGGGGCTTCTTTGCTGGGAGGTTGATGCTGGATCATGAATCATCGGTTGTAACTCCTCCTGGATCTTCTTGTTATATCAATAAAACTATTTGAGTTTCTCCTACATGCTTGTGCACCATTGATGTTTGTTACATTTGTATGTTTAGCTTAAATCTGATCCTAAGATTTTTATGAATATAAAGCCATGTCTTTGTATAGTTTCCTTCTTCTGTGATCTTGCAGGTACTTGGTGAAGCTGGGCAAGTAAGGGAGCAGGTAGCTGGAAGCTGTCAAAGAGGAGAGAGATTGGGTCAAAGGACTAGCGCAAGACACAGGTTGGTTCATCCTATCCCTCTTCGTTTATAGTTCATAAAGAAGAATACAAAAGTAGTTTTCTCTGTTTGTTTCTAAGGTCACTGTCACACCTTAGTGGGATAGGGTCGTTCTGAATAGACATTTTCCCGTTAATAGGTAGGCTGCAGGAATATCTCCTTGGGAAGAGGGCCATAAGGCTGGAAGAATAGTTCAGTTTAGCCATAGACCTGATCTTCCTTGGAATAGGAGGTCACGAGGGCTTATTTGGGATTGATAATTGCCCAAAAAAACATACTATTGTGGGCAGAATTGATTGGAGGAAAACCACAACTGTGGGAGAAGGTTTGGACGTGGAGGAATGGTGCTGGTGTAGTGTGTCAACTACTCTAACCAGTAGTACAAACCTACAAAAGACTACAACAACCTATGGAGAAGCAAGGTATGTGTTTATAATGGCTTTGTGTTGAGAGAGATTACTAGTGGGGTGGTGTCCAAGTGTGGAAAAACATGCAGCCTTAGGGAGCCAATTGTTGGGGTTGACTTGAGTGGTTAGAAACCCCAACTAGGAGCAGATTTCACAGTGAATTTGTGACAGTAGTATTGAGAAACCTTGGACTATTGGAGGGCAACATGCAAATGTCCAAGAGTATCCATTGACAAGAATTCATAAAGGGAGTTTGACAATTGAGGTTTAGGTGAAGTTCTGAAGCCTAATGTGCAATACATTGATGGAATAATGGACTACTAGATTGGCAGATTGGAGCTCAGGTATTGGACAACCTATAAGAGTAGATTAGATTAGCCTTTGTTCATTGTAGCAAAAGTAACTTGCAGGAGTGATAGGTGGAAACCCTCCTGTGGACTCTATGTGTTGTTTCTTGATGGACTAAGGGGAATCTAGAGAGCAAAACGAAAGCAAAGGATCGACAAGATGAGATATGACATAAATGTTGAAACTGTAGCGATATTGTCATTGTATCTTTTATTCTTGTACTTGTGGATATTTTAGGGCCATTATCCCTTGTACAGGAGCGCTAGATAGTTGTATTATATGTTGATTAATATAATGAATTTGGGTTGAAAATTTGTAAAAGTTGTCGATAATTGTGCATGTGTGATTTACTGTTGTTTATATTACGTTGTGCAAAGTAGCTTTGTTGAGATTATTGGTTTTGTAGCGTTGAATATTTTAAGATTCTATCCTAGCACCATGGTCGTGGAAATTCAACATGGTATTAGAGCATGTCTAAGCTAGTTTGGGAGATAGTGAATCAAAAGAGTGCACAACGAAGTACAACTTAAGAGGGAGTTGGTCACACTGTAGGTGAAGGGCTCACTACAATTTTTGAAGTTGCAGGTTGGTCTCCGGGATGAGGACAGGTTGGAAGGGTTCTCCAATTATAATCCTTGGAAAGAAAGGATCAAGTTGGTAGTGCAGGTCAACAGGATCTGGGAGTTCGCTAAGAAAGAGATCAAGAATCCAATAGAACCTAAGGAGATGGAAGTGTATGAGGAATTGGATACGAGGGCAAGATTGATCATCCAAGATGGTGTGAATGATCCCCTAATACTTCATTTGTCTGGGAAGAACTCTGCACATGAGATATGGATGGCTCTTTAGAATTTGTTCCAGAATAAGAACGAGAACTGGGTACTAGTATTAGAGGATAAGTTAAAGTCCACCAAGATGTTGCAGAGTGAAGGAGTGTCTTCGTATCTGACGAGATTGTCTCAGGTCAAATATGAGCTTGTTTTCATCGGTGTGACTATTTCAGATTATGATATGGTGAGGATTTCTTTGAAAGGGTTCATCGAGGAATAGAAACCCTTCATCGAGGGGATCATTTCTAGAGAGATGTTTCCAGATTGGAATAGGATGTGGGACAACTTAATTTATGAGGAGTTGCGAGACGAGGATCTTCATCCAAAGAAGAAGGCTTCAAATGACGACATGGCACTTGTAGCACGAATGAAGGGTAAGTAGAAGAAGGACTTGAGTAAATTCAAGTGTTTCAACTGTGGCGAGATGGGTCATTTTTCGTTAAGATGTCCGATGAATAAGAATATAGGAGATGATGAGAAGAAGAAAGGGAATCAAGTCACCGATGTTGTTGGAAATAATACTGAGAGGGGGGGGGGGGTGAATCAGTATTATCAGATCAGTAAGACCTTTCCAATTTCATACTCAGAAACATATACGCTACTTCAATTAAGTGAACCCGCGTGTACACACTACTGTGTCTAATGCAACTAGCGTATATCTAGAGATCTTATAATTCAGTTAGCTTAATCTTCAGTAAATGCATCAGAACATTATTAAGCATATTAACAGTAAACAGGTGCAGTATAACAGAACAGAACATCACACAAGAGCCACACACATGAACACCATGATATAAGGTGGAAACCCAATGTGGGTGAAAACCACCTGCTGCAATTTGTTTATATCTTCCTTTAATAAGAAACTTCTTTTACAATGTACTGGTGCAGTCCTTTACCAGCACGCAGGCTACAACCTGCAGAGGGCTACAGCCCTCTTAGCTCTTGTACTAGCCGATCCATTTACTAGTACGTAGGTGCCTGCCTACAGAATGCTCCAACCTTTACTCGTTCTTCAGCTGCTCCTGGAAGGGAGCTACAACTCCTTTGTTCTTGTACTGGCTGATATGTTTACCAGTACGTAGGTGCCGGCCTACGATCTACCCGGGACCACGTTTCATACATTTTCATACTGGATCCATAAGACAATCATCATTGTAGTACAACCTGCATCATTGATCACTGAAACACTGAAACACTGAAACACTGTCAACAACACAGTCACCAGAACACAGAGCAGACACAGAACTCTGCAATAACCATCAGACCCATCTGCAACTTCAAATATCAAGCTTTACAATGTACACGCTACTTGGATGAACCCAACTTGCGTGTATACGCCCTTTTTCCAAGGCCAACCCGCGTACAGATCTAAAAATATTTCCTTATAACTTTGCAGCTGTACCAGACATCAATCATACTATAACACTTATAGAACATTATTTGCGTCAGTATGCAGATCTAGAATAAGCATAATCAACCATATAAAGATAGTTCATTTCAAACCATTTGATCCCGATCTCTCCTTAGATCTTGTTCTCCATCAACCGGTGAGATCTCTCCTTAGCTCAGATCAAGCAATGCATCATCAACCCATAACCTGCATACTGGATCTAATACTTCATCAGATATTCAAGACATTTCAGATACACTTGCCTAATGATCTTCTTCTCCTTATATAGCCTTAGACCTTGCTCAATACCAAGAGCCAAAACCATAGAAATCCAATACCATCAACTTCAAAAACTAGGGATCAACACGTCCGTCGAGACACCAAGGTCCAAAACCATAGGCACAACTTCCAAGGAATAACCGCCGTGGACCAAAGATAAGTTTTCCACATACACGCGCTTTTACTGAAGCCAACCAGCGTGTACACGCGACTTGGTATATAGCGAACCTGCGTATACGCGACTTGGTATATAGTGAACCTGCTTGTATACGCGACTTGGTATATAGTGAACCAGCGTATATATATTTTTCTTCATACTTGTAGACTGATCATCAATTCCTTGCTGCTATCCTTATGCACTATGATTTGTCATCAGTGTGATTTGCCATCAAGGACAACACTTGTCTCATAATGCCAACAATCTCCCCCTTTGGACTTGATGGCAAAGCTGACTTGTTATACTTAGAACTATCATCTGATTCCTTTGAGCTGTCCTCCATCAGTCACATCTGATATCTCTTCTGAAGATTCATCCAGTTATACATAAGTGAGATATTCTTCTATGAGAGGGTTTCCATCAAGTACAACACATGCATCATAATGCCAACAATCTCCCCCTTTGGACTTGATGGCAACAACACCAAATCACTCTCCCCCTTTGACATCAAGGGCAAAGGGTGGACCAAGATGTTCTCTTCCTTTGCTGAACATTTCGCTGTCCATACTCCCCCTGAGTATCTGTTAAAATCTCTGAATGATCTCCCCCTTTGTATATGCCAAAGTGTACCAATCTGTCAATGCTCCCCCTGAGTACATGCCAAGTCTCTGTACTGCTGAAGTGTGCTGTTCATGCTCTTCCTGACTGTAGGCAAGATCTGCAAAAGATGTTCTTCAAGAAGAACATGACTCTATACATCATAAAAGATCTTCCTATCACCAATGACTCATACATACATCCATCTCTCAACTAAGTGAGGATATACAAAAATTGACTCATCCACCCAACCAAGTGAGGATACATCAAAAGTTTACATATGACAACCAATCATATTGCATCAATCATCCCAGGCATAGTGGGGAAACCAAAATAGGCCGTTACATGACCTTGACACCATGAAAGAGATACCAAAAAAAAGATATATGACATAGAGACGAAAGAACTAGACCAAGACTTATGAAAGTCACCAGCAGCATCTGATAATCACCATTCAGATCAGCAACCAAGAGATCCTTCTGTTCTCCTTTCGCCTTTGTTCCACTTGAAACCAACAACAAATGTGAACTAGAACCAAAAGCTTTAAGATAATGCCAACAATGCATCATTGGAAGATTATCTGCTCCCCCTGAACCTGTGCCAGATGATCTCTGTCGGACCCATATCAGACTTTCTGCAACCAACATCTGTCCCTGCTGATTTCCTTCAAAACTCCATATATGCGTCTGCATCCACATAAACAAGCGTATATACGCGGATAGGCCTTATCGCGTACAACCATTTTCATATCAGCAACCTGTAAATGTCCTGCAGCAAGGTATGTCTGAACATAGATGTCAACTCCTCCTTTTAAACATCATCATGAAATCATTCACATTACATGTGAAACCACCATAGCCATTACATCAACGTCAAGATCTACATGATCCAAGTATCATTACTTGGGAACATCTGCATCAATCAACATATGTAAGTATCAACCTATCATCATATAGATATGAACTCATCACCATGTCTCCAACAAAGCAACTTTGAGTAGTCATCCATGTATCAGCACTATGTATCTTGAGCTCAAGCTCATTTGACAAAACTTCTTGATATCATCAACAGCAACAATCCTTATCCACAAGAGTGCCTGCATCATAACTGTATGATCTTTATGCATATGACAACAGCAGTATATGAATGACTCATCATCAAGTGAGGAAGATGTGTATTCAAGCTTTGTACTTCTCCTTATCCTTATGAAGATCACCATGTAAGCATCATCAAAGGATCAACCATAAATCTGATCTGAACATCTACTATGTAGCTTCAAGAATCATATGAGAGTTTATCATAGACAACTCACAACATCATATCATAGCAAGATATATCATTTAGCCATATAAGAATCATCACCAAGGATTATTAACCATAATGCCAACAATGAATTACTAAAGGCATATGCTCCCCCTCAACCAGTGCCATCTGTTAGATCTGATCATGCATATATCAGCAATAAGCATCAAAACATCATCATCCTCAAGTTAGGATCAAAACACTTCTAGACATCATACAAGTAACAAAACATTTCCACACATCCTCAGCAGACTGTAACCAATAGAGCAAATAATAGAATAAATCATATCAGATCCTTTTTCTGATCCTGTCCCCACTTCTTTTCCTCAGACTGACATATACGCGACTTTGCAGTGTCTAACTCGCATATGTACGCGACTTCCCTTTAAGGAACTTGCGTATGAGATTCAGAATGCTGAAGTTTTACACTTTCAGCTCCCCCTGAGTCTGATATGTCTGTGCTGTGCTGTGTCTCAGTACATTGTGCTGACTGTACTTCCTTCTTCCTCCATATCTTCAAGTGTGATGAGGTTTTCTCCTTTTGGTGTGATGTCCATCCTTTGTTCCTGCATTCCTTTGCTATATGTCCAAGCTTGTTACATGCATAACATCTTACATGTTTCATATTCCTCCTGTAGCAATCAGCAGCTTTGTGACCAAACATATTGCAAGAAAAACAATATCCATTAAAGTACCTTGAATGTGATGATCTTTCTACATGATGGTCTTGAACCCTTCTTCTTCCACATCTAGCTGCAACATGTCCAAGATTATGACATACATAACATTCAACATTATTCATAGGAGGAGTAAAAGATTTTCTTTGAGGAGTCTTTTTCCTTGATTGTTGATGGGGTTGACCTTTCATCTCCTTGTTGATCATTTTAGTTTTCTCTTTAGAGTTCCTTGCCTCTCCTTGTGAGCTAGATTCACCTTCAACAGATTCATGAAAACCAAGACCAGTCTTGATAGCAGGAGACCTTTGACTACTAAGAATATCATCCAAGACTTTAGAGCTATCTTGAAATCGTAACAGCTTATCCTTTTCTTCTATTTTACCTTTCAAGATATTTACCTCAACCTGAAGCTGTTCTTCCTTTTCAAGAGATTGCTTTTTCCAATTCTCTTCAGCTTTTCTTCCTTCTTCCATTTTCTCCCTTAGTTTGAGAATCTCCTTTTCTTGTTCGTCATTCAGATCCTGCTGCATTTGACGAACTCGGAAAGCACATTCCAGCTGGGATTTTAAGCTGATGACTTCATTTTCTTGTTTTTCAATTGCTTGATGTAGATCTTCATTTTGCTTCCTTGATTCTTCAAGATCTCCCTTTAGTGAGAGGATTGTAGCTTCAAGATTTTCATAGTAGCTGGATCTATCTTTGAGTTTCTTGATGGTTGTGTTTCTTTCATTGACTTCATCTCTTAATGATGTCACTTCACCCTGCAACTTTTGACATTGATTTTCCTTGTCCTTGAGTAACTTTCTTACCTTGTTTCCTTCCTCTGATTGAGCTTTTAGTTTGGTAACTTCTTCTTTGAAAGCACACTCCCTTTTGTTCAATAGATCTTGTTGATCTTTAACTTTGTCTGTAAGCCTTCTAAATACTGCCTCTATTTGATACTTTTCTTGCTCACCCATAAAAGCATGTTCAATAGTTTCACTATCACTTCCATCACTTTCACAAGGAAATATAGCAGGAACATCAGAGGATAACACATTCATACCTGATAATGATTCTGAATCTGATTCTGAATCTGAAGAACTTCTTATACCTAATCCCCAATTGACTCTCCCACTGTCATAGATCTTATGAGATGTCTTCTTCTTCTTATGAGCTTTCTTCTTAAGCTTCTTTCCCATTGTTCCACAGATCTCCTTCAAGCGATCAAGCTTCTACCAAAGGACCTGCTCTGATACCAATTGTTGGAAATAATACTGAGAGGGGGGGGGGGGTGAATCAGTATTATCAGATCAGTAAGACCTTTCCAATTTCATACTCAGAAACATATACGCTACTTCAATTAAGTGAACCCGCGTGTACACGCTACTGTGTCTAATGCAACTAGCATATATCTAGAGATCTTATAATTCAGTTAGCTTAATCTTCAGTAAATGCATCAGAACATTATTAAGCATATTAACAGTAAACAGGTGCAGTATAACAGAACAGAACATCACACAAGAGCCACACACATGAACACCATGATATAAGGTGGAAACCCAATGTGGGTGAAAACCACCTGCTGCAATTTGTTTCTATCTTCCTTTAATAAGAAACTTCTTTTACAATGTACTGGTGCAGTCCTTTACCAGCACGCAGGCTACAACCTGCAGAGGGCTACAACCCTCTTAGCTCTTGTACTAGCCGATCCATTTACTAGTACGTAGGTGCCTGCCTACAGAATGCTCCAACCTTTACTCGTTCTTCAGCTGCTCCTGGAAGGGAGCTACAACTCCTTTGCTCTTGTACTGGCTGATATGTTTACCAGTACGTAGGTGCCGGCCTACGATCTACCCGGGACCACGTTTCATACATTTTCATACTGGATCCATAAGACAATCATCATTGTAGTACAACCTGCATCATTGATCACTGAAACACTGAAACACTGAAACACTGTCAACAACACAGTCACCAGAACACAGAGCAGACACAGAACTCTGCAATAACCATCAGACCCATCTGCAACTTCAAATATCAAGCTTTACAATGTACACGCTACTTGGATGAACCCAACCTGCGTGTATACGCCCTTTTTCCAAGGCCAACCCGTGTACAGATCTAAAAATATTTCCTTATAACTTTGCAGCTGTACCAGACATCAATCATACTATAACACTTATAGAACATTATTTGCGTCAGTATGCAGATCTAGAATAAGCATAATCAACCATATAAAGATAGTTCATTTCAAACCATTTGATCCCGATCTCTCCTTAGATCTTGTTCTCCATCAACCGGTGAGATCTCTCCTTAGCTCAGATCAAGCAATGCATCATCAACCCATAACCTGCATACTGGATCTAATACTTCATCAGATATTCAAGACATTTCAGATACACTTGCCTAATGATCTTCTTCTCCTTATATAGCCTTAGGCCTTGCTCAATACCAAGAGCCAAAACCATAGAAATCCAATACCATCAACTTCAAAAACTAGGGATCAACACGTCCGTCGAGACACCAAGGTCCAAAACCATAGGCACAACTTCCAAGGAATAACCGCCGTGGACCAAAGATAAGTTTTCCACATACACGCGCTTTTACTGAAGCCAACCAGCGTGTACACGCGACTTGGTATAGAGCAAACCTGCGTATACGCGACTTGGTATATAGTGAACCTACTTGTATACGCGACTTGGTATATAGTGAACCAGCGTGTATATATTTTTCTTCATACTTGTAGACTGATCATCAATTCCTTCCTGCTATCCTTCTGCACTATGATTTGTCATCAGTGTGATTTGCCATCAAGGACAACACTTGTCTCATAATGCTAACAGATGTTGCCACCTCTGCTAAGTTAGATGCTCTCACCAGGAGGTTGGAAGAGGAATTTGCAATGATCTCTCATTTTTTGCAGGGTACTATCGATGAGGATGGATGGTTTGTGGACAATGGTGTGTCGAAACATATGACAAGGTCACAAGAGGTTTTTGAGACTCTAGCTGAATGGGACTCGAAGTTTCACATGGTGTTGGGTGACAAGAGTTAGAAGGAGATCCGAGGATCCAAAATTGTGTGATTAAGGATGGAGACAGGACAGGTGATGGGAGTCCAGGATGTACTATTTGTACTAGGACTCAAATATAGCATGGTATCTGTCTCGATGATCAAGAATAAGGGGTTTGAGGTCTTATTCCAAGATGGGAAGGCAAGACTCAGGCCCAAAGGCTCTAACTCCGCAAGTATTGTGCTTGGAGTTAGAGAGCATGGTCTATATAGGTTGACGGGCAAGTCTATAGATCATAGGAAGAAGAAGTAAGCGAACCAGGTGTAGGTTCTAGAGAAGCAGTTGTAGGTGCAGTATTCAGAGGTACATGTATAGGTTCCAGAGAAGAAGGTCTAGGTTCCAGAGGCTCAGAAGGAGTCAAGTTCTAGCGGGAGCTTTCAGATTCAAAGGGAGACTTTACATCCCAAGAAGAGTGCGTGATCAGTGGGGAGCAAGGGTGCTCCTACAACTGCCAAGAAGGAATCATGGAGAGAGTGTAAGACATTCTAGGAGAAGAAAATAAGTAGGGTGATTCTATTGACAACAACAATTTCAAGAGAAGCGTAGTTCATTCTATAGGGATTGCTGCAGTTGTGAGTGCAAGGAGTTGGGCGAGTGTTGCAAGCAGTGATGATGATGATGAGTTACTTCCTAGCCTTGGAAGTACTTTCCTTGCTAAGAGGGAGTGTTGATTTTTGAGTAGCTTGGGAGGCACTCCAAGCCCTAGGGTTTGGGGTTGGGAGGGTGAAGCGCCACAAAAGTCATTTGTGGGCTTGGAACCCAAGGTTGGGGTTTTGCACCCATCATTGTTTGGTCCAAAAAAATGGAGAATTTTAGACATGTGATGGATGGTAATGATAGAGGATGAAGAGGAGAATACAATGCTTCGAGAATCATTGAAATACAAGATGTCCTTGATGAGATATGAATTTTTGAAGTTGACAATGAATTTTTTGGACAGTCAAGTCGTGTAGGCTTGAAATGTTAAGTCCAAAAGACATGTCTATTGGGTAATTTGAGTAGCTCTTCTTTTGTGTTGTTGACGATGTTGACCTATGAACATCAAGGGATCTCCCTAGTATGAAATCCCAACTAGACCTCACACCGTTTGGTGTGGGAGTCCCATCCGGCATGATGGCCCAGTTGCCATTATCTTAAATATTTGCCTCAACTCTTGCTTGTCAGCACAAAAGAGTGGTCTGCTTTGTCTTGCGAGAAGTGATGTTCACGTGACTGGTGAGTGTAAATATCACTTGTGTCAATGATTCTTTCACCATAAAGGGAGAGGGTGGGAGTGAGTCCCAATTTGGTTGGAAGAAGTCCCAACTTTTCTAGGAAAACACAACACAATAGGACATATGCAAATTTTGGTGGAATAGTCCACACGGATGCGACAGTCACAACACACAAGGGAAGATAACACATATTGTCACACGGAAAGAGTCGTTAGTGCGGACACAACCGACCTTCCTAGAAGCCTAAGACTTTCTAATGACAAACAAGACAAATAAGAGCAATCCTTCCCTAAATATGCTTTTAAAATATGAGAAATCAAGTGTTTAGATCCTACCTGTAATCCAACGCTGTTGTAGTAGTCTAGTTTCGTTGATCCGGATGAGCTCCTCCTTCCCTTCGAAACCTGCATTCACTAACAATCAAACGATTAAATAGCACCTGAATATCACATAAAATAAAACATATTTAACATATAGACCAAGGAGTATATGAAACAACTCATAAATAACAAATTTATTGAGAAGAATGGACTAATTTGTATTAAAAGGTAACAAAAGGAACCATTACAACCTGAGCCTTTGTGTTGTGCAAGCTCCTCCCAGGGTCCACAAGAGTTCTCCCTTACTCTGATCAGCTCACCCACCTCCCAATGGAAACAAGTAAAGATGGTAATCTCTCCTCACAAGCTTCTACAAGGAAGTATTAATTCCAGCAGCATCTACCCTTAGGAATGTTCAGCTTTCAACCTCCCCTCCCTTTGGCCCAATGCCTATATTTATAGTGCTCTAGAGGAATTTATTCAGGTCCACCATCAATGGGATAAGCCCCTCTTTGGATGGGATAACTCCCCTCTTGATGGGATAAGTTCCTCTTAGGTAGGGATACATGAACCATCTGGAAGCGCTTCATACACGTCAAACAAGCTTCTAGAAGACTCTAGAAATGACCACAAGTAACTTTTTTGGAGTGAAACTTGCGCCTTTTGACCTTTACAGGAGTACGCACCCATTGCTTTACATACAGAGCGTACAAGTACGCAGGTATTGTGAACTTGGGTTGCGTACACGCAGGTAAGGCTAAGAGAAACTGCGTACCAGAGATAATTGACTTTTAATGACTTTTCTCTCTTTCTTGAAGTTTGACATGAAGATCAGAGGCATGAGACTTGCCAAGGAGGATAGTATGACAGTGGATGGAGCCATACTAACTGCAAATAGTCATGGTGACATTTTTTAGTGTAACAGATTGCCCCTAAAGTGTGAAGCCTGTAGTAGATTAGGGTTTTTATGATCTAGGAAGGGTGAAGTACTTTATCATTTCAAGGAGTATCTTGCGGAGGATCCAGTCAGAACCTGCAAATATTCAACACAAAATACATATATAAGATGATATCATCACTGAGGTAGGCATTCCCATACTCAGATTGAAAACTTTAACTAACAATCTAACTACTGCTCTGATACAAGAATGATTTTGCAGTACATCACAATCATAGACTTTTGTAGACACAGTATGGACGCATCGATATGTTTATGATTAGTCTACTGTATAATGAAGACAAAACTCCTCGCAGCCTGGATGGTGGAAACTAGATCCAGGGTCTTCATTTCTACTTCCCGAATTGGTACGATTCTATCCATGCGAATAAATGAGTTGATGTCGAGCATGGTAGAAACCACTTGATTACCAGTCAATGATGTAAACCGTTAACAAGTGTGAGAGAGACCACTAGTGATGTCAATGGTTCTCAAAGTACCCAGTACAATCCATGAAATGTGAATGAATGGGTTGATGTCGAACACGTCACGGAATCCTTCGATCGAAAGTCAATGATGTAAACTGTTGTCAAAGGCGAGAAACCTGCCATTGATGCATGCAGACTTCAAGGTACTGACGATTTCTAAGTCATCTTTCTAGATAATGTGCTGATGTCGATAGAAAGCGACCCGTTGCAGGCAAGCCCACAACACGAAATCATTGTTCAAGTTGAAGAAATGTTGCTGTAAGGACTGACTCAGGGATGGTCAAATGGATGACAAGTATTTTGCATATGAATGGTTTATTTGCAGATGCCTCTTGAACACATAACGACACAACAGATGGCTTGGTGACAATTGACCCAAAGTTAATACCCAGAAACGGTTGAAGACTTTCAGAGTGGTTTGATCAACTTTAAGGCAAAGGATTTCCCAACCCAGGTGAATGAAAAGTGTCGTGTTCAAGAGCGGTGATAAGGTTCTTCTGTAACAAAGGATAACAAATAGGTTCATTCTTCTCTCTTTTCCCCCACCATTTCTGGCAAGTACCTCTTTATTTTTTACAAGCTTGAGGAGGATAACATATGCTTGATTATAAGCTCATCCTTCGGATGAGTCCAACTTAGTTTAGATTCGGACCCTAAGAAGGAGTGGTCCGTTCCTGTTTGTAATCGAACAGGTCCTTTACTGTGAAATTTTAACGAGTCCAGTATAGGAGAAACTCGACGTTTTTCATTTTTAGAGAGTCTGAAAAAACTAAAGAAGACTCCAAGGTGAACTTTTTCGTAAATTTGTGTCTCCCAAGCCCGAAAAAGTATAAAATGATACCTGAGAGAACCGCTTGATCTCGCGACCAAGGAGTACTTTCATGATTAATGCCTTTGACTTGAAAAGTAAACTGCGATCAGAGGCATGTCGTTTTATTTCCGTATCGAGTTTGAAACGACAAAAACCCGGCAATCTTTTCCTATTTTTTTACGGTCAGAAAAGAGCTATAAGGGGACCGTCTTTTAATTCCATTTTAATGGGTGTAAAAGAAACGCTCGGCAATCTTTTCATGTTTTAGGAGTCAGAAAAGGGCTTAAAAGATGACTCTGATGTCTTGGTTTGTAAAAAATGATGATTTTACCCTAAAGTCCTTTTGTCCTGCACAAAAACAACACATTACTCATACCTGTTTAAGATGGGCAAAAATACATTGAAAAATATCCTTTCATGGTGAAAAATAAACAAACTTAGCATTCATTCATCCAAAAAACCTATAAAAAGACTTTTTACCATGTCATTTTCACCATTTTACTGTTGAGGTTGAGAAAAGGGCTTTTGACAAGAAACTTCCCGTGGACTTTGCGGAGAATCCGACTGTCAGAATCGAGCGCCGTCTCTTTCAGGTATTTCACAACATCCTCCTCTTCAATTTCATCCGTTTAGAATTTCATTTCAAGTCTTAGTTTGATTTTTTGGAGGGTTTGGGGTTTTAGAGTACGCTTTTCGGGGGATGCAGGTGCCCCATGGGCGACCTGCGTACCCTGACATTTTCGTATATGGGAAAATGTTAGGAGGACGCAGCCCACCTTCAGAACAGCTGCGTCCCGCCGCTCTGTTTTCTGAACGTGGGGTGCGTACTCCGCGCAAAGCGGATTTTCAAACCCCAAACACAAAAATCAACCATCAAAATTTTATTTTATGAATTCTAATCAATGTTTTTTGGTGTGTAGACTGCCCACCATGCTAGATTGGCGTGAAAGAGAACACGAAGATGTCGATTTGGCCGCAATAGGTCATCAACCTTCCATTGATGCTTTAAAGGCATGCGGCCTCTACAAATACTGGGCCATACCTGGCATGAGGGCCCAGGTGCCATTCTTAGATTGGCTGGTTGAAAGGTGGAACATTCAGGATCAATGTTTTTACATCGGAGAACACCAGCTCGAGATAGAGTCCTCCGACATATACTTTCTCACTGGCTTGCCTAACAGGGGCGAGCAACTCTCTCTATTCGGGACTAGGCCGGGTGGCCAATCCCTTGCTAGTCTCCGGCTAGAGTGGTGCAACAATCAAAACCAGGATAAGGGGATAGAAATCAAATACATATCCCGACCTGAACTTATGGTAATTGCCTTTACAGTTACCAGACTTTGCGGTGCTGCCGCTTTGCACATAGCCACTGGTTCCCAAATGCGGATGGCTATAGATTGCTTCCAAGGCACCATTTTCAACTGGTGCGATGCTGTGTTGGCCAATATGAAGGGCCAACTAACCAGGGCAAAGAACGGACAACTGAAGACCTTTGGATATGGGCCTTTAGTTGTGAGCTTTGCCCTAGAGAGAGTTCCAATGCTGATCCCCCAGCATCTTACAGTTCCAGTTGGGCCTCCTCGGGAGCCTAAGTTGACGAGATGGGTTGCGGTAATGACCCGGCATCCTGATGAGGGAGCAGCAGTTGTTCGATTTCCTGATGGTTACTTTCACTGGCTGGAGGGCCAGGTCTTTGCGATTCAAGATTTTCCTTATGCCGGAATGGATTTTCGCAATGATCCGGACATGGTTCTTCCACAGGGAGAACAATGGGACGACAGAGGTATTTCATTTTTCATAAGTTTTTTAAATTATCTATTTTTTTGTTTTTTATATATCGTCTCAAAACTGACAGTGACAAATTTTCAAAATGCAGATGTAGGCCCACGGCGTCCGGCCAACCTCCGGGCCTTTGAGAGAAGAGTACCAGCTGCACCAGCACCAGCCCCACAGGATGCGGCCGCAGAGACCTTAGCCGAGCTGGAACAAGATCTAGAGCGTCTGACGGCGGGTATACCAGAGACCACTATAGATGACATTCCTATCCGACTTCAGCGCTATGTGGTCGCAGTCCCAGGACCTTTCAGGAGGTTCCTGTGTAGGGTAGCGTGGGTAGTGGTCTCGTATAGAGAGCACCACCAGTGATTGGCTAGTCACTTTTGTAGACACATGTGACATTTTTGGTTTTTTGTACTTATCATTTTTGCCGATCATAAGGTGTTTTTAAACCTATGATCGAAGACGATGTATATTTTTGACACACTCCTATCTATATATATATCATTATTATTGGCTTATCTTGTTAAACATGTGTGATGAAATGTTTATAAATTTACATTTATGATTGTTGCAAATGTCTATTTAACATTCGAGACGCCATTGCATCTGCTAATGTATTTAAAGACCTTCGAATATGCTGATATTCAATGTAATCAAATTCACGTTCCAAGAGACGCACCCTCAAAAATAATCTTAATAACACTGGATTTCTAATGGCATAGACTCTATTAAGCTGTAATACAATGAGTTCAGAATCTAACCTCACTATCAAACTCCGAATCCCAAATGAAATAGATTCAGATAATAGCTCAGTCACTGCACTGTATTCTGCAATGTTGTTTGTTGTTTGACCGAGGCTCACCCCATGCATAGAAACTAACTCGTCAGAGGGAGAATAGATAACCCAAGCTGCGGAAGAGATATTCCGTGTACTACGACAAGCACCATCAGCAAATCCAATGTACGTTTGGAGAGGCGTCAACATCTGCAATATCAAGAGTAAAACCAAGATAAGCCAGAATAACGACGAAAAACACACTCTCTAAACTAAGCACACAGTCTAAACTAAGCACACATACCAGCTAGAAAGAAAAAGTAACTTAACTAAAACTAACTGAATCTCCATACCCACCATTTAAGCATAATACCTCTTTAGGTAAAGTCCATTTCTGGGCTTACCCAAAGAGTCCCCATCAAAATCTACCAGCTCATAGGCCCCTTTTGCTAGCTTTCGCTTGACAATGTAGGGCCCATGCCACATGGGAACGAATTTTCCAGCACCTAATTTATCGTTAGCTTGATCATATAATAGCACTAGTCTCCTTCCGAAAAATTACGAGGGGTTATGTTGCGATCATACTGAGCTTTCATCCTTTTTGCGTGAGTCTCGATTGCCAAAGTAGCATCTCGTCGAGTCTCATCTAATTTAGCTAAGTATAACAGATGCTTCTCCTCTTTGGAAGTAGCTGGGAGTAATTCGATAGCCATTTGAAGTGATGGGATTTCACATTCAATGGGCAAGACTGCTTCCAAACCATAAACTAGTTGGAAAGGAGTGAACCCTGTTGATGTTTTTACTGAGGTTCGATACGCCCAAAGCGCTGAAAATAACATGTTATGCCAATTCGACCGATGAATACCAATGATTCGTCGGATCATGATAACTAGAACTTTGTTGATGGATTCAACCAAACCGTTTGCTTGAGGATAATAAGGAGTAGAACTATCATGGCGTAAACCAAGCTGGCTTGTAAGTTCTGTCATCATAATGTTTCGAAAATGGCGCCCATGGTCAGTGATTATCGCTTGTGGGACACCAAACCTAGCAATAATGTGATTGAATACGAAAATTGCTGCTGTCTTGCCGCTTGCCTCGAATGTAGGCATCGCCTCGGCCCACTTAGTAAAATAATCAACTGCAAGGATGATATACGCATGCCCCCTGGCCGAGTGAGGGTTACATGTAATAAAATCGATACCCCATTTAGCAAAAGGACCAACGACAATTATAGGGTGGAGAGGAGCAGGTGGTGCACGCATCTTACGATCAAACACTTGACAGTTGTGGCATTTCCAAACCGCAATGATACAATCTTTAAACATGGACGGCCATAAATAGCCAGCACGCAACACCTTCTGAGCTGTGGCATACCCAGACATATGACCACCACATGCTCCAGAGTGACAGTCATTCAGGACCCTTTCTGCCTCTTCATGAGTTAAGCAATGACAAAAAACCAAGTCCGCCCCACGACGATAAAGAGTATCTCCAATAATTCTGTACTGTTGGGACTGGAATCGAATTTTCCGGCATTCCGACTTTGAAGCTTCGGGCCGAAAGGATTGGGTTTGGAGATAGACAATTATATCCCCATACCACGGATCTAAAGTGCTGATAAGAAATAGAGATTCGTCCGCAATGGGTTCCTCTGCCACAGTTTCCGTGTCAGCACGCGGGAAGTCACACATCAATTCCGCAAAAACTAAGGATTTCTTAGACTTGGACTTTTCGAACTCCAAATCGAACTCCTGCAGGATAACAATCCATTTGGAGTACTTGCCCCCTAGCAATTGTTTAGTCAAAATATAGATCATAGGGTTGCAATCCGAAATCACTGTAGTTTTACGAAGGAGAATGTAATGACGAAAACGCTGGACAGCCTGAACAGCTGCCAGGGCCAATTTCTCCACATGCGAATATTTTAGCTCAGTGGGATTTAACGTCCTACTAAGATAATATATCACATGTTCCGTTCCAAATTCGTCTTCCTGAACTAAGACCATTCCAATGGTGGAGTGGGAGGCGGCGAGATACAAAAAGTAGTCCTGGTTGTAGTTGGGAGGATGCAGCAACGGTGCATGGGTCAACGTGTGCTTAAGCACATCAAAAGATTTCTGAGCTATCTCATCCCAAGAAAATTGAGCGTTTTGTTTCAACAACCGGGTGAAACCCTTTGTAACCTCGACGTAGTTAGGAATGAATCGACGTAAAAAGTTTGCTTTCCCCTGCAAACTTTGGAGTTGGCGCAAACTCGAAGGAGGAGGTAATTTGATGATGGCTTCGACCTTCGAGGGATCGACGCGGATACCGGCTTTTGAAACGACAAATCCTAGCAATCGTCCCACTTCTATGTAGAAGACACATTTGTGTGGGTTCAACCGAATTCGATAATGCCGACACCTCATAAAAATAACGCGTAAGTGGACGAGGTGATCAGCTCGATGTAAAGAATGAGTAGGCAAATCATCGAGATATGGTTGCATAATGTGTTTGATGTCGTGAAACGCGTAAGACATTGCCCGTTGGAAAGTGGCTCCGGCATTCTTAAGCCCAAAAGGTAATTTGCAGTAAGCAAATGCCCCCCAGGGACAAATGAAAGCCGTTTTTAGTTGATCGGAAGGTAGAATATTGATTTGGTTGTAACCGGAAAAATCGTCCTTAAAGGAAAATATTTCACTGCCGGCACAATCATCAATTATTTGATCGATATAGGGCGTGGGATAGTTGTCTTTTGGACAAGCACAATTTATATCCCTATAATCGATGCATATTCTTATTTTTCCTTGTTTCTTGTTAACTGGAACAATATTCGATACCCAATCCGTTAACGGGATCGGATAAATGAAACCTGCTTTCAACAGCTTCTCGACTTCTGCTTTAATCGCAGCCGCTTTCCTAGGGTGTATCTGACGTAGACATTGCCGAACGGGTTTAGCGTCCAGGTAGGTCTTGATTTCATGAACAACAATGGAGGGATCAATTCCTGGCATTTCCTCATAGGACCAGGCAAACACGTCACGGAATTCTTGAAATAGGACCTTGTATGTTTGAATTTCGTTATCGGTACATGAGGCACCTATATGAATGTTTTCAATAACTCCGGTTTTGACTGAAATGTCAATGGCAATAGTTTGGGAGATGTTTCCCCAATTCAACTCTGAATCAGGATGTTTCATGGGATTCTGAGCGTCCTTGACATATTCAGCTGTAAAAATTGATGAAAAACCATTTTCAAGGTCATCACCCTCAGGTAAAAACGAAGATCTATGATGAAGATCTTCCCATGGTAGATCGTCTACACTTAGGATTTCGCGAAGTTGTTCGTCAGATGACACGACTTCAGGAAACGTTATCCGTTCTGAGGTTGATGTGAAGAGTGATTCCTCACGGACCACATTCATTTGGTCGATTTGGGTTGAACGCGAGTCGGTAAAAGACTGCACGGCTTCATAAGCAATTTCATATGGACTCAAAGGCATGGCATCACCGAATGAGTCTATCTCAGATTCAGATGGGACAATCCAAGGATCATCGTAAATAATAGTGTCTGAAGTAATCATATGAATGGATGCGAATGAAGGGTCTGCATTGATCGAAGGAAAAGGAAAAGTTCCCAGTAAACCGGAATCTTTAACTAATCCTACACCAACATCCTTGTAAGGGATAGTCGTTTTACCGACATGCTGGATACTCTCTGAAGAGGCTGGGTCGGATGAAAAGTAAGCCAGCTGGTCTATCGTTACGATCTTACCATTATGTGGAAACTTTATAACTCTGAAGACCGATGACACGACCGCTGTCATAGCGTAAGACCAACTGCGACCCAAAAGAAGGTTGTAGTCTAGAGGGGCATCAACCACTTCCACATCCAGACTAACGGTTTTTCCTTCAACCCCTATAGGCAAATCCTGTAGAATGCCAAACAGATGGAACCCACGGCCATCAAAGGCCTTAAGAATCATCAGGGATTGGTTTAGTGAAGGAGAACCAAGCGATCTCCAACACTGAATCGACATAATACACGTAGAAGCTCCTTCATCAATTACAGTCCGATGAATAGGTATGTTTTTGACTATCACTGGAATCTGGAAAGCCATCTGATGAGGGAGACGCGGTGTACTATTTTCTAGATCAAAGATTATCAGGTTCGGGTCCTGAATATCAACAGCTCCTATAGCCGACAAGAGTAATTTTCGTTGTGTTGGGCATGATTGCAGCACTTCCAAAGCCGACATTGCTGAGGGTGAAACAACTAAATCCTCAACAATGTTATAATTCTGAGCTGCTCTCGCATGCGGATTGAAAGCAAACTTTCGAAGTATACCCTTGGCGGGCGGTTTGATTACCAAGTCTGGGTTAGGTTTCTCGATCTATAGTGGATCGGAACCGGGAGCTGAGGTTGATGGATTAGAATGAGAAGATTCTGCTTCTTTGCCATCAACAGGATTCTTACTACCATAATCTTGTGATCGAGTCGCAATCCGTACATGAGACATCATCAATATGGGTTCTTCACTGGCACTCGAGGAAGAACCTATCATTTTACTCTCCTGCTTTGGAAATGGATCTTTCAAAACAACAGGAGTTGGGGAACCCTTAACGATTTTCACAACCTCTGCCTGATGAGGGCAATCTCTTGTGAAATGATCTTCTTCACAAATTAAACAAGGATAGCGAGGTTTGCGCTTTTCGTCGTTAGGTTCCGACTTCTCTTTTTTCTCCTTTGGAGCCTTGTCTGCTTTATCCTTCTTCTTACCTTTCTTCTTACCACCGTTTTTTGATTTAGCCGTAGATGTCTCTACAGCATGAATGTCGGCGGTAATTTCAGGAGAAGACTTTCCTGTCGGGGAGTCTGGTAAGGTTATTATTGGAGAAGAATTCTTTGAGGATTTCTTCTTACTTTTAGTATTCACCGTACCAATCATGCCATCAGTAGCATGAGACCCCGCAGGAGCAGCAACAATTTGATTCGACTTAGGAAGATCTGGGATCTTCTCGTGCAACGTACCCGACTGAGTGTAAACTAAGTCAAGGTACTGGGCTTGAGCAATGACTTGCTCCTCAGTAACTACTCCGGCCTTAGCCACATCCTCAGTAATCTTCGGTAATAATTATTTTACAAACCATTCAGCTAAGATTTGGTTCGGGATAAAAACTTTCACTAAACGTCTTCGACGTCTCCATTCATGGATATGATCGGAAATATAAGTGGACGTCGATTGTTTTAATGAAGTTAATAACTCAGTACCATTATCGTATCTGACCGACAACTGAAAATGAGTTAGGAACGAGGTAGCTAACTGGCTAAAATTGTAAAAAGAGGCCCGTGGTAACTCAATGTACCACTTGGCCGCGAGACCAATGAGCGTACGCTGGAAAAGACGTAAGCGGATCGAATCATCCGAGATAGAATTTGAAGCACACCAGAGGTGGTAAGTCATCACGTGATTGGACGGATCCTCTCCAGACTTACCTTCGAACTTGGGTATATCACTGGGCAACTTATTTGGCATTGGCGGCCAGAACGAAAGATATTGAATTGGATCGTTCGTTAGGCGCGTCAAGTCTGGTAAATCCAAAGTTGCGATAAACGGTAACTGCCGGTTAGGATCTCCAAAACTCTGGGTCACAAGACCAGTCCCAGGAGGAGGATATCCAGGATAACTTGGAACAGGAATCGCATTTGGGATATTATATCCTCCTGGAAAACCAGGATTAACCGGACCGTACTGGGGTTGTTGAGGTTGTTGATAAGTGTACCCAGGATACGGTTGATACTGGTAAACCGGTTGTTGGACAACAGGACCGAATTGGTACTGTCCCTGGTACTGTTGGTAGGTAAATTGAGGTTGACTTGTTACAACAATACTTAAACCAGGCTGCCCTACAGGCATCTGGACCGTGGTTTGAATCGTAGATCCGGACAACGGTAAAGATGTCTGAGGAGTGGTTACAGAGACAGTAGAAACCAGAGCTGTCGATACTCCAGAAGTAAGTGCGGTAGATGTTGCAGTAGTTGTAGCAGTCGTTTGAGATGGAGTACTAGGTGCAATTGGTGGCTGAGTAACTACCGAAGTTACAGAAGTTTGAACATTTGACTGGACAGGTTGCGTTTGCTGGGGTGAACCAGAAACTACGGGTTGTCTAGTTTGAGGTAACAACTGTATACTTGGATGCAACACCTGTTGACCTTGTGATGGATCCCACACTATCATTCCGGGGTATTGACCCGTAACAGGTTGAGGATACTGAGATCCATAACCGGATTGAGGATAGGATTGATAACTGAAAGGTACAGTTCCCATACCTTGAACATATGACTGACCTTGAGGTGGTTGATAACCTTGACTCGAGTATTGACCTTGAGGTTGATAACCTTGGGGTAAATACTGATACTGGGGTTGACCTTGACCTTGAGGTTGATACCCTTGGGGTTGATACCCTTGAGGTAAATATTGATACTGAGGTTGACCCTGGGGTACATATTGAGGCTAGGGTTGACCTTGAGGCATGTATTGTACTATGGGTACATACTGGCCTTGAGGTTGCCCCCCAGACACAATTTGCGTACCTTGAGGTTGCCCCCCAGGCGTTAATTGAGGCTGCCCCCCAGGCGGTAATTGGCCACCTTGAGGTTGAGAAACGGGAACTGAACCTGACACCATGTAAATGTCCCCTACACCCAACGATTTATTACCATTGTTTCCAGCTAATAACCCATGATCAATGGGTTGAGGAGATGCCCCCGCAAAGGTACCAGAAAGTGACTAATACCCGGTGGGAACAGAAGGACCGCCGTGTAAGAAAGATTCAGGAGATTGAGTGAATACGGACGACTGACCAGACATATTTACAGGAGTATAAATACCTCCAGGTGGAAAAGGAGTACGAGGTGGAGAAAAACCTACCCCTGAGTTGTCTAAATAATTGGTTAACGAAAGGTACCAAGTAGTACTTCTAGGAGGACTGTAAAAGATAGATTCACGCTCCCTTAGATCAATAGTAGGTTGATCTTCAAGGATAGATACGCCTAATTCTTCCTCTGGAGCAAGTTCTTCAATAGCTATCAAATCAGTAGGAAGATTTTCGGTGATGACTCTTTCTACTCTAGGTGAATCTGGTACACTAGAAGTTGCAGTAACAGGTTCAGATATTTCAGGTTCTTCGCCTATATCACTAGTAGATGAAAAACTACCAGCAAGCTCGGAAACTGCAACTGCTTCAGGATTATAACCTGTTTCTAGACTTTGGTAATCTTGATGGACTACCAACGAAGACTCTCCTTCTTCAGGTGAACCTACTCTACTGCCACTAGGAGGAGTTACAAGGACCTTTAAACCTTCGTAATGACTTGGGACATCTTGAGGAGGTTCACCCCGAAGTCTACGGGATTTCCTCAACAATTCGGCCACAGAAACAACCTCAGGAGACTTGCCCCGAAGTCGACGGGACTGTCTCGGTAATTCTGCCACAGTTAAAAACTTTTAACTACTGCACACGCAAAAAAAGTAAAATCTCAAAACGAACCACCTAAAGTCTCTAAAGAACCAAAAAAATTTGAATCACACGCCTAAAGAATCTAGGGCGTCAAACCAAGCACAAACAATAGCCTTCCACACCGAAAACGCTAGTTGGAGATGAAACCCAACATCGCCGGATTCAGTACAGAAGTGGCGGGTGGAACAATTACCCCGGCAACCTGCTTAATGAATAGACCGGCACAAGTTCCTCCACTTTAACCGTCTTGAGTGAAGTGAACCCCCCGGAAAATCTAAGTGAGTCTAGCCGACGTCTGCTCCAGGTACAGTGGGATCTTCCCTCCACTGTCACCTCGGTAGAATCCTAAAGATAATGGTCACTAAGGTTACCAACCGCAACAAATGCACCTGGGGGAACAGTCTACACTCCGACAGCACGCAAGGGCAGAGTATCAAGCTCAATCCCCTTGCCGGCTCCTTGACAATAATCCAAGGTTTACCGGCAAGTGACCCCTGGCTCCTCGACAATGGTTAATCCGAGGTTTATCGTTTGTAATACGTGCGTGTCTGGCGTCGTTCCCAACGAGGGAGGATTGATCCCCTCACTGGTTCGGACACGAGCTCGTGCTTCTCCTTTAAGAGGAGCTTTCCCAGAGTACAAATGAAACAATTGGATTTATTCTATCACAAGATAAGCTACTTGTTTGGTTTTGTTGTCTTGGAGAGTTAATTACTCTCCTACTCCAAGACACTAGCCTGATCTAAATTGGTGTTTCAGAGCCCTAGTAAATAAAAGTTACTAAGTTGATTTTACTTTAAGCGTTAATTTTATGGTTTTTCTTAAAGACAAAAGGTAGTGGAGATGAAACTGGTGGTGTGTAGACTCAACTCGCAACCACTACAAAGATGCACCTAAGATGATTTACACTACTTTTCGTTTTTAATGAATCTCCTAACTAAGAGAGTTGGAAAATGCAAAATTTATAGAAAACAACTTTCTTAGTAAAGACAATCAAAGAAACAATCTCTTTATCTTTTCAAAACACACAACTCATGACCACTAATTACTCTACGAAATTTCCTTTTTCTCCCAAAAGTCTACAAATGCTACCAAAGCAAACTTTTTCCAAAAGAATTTTTGTGTTTTTTCTAGATTAATAAAGCATGTAAAACTATTTTATCAAATCAAATTTAACAAATCTAATACAATCAAATCAAATTCACTCAAAAGCAAATTAAAAGGAAATTTACCTAAAAGCAAAAAATAATGAGGACAAAATCCTACAAGGATGATTCCCGGATGTTTTACTCAGTCAAAATGCAACTAAGGATCAGTTCATGCAGAATCATAAACTAACCAAAAAACAAAATCGAAATCTTTTTGTTCTTTTTTCTCAAGAATGAAATTCAAGGTTTCAACAAACAAACTTTTCGAGATTCGCAAAGAGAAGACACAAAGGTAGGTCTCTCACAAGGGTGACTTCTATGACAGGCCCGACTCCTAAGAGGACTGATCAAAACCAAGGAGATCCAAAGTTTGACGACCTCTAACGCCAAAGTCACTACAGGACCTGTTAAAACTCAAACCCTAAGGCAAAATCCCTATGAATTCCACCAAAACCCTCGACACTAACGGGACAAGTTCAGGTGAAGATCTCTGACAGTAAACTAATGGATCTGGGCAGTAAAAACAAATTAAAAACAAAATCTGAAGAGCAAAAATAGGAAAAATGGAATTTTCTCAAATTTGACAGGGGTACGCAGGTGATCTGTTGACACAGGCACGGGTACGCCCTGTGCACAAAGACGCAGTGCGTACAAGTACGCTCTGTGTCAAACTCAGAGACTGCGTACTGCTGGAAAAGCTAAGAAAAATAAAAATCTAAATTGACTCTAAGCTAACCCACCCAAATACACAGTTAGACAGCCAAAAATCAGAAAACAAGCGATTTTTCTCAGACCAAAATATCAAATCAAAAAGAACTCAAACACATTCATGGATTCCCCAGCGGAGTCACCATTTTGTCACGCGGAAAGAGTCGTTAGTTCGGACACAACCAACCTTCCTAGAAGCCTAAGACTTTCTAATGACAAACAAGACAAATAAGAGAAATCCTTCCCTAAATATGCTTTTACAATATGAGAAATCAAGTGTTTAGATCCTACCTGTAATCCAATGCTATTGTAGTAGTCCAGTTTCGTTGATCCGGATGAGCTCCTCCTTCCCTTCGAAACCTGCATTCACTAACAATCAAACGATTAAATAGCACCTGAATATCACATAAAATAAAACATATTTAACATATAGACCAAGGAGTATATGAAACAACTCATAAATAACAAATTGTTGAGAAGAATGGACTAATTTGTATTAAAAGGTAACAAAAGGAACCATTACAACCTGAGCCTTGGTGTTGTGCAAGCTCCTCCCAGGGTCCACAAGAGTTCTCCCTTACTCTGATCAGCTCACCCACCTCCCAATGGAAACAAGTAAAGATGGTAATCTCTCCTCACAAGCTTCTACAAGGAAGTCCTAATTCCAGCAGCATCTACCCTTAGGAATGTTCAGCTTTCAACCTCCCCTCCCTTTGGCCCAATGCCTGTATTTATAGTGCTCTAGAGGAAGTTATTCAGGTCCACCATCAATGGGATAAGCCCCTCTTTGGATGGGATAGCTCCCCTCTTGATGGGATAAGTTCCTCTTAGGTAGGGATACATGAACCATCTGGAAGCGCTTCATACACGTCAAACAAGCTTCTAGAAGACTCTAGAAATGACCACAAGTAACTTTTTTGGAGTGAAACTTGCGCCTTTTGACCTTTACAGGAGTACGCACCCATTGCTTTACATACAGAGCGTACAAGTACGCAGGTATTGTGAACTTGGGTTGCGTACACGCAGGTAAGGCTAAGAGAAACTGCGTACTAGAGATAATTGACTTTTAATGACTTTTCTCTCTTTCTTGAAGTTTGACATGAAGAGCAGAGGCATGAGACTTGCCAAGGAGGATAGTATGACAGTGGATGGAGCCATACTAACTGCAAATAGTCATGGTGACATTTTTTAGTGTAACACATATAACACTCAACAGATTAGTCCATGTGAGTACAACGGTTTTTACAGCAAGTTCCATGTGAAAGGTCTGCCTGATGTCCAGGAGAGTAGTCTACACGGGCGAGACAACATTAACAACATATACAACACATTTTCATTAACATATGTGTATTACAACAAGTGAATTAATTCATGTGTTAAACAAAGGTTCAAGCAACATGCATTATAAGTGGTAAAGATTAGTCTTACAACATATACAATACATGTGTGAAAACGTGTTGGCCCATTAGCAGGCTTATGAATTAAGAGAGTTCCAAGACACATCGTTACACCATACATAACTAACCCCACGTGCGGAGTGTTGGAGCCACTACTTACTCCTTAAAGAGAAGATTACAGACTCTCAAGGCTATGTGGGAGGAGCTAAGGTGAAAATTCCTTTGCATGTACAAATGAGGGGATATTTATAGCCAAGGGTGAAACTAACCCTTGTGGCTGTTTGACTACTATTGGCTTGAGGGGGCCTAACCCAGGTTCGGAGTTATTTAGCCAAACAAACCCCTGTACTACTAGTCCTTTCAGCAACAGCCCGCGGAGCGTGGACTGAGGTCTCACCCAAAGCAGTATGGGGGGATGATGGAACCAAGTTTCCGCACCCTTGAGATGTCTGAGGGGTCGATTTAGTCCAACTTTGAATACTTTCGCGCAGGTCACTTTGCGCACTTTCCTGACCTGCGAGGCCTTCGCACTTTGTTATACTCACTTTCGCGTAGCCCTAATCAGGGGCTGAGGAGCTTTTGCGCTGCTAAATAAGTGATCTATGCTATTTCCCCAAGTTATACCACATATCTTACTTATCTTCTTATAGCAGTTAGTTATCTTCACGTAAACAGATACTTTATCTTATATTCACTTATTCAACACATACATATAAGTTTGCGCAGTTAATAAACAGTAAACTTGCAATTCATACCCAATATACTTCAATGCATAAAATAGGAAAATATACACAGAAATAATGTAAACTTCTCTTTATTAATGCTTCAATTGGTTACAGACTCAACCTGCCCTGCGCACTCAGCTGTAGGGGTCCGTGCACTCAGCGGTGGACTACTAGGCCTCTACGCACTCAGCTGCGGAGCCTTCTCCTACTCTACTGCCCACATACAAGACTCAATGCTTCAACTAAGACTCAATTCATCCTCATTAGATCTTCGGTTAACTTCTCCAATTTTCTTTACACTTAGAGCCTCACTCTATTTATACAATCCCATGGTCCATGAACCATGGGTAGAACTCTCAAGCCAACACTACATTACAAAAGTAAGGGTGGACAACACTATGACTCAATTACAACTTCATACTTCGTGCCCCCAAATCGCAGAGTCTTTACATCGGACATGGTCAAAATCTGGGCTTTAAGCCATAAACTTTCCCTCCTGCACCCATCGCACCCTGGTTGTGTACAGGGTGGGATGCATACTGACTGGCCAATGGCCAGCTCAGTATGCATCACACTTTTTGATGCATACTAGGTGCGATGGGGAGAGAACGAATTGTTCAAACCCCTGAGGCCCAAAAAAACAGGAAAAGTTACTCAGAATCAGAAAAAGAAGGAATCCAATTGAAGAGCTCAGGGTCAGCTCCTACTGGTCTCGACGGCACAGGGAATAGTCCACCGGATCTCCCGAAATCAACTGATGAAATTTGAGGGGGAAAATACCTCCAGAGCTCCAACATTCCCAAATTTGAATGAAATGGTAAAAATGAGATGTAAAACTGCTTTTATGTTACTATTCACGTAATTCGAGTGAGATGTTAGTTTTTAACTCATTTTTCAAGCATGTATTTACATTTATAATCAATTTGATGGAGTAATTGAACATGTTGTGCGACCGTTGAAAGAATATAGTGTTAATGGTAAATTGAACATCTCTGACTATTATCAACGAGCAATGTTTCCGCAAAGTTCAAGCTCGTTAAAAAATAAACCTAGCACTGAGCATAGTTTCTAAAGATTCAAGCTCATTAAAAAATGAATCCACCCTTGGTAAATAACCTTTGTGATTGCATTGATATTAGCCTTTTGAGCCTTGGTCGTGTTCTTACCATCACCTCCACCCTTTTTGCCGATGATACGCCTCCACTTGATTGTTTACCCTTTTGAGGAACAACTGCGATGAGTGATTCTGTTAGCCACCCTCTTTACGCTACCGTGTTTGAGAATTTCCAAACTTACCTGGAACTAGTTGCTACTCGAAAATGACACTCGTTCCTAAAAAACGAGTCTCTTTTAAACTCTTTTTAGATTCGTTAAATATAAAAATATTGTTGAGCAGTTGGCCTCTCCAGCTGGTTAAAGTGATTGGAAGTGCCATCCCTCTTGTATTTTAATCTTTTTGGACCTGAGGGATTATCACACAAAAAGATCGAGCACTTGTCTTTTTCGGCTCTCTAAAGTGATCGAAAAATTCATCCCTTTTGTATTATTTTAATCTTTTTTCGGACTCAAGGGATTATAATACGAAAAAGAAGTGTTGGAGTTTCCTTTTCGTCCCTTTTCAAACTCTCTAAACATGAAAAGGACCGAGTTATCCTTGTCGTTAAACTTGTTAAAACAATAGCGACAAACTTGTCCATCTAGACAAGAACGAGTTTCACTATCACTAGGCTCACTAAGACATAACGACGGGTTTGCCCGAAGGGAAAATTATAGAACAAGCATATGTTATCCTCCTCAAGCTTGACAAAAATAAAGAGGTACTGGTCAACAATGACTGGGGAAAAACGGAAGAAAACTTGAAGAACTTCACTGGTAGCAGGTCGCTCTTGAACATGACACTTTCACTCCATCACCATGATTGAGTCGGGTTGGGTTATTCCATTCACCGGTTACATCACCATTCGTCCTCTGTACCATCCATTTTTGGTGTTAATGCTACCAATCCATTTCAGTGTTGCCGATATGTTCAAGAGAAGTCGCTCAGAGAATTCACCAACCCAGCTAACGCCTCATCCACTGCAATACCTTCACTCTCCATTTTTCATGACCGCCATTCCTAAACTTTGTATCATCAGATCGTTTTCACCTCCGCAAAATCAATTGCTTCGTTTCGTATCATAGATGTGGGATTCATTAAGACCCTCCTATGACGGGTCACTTCTTGTCGACATTAGCTCATTATCCAAGAAGTTGACTTAGGAACAACCCTTTCAATACTTTGAAGCTTGCATGCCTCAATGGCAAGTTTCTCACTTCCGGCAACAGGTTTACATCAATGGCCTTCAACCGAAAGATTTTATGTGGTGTTCGACATCGACTCATATATTCACACCACGTGAACTATACTGTAGTACCTTGAGGGTCATTATCATTATTGGTGATTCCTCTCGCACCTATTAACAACTTACAACATTGGTTGGTAATCAGGCGATGTCTTTCCATGTTTGACTTCAAAACATCTTTTCACATGGATCGACTTGTAAATCGAGCGAAGATTGAATGAGTTTGAAGACCCCGGATCTAGTTTCATCCATCTGGGCTGCGATATATTCAGGAAAATAAAGACATCAAGTGTACTCCATGGCTGCATAGATAATCATCCAAGCTAAGGATGATGGTTCTACAAGAATCACCAGTCTGCAACAGCAGATGATTGTCTGCCCTATGTACATGAAAATGAATTTATAAATTTGAGCATGGGAATGCCCGTTCAGCTAGATCATGAAAATAATGTATCGTATTGTATCTTATTACAGGTCACCCTCTAGTTCTAAAAACCTCGGATCCTCATGATAAAGCATTTCACCCGACATCAGAAGATTTACGACCTCATGCTTTAGGAGGCAACTGTTATAGACATATTTGGGCACTGCAACCCCAATCACATATGTCGATAAACCAAGGGATATTAAATCCCTAAAAGTGTTGTTTCATACCCTAAAGGATCAAGGTCAGCTGATTATATCATTTCCTAGAAGTTCCACTAGAAAAACTACTCAGAACTGGCCAAAACTGACCCATACAGACTGCTCCTTGGTCAAGGTGCGAAACATCTCACCTATTACACACGGGGGTGTGATGCATACTGAAAATGCCTTCTATAGGGTGTGATGGGCGAGAGTAGACAAATGGTAGAGACAGTTTGCTAAGTGGAAACCCAGAGGATGAGTAAGAGATCATGAAATCTCCAAGTGGAACCTAGAACTATCAGTGGAATGACACTAATAAAAAACCCAAATGCTGACTCACCCCCCTACAAATATCTATATATGGATCCCTCATCCTAGAGATCCAGAGGCTGGAATTTTGAAATTTGTAAGGAAGTGCCGTTGGTTTCTCTTTGAGACATTGTATTGTTGGGTGATCTTTCTTTTCATGAGGTGAAGAGGGCTTTCATGCTGGGAGGATGATGTTGGATTAGACAACTGGTTTGCAATCCTCTCTTCTACTTCTACTATCAATAAAGTTATTTGAGTTTTCCTCCATATACTTGTGTATTTCTGAATCTTGTATTTGTGTATGCAATTGTATGGTTAATGTACTTCTGATTCTACATTGTTTATGGTATCATAGATCTCTATGCTTTGATGGTTTCTTGTTGCTTTGCCTCTACAGGTGTTCTTTCAAGCGAGACAAGTGAGAAAGGAGCGACAAGCTCTATCAAAGGAGAGAGGAAACAAGCAAGGAGCCAAGCGAAAGATTAAGGTTGGCGCTCTCTAATTCTCTCTTATTTATCATCCATAAAGGAAAACACAAGTTACTTTGAATTGTTTGTTTCTAAGATAGCTACGCGTCTTAGTGGGACAAGCAAATCAAATAGACACTAGTTTTCCCAGAAACACTAAGAACAAAGACTTCTTCTCAAAAAATCATCTTGCGCTTCTTCAGATTAATCACCTTATTCATGTCATTGGCCCAATCGATTCCTAAGAGCGTGGGGTAGGGATTGCTGTCATCAACAATCTCTATCACTTCAAAGTCTCCTAGTGCGCTTGTCCCTTCAATATCCACGGTGATTCCCTGCAATTTTCCCATAGGTATTATCATTTGGTGGTTCGCCATTCATAGCTAGATAGGAGACCATTGCAGTGTAGACCTTCCCATGTGCTCCCATGTCTGCTTCGACAGAACGTTCGCGTCTGATCCTAGGTCCAAAATTACTTGTTCCATCTCATATTCTCCAATCTACGCAGTCAACCTCATTTCTCTTCCTGTCCTCATCGCATGCTTTCCAATCTTTCGGACTACGTGCGACTCTCTTATCGCGATCCCAACGCATCTGTTAATGAGTTCCTACAATCCCTTTACAGCCTTACTATCGCGCAGTAGCTTCATGCATGTTTCTAGGAACATTGTAGGCATAGATGGGCCCATTTCTGGCTCTGATCTATCCTTGCTTCCTGAAGTGGAGGCATCAGTGAAGCTCTTCTTAGCTTCCATGAAGGTTTCCTTAGTGCACTCTAAATCAAACTCTACTTCTTCCATCGGAGCCTTACGAACCCAAGTACTATCTTCGGGTTGTTTTCCTTTATCATCTCCCATTGCGATTCCGCTTCAGAGCACAATTTTCACATTTTGATCTTCCTCACGTGGCTCATACCTCATCATCTATAGGTTTTGAGTCGGGGGAGGTTGTAGCGCTCCCTTATCGTGCATCCTTAGTATCTGCATAGGAAAACCCTCCGTCTCATGATCAAACAAGGTAAAATACAAACATGATGGACACATTGCATTCGTACAATCATATGCATAATGTCTTGGCCCTTTGCAATTGTAACATATCAGCTGTCCGCGACCTCTTCCAGGTCCTCCTCCACCTCAGCCTTGCCTGCGCCCCTGAAATCTGGTTCACGCCACTCCTGCGTTCTGGTCAAGGGGCCGCGTTTTGGCCTGAACCCTGTAGGTGGGAGTTCTATCCATCATCAGCTCATAGCTCCTACAATTGTGTCCAACTGATCTAAAGAAATTACATAACAACCATTGTGAATTCTGCTTGTACTTCTGTAACAAATGGTAGTTTTCTATAGCATGCTTTCATCCTATTTGACAAATCACGCACCAAAAAGCAGGCGCCATGCTAGGTCCTGCTTGTGCCTCTGGTCTTAATGGCATTGGTCCTCCTCCCATGAGGTAATTCGCGAACACCGAGCAATGGTCCTTGTCATGAACCTGACCCTTACATTTAACACACCATACCTCTTCGCGCACTTCTGGTTGGGTTGTCCTGTTCCGTTTCAGACTCTGCATCTCAAGGCATAAGTTTTAAAGTTGCGCATGGATCTATTGAACTTCCAGGTTAGGATTCTGTATCAAGGTCTCATGCAGCCTCATCATGATCTCCAAGGTCTCTGCCTGAGTCGTTAACCTCTGTTGTGATAGTGCATTCCTCAAATGCGGCATTAGCGATGCTACAAAACATTCGTGGTGTTGTCCATCCATCAAAGTTGTATTAGCTTTGAGAATTGTGCACTTCAGTATCTCATCCAACTCCTAGGGAGTCTCACCTGGTAGCATTGTGATCTCCTTGAATCCAATGATTGACTACGCCTCTAACCTCGGCCTGCTAAATTCTCTGTTCAGCGCAATTTGGATATCCACGATCCCAACATCTGGATTGTCATTAGAATGCTTAATATACTAGGTCAACACGTGATCCCGCAAGAGCACTGACTAGCGTCGCTTTCTTTATATTATCATCTGTAACTCCCTGCGCTTCCCATATGACTCTTATCACGAACCAAAACTGGTCTGGATCTTCATTTCCTACTCCCTTGAACACAGGCAACTTTATCCTGCTTGCCATATTGGCTCGCGGTGGTGGTGGAGGTGGTACGGGTGAAGATGGAGGTGAAGGTAGTGAAGCTGGTGGTGGTGTGGGTGGGGGTGGTATGCGCAAAATCCTCTGCCTTATCAAATTGATCGCACTTCGTGGCGAAACTTTCACGAGATCTTCTTCATCCCCTCATGGAGGTGAAATCAAAGAGCTATTCTTTGGTCACATACTTCATTCATTTCTGTATGTTTTTCCACTTCGTGTAGCTCCAAACATCAAGGTAATTGCATAACCCTCTTTTCACACAATAACATTTTAATCCAAGTATTCAGAGACTTTACGTACTTACCTCGTGGTCCTTTGATAAAGCGTCGCTCAGCGTCACTATAGCTAACTGAAGTATCTACCTCGAACTCAATAATGAATCCTCCTATAATCCGATCGAGCCAGTGATCAACAGCGCATGCAATCTTATCCTCCGATGCTTCCAATCTATGAACCAACTCTGGGGTCCACACAATAGGGTTGTCTAGCTTCCACCTTCCTTGGATATCTGCTAGCTTCGCGATCCACTCATACAACTTAGTAGGGAAAGATGCGAAGAAAATTTTGTGGATCTCTGTGTATAGGTAGCATTCTAACCACTCTTCTTTTGTCAATTGTGGATTTCTATTCTCCTGTGCCGCGAACTCATGAATTATCCTATCCAACCAACCTTCAATTTCTTTGTTAGTTGGATTCCAATGATACGACATCAGACATCTATATGCAAATTCTGGTCCTAGCAACGAAACCATTTGTTGGCTTGAGGGGGCTTGACCCAAGTTCAGAGTTATTTAGCCAAACAAATCCCTATACTACTGGCCCTTTCGACAACAGATCGCGGAGCATGGACTGAGGTCTCACCCAAAGCAGTATGGGAGGATGCTGGAACCAAGTTTCTACACCCTTGAGATGTCTGAGGGGTCGATTTAGTCCAACTATGAATACCTTCACGTAGGTCACTTCGTGCACTTTTCTGACCTATGAGGCCTTCGCGCTCTGTTACACTCGCCTTTGCGCAGCCCTAACCAGGGCCTGAGGAGCTTTCACGCTGCTAAAGTAGCAATCTACGCTATTTCCCCAAGTTATACCGTGGATCTTACTTATCTTCTTATAGAAGTTAGTTATCTTCGGGTAAAAATATACTTTATCTTATATTCACTTATTCAACACATTCATATAAGTTCACTCAACAAATAAACAGTAAACTTGCAATTCATACCCTATATACTTCAATGCATAAAACAGGAAAAGATACACAAAAATAATGTAAAATTATCTTTAATCAGTTACAGACTCAACTTGTCTTGCGCACTTAGCTGCAGGGGTCCGTGCACTCAGCTATGGACTACTGGGCCTTTTTGCACTCAGCTGCAGAGCCTTATCCTACTCTACGACCCACATACACGACTCGATACTTCAACTAAGACTCAATTCATCCTCATTAGATATTCGGTTAACTTCTCCCATTTTCTTTACACTTAGAGCCTCGCTCTATTTATACAATCCCATGGTCCATGAACCATGGGTAGAACTCTCAAGTCGAAACTACATTACAAAAGTAAGGGTGGATAACCCTATGACTCTATTACAACTTTGCGCTGCGTACCCACAAATCGCGGAGTCTTTACATCAGAAATGGTCAAAATCTGGGCTTTAAGCCCCAACACTTGCCTTGGGGGATCCCACACCCAACAACTACCCTCATGACTGTTTGGCTTCCATGAAATTTCGACTTTACATGACTCTTTGCTCAAAAAGTGGGTCTCTTGTACTTCCACGTTACATTACATTGATAGATAGTATATCCCACAGTAGAGATGTGGACGACATGACTCATGACATGACTCAACATCATTGTGCTCGTACATTCGTGTTGCTGTTGGTGTGCATGTCGAGCTACAGTGCTACTGGGTGGTGGATGTCCTCATGGTCTATCACAACTTCACCTCCACATGGAAAAGTATGAGGAGTCTTCGATGGTCATTGGTTCGCTTGATGTTTCTTTCACAATTCCTCCTTGCTTGTATGTTGGAAGGCTTGACAGGTTCGTCCGTTCGCGAAAGGTACATGTTCGTTCGTTTGTCTGTCCGTGAGCACATATTGCATGTTTTCTCATTCATCCGTCTGCGAACACATATTTGCATGATCATCCGTATGCGAGGACATTCCTTTGCATTCATTGTTTGTTTATCCATCAGTGAAACTATCCTTTTGCATGTGCTCCCCTTCTTTCATCCCATTCATTGTCGCGTCATGTTTGATTGTGTACCTATTCCTACAGTCACTCATGATGAGACGAAATCAAATCAAAACCTCCTAGTCTACCATGATACATGACTATCTTGGATGAAGGTGACTGGGAGAGGCAACAAGGTTGTGAGGTGGGATGGAGGTTCTGGGCACTGCTGATGAAAAATGCTCAAGAGTCACTGGGTGATGGAGTTAGCAAATCTGGATCGATAGTCACTGTTCACGAGGTCTGGACTAGCTCAAGGACAAAACTGCACATTTTTTGAGGGGAACAGTTCGGGCTATAGGAAGGCTGGGTAAGAAAAAATTTCGCAGTTTCCGGAACGAGTGGGTAGCAAGGCTTGGCGGCAGAAACTGCGCAATTTTTTGGAGGAATAGGTCGGGCTACAGGGAGGCTTGGCAGACAAAAACTGCACAATTTTTTGGAGAAATTGGCTGGGAGCTTGGAAGCCTGCGTAATTCCTGGAGGGAACTAGCAGTTGGCTGTTGGGTCACTGGTATTAGAAACTACGTAATTCTTGAGGGGAACTGGCCTTCAGTTATCGGGAGCTTGGTAGCAGAAACTGCACAATTCTTGGAGGGAACTGGCAATTTGCTGCTGGGAGTTTCTAGTGAGAGAAATTGCACTGTTGCTGGGAGGCCAGCTTGCTAATCATCTTTGCACAATTCCTGAGTTGAGAAGATTGCTGGGTAGCAAAGGGCTTGGTCATGAATATTGTGCATTTTTTGGATGAGCAGCTGGTCGACTGTCAGAAGGACTGACTAGGAAAACTACGCAATTTTATGAGGGAGACAGGGATGGGAACTGGGTGTCTATCTGACTTGTCTGCACAATTTCATCAGTTAGCAGAGCGGGCCATGTCAGCAGCCTCTGTACAATTTTTGAGGGGAGTGATTCCCGGGATGGTTGACAGGTCTAACTCTCCTGGTGGCCAGCATGAAGGTTGATTGAATTTCTTGTAGGCAGTGCAGCTTGAAAAGACTTTCTTGATGCTTCTGTGCTATTCTGGGTGATAGTTGATTGATTCAATGGCAGGGTGATGGTCCGGCTGTGAGAGGGGAGTTCGATCTTCAGAAATTTCAGAAAAATTACCGTGTGTGAATGAGCGAAAGACGCATATATGATCATGCAAACACGCATCACATGACTCGACGACGAGATGACTCAAACCATACAGACACACATGTTCAACATGGCTGACCGACGGTGCAAACGACAAGTGCGACACTTGTGATTGATCATTGATCAACCGTGAAGACGCTTGCGTGATAGTGAATGTGACTTTGTGTGTGAGTGTGACAAATGCTTTCATAGCAAACACAACAAGTACACATGAAGCAAAGACTTTGAGCATAACCAGAGCATGGTTGCAAGCATGACTTAGATATGAACATGCAAAAACTTGGATGAAATGAAGAGGCAAGGTGGATGAAAAGACTCACATGGGCTCATGGAGTGAACCTGAGGGTGTGCAGTCATCAAGCGAAACTCTCAAGGGAGGCTCCGAAATTGGGTGCAGGCCAAAATTTTGGAGGGTGGTTGTAGCCACTACAACACTTGGTGACACACTGGTAGAACTCCAGCTTCTCTGTTTTGGTTCATTTCTAGCATAGGGCCTTGGTCTTTTGGGGAGTATTGAATCACTGTGTGGGTTACTTCAGCTTCCCTACTTACCCCATGGACATACATGATTCGCCTTTTTCCAACTTAGTCAAACATAATCAAAAGTTCAGCTTGATCACAACGTTTTGAATCCGGGAGGGGTAGTTTAGCTCGCGAGTTGAAAATTTTCAGAGTATAAGTTTTCATCTATGGTGTTGGGTGTTGCTTTGCTGCCAACAGACCTGGATAGTACCCTAGCAGAGTCGCATAGGAACACACACATTGCTCCACTTCCAGCGAGCCTGGTCAGTACCCCAGTGGAGTTGCATGCTTCACCTCTCTACGGAGGAAGCCTTTCTCTTCTTTCGCCTTTGTATTTTCAAGAGGACTGTGCATAGGCACTTATTTATTTTTGGGGCGAAAGAGGGATCCCAACTTATTGTGAGCAGAAGAGGTTGTTCCTTCAGAGAAGCATGTAAGATCTCTGATATAGGTTTACTCGTTTAGATTCCCCCCCCGTTTCTACTAGTTGGATGAGATTGAACACATAAAGGAGGAGGCTGAGTATAGGCATGGGTTTTCCCAGTGTGGACACAGGTTCATGATCTGACCAAAAATTCCCTTGCAGACAGTTCATATTTTCCATCAAGACTTCATCAGCTGAAGATTACAACGAAGCACAGAGAAGATAGACACAAGACTGGCCAAGTGCTGCAGTGTCACAAGTCTCTTCAAATTTTAGCCACATACTCTATTCAAAATCCAAAACGTAGTAGTTGGAAGAAATTATTTCCAAAAGCAAAAATAGTAAAGTATTAAGCAAACCAAACAAACAAAAACAAAAATAGTAAGCAAAGAAGCCAAGTCAGCATGCAAACAAACATGCAAACCAGAAAACAAAGACAAGCGAAAAAGAAAACACTACTCCTACTCCTACGTTAAATAGTCGTGGTTACATGAAATGAAATTTCCAATGAAACCACCGTAAGCATACCCGACTTGTAGTCACAAAGATACTAGAGATTAAAATAGATAAAAAATAGTGTGCAACAGAAAATGAAGAAACTTGAAAAACTTGCACACGAGAGAGAAGGTCTCACCAGTGGGCGGAAGAATGTGTCACAACCAACCAACACACACGCTTACCTCTTCCATGACTACCGTTTTTCAACAAACCTTAGAGGCATATTGCGAGTGTGTGTTGTTCTGCACCAAGTTTCTTAGTGAGTGCGAGGAAATATTGAAGCTTGTTACTTGCAACATGACTCGCCAAGTAATATTGTTCCATCCATTCACTGATCGGATCATAAAATTTGTGATGGCTGTTTTGAAAGATTCATGATATTTGAGAAGATGGATTCCTAATTCAAGAGAGGGGGTCAAAATGTGAATATGATATGGATAGATAGATCAAGTCATTCTCATCAGTTATGTCAAGACAGTGAGGGCCTACCATAGCCATCAGTGCAGGCCGAAGTGCCTCACTTGCTTGACAGAAGTCTAAGAAGAAAGATGTTACATGTTGAAGATCATAGTGTGCGAAGAAACTTCCATTGGATGTGTTATTGGGAAAATGATAAACTGCATGACAGCTACCCAAGATAGAAGAGAGATCAGACCAGTCGGTCGAGATGCTAGATTCCCAGTTTGACATGAACAAAGAAACCTTTTGAACAATTGTGCGAACGCTCTGAATGAGGGAACCAAGTTTGTTGTGCGCTAGGCATGATAGAACACCCACCTGCAACTAGTGAAAAAGTGCGTAGGCATCATGGTCATCATAGAAATGTAGAAAGGATTCCATCACTATGAATGTGTGAAATCGGTTGGGGTGTGGCGAAATGAGAGTAACTTGATTTGCACGATAGTTTGTGCACTCGTCATCACATAGGGAGATTACTGATGTGATGAGTGGGAAAATTTTACGTGCAAAATTTGCAAAAAGAATAAGGAGCTGATTACGAGAGAGAACATATGATAAGTGTGATTCCAGATAGAGATAGTCTTTGAGATGATCCACTTCATTGTCCCATGATTGGATGAGGGATGGACACTCCCAACCTGAATTGGATGTAAGAGAGGTGCATGAAGACGGACGTGTTGTAACAGACTCGTGGATTCGATCATTAGAAAAAACCTGAAATTTTGAAATATCATACCCTGAATAGTAAATATTCTTTACACAAGGATCCACATTGAGTGCAACCATGTAGATAGACGGATTGTGCGTGAGAAATGAGACTTGATTTGGTTTGACAGGCTTACCAGAGTCACTAGGTCCTGACATAACCATCAATGGACGTTGAAGTGCCACGTCTCCTTGGCACATCCTGGAACTTTCCAGAATTGAAAAATTTCATTTTGGGATGTGAACCAGATCATGCATGGATTGAGGATGGCTTTTTTTACTGATTTCCAAACTTCTCTTGGGATGAAACCAATCTCTGTCACAGGCTTCATCAAAATTTTCAGCAAGCTGACTTGACGAGCTGTCTTCATGCAACACACAAGATGATGACGAGTGGGAAGAGTCATGTGTGTTGAGACTATTTTCATCATGGACAACCTCATTGCCTTGTGTTGATTGAGGAGATAACTCAGAAGATGAAGAAGAAAGAGAATGTGGAGTGTCTCCGATGCATGTTGATTCATTGTGAATGATAGGACACACAGGTAAGTGAGGTGTAGAGGAAGTGTTACACTAAAAAATGTCACCATGACTATTTACAGTTAGTATGGCTCAATCAACAGTCATGCTACCCTCTTAGGCAAGTCTTATGCCTCTGCTCTCCATGTCAAACTCCAAAAAGAGAGAAAGTCTTGTATAAATGTATTTATCTCTGGGGACGCAGGTTCTCTCAACCTTACCTGCGGGGACGCTCCCAACGTTCACAAAAGCTGCGTCCAAAGACGCTCTGTATGTAAAGGGACAGGTGCGTCCCCCTGTAAAGGTTAGAATGCGCAAGTTTCATCTTTAAAAAGTTACTTGTGGTCATTTCTAGAGCATTCTAGAAGGTTGTTCGACGTGTATTGGGCGCCTCCAGATGGTTCATGCACTCCTATCAAAGAGGAACTTATCCCATCAATAAGGGAGCTATCCCACCCAAAGAGGGGATTATCCCATTGATGGTGGACCTGATTAACCTCCTCTTGAGCACTATAAATATAGGCATTGGGCCAGAAGGAGGGGAGGTTGAAGCTATACATTTTCTAAGGGTAAATGCTGCAGGAATTAGGACTCCCATTTAGAAGCTTGTGAGGAGAGATTGCCATCTTTGCTTGTTCTATTTGGAAGTGGGTGAGCTTTGTCAAAGTAGAGGAAGACTCTTGTGGACCCTGGAAGGAGCTTGCACAACACCAAGGCTCAGGTTGTAATGGTTCCTTTTGATTACCTTTAATGCAAATTGGTCCATTCTTCTCAATAACTTGTTGTTTATGGGTTATTTCATTTACTCCTTGGTCTATATGTTGAATATGCTTTGTTTTATGTTATAATCAGGTGCTATTTAATTGTTTGACTGTTGGTGATTGCAGGTTTTGGAGAAAAGGAGGAGCTCATCCAGATCAACAAAGCCTGGACTTCTACAACAGCGTTTGGACAAAGGTAAGAACGAAACACTTGATTTCTCATATCATAATGCATGTTTAGAGAAGGATAGCTCCAGTTTGTTTTGTTTGTCATTAGAATGTCTTAGACTTCTAGGAAGGTCGGTTGTGTCCGCACTCTTGACTGATTCCGTGTGACAAATTGGCGACTCCACTGGGGAATCCATTGATGAGAAGAGTCTTTTCTTTTGTGTGAACTTTGCTTTGAGAAAATTGGTTTATTTTTCTGGTTTTGGCTCTGTGATTCTGTCTCTGGGTGGGTTAGCTTAGGATTAGTTTTATTTTGCTTTTTCTTGAGTTTTTCAGTAGGACGCACCCTCTGAGTGTTGCACAGTGCGTCCCTGGACACACTTTTGCTGTGTGCACAGAGCGGGCCCGCACCTGTGCTAACGGGTTGCCTGCGTCCCCTGCCAAAATTTGAGAAAATTCCATTTTTTGCATTTTTGCTCTTAGATTTTGTTTTTTCTTAGTTTTTTCTGCCCAGATTCATTAATCCCTTGCCAAGAATCTTCACCTGAACTTGTTTTCATAGCATTAAGTGTTTTAGTGGATTTCATTGAAATTTAAGCCTAGGGTTTGATTTTTGAGTAGATCCTGTAGTGACTTTAATGGTGGAAGTTGTCAAGCCTTAGATCTCTCTGGTTTGGTCAACCTTCTTGAGAGTCGGATCTGTCGTAAGTCTACCCGTGTGAGCAACCAACCTGTTGAGTTGTCTCTTTGGTCAAATTTCAAAGTGCTTGTTGATTAAGTCTTGAATTCCATTTTGCAAAAAGAACAAAAAGATTTGAGTTTTGTTTTGATCAGCTCTTGATTCTGCAATAGCTGGTCCTTGATTTGATTTTGGTCAAGTAAAACAACCTAGAAACATCCTTGTAGGTTTTGGCCTCGTTAAGTTTGCTTAGAGTAAATTTACCTTTTAGTTTGCTTGTGAATGAATTTTCGTAGATTTTAATAGTTGTTAAGATTGATTTTTGTTAAATTAGATTTATTTGCTTTATTAAAAGAAAAATACAAAAACATCTTCTTTAAAAGTCTTGTTTCAAGTAGCTTTGAAAGTTTTGAAAGAAAAAGAGTTTTTCGTGCAAATAAAGGGTGGTCATGTGTGTGTGCTTGAAAAGAAAAAGAGAATTGTTTATTTGATTGTCTTTTCTAAGGAAGTTGTTTTCTCTAAAATTTGCATTCTCTCAACTCTCTTAGTTAAGAATTTCATTGAAAAAGGAAAGTAGCGTAAATCATCTTAGGTGCATCTTTGTAGTGGTTGGAGTCGAGTCTACACACCATTGGTTTCACTTCCACTACCTTTTGACTTTAAAGAACAACCATAAAAGTAACGCTTAAAGTAAAATTGAAATAGTAATTTTTATTTACTAGGGCTCTGAAACACCAATTTAGATCAGGCTAGTGTCTTGGAGTAGGTGAGTAATTAACTCTCCAAGACAACAAAACCAAACAAGTAGCTTATCTTGTGATAGAATAAATCCAATTGTCTCACTTGTACTCTGGGAAAGCTCCTCTTAAAGGAGAAGCACGAGCTCGTGTCCGAACCAGTGAGGGGATCATTCCCCCCTCGTTGGGAACGACGCCAGACACGCACGTATTACAAACGATAAACCTCGGATTAACCATTGTCGAGGAGCCAGGGGTCACTTGTCGGTAAACCTTGGATTATTGTCAAGGAGCCGGCAAGGGGATTGAGCTTGCTACTCTGCCCTTGCATGCTGTCGGAGTTTAGACTGTTCCCCCAGGTGCATTTGTTGCGGTTGGTAACCTTAGTGACCATTATCTTTAGGATTCTACCGAGGTGACGGTGGAGGGAAGGTCCCACTGTACCTGGAGCAGACATCGGTTATACTCACTTGGATTTTCTGGGGGGTTCACTTCACTCGAGACGGTTAAAGTGGAGGAACTTGGTCCAGTCTATTCATTAAGCAGGTTGTCGGGGTAACTGTTCCACCCGCCATTTCTGTACTGAATCCAGCGAGGTTGGGCTTCATCACCAACTAGCGCTTTTGGTCCGGAAGACTACTGTTTGTGTTTGGTTTGACGCCCTAGATTCTTTAGGCGTGTGATTCAAATTTGTTTGGTTCTTTAGAGACTTTAGGTGGTTTGATTTGAGATTTTATTTTATTTTCGTGTGTAGTAGTTAAAAGTTTTTAGCTGTGGCGGAATTACCGAGACAGTCCCGTAGACTGCGGGGCCAGTCTCCTGAAGTTGTTTCTGTGGCCGAATTGTTGAGAAGATCCCGTAGACTTAGGGGTGAACCTCCTCAAGACGAGTCCAGTCATTTAGAAGGTTTAAAGGTCCTTGTAACTCCTCCTAGTGGCAGTAGAGTAGGTTCACCTAAAGAAGGAGAATCTTCCTTGGTGGTCCATCCAGATTACCAAAGTTTAGAGACAGGTTATAATCCCAAAGCTGTTACAGTTTCTGAGCTTGTTGGTAGTTTTTCGTCTGCTAGTGATACAGGCGAAGAACCAGAAATATCCGAACCTGTTACTCCGACTCCTAGTGTTCCTGATTCACCGAGAATAGAAAGAATTATCACCGAAAATCTTCCTGTTGGTTTGATTGCTATTGAAGAACTTGTTCCAGAGGAAGAAATAGGCGTCTCTGATCCTGAAGATCAAATTACCCTTGATCTAAGGGAGCGTGAATCTATCTTTTACAGTCCTCCTAGAAATACTACTTGGTACCTTTCGTTAACCAATTATCTAGACAACTTTGGGCTAGGTTTTTCTACACCTCGTACTCCTTTTCCACCTGGAGGTATTCATACTCCTGTAAATATGTCTGGTCAGTTGTTCGTGTTTACACAAAGTCCTGAATCTTTTTTACATGGCGGTCCTTCTGTTCCTACTGGGTATCAATCTCTTTCTGGTACCTTTGCGGGAGCATCTCCTCAACCCATTGATCATGGGTTATTAATTGGAAACAGTGGTAATGTACCATTGGGTGTAGGAGACATTTACATGATGTCAGGTTCAGTTCCCGTTTCTCAACCTCAAGGTGGCCAATTACCGCCTGGGGGGCAACCGCAGTTAACGCCTGGGGGGCAACCTCAAGGTACAAAAATCGTGTCTGGGGGGCAACCTCAAAGTCAGTATGTACCTATGGTGCAATACGTGCCTCAAGGTCAACCCCAGCCTCAATATGTACCCCAGGGTCAACCTCAGTATCAATATCAACCTCAAGGATGGCAACCTCAAGGATGGCAACCTCAAGGGTATCAACCCCAAGGTTATCAACCTCAAGGGTACCAACCTCAAGGTCAAGGTCAACCCCAGTATCAGTATTTACCTCAAGGTTATCAACCTCAAGGTCAATACTCGAGTCAAGGTTATCAACCGCCTCAAGGTCAGTCATATGTTCCAAGTATGGGAACTGCACCTTACAATTATCAATCCTACCCTCAATCCGGTTATGGATCTCAGTATCCTCAACCTGTTACGGGTCAATACCCTGGAATGTTAGTGTGGGATCCATCACAGGGTCAACAGGTGTTGCAACCAAGTATACAGATGGTTCCTCAAGCTGGACAACCCGTAGTTTCTGGTCCAACCCAGCAACCGCAACCTGTCCAGTCAAATGTTCAAACTTCTGTAACTTCGGTAGTTACTCAGCCGCCAATTGCACCTAGTACTCCATCTCAAACGGCTGCTGCAACTACCGCTACATCTACCATACTTACTTCTGGAGTATCGACGGCTCCAGTTTCTACTGTCCCTGTTACCACACCTCAGACATCTTTACCGTTGTCTGGATCTACGATTCAAACCACGGTCCAGATGCCTGTAGGTCAGCCTGGTATAAGTACGGTTGTCACTACTCAACCTCAATTTGTTCAACCTCCGTACCAGGGACAGTACCAACATGGGCAAGCTGTCCAACAACCGGTTTACCAGTATCAACCGTATCCTGGGTACACTTATCAACAACCTCAACAACCCCAGTACGGTCCGGTTAATCCTGGTTTTCCAGGAGGATATAATATCCCAAATGCGACTCCTGTTCCTAGTTATCCTGGATATCCTCCTCCTGGGGCTGGTATTGTGACCCAGAGTTTTAGAGATCCTAACCGGCAGTTACCGTTTATCGCAACTTTGGATTTACCAGACTTGACGCGCCTAACGAACGATCCAATTCAATATCTTCAGTTCTGGCCGCCAATGCCAAATAAGTTGCCCAGTGATATACCCAAGTTCGAAGGTAAGTCTGGAGAGGATCCGTCCAATCACGTGATGACTTACCACCTCTGGTGTGCTTCAAATTCTATCTCGGATGATTCGATCCGCTTACGTCTTTTCCAGCGTACACTCATTGGTCTCGCGGCCAAGTGGTACATTGAGTTACCACGGGCCTCTTTTTACAATTTTAGCCAGTTAGCTACCTCGTTCTTAACTCACTTTCAGTTGCCGGTCAGATACGATAACGGCACGGAGTTATTAACTTCACTAAAACAATCGACGTCCACGTATATTTCTGATCACATTCATGAGTGGAGACGTCGAAGAAGGCTAGTGAAAGTTTTTATCCCGGACCAAATCTTAGCTGAATGGTTTGTCAAATCATTATTACCGAAGATTACTGAAGATGTAGCTAAGGCCGGAGTAGTTACTGAGGAGCAAGTCATTGCTCAGGCACAATACCTTGACTTAGTTTACACTCAGTCGGGTACGTTACACGAGAAGATTCCGGATCTTCCAAAGTCGAATCAAATCGCTGCTGCTCCTTCGGGATCTCATGCCGCTGATGGTATGATTGGTATCGTGAATACAAAGAGCAAGAAGAAGTCTTCCAAGGCTTCAACTACTCCAATTATCACTTTGCCTGATTCTCCGACAGGAGAGTCTTCTCCTGAACTTACCGCCGATATTCACGCTGTAGAGTCATCTACGGCCAAATCAAAAAACGGTGGAAAGAAGAAAGGAAAGAAGAAGGCTAAAGCAGACAAGGCTCCAAAGGAGAAAACTGAAAAGTCGGAAACCAATGACGAAAAGCGCAAACCTCGATATCCTTGTCTTATTTGTGAAGAGGATCATTTTACGAGAGATTGCCCTCATCGGGCCGAGGTTGTGAAAATAGTCAAAGGTTCTCCCACTCCTGCTGTGTTAAAAAATCCATTTCCAGAGCAGGAAATAAGATGATAGGTTCTTCTTCGAATGCCAGTGAAGAACCCATTTTGATGATGTCTCATGTGAGGATTGCGACTCGATCGCAAGATTATGGTAGTAAGAATCCTGTTGATGGTAAGGAAGCAGAATCTTCTCATTCTAATCCATCAACCTCAGCTCCTGGTTCCGATCCACTACAGATCGAAAAACCTAACCCAGACTTAGTAATTAAACCGCCCGCCAAGGGTGTACTTCGAAGGTCTGCTTTCAATCCACATGCGAGAGCAGCCCAGAATTACAACATTGTTGAGGACTTAGCTGTTTCACCCTCAGCAATGTCGGCGTTAGAAGTGCTGCAATCATGTCCAGCACAACGAAAATTGCTTTTGTCGGCTATAGGAGCTGTTGATGTTCAGGATCCGAATCTAATGATCTTCGATCTAGAAAATAGTACACCGCGTCTCCCCCATCAAATGGCTTTCCAAATTCCAGTGATAGTAAAAAACAGGCCTATTCATAGGACTGTGATTGATGAGGGAGCTTCTACGTGTATTATGTCGATTCAATGTTGGAGATCCCTTGGTTCTCCTTCGTTGAACCAATCCCCCACCATCCTTAAGGCCTTTGATGGCCGTGGGTTCCGTCCGTTTGGTATTCTACAGGAATTGCCTATAGGGGTAGAAGGTAAAACCGTTAGTCTGGATGTGGAAGTGGTTGATGCCCCTCTAGACTACAACCTTCTTTTGGGTCGAAGTTGGTCATATGCTATGACAGCGGTCGTTTCATCGGTCTTCAGAGTAATTAAGTTTCCACATAACGGTAAGATCGTGACTATTGATCAGCTGACATACTTTTCATCCGACCCAGCCTCTTCAGAGAGTATCCAGCATGTCGGTAAGACGACAATCCCTTATAGGGACGTCGGTGTAGGTTTAGTTAAAGATTCCGGTTTACTGGGAACTTTTCCTCTCCCTCCACTCAGCGTAGATCCTTCGTTTGCAACAATTCATATGATTACATCAGAAAACATTATTTATGATGATCCTTGGTTCGTCCCATCTGACTCTGAGATAGACTCACTCGGTAATGCTATGCCCTTGAGTCCATATGAAATTGCTTATGAAGCTCTCATGTCTTTTACCGACTTTCATTCAACCGAGGTCGACCAAATGAATGTGGTCAGTGAAGAGTCACTTTTCACCTCACCCTTAGAACGGATAGCGTTTCCCGAAGTCGTGTCATCTGACGAACAACTTCGCGAAATCCTAAGTGTAGACGATCTACCATGGGAAGATCTCCATCACAGATCTTCGTTTTTACCTAAGGATGATGCATTTGAAAATGATTTTTCATCTATCTTTACCGCTGAATATGTCAAAGACGCTCAGGATCCAACGAAACATTCTGATTCAGAGTTGAATTTAGGGAATATTTCTCGTACTATTCCCATTGATATTTCAGTGAAGCCCGGAATTGAGGAGAACATTCATATAGGTGCCGCATGTACAGAAGAAGAAATCCAAACTTACAAGGCCCTATTCCAAGAATTCCGCGATGTGTTTGCCTGGTCTTACGAGGAAATGCCGGGAATCGATCCTGCCATTGTTGTTCATGAAATAAAGACCTACCCGGATGCTAAACCCGTCCGGCAACGGTTGCGTCAGATTCACCCTCGAAAAGCGGCTGCGATTAAAGCAGAAGTCGAAAAGCTGTTGAAAGCAGGTTTCATTTATCCGATCCCGTTAACGGATTGGGTATCGAATATTGTTCCGGTCAACAAGAAACAAGGAACAATAAGAATCTGTATCGACTATAGGGATATAAATCGAGCTTGTCCAAAAGACAACTATCCTACGCCTTATATCGATCAAATTATTGATGATTGTGCCGGAAGTGAAATGTTTTCCTTTATGGATGGTTTTTCGGGCTATAATCAAATCAATATTCTACCTGCCGACCAACCAAAAACGGCATTCATTTGTCCATGGGGGACATTTGCTTATTGCAAATTACCTTTTGGGCTTAAGAATGCCGGGGCCACTTTTCAACGGGCGATGTCTTATGCATTTCATGACATCAAGCACATTGTGCAACCGTATCTCGATGATTTGCCTGCTCATTCTTTACATCGAGCTGATCACCTTGTCCACCTACGAGCAATCTTTATGAGGTGTAGGCATTATCGAATTCGGTTGAATCCCCACAAGTGTGTTTTCTGTATAGAAACAGGTCGATTGCTGGGATTTGTTGTTTCAAAAGCCGGCATTCGCGTCGATCCCTCGAAAGTCGAGGCTATCATCAAATTGCCTCCTCCTTCGAGTTTGCGCCAACTCCAAAGTTTGCAAGGGAAAGCGAACTTTTTACGCCGATTCATCCCAAACTACGCCGAGGTCACTAAAGGTTTTACACGGTTGTTGAAACAGAACGCACAATTCTTTTGGGACGAGATTGCCCAACAATCTTTTGATGCACTTAAACACGCGTTGACCCATGCACCGTTGTTGCATCCTCCCAACTACAACCAGGACTACTTCTTATACCTCGCAGCTTCGCATTCCACCATTGGAATGGTGTTAGTTCAAGAAGATGAATTCGGAGCGGAGCATGTGATATATTATCTTAGTAGGACCTTAAATCCCACTGAGCTAAAATATTCGCATGTGGAGAAATTGGCCCTGGCAGCCGTTCAAGCTGTCCAGCGTTTTCGTCACTACATTCTTCTCCGTAAAACTACAGTTATTTCGGATTGCAACCCTATGATTTATATTTTGACAAAACAACTGCTAGGGGGCAAGTACTCTAAATGGATCGTTATCCTGCAAGAGTTCGACTTGGAGTTCGAGAAGTCCAAGTCTAAGAAATCCTTAGTTTTTGCGGAATTGATGTGTGATTTCCCGAGTACTGACACAGAGACTGTGGCAGAGGAGTCCATTGCGGACGAATCTTTGTTTCTTATCAGTACTGTAGATCCGTGGTACGGGGATATAATCATCTATCTCCAAACCCAAACCTTTCGGCCTGAAGCTTCAAAGGCGGAACGTCGAAAAATTCGGTTTCAATCCCAGCAATACAAAATTATTGGAGATACACTTTATCGCCGGGGGCAGACTTAGTTTTTCGACGTTGTTTAACTCACGAAGAGGCTGAGAGAGTTTTGAATGATTGTCACTCTGGAGCATGTGGCGGTCATATGTCTGGGTATGCCACAGCTCAGAAGGTGTTGCGCGCTGGTTACTTCTGGCCATCTATGTTTAAAGATTGTATCATTGCAGTCCGGAAGTGCCACAACTGCCAAGTGTTTGATCGAAAGATGCGCGCACCACCTGCTCCTCTCCACCCTATAATTGCCGTTGGTCCATTCGCCAAATGGGGTATCGACTTTATTACTTGTAACCCTCACTCGGCCGGGGGGCATGCGTATATCATCCTCGCGGTTGATTATTTCACTAAATGGGCCGAGGCGATGCCTACATTCGACGCAAGCGGCAAAACAGCTGCAGTTTTCATATTCAATCATATAATAACTAGGTTTGGTGTCCCACAAGCAATCATTACTGACCATGGGAGCCATTTTCGAAACATCATGATGACTGAACTTACAAGCCAGCTTGGTTTGCGCCACGATAGCTCTACTCCTTATTATCCGCAAGCCAACGGTTTGGTTGAGTCTATCAACAAAGTTCTGGTTATCATGATCCGACGAACCATTGGTATTCATCGGTCGAATTGGCACAACATGTTATTTTCGGCGCTATGGGCATACCGAACCTCAGTGAAAACCTCAACAGGGTTCACTCCTTTCCAGCTAGTTTATGGCTTAGAAGCTGTGTTACCCATTGAATGCGAAATCCCATCACTTCAAATGGCTGTCGAATTACTCCCAGCTACTTCCGAAGAGGAGAAACGTTTATTGTACTTAGCTAAATTAGATGAGACTCGACGTGACGCTACATTGGCAATCGAGACTCACGCGAAACGAATGAAAGCTCAGTATGATAGAAATGTGACCCCTCGAAGTTTTTCGGAGGGAGACCTAGTGCTTTTATATGATCAAGCTAACGATAAGCTAGGTGCTGGAAAATTCGTTCCTATGTGGCATGGACCCTATATTGTAAAGCGAAAGCTAGCAAAAGGGGCTTATGAGCTGGTAGATTTTGATGGGGACTCTTTGGGTAAACCCAGAAATGGACTTTACCTAAAGAGGTATTATGCTTAAATGGTGGGTATGGAGAATTTTTAGTTAGGTTAGGTTTTCTTTCTAGCTAGTATGATTGTTAGTTAGTCAGTGTGCTTAGCTTAGTGAGTGTGTTTTTCGTCGTTATTCTGGCTTATCTTGGTTTTACTCTTGATATTGCAGATGTCGACGCCTCTCCAAACATACATTGGATTTGCTGATGGTGCTTGTCGTAGTACACGGAATATCTCTTCCGCAGCTTGGGTTATCTATTCACCCTCTGACGAGTTAGTTTCTATGCATGGGGTAAGCCTCGGTCAAACAACGAATAACATTGCAGAATACAGTGCAGTGGTTGAATTATTATCCGAATCTATTTCATTTGGAATTCGACGTTTGATAGTGAGGTTAGATTCTGAACTTGTTGTATTACAGCTTAATAGAGTTTATGCCATTAGAAATCCTGTGTTATTAAGGTTGTTTTTGAGAGTGCGTCTCTTGGAACGTGAATTTGATTACATTGAATATCAGCATATTCCAAGGTCCTTAAATACATTAGCAGATGCAATTGCTTCTCGAGTGTTGGACAGACATTTACGATAATCATGCAAGTAAATTTAAAAACATTTCATCATACATGTTAAACAAGATAAGCCGGTAATAGTGATATATATATATAGATAGGAGTGTGTCAAAAAATATACATCGTCTTCGATCATAGGTTGAAAAACACCTTATGATCGGCAAAAATGATAAGTACAAAAAGTCAAAAATGTCACATGTGTCTACAAAAGTGACTAGTCAATCACTGGTGGTGCTCCCTATACGACACCACTGCACGGGCTACCTTACGCAAAAATCTCCTAAACGGTCCAGGGACTGCGACTACAAAGCGCTGAAGCCTGATAGGAATGTCATCCATAGTAGTCTCAGGCATATCTGCCGTCAGACGCTCTAGATCATGCTCCAACTCAGCTAGTACTTCTGCAGCCGCGTCCTGTGGGGCCGGTACCGGTGCAGCTGGATGTCTCCTCTCAAAAGGCCGGAGGTTGGCTGGACGCTGTGGACCAACATCTGCATTTTGAAAATTTTACTGTCAGTTTTGAGACGATATATATAAAAAACAAAAAAAAAATACATAATTTGAAAACTTGTGAAAAATAAAGTACCTCTGTCATCCCATTGTTCTCCCTGTGGAAGAACCATGTCCGGATCACCTCGAAAATCTACTCCGGCATACGGAAAGTCCTGGATCGAGAAAACCTGGTCCTCCAACCAGTGAAAGTAACTATCAGAAAATCGAACAACTGCCGCGCCCTCGTCAGGATGCCGGGCCATCACCGCAACCCATCGTACCAGCTTTGGCTCCCGAGGACCCAAGATATCAACAGTGAGTTGCTGAGGGATCAGCATCGGAACTCTCTCTAAGGCAAAGCTCACGACTAAAGGCCCATATCCAAAAGTTTTCAGTCGTCCGTTCTTTGCCTTAGTCAGTTGGCTCTTCATATTAGCCGACACAGCATCACACCAGTTGAAAATGGTGCCTTGGTAACAGTCAATTGCCATCCGCATTTGGGACCCAGAAGCAATGTGTAAAGCGGCCGCCGCAAATTCTGGTAACCGTGAAAGTATAACTTTGAGTTCACGCAGAGAGATGTGTTTGATCTCCACGCCTTTCGAATGGTGTGCACCAGGTGTGCACCAATCTTCCCGGAGACTAACAAGGGATTGGCCACCCGGCCTAGTCCCAGCTAGATTGAGTTGCTCGCCTCTGTTTGGCAAGCCAGTGAGAAAGTATACATCCGAGGGCTCTATCTCGAGCTGGTGCCCTCCTATGTAAAAGCATTGCTCTTGAACGTTCCATCTCTCAACCAGCCATTCTAAGAATCTTACCTGAGCCCTCATGCCCGGTATGGCCCAGTATTTGTATAACCCGCATGCTTTTAGGGCATCCAGGGAAGGTTGGTGTTCTATTGCAGCTTCATCAACCTCTTCGTGCTCTCTTTCTCTCCAATCCAACATGGTGAGTGCCCTACACACCAAGAAATAGTGATTAGAATTAATTTGGGGAAATTTGATTGGTTATTTGTGAGGATTGGGGTTTCAAATTCCGCGTTCCACGGAGGACGCACCCCGCGTTTGGAACACAGGGCGTCGGGACGCAGCTGGCCTGAAGGTGGGCTGCGTCCCCCGACCATTTTCCTGTATAGGAAAAAGTCGGGGGACGCAGGTCACCCGAAGGGCACCTGCGTCCACCGAGGAGCGCATTTTGAAACCTAAACCCCCCAAAAAACAAAACTAAAACCTAAAAAACAATTTTAATCGGATAGAAATGAAGAGTAGGATGTTGTAAAATACCTGGAAGAGACGGCGTTCGATTCTGACGGTCGGATTTTCCGCAGCGACCACGGGAAGTTTCTTGCCCAAAAGCCCTTTGTTCAACCTCAACAGTCAAACGGTAAAAATGACATGGTAAAAAGTCTTTTTATAGGTTTTTTGGATGAATTTGTTCATTTTTCACCATGGAAAGATATTTTTCGATGTATTTTTGCCTATCTTAAACAGGTATGAGTAATGTGTTGCTTTTTGTGCAGGACAAAGGGATTTAGAGGGAAAATTGTCATTTTTCACGAACCAAAATATCAGAGTCATCTTTTAAGCCCTTTTCTGACTCCTAAAATATGAAAAGATTGCCGAGCGTTTCTTTTACACTCGTTAAAACGGAATTAAAAGACGGTCCCCTTATAGCTCTTTTCTGACCGTAAAATCAGGAAAAGATTGCCGGGTTTTTGTCGTTTCAAACTCGATACGGAAATAAAACGACGTGTCCTTGATCGCTTTTTACTTTTCAGGTCAGTGGCACTAATTATGAAAGTACTCCTTGGTCGCAAGATCAAGCGGTTCCCCCAGGTATTATTTTATACTTTTTCGGGCTTGAGGGACACAAATCTACGAAAAAGTTCAACTTGGAGTCTTCTTAAGTTTTTCAGACTCTCTAAAATTGAAAAACACCGAGTTTCTCCTATACTGGGCTCGTTAAACATTTCACAGTAAAGGACCTGTTCAATTACAAACAGGAACGAACCACTCCTTCCTAGGGTTCGAATCAAAACTAGGTTGGACTCATCCGAAGGATGAGCTTATAATCAAGCATATGTTATCCTCCTCAAGCTTGTTAAAAATAAAGAGGTACTTGCCAGAAATGGTGGGGGAAAAGAGAGAAGAATGAACCTGTTTGTTACCTTTTGTCTCAAAAGAAACTTTATTACCACTCTTGAACACGACACTTTTCATTCACCTGGGTTGGGAAATCTTTTACCTCACAGTTGATCAAACCACTTTGAAAGTCTTTAACCTGGTTCCGGGGATTAACTTTGAGTTATTCGTCACCAAGCCATCTGTCGTGTCGTTATGTGTTCAAGAGGTCTGCAAGCAAAACTTTCATCTGCAAAATACTTGTCATCCATTTGACCATCCCTGAGTCAGTCCTTACAGCAACATTTCTTCAACTTGAACAATGATTTCGTGTTGCGGGCTTGCCTGCAACGGGTCGCTTTCTATCGACATCAGCACATTATCTAGAGAGATGACTTAGAAATCGTCAGTACCTTGAAGTCTGCATGCATCAATGGCAGGTTTCTCGCCTTTGACGTCAGTTTACATCATTGACTTTCGATCGAAGGATTCCGTGAAATGTTCGACATCAACTCATTCATTCACATCTCATGGATTGTACTGGGTACTTTGAGAACCATTGACATTACTGGTGGTCTCTCTCACGCTTGTTAACAGTTTACATCATCGACTGGTAATCAAGTGGTTTCTAACATGTTCGACATCAACTCATTTATTCGCATGGCTAGAATCGTACCAATTCGGGAAGTAGAAATGAAGACCCTGGATCTAGTTTCCACCATCCAGGCTGCGAGGAGTTTTGTATTCATTATCTAAGTAGACTAATCATAAACAGATGGCTGCATCCATACTGTGTCTACAAAAGTCTATGATTGTGATGTACTGCAAGATCATTCCTGTATCAGAGTAGTTAGTCTGTTAGTTAAAGTTTTGATCTGAGTATGGGAATGCCTACCTCAGTGATGATATAATCTTATACATGTATTTTGTGTTGAAAATTGCAGGTTCTGACCAGGCTCTCCACGGGATAATCCTTGAAATGATAAAGCGCTTCACCCTTCCTAGATATTACAAACCCTAATCTATTCCAGGCTTCGCACTTTAGGGGGCAATCTGTTACACTAAAAAATGTCACCATGACTATTTACAGTTAGTATGGCTCAATCAACAGTCATGCTACCCTCTTAGGCAAGTCTTATGCCTCTGCTCTCCATGTCAAACTCCAAAAAGAGAGAAAGTCTTGTATAAATGTATTTATCTCTGGGGACGCAGGTTCTCTCAACCTTACCTGCGGGGACGCTCCCAATGTTCACAAAAGCTGCGTCCAAAGACGCTCTGTATGTAAAGGGACAGGTGCGTCCCCCTGTAAAGGTTAGAATGCGCAAGTTTCATCTTTAAAAAGTTACTTGTGGTCATTTCTAGAGCATTCTAGAAGGTTGTTCGACGTGTATTGGGCGCCTCCAGATGGTTCATGCACTCCTATCAAAGAGGAACTTATCCCATCAATAAGGGAGCTATCCCACCCAAAGAGGGGATTATCCCATTGAGGTGGACCTGATTAACCTCCTCTTGAGCACTATAAATATAGGCATTGGGCCAGAAGGAGGGGAGGTTGAAGCTATACATTTTCTAAGGGTAAATGCTGCAGGAATTAGGACTCCCATTTAGAAGCTTGTGAGGAGAGATTGCCATCTTTGCTTGTTCTATTTGGAAGTGGGTGAGCTTTGTCAAAGTAGAGGAAGACTCTTGTGGACCCTGGAAGGAGCTTGCACAACACCAAGGCTCAAGTTGTAATGGTTCCTTTTGATTACCTTTAATGCAAATTGGTCCATTCTTCTCAATAACTTGTTGTTTATGGGTTATTTCATGTACTCCTTGGTCTATATGTTGAATATGCTTTGTTTTATGTTATAATCAGGTGCTATTTAATTGTTTGACTGTTGGTGATTGCAGGTTTTGGAGAAAAGGAGGAGCTCATCCAGATCAACAAAGCTTGGACTTCTACAACAGCGTTTGGACAAAGGTAAGAACGAAATACTTGATTTCTCATATCATAATGCATGTTTAGAGAAGGATAGCTCCAGTTTGTTTTGTTTGTCATTAGAATGTCTTAGACTTCTAGGAAGGTCGGTTGTGTCCGCACTCTTGACTGATTCCGTGTGACAGGAAGCTTCGATATGGATGTCTTCTTTGACCGATGTGCATTCTAGATATGAGTTAGAGTGTACATGAAATGAAAATAGATCATATGATTTGCTTGGGCATTCATCACAACATACAGAAGCATGGGAGTGATGACAACCCAAGACTGGAGGTTGATCGAAAGAATTGATTGTGTATGATGTTTCACCAAGATTCACGGATTGAGGATTGATCAAGAATGGAAGCTCAATGTTTTGAGAGGAATTGATTTTGTCTTCACTGTCCCGATCCTCCGCTTGTATGATGAGACTGTCTTGGACATGACCGCAACTTGAGCCAGCAGCTTGAGAATCAAGAGAGTGCGTGTAGCTAGCTTGTGAAGTAGATCACTCAAGCAAGTCATGGTGCAAGGAGTCATTGCTTGTAGATGATGGAGGATGGAAGAGATGTAGATTAGACTAAAGACTTGGGTTAGGAACGGTGATGCCCTCTTGTGGAATGGAGGGATGATTTTTTTCGATAGGCTTTCCTAACCATTCTAGAATTTCCTTCGTTGGGGCGGGAGATAGCTGAGTAGATGGATTTGGAACATACTGCGTAGATTTTTCAACTTTGCAACCACTGCGGGGGGGACCCGCTGCAAAGATTTCTTAGTTTTGTAGTTTTTGCGAGGGGGCATCCTCTTCGAGACATGAGGTTTCTCATAATCTGCAAGAGTTGAGGAAGACGGTGAATCAGGAAGGTCACCATTTCGGGAGACATGAACCAAGCATTTCAGCTCTTGGCTCATGAAGTCAAGGTCCACAAACTGCTCAGGAATTTCATGACATAGGTGAAGGAAGTGGGTAAAAAAGTCCTCAACTAATTTTCTAGGCTTCATTATTAAATGAGAGATTCTTTCATAGACATCTTGGTGATCACACTCATTGAAGGCCTGATGGAGAAACTTGAGGAAAGTGAGAAGGGAATGGACGAAAGCAGGTGGGAGGGTATGACACCACCTATTAATATGACCTTCAAGGGTGAGGAAGAAGAGTATGCAAACAAGCTCATCACTATAGATTTCATGCAATTCACAAAAATGAAGAAAATAAGAAATGTGCTCAGTTATGGAGGTTCTATCCTCACTGTCAAACTTTAACAAGGAAAAGTGATCGAGAAGCTCATCGGGGATTGATAACTCATTAAGGGAGAAATGAGAGAAACACCCTGGGAGCACGAATTGAGTATTATTAATTGGGTAAGAGATTCAACCCAGATGTATGGGCTCAGCTTATGATCTGGCCCCACTTCTAGCGCCAAAATGTTGATGGTGTTGGACTTGCCAACATCAGGGTATCTCCACGTTATGAAGTCCCAACTAGACCTCACACTGTTTGGTGTGGAAGTTCCATCCGGTACGATGGCCCAGTTTCAATTATTTTAAAGATTTGCCTCAACTCTTGCTTATCAGCACAGGAGAGTGGTTTGCTTTGTTTTGTGAGAAGTGAGGTTCATGTGTCTGGTCAGTGTAAGTGTCACTTGTGTCAATGGTTCTTTCACCGTAAAGGGAGAGGGTGGGAGTGAGTCCCAAGTCAGTTGGGAGAAGTCCCAACTCTTCTAGGAACACACAACACAATAGGACATGTGCAACTTTCGGCGGAACAGTCCACATAGATGCAACAGTCACAACACACAAGGGAAGATAACACATATAAACTAAACAGATTAGTCCACGTGAGTACAACGGTTGTTATAGCAAGTTCCATGTGAAAGGTTTGTCTGATGTCCGGGAGAGTAGTCTACATGGGTGAGACAACGTTAACAACATATACAACACATTTTCATTAACATATGTGTATTACAACAAGTGAATTAGTTCAAGTGTTAAACACAGGTTCAAGCAACATGCATTACAAGTGTTAAAGATTAGTCTTACAATATATACAATACATGTGTGAAAACGTGTTGGCCTGTTAGCAGGCTTCTGAATTAAGCGAAAGTTCCAAGGCACATCGTTACACCATACATCACTAACCCTGCATGCGGAGCTTTGCCACTACTTACTCCTCAAAGAGAAGATTACAGAATCTCAAGGCTATGTGGGAGGAGCTGAGGTGAAAAGTCCTTTGCATGTACAAAAGAGGGGGTATTTATAGCCAAGGATGAAACTAACCCTTGTGGTTGTTCAACTACCCTCATGACTGTTTGACTTCCATGACTTTTCGACTTTACATGACTCTTTCCTCAACAAGTGGGTCTCTTGGACTTCCACGTTACATTACATTGATAGACAATATGGCCCATAGTAGAGATGTGGACGACATGACTCATGACATGACTCAACATGACAGTGATGGTACATTCGTGCTGCTGTTGGTGTGCATGTCGAGCTGCAGTGCTGCTGGGTGATGGATTTCCTCATGGTGTTTCACAACTTCACCTCCGCATGGAAAAGTGCGCGGAGTCTTCAATAGTCATTGGTTCGCTTGATGTTGCTTTTGCACGTTGCTCCTTGCTTGTATGTTGGAAGGCTTGACAGGTTCATCTATTCACGAAAGGTGCATGTTCGTTCATTCGTCTGTCCATGAGCACATCTTGTATGTTTTCTCATCCATCCGTCCACGAACACATCTTTGCATGATCATCCATTCACGAGAACATCCCTTTGCATGCATCATTTGTTCGTCCATCAGTGAACCTGTCCTTTTTCATGTGCTCCCCCTCATTCATCCCGTTCGTCATCACCTCATGTTTGATTGTGTACCTGTTCCTACAGTCACTCATGACGAGACGACATCAGATCCAAAAACCTTCTAGTCTACCATGATAAATGACCATGTTGGATTAAGGTGACTGGGAGAGGCAACAAGGTTGTGAGGTGGGATGGAGACTCTAGGCACCACTGATGAAAACTTCTTAAGAGTCACTAGGTTATGGAGATGGGCAATCTGGATCGACGGTGACTGTCTGCGAGATCTGGCCCAACTGGAGGACAAAACTATGCATCCAGGATGTAGGAAGGCTGGGAAGGCAAAATCTGTGTAGTTTCCAGAACAAGTGGGCAGTGGGGATTGGTAGCAAAAATTGTACAATTTTTTGGAGGAATAGGTTGGGCTGCGGGGAGGCTCCGTAGACAGAAATTGTGCAATTTTTTGGAGGAACTGGCTGGGAGCCTGGCAGCAGAAACTGCACAATTCCCAGATGGAACTGGTAGCTGGCTACTGGGTCACTGGTAGTAGAAATTGCACAATTCCTAAGGGGAACTGGCAGTCAGCTCAAGGGAGCTTGGCAACATAAATTGTGCAATTCCTAGAGGGAAATGGTAGTCTGCTGGTGAGAGAAACTGTAGTGATGCTGGGAGGCCAACCTGCTGATCATCTCTGTGGAATTCCTAAGCTGAGTGGACTGCTAGGCAGCAGAGGGCCTACTCATGAAGATTGCACATTTTTCTGGATGAGCAGCTGATCAACTGTCGGAAAGACTGACTGGGAAAACTGCGTAATTTTTTGAGGGAGACAGGGACAAGTACTAGGTGTGTGTCTGACCTATCTGTGCAATTTCCTTAGTCAACAGAGCGGGCAAGTTCAGCAACCTATACATAATTTTTGAGGGGAGTGAGTCTCAGGGTGGTTGCTGGATTTAACTCTCCTTGTGGCCAGCATGAAGGTTGATTGAATTTCTTACAAGTAGCGCAGCTTGTGTAGGTTTTAACTCCGTACAAAAATTACCTACATACGAATTCTAAAACACAGAAATTAAAAAATGCGAGCGAATAACACATAAAACGCATATACACAAAGATTTTCCCCTGGATCCAAAAACTGGGAATACCAGCTTGATATTTCATTATTTTCCTTTCAATGTTACAATACATATTTATACATGCCGAAGCATCCAACACCATGGACTGAAAACCATCGTGTCCAAAACCATGGACCGAAAACCATCTCATCCAAAACCATGTGCGAAAAATCATGCACAAAACCATAGGTAGGTCTGCCCAACCTAATATAGGGTCCAGAAACAAAATTTTTCGGGGTGCTGCCCCAGACCCCATAGAGTGGGGTTATTTGAACCCCTCAAACCCCCATGTGACCCCCCTCGCTACACAATTGGTGCAACGAACGGGGGGCTCCTCCCCCCTTCTAACCCCCCGGTTAACTATGTTGGCTAGTCGTGGAAAGAATACAACACAACCCAACATTCTCCTACTTGTTATTTTCTTTCCATAGGGGGCCACAAGAGAGCTTAGTCATTTATCTAGCCCTGCAACGCCCATTGTTTCTCTACACCAAGAGAACTTCTCAGAGCTCACAGATTTTGTCAATGCATCTGCAATATTTTTCAAAGTGTCCACCTTTACCAGCAACACCTTTTTGTCTTCTATCATATCCCTCACAAAGTGATACTGAACATCAATGTGCTTTGTCTTTGAATGATATGCAGGGTTCTTTGCTAGGAAAATTGCACTTTTGCAGTCATAGTCTATCCTTATAGCTCCCTATACTAACCCCATACTTGAACACAATCTCTGCAACTAAACTGCCTCCTTGCTTGCATGAGTGGCTGCCACGTATTTTTCCTTTGTAGTTGATAGTGCCACTATAGATTGTTTCTTACTCATCCAACTGAATGCACCTCAAAATAGGTTAAACACATACCCACTTGAAGATCTTCTTTGATCTAGATCTTCAGTTCAGTCTGCATCAAAAAAGCCATGAATATCCAACACTCTGTCCAATCCTGGTATTCCTTGGTAGCACAAACCATAATAATTAGTGCCACACAAATACCTGAAAACCCACTTCACTACTGTCCGGTGCTCCTTCCCTGGTTTTGACATAAACCTGCTCAATACTCCCACTGCATGTGCAATCTCTGGTTTAATATAGACCATCGCATACATCAGGCTACCGACTGCACTTGCATATGGAACACGGGACATGTCCTCTTCCTCTTCTTGTGTCTTGGGAGACTATTCAACAGATAACTTTACACCTACAGGAATAGGAACCTTCACCGGTTTACTATCCTGCATATTAAACCTCTACAATATTGTCTCAACATACTTCCTCTGGCTTAACCAGAGCTTCCTCTTTGTCCGATCTCTTTTAATTTCCATGCCCAAAATATAGTTTGCAAGACCAAGACCTTTCATGTCGAATTTGGGGGACAAATGGGTCTTCTAATCTTGGATAATTTCTTTGTCATTTCCAACTAGCAACATATCATCCACATACAAGACCAGATAAATAACACGGTCACCAATTAATTTAAAATATACACAATGATCTGCTTTGCTTCTGGTGAAGCCAAGTCCCCGTATAAATGTATCAAATTTCTGATACCACATCCATAGTGACTATTTTAACCCATACAGAGACTTCTTTAACTTGCATACTAGTTATTTCTTACCCTTCACTGCAAAACCTTTAGGTTGCTTCATGTAGATCTCCTCTTCCAGATCCCCATGAAGAAATGTTGTCTTCACATCCATTTGTTCTACCTCAAAATCAAAAGCAACAATGACATATAGAAGTAATATAATAGAAGCTACCTTGGCAACAGGAGAAAAAATATCACCAAAATCAATTGCCGGCATCTGGGAATAACCTTTTGCTACCAACCGAGCTTTATATTTCTCCACCTTTCCTTTTGCATTTGTCTTCTTCTTGAACACCTATTTGCTACCAATGGGTTTCCTTCTAGCCGATAACTTCACCAGATCCCATGCCTCATTTTTGTGCAAAGATGCCATTTCATCAACCATGGCCTCTTTCTAGAGTTTTCCATCATCTAAATCTACTGCTTCTTTCACAGTTCTAGGATCATTATCAGTAATAGATAAAGCAAAATTTGAATAGTAAGCAGATGGACTATACCTTTCTAGCTGTCTTCTTTCTTGAACTAATCTTCTCACACATGGAGTTTGTGGCTCTTCATCTTCTGATTCCTCCTCTTCTATAGAGTCTGAATCTTCCTCCTTAATCTCAAACTCTATCTTCTCACGTTCTTTTGGTTGGACTTTGTTATCACTCAGGTTGTCCCTTAACTCCTTGAGGATACGGCCAAGTAACCACAAACCAATCTTTGGACTGCAGGTGCTAGCCCACCAGCAGTCAGAGAGGGCTCTCTCTTTAGGATTTAGCTTTGTTGATGATGATTTTAGGCTAGTTATTGGGTACAAGGGGTTTTGTTTTAGTTTTGGTGGGATGGATGATGCTTTCAAGTAAAGAGGCAAGGAGAGCATGAAAGTTTTAGAACCATTGGGTGTGGAGTCAAGGAGTAGGACTGCTGGTGCATTTTCTTGATCACAAGAGGGAATATGGAGCAAGCTAGCTGCACATGGAACAATCATTCAAGCTAAAGGATGGAGTGAAGGCTAGGAATGAGAGGTAGTTAAGAATTTCTCGTTCAGCTTAGCAGAGGGAAGGTGAATGAGCTCTATCTAGGAGCAGTGAAGAATTCCTAGATAACTATCAAACATGAGTGAATTATGGGAAATACGAGCCACAGGGAATTCATATTCATTTCTAATTCAAATGAAAACATATAGAAACAACAGAAATTGAGCATAGAGGGCAATTAAACCAATTCTAAACTATTCATTCTTTCTGCTATTTTGGATGGTACATCAATGGAAAACAAAGGTAAGAAACACTTATTGAGTCATGTTGCAGCACAAGAATTCCACATTAAATTCTTCAAAACATTCATACACAGCACACAGTCATTCCTCCAAGATTTTCAGCAGTCTTTGATTAAGTAAAACATCAGGTATACAGAGCGAGTCTCTCTTGGAGCTATACAACCAACCAACCCTTTAAACAGTGAATTAGGGTGGTTTTTATAAGTAAAATATCTATAAAGATCAGATCTCAGACAGATCTGCTGTAATAAGTGTCTTTAACCTAACACATGTCTGAAATAAATGCGGGAAAATATCCTCGAGCTGCGCTGGGTGCAGCTGTACCAAAAGGAGTTTAATGTGTTGTCTTTATGGCTCTGTGCTAATCACTTAGCCATAACTGTGCTTTGGGTTTTGATCCATGCTCTTGAGTGGTTCTGAGGAGCATTAACTGTGATGGGAGAGCCTTGATTGGCCTTTACTGCTTTCTTTGACTTTGTTGGAGGTCATTCAATGTCCACCTGCATTGGGAATAAAGGTTTTCATTTAAAACATTCGACTGATACTATTTGCTGCTTCCTTGATATGCTTTGGCACTGAATGTGCGCCTTTCTCATTTCTGATACTCTTTAAATTGTTGCATCGACCTTTCATGGCTACTGTTCAGCCCTCTGTTTGGTTTTAAAACTGTGTTTTCCCCTTTCTGAATGCTGCGCGAAGAAATTCATGTCATTCTGTGCCTTTCGGGCCTGCTGGAGGCCGAGCCACGAAAGGGATTTCCATTTTGGCCTATTTCCCGTAGCGATGCGTGATTAGCGCTAGGCGCTAATCGCGCATCAAAAACTGCCTCAGATTTTGATTTCGGGCTTCCTAGGCTGCGATTTGCACCTCTCGCGCTTTTTGACGGTGATGTCAGCATGACGTCATGCAGTGGGACCCAGTATGGCAGGTGACGTGGTAGGGTGACGTCAGCAGTATGGCGGGTGATGTGGCGGTACAATGGAGGAGGTTACGTGGCGATGACATGGCAAGGACACGGCGGCAGGAGGCCCACGCAGGATGATGACGTCAGCATGACATGGTGCTGAGGCAGGAGGAGGAAAGGTGGTATCTAGTTTCAGGCACACCGCTTTTGTGCGCAGGCGGTATCGGAGGAGGGGGCTCCGCCACAGCTAAGAGGGTGACGCGTGGCGGGAGTACGACGGGAAAACCGCCCATCTCCTGGGTGTTAACCCTCGGCACATCAGGGCACAAAAAGGCCCGCCCACCGTAGATCTTGGGCGCGCCAGATCTGACGGTTGGCGGCACGAGTAAGGCGGCGAACGATTAGGGACGGGACCCGCGCACAATTTTTGTGTGTTTTCATATGGCGGGGGGGAAAACTTTAATAATGTGGGTTTTTATGGGTTAATGCGGCATGGGTGTGATTCGAACCCACTTTATCACAAAATATGAATGCGGATGGGTTAAATATAGGTCCCAGATGGACTCAATATTTTCCCAGACTTGATAAATGTGGCTAAAAAATGCCAAGGGGTGGGAATATGTACGTAGGGGAGTTATTAACATATTTTTAGTAGGGGAAGGGGAGATAGATAGGGAGCTACATGGTAAAATTAGTAGTTAATATGACAAGTGATAAAAAAATGTTAAGTATGTGAATATTAGGCTATTTATGGGGGAAAATGATTCATAGAGGAAGTATGAACATGCCTTAAGAAAAGCAGATCTTTACCAAGAAAAATGATATGGAAAATGATGAAAGTAAGAGGTATCAAGCAGATCTTGACCCCTTCAGGGAAGTTAGTGAGTGATTTGGGAAATGAGAAGAAGGGGGAGTTAGACATGCCTCACTTGAGCTCCTCCGAATGGAAAACTACATCATAACTGTGATCTGTGAAGATATAACACCTGAAAACATGAAATGGATTACAGAGCATGATTTTACAACCAAAAAACTACTTACCCGACCTACTTACTTAACATTTTTTCTCCTTTTTGCATAGGTGCACTTGGACTTGCAGACCCAGATTATCCTTTTCTCTTTTTGCTGTCCCTCTATCTAAGTCTACACTTATTTCTTCCAAGGGCCCAAATTAAGCAGTTGGGCTCTTTTGTTTCTCTACCTATCTATAAATCTGCCAAGATTGAACTGTTTGGACAGATAATGACTCTCTATATTCTAAAACAAGAAATTGAAACCTAGGGAAGCCAAGATTAGGCTGTTTGGACTTCCCTTAATAGAAACTTCTTCAAAAATGGATAGCTCATCAAAATTGGGATACAGTAGTGGCATTTACACTGGCACACTTTCATGGCCTCTTCTTTGGCCTCTTTTCAGGAAATATGGAGCATTGCAGTATGCAAAGTATGACATATTTGGCATGTAAAAATGTCAATCATGAAAGATGAACACCTGTTGCAACAGGAGGCTAACAGTGGCTCCACTTGGGGATGGCTTTTCCTTGTGAAAAGCCAAGAATAGCAGGTCAGACTGCCTTGATCTTCTATTAGTGATGTGGACTGAAGAATTTCCTTGTGTTGGCTGCTAAAAATGTGAAACTCTAAAATAGGAGCAACCATCTCCTTCATTGAAATATTGTGAAATACATAACACTGCCTGCTTTCTTCTGCGTGCTGGTTATTTATGTACCATATTTCTTGAGCATTGCCTTTGAAATAGAACCAAATATGGATCAAAACTGATGTATTTCCCTTAGCTTCTGGTCTAGAAACAGTTGCTGATGTGAAACTAAACAATGCTCCTCTCTTATTGATACTTTTTGATTGGATACTGCAAACTGCAACCAGTTTCCTTTTATCATGAATTGCTGTGATATGACAGTGCTACTCCTGCTGTTTTGCTGAGACTATTGCAGAGATAGAGCCTTAAAAATGGAGTACTTTCATTGGCTGTGTCTTAGCAAACTTTGCTGCTGCTCCTCTAACACTCAGACTGCTAAAAAAATAAAACAAAGTGCTAATATATACAAATATTAATGTACAAAGAGATATGTACAGAGCTGCATTGTACCCCTTAATAGGGATCATGGTAATGTTTTAGCATTCGGCCATTAACAGGGCCTTCTTCAACAGTGCTGCCCTCTACAGATTTGAGGAAATATGTGTTATTTCCCTGAACAACAGAAATAACAAATGGCCCTTTCCATAAAAAATCAAATTTTGCATGTTTGCCCTTGTCTTCTCTTCGTGGGTCCCACCTTAGAACTTTGTTGCCAATGTAGAAATCCTCAGCCTTAACTCTTTTATCAAACATCTTTTTGAGTTTCTCTTGTAATATTTGAGCTCTGTTATAAACTTGCTCTCTGGTTTGCTGAAGATGAATGGTCTGATTGATTCTTCTTTGAATATCATTTGGTTCTGCTTGGATCTCTTGCAACATTTTCATGATAGAAGTGCCCAAGGAGGATGGAAACGTGGCCTCCATGCCATACACCAGCTCATAAGGGCTCATCCCAATGGATTTTTTTGTTGAAATTCTGTCTGCCCATAGGGCATTTGTGAGATTTTTATGCCAATTCTTCTTGTTTTCTTCTAAGACCTTCTTGATAATATTAATCAGGCTCTTGTTAGATGACTCGGCCAAGCCATTACCTTGGGGGTAATAGGCTGTGGAGTGGCCCAAGGTAATGTGGAATTTATGGCAAAAACTGATCATCTTTTTGGATTTGAAAGCAGCGACATTGTCAGTGATGATCTTCTAAGGGCAGCCAAATCTAGAAAGGATATTATTCTCAAGGAACTGGATAATGATGGAGTCATTGGCCTGTCTGCATGGGATGGCTTCAATCCATTTAGTGAAATAGTCGGTGGCTGTTAAAATCCACTTATGCTGGCCTGAGGAAGAGGGGTGGATCTCTCCAATGAAATCAAGACCCCATTGTTGAAAAGGTTTCTCAGTTGAGATGGGTTTAAGGGGCAAGGGTAACAACTTTCTTTTGCCCTCAAAGATTTGGCATTTATGACATGAGATAGCAAATTTCTTTATATCTGCAAATAGAGAGGGCCAATAGAAACCAGCCCTTAAAATTTTATCAGCAGTGGACTTCCAATATAGATGTCCTCCACAGTCCCCTGCATGGAATTCTTTCATGACATTGTTAGTTTCATTCATGGTTAAACAATTAAGCAATATACCTTCATGATTTTTTCAAAATAATGCACCATCTATGACACAAAACTTTGAAGCCTTCATTTTAAAAAATCTTTCCTTGGTTCTGGACAATCCTGGGGGAGCAAACAGGTTTAACAATACAAAGCATATATCAGCATACCATGGGGATTGCAAAAAGGTTTCACTGATCTGTGGAGTCGCCAGCTCCTGTTCATTGTCCAGTTGGTTGATGTCTAAGGCTTGAAAGTTTGTTTCGGACATCAGTTTGGCTAAACCTTGTCCCTTTATGAGCTTGGTTGGTTTAATTTCTATGTCATACTCAAGGATGTTAGCAATCCACTTGCCTCTTTTGCCTTCTAGCCCCTCTTGGGTTAATATGTCTTTTACAATAGCATTTGGGACATAGGCAATCACATGTGAATACAAAATGTAAACTCGGAAATCTTTGATTGCTTTAACAAAGGCATAGGCCTGCTTCTCCATGATTTGGTATTTCAAAGGGGCATCTCTTAAGGATCGGCTGAAGAATGCAATTGGCTTTTCAGCTCCCTGATCATCTTTTTGCAAAAGGACAGCAGCTATGGTGTGCTCAGATGCAAACAAAAATATGATGAAATCTTTGTCAAATTGCGGACTGGTGAGGACAGGGGCTTGGGTTAAGGCAGTTTTGATACTCTCAAAGGCTTGCTTGGTCTCAAGAGACCATTTTACCTTAGCATCCTTTTTTAACATGTTGCTTAACAGTCTTATTAGCTCGGCTAGGTTTGGAATAAATCTTCTTAAGAAGTTGATTTTTCCAAGGAATGCTTGCAATTCTTTTATGCTTCTTGGATATGGGATTTGGAGGATGGCTTGGATCCTTTCCGGGTCTATTCTAATACCATATTTTGAGATGATATGGCCAAGGAGTTTGCCTTCTTCAAGGCCAAAGAGGGATTTCTTGGGGTTCAAGGAAATGCCATATTTCCTACATGTCATGAATATTTGCCTCAAATGTTTTAGGTGCTCTTGATCGGATTTGGAGAAAGGGGTTAAGTCATCAAGGTAGACAACTAGGAAATCATGTATTTCCTTGGCAAATGCAATATCCATTGCCCTTTGAAAGGTAGCACCAACGTTTTTAAGTCCGAAAGGCATCTTCACATACTTAAATGTTCCCCACGGTGTGGTAAAGGTTGTCTTGTCTTGGTCATCTGGGTGAACCAGTATTTGATTAAAACCTGAAAAGCCATCTAGCAAAGAGATTCTAGATGACCCCACTACTCTTTGTAGGATGTGGTCCATTTTTGGCAAGGGGTAGTGGTCTTTTAGGGAGACTTGGTTTAAATTTCTTAGGTCTACACATAGCCTAATCTCACCTGTCTTTTTTCTTGTGGGAACAAGATTGGATACCCATTCAGAGAATCTAATGGGTGCTATGATACCTGCTTCAAACATCATTTTCACTTCCTTTTCAATTAAGGGAAGGAGTACATGATTGATTCTTCTAAGTTTCTTTTTGAAGGGCTTTTGGTTTGGTTTTAAGGGAATGGTGTGTTGGATCACTGAGGTGTCATAGGACTTCAAGTCCTCATAACTCCAAGCAAATACATCTTGGAATTCTTTGAACAAATCAATATATTTGGGTTTTTGATCGGGTGGTAAAGTTTGAGATATTTTGATCATTCTGGGCTTGTCTACTGTCCCAATTTTGTGTTCTTCTATAGCAGTGTTTAGGGGCTGTATTTTTGGCTTTTTGGGAACATCATTTGCATCGAACATATCTTCTAATGGAGTGAGGCCAGCAGGGAGAAAGTTATCTGTCAGATCAACGATCTCGGCCTCTGTTTCTACTATATCCTCCAAATGCATCTGTTTCAGCTCTTCTATGTTTGCATTGTCAAAAATAGTTGGGTTTAGGATTTGCTTTGCTGTTAGAGCGGTTACAGCCTGCTGATTTTCATTTGTTTGCTGTTGTTCATCCGTCATAGCATCCATGTCAATGTTAATATTTGAAAACTCATGCTCAAGAGTGAGGAAGTTGTTAATCTGGGCATCACTTTCAAACACTTGCCAATCTTTAACATTATTTGGGATAGCAGGCCTATGTTTTATCTCAGCAGTAAAATGGTGATTTGGCTCAAAGGGAAGCTTGCATGTACTAGCAAAAGTGGCTAGGTTGTGTGCATGAATGTTATGATCTCTTGAGATCTTGGCAAGCTTGGATTCAGTGAATGCATTGAGTATATTAGTAGCAGCAGTCCTATAGGCCCTCATTCTATTGTCATTGGTGACAAAGTTGCCTTTCATTTGTTGTATGATTAAATCAGAGTCACCTAGAATAGACACTTTTGCAGCTCCTAGAGCTTTGAGCAGTTTAAGGCCTAAAAGGAGAGCCTAATACTCTGCCATGTTATTGGTGCATTTGAAATTTAGTCTGTAGGCATGACCTTCTGCATGATTTTTATGTGTATTTTGAATCCAGACACCTGCCCCTGCTCCTAACTTGTTAACAGAGCCATCAAACTCTAAATACCATGTGATTTCTTGCTTGTGGTTAGTATCCAGAGTTTCAGTCACTTTAGGATTGGGCAGATTTGAAATTTTTGTTTGGGGAGGTTTTTCTTGTATGCTAGTTGCCTTGATTGTTTTGATAGTTTCATCAGTATGGGCAACCAATTCCTCATCAGCGTGTGTGTTTAGTTCTAAAGCCAAGGGCTTGTCATCAGTGAGAGTATTTGTTTCATCATTAAATAGAATAAAAGAATCCATATCAGAATGGATTGAGTGAATAGGAAAATTTTTGGGCTTATCCTCACTAGTTACCACATACTTCATCAGTGTTTCTCGATATAGTCTCTTTGGTTTCCCAAAGACAGATATAGTGGCATAAGAGAGGTCTAATTAGAGGGATCCTTGAAGTTTTGCTCCCCAAGATCTTGATAATAACATACCATACTTTGGTGGAATGTCAGCAACCACCACATCCATGAGGATAGTCTTGTTGGGATATTGGACTAAGGAGACACACAAGTCTTTGATAAGGCCTAAACACTTGACTTGACTTGAGTCAAAGGAGAATAGATCTTTGTAGGGTCTTGTGACATCAAGGTTGAGTTTTTCCATTACAGCTTTGGGCATAAGGTTGTGTGAGGCACCTGAGTCAAACATAGCATTGTGCAAGACTTTGTCATGTATGTGTAAACTGACATAAAAAGGTAGAACAGATCCATATGTTGATTTTCCATTAACTTCAGGACCGAACAACAGTTCAGGCTGATCATCAAGAACATTCACATCATCCTTAACCTCTAGCATTTGAAGTGATCTTTGAATTTGTTGCCTATACACTTCATGTTTGGCAAGTTCAGATAAGGGGATGGAAATCTTGAGTTTACCTATTTCTGCCTCTAATTCAAACGATTTTTCAGATTGGGTTTTAGTATTTTGGGAGGCAGGCTTTCCTTTTTCTATTAGAGTATCAGCAGTTTGGTCTTGTTTGTCAGCGTTAAGGGAAGTAATTGCTTGCGGTTTTTCAGTTTTAGGAGGGCTTTTTGGAACGTTGTTCAAATTCTCTTTCGAGGAAGAAGGTGGCAGAGGCTGATCATTAGAAGATTGCATTTCTGTTATGTCCTTTATGGTGAAATCCTTTGGATTAGGGACTGTTTTACCAGCAGTTTCCATGAAGGCAACATTTTCTTTAATTTTCTTCGGCTGCTTGGTATCATTTGCCTTAACCTTTTCAGGCACATCTATGGTTCTTGTCCTCAGCTTATATTGTTTGTGGACTTCATACACAGTAGTATCATAGCCTTGTTTAAAATCAAAAGACTCACCAGACTTAGTCTGAAATTGATTAAGGTCATGTTCATCTTGGTCTTGTTGAGTTAGGAAAATTTGTTGCTCAGCCTTCAAATCCACCAAGTTCATGTGAGTATCTTCCGTCTGTTCACTAGATGTAGATGCTTCAGCGTAATTTTCATGAAAAGGAGGCCTTACATCATGGTCTGGGCTAGACCTACTAGCATTTGTATTCTGAGTTTTCCGGAAATTTGGGTTCCTTATGGTATTGGGTTGTTGTCCTTCCCATGATGATTTCCTCTCAACACTCTCTACTCTGTCTCCCAGCCTGTGCATGCCAGTGATAATAGCATCCAGATTTTGGTCTAAGGCTGAGGGTTCCTCTTTAAAGGTAGTTCTTCTCTCAGTTCTAGCTCTGTTTCTTTTGGAAATTAGATTTGCCTCTACACTAACAGCAACATTTTGCATGTCTGCAAGGGTTTGAGGGGCTCTTTTCCTTAACTGATAAGCCATGTCAGTGTCAAAACCATCAGGGAATTTATACAAAGCAAGATCAGGTGGAGGTCTTAAGTTCTGTGGTATTGCATTATAAATATTATTAAATCTTGCACAATAGTCCAAGACAGATTCTTGAGGGCCTCTTTGATGGCGTCATATTCAGATAATATGTGCAAAGGGTCTTTCTTTTTCTCCCATCTGTTGATAAATGACTAGTATAAGCCTTCTGGGTCTGCTATGGAATTGGCTGTGAGTGCTCTAAACCAAGTTCTAACATCACCTGTCAAACTTTGGACGAAAATCTTCATTCTGACGCTATCGTCATCTATCTCGTAGTTCTCAAAATAGTCTTGCATCTTCTTTGTATGCTGAAGGGCTGTGCAAGAACCAGTTCCATCAAAGTATGTGATTTTAGTTTGATAATCCTGAGGCATAGCCCCTGGATTAGCAGGTAACTGCAGGGGTGCATATCTATTAGCCATGTTTACAGGGATAAGTGGAACAATAGGAACAACTGGAATAGCTGTAACAACAACGGTCAGGGGAGTATGTGCAGTAAATGGAGGTGTGGAAGGAGTGCTTTGAGAGGTGGATGATGAACAAGGGGAAGTGGGGTTTGAATGAAATAAAAACTTGATAGGGGTTGGAACACAGCTTGTCTGAACTGTTTCAGGGCTAAAGTCAACAAATCTTCTCTTTGCTCTAGCTTCCTGAGGTTCCTTGGGATTAATTTGGGATTTTCAAAAATTGCTGGGGGGTTTGGGTCTGGATTTGACCTTGTATACTGTGAATTCCTTTTGGGAGCCAGATTCTGAACTTGTTTTGGTATTTTCTGTGAATGCTTTTTTAGAATTAGCAAGGAACTGATCAAATTTTGGAATAGCTATCTATAACATAAAACTAGCACGAAGTTTGACTGAAGCAGCATTTGCTTACTCCTATAAATGCAAAGCAAGAACAGTTTCAAAGGCTTCCTCGCTGACATTCAGGCTTCGTCTATAGTTTTAAGGAATATGCAGCAATTGGAAAATTCATTGTTTTTCTCCAGTGGAGCTTTCCAACTTGATTTGTGAGATTTAACTGAGGATGTCCCCAGTGGAGATTTCCAACTTGATCTGTGAGATTTAACCGAGGATGGTCCCCAGTGGAGTCGCCATTATGTTATCACTCAGGTTGTCCCTTAGCTCCTTGAGGGATACGGCTGAGGTAACCACAAACCAATATTTGGACTGCAGGTGCTAGCCCACCAACAGTCAGAGAGGGCTCTCTCTTTAGGATTTAGCTTTGTTGATGATGATTTTAGGCTAGTTATTGGGTACAAGGGGTTTTGTTTTAGTTTTGATGGGATGGATGATGCTTTCAAGTAAAGAGGCAGGGATAGCATGAAAGTTTTAGAACCATTGGGCGTGGAGTCAAGGAGTAGGACTGCTGGTGCGTTTTCTTGATCACAAGAGGGAATATGGAGCAAGCTAGCTGCACATGAAACAATCATTCAAGCTAAAGGATGGAGTGAAGGCTAGGAATGAGAGGCAGTTAAGAATCTCTCATTCAGCTTAGCAGAGGGAAGGTGAATGAGCTCTATCTAGGAGCAGTGAAGAATTTCTAGATAACTATCAAACATGAGTGAATTAGGGGAAATACGAGCCACAGGGAATTCATATTCATTTCTAATTCAGATGAAAACATATAGAAACAGCAGAAATTGAGCATAGAGGGCAATTAAACCAATTCTAAACTATTCATTCTTTCTACTATTTTAGATGGTACATCAATGGAAAACAAAGGTAAGAAACACTTATTGAGTCATGTTGCAGCACAAGAATTCCACATTCAATTCTTCAAAACATTCATACACAGCACATGGCCATTCCTCCAAGCTTTTCAACAGTCTTTGATTAAGTAAAACATCAGGTATATAGAGCGAGTCTCTCTTGGAGCTATACAACCAACCAACCCTTTAAACAGTGAATTAGGGTGGTTTTTATAAGTAAAATATCTATAAAGATCAGATCTCAGATAGATCTGCTGTAATAAGTGTCTTTAACCTAACACATGTCTGAAATAAATGCGGGAAAATATCCTCGAGCTGCGCTAGGTGCAGCTCTACCAAAAGGATTTTAATGTGCTGTCTTTATGGCTCTGTGCTAATCACTTAGCCATAACTGTGCTTTGGGTTTTGATCCATGCTCTTGAGTGGTTCTGAGGAGCATTAACTGTGATGGGAGAGCATTGATTGGCCTTTACTACTTTCTTTGACTTTGTTGGAGGTCATTCAATGTCCACCTGCATTGGGAATAAAGGTTTTCATTTAAAAAATTCGACTGATACTCTTTGCCGCTTCCTTGATATGCTTTGGCACTGAATGTGCGCCTTTCTCACTTCTGATACTCTTTAAACTGTTGCATCGACCTTTCATGGCTACTGTTCGGCCCTCTGTTTGCTTTTAAAACTGTGTTTTCCCCTTTCTGAATGCTGCGCGAAGAAATTCATGTCATTCTGTGCCTTTCGGGCCTGCTGGAGGCCGAGCCACGAAAGGGATTTCCATTTTGGCCTATTTCCCGTAGCGATGCGTGATTAGCGCTAGGTGCTAATCGCGCATCAAAAACTGCCTCAGATTTTGATTCCGGGCTTCCTAGGCTGCGATTTGCGCCTCTCGCGCTTTTTGATGGTGACGTCAGCATGACGTCATGCGGTGGGACCCAGTACGGCGGGTGACGTGGCAGGGTGACGTCAGCAGTACGGCGGGTGATGTGGCGGTACGGTGGAGGAGGTTACGTGGCGGTGACATGGCAAGGACACGACGGCAGGAGGTCGACATAGGATGATGACGTCAGCATGACGTGGTGCTGACGCAGGAGGAGGAAAGGCAGTATCCGGTTTCGGGCGCACCGCTTTTGTGCGCAGGCAGTATCGGAGGAGGGGGCTCCGCCACAGCCGAGAGGGTGACGCGTGGCGGGAGTACGACGGGAAAACTGCCCATCTCCCGGGCGTTAACCCTCGGCACATCGGGGCACAAAAAGGCCCGCCCACCGTAGATCTTGGGCGCGCCAGATCTGACGGTCGGCGGCACGAGTAAGGCGGCAGACGGTTATGGACAGGGCCTGCGCACAGTTTTTGTGTGTTTTCATATGGCGGGGGGGGGACTTTAATAATGTGGGTTTTTATGGGTTAATGCGGCATGGGTGTGATTCGAACCCACTTTATCACAAAATATGAACGCGGATGGGTTAAATATAGGTCCTAGATGGACTCAATATTTCCCAGACTTGATAAATGTGGCTAAAAAAATGCCAAGGGGTGGGAATATGTACGTAGGGGAGTTATTAACATATTTTTAGTAGGGAAGGGGAGATAGATAGGGAGCTACATAGTAAAATTAGTAGTTAATATGACAAGTGATAAAAAAGCGTTAAGTATGTGAATATTAGGCTATTTATGGGGGAAAATGATTCATAGAGGAAGTATGAACATGCCTTAAGCAAAGCAGATCTTTACCAAGGCAAATGATATGGAAAATGATGAAAGTAAGAGGTATCAAGCAGATCTTGACCCCTTCAGGGAAGTTAGTGAGTGATTTGGGAAATGAGAAGAAGGGGGAGTTAGACATGCCTCACTTGAGCTCCTCCGAAAGGAAAACTGCATCATAACTGTGATCTGTGAAGATATAACACCTGAAAACATGAAATGGATTGCAGAGCATGATTCTGCAACCACAAAACTACTTACCCAGCCTACTTACCTAACATTTTTTCTCCTTTTTGCATAGGTGCACTTGGACTTGCAGACCCAGATTATCCTTTTATCTTTTTGCTATCCCTCTATCTAAGTCTACACTTATTTCTTCCAAGGGCCCAGATTAAGCAGTTGGGCTCCTTTGTTTCTCTACCTATCTATAAATCTGCCAAGATTGAACTGTTTGGACAGATAATGACTCTCTATATTCTAAAACAAGAAATTGAAACCTAGGGAAGCCAAGATTAGGCTGTTTGGACTTCCCTTAACAGAAAATTCTTCAAAAATGGATAGCTCATCAAAATTGGGATATAGTAGTGGCATTTAGACTGGCACACTTTCATGGCCTCTTTTCAGGAAATATGGAGCATTGTAGTATGCAAAGTATGACATATTTGGCATGTAAAAATATCAATCATGAAAGATGAACACCTATTGCAACAGGAGGCTAACAGACTTCATGTTTAATATCATCTTTCACCTCTCTGAACACCACATCTTGGCTGTACACAACCTTCTTTAATACTGAGTTCCAAAGCTTATAACCCTTTAAACCATCCTTATACCCAATAAATATGTACTTTTCATATTTACTATCCAACTTTGTTCTTTTCTCCTTTGGAACATGTACATATGCAACACATCCAAATACCCTCAGATGTGAAAGAGAGGGTTTCTTACCAGTCCATACCTCTTGTGGAGTCTTATCTTCCAACGTTGATTAAGGTGATCTGTTGACCAGGTAACATGCTGTCTCCACCGCCTCTGCCCGGAATTCTTGTCCTAACCTGGCACCACTGAGCATGCTTCTTGCCCTTTCCGTCAACATCTTGTTCATTCTTTCCGCAACTCCATTTTGTTGAGGTGTATCTGGAGTAGTCTTCTACTGTGCTATACCACACTTCTTACATAATTCTTCAAATTCCTTATTGCAAAACTCTCCACCGTTATTTGTCCTCAGCACCTTTATCTTCTTCTCTGTCTGGTTTTCCATCAGAATCTTAAATTCTTTAAACCTATCAAAGACTTCATATTTCTTCCTAAGAAAATATATCCATGTATTCCTTGAGAAGTCATCTATAAATGATACATAGTACACCGACTTACCCAGTGATGGAACCTTCACAGGTCCAAACACATCACTGTGCACAAGCTCTAATATCTGTTTCACCCTCTTACCACTAGAGGGGAAACTCACCCGATTCTACTTCCCATATACACAATTTTCACAGAAATCAAAATCCAGAGAGCTATTACTCATGCCTTCTACCATACCTTTACCATGAAGTATTCAAGGCTCTTCTCTCCAATATGTCCAAGCCTTTGATGCCACATCATGGTCTTCTCTCCAGATACCACTAGATTTTTTTCTCCACTTCCAGGAACCATGGAACTATTGAACCCATCAACAACAATGCTACCTTGCAGCTTGTATAGAGTTCCAATCTGAACTCCCCGCATCAATACCAGTGCTCCTCGAACCTTCTTGTAGGTATCCTTCTCGAACACTGTTTTTACACCTGCATCATCTTGCTTGCTTACATAAATAAGATTTTTGGCCAATGCAGGAATATGCAGAACACCCGAAAGTGTTCTAACCCTTCCACCTTGCAACCAACGATTCTGGCCTTCCTATCATCCCCTAAGAAGACATCACCACCATTGTATTTCTCATACTCGCAGAACCACTCTCTATGGGGAGTGAAGTGAAAGGATGCACCTGAGTCAATCAACCATGCCTCATGATCTACATGTGTACTTGAAGAAGCCAAGTACACATCCCCACCTTCATCTGAGGTGGTTTTCACCTCTGCAGAAGGAGAATCATCATATCCCTTTCCTTTGTCAGGAGCTTTAGATTTACAGTCCCTTTTGTAGTGCCCTTGCTTTCCGCATTTCTAGTACACCACCTTTACAGGTTTTCCTGGAAATTTAGATCTTCATCTAGATTTAGATCTCCCACTCAATGACTTACTTTTGTTTATGTTCTAGAACCGTCCTTGTACAGATAAGGCATCACCATTCTAGCTCTCCATATTTTGTCGTCTCATCTCCTCCGTCAGCAAGGATGAGACTATTTCATGAAACTGCAAGGCAGTTGCATTACAACCTATTGCAATAACCAGATTATCCCACAAATTTGGTAGACAACACAAAAAACTGATGCACTTATCTTCATCTGAAATTTTAATATCAACAGACAATAACTGACTTACCACAATATTAAATACATTCAGATGCTTTGTCACTGAGTCTCCATCTTTCATCCTCAGGTTATACAACTTTTTCTGTAGGAACAATTTATTCACTAGAGACTTAGATTGGTACAAAGTCCCTAACTTGTCCCACAAAGCCTTCACCGTAGCTTCCCCTGATACATTCAACAATACTGAATTTGAGACACAAAATTGTATTGTGCTCTTTTCCTTCTGATCAAACTTCTTCCATTCTTCATCAAATGCTCTCATTGGTTTAATACCCGGATCTACTGCGATCCACTGATATTTATCCACCAACAGATCCTCCATCTTGAGTTTCCACAACTCAAAAGTCTGACCATTAAATTTCTTGATCTCTATTTTTACAGTGCTCGCCATCTTCTTTTACCAGTAGAATCGATCTCGCAGATCTCCCACTGAACAGGGTCTACCACAAGCCCGAGCGAAACTCCTCAGCAACAAAGTGTCCCCTTGAAGCCAAAACAACTTTGATACCAAATGTAGTTTTTAACCCCATACAGAAATTACTTGCATACGAATTCTAAAACACAGAAAATAAACAATGCGAGAGCATAACACATGAAACACATATACACAGAGATTTCCCCTGGATCCCAAAATCGGGACTACCATCTTGATATTTCATTATTTTCCTTTCAATGTTACAATACATATTTATACATGCCAAAGCATCCAATACCATGGACCGAAAACCATCGCGTCCAAAACCATGGACCAAAAACCATTGCGTCCAAAACCATGTGCGAAAAATCATGCACAAAACCATAGGTAGGTCTGCCTAACCTAATATAGGGTCCAAAAACAAACTTTTCTGGGGCGCTGCCCTGGACCCCATAGAGTGGGGTTACCTGTAGCCCTCAAATGCCCTGTGAGCCCCCCCCACTATGCAATTGGCGCAACGAACAGGGGGCTCTGGCCCCCTTCTAACTCCCTGGTTAACTACGTCGACTAGCCATGGAAAGAATATAACATAACCCAACAGCTTGAAAATACTTGCTTGGTGCTTCTGCGCTGTTCTTGGTGATAGTCGATCGAGTTGATGGTGGGGTGATGGTCCGACTGTCAGAAGGGAGTTAATCATCAGAACTTTCAGCAAAATGACCAAGTGTGTGAATGAGCAAAATATGCATATTGATCATGCAAACCCATAGTCACATGAATCGATGACGAGACGACTCAAACCATCTAGACACACATGTTCAACATGACTGATCGACAGTGCAAGTGACAAGCGCGACACTTGTGATTGATTGTTGATTGACCGTGATGATGCTTGCGCGATAGTGAATGTGACTCCATGTTTGAGTGTGATAGATGCTTTAATAGTGAACACAACAAGTACACATGAAGCGAAGACTTTGAGCATAACCAGAGCATGGTCACAAGCATGACTTAGATACCAACATGCAAAAACTTGGATGAAATGAAGAAGCAAGTCAAATACAAATACTCACACAAGCTCACGGAGTGAACCCAAGTGTGTGCATTCATCAAGTGAAACTCTCAAGGGATGCTCCAAAATTGGGTGTAGGCCAAAATTTTAGAGGGTGGTTGTAGCTGCTACAACATGTGTATAAATAGAAGGTGAGGGAGATCATTTTTACTCATCCAAATGTGCATCTATCTCTTTATAAACACATTTGAGGCAACAAATTTCTTAGAGAGGCAAAGGCATGGAGAAATAAGGTTTTGGGCATGGTATTCTTCCTACCACAGGTCAGAATTTACCTTAGGTAGAGGTTGCATGCATAAGGTGTTTCTGGGCTACGATTTGGTGTGGTTCAAGTGCGGTTCTCCTCTACAAAGAAGACCACAAGTCTTGCAATTTTGGGACAGGTAGGCCGCAGGCATATCTCCTTGGGCAAAGGGTATGTGATGGCTTATTTTGGGTTGGTAATTGTCTAGAACTGTCATGCGAAAAGAGTCAATTTTGCGGACAAAACCGACCTCCCTAGAAAACAAGGCTTTTCTAGTGACAAACAAAATAATCAAGCACTATATCTCCCTAAATATGCATTTAAAATAAAAGCAACCAGGTGTTTAAGGCTTACGTTTAGTCCAACGTTGTTTGTAGCAGCCAAGCCTCTTCGATCCAGATGAGCTCCTTCTCCTTGAAGCCTGCATTCACTAACAAGCAAACGATTACATAGCACCTGAATAACTCATATAATAAAACATATTCATCATAAAGACCAAGGAGTTTATGAAACAAATTATATATAACAACTTGTTGAGAAAAATGAACTTAATTGTATTAATTGGAAACAAAAGAAACCTTACAACCAGTGCCTTGGTGTTGTGCAGGTCCCTCCCAGGGTCCAGCAAGAGTTCTCCTCTACTTTGATCAGCTCACCCACTTCCAAATGAAGCTAAGAAAGGATTGGAATCTCTCCTCTCAAGCTCTATAAGGGAGTCCTAATTTCAGCAGCATCTACCCTTAGGAATGTTCAGCTTTCAACCTCCCCTCCCTCTGGCCCAATGCCTGTATTTATAGTGCTTTGGAGGAAGTTAATCAGGTCCACCATCAATGGGATAAGCCCCTCTTTCAATGGGATAGCTCCCCTCTTGATGGGATAAGTTCCTCTTTCATTGGGATGCATGAACCATCTGGAGGCGCTCAATCCACGTCAAACCATCTTCTAGAATGCTCTAGATTCGACCACAAGTAATTTTTTGAAGTAAAACTTGCGCCTTTTGACTTTTACAGGAGTACGCACCCATCCCTTTACAGACAGAGCGTAAAAGTATGCAGGTATTATGTACTTGAGGTGCGTACACGCAGGTAAGAGTAAGAGAAACTGCGTAACCAGAGTTATATTGACTTTTAAAGGCTTTCTCTCTTTTTTGGAGTTTGACATGAAGAGCAGAGGTATAAGACTTGCCAAGGAGGACAGTATGGTTATTGATGGAGCCATACTGACTGCAAATAGTCATGGTGACAAATTTTAGTGTAACAGATTGCCCCCTAAAGTGCGAAGTCTGTAGTAGATTAGGGTTTCATATCATCTAGGAAGGGTGAAGCACTTTATCATTTCGAGGATTATCTTGTGGAGAGCCCAGTTGGAACCTGCAAATATTCAACACAAAATACATATATGAGATCATATCATCGCTGAGGTAGGCATTCCCATACTCAGATCAAAAACTTAACTAACAAACTAACTACTGCTCTGATACAGGAATGATTTCGCAGTACATCATAATCATAGACTCATGTAGACACAGTATGGACGCAACCATCTATTAATTAGTCTACTATATAATGAATACAAAACTCCTCGCAGCCTGGATGGCGGAAACTAGATCCAGGGTCTTCATTTCTACTTCCCGAAATAGTACGATTCTATCCATGCGAATAAATGAGTTAATGTCGAACATGGTAGAAACCACTTGATTACCAGTCAATGATGTAAACTGTTAACAAGTGTGAGAGAGACCACCAGTGATGTCAATGGTTCTCAAAGTACCCAGTACAATCCATGAGATGTGAATGAATGTGTTGATGTCGAACATGTCACGGAATCCTTCGATCGAAAGTCAATGATGTAAACTGTCGTCAAAGGCGAGAAACCTGCCATTGATGCATGCAGATTTCAAGGTACTGACGATTTCTAGATCATCTTTCTAGATAATGTGCTGATGTTGATAGAAAGCGATCCATTGCAAGCAAGCCCACAACACGAAATCATAGATCAAGTTGAAGAAATGTAGCTGTAAGGACTGACTCAGGGATGGTCAAGATGGATGACAGATATTTTGCAGATGAATGGTTTATTTGCAGTGACCTCTTGAACACATAACGACACAACAGATGGCTTGGTGACAATTGACCCAAAGTTAATACCCAGAAAATGGCTGAAGACTTTCAATGTGGTTTGATCAACTGTTAGGCAAAGGATTTCCCAACCCAGGTGAATGAAAAGTGTCGTGTTCAAGAGTGGTGATAAGGTTTTTCTGAGACAAAGGATAACAAATAGGCTCATTTCTCTCTCTTTTCCCCCACCATTTCTGGCAAGTACCTCTTTATTTTTTACAAGCTTGAGGAGGATAACATTTGCTTGATTATAAGCTCATCCTTCGGATGAGTCCAACTTAGTTTAGATTCGAACCCTAAGAAGGAGTGGTCCGTTCCTGTTTGTAATCGAACAGGTCCTTTACTGTGAAATTTTAACGAGTCCAGTATAGGAGAAACTCGACGTTTTTCAATTTTAGAGAGTCTGAAAAAACTTAAGAAGACTCCAGGGTTGACCTTTTTCGTAAATTTGTGTCTCCCAAGCCCGAAAAAGTATAAAATAATACTTGAGAGAACCGCTTGATCTTTACGACCAAGGAGTACTTTCATGATTAGTGTCTTTGACCTGAAAAGTAAAAAGCGATCAAGGACACGTCGTTTTATTTCCAATATCGAATTTGAAACGACAAAAATCCGGCAATCTTTTCATGTTTTTACGGTCAAAAAAGGGCTGTAAGAGGACCGTCTTTTAATTCCGTTTTAACGAGTGTAAAAGAAACGCTCGGCAATCTTTTCATGTTTTAGGAGTCAGAAAAGGGCTTAAAGATGACTCTAAGGTTTCACTTTTTCGTAAGTTTTAACGAGTTCGAAAAAATGATAAAAATGTACTCATGGTTTTCACTTTTTCATAAGTTTTAATGAGTTCAAAAAAATGATAAAAATGTACTCATATGGACGACTTTCAATTTAATTTACGAGCAGGAAAAGACGGAAAGAACTCGGCATTTTCATTTGTTTTACGAGAATGAAAGATAGCAAAATAATCTCGGGATTTTCATGAGTTTAACGAGTCTTGAAAATAACTGAAATTGACTCGAAATAGGTTTCATTTTTACAAAAGCTTGAAACAGAGAAAAACTATGCTTCAAAGTAGTTTCATTTTTACACAAGCTTGAAACAAAGAGAAAACTGTGCTTGATGCCCCCTAAGCGTAACTGCTAGAGCGCATGCCCCCCAGCTTCATTTCATTCAACTAAGTACACGCTGGATGGAATGAAGGTTCATGTACGAGTTCACATGCCCCAGCATAATGACGCAAATCAAGGTACATGCCTCCCAAGCTTCATTGCATTCAACCAAGTGGATGAAATGAAGGTTCACTATCGAAATCTTGGAAAGACTCGAGGGAGTTGTTTCATTTTTTAGTGAGGTTGACACAAGAAAAGAACTATCCTCAAAACCCTTGTTTCATTTTTTAAACGAGCTTGACACAAGATAAGGAACTATGCTCATAACTACTCTCTACAATCTACCTAACAAGGAACTATACTCTAAAAACCTTGATTCATTTTTTAACGAGCTTGACACAAGACAAGGAACTATGCTCTAAAATCCTTGATTCATTTTTTAACGAGCTTGACACAAGACAAGGAACTATGCTCTAAGATCCTTGATTCATTTTTTAACGAGCTTGACACAAGACAAGGAACTATGCTCATAACTACTCTCTACAATCTACCTATATAACCTAAAATCTACCTGATTCATTTTTCAATGAGGTTGACTCAGTAACAAGAACTATCCTCAAAACTGATTCATTTTTTAGCGAGGTTGACTCAGTAACAGGAACTATCCTCTGAAAACCTTGATTCATTTTTTAACGAGCTTGACACAAGACAAGGAACTATGCTCAAAAAATCCTTGATTCATTTTTTAACGAGCTTGACACAAGACAAGGAACTATGCTCTAAAAAATCCTTGATTCATTTTTTAACGAGCTTGACACAAGACAAGGAACTATGCTCTAAAATCCTTGATTCATTTTTTAACGAGCTTGACACAAGACAAGGAACTATGCTCTAAAATCCTTGATTCATTTTTTAACGAGCTTGACACAAGACAAGGAACTATGCTCTAAAATCCTTGATTCATTTTTTAACGAGCTTGACACAAGACAAGGAACTATGCTCATAACTACTCTCTATAATCTACCTACTTAACCTACCCTTGTTTCATTTTTTAACGAGCTTGACACAAGACAAGGAACTATGCTCAAGACTCCTTGTTTCATTTTTTAACGAGCTTGACACAAGACAAGGAACTATGCTCAAACCTGATTCATTTTTTAACGAGGTTGACTCAGTAACAGGAACTATCCTCGAGATAGCCTGTTTCATTTTTTAACGAGGTTGATACAGGAAAAAACTATCCCCGCGGACACCTGTTTCATTTTTTAACGAGGTTGGCACAGGAAAATGAACTATCCTCGCACACTGATCATGGCTTCCAACTGGAAGAAAGACATGTCAATGGACACACCTTGATCATGGCTTCCAAGAGGTCTTCATCAGAAGGAAGAATACTTCTTTGGAAGGAACACATGTCAAGGGACTCAAAAGGGATAAGAACATCGTGTTCAAGTAATCCCATAGAGTTTTCCATGTCAATTACCGGATCTAAATCAAAGGAAGATGAGCAAACAGTGAGAGGCTCACTTACATCGGTAACTGAAAACATGGGACCAGTTGCCACATAATTAACCCGTGGCAGGGTAGATACCACTTTAGAATCAGGAACATTTAGGGGTGTCATATTATTGGTAGTTGAAACAAGACTAGGGAACGAAAGCTGGTCTACAGTCACAATACTGCCATTGTGAGGGAAAGACATCACGCGAAAGAGTGTCGATACGACAGCTTTCATTGCATAAACATAGTCTCGCCCAAGGAGTAAATTGAAATCCAAGGGACCTCGAACTACCATAAGATCAATACAGACAGTTTTACCTTCCAAGGTAATGGAAAAATTAGGAAGGATCCCTAAAGGTTCACTAATGGTTCTGTTAAAAGCTTTCAGATTCTGCGTAATAGGCGCAAGCGGAGGGGAACCCAAAGCTTTCCAAGCAGTTGAGGATAAAATACTAACAAAAGCACCTTCATCTACCTGTGTGCGATGCATGTCCCTACCACCAGCCTTGACAATGATTTGGAAAGGGATGGAGGAAGGAAGACGAGGTTCTGTCAGTCTATTCCAATCAAAGGAAAAGACCTCAGTACTTGGAGGGGGTTCTGTAGAAACAGGTGGAATGCCCCCCGCGTAGAAGAATCTGATGTAACAAAAAGAACCTGAGCGGTATGAAATTCACTCTCTAAAGGGAAAGTGGGATCGACCGAATGTGAAATTGAATCGACCACTTGATCAACTAATGGATCATCAACCTGAGTGACATGAGTTTCACTCTCCAATGGAAGAGTGTGATCGACTGTACTTGAAATTAGATCAATCACTCCGTCAGTTGACGGTAGGTTGGGAGAAAGTTTACGGTAACCAGTTGGAAATTCTTGCTGTGGAACAGTAAGGTTTTCCAACAATTTTGAGGCTTCATCCATGTGAGGGCAAATGTGAGTTTGATGACTCCCTTTGCATAACTTACAAGGAAACCTAACTTTACCCTTTTTCCCAGGAACCTGACTATCACTGGTTGATGGATCAATGGAAAGTTGATGAGATTTTTCTGACCATACTTCCAAGACCTTTGGAATACCAGGACAATTGATAAGGAAGTGGTCACCCTTACAAAGCCTGCAAGGGTATTTGGGTTTACGATGCATGTCGGAGTTTTCCTCAACACAACTAACACTTACAGTCGTGGTTGGTTGGTTGACTTCTTTCTTATCTTGCTTCTTCTTCTTCTTCTTCTTCTTCCCTTTCTTCTTCTTCTTAGCCACTTGGTTACTAGCGTCAAGGCTTTTACCAAGCGAAGAGGAAGAAATGGAGGAAGAAAAATTAGGCGAAGAAGGTAAAGGGTCAACAGAAGGTTGGTGATGTTGAGATGGTGAACTCTGTTGAGGTGAAGCATTCGGTTGAGGTGGAACAATTGGAGTATTTGGGGCCAACGAAGTTGAAAATAACCATATCGGTAAACCTATTGTAAATCCAGGTAATGACAAAGTAGCCATATAAGGAGGACCAACATTTCCAAAGTAAGGAAAAGTACTAGGATTCTCGTTAGGAGGGGTTCCTAGGTTGGTAAATTCCGGAACATTTGCCATTATATTCAACTTCAGTGAATTTTATTAACAATTTATAACTAAAATTAACAATTCACAATTCACACCTAACAATTAAAATTCACGATTCACACCTATGGTCTCAAAAAGTGAAAACAAACAAATTAACACGCGCTATCAAATCTAGGAGTCAAACCATACACAAACAGTAACTTTCCGGACCGAAAACACTAGTTGGTGATGAAATCCAACATCGCAGAATTCAGTACAGAAATGGCGGGTGGAACAGTTACCCTGACAACCTGCTTAATGAATAGACTGGACCAAGTTCCTCCACTTTAACCGTCTCGAGTGAAGTGAACCCCCCAGAAAATTCAAGTGAGTCTAGCCGACGTCTGCTCCAGGTACAGTGGGATCTTCCCACCACTGTCACCTTAGGAAGAATCCTAAAGAATATGGCCACTAAGGTTACCAACTGAAACAAATATACCTGGGGGAACAATCTACGATCCGATATGCACGCAAGGGCAGAGTAGCAAGCTCAATCCCCTTGAAGGCTCCTTGACATAATCCAAGGTTTACCAACAAGTGACACCAGGCTCCTCGACAATGGTTAATCCGAGGTTTACCGTTTTTAATACGTGAATATCTGGCGTCATTCCCAATGAGGAAGGATTGATTCCCACACTGGTTCGGACACGATCTCGTGCTTCTCCTTTAAGAGGAGCTTTCCCAGAGCATAAATGTAACAATTGGATTTCTTCCTACCACAAGATACAGCTACTTGTTTGTTTTTACTGTCTTGGAGAGTTAATTACTCCCTACTCCAAGACACTATCCTAAGCTATGTTGGTGTATCAGAGCCCTAGAAATGTAAAAATTACTAGATGAATTTTAATTAAGCGCTGTGTTATTACTCAAAGGGGTAAATGGATACGAAACCGATGGTGTTATGACCCAACTCAAAACTGAATGCAATCGAATATGATAATGTAATCCTTTCAATTCGATGAATCCTAACTAAAGTAAGGAGAGAGTTTCCATTCACTTCCAACAATGCAAAAAATTGATCACTAAGAGACAATATAACAAATTCTCTAATGCACTAATTTCATCAAGAAAAACTAATGCAAATCAATTCCAAAATAGTTTTTTTTATTTTTATTTTAACAAAGCATGTAAAACTACTTAACAAAAATCAATTTTAAGATCTATGAAAATCTAAGAGAAATTTACCTAAAAGCAAATCTAATGAGGTAAAAGCCTACAAAATATAATTCTAGGATGTTTTACTCAGTTACAATTCAACCAAGGACTAATTCATGCAGAATCATAAATCAGTCAAGAACAAAAATAAAAAACTCTTGTTCTTTTTCTTAAGAATGAAATTCACAGCTTTAACAAACAAGCCTTCTTGAAATTCCGCAAAGAGACAACACAATGGTAGGTTTCTCAAACAAAGGTGGATTTTACGAAAGGTCCGACTCCTAAGAAGACTGAAAAGACCAGGGATATCCAAGGTTTTTACAACTTCTAAAGCCAAAGTCACTACAAGACCAATACAAAAATCAAACCTATGGCTAGAATTTCTATGAACTTCACTAAAACCCTTGATTCTAAAGAAACAATCTTAGATGAAAACTTTTGACAGGTAACCAGTGGATCTGGGCAGTAATAAACAAGCTATAAACAAAAACTAATAGGTAAAAAGGAAAAAATGGAAATTTTCTAAATTTTAGACAGGGTACGCAAGCAGCCTGTTTGCACAGGTGCGGCCACGCTTTGTGTACAAAGCAGAAGTGCGTACAGGTACGCACTGTGCTTAACGCAGAGGGTGCGTACTGCTCTCAAAAACAAGAAAAATAAAAACTAACTCAATCCTAAGATATTCCACCCAAATTCACAGTCAATCAGTCAAAAACCAGAAAGAAATCAAGGTTTCTCAAATCAAAGTATCAATCAAAAGAGAAATCAATCAAATCCATGGATTCCCCAGTGGAGTCGCCATTTTGTCATGCGGAAAGAGTCAATTTTGCGGACAAAACCGACCTCCCTAGAAAACAAGGCTTTTCTAGTGACAAACAAAACAATCAAGCACTATCTTTCCCTAAATATGCATTTAAAATAAAAGCAACTAGGTGTTTAAGGCTTACCTTTAGTCCAACACTGTTTGTAGCAGCCAAGCCTCTTCGATCCAGATGAGCTCCTTCTCCTTGAAGCCTGCATTCAATAACAAGCAAACGATTACATAGCACTTGAATAACTCATATAATAAAACATATTCATCATAAAGACCAAGGAGTTTATGAAACAAATTATATATAACAACTTGTTGAGAAAAATGAACTTAATTGTATTAATTGGAAACAAAAGAAACCTTACAACCAGTGCCTTGGTGTTGTGCAGGTCCCTCCCAGGGTCCAGCAAGAGTTCTCCTCTACTTTGATCAGCTCACCCACTTCCAAATGAAGCTAAGAAAGGATTGGAATCTCTCCTCTCAAGCTCTATAAGGGAGTCCTAATTTCAGCAGCATCTACCCTTAGGAATGTTCAGCTTTCAACCTCCCCTCCCTTTGGCCCAATGCCTGTATTTATAGTGCTTTGGAGGAAGTTAATCAGGTCCACCATCAATGGGATAAGCCCCTCTTTCAATGGGATAACTCCCCTCTTGATGGGATAAGTTCCTCTTTCATTGGGATGCATGAACCATCTGGAGGCGCTCAATCCACGTCAAACCATCTTCTAGAATGCTCTAGATTCGACCACAAGTAACGTTTTGAAGTAAAACTTGCGCCTTTTGACCTTTACAGGAGTACGTACCCACCCCTTTACAGACAGAGCGTACAAGTACGTAGGTATTATGTACTTGAGGTGCGTACACGCAGGTAAGAGTAAGAGAAACTACGTAACCAGAGTTATATTGACTTTTAAAGGCTTTCTCTCTTTTTTGGAGTTTGACATGAAGAGCAGAGGTATAAGACTTGCCAAGGAGGACAGTATGGTTATTGATGGAGCCATACTGACTGCAAATAGTCATGGTGACAAATTTTAGTGTAACAAGAACAATAGATAATTGTGGGTAGAATCGATTGGAGGCAAGCCACAACTGTGGGAGAAGGTTTGGACGTGGGGGAAGGGTGATGGTGCAGTGTGTCAATAATCCTAACTAGTAGTACAAACCTACATCATACTACAACATCCTATGGAGAATAAAGGTATGTGTTAATAATGGTATTTTGTTGAGATAGATTTCTAGTTGGGTGGTGTCCAAGCGTGGGCAATCTTGCAGCCTGTGGGAGCTAATTGTTGGGGTTGACTTGGGTGGTTAGAAACCCCAACAAGGAGAAAATTTCACAGTGAATTTGTGACAGTAGTATTGGGCATCCTTGGACTATTGGAGGGAAGCGTGTAGATGTCTAGGAGTATCCCTTGACAAGTAGTCATAAAGGGAGTTTGATAGTTGAAGTTTGGGTGAAGTTGTGAAGCGTAATGTGCAATACATTGATGGATTAGTGGACTGATAGATTGGCAAATTGAGCTCAAGTATTGGCCATCCTAGCAGAGCAGATTGGATCACCTTGTGTTCATTGTATCAAAAGCGACTTGCAATAGTGATAGGTGGTAGCCCTCCTAGAGACTTTATGTGTTGTTTCTTGATGGACTATGGGGAAGCTAGAGAGCAGAATGAAAGCAAAGGACTGATAGGACGATATATGACATAGATGTTGATATTGTAGTGAGATTGTAATTGTATATTGTAATCTTGTACTTGTGGATATTTGAGGGCCATTATCTGTTGTACGAGAGCCCTAGACAATTGTATTATATGTTGATTAATATAACGATGTTGGGTTGAAAATTTGTAAAAAGTTGTCCATAATTCAGCATGTGTGATTTATTGTTGTTTATATTCCACTGTGAAAAGTAGCTTTGTTGAGATTATTGGTTTGGTAGCATCAGATATTTTAAGATTCTATCTTAGCACCAGGGTTGTGGAAATTCAACAAAGTATTGGAATTCATATTATTATTTGAAGAATCAACTAAGTTCATATTTCCAAACCTGTAACTAAGTTAAGATCTGAATTGATACAGTGCAAATATCTCCAAGGAAATACATATACATGTTTCATTGCTGCACAAAGTAAATCCAACCTTGAAATGACGACTTTGGAGTGTATCCATTTTCATTAGTTTTAGTTGACCGTCATGATCAGTCCAAGGCAGTAAATATCGACAATTTTATGAGAAGCCCACATGTATCTTATGTCTTGCTAAATAGAAGTATGTTGCACATTTACATTTGATGATATCTATGTTCTTGGAAATTCATTTTTGTATCCATGTTCTAAGTGCATCTTGAAGAAAGACATATCCATTCTCGAAATAGAAGGTATCCAAGCAAAGAATTTGATGGGTGAGCTTTCATAAATTCTTGACAATAATTTGATTTAAGTCCACTGGGATTTGATCCTTGACTTAACACTTAATAGTGACAACATCGCACAACAATATTGATTTTGATTGTAGCTTAACACATAGAATTTTCAAATATACTTGATAGTGTCTGGACATACAAACATTTTGATTTGACAGTGGCTTGGCATATAAACTTGGCTTACTTGGTTTGAATAAAACTTGATAGTGAACTCAATTGTCCTTCATTTAAAAAACACTGATTGTCATGAGATAATGACCTAATTTAATAAGAATGTTTTGAATGACAACATCATAGGATAGTGATCTACTTTATATGACAATAGTTCAGTGATAAATAAACATTAACCACAAATGACTTGTTAATGATAGATATTTACTTTTGAGTGTTAAACTACAACAATACTTTATATTGGTGATATATATGCATAAAGTGATCTAGAGGAACTTTTTTAGATATAGTGATACCTGGCGAGTGACATTGCTCTTGTTACATGTTGACAGTGATTTTATCCTACATGATCTTTGATACGTGAATTAGTGACTCTCAACAGTAGTATTGACAATCTTGGCATAATAGTGTTGACTGGAATTTTGATTCCTGTAGTGGCCTTATTGACATTGACACTTAAAAAAATTCTAGCTGGTAGCTCTCCTTTGGCCAAGCTTGAGAACTTTGAAGGTTGGTTATAGGGATGATCTAAGGCACCTAGGTGTGTAGCAGTAATGAGTAGTTTGATACAATGAAGTACAATGATGTTTGGTAGCTAGTTTGTGAGCTTATGAATTCTCATCTATTCATGTGCACTTGAGCAGTCACAATGATGTGCAGATAACAATAACAATGATGTGTAGTTGAGCAATGGAAGTGATCAGTGATAATAGGTTCTACAATGGTCAACTTGTGTAGTGGTGAGTTGACTTGGTAGCATTGACGGTGAGGCTTGATCAAGATTGTATAGTGGTTAGTGGCTACCAAGATTTTATAGGATACACATTATCTTCTTTACAACATTCTTCTATAGATTTAGAGCACTGGGGTATCCAATCTGAAAAATTGTGAAACATGGTCCACCGGTTCTTCAAGGTGGTAAGGTGGTGCATGGCAGGTTACTGGAGACACCTTTAGGTTGTGGCCTGAGAACTCTTCAGGGTGGAAGGGTGGTGTTAGGGTAGGTTGTGGTTTTCACATGGCGTTGTGGCATCCTTTCAGTTGTGGCTAATAAATTACAGGAAAATGAAGCATCCTTTTGACAACAACTGGTAAACAAATTGTAGGGGAACTCGTCAGGTTGTGGCTTGACTTATAGGGCGTTGGGGTGTCCTTTTGGATGCAACAGGTTATTAGGGTATAGTGGCATCTTACAGGTTGTAGCCTGTGAATTAGGGGGTTGGCGTCTCCCTCAGTTGTAGCGGAAATCTTGATGTAATCAATTTTATTTTAATAGGGAGAAAACAATTACTAAGAAAGTGTTCAGTGGTTTTGACACGGAGGGGGTTTTCCACCTAAATGTTTTTGTGTCAATTGTTTTATCTTTCTACATTGTTGTATTGTGTTGTATACTGTTGATTATTTTTTATTATTATCTGAAGAAGAACAATAATAATAACTGAAGATTAACTAATGCCCTGAAAAATATTAAAAAGTGCTAATTGCTATGAAATACTGATTCACCTCCCCTCTCAATATTTCCAAAAATTGGTATCAGAGCTTGGTTCCTTCAGTATCAACTTAATTTCTAGAAGGAAAATCTCAGAGTGTAGAGATGGGAAAATCAAAGAAGAAAGCCATGAACCATTCAAAGGACATTTCAGGTGTTGTAGCATATGAAGAAAATCAATATTATGCACCAAATCCCGAATTTAATGAAGAAAATTAATGGATCTAGGAATCAAGAATGGTAGACCATCTACAAGGTCATGATGTATGGAAATCCATTGTTTCTAGAGACACATCTACCAATGAAGCTAAAAGGTACAATACGAAAGCCATGAATGCCATTTTTAATGTTTTGCTAAATTCTGTAAAAGCAAAAGTTGGTGAATGCTCAACAACCAAAGTTCTTTGAGAAAGGCTCCATAATCTCCACTCAAAGAAGCATTCAGGTCAAAATGTATATGCTGATAATCGGGTGGATCTTGATATTAAGGAATCAAACAAGGATGCTCCTGAGGAAGAAGTTGAATAAATGAGTGAAATCAAATTTCAAAATGAATTTGTCAGAGTTACGAAGGAACTCAATAGTGAAAGGGAAAGGGCTAAACTTCTAGAAGAAGAACTAAAGATGGAAAAAGGACACATCAAAATCCTAGATAATAATAATGAAATTATCAACAGTCTTATAGTGCAATTGGAAGAAGCTAGAAAATTTGAAGTCAATCGAAAGCAACAAGAACTTGATATAGCCATGGCAAAGTCTAATAGGCTTCAGAAACAAGTATAGGAAGAAGAAATGGAAAAGGAAGTCCTGGCAAGCCAACTAAAGGAATCTAGTCAGAAGCATGGAATTGAAGTTTATAAGATGCAAAAGGATCTGGATACAATTGCTGTAGAAATAGACAGGCTCGGGACAGAGGATGAGAAGCATAAGGAACATATAAAAGTACTCAACAAAGAAGTAGAGAAGACAACTCTTCTAAAGCTACATGTTGAATAGGTAGAAAAAATAAGGGAGATCTTGAAAATATGGTTTCAAGAAGATCTGGATAAAACACAAGAACTTGATGCAACACTTAATGAAATCAACAAAAAGGATCATTTAGAAGTTATGGATAGGACATATAAATAATTGGAAAAAAGAACAGGCAAGGCTCCAATTGATGAAGGTACAAGCTCCACATCTTCGCACCGTGAGATTTAGAAGCAAATTGAACCAAAGAAGAACGATGCCAAAGACAAAGTAAAAAAGACTACACCACCTTCAAAGAAGAATAACTCATCTAGGTATGTTCATTCATTTAATGATTTTTTTTTTTTCATGTGCTAACTTTGGACATATGTCTAGGGATTGTTAAGTTTTTGAAAAGTAAAATTATCAAAGACCACTGCCTCCAAATGAATAATCCAAGTATGCACACTCATTTAATGGTTATTGTTTTTTATGCATTGACTATGGGCATATGGCTAGGGATTGTGAAGTTTTTGGAAGGTACAATTATCATCCACAAAACCTAGAAGAAAATTTGCAGGATCATGAGACAGGTTCAACAATGGTTTTTTCAATAGAGAGTACATGCCAGATGGGCTAGACATTGAATCTTTCAAATTCCATGGCCATATAACTCACAACTGTAGATATCATATGGAATCACCTATGGACAACATTGAAAGCTTCAAGTGTCATAACTATGGGCATATGGCCCAAGATTGCAAGAACAAGAAGGTATGGAAAATGAAACAGGTACATGAAGATCAAGAAAATAAGAAGGTTTTAGTAGTTATGCTTTTAGGATTCGTAAAAGCAAAGGTCATGAGGAATCAAGAGTTTCTTCAGATAATGACTCAAGTTAAGATGGTCCATTCAGTGACTCACTATTTTGAATGGTTCGGCTCGTCAACTCCAATTTTTGAAGAGGGGAGTATTACAATAGTATGTGACACAAGTCTACCATTGACAAAGAAACAACAAAGACAAAATGGTAGCTTCAAGATATGTCAGATATATAAACAAGTTTAAGGGGAGATGAACAATCATAGGATATAGATCTGCAATGATCGATCATCAGAGTATCGACATTAGTAACATGTTATCATACTCACACAAGGCAATCTATATGATGCACATGTCAAGGGGAGCACATGTAGGTTATAGGTCCATAGGGATCATCATTGATAAATTATTACAAGAAGGCTTCTCGTCAAGGGTAGCACAGGAAGATGATAGGTCCACATATAGTAGGAAAATTGTCAAGGGGAGTGACTCTTTGCCATTGATGTCAAAGTGGGAGACAAAAATTTGAGGATATTGAAATATCGAGAAGGAGATGGAGCATGAAGTCGGGGGGATTGTACTCATAGAAGGAGTATGTGCGTTTCCATTAATGAAAAAGGGGGATATTGTTGGATGGTATTTTCATTGATGTCAACCCATGGTATTGAATGGGTTTGAATTTGACTAAAACACCAGTCATTGATGTCAAATGGTTAATGAATTCTTCTTAGTAATTGTCGAATTATATCAAGATGGAAGCTACATTGTTGGATGGTTGAAAACCCAGGTCCTAGGGTTTGGGTTCCCTAGACTAAGGGCATACCCCAAAATTGTCAAGGGTTCATTGGATTCTTCTAGGAAATATGTTTGTTTTGGTACATGGTACACCACGTGGTTTCTCCTAGTTTGAGAGATATTCCTATTTGAAGTTAGGGACCCCAGTTTCCGGGATAAAACCCCAAGGGGTGTGACATGGTATAATTTTATTGCTCATGGGAATAAAAAATCAAGCAAGAAGGGTTCCTCATTTTGTCTAGTGGATAACTAAGGATTCCTAATCACACCTTGTGGAGTCAACCCTTTGACTAACCTAATTCCCACATTATAGGGCAACTAGTCCTTTGCTTAGGGCCTAAGATGATACGTTAATGATACTAATTGAACAAGTCGAAAAAATTAATAATGATTAAATTTCCTAAAGGTCCTCCAATGTTCACTAAATGAACCCCTCTTTAAAACACTATTAAAATAAACCTAATGCCATTGAAAATCACATTTAACATCTAAGGGGTTTGCTTATGGCTTGAGGTAATATAGAATTAATTAAGTGATTTGTTTATTTATTTATTTATATTTTTTAATATTAATCTACTCCAACGTCTATCCTCAAAAGGACCCTAATTAGCCTACTAAAAATATAAAAATAAGATCAAAACATCTCCAAATCATACAACATTCTCACCTTACCTTTGCTCTGAAATAACTTCGGTTTACCTGAGGACGAGTTTTGTTTGGATTTTTTTTGAAGACTTCAGAGGCACAAAAAAGTCTCAGACTCTTAAGTCAAATTGAGCGAAGTACTAATTTGAGAAAGACCATCTAACTTTTCTCTCTAAGGTATGGTTTATGTTCATGTCTCCTTGGTTAAGGCTTAACTGTAGGTTAAGTTGGGTTTGTATGAGGTTATTTTTGATGTGTTTTAAGACATTTTGAGTTAGGTTGTTTTAAGCCTTATATGTTGAATCCTTAATTTCAGGTCTCAGACCTGTTGAGGTTGTTAATTCTTGTTTGAATTTGAGATCACAATTTAGGGCTGTTGCATTCTAGGTATGTCTAGGATTTGTCTCAAGTCTAAACTAACCACTAGGTCACTTTAGGACTGCTAGGTCACTTTAGGACTGCTAGGTCTGATTAGGACCTTGTTATGTCAATTTTCACCAACAGTTGTCAATATATGACAATGTTTATCACTTGAAGATAATGGTTGTAAGGGTTCCATCGTTCGAGTATCAATATCACGCACTAAGTCAATCATTGACTTCAAATTCTGTTGAAGTAACCAATGTGCATCTTGTTGATAAACCTCTCATTGCAACTCTAGTACAACGAGAAATAATTATCTTATGTGACCTTGAAATAGTGCAAACAGTAAGACTGTGACATATAACTGACCTTAAGCATCACACAATAGTGTTGATGACTTGACTTTTGTATTGTATTTGGAAAAGATATTCGTAATTATTAACAAGGCAAGTGAAACCACAGTTTGTTACAGTTGTACCCGTGGCATTACTATTCCGATCTGTCTATAAGGGATCTTGAGTGTAATTATTGGCATTCATATTCTTATTTGAAGAATCAAATAATTTCCTATTTCTAGTGATTTTACATACAAACATATTGATTTAACCGTGGCTTGGCATATAGAATTGACTTGGTTTGAATAAAACTTGACAATGAACTCAACCGTCCCTTATTGACAAAACACCATTGTAATGAGACAGTGACCTCAGTTAATAAGAATATTCAAAGTGAAAACATCCTAGGATAGTAATCTACTTTATATGATAATACTTCAGTGATAAATAAACATTAACCACACATGACTTGACAATGATAGATATTCACTCTTGAATGTTAAACTACAACAATAATTTGAATTGGTGATCTATATGCATAAAGTGATTTAGAGGAACTTTGTTGACTACAATGATACGTGGAGAGTGACATTTCTCTTGTTACCTGTTGACAATGATTTTATCCTACATGATCTTTTATACATGAATCAATGACTCTCTACAGTTAGTATTGACAGTCTTGGCATAATAGTGTTGAACGGAATTTGATTCCTGTAGTGGCCTTATTGACATTGACACTTAACAAAATTCTAGCTCATTGACATAATACATGGACAACATTGTATGACTTATGATCAATAGTTGAAGTGATAAGTCATATGCTGATAGATCTCCTTGGGCCAAGCGTAAGAGCTTTACAGGCTCGTCATAGGGATGATCAAAGTCACCTGGGTTTGTGTAGTAGTAATGAGTAGTTTGGCACAGTGAAGCACAGTGATGTTTGGTAGCTAGTTTGTGATCTTGTGAGTACTCATCTATTCATGTGCACTTAATTAGTGACAGTGATGTGAAGATAGCATTTACAGTGATGTGTAGTTGAGTAGTGGCAATGGTCAGTGATAACATATTGTACAATGGTAAGCTTGTGTAGTGGTGGGTTGAATTGGCAGCGTTGATAGTGAGGCTTGATCAGGATTGTACAGTGTCCAGTGGCTACCAAGATTTGAGAGGATACAAATTATCTTCTTTACAACATTCTTCTATTGATTTAGAGCACCGAGGGGTCCAGTATGAAAATTGTGAAATGTGGTTCGCCGGTTCTTCAAGGTGGTATGGTGGTGCAAGGCAGGTGACTGGAGACACCTTCAGGTTGTGGCCTTAGAAATATTAAGGGTGGCAGGGTGGTGCTAGGGCAGGTCATGGCCTGCATAGGGTGTTTTGGCATCCTTTCAGTTGTGGATGATAAATTATAGGGCAACAAAGCATCCTTTCGACAATAGCTAGTACGCAAAGTGTCGGGGCATTTGTCAGGTTGTGGCCTGAATTACAGGGCGTTGGGGTGTCCTTCCGATTGCAAAAAGTTATTAAGGTATAGGAGGGTCCTACAATTTGTAGCTTTTGAATCACACTGTAGGGAGAAAACGCTTACTAAAGAAGTGTTTGGTGGTTTTTGACCCAGAGGGGGTTTTCCACCTAAAACTTTTTGTGTCCACTATTTTATCTTTCTGCGTTGTTGTATGGTGTTGTCTACTGTTGATTACTATTTATGATTATCTGAAGATTTGTTTTTATAATAACTGAAGATTAACTAACAATATAATAAAGATTAAAAGGTGTTAATTGCTAAGAAATATTGATTCACCACCCCTCTCAGTATTTCAAACATCTTCAACTCATTCATTCTAATCTTCGTGTACCTATTCCTGTGACATCTTTTGGAGGATATCTCTATGATGTAATTTTTGTTGATGGCTTCTCTCGTAAGACTTGGATCTTCTACTTGAAGACCAAGGATTAGGTTTTCAGCATGTTCAAGGACTTCAAAGTTCTAGTGGAAAATCAAACTGGAAAGAAGATCAAGATGATCTGAATGGAAAATGGCATCAACCCATGGTATTCATCCACCCATGGAATTTACCCATGGTATTGTAGGTGGCATCCACCCATGGTATTGTAAGTGACATCCACCCATGGTATTTTCCCATGGTATTGTGACATCCACCCATGGTATTCATTTACCCATGGAATTGACCGGTGGTATTGTAACATCCACCCATGATATTCATTCACCCATGGAATTGACCCATGGTATTGTGACATCCACCCATGGAATTGACCCGTGGTATTGTAACTGAAAAATACTATAAGTAACAACTCACATTTTGTAAAAGGACAGATTGTCCACTACAATGTAGCCTTTATAGTTATTATCAGTTTTAATAAAAAATTGCTTTGTGGTTTTATTTACTGTGTGTTCTATCATTTTCTTTCTAGCATTACAATTCTTCAGATCTTAGGGGCCTCACCCACAAGATCCATTTCAACCTCTTAGATCTTGGGCGCCTCCACCCAAGATCTGAATCAATGGTATCAGAGCTCAAAAGAAGCTTATAACGGTCGCTTTCTCCTTTCCCTTTGAACCACCCATTCTCCCTTCATCTTCGTTTTCTCTACTTTTATTCCAAGACCATCAAAACCCCTTTTGTTGTAAGCCCCAAGCGCTAAAGCCAAAACCCCATGAAACCATGCCCATATGACTTTGTGCCCTTATGAAATCATCACCTTTAATCACAGCTGTCGATTTCCACCTCCCGATCCAACGGCTCCCCATCGCGCCCGATAGAAAACCTGTTTGATTAAATCCCCACCGTCCGATCATATCCGACAAGATTGGACGGACCTCGCACATTTCGCGCCCACAATGTGATGGAACGTTAACACGCGATGGAGAGTGGTTTTTCTCTCTCCCTTGCCACTACGTGTCACGCGCTAAATGGAATCGTGCACCCTCACCCTTTTATCGCCCAACGTCCAAAAGCGGTGTGATCGAAACCGCTTACCGCTTAACCTCCCGACCCCGCCTGATAACCACCGTGTGCTTTCACTGCTCGATCACCATTGGATCTGTCCACCTGAGATCCAATGGCCCACGATTGCTCTACTCCCACCCCTTCCAATATCCTCTGTCGAGCCATCTTCGCCATCTATTCTCTCGATCCGACGGCCAATCTTTCTTCCCCTCCCGAATCGTCCACTCGCCATGCAGTCCACGTCCCTTGACCGTTCCGAGTACCTGAAGGACGAAGGTGACCAGCCTACCAGTACCAGTCATAGTTTCTCCTCAACAACCACATTTAACAAACAGTATGGATGAAGAGAAAAAGGACAGAGCATGAGGATGTAACTGCATTTAGCAGTTATGGAACTTCATTGATATGAACACTCCACTTGCCCAAGAGGACAACAAAGAGCCTGAAAAGATAAGATTCATCCACTGAAACAAGAAACGCACTCAGAGACTCCATCAGGAAGTTAAATGCAGTTGGTGGTCAATTATGACCCCTCCATACCTAAAATGGCCAAGTGCCTTTGTAATGAAATTCTATATATACCCACAAACAAGATGTAATCGGGGTTGATGGTTGATGTTTTGATGTAAGGTTCAACTTCTGGAGATTGTAACTATTTTGTCACTTGCAACGTCTCGTCTTCATTTTCAGCTAATCCAAGCTTCTTTTGCTATTAATTGCTCACTTTCCATTTATCTTCTCTTCCAAGTTGTGCCTGATATGCTGCATTCCTGAACTCTTGATGTTTATCATTAGAGTAGCTCTCATCCTATCTCTATGTTAAAGTCCTGTATGTATCATTGAATGAGTTATTTAGGTTTCTCTTCATTTGGTGCTAGAGAGCTGTCATCCTGTCTGTGCATTAATAGATTAGATTTGCAAACTTCTTTACTGGGTGCAGCCGCTATCACATGGTCTTGTGCATCTGTTGGTGTGGCCGGTATTCTCCATATTCACCCAATCTTAAACTGTGAGTAGTTGGTGGTCTAAAGCCTTGTAGTATGAGGGTGTTCACACATGTATGGAGTGAAACAAGGTAGAAGTGGTTATTTGGATTGGACAAGCATCATTCCTTCCATTCATCCATTTGCAACAATAAGTTGAATCTATATGTTACCAGGCATCTTCGAGCTACAACCTAGGAGAGTTTCTTGGAATCCTAACATAATTGGCGCCATTGCTGGGGAGAGGAGATTGAAGCTCAGCTTCTCTGGGAGAACGACATAGTTCCAACTTTGATGATAGACAAAGTCTGGACACATTTCTGGTTGTAATCATCTATCTGGCGACTCTATTGGAGGACCAACCCATTGGCGACTCCACATTACAGTTCTGGCTCAGTTTGTGAGGCATACTCGGAGAAATCCTCAGAAATCACCAGCTGACCTGGTGCCTGACCCTAAGAAGATTTTCAAGTAGAGAAAAACATCATAGAAAGGAGCATCAGGATCAGGTAAGCCTAAGAAATCTTATGTATCTCTACAAGAGAAGATTATAGCTGAGAATATATAGTTTGAATATATAGAGCCTAGCATTGTTAGTGAAGAAACTCCCTTAGAGATTCATAAAGCTCCTTGTTTGTTAAGTTCCCCTTTGGATCTCAGTCCAAAGAAAGCCTAACATATAGTCCATAATTTTCCTTTACCTCTATCATTCATTCCTCAGTCCTTTGTCATCCAAAAGACTAGTACTCTTCCATCTATCCCAATCATGGCAGACCAACAAGCACCCACAAAGATGGAGAGAATCATCGCTGCTAGGTATGGACCCCTAGTCCTGCCTGTTCCTCTGAATGCCATGCTTGCAGGTGAGTATCAAAAATACATGCCTAAGTTCATTGGTACAGAGGGAGTAACAGCTAAAGAGCACCTTGAGTCTTTCTATAGTTATGCTGATAACCTAGATATCAGCGAGGATGATGTGTGGATGAGAGTATTTGTCTAGAGCCTTGATGGATAGGCTAGAAAGTGGTTCAAAGAACTGGCCCCTAGGTCTATAGCAAACATTGAAGCATTAGATGACGTATTCTTGAAGCATTGGGGGGATGAGAAAGACCTGCTCTATTATCATACTGAGTTTGGTAACTTGAAGAGGGAAAATGGGGAATCATTGTCTGACTTTAATAAAAGATTCAATCATATGTATAGTAAGATACCAGCTGAAGTAAAGCCTACTCCCACCTCTGCCAAACTCACCTATGCCAATGCTTTTGACTCTGATTTCTGCCTGATTTTGAGAGAAAGAAGATGTTCCACTCTAGCTGAAATGCAAGATGCAACTTTAGAGGTGGAATCTAATATCAAGGCTGCCGAAAAGCTCAAAGGTCATGCCAATAGAAGGAGGCAAAGAGGTGAGGCTTCTTCTTCCTCTACTTCATCTTCAGAACCTAAGTTAGACAAAATGGCTAAAATGATAGAGTCATTGGTTGCTGAAGTATCCAAGCTGAAGGTTGAGTAGAGCTCTGGGAAAGCAAGGCTTCCAAACAAATTTGCTCCAAGAAATCCAAATCCATTCAGAAGAGAAAATGAACAATTGCAGATCATTTAGAAGGGTAAAGAAGCAGGTGAAGAACAAAGGGTTAAAACTCCGTTCCAAAATGTAGTCATGGAGGAGGAGCAGTTTGAAGAAGAGGATGAAATTCATTGCATGGAAGATAAGGGCAGTGTTGCCTTTTTGATATTGGCTTCCTATGAAGAATCATTACTCTAGGACCAAACCAGTCAAGAGTGGAATAAAGAGGTTGTTCTGCAGACTGATGAATAGCAAAGATATAATCTGAGGTCAAGACCAAGCAATGTCAAGGAGAATCCTACCCAAAGAGCTGCTGTCCCAACAGAGAAACAAATTAATAAACAGAAAAGACTAGCAACTGATCCTACCATCCTCAAAGCACTAGCTCTAGAGGTAAGAGGCCTTGACAAGTCTCCTTCCCCTTTCATTTTTGAATCAGAAGTCCAGAAGTTAAAAATATATGTACCTGTGGTAGAACTTGTAAAGAGTGAAGTCTTTAGAAAGCCTGTTCTAGATGCCCTCGAGCTGAAATCTTCACAAGCCACTGCTGATTATGTAAACCTACAAGATGACAAACCTGCAGTTGTGCTTAGCCCAATGACTGAACCTACTGATGATACTTCTCCATCATTTTATGTCTCCTTGACCATTCATGACAAAATCCTCCACAACTGCCTGCTGGACACAGGGGCCAGCCACAATCTAATGCCCAAAGCTATCATGGAAGAGTTAGGCCTTGATATCACTAGACCTTATCATGATCTATTCTCCTTTGATTCAAGAAAGGTGAAATGTCTGGGATTGATCAAAGATTTAGCTATTACCCTAACTCAGCTGCCCTTGAAGAGCATGATAATGGACATTGTGGTAGCAGATGTCCCTCCTAAGTTTGACATACTGTTGTCCAGTGGGTGGATTAAGATACTAGGTGGGATGTTACAGAATGATCTATATTATGCCACTGTCCTAGTCTTTGGGGGAGAAAACAGGAGATTGTATAGAGAAGCACAACTAGCCTACATCATCAGTGATGAGAAGAATCCTTCTAATCATCCCATCTATGCTGTGGATACTGATTTTGGAGCATGTATCCTCCAAATTGAGGAATCCCAAAAGGTCTTGTTGCAGCTCAAGAAACCAATAGTCCAGGTCATGGGATAGCAAGGAAGTCAGGTTTGGGAGATTTTCTTTGATGGAGCATGTTCAAGGGAAACTGTAGGAGCAGGGGTGGTGCTGATATCTCCAAAACAAGAAAGCACACATCTGTCTTTTAAGCTAGCTTTCCAAGTCACCAACAATATAGTAGAGTATGAGGCCATGATATTGGGCCTTAATGCAGCTAAAGACAGAGGAGTCAGGAACATAAAGTTGTTTGGAGATACTGATCTCATTATTCAGCAAGTGAGCAAAACTTTTCACGCAAAGCACCCAAGGTTGAAAGCATATAGAGATGAGGTATGGAGACTCAAAGATTCTTTTGATAATTTTTGTATCTCATATATCCCTAGAGTAAAAAATCAACTCGTTGATTCCCTTGTTGTGTCTGCTAGCATGTTTATCCCTCCCATGCCTCCCAAACTAGTTTATGAAGTTCAGATGAAATATAGACCATCCTTTCCTGATAATGTCCGGCATTGGAAAGTTTTTGAAGATGTGATAAATTGAATAGGTTTCTGCAAGTCATTGGTGAATTCTCTGAAATGAAAATTGACCAAGAGAGCGAAGCCTTGGAAGAAAGCCCCCAATCCCAACTAAAGAATAGAATTGGCAAAGACAACATTGTCCAGTTGCCCAACAATCATATACCTAAAGGCCTAGTTCCCTTAGAAAAGTTGTTTGACCAAAATGATTTTCCTTACAAGGCTGCCCAAAAAGAAGATCAATCTGCAGTCCATAGGCGTAATTTAGGGAGTCCAGAGCATCCAAGATATGTAAATTTGTCCACCCATCTATCTGCTGCCCAAAGTTATGAGTACTGCAATTTAATGAAGCAATTCGTTGATGTTTTTGCCTGGGAATATAGTGACCTGAAAACTTATGAAAAAAAGATCATCCAACATAAAATTCCTTTAGAGAAAGACACCATCCCTTTCAAGCAGAAATTGAGGCCCATAAATCCTTTGCTCCTCCCTCTGATTGAAAAGGAGACCAAGAAATTACTTGCTGCCAAAATCATAGTTCCTCTCAGATATTCAAAATGGGTAGCCAACCTGGTAGTGGTGAGGAAGAAGAGTGGAGAAATCAGGCTCTACGTTGATTTCAGAAACTTGAACAAGTGTTCCAAAAAGGATAATTATCCTTTGCCTAAGATGGAGCATTTGCTGCAGAAAGTCTCAGGGGCCAAAGTGATGTCTTTCTTGGATGGATTTTCAGGGTATAATCAAGTCGCTGTGCATCTAGATGATCAAGAGAAGACTGCATTCACCACTCCTTGGGGCACTTTTATGTATTCCAAGATGCCTTTTGGGTTGATGAATGCTGGAGCAACATTTCACAGAGCTATGGATATAACATTCGTGGGAGAGAAGTATAAGTTTGTCCTTATCTACCTAGATGACATAACAGTGTACTCCAGTAGCCATCAAGACCATTTGCAGCATTTGAAGAAAGAGTTTCTAAAGTGTAGAAGGTTTGGGATTTCAATCAATCCTAAGAAGTCACAGTTTGATTTGGAAGAAGGCAAGCTGTTAGCACACATTGTTTCTGCTGCAGGTGTCAGAATTGACCCAGAAAGAGTAAGAGCAATACAGACCTTGTCTGTCCTGAGATCAAAAGAAGGACGTCCAATCCTTTCTGGGTAAGATAAATTTTGTAAGGAGGTTTATCCCAAATTTTGCAGAACTTGTAAAACATATCACCTCCATGTTGAAAAGGGGGTCAGAAATCAAATGGACTGATGCAACAAGAAGACCTTTTAAATCCATCAAGAGAGCTATCATGGAAGCTCTTACTTTGATCAGCCCAGATTACAACAAGGAGTTCCATATATTTTTGTTTGCCTCTGATGACACCCTTGCAGCAGTTTTATTGCAAGCAGATGAGGAAGGTTTAGAGCATCTAGTGGCATTTTTCAGCAAAACCTTAAGGGATGCTGAGCTGAGGTATGATATCATTGAAAAACAGGCATATGCTCTTATCAAATCTTTGAAAGCTTTCAGAATTTACATTCTGCATTCCAAGGTAATTGCATATGTGCCCTCTGCTTCAGTAAAATATGTCCTAATGCAGCCAAATGTTGATGGAAGAAGGGATAAATGGATTGCAAAGCTTATTGAATTCAACATAGAATTGAAGCCCACCAAGCTGGTCAGAGGTCAGGGCCTTGCCAAATTAATGGTTGAAGAAAATTGCAGAACACTAGACATGAATTTGATAAGCACGAATTCAGAGGATGGTCAGATAGAAGAAGAAATAGTCGAATCAAGGCAAAATCAGTCATTGGTAGAAAATCTAGCCTCTTGTGAATGGTATTCTACAATAGCTCAATTCTTGCTGAAGCTAGAAGTTCCTCCAGGCCTTAGTTCAAGCTAAGCCAGAACCCTTAATCTTAGAGCAGCCAAGTACTGCATTCATGAAGACATGCTCTATTGGAGGGACCCCACTGGGATCCTTTTGAGATGTTTGGACAAAGAATGATCCATGGAGGTTACCCAACAGTTTCATTCCAGCATATGTGGAGGTCATCACTATTAGAAAACTACTGCCCACAAGATCCTACAAGCTGGGTACTATTGGCCCAACTTGTTTTCTGATGTCTTTTCATTTGTTAAATCTTGTGACATGTGCTAGAGGTTTGAGGGAAAGCAGCAGTTGAGGTCCTTGCCTTTGAAGCCTATTCATACCAACGACCCTTTTCAACAGTGGGGCTTGGATTTCATAGGGGAAATCAATCCACATTCCAGTGGCTAGCATAGGTGGATCTTAGTAGCCACCAATTACTTCACTAAATGGATTGAGGCCATCCCTACCAAAAAGGCCGATCACCATGTGGTCATGAGGTTCTTGACAGAGAATATCTTCACCAGGTTTGGTTGTTCAAATGAATTAGTCATAGACAATGCAACAATCTTCAGGGAAAAAGAGTTGGTGGACATGTGTGACTCAATGGGCATTAAGCTAGTTCATTCCACCTTGTACTACCCTCAAGGCAATGGTCTAGCAGAATCTTCCAACAAGATCCTGATAAGGATAATTAAAAAGTTGTTGGAAGACAACAAAAAGAGTTGGGATTCTAAGCTCAAGTATGCACTGTGGGCCGACAGTGTGACCACCAAAAAATCCACGAGGAATTCCCCATTCAAGCTGGTTTATGGCACTAAGGCTGTATTCCTAATTCAGTTAACCCTCACTGTGGCAAGGTTTTTACAAGAAGAGCAGAATGAGGAAGATGATATGGCAAAAAGGATCACTGATTTAGCAGAAGTACATCAAATCAGAGAACAACTGGTTGAGAAGTCTGCAGCACATTAGGGAAGAATCAAGGAAGCCTTTGACAGGAAGGCAAAAACAGACAGTTTTCAGGTTGGAGACTTGGTTCTTAAGTGGGATGCACTAAAAGAGAAGAAAGGAAACCATGGGAAGTTTGATGCTCTATGGACGGGACCTTTTGTCATCACTCAGATCCAAGGGAACAATACTTTCATGCTGCAAAGTATGGAAGGAGAGACAGTTTTTGATGGCCCAGTTAATGGGCGATTTTTGAAAATTTATGTTGTTTAAGGTCTTCAGGCCTTAAAGTTGTAAATAGGTTGTTTTATCATTTTTAGTGTAAGTTTAATTAGACTCCATGCCCAATGGAACACTAGGAAATTTTTCTAATCTGGTTTTCACAGGAAAAGCATTGGTCTACAGTTCTTGAGACCTTGCAGGGAGGATCTCATCCCCAGAAGGAGCCAGTGTTAGCTCTGCTATATAATGATAATTCTCTAAAGGTTGGAAGTGAGCTTGGTCCTTGGTCGTGCTCGAAAGAAGCTTATAATGGTTGCTTTCTCCTTTCCCTTTGACCCACCCATTCTCCCTTCATCTCCATTTTCTCTACTTTTCTTCCAAAACCAACAAAACCCCTTTTGTTGTAAGCCCTGAGCACTAAAGCCAAAACCCCATGAAACCACGCCCATATGAATTTGTGCCCTTATGAAATCATCACCTTTAATCACAACCGCCAATTTCCGCCTCCCGATCCAACGGCTCCCTGTTGCACCCGATAGAAAACCTGCGTGATTAAATCCCCACCGTTCGATCATCTCCGACAAGATTGGATGACCCTCGCACATTTCGTGCCCACAACGTGATGGAAAGTTAACGTGCGATGGAGAGTGGTTTTTCTCTCTCCCCCGCCGCTATGTGTCATGCGCTGAATGGAATCGCACACCCTCACCCTTTTACCACCCAACGTCCAAAGGCAGTGCGATCGAAACTGCTTACCGCTTAACCTCCTAACCCCGCCTGATAACCGTCGTGTGCTTTTGTCGCCCGATCACCGTTGGATATATCCACCTGAGATCCAATGGCCCATGATCGCTCTGCTCCCACCCCTTCCGATACCCTTCATCGAGCCATATCTGCCATCTATTCTCTCAATCCGACGACCGATCTTTCTTCCCCTCCCGAATTGTCCACTTGCCATGTAATCCACTTCCCTTGACCGTTTCGAGTACCTGAAGGACGAAGGTGATTGGCCTATTAGTACTAGTTGCAGTTGCTCCTCAACAACCACATTTAACAGAAAGTATGGCCGAAGAGAAAAAGGATAGAGCATGAGCATGTAACTGCATTTAGCAGTTATGGAACTTCATTGATATGAACACTCCACCTACTCGAGAGGACAGAAGAGCGCTTGGAAAGATTAGATTCATCCACTGAAACAATCAATGCACTCAGAGACTCCATCAGCAGTTAAATGCAGTTGGTTGTTAATTATGACCCCTCCATACCTAAAATGGCCAAGTTCCTTTGTAATGAAACTCTATATATACCCACAAACAAGATGTAATCAGGGTTGATGGTTGATGTTTTGATGTAAGGTTCAACTTCTAGAGATTGTAACTATTTTGACACTTGCAACGTCTCGCATTTTCAGCTAATATAAGCTTCTTTTTTTGTTAATTCCTCACTTTCCATTTATCTTCTCTTCCAAGCTGTGCCTGATATGCTGCCTTCCTGAACTCTTGATGTTTATCATTAGAGTAGTTGTCATCCTATCTCTGTGTTAAAGTCCTGTATGTATCATTGAATGAGTTATTCAGGTTTCTCTTCATCTGGTGCTAGAGAGCTGTCATCCTATCTATGCATTAGTAGATTAGATTTGCAGACTTCTTTACTAGTTGCAGCCAGCCATCACATGGTCTTGTGCATCTGCTGGTGTGGCCGGTATTCTCCATATTCACCCAATATTAAACTGTGAATAGTTGGTGGTCTAAAGCCTTATAGTCTGAGGGTGTTCACGCATGTCTGGAGTGAAACAAAGTAGAAGTGGTTATCTGGCTTGGACAAGCATCATTCCTTCCATTCATCCATTTGCAACAATAAGTTGAATTTATATGTTACCAGGCATCTCCAAGCTACAACCTAGGAGAGTTTCTTGGAATCCTAACACAACCATAAAAAATGGAGTTTCTGAGAGGAAGAATAGGACCATTTTGGAATCAACCAATGCCATGATTCACAATTAAAATATGCCTATTTTTTTGTGGGGAGAATCAACAAATAATGTTGTATATGTCCAAAATAGAAGCCCTCATCAATGTAGAAATTTTGAATAATTTAACACATATTCAATGGCGATTATCCTGATCATGTACTATTGCAGAATATATACACAATACATAAGCTCCTCTACATTGATCATCAATATAGCAACATCAATAACAATAAAACATCAAGAGCAATCACACATTAACACAGTATGTAACCCGGGGAAAGCATCTCACTAAAAACCCCACACTATCTGTATATTAATGATTGAGAACATGTAACATTACAAAGTACAATGCTTATCACAAGCAATCCAGTACCAGCTCCACCTGTTACACACAATACAACTCAGATCTGATCTCCAAATCTATTCCACTGCTTGCCTGCCTCTCCAGCTCAATACCTGCTCAAGAACTGATGAGAATGGTTCACCAAACTCGTATTTCACCTGCAAAGAATCACTCACACTCTGTTGGACGTGAGCGCAGGTTACAATTCTTGATATTGGCCAATTCATTGGCATACTCAATCCCTCTGATTTGCAAATCATCATGCACAGCTATAGTCACAACTGATAGCAATCTGATCCTCTAACACCTATCCCTGCTGAACTGAACATGCACTGACATGAAACTGAGTTAACTGATTTATTCTATAGTTGCATTATGAGTTAATAACTTGTGAATTAATTAATAACTAATTCACCCAACTCATCTCTAGTCTATTGATCAGTTAGACTAAATACAACTAGTTTAACAAAGCTAAATTGAACACAACTCCATCAACTGCACCTCCAGTCCACTAAACTCAACTCACTTGAGTTCTAACTGAAGTCCTGCATGCAAATATTAGTCATCCCATAGGTAACCATGTATTTCCCTCTGGGATCTGCATGTACCACATCCGTAGCTCATCCTGAAGTGCTCCAAGAGAATAAGATCAAGTTTATAGTCCAAATATTATTATGAGACAATAATATTTGACTTTTCTATTTTTGACAGCCAGTCTAAAAATAGACTTTGATCACTCACACTGTGATCACTCACACTGTGGTCACCCACACTGTGATCACCCACACTGTGGTCACCCACACTGTGATCACTCATACTGTGATCACCCCTGCTGGGATCAAAAATAGAACTTGCGCCATAATTTTCCTGCGGGCCCACTTAGTGAAGGCCACTCTTTTCACTAAGCTCCATCATCTTGTTGCATTCTCAACAAGCATTTCTTGTTGCACACTTGTCAACAATCAAGCCTTGTGAGAAAAGACTCCTGAAGAAGTCCTTACAGGTGTGAAACCGATAACTGTGCACTTGAGAATATTTGGCTTCCCTTTCTACTTCTATGTACCAAAGGAGAAGATGTCAAAGCTAGAGGATTTAGGAAAGAAATGTACACTTGTTAGTTGTTCTGAAAATTATAGAGCTTATAGGATATATGTGCCAGGCTAGAGGAACATTGAGTTTAACCGAGATGTGACCTTCGATGAAGATGTTGCTCTTGGAAAAGCAAGGGACTGTATCATCCTTGTTAACACTAAGAGCATATATGAAACTATGGATGTAGATGAAAAGTCATCCATGCCAGAGCCTAACCTTCCAGATGATCCTATGGAAACTTTGGATCCTTTAGATCCTCCTCTTTGTGATCCTCCATCTACGAAGAGACCCTTGTCATTTTGTGCTACATTACAAGATGTAGAGAGATGCTCAGCCTTGATAAACACATTCAAATAAATCAAGAAACCTTGCATATATCAGGGATATGCTACATTGATTAGCGACATCATACAATATGAACCTTGCAGTTATGAAGAAGCAGTGAAGGAACAAGTTTGGAAAGATGCGATGACATAGGAATATCAGTCCATCATGAAAAATGATGTATGGGAGGTTGTTTTGAGACTTAAGGGGAAGTATATTGTGACTTCCAATTGTATATACAAAATCAAACATGGAGTTAATGGTAACATTGAGAAGTTCAAAGAGAGGTTCATGGCTAGAGGATTCTCCCACAAAGAGGAAGAAGATTATGATGAGATATTTGCACCTATTGTTGGATACACTACTCATAAGTCTTGGAGTCTTTACTATATGGATTTGAAGGCAACATTTCTTCATGGCATACTCAAGGAAGACGTGTTCCTGGAGAAACCACAGGGCTTTGAGGAACATGACAGGGAAACCCATGTTTGCAGATTGAAGAAAGGCCTCTATGGACTGAAGCAATCCCCTAGGGCTTGGTCTGCTCAGATTGATAAGTACTTGATGAAGCTTGGATTCAACATAATCAATCTCAATATGAACGTATACTTCAGGGTTTTCCAAGGTATGCGTTTGATTTTGGTTTTATATGTTGATGATTTGTTCATGATAGGAGCAAAACCTCTGATCATCCAGTGTATGAGGGAGCTTGCCTCTGAATTTGAGATGAAAGATTTTGGGTTGATGCACTATTTCCTAGTCTTAGAGGTGTCGCAGATACTTGGAGAGATTTTTCTTAGCCAAGGAAAATATGTTTTCAAACTCTTGGAGAGATTTGGGATTATGGATTGCAAATCCATGGCCACAACAATGGAGGCAAACTTCAAGAAGTTATGTGATGAAGCTATGGGACTAGATCTAGTGGATCCTTCTATGTATTAGAAGTTGATTAGGGCCAGTTCATGATGCACCCTTTGCTTGCTCACTGGGTGGCCACAAAACATGTGTTGATATATCTACATGGGATAATCAATTATGGACTGAGATATGCCTCTGGTGATGATTTGAGACTGTATGGATATATAGATGGAGATTGGGTTAGGAGTGTTATTGAAAAGAAGAACACATCAGGGTGTTATTTTATCTTGGGATCTGCCATGATTTCTTGGATGAGTGTGAAGTAGAAATATATCGCTCTCAATACAACCGAGGTAGAGTATATTGTAGCTAGTATGGCTAGTTGTGAGGTAGTGTGGCTGCGAAGGTTCTTTGCAGAGTTATTTGATCATGTGCCAGGCACAACCATGATATACTAATAATTAAAGTGCGATCAAACTTTCATAGAATCCTGTATTCATGACAGGTCAAAGAACATCGAGATCAAGTACTACTATATCGAAGATATGGTACAAAGAGGAGCAGTGAGGCTCGAACACATCTATACAGATGAGTAGGTTGCATACATCCTCACCAAGCCTTTGACTAAAGTGAAGTTCTTATTCTTCAAAGAGTAGATTGGAGTGTAGGAGAATGTATCCCTCCCTGAGAGGGAACATTGTTGATCGAGAACACTATGCATATGCTCTTCCCCTAATCTTTTGACTAGCCATGGACTTGGTGGGGGGATGAGCAGTGAGGCTCCCAGGTTTGAGGGTACTCCTTGAATCCATGGAATTGGCTGAGCATGTTGTCCAGTATGCATCCTACCTAAAAGTCACCTTTGAGTCATTATTAACTAAGGGCCATATTGAGATGGTTAAGCTTAATGGGATTTCCACCCATATGGATAGTGGGTGAGCAGACTTAGGTGTGTGTGATCTTTACCAAAGTTTGACACATCTTCCATGGACTTGGTTAAGGTAAATTGATCTCCCTAAGTATTAGATGCAGGTGTTCTACCACTTTATCATTGAGGATCAAGTTGGGTGAGATCATTCAATGGACACAGAGTGTGCGTGATCTTTACCAAGGTCATTTATGACTGTCATGGAATTGATTTTGGTAAATCGATCTCCCCTATGGTCAGTGTGGATCATTCTTCTTCTTTTGTGGATCGTCATCTTTTTTTGACTGAGATGTGATGATATTCTCTTATGTTGAGACATGTATGAGACTTATGATGCAACCGAAAATTCCTCCCTAGCTGAGAGGGAGCATTGAAAATTGGCATTTGGAGGATGAATTTCCCCAAGGAGAAGCCCAACTATCCCAAGGAGGAACCATTCTGCTTCAAACAAAATTTCAAATTAAACAAAGGAAAAATACTTTTTTATGTTTGGCCAAGTCGACCCCACAATGTGAAAAACCACCTCCTAAGATGCATATAAATAAACCATCATTAGAGATCATTTGGAAACACACTCATCCATCTCAAATCAATATGATCTGAAATTCATAGAAGGCATCCACACGTGCTAAGGAGAGAGAGAATTTTGTTTTGACCAACGTTGACTTTCTATTTTGGATTTGGTTGACCAATGTTGATTGAAATTTTGCTACTGCTATTGGACCGAGACTTTGACTGGAAATATTTTGTCTGTTGACCGAATATTTTTTTTCCCGGGTTGACCTAATTTCGGGTATGTTTCTTTGTGTTGACAGCAGATTAATTCTCTCCTTTGACCTAAAATTACAGGGACTGTTTGAATGAGACTTTGACTATTGAAAGAGGCTGAAATTGTAGGGAAACATTGACCATATTTGACTGAGATATTCACCCCTGTTTTGGTTTGTTGACTTGGTTTGACCACATAGTTTGACTAGATCTTTTATAGCAAATTTTGATTGTGATTTGATAGAATTTGCAGGCTGGAATTTGGCCCTTTGACCATGTTGTTGACCGGTAACATATTGATCAATTTTGACTGGTGTTGACTTTTTTTTATTCTCATTTGCTTGATAGTTAAAAGTTTGACTTTGACTGGTTTATGTATGTGTTGAGGAAAATTATTTACCTATCATTTAATTGTGAACCTAAGGGTTTCGTAAAACTTGCGAAGCATGCGTGCACTGTATGTGCTAGAAATTAACTTCCAATTTAGATCAATCTAACTATGAAACCAAATAACGACAAACCAAATTCACCTATTCTAATTCAAAAGGAATTATAGTACAATGCATGAAATTGAAATCTTAATCTTTCACACTTGCAGGAATTGAAATCTTAATCTACCACACTTGCAGAAATTGAAATCTTGATCTACAACACTTGCAGAAATGAAATTGCACAAAATGAAATCTACTCTAAGGGATCATGTGTGCATTATCAAATGAGGATCCAATAAAATGAATAATCAAAACCACATGATATGAAATGAAAGCAAAAACAATCATTCTTAACCTCTAGATATGAAAGAAAATAAAAACAATCACTCTTAACCTCTCACACAAGAAAAGAGATGAAAGGAAGAAATCTTAATCTATGAAAGCAATAAATCTTAATATATGAAAAACAATAAATCTCACACATTATAGGTGGCCAATCCAAAAACATGAGGGATGGAAAGTTGAGGCTCCAAATACAAGCATAATCAAATCAAAGTGAACATCACTCATGAGCATGGTGCCAAATCCAAATTCTATATTCAAAACATGAGCATTTCCCCAACTTTACACATTCCTTTGAAAGGAGGAGGCTCTCCTATTTATACAAAAACATAAGAAGCTACCTCATTAATGGAGGTCCATTATTCTCTCCCTAGATCTCTAGAAAATCTCATAGAGTTACAACTCAAATAGATAATGATGAGACACATATCCTCTTTGACCTTTATCCAAATCTTCTTCCATATCTTGAAGGGAATTCGAATTTGAGCATTGGAGGCCACATAAGGGTGCCTTGGAAGCTTCCAAATGACCTACACATGTCATGAAACTCAAGCCACTTTTAAGTATTAGCAAGTATATGCCATTTTTCTAAGTTTTAACCATTTAATTCACTTATAATACTAGAAATCATTAACTTTTGGAAAACACAAATGGAACCCATATAATTATGAAACTGGAGGCTAACGAAATACTATATGGCTATGGAGTTGTGACATGTGAGTGAAATGGTGGCAATAAAGGTGAAAGTGGATGATATTTTGAATACGTTTTGGAGACTCTAAATACCCCCCAATTAACGTTATTGCATGTCCTCATGCAATCTACTGCATTTCTTAATCATGACTTGCTTTTGAATTTGACAATTTCATTTCTTTTCGAAAAGTATTCCTTGTCATACATGGAATTTCAACACGTTTGGTTGATTCTTGTGTGACAACCAAATTTTAATTGGTATTGGTTCTTGTGTTTCAATACCTTGTTTCTTTTTGTTGCAACAAGATTCATTGAACATATTTAAGAATGCATATTTAAATCAACCATATAATATGCTCATCATTTAAGAATTTATTTGCAAATCACATAACTTTTGAATCATAATGCAATCATAATGATGAGGACAAGTATGTTAGGATGAAATGTGGTGAAATGGAATAATGTGATATGGATGTGATAACAAATGGGTGTCCCTTCCCCCCAACTACAGGTTTTTATGTTTTTTTTTTTTTTCAAATGAGAAAGGAAATATGGTGAAGTATTTTCCAAAATTTATAATTTCAATATTCAAGGAATTCTATGATTAAAAGCTAGAAAATAACATACCTTTACTTACCTAGGAAGTGGACACACTGTGCATATGTAGAGAAGTTGTAGCTGCTGCTAGATCATGGAATAGAAAGTAGAATTTCATCTTCTTCTTGGTTGCATAAATGGTGGATGAGGTCGTGAAAATGGATTCTTTATTTCTGCTGTTAAATTTGCTACAAAATGCTAAAATGATATAGTCTTCACCTACTTCAAACCTTGATGGTACAATTCTAGTCATGCGAATAAATGTGTTGTTGTCGATCATGAAGAGAATTCATTGGATTACCAACCATTAATGAATTCCTTAACCAATGCGAGGCAAAATCGCCATTAATGTCAATGAGTGCCAAGGTACCTAAGTACATGTTGGGTGTGGAGCCTGATTATCTTCTATATTCAAAGGTATTACCACATAGGACCCCAGTTCGAAATGGGGGCGGCAACGCCGCCTGTAAAATATTCGTTGCAGGGGGGGTCCAGGGGGGGCGGCTGCGACCTTTGGGAGCCCCCCCCTGGCGGGGGGTTTCAGGGGCAGTGCCCCCGAAGCTAAAAACAGCTGTAAAATTGCCTTGTAAAAGTATAGTAATTTCTAGTCAATCTAGGCTGTTCATTAGGCGGATGATCTGACGGTAGAACTTATGTTTAGTTTAGGGTTTTTTTTTTGCCCTAGAAGGCAACCCCTCTCTTTGTATGAGGGTATTGTATTTGAGGCTGTGAGATAGATGTGTATTCTGTGAGCGAGAAACAGAGAGGTGAGACTGTGAGAGAAAACAGAGGATATTACAGCGGATTTGCTGTAGGTTGTGTCTCTTCATTTTGTTGGATAATAAAAAGGAAGGACTGGCTGTTCGGGGTGGACGTAGCCCAAACTGGGTGAACCACGTATATCTGTGTCTCTCTTGTTTTGTGCATTTTATGTGTTTATATTTCTGCAATATTTTATGTGTTCCATTGCTCCGTAATATATAATTTTCTAACAACTGGTATCAGAGCCGAAGGTCTATTTGGCTGATAAACTCGCAGGAAAGAAGGGTTCCTGGTTCAAGTGGGAGCAATGGCGGAAGATGGTAAGTTTAGGGTCGAGAAATTTAACGGCCAAAACTTCTCGCTGTGGAAGACGCAAATGGAAGATTATCTGTATCAGAAAGATCTATACCTACCATTGGGTGGAAAAACAAAGATGCCGACGGGTATGAAAGACGAAGAATGGAACCTTCTCGATAGAAAGGCACTCGGAACAATACGGTTGTGCCTTGCTGCGTCAGTCGCCTTCAACATTTCGAAGGAAACCACGACAGAGGGTTTGATGCAGACGTTGTCGAAACTATATGAAAAACCCTCGGCCTCAAACAAGGTATTTCTTATGAAACGATTATTTAATATGAATATGTCGGAAGGTGGATCTGTTGCAAACCATTTAAATGATTTTAATACAGTTACAAGTCAGTTAAGTTTTGTAGGGGTAAACTTTGATGATGAAGTTAGAGCTCTTTTATTCTTGTGCTCATTACCAGAAAGTTGGAATGGTTTGGTAATGGCCATTAGTAACTCTGTTTCTGGATCTAGTACTTTAAAGTTTGATGATGTTGTCGGTGCTATCCTTAGCGAGGAAATGCGACGGAAAAGCTCCGGTGAGACATCGGGAAATTCTTTGAGTGCAGAGTCTAGAGGAAGAAAAATGGAAAGAGGAAAGAGCTCAGGATATCGCAGTAAATCAAGGAAAGGCAGATCCAAGTCCAGATCGGGGATAGTGTGCTGGAAAAGTGGAAAGAAAGGACACCTAAAGAAAGACTGTAGATCTCGGAAGGGAAAAGAAGGAGATGCACAGCAAGAAAATAATCATGAAGCAAATGTGACAGGTGAGGTGTTACAAGATGCTTTGATTCTTTCTTTCGAAAATATTACTGATTCCTGGGTGGTAGATTCAGGGGCTTCATTCCATGCCACACCTGATAAGAAATACTTTCATGACTATGTTCAAGGAGATTTTGGACAAGTTCGTCTAGGTGATGATAAACCCTGTAAAATCGTTGGAATGGGTAAGGTTCTTGTAAAACAGCAGAATGGAAGCCAATGGCTATTAAAGGAGGTAAGGCATGTTCTAGATCTAAAGAAAAATCTGATTTCAACAGGGCAGTTAGGCGGTGAAGGTTGTGTGACAACTTTCACAGATAAAGCTTGGAAGGTCACTAAAGGAGCCCTGGTAATAGCAAAAGGCGAAAAGGTTGGTACATTGTATTTATGCAATGGTATTTATAACTCTGTTAATGCTTTAACTTCCAAAGGAGCAGATGCAGCATTATGGCATCATAGGCTCGGACACATGAGTGAAAAGGGGATGAAGATTCTTCACTCAAGGAATTTGTTGCCGGGTTTGAAGAATGTTGATTTGGACTTCTGTGAGAACTGCATTTATGGAAAACAGAAGAGAGTCAAATTTCTCAGAGTTGGGAAAGAAAAGAAGAACGAAAAATTAGAGCTTGTGCATACAGACGTATGGGGACCTGCTCAGGTATCATCTCTCGGTGGCTCTCGTTATTATGTTACTTTTATTGATGATGCAACTAGAAAAACTTGGATTTATTGTATTAAGAATAAATCTGATGTATTTGATACTTTCAAGAAATGGAAAGCTTTGGTTGAGATTGAGACAGGAAAGAAATTGAAGTGTCTTAGATCAGACAATGGAGGTGAATATTGCAGCAAAGAGTTTGATAGGTACTGTTCAGAGCATGGAATTCGAAGAGAGAAGACATTTCCAAGAACACCACAAGAAAATGGTGTGTCAGAAAGGATGAACAGAAGAATCATGGAGCGTGCAAGGTGCATGAGATTGCATGCAGGATTGCCTTTACAGTTTTGGGCAGATGCTGTAGATACTGCTGGTTATCTAATAAACAGAGGTCCTTCAAGTTCCTTGGATGGTGGTGTTCTAGAGGAAGCATGGACAGGTAAAAAGGTAAACTACTCTATTTTAAAGCCTTTTGGTTGTGAGGCCTTTGTCCATATTGATAAAGAAAATAGAACAAAGCTTGAGGCAAAGTCAAAGAAATGTACCTTTATTGGATATGGTGTTAATGATTTTGGTTATCGCTTATATGATTACGAAAATCACAAAATCATTAGGAGGAGAGATGTAATATTCAATGAAAAGGTCTTGTATAAGAATCAGTTGCAGGAAAAGAAACAGGAAAAGGAAAACAAGGAATACGCAGTTCTTGATGAAATCACTGAAAAAGTAAAGGTGCCTGAAAATAATAATAATCAACAACCACAACAACAGCAACCACCACAACAGCAACAGGCACCCCAAAACACCTGAAAGTGGTGTTAGAAGATCTACCAGGATAGGTAGACCCCCTGAACGATACTCTCCTTCATTATATTATTTATTGTTGACTGATTCCGGTGAACCCGAATGTTATGAAGAAGCAATGCAGGTTGAAAGCAGGAAGAAGTGGGAGGTAGCGATGGAAGAAGAGATGGACTCCTTAATGCATAACCAGACTTGGGATTTAGTCAGGTTGCCTGTAGGAAAAACTACATTGAAGAATAAATGGGTTTACAGGCTGAAGGAAGAAGATGGAGGAAAACAAAGGTATAAAGCTAGACTTGTGGTGAAGGGGTTTGCACAAAAGAAAGGTATTGATTTTGATGAAATATTTTCTCCTGTTGTTAAAATGACTTCAATCAGAACTATTTTAAGTCTTGTAGCAGCTGAAGATTTGCATCTTAATCAGTTAGATGTAAAGACAACCTTTCTCCATGGGGATTTGGAGGAAGAGATATAAATGCAGCAGCCACAAGGATATGAGGTGAAAGGGAAGGAGAAACTAGTGTGCAGGTTGAAGAAGAGCTTGTATGGCTTAAAACAGGCTCCAAGGTAGTGGTATCTAAAATTTGACAAGTTTATGTCTGAACAAGGTTATACTAGATGTCACTCTGATCATTGTGTTTATTTGAAAAAGCAAAATGATGGCAGCTATATTATATTGTTACTGTATGTAGATGACTTGCTTGTTGCAGGATCTAACATGCAGGAAATAAATGTGCTCAAAAGAAAATTGGCAAATTCATTTGCAATGAAGGATTTGGGAGCTGCGAAACAAATCCTTGGTATGAGAATAACTAGAGACAGGAAAAATCATAAATTAACATTGTCTTAGAATGAGTACATACAAAAGGTGTTGAAAAGATTTAACATGCACAATGGAAAACCAGTTAGTACACCTTTTGCTAGCCATTTCAAACTTAGCAAGGAAATGTGCCCAAAGACCCAAGAAGACATGGATTATATGTCTAAAGTTCCATATGCATCAGCAGTTGGAAGCTTAATGTATGCAATGGTCTGCACAAGGCCTGATATTGCACATGTAGTGGGAGTTGTAAGCAGGTACATGAACAATCCAGGAAAGGAACATTGGATGGCAGTGAAATGGATTCTCAGATATTTGAAAGGTACCACAAATCAAGCATTATGCTTTGGTGGTTCAAACATCTCCCTACAAGGATATGTTGATGCAGATATGGCAGGTGACAGAGATAACAGGAGGAGCACTACAGGATATGTATTTACTGTTGGAGGAACAGCTGTCAGTTGGGTTTCAAAAATCCAAAGTGTTGTTGCACTTTCAACAACAGAAGCAGAGTATGTTGCTGCTACAGAGGCTAGTAAAGAAATGATTTGGTTACAAAGGTTTATGGGTGAATTGGGTAAGGAGCATGATATGGGCACGTTATACAGTGATAGCCAAAGTTCCATTCATCTTGCAAAGAACTCAACATTTCATTCCAGGACTAAACACATACAGCTCAAGTACCACTTCATACGATCAGTATTGGAAGATGGAGAGTTGAAGCTGGAAAAGATACACACTAGCCAGAATCCTGCAGATATGCTAACAAAAGTTGTAACCAGGGAGAAACTGAGAATATGCTCAGTTTCAGTTGGTCTTCAAGGAGGACGATGAAGATGAGAAACAGCCAGGTCCAAAGAGGAGTCATTTTCTAGCAAATGGAGTAGCGGTGGAGTTGCTACAATCAGTCTCCAAGTGGGAGATTGTTGGGTGTGGAGCCTGATTATCTTCTATATTCAAAGGTATCACCACATAGGACCCCAGTTCGAAATGGGGGCGGCAACGCCGCCCGTAAAATATTCGCTGCAGGGGGGGTCCAGGGGGGGGCGGCTGCGACCTTTGGGAGCCCCCCCCTAGCGGGGGGTTTCAGGGGCAGTGCCCTCGAAGCTAAAAACAACTGTAAAATTGCCTTGTAAAAGTATAGTAATTTCTAGTCAATCTGGGCTGTTCATTAGGCGGATGATCTGACGGTAGAACTTATGTTTAGTTTAGGGTTTTTTTTTCCCTAGAAGGCAACCCCTCTCTTTGTATGAGGGTATTGTATTTGAGGCTGTGAGATAGATGTGTATTCTGTGAGCGAGAAACAGAGAGGTGAGACTGTGAGAGAAAACAGAGGATATTACAGCGGATTTGCTGTAGGTTGTGTCTCTTCATTTTGCTGGATAATAAAAAGGAAGGACTGGCTGTTCGGGGTGGACGTAGCCCAAACTGGGTGAACCACGTATATCTGTGTCTCTCTTGTTTTGTGCGTTTTCTGTGTTTATATTTCTGCAATATTTTATGTGTTCCATTGCTCCGTAATATATAATTTTCTAACAGTACATCTTGCAAAGTGCAAATAGATGAGCTCATGTCGAGCCACTTGCAAGATCCAACGATCAAGGGACATTAATGTATTCCCATGATTATCAACGAGTGAAATTGTCATTGATGCATACAAGCCTCAAGGTACTAATAAGGACTCTAGCCTTGAACCTAGATAATGCACTGATGTCGATAGGCCAAGACTTGTTAGAAGGGAGGCCTTAATGAATCCTCCATCATCTAACACGAGCATAAAACAATAATTTTGAAGGACTATGGATGAAAATTTTTGCAGTGGATCAAGGTTTATTTAAAAAAGAAAAAAGGTAAAATGGAATGAATCAACTTTTTAGGGGAGTTGAATGGTTTTATTGTTGGGTATAAAGTTTAGTGAAAGCGAGGCGAGAAAATGGCTGTGAAGGAAAATGAGATGAAGGTTTTATTGACTGAATAAGTAGGAATGCAATGGTAAGATTGGTATCTGAAAGGCTTCCAAATGGTGTGATGGATCTGATTCGACATTATTTATCCAAAATCATGTGCTAATGCTTGGATATTTCATCTTTGATGTTGCTATGATCATGTTATTTTGAAGGAAATGTGGTCTTTGAGAGACACTGTTTATTTGTGTCCATCTGTTTATCTTCCTGGAACCTGCAAAAACTTAGTACTTTTTCTGCAATGAAATGTAAGATTATCAAAAGAGATAGGTGATTAATCTATCTATTTATGGAATTTACATTTAAAAAACTGAGAATTGGTACTAATAAAACAAATTCACGAAATAAAATCAAATGAATTTTTACATGTTTCTAAACTAGTGCCTCAGGTTACCTGTCATGTCTTGTGAACGATTTATTCATTCTTTAACTATTTCAAATTCTACTGAAATATTTCTCATTGTGTAGATTGCATTGCTATCTTTCCAATGAGGCTTGAATCGTCAAAATCTGATGTCATATGAGAAAGTTAGGATGATTTGAATTTTGGGTGAAATAGTGAAAATTGTCATGCTTAAGTGTGGCATGGGAACATGATGCTGATGTGAAGGATGAAGTAGGCAGATGATGTGGCATGTTGATCATGATTTTTTGATTAGAATGCATTGTCAACAATTAGATCATTGAGTTAAATACATAGCTGCATAATTGTTTTTCAACTGCAGAATTATGGTTCAGCTGCAGAATTGTGTAGTTTCTGTAGCTTTCCATCAGATCTGCACAACCTTCATCTCCCTGGCAGCTGCAAAGGCCTTGATGGTGATCTCGAATTGTCAGAACATATCCCATCTTGCCCATCTCTGTGAAAATTTCAATCATTGTCATGAACTTCTTCCATGTTTCGATCTGATGCAAAGAGTTCCTCCACTACTTTATACACTCTCTCGAAATATCTCTGTACACTTTGATGCCTCTTTACAGATTTTGCCATCACTATCTCTGTTGTCTTAGTGGGGCTTGAAACAGGTTCAGAAGTGATTTAGCCAAGCAAATCCCATTACTACTGGCCCTTTCAGCAACAATCCACGAAGCACGAACTAAGGTCTCACCCAAAGTAGTATGGGAGGGTGCTAGAACCAAGTTTCCACACCCTGGGGAAGTATGATATGAGGTGAATGGTATGCGGTCCAACCTTCACACTTACTGCACTACGTGCACCTGTGGGCACCTCGTGCCCTGTGATACTGTCTTCGCGCCGTTCTAGTCGTAGTGCGACACGTGTTATTTACCCAAGTCTTCCTTAATTAGTCTTTTGTTATCTGATTACTTAGATTAAATTCACATATAAGCATTCACAAATGTATTTATTAATTGCGCGCAGTAAATAATAGAGTAAAAGTAATGCATAACATTAAAATATGGATTCAATAACAGATGCACAAAATAAACTTCTCTTTATTTAGCTTTCAATCCCAAGTATAGACCCGACTTCGCTCTACGCACTCAGCTATAGGGATCCGCGCACTCAGCTGCGAACTCTACTAGGCCTTTGCGCACTTAGCTGTAGAGCCTCTTCCTACTACTACGACCCAATACACTTCAATTTTCACTCTATGCTCTTACTATGCCTTCGCTATTCTATCTTTATGCTTTACTAATCTATCTTTACACTTAGATCTTTGCTCTATTTATATAATCCCATGGTCTGCACACTATGGGTAGGTCAGCACAACTTTACATTAAATTACAATACAATGCTTAGGGCAAACAACCCTATGACTTGATTTTACACTCCCCACACTCCACTGAGTCTTACAATACAATTGACCAAAACTTGGGCTTTGAGCCCCAAAACATGTTGTGGGGGATCCCATGCCCAACAGGCCCCCAACATAATCATCATGACTCGTCTTGAGTCACTCTGCTAGTGCGGTGATCTTGGCATGAAGCTCCTCCAACTATGCCTATGCGGTGCAAAGGTTCGTAGTGCACTTGTCTACTATTTGTTGAATTTCCTCCATTCCTGTTTCTGAATCATCTGTGTCTTGACTTGTGTCTCTTCTTTGGTACCGACTTCTGGTGCTTGTGTTTATAGTCCTGCACCATTTTCCGGCTCCTCGGGTCGCGAAGACTGTGCTTTGGTTAGTTAGTCAGATAGCCGACCCACCTGTGTAGGGCTTCAGGTGACTGGAATTTACTTTTCCTGGGAAGGGTTCTCCATTAAGTTTGACTAACTGGACCGTGCCTCTGTCTGTGACCTCTTTTACCACATATGGTCCCAACCAGTGCATTCTGAACTTTCCAAGAATTTTTTCAAACTTTCTATCATACAATAGCACTAAGTCGTTTACCTTGAAGGTGCGCAACTTGATATGGCGGTCGTGTCAGGATTTTTCACGCTGCTTTTGTACCTGCTAGTGAAATCCGACCAGAAATCGGTCTTCCTCAAGTTCTTATAATTGCGCAAGCCTTTCTTCCAGAGCTTGGCGGTCCATCATGTCTGTGAGTGCTGCTATTCGTAGACTAGGTACAATGGATTCCATTGGCATGACTACTTCCGTACCATAGACCAACCGGAATGGTGTCTGTCTCATCAATTCCTTATGCATTGTCCTGTATGCCCATACCACAACAGGTACGCACAGGTCCCAGTCATCCTGCTATATGTTACATACTTTGGTCAGCACAGTCTCTAGTATTTTATTGAATGCTTCTACTATTCCATTAGCTTGTGGGTGGTATGGTGTACTTTTCTATTGATAAACCTGGAACTCCTCTGTAAGGGCGCTGATGCTTTCATTCAAGAAATGTGTTCCATGATCACTCATTAATATTTTCAGGTAGCCAAATCATGTAAACACGTTTTTGAACAAAAAATTTGCAGTCGTGGCAGCCATGTAGTCCTTGACCGGTTGTGCTTCCGCCCATCATGTCAGGTACTCCGTTGCGGTGATGATGTAGCACGCACCCATCTTTTCTTGAGGTTTGATTGGGCCCACAAATTCAATTTCCCATTTATCAAATGGTTGTAGTGTCGTTTGGGGATTTAGTGGCATCTCGTCCCTTCGTGATGGTTTTCCTATCCTTTGACATATATCGCAGGCCTTACAATGCACTTTCGAATCTTGGTGCAGGGTCAGCCACCATAACCCTGCGTGAAGAATATTTTGTGTGGTCGCGCGTCCTGCATAGTGTCCTCTTGCATCACCCCCATGTGCTTCTGTGAGGATTTGACCTCGTTTAAATTTAGGTACGTATCTTCGCAATATCTCATCATTTCCCATCTTGTAGAGGTGCCCCGCGATGACAGAAAATTCCGCCGCGTGCACCACCAATTCCTTCTTCTGTTGGATTGAGTACTCATTTAGCATAGTCCCTATTTTTAGAAAATGGATTATATCTTCGAAGTGTCTGTCTATGACGCGTACTACAAAGAGCTGTGCATAAGGTAGTCCCTCCTCCAAATTTGTCGGTTCCTCGCCTGTCTCAATTCGTGACAAGTGTTCTGGTCCTGCGTTTAAGCATCCTAGCTTGAATATGACCTCAAAATCATATTCTTGAAACAGTAACGACCATCTGCATATGCACCCCCCCAACACAGGTTTTTTCACCAAGTATTTCAACGCGAAATGGTCGATATACATCTTCAAATGTCCACCAAGTAAATAGTGTTGATATTTCTAGAGCGCGTACACCATTGCCAACCCCTTACGTTCAATGGTAGAGTAGTTCTTTTCTGCTTTGGACAATCTTCGACTTGCAAACGTGATCGAGTGATCCACACCTTCCACGCCCACCTATGTGAGTACGACTCCCAACACAATACACAACGCATCAACATGTACATGAAATTCCATGTCCCATTTCGGGAAGACCAAAATTGGTGCGGAGGTCAGTTTTCCCTTTAGGACATCCAAAATCTTCATGCAATCATCATTCCAGCAATATGTCACATCTTTTTTCAATAGCTTTTCCATCAGCACGGTTGCTTGGGCATAACTCTTGATAAAATTCCTGTTATCACCCTAAAATTTTTGTTTCTAAGCTTTGGAAAGTTTGCCTTGTTTCTAGTCATAGTCTTATAGGTTTTGAGTCATCTAATCTCAATAAGTGTCATTCTCTTTTTCGAAAAAAAAGAAGGAAAGTTTCACAGCCTCATTCCATGTCCTAGAATCCTCACCATGTGTTTTAACATCAGTTTGATTCAAAAGGATTGATGTTAGTCTTGGTCTAATCTTTCCATGGTTGTTTTAGAGTCTAAGATCTAAAAGAGAGTCTTGTTGGTATGGTTAAATAGGTTTAATACTCTGTTCTTACCTATCACTGGTCCCACATCACACATAAGTTCCATGTGTCAAACTTGTGTCAAGGTTTTTGCAGTGCAAAAATAACTCTAGGTGTTTTCGTAGCACAAAACCCAGAATTTGCACTGGTTGCACTATGAAATCGGGGATTCTGAACTAGGAGTTTTCGTAGTGCGCTACGAAACCCCTGAAGCAACTTGTTTCAGCATAAAAGACTCTGTTTTTTGCTTTTACTAGTCAACTTCCAGAAGGGTTCCTGAGTAGATGAGAACTCAATTTTAAAAAATGAAAGAGTTTTTTCTTCCTAACATACTAAACTACAAAAAAGTCTTTCAGTTTCTTCAAATTCGTTCTGAGGTGGGAGAAATTTATGGTTAAGCTTGTGCTACGAAATTGCTGAAAGTCAAGCTTTGTCTTCTAGTTTGAGCAGTATTTTTCAAGATCAGTTTCTGGTCACAGGAAAAGGTATTTTGGAATTTTTAAGGAGGTTTTTCTTCATCAACTCTCCAGCTACAATAACCTATCTCACTTTTTTCATAAGGGTTTTCATTTGGGAGATACTAAGCTTTCTTTGAAACCCTAATTTCAGAGAACATATTTTTCCTGTTTTACACGTGTTTTTCAAGGACATATTTTGGACAGCTGGTGAAGTTTTTTTAAAAACCAAGAGAGGTTTTTGTTCTAGACAGCATGGACTACAAAAACCTCCTTTAGTTTCATAAAATATGTCATGGATGAGAAGATAAAGGCTCTGTCCCACGTGCCAATTTTCAAGGATCCTAAACCTAAAAATAGGGAAACATGTTCCCTAATTTCTAGGGTTTATCATCAGCAGTAAGGTGAAAACATGGGAGGCTTCATCAAATTCGACCTCATGAGGTTGCAGCTGTCAAAGAATGCTTTCAATGTTTAGATAAGCTTGTTGTAATCATAATAAGGAGTTACACTCCTAGTTGTATTAGGTCACTAGCACTGCTAGTTAATAGCTAGTTCTAATTAATGGTTTGTTTTATGGTTAGAATAGGTGTCACTCATAGAAAATTCGAATTCTCTTGATGAGGGATGAAGGAATACATGTTGTAAATTCTATATATAAAGCAAGAGGTCAAATTAGCAAAGGGTTGGATACTTTTTGGCTCAATTGCTGCTCTATGTGCAGACTGTGTATATTTTTAACCTAATGCAGAGTTTCTACTTAGAAAACTCAAGATTCATAAAGAGTTCGTGTATGTTCTTGTTTTGATGGCATCTTCCAATACTTACATTGCAGTGGTGTTTACTTATGATACTCAGAACTCATCAATGATGCTCTGACTTCCTTCATAGATAAACTAACTGTGTTTCACTGTTTTATATTTGCATTTCTGCACTTGAACTCTATAATGCCTTGACTTCCATGCTAGGTAGAATGATTTGGCTTCACTACTCAGGATTCAAAGAGAGTTTTTAATGTCCTATTGTCTCATGGATTTCCTCTTTCACTTACTTGCAGTGGTATGAATACATGTTACGTAGAATTCATCAATGATTCTCTAACTTCCTTCATGTATTTATAAACTGTGTTTCCATGCATTGTATCTTTGTTTTGTTGATGTATAAAGACTCTCTATGCCCTGACTCTCATGTTAATTTGATCTCACTGTGGTACTGAAACATACTTTGACTCCATAGCCCAATGGTAGGCAGCCTTCATCTTTCAACCTATAAACATATAAAATCACAAACCATAGAGTTAGCCATCTATCCATATCTTTAATCAATATCATTAACCCTTTGAGAGAGCCCTCTCAGGCTGAGGAGGCTAAGCCTTAGATAAAAGATTGGTTTGAAATAGTTACACTGAGATATTCTGATCAACAACCTATCAGGGTCCTATTTTGGTGATAACACTTCCTATAGTAGCCAGTGTGCCCCAAAGTAGCGCGTAATTGTTTGATGCTACGCAGTGCTTCTAGATTTAGAATCACAACAATCTTCACAGGGTCCACCATTAGGTCTTATTTGCAGACCACATGGCCTAGCAGGTTTCCAAAGGGACAGAGGAAGGTGCACTTTTTAAGGTTCAATGCAATCTAGTGTTGGTGGAAAGTATCCAGCATCAAACGTAAGCTCGCTACATGGCGCGTAACTAATCTATAGACAATCCAATCATCCAGATAGACCTCCAAGAACTTGTGGATGTATTCTTTGAACGCCGCCACCACTATGCACAAAAATATTGCTGGCGTGTTCTTTAGTCCAAAGGGCATAACGGTGTACTGAATGCAGCCCCATTCTGTTGCGAAGGTTGTTTTTCTCCTATCTTCTAGCGCGATCTTAATATGATAGTACCCTGAGAAGCCATCTGTAAATGAGTAAGCTTCCTGACCGCCAACATTCTCCAATACTTCATCTGTGAATGTTGCCGAGAATGGATCATGAACACAGGCATCGTTGATCTTCCTGAGGTCCACGCATATTCTTATTTTTCCTTTTTGTTTTTTCTCCTGCACTACCATAAGACTCACCTAATCGGGTTCTTCCACTGGTTCAATAATTCTGGCTGCGAGCATTTTGTCTAATTCATCGTGGACCTTTTCCTTATACTTTGGGTTCAAGCAGTAAGGCCGTTGCTAAACTGGCTTTGCGTCTGGTTTCAGAGTGATATTCATCATCCCTAAGTCGCCAATGATCCCTTTTAATTCCATGATTTTGGTCGGGAACAACTCTTGGTATTCACGAAGTAACTCAACGACCTTATCTACCGTATCACTGTCCCAATAGTCCCCAAGTGTTGCGTATTTTGGCTCTGCTTCTGTGCCAATGTTTACCTGCTTTGTTTTTAGTGGCACGGCGATGTCGAGATCCTCAATTGATGGTCCTAAAACCTCGCGAAAGCCTTCATTTTCTAGAATATTAATATTTCGGGGGTCATCATCATCCTCCTCCACCTACACATTATAACACTCCAACGCGCTACTTAACTGTATCGCCCATTCTGGCAGAAGTACTTCCATTGGCTACTGTGGTATTTTAAAGATAGCGGCTTTCACTGCTTGTAGCACATTTTACATAGTATCTGAACAATGATCTTCAAATGTGAATGTTAACAAGAATCCCCCGCGCAAGACATCCCATTCGCCCGTACCATGTCGGAGTTATGTCTTAGTATACCAGTTCATGGGTATGACATCTAGGGTATGGTAGAATAAGTGTACCCATTCAGGCTGTGGTTCTTCCCCGTAGACCTTGGTCCATTTCGCGAGGTGCATGCGTGGGTCATCACGTCCATCGTATTTGTCTTCCAACCATAGTTGCGTTTCCAAAATCATAGGCACATCATCCTTTTGCATCCACACTAGTCTTCAAAATTTCCTTGATGTGTACCCCACCATCGTGTGGGTGTTGCGCACAATGCCCACTTCAATGCATCAAACCGTTGTTGTTCCAGTACTGCGCTTTCAAATTTGCTCAGGAATTCATCCATTGTTGTCAATCCATCATATGTCGGCAGCTCTCTTGCCTTTGTTGTCATGCAACACAGTGATCTAACCATCATGTTACAATTCAGTGTCGTCACTTCGTGCAACCAATTCTGCCATCGCTCTACTTCTTCGTCTGAATCCGAGGTGTAGGAGCTTTCACGCTCCCATGAGATCCTCCCATCTACAGCCAGATTCACCCAATCCTGGTCTCGCGTAGTTATCTTGTAAATACAATCAAGATCATCGTCACTATCATTGCTGCGCACTGGTTTAGTGTAGCGCACTCCTTCTGCTGGGTCAAGTGGGACTACTACGCGTAGTGACATTTTCTTGAAGATTGTTTTGTGCATATTTAGGTTGATAACTCCATTCATATCGGTGGCCTAGTCTATTCCTAACAATGCGAGATAGGGATTGCTGTCATCGATAATCTCTATTACTTCAAAATCTGCCTGCGTGCTCGCACCTTCAATATCAACTGTTACCCCTTGCAACCTCCCCATGGGCAAAATATTCTATTGGTTTGCCATTCGTAATTGAATAGGGGACCATTGTAACATGGGCCTACCCATGCATTCCCATGTTTTCTTTGGTAATACATTCACGTCTGAACCCAGATCTAGGATACCTGATCCATTTCATACTCACCGATCTGTGCAACAGCCTCATTTCCCTTCCAGTGCGCAATGCATGCTTCCCCAATTTCTGGACTACACACGGTTCTCTTGACCCCACACACCTGGTGATTAGCTCCTGTAGTCCTTTAACTGCCTTGTTGTTGCGTATCATTTTCATGCATGTCTCCAAAAAGGTTGTGAGCATTGAAGGATCCATTCCTGGCTCTGGTAGATCCGTACTACCTGAAGTGGAGGCCTCTGCAAAGCTCTTCTTAGCTTCCATGAATGCCTCCTTTGCGTGTGCTAAGTCAAACTCGAGTTCCTTCGCAGGAGCCTTGTGAACCCACGTACTTTCCTCGGTTGCTTCCCCATATCCTCTCCAATGCTTTACCGCTTCTGAGCATCATGTTTACATTCGGGTCCTCTTTGCGCGATTCAGACCTCATCATTTGTATATTCTCAGTCAGAGGAGGCTGGAATACCCCTTTTTCATGCATCTTTGTGATCAATGTAGGACAGTGTATTGTTTCATGATCAGACTGAGCACAATACGAACAAGATATCCTTGTCGGGTTGGTACAATCATGGGCATAGTTCCTTGGTCCTCTACAATTGTAACAAATTAATTGTCTACGACCCCTTCCTAGTCCCATTCCACCTCGTCCTCGACCTTGCCCCTAAAATCCAGCACGCGCCATCCCTGCATCTGGGTCGAGGGCTCGCGTTTCAGTCTGCATCCTATAGGCAGGGGTCTGATCCATCATTAGCTCGTAACTACGGCAAGTGTGCTCATCATGGCCTACTGACCTGCAGGAATTACAAAACAATTGTTGGGGTGTCTGGGTGTATTTCTGCAAGAAATGACAATTATTTGTTGTGTGTTTCCATCCTATCTGACAGATCACGCACCATAAAGCGGGTGCCGCACTCGGCCCTGACTACTCCTCTGACCTCAACGACATTGGCCCTCCTCCTGCCAAGTAGTTCACGAACACTGGACAATGATCCTTGTCATGGCCCTGGTCTTTGCATTTTATGCACCATATTTCCTCGCGCGCCTCTGTCCGCGGTGTCCTATACTGCTTCAAACTTTGCATTTCCAAACACAGATTTTGTAGCTGCGCGTGGATTTGTTGAACTCCCAACCCAGGTTCTTGTATCGGGGTCTCATGTAATCTCGTTTCCATTTCCAGCACTTTTTCCTGGGTAGAAAGTTTCTGCTATAACAACGTTGTTCTTAAGTGCAGTGTCAGAGATTCTACAAACCATGTGCGATGTTGTCCATCTGTCAACGACATATTGGCTTCGCGGATTGTACTCTTCAGTCGTTGAACCAAATCCCAGGGGGTCTCGCTCGGGAGCATCGCGATTTCTTTAAACCCGATGATTGATTGTGTTTTTGACTTTGGCCTGCTAAATTCCCTGTTCAGCGTGTTCTGGATCTCTGCTATCCCTGCGTTTGTGTGGTCGTTAGAGTGCTTGATATACCATGTCAATGCACAATCCTGTAGTGCACTCACTAATGTAGCCTTCTTAATATTGTCGTCCGTGACACCTTGTGCTTCCCATACTGCTCTTACCATGAACCAGAATTGGTCTGGATCCTCATTCCCTACTCCTTTGAACACTGGTAGTTTGATCATGCTCACCATACTGAACTGTGGAGATGGAGTGGGTGGAGATGGGGGTGAGGGAGGTGAAGCGGGTGGCGGTGTGGGTGGAGGTGGTAACCGCAGAATCCGCTGCCTTATCAAACTAATCGCACTTCTCGGAGAAACCTTTGCAAGCTCATCTTCGCTCTCTCGTGAGGGTGAAATTAAGGGTCTGTTTTCTAATTATTCACTACTTCCGCTTCTGTAGATATTTCTGCTCCGCATAGTCCCAAACATTAATTTATTCACATAACCCACTTTTCACAAAAAAACATCTTAATCCAGGTGTTCAAAGATTTAGTATACTTACCTCGTGGTCCCTTGAGAAAACGTCACTCTACCTCGATGTAATTGACGGTTGTGTCCACCGCGAACTCAATGATAAATCCTCCTATTATTCGGTCGAGCCAGTGGTCCCCAGCTCGTGCTATCTTATCCTCTGAGGCCTCTAGTCTGCGTAGCTCTGAAGTCCACACTATTGGTTTGTTGAGCCTACACCTTCCTTAGCTGTCTGCTAACTTCACGATCCACTCATACAGCTCCGACGGAAAATATGCAAAGAAAATATCGTGGATTTCAGTGTACAAGTAGTGATCCAACCACTATTCCTTAGATACTCGCAGATTTTTGTTTTCATGTGTCACGAACTCATGAATCTTCTTATCCAACCACTCTTCAATTTCCTTCTTTGTTGGTTTCCAGTGGCACGAAAACAGACATCCCTTATGCAGATCTCGGTCCCAGCAACGAAACCATTTGCTGGCTTAGTGGAGCCTGACCCATGTTCGGAAGTGATTCAGCCAAGCAAATCCCGTTACTACTGGCCCTTTCGGTAACAGTCTGTGGAGCGCGGACTGAGGTCTCACCAGAAGTAGTATGGGAGGGTGCTAGAACCAGGTTTCTACACCCTGGGGATGTATGATATGAGGTGACTGGTATGTGGTCCAACCTTCACACTTACTGCGCTACACGCACCTGCGAGCACCACGGACCCTGTGATATTGTCTTCGCGCCATTCTAGCCATAGCGCGACCCGTGTTATTTACCCAAGTCTTCCTTAATTAGTCTTCCATTAGCTAATTACTTAGATTAAATTCACATATAAGCATTCATACACATATTTATCAATTGCACACAGTAAATAACAGAGTAAAAGTAATGCATAACATCAAAATACAGATTCAAGAAGAGATGCACTTAATACACTTCTCTTTATTAGCTTTCAATCCCAAGTACAGACCCAAATTCACCCTGCACACTCAGCTGCAGGGGTCTGTGCACTCAGCTGCGGACTCTACTAGGCCTCTGCGCACTCAGCTGCAGAGCCTCTTTCTACTACTACGACCCAATACACTTCAATTTTCACTCTATGCTCTTACCATGCCTTCGCTATTCTATCTCTATGCTCTACTAAGCTATCTTTACACTTAGAGCCTCGCTCTATTTATACAATCCCATGGTCCCCAGACCATGGGTAGGCCGACACAACTTTACATTAAATTACAGTAAAAAGCTTAGGGCAGAAAACCCTATGACTCGATTCTACACTTTGTGCTCCGCGCCCACACTCCACGAAGTCTTACAATACAATTGACCAAAACTTGGGCTTTGAGCCCCAAAACATGCTGCAGGGGATCCCATGCCCAACAGTCTCTACGAATCAAGCCTCTTGTTGAAGACGATGGTGCAGTATTTACTCCTTCCACGACATTATTTTTCAGAATCAAAGAATTAAGCCCACTTGTCTGCTTATTGCAACTGTCTAATTCACCAGAATAATAGGAATTCTCTTGTATAAGAATGTTTGGCATTTTTGGAAGGAACAAATTTTAATTTTATAGCAGCAACTTCCAACAAATAAGGATTTGATCTAAGCTTTATTGAACTTTTGCAAGAGTTCCCTCGACTTTACTTCCACCACATGAAAAGTGCAGCTGTAGAAGAAAACGCTAATGTGGGCTTCAAAAGTGGTATCTTTGATTCATACCGAGAGATTGATTGGAATGGTTGGTATTCCGATTTTGGAGAAACAGATGTTGGTACAAGAATAACAACAAATATTTGATGAATTGAAAGTCATAGCTCATTTTAAACACCAACTGAAAAATAAAATCAAAGCTAAGGATAGCGTCTGTATCCTCATTTGATGACAGAAATCCCTCAACTAATAGCCAGCAAGTGGTGCATGCATCTTGGCCGGATCTAACTTCTTTCACTCCATCGGCCTCCCTGATTCTTGGCAGATTGTTTGCAGGAGAAAACCGAATGGCAACAACTGTTTTTGTTCATTAATTAAAAACCTGTTTTTTCACGAAATCTGGCAAATGAGGCTCCAAAGAACCCTGAATATCTCCCAATATATTATGAATTTGAGAAAATAATTCTCAAGTTTTTTAACTGAGCCCGTTATGAGAAAAACCCACGTTTTATTTTTTTGAAATTAGTTTTAATTTGGACATAAATCGTGTTTAAAAAATGATGATTTAGAGCTCTTGCGCATTCTGGCAAATGCTCATGTAAACAAAAAATTACTTGCTGGATTTTTCATGTCCACCGCCAAGCATGGATGAGGATGAGTGAAAGTCTGCAAGGGTAAGTTTGGCTTCAGCTTATAGCCATTTGGATCATCCCTGGGGGTATGAAGAATAAAAATGAAAACACAACGATCTGGATACTATTTGGATCATCCCCAGGTACGTGAAGAATAAAAATGAAAACACAGCCATATGGATAATCATTTGGATGCACGAATTTTGAAGAATATCAACCCAGTGTTGAATAACATTCTACACAAGGTTCAGGCCATAGTGTGTCAAGATTGGCTTACATATCATGTTTTTTTTACATGGGTCCTTCGAGTTTTCGCCTATGATGCTCCTATCAGGATATTCTTTCTTCAACTGTTTGAATTCTTTCAACATGGTCACAAGTGGATTGTCATTGATAAGTTAGTTATATATATCTATCTATCTATCTATCTATCTATCTATATATATATATATATATATATATATATATATATTGCAAACATAGTTCTTATAGGAGAAAGTTTTCCAGGAGTTGGATCGTGATGTATGCTCATAATATGAATCAAATCAGGTTCCGCTCATTTCTACAGCTCCTCAAAAATGGAATAGATATGCAACAATTTAAAGCAAGATCTAATTTTATTTTTATTTTCTAACGATGAATTTTGGATGTTGATTTTTTAAGCTAATGCAGTTTTTTTTTTCTTTGTAGGCCGCATGAGAGCCATTTATCAATTTGTCAATTGTCTAAAAAAAAAATTGATAATTTTTATTTAAAATTTTACATTTCCCTTATTCAAAAAAACATGAAGAATTTTTTTATTTTTATTTATTTTTATGTTATTATTTATTTATTAAAAATCTAACATGATTTTTTTTTTAATTTTTTAATTATTTAAAATCAAAACATCAATTTTTTATTGAAAATGTTTATGATGTTAATGAAAAAATGCAAGAAAATAAATAAAATTCTAAAGATTTAAAGTTCTATAAAAATGCAATTAAGAAAAAAAATGCAATCAAGCTTGATTTTATTTTTCCTTTGATTTTTTATTTTTTATTTTTAAGTATATGAATGTTTCTGATCGAGCTATGTGTGTAAAAAAACGATAGATATACTCATATGTAGGTTTGAAATATATTCTTTGATACATACCCATGTATGAGAGACCAACTGTCTTGATTGAGATGATGTCAGAAGATACTGAAGAATGGAATACTGGGATCCAATGACTGTCTTGAACCAAGATTCAATATAATCTTGTCTTCCTTGGCTTCCTTCTACAATGCCATGCAAGTCATCACATATGTGATCCCCATTCATAGAATCTGGTGATAGGCATGCATGAAACTTTTCAATCTTAGGTTCCAACAACTGTTCTTTATCGACGGGCATCCATGATTCTTGGACCTTATCTGAATCTTGTTCTTCTGGTTGTTGTTCTTCAATGGCAGCTGGTGAATCATTTTGCTATAGCTCAACATTGTAAGTGGATTGAGGTGTTTTCTTGTTGGGGATTCGAAATGGTTGTGTAGGTAGTGGAGTGGGAATAGATCTTTGGGGCGTTTGTGTGTGTGGTAATGGGAAAGGTTGAATTGATATTAACTGAGGGTGAAACTGATGTTGTGGTGGAGATGAATGGTATGGATAACATTGATATTGGTATTGAGGACAGTGAGGGAAATATTGATTACATGGTGGATTTCCTCTATAAGGCTCTTCCCAACCCTATTTCCAAGATTGGTTTTGAAATTGGGATTGAGATGGCCAAGGTTGCCAAGGCAAAGGTGTTTGCCAATTACTTTGAGATTGTTGTGCATAACCCTAAAATTGTGCACAAGGATATTGCATCATATTGGGTTGATTAGGCTACCATGGTCCTCTTGGAGCTTGATTCACTCCATTATCCTTTTGGTAAACTACCTTTAACCCTGGTAATGACGGACAATCATGTGATCCTGCACAAATTTTACAAATTTTAACATTATCAAGTGGACATTCATGCATCACAACATTTTCAACTTTTTGCTTGTTTTGCATCTCAATTTGTTCATTTAAATTACCAAGATTGTTTAGCAAATTGTTAAGTTCAATTTGACTTACCAATCCCGTTGTCAACTTACTTTTCCTTGCCGTAACTAGGTATTGAGGAGATATTCCATACTTTGCTTTTCCTCTTGATATGTTCTTACATAATTCACAAATCTCTTGAAATGACTATTGATAAACATCTCCTTTTCCCACTAGTTTAATAAGATCAATCCATTCATCCTTTATAGCATTTAGTAGGGGAGTTTTTAATATGTTTGATCCTAAATTATGCATTTTAGATCTTTTGATATTATAAGTAAATCTCTCCACTAGGTCTTCTAGATTTTCATCCTCTTTTTGATTCATCTTAAAGACTTCATTTCTAAGGTCATGGTGTTTGTAATGATTTTTATATTTTTCCAAAAATACTCTTTTCATATCATCCCATGTCCTTATAGAATTTGTTCCTAAAGTCATGAACCATCTAAAAGCTTTATCCTTCAATGTTGTTGGAAACAATTTCTATTTTTGAATGTGTAATGAGTAGCCATAAGATCTACAAATGATTTCAAATTCAAAAAGAAAAGTTTCTAGGTCTTCTGATCTCATACCTTTGAAGTTAGGAAGTACAGATGGAGGGATGTTCTTCATTTGAACATTGACATCAATTTCTTGAATGGGAAATCCAAAAGGATCTCCATCCATTTCTTCATCCTCCTTTGTCATCTCTTCTACCTGCAAAAATAATAATTCATGATGTGGACTTGTGGCTCTTACTGTACCACGTGATATAGTGGGGGTGGAAGGAGATTGAAGTTTTTTTATTTATTTATCTTTTAATTATATATCTATATATCTATATATATATATATATATATATATATATATATAGTTTTTTTATTTATTTATCTTTTAATTATATATATATATATATATATATATATATATATATAATAAAAAAAAACTATATATATATATATATATATATTTATTCATGTATCTTTTTTTATAAAAATGATATACAACTAAATGATTTATGCATCCACATGCTTTAATCATGCATCTAAAAATAAATAAATTGAAAAATGAACTCTAGACTGAAAGCTAGTTCCTATGCAGACTTCCCTGGCAACGATGCCAAAATGTTGAGGCAAATTAATTACCTACCATTTAATTGTCAACCCGGGGGTTTCGTAAAACTTGCGAAGCATGCGTGCACTGTATATGCTAGAAATTAACTTCCAATTTAGATCAATCTAACTACGAAACCAAATAACAAAAAACCAAATTCACCTATTCTAATTCAAAAAGAATTATAGTACAATGCGCAGAATTGAAATATTAATCTTCCACACTTGCAAGAATTGAAATCTTAATCTACCACACTTGCAGAAATTGAAATCTTGATCCACCACACTTGCAGAAATGAAATTGCATGAAATGAAATCTACTCTAAGGGATCATGTGTGCATTACCAAATCAGTATCCAATGAAATGAACAATCAAAACCACATGATATGAAATGAAAGAAAAAACAATCATTCTTAACCTCTAGATATGAAAGAAAATAAAAACAATCACTCTCAACCTCTCACACAGGAAAAGACATGAAAGAAATAAATCTTAATCTATGAAAGAAATAAATCTTAATCTATGAAAAACAATAAATCTCACACATTATAGGTGGCTAATCCAAAAGCACGAGGGATGGAAAGTTAAGAGGCTCGAAATACAAGCATAACCAAATCAAAGTGAACATCACTCATGAGCATGGTGCCAAATCCAAATTCTATATTCAAAACATGAGAATTTCCCCAACTTTACACATGCCTTTGAAAGGAGGAGGCTCTCCTATTTATACAGAAACATAAGAAGCTACCTCATTAATGGAGGTCCATTATTCTCTCCCTAGATCCCTAGAAAATCTCATAGAATTACAACTCAAATAGATAATGATGAGACACATATCCTCTTTGACCTTTATCCAAATCTTCTTCCATATCTTGAAGGGAATTCGAATTTGAGCATTGGAGGCCACATAAGGGTGCCTTGGAAGCTTCCAAATGACCTACACATGTCAAGAAACTCAAGCCACTTTTAAGTATTAGTAAGTATATGCCATTTTTCCAAGTTTTAACCATTTAATTCACTTATAATACTAGAAATCATTAACTTTTGGAAAACACAAATGGAACTCATATAATTATGAAAATGGAGGCTAGTGAAACATTATATGGCTATGGAGTTGTGACATGTGAGTGAAATGGTGGCGATAAAGGTGAAAGTGGATGATATTTTGAATACATTTTGGAGACTCTATAATATGTATAATTGGACTATGTATCTCATGTTGAACATTGATTGACTAAGAAGAAGAATAATTGATTTTGGGTTTCCCCCCTTGTGGAGTTTTGCCTTGTTCTTCGATCAAAATTCCCTGTGTCTCATTGTGCTTGGAAATATTCTATTGTGCATTACTATTTACTGTTATATCTATAATTTCTTAACTGTTACTTGGGTGAATGAGCTTGGATAAAATTATTTTAAGTAATTATTACATCATAAAACATGTGAAAAATTAACATGATTTTTCTCTAGTGCATAGGGGTTATATGAAGGGAGAAATAGGGGTTAATTTAGCTGGTAGAGGAGGCTAATTTTCCAAGGCTGAAATATTTAGGAGGCCGAGTTCGAGGAGGGTCGAATTCCTTGATTCTGTGGATCTAGGACCTAATTTTCTTGAGTAATATAAAGTGAAGGGAGATTGTTTTGGGATTTTTTTTTTCTACTGTAGTGTGACTGATTGACTTCCCTATTTTATTTCCACTGCAAGTTTTATTTGTGAAATTTAAAAACCAATGATTTTATTTTCCGATAGTTTTCATATTTTATTGCGTAAATAATTTTTGGGTAGGAAAAAATTGTTGAGGTATAAATAAATCATATATGGTATTATATATTTAACAAACAAATCACCTTGCACTAAAGCTATAAGGCTCACTTGAGAAACAAGAAAATAATAAATCCTTTTGATTTGACCCTATTGTTTGGTTTATCCCTATGACTATACATAAATGTATCATACAACTATACAAAATTGTTGCATATTATTGTATGGAACTACACAGATTTGTATGACTATACTAATTTGTATGGATCTACGCTATATGTTTTTTGTTGTATGAATAATCCTCTTTTGTAAATCAATCTACTCTCTCTCTCTCTCTCTCTCTCTCTCTCTATTGGTTGCTTGACTCCTCTATCTTGATATGTTTTTATACTTTTAGTTGAAACTCTATTTTATCAAAACCCTAATCTCTGGGTGAGATTTATGGTTGAGATAAATTATAATATAATTCATAAATATATGAAATACATTTTCTTATAATCAATAGCTAAATATAAGACTTTTCACTTTTTACTAAAATGAATTACAAAATATAATTAATTTTTGAAATATCTAGAACTACTTCTATCACATCATATTGAACTTGTGCAATTTATTATTATTATTATTATTATTATTATTTATTTATTTATTTTTATCTTAGCTATATTTCTCAACATTCCCTCTTAGTGAGAAATGAATTTTGCACCAATTTATATCTGTTTATGAATGCTTCAAACTTCAATTTTTTCTAAGGGCTGGTTAGTGTCAACTACCTGTTGAACTCAGAATAAATTGGAGCTTCATTCCTCTCTTCTGAATCTTGTGTCATATGAATTGATACCTAAAATTTATGTGTTTGGAATTATCATGAAACGCTGAATTATAAGAGTGTTTTATACAACTTTGATTATCATAGTAAATCATTGCAATTTCTAAATCTCGATCAACAATCTTGCAAGTAATTTTTGAAGCAACATGACCTCACAACTAGAAGTATTGGATGTCATGTATTTTTCCTTTGCTAAAATAAGTGCCATGGAAGTTTTCATCTTATTAACCCAAAGTTTTATCATTGATCCCAAGTTAAAGCAATAACATGAGGTGCTCTTCTTATCGGTTGCTCTTCCCGCACAAGCTAAGTATGTAGTGTCTTGGAATGTCACTTCACCATCTTTAAGGTATGTCATACTATACTCCATTTTTTCCCTTTTCTTGTGATGTGCTACATGTTTCATCTTCTATATCTACTCATAATTCACTGCTTGACTTCCTTTTAGTCTTGGCATTATGTCCTAAGTATCATTCTTCATGTTGGAGGTGTACTCAATCATGACATCTCGCCATATCTACTGGTTTGTTACCACTTGAAAGTTGGAAGGCTTAGAATCTAGAATGTTAGTCATCAATGTCATGCAATATGGAAACTTCTTCAAAGGTTTCCTCTCTAAATGTATTCCTAGGAGTCACAACATACTCTTGAATATGTTTCAATGTTTGAGTGAACCATCAAGGTACCTTGAATGAATTTGAAGGAGCCACTATCTCCCCCTCTTCACCTAAAGGTTGTTGTATTTCTTTAAAAATAATTGGTGACTTTGGTTAACCTTTGAAGATTCTTTATCTTCATACCTTTTCACCAAATGAGATTCATGAGACTCATTAGATACAAAGTCTTTTTCAAACTTAACATCCTTGCTCACTGCTATCTTATTTTTCCTTGGAATATAAACATTGAAAGCAAAAGTCTCACTATAGCCTACATATATCCCCTTCACATTGGAGGGTTCCAACTTGCTTGTCTTCTTTACCAATACTTGGATATAAATTGGATACACAAAGATGTGGAGATGACTCATATTTGGCTTCACACCAATGAATGCACCCTCTAGTGTCCAAGATCCTATGAAAAACTAGTCCTATATGTAGACTATTGTTATACATGACTATGTCCAATGAAGAATTGAAAATTCCTTATCACTATCACATCTTGTTTTCTCCCAGTTCACAATCGTAATTATGGCTTAGTGTCACTATAAATCACGACATAGATGTTTTGGTGGTTTTCAAATTGTGATGGGCCAATTTTAAATAATGTAAATAATTTCTATTATTAATGAAAAATCATCGATCAACTGATTGAAGGGTGGAGCACTGGTATTGGCCATGATACCATGAGCAAGAATTATTGAGGGGATTAGGAAATCACTTTTCTTGTGGAGTAATTAGATATAACCAAAAATCCACATTGCCAAAATCCAAAATGCCAAAATTTGAATTTGAATTGCCGACCACCCATATTTATGAAGGTATGGACACTAAGTGGATGGTTGAAAATGGTCAAATTAGGGTACAAAAAGTACCCATCTTGAGTTCCAAGCCCCTTCCCATAAAATTTCCTGAGACTGGCAAAAAAAATCACAAATTCTCTTGGTTCAGAGAAGGGGGGTGTATGTGGGAGTGGAGATTCATTATTTTGAGTGCAGAGAGAGTGTTGAAGGTCTGAGAAGTACAAAGGAAGAGTTTAGAGAGAGAAAAGAGCACCCACGAGTGAAAAACAAGCTAATTCATGAGTGGGTTTTTTGTTAGTAATTATAGGTAGATAAAAATTCCCAAAGAAGCCAAAATTCATGCCCAAATGGTGTTGAATTTGAATAGGACCATTTTTTTGCATGATATATTTCGAATTTGACTGCAAATTTGAGGTAAGAAAACCCAAACCTGAACTAGAAAAAATGGGGTAGGTGGCAAAATTTGATGCTCATTGGATTGGATATTACTCATTGAGAGGGGAGGTCACTAAGGGATTGAAAAGGCAATGAATGTGGGAAAACCAGTGCAATAGTTGAGGGTTTTTATTATTATGCAACAATGAATTTTGAGTACAATAATTTTAGATGCCCAATCGACTATCCAATCTGAGAGAAATACTGGAAAAATAAACCTGAGGGAATTTACCCCCGTCTCCAAGCAGTCCTGAATCTGAATGACCTCTAAAAAACAAGCTGTAAAAAGAAAGTTGTCCAAACCCTTTTCGTAGGCCCTGCGTCACCTATGCGCATACCCTCTCACACTCAGCCCAAAATTGATGTTAATCAAGCCATCATTCCTTCTGCTAATTGGGAAAGTGTCTCTATGATATCCTGGAAAATCCTCTCGGCATATTGAAATTGAAACAACCTCTCTAGCTAGATCGAAATGCTAACTAAAGCAACTGCGCAGGCCTTGTGCTTCTTCTAGGAGAAATAATTTTGCCTCCTCTCTTGCCTCTTTGGAACTGGAAATTATTCCTTCAGACTCACTGTCTCTGCCCCTCTCTTTCTTTGCTTCCTGTCTTTGGCTGAAACTCTTATGACAAAATGCTACTCTCTGGAAAGTTGAACTACCCAAGGAAAATCACTCTCCAAGTGTGTTTTCTCCATCTACCCATTAACCATTTTTTATAATGTCTAGTTTGGATTCCAATGACCAAGATTAAAACTTAATCGATGGCTGAGATTATCTCCACGTCAATCCATGTGAGTTTCTAGAGAATTCTCACCTTTTTCAATCAATTTCAATTAATTAATCGATTTCCCTATGTTAGGCTTAGGCATTTTTAAATTATCGATCAATTAATTTAATTGAGCCATAGCTAGGTGGAATTTCTAGAAATAATTTATGGGTTTTAGAGAACTCCTATGTTTTAGCCTCTCCAAAAAGTTTCAATACTACAACAACATCTGATGCTACAAGAAATGACACTCTCTCTTAGTGAGGAAGGTGTTCTCTCTCTAGCATTGCACAATTTGTCACAACATCCTGTCTCTGCATCATCCTCCCATACACACTGTTGATGTCTGATTATTGTAGTTTTCTGCCACTATCCACCAACCGCTGTGCTTACTCTGATTCATCTTCCACTGGATGTAGTTGAACCATGTTGCATCTGTGCTGCTGCCAACTCTACATCTGCACTACAACCCAACTAATACTCCCTATCAACTATTTCTTCTACTACTACAACTACTGCAACTGAGAAGCATACAAAATGCTCTATGCTTACTATTGAAACAATTTCTCCACTATACCCATCTGTTCTATGAAATAAACGAACTTAGCTCTCCCTAGAGCTTTCATGAGTATATTTGCAACCTGCTCTTCTGTGGGAACATGTTGTAGCTAGACCACTCCATGCTACACACAATATCTAATGAAATGACATCACACATATATATTTTTCGACCTATCATGAAACATTGGATTCTTAGAGAGCTTGATACAACTCTAATTATTACAATAGACACTAGTCACCTCCATCCTCTAGTTGAGCAAGCTCACCAACAAATTTCGAAGCCATATAGCTTCGTACATAGCTATGCTAGCTTCGATATACTCTGCCTTGACAGAGCTAAGTGCTACTGACTTATGCTTCATGATGCACCAAGAAACCTGTTGGGTGTGGAGCCTGATTATCTTCTATATTCAAAGGTATCGCCACATAGTACCCCAGTTCGAAATGGGGGTGGCAACACCGCCCGTAAAATATTCGCTGCAGGGGGGGTCCAGGGGGGGCAGCTGCGACCTTTGGGAGCCCCCCCCCCTGACGGGGGGTTTCGGGGGCAGCGCCCCCGAAGCTAAAAACAGCTATAAAATTGCCTTGTAAAAGTATAGTAATTTCTAGTCAATCTGGGCAGTTCATTAGGCAGATGATCTGACGGTAGAACTTATGTTTAGTTTAGGGTTTTTTTGCCCTAGAAGGCAACCCCTCTCTTTGCATGAGGGTATTGTATTGAGGCTCGTAAATAGATGTATATTCTGTGAGCGAGAAATAGTGAGGTGAGACTGTGAGAGAAAACAGAGGATATTACAGCGGATTTGTTGTAGGTTGTGTCTCTTCATTTTGCTGGATAATAGAAAGGAAGGACTGGCTGTCCAGGGTGGACGTAGCCCAAACTGGGTGAACCACGTATATCTGTGTCTCTCTTGTTTTGTGCATTTTCTGTGTTTATATTTCTGCAATATTTTATGTGTTCCATTGCTCCGTAATATATAATTTTCTAACAAAACCATCCCTGATCCAAAGCTAAATTAGTACCTAGAGTTTCTTTTCATGTCCACTAAACTGCCTTCCCAATCTGCATTTGTGAATCCACATAGTCTGATGTCATCCCCTCGAGTGTATTTCAACCCGTACTCTATTTTGCCACACAAATATCTCAAAATTTCCCTCATTTCTTTCTAATGCACTCTCTTTGGCTCCACCATAAAATGACTGAGAGTATTGACTGCAAAGCATATATATGGCATAGTGTTGATCAGATACATGAGAGAATCGGAGAGCTATCTATACAAGGTGGGGTGAACATCCTTGTCATCCGATGCATTTATCTTCTTCCAGTTGGTGATCATGGGCATATACATAGGTATACAATCCTGCATTCTGAATCTATTTAAAATATTTTTAGCATATCTCGCTTAACGAAGGAAGATATCCACGTCCTTCTGCCATGCTTCCAATCCTAGGAAATAATGCATCAACCCCAAATCCTTCATATCGAACTCTACTCTTAGGTTCCTCTTGTAGTCTTTTATGATCCTTGATGACCCTATCAAGAAGAGGTCATCCCAGTATAAAACTAGGATGAGAGGCTCATCCCTACCATCAAGTAGTAAAGGTTGGGATCTGCGTCACTCTTGACAAATCCCATTTGCTGCAAGTAGTTGTTGACCCGACCATACAATGCGTTGGGATCCTGCTTAAGTTTGTATAGATATTTCTTCAACCTGCACACATGTGTGTGTCTCTCATGTGTCTCGAATCACTCTCATTATTCTATGCACACCTCTTCTTTTATCGCCCCATTAAATAATGTTGTCTTGATGCCCATTTGGTGAAGTTGCCACCCCATTTGAGTTTCTAGAGATATAACTGACTAGATATAAGTGGCTTTTTCAACTGGGGAAAATGTCTTTTCATAATATAACCTTACTTTTGTTCATACCCCTTTTCCATAAACCTAGCCTTGTATTTATCCACGTTTTCATTTGCAATGTACTTGATCATGTAGATCCATCGGGAACCTACAATTGACCAGTCCTCAAGCCTTGGCACCACTTCCCAAACATCGTTCATCATGATAGAACTATACTCTTCTACCATGGCATCTATCCACACTTGATTCTGTGTGGCCTCCTGATAGCTAGAAGGTTCTTCAAATTATGCCACCAATTCTTGGTATATGTTAGGATGTCTACGCTCTCTTTTGTTCATCCTAGGAGCTCCAATAAACTCCTCTACGTCTCTCAATGTCTGACAAAATCCCTGCTAGTTCGACCACTAGTGATGGGAGGTTTGACCAAATTCTCATCCTGCTTCTGTTGCTTCGTCTGTTGTGAACTCACTTGATCTTTTGCACCTGAGGAAATGCTAGTATTTGTCACTATATTGGATCCTTGTGACTATCCTACTGGAAGTCCCATTGGCTACCTCTGCTGCTGGACCAAAGGAGCTTTTGCTGGCTCACTCTGACCAGCTACTGACATCTTGTGAGACTTCTTGAAGGCTTTGTCCTCCATGAAATTTACATCTTGCCTCACTGATATCTTCCTTCAGCTAGGAATATAGATCCCATATGCCTTTTAGGTTTCACTATACCCAAAGAGGAAACCCTTCTCTGCGGTTTGTGCACGTCTCATCTAGCATATGGAAATAAGTGATGTTGTCGAAGATCTTGAAGTGACTCACCTCAAGCTTCTTTCCTAAAAATACCTCTTCCGATGTTATCTTCGCCAATTCCTTATGATGAATCCTGTTTTGAATATACACCATTGTCTTACATGCCTCTTTCCATATAAACTTAGGCAAATCCTAGTCATATAACATCTCTTTTGCAACCCCAACTATAGATCCATTCTTCTGCTTCGCTACCCCATTCCACTGTGGATTGTATGGAGTTTTCCACTGTCTTTTGATGCCTTCCTTCACACATAAATCTATGAAATATTTATCTGTATACTCTCCACCATTATTTGAGCAAAGCACCTTGAGATTCTTCCCTGTCGCATCCTCCATTAGAGCCTTAGACTCCTTGAAGTGATTGAAGACCTCATCCTTGGTCTTCAAGGAGTAGATCCAAGTTTTTCTGGAATAGTCATCAATACATATGATGAAAAGGTCGACTCCACTTAGAGCTCTAGTGGAAATAGGGCCACAAATGTTTGAATTTATTAGTCCCAACACGCTATCTTCTCTGTTGTCACTTCTTGGGAATTTTGCATTAACATATTCCCTAAGCACGCACCCTCTGCACACATCATCGTGTTCTGTGCCAAGTTTTAGAAAACTAGTTACTGTCTCCCTGAGCATTCTAAGTGCTCCATGATGTAAATGTCCCATTCTCCTATGACATAGCTCATTTAGGTCTTTCCCCCTAATACTATCGATGCTTATCAGTGCCATTAGAGAATCGATCTGAAACCTGTACAACTTGTTGCTCCAAAATCTAATATGTTTCACCCTCTTCCAACTCAAATTTTTAACAAAAGCCTTCTTCCCTACAAAGTGGACCTCATATCCATTATCTTGTAATTTGGATACTGAAATCACGTTCATACCCAATCCCGACACATGCAACACATATGTAGCACTAGTACTTTCTCTTGACTCCCTATGAAAATCAATGGTACCTATCCTTACTGGAGTGCACTTGGTCCTGTTTCCCATCATAATCTATAAGTCCATCTCCTCTTCTTTGTAGCTAGAGAAATATTCTCTAATCCATGTCATGTGAGATGATGCTCCACTATCGATGTACCAGACACCCTATGAAGCTGAGTTATTTAAGCAAGCCAAGTCATCCTCCAACCTGGAAGACAATTATGAAGCCCTTTGAATATCATATTTGTCCATGGTTATACTCGAGAGTTCTAGAGAATTTATTGAATAAATCCTGAGTATAATTTTGTGTGTTATTTCTCTTCCACCTGACACTAATTCTGCTATAGCAAACTGCTGCAAAACCCCTCTGCGCCCAGATAAGAAATCTTCTCTACAAATATACTAAGCTGCTCCTTCCTCTACCTATTAGAATCACTTCCCTAGATAAATCAAACTTTCCTACCACTTGTAACTGGAAAATCAAACCTTGTCAAGAAATTCGCACTATGTGGATAGGAAATGCACAATCTCTGAAAATTTCGGCCCATTTCTCCCTTTGAACAATTTTTTTTTCGCTCTCCTCATCTAAGCCTTCTCTGTCTATCAAATATGATCTGATACCATGTGAAAATTACTTGAAATGCAACAATTGGAAATATTTCTTCTAACAAATAAATTAAGTGTGCAGTTTATTTTGTTTATGACAAAATAACAAAATATTCACACTACAATTTCTTCACCAAATAAAAACACCGCGGAAGCAAAAATAGGAATTGAGAAATGCTAGCTCACACAGATAAAAATTAATGTCCCTAGAAAAAACCCAATGTGGGAAAACTAATGCAACAATTAAGGGTTTTTATTATTATGCAACTGTGAATTCTGAGTATAATAATTTTCGCTGTCCAATTGGTTATCCAATATGAGATAAATACTGGAAAAATCACCTAAGGGAATTTACCCTCGTCTTCAAGTAATCCCGACTCTGATTTACCTTTGAAAAACAAGTCGTCCAAACCCTCTGCACAAGCCCTATGTCATATCTGCACAGAACCTCACATGCTCAACCCAAAATTTATGCTAATCAATCCTTTAAGCCTCCTGATAACTGGGAAAGTGTCTATCTGACCTCTTGAAACTAAAATGACCTCCTTTCCAGCTAAATCAAATTGCTCACTGAAGAAATTGTTCATGCCCTGCGCTACTTCTAGGAAAAATAATTCGACCTCCTCTCTTGCATCTCCGGAACTAGCCAAACTCACACTCTCTACCCCTCTTTGTCTCTATGTCCCATATCTAGCTCGAAATCTCCCGATAGAATTTTCCTCTCTGGAAAATTGAACTGCCCAAGGAAATTCACTCTCCAAGTGTGTTTTCTCCATCTACCCATCAACCTCTTCTTATAATCTCTAGTTGGGAATCCGATGACCAAGATTAAAACTTAATCAATGGCTGAGATCATCTACAAGTAGATATGTGTGAGTTTCTAAAGAATTATCAACTTTCTCAATTAATTTCTATTAATTAATTGATTTACCTAAGCTATACTTAGGCATTTTAAAATTATCTATCAATTAATTTAATTGAGCCATCTCTGGGTGGAATTTCCAGAAACGATTTATGGGTTTTGAAAAAATCCTATATTTTAACCTCTTCACAAAGTCTTGAGACTAGAACACCATCCAATGATACAAAAACTAACATTGAAGGGAATCCCTTATATAGCTACAACTACCTAGGAAAACTTCTAGATAATTCATGGATGTCTTGGCCTAGTGGGTAGATGGTGGTTGCCATTGTTTGCCTATGAAAAATAGTTCCTTTCATAGTTTGGAATTTTCTTGCAACTCTGAGTTTTCCCTTGGTGGTATCATGGGTCAACTAGGGGGTGGCTAGATATAGGCAAGAACACGCACAACTAAGCCTATGATTGGGTGGAAAGGCACCCACCTTTCTTTAATTGCAACTAAATCCACTAAGATAAGTCTTTGCAATTTGTTTAATTTGATGTTCTTTAGTTATAAACACACATGGTATGTTGTCTATTATGATGTTGCATGTTGTGTATGGTTATTTGATAATTTTTGTTTATGCTATGGTTGAATAAACTGGATCATGTAAGACCATTTTTGAAGATGCCATTGGAAGCCTAGATATTGGGTTGATGTTAGGGTTCACAACTAAGATCTTAAGTTTTAAGAATATTAAGGAGTTCTCAATCATCATAGAACATTTTAAGACAAACATTTATAATTTTTGTTCATGAATACATAAATCCTTGAAAAATATGATGTTGAAGATGAGATTAAGTTCATAGTTTGTTACCATTGAAGGCCAAGTTTTGATGACTCCCCAATGGAGCTATAGGATTGTTGCATAACTTGTGAAAATTATCGACAAGTGGCCTTCATTTTTAGCTAGGCATTGAAAACCTTGCAAGTTTGGCTCTTGAAGAGGAGTTGAGCCTTAACTTTGGCCCTTGTCAATTGGAAAAAAAATGGGGACTTTGATAGCCCTAGCTTGCCTCTTTTGAGCCTAAAAAGTGGGTCTCACTTATAATGTGATAACATGTTTGATAGTTGGCCTTGATGGCCCTATATGTAAATAATATTTTATTATGCCTTATTGCAAGCTATGCTTATATGTGTAAATATGTACCTCCAAAATTATGATGAAGTTCGAGGCCTTGAGAAAAATTAAAACAAACTTGTAAAATGAGGGAATCCACATGGGAAATAAAATATGACTTTGAAGCTAAAACAATAAATATAGGGATTACTTTTTGAAAAATTGTGTCTTTAAATCTTTGGGGCAAGGCTATTAATTCCCATAAATTTTATCAATGTACAATGGAACTTCTAGATTGCAGAGCTAGTGATTCCCTTTTTAGTGAGTTATGGGACTCTTACTTTCCCCATTTTGGCCCCAAAAGCTTTTCAAACCAAAATCCTCAATAGGGAACTAACTTTGGCCTTCATAGTTATTTGTTAAAGGCTTTTAAAATTGTAGATCTCTTTTTCTATGAGGGACAAAATCTAACCTCCATGGAAACTATTAATATTTCCTCTATGTTTTTATAAAGCTAGTACTCCTCTTTCTCATTCATATTTTCAATATACTTTTGCAAAAAACAAGATTGGGCTTTCATTATATATGCACTTGTAGGTGGACCAAGTGATTGAAAAGAAAAAGTAATAGATAAATTATAGGCGAAAAATGGTAACTTCACAAATAAATAAATTCATTCCATCACATCCATCCATTCACATGATGAAGAAAATAAATTTCAAGAAATATTCATAGAGAAAAAACAAAGTTAATAGCCCAAAATTTCATAGATATTTAAATCGTTTCATTCATTTAAAATCATAAGATGCATAGGAAAAAAAATACATGAGATCTCATGTTTTATAAAAAGTCTTGAAACCAAAAATGTTATGAACTCCTAGAATATCTCTTTGTGAGAGTAAAAGTTATTACAAGTTGAAGTTGAAGTTCAAATAAAGTGTGTGCCTATTCCACAATACAATGTTCATGATACTTAAACAATGAAAGGAAATGCATTTGTCTTAAACAGATTGGGATAGGGCTTCTTGGATCAAATAAAATTGTAATAATAACTTGGTATAAAAGGAAAAATGCAGTTAGGAATCAACTTTACAAATGAACAACACACTTAATAAAGTTGTATGATCAAAGACTACGATCAAAGAAGGGAAAATGCTTCAAGAATAAAATACACTCACAAAATTTACATATGAATGGTAGATGGAATGATCTCTTTCTCTCTAATGTTTGTTACATCCTTTTTTATTATTATAATATTCACTACATCTTCTTGGAATTTCTTTATGGTTAGGATATTTTTCCCTTTTTGTCCTAAATGAACTAAATCTTGAATTATATATTTTCCCTTCAAATTGGGTTCAAATTTATAAATTTAGAAAGTGCCTTTAGTAAATCAATTTTCTAAAATAAATTACTGCCAAGATAGAAATAGTTGTCTATTGTTTTATTTTTTTTAATGCATGATAATTGTTATTCCAACCATGGAAACAATTTTCAATTTGTTCTTCATTTCCTTAGCTTTCCAATGAGTTCTCATTTTCTCATCGAGAGCTCAAAGATATGGCCTCTGAAATATAGTGATTCAACAACTATTGGTGTGCTCCATGTAAATCTAGGCCTTTGATTTATAAATCCACCCTTTTTATCCCACATACATTGTGTGGTGTGGGTGGGGGGGGGGGGGGGGGGGGGGGGGGGCGCATTCAACTCCTCATATCATTTGTTTATGAAATAGAAAGAGCCATAGAACCCTTGTAGCTTATGCATAATGTAAGTTTTGGTTGCCTTCTCATTGTCCATTCATCGTACTAAGTTACTACCCAACAATTTATATCCAACCAATACCTTCCAAGTGTCACTATAGGTAATGCCATTTGTCATTGGAAGGTGTATCGAAGAAAAAGGGGAAAAAATTAAGATATGAGAATGAATGAGAATAATCTAAGGCTGGAGAATGATATCGATGAAGAGGATAGTGTAGAGAGGTAAAAGTAATGTTGAGAATTCAAAAGTAAGAAAAATTAATATGTGTGGAGATACATAATTAAAAAATGATTGATTGTGTGGATTTGTGGTGATAAAGTGATGTGTAGAGATGAGTCAATAGAAGTAAGAAAATGACTAAGTATGAATGAGGGAGGAGTACGAAGGTAAAGCAATGTCGGGGTGTTATGCAAAGGTTAATTATTGTGTGGAGGTAAAACAATGTAGAGGTGTTATGCAAAGTGCATGGAAAAGTTTTGTAAAAGAAAATATTCATGTAATTCATTAAAATGAGATGGAAATAGGTGGAGAAGGAGTAATTATGGAAAATGACTAAGTGAAGAAAGAGATAAGGTAAGTAATGTATAGTGGGGGAAAGTAATTCCATAAGAAAATAATAATGGTAAATGGAAAATTTATAATAAATATAAAATGAATAATAGAGTGAAGAGGATGGGGGTGAGTTAACTCCATGAGATCTTGGACCAAATTCGTAATATCTCAGGCATATGACCTCCTTTTTTGATTTTGTAAACTAGATGAAGCCCAAACATAAGGCTATCCAATGAAAGGATGAACACATCCAATTATGAGAGGGTGAACACATCCTATTCTCACGTGTTTTTTTTTTCTTTAATAAATTAAATAAGAAACCATTCCTATTGTTCTTGTGTGAGGAAACAATGCGACCTTGAAAAGGACTCTAAATTATTGATGACTTGTTGGTTCTTTTATGCTCAGTAAGTGACGATCATCTGATATTTCTAGATTTAAAAATTTGGTCTCCATCTAGAGAGATGTAGGTTCAAGTATGAATTGAAATCACTCTAGTTTATGTGTGACATGAAAACACATCAACAAAATATTAGGTTTAACTCTGTTGGGCTTGAAAATTATTCAACAATAAAATTGAAATGTTGATTTTGAAACACATAAATCAATGTAAAGTAGGGGTGAGATTTTCTTGCAATTGAGAACATAATTACTAACCTTTGGTTCGATTTTAATTTGAATTTAATAGTAATGAACCTGTCAACAAACTAGGGATTATAAGTGTTTTTCTCTACTTGCATAGAGGACATAGATGGTTATGCATTGGTATAAATAAATAACTAGAAAATATGCCACGTTTCAAGCCCTGTTTATATTAAAATGTGATTGGGAAGTTCAAATTTGGAATTACGACCTTAGTGCACCCCAATAAGGTTTCCAAACCCAAATATTTAGCTCTAGATCCACTTCCTCAATTTTCCATTAATGTTGGTGGTTTAATCCAAGTAGTAGGCATGTTCCTTATTATCCCCGAATGTGGACCTCACATAGACCTAGTTAATGGCTGAAGGTTGTTGAATTTGTAACTATGGTCGGTCTTAATAATGTACTTTTGTTCACTTGATGTAATGATATTTATCAATGTAAAGCATATTTATAAATGCTTGATTCAAAGGAAAATTTATTTTGAGTCAAAGTCCCATTGTGACTTTAAAAAAATGTAAATTTGAATTTTTGAAATGAAAATTTTGGATCCAAAAGTAACAAGTTGGCTTCCCTCCAAGTCAAGTTGGCCCTAGCCAAGAGACACGTCCATTCACCCTAGAAATAGTACTATATAAAGGCAAATCGAGCTCCTCATTTGGACAATTCACATTCCACACACATGATAGTTTATGGGAAAGTGAGTGAAGGATAAGAAGGATGAAGAAGAAAGTTGAATTTTATCTCTCCTCTCTCTCTCTCTAGCAACTCGCACATGTGAAGAAGTTTCTCTCTCTCTATGGTTTTGTTGTGCTATTGAGCAACCCCCCATTTGTTAATAGTAGTAGTCAATATTACATTAATAAATGGGGACCCTTTAAAAAATATTTCCAAAAATAAGTTTAGCATTTAGGTGTTTTCTTTATTAATTTTTGAATAAAACAAGATATCAATCAAACCCCTTTTCAAAAGAACTAGTAAATGCTTGCCTTTCCCGCATATCACATGATTAAGCATGATTAAAAGCCTTGCTAACCCACCAAATCTAGCGAAAAGAAATCAAAGAAGGAATTCGTGCTAAAACGCTTTGAAACTAATAATTTTCTTATATAAACTAGGTCCTTAGGTATTTCTCGACAAAACTATGTCTCGCATCGCATACGGCTATTCGTAGAAGGCACACCTTAATAAGTTACCTAAAAAACAAGCGAAATGTGAAATTGCAATCACATCATTTCCCTTACCACATCACATTTCGAGCATTTAAAAGAGCACCACAAACTTACCATTGGTCGAAATTGCGAAATATGATCAAGACCCGAACCCACTCCCGAGATACATTACAAACAAATGTTTAGGTCTGCTGCTTAGTAAAAAGGTCTTTACATGGAAAACCTAACAAATGAGCTATGTATTAGAAATAATAATGAGCGGCTCACATCTCGCATCTCGTAGAAACATAAGAGATGATAAGAAAAGAAAAAAGGCATAATGTGATTATGCGATCTACGATGTTGCTTCACAAATCGAAAAATCGGCATTATCGCAATTCAAAGGCTCGCCACCCTAGAATCTTTCTTCCCAACTTACGATGTAGACATTTATGGGCAAAGCTAAGAGATAATGAAACATTAGTGGGAATTTAGTGAAGGTTAATGGCATTTATGTGTGAAAAGCCATTCAACGTGATATGATATCTTCTTACTTGCATTCAAATAAAACTCCTTTTTATCACCTTTACAAGTTGTCTGTATTATTCCATTTCACGTTCATTATTATCTTTGTATATCCAATAGCTGCTGTTTTTCTCCACTTTCAGGAGAAATCCACACAACAAATATTTGGGAGTGATGGTGAAGAAAGGAAAGGCAGTCGCGTCTGAGAAATCAGAAATGACTCCTCTAATTTCGGAAACTACATGCAACAGAGATGGAGGAATCTCTACATGGGAAACCATGTATAATATATTAGAAGAAGAGGAACCAAGGCTTATGGAAACAACGATCACAGTTTATGGTTGTGATTCCTCAGATGCCTCCATTTTTGAGACGACAAGCTCATTTTTGCATCGAATAGATGTGCGCCCAAAGATAATCCCTTATACAGATATGGTTAAATGGGTTATTGATGAGGCCGATATCTTAGATAGAGAATTCAAGACTAGAAGCCAAGAGGTTATGGGATCTTTTTCGTTAGACAACATACAGCTTATGTACCTGTTATAGACATTTTTGTGCCTCGCAGCACGGAGCATGAAATGTCGATAATTACAGGGATCCTCAGTCCCTAAACATGTTGTTCTTACCCCTAGAAGAACAAGGTCAGCAAACCACAGCACTTCCCATCAGTTCTCCACCTGAAAACACTCAAAAACAGGCTATTTTTGGATCATGTCAGCTGCTCCACTGAGCATCTGCGCTGGAATGCAACTGCTCCTCCTTGTACCTGCGCTGAAATTCAAATCTAATGAAGGCTACTTGCGTTGGGTGAGATTGGCCAAGTGGCACAGTCATTCTGCAAGGTGTCAATTGCCCAGGAAGCTTCCAAACTGACACTTGGTTCAAGGGATTCGCCCTGTGATGAGTAAGAGGTACTTGATCTCCATGTGTAAGCAAGGATCTCCAAGTGGACTCAAGAACTGAAGTTTAACTGAAGAGGGAGAGGACACAAGGCAGCTTTATGTCAGTCTCAAGCTGACTCATCCTTTCTTCTTCTATCCTATATATAGAGCTCTTCTATGAGGTCTAGGGAGGCTGGAATTTTGTGCAAGCAAGGAAGTGCTGTTGGTTTACAGTTAGAGCTATTGGGTGATTGCTTTTATAGAGGTGAAGAGGAGATTTCTTGCTGCTGGGGAGGTGCTGCTGGATTGGAGCCATTGATGGTTGTAACCTTCTCAGAACCCTTTTAATTCTATCAATAAAGCTTTGAATGTTCTCCTATATACTTGTATTGCATTGATGTATTGTATTTACTTGTATATCCGATTCACTCTAATCCATGCATCAGTTATGAGTACATGTTTCTTGTAGTTTTCCTTCTCTTGTTTGTGCAGGATATTTGTGTAGCTGGACCGGCAAAGGGAGCAAGGAGCTGGGAACAAGAGACAAAGAGAGAGGATAGGATCGACAAAAGCAAAAGACACCGGTTGGTCAATCTTTTCTTCCTTCTCTGTACTTTCATAAAGGAAAATATCAAAGCTTTTCTTTCAGTTGTTGCTAAGGACTGTCACCCTTAGAGTAGGGATAGGGTCATCTGAGTCGGATACTTTTCCCCACAACAAATTGGCGACTCCGCTGGGGAGCCTAGTATCTTGTTGGTGTTTGTAGTATCTTTGCTATTCATTTCCTGAACCAAAGAGTACCAGATCGAAAAGCTTTTGACTATATCAAAAGCGAAGTAGAGGGGTTGCTACTCTTGCTCATTTTTTGAGCAGATTCATGATTTGAAGAGCTGATCTACAAAAGACTCTTGTACTCTTTGTGATAGCTTTTCATCCTCTTGATCATCCTTTAGCTTGTACTTGACCTATAGCTTTTTATTTCAGCAAAAACAGTGAATTTTTGAGCTTTTTATGACCCGGAAATCCTTGTAAACGCAACTCTCGTGTCTCAGTGCAGGCTGTCCACAGGCAGTCTGCATTCCAGCGCAGGTACTCCCTTCGGGAACTACGCTGAGAGTCAATTTGACATACCAGAGCCTGCGCTGATCCAGTTAGGCTATGTCTTCCTGAGGTTTCCCACTGTGTCTTAGCCCTGTTTTCACTGTTGTTTTGCTGCTGATTGCTTGTCATTTGTACTTGCTGTAAACCAACTTTCCTTGACATTATTCCGCCTCAGTTGTGTGATGAAACTGTGATTGTTCTTTCAGTATTTCTTTTTTCAGTTACAGTTTCCCATTGTGAAAAGCAAACCAGTATAGCTGTGGCCTCTTAGATCCTGAACTGTAGAAGTGTCTTTATGATCTTAAGAGCTAGTTTTATTACTGTTCATGGCTGTTTGAGTTTGTTTGTTTTTCATCTTATGGTTTGAATTCATACATTTTTAGTGTCGAAACAAGTACTTGTAAGGCGTCTTTTCATTTTAGACAAAACTTGTTTGTTTACGCTTCAAATTGAATTCGAAAATTATACGACAATTTCCTTTTTGTCTACATCAACATTAAGGGAAAAGAAAAGAAATACATGCATCTTGCATTTGCATTTTGATAAGTTTGCGTGATTGATCTAGGAGAAAGTGCATTAGTTTGTGCTTTGTGCTCTGTGTGGAAAGATAATGTTTTTCTCTCCCCTCAGTAGTTAGGATTTTCAAAGCTAAAAAGATTGTAAAGCTTGCTTATCATTTTAGCTGCATTTAGGAATTTGTACCAATACATCTCGTGGTGATCCTGAAAGACAAACTGCTAAACAAGATCAACTTAAAATATATTGAATGAATCTAAAAACGCATTGTAACATAACGCTCACAATAGAGGTCTAGGTAGAGACGTGTTCCGGCGTCGTTAAACGTAGTGATTGTCGATCTCTACGAAGGTGGGTGATTCCTCCTGAGGGGCGATAACACTAATACGGACTTGTGCTCCCACGTACCGTCGCGTATATATTGGGAGACCCCTATAGGCAATTATCCTTTATCCTTAGGAAGCCGTGTCGACCGCCCTACTGATCGCGATGCAGTGAACACAGCATTCACGAAGATCGACCACCCGTACCGTAAAACGTATTCTGTGGTTTCGCGAAAGGTTTGGCACACCCTCTGCCTAGATCTCCAGAGCAGTTTCTTTTGGCCCTTTTCAAACTCTATAACTGAAAAGGTCCAACCGAGCATTTGTCACTTCGGGCTCGTTAAAACATCGAAGGCGACTAGAGTCATCTTTAGCTTTTTCTCGACTCTTAAAACATGAAAAAGCAAAGTTGTGTCTAAAAGCGTCTAATAAAATTCATTCAATACAGAAACATAATTCCCCTTTTGTATTTTAGTTGATCAAGTAATCCGCAACCGTGGAGGAAAGTCAATTAAAACTCCGTCGTTCGGGGAGACTCGCGAGTCAACCGTCTTTGTCTCCGGAATCGAGAGTAGTACGGACGAAGCGAACTCGCTTGACCAGGTCAAAATCTCCCATTAAAGTTAGAACAACAGTTCCGACAACATCTGAGATTCTGGTCACTCCTAATATTTCTGGAATCCCTGCCTCTATTGAAGAAGTTCAACAGCAACAGAGGGACAGTTGTACTGATCCTAGTCTGAAGACAAGTACTTGCATAACTGAACCAGTTCCATTTGAAACCGGTCCACAGAGTCTTGTTGTTCAAACAACTGTCGCTGTCGAAGCAACCCCTTCTTCGGCACCAGAAATCTTTTACGGACCTGACGGTCTTCCTCTTCCTCCTAGTCTGATCGCAATAGAGGAAATCGTAGAGGACCAGCAAGCAAATACTCCAACTCATTTTGGAGTAGGCACCGCTCTTTTTCCTTCTGCATCAGAAGTTTGTCCATCGCCACAGGAAGTTCCTGTAGAATCGTTAGGCAGTTTATTGGATAGACTTAAAATGTCTGAGCAATCGTCGACATCTAGGACTGTGCCAAATGACACAGCGACAGCAGAAGCTCCTGCTGTCACTCCAACGATGTTTGCCGGCATACCAGCTGTCCCGACTAGCTCTCATCAGCTAGAAGGAGTCCACCCAGGGACTATTACGACAACTTGGTCTGTTCCAGTTTGTTCTTCCGGTATAATACCCGGTAATTCTTATGTTGAAACTAGACAAATTGATCCCTTTGGAAATCAGTTTGGGCCATCCAGTCCTCAAAGGCAATCTATACCCTTGAGCTCCGGATTGTTACCGTATGGGGGGCAATATGCCCTTTCACTTCCCCTTCCGGGGGGATACCCATACGGCAGTTTTCAACAACATTCAGGTTTGACTGAAGTAACGACGAATGGTTGGGTACCTATGTTACCCCAACAACCAAGAGTTGTATATTCCATGCAACAGTGTGTACCTATGTCTAGTATCCCGACGACGCCAGCAATTGTAACCGTGTCGCAAGTTCAATCGATGCCTGTTGTATGTCAACCCCAAGTTGTAATGCAACAGCCCATTGACCCTGCAACACAACCACAATCGCCAACTGTCGGGACGACACAGATACAAACGGGAACCATAACCCCGCATCTTGGTCCGTCGGTTAGTGTCGCACAGCAAAACATGGCTTCACAACCATGGATGGTGCAATACCAACAACCTCAGTTTCAACAGGTGTACCAGGGATCTGAGCAACAGATCTTTGCGAATAGTGGGCAACCCTATATTCAGAACGGGTTAAATCAACCACTTTACAGTGGCCAAGCCCACCAGCCATATCAGTCATATCAACATCAGTTGCATTATGCTGGTATGCAAAGGCCTACTGCTCAGGCGATTCCATCGTATCCTGGGTACGCCTCGCCAAACCTGAATCAGCAGTTGCCATTCGTGGCAACTCTAGAATTACCAGATTTACATCGATTGACGAACGATCCAATCGCCTATGCCCATTGGTGGCCAGCGATTCCTCACAAACTTCCTTCGGACATTCCTAAATTCAATGGAAATCCTGGCGAAGACCCGTCGAATCATGTGATGACATTCCATCTGTGGTGTTCGTCGAATACCTTGAATGATGATTCGATAAGGCTTCGCCTTTTCCAGAGGACATTGACTGGTCCGGCGGCTAAATGGTATATTGAATTACCTAGAGCCTCTTTCGACAATTTTAGTTCCCTAGCCACGACTTTCTTAACACACTTTCAGTTACCTATAAGGTACGAAACTGGAACAGAGATCTTGACCAATTTCAAGCAGACAACGGCCACACATATATCAGATCATATACATGAGTGGCGTCGTCGTCGCAGAATGGTAAAGACCTATGTTCCAGATCAGCTATTAGCTGAGTGGTTTATAAAGTCGCTTCTTCCTGCTATAACAAAAGATGTGGCCAAGGGAGGCGTCGTAACAGAGGAGCAGGTTATTGCTCGTGCTCAATATTTGGACTTAGTATATACTCAGTCGGGCACGCTCTATGATAAGATACCTGACGCCCCCAGACCGGAATTTTCAATCCCTCCTCCTCCCGGATCAAATAGTGACTCTCATGCCGGTGATGGCGTGATTGGAACTGCAAACGCTAAGTCGACAAGGGATTCAAATAAGAAAGCCCGTAAGACTTCGAATCAAAAAGCAAATCAAGAGATTCTTGCTTCGGAGGTAAATGTTGTATCTACGGATAAAGGCAAAAACTCCAATCAACCAGGAAGCAAGAAGAAACAAAACAAAGGGAAGAAGAAGAAACAGGGTGAGTCATCCCCTCAAAAAACTTCTTCAAACCCTCCTGGGCAAGGGAAACAATTTTATCCATGTCAGATATGCGATGAAAATCATTCGACAAAGAACTGTCCGTTCAAAGCTGAGTTAAAGAGGTTCTTTAAAAGTTCCCAAACTTCAGCTGTGTTGACTGATCCATTCCCAACCCAGGTCAAAATATGGTTGATAGTGGAAATGCTTCCCCGTCTCAAGTGCTTATGTTGTCGGTTTCTAAGCAAAATGATGCTTTGATCTCGACCAGGAATAAAGATTATGGGAATCCGCCGGTGTCGAACGACAAAGGGAAAGATCAACCCAGTAGTTCGACAACAACTTCGGCAGAAGTTGTACCCCCCCTCACGCATGAATTAACAATAAAGCCACCTAAGGGAGTAGTACACAAGTCGACATTTAATCCTCGTGCCAGAGCGGCGCAGCATTATAACATAGTAGAAGATTTGGCCCAATCGCCATCTGCTATGTCGACTCTTGAGGTACTGCAAAATTGTCCATCCCAAAGGCAGGCATTGTTATCAGCAATTGGTGGAGTGGATCCTAAAGATTCCAATCTTGTATCCTTTGATCACAAAGGATATGATCCTCAGTTACCAGCGCAACTAGCTTTCCTTATTCAAGTGAAAGCACTCAACAAAACTGTTCATAGAACGATTATTGATGAGGGAGCATCGACATGTATCATGTCGATGAGTTGCTGGAAAACTCTTGGATCTCCAACCTTGTCGCGATCTTCGACGACATTGAAAGCATTTGACGGTAGGACGTACACTCCGTACGGTATCCTAAATAACTTTAAAGTTGAACTAGGAGGAAAAACAGTGGAAATTGATGTTGAAGTCATTGATGGCAATCTTGACTATAACATCCTACTGGGAAGACCATGGATATATGCCATGGCAGCTGTAGTGTCGACATATTTTAGGAAGATCGCATTCCCGTTTGAAGGAGGGATTACGGTCGTCGACCAGCAGAATTTCCTCCCTAATGGTTCACAAGTTACTGGAAGCATTCCCCTGATCCATGGGAGCGACCATTCAATACAAGATATCGGAGTAGGCTTGCTAAAAGATCCCACAATGATGGGAACTTTCGCGTTGCCACCTCCTTTCCATGTAGGGAATATCCCGTTTGTAGCAACATGCAACATGGTATCTTCTTCAAAGGTCGCAGGAGACAAAGTCGTCATGGATTATCAAGTGGTGTTGCCACCTAGCCCTATAGAAATATTGTAGCAATCAATGTTTCAGGCATGGGAGGCGAGCCCAAATCAACGCTCGTCAAGCGTTTGGGTAGATAGGTCTGGAGAATATGGTACCCCATTAGATCCATGGTCAAAAGTTCATGGGACTGACGAAGGAATCTTACAATCAATGATGATTGAGGGGGCACCATGGAATGATCACCACCATCGTTCCCTTCTTCCAGAGTGTGAAGAAGAAACTCAACACGACCTATATCACCCTTCAGTGTTTGAATTCCTAACAAATACTGTAAATACGGTGGATTCAGAGCGAAACCTATCCAATATTGAAGAGACCGTAGCCGTAAACATCTCGACAAAATCTGATGTTGTAGAGAATATTCATGTCGGCAAAAGTTGTTCCCCTTCAGAACTGGAAATATATGGTGCTCTCTTTCGCGAATTTAGAGATGTCTTTGCATGGTCATATGATGAAATGCCAGGCATTGACTCGAGCATAGTTGAACATGAGATTAAAATGTATCCTGATGTCAAACCAGTAAGACAACGGCTTCGGCAGGTGCACCCCAAGAAAGCCGCTGCCATTAAGGCAGAAGTTGAAAAACTTCTCCATGCTGGATTCATCTACCCGGTTCCTCTAACCGATTGGGTATCGAATATTGTCCCTGTTATGAAAAAACAAGGGACGATAAGAGTGTGCGTCGACTATAGGGATGTAAACCAAGCTTGTCCAAAGGACAACTACCCTACACCCTTCATCGACCAGATAATTGATGAATGCGCCGGATGTGAAATCTTTTCCTTTATGGATGGATTTTCCGGGTATAATCAAATAAATATCCGCCCACAGGACCAGTCTAAGACTGCATTTATTTGTCCGTGGGGCACATTCGCTTATCGAAAATTACCCTTTGGTTTAAAGAACGCAGGGGCGACGTTTCAGAGGGCAATGAATTATGCTTTCCATGACATCAAGAACATCGTTCAACCTTACCTCGACGATCTTCCGGCTCATTCGCGGAAGCGGACTGATCATCCGCGGCATTTGAGAGCAATATTTCTACGTTGCCGACACTACAAGATAAGACTCAATCCGCACAAGTGTGTGTTTTGCGTCGGTTCTGGTCGTTTACTTGGCTTTGTAGTCTCTAAGGATGGGATTCGTCTCGACCCCTGTAAGGTTCAGGCAATCATTAATTTGCCTCCACCTTCAAATTTGCTTCAGATTCAGAAACTCCAAGGGAAAGCAAACTTTCTGAGGAGGTTCATTCCAAATTACGCAGAACTTGCCAAAGGTTATACTCGTCTTTTGAAAAAGGATGTACCTTTCGTCTGGGACCAGGTTGCGCAAGCTTCCTTTGACGCTCTGAAAGATTCTCTAGTAAGAGCATCATTAATGTACGCCCCGGACTATCAAAGAGATTTTAACCTGTATCTAGCTGCAGCAGATACGACCATTGCGATGGTCTTAGTGCAAGAAGTCGATGGAATTGAACATCCTATTTATTATTTAAGTAAAAACTTAAATGACACAGAAAGTAAATATTCCTATGTTGAAAAACTAGCGCTTGCTGCTGTTCAAGCGATTCAAAGGTTTCGACATTATGTCCTCTTTAGGAAAACTATCATTCTGTCAGATTGCAACCCCATGACGTATATACTGTCGCGACAGTTGCTTGGGGGCAAATATTCGAAGTGGATAGCGATCCTTCAAGAGTTTGATCTGGATTTTGTAAAATCCAAATCGAAGAAAGCTCTAGTTTTCGCGGAATTATTGTGCGATCTCCCATCGTCGTCCAACGATGAAACATCAGAAGAGTCAATCGTGGATGAAAATTTGTTTCTGATATCAGTAAGCGATGAGTGGTATGGAGACATCATTGTTTATCTCCAAACCCAAAAATTTAGGCCTAATACCTCACACTCGGAACAGAAACGTATACGATACCAATCTAAAGACTACATGATCGTCGGTGATACACTTTACCGTCGTGGTGTCGATACGGTTCTGAGGAGGTGCCTTACCCATGAGGAGGCCGAGAAAGCCCTGAATGATTGTCATTCAGGCGCGTGCGGGGGGCATCAATCTGGATATGCAACAGCACAAAGAATCTTACGAGCAGGATATTTCTGGCCAACTATGTTTAAAGATTGCATAATAGCTGTCAGAAGTTGCCATGCGTGTCAGATCTTTGATAGCAAAACCAGGAGACCGCCCGCACCTTTGCAGCCTATAGTTGCTGTTGGGCCTTTCGCCAAGTGGGGCATCGATTTCATGCAATGTAACCCCACCTCGACCGGGGGGCATGGGTATATTATAGTCGCTGTTGACTATTTTACCAAATGGGCCGAGGCGATGCCTACATTGGATAACACTGGTGAAACAGCTGCCCTTTTCTTTTTTAATCATGTAGTCGCCAGGTTCGGCGTTCCGCAGGCTATAGTGACAGATCATGGATCGCATTTTCGCAATCACATGATGGTTGAGTTAGCTGCCAAACTAGGGCTATCGCACGACAGCTCTACCCCATATTATCCACAAGCCAACGGACAAGTTGAGGCAATCAACAAAGTCCTGAAGCGTATGTTGCAAAGGATGATCGGGGTTCACAAAAGAAGATGGCACCTACTCCTGTACTCAGCATTGTGGGCTTACCGAACCTCGGTAAAGAACGCCACTGGGTTCACACCATTCCAATTGGTGTATGGCTTGGAGGCAGTCTTACCGATCCAGTGCGAAATTTCGTCTCTTAAACTCGCAATTGACCTCCTCCCCGGAACCTCAGAAGAAGAGGCTCGTTTCTTGGAATTGATCCAGTTGGATGAAAACCGTCGTGACGCCGCTTTGGCGAACGAAGCCCATAAGAAACGAGTCAAAGCACAGTTCGACAAGAATGTCAAACCTCGTATCTTCTCTGAGGGTGACTTGGTTTTGCTTTACGACCAAGAATCCGACAAATTAGGAGCAGGAAAATTTAAGTCCTTATGGATGGGTCCCTATATTGTTAAAAGGGTGTTAGCAAAAGGAGCCTACGAGTTAATGGATTATGACGGGATACCACTGGCGCAACCCCGCAACGGGTTGTACCTCAAGCATTACTATGCCTCAATAGTAACCTGAGTGCTTTTGTTGTATTTTGTTTTCGCTAAAGTGTTTGTTTCGGTTTAGTAATCCACCCTTCTCGTTTTTTGCAGATGTCGAATTATTCTGAGACATATGTGGGATATGCTGACGGAGCGAGTCGTAGTACGCGGAATTTGTCCTCCGCAGCCTGGGCCATTTTTGATCCAAGCGGCGAGTTAGTGAGTTTCAGAGGTGTGTGCATTGGACAGTCAACGAACAACATCGCTGAGTATAGCGCGTTGATTGAACTCCTCTCTGATACCATCGCTCATGGTATACGCCGACTAATTGTTAGGCTAGACTCACAACTTGTGATACTACAACTCACTGGTATATATTCAGTCCGCAATCCAGCTATTTATCGAATGTTTTTAAGGGTTAAGATTTTGGAAAGAGAGTTTGATTCAATTCAATACCAGCATATTTCCAGAAACTTGAACACATTAACAGATTCATTAGCAAACTATGTATTAGATAGACATTTGCAACATATATAAAAGAGAGATGCATCGGTGCTATGCAAGTGGATTGCAAATAAACCAAGATAAACCCCGAAAATCAAAATATATAAAGCTGTTTATAGTTTATACATGATGTGCTGTAATCGAAACAAAATTGGTCGTATGACCTAGAACTCAAAAAGATGCTAGGGGGCACCCTAGCCTAGTGGTGCTCATGAAAGTACGTCACGGTCTGTGCAATCATGCGCAAGAGACGAGTCCATCGTCTAGGCACGCCAATAGTGTGCCGCTGCAACTGTAAAGGTAACTCGTCAATCTGTACATCCGGAAGACCACGAGTAAGGCTCTCGACCTGCTCCTGCACAACTGCAAGAATCTCAGTATCACCAAGGTCGCGAATAACAACTCGCCTAGCAGGCTCTGCTGCTGGGGCAGCAACTGGCGATCGTGGACGAGCTGCTGGACGAACAGGACCAACATCTGCATGCACCCAAGAGTTTGATCAGTTTTGCACAATAACATCATGAGTAAAAACAATAAACAGTAACATGGTAAAAGATTTTACCAATAGCGCCCCATTGCTCGCCATCCGGTAGCACCAAGTCCGGATCACCTCGGTAGTCCATACCCACATATGGATACTCAGAAAACGCCATCTCCTGACGCTCGAACCACCTAAAGAAAGCCTCAGTGAAAGTAATCTGAGGTTGACCAGCATGTCGGGACATGTGGTCAACCCACCTCTGCATGCGTGGCTCGGTCGGAGAAGGCAAGTCAAGTATGATGTACTGAGGCTGCATCAATGGGATTTTCTCCAAGGCGAAGGCAGTCAGAATAGAACCAAATCCAAAGTTCTTCAGCCTCCCGTCCTTTACCTTGGTCAATTGACTTTTCATCTGAACAAGTACTGCATCACACCAGTTAAACACTTTCGGTTGGAGACACTCCAAGGCATGCTGCATGTAAGATCTGTTGGCAACATGTAAAGCTGCGCTACCGGCCATCCTACCAATAGTAAACAGAATGGATCTAAGAGACCTGTCAGTGATGTCACGGATATTGATCTTGCCGTCTTTGCTCGGCTGTGAACCTTCCCGGCAATACTGACGAATATAGTCTCTGGTGGAATTAGTCCCTCGAGCCGTACCTGACAAAGAAATGGGGGTACCCCGCCTTGACAACCCAGTCAAGAAGTACATGTCCTCTATGGTCAAAGGGATGGTTTTCCCCCTAATCTGGAATACTTGGTTAACAGGATCCCAAGCATCAAGCATATACTGCAGTAAAGAAATCTGTGCTCTCATGCTAGAGATACGGAAGAACTTCAGTAGGCCACAGTTCCGAAGCGCGTTCACCGTGACCGGGTCATGGAGTGCAACCATGTCCTCTGCTTCATGTTCTCGTTCTCGCCATGTAAGGGACATTTTGTTCAAAGTTCCCTGCAAGCAAACAAGAGAAGGAGTAAGTTCCCAATTTTGATGATAAACTGGCGAAAAATCATCAAAAATCACATGCAGGATCAGTTTTTCTAGGCCCAGCGCAGGCAGAGAGTCTCTCCCTTGCGCTGAGGCGCAGTCTGCCTCAAGACAACCTGACATACAACGCAGGTTTCGAAAGGAGAACCTGCGCTGATGCCAGGGCGCCTTAATGAAACCCCTGGGGCTCAAAAACCCTGAAAAATGTGCATGAAACTGAAAAAGGAAACCATGAAAGTGAAGGGCTAAGGTTTAGCTCCTACCTGGTCCAAACGGTGCCGAAAATCGTCCACAGAATCTCCCGGAATCAGCTGGTGAAAATCAAGGAAGAAGAGGCACCTCCAGAGCTCCAACAAGCAAAATGCAAATGAAATGGTAAATGAGAGGTAAAAACACCTTTTTTATAGCTTTTTATACAGTTTAAAGTCTCATGTTATCCATTTCTAACAAAATTTGTTGCAGCAATTGATGGTGAAGTACTACATTTGAAAAGAGAAAAGCTAGTAAAAGTAAAAAATCAAATTTGACCATGAATCGAGCAGTTTTACCACGGAATTTATGCTCGTTAAAAAATAGAAAAGTGTGAGCAAAAGTTTCCTCCAGAGTTCAAGCTCATTAAAAAATGAACCTATCTCGGTAAATAACCATTGCGATCGTAAATTCATCAGCCTTAAAAGCCTTGGTCGTGTTTTCATCCATCACCTCCACTGTCATTTGGCCGGTCGTTCACCCCCATATGTGTGTTTACCCATTTTGAGGAGCATCTGCGAAGAGTGATTTCATCTAGCCATCCTTGTGACACTACCGTGATTGGAAAATTCCAATTTGTACCTGGAATCTGCTGCTATCCCTGTTTATCACTCGTTCCTCAAAAGACGAGTCTTCTTTGAGCTCTTTTCACTGACTCGTAAAATATGAAAAGTTTGCCGAGTTTTGGCCTTCCAGCTCGTTAAACAACCGGAACGCTATCCCTCCTCTAGATTTTAATCTTTTTGGACCTGAGGGATTATTGCACAAAAAGATCGAGCGCTTGTTTTGTTCGGCTCGTTAAAGCAATCGAAAATTCATCCCTTCTGTATTGTTTTATACTTTTTCGGACTTAAGGGATTAGATGACGAAAAAGGAATTCTGGAGTTGACTTTATGTACCTTTTCAGACTCTCTAAAAATGAAAAGGACCGAGTTTTCCTTGTCGTTAGACTCGTTAAAATGATTAAATAGCGACAAACTTGTCTTTAGACGAGAACGAGTTTCCCTATCGCTAAGTTCGTTAAATCATAGCGATGGGCTTGCCCGAAGGGCAGGTTATAGAACAAGCATATGTTATCCTCCTCAAGCTTGACAAAAATAAAGAGGTACTGGTCAGAAATGACTGGGGAAAAATTGGGAGAACATCAAAGCTTAATGGTAGCAAGTCGCTCTTGAACATGACACTTTTCTTCCGTACCACATCGGGTTGGGTTGTTTCATTCACCGGTCTCATCACCATGGTCTTCGCCAAACCATCCACATTTTGGGGTAATGCTACCGATCCATCGCATCAGTGTCGTTATATGTTCAAGAGAGGTCATTCTGAAAGTGTCAACCGTGTCCCATCCACTACCATACATTATCCTTCATCCATTCATGATCGCCACCCTGAATCATATGTCACAGTTTGTTTTCACCTCCACTAAAATCATTAGCTCCATTCCGTGTCATTAATGTGGGATTCATTAAGGCCCTCCTTTGACGGATCGCTTCTTGTCGACTTCAGCTCATTATCCAAGAAGTTGATCTAGGAACAACCCCATCAGTACTTTGAAGCTTGCATGCCTCAATGGCAAGTTTCTCACTTCCGGCGACAGGTATACATCAATGACCTTCGACCTGAAGATTTTGCGTGGCGTTCGACACCAAGTCCTTTATTCACGCCACGTGAATTGTACTGCAGTACCTTGAGGGTCATTATCATTATCGGTGATTCCTCTCGCGCTTGTTAACAGTTTTCATCATTGACCGGTAATCAAGCGATGTCTTTCCATGTTCGACTTCAGCGAAATTCTCACATGGATCGACTTGTACTTAGAGTGAAGATCAAACGAGTTTGAAGACCCCGGATCTAGTTTCATCCATCCGGGCTGCGATACATATTCAGGAAATATAAAAGCATTTGTCATGTACATCATTGCAGTAGATGATCATCCTACTCAAAGGATGATAATTTCAGCAGAAAATTATCAGTCTACCATCAGACGATCATCTGTTATATGTACCAAAATGTATTTATAAAGCTGAGCATGGGAATGCCCACCTCAGCTAGATCATGAAAACAGAATGAAAAATAATGTATTGTATTGTATTGTATTATAGGGCGCCTCCTCAGCACTGGAATGAACTTCGGACCCTCTAGATAAAGCATTTCACCCGATAAACGGCCTCATACTTTAGGGGGCAACTGTTATAGACATTTTTGTGCCTCGCAGCACGGAGCATGAAATGTCGATAATTACAGGGATCCTCAGTCCCTAAACATGTTGTTCTTACCCCTAGAAGAACAAGGTCAGCAAACCACAGCACTTCCCATCAGTTCTCCACCTGAAAACACTCAAAAACAGGCTATTTTTGGATCATGTCAGCTGCTCCACTGAGCATCTGCGCTGGAATGCAACTGCTCCTCCTTGTACCTGCGCTGAAAGTCAAATCTAATGAAGGCTACCTGCGCTGGGCGAGATTGGCCAAGTGGCACAGTCATTCTGCAAGGTGTCAATTGCCCAGGAAGCTTCCAAACTGACACTTGGTTCAAGGGATTCGCCCTGTGATGAGTAAGAGGTACTTGATCTCCATGTGTAAGCAAGGATCTCCAAGTGGACTCAAGAACTGAAGTTTAACTGAAGAGGGAGAGGACACAAGGCAGCTTTATGTCAGTCTCAAGCTGACTCATCCTTTCTTCTTCTATCCTATATATAGAGCTATTCTATGAGGTCTAGGGAGGCTGGAATTTTGTGCAAGCAAGGAAGTGTTGTTGGTTTACAGTTAGAGCTATTGGGTGATTGCTTTTATAGAGGTGAAGAGGAGATTTCTTGCTGCTGGGGAGGTGCTGCTGGATTGGAGCCATTGATGGTTGTAACCTTCTCAGAACCCTTTTACTTCTATCAATAAAGCTTTGAATGTTCTCCTATATACTTGTATTGCATTGATGTATTGTATTTACTTGTATATCTGATTCACTCTAATACATGCATCAGTTATGAGTACATGTTTCTTGTAGTTTTCCTTCTCTTGTTTGTGCAGGATCTTTGTGTAGCTGGACCGGCAAAGGGAGCAAGGAGCTGGGAACAAGAGACAAAGAGAGAGGATAGGATCGAAAAAAGCGAAAGACACCGGTTGGTAAATCTTTTCTTCCTTCTCTGTACTTTCATAAAGGAAAATATCAAAGCTTTTCTTTCAGTTGTTGCTAAGGACTGTCACCCTTAGAGTAGGGATAGGGTCATCCGAGTCGGATACTTTTCCCCACAACAGTACCACCTACTAGAACCACAAGTCATCTACAACAAACAATTCATTGAGAAGTTTGCCAACGAGAACGAGGACCTAGCAGATTGCACCCATACCTAGTCAAATACTGAGGGTAAAATAAAAAAGGAACAAAACGGTATGTATTCTATTGTTTCTATTTCTCCCCCTCATAGTTTTGCAGTGGCCATGCTATGTAGGATATTTGGCAAGCCTGATAGCACTAAATTTTCCCCAGAATGGCTGCCATTGATAGATGCAGCCATAAATGCAACTATAATGAATTGGGCCCAAATTTTGTCTGATAATTTAGCAAGAACGATAATGGAGTATAGGAGGAAAAGAAGTGTCCCTTCGAGGGTTTACCCTCCATTTTTTATGAGTGCATATGTGATGGATGCAATCTATTTTGGTTCAAAATTTCCTGTCATGGGATGGAAGTGGACTGTCAAAGATCCACTTCCCATTCATATATACCATAAAGACATGTGGGAATCTTAGTTTCACCCACATTTTACAAAATTTGTCATGGAGTTATGCTGCCTATCCATAAACAGATTTACAACCGAGATGCTCCTAGGTTTTCCAAGGAAGCCGAGGTAGATATCCTCCCAGTGGCCAGATGGTTTGGAGAGGAAAAATTCACATATATTAGGGTATTTGAGATAGCTAGAGAGATAGCCTATCAAACATCTAGTGAGGGTGGGATGAGTAAAGCATTAAAGGAAGCAAAAAAGGCCATTTGGCCTACATTCCCTTTGCAGTGTGGAGAATTTGCACTACACGACATGGGGAATGCATTCAAAGAAACAAAGATCATGTTATCTATACAATTACCTAAATCCCCAAGAAGGAAGTATGAACCATTTGGCACTACAAAGACTTTACTACCATGGTAAAAGTGAAGGTATTTAGTCATGAGAAAGATGCATTTGATGACATAATTTTATAGAAAGAGACATTCACATATGTGAAGCACATCACATCACTACTTTTTTACCTAAGAGAGCTCAAGGCCTTTCATGAATATAGAGAAAGGAGACTATTAAAAGTCCCACTGGACCAATTGCGAATTGAACCAATAAGGGAGCCAACTCCCAGTGTAAGTCTGGAAGGGAATTCCAAAGAAAATTCTAAAGCTAATTCTGAAGCAGAATCCTAAGAAAAGTCTACCAGGGAGTTAGGGCAGTCAGAACAGCAATCACAGAATGGGAGAAGCAAAATTAAGGAGTCAGAAAAAGATACAACCCAGTTTACAGAAAAAATAGCTGAGCAAACTTCAGCTAAAAAATAGGCTGAAATTCATTCCACCTCCACCCAACCAAGAAAACCCCTGGTGATTGATTTAGATGAAGAATGGGAGAACTTTAATAGAAATCTCCATACATAGGAACAAATGCTAGAGCTACAGACTCCACAACACAGAACAACTCAAGAAATTGTAGTAGAGAAAACTGTAAATACTCAAGAGGTAGAGCACATTCCTGTCACTCCTACCTCTGAAATTGTTTTGAGGATTGAGGAGATTCCTCCTTTAGATGTATTCTATAACCCTGCCCACAAAGCCATTGTTAAAAGACAAAGGAAGAAGAAGAAGTTGGATGCTACAACTACTACTACTCCTGATAATGAACCGATGGATATTGTCTGGAAAGACTCACCCATCGACCCATCTAAGAACCTTACTAGACTGTCATAGTTTACAGGAGCCTATGCTACAATGACTATCAATAAAGCAACAGAGGTGCAAATGTTGCTCAAGGAAAGGGAAAATAAAATTTTGTTGTTAGAACAACAGTTACAGCAAGAAAAATCTAACCAGCAAGCAGAATCATAGTTAGGTAAGCTCCAACAAAAATTCAAGCAGATGCAAATTGTTGGCTTATTTGGGCCTGAACTAGGTTCAAAAGAGTTATTTAGCCAAACAAATCCCGTAGCTACCGGCCCTTTCGGCAACAGCCCGTGGAGCGTGGACTGAGGTCTCAGCCGAGGTAACAGGGGAGCGTGCTAGAACCAGGTTTCCGCACCCTAGGGATGTCTTGGTGTGGTCTAGAGGTTTCGCACACTAGTTTACAACTCCACGTTGCTTGGTATTCGCACAGATCCTACTTGATTTTGTCTTTCGTTTTAATGCGCTATTCTATTAGATGATGTGGTTATCAATTACCAAGGTCTTTAAGCAAACATTTAACCAACACAACTACTTCACACATTAAACTAAACCAAGATTTACATTCATTCAAACCATAAACAGATATTATGACAGCTCAGAAGAAACATAGAATTTCAGAAGAAACTTATCTTTATTTCCACTTTATCCTTAATACATCCACATCTGCCTTGCGCACTCAGCTGTAGGGGTTCGCGCACACAGCTATGGACTTTCCAAGCCTCTGTGCACACAGCTGCAGAGCCTCTACCTACTACCACAACCCTCGACTCAGACTTATAGATGTTTTAAGACTATATTCTTCAAAACCCCATTAAATTTCATATTTTTACAAAACTGAAATACCTTTCCCTCATAGAGCTGTGCTCTATTTATACCCTTCCTTGGCTCGCGATCCCTACGCGAGCCAACACTATTTATATTTCTTTACATTATTTTTGGGTGGACTACCCTTTGACTCAATCCTATTATACTTCGCGCTCTGCATACTTCAGACTTTTTACAATAATCTAATCCTACTTTTTGGGGTTTCTGCCCCAAAACTGTTACGCGGACCTCCGCTACCCAACTGTCCCCTAACACAATTATCGTAACTCGTCCCGAGTCACTCACTGGCACAGCTAGACGCTCTACCTTGGCTTCGTGGTTCGCCTCCCTTTGAGTGGCGCTCATCGTCTTGCTGCTCCCTCATTGTCTCCTGTAATGCTTTGTCCAGCTCCTGCTTTAGTGTTTCTACCATGTCTTGCAACCGATGATGCTCATTCTGCTCTGCTTGGTTAACAAAGAACACCTCCTTACAGGATTTTACTGCGAGCGGGGGAGCCACATACGGGACCTCCTAGTACCACCACAGCCACTTCTGACCTTCGTATCTTCTCTTCGCACCGTCTGCTGTGGCTTGTGTTGCAATTTTGCAAGACCTTGGCTACTGTCTGTAAGATCCCAGTCTTCGAGGGACATCAACAACGACTTGTTAACTGCATATCTACTCGTGGTCATCGTCTGTACATCCTTTCGTTTTGCTATTGTATTGTGCTGGCCTGCCCCTGGGCGAGGCGACGACATCCAGACCAATTCTGCTTCGTGTTCCCTCTTTTCTGGTACATCCCCTACTAGTGATGTTGTAGCCTACAGGACACCCATAGCGGTCAACCCCATACTCCTTAGAGAGTCTTGCTTCTCCATCAGCCAGATCACTACCATCGGGCGCATGCCTTGTGCAGAGATAATGAACAGCTTCATATGTGTTTCCGAAGTGTAGGCCGCCCTCGGTGATTTATAAGCCATGCGAATTTCAAATTCACTGCTTACCGCCTATTCCAGCGTGTGTAACCTGTTCGTGTAAAATCTGTGGTAGCTCGTTTCATATCTAGCCCGTACTGTTTCTCTTAATGGCCCGCCGCCCGCTCCCTTTTGCCATAATGCAACCATCTTGTCATGAATAGTGGTATCAACGGTCATCATTCCTTGTATTAGCACATCCGTGTGATCCTTTTCGCGCAACTGCGATCCTTGGATTTGTTGAACTCCCAACCCTGGGTCTTGTATCGGGGTTTCGTGCAGCTGCATTGCTGCCTCCAGCGCTTCCACTTGGGTTGAGATTTTTTGTTTTGACAAGGCTGTCTTCAAATATGGCGTTAATGATGTGATGAACCAAGCATGGTGTTGTGCATCCATCAGGTTCATGTTGGCCTCGTGAATGGTGCTTTTCAACCTCTGATCCAAGTCCCACGGGGTCTCACCAGGCATCATTGTGATCTCTTTGAATCCTACAATCGATTGCACTTCTGAATTTTGCCGACTAAACTCCTTTGTTAATTTAGTATGGATGTCTGCTATGCCTACCGTTGGGTTGATGCTTGAATACTTCATGTACCATGTTAGCGCTTGATCCTGCAGTGTGATGACTAAGATGGATTTCTTGATATTATCATCCGCGACTTGCTGCGCATTCCCTACTAATGTTAGCACGAACAAAAATTGTTCCAGGTCTTCACCTCCTACTCCCTTGAATACTGGTAACTGAATCGTGTTCACCATAGTTACCCTTGCTTTACTACCGTCCCTAATCCTTTTGATTTTTCAACATTCTTTTCTATAGAGTCCCCGCATTTCACACCAAACACCCCTTATGCAGATCCTGGTCCTGGCAATGAAACCATTTGTTGGCTTATTTGGGCCTGACCCAGGTTCGGAAGAGTTATTTAGCCAAACAAATCCTGCAGCTACTGGCCCTTTCGGCAACAGCCCGTGGAGCGTGGACTGAGGTCTCACCCGAGGTAGCAGGGGAGGGTGCTGGAACCAGGTTTCTGCACCCTAGGGATGTCTTGGTGTGGTTTGGAGGTTTCACGCACTAGTTTACAGCTCCACTCTGCTCAGTATTCGCACATATTTTGCTTAATTTTGTCTTTCTTTTTAGTGTGCTATTCTATTAGATGATGTGGTTACCAATTACCAAGGTCTTTAAGCAACATTTAACCAACACAACTGCTTCGCACATTAAACTGAACCCAGATTTACATTCATTCAAACCATAAACAAATATTATGACAGCTCAGAAGAAACACAGAATTTCAGAAGAAACTTATTTTTATTTACACTCTATCCTTAATACATCCAGATCCGCCCTACGCACTCATTTGCAGGGGTCTGCGCACACAACTGTGGACTTTCCAAGCCTCTATGCACACAGCTGCAGAGCCTCTACCTACTACCCCAACCCTCGACTCAGATTTACAGACGCTTTCAGACTATCTTCTTCAAAACCCCATGACATTTCATATTTTTCCAAAATCGAATTTCCTTTCCCTCATAGAGCCGCACTCTATTTATACCCTTCTTGGCCCATGATCCCTGCGTGGGCTGACTCTAGTTATATTTCTTTTCATTATTTTCGGATGGACTACCCTTTGACTCAATCCTATTATACTTCACGCTCCATATACTTCGGAGTTTTTACAATAATCTAATCCTACTTTTTGGGCTTTCTGCCCAAAAACCATTACGCGGGACCTACGCTACCCAACACAAATAAAAAATCAAGCCAACTTAATAGAAAAGGAAGTGCAGATACAAGGAATAATTGATATGCATAAAGATGATCGAAAAATTGATCAGTTTATTACTGAAGCGCTTGGCCTTAACTCCCAGTTGATGCACCAAAAGGAACTATTATGCCAGAAGATCTCACAATGGAATTCCTATTGCGAGACAAGTGACAAATTGACGAGTCAAGCAGGGAAAATTTTAAGAACCACCCTAAATTTATATCTATAATAAATGGGCTAATCCTCATGATACATAGGAAAAATGGGAGGAAATTTTATCAATAATATAAGATGTATATATAATTTTTTTGGCGAATCTCTCACCAGATTATATTATCTTGTACAGTGATGGAGAATCTTTCACTGAATTATAAAATCTTGTAAGATCTTGGCAAATCTTTTACTGAATAATAAAACATTGTGAAGTCTTGGCAAATGATTTGTTAAAGTATGAAACCATATATGATAATAAGAAAACATATTCATTAAATTGTAATATACTAACATACATGTTTGGAAAAAGAAGCGTAATTTTCTCTTCCTACAAACAATGTTCCAAGTTTCAATGGCCATGTTTGTCAAAGTTCTTACAAATACACTCTTTCATATCCTTCTATTAGTTTTGATAATATTCCACAACAAAGTTCTTGTAGGTGTTGATATTGACAACGAGTTTTGTCAAGGTAGGAGAGATTAATCTTTTCTCTACAACTTTTGTCAAGCTACCACTTTTTCCAAGTTATCAAATTTCTTTCTTATTCCACAGACTCCAACTACGAGATAAAAAAAAACACATCAAGTTTGTTTACCCCAACACGCCAACAAGTAGTAAGCCCCAACTATATTATATAAGAAAGTATTAGGTATCCCAAGGGCTTGAAGGGGATCTAATTGAAAGAAGTGACCATTGTGAGAATCCTTCCAATCAATATATGAATATATAAATGTAGATTTATTATTATTTTAATTGGAAATCTTCAATTAAATAATAAAATTTAATTACATCTCTCCCAATCTAAATTACTTATTAGCATAATTCACTACCCTCATAGGTCTCTCATTTTTTAACAACGTTGTAACATGTAGATTAATTTCCTTTTTGGTGAGAAATCTCAACCTTTTAGGAAAATATGGTGTAGAGGCTCCAACCCCCCAGATCATTAGGACAAACTAAGAATAGTACAGAAGATGAAAGGTTGTACAAACCAACTTATTTTTCAAACAACTAATCCAACATCAGTACCTAAACTTTTTCATGAAGATATCATATTGAGAATGTTTGAAAAATGGTGAGAAATCTTTGTGAGGGTGATGCGGAAAGAGTGATAAGGTTTCATTGTTTTGAATTTTTTTGTTAAAACAGAAAAAGTTAAAAACCAATATTAATGGAGATATTGGCATTTTTTACTAAATTTTGTGAAGTGACTAAATGTAGCTTTAACCATTCACCTTAAGATGTTTTTACAATATAATTTCCTAAGTCTATTTAATATCTTCATTATCATAAAAACCAACCTATATCCATCTTCACTCCACATCTACCACTCTTAGGGGGATGAAATCTATTTATCCCTCTGAGCACTTGGTAGACCCAGAATTAAGATGGATCTAAGATGATAGAATTTCCCCTTTAAATAGTCTATGCTCACATGAATACCATGGTGTTACCATGTGTCAATACCGTGGGTTATCATACACCTGGAGCTTAAAAATTACTATTAGTAATTTATAAAAATTAATAAAATTAATAAAATTAATATTTTATTTTTATTTTATTTTTTATTTTAACCAAGTTAAAATGTTTAACATACATCAAATTACAACATCCATTTTGACTCTTGATCCACCAAGCCCCGAGAGGGATCAAATATTTTTTCACTCTATGCTAGTTTGCATATCATGATATACCTCTCGGGGCTTAGTAGATCCAGAGTAAAGATGGATCTATGCTGGTTTAATTCCCCCATTTAAATAGGCTACATTCCACGTGAATACCATGGGTCAATACCATGTGCCATTTTTATTTTTATTAATATTAATATTAGGGTTAATAATGTTTTTTTGCATGGTATTAAAAATAATTTAGCCCATGGTATTTGGCCCATAGTATTTTGCCCATAGGTTTCACCTAAATATAATGCATTTTTTGAGTGTTCGTAAATATAAGGTGACTTATGGAGTAAATATAAAAAAATGTTTTATTTGTTTACCATACCTCTCATTTATTTATATTTTTATTAATTTACCATACCTCTTTTACAAATATGGTATTTGGCCCATAGGATTCACTTAAATAAAACCTCTTTTTTGAGCCTTCATAAATAGAAAGAGGGTTATGGACTAAATATAAAAATAGGTTTTATTTATTTACCATACGTCTAGTTTATTTATATTTTTATTTATTTACCATACCTTTTGAGTAAGTATAAAAAGAGGTTTTATTTATTTACCATACCTCCACTTTATTTATATTTTTATTTGTTTACACCCTTGCATGTATATAATATGACTTATGGAGTAAATATAAAAATGCTTTATTTATTTACCATACCTCTCATTTATTTATATTTTTATTAATTTACCATACCTCTTTTATAAATATGGTATTTGGCCCATAGGATTCACTTAAATAAAACCTATTCTTGAAAATTAGGACGAATGGAAGGTTGTAACTCCTAATTTCAAGGGCTAAATTTACCTTTTTTACCCTCTCCCTTAAAAAAAGGTTGGCTATTTGTAAAAATTTACTATGACAAAATATTAACCCACTAAAAATTCAAAACCCCTTAATTTCGCCAAAGGGCGAACATTCACCCCTAAAATTTTCCATGGAGTCAAGTCATTGAGATGAGACTTGAATATGATGAAATCTTGAAAAGAGTTTTCGACTTCATTACCTAGAATAATTCAGAAGATGGGAGAAAGGCCTACTTGCCTAAACTGGAGGAATCAAACAAGGAAATTTTATTTGCAGACTGGGATTATCGTCTTAGATATGCAGAAAAGGCAACAACAGATGCAACAGCAGCAACAAACAATGTTATTGAGAACATCAATGAAAATTTACATAGCGCCAACCTGGTGGCAGAGTCCATTCCAGGTTTTCTTCCAAATTTCAAACAACTAGAACAACAGTGGAGACAGGCAACAAAGGAAAAAGGAGAAGCAATTAAGCAAATGACCAGGTTAAACTGGGAAGCATACTAGTGACATTTAGTGAAACCTCACATATAGTAGATGACCCTGCAATGCCTAACCACTTCCATGGAGAAAATGGTGCCAACACTGACTGATGGTGTGTTCACTGGACAATTGAAATTTGAAATCGACTGACCGTCATAGCTTAAGCTCATGATGGACATCTGCGATCTCAAAGATCAAACAAAAAGGAGTTAGTCACCATGCTCATTTCTATTTTTTTTATTTTTTTTATTTTTTTATTTTGCATAATTTGAGGAAGGTCGTTTAAACCTCCTCAACTATTTTTGTAGTAATCTATTTTTAGTTTTATAGTTTAGTATTTAAACCCATCTCATGCATTTAGAGAGGGGTCCAGAAATTTTATCAGAAACAATCTTCAAAACATGCACTTCTGTCCCTTTGAGGAAGTTCTAGTTAAATGAATGAAACATGATTTATTTATATTTTATCTGGCATCTTCTACTGAAATTGCACTTTTGTACTCTTAGATGGTGTTGGATTGATTGGAAGTAGATCAATATTGTTGAATCACATGAACATGACTTATTACAGATGGTACTTTTATCTTGTAATTTTGTTTTAATTATGTATTAAGCAATAACTTCTCTTCAAGTTGTTTATGTATGAAAGTTTGAATCTTGGTTAGCATTATTTCACTTTTGTATGGTGATGGCCTAAATTTTATGTTGAATACATGGATAATTTCTTATGCGATATATCTTTCATAATTGTTTCAGCTAACTATTTATCTGAAATGATTATTGTTAAAATGATTTCATTTCTTATTACAGTTGAATGATATTTATTACCAATTGCTTTAAGACATTGTTGTAAATCGCATACTTCAAATTTATTCCCGGGCATAGTCATATCTAGATAGTGTTTAAATTAGGATATATACATGTGATTATTAGTTTAGATTAGATTACTTTTAGCTTAAACATTACTCCAAAATATCACATATCACCCCATCAGCACTATCATAAATTATATTGGGAAATTGGTCCCATTATCCCCAGTTGGAGCCACTACACCAAACGAAAAAGGAATTGCCAACCAAGGTCCGGGCCAGGTGGCTTTCCCCCATGTTGTAAGCAATGATTTTCGAGGCTTCAACAAGTTCACATTTCTAGGGAAATTGTTGTAGGGGGCCGAAAGTTTCTTGGTTACTGGGGCAATTTCTACATGGTTGAAATTTTGGGTACTTGGCCATTATAGAAGGGTTGAAATTCTAGAAGTGTAGGATCAAGATCTAAGTACAAAATGAGTTTGGGTGACTTGAATAGGAGGATAAGTATAGGTTTGAACATAGGTATAGGTGTGTCTCTCATTTAACAAGAAGAATTTATCTATTGAAAATGTTGTGGAGATTTTCCCCATAGTGGGTTTTCCAAGGATAAATCTTGTCTCTCTTTTGCACATTGTGATCTCTACCGTTCTAAAATTCATTATTGTTGAATTTTTGAAGTATAATTTTTAAATGATATGTTGGAATAATTTAAAAAAATATCTACATCAAAAGTAATTATCATAATTTTAGAAATATTATGCTTGTTGAATCTGTTTCTTGAAGGTAGTTCTTGGTTGTAAAACTACGCCAAGAAACCAACTTGACCAAAATTTAGGTTCAAGCTAGCCCTCGAACCAGAGGGGGATCCCTCAAGTGTTACGAGGATTTGTTTAACGCTGTTCACTATCATTAGACAACAACCTATGAAGCACAACGACCAAATCTATGATTTTGTGTAAGTGGTTGTTGATGAGTATCCAATCTATGTTCAGAAATAAAGCCCTCTCTTGCCGAAACTTAATCAAAGTGTCAACGTCCAACTTTGACAAAATAACATAACTTTAAAGAGTTTGGTAGAGGAATAACAGAGAATATATGATAATTAAACATTCATACTGAATACTTAATCAACCAAATATAGTGGATGCATGTAGAATAATTCTACAACCAAATAAATGTGCATTCAAGAGATGACATAAGACAACAATTAAATGATGTAGAGGAGTTGTTTTAAACAGACTTTTCAATTAGCTAGTTTCTATAATAATGATAAATTTGCAGTGGGATGTCAGAGAGGTTGATACTAAAACCTAACCTTGTCCTAGCTCCTATGTTACCTTGAACATATGTATAAACATAATATGAAATCATAGAGAAATACATAAATAAGAAACAGATTATGCCATGAAACTAAAGCCATAATCATTCAATTAAAAATTCTATAATAGAAGTCTTTACAAAAATGGCAGGGTTTGGCATCAAAATCCAACCCTTTTACATTGAAATTGAAACAATATATAGAACATTACACCCAACTGGCTTTGTGTATATTTCCAGAATAAAAATATGAAGAATATACTAAAATAAAAAGAACCTCTAAAAAACTATAGGAAATCTAGAACTGTTTGAAAGTCTTGTGCCTTCAAATCTAGGAATTGATTCAGTGATTGCTGATTGATTTCCTTTATTCTTGAGATTGGTTGCCCATTTTTTGTTAGAAATATGCCTTAATCTTCTGCCTGTTTATCTTGTTCCTTAGAATATGGAGGTTGTTGAAGCTGCTCCCTAAAACTCGGTTTATATGCCCATAATCTGGTTGATTGATCCCTTTTTATAGAATTTATTAATCTCGTCATTTGATAAATTTATTTGATAATTCAATTAAACGTCATTTGATAAAGACCTTTGACAATTCAATTGATTATCTTTCAGATGCTTAATCATTGTCGTAAGATTTGAAAATGATTTGGAAATCATTGATTTTTTTGTCACTCTTTAGTTTTCAAAAATATTATTTTTAAAATTTCGGGAATACAATACTTTGATAAAAACATTTCCCCAAAACATATAAAATCATATTTCCATATTTCCATAAAATAATTCTTTGTTGTGGTTTCAAAAAAATGTGTCTTCAATAGAAAACCATGTCTTGTTTTGACGTTGTAAAACTGTTCTTTTCTTCATGGATTTCATAAATAAGATCCCTTCATATTTCCTTAAATAATATTTTCTTTGTAAAACCATCCATGGTTTTTAAAACCATGTCTTGTAATAATTTTCCTTTTTAGTTTTGCCCACTTTTGGCATACTTGTGAATAAATGAAACTTCATAAATAATTATCACTTTTTCATTGTATTTTTTTCCCACTTTTGGCATACTTGTGAATAAATGAAAATTCATAAACTAGCATTTGCACCAGATGTTGCAAAGGAAACGTTGTAAGGCATAAATTGAAAAATACAAATACAACAAAAGAATACTTTGATAAAGAATAAAAATATATTGAATGCTCAAATCAATGCCCCATTAACTGGAAGCATTTAGTAGACATATCTATCAACATTAGGATTATGCACAATGATCAAGAAATTTTCCATATACAAACAACAACTTCCACAACAACCTTTTGTCACATCCACATTTTAAGAAATGCATTGGAACGTGATCGGAATCTTCCATATTGCCTTTTTCATCATGCAGATAAATCTTCCATATTGCTATTTTCATCATGAATATTGTTAGTTCATTGTTGTAAAGTGTTAGTGTGTTAAATTCAATACTATAAGTTCGACAAGCGAAAAACATTCCTCAATTAGCATAATATACATTTTTCTCTCACCGTGTATTTTTCAGTCAAAGAGCACAAGTAACATATTAACATGTATTTTCCCTTCATTATTTTCATCATAGAGCCAAGAAATCTACACCTTATCTATAAAGTAACAAAAACATTTTGAAATAAGTTTAATATTTCAAGCCAATGTCTAACCTATAAAGTAACAAAAACTTTTTGAAATAAATTTAATATTTTAAGCAATTGACTAACCTACTTTAATAATTGAAAAATTCTCAAAGATGAATTATACTCCATAATAAGAGAGCCAACATTGGAGCCCATAGTTTCACTAAAACCAAAAGAAACACAACCACTTGTTAAGAAGAAATTCAAGTAATAATAATAAAACAAAAATAATAAACATTACAGTATAAAATGGTATTTCCAACGCACAAGTATAAATATACATGCTCTATGTCCATTGTTAGATTAAATGGGTGTGGAGAAAATTAGTAGAGAACCCAAAATTGTATTTCTAATTAGGAGGGGTGGAGAAATGCTTTAAATGCGAGTTGTTGTCATTCTAATGAAACCCTTTGCAAAGGGGATGTTAAGATTCTGAGAGAGAAGCTAGGCTTGGTAGAGAACACCTTCCTTGTTAAACATTCCCCTACTATAACCAAAAGGAAAGGGCAAGAGAAACAATAATGAGGTTTTTGTTCACAAGTTGTACAAAATATATAGGTGCTATTGATGTTTGAGTGAATAATGGGAGAGATTATTTATGAAATTGTGATAAGGCGCACCTAGTTTTGTAAGAAAGAGGCATATTAATGACAAGTACATCACATTTAGGTAGCATTTGCAAAATAACACCCATGGGTAAGTACAGCCAAAAGGATAATGAATCAATCTAGTCACAGTAAATATCAATATGATAATTCAGGTAAGATGTATTGTCACTTTTCCTGATTTCAGCCCTCTTGGCACCGGTAGGTTACCTATATCCTTGGGAGAGAGATAAGGTGGTTCCTGTAGAAAGGAGACAGCGGACAACAAAATATTCAATTTAATCAATTGGATTATGGTTCGAGCCCCGTTTGAGAGTAGTGGGGCTTGGAAATAAGAGATCCAATGATATCTAACCAAGCCATGGAAGCCAAACTGATGTTGAAATATTTGTCCGACAAAGTGGCCTGGTGGAAAGATGGACTTCGCCATAACTATTTCAAACAAAGTCGGTGATAAAAGGATCCCCTGTCTCGCCATTCTGCGAGTCCTTGGCCCGTTTCCTTTGGAAACACCTATCATGTATCCCACGCAATGGCAAGTGCATTAAGCTTGGGAAGACAGTATGGACTATCCACCTATTTCTCAAGATGTGTCTCTCTAAGACGTGAAACCCTGGATGCTGGATCAAGGTATAACAACCCTTTTCCTTGATGGCACCTTTAAAAGAAACCTGGAATGGCAGGGGCAGGGAGCCTTCATTGACTTTAGATGAAATCAAGAGAGTCGATATTACGGCAGGTTGGTATTTTCATGAACAAACAAGTGAAGGCTCAAGCCCTCTTCAAAGGCCTCCAGCTTCCTGAAGCTCAAGGGGCCTGCTAGGCAACAGTGGTGGGTGATTCAATGATTATTCTAAGAGCTACTGTGCACGTCTCTTCCAAACAGTGATACACAGCCCATTGGCACAAAAGAATTATTAAAAAATGCGGAGCTTCAACAAGATCAAATTCCTTCATGTCTCAAGGCATCAAAACGATCAAATTTCTTGAATCTTCACGTCTCAAGGCATCGAAACGGGAAAAAAAAATTGGGCTCTACGTTAAGCTTGGGTTATTGTCTATTAAATGGGAGCACCTTTCACCTCTCCAACAATGCAACTTACTCTGGATCTGTCTGGAGCTGGTTTACCCCTAATGGGTGGAAGGTGCCATACTCTGGATCAGTCTGGAGTTGGTTTACCCCTAATGGGTGGAAGGTGCCATACTCTGGATCTGTCTGGAGCTGGTTTACCCCTAATGGGTGGAAGGTGCCATACTTTGGATTTGCAAAGTATCTGTCTGGAGCTGGTCCATAACTCGCTCTGATTATGTATGGCCTAGTCTAATAGGTGGAAGGTGTCATACTCTGGATCAGTCTGGAGCTGATTTACCCCTAATGGGTGGAAGGCGCCATACTCTTGATCTGTCTGGAGCTGGTCCATAACTCGGTCTGATTATGTATGATCTGTAACCTAATTGGCACAACCCCGAACAGGCGTCAAAGATGTTGATTGACCACCAAGGCAGAAGGTTGAGGTGAGATCCCATCTAAAGTTGGAAGGAAAGAAACTATGGATAAAATCCTGGCTGCTCCTCTGAATCCGGGGTAGAATAACAGTTAGGAAGTACCTTGCTCTGGTTTCCTCTTGAGCTAGTCCACATGTCACTCTGATCATGTGTGGTTTGTAACATGATTTGGTTGGAACCTATGAACAGACCTCAAAGATGTCGGTAGACTACCAAGGGTAAGATTACGGGGAAACCCGAGAGACCTCAACTCTATCGTGTAGTAAAAACTACATGAGAACATTAAAATATGAGTAGTTCAACTATATTATTATATTTAGTCATACATCAACAGACACAGAAGACAGTTAAAACAAAAAAGAGAACATATAAATTATCTTGGTACTCTGAGAAGTGTGGCAAGGGATTGTAAACTGAACCGTATAAAGCTGCCAAAAGAATTGCGAACTTGTTTTCAAGACAATTGTTGCTTGAGAGAGTGAGACTGAAATATAGTAGAAATTTCAAGCAAATCAAATACTTCCCAGACCTTCAGAGTCGATACAACTGAGATAGGTACAATTTTTAGGAGACACCATTATACCAAATACAACGCAACGTAGGTTACCACGGTTAAAGAGAGGACATCATAACGAAACAACGAATTAAACATGGAACCGTCATTTCTAAAGGAAACAATGGTACCTAAAGTTGTTCGAAACGTTCTAAGGAAGGAGCAAAATGTCATTTATAAGAAAATAGTAAACTTTGTCCACAACAACGCTACTTATGGTGGAAATTGTTGGGAAAACCACCACAAGAAAGGAACAAAAAATGGGAAGGCTAGAAATGCAATTATCTTTGCCCTTGAAATGTTTGCTAAAAGGAGAAGAGAGTTCGAAGGAAATTAAAGAACTCAAAAGGCAGTCCTGGGAGTCATCATTGCCCGATTTGAGAGAGCTTCCATTTTTTGAAAGAGTTGTTTTAATTGCACCTCCCCTCTCCATTTTTTTAAAGAGTTGTTTCACTTTCTATGCTAGAGTTGTTCGGTTGTTATGGATGAAAGGCATTCAACAATTTTCAAATTTGAACCTCTTTAGCATTATAGTGTTCCGCCCCTGATTCAAGCACCTGAAACTCTCTGTTTTATTTACAGGAAAATAAAGAGAGTGTTAGTCTATCTGTGTTTCTCGAGATATAATGCCCCATATCTAAAATACGAAAGCTACAGGAGAATAGTTATTACATAGTACAATCTCACCATTACAAAGGAGTCGATAAAAGACCAAATGCATTAAATATTTCCAAGAAATTGCAAAAACATACAATAACACAAGTGAAGATCAAGGTAAATCTGCAGTACATGTTGGATTGGGGATAAAGCCAATATCATAGCATGAGATTGAAAATTAAATGAGTTGTAAATAATAATGGAATGATATGGAATTGAATAGCCTACAGGCTGAATATAAACAAGAGAGTTATTATTTCATTGTTATTAATTTATTATAAAATCACATTTTTTAAAACAATAACTATTTTTATTTCAATACCAACCATTAACTAATTTCTAAGAATAATTCTAATTATTGTTGTCCACTTCATCTTCTTTCCATTTCTGTACCATGAGGGAAAAACCCAATACCATTCCTATATCTTAAAATTAACATTAAATATGTCAAAATAGCTCAAGCATATTTTTGCAAACTGAATGGAGCAAAAAATCATATCCTTTTCTAGCATGGAAAACAATCATTACAGATGGATTAAACAAAGTAGAGCGCTTTGAGATCTTCCGCAAATCTTTCAGGAATGTAATAAGAGCAAAATAACACCCATGGGTAAGTACAGCCAAAAGGATAATGAATCAATCTAGTCACAGTAAATATCAATATGATAATCCAGGTAAGATGTATTGTCACTTTTCTTGATTTCAACCCTCTTGGCACCGGTAGGTTACCTATATCCTTGGGAGAGAGATAAGGTGGTTCCTGTAGAAAGGAGACAGCGGACAACAAAATATTCAATTTAATCAATTGGATTATGGTTCGAGCCCCATTTGAGAGTAGTGGGGCTTGGCAATAAGAGATCCAATGATATCTAACCAAGCCATGGAAGCCAAACTGTTGTTGAAATATTTGTCCGACAAAGCGTCCTGGTGGAAAGATGGACTTCGCCATAACTATTTCAAACAAAGTCGGTGATAAAAGGATCCCCTGTCTCGCCATTCTACGAGTCCTTGGCCCGTTTCCTTTGGAAACACCTATCAAGTATCCCACGCAATGGCAAGTGCATTAAGCTTGGGAAGACAGTATGGACCATCCACCTATTTCTCAAGATGTGTCTCTCTAAGACGTGAAACCCTGGATGTTGGATCAAGGTATAACAACCCTTTTCCTTGATGGCACCTTTAAAAGAAACCTGGAATGGCAGGGGCAGGGAGCCTTCATTGACTTCAGATGAAATCAAGAGAGTCGATATTACGGCAGGTTGGTATTTTCATGAACAAACAAGTGAAGGCTCAAGCCCTCTTCAAAGGCCTCCAGCTTCCTGAAGCTCAAGGGGCCTGCTAGGCAACAATGGTGGGTGATTCAATGATTATTCTAAGAGCTACTGTGCACGTCTCTTCCAAACAGTGATACACAGGCCATTGGCACAAAAGAATTATTAAAAAATGCGGAGCTTCAACAAGATCAAATTCCTTATCAGCTGCGAAGCTGGCGGTGCGTCCGTCCCGCTTCCGCTTTCTCATTAACCGTTTAGTTTCGCTTCCTCATTAACCGTTCACCGTTCAGTTGAACAGTTTTAGATCAACTATCACAGTTCATTCAATCGTCTAACACCATAAATCGACGGTCAACAATAGAACACGGCGGCGGCTGGGGAAATTCATTTCAAATGGGAACGCCTTACGACGTAATTATGAGCTCTTTAATATATGCATAGTAATTTTTAAAAAGATATAGGATAGTACAACGATTTAGATAGACACATGTCGCATATCGTGCAACTTTTTTGTTTTTTTTCAATGTTCTTACTCTGCAATTCCCTCGAACATCTGAATGGGGTTTTCTGCATTTTGGAATAGATCGATGATTTCTTTGTAATGTGTGTCACGGTGGATAGATCCAAACACAACATATTTGCTTGCAGGATTTTGGGTAGAGTTGCAGGAAAGTGTGCGCTTTGATTAGCAAATAGACAACGTAGTCTAAATGCTGTTGCTTCTAACACTTCCCTAATCGTCGTGCTGAAGAAATTGCCTCAACCATTGAGCCCAAGGATAATTTTAGGGGCGAATGTTCGCCCTTTGGCGAAATTAAGGGGTTTTAGATTTTTAGTGGGCGAATATTTTGTATCATAGTACATTTTTACAAATCACCTCAAATAGCCCACCTTATTTTAAGGGAGAGGGTAAAAAAGGTAAATTTAGCCCTTGAAATTAGGACTTCCAACCTTCCATTCGCCCATTTTCAAGAATAGGTTTTATTTAAGTGAATCCATTCGCCCATTTTCAAGAATAGGTTTTATTTAAGTGAATCCTATGGGCCAAATACCATATTTATAAAAGAGGTATGGTAAATTAATAAAAATATAAATAAATGAGAGGTATGGTAAATAAATAAAACATTTTTTATATTTACTCCATAAGTCACCTTATATACATGTAACGGTGTAAACAAATAAAAATATAAGTAAAGTGGAGGTATGGTAAATAAATAAAACGCCTTTTTATACTTACTCAAACGGTATGGTAAATAAATAAAAATATAAATAAACTAGAAGTATTGTAAATAAATAAAACCTCTTTTTGTATTTAGTCCATAACCCTCGTTCTATTTATGAAGGCTCAAGAAAGAGGTTTTATTTAAGTGAATCCTATGGGCCAAATACCATATTTGTAAAAGAGGTATGGTAAATTAATAAAAATATAAATAAACGAGAGGTATGGTAAACAAATAAAACATTTTTTTATATTTACTCCATAAGTCACCTTATATTTACGAACACTCAAAAAATGGGTTATATTTAGGTGAAACCTATGGCGAAAATACTATGGGACAAATACCATGGACTAGATTGTTATTAATACCATGCAAAAAACCATTATTAACCCTAATATTAGAATTAATAAAAATAAAAATGGCACATGGTATTGACCCATGGTATTCACCAAAATGGCACATGGTACTGACCCATGGTATTCACCTGGAATGTAGCCTATTTAAATGGGGGAATTAAACCAGCATGTAGCCTATGCTAAGATTCACTAGGACTTTACAAAGTTTTATTATTTAGTGAAAGACTCACCAAGATCTTACAAGATTTTATAATTGAGTAAAATATTCGCCATGCGTGGTGAGAGATTCGCCAAAAAATTATATATACATATTATATTATTGATAAAATCGCCTTCCATTTTTCCTATATACCATGGAGATTCACCCATTTATTATATTTATAAATTTAGGGGGGGTTCTTAAAATTTTCCCTGATTGAGCCGAGAGCTTGGGATACCTCTTTTGATCAGAAAATGAAATCCACGTGATAAAGACCAAATCTAATGGTATACCCAAATGCCCACTCAAAATTATCCAGAAGAGACCACACAAAGTACCCTCGAACATCTGAGCCATTTCTGTGTTAACACACGCATAAATGGTCATCAGTTTAATCAGTTAAACAAATGAAATTCAGTAAAGGCCAATAGCAATATAATGAAAATCGTGAAAATTTGATCTTACTTGATTGCTGCAGTAAGATAACTCAAACAATCTCCATGAAACCTTATTCTCCTCACATCATTTAGATTTTCTTACAGAGTCAACGAGGATTCCTCAGACTCTGGATAGCCTAGAAGGAAAAACAGAGAGATAAGATAAGTACATACTAGGGTTTGACAACCTTCGGCTCAGTTCTTATAGAAAAACAAATCCTCTGAGATATTTACATAAATTTTTTACCGTTCTCTGTGATAATAATAATCGGGTTGTCATAGAATTCTTTTACATACTCCACAATTTTCTGAATTCCATGAGGTACCACAAACAAACCATCCATCGCTGTCTGGGAATCATATAAAAATGGAGGAATTGCATGAGCCATTGGCCAAACTGTACTGCAAAAATCACAAATTTTTTTTAAAGAGGTCAAGGACTGGATATTCATACCCGTTCTCCGATGGAGACTCCGTGGCGCTCTCCAGTCAGATAAACCCTGGAGTCTGGATATAAATATTGCGTGTTGTCGGGGGAAAGGGGAGGAGTGCTTGTTGCATATAAGGTTGTATAGTGATTAATACCCATATAGTCGAACGATCCTCGAAGTTTCGCAGATAGTTCCGAGAATATGGAGGGTAAGCGCGATCCTAATCTTTCACGCATTTCTTGTGGATAATCTCCAAAAACAATTGGATCCAAAAACCTGCAAACTGTGTAGAAATTAATTTCAACAATTAATATGAAATCCCATTAGCCTTTTTGAGAGAGATTATTCAAATTTTCCACGGTAGAATATGAATTTTTGTGGACGTTTCCACAGTAGAATATAGAATATGAATTTGGTCCAGGTTGGTCCTGATGGTGGAATTTTTTTGGATTCTAAATCTCTACAAAATTTATATGGGATTTGAAAAATAATTCATATTAGGATTCGAAAGCTCGACAAAATTCATATTCTACTGTGAAAATTCCTAATGATCTCTAAAAAAAACCACAATCTATTCCCATTAGCCTTTGCTATCACAAGGGATACATTAATTTTACACAGACGAGGGTATAACTCAAAGTCATGGCACTCACCATCGGAGATTGAAGGATAAAATTCTGTCAACAGTTGATCTCTCTTGTGGAGAATCTTCCAAGGGTTCGTACCACGGCGCGCTCATAACTAACCCTATAGATCCTCCTTGAATTTTCTGCACACAAATGCTCCGCTCTGATTCAAATTTGACAAACTATATTCACAATATTTGGCGTTATTGTAAGTGCGTGAAAAGATTCCTTACCTGATATTTCTCCCTATATTTCTCCACTGCAGTTGTGTGGGTGAGAAAAACGTGATGTGCAGCTAGATAAGGCTCTGCTGACGAGCAATTCCCTGTTATGCACAAAGAATTGGCGTGAGGGGCAGCACACCTCGTCGGTGGAAATATTCCGACGGTGTATCCCAACGGCACAAACAGAATGATTATTCTAAGAGCTACTGTGCACGTCTCTTCCAAACAGTGATACACAGGCCATTGGCACAAAAGAATTATTAAAAAATGCGGAGCTTCAACAAGATCAAATTCCTTATCAGCTGCGAAGCTGGCGGTGCGTCTGTCCAGCTTCCGCTTTCTCATTAACCGTTTAGTTTCACTTCCTCATTAACCTTTCACCGTTCAGTTGAACAGTTTTAGATCAACGATCACAGTTCATTCAATCGTCTAACACCATAAATCGACGGTCAACAATAGAACACGGCGGCGGCTGGGGCAATTCATTTCAAATGGGAACGCCTTACGGCGTAAAAATGAAATCCACGTGATAAAGACCAAATCTAATGGTATACCCAAATGCCCACTCAAAATTATCCAGAAGAGACCACACAAAGTACCCTCGAACATCTGAGCCATTTCTGTGTTAACACACGCATAAATGGTCATCAGTTTAATCAGTTAAACAAATGAAATTCAGTAAAGGACAATAGCAAGATAATGAAAATCGTGAAAATTTGATCTTACTTGATTGTTGCAGTAAGATAACTCAAACAATCTCCATGAAACCTTATTCTCCTCACATCGTTTAGATTTTCTTGCAGAGTCGACGAGGATTCCTCAGACTCTGGATAGCCTAGAAGGCAAAACAGAGAGATAAGATAAGTACATACTACGGTTTGACAACCTTTGGCTCAGTTCTTATAGAAAAACAAATCCTCTGAGATATTTACATAAATTTTTTACCGTTCTCTGAGATAATAATAATCGGGTTGTCATAGAATTATTTTACATACTCCACGATTTTCTGAATTCCATGAGGTACCACAAACAAACCATCCATCGCTGTCTGGGAATCATATAAAAATGGAGGAATTGCATGAGCCATTGGCCAAACTGTACTGCAAAAATCACAATTTTTTTTTAAAGAGGTCAAGGACTGGATATTCATACCCGTTCTCCGATGGAGACTCCGTGGCGCTCTCCAGTCAGATAAACCCTGGAGTCTGGATATAAATATTGCGTGTTGTCGGGGGAAAGGGGAGGAGTGCTTGTTGCATATAAGGTTGTATAGTGATTAATACCCATATAGTCGAACGATCCCCGAAGTTTCGCAGATAGTTCCGAAGATATGGAGGGTAAGCGCGATCCTAATATTTCACGCATTTCTTGTGGATAATCTCCAAAAACAATTGGATCCAAAAACCTGCAAACTGTGTAGAAATTAATTTCAACAATTAATATGAAATCCCATTAGCCTTTTTGAGAGAGATCATTCGAATTTTCCACGGTATAATATGAATTTTTGTGGACGTTTCCACAGTAGAATATAGAATATGAATTTGGTCCAGGTTGGTCCTGATGGTGGAATTTTTTTGGATTCTAAATCTCTACAAAATTCATATTCTACTTTGGGATTTGAAAAATAATTCATATTAGGATTCGAAAGCTCGACAAAATTCATATTCTACTGTGAAAATTCCTAATGATCTCTAAAAAAAACCACAATCTATTCCCATTAGCCTTTGCTATCACGAGGGATACATTAATTTTACACAGACGAGGGTATAACTCAAAGTCATGGCACTCACCATCGGAGATTGAAGGATAAAATTATGTCAACATCTGATCTCTCTTCTGGAGAATCTTCCAAGGGTTCGTACCACGGCGCACTCATAACCTCGTCGGTGGAAATATTCCGACGGTGTATCCCAACGGCACAAACAGAATGATTATTCTAAGAGCTACTGTGCACGTCTCTTCCAAACAGTGATACACAGGTCATTGGCACAAAAGAATTATTAAAAAATGCGGAGCTTCAACAAGATCAAATTCCTTATCAGCTGCGAAGCTGGCGGTGCGTCCGTCCAGCTTCCGCTTTCTCATTAACCGTTTAGTTTCGCTTCCTCATTAACCTTTCACCGTTCAGTTGAACAGTTTTAGATCAACGATCACAGTTCATTCAATCGTCTAACACCATATTCATTTCAAATGGGAACGCCTTACGGCATAAAAATGAAATCCACGTGATAAAGACCAAATCTAATGGTATACCCAAATGCCCACTCAAAATTATCCAGAAGAGACCACACAAAGTACCCTCGAACATCTGAGCCATTTCTGTGTTAACACACGCATAAACGATCATCAGTTTAATCAGTTAAACAAATGAAATTCAGTAAAGGCCAATAGCAAGATAATGAAAATCGTGAAAATTTGATCTTACTTGATTGCTGCAGTAAGATAACTCAAACAATCTCCATGAAACCTTATTCTCCTCACATCGTTTAGATTTTCTTGCAGAGTCGACGAGGATTCCTCCGACTCTGGATAGCCTAGAAGACAAAACAGAGAGATAAGATAAGTACATACTAGGGTTTGACAACCTTCGGCTCAGTTCTTATAGAAAAACAAATCCTCTGAGATATTTACATAAATTTTTTACCGTTCTCTGTGATAATAATAATCGGGTTGTCATAGAATTCTTTTACATACTCCACGATTTTCTGAATTCCATGAGGTACCACAAACAAACCATCCATCGCTGTCTGGGAATCATATAAAAATGGAGGAATTGCATGAGCCATTGGTCAAACTGTACTGCAAAAATCACAAATTTTTTTTAAAGAGGTCAAGGACTAGATATTCATACCCGTTCTCCGATGGAGACTCTGTGGCGCTCTCCAGTCAGATAAACCCTGGATTCTGGATATAAATATTACGTGTTGTCGGGGGAAATGGGAGGAGTTCTTGTTGCATTTAAGGTTGTATAGTGATTAATACCCATATAGTCGAACGATCCCCGAAGTTTCGCAGATAGTTCCGAGGATATGGAGGGTAAGTGCGATCCTAATCTTTCACGTATTTCTTGTGGATAATCTCCAAAAACAATTGGATCCAAAAACCTGCAAACCGTGTAGAAATTAATTTCAACAATTAATATGAAATCCCATTAGCCTTTTTGAGAGAGATCATTCGGATTTTCCACGGTAGAATATGAATTTTTGTGGACGTTTCCACAGTAAAATATAGAATATGAATTTGGTCCAGGTTGGTCCTGATGGTGGAATTTTTTTGGATTCTAAATCTCTACAAAATTCATATGGGATTTGAAATAAAATTCATATTAGGATTCGAAAGCTCGACAAAATTCATATTCTACTGTGAAAATTCCTAATGATCTCTAAAAAAAACCACAATCTATTCCCATTAGCCTTTGCTATCACAAGGGATACATTAATTTTACACAGACGAGGGTATAACTCAAAGTCATGGCACTCACCATCGGAGATTGAAGGATAAAATTCTGTCAACAGCTGATCTCTCTTCTGGAGAATCTTCCAAGGGTTCGTACCACGGCGCGCTCATAACTAACCCTATAGATCCTCCTTGAATTTTCTGCACACAAATGCTCCGCTCTGATTCAAATTTGACAAACTATATTCACAATATTTGGCGTTATTGTAAGTGCGTGAAAAGATTCCTGACCTGATATTTCTCCCTATATTTCTCCACTGCAGCTGTGTGGGCGAGCAAAACGTGATGTGCAGCTAGATATGGCTCTGCTGACGAGCAATTCCCTGTTATGCACAAAGAATTGGCGTGAGGGGCAGCACACCTCGTCGGTGGAAATATTCCGACGGTGTATCCCAACGGCACAAACAGAATGATTATTCTAAGAGCTATTGTGCACGTCTCTTCCAAACAATGATACACAGGCCATTGGCACAAAAGAATTATTAAAAAATGCGGAGCTTCAACAAGAACCAATTCCTTATCAGCTGCGAAGCTGGCGGTGCGTCCGTCCCGCTTCCGCTTTCTCATTAACCGTTTAGTTTCGCTTTCCCATTAACCTTTCACCGTTCAGTTGAACAGTTTTAGATCAACGATCACAGTTCATTCAATCGTCTAACACCATAAATCGACGGTCAACAATAGAACACGGTGGCGGCTGGGGCAATTCATTTCAAATGGGAACGCCTTACGGCGTAATAATTATCATTTTTCTGTGAAAACCATTTACTGGTTAGCTTCCCATGGTTTTGAAAACCATGTCTCCAACAATGTTTGGTAAATTATGAAAAAACCTTTCAATCCTCCCTTTTCACTCTTGTAAAAATTTTGGATAAGAAATTATCCAAATTTTCTCTTCATGTGTATTTTCCTCTTTATAATTCTTTTCCTTGTGTGCTCTGTAAAATTTCATTTTCACCTCTATAAAATTATTCCATTGGGAGGAAATATTTCTTTATAACATTGTAAACTCCATGATTTGTATTGAAATGTAATTCTAGAACATATATATTTCAATTTTTGATCTAGCCTCCTCTTACCTCAAGCATTCACCCATGATCTCATTCTAGAAAAATATGACTATAGAAATCTTCCCTCCATTATCGCCTTCCATGCAAATTTGAATTTACCACACTTCATTTATAAATTCAAATCCATATGATAAGGTGGTAAATGGTTTAGGAAGGGGGATTCACAATACATGAGATGGGAACATGTGTAAAATATGGTAAAAGTGAAACAACTTTGCTGGGGTTAGGTTAAAGGTTGGATAGGTAGCCCCCTGCAAACCATATATTTATTGCTTCAAATATCTAGAGGTAATGTATATAATGGTGTTTTAATGTGTGAAATGCAGGGTGGGGACATAGGTTTGAATGGACAAAAATAATATTTTAATAATATGTGGAGTATGGAATAATGGGGATAAATAAATAAGATAAAAAGTAAAGTAAAATATAATAATTTTTACGTGTGATTATGGTAAAAATGGAAAATGGATGAATAATAAAAATAATGGTAGGGTATAGTAAGATTTATAAAAGAAAAAGGAATAATGGGGATAAATAAATAAGATAAAAGTAAAGTAAATATAATAATTTTTACGTGTGATTATGGTAAAAATGGAAAATGGATGAATAATAAAAATAATGGTAGGGTATAGTAAAATATATAAAAGAAAAAATATGGGGATATGATAATAAGGGTGAAATTGAATGGAGTGACGGGAATAAAAAATATTATTTTTGAAAGAAATATAAGATTTGGGAATAGGTAGAAAGGGACCAAGGAATTTAGATAAAAATTAAGGCTAGATATGGGTTTGGGATATTTGCCAATTTTGACTCATGGAGGACATGAATATTTTGGAAGATTAATTAAGTGAAGGCTTTAGGTGATGGGAACTTGAAAAGAATTTATATATATACTTCAAAATTTAGCCAAGAAATCACTTAGCACATTTTGAAAATTTTTGTAACTTTTAAAGGCGTGAGAAAAGGTTGCAACAATGCTAACCCTAATTGCATTAGAAAATCAACATGGTATTAGAGATTTGGTGAAGGAAGGAAGGGACATTGAGATCACCTTTACCGAAACCTTAGAGAGAGAATTTTAGTAAAGTCCTTCTTGTGCATTGGCATCTATGGCTTCCTCCATGAAATCCAAATTCAAGTTAGAGAGAGCATCAAACTTCAGAGAGCTTAGAAATTCAAGACAGATCTTATTCTTGTGAAGAACAAAATATTGGATATTGTGATAGGAAAGACTACTGAACCAACTTATTCAGTTCGGAAGGAGAAGTTCAAAGAGGATTACATTACTTCCACGAGTTTGATAGTAGATTCCACTAGAGATAATCTTATCCCCTACATTGCAAAGCATGATGCCTCCAAGAAGATGTATGATGCCCTAATAAATCTCTACACTATCAAGAATGTTGGTTAATCCATGAGTTTGAAGAATGAGCTTCAAAATACAAGGAAGACTAATGACGACACTGTGGCTTCATATTTAGTGAGAATTTAGCAAATAAGAGATCAAATTCAAGCTATTGGAGAATCAATTCCTGATCAAGAATTTGTGACTACAACACTCAATGGTCTCCCTAGATCGTGGGATGAATTTGCAACAGGCATAAGAAGTTGGAAATAAGCTTCTTAATTTGAACAATTATGGACATGCTGTGCATAAAAAGAAGCATGATTGATGACTAGATATTGTCAATATGAATAAGTTCAAGCCCTTGTAGCTCATGTCAAGAACCATGGAAAGAAGAAGTTTGGACCTCAACATACGAAGTCAAGAAAGGGATTTCATTCCTCTAAGAAGAAGAACGACTTATCATAGATTCAATGTTATGGTTGTTAAGGATATGGACATTTCAAGAGAGATTGTCCTAATATGATTAACAAGAAAATGAAAGGGAAACAAAATGCTTCAACAACATAAGTTGAGGAAGATGAAAAACCAAAGAAGACCAAAGGTGAAAAATATTTATTCTACTACTCTACTTTGACAAGTTCCTTTGGAGATGATGATGGCATGTGGTTGGTAGATAGTGGATCATCCCGACACATGACTAGATATCATAGGAATATTTCAAGCATGACAGAAAAGAAGTTGTCTCAAAGGGTTGAATTGGGAATAAATAACAACAATGTAGTCAAAAGAGTTGAAAAGGCATCCATAGAGATGGAATTTGGTAACAACGTTCATCTGAGCAATGTCCTTTACGTACCAGGTTTGAAAAAAAATATTGTCTCTGTTTCTTTTTTAGAAGGTAAAGGAGATAATGTTTCTTTTGTGGATGGAAAAGTACTTGTATGGTCAGAGGGCTCTAGTATAGATGATTCTAGGGTTATTGGGATTCATGATGGAAGATTGTATAGACTAATGAGTTGACTAGATCAATCATTAGTACATAACGAAATAGATCCAAGTGAGTTATGGCATTGAAGGTATGGACATCTTCATTTTAGATCATTACTTGAATTAAGTGAAATAGTGTAAAGGGTTCCTAAACTAGAAATAAAGAGCAATGGTGTATGCAAACGCTGTGCTCTTGGGAAGAACATCAAGAAGTCATTTCCAAACAGTGACAACAGATCTAAGCAAACTTTGGACTTGATCCATTCTGATGTATGTGGTTTGATGCCCGTAAAGTCACTTGGTGGTTCATTGTAATATGTGACAATTATTGATGACTTATACTTCAAGACATGGATATATCTCTTGAAGACGAAACATGAAGTATTCAACAAATTCTAGGAATTCAAAGCTAAAGTGGAAAAACAGATAAGTAAAAGTATCAAGATACTGAGATATGAAAATGGAGGAGAATACACCTCAATGGAGCTTGTAGCTTTCTAGAAGTATACTGGGATTAAGGGGGAGCTAATTTTCCCCTATAATCCACAACATAATGGTGAAGCATAATAAAAAAAAAAGTCTATATCTGTCAAGGCCATGATGCATGATTTGGACTTACCATTGTTCTTATGGGGCGAAGCATAAAAAAAACTGTGTACATTCAAAATCGAAGTCCTCATAGAGTTATGGAAGGTATGACTCTTGAAGGAACCTTCTCTTAAAGGAAGCCAAATGTTGGACACATGAGAATCTTTGGATGGGAGTATCTACAAATACAAGGCATGATTTGTGTCTATAGGATTCTCCCAGGAAGAGGGAGAAAACTTTCGGGTCCGTTCTCTGCTTCAATCCCTTCTGCTGCACTACTCCTTTATATTCCCCGATCTCCGATCGATGATTCATCGCTATCGCATATCACAATATCGCTACTTCATTACCCGTTGGCACTAGAACTTTCCAAAGTGCGATCAGCGATTAAGTCTCCACTGTTGATCTCCTCCTCAGATCTAACGGTCCTTGTTCAATCACAATGTCACAATCGGATTTGGCAAAGGGTTAGGGCTCGGTCCATGCATAGGGAACACTATGATGCGATTGATCGGCGATCACTCATTTGCATGTTCTTAAGGTCTGAAGTCCTGCCACATACAATTGAATTACGCTGATAAGATAAAGTGGCTCTACTATCGTTGATTAGATCTGGTCCGTTGATCTTATAGATCCAACGACCATTATACCTTCTCGCATCTATTTCCTCTTATCTTGATTTTGGTTGTTTTTATTAGACTATGCGTTATAAACACGATTCTCCTCCATACTCTGTTTCGCACTGTCATTACATTCCTATATAACAATAAATTATGATACCTTTGAAGCGACAACTGGGTTAAGGTAGCTCAACCACTGTTATAACTCTATGGATTGTAATAAGGTATTTGACATTGCATTTTATAACTTTAAAGCATAAAAATGAAGTAGAATGTCTGATTTATTCTGCAGGTAAATATACAGAGGCAAGCGAAGGATTTCAATAAAAACAACACACTCACGCACGCTGAATCATTTTATTCAATACAATAAGTTTACAGAGTCTCGGTCCTCTAACTCGATTACAAAAATAAAAGACCCTGTTTCAATCTTGAAATCCTCGCTCTCTCTTATTATGAAAATAAATCATATTTTATACAAGAATGGATTCATGAACCAATTCTAGTTCAGATCCAGAAATCCCTCACTCTCCTAAAGAATCTATTCAGCTCCACTCTTATCTAAAACAAATGCTAATTTAAGCTTTGAAATCCCTCATATCCTGTTCAAACCAATTTATTTAACTGCTTGGCCTAATCTCCACCCAGGGAGGATCACTCAGCCACTATACCCTTTTTTTCATATTTTACAATAAATAAACACTCTCACACATTTAAATAAATAAAATTAACTAATCTCTTATCTTCCAACCCCTTGTTAGTCACAACATGTGATCATGCCATCAAATTGCTGACTAGGCCTGAATGCTCCTGCATCAGACTCCCAAAGTTGAAAGTTTTCATGACCTCTTGGTCATGTGTTTCTTCTGCTGATCATCTAGTATCCCAAAATTTACTTTGTAACAGGTCATCATTTTCATCATGCTGCTGATTCAATTCTTTTGCCACTGTCACTTCTGTTCCTCCAGGTTTCCAAACCTTATCTTGTTGTTGTCCTCTTTCCTTGCTGATACAAATTCCTTTTGTTAATTTCTCTTTCTTGTTGTCCCTCTTCTTCACTGACTTCATCTTCCACAATTTATCAACTTCCCCTTTACAATTTGTTCTCAATTGAACTCCACCGACATCTACCTGTTAGCGCTTGAGATTTCACCCTAGGCTGAGGAAGGTAAACCTTCAAGGCAACATCAAACCATTTCACCTCGTAGCTAGCCCTACGGGGTATGAGAAGGCTCTCTCCGGTCTATCTCGGCAAATTTTCAATGGGGTGAGATGACCAACAAGTTAACACTGATATTAGGCTAGTAAACTGATTAGGAAGGTTGATTTAAAGTTTTTTGGGTTTTTGGTGGCAATTGGAGGGAGTGCAATTCAGGGTGCGGGGATTGAGCTCAGGTTTTGCAGGTGGGTCTTTGGGGCAAGGTAGGAGTTTGTGCTGATGCCTTTAGCTGAGATGGATGATCAAGGAAGAAAAAAGAGAAGCTAAAGAGGGAAAACAATGACTTTGAATCCTCTCTAGACAGTGGAAAACATAAACATTAAACAAATTTGAAAGTTGAGCATGGCAAGCATGAATTCAAACTTTATCACTTCATTTGTTTAATAAGCTGCAGTAAAGAAAGAGATGGAACACATAAACACACTTAAAATTACAATAAGAGAACACACCATCAACACAAGAGTCCACAAGAATCCCAATGATGTCTGCAAAACCTTGGTCTTCCTTTTCCTCAAATTGCAGAGATACAAGTAAAATATACAATAGGAGCTTCTCCCTCAAGAGTCCAACCATGAAAATGAGCAAGAGAAGGCATAATATAGATGATATAACTCCTTTCCCCACCTCTAGGGGTCGATCTCAGCTTCCTAGGAGCTGTTTCAACTAATTCTAAACTGAGCACTAGATAATAGGCAGTCAAAACAACTTGCCTCTAAAACTTAGGAAACCTATCCATGCATTAAATATTTACCATTTACATCAAAGAATCTTCTAGAAGTGATGAAGGAGAGTAAAAGTATCTAAGTGCCATGAAAATTACACAAAAATCCATCATTTACATGCCTCAAAAGTCAACCAAGATGAAAACAGTGTTTTGCTGGCCGAACTGGTCAAAACAGGCAAATTTCCCTGACTCGTCGCGCACATCACTCTGACAGGTCGCGCACATTCACATCTCTGTTTGAGGGCCTTCCCGATGTCCAAATCAGGTGCAAGATAGCTCGTTGGAAAGGTCTACGAGTCTAATTTCCAACCCCACTGGAATTTTTGAATTTGGAGTTGATTTGACCCCTCAAAAGTCATTTCTCCCAAGACAGCTTTCTGCAACTCAAAATAGGGGCAGAAAGTCAAAATTTGCATGTATTTTGAGCTTTTGGAAGCCCAAATCTCCATAAAATCTGAAACCCATCCATAGGAAAGTGTATTTTTGCATGAAAATTCCAAAAATGCAAAGTTTTCCCCGTTCTAAGTTGCCCCCATGTATGGTCGCGCGCGGGGTGAGACCCGTCAAATGGCCAAAACCTGTAAAATTCCCAAAAATGCCAAAAATGCTTCAAAAATCTCAAAATTTCTTGGGTTTGCTGCTAGGAGGATTCTAATGAGTATCATGGTGAGTGAGAGAAGCCTCGGCCAAGATGCGGAGGGGATCGGGCCTCTTTCTCCTTTTTTGTGCCTTAGCCAAACTCCTTGGATCCGGCGATTGTAATTTTGGCATTTCTCTAAAACCATGACACCTGTGCAAAAGGTGAAGGAGGTTTTTCTTCTTTGGCATGTTATGGACAAAAACCTCTCTCATATTTCCAAAATTCATCTTTTATTTCTTTGAAACATCATTTGAGTGAAACTTGTCCCGATGTGTGAAACAAGGGATTTTGTCGAAATGAAGCGAAATGAAGGGGATAGGGGGCTTCTAAATTCTTGGGGAAATTTTTGGGAGTGGGGAGGGATGTTAGGAAGCAGGGGAAAGTGGAATCTCAGTGATTGAGTGAGGGGAAGGGGTCCAAAAGGGCAAAACACAGGCCCAACCTAGAAAATTGCCAGGTTGTAGCTAGAAACTAGGGTTTGTGGAAAAATGAGGAATTTGGCGGATCTAAGGGATGGGAAGTGTTTAATAAGGTACTTTAAGGATAGGGGAAGGTGTATGAACATCAGGATACAAGTTTTGCCGATGATTTGACTGTCCAAGAGGAATTGGCTTCAAAACCCTAGGAGAGGGAAATGACCTTGCCTGGGTGGCAACTGAAGCATGGACCAGGTGTAAAATGACTCATTAGACACTGACATGATAATGACAACCCTCTGAATGATGATAGGCTCAGCTGAATGATGACATGGACTGACATTTGGGCAAAGCCTAGACCTAATGCCTAGTGACCAAATTTTGCTTGAAAACTCTTTGAAATGACAAAATTTGACCTTGACACTCTGAGACCACTTTGTAAGAGCATATTTGATCACTGTAGGAAGGCTGGAAAGACTGACACTAACATTGGCTCCAATGGGGATGGTAGCTCCTTGGAGGTGCCAAGAACCTTAGACCTCTGGGAGAGCAGACCAGTGCTTGCAATCATTGGGCGATGGAGTCATAAACTCAAGCTGAAATGCATGACTGAAAACTGACACAAACTAACTTAACAACAAGACTAAAAATTGACTCATAAAGGACTCATGACTCAACTAGAAACTGACTCGATACTTAAACACAACCGACAAACTGAAAATGATGCTCAAAGTGGAGCTTATTCATCATAACCTACTCTAACAGTTTCATTCATCACCTGATCAAGTGAAATGAAACAACCAATGCAACCAAGTAAGTATCCCGTCTGCTGTTCGAATTCTCCACAAGTGTTCGCTTATGAACAACAAGATAGAACTATTGAAAGGCAACTCTGATGGCAACTTAGAAACAGATCCGTTGAATGATACGAACTCTCTATCTGCCTCCAAAAACACTGCATTAGGATCTTGAAATTCAAGCTCACTGGAACTTAGCTCATCCAATGGATTACTTCTCTTTTCCTCATACCATGCATGCAAACTTTGATCTGAGCCTTGTGACGAGACCTCTGCTAAAAATGACAAAGAAACTGGCTGCCGGATCAAATTCATATCAGCACATGTTTCAAGCTCACATGTAGTTAACGGAGAAAGACTTTGACTGCAAACCTCATCCAAAACATCAGCAATTGGATCATGAAAAACCTGAAAAGACTGTTGCAATGTATCCATTGAAAATGTATGACATCCTTCTAGCTGTTCATCTTTTTCTTGAGAGATTTTATGAGAATTCTGCCTTACAAACTGAAATGCTTCGAAACAAAAAGGTAGGGAACCTTCTTGTATCATTTGATCAAATATTTCAACTTCCATGCCTTCATTTGCAACTTGACAACCAATGGCATTTGGGGGCTGCAAATCTGAATATGAGAAATCTTGAACAAGGTTTTTATTGCCTTCAAGATGGTCTAGATCAAGACTTGTTTACAGCTGATTCCTAATTTCATGGAAGTTGTTTCTAATGAACTGAAATGAATCAAAACAAAGAGGCAACGATCCTTCACTTACTTCAAAATTTGCTGCACTTTCCTCGTCAATGTCATAGCTGATATGTGATGGCTGAACATTGTTTTCAAACTGCTGAAAATGAACTTCTTCCTCCCACAAACTAGCTGCTGATTTGTCTGCAAGATTAGCTTCTGTTTGGAGAACATAATCATCATCATACTCATCAAACTGAGGCAAATCAACGGTATAAAACATATCATCAAGCATGCAGGTCATATCAACAGTTCTTTCTTCTCCTAGATGATCTACAAAACAATCACTATGAGTGCTATGACAACTAGGATGGGAAACAAAATGTTTTGGATTAGCAACTTGTTCTTCTTCAATCAGCAAGCCATGAACATCATAATCATTCCTTGCGGTGATCTTGTCCATCATCTCTTCTACTGCACTTACCAAAATGTCAAGCTTTACCTCTAGAGATTCGGCCAGATCTATGTTTTTCATCTCTTCTTCCTTCATCCTTGCCCTTCGGATCAGCAGATGAGCCTCTACATTTACTGCACTGTTTTTCATCTCGTGAAGTGTTGCAATATCCCTTTCTCTCAGCTGAAACTCCATCTCCGAATCAAAGGCACCCGGGTAGTGCAAGAGAGCAGATCTAGTAGTAGGTCTTATATCAACTGGCATTGAATAATAAACTTGGTTAAATCTGGCTGAAAACTGTTGTACTGTCTCCCCTGGCAATCTTTTCAGCTGGTTATACTCTTCTACAATCAAGAAAAGGTTCTGCCCGATCATCCACCTGTCGAGAAAAACTTTGACGAACTACTGGAAATCTGAGATGCTTGCATCAGGCAAGGCTTTGAACCAACTCTTAACTTCAGCTTGCAAAGAAAGAGCAAAAAGCCTCATACTAACATCTTCATCATCGACTTCAAAAAGGTCAAGAAATAACTCAAAATTCTGCACATGTTGCTCAGCGTTGACATCCTTACTTTCACCATCAAACCTCGGCAAGTATAGATCATAGCTTTTGGGAAAAGCATGAAGAACAGAAGGTAAAACAAGAGGTTTATACCGATCTGGAATTTTACAAGGTGTAGGGTTATGTACAGCAGGTATAGGATCATCACAAAATTCGGAAAAAGGATCTTGATCAAGCTCAAAGGCATGCAAATCTTTGGTATTCACAATCTTCGAAGGGAAAGAATCAACGGCAGGCCGAGGATCTTTTCTCAAGCATAATATACTTTGCAAAGCAATCTTGACATTCTCGGGAAAAGAGAAGAAATAATTTACAACAAAGAACAAAATGTCTTGGATGAAATTCCAACTTGAGTACCTGATCTTGCCATATTCTCCTTTCATGTTTCTGCTAGTCGGGATCATCCTCCAGTGGAGTCTTTGGATCTGATCTCAAAACTGATTTAGAGTCACCAAGTGAATGATTTCAGCCTTTCAAGTGTCTGATCGTTGTTCACCATCAACAATCAGATCTGAACTTGATACATGTACTGGGGTAAAATGCAAATGAAGTGTTGCGTTCACAAGCTCACGGAGATTGACTGAAGCAGCGTTTATCTACTAACGCTGATGTAAAACAAGAGCGTTTTCGAAGGCTACCTGGCGCAACTTCAGGCTCCGTCTAAGACTTATGAAATAACACGTCAATGAGCAAAGGTTTAGATGTTCTCCCCAGTATGGTCGCCACTATGTTAGCGCTTGAGATTTCACCCTAGGCTGAGGAAGGTAAACCTTCAAGGCAACATCAAACCATTTCACCTCGTAGCTAGCCCTACGGGGTATGAGAAGGCTCTCTCCGGTCTATCTCGGCAAATTTTCAATGGGGTGAGATGACCAACAAGTTAACACTGATATTAGGCTAGTAAACTGATTAGGAAGGTTGATTTAAAGTTTTTTGGGTTTTTGGTGGCAATTGGAGGGAGTGCAATTCAGGGTGCGGGGATTGAGCTCAGGTTTTGCAGGTGGGTCTTTGGGGCAAGGTAGGAGTTTGTGCTGATGCCTTTAGCTGAGATGGATGATCAAGGAAGAAAAAAGAGAAGCTAAAGAGGGCAAACAATGACTTTGAATCCTCTCTAGACAGTGGAAAACATAAACATTAAACAAATTTGAAAGCTGAGCATGGCAAGCATGAATTCAAACTTTATCACTTCATTTGTTTAATAAGCTGTAGTAAAGAAAGAGATGGAACACATAAACACACTTACAATTACAATAAGAGAACACACCATCAACACAAGAATCCCAATGATGTCTGCGAAACCCTGGTCTTCCTTTTCCTCAAATTGCAGAGATACAAGTAAAATATACAATAGGAGCTTCTCCCTCAAGAGTCCAACCATGAAAATGAGCAAGAGAAGGCATAATATAGATGATCTAACTCCTTTCTCCACCTCTAGGGGTCGATCTCAGCTTCCTAGGAGTTGTTTCAACTAATTCTAAACTGAGCACTAGATAATAGGTAGTCAAAACAACTTGCCTCTAAAACTTAGGAAACCTATCCATGCATTAAATATTTACCATTTACATCAAAGAATCTTCTAGAAGTGATGAAGGAGAGTAAAAGTATCTAAGTGCCATGAAAATTACACAAAAATCCATCATTTACATGCCTCAAAAGTCAACCAAGATGAAAACAGTGTTTTGCTGGCCGAACTGGTCAAAACAGGCAAATTTCCCTGACTGGTCGCGCACATCACTCTGACAGGTCGTGCACATTCACAGCTCTGTTTGAGGGCTTTCCCGGTGTCCAAATCAGGTGCAAGATAGCTCGTTAGAAAGTTATGCGAGTCTGCTTTCCAACCCCACCGGAATTTTTGAATTTGGAGTTGATTTGACCCCTCAAAAGTCATTTCTCCCAAGACAGCTTTCTGCAACTCAAAATAGGGGCAGAAAGTCAAAATTTGCATGTATTTTGAGCTTTTGGAAGCCCAAATCTCCATAAAATATGAAACCCATCCATAGGCAAGTTTATTTTTGCATGAAAATTCCAAAAATGCAAAGTTTTCCCCGTTCTGAGTTGCCCCCATGTATGGTCGCGCGCGGGGTGAGACCCGTCAAATGGCCAAAACCTGTAAAATTCCCAAAAATGCCAAAAATGCTTCAAAACTCTCAAAATTTCTTGGGTTTTCTGCTAGGAGGATGCTAATGAGTATCATGGTGAGTGAGAGAAGCCTCGGCCAAGATGCGGAGGGGATCGGGCCTCTTTCTCCTTTTTTGTGCCTTAGCCAAACTCCTTGGATCCGGCGATTGTAATTTTGGCATTTCTCTAAAACCATGAAACCTGTGCAAAAGGTGAAGGAGGTTTTTCTTCTTTGGCATGTTATGGACAAAAACCTCTCTCATATTTCCAAAATTCATCTTTTATTTCTTTGAAACATCATTTGAGTGAAACTTGTCCCGATGTGTGAAACAAGGGATTTTGTCGAAATGAAGCGAAATGAAGGGGATAGGGGGCTTCTAAATTCTTGGGGAAATTTTTGGGAGTGGGGAGGGATGTTAGGAAGCAGGGGAAAGTGGAATCTCAGTGATTGAGTGAGGGGAAGGGGTCCAAAAGGGCAAAACACAGGCCCAACCTAGAAAATTGCCAGGTTGTAGCTAGAAACTAGGGTTTGTGGAAAAATGAGGAATTTGGCGGATCTAAGGGATGGGAAGTGTTTAATAAGGTACTTTAAGGATAGGGGAAGGTGTATGAATATCAGGATACAAGTTTTGCCGATGATTTGACTGTCCAAGAGGAATTGGCTTCAAAACCCTAGGAGAGGGAAATGACCTTGCCTGGGTGGCAATTGAAACATGGACCAGGTGTAAAATGACTCATTAGACACTGACATGATAATGACAACCCTCTGAATGATGATAGGCTCAGCTGAATGATGACATGGACTGACATTTGGGCAAAGCCTAGACCTAATGCCTAGTGACCAAATTTTGCTTGAAAACTCTTTGAAATGACAAAATTTGACCTTGACACTCTGAGACCACTTTGTAAGAGCATATTTGATCACTGTAGGAAGGCTGGAAAGACTGACACTAACATTGGCTCCAATGGGGATGGTAGCTCCTTGGAGGTGCCAAGAACCTTAGACCTCTGGGAGAGCAGACCAGTGCTTGCAATCATTGGGCGATGGAGTCATAAACTCAAGCTGAAATGCATGACTGAAAACTGACACAAACTAACTTAACAACAAGACTAAAAATTGACTCATAAAGGACTCATGACTCAACTAGAAACTGACTCGATACTTAAACACAACCGACAAACTGAAAATGATGCTCAAAGTGGAGCTTATTCATCACAACCTACTCTAACAATTTCATTCATCACCTGATCAAGTGAAATGAAACAACCAATGCAACCAAGTAAGTATCCCGTCTGCTGTTCGAATTCTCCACAAGTGTTCTCTTATGAACAACAAGATAGAACTACTGAAAGGCAACTCTGATGGCAACTTAGAAACAGATCCGTTGAATGATACGAACTCTCTATCTGCCTCCAAAAACATTGCATTAGGATCTTGAAATTCAAGCTCACTGGAACTTAGCTCATCCAATGGATTACTTCTCTTTTCCTCATACCATGCATGCAAACTTTGATCTGAGCCTTGTGACGAGACCTCTGCTAAAAATGACAAAGAAACTGGCTGCCGGATCAAATTCATATCAGCACATGTTTCAAGCTCACATGTAGTTAACGGAGAAAGACTTTGACTGCAAACCTCATCCAAAACATCAGCAATTGGATCATGAAAAACCTGAAAAGACTGCTGCAATGTATCCATTGAAAATGTATGACATCCTTCTAGCTGTTCATCTTTTTCTTGAGAGATTTTATGAGAATTCTGCCTTACAAACTGAAATGCTTCGAAACAAAAAGGTAGGGAACCTTCTTGTATCATTTGATCAAATATTTCAACTTCCATGCCTTCATTTGCAACTTGACAACCAATGGCATTTGGGGGCTGCAAATCTGAATATGAGAAATCTTGAACAAGGTTTTTATTGCCTTCAAGATGGTCTAGATCAAGACTTGTTGACAGCTGATTCCTAATTTCATGGAAGTTGTTTCTAATGAACTGAAATGAATCAAAACAAAGAGGCAACGATCCTTCACTTACTTCAAAATTTGCTGCACTTTCCTCGTCAATGTCATAGCTGATATGTGATGGCTGAACATTGTTTTCAAACTGCTGAAAATGAACTTCTTCCTCCCACAAACTAGCTGCTGATTTGTCTGCAAGATTAGCTTCTGTTTGGAGAACATAATCATCATCATACTCATCAAACTGAGGCAAATCAACGGTATAAAACATATCATCAAGCATGCAGGTCATATCAACAGTTCTTTCTTCTCCTAGATGATCTACAAAACAATCACTATGAGTGCTATGACAACTAGGATGGGAAACAAAATGTTTTGGATTAGAAACTTGTTCTTCTTCAATCAGCAAGCCATGAACATCATAATCATTCCTTGCGGTGATCTTGTCCATCATCTCTTCTACTGCACTTACCAAAATGTCAAGCTTTACCTCTAGAGATTCGGCCAGATCTATGTTTTTCATCTCTTCTTCCTTCATCCTTGCCCTTCGGATCAGCAGATGAGCCTCTACATTTACTGCACTGTTTTTCATCTCGTGAAGTGTTGCAATATCCCTTTCTCTCAGCTGAAACTCCATCTCCGAATCAAAGGCACCCGGGTAGTGCAAGAGAGCAGATCTAGTAGTAGGTCTTATATCAACTGGCATTGAATAATAAACTTGGTTAAATCTGGCTGAAAACTGTTGTACTGTCTCCCCTGGCAATCTTTTCAGCTGGTTATACTCTTCTACAATCAAGAAAAGGTTCTGCCCGATCATCCACCTGTCGAGAAAAACTTTGACGAACTGCTGGAAATCTGAGATGCTTGCATCAGGCAAGGCTTTGAACCAACTCTTAACTTCAGCTTGCAAAGAAAGAGCAAAAAGCCTCATACTAACATCTTCATCATCGACTTCAAAAAGGTCAAGAAATAACTCAAAATTCTGCACATGTTGCTCAGCGTTGACATCCTTACTTTCACCATCAAACCTCGGCAAGTATAGATCATAGCTTTTGGGAAAAGCATGAAGAATAGAAGGTAAAACAAGAGGTTTATACCGATCTGGAATTTTACAAGGTGTAGGGTTATGTACAGCAGGTATAGGATCATCACAAAATTCGGAAAAAGGATCTTGATCAAGCTCAAAGGCATGCAAATCTTTGGTATTCACAATCTTCGAAGGGAAAGAATCAACGGCAGGCCGAGGATCTTTTCTCAAGCATAATATACTTTGCAAAGCAATCTTGACATTCTCGGGAAAAGAGAAGAAATAATTTACAACAAAGAACAAAATGTCTTGGATGAAATTCCAACTTGAGTACCTGATCTTGCCATATTCTCCTTTCATGTTTCTGCTAGTCGGGATCATCCTCCAGTGGAGTCTTTGGATCTGATCTCAAAACTGATTTAGAGTCACCAAGTGAATGATTTCAGCCTTTCAAGTGTCTGATCGTTGTTCACCATCAACAATCAGATCTGAACTTGATACATGTACTGGGGTAAAATGCAAATGAAGTGTTGCGTTCACAAGCTCACGGAGATTGACTGAAGCAGCGTTTATCTACTAACGCTGATGTAAAACAAGAGCGTTTTCGAAGGCTACCTGGCGTAACTTCAGGCTCCGTCTAAGACTTATGAAATAACATGTCAATGAGCAAAGGTTTAGATGTTCTCCCCAGTATGGTCGCCACTATGTTAGCGCTTGAGATTTCACCCTAGGCTGAGGAAGGTAAACCTTCAAGGCAACATCAAACCATTTCACCTCGTAGCTAGCCCTACGGGGTATGAGAAGGCTCTCTCCGGTCTATCTCGGCAAATTTTCAATGGGGTGAGATGACCAACAAGTTAACACTGATATTAGGCTAGTAAACTGATTAGGAAGGTTGATTTAAAGTTTTTTGGGTTTTTGGTGGCAATTGGAGGGAGTGCAATTCAGGGTGCGGGGATTGAGCTCAGGTTTTGCAGGTGGGTCTTTGGGGCAAGGTAGGAGTTTGTGCTGATGCCTTTAGCTGAGATGGATGATCAAGGAAGAAAAAAGAGAAGCTAAAGAGGGCAAACAATGACTTTGAATCCTCTCTAGACAGTGGAAAACATAAACATTAAACAAATTTGAAAGCTGAGCATGGCAAGCATGAATTCAAACTTTATCACTTCATTTGTTTAATAAGCTGTAGTAAAGAAAGAGATGGAACACATAAACCCACTTACAATTACAATAAGAGAACACACCATCAACACAAGAATCCCAATGATGTCTGCAAAACCCTGGTCTTCCTTTTCCTCAAATTGCAGAGATACAAGTAAAATATACAATAGGAGCTTCTCCCTCAAGAGTCCAACCATGAAAATGAGCAAGAGAAGGCATAATATAGATGATCTAACTCCTTTCCCCACCTCTAGGGGTCGATCTCAGCTTCCTAGGAGTTGTTTCAACTAATTCTAAACTGAGCACTAGATAATAGGTAGTCAAAACAACTTGCCTCTAAAACTTAGGAAACCTATCCATGCATTAAATATTTACCATTTACATCAAAGAATCTTCTAGAAGTGATGAAGGAGAGTAAAAGTATCTAAGTGCCATGAAAATTACACAAAAATCCATCATTTACATGCCTCAAAAGTCAACCAAGATGAAAACAGTGTTTTGCTGGCCGAACTGGTCAAAACAGGCAAATTTCCCTGACTGGTCGCGCACATCACTCTGACAGGTCGCGCACATTCACAGCTCTGTTTGAGGGCTTTCCTGGTGTCCAAATCAGGTGCAAGATAGCTCGTTAGAAATTTATGCGAGTCTACTTTCCAACCCCACCGGAATTTTTGAATTTGGAGTTGATTTGACCCCTCAAAAGTCATTTCTCCCAAGACAGCTTTCTGCAACTCAAAATAGGGGCAGAAAGTCAAAATTTGCATGTATTTTGAGCTTTTGGAAGCCCAAATCTCCATAAAATATGAAACCCATCCATAGGCAAGTTTATTTTTGCATGAAAATTCCAAAAATGCAAAGTTTTCCCCGTTCTTAGTTGCCCCCATGTATGGTCGCGCGCGGGGTGAGACCCGTCAAATGGCCAAAACCTGTAAAATTCCCAAAAATGCCAAAAATGCTTCAAAACTCTCAAAATTTCTTGGGTTTTCTGCTAGGAGGATGCTAATGAGTATCATGGTGAGTGAGAGAAGCCTCGGCCAAGATGCAGAGGGGATCGGGCCTCTTTCTCCTTTTTTGTGCCTTAGCCAAACTCCTTGGATCCGGCGATTGTAATTTTGGCATTTCTCTAAAACCATGACACCTGTGAAAAAAGTGAAGGAGGTTTTTCTTCTTTGGCATGTTACGGACAAAAACCTCTCTCAGATTTCCAAAATTCATCTTTTATTACTCTGAAACATCATTTGAGTGAAACTTGTCCCGATGTGTGAAACAAGGAATTTTGTCGAAATGAAGCGAAATGAAGGGGATAGGGGGCTTCTAAATTCTTGGGGAAATTTTTGGGAGTGGGGAGGGATGTTAGGAAGCAGGGGAAAGTGGAATCTCAGTGATTGAATGAGGGGAAGGGGTCCAAAAGGGCAAAACACAGGCCCAACCTAGAAAATTGCCAGGTTGTAGCTAGAAACTAGGGTTTGTAGAAAAATGAGGAATTTGGCGGATCTAAGGGATGGGAAGTGTTTAATAAGGTACTTTAAGGATAGGGGAAGGTGTATGAATATCAGGATACAAGTTTTGCCGATGATTTGACTGTCCAAGAGGAATTGGCTTCAAAACCCTAGGAGAGGGAAATGACCTTGCCTGGGTGGCAACTGAAGCATGGACCAGGTGTAAAATGACTCATTAGACACTGACATGATAATGACAACCCTCTGAATGATGATAGGCTCAGCTGAATGATGACATGGACTGACATTTGGGCAAAGCCTAGACCTAATGCCTAGTGACCAAATTTTGCTTGAAAACTCTTTGAAATGACAAAATTTGACCTTGACACTCTGAGACCACTTTGTAAGAGCATATTTGATCACTGTAGGAAGGCTGGAAAGACTGAAACTAACACTACCTACTGTACATTTCTCCTCACCATAGAAATTATAAAATTTCTGTCCAATTCTTCTTCACCTCTGTCATTTACAAGCTGTTGTTTGTATTCTACAACTTCTCTTCCACTATCATTAAAGATAATCCTTTCCTCTATGTTATCAAGTTCATCTAATATCTTTTCCAACAAAATACAAATTCCTTCATATTCAATAAGCATGCCATTTGCATATGATTCCTCCTTCCTATATAGACATAATTTCCATCACGACTGTCAGATTCAAAATAAATATGGTTTTCAATTTCCATAGGTAATTATGTCATCAAATATTTATATTGTCCTTCTGCATAAGTTATGAAATTTTCATCAATTTTCATTTCCATACTTTCCTCTACACTATATAGTGTTCCTTCTTCTAACACAAGACTATCATTCAACAATTCAATAGCTAGGATTTCTTAGAGCATATCATTATGAAGTATCCTTTCATCTTCTATACTTATACCATTGCAACAAAATGATGTTGTTTTATCTTCTCCTACAACAGAAACAAAATTCTAGTTTTTTAAAGCTTCTTCATGGTTTACAGATTTATAAAAATAATCCACTTTAAATCACATAATTCCTGAACTTTTGCATCTGTCAACATCATCATATGTTCCTTCACAATTTATATAATACTTTCATTTTGATTCTCTACTGAAGATATTTCATTCTGGTTATCATCACAAACTTTCATTTGCTTATTTTCAACTTCTTTAATCATGACAATTTCCCTGTTAATACCATCATGCTCAAAATATCTTTCTGTTTCAGCCATCTCTTCCAATAATCTCACTTCTTCATCAACATGCATAAGCATATTGTCCAATTGTTGTTCATCACCTGTCAAGCCTGGAAACATACACAACATGTCAGTTTCAAAAATACAAGGCTCTTCATTTGAAGCCTCAGCGATCAGCTCCTCATGCTTCTCTAAACTATTCTGATAGTTCACTAAGTTATTGAGAAATTCTTCCTCAACATCTCTGACTTCTTCCTCATTAAAGAAAACTTCTGGGACTGCAAATTCTTGACTATGCTTGGCAAATTCATCATAAGTTTGTAGAATACCTTTCTATTCTACACAACTTCCTCCAACACTCAGTTTATCCAAATAAGACAACAATGCCTCCTCCTCTTCTATGATAAGTCTTTGATCTTTCAAAGATTTCCTTGACTTAACTTCTTTAGCTAAGTTCTTTGTGTCAGCTTTCCTTCTCTTCACTTCAAAAATATGCAATGCATCTATTTCATTTCCTTTTTCCATTTCCCATTGGTCTTCTATCCATGTTAAAATTCCTTCAAATATGATCCAATATGCTTTTACTAAGAAAAGACACAACCATTCAGCCATACCTTTTAATTTACTCCACCAATTGAAGTCTTGAAAGTCTTTATGCATCTCCTTTTGTGTTTGTTTTGCCTTTGCCTCTTTCACCTTTTCATACACAGGTTCAAATTCATTAGACTGCATACCTGCAATTTTACATTCACAGAAATAGTTAATACCAAAAATATGAGATCCTCTTGTCTGTGAGGATGCTACCATCACATTCCTCTCATTCTCAACTGTTCAGAGTATTAATTTCTCAGCAAACAATTCTTTGACAAGCCATTTAACTATTTTTCCCACATAAAATCATTGTTTCCACTTTTATCTAATTCCTTTGAATACCAGCTTCTTCAAATGACTGAGTTCTTCCTTCATCTCAACCAACTCTATGTTCCTTTCTTCTTTACTCATTCCTTTGAGTCTAACTGCTTCACCACTCTTTTTCCTCTATCTGTGACTTTCCTCTGTACCCTTGTCATGACTATCAATAGCCAATTCCATTTCTTCCTTTGGTAAACTTTCCTTGTTCACTAATGAGTTGCAACTAGCCTTTTTCATCTATAACAAGTCTGCTTCATGCCTCACCAAACTTTCCTGAGTTTAGCCTTTTGGCACCTATTGGTTCTTTCCTCGAACCTTTCACTGACTAACAATTCTACCCAGTGCTCTTCTTGCTGGATTTGTTATCTCTTATCCACAATCACAATTGTGGAGCTGCCTCAACAACTTCTACCCAACCACAGTTGGAAGTTGTTCTCAGCTTCTCCCGAACAATTGGAAGTTGTTCTCAGTTGGAAGTTGTTTTAGGCTCTCCATCTTCAATTTATCACTTCTTTCATTCAGTAATTTCATTTACTGTCAGGTACTTGTTATAGACATTTTTGGGCACTGCAACCCCAATCAAACATGTCAATAAACCAAGGGCTCCTAAGTCCCTAAAAGTGTTGTTCCATACCCTAAAAGAACAAGGTCAGCTGATTACATCATCTCCCAGAAGTTCTCCATGAAAAACTGCTCAGAACTGGTCAAAACTGGACCGTCTCACCTGCTCCATGGTCAAAGTGCGATGCGTCCCACCTAATGCACACAGGAGGTGCGATGCATACTGAAAATCCCTTCTATGGGGTGTGATGGGCGAGAGTGGACAAATGGCAGAGTCAGTCTGCGAGGTGGATGATCATGGAATATTCCAAAAACTTCTCCTGTGACACTTGCCTCTCTAAATTCGCCCAGGGATGAGTAAGAGATCATCAATCTCCAAGTGGAATCAAGAACTATCAGAGAGAGGACACTAATCAGAATCCCAGAAGCTGACTCACCCCCCTGCAATCATCTATATATGGATCCCTCATCCCAGAGATCCAGAGGCTGGAATTTGTATCTTGTAAGGAAGTGTTGTTGGTTTCTTGTTGGAATATCATAGTGTTGGGTGATCTAAGATTTTCATGAGGTGAAAGAAGGGCTTTCATGCTGGAGGACGACGTTGGGTCAGATAAATTGGTTATAATCCTCTTTGATTATTCTTGATGTTAATAAATCTATTCAAGTTTTCCTCCACATTCTTGTATGTTTGATGATATATGCATTTGTGTGGTCAATATACATCTGGTCCTATATTATTTATGATTGTAGATCTCTGTTCTTCGATAGTATTATGCTGCTTTGATTCCACAGGTGCTATTTGAAGCTGGGTAGATGAAGGAGAAGCGGCAAGGATCTGTCAGAAAGGAGAGGAATCGAGCAAGGAACCAAGCACAAGATTGAGGTTGGTGTCCTTCATTCCACTCTTTTCTACTTCTCATAAAGGAAAACGAAAGTAGTTTTAGTTTGTTTGTTTCTAAGATGGCTACCAGTCTTAGTGGGACTAGCAGTTCCGAGTGGACACTAGATTTCCTGATAACAAAATGGTGACTCCACTGGGGAGCGAATAGATTGTTTTTTGGTCTATATTTGTTTGTTTTATAAACTTAAAGACGGAGCCTGAAGTCAAGCCAGCTAGCCTTCGAACTGCATTTGCTATGCAAGTGAAAAGTAGATAAATGTTGCTTCAGTCTATCTCCGGGTTTTGTTTATAAACTAAACAATTGATTTGCAAACCTTCTAATTTCCCTAGTGGTGGCTCTAGTAACCTCATTAGATCAGCCCCTGTGATTTCTATTTACTGTACATCATTTGCTTGGCCTAAATCCCTGAACTGAGCTGCAAACTGTGACCAAGAGCCAAGTAAAGTCTTGTCTTGGTACCATCACACCCTCTGTTCAAGGAAACCAGTATTCATCGTACCTCTCGTGTGCAGTAGGTGGGACACATCCTTGTTTCCCTGTGTTACAGGTGCGATGATTAGGAAAGGCTAATTTTGCCTCCAGGTTTTGGTTTTTCTTCACTCGTTTCAGCTCTATTCTAGAGTTTTGTTGTCTGTGATTAGTATACCACTGTGGAAACCCCCTTCCTTTCCATCATTCCGCCTCCATTGTGCAAAGAACTGTGAATGTTTTTATGTATTTTCCACCATTTTCAGTTCTCTTTTAAAAAGTAGTAGCATAGTCGAACTGTCGTCTTTTGATTTGAAAGTGTCGCAAGTGTTGTTTTTAGTCAAAGAAAAGAATTCTATTGTTCTTGATGGTCGATTATACAGTTAATCTTGTATTTTATTTGAATTAGTTGTTTTTCAAGCGTCGAAAGCAGTTTCAATTCAAAATAGTAAAGTGTCGTCATTATATTCTTTTCGTTTTTGAAGAGAAATCTGTTAGTGCTGTCACTTTGAAAAGATAATTCAGATTTGCACTTAGCATTCTTCTTTTCATTCACACATTAAGAAAGCTGAAAAAAAATACATGCATGTGCATTTGCATTTAGACTGCTTGTTGGTTTGATTTAGGACAGTGCATCTAGTGTGTGCTCTCTTCTCTATGTTTAAAGAATATCATCTCTCTTTCTTTAGTAGCTAGGATTTTCATTGCAAAAAGAAGATTAAACAATTGTTTATCATCTTAGATTGCATTTTAGGAATTGTATATCTACATCACGTGGTGAACCTGAAAGGAAAATTTCTTAAGAAATATCAACTGTAAAATAAATTTAATGAACCTAAAAATGATTTGGAACCTAACGCACAACATTTAGAAGTCTAGGCTAGACATGTATTCTGGCGTCGTAAAGCCTGGTAACTGTCGCTTTCACTGTTGGTTGGGTGATTCCTCCTCTTTGAGACGACAAGTGCCAATACAGACTTGTGCTCCCACATACCATCGAGTATATATTGGGAGACCATAATAGGCTATATCCTTTATCCATAGGAAGCCGTGTTTGCCGCCCTATCGATCGCAATGCACTGAACACAGCATTCAGGAAGATTGACTGCCGTACCGTAAAAAGTATTCTGTAGTTTTGTGATTGGTTTGGTAATCCCTCTATCTATATTTCTAGATTAGTCTCTTTCATTCCTTTTCACACTCCTTAAAGGAAAAGGTCCATCTGAGCACTTGTCACTTCAGGCTCATTAAAAATCGAAGGCGACTAGAGTCATCTTCTATTTTTTCTCGACTCTTAAAAATTGAAAAAACAAGTTGTGTCAAAGCGTCTAAAATTCATTTAATTCAGAAACATATTCCTCTTTATTTTTAGTTGATCGAGTAATCCACAATCGTGGAAGAAAGTCAATTGAAACCCCATCGTTTGTGGAGGCTTACGAGTCAACCGTCTTTGTCCCCAGAATCAAAACTATTCCGGACAAAGTGAACTCATTTAACTGGCTCAAAGTCCCCCAGTCGGTTTGGAACAAGTGTTCCGACACCCTCGGAGACTCCGATTACTCCAAACATTTTTGGTACCCCTGCCATTACAGAAGAAGTTCCGTAGCCACAAGAGGATAGTAGAATTGATCCTAGTGTGAGGGTAAACACTTCTATACCTGAACCGGCTCCATCCATAGCTGATTCGGAGGGTGTTGTTCCCCAAACATCAGTCGTTATAGAATCTATACCTTCTTCGGCACCGGAAATATTTTACGGACCTGACGGTCTACCTCTTCCACCCGGTTTGATTGCTATAGAAGAGATTGTAGAGGATCCACCATCTAGTACTCCATCGCAATTTGGAGTAGGGGTCACTTTATATCCTTCTTCATCAGAAATTAGTCTACCGTTATCAAAAGTTCCTGTAGAACCGCTATGAAACCTTTTGGATAGACTAGATATGTCTGAACAATCGTCCACATCTAGGACTGTGTCATCTGACATAGCGGCGGCAAAACTTCTTGCTGCTACTTCGACAATTTTCACTGGCATACCATATGTCACAACTATCTCTCAATCACTGGATGGGACCCATCCAGGGGCTATTTCAACGGTATGGTCTGTTCCTGTTTGTTCGTCTGGAATAATATCTGGAATCTCTTATGTTGAGTCTCAACAAATTGATCCTTTGCAATGTCAATTTGGGCAGTCCGGTCCTCAAAGGCAAATAATTCCCTTAAGCACCGGATTACCACCATATGGGGGGCAATATGCCCTTTCATTGTCTCCTCCAGGAGGTCAAACATACGAGAGTTCCCAACATATTCAGGTTATGCTAGAATTACATCCAGTGGTTGGATGCCAATACTACCTCAACAACCAAGAGTTGTATACTCAATGCAACAAAGTTTGCCTATGTCAAATATCCCCACTACACCGATTTTATGAAACAAGCTCAAGAAAAGATAGAAAAGATAGATAACGCCTTAGAATTCAGCCTCTTCGAGGGGGCAACCTCCTTTACATTACATAAATGAACAATTCTTCGATGATTCAAATGACAAAACCTCCTTTCTATATATAGGAGTCTAAGGAGTCACAATATAATCCAGCTGACCTCACAATAATAAAATAAATCCACAAAAATAACAATAGAGGGATTCTATGGGCACATTAATAACAATATGGGGGCAATGGGGGCACAACAATATAAATATGGGGTATAACTACAATAGTAATGGGGTAATCACTAGTATTATAGGGACCCAACATGCCCCTCGCTTTCAAAAAAGTGTTGTCCTCAACGCTTGAGTAGTTCTGGATACTTCTGCATAAAATTCTCATCCTCCCATGTGGAATCTTCAGCAGATAAGTTCTTCCACTTGATAAGGTACTCTAAAATTGATCAATTTCGTAGCTGTCGAGTTCTTGTTTCTATAACTGCTTCCGGTTCCAATATAATTTTTCCTTCCTCGTCAAGTTCTGGAAATATTGTTTGAACTGGGAGCTTGTCGCCTATAACCTTCTTTAAGCATGAAACATGGAAAACTGGGCGCAATCGAGAAGCTCTAGGAAGCTCCAACTTGTATGCCATAGTACCAATCTTTTGCAACACCTTGTATGGACCATAATACTTTGGTGATAATTTATTATCCTTCTTAGCTTGCTTGAGGGACATTTGCTTATATGGTTGTAGCCGTAGGAATACCCAATCACCTACATAAAAACTTCTTTCACTGCGATGTTGATCTGCCTGTTGTTTCATTCTATTATGTGCCAACACGAGGTTATCCTTTAAGAGTTGGAGGACTTGTTGTTGATGTTCGATGTGATGTTCCACTGCCTGAACCTTATAATTTTCTCTTAAATATGATGTGATGGATGGTGGTTGATACCCATAAAGTGCCATAAATGGGGTCACTTTTGTTGTTGTATGAAAGGAAGTGTTATACCACCATTCAGCCAGAGGCAACCATTTGACCCATTGTGTCTGTTTATTAGATACAAATCAATGAAGATATCATTCCAAACATTTGTTTACTATCTCAGTTTTCCCATCAGATTAAGGATGATAAGATGAGCTATGAGCTAACTGAGTACCAAGACAAGAAAATAATTCTGTCCAAAAGTTTCCAGTGAAAATGGGATCTCTGTCACTTACAATAATCTTTGGGTTTCCATGTAGCTTTTGAATTGTTTCCATAAATGCAGTAGAAACTGTACTGGCTTTAAATGGATGTGATAATGCACAAAAGTGTGCATACTTGGTAAGTCTGTCAACTACCACCATGATGACACTCTTTCCCTCAAACTTGGGTAAACCTGTGATAAAATCCATTGATACCTCCTCCCAATGTTGGCTTGGAATGGATAAAGGTTGTAATAGACCCGGTGTCTTAATTGTTTCAACTTTATTTTGTTGGCAAACCAAACATTCTGCCACAAACTTTTGAATATCTGATTTAAGGCCATCCCAAAAAAATTCCTTCTTAACCCTGTGGTAAGTTTTTAAAAATCCTGAGTGCCCTCCTAAGGGAAAAGTGTGCAATTCCATAAGAATATTTTGTTTTAGCTGGGAATTCTTAGAGAGGTATAAGCGATCTTTGTACCATAACGAATCATTTTGCCAGCTAAATGTATCAGACGTACTGGAATCTTGTTGTATCTTTCGAATAAGTGCCCACACTTCTTCGTCATTCTTATATTCCTCCCTTGCTTCATTTATTCAATCTGGTTGGATGATAGAAATAGCGCACAACAATGTTTCCACATCCTCATCCTTTCTTGAGAGTGCATCTGCCACCACATTTTGCTTCCCTTTTTTGTAGATGATTTCAAAGTCATAACCCAACATCTTTGTGACCCACTTTTGTTGCTCTTCAGAGGATAATATTTGTTCTAAAAAGTATTTAAGGCTATCATGATCTGTTTTTACCTTGAAGTGTCTTCCCATTAGGTAGGGTCGCCATTTCTTAAGTGCATGGAGTATTGCCAACATTTCCTTCTCATAAATAGCTTTGCTTAAAAACTTTCCCTTGATTGGACGACTTTCAAAAGCAATGGGTCTTTCATCTTGCATTAGAACAGCACCAATTCCATTTCCTGAAGCATCACATTCCACAATGAAGGTTTTTGTGAAGTCCGGTGTAGCTAAGACCGGTGCTTGGCACATTGCCTCTTTAAGATGTTCAAAGGCCTATGTTGCTTCCGGAGTCCATGAAAATGCATCTTTCTTCAATAATGTCGTTAGAGGTGCTGCTATTCTCCCATAATTCTTAACAAACTTGCGATAAACCCTGTCAACCCAAGAAATCCGCGTAGATGCTTTATGGATGTGGGGATTTTCCATTCCTTAATGGCTTTAATTTTTCTAGGGTCTACCTTAACTCCTTCATGAGATACAATATGACCCAAATATTCCACCTCCTAGACTCCAAAGAAACATTTGGATATTTTTGCATATAATTGTTTCTCCTCCAATAGTTGTAGCACCCTGTCAACATGTTCAACATGATCCTTCCAAGACTTGCTGTCGATAAGTATATCATCAAAAAATACTAACACAAATTTTCTAAGGAATGGTTTGAAAATTGAATTCATCAAACCTTGAAATGTTGAAGGTGCATTGGTAAGGCCAAAAGGCATGACCAAAAATTCATAATGACCCTCATGAGTTCTAAATGCCGTTTTTGGAATGTCTTCAATCTTCATTCTGATTTGATGATATCCTGAACGAAGATCCAACTTGGTGAAGTAAATTGATCCATGCAATTCATCCAGTAATTCATCAATGACAGGAATGGGGAACTTATCTTTAATAGTGAGCTTGTTGAGCTCCCTATAATCCGGACACATGCGCCATGATCCATCCTTCTTGTGCACCAATACTACTGGAGCAGAGAAAGAACTTTGACTCGGTTGAATTATACCAGCCTCTAGCATTTCTGCAACCATACGTTCAATTTCACTTTTTTGGACATAGGGATATCTGTACGGCCTGATGTTTGGAGGAACACTTCCTGGAATCAGATGAATAGCATGATCATGATCACGCATAGGTGGGAGACATTTGGGAGTCTCAAATACCTTGGAATGATTGTCCAGGACTTTTTGGAGATCTGGAGAAATAGATGATTCTAATGTGGAAACATCTAGCGAACATAATTGTGCAATTACACCCCTTTGCTCCTTTTTTAGAAGCTTTGTCATACCATTAGAGCTGATTATCTTTCCTGGTTTCCCTGCAATACCCCTTAATTCAACTTCCTTTCCTTCCGTAGAAAATTTGATGAAAAGTTCTTGAAAATTAAAAGCTATTGTACCCAAGGATTGTAGCCATTGGACTCCTAGTACAACATCAGCAGCTCCCATTGGAATGGAAAGAATATGATTGGATCAAATGTAGGAGGATGATGAGAATACAATTTGGGAAGCCTAAGATGCGACTGACAGACAAGTACGATGGGCAGAATGATCCACGCGCACATCTAGACAAATGGACGTAGGCTTATGGAGAAAAGCCCCAACCTAAGTGGGTGCACCTATTATGTCATACCCTGGATGTTATCCCACTGAATTGGTATATAGAAATAGAGCTCTAGCATGGTACAGGCGAATGAGATATCCTGCGTGAAGAATTTATGATGACATTCAGTTTTGAGGACAGGTTTGATAGTATTGATGAAGCGCTACAGGAGGTAAATGCAGCAATCTTCAGGATACTGCAGGATCCTTTAGACCTGATTCAGCCTGAATGGGCTACTCAGCTGAGTCGCGTGCTAGAATGTTATAATTTAATTGTTGAAGAAGAGGACGAGCATCCACGAAAGATTAACATTCCAGAAATAGAAGGCCACCATGTAGTTCAAGGACCATAGATTGAGAACCCTGACATAACCGCGCCATTGAAAACAAAATAAGTGAACATTGGTACGGAGGCAGAACCCAAATTCGCGAATATTGGAAATCACTGGGATGATGTGACAGCGGATAAGGTCATTGACTTGCTTTGTGAATACCAGGGCTTATTCCCTACCAATTTTACAGATCTAAAAGGAATAATCGGTGACCTAGGAATGATGAAGATCATGTTAAAGACCGACGCAAAGCCAGTTAAGCAAATGCCTTACCATCTCAATCCGAAATACAAGAAGAAGGTATGCTTAGAGCTATACAAGATGCAAGTGGTAGGCATCATTGGGCCTGTGGAAGAATCTGATTAGGTAAGCCCAATGGTGGTGCAAGAGAAGAAGCAGAAGGATGAGATAAGAATATGCGTGGATCTTAGAAAACTGAATGACACTTGTGTGCATGATCCTTTCCCAAATCCATTCATGGATGAAGTGCTGGACAATGTAGGCGGCCAGGAAGCATATTCCTTCATTGATGGGTTCTTTGGGTACCACCAAATCAAAATCACACCAAAGGATATGAGCAAGACCACCTTCGTGACTAAGTGGGTTTGTTTTCAATACACTGTAATATCATTTGGATTGAAGAAGCGCCTGCAATCGTTTCACGCGTGGATGTTGCGACATTCAAGGAATTTATTCATAAGTTCCTGGAGGTATATTTTGATGACTAGACTGTATTTGGGCTGGTTAAGCGCCATGTAGCAAGCTTGCACCTGATGCTAGATACCTGTCGAAGATACCAGATCACGCTCAATCTCAAGAAGTGTATGTTTTGTGTTCCTTTTGGGAACCTATTGGGGCATGTGGTTTGTAGACAAGGATTGATGGTAGACCCCATGAAGATCACGGTGATACTGAACTTGGAAGCACCGAGGAGTGTGAAGTAGTTGCGTGCTACTCTGGGACATACGGGATATTACCAAAATTTTATCAAAAGCTTTGCCCAAACCACCCCACCTATGGAAAAATTGTTGAAGAAGGATGTCACATTCTGCTAGAACAATGACTGTAAGAAGATCTTGGATATATTGAAAGAAAAGATGGTTACCGTGCCAAATCTAGTCTTCCAGGACTGGAAGAAAGAGTTCCATGTACATGTCGACGCATCATGTATAGCATTGGGAGAAGTACTAATACAGGCTGACGAAGAAGTCTTGGACCATCCTATCACGTTCACAAGCCGAAAATTATACAAAGCAGAGAAGAACTATTCTACCACTAAACGCGAGGGGCTAGCTATGGTGTATGCACTCCAGAAGTACCGACACTACTTGCTAAGAGGCCATTTTAAAATGTATGTAGATAACTCTGCGCTGAAGACCTGGTCAAGAAGCCTGTGTTGGGGGGGCAAATCTGCAGGTGCCTCTTGTTGTTCCAAGAGTACGATTTTGAAGTTGTTGTGAAGCCTGGATGATTGAACACGGGACTAGACCATCTGTCGCACATCGAAACAGGGGAGGAACCTACTAACTTGTAAGAAGGATTACCTGGCGTGTAGTTATTTGTAGTGTGTGTCGCGGATGGCCATTTTGAGGATATAATACACTTTCTAACTACAGGAATTGCACTGGAAGGATACACTGTCCAGCAAAAGAAGGAATTAGTGGTGTGCGCAGCAGATTTCACTGTCATTGTTGGGCATCTGTACAAAATGGGTGCTGATGAGATATTGCAACAGTATGTACCTGAGTTCAAGAGACGCAGCATCCTCATGAACGCTCACGAGGGCATTGCAAGAGGACATTATGCAGGGAGAGCAGTCGCGCAGAAGATTCTACGTGCAGGTTTGTGGTGGCCAACCCTTCATCAGGATTCAAAATTATATTGCAAGGCATGTGATATATGTCAAAGAATGGGTAAGCCATCGCGGAGGGATGAAATTCCTTTGAACCCACAAGTGACGTGGCAACCCTTTGAGAAGTGTGCGATATATTTTGTAAGACCCATTCAGCCACAAGGGAAGACATGAACAAGGTACATTATCGTTGTGACAGAGTATTTGACTCATTGGCCAGAAGCGCAACCGGTGAAGGATTGCACGGGTGTGACATCCGCTAAGTTCCTATTTGAGCATGTACTAATGTGATTTGCATGTCCAAGGATCCACATGAGTGATCGTGGTACGCACTTCTTGAATGAGACAATCAACGCACTAACGGAGGAATTTCAAGTATATCACCAGAAGAGCACACCTTATCACCCATAAGCCAACAGGATAGTGGAGGCATTCAACAAAGTGTTTGAAAACGCGCTGACCAAGGTTTGCAGTGCTTAGCGAAGTGATTGGGACCTACGCATACCTGCAGTATTGTGGGTTTATCGAACGACATGCAAGAAGTTGATGGGACAAACCCCTTTTAGGCTTGTCTATGGTGTGGAAGCCGTAATGCCTATGGAATACATCGTGCCTAGTTTGTGCATAGCAGTGCTCATAGGTATGACGGATCACAAAGCCCTGGAAGAGAAGCTCGCACAACTGAATGAGCTAAAAGAAGAAAGATTTTTTGTTGGATTTCACTAGTAGGTCCAAAAGCAGCATGAAAAATCATGGCATGATCGACACATCAAGCTCTACACATTTAAGGTAAATGATCTGGTTTTTTTGTATGATAGTAAGTTTGATAAATTTCTAGGAAAATTCAGGATGCACTGGTTATGGCCTTATGTTATTAAGGAGGTTACCGACGGAGGAGCAGTATAATTGGTCAAGTTAAATGGAAAACCCTTCCCTGGAAAGGTGAATGGCAGTTGCTTGAAGCCATACACTGGCGGTATGGCCATGTGACTAAATGAAAGTGGCACAGTCTTAGCGCTCCAGGCAGCTAAAAGGAGGCGTGGGACTATAAACTACACTGCCCAGGTTGGAGAGCTGCGCGATGGGAAGATGGTGTGAAGAAAGGACGTGTCACTAGGTCCACAGCAGCATGGAGGAAGTTGCGCTACCTAAGGAGAAATCGTGCAGGTCGGCTAGAAAGTGACCCTTAAATTCACTGTTCATGAAAATACAACAGAAGTGAGGCCAAATGGAGCAGGCAGCCAGCATTTAAGACAAAATTTATGGCCTAGATTCTTGAAAATATGCTGCCAACTTGGCATTAATGAACCGATTTCGGGGGGAATGGTTGGATTTGAATTCAAATTGCCTTATAAATTACAAGTGGCTGCCGAGCGAAAAAAACTTAGCATTTTGAGTATTTAGTGGTTGAGCTCTCAAGCGCTTATGAATCGTGAGCAATACGAGCTTCTGATAGTTTCTGGGGTATTTGCGACTTTGCCAACAAACACACAGGAATTCTTGCGGAAGATCGTGTCAACGCCCCCAGAAGTTATCAATACACAACAAATAGTAGAGGAGCCAACACAGGAATGGAGAGAGAGACCAAATTAGCTGCCCTGGAAGTGGCCAAAGTATTGGCGGAGGTCCCTAAATCCCTAAGAACGCCAAGACCCAAGCCAACCCCAACCAAGAAGACCATGAAAGACAAGAAGGGCAAGAAGCCTGCCATACCGGTGCGCACGTCGCCAAGACAAAACTCACCAAAGCCCACTGCCCAGGAGAAAGGCAAAGCTATAAACCTAGAAGCAAAAGAGGAGGATATTGAAGACATCCCCATGGACAATGAGGATGTGGGAGTGGAAATAGAGGAGGTTGAAGCCTAGGGTGCAGACCCTATTACACGGTTGTCAGATTATGTCCCTCCACACAAACCTAAATCCAAGGTCCCAAAGGACATCGATGAAAGTAAGTCTCCCCTGCAAACCCCTTTGCTACCAGATGAAATCACTTTTGACAATCTGCGTTTGGCACGTGTGCCGATTTTGAAGCTCGAAGACTGGGACTTGGTGGACCATGAGAAGTTACCGCACCTGGCAACTAAATAGTTGATGTGCCACATCATAGACACGAATACGGGGATGACCTCACTAGAGCTGCGGAAGTGGCTCAAAGGAGTAGAAAAGGTAGGATTACTCAACCTGCTCTAGGTGCCACACTATCACTGCACCCCTGTGACAGTTTTGGTTATCAAACAGCTGCTGTTCTTGGTACATGATGGGTATCTGTGGCTAGAGGAGCTGATACCCATCACCGATATGTTGATTCACCTTATAACGTGCCTGCTGTATACAGGAAAAAACCCAACTATGATCTTTGGTGGCAAGGGTGGTGAGCTGGCGCTCACAAAATCAATGAAAGAGAAGTTCAAACTAGTAAAGAAGTCGTGTGGGTATGCTATCTTTAGCATCTGCGACCCTGTTTTGAAGGTGGAAACACAGATCCTTGTAGGGAAGGTGATGCGGAAGTGTCGCGCTGATGAGGTACCGGCGCATGTCGTCGCACTCGCACAGCAGTGCGCAGAATGAATCTAGTTTAACTGGTTAGACTACCTTCGCAGAGAGTTCTTGGCGACTACTACAAAGCGCAAGAGCAAATCAAGACATTCCACTATGTGTGGCTCTTGCTATCGATTTTTCTCATAGCATGGGAGCTACCAGTGGAGAGCCAATTCCCCTCAGTCGCGCCAGACCTTCCTGAAGCAACGAAGTACACTTCGTTGTGGGCGATCAAGGACGCAGAGTGTGTTTGAGACAACAAGATCTTCTGGATCTTGATTGAAATTAATATCAGGATGACTATCAATCGCAAGCTACGATTGTCGCCCACGTTATATGCTAACCTACATGGCTATGCCGAGTTTAAGGTTGATTTCCATTAGATTTAAATCAGGGCGCGGAAGGACCTTGCATAGAAGTGGTACGATTTGTCGTACCTAGCCACAGATGATGTCATCAATGCGATGTTGGATAAACAACTGGCGAAGTGGCACACCTCAAGGGACTTGGCGGTGGATGGAAGCAATTCTGCCACACAAAAGAAGAAGGAAGAGGCCAAGCTAAAGATGGTGCAGTTGGTCGAAAAGAGGAAAAAGGAGGCCGCTGAGAAGGCCCAGGTAGAACAGATAGGAAAGAAGGTAGGAAAACAGACAAGTGGTGCAGAGTGGGGGCTCTGACAAAGGCGCGTAGTCGCCTTCACCAGAAACTGAAAAAGAGGACACAGAGAAGCACAGCGTAGACCCTCAGAAGATGTCCATCCGCATTAAGTGCCCAAGAGAGCTGGAAAAAGGAGGGTCCAAAAAGAAATCCAAGGCAACCAAGACCTCGTTGGACCCCATCACATTGACAGAGGGCGACTTATATGACATTAGTGACACAGTTAGAGATGTCACTGTGGAATCCCTCCAACAATTTGAGAAGCAGCAGCAGGTCCTCCTAGGGGCCATCTAGACCGAGCTGCAGGAGTTGTAGACCCGTGCGTCGCAAGCTGGTACGTTGTCCACCAGCTTGGCTATCGGCACATCAAAGGCTGCTGATATGCTGCGCACGAAGGCTTCCAGTGCGCTAGTTCTCCTGGATGGAGCACCGACAACAGAAAATGAGGCTGACAACCCCACTGCCAGTGCCTTGAAGGGAGTGGGATTAAACCTGGTAGCGCTCCAGCGCTCCACCTCTTGTAGGATGGAGTCATTGCAGAGATGATGGCCTGTGAGCACCGCACCCTCCAGGTGATCAGTGAACAGAAGATAAACAATGAGCAGATGGCCCTACAAAGGCATGCTGCCATCACCGCCAAGGCCGAGGCGACCAGCCAGAACAAAAAGATCATACAGGTTGTGGAGGAGGCCTATAGAATGGTCTCAGAATTGGCCATTCTAGAGGAGGAGCCAGTTGAGGTCCACATCCACAAATTGGCCACAGGGGTGCACGACACTCAGACGGAGATGGCGCAGGTTCAGTTGGAGTTGAACCTGCAGATTACAAAGCTCTAGCTGAGGGCTCAGCCTTCAACACCGCCAAAGGTGAAGGAATAGCAGGCGGCTGCTATCACATAAGCAATTGCGGTAGTGGAGAGTGCAATAGCAGACTGCACATAGTTGTTCGAACAATCGTTTGAGGTCCTAACCGACTTGCAGGAGGACTCAAACATCCAGAGGCTAGAAACAGAAGCGCACGAACTCCAACAATGATATGACGAAGTTAAGGGCACAATGCGATCTATTGCACTGACACAGAGGCTAGCCAAGCTGTAGGAAGCCAAGCAACTGAAGGAACAGGTGGACGCAGTGCTGCACAAGGAAGCAGTGCTGAAGGCATGACTAAAGTCCTGGTTGGAGGAAGCTTATGCAGTCACAGGAAATAGTGAAGGCAAGCTTGCAACTCTACAAGCGATTCAACAACAACTTCAGGTTGACAGTGCAGGAGTAGTAACTAAGAAGATAGTCGAATATGTGAAGCAGCCAGCAACTCAGTGCACAGCCGAAGTTGTGGTCATCAGGGTCAAGCTAGACGGGCTTTTCACAAAGATATCCACGCCAATCGAGTGACTCAAGGGCGAGTCACGATGTTTGTATTGGGGGCCTGTTGGGAGTGGGATCCCCCAAGGGAAGTTTTGGGGCTAAAAACCCATGTTTAAGTCAAATTTTTGTAATATTATTGTAAAGACTCCGCATTTTATGGTCACGGAGTGTGAAGGTGTTATGTGTCACAAAGGGTAGTCCACCCTTAGTTTTGTAAAGTAAAGTCGGTTGTAAGAGATCTACCCATGGTCTGCGGACCATGGGATTGTATAAAAAGAGCTAAGCTCTAAGTAGTTAGAGCGATCGAACATGTAAGAGAGTCATAGCTTTAGAGCAAGAAGTCTAAGTCTTGGGTTGTAACGTAGGTAGAGGCTCTGCAGCTGAGTGTGCAAAGGCCCAGGGTAGAAGTCTGCAACTAAGTGCGCAGAGGCCTAGGGTAGAAGTATGCAGCTGAGTGCGCGGACCTCTATAGCTGCGTGCGCAGGGTGGACAAAGACTGTAAACACTTGGAAGATGTTATCACTTAGAACTATTAAAATTTGCATGTAATCCTTTGTCCTAAGTTCAATGTCAAAAGTTGGTGTCAAATTGTTTTTGTTTTATGTTTCTTACTTAGGGTTGGAGCTTTAAAGGTGTTTAATTTAATTTATACTCTAATCCTATTGGTCGTCCTCCACCATCATGGTTTCATAAGCCATGTCTTGTCATATCCTAGTCACCGGCGCTTTCCGTGATTTCGCAGCGCAGTCTCTTATTGGTCAGTTTCGCAACGTAATCATTGTTCAGCCATTCCGCAGCGCGTCATCATTAAGCCGTTTCGCAGCGCGTTATGAGAATTCAAAACTAACCGCGCTGTGAAATCGTAGATTCATGCGTTTGGCAGCGAATTTTTCCCAAAGTGTCAAGTCTGTTGATGAGTCATCAATTCCGTCCTCTCATGTCAGTCATTAACCACAATTCCACCAATAGATTTGTAGACATGCACAGAAATATCATTCAAATGGATTTTACCGTGCATGGATCTTTATGATGATCGTAAACGATGCATAAGTGACCAGCTTGTGTGATGATGTATTTGAGTTTTCAAGCGAGCCTGTTTCCAAGCGAGCCTGATTACAAGCGAGGCCGAGTCAAAGAGAATTGAATCACCATTTTAACTGAAGCTGTTGGTCATTGTCTGTGCGAAGATTTCAAAAGCAAAATGGAGAGGAAAGAACATAGATCTGGAAGATGTTAGAGAACAGAACCTGAAGGTTTAGACCTCGCATTAAGAGATGAAGGCGTGAAGAAAGCATTCAAAGATGTTGGGTGTTGGAATTTCTATAAGAAGCTGCAAGGTGGCCATGCTCAGGTAACAAAAGATTTTGCTTTTAACTTCACCGGTTTAAATTCTAAAATAGCTATGTTGGAAGTTCAAGTGTCTCCGGAGGCAATAGCTGCTGTAACTGAGATCCCAAGAGGGGGGCAAGAATGGTTTAAGAATTTTAAGTTCGATATGAATCCATGCAAAGAGTTTTTAAAAGAGGCATATGTGAATGAAGACCTAACAAAAGCAGTGCCTAGAAACTATGTCAAGGAGCATTATGCCCTTCTTCTCACCTGTATTCAGAAGTACTTGACCTGTGAGGGAAGATACAATAAGGTCTACTCTTATCACTTCAAGTTGCTGTTACATTTTACTGGTAAAGCATCCATAGACATTCCCTTTTACTTGTTTCGCAGTCTGAGCAAAATGTGTGACAAAGTGCAATTAAGAAAGGAAGACTGTGAAACATCTTTGTTTCACCATGGTTTGGTTAAATTATTAGTTTTGGATGGTCTCCAGAAAATAGGTAGAGACTGGAACTCGTTCATTTTCATGGCTGGTTTCCAAAATAAAACAGGTCTTACTCCACAACCAGTTCTAGAAAAAGAACAATCAGTCAAAGAACTCACGATAGTTGAGCTTCAAAAGGAGGCAAAGGATAAAAAGCAAGCCAAGTCACAGTTGAGAAAGTTAGTGAAGCCACTGATCATTAAAGAACAACCTCAGCCATCAGCAAAAGAAGAAGCTCAGCATAAGAAGACTGTACCCGGACCAAGTGGATCTGAAACAGTGTCAAGAGTTAGGACAAGGAGCCAAATAAGTAAAGAAAAGGGTAAAGCCTTAGCTGTTGAAGAGAGCCCGGTATCTAAGGCAAGCTTGAGTGATTTGTTGGAGGCCATTGAGTTTGAGCAAATTGAACCGGTGCACATTGAACCAGTGCACATTGATTTGACACAGTCATCACCAGAAAGCACCAAGAAGTCTAGGGCTTCAAAAAGACTGAGGTTTGATGAACCAGGTGATGAATTCATCTTCAAACCAAGAAGACCTATTACAAGAAAGCAAGTAAGGGAAGCCGAGAAACTGCCTAGAACAGAGGTAGCTGAGGAATTGTCCAGAACAGAGGAGGCAGAGAAAATCAAGCAAAAAGACACAAATAGAACAGTCATCATATCCCAAGGAGGTAATATTATAGCTATAAGAAACCAGTTAGAAGCAGCTAGAAATGAAATTGCTAAGGTGAAGAATGCCACTAGGGAGTCTGCAGTCAGGTATGCAAATTATCGTAAAGCTGTATTGAAAGGAAGTGAAAACCTAGTAAACCAGGTGGATTCAGTAGCTGATGTTTACACATGGACGGTCCCAGCTCTCAAAGAGGCCAAATTCATCAGAAAGATAAATATGCATCTTAGAGCTGAAAATAAAGCCATGAAGAAGAAAGTTGCAGACTTAAAGACACAGCTAGGTCAGTTAGCTGCTAAATGAAGTTGCTGTTCAAAGAAAGGTGTTGTTCCGAATTTTGTTAAATTTTGCTTAGTTTTCTTGTTTTGAGGACATGTAGATCCCTGCCATATGTAAAGGTGTTTTAGCAATTAAAGGTCTAAGCAGTAAATACCTCAGGGCAAATACAAGTTGTTTTAACAAATTCAGCAGTTTCGTAGCGCGCTACGAAACTGCTGAAGGTGGTGTTTTTAAAGCAAACAAACAGTTTGGTAATATGTGTGGGATTTTTTCCAAAAGGGAACACCTAAAGGATATGTAAAGATCAAATGAAGACATCCTAGCCATTCTGATCAGGACAGGTGTGCCTTCAAAAAGGTGAAATGTTTAACTCAGGTTTAAAAAATTTTCGGTTATAAAGCCACTTTATTACCGGTCATAGGGTATTGAATGAATTGCATACATGGAATTTTGGCTTGCACACTTGGCTATCGATGGAGCATCCGATTCATCTGGAAACATGGCGGTGTTCTATATTTTTGGGTTATTAAAGGCACTAAAAAGACATGTTGCTGCATATTCGAAGTGATGGGGGACCAGAACCGGAAAGCAAGGGATATTCCCTAACATCGCTGAGCAGTTAAAGCCTTCAGTATCCAAAGCCAACATGGAGCATTAACTGCTCATCTCAACCATCTCAGCCAAACGAAAAGGAAACCGGGTGTCAAAGCTGCAAGGAGGAATCATTCTACGAAGGAGATAGAGTTAGAGTCATAATCAGATTAGAACTCTTTAGAATTTCAATTATCAGTTATTGTATTTAATAGTTTGTTACAAAGGAGATAGGTGTCATTAGTGGCAGTCATCGAGCTCCCCTCATGCTGGAGGAGGAAGCTCCAAGTAGTTAGAATTACGTTTCTATATATAGCTGAATCATCTATGTAATGAGGGTTGGATATTTGAGAAAACAGAGTATTATTTTGGCTTGTGTAAAAACTCAGTTTCAGTAATACAATTTGCTGCTTTTCTTCTCAGGATTCATACAGTGTTTCAATGCTCAAGATATGTGGTTTTGCTTTATCCTTAATGTTTTTACAGTTGTATAAATACACAATCACTCAAAATTCACTTATGCTGCTCTGATTTCCTGTGTGTATTTGTAAACTGAGGTTTTCTATGAGATGTTGTTTTGAGTATTTAAACATCACATGCCCTGACTTCTATGCATGAGCAGTGTTATAGTTTACTGAAGTATGATTAACTCCATAAGCCCAATGGAAGTCTTTGTAATGTCTGTCCAGCCAGCTTGTTTGTTAAATTCACTTTACAAGAGTTAGCCATCTTATCAATAGTCAAAATCAATAACTTTTTGAGAGAGCCCTCTCAGGCTAAGGAGGCTAAGCCTTAGTCAAAAGATTGGTCTGAAAAAGTTACACAGAGTCTACCTGATCAGCAGCCTTTCAGTGCTTGATTTTGTGATAACAGAAGATATTAATAAAAGGAGTTATTCTGCAATTTCTTTGTCTTTGTTCTGTCGATGCGTTTGGATATTTTATGTATGACTTTCCTTTATTATGCTTATACAATGCACAAATGAATGCCACTACATTGAATAATTGAACGTAATTACGAATATCTGCTTGCGCGGTGATAACTTTAAATGGTTGAAAAGATAAGCAAGTCACTTAGGGTAATTGAGGAATCTGCACGGTGCACTGCCATAATAGTGCGAAAGTACCTAATCCCTAGGTCAGGGATGTGCGAAGGTCGATCATATACTTTCTCAAAGGTATTGAAAGCTTGAATAGAGATTTTGTCTTATAAGCCCTAGAATGGGACCACCTGTGCAAAGGCAGGGATAAAAGAAATTAAACGACATCACAACCATCTCAGGGTGTGGAAACTTGGTTTCGGCATCCCCCCATACTGCTTCGAGTGAGACTTCGGTCTGCGCTCCATGGGCTAATGCCGAAAGGGCCAGTAGTGTAGGGATTTGTTTGGCTAATTAACGCTAAACTTGGGTCAGCCCCCTCAATCAGGTCCTTTTGGTTGAAGTCCTAAGTTTGTCTAGGTCAAGTGTATTTATTTTATTGGACATATGACATGCTTATATATGGTTATGAATTCCTAGATATGTGTACTGACCTAGTCATTGATGGTCATGAGTCTTGGGATTCAATGGAAGTCCTTGTCTGAGATTCTAGGATGATGATATCTGGAAATCTAGGGTGTTGTAGCTAAACCCTAGTGAATTTAAAATTGTCTATTATGCACAACAATCTAAAATCTATTAGATGATTGTTGAAAAGGAAAATCTAGGGTTTTGCAGTTAAATCGTAGTAGTGACATTGTCTAGTGTGAAATGTAATAACCTGAGTTCTATATATGTAATGATTGTCGAGATTGTGGGAATATATTTCTAAGGTTATGGAATTAAACCTTAGTCAAAGTAAAATATCTGGAATATATTGATCTGAGATTTGTATAAGATTGTTGAATTTGTGAAAATGGAAGTCCAGTGTTTGCAAACTAACCCTAGTGGTAGCTAGTCATGTTAGTGACTGATTGATGGTTGATTAAAAATATAGAGGTTGAAACTAACCATAGTGGAAGCTAGTCAGATTAATGACTAAGTTGTGATTTATTTTGATTAATTTTTGTATGAAATCTAGGATTTGTATCCCTGGTGAAAAGTCTAACTTAGGTATTTTAAAAGGTTGTTAAATGCTTTGTAGATCTATATGAATGTTTGTAGGGTTTTCTATATGTTGTAGTAAGGTATGTCATACCTTTGGAAGACACATTGAAACCCTATATGGAATGAATGTTGTTATGAAATAGTCTAGGGTGTATAACAAGTCCCTAGCAATATGTTGAAGAGTATATGTCTCTTGTTTGTAATTGAGTTTAGGTATCTGATAAATATGAAATGATTTGATGATTCTGATATGGCTAACAGCGTGCTTCTATAGTTTTGTTTTTACTTTCTATTGAAGTTGTGTAGGTACACGATCTTCAACTTGTTGAAGATGCTCGTTGATGTAATAAACATGATGAGGTTCATGATAACTCTGATGAAATGGTTGGAAGCCATGAAATATTCTTTGGTATTGGAAAGAAGAAGTTTATCTCCCAGAGGAAGCATGAATATAAGAGACCTTCTTAAGATTAAGAGGGATTCCAGATAAATAAGTGCTTCCTAGTTAAGAGGGAGTGACATATATGGTTCACTGCTTCATGTGTTATGCACTATACCAATACTAACAACCACATGTCTGAGTGAAGGCCATGAGCAGGAAAAGGAAACTGGAGAATGCATTTTTGTAGTGCTGCTGAAAGTAGAAAAGCAGGATCCGATTGAAGAATATGTTGTTGCACATGAAGTAGGAAGAAAAATGTATGATTGAGGAATCTTCTGTCAAAGATTCGGTTGATAGTCCTACTATGGAAAGTTGAGAAGCAACATCAAGTTGTTTGTAAGACCTGGAGGTTTGTATTTTATTATGTAAATGTGAAATTATATTATTGATTGGGGTTGTGTTTGTACAGGTGAATCTCTCGAAGGATTTGATAACATGCTAGTTACCAATCAGTTTGATTGGGATAGATTGGACATTATTGATCTACTGGATCAAGTGTTGTTGAGTCTTTATGAGTGAAGCATTACTTAGGGAGACATTTGGCTGATACTTTATGTTGATGTATGAGTCCCCGAAGTTGGAAACGTGGTGTTGATTATTGAGGTTTGTTTTTGATACACACCTAGAGTTTTTCGGTTGGTGGTTAGCAAGTAAGCCTGATGTTACCTAGAAGGGCCGAAAGATTGAGTCCACCTTAGTCCCACTTGGATAGATTTCCCAGATTAGGGATCTATTCCATGGCATTGCAATGCCTAAATTGTTGAGTGACCGGTTTAATAGATTTCCTTGGTCAGAAATCTAGTCCCTGGCATTGCGGTGCCTAAATTTCTTCATGGTTCATATGGTTTGAGATTTTCAATTGTATATGTACATTATGAATACCTCCCTAGTTAAGAGGGAGTGTTGGAAAAATTAACTATGTTTAGTCTTCAATAATGTACTTCAGTCATTATGTAATGTACTTGTTAAAATAATAAAGAAAAGATTTATTATTATTATTGTTGTAACTTATTAATGCATGGGTTTCATGCTTGGGTGACCTTGTTTTTGGTCAAAGTCCCCATTGATGTCTTCTAGGATTTATTCTGAGTCTATATAATTATTATACATTTAAAGAGACCCTTCTTGGGCTTTTGAATCATGTAAAAAGGTTTAGTATTGAGTCAAACATGAATTATGGAACCTCCACACCATGTTGGCCTAAGGGAATATCAAGTCAGCCTAAGACCTTATTCGACCCCACAAGAATCCTATAAAATGAAGGACATCAAATTCATTTGGAGCATCACTTCTCATCAATTTTTAATTCTCTCTATTGGGCAAAAGTGCGAAAATATGTTTGTTGGGCAGAAGTGTGAAGTGGGTAGCTGGGAAATTCTATTGCCAGGAAGTCGAAGTGAATGTGAGTTTCGGTGAGCCTAAGGAATCAAGTAAAATCAAAATTTTGGTGGTGGTCTCTCTCTGTTTTGTGGTCTGGATTGGGAGATCGAATTCTTCCAAGTTGGACTACTGTCGGAGGCTGTTAGCTATTGCAAGTTGCTGCATAGTCAAAGTTGCTAGGAAGAGGTCAATCTTCTGGAGGTTGACTTGGTGTGGAGGGAAGGTCTAGTCAAGGTCTAGGATGAAGAGTCTCACAGAATACTATTGAAAGGAAGAATTACTTTGACTAGGTTTTCCCTCAAGGGGGGTTTTGCCCTGGCATGTTCCTACGTCTTGTGTTCATTGTTTTATGTTTTGTTTCTTTTGGTAATTTATTGATGAAATAAAGAAATAATATATATATAATCGTAATCATAAGAAACATCACAAGTAATTATCAAGATCAAGAAAATATTCACTGCCCTTTTTATTTTCCAACAAAGTCTTCCCTTGTTCAAAATATGTATGCCCTACCATTTTTCATATAAGATGGTCCCTCCATCCAAAGTAAGACCTTTTTTGGACAAATAATCAACTTACCAATTGAACTCCCTGAAAATATGTCAGAAGGAAAAAAGTCAGAAAATGTTTCATTAAATATTTTATTCTTTCCATCCAATGCTTAAGGATGAGAAATTGAAGTTGGTTCTACCATTCATCCAATCAATAACACATCTTGAGTCCCCATAGACCTATAGAGATGGAAAATTAAAATTAAAAACACCAAACAAAAGAACCTGGCAGGAAATAACTTCAATATTACTTTTGGTACCCTCTCCCAAGGTTAATCCATATACAGTAAGATATATTTCCTTAGAGGATCAAAGAAGCTTGCATTGTTAGACAGGGAGGCTTCTAGATAAGATACGTTGTGTAGCTTGCATGGCTTCTGAAATGGGATGTATTCGAAGAAAAAACTAAGGATTGGTGGTATAATCCTTAGGATATTAAGGAACAAACCCTCGAAAGGAAATTCATTACTGACTTTCCAAATACCCTAGGCCATAAACATAGGCAGAGCTTTATATCTTCCCATACGTTGATCCCACCACTTGAGGCATGATTCCAAGAAGCTTATCAGACCACCATCCAAAATATTAAGCATATAAAGAACCTTTTACCATAGAGCTTAAGCAAATCCACACAGAAATAAAAGATCTTCAACCGAATTAAGGCCTCTCAAATGGAGGACACATACATTAGGACCAATAAATCCATGCCGAAGTAGATTCTTCCGGGTCAAAAAAAAATTTCCAATGCCAACCATATGAAACATATGATCTTGGGAGGAATAGGCCACTGCCATAATTTCTGATACCACCATTTGGCCCTGGGATGAGAAAATGAAGTTGCAATTGCCTCATAAGAACTGCTAGTAGTAACTTGACTAGAAGAGCAGTTCCATTGCCATACAATAGAATCCTCCTCCGCATAAAAATTAAGACCACTTACACATAATTTAGAGATGTAGCCATCTCATTCATATGCCAGCAGACCTTGAAGCCCGAAATCAGTGGATTTTTTCCAACTTCCATTAAAAATATCTTAAGAGAAACGCTTGAAACAATCTCACAACTTATATACACCACGAGCACTGAGTTGTGCAATAATCTTACTGGATAAGTGATAGAAATACACCCCCCCAATGTTATATTGGAGCTAAAGGTTTGGCCAACCAGAAGAACAAATTGTTGGATCCCGTGTCCATCATTAGAGAAGCGACATTTTATGGTGATAGGTGGCATCCCTCCTACCCTACGTTAGTCTTCATTGGAGCAAGGCGAGAAGACTATAGTGGGAAGAAGACCTTGAGTATATGAGTAGTAGTGGGAAATTGTGAGTTATTCACAAACGAAGTTGTGAACAACTCTACAAGGTACTCGATGTATTGATGCGTTGATGGACAAATGATAAACAAGAGAGAAGATTGAATAGCATTGATTCAGTGGCCAGATGGACTTGAAGCATTGATAGAGGCAGGTGATGTAGATTGGGAGCAAAGGACCCGCAGGTGTACATGATATGAAAAATAAGTTGTGATTCTGCACTACATCATCTAGACTGTCAAATTATCTTGTATGTTGTATTCTTGTACTTTTAGATATTTGAGGGCCATTATTCTTGGTAAAATAACCCTAAAATGTTGTATTATATTAGTTGGATTAATATAACTAAGATTGAGTTATTGTACAAAATTATGTAAAAATTTGTGTATATTTTGTGCACTAGTATATTTACTATTGTATATTGTTCCATTGTGCGTAGAGGCTTCATTATGATTCTTGTTTTGGTAATGTCGGTGATTTAAGATTCTATCCTAGACACTAGGATCATGGAAAAACAACATGGTATAAAATTGTGTCTGAGCTACTTTGAAGGGACAATGAATTAGAGTGTGCACAACAAAGTACAACTTGAAAGAGAGTTGGTCACATTGTAGGTGAAGGGCTCAACACAATGTCAAATTTGTAGGTTGGTCTCCAGTATGAGGATAGGTTGGAAGGGTTTTCCAACTATAGTCCATGAAAGGAAAGGATCAAGTTGGTCTTGTAGGTCAAAAGGATCTGGGAATTCTCCGAGAAAGCCATTAAGAAGCCAATTGACCCTAAGGAGCTAGAAGTGTATGAGGAATTGGATATGAAGGTGAGGTTGATCATCCTAGATGGTGTGAAGAACTCCAAAATACCTCATTTGTCCATAAATAACTCTGCACATGAGATGTGGATGGCTCTTTAGAATTTGTCTCATAATAAGAATGAGAACTAGGTATTGATATTGGAGGATAAGTTGATGTCCACCAATGTTATAGCTCTGATGCCACTTGTTATAGCTCTAACCTAGAAATACTATAGATCTGATATGAAAAATATTATAATAATAGAAATAACCCAAGAATAACAAGATAGAAATAGATAGAAATGCTTCTCTTTATTGATATCAAAACCCTTAAGGTAGGGCAACACCATACATTCACTCCTTAAGGAAGGAGAACACTCCACAAGCCATATGCATGTTCATACAATAATCCTTGACTATCTCCATGTGGAGTCTCTAGCCTCTATATAGGCCTCATACATACAATACCATGGCTCATTACCATGGTTCCCTCATACCATCAACTAATACCATGGACCCATTACATTATTATTAACTACTTGTGGTCCCTTACATGATATGGGTTAACCACCTTATTTATTACTATGGCCCATCCCATTATTACATTATTACCTTGGGTACCTCCCTTGGTACCCCATATTATCCCCCCTAGGTCTATAACATTCCACCCCCCTAAGCATGTTTCGTCCCCGAAACATGGGAAGAGCACAAATAATAAGATCTACTCAAAAGAGTAGTCCACTGATACCATGCACGTGCATCTAGCCATCCAAGAGAAAGGTGAACCCTCAATCTCGCTGGTGCCTCGCTCGCTTGAGATGGAAGTTGACCATGGAAACTGTTCTGTGTTGATGTGTAGTAGGTGGATCTTCTCTCCTCGTTATCCGTCATACGGGGGTTGTTGTCATTGTGACTACTTGGTTTCCATCTTGATGGTTGTCTTGCGGGGTGATGTGGGTGATGATATGTTGAAGTTTTAACCCATGATGTTTTTTTCTTTAATTCACCCTGCTGTGGTGCCTGTTGTGGTGTCTTTTTTTCCAATATGACTTCAACCACTGAACCCTCATCAGATGTGTCAGCACCTGTTACCTTTTCGGCTTCAGCCTCTATTTGTGTTTGATTGTCGACCATCAACTGCTCATCTTCGGATATGTCAGTCCCTGGAACATCTTCTGCGTCAACCTCTGTGGACTCTACCTGTTTATTGATGGAAATATCTTGTAATGTAATTTTCTTCTTTTTATACCAGAGCTTCAAGAATTTATTCTGCACATTAATATTGATAGTACCCACAGATTCCATCCAAGGATATCCCAAAACAACATCAATATTATCCATATCTGAAGCATACAAATCACCATGCAACACATACTTATCCATAGAAATCTTCAAATCCTTATACAATAGAACATCCTCATCATCCACCTATGTGTTTTCAATGTTTTTTTCTGGAACTTGCAATTTTTTTACCAAATTAACATTGATAAAATTATGCTTGCAACTAGGATTTATAGAAACAATGATCTTATCCTTCTGAATCAATCCATGAACCTGCAATAAGGATATACCAGTAGGAAATAGCCCCACATGTTTCTCTTTATCTTGTTTTCTGGCATGAGACCATCTGTCTAAAAGTAATTTTTCAAATTCTTCATCGGGCAGGTTGGAACACTTCTTTTGGTTAAGTAATCCCCACCATGTGGCTGCCTCATCTTCAAAATTAAACACTACAAAAGTTCTCCAATGATGTGTCCATAATAACTTGTGTGTTTTTATGCATTCTTCAATAGTAGGACCATTATCTGTTCCTGTAAAACATAGAACCTTGCTAGAAGCCATGAAAAGAGTTTTGAAAAAAAACACTTACTTGGCGAAAATTTGAAATTGTCACAGTTTAGTAAATATTGTTCAGAATCCCTATTATGAACTGTTTTTGAAAATGGAACAACCATTCTGCATCTGCCCATGTGATAAAATTTTTGATCCAGGCAATAAAATTTCAAATCTGCGTTGTAACTCTCCCGTCGTCACCAAAATTTCTGCAAAAAAGAGCTGATTTTAAATCAGCGATATCTCCCTCATCCGGACTCCGATTTGACTGATTTTTTTTTTGAAATTGGGAAATTTTTCTCAAACAATCCAGATATACAATTAGATTTTGCAGATCTTCCACCAGGACGTCCAGAGCTGCGCCGCAAACTCGCTGCCCTGAAAAATTGTCTACAACCCCACTGATTTTAAATCAGCGATATCTCCTTCATCCGGACTCCGATTCGACCGATTTTTTTTTGAAATCGAGTATTTTTTCACATAGAATCTAGATATACAATTAGAATTTATAGATATTGCACCAAAACTTACAGATCTGATCTGCAAACGCGCCGCCCCCGAAACCTTGCAAAAACAAAAAAAAAATTATCCACGGTTTGCCAAAGAAAGTGCTCTGATACCAATTGTTGTAGATCTAACCAAAAGATATTATGATAATAGAAATATCTCAAGAATAACAAGATCAAAATAGATAGAAATGCTTCTCTTTATTGATACCAAAACCCTTAAGGTAGGGCAACACCATACATTCACTCCTTAAGGAAGGAGAACACTCCACAAGCCATATGCCTGTTCATACAATAATCCTTGACTATCTCCATGTGGAGTCTCTAGCCTCTATATAGGCCTCATACATACAATACCATGGCTCATTAATATGGTTCCCTCATACCATCAACTAATACCATGGGCCCATTACATTATTATTAACTACTTGTGGTCCCTTACATGATATAGGTTAACCACCTTATTTATTACTATGGCCCATCCCATTATTACATTATTACCTTGGGTACCTTCCTTGGTACCCCATATTATCCCCCCTAGGTATATAACAACCAAGATGATGCAGGGTGAAGGAATGACTTCAAAGATGACGAGGTTATCTCAGGTCAAAAATTAGCTTGCTTCCATCAGTGTGACTATTTTAGATTATGATATGGTGAGGATTTCTTTGAAAGGGTTCACCGAGGAATGGAAACCCTTCATCAAGGGGATTGTTTACAAAGAGAAGTTGCCATAATAGAATAGGTTGTGGGATGGCTTCATTCAAGAGGAGTTGCGATATGAGAATATTCACCCACAGAAGAAGGCTTCAGATGATGATGTGGCACTTGCAGCACGAATGAAGGGAAAGTAGAAGAAGGAATTTAATAAAATCAAGTGTTTCAACTGTGGCAAGACACGTCATTTTTTGACGAGATGTCCGAAGAAGAAGTAGGGAGATGACAAGAAGAAAAAATGGAAGCAAGTCATCGATGTTGCCACTTCTACCAAGATAGATGATCTCACCAGGAGGTTGGAGAAGTACTTTTCCTTGATCTCTCATTTCTTATAGGGTACCATCAAGGAGGCTGCATGGTGCATGGACAACGAAGCATCGAAGCATATGTCAGGGTCACAGGAGGTATTCGAGACTCTATTTGAATGGGACTCGATGTTTCATATAGCGTTGGGAGACAAGAGTGAGAATGAGATAAGAGGATCAAGGATCGTGACATTCAAGATGGAGTCAGGACAGGTGATGCAAGTTTAGGATGTACTATTTGTATAGGGATTCAGATATAGTGTGATGTCAATCTCAACGATTGACCAAAATGGGTGATGTTATTTCAAGATGGGGAGGAAAGACTCAGGCCGAGAGGCTCTAGCTTTGTAAGTGTTGTGATTGGAGTTAGAGAGCATGGTCTATATAGGCTGACAGACAAGCCTATAAATCATGGGAAGAAGAAGATGGAGGACTAGGTTCCAGAGAAGCGGGTGTAGGTGCAGGATTTAGAGGAGCAGGTACAAGTTCCAAAGAAGAAGGTCCAGGTTCCAAAGGCTCAGAGGCAGTTGAGTTCTAGAGAGATTTTGCAGGTTCAAAGGGAGACTTTGCAACCCAAGAAGAGCATGTGGTTAGTGGGGAGCAAGGGTGATTGTACAGCTAGAAAGAAGGAATCATGGAGAGAGTGGAAGACATTCCAGGAAAAGAAGGAGGAGGAGGAGGCTTCTAGTGATAGTGACACTTCCAAGAGAGGCACCGTCCATGCTACAAGGATTGTTGTAGTTATGGGCACCAGGAGTTGGGTGAGTGTTGTGAGAAATGATGATGATGATAATGAGCTACTTCCTAGTCTTGGAAGTACCTCCCTCGCTAAGATAGAGTGTTGATTTTTGGTAGCTTGGGAGGTAATCGAAGCCCTCGGGTTTGGGGTTTGGAGGTTTGATTTCCACAAAAGTGTTTTGTGGGCTTGGAACCCAAGGAGTGGGATTTGGACCCAAGCATGTGGGTCTGAATCCATGAGGAGTTTTGGACATGTTATGGATGGAGATGATAGAGGACATCGAGATGAACATAATGTTTCGAAAATCATTGAAATCCAAGTTGTCTATGAAGAGAAATTAATTTTTGAAGTTAATGAGTAGGTTTGGTAAAGGTCAGCTATGTGTTTAAATACCTTGTGATAAGTTGTCAAGCCCACTGATGTGATTTTATGGAGCCCTCATGTTGGATATTGAATATGAGGTAATTGTGAGTCATTTTGAGTATGTTAAGAGCAACATTTCATAGAAATACAACTTTAGAAGAAACCACTGTCACTTGGGGACAAGGCATGGAGGTAAATAGGATTGTTTTGGGTTAGATTTGTCTCTTATGCAATTCTGAATAGAGGAGCAGGTAGGCCATAACTCCTACATGGATTTTGGGTTGATTTGGAGTGACCTAAGGGTTGGTTCTTCTCTCTTTCAAGAAGCCACAAGGTGGTTGTATCCTTTAGGTAGCTGCAAGTCTGTTTGGGAAACATTTAGGAGGGATTGAGAACCTGTTTTAAGGAGAAACCTAGCTCAGGTTGAAGAAGAGAAGAGGTCGCAACAATAGGAGGCACTTTTGGAGGATTAAAGTGAGCTCATGTGGACTATCATCTTACACTAACCAATGAGCCTAAATTGCTTCAGTTTTACACCAGTCAAAGAGGTATGTGTATGTTGTATTTATGTTGTAATTTTTGTTAGGAGGATAGTTCCCAAGTGTGGACAGTTGTATTGGGCATCTTGTGTTTGGTGGAGGGAAAAATTAGATGTCCAAGAATAGCCCTAAAGCAGTGGGCAAGAAGAAATTTGGACAGTTGTGAGTTGGGTGAAGTATAGGTATCCTAAGTAGCTCCTTAATGGACTAAGGAGGTGTTGATGGTGCTGGACCCGCCAACATGTCAGGGGATCTCCCTAGTATGATGTCCCAACTAGACCTTAGACCGTTTGGAGTAGGATTCCTAACAGTGGGTAGTAAAGTGGTGCCTTGGCCGTGGTAGCGTGCAGAGGTAAGTATAATAACTTTGTTTGAAGCAAGTGTGTGACCTTGCAGTGATTCAAGTGAGATGCATGGGGGTTCTAACACACAAAGGGGAAAAGGATGTGTGTCCCTTAGAAGCATGTAATAGTACGCAGCCTGAAAGGAACACACGAGCATAATGACATCACATGATGGAAGCAGAATAATCCACAATCCAAAGTGATGGGTTAACACAACAACACGTCTTCAACAAAATTCACACAATTGCATACAAAACAGTCCATACAAAAATGTGTAAGTTAAATAACATACATTGCTAAGGTAACCAGAATAGTCGAATTACAATAACAACATATGCATGAAAACATGTTGGATCATTTATCTTATTAAGTGAAAGTTCCATCCATACATACACCATTTACAGCCACTAGCCCCAATAGTGGAACATTACAGTCAACACTGCCTGCTCCTCCAAATAGATGTACTCGCTCTATGTTGTGGAGAAGCCAAGGCTCGTCAGGATACTCTCCAAGCCTTCTCTAAGCAATGCCTAGCCAAAAACCCGACCTATGAGTTATGAGGTTCTATTTATAACAAAGAGTGGGGTGACCTTTGACATTCCCCTTTGTGACTTTTCGACTACCCCCATGACTCTTCAACTTCTTTACAAATAACTCTTTACATTACATAGTGAGTTCACATTCCACTAGTGACACTTGGAATTTCACTTACAATATATTTACTAATAATATACATTTTTCACATGTACCCATGTGAGACAAAATAGGCTAGAGAACACCTAACAAGACAAAACACTATGAATCTGGAGTTTGGGGAAAGACCAACTCGGTAACCTCCACTTGATGCTACTCGGGCATGTACTGATTCCAAGCTTGGTACTACGTGATGATGTCCCCAAACTGATTGATGGTGTCTTCCTAGTAGTAGACTCTTTCCTTCATAGCATCTAGGTATATGGCCATGGAACCTATGTCCGTCTCATCCTGAAGCATGTGCAACATTGTGTAGACCATGACAAGACCACCAATGTGCTTCTACATGTTTGGTGCACTCAGCTCCAAGTCATCCCTGGTGGCCTCTCACCTTAGCTGCTCCATGTATCTCTGGACCTCTAAGTGGAATTCGTTCTTGTGCTTATCTTTGGTGAGGAAACCTGCATCTATTCACTCTCTTCCTCAACTATTGGTTGTTCCAACTCATCAACCTATACTGGTGTTGTTTTATATGTCATTGTACCTTGCCTTTGTTCTTCTTCCTGTTTTTGCTTCTTTTCATGTTCTTTCATTCTCGACTCTCGTCCTTCCTTCAGTTGTTGTACTGCTTGTTGCAGTCTCAGTTCTGCTACCTACAATCTCTGCTTTTCTCTCTTCCTCTGCTTTGTTTTCCATGTCTTATGCTTCCTTTTGCTTCTAATGTCAATGCTGCTCGCATGAATATTGAATGTGCTTTCGCTCTGCAGCTTTGTTCTCCGTTTATTATGTCAGCAATTTCCTCTTTCCCTGATCTTGTACTATATTGCTACCTTCTTCTACTACTGTTGGTCTTGCTACCATGTTAGTGTTGATTCCTTTTCTGTAAATAGTTGGGCATCTGCATATATTGGCAAGTAAATTGGCGCTTGCTCAACTTCTTCCCCTTACTGCTTTCAATGGTCTCTCTTGAAGCGGATCTCTTTAGTGCCATGGTACAATGACTACTGGTGATAAATGCTTCACGAATGTAGTACTTGTGGGACAGAATGAACACTCATGGAAAGCCAACATTAGCTCTTATAAATCCAACTTCACAGCATTATCAAGCAGCAACCAAGGCATCTAATGAGAGGAATTCCACAATTTTGAATGACAGGGGTGGCTGACTAACTGTGGGAACTACACACTATGTAGTCCCAGCAATCAGCGAGGAAGCTTGATGACTGGAACTCCGCAATGCGTAGATCAGTCTAGATCAGGACCTAGGAGAGACTGCGCATATAGCAGTCTCAGTGACCAAGCTGGGAGACTTGCTCCCGGAACTGCACAGTGCACAGTTAGAGCCAACCCAGGACAGGCTCTATGTAATTCCAGAAGCCAAGGCAGAGGCCTTGAGCTCCCATATTGCGTAGTGCATGCAATGAAGTGTGAGATCCGGGTAGGGGTAACCCATATATGTCCGTGGGGAGTGCGCAAAGAAGAAGATCTAGAGAATGATATAAGGATTGAGTGTAGATGTGATGAATTGTAGATGTATGCATGTAAAACAAGTGCAACAATGGATCAAACTGAAGGAACACGAAGCATGTGAAGGGAGTCACCGCAACGACAACCGTTGGTGCAAAATGGGAAAACTCATGCGACACTTGAGAAAGGCAATCTATAACTTGAAACAACACTTTTAAAAGTTAAAGCAAGCTGAAACACCAACATTCATTCAAAAAATGAGTGAAACAACACTCTCACAAGATAAACAAACAAAAGCGATAGAAAAAGCAACAAAAGGAAATAAAAGCAAAACTCACCCCGAAAAGCGATGACAATGCTCTGAAGGCTCCTTGATCTCCTAAGGAAGCTAGAGCTTGATGATCGAATGTATAAGTGAGCTCTAGAGGTGTCTCTTACATATATTTGAGAAAAATGGAGTTCATGACGCGTAAGCTTGAGATCAAGTACAACAACGACACTTGGCAGAAACTTCTAAAGCTAGTAATGTCTCACCTTCGGGAAACTAATAATAGATCCCTACTTCCTAGGGATGTGTTTCCTCTTAGCTTCTTTCTTTTCGAGAAAACCTCCATGCACTACTTGGAAAGATTGTGTCCTTATGGGAAGGACCGAGCAACTCTCTAGTTCATGCACTGAGTAGTTTCTTAGCACAGTAGGTTCTATGCAATTTCTAGGCTGAGTGGCTTTGGGCTGCCTCTTAGGCTTTGCACAAGTTCCCAGCGAAAGCCAGATTGTCAACTGGCTCTGCGCAATTCTGGAGTTGAAGGCTCACTTGTTGGCTTGGACTTCTCTGCACAGTTTCCCAGCTAAGGACAGGCTGCCAGCTGGGTTTTCACAATTCTAGAGCCGAAGCTCACTGTGGGCTTGAACTACGCATTTCCTGAGAGTAAGGCTAGTTGCCCTCTCAGATTGAATTGATCACCAAGGCAAGCCCAGAACCGGATTGCAACCAAGTGAAGAGGTCAGCTTGTGGTTAGACAACAAAGCAAGTAAGCAAACACAAGCTACAAGAAAAAGATAAAACTCAATGAAAGCACAAGTACATGGTCAGTGCAAGATAAGTTGTTGGGAATTTAGTAGGGAGGCTCCAAAACGAAGTGAAGAAAAAATTTTGGAGGGTGGTTGTAGTCGCTACAACAGGAGGCTACTAAAGGAGGTAAATTGGAGCTCAAGGTTTGGCCAGCCAGAGGAGAAGATTGTTAGATCTAGTGTTCATCATTTGAGAAGTGACATTTGATGGTGACATGTGGCAACTCTCTTTCCCTATGTTAGTCTTCATTGGATCAATAAAGGAAGACTATAGTGGGAAGAAGACCTTGAGTAGTAGTGGGAAGTTGTGAGTTGTTCAGGAAATGGAGTTGTGAAAAACTCAACAAGAGTCTCAATGTGTTGATGCATTGATGAACAAACAATCAACAAGAGAGAAGATTAGATATCCGAGATTCAATGGCCAGATGGACTTGGAGCATTAGTAGAGGTAGGTATTGCAGATTGGGAGCAAAGGACCTGCATGTGTACAAGATATGACAAAGAAGTTGTGATCGTGCACTACATCAGCTAAACCGTCAGATTATCTTGTATTTTGTATTCTTGTACATTTGGATATTTGAGGGCCATTATCCCTAGTACAGGAGCCCTAGACTATTGTATTATATCGGCTGGATTAATATAACGAAGATTGGGTTATTCTACAAAATTGTGTAAAATGTTGTGTATATTTTTTTCACTAGTAGATTTACTATTTACTATTGTTATGTTGTGCAAAGTAGCTTCGTTTTGATTCTCGGTTTGGTAGCATCAATGATTTAAGATTCTATCCTAGACACTAGGATCGTGGAAAAACAACGCCTATTCACCACATCCATTTCCACCAAGACCCATAAAATTCTCTTATCAAAGGCCACCAATGATAACTTATTGAAATAGACAAAGTGACCAATGCATTTTGCAACTCACGTCACTATCTGTCGGGTACAAACCTCCAACAAGAAACCTACCAATTTGACCCAAAGGTATTGGGATTTTGGTTTCTCTGTAAGCGGGTTGAAACCAACACTCCACCTCGATAACCATAAGAAACCCCATCCTACTAACCCATGCACACTGAAGGATTGAGAGGAGGTCTCCCTCATCCAAAAAATGAAAGTGTATCCAACTATTCATTAGCAGGCTAATGGTAGGACAATAACCCAACAAGGGTTTCCAATGAGACAACACCCAACTCTGCAACTTAGACCAATTAAGGGAGATACAGTAAAATCTTCCCATGAGCGCCTTGGTGAATAAAATAGAAACCCTACTTGTTTCAACATCATAGCCCAACGAGAGAAAATGCTTCTCATCGCATAGGCGCAAAGCATTTTGGAGACATAAAAGATTAGGGAGCTTAGCCTTCGAAACTGTAGCGAAAGAAGGCAATCCCCCGTGAGTTTGATAAAACCCTAGGACCAATTGTCCCATCCAAAGGAGAAACAACCCCACCCAGTGGATTCCCCACAGTAAATGATTGCATGGTGAGAGAAATGATAAAAGAGGACCCCAAAAGCCGACTCAGTAGCGAAAACCAAAAAATAGAGTTAGAAACCTGTAACAACATGGACAAAGTTCCCCAATATCCTAAAAATAGAGATAAAACATAAACTTGACAACCACCCCCGAAAAATAGCAAAGCACCCACAAAACCGAAAACTATGGCACCAATCGAGAAAATCAACGAGTGAAACCTAAAGATCTAGAAAAGCCATAAAAAACATATCGCTCAACAACAATAAAAGCCAAAATATTATTAAAAATATAAGAGTCAAAACCACTACATATATTATATATATACATATACATCAATGATTATAAATATGCTTTCATAAATTTTTATATTAAATATAACCACTTTATTGTAACAACAATATCTCTCACCAATATATATAAAATGTCTTCCACCACCCATGCAAAATAATATATATATATAATCCATGCATAAAACTTGTATAGAGACCGCATATATAAATATTATACAATATACATCTCCTATAAATATATCGATACCCATACTAAGTGTGTCTTCGACTACTCTAACCACTTTCAAATGTATATAGATATACACGTTCCTATTTTTACATATAACCTTTTTGAGCTGCGGAAACATTTTAATATAATTGATCTGTGGCTGTGGGGCCCTCATACCGACGCACAAATATAAAAGTTATACGCAAATTGCAATGGGTAAATAGCGACAGGTCAACGACATGTGATCCACCCTTTACACGGCGTACACCATGACAAATGAATATTATATTACACCCCGTGGGGCCTACGTCCCCATTTCCGGGTAAATCAACGGTGGCGGAGTTTCTTCGCATTCGACGGCTTGGATTTAAATGCAGACCCCTCATCTCCTCGCTGACGTCAGTGAAAAGGGGTCCGCTATCAATGTTTTTCCGCAGATTTCCTTTCTCCGATCCGACGGTAGCTCGTGTCCCAAACAATCTGACGGTCACTGTGACCAGCACGGTGTAGTTCTCATTCTTGGTCAACAATGTTACACGTCATAACTTAATTTGTATGGTTCATGCAAACGTCTAAAGTTAATTTGTATTTATTGTTTTGACGTAGCATGTATATTAATTTAAAAGTGTTGTATTGAACTTGAACTTACGCTTATATATAGAAGTATATATCCGTTTTAAATTACTCATTTAATATGAACGGAGAGATCCAATTTCTTTAATTTAGAAAAGGAGAGATCCAATTTCTTTAATTTAATTTTTTCTAAGAAAATATATTATTTCAATGTTTTATATAGTTATTTAATTTATTTATTTTTAGATTTTTTTATTTTGGCATAAATAAACAAAATTTCAATTTTGATGACGAACAGGTATCTTTACACATTATATTGGGTTGTAGAATGAGTCTATTAGCACAATAAATCCATATATTGATTTCGATTTGATTGAATGTCTTCCCATTGTAAACACCAATAATGCTACCAATCATCTCAGGAACAATTATCATGTTACGGAGGTGGGTTCTAACTGGCTTTGGTTTCTCACTTACATGAGCTTCTCGTTTCGCCTTATGGAGCTTCTTGATCAAGGCCATTGGTTGCCTCTTCAAACCTTCTTCGAGCACAAGCATGGAAGAGCTTGACGAGCTCTTCAGAGGTCATGTCCAAAAGGGCATCCAGATCAACACCCCTATAGGAGAACTTCTTGAATGTTCTCTTCTTTGACTGCACTGTGTCGACATCCACATCTGTGTCCACCATGGTTGTAGCTAAATCAACAGACGATGCCTCTGCTCCACTCCTGCAAACACCATGAATACCTTACCATAATCGAGCATGACTAGTGATTGGCATGCTGAAACAGAGTGGTGTTGAACTGCCCAAGGGTAATGATCGAAATTAAACTATCAAATTCTAATCAGATAATGATGGTTTAACAAGTGGATAAATAAATCATATTTAAATTTAATAGGTTATTCTTGGTTTGAAACTGAAAACTTATTCAAATACTTTTCATATCATCCCTTGGATGATGTATTAGACAAAGAATATTCTCTTGAAATCAAATCTTGTCCACTCATTTATTTAAAAATCAAAATTCCTCAAGCCCAATGCCCAATTCCAATATAGACCACACCAGCATAATTATACACACATAATAGATTTATTCACTATATAGATTTATATACTCATTCGACAAAAAAGAATTTTAAAACATATGCATAAAATAAAACACTTATATATCGAATTTTTTTTACACGTACTTATGCATTTATTAAATGTTGTAATGTGATATTGATCACTATATATATTAGAACAACTTCTTTACAAATTTACAAATTGATGCTCACAGACTCGGCTAATTTTGTATAGATATTTTCAGAACTCCAAGTTGCTCTCAGTTCATAAATGAACTTTCAGACAACAACAGGCAATATGTACTTTTTTTATTCTTATAAATAACAAAAGAGTAACAAAAATTAGTTTTTCAGACAACAACATGCAATATGTACTTTTTTATTCTTATAAATAACAAAAGAGTAACTAAAAATAGTACATATTGCCTATTGTTGTCTGAGAATTAATTTTTGAAACGAGAGCAGCTTGGAGTTCTAAAAATATCTATACAAAATCAACTTCCTCTGTGAGCATCAATTTGTAAACAATTGTTGTTCTAATTAATATATATATATATATATATTTATGAAATAACTCAAACAAAACCTATTGTACAAGGAATGGTACCATGCCATGAATTTTAACACTTAAAGGTGAAAATTGATTGCTTCTCTTTTCATTTTTCCCTATAATCAAACTGAGTTAATGATTACGAAGCTTTCTTGGCACTTGTAGTGAATTTTCAACATTCCCATTATTGGGACTTTTTTATGAGCTCCGGTATTGCAGCAAGGATGTTGCAACTCCTAGGGCTACCAACTTTACTTCATCAACCCGAGGTTCGTACAAACTTGGAGGTGACAGTGTTGTATACATAGTAGATGCAATGGTCTACCCTTGTCACTTTTCAACTGGGGCAATAGACCACTAGGGTTTTTCAAACCAGTCTTTTATTGACTAGAAGGAGTCTGAGTACTAACATCAAATGGAAACTATCTGTAATGCAGAAAGGAAATGATGTCTATCTTAGGAAATGAAAATGTTGAATGGGAAAGTGTCATGAAGTGACATGAAATTATCTAGCTGAGCATTTACACATTACTTGCAAAAGAGACCTAATTTAATCGTGCATTCTAACATCTAGTTAGTTAGACTAAGTAAGCATGGAAATTAACCTCAAACTACTTTGACTGTTGTATGCATGTACTAACTAGAAATTGCAGAAAAGAGTCTTTTTTTTTATTTTCAATTTTATAAATGTAAATGTTAAGTGAACCAATCAGATATTTTGTGGGGAAGAAAGGCATGGGGAAATAGGTCCAGAATGGTGTTGAGGGTATGGAAGCCAAGTGGAGGCCTAACCTAAGTTCAGATGATCATTTTTTCTTAATTTAGGATTAAAACAGGCTGCTACAGGGTTTCTTGTAGCACTACAGGATGTCCTGGTTTACTATAGGAAACAAGCTAAAAGCTATAGGAGGGTAGGAGAGGTAGAATAAAGTGTGGGAAAGGTGTCTGATGGTGGGATAAGGCATAGAAGAGGTGTATACTGCCTAAGGCTCAACCCAAATCTTCAAGATGGTTGGATTTACTCAAGGGAGATGTCCACTTTGCTACAAAACAAAAATTCGAATTAGGGGTTGGTAGACTTAGGTAGTATGGGTGAAGAAAACTTGGATGAGGCTGGTGAAATGAGTTCTCCCTGCAGATTAGAAAATCTGCAACAACATACATTCTTTCCTTCATTTATGCATAACTTCGTTTACATATGGAGAAGATGAGTTGAATTTAGGAAAAATAGAATTATTGATGGCTAATGGCGAAATCTGTGAAATGCAATTCAAAAACCAAAATGACAATTGCAGGTGCCTCTAAGGAATTATAAACAATAATCTACTCAATCAAGAACCCTAGCCATGTAATGATCTAAAGAGACAAATATGTTTTTGGGGTTGTGAGAGTGGGGCCCTCAAACCATGATCCCATGAGGGAGATGAGGAAGAGGCAACTATCACAAACTTTTCTGAAGTATTCACTTTCACTATTGTACCACTAATCTACCTTTTCAACTAATGGGAGCAAAACTAAACAATCATTCAAGTACTTGCAAATGGGATAAAACAAAAATAACTTCAGCAACTAACTATGAATGTAATCTAAGCATACATATACAAAAAGAAGAGGAACCTCTACTACTAGGGTTGGGCCCTAACTCAATAGGTTCATCCCTCTAAGCTAACTCAGTGTTGGATCAAAGAAACCCTTTCCATTATCACCAAAATGATGAAAATAACATGAGAATAATAGTCACAATGTCTTATGCTCAAAATTGCCTCTTGGCTATAATAAAAATTTGAATCCTAATGACGCCCTAGGCCTTCTTATTTATACCACTAAAGCTACCAACAACTTCCTTAAAATTAGGGAGACTTGGCTCCCAAACTCGAGATTAACTTGTCTTCAACTATCACTGGCTTGGCTGCCAATGAACTCGGTGGGCTTGGCTGCTTGTAACTTTGAGCTAATGAGATATGGTGGAGGAATATTCAAGTGATTGAGGAGTTAAGGAGGGAGATCCAATCTCCTAAAATCCCTCTTGCTTGTCTACTTCGAGTTCCTGCACTTAAATTAGCCAAAAGCTGCTCCAAATCATGCAATTAATGCACATTACGACACATGACATAACATCTCACCTTTACCCTTCTCACTAAGAAAAATATAATAAAATATGTAAAGAAATGTGAGAAAAGTTGATTTTAATAAGCTGGAGAGTGGCATTAAGGTCCATATAATTTACCTATTGATGAGCCTCATCATCACCCCCCTACTGAAAGTGTTGCTCATCCTCTGAGCAACTTAATCTATGTCCATGTCTTTCATTGCTCTTGTGGCCTCTCTGACATCCCAAGCTTCTGTTGATGTAGTCTCCTCTTGTGGATAAAATCTTGCATGCTTCTCTATTTCCTCCCACTGCTTTCTTTCCTCTTCCTCCTTTCTTCCTTCTAACATACCCAATAGCAATGGTGGATTGAGTTTCAAACCAATCCAGTTGATTTTGAGTCTCTGTAGTGCCTTCTTATACAGTGGGGTCCTTTCTAGTGAATCTCTCATTCTTTCAGGGGAATGATACTCCTTGATCCTTAGGTTGTATGGTAGGGTGCCCCATCTCCTTTGGCATGCTTGTTGGCTTTCATCCCCTAGCAATCTCAAGGTGTCTTCAAAATGAGTGACTGCTTGCTCTTGTGTAGCTAGGTATCTTGGTGCAAGTTGGGGATCATTGGCGATGATGTTGTGGGTGCTAATGACAACCATGGAATTGATCTGTTCTGCTATGATGTAAAGGGGCTCTTTTTCTTCTCTTTCCAACACCCTCTTCACTTCCTTAGCCCTGGCCTCCTCATGACTCATCCATGATGCAAGGGCCATTAGTTGTAAGTCCCCTAGCTTTGCATTGGGGTCCCACACATTCAAGTCTGTTAAGGCCAAGTTGTGTAAGTAGAATTCATATATCTTGGCCTTATCCTCTAGGGTGCTTTGGTCACATAGCTCAATGAACTGCCTATAGTCTTGGAAAGGCATAGTCCCCCATTGTGCTAGTGTCTTTATCTGAAATTGCAGCCATTTATCTTTGAGGTACAAGGCATATGACTTTGGTGGCATCCTGCACTGGAGTGCCTCCATAGAGAGGCTTGCCATAGTGGCCAATTGGCTCTCTTTTTCCTGTACCTGCCTCCTCAACCATGTGTTTTCAGCCTCTAGTTGAGATTTCATAATTTGTTCCCTGTCTCTTATCCTACTCAACTCTCTCCCATCTCCAGTAGCTTCTCTTCCATATGGCCCACATCCTCTACATTCTTTGATTTAGCAATTTTCATCCAGCGATGTGTCCTTCCTCTCTCCTTCTCAAGCTCAAAGAAGAGAGGGATGGAAAATTTCTGTGGTATTACTCTGCCTCCCTCAATGAATCTGTAATAAGAGCTTAGATTGGGCTGTGGGCTAGGTTCCTGCAGCTCTTGGGATTCTCCCTTTGATGTCTTTGGAGCATCTGCCTCCTCCTGTACTTGTGTTGCTGCTTCCTTGCCTTTCCTCTGTCCTTGTTGTCCTTCTTGCTACTTTTTTTGTGTTTCCTGTAGTGCTGACAGAGTTTCCTATAGGATTGTTTGTGTTTCCTGTAGGAGGATTTTTCCTTTTTGAAATGGGGTCAAAGTTTCTTTGATTTGCTTTGCTGATTCTGACCTAGTGACAGGCCTCCTAACATAGGTGATTGACGACTTTGGGGAAGCCTATTTTGATGTGCCCTCTTCACCTTTCATTTCTAGGGAGACTAGTTTTTCTTGTTCTTTTGGTGAGTCCTCAATAATGATAGGAGTCTTGGTGGGTGTTTGTGGTCTCCCCTGTTTGATCCTAGTGCTCCTCCTTGTTTTGAAATATAGGGGAGTCTGCCTCTGCCTTTTTCTTGTTGACTTTATGGGTGTGCTTAGTGTAGTCAAGGTAGCAGCTGCCTCCCTTTCTCTAGGTTTAGGAGACACTCTTGGAGATTCCTCCCCTTCCTTGGTATGTTTTTCATGGCTTGCCTCATCCTTCTGTTCTTCCTCCCCACTGTTCTCTTTTCCTTCTTCTTCTTCCTCTGTTTTATTTGTCTCTGCCTCCTCTTCTTCCTCTGGTTCTTCCTCTTCTTCTTCTGTTGGGTTGTGTTATATTCTTTCCACAACTAGCCGATGTAGTTAACTGGGGGGTTAGAGGGGGGGTGGATCCCCCCCTTCATTGCGCTGATTGCGTAGTGGGGGGCTCACAGGGGGGCGGGTAGCCCCCCTCTACGAGATCCGGGGTAGTGTCTCGGGAATTTTTTTTTTTGGACCCTATATTAGGTTGGGCAGACCTACCTATGGTTTTGTGCATGGTTTTCACACATGTTTTTGGACGCGATGGTTTTCGGTCCATGGTTTTGGATGCAATGGTTTTCGGTCCATGGTATTGGATGCTTCGGCATGTATAAATATGTATTGTAACATTGAAAGGAAAATAATGAAAAATCAAGCTTGTAGTCCCAGTTTTGGGATCCAAGGGAAAATATCTGTGTATATGTTTTTTATGTGTTATGCTCTCGCATTGTTTATTTTTTGTGTTTTAGAATTCGTATACTGGTGATTTTTGTACGAGGTTAAAACCTACATCTTCCTCAAGTTCTTCTTCTTCCTCCTCTTCTTCCTCAAGTTCTTCTTCTTCCTCCTCACCACTATAGGTTGGGTCCCTATCATATTCAATTGCTTCAATTACAACCTCCCTATCCATGTCCCTAAATGTGGACCATAGAATAGGGACTCTTAACTGGCTCAAGGCATCTTCTAGTATGAGCTTGATGAGTCCATGATGTGCCAATTGCTGATGTTTTCCTTCCTGTACCTTTAGGCTCATGTCTATTATTGATTGCAACAAGAAGTAGGGTACACTAAGTCTTTTGTTAAGGGGTAACTCCTCTCCAAATCTCAACTCATGGAGGAGTCTAAATTGGTAACCATAGATTATACTGAGCCTTCCTTCACAAGAAATATATTTGAGAATGTGATAGCTTACTTCATCCCAAGGATAGGGAAGGCTCTCCCTTCTAATCCCATTTTTTTCCTCAATTGGCTCTTCATCTCTCAAGAAAAAGTTCTTCTTAGCAAAATTGTTGCTAGCTTTATCCTCCTTTCTCCATTGAATGCCTAGAGGAAGTGTAGTGATTCTGCTAATGATTTCAGGGGTAATTTTTATTAACAATCCTCTTACCACAGAAGTAGCACTGATTCTATCCTGAGGGGTGAGTGACATGGAAAATTCTTGAGCTACATCATCATCATATCCTCTAAGCAGCTTGAATAATCCCAACCATTGATGCCTTCTAAATATCTCTACCACAGGGGGATGGAGGTGTATTCTGGATGTCCCTATGGGCTCCCTTATGTTGAAACCTCCTGTCATTTTCTCCTCTCTGGCAAGCTGATTGTAGGGAGTTTGGTGGCCTAGCTCTAGATATTTTGAAGGTAACTGAGGGTTTAGAGTTTAGGAGGGTGACTGCAATTATCTCTTTATCCCCGGACAATTCCTTCACACAATTGTTTCCACCCCCAGGCCCACTGTAATTACTAGAGAAAAATGCAAATTTCATTTTTTTTCTCTTTCCTAGCTATCAAGTCAAATCACAGAGGATATGGGCCACCTACCTTTCACTGTGATGATCTGGGTGAGGATAATTTATGAATAGCTGGGCCTTAGACACCCCCTTGCAGAGTTTTTTTTTACAATTCCCACTATTTCTTGTAGTTCTCTGCGTTTCCTATAGGTGTTCCCTATAGTTTTGTTTCTTGTAGGATGTCTGAAACTGGTTTTCTTCTTCGAAGACTCTTCCAGGTGGTCCTGGTTCTCTTGATCTCTGATCCAAAAATGGATCCTAGATAGACTTCTAAGTCTAAAGTGTTCCTCACAGAGGAAAATGAAAGTCCAAGGATGCTCTTGGAAATAATCCCATTGCATAGATCTTCTCATTCTGAATCTACTGCAACTTGAATGGGCTAAAATGGACTTTGGATGAAGTTATTGCAGAAAGAAGATTTCCTTTGTCCTTTGGAAAATGAGGCATTTCTTCTAAAAGTGGCCTAAAAGGCTCCTTAAGAAAATCGCATCACAAAAGGCTAAAGGGAAGGACTTAACGCAAAGGTAGAAGGACCCCCGATCAGCGATCTCCGATATATCGGATCAGAGGTAGGCCTTCGCCTGATATTGGGACCCTAGACAAGGTGGCATGTGATAATGCGATAATGCGATTGCGATATCGGCGATCGGAGTGATCGGCCGATCGACAATCTAAGCGATCGGCCGATCGGCGATCAAAGAGGTAGAAGGCATAGACCCCCGCTAATGCGATACGCGAGGTGCGATATCGGCGATCAACGATCGGGGCGATTGGAGGATCGGCGGTCGGGATACCCAAAGGGCAGACCCCCGGGCCATTGTGATTGCGATTAGCGATCAGGACTCGGACCCGATAGGGATTATGGACCTGATTGCATAAAATTTGAAGTCCGGGAACTTTGGAATTTCAATGTATTTCCCATGTATTTGGGTTTTGGCCATTACGCCATGCGATAGTGATTTGCGATAGAATGGTGGACCCGAAAGGTTTATAAATGCAGCCCTATAAATTTTGAAATCCATGGTAAGCGGGATTTTAAGCAGGCCTTAGGGGATAAGTGGTTTTGAATGGGCGCATCCCGAACCCATACACTAGCTGACACGTGGCATGGCTGAGGAGAGAGAAAACCACCTTTTTGGGTGGGTAACCTCCGTGCACATAAGCCACCCGGAACAGACTGTCAGTTGTTGGATCGATGATCACGCAGATTAACGCTGGGCTTGCGATAGCAATAAAAGGTGGACCTGAAAAGGGTTTTTAGGGGCGATTCAATAATATTTGAAGTATGATTAAACGCTCCATGAGGCGTTTTCTTGTGTATTTCCGGTATATCTCTGTGTATTGGAAAATATGGTTTTTTTTCGGTTTTTCACCTAAAGAAAGGCCCCTGATTCCTTGTAACTGCCCCTAATCATTATGCTACACTGCAAGCGGGCGTTTTATAGGAAATAATGTGTTTGTAACGCCGAGAGAGCCATAGAGCCACAGAGCCAGATGGTCAGTTGAAGAGACAAGGAGCAGAAGAAGCCACAGAGCTGCAGAGGAGTGATTACACACAGAGAAATGGTTGGGGAAGCCGCAGAGCCAGAAGAGGCCTCACAAAAGCCAGAGAGCACGATTGTTGAGGCAGCGCAGAGAGTTTCGAGAGTCACTTGGAGGTCGAGTGAACCAGAAAGCTCAATTGACAGTAGCAGAGATTGCTGAGGGCCGCTGGAAGGTTACTAAGGGGCACTTGGAGGTCAAGTGATCCATTGATGCACGCAGAGGTCGAGAGAGAGCTCAGAGAAGCCAGAGTTGAAGAGCCAGAGCCAGAGCTAGAGCTAGAGCCAGAGCCAAGAACCAGAGCCACAAGCCAAAGCCAAGAACCAGAGCCACAAGCCAAAGCCAAGAGCTAGAGCCAGAGCCAGAGCCAGAGCCAGAGCCAGAGCCAAGAGCCAGAGCCAGAGCCAAGAGCCAGAGCCAGAGCCAGAGCCAGAAAGCCTGAGAGCTTCAGAGCCAGGGATGAGATGGTGTTCTAAGCCCATTGTTTCTGTGTAATATAGTGGATTTGAGCGTGGAGCTTGTAAAAGGACCTTGCCATAATCCCAGAGAGCCTATTCGAGTTGACTAAAGCTCAAGGAGACGTAGCGCAAGAGTTTTGGGTGAACTCCATATTATATTGTTGTCTTATGGTTTGTTTACTTGCTGCATCTTATCGCTTTGTGTATGATGTTTGTTTGTTGCACTATCTCACTGTTACATGCTGCATATTAGTTTAAATAAATAAACTAAAGGCAATCGGTCAGTCAAGGACAAACATAAGCATACACCTATTTTCAAGCATATTTAATTCCTCAATTGGTTAATCACTAGATCTTGGGAATATTTAAGATTTGGAAGTGGGAGAGGTTATTGTAAGCTCACAAGAAGCCTTTGGTTCCCCATTTTTAGATCAATCTCGAAATGAACGATGTGTGCATGAAAGTTAGGAATTTTTTCTATTTATGGTTGATTCCTTTGAGCGTTGTGTTGGCTGGCAGTGTATGTGATTTCCCCTTTTCGATTGTTGGCCCACCATTAGTTATCATTCAACCTTCCCTTGTAATCATCACCCACTCCTGTACAACTTAACTCGACCACCTTTTCGACTCATTTGCTTTTGATGTGACCTTGCCATGTGGCATGATGACTAGGAGTTTACTTTTTGTTTTGGAGCTGAGGGTGGCCAAGTTAACTAGCCAACTTCAGCTTATAAAATCAAGATTTTCATATTCCTACACTTTTATCATATTTTTACGTAGGAAAGAGTGTGGATGAGGTTCCATACCTGTTCTTTCCTTCACTTGGTTGATGCATGCTAAAGGGTGGATCTGTTGTGCTTCTTCTTGTTCAGGTACATTTTTTTCCTTAGCTCTTCTTTTGCTGATTTCACCCAGCTGATGTATTTGTCTTCTTTGTTGTGGTGTGCAAGTGCTTGGCCTCTTCTGCTGTCGTTGAGCTCTGGATAGGTGCCATAGTGCCTGCAGGGGTGCTGAAACTCGTTTTCTGCATGGATGATGAAGGAGAAGGCACGAAGAACTTCTACTTTCAAAACATAGGATGCTACAGGGTTTCCTGTAGTACTACAGGAAATCCTGTAGCTGCCTCTTTCATAATTCTTTGTTTTTTTTTTTACTTGCAGGAGGAATAGGTGGTGAGGTAGGAGTGGAAGGGGTGGAAATGGGGGAGATGGAGTGGTAGGTGAGTGAGGCCAGTGATGGTATGGCCATTGGACGTTTATATATATAATATTTTATTTTTCCTTTTCCTTTTTGAGTGGTTTTTGATGGACACAGAGGGTGGCATGGTTATGATTTGGTGTTGGGTGAGATGTGGTGAGGTGAATTGTCCCCGCTTTCAACCCAAAACAAGCCTGCATATCATTTTCTCAACCGAAATTCCATTCCTATAGAGTTTCAGGACATCCTGTAGTACTACAAGAAACTCCTGTAGTAATTATAGGAAATCCTGTAGAAGTCAGAAAATTGCTTGCAAACTAGTTTTTGATGCTTGGAAATGAGGATGGATGATGGAGACATGGTAGGCATGGGAGATATGAAGTGAATGAAGGAAGAATGGGGTGTTTCTTGGCTTGTTTCCCTCTGAACTTGGTGTCCTTTGTTGCCTTGAAAACCTGCAAAAATCACAGAATTTTATTAGTGGGCAGGTTTGAGGTCCCTGCCATAGCATTTTGTTTTTTTTCTTCTTATTTCTTTGAAAGACACACAGGTCACCTCAAAGGAGGTTTTCAACTTGTTTGCTTGCCCTAGGTGCCTCAAGGGAGGTTTTCACCCAGGGATATTTTATTTTTCTTTTTTCACTCTTGGGTTGCCTCAAGGAGGTTTTCAACCCAAAATTTTGCCTGATGCGCCTCATGGAGGTTTTCACCTAGGTCCTTATTGTTTTTTTTCTTTTTTAATTTTTTATTCAAAAATAAAATAGTCTTCAAGAATTCGGTGGGTTGGAAGTCGAGACACTTCCAATCACATTCACTTCCTTACTGAGAGTACTGATAAACTCTTCCTTTGACAGAGGTCTTTTGTAGGCTTTCAATATGTATCCATTGACAAGAAAGGGGATACATTCTTCATCAATGGTTCTAATATGAACAACACCATTGTCATGGCACTTTTCTATCACATATGGGCCCATCCATCTAGTCATCAATTTGTGAAAATTTCTAACATGAAATTCTACTGCAGTAACTGATTTACTTTTCCTACTTATTTTCCAGAATAAGTTATTTAGAAAACCATTCAGTAAACACCAAAGTAAATTCTATTTTAGTTGTCACATAATAGCATAGAGAAAAGAAAAGTGAAATACAAGCACAAGAATCAATCACATCAACACAATTGTTTTTGGACAATAGTCCCCGAAAAAACCCAATGCGGGAAAACTGGTGCAACATATGAAGGTTTATTTCTTATTCTTCATCAACAATCTCTTTACAAGGAATGATTTGCAGAACATAGAGAAACCTTTGTGCAAACACCTGAGATAATTTTCCTCCAACCACTAGAGAAATTTTGACACTCAATAGACCCTCCAACCTCCATTGTGTCACCTCTGCATCATCTCTGCGTGAGGACTGCGTCCTTTGCTGCGTTGCCTCTCTGAAATGTCCCTATGTGATGTCCCTCTGATGCACTACATCCCCTCCTCCTCAGGCTCTGAGTGATGTTGATGCCCTCCTCTTCCTTCACCCTACAACTCTCCCTCTGAAATCAAACTCTTACCTTCTTAAGAATTGACTTCCCTCGGGTTACGAAGTATTTGTCTGATGTATCTCCAAATGACTCTTAAGTCTTCATTTATACTTTTCATGTTGAGATATCAACGACCATGATCTAATCTCTAATCAACAGCTAAGATTAAATTAGACTTGATCCTCATCTCTTAGAATCTTCTCACCAATATTTACATTAATTCACTTATTTATTTAAATTTCCTAAGTTTTAACTTAGGTACCATTAAAAATAATTAATTACTTGAATAACATGCATGTTGTGGGGGAAAGTATCCAACTCGGAATGACCCTAACCCACTCTGAGGGTGACAGTTCCTTAGCAACAGCTGAAAGCAAAGCTATCTAAAGTTTCTTCTTTATGACATGCAAGAGATAGAAGGAAGAGATCCACTTACCGATGTCTTGCGCAAATGGTCGATCCAATCTCCTCTATTCGCCGCTTGCTCCCAGCTCCAAGTCTTTTCACGGGCCCAGCTACACGAGATCCTGCAAACAAGACAAAGAAAGGAAACTACAAGAGGCATGCATTCATAACTGATTCAAGGATTAGCATAAATCAAATACGCAAGTAAGACAATACATCATTGAAACACATGCGAATAGAAGAACCTCAAATGCTTTATTAATATATGGAAGTAAGGTTCAGGCGGTGATACAACCATGAGAGGTCCAATCCAGCATCACCTTCCCGACGGAGAGAAATCTTTTCTTCACCTCCCTCAAGCAATCACCCAATGCTCATGTTGGGTCCCTATAATACTAGTGATTACCCCATTACTATTGTAGTTATACCCCTTATTTATATTGATGTACCCATGTAGTGCCCATATTGTTACTATTGTGCCACATAGAAGCCCACTATTGTTATTGTTGTGCCCTACAATATTATTGTTATGTAGGCTCTGATTGTATTGGGACCACTTAGACTCCTATATATAGAAAGGAGGTATTTTCATTTGTATCATCCAAGAATTGTTCATTTATGTAATGTAAAGGAGGTTGCCCCCTCGAAGAGGCTGAATTATAAGGCGTGGATCTCACTTTTCTATCTTTTTGTGAGCTGGTTTCATAACATTTGGTATCAGAGCTTTGGATTCTAGGGTTTCGCTGCTCCAAACAGGTCATCGTGGCATTTTCGCTATAACTTTTTTTCTGGGACGTTTCAGAAGTCAAAAAAAAAACCCATTTGAGAAGAATTGGCGCTGAACCTTGGGTCCGAATTTCAGAGCTTTTATCGCGACATTTTCGGAGATATGATCTGAGGAAGTTGGTCTTTTGGCAGACTCCTGAATTACATTCAAAACAGGTGACCTGGGGAAAATCGTCATAACTCTCTCTCTGAGGATCGGATTGAAATTTCGTAAAAAGGTACAGAAAGAGGACGGACTGTAGTTTCTTGTGCGTGTGTTTTAGATTCAAAGGTGGAAACAGTGACTCGTGGCACGTCGTACAAGTTCGCTCTACTGAACCAGTCTAAAAGCAAGTAACTGTGGGAGATTTCACATAACTCTTCCTTGGAGAATCCAATTTGGCTCAGACTTGTGGCATTGGAAAGAGGACGCAGAAGGCTACTACAGGTAGCAATTTCAGAATTGGAGGATCTGAAATTACAGAGATACATCAGATTCAATATCAGGCTTCTATAAAGTGAAAAAAGGTGTGTAGTTTTTTTAAATTTTTGTGTAAGCTTGGTTTAACGGAATTCAAAGGGCATAGTAAAACTTTATTATCGGTAACTGATGCCCCGAGGAAAAAAAATGCAAACACCTAGTAAGGAACCTGAAAGCTCTAGCATGACTCATGAAGAAGAGGAAGAAATGCTACATGATATATCAAAATTACAAGAACAAGTGCAACAAATGTCACGCTCACAAAAGCTAACAGAAGCTAAGATAAGTGGCATGGAATCTAAGGTAAATGGCATGGAAGCTAAGATGGATGGCATGGAAGCTAAGATTGATGCTAAATTTGATGGCATGGATGATAAGATGGATGAATTGAAGAAGTTGCTACAAGAAAGGGTCACTAATGGTGAAAAGGTAGTAAAGGAAACTCATGATGAGAACAAAAGAAATGTTAATCATGATTCCATAGATGCTAATGTTGGATCGAAGACTCACCATGTTCCAAAAATCGATATGAGGAAGTTTGATGGCAAGGATCCCGCCACATGGATATTACAGATGGAGCAATTCTTCGATCTCAATAATGTGCAAAACACACAAAAGGTACGTATGGCAACTTTATATTTGGAACCAAATCAGTTTGTATGGTATCAATGGCTTTGTTCTCGTAAACAATTTATCACTTGGGCAATTTTTACGGAAGAATTGATAGCACATTATGAGGATACAAAAAGCAACACTTTTTTTAGCCAATTGATAATCTCAAACAAAAGGGTTCAATAATGGAGCACATTGAGGAGTTCCAAAAATTGAACATAAGGGTAAAAGATATTCCAGAGGAGCATAGGATTGATGTGTTCATAGGGTCTTTAAAGGATAATATCCAACATGATGTGCGCCTTTGGGAACCTGATTCATTAGAGAAGGCATTCAGGTTAGCAAGAAAAATGGAAAGCAAAATTATGGCAACTAGGAAGCATACCATTCACAACTATAAAGAAGGAAGTGTTGTTGCCCATAGTCTTCCACAACCTACAAGGTTGACACCACAACAATTGGAAGAAAAAAGAGCAAAAGGGCTTTGTTACAATTGTGATAGCAAATACACAAAAGGTCATAAGTGTGCTGAGAAGAAATTATTCTACATAGATTGTGAAGAGGAAGAAGAAAAGGAGCAAGAAAGGTCAAAAGAAGAGGATATATTCCAGGAACAAAGCCTAGATGAAGAACAAATAAATCCAACCATATCTTGTAATGCATTGGCGGGAATTACCACTCCTCAAACCATCAAGATAGAAGGACAAATCAAGAAGAAAAAGGTAATAGTGTTGATTGATTCAGGAAGCACCCACAATTTTATTCATTGTAGGGTAGCAAAAGAATTGAATTGCTTCCTATATCCAGCACCAGAGTGTCAAGTGATGATTGCAAATGGAGGAACAATAAATTGTTCTGGAAAGTGCCATAATATCAAGCTATCCATGGGAGAATATGTATTGACTAGCCCAATGCTTTCCATTCCAATGGGAGGTGCTGATGTTGTACTAGGAGTCCAATGGCTACAATCCTTGGGTACAATAGCTTTTAATTTTCAAGAACTTTTCATGAAATTTTCTGTGGAAGGAAAGGAAGTTGAATTAAGGGGTATTGCAGGGAAACCAGGAAAGATAATCAGCTCTAATGGAATGACAAAGCTTCTAAAAAAGGAGCAAAGAGGTGTAATTGCACAATTATGTTCGCTAGATGTTTCCACATTGGAATCATCTATTTCTCCAGATCTCCAAAAAGTCCTGGACAATCATTCCAAGGTATTTGAGACTCCCAAAGGTCTCCCACCTATGCGTGATCATGATCATGCTATTCATCTGATTCCAGGAAGTGTTCCTCCAAACATCAGGCCGTACAGATATCCATATGTCCAAAAAAGTGAAATTGAACGTATGGTTGCAGAAATGCTAGAGGCTGGTATAATTCAACCGAGTCAAAGTTCTTTCTCAGCTCCAGTAGTATTGGTGCACAAGAAGGATGGATCATGGCGCATGTGTCCAGATTATAGGGAGCTCAACAAGCTCACTATTAAAGATAAGTTCCCCATTCCTGTTATTGATGAATTACTGGATGAATTGCATGGATCAATTTACTTCACCAAGTTGGATCTTCGTTCGGGATATCATCAAATCAGAATGAAGATTGAAGACATTCCGAAAACAGCATTTAGAACTCATGAGGGTCATTATGAATTTTTGGTCATGCCTTTTGGCCTTACCAATGCACCTTCAACATTTCAAGGTTTGATGAATTCAATTTTCAAACCATTCCTTAGAAAATTTGTGTTAGTATTTTTTGATGATATACTAATCTACAGCAAGTCTTGGAAGGATCATGTTGAACATGTTGACAGGGTGCTACAACTATTGGAGGAGAAACAATTATATGCAAAAAGATCCAAATGTTTCTTTGGAGTCCAGGAGGTGGAATATTTGGGTCATATTGTATCTCATGAAGGAGTTAAGGTAGACCCTAGCAAAATTAAAGCCATTAAGGAATGGAAAATCCCCACATCCATAAAGCATCTGCGAGGATTTCTTGGGTTGACAGGGTATTATCGCAAGTTTGTTAAGAATTATGGGAGAATAGCAGCACCTCTAACAACATTATTGAAGAAAGATTCATTTTCATGGACTTCAGAAGCAACAAAGGCCTTTGAACATCTTAAAGAGGCAATGTGCCAAGCACCGGTCTTAGCTACACCGGACTTCACAAAAACCTTTATTGTGGAATGTGATGCTTCAGGAAATGGAATTGGTGCTGTTCTAATGCAAGATGAAAGACCCATTGCTTTTGAAAGTCGTCCAATCAAGGGAAAGTTTTTAAGAAAAGCTATTTATGAGAAGGAAATGTTGGCAATACTCCATGCACTTAAGAAATGGCGACCCTACCTAATGGGAAGACACTTCAAGGTAAAAACGGATCATGATAGCCTTAAATACTTTTTAGAACAAAGATTATCCTCTGAAGAGCAACAAAAGTGGGTCACAAAGATGTTGGGTTATGACTTTGAAATCATCTACAAAAAAGGGAAGCAAAATGTGGTGGCAGATGCACTCTCAAGAAAGGATGAGGATGTGGAAGCATTGTTGTGTGCCATTTCTATTATCCAACCAGATTGGATAAACGAAGCAAGGGAGGAATGGAAGAATGACGAAGAAGTGTGGGCACTTATTCAAAAGCTACAACAAGATTCCAGTACTTCTGATACATTTAGCTGGAAAAATGATTCGTTATGGTACAAAGATCGCTTATACCTCTGTAAGAATTCCCAGCTAAAACAAAAGATTCTTATGGAATTGCACACTTCTCCCTTAGGAGGGCACTCAGGATTTTTAAAAACTTACCACAGGGTTAAGAAGGAATTTTTTTGGGATGGCCTTAAATCAGATATTCAAAAGTTTGTGGCGGAATGTTTGGTTTGCCAGCAAAATAAAGTTGAAACAATTAAGACACCGGGTCTATTACAACCTTTATCCATTCCAAGCCAACGTTGGGAGGAGGTTTCAATGGATTTTATCACAGGTTTACCCAAGTCTGAGGGAAAGAGTGTCATCATGGTGGTAGTTGACAGACTTACCAAGTATGCACACTTTTGTGCATTATCACATCCATTTAAAGCCAGTACAGTTTCTACTGCATTTATGGAAACAGTTCAAAAGCTACATGGAAACCCAAAGATTATTGTAAGTGACAGAGATCCCATTTTCACTGGAAATTTTTGGACAGAATTATTTTCTTGTCTGGGTACTCAGTTAGCTCATAGCTCATCTTATCATCCTCAATCTGATGGGCAAACTGAGATAGTAAACAAATGTTTGGAAGGATACCTTCGTTGCTTTGTATCTGATAAACAGACACAATGGGTCAAATGGTTGCCTCTGGCTGAATGGTGGTATAACACTTCCTTTCATACAGCAACAAAAATGACCCCATTTATGGCACTTTATGGGTATCAACCACCATCCATCACATCATATTTAAGAGAAAATTCTAAGGTTCAGGCAGTGGAACATCACATCGAACATCAACAACAAGTCCTCCAACTCTTAAAGGATAACCTTGTGTTGGCACAGAATAGAATGAAACAACAGGCAGATCAACATCGCAGTGAAAGAAGTTTTGATGTAGGTGATTGGGTATTCCTACGGCTACAACCATATAAGCAAATGTCCCTCAAGCAAGCTAAGAAGGATAATAAATTATCACCAAAGTATTATGGTCCGTACAAGGTGTTGCAAAAGATTGGTACTATGGCATACAAATTGGAGCTTCCTGCAGCTTCTCGATTGCACCCAGTTTTCCATGTTTCATGCTTAAAGAAGGTTATAGGCGACAAGCTCCCAGTTCAAACAATATTGCCAGAACTTGACGAAGAAGGAAAAATTATATTGGAACCAGAAGCAGTTATAGAAACAAGAACTCGACAGCTACGAAATCGATCAATTTCAGAGTACCTTATCAAGTGGAAGAACTTATCCGCTGAAGATTCCACATGGGAGGATGAGAATTTTATGCAGAAGTATCCTGAACTACTCAAGCGTTGAGGACAACACTTTTTGAAGGAGAGGGGCATGTTGGGTCCCTATAATACTAGTGATTACCCCATTACTATTGTAGTTATACCCCTTATTTATATTGATGTACCCATGTAGTGCCCATATTGTTACTATTGTGCCACATAGAAGCCCACTATTGTTATTGTTGTGCCCTACAATATTATTGTTATGTAGGCTCTGATTGTATTGGGACCACTTAGACTCCTATATATAGAAAGGAGGTATTTTCATTTGTATCATCCAAGAATTGTTCATTTATGTAATGTAAAGGAGGTTGCCCCCTCGAAGAGGCTGAATTATAAGGCGTGGATCTCACTTTTCTATCTTTTTGTGAGCTGGTTTCATAACAGCTCACAACTGTAAACCAACAGCAATTCTTTGCACAAAATTCCGCCCTCCAGATCCCATGGGATGAGATCCTTATATAGAGTTTTGGAGTGAAGATAAGTCAGCTTGATGTGTGACTTGTTGTCCTCTTCAACTCCAGTTGTTCTTCAGTTCTTCATTTGGAGTTTCTGTCTTCCACTTGGAGTTTTAGAAGCTCTTAACTCATCATTAAGCGAATCTTATGATCAAGTGTCTTTTTGGAAGCTTCCTGGGCACTGGCACATTGAGAAAAAGATTCCTCCACATGTCCAAGTACGCCCAACGCAGGTAGCCTTTGTTGCACTTGCTATGCAGCGCAGGTAGCCCTTGTTGCACTTGCTATGCAACGCAGGTAGCCTTTGGAGTAGCTGCTTTGATCCAAAATTGACCTGTTTTTGAGTGTTTTTCAGTGGAGAACTGATTTGCAGTGCTGTGGTTTGCTGACCTTGTTCCTCTAAGGGTAAGAACAACATGTTTAGGGACTTTGGATCCCTTAGATTATTGACATTTCATGCTCTATGCTGTAAGGCACAAAAATGTCTATAACAGTTGCCCCCTAAAGTATGAGGTCGTTTATCGGGTGAAATGCTTTATTAGGAGGATCTGAAGTTCATTCAATCGTCGGGAGGTGACCTGTAACAAAAATACAATACAATACATTATCTTTTCATACTTTCTTTTCATGATCTAGCTGATGCGGGCATTTCCCATGCTCAGCTTTATAAATACATTTGCTGTACATAAACAGACGATCGTCTGATAATAGACTGATAATTCTCTGCTTTCAATTATCATCCTTTCAGTAGGATGCTCATCTGCTGCACATGTCTATGTTTTTATCTCCTGAATATATATCGCAGCCCAGATGGATGAAACTAGATCCGGGGTCTTCAAACTTGTCCAATCTTCACTTTAGTACAAGTCGATCCATGTGAGAATTTCTTGAAGTCGAACATGGAAAGACATCGCTTGATTACCAGTCAATAATGTAAACTGTTAACAAGCGCGAGAGGAATCACCGATAATGATGATGACCCTCAAGGTACTGCAGCACAATTCACGTGGTGTGAATATAGGATCTGACGTCGAACACCACGCAAAGTCTCCTGGTCGAAGGTCATTAATGTATACCTATCGCCGGGAGTGAGAAACTTGCCATTGAGGCATGCAAGCTTCAAAGTACTGAGGGGGTGTTCCTAGATCAACTTCTTGGATAATGGGCTGATGTCGACAAGAAGTGATCCGTCAAAGGAGGGCCTTAATGAATCCCACATCAGTGACACGGAACGGAGCTAGTGATGATGGTGAAAACGATCTGTGAAATATGATTCAGGGTGGCGGTCATGGAAGGATGAAAGATGATGTACGGTAGTGGATGGGACCCGGTTGACACTTTTTGAATGACATCTCTTGAACATATAACGACACTGATGTGATGGATCGGTAGCATTACCCCATGTATGGATGGTATGGCGAGACCATGGTGAACGGACCGGTGAATGATAATAACCCAACCCGATATTTACAGAGGCAAAAGTGTCATGTTCAAGAGCGACTTGCTACCATTAAGCTTTGAGGTTCTTCCCAATTTTTCCCCAGTCATTTCTGACCAGTACCTCTTTATTTTTGTCAAGCTTGAGGAGGATAACATATGCTTGTTCTATAACCTGCCCTTCGGGCAAGCCCATCACTATGTTTTAACGAGCCTAGCGATAGGGAAACTCGTTCTCGTCTAAAGACAAGTTTGTCGCTATCTAATATTTTTAACGAGCCCAGCGACAAAGACAACTCGGTCCTTTTCATTTTTAGAGAGTCTAAAAAGGGTACATAAAGTGGACTCCAGGGGTCCTTTTTCGTCATCTAATCCCTTAAGTCCGAAAAAGTATAAAACAATACAGAAGGGATGAATGTTCGATATCTTTATCGAGCCGAACTAGACAAGCGCTCGATCTTTTTGTGCAATAATCCCTCAGGTCCAAAAAGATTAAAATCTAGAGGAGGGATAGCTCTTCCGGTCTTTTTAACGAGCTGGAAGGCCAAAACTCGGCAAACTTTTCATTTTTTATGAGTCAGTGAAAAGAGCTCAAAGAAGACTCGTATTTTGAGGAACGAGTGATAAACAGGGATAGCAACAGATTCCAGGTACAGGTTGGAATTTTCCAATCACGGCAGTATTACAAGGATGGCTAAGTGGGATCACTCTTCGCAGCTGTTCCTCAAAATAGGTAAACAATCAAGTGGATGTGAATGATCGGCCAAATGAAAAGTGGAGGTGACGGTGCACAAACACGACCAAGGCTTTTATGGCTGATGAATTTACGGTCTCAAATGGTTATTTACCGGTTCATTTTTTCTGAATGAGCTTGAACTCTGGGGGGAAGCCTGCTCACAAGCTTATGTTTATTTTTTAACGAGCATGAATTTCCGCATTAAAACTGCTCGGATCTTGCGTTTATTTTTTAACGAGCATGAACTTTGCCAAAACTGCTCGTATCTTGCGTTTATTTTTTAACGAGCATGAACTTTGCCAAAACTGCTCGTTTTTACCAGTCATAAAGTAGGAAGGTCTCATGGAAGATTCCTATTTTTTAAGGAGCTTCATCTCCCTACGCTTTGCTCCATATCCTCTCTTCATGCAAGCTGGGTATCGGCCTATCCTACGGGTTAGAGGGGTTAGTCCTACCTAAAACTAAAAAGCCGCCCGCGCTTGCATTCCAAGAGGTTTGCATGCCCCCAGGTGTAAGTCTAATTTCAAGGCTGCCCCTACTTTTTCCGTCAAAAACCTTTGTTTTCAACAGGTGAGGCTTACCTCTTTCAGGTTACCCAAAGATTGTTCTGCTAATTCTTTCAAACAGAAACTTTCTTCGGCGATGTCTATCATTAGGATACACAAAGATGGTTACAATTTGTTGCAGCAATTGAATCCCTTTCTTTGGAGGCTGCCCCTACTTATCCTCTAAAACATTTGTTTTAATGGGTGAGGCTTGCCTTTTACCCAAAGATGGTTACTACTTGCTGCTGCAAACGGATCCCCTTCTTTGGCAGAGCCTACTTATTTAGACAAAGGTGAGTAACGGGCCCCCGTCCTCCCACATAACTTTAACAAAAGAATCTTTTTCCAGAACAACCCCATTCCTAACAGCCCCTTCTTCCGCATGAGAGCTCTTCTCGGCTCTTCTGTTTTACGAAGAAGAAGGAGGGGACGGGGTACGGACTAGTCATATTCTCCCGCGGAAATTCTACTCTACACCCAAGGTTTTTTCTGCCTCCAGAGCAGACCAGGATGCATGCCCCCTGGGTTCCGGCCTTCCTTTCCCGAATTACTCGCACTCATCAGGAAGGAGAACCGGAGGTAGAGACCTTTCTTGATCAAACAGACCATTCAGGATAGGTATGTGACTATTTGCGATGCGTGATCCCGGAAGTGAAAGTTGGTCTACGAGCTTGACCATCCTTCCTTCGTATGGAAAACACATTATTCGAAAGAGCGAGGAGACTATTGCTTCCATGCAATATATGTAGTCTCGTCCAAGGAGTAGGTTATAATCCAAGGGTCCTTGGACGACCATCAAATTCATCTTGACAGCCTTCCCTTTCAGTGTAATAGGCACATTAGGTAGAATCCCTAATGGTCGACTGGTTCCTTTGTCAAAACCCGAGAGATGCCTTGTCTCGGGCAAAAGCGCCGGGCAACCCAGTGCTTTCCAAGCAATAGAGGACAGGATACTCACAGATGCCCCTTCATCAATGATAGTTCCAGCCATCACCATTTTGTATATTTGGACTATAATTCTAAATGGTATACTGGCTGGTAACCGGGGTCTGCCTGGTTGGTTCCAATCAAAGGACACAACTAGGTTGCTTGGTGGTGGGACCGAATATACGGCCGGATATGATCCTGACGACGCTCCTTCCTGCGATAAAGGAGTGGGCACATTGCCCTGATGTTCATCAGAATCGGTGTTGATGAAGAGAACTTGGACGGTGTCATCCTTACTCTCTTCGGTGAGGGTGTCAACTGAAGATGAATCCTCAGTGACTGTGGTATTTGAAGATGAAACTTCTGAAGGGAGAACCGGGTCAACTGCCGTTTCGACCTTTGGACTTTCGTCCGGTCCGGATTCAGTAGGTTCACTTTCAGTGACTGACACTTCAGCTGGCCCTATGAGCGGGGCAGCTGTATTTTCGACCAACGAAGGACTTGGCGCGAGTTTTTGGTATCTAGGAGGAAGTAGCAACGGTGCAACCGGTTGATCTTCCAAAACTCTCTTTGCTTCGTCTAAAAAGGGACAACGGCGAAGGGTGTGATTTCCTTCACACAGTTCGCAGGGGAATCTCATTCCCCTTCATTGTCTAGAACCTTCACTTTCGCTGGTCGACGGTAAGCATTCGACCTGGTTGTCAGAGGTTGACTCTTCCGAACTGTGCAAACGAGGGGACCAGTCCCTTAGTATCCGGGGAATACTGGGACAATCACGGTGGAGGTGGTTCCCTCTACATATGACACATGGCGATTTGGGCCCGGTCCGTGCTGTGTGTGGGTTTTCGTTAGATACCTTTTGCTTGCCCCCAGGCGCCTTTGGCTCCTTCTGCTTCTTTTCTTTCTTCTTCTTTTCCTTCTTCTTTTCTATGGGAGCCGCGCTTTTGGCGGCTTGACCTTTCGAAGAAGAAGGATCGGAGGAAGGCGTATAAGAAGTGGAAGGCTAGAGGGTAGCTCTAGACTGGTCTAACTGTTGACTCGACTGTTCAGGAACCGTGGTGGTCTGAACTACAGCGGTTGAGAATAGCCAAACTGGCAGGCCAATTGTCAGCCCTGGAAGTGACAATGTGGCCATGTGGGGCGCACCAACTTCTCCCCAAGAGGAGAAAGGGCTAGGGGTCCCATCATGTGGAATCCCTTTGTTGGTGTGCTCCATGTTCTCAACCTTAAGATCAACGCAGGAATCAGGGGTAATTATGTTCCGTTTAAGATGAATTTTATATGACGACGCTTTAGACACAACTTGCTTTTTCACTTTTTAAGAGTCGAGAAAAAGCTAAAGATGACTCTAGTCTCCTTCGATGTATTAACGAGCCCGAAGTGACAAATACTCGGATGGACTTTTTCAGTTATAGAGTTTGAAAAAGGCCAAAAGAAACTACTCTGGAGTTCTAGGCAAGGGTGTGCCAAACCTTTCGCGAAACCACAGAATACGTTTTACGGTACGAGTGGTCGATCTTCGTGAATGCTGTGTTCACTGCATCGCGATCAGTAGGGCGGTCGACACGGCTTCCTATGGATAAAGGCTTTGTTCCTATAGGGGTCCCCCAATATACGCGACGGTACGCGGGGGCACAAGTCCGTATTAGTGCTATCGTCCCTCAGGAGGAATCACCCACCTTCGTAGAGATCAACAGTCACTATGTTTAACGACGCTGATTCACGTCTCTACCTAGACCTCTACTGTGTTTCGTTATGTTTCAAAGCGTTGTTAGATAAATTCAGTTCTTTTTAGGTTGATCTTGCTTAGCAGTTTGCCTTTACGGATCACCACGTGATGTATGATACAACTCCTAAATGCAGTCTAAGAATGATAAGCAAGCTTTTTCAATTCTTTCAACTTATGAAAACCTTAACTACTGAAGGAAAAGAAAGACATCATCTTTTCAAACAGATCATAGAGCACTCACTGATGCACTTTTCCTAAATCGACATGCAAACTGTCAAAATGCACATGCACAATGCAAGTATTTCTTTTCTTCTTCCTTAATGTTGATGTATTACAAAAAGAAAGCTGTTGTATAATTTCGAATTCGATTTCAAGCGTAAGCAAACAAGTTTTTGTCCAATAATCAAAAGAACACCTTAAGATTCACTCGTTTCAACACAAGAAATACTGAAATTCGAACCATATAACGAAAGCAAATGCTCAAGCAGCTATGAACAACAATAAACTAGCTCTTGGAATCACAATGACACTTTCTCACAGGTCTAGATCCAAGAGGTCATAGCAAGACTAGTTCACTTTCGCTACGGGAAACTGTGAATGACAGCAAGAAATACAATAAGAACAATCACGGTTTCTTCATACAACTGAGGAGGAATGAAGGCAAAGAGAAGTGGTTTCAGCTGGGTATACAGGTTGACAACAGGCTGCAAAAACAATACTGAAAACTGGGCAACAGAGAGTGGGAAATCCCAGCTGCACAAGGCAAAACTGGATCAGCGCAGGTGCTGCACTGTCAATCTGAGATGCAACACAGGTAGCCCCTTCGGGACCTGCGTTGCAGTGCAAGTAGCCTTTGTTGCAGCTGCACTGATGAGACAACTCTCGTCTCTCTCAGATTCCGGGTCACAGTTTGCTCAAAAATCAATGGTTTTTGGCCAAATCAGAGGCTATCAGTCAAGTATACACTAGAGGATGATTAAAGGAAGATGAACACTATCACAAAGAGCTAAAAAGAGTCCTTGTGGATCAGCTCTTCAGATCATAAACATGCCCAGCACTGGGCTAGAGTAGCTGCCCTCTACTTTGCATTCGAAGGACTCGAATGCAGTTCGATTCGGTACTCCCTTTGTTTAAGAAATGAATAGCAATAAACAAAACCTACCAACAAGACACGATCCCCAGTGGAGTCGCCAGTCTGTTGTGGGGGAAAGTATCCAACTCGGAATGACCCTAACCCACTCTAAGGGTGACAGTTCCTTAGCAACAGCTGAAAGCAAAGCTATCTAAAGTTTCTTCTTTATGACATGCAAGAGATAGAAGGAAGAGATCCACTTACCGATGTCTTGCGCAAATGGTCGATCCAATCTCCTCTATTCGCCGGTTGCTCCCAGCTCCAAGTCTTTTCACGGGCCCAGCTACACGAGATCCTGCAAACAAGACAAAGAAAGGAAACTACAAGAGGCATGCATTCATAACTGATTCAAGGATTAGCATAAATCAAATACGCAAGTAAGACAATACATCATTGAAACACATGCGAATAGAAGAACCTCAAATGCTTTATTAATATATGGAAGTAAGGTTCAGGCGGTGATACAACCATGAGAGGTCCAATCCAGCATCACCTTCCCGACGGAGAGAAATCTTTTCTTCACCTCCCTCAAGCAATCACCCAATGCTCACAACTGTAAACCAACAGCAATTCTTTGCACAAAATTCCGCCCTCCAGATCCCATGGGATGAGATCCTTATATAGAGTTTTGGAGTGAAGATAAGTCAGCTTGATGTGTGACTTGTTGTCCTCTTCAACTCCAGTTGTTCTTCAGTTCTTCATTTGGAGTTTCTGTCTTCCACTTGGAGTTTTAGAAGCTCTTAACTCATCATTAGGCGAATCTTATGATCAAGTGTCTTTTTGGAAGCTTCCTGGGCACTGGCACATTGAGAAAAAGATTCCTCCACATGTCCAAGTACGCCCAACGCAGGTAGCCTTTGTTGCACTTGCTATGCAGCGCAGGTAGCCCTTGTTGCACTTGCTATGCAGCGCAAGTAGCCTTTGGAGCAGCTGCTTTGATCCAAAATTGACCTGTTTTTGAGTGTTTTTCAGTGGAGAACTGATTTGCAGTGCTGTGGTTTGCTGACCTTGTTCCTCTAAGGGTAAGAACAACATGTTTAGGGACTTTGGATCCCTTAGATTATTGACATTTCATGCTCTATGCTGTAAGGCACAGAAATGTCTATAACAATGCACTTCAGGTGGAATTTCTCCAAACAATTTCTGGGTCTTGGAGATCTCATGTGTGTTAGCCCCTCCACAAATTTCAGATCTAGATCACATCCGATGCTACCCAAAAATCAACACTCCCTCTTAGTGAGGAATGTGCTCTAGCAATACCTCCCAGTAGACGTATCACATTGATCCATGGCATCGGTCCTCTACGCTGTTGATGCTTGGCCTACTGCCCTTCATTCACTGCGCTACTACATTCTTTACTGCTTCCCATGACATTGTCACTGTCACTGTCACTGTTGCATCTGTACTTTAGCTCCCTCTTAAGTACTGCACTATCCATTTTTGTTACTGAAATGGATTCTCAATCATCCCCATCTTCTTCCTGAAATAAACAAACTTTATTCTTCCTAGAGCCTTGGTGAGAATGTCTACCACCTATTCTCCTGTTGTAGTATACTGTAACTGTACTGCACCTTGCTGGACACAATCTTTGATAAAGTGACACTTGATGTCAATGTTCTTTGACCGATCATGAAAAAATGGATTCTCAAAGAGCTTGATGCAACTTTGATTATCACACAAAATGTTGGTCGCTTCCATACTTATCCTGAATAGATTCCCAAGCAACTTTCTAAGCCATATGGCTTCACACAATGCTGTGATAACTGTCATATATTCAGCTTCAACTGAGCTCAAAGCTACAAACTTATATTTCCTACTACACCAGGAGGTAATTCCTAATCTAATGTTGAAACAATACCCAATGGTACTTTTTTGATCTACTGAACTTCCAGCCCAATTTGCGTAAGTGAACCCACTCAGTCTGATATCATTGCCTCGGGTGTACATTAATCCATGCTCGACGGTTCCTCGTATATATTTGATAACATGCTTGGCTGCTGCCCAGTGTGACCTCTTCAGTTCTACCATGAAATGACTGAGGGTGTTGAGAGCGTAACAAATGTCTAGCCTAGTGTTGACCAGATACATCAAGGACCCTATGAGCTGCTTGTACAAGGTGGGATCTACTTCTTTATCTTCAGATGCATTAATCTTCTTCTAGTTCGTAATCATTGGAGTAGCCATGGGTCTACAGTCTTGCATTTTGAACCTCTTTAAAAAATTTGTAGTATATCTCCCTTGTCCAAGGAAAATTTCACCCTTCTGCTGCAAGACTTCCAACCCCAGAAAATAATGCATCCATCCCAAATCCTTCATGTCAAATTCTATAGCTAGGTTTTCCTTGTAATCTTTGATGAGCCTAGATGAACCTATCAGAAAAAGGTAATCCACATATAACACCAGAATTAGAGGCTCATTCTCTACAGTTAGATAGTAGAGGTTGGGATTTGCGTCATTCTTGTCGAAACCCATCTTCTGCAAGTAACCATCAATTCAACCGTACCATGCTCTAGGCGCTTGTTTAAGCCCACACAAGGCTTTATTTAGCCTACATACATGAGTTTTCTTTTCATGTGTCTGAAAACCCTCTGGTTGTTCAATGTATACTTCTTCTTCTGTCACCCCATTCAAGAACACAGTCTTGACACCCATCTGGTGAAACTCCCACCCCATATGTGTTGCAAGGGATATCACAGATCTAATAGAAGTATACTTTGATACTGGGGTGAAGGTTTCTTCGTAGTATATCCCTTCCTTCTGAGCATACCCCTTAGCCACGAACCTGGTTTTGAATTTTTCCACACTGCCATTTGCAACATACTTAACCTTATAGATTCATCTCGAACCTACAATTGATTTGTCCTGAGGTCTAGGTACCACTTCCCATACATCATTGGTCATTATGGAATTGTATTCCTACACCATAGCACCTACTGATACTTGATGCTGAACAACCTCCTGAAATCTGGAGGGTTCTCCAACCTAAGTCACCAAAGCTTAGTATCTACATGGTTGTTTACACTCCCTTTTCTCGTTCCTAGGAGCTCCAATGAAATCCTCTACGTCCTGTAGTATCTGTTGAAGTTCCTGAATCATTCTTCCACTAGTAGTGGGTGGATCTATTTTCTCCTCCTCCTGAGATTCCACCCGCTGTGATGCTTCTGGATTATTATGCCTTGGAGAAATACTGGTGCTAGTTTCCGCTCATCAAAGTGGCTGGACCAATGTATCATCCTTTGACTGCTCTTCGGAAGGCATTTCTCGGGATTTCCTAAAAGATCTTTCCTCCATGAACTTTACATCCTGACGCACTACAATCTTTCTATTGCCCAAAAGGTAGATTCTATATGCCTTAGAATTCTTGCTATATCCCACCAGATATCCTTTTTTGACAGTTTGGTCTAACTTCTTCCTCTTTTCTTCAGGTATATGGCAGTATGCCAAGCTCCCAAATATTTTGGAATGACTCACTTTAAGCTTCTTGCCAGTGAAGACACTCTCCTAAGTAATCTTATCTAATGCCCTGTGAGGAGTCCTGTTCTGAACATATACTGTTGTGCTGCATGCTTCTGCCCATAGAAATTTGGGCATATCCTGATCATACAACATTGCCCTCACTGCTTCAACAATAGTTCTGTTCTTCCTCTCTGCTACTCCATTCTGCTCCGGATTATATGGAGCTGTCCATTCTCTTTTGATGCCTTCCCTTGCACAGAACTCAGTGAAGTCTTTATCAATATATTCTCCACCATTGTCTAAGCACAACACTTTTATCCTCTTCCCTGTCAGATTCTCAACCAGAGCTTTAAACTCTTTGAATCGATCAAAAACCTCATCCTTGGTTTTTAGAAAGTAGATCCAAGTCTTCCTGGAATGGTCATTAATGAAGGTGACGAAGTATTCGGCACCACTAAGAGATTTTATGGACATGGGTATGAAAATATCTGATTTTATTAATCCCAGAACACTCTTTTCCCTATTGTTACTTCTAGAATAAGCCGCTTTGGCATACTTGCCCAGTACGCAACCTCTGCATACATAGTCTCGTTTGGTACTTAATTTTGGAACTCCTGTGACATTCCTTTGATAATTATTAGAGCCCCGTGGTGTAAGTGACCCATCCTTTTGTGCCATAGTTCCTTAAAATATTTTTCACCACTGCTGCCTATCCGTGCCATTGGAGATTCTAGTTGTAACTTATAAAATCTGTCACTTTTAACTCCAATTTGGGCCTTCTTCTTCCATCTCAGATATTTGGCATATACTTTCTTCTCAATGATGTATACGTCATAGCCCTTGTTCTATAACTGAGATACAAAGAGTAAGTTCATTCCCAATCCAGGCACATGCAACACATTGGAAGCTCGAAGCCGATCCCCTGTTTTTGTTTGAAAAACTATAGTACCTCTTCCTAGAGGGATACATTTTGCCTTATTTCCCATGGTGATTTGGAAGCTCATATGTTCTTCTTGATAGCTCGAGAAACATTCTCATATTCCCATCATGTGCGTAGAAGTCTCGCTATCAATATAACAAACCTTAGAGGAAGCAGAACTTGACAAGCAAGCGACTTATTCTTCCAGTTTGGAAGCCAACACAGAACTGTCATGATCCATTATTTTATTCGTGCTTTCCTCTTTCCAAAGAGAACTGTGTGAGTACTTTTGAGTTGCTTCTCTAGCATCATGTCCATGAATCATTGCAGATTCTCTAATCTTGTTGCCCGATCTCAGTTCTGATACCATGTGAAAATTTCTAACATGAAATTCTACTACAGTAACTGATTTATTTTTCCTACTTATTTTCCACAATACGTTATTTACAAAACCCTTCAGTAAACATAAAATTCAATTCTACTGATGTTTTCAAATCAACATAGTTGTTTTTAGACAATAGTCCTTGGAAAATCCCAATGCGGGTTTATTTATTATTCTTCAGCAACAATCTCTGTACAAGGAATGATTTGCAGAACATAGAGAAACCTTTGTGAAAATACCTAAGATAATTTTCCTCCAACCACTAGAGAAATTCTAACACTCAAGAGACCCTCCAGCTTCCACTGTGTCACCTCTGCTTCCTTCGCTACGCTGCCCCTCTGATGCACTGCATCCCCTCCTCCTTAGTCTCTGACTGATGCTGTTACCCTCCTCTTCCTTCACCCTGAAACTCTCCCTCTGAAATCGAACTCTTACTTCTTAAGAATCGACTTCCCTCGGGTTACTGAGTATTTTCTTGGTGTATCTACAAATGACTCTCAAGTCTTCATTTATACTTTTCCTCTTGAGATATCAACGGTTGTGATCTAATATCTAATCAACGACTAAGATTAAATTAGACTTCATCCTCGTCTCTTAGAAGCTTCTCACCCATAGTTACATTAATTCACTTTAATTATTTTAATTTCCTAAGTTTTAACTTAGGAACCATTAAAAATAATTAAATATTTGAATAGCATGCACTCCGGGTGGAATTTCTCTTAACGGTTTCTGGGTCTTGGAGATCTCACATGTGCTATCCCCTCCACAAAATTTCATAGCTAGAGCACATCTAATGCTACCCAAAAATAAACACAGTTTTCCTTTGAAGTCCTTGAACCTGGAGTCATATAGCAGAGCCCAATAACCCTCTTGAAAAACTTTGTCTTTGATGTTTTTTTCATGCCAAACCTTTCTTTGTACTTGAGTCACCTCTATGTGTAGGAGGGCCTGCATCTTGAATTCATCTAACACATTGAGCTGGAGAAAACTCTCTTGATGTGTCCTTGTAACATCCAAATCCAACCATGCTGCCACTCTCAAAGTGTTGTACTCAAACTCAATGGAGAGTAGAGCCTTCTTTCCATAGACCAAGTCATAAGGGGTGAAGCCAGTGGTTGTCTTCCAAGTTGCATTATAGGCCCAAGTGGCCCACTAGTTTGTCAGCCCAATATTTCCTGCTGCTGCTCACAACCTTTGTGAGAATTCTTTCCAATGCTCTGTTGGTAACCTCTAATTTTCCATTGGCCTGAGGATGGTAAGAAGTTGACTTCTTATGCTTGATCTTATGCTGACTCAACAAATTCTCAATCAGGTGTGAGGTGAATTGAGCACCCTAATCAGTGACTAGCTCTCTAGGGTACCCAAATTTTTAAAAGACATTCTCCCTTAAGAACTCAACCACTTTCTTGTATGTTTCTACCTTGACAACCTTGGTTTCATCCCACTTTGTCAAGTAATTAGTGCACACAATTATGTACTTTTTCCTCCCTGATGGTGGATCAATGGACCCAATGAAATCCATGCCCCACTTTTCAAATGGCTTAAGAGACACTTGAGGTTGTAAAGGCATTTCATCCATGGGAATGGGTGTCCCCATTCTTTGGCATTGGTCACATCGACTGGTATATCTTCTTGTATCTTGGTGGAGAGTGGGCTAGTAGTAGCTAGCTTGTATTACCTTGAAAGTTGTCCTCTTGGCTGCAAAGTGACCTCCAAAAGGCCCATCATGAGAGGCTAGAAGGATGTCAAAATATTCCTCTTCCCTAAAAAATCTCCTAAGAATTTAATTTGGGCCTAGCTTGCAGAGTTTTCCCTCAATCCAAGTGAATGGTGCACTTTTTCTTATAATTTTGCTCTTTTCCTTGGAGGACGGATTTGGAGGGAACTGTGTAGCCAATAAGTAATTGGATATGTTAGAAAACCATGGAGAGAGAACTGAAATGGAAAATAAATTCTCATTTGGCAGCTGATCATCAACCATTCCTACCTCACTTGTAGGCAAAGCAAGTCTAGACAAAAAATATGCAACTACATTTTCTCTACCAGGCTTATCAATGATAGTTAGATCAAATTGTTGTAACAAAAACAACCATCTAATAATTATGGAATTCACATCAGGTTTTTTCATCAAATATTTAATAGCAACATGGTCAGTATGTACAAAGGTCTGGTAACTAGTGATGTACTATCTAAATTTATTCAAGGAATGGACAACAGCTAGGAGCTCTTTTCAGTCACAATATAGTTCGATTCAGCCTTGGACAGATTTTTGCTAATGAAGTAAATGGAATAAGGTAACTTTTCATCTATTTGACCTAGAGATGCTCCTATAGATTTTTCAGAGGCATCAGCATGGATGTGGAAAGGAAGAGCCTAATTTGGGCCTCAGAGTATAGGTGCAGTAGTCAACTTGTCATTTAGGGTTTCTAGGGCCTCTTGGCAGCTTTCTGACCATAAAAATTCGAATTCCTTGGAAAATAGTATAAACAAAGGTGAGGAAACTTTAATGAAGTCCTTTATGAATCTCCTATAGTATTCATCTAGGCCCAAGAAACTTCTGACATCCCTTTGCTTCTAAGGAGTAGGGACCATTTTTATGATAGCAATTTTATTTGGGTCCACTTGCAGTCCTTCCTGGGATATTGAGTGACCTAGAACAGTCCCTGCATTCATTAAGAACTCACACTTCTCAGGACTAAGGGATAAGTCTGTTTCAATTCATTTGTTTAATACTTTCCCCAAGTTAGAGAGAGCCTCTAGAAACTCACACCCATAGGGGATGAAATCATCCATATAAATTTCCACAAAGTCATGGACTAGCTCTGCAAACATGCTCATGACTTCCCTCTGAAAAGTGGCAGGGGCATTGCATAATCCAAAAGGAAGGACCCTATAAGAAAAGGTAACCCAAGGACAAGTGAAGTCGGTTTTATCTTAGTCCTCTGGGATGATCTGGATCTGATTGTAACCACTGAATCCATCCAGTAAAGAGAAGAACTTCTTTCCTGCAAGCCCATCTAATACTTGGTCAATGAAAGGTAGAGGGAAATGGTATTTTTTAATGGCTTTATTTAGCTCTCTATAGTCCACATAGATCCTACATTTCCAATTCTTATTTGGGACTAGAACCAGAGGAGACACCCACTCACTATCTGACATGGGGTAAATGAACCCTGCATCCAACAACTTCTTCAGTTATTCCTTAACTATATCTTTGAGGGCTAGGTTCATTCTCCTCTGAGGTTGGAGCTCTGGCTTGCAGCCTTCCTTGATGTAAATGTGGTGAGTACACACTGAAGGGTGCACTCCCTTCTATTCCTTATAACTCTAGGAAAAGACATCCAGATGCCCTCTTAGCATGTCACATAACTCCTTTTCCTGATGTGCAGAGAGAGAGGGGTTGATTTTCAATGTTCTTTCTAGAAAAAATTTTATCATCTTGACATGAGTAGGACTTGAGTCATCTATGCACAAATCATTCCAAGGGTTATCTTCATATTTCTTTACTAACTCCTTAAGAGACATGGTGTTGGCGGGCTGATTCTGGAGGATTTTCTCAATCAGGTTGCCTTCATCAGGTTTCCCCACTCCTATAGTATCATCTAGGGTACATATTGGGTAAGATGTGGCAAAGTAGACTTCATCTTCCTCCTCCTCTTCCAACCATAAAGGTTAGTCATGCTCTAGAGATGGTTGAGTAGGAAGGTACAAGACCAATGTTTGGATAAATGCCCAATTTTAATGGTCATATTCCCAACCTTGCAACTTATGTAAGCATCAACAATAGCTAACCATGGCCTTCCAAGGATGAGAGGATAACCATTGAACTTTGTCTTAGGTTGGAGAACTAAGAATTCATTAGGGCATTCCCAGGAATCAATGGATACCATCACATACTCAATAACTCCCTCAAGAGATATTGTGGATCTGTCTGCAAGCTGCAAGACTGTTGTGGTATTCCTTAATGATCCTTGGAGATTCATTTTAAGCATAGTCTCCTTAGTCATCACATTGATGGTTGCCCCAAGATCGATCAAGGTATGGGGGAAAATGATGCGATCGATGTGCACATCTACTACCGGACTTCCAGGATCTAGATACTTCGGTCAAATCACTCGCCCCAACATTAAGTCAAACAGTTGTCCAATGAAATTAATGGTAGGGGTGTCTTTCTTTCGCCTCTCAGGATGTTTGAAGCATTTATCCTTGATTAAATTGTTGTATATGGTGACATCCTTGATAGCTTGGAGGAGCAGGATTTTAACACAAGTTTTTCAATTCAGCCAAAAGTTCAGTCTCTTCTGGGGTGTGCTAGATAGGATGGATTAATCTCTCAGGAAAAGGAGGTGGATTAGCTTGTGGAACACTCTCCTCCTTTTCCTCTTAAATCTCCTTAGGTGGAGATGAAGGTTGATTATCTGGAAGCACTCTTCTAGACCTGATGTTGATTTCTTGAATTTCCATAGCATAGGTAGGGTAAGATGTTTCCCCAGTATAGACCTGTTGTTCTTGTTTGTTGTTTGGGTTCGGATTTGGTTGAGAAGGAATCCAAGGTTGCTTAGGTGGAACAGGGTGAAGGAGTTGTGGTTAAGATGGAGGTGGAGGCAGTAAGGTTGGAGATTGGTTATATGGGGGGCTCCACCCTTTGATGGTGTATTCCATTGAAGTTGTGGGGGAGCATATGGCTGAAATGATTAATTGGCAGGTTGGGAATGGCATTGAGGTGCAAAAGACCAAGGAGAAGGTGTGGACCATGAAGGATGAGTAGGAGGACACCAAGGGGGAATGGATACATTTTGGTTAGGGTTGTAATATGAATAGGATGCCCCTTGCATGCCTTGCTAGTATGGTCGAGGTCCTTAAGACCTTCTTTGGCTGATATAGAAGAGTTGTTCAGACACACCTTCAATTCCTTGATACATAGCTTTCAATCCAGGCAGAGAAGGGAACTTGTCTGTGGAGTGGTTCTCCTCACACACTGAGCATATCTCTATAAGATTCAATGGATATTCATTTATAGGGTGCCTTCTAGTGCATCTAGGGAAAAATATAGCTAAGTGTCTTTCTGCTTCCTCCTGATTCCTATTGATTTGCATGTTGTCCATTTGCAGAGAAAGGGTATGCAACATTTCACCCTTGAATTCTTCCAACATGTTCCCAATTTCACTTTTGATGGATGTGTTGGAGGAGGATGAACTGGCCAAAGCTTGACTAACCCTACCCTTCTTTCTGGCTGCCCTAGAATGATTTTTGAAAATGGTCTTGATATCATCATAGGATAACTGGTAGATGTCCCCTCCTGACAACATGTTTAAGGTTTCTAGGAGATATTCCCTAATCCCTCTAAGGAATAGATTGAGTGATTCAGGATCGAGGGTGCATCTGGCCCTTTTGTAGTTGAGTTGGAACCTTTCCTCATAATCTTCCAAAGACTCATCATGTCCCAAGGTCATTCTAAAGATTTCCTCTTTGGTATCTTTGGACCTGCAATAATCCCTGTACTTATTGTTGAAGGCTTGTTTCATTTGAGCCTAGGTAGTGATGTTGTCCCTAGGTAAACCCATGAACCAGCGCAAGGCTGCATCTTTGAGGGTGGATGGGAACAATTTCAACTTCTGGTTGTCAAAGGTATAATCATAAGTTTTTCATATGACAACAAACTCAAATAAAAAGGTATCCAGGTCCTCTAAGGTTAATCCATGGAAGTGAGGAAGGGCAGAGGGGCTTATGTTTTTCATCCTAGCATCTCCATTAGTTTCTCTAATGGGAAAATCACCCTCAGTTTTGTTTTCAGCTCCATTTCTATTTTCAATCCCATTTCTATTTTCAGCCATGGTGTAGGTTGGTGGAATGATTTCTTCTTCTTCTTCCCCAATAGGCTCTTCAAAGATCTCTGGTTGTTCGCCTAATGGGTCCTCTAGCTCACAACCACTGAAGATGTGGGAAGGTTGGTTGTTAGATGCGGTTCGTGGTATTTGGCAAAATTTTTCTTAAGTTGTCTCTACTCCTACGAGGAATGAAATGAATTTGTTTTTTTTTTTTTTTTCGTTTTGTTTTGTTTTGTTTTTTTGTTTGGTTTTTTTGTTTTGTTTGTTTGTTTGTTTTTGTTTGTTTGTTTGTTTGTTTTTTGTTTTTTTGTTTTTGTTTTTGTTTTTGTTTTGTTTTGTTTTGTTTTGTTTTTATTTTTTTGTTTTTTGTTTTTTTGTTTTGTTTTGTTTTTTGTTTTTTTGTTTTTTTTGTTTTTTGTTTGTTTGTTTTTGTTTTTGTTTTTTAGAACTAGTTGCAAAATGAAAAGAAAGCAGGATTTGCAACTTCTTACTGAATGGAACTACTTGCATAATGGAAAGAAAGTAAATATTACAATTATTTGTTGAATGCAAAACAAAAAGGAAATTAGGAATTGCATCTATTAACTGAATGTTAAATGGAAAGGAAAGCAGAAATCACATCTAATTAGACACCTCCCTGACAACAGTGCCAAAAAGTGATGAGCTCCAGTATTGCAACAAATATGCTGCAACTCCTAGGGCTACCAAATTTACTTCATCAATCCGGGGTTTGTACAAACTTGGAGGTGACAGTGTTGTATACACAGTAGATGCAATGATCTACTCTTGTCACTTTTCAACTAGGGTGATAGAATAATAGGGTTTTTCAAACCGGTCTTCTATTGACTAGAAGGAGTCTAACTACTAACATCAAATGGAAACTATCTATAATGCAGAAAGGAAATGTCCCCTATCTTAGGAAATGAAAATGTTGAATGGGAAAGTGTCATGAAGTGACATGAAATTATCTAGCTGAGAATTTCCACATTACTTGCAAAAGAGACCTAATTTAACCGTGCATTATAACATCTAGTTACTTAGACTAAGTAATCATGGAAATTAACCTCAAAATTCTTTGACTGTTGTATGCATGTACTAACTAAAAATTGCAGAAAAGAGTATTTTTTTATTTTATTTTTGATTTTATAAATGTAAATGCTAAGTGAACCAATGTGATCTTTTGCAGGGGAGAAAGACATGGGGAAATAGGTCTAGAATGGTGTTGAGGGTATGTAAGCCAAGTGGAGGCCTAACCTAAGTTCAGATGATCATTTCTGCTTAATTCGGACTTAAAACAGGGTGCTACAGGGTTTCATATAGTACTACAGGATGTCCTGGTTTACTACAGAAAACAAGTTGAAAGCTATAGGAGGATAGGGGAGGTGGAATAAAGTGTGGGAAAGGTGTTTGATGGTGGGATAAGGCATAGAGGAGGTGTATACTTCCCAAGGCTCATCCCAAATCTTCAATATGGTTGGATTTGCTCAAGGGAGATGTCCACTTTGCTACAAAACAAAAATTCAGATTAGGGGTTGGTAAACTTGGGTAGTATGTGTGAATACAACTTGGATGAGACTGGTGAAATGAGTTATCCCTATAGATCAGAAACTCCTGTAGCAACATACCTTCTTTCCTTTATTTATGCATAACTTCATTTAGATATGGAAAAGTTGAGTTGAATTTAGGAAAAACAGAATTATTGATGACTAATGGAGAAATCTGTGAAATGCAATGCTCTCTAAACTACAACAACTTCAAAAAAAAAAATGACAATTGTAGGTTCCCTTAAGGAATTATAAACATTAATCTACTCAATCAAAAACCCTAGCCATGCAATGATCTAAATAGATAAATATGTTTTTGAGTTTGTGAGAGTGGGGCCCTCAAACCATGATCCCATGATGGAGATGAGGAAGAGACTACTATCACAAGATTTTTTGAAGTATTCACTTTCACTATGGTACCATTGATCTACCTTTTCAACTAATGGGAGCAAAACTAAACAATCATTCAAGTACTTGGAAATGTGATAAAACAGAAATAACTTCAGAAGGTAACTATGAACGTAATCTAAGCATACATATACAAAAAGAAGAGGAACCTCTGCTACTAGGGTTGGGCCCTAACCTAAGAGCTTCAGCCCTCTGAGTCAACTCAGTACTGGATCAAAGAAACCCTTTCCATTATCACCAAACTGTCGAAAATAACATGAAAATAACAGTCACAATGTCTTATGCTCAAAATTGGGTCTTGGCTATAATAAAAATTCGAATCCTAATGAGGCCGTAGGCCTTCTTATTTACACCATTGAAGCTACCAACAACTTCCTTAAAATTAGGGAGGCTTGGCTCCCAAACTCAAGATTAACTTGTCTTCAACTATCACTAGTTTGGTTGCTAATGACCCGGTGGGCTTGGCTGCTTGTAACTCCGAGTTGATGAGATCTAGTGGAGGAATCTTCGAGTGATTGAAGAATTAAGGAGGGAGATCAAATCTCCTAAAATACCTCTTTCTTGTCTACTTCGAGTTCCTGCACTAAAATTAGCCAAAATATGCTCCAAATCCTGCAATTAATGCACAATAGTTCACATGACATAACATCTGACCTTTACTCTTCTCACTAAGCAAAATGTAATAAAATATGTAAAGAAATGTGAGAAAATTTTATTTTAATAAGCTGGAGAGTGGTATTAAGGTCCATATAATTTACCTATTGATGAGCTTGATCACTTTTTTCAAAAAATTAGCAAAGAACCTATAATTTCTTCAATCTACCCCAATTTTTAACCCAGTAAAACTTAAAACCTATCAAATTCAGACTTGTAATTCCTTGTGAACCTGCTAGATACCCTTATGTGACATCTATTTTCAGATTTAGTGGGAAATTTATTCTATCACCACCCTTATCACTTTCATCAAACAGTTAACTTGTAACCTATAATATGAAAAAAAATTCCTCCCAACATGGCCCATTCAAGCCCAATGTTGTAAACTTGGCTCTGATACCACTTTTTAATGTCCCCGACCTATAGGCCGACAACACTACCTCACCATATCTCAAATTCCATTAATTAATTTAACATTTTTTCTCCTACGGAAGCACATATTACTAGGTTCTATTTATAGAACCCTAAAATTCTATATGTACCTGTTGTACTTTTGGATACGAACCCCAGCTTAAATTTATGAACATACATATAATTCAAAAAATTCGTTAGCCATTATTATTTGCATAACAATTAGAGTTTTCTATCTAATAACTTGGAATACATGAGACTGATCCATATTTATGAAGGAACAAAATGAAATATAGATATGAATAGAGACACAGAGATACAACAAAAATATAACTTCAATTCATTAATAATAAAGTATTGAAAAACTGTTACAAGAAGAATGGAAATAAACTAGCTTAGGCGATGGTAGCTTATCTTTGAGAAGAGATGTGGCAGCTACATGCCTCTAAATTGTATTACAATGAGGCTTGGTGGCCTTTTTATCATTGAGAAACAATGGGAAATGCTAAACATCCAAAAACCTAACCCTAGGAGATGAAGCGTCAAAAGCTTGTGGGCCTTGTTGGGGTAAATTGGAACGTCAACTTCCTAAGGTCATAACTTTGGCATATGACCTCCGTTTGGCTATCATAATACCCCGTTTCAAAGATATCGATGAGCAGAGAGGAAGTTGAATTCAAATTAGTAAATTGGTTTATCATTTTTCCGGTCTCCACATTTTCCCAAAAAAACGTCTTTTAGTCCCTCAAAATGGCTCTCGAAGTTTAGGACCTGAAAAACTACGAAAATAGTAATTTGTGCTACAATTAAGGAAACTGAAAAGAAACAATAATGGGGGTCCAAGTGGAATAGGCGGTTGGCCACCAATATCCACCTAGATTAGCAATGGTCCCAACTAATTACATACCTAACGTACAACATTTATTCATGAAGTCTAGTTGAGTTGCAATTAAATATCCAATAAGCATGCATAAATACAAAGGAAATGAAATCATTAACTTGCTTATCACATGTATTAAGGTTTATGGTAGAAATGGAAGAATTTTTGTAAACATAGTACATTCAATACATCAACACGAAGTGGAAAATACACGATAATCAACCATTTCAAACACAGGGTATTTCAAATGGAAACAAGATAGGGAACTTATCTATACAAAATATTGACTGGATACGGGCTCTCCATGCTCTTCCCAACCATAGACCACATGGTACTAGAATTTCAACTATGGGTCACCCCCAATTCGAACTTGCAACTCCACGGGAACCGGTAACTCAAAATACATCGTAATTACAAATCTGACTCTCTGGCATTACATCCCTTAAAGGTATTTGTATATATGGGCATGCTGGCCCCAAAATACATAACATAGATATATAAGCATATCGAACTGTATTGTAATTCCGACCCACTAGCCTATTAGTCAAGTTACATGTAATTACAATCTCAAAGATGGGTGGGGGGTATTACAACCAAACACGCAATGAGGCTTGTAGACATCAAAATGTCCAAATAGAAAGTATGTCCCAAACTATAAAGAGGGATGGGTAACATCATGTTGCTAATGCCAATAAATATCCCAATAGATATCTAAACAACAAATTTCAAACTTTTCAAGGAAAGAGATTGATCCTCTGAAATCAGTCTTGAGTTAAAAATATCGATCAGGTATTCATCTACAATTGAGAAAAACATCATAAATGAGTGTCCTTATGCATGCCAATATATTTAGAGTGCATGGATCATTATCATTGCAACCACTGAGTCAAAATAAGAATCAATGCTTGAGATGAGGCCCACTCTTAAAAGATAGTTGATGTCGAACAAAATGGTGAAGCATAAAGAATCATTTGAGGAAGAATTGCACACCATCCCTCAGAATGTTGTACTAGGTGGTTGTAGATGATGGAAAAACATGGAGGGGTTAGTTGCACGTAACATTGATGCTAAACAACCATGCAAAAACCTCTCCAAAGTGGCTAGCTCCAAATCCTACAAAACAAGGTTGGTCATAGAGATATTTACCTGGTGACACTAAAAATATTTGCACTAGTGGCACAAAATCCATTATTCAAGGTGAAATAATAGAGGTACCTAAAATAAAGGTGATCATGTCCAATCATCCTTGATGGGTCTTGGAAAGCAAGGCCATTATAGGTACTCATTGTACAAGTGAGAAATTGTTTCTATTAATTTATCTAGTACATTAGAAAAAACAAGAATCTCAAAAATGCAACAAATGTGATGTGCAACCAATGTTGAAAAAAGAACTTATTGATCTTTTGAACTCCTCAATCAATACAAAAAATGAGGTTTCATTGAGGAGTTTTAGAAAAAACAGTGCTAGTACCTCCCAAATACGATAAATTAGCAAACAAAAATGTCATTGACCTCCAAAATATAAACTCCATATGCATAATGCAATTTTATAATCAATGGAATAGATCACTGGTCTCCACCATTCAGATAGAATCCATAATAAATGTGTAATTGACATATGTATAAGCACTAAAGAGCATAAGAGATAGGCTCTTCATTAAGGTTCTTTCCTTTGAAGAATTTGGATAGCAATATTTGGTGACTAGATTGTCAAGGATCAAGGCTAAGGATCATGGCTATATGGCCACAAAGAATCCACCATAGATCCAAACATGAAAGCCACATACTAAAAGAGAAACACAATCTTAACAAAAAATGCACTTATAAATCAACGATCCATTCTTGCAAAGTGTTGAATGAATGGGAGGCCTATAGAAGAGAAGCCACTAATTAACTATGTGACCCATGGATATCTGTTGAAGGACAAAAACTCCATCATGTCCTCACAATTTGTGTATTGTGACTATAGTAAGCCACAATGTGAGAGTTTCTAGAGTGTTGCAATGACAAAACAATGTCAAGCTACACTAATTTCAAGCAATCATAGATTAGCATTGAGTGTAGCAAGTAAAAACAATGGTCCAGCTGGATGTAGGGAAGAAAAGTATACTTTATAGGTAGTTAAAATTGTGCCACGGTCTACATAAACAACACCTCAATCCCCTTTGATTTGAGAAGATCAAACAACCTATAAATATCTCTTAAAAAAATGAGAAGGGGTTTGTAGAGATTTCTTTGGTACCATGAAAATATTTAAAACAACATTTTAGGAATAAAAAACAACCACAAAACACCAAAAACCTTCTACAATAGAGAATGCATAATGATCTATTATATTTTCTCTAAAGATAATACAAGTGGGTATCCCCTATATATAGCAATGGAAGAGGCCCAAATTTTAACAGAGGGATACCTATCACACCACATTTGGGAAGATAAGAATGCATATGAAAGCCTATAACCAACAATAGTTGGTTGCATTGAAAAAATAACACTAGTGTTGGATCTAATATCGAACCATGCAAAGTTTGCATCAACCTCAATGCACTTGATGTATTAGCTTGGGTTGAGTTACTAGTTCCTGGAGCCTTCGTTGGACAAATTCTCTAGAGCCTTGTAACAACTTAGGTTGAGTTACTAGTCCTGGAGCCTTGGTTGTAAAAACGCTCTGGAACCCTTGGTGGGTTGAGTTACTAGTCCTGGAGCCTTGGTTGGAAAAATGCTATGGAGCCAGGCAACAGATGTGGGTTGAGTTACTAGTCCTGGAGCCTTGGTTGGAACAAATTCTCTAGAGCCTTGGAAGGCTTGGGTAGAGATCAATGTGGTGATGGTTTTGTGATGTCCGACCGTGAGGTGAATCACTTTGCGATGGGTTGAGGTGGTTTGGCCTGGAAGCCCTAGATTGTTTTGATTGATGTGTTTTATGAGATCCCACATTCATGCTTGGAATATGGCATGGGGGTGATTGGATGAAGAGAGATTTGGCTCAGCCACGTCTTCGTTTGGGTGGAACATGGTAGTCCCATGCCGGGTTGGCTTTTGCATCATTAATATGAGGTTAGTTCTCCTTGTTAATTCATGAGTATTATATTGGTTTATATGTGGATTATATGGCTATTGTTTCCTTGGTATTTATGTTGTTATTGTTGGCTTAGGGGGTCCTGAACTAGGTTCAAAGTTAGTTGCGCCAACCAACAAAACCCTACACTACTGGCCCTTTCGGCAACAACCCGCGTAGTGCAGGCTGCAGTCTCACCCGAAGCAGTATGGGGGGATGTTGAAACCAAGTTTCCGCATCTAGAGATCAGTGTGATGTCTTTTAGCACCCTAGATATGCCTTCGCGTAGATCTATAAGCCCCTAGGACTTGGTACTACAAATCTATCCCAATAGCCTTTAGACCTTCACAAAGGTCTATGATTGGTCTTTGCGGACCCTTAACAGTTTATTCATCCACTTACACCTACCAGAAAACAACCCTAGATCAGAGCTCGCACAGATCTACATAAGTATTTAATAAACATATAGATTTTATCACAATCCTCACGTAATTATATAAACATGCTTTTGTACATCATCTAATAGTTATTCAATAGAATCGCACATTATTAGATCAATATTCCATAAACATATTATTCATCAATAGCATAAGTCATAAACAACATAATTCATAAACAGAAGTAAACAACAATGCACAAGATTTCTCCAGAAACAACTTCTTTATTGATTTCCAGTTCAGAATACAGACTCAAAACTTCCCTACGCACTCAACTGCAGGGGTTCACACACATAGTTGTAGACTCTACCTAGACCTTTGCGCACTTAGCTGCAGAGCCTTCCTCTCCTATCTAACCCACTTCTCTGCAATAAGACTTATGTTCTATCGACCTATTACATATCCAATTATGCCTTAGACTCTTTAAGACACACCTATTTATAGATTTCTACATACAATCCCATGGTCCACGAACCATGGGTGTATCTCAAAGCCAACTCAACTTTTACATAAACAAGGAGCTAAAACCCCTTTGAATCCTAGCCATCTACGCGCTCCGCATCAACAAATCCTAGAGACTTTACATTACTTACAACAATTACATCAAAACTTGGGTTATTTTAACTCCAAAATTGACCTAGGGGACCCCATCCCTACAGGCCCCCAACACAAATATCATGACTCGCCCTCGAGGCACTCAGCTGGCACTGCGATATTGCGATGAAGATCTCCTAGCTCCACCTAAACTACTGCAACCTCGGTAGCGCTCTGCGTAGCTGCCTTCTTGACTTCTTCGACTAATTTTTCTATAGCTGGTCCTTCTGCGGCCAACCTCATTGTTTGTTGCATCTACTGCAAGTCCGTTAGCTTCTCCAGAATGTTGGTGGTGACTTGGTAAGCTTATTCTAACCAAGGCCCTAGCCTGGCCTTAAGCAAGACCTCCTTCTTCTGTGTTTCTTCTACCTGCGTGAGGAGCTACTTCCCCTCCTACAACTTGGCTAGGCGTTGCACTAGGGAAATGGAGCGCGTCGTTGCCTTGACTTCATCATACTGCTTTTGCAACTCCCTGACCTCTGTGTTCAGTATCTGCAGGTTTGGGTCTTCCTACAGAGTTGTCACCAACTCCATTTCCTGCTCAAATAATGTTGAACAGTCAATGACTATGACATCCAAGGTGGCCATCCCTTCTTTTATGGCGGCTCCGCGTTGTTCCCTGACCTCGGGTGGAGTTGTGGGCTGCAACTTTAACTGTAGCTTAGTTATTTTCATGTTGAGTTCGAATTGAACTCGACCAACCTCTGCCTTTTCCTCATGCACACCAGCGGCTAACTTCTTGATCTTCGCTTCTCGCTGTGCATCCTCGGGAATGTGAAGCTCAGGCACTGTTCTGCATGCCTCTGCAACTGCGGACTCTAGTCGGACACTCTGTGCCTGTAGCATATCCTTTTCTTTCAAGGCCTACGTCTTCTTAGCAAACATCTACTCATTGTTCACCCTGTATTCATTGATAAGATTGAGAGCGCGTTGCTCCCAAGCTCTCAATTCCTCTGTCACCCCTACATGCAGCGCGTGAAGAATCTCATTGGGGAGTGTTGTGATGTTCAACCCGATGTTCTTAAGTGTGCTTAGGATGATGTGATCATCGGCTGACTCTGCATGTAGGGACCCTTCTGGTAATGCAACAGTTCGAAGATCTAGGGTCCTTACCAATTCTACTGCTTGACTCGTCCCCGAGGCCAGACTCACTTCTCTGTTGGATCATAATGCATAATTTATAGGGGTTTTTGAATTCAAATCCAACCATTCCCCCCAAATTTCGACCATTAATGTTGTTTTGGTAGCAAATCTTCAAAGATTTTGGACTTAAATGTTGCCAGCCCACTCCTCTTAACCATCTTCGGGTTGTCAAATCATGAATAGCGACTCCAACGACCACTTTGTTGCTGTGTTGCATGGCACCTCCCTCCATACTGCAGCTTCTCGCGCACAGCTTCATTGGTCGTATCTTAATCGTTTTCCGCGCAACCCGCCTGCTGCGTAGTTCTTCGACCCTGGTAGTGTAGTTTATAGTCTCGCGCTCCCTTGCAACTGCCCGAAGCACTAAGACTGTCCTGCCACCATATAGTCATTTCACAGGATCCCCTGTATATAGCTTCAATCGGCTTCCATTCACTCTTCCTGGAAAAGGTTCTCCATTCAGCTTCGCGAGCTGAACTGCGCCCCCATCTGTAATTTCTTTGATAATATATGGCCCTAGCCAATGCATCTGGAATTTCCCCAGAAACATGATGAACTTGCTATCATACAATAAGACCAGATCATTTACCATGAACATGCGAAGCTTGATGTGTCAATCGTGCCATGCTTTTTCATGTTCCTTTTGTACTTTCTAATGGAATCTAGCCAAGAATTGGTCCTCTTCAAGCTCCATCATCTGCGTGAGCTGTTTCTCTAGGGCTTCGCAATCTGCCATACCTGTGAAAGATGTTATGCACAGACTAGGCACAATATATTCCATAGGTATCACAACTTCTATGCCATAGACCAATCAGAAAGGTGTTTGTCTTGTCAGTTTCTTGCAAGTAGTCTCATACACCCATAGTACTGCAGGTACGCACACATCCCAGTCATTCTACTGTGCATTGCAAATATTCATCAACACGTTCTCCAAAATCATATTAAAGGCTTCAATTGTTCCATTTTCCTATGGGTGATATAGTGTACTCTTCTGATGGTAGACCTGAAATTCTTCTATCAGCGTAATGATCGTTTCGTTTAGAAAGTGTGTACCTCTGTCGCTCATTAACACTTTCGGGCAGCCAAACCTAGTTAAGACGTATTCAAACAAAAACTTCATTATTGTAGCCCCTGTAAAATCCTTAATCGGTTGCGCCTCTGCCCATCTGGTCAGATACTCCATTGCGGTGATGATGTAGCATGCACCAGTTTTCTTCCCTGGGGGCTGAATTGGCCCGATGAAATCAATCACCAATTTTTCAAATGGTTGCAAAGATACTTGAGCATTCAGTGGAAACTCGTCCGTCCGCTATGGTTTTCCTGTTCTCTAACATGCATCACATGCCTTATAATATCCTTTGTAATCTTTGTGCAGCATTGGCCACCATAGACCTGTTCGCAAAATCTTCTGCGTGGTCGCTTTTCCTGTATGGTGTCCTCCCATAGCCCCTCCATGAGCTTCAGCAAGAATGCTATTTCTCTTAAAATTTGGTACATATCTTTGCAATATCTCATATGCACCCATATTATACAAATGTCTTGCAATTAATGAAAAGTCTATGGCGCGCACTACTAGCTCCTTCTTTTGCTGACTTATATACCCTTCCGGTTCCATCCCCGTAGACAAAAAGTGGATAATATTTGAAAAATGATTATCTGCTACGCGCACTGCAAAGAGCTGTGCATCTGGCAATCCTTCCTCCAAATTAGTAGCCTCTTCTCTGGTTTCGATTCACGACAGATGATCAGGTCTTTCATTTAACCTCCTTGGCTTCACAATGACCTCAAAGTCATACTCTTGGAATAACAACAACCATCGGCAGATCATTCCCCCCAATACAGGCTTATTGATCAGGTATTTCAAGGCAGAGTGATCCGTGTACATATTGGAATTCCCTCCTAACAAATAGTGCATGAACTTCTGCAGTGCATACACCATGGCCAATCCTTTTCGCTCAGTCGTTGAGTAATTATTTTCAGCCTTCGATAATTTCCTACTCGCAAAGGCTATAGGGTGGTCCATCTCTCCTTCACTGGCTTGCATTAACACTTCACCCAACACAATGCAAGAGGCATCAACATGTACATGAAATTCCTTCTTCCAATCCGGGAATTCCAAGAACATTTTTTCTTTCAATACATCGAAACTGCGCTGACATTCTTCATCCAAACAGAATGTAGCGTCCTTCTTTAGCAATTTCTCCATGGGTACGGTAATCTGAGCATAAGCCTTAATGAACTTCCTGTAATATCCAGTATGTCCCAGTGTTGTGTGCAACTGCTTAACGCTCCTTATGGTCTCCAAATTTACTATCACCTCAATCTTTGTAGGGTCCATCATCAATCGTTGCTTTCATACCACGTGACCGAGCAAAATCCCAAAGGGAACACAAAATAATCACTTCTTCAGATTCAACGCTATCTAGTACCTGCAACACGTATCCAACATCAAGCATAGACTTGCTACATGGCGCTTCGCTAACCCAAATGTTGTCTAGTCATCAAAGTATACTTCCAAGAACTTATGAATGAATTCCTTAAACATTGCTATAACTATGCGAGAGATATCACAGGCGCATTATTGAGTCCAAACAACATCATAATATACTGGAAAAAACCCCATTCCCTCGCGAAGGTTGTTTTTCTCCTATCCTTTAGGACGATATTGATCTAATGGTACCCAGAAAATCCATCAGTGAACGAGTAGGCCTCCTTCCCTCCAACGTTTTCTAATACTTCTTCTGTAAATGACGTTGGGAATGGGTCATGGACACAGGCATCATTAAGCTTCCTCAAATCTACGCAAATCCTTATTTTACCCTTCTATTTCTTCTCCTGAACCACCATCAGGCTTACCCAATCAGGTTCTTCCACAGGGTCTATGATGCCCGCCTGCAACATCTTATCCAACTCCTGACGAACGTTTTCCTTGTATTTAGGATTCAGGTGATACAACCTTTGCTTAACAGGCTTCGTGTTCGGTTTCAGAGTGATTTTCATAACACCCAAGTCTCCTATTATGCCCTTCAAGTCTGAAAACTTGGTAGGGAACAGATCCTGATATTCGCGGAGTAACTCAACAACCTTATCCACAGTAGCATTGTCCCAGTAATCTCCAATCTTTACAAACTTCAGTTCTGCTTCAGTCCCAATGTTTACTTGCTTGGTTTTCAACGACGTGGTGATTTCAAGGTTTTCTATTTGTGGAACTTTGACTTCGCGATGCCCCTCTACCTTAGGAATATTAATATTTCTTGGATCATCAACCTCCTCTTCAGCAATCACATTATAACATTCCAGCACATGGTGCAACTAGGTGCTCCAATCTAGATGGACCAATTCTAGAGGTTCTTGCGGCGTTTTGAAGATCGCTGCCTTAATCTCCTGCAGAGCTTCACCAATGCTCTCGAAACCATATTCAAAACTGAAGGTCAATAAGAATCCTTCTCTTAATGTATCCCACTCCATAGTGCCATGGCAGAGCTCTATTTCCAAATACCAGTTCATGGGGATTGTGTATAAAGTATGGAAAAATAAGTGTACCCACTCCGGCTATGACTCTATTCCATAAGCTTTAGTTCACTTTTCTAGGTGATCGTGCAGATCATCCTTCGATCAAACTGCAACCTCATCGTCCTTCTATAATCTCGCCATCCATCAAAGCTATCCATGTATGTAGCCCGCCATCGTGCGGGCATAGCGCGCAGTTCCAGATCTAATGCTTGGAAGCGGTGATGCTCAGGGACTTCACGCTCTAACGCATCCAAAAAATTATCCATGTCAGTTAAACCAACATAATAAGGTAATTTCCTTACCTCTGACGAAACAAAACACAACAATTTAGTCATCGTGTTGCAGCGTAGTGTAGATACTTCATGCAAGCGATTCTTCCAATGCTCCAATTCTTCATCTGAATCAGAGGTATAGGAACTCTCCCAATCCCAGTCAATATGTCCATTTGTTGTTGGATTGATCCAGTCTTGATCTCATGTTGTTATTTGTATATTTGATCTAAGTTATCCTCACTTTCTTCATAATCGTGGACCGGTTCAGTGTAGCACGCTCCTTCTACAGGGTCCAACGACACTATAACTCGAAGTGATTTCAATTCAAATAACATTGTCATATTCTTCAATTTGATGACTCCATTCATGTCAATGGCCCAGTCAATTCCTATGAGCGCAGGGTATGGATTGTTGTCATCAACGATCTCTATCACCTCAAAATTAGCCATCGCACTTGCACCTTCAATATCAACAGTTACTCCATATAATCGTCCCATATGTATGATGTTTTGTTGGTTTGCCATTCTGATCTAAATCGGAGACCACTGCAGCGCAGGTCTCACCATTCTTTCCCATGTTTGTTTTGGAAAAAAGTTCGCATTAGACCCTAGATCCAAAATGACCTGGTCCATCTCATATTCTCCTATCTGCGTGGTGAGCCTCATCTCGTGCCCTGTTCTTGCCTTATGTTTACCAATTTTTTTGACTACGCAGTGTCCATCAGGGGCGTTTTCTTTGCTAGCGCATTTGTTTATTAATTCCTGCAGGCCTTTCACACCTTTTCTATCATGTAGAAGTTTCATGCAAGTCTCCAAGAATGTAGTAAGCACAAAGGGATCAACCTCTATAGGCATGCTGGTCTCTTGCAATTTGTTCTAGCTTCCTAAGGTAGAGACCTCAGCGAAGAATTTCTTGACCTCCATAAATGTTTCCTTTGCGTGCTCTAGATCAAAACCAACTTCCCTTATCAACGCCAGTCGTTATTCCACTCCTCAACACTATATTCACATTATGATCTTCTTCACGGGGCTCAACTCTCATCATTTATAAGTTATGTGTAGGTGGCTGAGGCTACGCCTTATTCTCCTGCATCTTAGCTATCAACACTGGGCATTCTTCTATAGTGTGTTCAAACTGGCTCTAGTATTGACATGACGGGCGTGTCTGATTCTGAAACTCCCATGCGTAGTGGCCTGGCATTCCATAGTTATAGAAAATAACCTCTCTGTGACCTCTACTAGGTCTTCCTCCTCCGTGGCCTCGTCCTCTTCCTTGATAACCCACACACGCTTCTCTGATGCCCTGAACTAGAGGCCAAGTCTCTACTTGCATCCGGTACGTAGGCATTCTTTCCATCATCAGTTCATAGCTGCGACAGTGGCACTCATCATGGCCCACAGATTTACAAAAGTCACAGAACAACCGTTGTGGTGTCTGAACAAACTTTTGAAGCAAATGAAAATTATCCATTGTGTGTTTTCCACCAACCTGACAAATAGTGCACCATAGCGCAGCCTCGACGCTCAGTCTGGCTGGAGCTTCTGGCCTCAGGGGAATCGGTCCCCCTCTTGTGATATAGTTCACAAATATGGGACAGTGGTTGTTGGGCATGGAATCCCCCCCACAGCAGGTTTTGGGGCTCAAAGCCCAAGTTTTGGTCAGAGATGTTGTTAAACTCCGCGAATTGCGGGCATGGAGCGCGAAGTGTACAATTGAGTCATAGGGTTGTCCACCCTAAGCATTGTATTGTAAATTAGTGTAAATTTAGCCTACCCATGGTTTGCGGACCATGGGATTGTATAAATAGAGTGAGGCTCTAAGCTGTAAAGATAGTTAAGAAGTGAGGAATAGATGAATAGCGAAGGAATGGTTCGAGCTTAGAGTAGAGTTCTAAGTGTCTTGGGTGGTAGTAGTAGGAAGAAGCTTTGCAGCTGAGTGCGCAGAGGCCTAGTAGAGTCCACAGCTGAGTGCATGGACCCCTGCAGTTGAGTGCGCAGGGCGGTGACAGGTTTGTAAGCAAGATTGAAGATTAATAAAACAGAAGTTGATTTCTATTCCTTTATATTTGTTGTGCATTATCTCCTTTATGTTTGTATTCGGTTATGTATTGTGTGCACCGATATAGTTGATAAATATGCTGTAATAACCATAAATCTTACGCACACGAGTTAAGTAATCATTTAAATAGCAAGGAACTTGGGGATTATACCGGTCGCGCCCTGAGTAGGGCTGCGAAGAAGCCGCACCGTAGGTCGCGAAGGGATCGCAAGTGCGCGCAACGACAGGTTAGACCGCAAACCTCCAGAAGCCCATCAGACATCCCCAGGGTGTGGAAACCTGATTCTAGAACCCTCCCATACTACTTCGGGTGAGACCTCAGTCTGCGCTCTGTGGACTGTTGCCGAAAGGGCCGATAGTACCGGGATTTGCTTGGCTAAATCACCTCTGAACCTAGGTTAGGACCCACTAAGCCAACAAATGGTTCTGTTACCGGAACAAGGATCTGCATAAAGGATGTATGATGTCGTGCCACTAGAACCCCACAAAGAAAGAAATTGAAGAGTGGTTGGACAAGAAGATCACGAGTTCGTGGCATAGGAAAACAAAAATCTGCGAGTAACTAAGGAGCAGTGGTTGGATCGCTACTTGTACACTGAAATCCACAATATTTTCTTTGCATATTTTCCATTTGAGCTGTATGAGTGGATCACAAAGTAGCCGACATCCAGGGAAGGCGTAGGCTCGATAAACCAATAGTGTGGACTCCGGAACTAGTGCACAGACTGGAAGCCTCAGAAGATAAGATAGTGCGAGCTGTGGACCACTAGCTTGACTGAATAATAGGAGGATTTATCACCGAGTTCACGGTAGACACGACTATCAGCTGCAGTGAGGTAGAGCGAAGTTTTCTCAAAGGACCGCGAGATCTACAGAAGTGGAAGCAGTGAAGAATTAGAAGACAGTCCCTTAATTTCACCCTTGCAGGAGAGCGAGGAAGAGCTCACGAAGGTTTCTCTGAGAAGCGCGGTCAGTTTGATAAGGCAGCGAATTCCACATTTACCACCTCCACCCACACCGCCACCCACTTCATCCCCCTCACCTCCATCTCCACCCACTCCACCTCCACCACCTTCGTAGTTCAGTATGGCAAGTGTGATCAAACTGTCGGTGTTAAGAGGAGTAGGAAATGAAGACCCGGACCAATTCTAGTTCGTGGTAAGAGCAGTATGGGAAGCACAGGGTGTCATGGATGATAATATTAAAAAGGCTACGCTGGTGAGCGTGCTGCAGGATTGTGCATTAATGTGGTATATCAAGCATTCTAATGACCACCCGAACGCAGGAATTGCAGAGATCCAGACCGCGTTGAACAGGGAGTTTAGCAGGCCAAAGTCAGAGACACAATCAATCATCGGGTTTAAAGAGATCGTGATGCTCCCAGGTGAGACCCCCTGGGATCTGGACCAAAGGCTGAAGAGTACGATCCGCAAAGCCAATATGACATTAACGGATGCACAACATCGCGCATGGTTTGTGGCCTCACTTATGCCACACTTAAGGACGGCACTGTCACAGCAAAAAATTTCCACCCAGGCCAAAGCGTTGGAGATGGAAATGAGGTTGCATGAGACCCCTATACAAGACCCTGGATTGGGAGTCCAACAGATCCACGCGTAGCTATAAAATTTGTGTCTAGAAATGCAGAGTTTGAAACGCGATAGGGCATCTTGGCTAGAGGCGTTCGAGGAAGTATGGTGCATAAAATGCAAAGGCCAAGGCCACGACAAAGATCACTGTCCAGTGTTCGCGAACTACTTAGTAGGAGGAGGGCCAATGCCATTAATACCAGAGGCACAGGCGAGGGCAGGCACGGTGTCTGCATTATGGTGTGCGATCTTCCAAATGGGAGGAAAACATACCATGAATAATTGTCATCTGTTACAGAGGTATATACAGACATCCCAACAATTTTTTTGTAATTTATGCAGGTCGATAGGCCATGATGAACGCACTTGCCGAAGCTATGAACTAATGATGGATCAGACCCCTGCCTAGAAGGTGCAGGCTGAGACACGAACCCTCGACCCAAATGCAGGGATGGCATGCGCTGGGTTTCAGGGGCACGGTCGGGGTCGAGGTGGAATGGGACTAGGAAGGGGTCGCGGACAAATAATCTATTAGAATTGCAGAGGTCCAAGGTGTTATCACCCAGGTTGTCCTTAAGCTCCGGAAAAGGATACGGCCGAGGTAACCACAGACCAACTTTGGACTGCAGGTTCTAGCCCACCTGCAATCAGAGAGGGCTCTCTCTTTATGATTTAGCTTTGTTGAAAGGGATTTTAGGCTAGGTCTTGGGTTCAGAGGGTTTTGTTTTGTTTTTGGTGGGAAAATTGATGTTTTCAGACAGAGAGGCAAGGCATAGTTTGGAAATTTCAAACCATTGGGCGTGGAGTCGAGGAGGAAAACTGCTGGTGCACTTCTTCGGTCACAAGAGAGGAAAAGTGGAGCAAGATAGCTAAGCATGAAATAATATTCCAGGTTTAAATGATGAAAAGAATGATAAGTAATGAGAGGCAGTTAAGAATCTCTCAATTAGCTTAACAGAGAAGGCAACAGAGCGCTACCTAGGGGCAGTAAAGAATCCCTAGATAATTGGCAAACACAGGTGAATTGGGGTAAACATGAGCCAGAAGGAATTCATATTCATAACCAATTCATTCAGAGGAAAACATAAAGAAATAGCAGAAATTGAGCATAGAGAGTATTTAAACTAATTCTAGGCTATTCTTTCTTTCTGCTATTTAGATAGTGGGAAACAATAAACAGAGGTAAGATGCACTTATTGCTTCAGGCTACAGCACAAGAATTCCATCTTCATATCTCCAAAACATACGTTTATAATAGACAGTTCGCTCTCCAAGCTTTCAGCAATCTTTGATTATAGAAAAAACCAGGTATACAATGCGAGTCTCTAGTGAAAATTCTCAATCAACCAACCCTTAAAACTATACAGAGGGCGGTATATATAGGGAAAAAACTCTCTGCAGAGTTCTTTATTACAACTTGACCTAATTAGGTCATAAAGAATAATTAATTGACCTAACTCTATCCTGAAATAAATGCATGAAATAACTCAGGTTGCGCTGAAGGCGGCCGTATCAAAAATGAATAAATTATGTTGTCCTTGGTGGCTTGGTGCAGGTGCTTTTGAAATAAATGTGCATGGGTTGCTGCTTCTTTGCTGTCATGTCTGTATTTAAAGCTTTAACTGTGATTTGAGGGCAAGGATGGGCTTACGCCTCATGATTTGACTTTCTGGGGGGGCTCATCAATGTTCAGGTGCTTCAATCCCATAAATAATCTTCGGCTGATACTCTTTGGCTTTTCTTATTCCTCTGATACTCTTTGGCAATAAACCGATGTTGTTCTGACGTGTTGTGGGTCTTAATCATCATTTAATGGACGCTGTTCGACCTCTGCTTCCTTCAAAACTGTTTTCTGCTCCTCTCGGCAAGCTTCGCGAAGAAAAATGGGTCTTTCGGCGCCGTTCGGGTTTCCTGGGGGCTGTAAAACGAAAAGATTCCCTGAAGATTCCCCATTCTGGCCCAAAAAATCTAGCGATGAGGCGCAAATCGCTCATCAAAAACTGCCTCAGAATCTGATTCCGGGGCTTCGAAGTGCGATTTTTTCCCTTCGCGCCAAAAAAGTGCTGATGACGTCAGCATGAGGTGACGTTGTACGGCAGGTGACGTCAGCGATGACGTCAGCATGATGACGTGGTGGGATGACGTCAGCATGACGTCATCATGTACGGATGGTGACGTGGCATGACACATGGCAAGGGGCCACGCAGGCAGATGACTCGACATGTGACTGGGCAGAGGGGGGTGACGTAAGCGATGACTGTGCAGGGGGTGACGTAAGCGGTGACGTCACCGAGCAGGAGGCGGTAAGTGGTTTTGTGGCGCACCACCTTTGGGGGGGGAGCGGTTTTGTCAGAGGGGCTCCGCCACAGCGCAGGAGCTGACGCATGGCGGGAGGCACGGCGGTTATACCGCCTATCTCCCGGACGCTAAAGCTCGGGCGTTTTGGAGATGGGACGGCCCACCAACCGTTGATCTGCGGGGAGGGCGATCCAACGGTTGGCGGTAAGGACAAGGCGACGACGGGTTAGGGCAGGAATATGCGCAGAATATTCCCATTTAATACGGCGCGCGGGTAGTTTAGACTTAGGGAATGGGGGTTTTTTGGGTTAAAAACACGCGGGGTTTAATGTATTTATGCAGAAACTTTGGGTTAGGGGCAGAAAAGGGGGTTTTTGAGGGTTTTTAGGGCTAGGGAAGAGGTTATTAATCCGGCCAGGTGTCAGATTAATTCATTTTAAGACACAGATGGGCTAAAAACAGCCCCGGATGGACCGTTTTTTCCCGGACTTATAAAAATATGGCTATATCGCCAGGGAGGGGATATTTACATAGGGGAATTTTATATACAACGTTTTAGTAGGGGAAAGGGGAAAACTGATAGGGAGTTATATAATACTAGAGTTAGTAGTTAATATGGAGGTGATAAGCAGGCGCCAAGGTCAGGGACCTTAGGCCAATTTTGGGGAAAAGAGTTTTGAACAAATAAAATCCTTGAGTGAAACAGATCTTCACCAAGGCAACTGATATGGATGATGATGAAACTAAGAGGAATCAAGTAGATCTTGACCTCTTTGGGAAGTTAGTAAGGGACTTGGGGAATTAGAAGAAGGGGGAGTTAGTTATGTTCACCTTTGAGCTCCTTTGCATGAAAACTGCCTGCACTGTGATCTGTAAAGATAAAACACCTTGAAACACAAAATTGACCATAAATCATCATTCTGCAACCTCACAACTACCTACCCAGCCTACCTTCCTCACATTTTTTCTTCTTTTTGGTTTGTGTGCACTTAGACTTGCAGACCCAGATTTACAATTTTTCTTTTGAATTTTTCCTATCTAAATCTACACTTATCTCTGCCAGGGCCCAGATTAAACAGTTGGGTCCCTTTGATTCTCTACCTATCTACAAATCTGCCAAGATTAAACTGTTTGGACAGATATCATTCTCTATATTCTAAAACAGGAAATTGAAACCTAGAGAGACCAAGATTAAACTGTTTGGACCTCCCTTAAATGAAAACTCTTCAAAACTGGAACAACTCATCAAAAATTGGAATCAGCAGTCGCATTTAGACTAGCATACTTCATGGCTTTCTTCTTTGGTCTCTCCTGGAAATATAGAACACTGCAGCTTGCAAAGTATGACATATTTGGCATGTAAAAAATGTCAATCATGAAAAATGATACCTGCTGCAGCAGGAGGCTAACAGTGGCTCCACTTGGGGATGGCTTTTCCTTGTGAAAAGCCATGAACAGCAGGTCAGACTGCATTGTATTCAATTGCTGCTATATTCTGCAAAATTTGCTTGACTGGCTGCCTTATTAATCCTACCTACCTACCCTAACCAGTACTTACTTTGCCGTTAGGTGAAATGAAACAGCCAATGCAGCCACATAAGCATTATAAACATGAATGGCCTCTGCTGCTTGTGCTTGCTGTTACCCAAAATGGAGATCTTGCAATCTGATACAGCTTTGTTAATCTTTGAGAAGATCAGGAAACTGTTGACCTTCTTTGCTGAAACAAGAAACTGTACAAAAGGATCATGCAGCATATATACATTATTGTTGGACTGAATTAAAGGACTGTACAAAAGTTTTGGATAGCTATCATGCTTTGGAATTGGGGAATCATCAACAACTTGATTTTGAGCTTTGCAGTCTTCTAATGGAGAAGAGCAGTGATTTATCTCCTCACACATCTTGCCATCAGGTGAATCATACAAAACAGGGGATGATACCTGTAATTCTTTGAAAGCTGGCTCAGATGGTACTTGACAGGTTTGCACTGACTGTTCTTCTTCTTCTTCAAATATCCGAGATGGCTGAAACCCACAAGGCAGGGGGTCTAGTTGGATTATCTGGTCACATGCTGCCGCTTCTGAGTCTTCCTCAATCTGAGATTCACTGGCACTTTGGAGCTGCAAATCTAGTGTTAATGTATTAGGAGCGGGGCCTGAAATTTCTTCTGGCTGATCAGTATCAGAACATGGTGACACTTGCTTATTAACGACATGATAATTTTCCCTAATAAACTGAAAAGACTTGAAACAAAATGGTAAAGCTCCTTCGCTGACATCAAAATTTTCTGCCTTTTCTTCCTTTTCTTCATAGTTGAGAGGGGAATTCTGATCATTGTGTCCCGGCAGCTGATCCTGAACTATGCTCTCTGCAAAAATAAGGTGTAACTCCTCTGCAAGACCGATTTGGTCGTTAGGCTCACAATCATCATCATACTGATCATATTTGGGCAGACAATTGAAAGAAGAGAAGCTATTATATTCATATATTATATCAGGAGACTGCTCCATCATGTATGGTGGTATGAATATGTCATCTGTTTTGTGGTAGGTTTGTTCATGAATATCATTACTTTCCTTTTGCAAAATAGATCTGTTCTGGTGCTCTAAACATTCAACTTCTATTGTGCACATCTGCTTTAATTCCTCTGCTTTCTTTACAAAGATATCAAGTTCATCCCCTTTTTCTGCTTTCAACTTCCTCTCCCTAATTTTCAGATTGACCTCTACATCTACTGCCATGTTCTGCATCTGTTGCATAGTAGAGGGGCTCCTTTCTCTCAGATGAAATTCTATTTCTAGATCAAATGCTGTTGGATAATGCAATAGAGCCAAATCAGGGGGAGGTCTTATATTCAATGGTATAGAATGATAAACTTGATTGAATCAGTCAGAAAATTGTTGAACAGGTTCATTAGGAAACCTTTTTAACTGATTATATTCTTCTATCAGCATGAGGAAATTGACTTTGATCATCCATCTATCAAGGAAGAGTTTGAATAACTGCTGAAGATTTGAGATGCTAGCCTCAGGCAATGCTTTAAACCAAGTCCTAACTTTACTTTGCAAAGAAAGGGCAAACAGCCTAACACTAACATCCTCATCTTCTACTTCAAAAATGTTCAAATAATCTTCAAAAGCCTGGATATGCTTTTGGGCAGTAACTCCATTCTCTCCATCAAATATTGGGAGATAGATGGGATGATTTTTGGGCAAAGGATTGAGCACGGGAGGTAGAATGAGTGGCTTATATCTATCAGGAACCTTACGAGGTATGAGATTGTGTACAGGGACTAAATGACTGGGTTCGGTATGAATAGGGATAGGATGATTTGCTTCGACAGTGGTGTCCTCCTTGACTATACGGTGAGCATTAGCAACATTTAAAGGATGTTGTTCTGATGTGCAAGGAGGGTTTTCTTCAACATTTTCAATGGGAAAATCATAAAAGTCAAATTTAAACAATATGCACAGCAAAATTTTATGGAGGAGAAAGAACATGACCTCTTGGATAATAATCCAGGTCAAAAGCCTGATCTGCTCATAAACTTCTTTTGGGTTCATCTCTCCAGTGGAGTCTTTATTATGAGGATGATGTGGAGTCACCAGGTGAAATATCAACTTTGGAGTGTCTGATCTCTGTCCACCATCAAAGATCAGAACTAAACTTGAAAAAGTAGTTCTGAAGGTCTGGTTCTCTCAGTGGAGCTTTCTTACCTTCTTCGTGAAACTTTGTGAAATTATCTGAGGAAAGTCCCCAGCGGAGTCGCCATTATCTTATCACTCAGGTTGTCCTTAAGCTCTGGAAAAGGATACGACCGAGGTAACCACAAACCAACTTTGGACTGCAGGTTCTAGCCCACCTGCAATCAGAGAGGGCTCTCTCTTTATGATTTAGCTTTGTTGAAAGGGATTTTAGGCTAGGTCTTGGGTTCAGAGGGTTTTGTTTTGTTTTTGGTGGGAAAATTGATGTTTTCAGACAGAGAGGCAAGGCATAGTTTGGAAATTTCAAACCATTGGGCGTGGAGTCGAGGAGGAAAACTGCTGGTGCACTTCTTCGGTCACAAGAGAGGAAAAGTGGAGCAAGATAGCTGAGCATGAAACAATATTCCAGGTTTAAATGATGAAAAGAATGCTAAGTAATGAGAGGCAGTTAAGAATCTCTCAATCAGCTTAACAGAGAAGGCAACAGAGCGCTACCTAGGGGCAGTAAAGAATCCCTAGATAATTGGCAAACACAGGTGAATTGGGGTAAACATGAGCCAGAAGGAATTCATATTCATAACCAATTCATTCAGAGGAAAACATAAAGAAATAGCAGAAATTGAGCATAGAGAGTATTTAAACTAATTCTAGGCTATTCTTTCTTTCTGCTATTTAGATAGTGGGAAACAATAAACAGAGGTAAGATGCACTTATTGCTTCAGGCTGCAACACAAGAATTCCATATTCATATCTCCAAAACATACGTTTACAACAGACAGTTCGCTCTCCAAGCTTTTAGCAATCTTAGATTATAGAAAAAACTAGGTATACAATGCGAGTCTCTAGTGAAAATTCTCAATCAACCAACCCTTAAAACTATACAGAGGGTAGTATATATAGGGCAAAAACTCTCTGCAGATTTCTTTATTAAAACTTGACCTAATCAGGTCATAAAGAATAATTAATTGACCTAACTCTATCCTAAAATAAATGCATGAAATAACTCAGGCTGCGCTGAAGGCGGCCGTATAAAAAATGAATAAATTCTGTTGTCCTTGGAGGCTTGGTGCAGGTGCTTTTGAAATAAATGTGCATGGGTTGTTGCTTCTTCGCTGTCCTGTCTGTATTTAAAGCTTTAATTGTGATTTGAGGGCAAGGATGGGCTTACGCCTCATGATTTGACTTTCTGGGGGGGCTCATCAATGTTCAGGTGCTTCGAGCCCCTAAAAAATCTTCGGCTGATACTCTTTGGCTTTTCTTATTCCTCTGATACTCTTTGGCAATAAACCGATGCTGTTCTGACATGTTGTGGGTCTTAATCATCATTTAATGTCCGTTGTTCGGCCTCTGCTTCCTTCAAAACTATTTTCTGCTCCTCTCGGCAAGCTTCGCGAAGAAAAATGGGTCTTTCGGCGCCGTTCGGGCTTCCTGGGGGCTGTAAAACGAAAAGATTCCCTGAAGATTCCCAATTCTGGCCCAAAAAATCTAGTGATGAGGTGAAAATCGCTCATCAAAAACTACCTCAGAATCTGATTCCGGGGCTCCGAAGTGCGATTTTTTCCCTTCGCACCAAAAAAGTGCTGATGATGTCAGCATGAGGTGACGTTGTACGGTGGGTGATGTCAGCGATGACATCAGCATGATGATGTGGTGGGATGATGTCAGCATGACGTCATCATGTACGGACAGTGACGTGGCATGACACGTGGCAAGGGGCCATGCAGGCAGATGACTCGACATGTGACTGGGTAGAGGGGGGTGACGTAAGCGGTGACTGTGCAGGGGGGTGACGTAAGCGGTGACGTCATCGGGCAGGAGGCGGTAAGTGGTTTTGTGGCGCACCACCTTTGGGGGGGGAGTGGTTTTGTCAGAGGGGCTCCGCCATAGCCCAGGAGCTGACACGTGGCAGGAGGCACGGCGGTTATACCGCCCATCTCCCAGACGCTAAAGCTTGGGCATTTTGGAGATGGGACGGCCCGCCAGCCGTTGATCTGCAGGGCGGGCGATCCAACGGTTGGTGGTAAGGACGAGGCGACGGCGGGTTAGGGTGGGAATATGTGCAGAATATTCCCCTTTAATATGGCGCGCGGGTAGTTTAGACTTAGGGAATGGGGGTTTTTTGGGTTAAACATACGCGGGGTTTAATGTATTTATGCAGAAACTTTGGGTTAGGGGCAGAAAAGGGGGTTTTTGAGGGTTTTTAGGGCTAGGGAAGAGGTTATTAATCCGGCTAGGTGTCAGATTAATTCCTTTTAAGACACGGATGGGCTAAAAACAACCCCGGATGGACCGTTTTTTCCCGGACTTATAAAAATATGGCTATATCGCCAGGGAGGGGATATTTACATAGGGGAATTTTATATACAACGTTTTAGTAGGGGAAAGGGGAAAACTGATAGGGAGTTATGTAATACTAGAGTTAGTAGTTAATATGGAGGTGATAAGCAGGCGCCAAGGTTAGGGACCTTAGGCCAATTTTGGGGAAAAGAGTTTTGAACAAATAAAATCCTTGAGTGAAGCAGATCTTCACCAAGGCAACTGATATGGATGATGATGAAACTAAGAGGAATCAAGCAGATCTTGACCTCTTTGGGAAGTTAGTAAGGGACTTGGGGAATTAGAAGAAGGGGGAGTTAGTTATGTTCACCTTTGAGCTCCTTTGCATGAAAACTGCCTGCACTGTGATCTGTAAAGATAAAGCACTTTGAAACACAAAATTGACCATAAATCATCATTCTGCAACCTCACAGCTACCTACCCAGCCTACCTTCCTAACATTTTTTCTTCTTTTTGGTTTGGGTGCACTTAGACTTGCAGACCCAGATTTACAATTTTTCTTTTGAATTTTTCCTATCTAAATCTACACTTATCTCTGCCAGGGCCCAGATTAAACAGTTGGGTCCCTTTGATTCTCTACCTATCTACAGATCTGCCAAGATTAAACTGTTTGGACAGATATCATTCTCTATATTCTAAAACAGGAAATTGAAACCTAGGGAGACCAAGATTAAACTGTTTGGACCTCCCTTAAATGAAAACTCTTTAAAACTGGAACAACTCATCAAAAATTGGAATCAGTAGGGGCATTTAGACTAGCACACTTCATGGCTTTCTTCTTTGGTCTCTCCTGGAAATATGGAACACTGCAGCTTGCAAAGTATGACATATTTGGCATGTAAAAAATGTCAATCATGAAAAATGATACCTGCTGCAGCAGGAGGCTAAAACAGGGCATTATGCTCGCGATTGTATGAACCCGACTAGGATATCATGTTGGTACTGTAATCAGTTTGATCATGACGCAGAAGATTGTCCTTCGATGATAGAGAAGATGCATGGAAAGGGGGTACTCCAGCCCCCTTCGACCCAGAATTTACAAATGATGAGGTCTGAACCACGTGACGAAGACCCAAATGTAAACATGATGCTCAGGAGCAGTGTGACAACGGGAGATGATAAAGAGAAGCAGCTAGAAGAAAGCACGTGGGTTCGTAAGGCCCCTAGAAACAAACCCGAGTTTGATTTAGAACGCACGAAGGAGACATTCATGGAAGCTAAGAAGAGCTTCATGGAGGTCTCTGTTAGATACCTATACCAATAGGTTTCATTTTTCATGATTGGCAGGGGAAGTGCCAATATGATCTACTTTGATGATGCAAAGATCTCATATTCTTGTGGAAGACACATATCTACAGTTGGTTGATGTTGTCCTACTTCTGAATGGGTGATCCAACAGCCTAAGCTGGGTCATGCCATGTTTCAATTTTTTGTTGTAGATTAGAGAAAGAAATCTGTCCAAACAGTTCAAACTTGGCAGATAAAGTAGTTAGGTAGAGAATGAAGGTTCCCAACTGTTTAATCTGGGGCCTTGGAAGTAATAAGGGTATCCTTAGATAGAAAACCAAAGGAAAAATCCCAAGGAAAAGAAAAGGCACATAAGGGTTTGCAAGTCCAAATGCACCCTCCTTGAAGTAACAAAAAAATGCTAGGCAATAGAGGGGGTAGGTAGATGGGGTTGCAGAAGCATGATTTATGACTGTTCACTGGCCTAAGCAAAGGAAAAACATGGTCTCAGTGCAGCTCTTCCTTTTTCAGCAATATTATAGCAGCAAGATGAAGCATATCTATCTTCCCAATCATCCCCCATTACATTCCTTGCTAACAACCCAACACCACCTCTGTTCATGAAAGAAGTCAAAACTCTTTTGTTAAATCTGGTTGCATTAAGAGCCACATTTCTTGTGTCAAATTCTTTTCATTTTGATCTACTTCCTAACTAAGTTTGTTTCCTTGAAAACTCAGTATCTATCACTTCCCATTTCTATTTTCCTCCAAAACTAACTACTAACTCTATCTATACTTAATTCCCTATGTTCCCCTTTTCCCTATTATTATAACACCATGGTGTATAAACCCCAACAATATGTATATTCCCTCCCCCTTGGCATGGTAGCCATATGTCCAAATATTGGACAATCATGCAAAATTCAAGTCTGGTTCAAGATGCTTTGTGCAAAATCAGGGATTAAACTACCCCACGTTGGTTTAATAACCTAAACCCTACCCCTTTTCCCTTTACAACCCTTTGAAATCATTTACCCACTTTACTTACAAAAAGGCCTTGTAAAGACCCACTATTACCCCTAACCCGCGCTATTTCAATAAACACCAAAAACCCATTTTTCCGCCTAATCCAAAGTTTTGGGTTAAAAGCGCGTTTTGCATAAAACATTAAAACAATCCACAAATCTGCCAAAGTTTCTAAGATCCCGCCTGGGCGCACGTTTCAAAAAATACAATAAAATATTCCACGCCCGCTGCCGTATCGTACTTCCATCTTATCAACCCGTCAACCGTCGGATCTGGGCTTTCCCATCCGACGACCCATATCCATATCGGTCGGCTCTCGATGACCGGACGTTACCTCCCGAAAAGTGTCAGAGGGTGACGTCAGGCCTTTGCCACCCGTCGCTCCCAAATCTTATCAGGAGGCCGCCTGCCAATACCACCACCGTACCATAAGCGGTCCGATGGAACCGCTTACCGCCCTTCGTATACCGCCTACCAATGTCACGTCCACGTCATGCCAACTCATCATCGCATTGCCGCCCCGCCCGCCATGGATCCGAGCTGTCCGCCACCTCAGCAGTCCCTGTGGACCACTCACAGACTGCCACGTCACCCTGTTGTACCCGACCCCACCTGATGACGTCATCCAAAGAAGGCGCCAATAACCCAAAAAGTCCATATTTTCGCTAAAATTCGCATTTTTTGTCACTTTTGCTAAAAGAACTGTTTCTGCTCTCTGCATGCATATTACGACCATTTCAACGCCAACCTGCAGAAATCGACCGGAAGGCCGTGGGCGCTTCCAACTCACCTGCATTTGTCACCATTGCCAGCATCCACCAGGTATTTCTCCGAAATTTCCCCTCCGCACCTGGTTTCGTGCATAATTCACCAAAGCTAGCTTAAAAAGAGTGAAAACCAGTATAATTACCAGCAAATCCCGGTGGCCAGCGTTTCTTTAGTTGTTGGGTCGAAATTTCACCTACAAAAATCTAAATTGAGCCAAGTCTCCGCAAATTTACAGTCAGTTCGCGCATTCGTGAACTTAAAACTTTGCTGCACTAAATTCACCGGGAAAGCCACCTGTGATATTTTAAATGTCCGCTCAGTGAACCTCTTTCGGGGGCATTGTGACCTGTTCTTGCTATAATTCCCCTATTTTCCTCTGCAAATCTCCCTGTTCTTGCAAATTCACTGCCCTGTGTTGCTGTGCCTACAAAATCAAGCTCAAATCCATTTCCAGGTGCTAGTGGAACATGGAGACCCCAGTTGCACTGAATGTTGCACCTCTTAATGCCCCACATAGAGAGCTGGAATGGCAGGCCCTGGGTGATGTAGATTACCAGATGACGGAGACAGTTTTTATGCAAGCCAAATATAATATTCATATGCTCAATGAGCTGAAGGCCTAGCACCTCAATGGGACTGATATTTTAAGGATTTGGGACTCCAATTTGCCCATTTACAACCTCCCTCAAGTCAATGTCCTCCCAGATTTAATTCACAGATGCAGTGCCAACTATGACCCATGTCAAAGAGCTGTCCTCAATACCTCAGGTGCAGTCTTGTTCCATGTCACCCCTGAGGCTATAAATCAGATGTTGAACTTTCATTCTACAAGGCCATTGACTCCCCTTTCCATGAAGGACTTGCTACAGAAAGGAGGCAAGCTGTCTAGTGCCCAAATTTTAAAGATTAATCAGCTATTCATTGAATCAGGCTCTGAAACTCTGAGAACCCCTCCTATAGGAAATGTATATTTCAATGAGTTGGGCAAGTTGCTTGTATATTTGATCAGTTATGTCCTGGGTTATAGATCAGCTGAGGATGCTGATAAAACCATTCTTGCAATGATGTCTATCTTCTCCCCTGGAATGCCTCCTGCTGTGCACTATGACTATGTTGCATACATTGTCGATAAGATTCATGAACAATTAATGAATCTAGAAAGGGAAAGGGTGTTTAGATACACTTCATACATCTATCACTTGTTACTATTTTATCAACCTGATGGCTTCCCTATTCCTCTCAAGAAGTTTGATGCTCAAGGGAACCCAAGGTCTGTGGTATTTTGGACTTCAGTTTTTCACCACACATCTTATTCACCATACAGCTACTGTGAGTTCATAGACCTCTTTATCCATCCAGCCACATCCTTGCTGTTGGGTACCCCTCCTCCAAGATTGACAGATAAGATGCAAAGGATTCTCCAGCTCTCAAAGGCCTACAGCATTGGGGATTGGCACTTCTACCAAAACCATACAGTGATCAGAATATATGGCTGTGAATTGGCCCCATATAGACTGCCAATATATGTCCCTATGAGACTCTTTGCCTTAGAATACTTCAGGCAGTTTGGAAATGTAGACATGGTCAATTTCCACAGCAAAAACAAGAAAGTACAGCTCAAAATCAGAAACCAGCTAGGCCCATTCCTTTATAATAAAAGAGAAGAAGGATGGAAAGAAGCAGATAGGATCCTAGAGGGCCTCCAATTAAAAACCAGTTTCCTCTCGTCACCCTATGACCCCAATCATTTCATTAGTCTTAGAAGGGTCAAGCATAAATTGGCTAGTTATGATCATATAAGGCTGCCTCACATTGAAAAATATGCTAATCAGTTAGGATGGAAAGAGGGCACTTTAGAGGAAGCAAGTCCTGGAGAAGAAATACTACAAAAGGAAGCTAAGAATCTTGAGAAAGATGCTGACTTGGAAACTTGTGGCCAGGTTTCCTCTTCTTGTCAAAGGCAACTTGGAGCAGCTGCCTCATCCTCTACAGCCCACCAGCAAGCAGTTAAAACTACTCATCAGGCAGACAGCAAGGGTAAAGAAAAGGAGATGGAACAGGAACAGCCACCCCCTACAGCAGAACAACAAAAAGAGCAGCCAAAACAGCAAGAACAAGTGGCTGAAGCTCCCATTTCTACAGAGAAACAGGCTCAACAAAGTGTGCCTCCCAGGCAGGAAACAATAGTGGAGACCTCAGTGCTCCAAACACCAGCAAATGAAGAAAGAGGCAAGAAGAGGAACAAAGAGCAAGAGACTCCCCTCACCGCATCCACAACTCAAGGGGAGAAAAGGCAGAGATTAAATCCCCTCTCTAAAGAAGAAATGCCTATTGGGCAATCCTTGGGCATGGGCCCTCCTCGCATGGAGGCATCTGCCAGTTCCTTTCAGCAGGAACAAGAACGAACCCTTGGAGGAGAGGTCAGCTCCTTAAGTCAACAAAGGAGAGTTGAATCAGGCATTAAGCAACAATTCATTGACATCAAGAAGAGAAATGAGCCAGTCAGGCTCCAGCTCTATAATCAATTGCTTAAGATGGCCCCTACAAACCAGCAAAGGCTTATGTCAGCATATGACATAACGGAAGGGAAAATGACCATGAGTCATTTCATGCCCACCATGCTGCAGCCACAGTCAGCTGCAGACTATATAAGAACCAACCTTGAGATTCTTGCAAAAGACATCCACCCTATGGACCAGATAGAACTTCACAAGCAAACGGGTGAGATGGTCTACTCAACACTTGCAGACAAGACCTTCTTGGCACATAAGTTGGAAAACAGTCTGCACAATACAACTGCTCAACTTGAGTTGGAGAAAGCATCCTCTCAGGCCAAAGACAACAGGATCAGGTCTTTGGAAGACATCATTATAGAGCTTGGGCATGACCCAAAGGACCCCAAAGCTATAAAGGAGCTCCTAAAGATAAGAGATTCAGACATTGCAGCTTTAAGAAAGATGATAAAGATCCCAACAACCATTCACCCTCAAACAGAAGAGGTTGCTCAATGGAGAAAAGACCAGGATGTAGTAGCCATGCTGCTAAGGCTACATAAGCAACTGGTGCAAACAGAAGGAAAGCTAGTAGAGACAGAGGCTGCATTACAGGAAGCACTAAAGCAGAAATAGGGTGGCCAGACATCTCAGCCCCCTCAGCAAGTCATAAACCTTGAGGAGTCCCCTCAAACTATCATTCCTCCCACAGGGCAGACAGCTGAAGCAGCTCCATCAACGACAGCACCAGCAACGACATCAGAACAGGCTCAAAGTATTGACATGCATAAAATGATGAAAGAAATTCAGGTTCTAGAGGCACAGATGGCATAGCTGAATGAAGCCAAGGACAAATTGGCCACACTCAATGAGAAATATGACAAATCAAAGCAGAGTGTAGCTGAAAAGGCAAGAGAGGTGAAAGCTCTTAAGGAGAAAATAAAAGAGCTAGAGAAAGAACTCACCCTTGAGAAAGTAGTGGCCGAGATCAAGAAAGTCCTATGGGCCAATATTGGCCAATCAATAACAAATCAATGGCAGTACATAGAGACCATTCATGAGCACATGGAGCTCATAAACAGAGCACACAAGGAAAGCCAAAGAGTAAGGGCATCCCTAGGCAATATGCCTGAGATAGCCAACAGAATGATAAATGTCCTTAATAATCGCACAGGCCCTCAGCTGGCAGCAATAGGGATCACTAATAGAACTGACACCATCCTAATGATAAAGAGGGTCCTAACTTTGAGAAATCTGGTGTTGACATTGGATAGAAGGTGCCAGGAGATGCAAACAGAAGTAAATAAGTTCACAGTTAAATTCACAGCATTGCATAGCAGAGGCCTTCCCAGCTTACTGAACAGCGCAGGAAGGCTCCTATCACATGAAAATTATGCTAAAAGGGTAAACACATTTTCTGCCAATCAAATAACTGTAGGATCAAGTATCCCAGAGGAAGCAGGGCCTGCGTCTGGGCAGAGCCTCTATGAGAAAGTGGAAAACTTGTTTTTTATTATGAATGAAATCAGACATTTGTTTGAAGTACCTCCAAATTACTTCAAATATACAGAGGCGGATGAAACATTAGGCTCAATTTTGAGGCATCAATTGCCTACACAGGAATGGTGGACCAGCACGATACAGCTATTGCTGTGAACCAACAGGTATCCATCAAATTTTTGCATAAAAATATATAATCAGCAGGTTCAGAAAGTTAATGCATTCAGTATGACTGAAAAGAATGGACTGAGCCAACTCAGCAAACCAATTCGGCCACTAAAGCAACACTGACAACTACATACAATAGGGTCGAGAAAGCTACAGCACGACAAAGCCATAAAGACATATCATTCAGCATTAATGCAGAAACGCTCAACCGACTCAGTGGCCTCCAAAGGTCAAAAAGACTTCTGACAGAACTAAAGAGTATTTATTTTGTATTTAGAGCATCAATAACTTCCTTATCTGCTATTCTGAAAGTTGGTGAACGTATTTATTAATCAAATGACTCAGCGATTCAGATATTTTTGTAAAACTGATTGTATATATTCCCCCTCGCATAAGCTTGCAGGGGTTGTTGATTTTCTCTTCAGAAGAGCCTATGTTGTAAACTTCAGAGTCTAATACAAGGAGCTAATGGAATTTCCAAAGTTCTGTGTTGTTTGATGCGTTGTGATGTGTTTGCTAACTGCTCCAGGATTCTTGCATATTTCGTGTCACAATAAGTTTTCTTTAACCTTCTTGTTATGTATGTCATTCTTTCATAATCCGTTCATGCTCTATGTTCCACAGTTTAATAGCACAGAAAAAGAATAGTTTCAGGATTTATTCACTGAGTACCCTGAACTCAATCTATGTTGTTATGAGTGTTTTTCTCCAGGTTATAGTTGTAAAAGTGCAATTCTTAATTGCTGCACCTTCAGACTAAGACTTTTCACAGAGACTATTATTCAGGAATTCGAATCCGCTCCTGGGTGATATGTTTCTTTCTCATGTCATCAGTTTAGTGAAAAACTCTTAATTGCCTTTCACTGGCTGTTCATACTTCACCACCACAACCTTAATTTTGTTTCATGACATATCCAAAGGCCCTGCAGTTTCTGAGCAAACTCACTCAACACCTCAAGCAACCCACAATTACCGACTCCATTGCCCAATAGACTGAAAATATCTGAAAATATCACCTTAGGCACTGAAAGACATCATTCAACCAAAACTTAAATCAAAACCCATACCTCATAACTAGCCTAAGATCCTCAAGAAGTAAAACTAAAAGAGAGAGCCCTCTCTGATTGCAGGTCGGCTAGAACCTGTAATCCAAAGCTTGGTTAGTGGTTACCCCGGCCGTATTCCCTCAGGAGTCAAAGGGAACAACCTGGGTGTTAACATAAATGGCGACTCCACTGGGGACTGAATAAACTTTATAACCCTTTTTCTGATCCTTAATACTGTACATAAAGCTTGAATGACAGCCAGATAGCCTTAGAAACTGCCTCTGCTTTGCATTTGCAGGAGTACATAGAAGCTACCTCAATCAATCTTTATTCAGTCTTAGGTTCGATACAGATGTGCTATGCCTGATCAGTCCTTGTAAAATATCACTATCTCCGAGAAAACTCTCCTAAAGAAAATCACAGAAACTGGCTCCTAAGAAGAAAACCCGATACACTAGGTCAAACCCAGACCCTGATCCATCACCTGAATTTCAGAATCCAAACTTGATTTCAAGAATCCTCAAGAGACACAAATCAGAAGGGACTCTTTCAGATTCAAGTTCTGAAGCAGGTCTTCAAACTAACATTCCAACCCCTGTTAAGGCTTCTCTACATCTTCATGCCACTGGCCCACAATCCACTAGTTCTTCATCCACTTCACAAGGTGCTTTTTCCACTCCTCCATTAACTACACATACCCCTCTTATCCCCTTCCCTCCATTTGTCCCAGTTATCCCTGTCGGTTTTGCTGTTCCACCAAACATGGCTAATAGATATGCTCCACTGCAGTTACCTGCAAATCAAGGTCCTATGCCCCAAGACTACCAAAGCAAGATTTCATATTTTGATGGTACTGGCTCTTATCCAGCCCTTCAACATACCAAGAAAATGCAGGACTACTTTGAAAATTATGAGATAGATGATGATGGGGTTAGGATGAAAATTTTTGTGCAGAGCCTGACAGGTGATGTAAGAACATGGTTTAGAGGACTCCCAGTAAATTCCATAGGTGACCCTGAAGCCCTGTATCAAACCTTTATTAACAGATGGGAGAAGAAAAAGGATCCACTTCATATTTTATCTGAATACAATACCATCAAAAGAGGTCCCCAAGAAACTGTCTTCGATTATTGTGCTCGGTTCAACAATGTTTACAATGCCATTCCCCAAAATCTCAGACCCCCACCTGACCTAGCTTTATACACCTTTCCGGATGGGTTTGATTCAGATATGGCGTACCAATTAAGAGAAAGAGCTCCTCGAACTCTAGCTGAAATGCAAGACATAGCAGTAAGTGTAGAAGCCAACTTGATAGCTAGGAGAAATAGGACCAGAACTGAAAGAAAGACTACCTTCAAAGAAGAGCCCTCAGGCTTGGATCAGAAATTGGATGCAATAATCACGGGCATGCATAGGTTAGGGGACAGAGTAGAATCAGTTGAGAGGAAGTCATCATGGGAAGTACCACAGAATAATCCTATCAGGAATCCCAATTTTAGAAGAAATCAAAATCCTAATGTTGGTAAAGCAAGCCCTGAACCAGAAATTAGACCTCCATTCTAGGAAAACTATGCTGAAACATCTACTTCTAATGAGCAGATAGATGATACCCACATCAATTTGATGGGCCTTGACAATAATCAGCAAATCTTTTTGAGTCAAGAAGATCATGAAGATGAAGACATCAAGCAGTCCCAAACCAAGTCAGGTGAGTCATTTGACTTTAAACAAGGCTATGACACAGCTGTTTATGAAGTTCATAAGCAATACAAGCTAAGGAGCAGAACTATAAATGTGACACAGCCTGAGAAAACAAAGGACACTCCACTGCCTAAGAAAAGCATTGTCACAGAGCCAATTGAAAAAACTGATTCAATTACAAATGAAATAACAGTTGAAGAAATAACTGAAGCATCTCCCTCAAATCAACAACCAAGGGCTACATCACCCTTGCAGCATAATCCAAGCAACACTCTTCAAAAGGTAAACAAAAAGGACAAGCCTCAAGATCAGAGTGAGAGTCAAGAAGAAAACTTAATTAACAAAGAAAAGGTTGTTAAGCAAGACACCAAGACCCAATCTGAAAGACCTTTTGATCTAGAAGCTGAGATTGGAAAATTGAAGATAGCCGTTCCTCTTTCAGAGCTAGCTAAGCATGACATTTACAAACAACAAATCAAGAAATCCCTTCAACTTACTCATAATAAAGATGATGTCAATGTGTTGGATGACACCCCATAACTACTTTTCGGTCCAGAGGTTGATGGGAAGACAGCAGTGGCTGGAATTTTACCTTTTTATGTCAGCTTGCATGTTCATGATAAGATATTACACAATGCAATGTTTGACTCAGGCGCCTCTCATAACCTGATGCCCAAATCAGTCATGGAAAGGTTAAATCTGGATATTACAAGACCATATAAGGACCTATTTTCATTTGACTCCAGCCAAGTTAAGTGTTTAGGCCTCATAAAGGATCTATGTGTGTCACTTGTCCAATACCCAAATAAGACAATCTTGATGGATGTTGTAGTTGCTGATATCCCACCCAAGTATGGAATGTTGTTATCAAGATCATGGGGGGTTAAACTCCAAGGTTCCCTGCAATTAGACATGTCATATGCCACAATTTCTGTCTTTGGACAACCCAAGAGGCTGTACAGAGAGTCACTCATGAAATACATGGTGAGTAGTGAAGAAAAACCTCAAAATTTCCCTATTTATGCAGTCCATTCAGATATGGACTCCTTTATTCTGTTCAATAATGATGTAAGTCCAATAGGTGATAACAAACCTATCATGCTTGAAAAAGATCTACACATCAGCGAGCAATCAAGTTCCCAAGAAATCAATATTGAGAAACCGATTGATGAGGCAGTTCCAAAGGACAAACCAGATAGTAAACAAGAACTCCAACTTATAATTCCAAGTCATGATCAAGATGTGGAGAACCCCCTAAATCAAGAGATTCTATGGTTCCTTGAGTTTGATGGATCAGTCAACAAATTAGGGGCAGGAGCTGGGGTGTGGATTCACAACAAACAAAGCAATCACGCAGAAGGTCGAGCCTATAGGCTTAATTTCAGATGTACTAATAATATGGCAGAATACGAGGCTCTTTTGCTAGGCCTCAAAATGGTAAAATCATTGCAGGCCACGAAAGTTTCAATCATGGGAGATTCGGACCTTATTATCCAACAAGTAAAAGGCAACTTTGTCACCAATGACAAAAGACTAAGATCATACAGGGCTGCTGCTATTGAAATTCTCAAAGCTTTCACAGAATTTCAAATAACCAAAATACCTAGGACTCATAACCTTCATGCCCACAGTTTAGCTACATTCGCTAGTACATGCAAATTGCCTTTTGAACCCAATCACTCCTTTACAGTTGAGATAAAACACAGACCTTCTGTCCCAGATAATGTCAAAGATTGGCAAGTGTTTGAAGATGACACACAAATAAACAGCTTCCTAACCTTGCAGCATGAATTCTCAAGCTTGAACATTGATGTTGACACTGTGAAAGACACACACCCATTGAGTGAAAAGGACCAGACAACAATATCAGCAAATCAAATACTCTGCCCAACGAACTTTGACAAAGAAAAAATACAAGAACTTGAACAACTGCATTTGGATGAAGTAGCTGGTACAGAGGCTGAAATCATAGAGCTAAAGGATAACTTTCTACCAACAGGCCTAACTCCATTGGAGGACATTTTTTATTCGAATGACGTTCCTAGAAAACCAAAAATGCAGCCCCTTAATGCTGCCATTGAAGAATGCAACATTGGAACTACTGAAAAACCCAAAATAATAAAATTTTCTGCATCTTTACCTCCTGACCAAAAGCCTAAATACATTGATCTCTTTAAAGAGTTCCAAGATGTGTTTGCATGGAGTTATGAGGATTTAAAATCCTATGACACCTCGGTTATCCAACACACCATCCCTCTCAAGCCTAATCAAAAGCCATTCAAGCAGAAATTGAGAAGGATCAATCCTATGCTTCTTCCTTCAATTGAGAAAGAGGTACAAAAAATGTTCAAAGCTGGTATCATAGCACCAATCAGGTTTTCAGACTGGATTTCAAACTTAGTCCCCACGAGAAAGAAAACTGGGGAGATTAGGGTTTGTGTGGATCTAAGGAATTTAAACCAAGTATCCCTCAAGGAAAATTATCCCTTACCAAAAATGGATCACATCCTCCAAAGAGTGGTGGGGGCTTCAAGAATCTCATTACTTGATGGGTTCTCAGGCTTTAATCAGATCCTAGTCCACCCCGATGATCAAGATAAAATAGCTTTCACAACTCCATGGGGAACTTTCAAATATGTTAAAATGCCTTTTGGATTGAAAAATGCAGGAGCTACATTTCAGAGAGCAATGGATATTGCTTTTGCCAAAGAGATCCATGAGTTCCTTGTTATTTACTTAGATGATCTCACACCTTTCTCAAAATATGACCAAGAAACTTAAAACATTTGAGACAAATATTCATAACATGTAGGAAGTATGGAATTTCCTTAAATCCAAAAAAGTCTCTATTCGGTTTGGAAGAAGGTAAGCTATTGGGTCATATCATCTCAAAGGACGGCATTAGAATTGACCCAGACAGAATACAGGCCATTTTGCAAATGCCCCATCCAAGAAACATCAAAGAATTACAAGCTTTCTTGGGAAAGATTAATTTTTTAAGGAGATTTATCCCAAACTTAGCAGGACTGATCAGATTGTTAAACAACATGCTAAAGAAGGATTCAAAAGTGAAATGGACAGTAGAATCAAATCAAGCTTTTGAAGGTATTAAATTGGCCCTTACCCAAACCCGAGTATTAACAAATCCTCAATTTGACAAAGAATTTATCATTTTCTCTTTTTCCTCCCAGCATACCATTGCTGCTGTCTTATTACAGAAAGACGATCAAGGGAATGAAAAACCCATTGCTTTCTTTAGCAAAGCCCTTAGAGATGCACCTCTGAAATATCAGATCATGGAAAAACAAGCTTATGCTTTGGTCAAAGCCATCAAGGACTTTAGGATCTATATCTTATACTCCCATGTTATAGCTTACGTACCAAGCCCCATTGTGAAAGACATACTCACTCAAGAAAACTTAGAGGGCAGAAGAGGAAAATGGATTGCCAACATTTTAGAATTTGACATTGAAATAAAACCTACAAAACTGATAAAAGGGCAAGGTTTGGCCAAATTAATGTCCGAAACAAACTTTCAAGCCTTGGACATTAACCAACTGGACAATGAATCGGAGCTGGCGACTCCAAAGATCAATGTAGCCTTTGAACAATCCCTGTGGTATTCTGACATCTGTTATATATTGCAAAACCTGTGTGCTCCCCCAGGATTGTCCAGAACCAAATCTAGATTTCTAAAAATGAAAGCTGCAAGATTTTGTGTTATAGATGGTAATTTACTATGGAAAAATCATGAAGGTATACTGTTGAACTGTTTGAATATGAATGAAACTGACAAGGTTACGAAAGAATTTCATGCAGGCGATTGTGGTGGACATTTGTACTGGAAGTCCACTGTGGACAAAATATTAAGAGCAGGTTACTATTGGCCCACTCTGTTTTCTGATGTCAAAAAATTTACCACTTCATGTCACAAATGTCATGTGTTTGAGGGAAAAAGAAAGTTGCTACCACTTCCCCTAAAGCCTGTCGCAACAGAAAGGCCCTTTCAGCAATGGGGCTTGGACTTCATTGGGGAAATACATCCTTCATCATCAGGCCAACATAGATGGATTCTAACAGCCACAGATTACTTTACTAAATGGATTGAGGCTTTTCCATGTAAACAAGCAAATGATTCCACTATCATTCAGTTCCTGGAGACTAATATCCTTTCTAGGTTTGGTTGTCCTGACAAGATCATAACGGACAATGCTGCTGCTTTCAGATCCAAGAAAATGGTGAACTTTTGCCACAAATTCCGCATTACGTTGGGCCATTCTACTGCATACTATCCTCAAGGTAATGGGTTAGCTGAATCATCTAACAAAAGCCTTATCAACATCATTAAGAAATTACTAGAAGAGAATAAGAAAAATTGGCACAAGAAACTTGTAAATGCCTTATGGGTAGACAGGCTAACAACCAAGAGATCTATAGGGGTCAGCCCATATGAATTGGTTTATGGAATGGAAGCCAAATTCCCTTCATCATTGGGGGTTCCCGTCATGAAGCTACTTCAAGAAAGTCAAGCTGAACCAAATGACATGCAAAGAAGAATAAACCAGGTCATATGTTTGCAGCAAACCAGAGATCAAGTGTATGACAGCGTTCAAGTCCTACAAGAGAAGCTGAAGAAAGCCTTTGATAGAAAAACCAAGGCTGAAGATTTCTTCATTGGGGATAAAGTGCTTAAATGGGATTCAAGAAAAGAAGACAAGGGTAAGCACGGCAAATTTGATTCCCTTTGGAGAGGGCCTTTTATTATTCAAGCAGTACAAGGAAATAACACTTATTTCTTGGAAAATCTGGATGGCACTGAAGCTGAAGAGGGCCTTGTGAATGGCTGGATGTTAAAACACTACTTTGATTACTTTCCATATATATAGCATAGCTTCTTCCCTGTACATAATCAGTTGTATATACTATTTTCTTTCAGCATGTAAATAGCTCAGTTTAAGAAGTATTATATATAAGCAGGAAAAGGCCTTTATTTCAGCAAGTTCCACAATGGTGGCAGATTCCAGTTTTGAAGTCCAAAGAGGAATTTTTCAAGTTTTGAGAAGAAGTCACAAGCCAAGGCAGTCTGACCTGCTGTTCTTGGTCTTTCAAGAAGAAAAACCATCCCCAAGTGGAGCCATTGTTAGATACCTATACCAATAGGTTTCATTTTTCATGATTGGCAGGGGAAGTGCCAATATGATCTACTTTGATGATGCAAAGATCTCATATTCTTGTGGAAGACACATATCTACAGTTGGTTGATGTTGTCCTACTTCTGAATGGGTGATCCAACAGTCTAAGCTGGGTCATGCCATGTTTCAATTTTTTGTTGTAGATTAGAGAAAGAAATCTGTCCAAATAGTTCAAACTTGGCAGATAAAGTAGTTAGGTAGAGAATGAAGGTTCCCAACTGTTTAATCTGGGGCCTTGGAAGTAATAAGGGTAGCCTTAGATAGAAAACCAAAGGAAAAAGCCCAAGGAAAAGAAAAGGCACATAAGGGTTTGCAAGTCCAAATGCACCCTCCTTGAAGTAACAAAAAAATGCTAGGCAATAGAGGGGGTATGTAGATGGGGTTGCAGAAGCATGATTTATGACTGTTCACTGGCCTAAGCAAAGGAAAAACATGGTCTCAGTGCAGCTCTTCCTTTTTTAGCAATATTATAGCAGCAAGATGAAGCATATCTAACTTCCCAATCATCCCCCATTACATTCCTTGCTAACATCCCAACACCACCTCTGTTCATGAAAGAAGTCAAAACTCTTTTGTTAAATCTGGTTGCATTAAGAGCCACATTTCTTGTGTAAAATTCTTTTCATTTTGATCTACTTCCTAACTAAGTTTGTTTCCTTGAAAACTCAGTATCTATCACTTCCCATTCCTATTTTCCTCCAAAACTAACTACTAACTCTATCTATACTTAATTCCCTATGTTCCCCTTTTCCCTATTACTATAACACCATGGTGTATAAAACCCCAACAATATGTATATTCCCTCCCCCTTGGCATGGTAGCCATATGTCCAAATATTGGACAATCACGCAAAATTCAAGTCTGGTTCAAGATGCTTTGTGCAAAATCAGGGATTAAACTACCCCACATTGGTTTAATAACCTAAACCCTACCCCTTTTTCCCTTTACAACCCTTTGAAACCATTTACCCACTTTACTTACAAAAAGGCCTTGTAAAGACCCACTATTACCCCTAACCCGCGCTATTTGCAATAAACACCAAAAACCCATTTTTCCACCTAATCCAAAGTTTTGGGTTAAAAGCGCGTTTTGCATAAAACATTAAAACAATCCAAAAATCCGCCAAAGTTTCCAAGATCCCGCCTGGGCGCACGTTTCAAAAAATACAATAAAATATTCCACGCTCGCTGCCGTATCGTACTTCCATCTTATCAACCCGTCAACCGTCGGATCTGGGTTTTCCCATCCGACGGCCCATATCCATATCGGGCGGCCCCCGATGACCGGACGTTACCTCCCGAAAAGTGTCAGAGGGTGACGTCAGGCCTTTGCCACGCGTCGCTCCCAAATCTTATCGGGAGGCCACCTGCCAATACCACCACCGTACCATAAGCGGTCCGATGGAACCGCTTACCGCCCTCCGTATACCGCCTACCAACGTCACGTCCACGTCATGCCAACTCATCATCGCATCGCCGCCCCGCCCGCCATGGATCCGAGCTGTCCGCCACCTCAGCAGTCCCTGTGGACCACTCACAGACCGCCACATCACCCTGTTGTACCCGACCCCACCTGATGACGTCATGCTGACGTCATCCAAAGAAGGCGCCAATAACCCAAAAAGTCCATATTTTTGCTAAAATTCTCGTTTTTTGTCACTTTTGCCAAAAGAACTGTTTCTGCTCTCTGCATGCATATTACAACCATTTCAACGCCAACATGCAGAAATCGACCGGAAGACCGTGGGCGCTTCCAACTCACCTGCATTTGTCACCATTGCCAGCATCCACCAGGTATTTCTCCGAAATTTCCCCTCCGCACCTGGTTTCGTGCATAATTCACCAAAGCTAGCTTAAAAAGAGTGAAAAACAGTGTAATTACCAGCAAATCCCGGTGGCCAGCGTTTCTTCAGTTGTTGGGTCGAAATTTCACCTACAAAAATCTAAATTGAGCCAAGTCTCCGCAAATTTACAGTCAGTTCGCGCATTCGTGAACTCAAAACCTTTGCTGCACTAAATTCATCGGGAAAGCCACCTGTGATATTTCAAATGTCCGCTCAGTGAACCTCTTTCGGGGGCATTGTGACCTGTTTTTGCTATAATTCCCCTGTTTTCCTCTGCAAATCTCCCTGTTCTTGCAAATTCACTGCCCTGTGTTGCTGTGCCTACAAAATCAAGCTCAAATCCATTTCCAGGTGCTAGTGGAACATGGAGACCCCAGTTGCACTGAATGTTGCACCTCTTAATGCCCCACATAGAGAGCTGGAATGGCAGGCCCTGGGTGATGTAGATTACCAGATGACGGAGACAGTTTTTATGCAAGCCAAATATAATATTCATATGCTCAATGAGCTGAAGGCCCAGCACCTCAATGGGACTGATATTCTAAGGATTTGGGACTCCAATTTGCCCATTTACAACCTCCCTCAAGTCAATGTCCTCCCAGATTTAATTCACAGATGCAGTGCCAACTATGACCCATGTCAAAGAGTTGTCCTCAATACCTCAGGTGCAGTCTTGTTCCATGTCACCCCTGAGGCTATAAATCAGATGTTGAACTTTCATTCTACAAGGCCATTGACTCCCCTTTCCATGAAGGACTTGCTACAGAAAGGAGGCAAGCTATCTAGTGCCCAAATTTTAAAGATTAATCAGCTATTCATTGAATCAGGCTCTGAAACTGTGAGAACCCCTCCTATAGGAAATGTATATTTCAATGAGTTGGGCAAGTTGCTTGTAGATTTGATCAGTTATGTCCTGTGTTATAGATCAGCTGAGGATGCTGATGAAACCATTCTGGCAATGATGTCTATCTTCTCCCCTGGAATGCCTCCTGCTGTACACTATGACTATGTTGCATACATTGTCGATAAGATTCATGAACAATTAATGAATCTAGAAAGGGAAAGGGTGTTTAGATACAATTCATACATCTATCACTTGTTACTATTTTATCAACCTGATGGCTTCCCTATTCCTCTCAAGAAGTTTGATGCTCAAGGGAACCCAAGGTCCGTGTTATTTTGGACTTCAGTTTTTCACCACACATCTTATTCACCATACAGCTACTGTGAGTTCATAGACCTCTTTATCCATCCAGCCACGTCCTTGCTGTTGGGTACCCCTCCTCCAAGATTGACAGATGAGATGCAAAGGATTCTCCATCTCTCAAAGACCTACAACACTGTGGATTGGTACTTTTACCAAAACCATACAGTAATCAGAATATATGGCTGTGAATTGGCCCCATATAGACTGCCAAGATATGTCCCTATGAGACTCTTTTCCTTAGAATACTTCAGGCAGTTTGGAAATGCAGACATGGTCCATTTCCACAGCAAAAACAAGAAAGTACAGCTCAAAATCAGAAACTAGCTAGGCCCATTCCTTTATAATAAAAGAGAAGAAGGATGGAAAGAAGCAGATAGGATCCTAGAGGGCCTCCAATTAAAAACCAGTTTCCTCTCGTCACCCTATGACCCCAATCATTTCATTAGTCTTAGAAGGGTCAAGCATAAATTGGCTAGTTATGATCATATAAGGCTGCCTCACATTGAAAAATATGCTAATCAGTTAGGATGGAAAGAGGGCACTTTAGAGGAAGCAAGTCCTGGAGAAGAAATACTACAAAAAGAAGCTAAGAATCTTGAGAAAGAAGCTAACTTGGAAACTTGTGGCCAGGTTTCCTCTTCTTGTCAAAGGCAACTTGGAGCAGCTGCCTCATCCTCTACAGCCCACCAGCAAGCAGTTAAAACTACTCATCAGGCAGACAGCAAGGGTAAAGAAAAGGAGATGGAACAGGAACAGCCACCCCCTACAGCAGAACAGCAAAATGAGCAGCCAAAACAGCAAGAACAAGTGGCTGAAGCTCCCATTTCTACAGAGCAACAGGCTCAGCAAAGTGTCCCTCCCAGGCAGGAAACAATAGTGGAGACCTCAGTGCTCCAAACACTAGCAAATGAAGAAAGAGGCAAGAAGAGGAACAGAGAGCATGAGACTCCCCTCACCGCATCCACAACTCAAGGGGAGAAAAGGCAGAGATTATATCCCCTCTCTGAAGAAGAAATGCCTATTGGGCAATCCTTGGGCATGGGCCCTCCTAGCATGGAGGCATCTGCCAGTTCCTTTCAGCATGAACAAGAATGAACTCTTGGAGGAGAGGTCAGCTCCTTAAGTCAACAAAGGAGAGCTGAATCAGGCATTAAGCAACAATTCATTGACATCAAGAAGAGAAATGAGCCAGTCAGGCTCCAGCTCTATAATCAATTGCTTAAGATGGCCCCTACAAACCAGCAAAGGCTTATGTCAGCATATGACATAACGGAAGGGAAAATGACCATGAGTCATTTCATGCCCACCATGTTGCAGCCACAGTCAGCTGTAGACTATATAAGAACCAACCTTGAGATTCTTGCAAAAGACATCCACCCTATGGACCAGATAGAACTTCACAAGCAAACGGGTGAGATGGTCTACTCAACACTTGCAGACAAGAACTTCTTGGCACATAAGTTGGAAAACAATCTGCACAATACAACTGCTCAACTTGAGTTGGAGAAAGCATCCTCTCAGGCCAAAGACAACAGGATCAGGTCTTTGGAAGACATCATTATAGAGCTTGGGCATGACCCAAAGGACCCCAAAGCTATAAAGGAGCTCCTAAAGATAAGAGATTCAGACATTGCAGCTTTAAGAAAGATGATAAAGATCCCAGCAACCATTCACCCTCAAACGGAAGAGGTTGCTCAACGGAGAAAAGACCAGGATGTAGTAGCCATGCTGCTAACACTACATAAGCAACTGGTGCAAACAGAAGGAAAGCTGGTAGAGACAGAGGCTGCATTACAGGAAGCACTAAAGCAGAAAGAGGGTGGCCAGACATCTCAGCCCCCTCAGCAAGTCATAAACCTTGAGGAGTCCCCTCAAACTATCATTCCTCCCACAGGGCAGACAGCTGAAACAGCTCCATCAACGACAGCACCAGCAACGACATCAGAACAGGCTCAAAGTCTTGACATGCAGAAAATGATGAAAGAAATTCAGGTTCTAGAGGCACAGATGGCAGAGCTGAATGAAGCCAAGGACAAATTGGCCACACTCAATGAGAAATATGACAAATCAAAGCAAAGTGTAGCTGAAAAGGCAAGAGAGGTGAAAGCTCTTAAGGAGAAAATAAAAGAGCTAGAGAAAGAACTCACCCTTGAGAAAGTAGTGGCCGAGATCAAGAAAGTCCTATGGGCCAATATTGGCCAATCAATAACAGATCAATGGCAGTACATAGAGACCATTCATGAGCACATGGAGCTCATAAACAGAGCACACAAGGAAAGCCAAAGAGCAAGGGCATCTCTAGGCAATATGCCTGAGATAGCCAACAGAATGATAAATGTCCTTAATAATCGCACAGGCCCTCAGCTGGCAGCAATAGGGATCACTAATAGAACTGACACCATCCTGATGATAAAGAGGGTCCTAACTTTGAGAAATCTGGTGCAGACATTGGATAGAAGGTGCCAGGAGATGCAAACAGAAGTAAATAAGTTCACAGTTAAATTCACAGCATTGCATAGCAGAGGCCTTCCCAGCTTACTGAACAGTGCAGGAAGGCTCCTATCACATGAAAATTATGCTAAAAGGGTAAACACATTTGCCGCCAATCAAATAACTGTAGGATCAAGTATCCCAGAGGAAGCAAGGCCTGCGTATGGGCAGAGCCTCTATGAGAAAGTGGAAAACTTATTTCTTATTACGAATGAAATCAGACATTTGTTTGAAGTACCTCCAAATTACTTCAAATATACAGAGGCAGATGAAACATTAGGCTCAATTTTGAGGCATCAATTGCCTACACAGGAATGGTGGACCAGCATGATACAGCTATTGCTGTGAACCAACAGGTATCCATCAAATTTTTGCATAAAAATATATAATCAGCAGGTTCATAAAGTTAATGCATTCAGTATGACCGAAAAGAATGGACTGAGCCAACTCAGCAAACCAATTCGGCCACTAAAGCAACACTGACAACTACATACAACAGGGCCGAGAAAGCTATAGCACGACAAAGCCATAAAGACATATCATTCAGCATTAATGCAGAAACGCTCAACCGACTCAGTGGCCTCCAAAGGTCAAAAAGACTTCTGACAGAACTAAAGAGTATTTATTTTGTATTTATAGCATCAATAACTTCCTTATCTGCTATTCTGAAAGTTGGTGAACGTATTTATTAATCAAATGACTCAGCGATTCAGATATTTTTGTAAAACTGATTGTATATATTCCCCCTCGCATAAGCTTGCAGGGGTTGTTGATTTTCTTTTCAGAAGAGCCTATGTTGTAAACTTCAGAGTCTAATACAAGGAGCTAATGGAATTTCCAAAGTTCTGTGTTGTTTGATGCGTTGTGATGTGTTTGCTAACTGCTTCAGAATTCCTGCATATTTCATGTCACAATAAGTTTTCTTTAACCTTCTTGTTATGTATGTCATTCTTTCATAATCCGTTCATGCTCTATGTTCCACAGTTTAATAGCACAGAAAAAGAATAGTTTCAGGATTTATTCACTGAGTACCCTGAACTCAATCTATGATGTTATGAGTGTTTTTCTCCAGGTTATAGTTGTAAAAGTGCAATTCTTAATTGCTACACCTTCAGACTAAGACTTTTCACAGAGACTATTATTCAGGAATTCAAATCCGCTCATGGGTGATATGTTTCTTTCTCATGTCATCAGTTTAGTGAAAAACTCTTAATTGCCTTTCACTGGCTGTTCATACTTCACCACCACAACCTTAAGTTTGTTTCATGACATATCCAAAGGCCCTGCAGTTTCTGAGCAAACTCACTCAACACCTCAAGCAACCCACAATTACTGACTCCATTGCCCAATAGACTGAAAATATCTGAAAATCTCACCTTAGGCACTGAAAGACATCATTCAACCAAAACTTAAATCAAAACCCATACCTCATAACTAGCCTAAGATCCTCAAGAAGTAAAACTAATAGAGAGAGCCCTCTCTGATTGCAGGTTGGCTAGAACCTGTAATCCAAAGCTTGGTTAGTGGTTACCCCGGCCGTATTCCCTCAGGAGTCAAAGGGAACAACCTGGGTGTTAACAGCCTCCACTTCAAGTAGTAAGGATCAAATAGAACCAGGGATGGATCCTTCAATGCTTGCTATCTTTCTGGATACATGCATGAAACTGTTGCGTGACAACAAGGTAGTCAAAGGACTACAGGAACTTATCACTAGGTGGGCGGGGTCAGGAGAACCCCGTGTGGTCCGAAAACTAGGAAAGCATGCATTGCACACAGGAAGGGAGATGAGGTTGACTGCGAAAATAGGCGAGTGCGAAATGGATTAGGTAATCCTAGACCTGGGTTCCGATGCGAATGTACTACGAAAGCAAACATGGGAATGCATGGGCAAACCCGCGTTACAGTGGTCCCATATTCATCTATGAAAGGCGAACCAACAGAAGATTTTTCCCATGGGAAGATTGCAAGGGGTGACAGTCAATATTGAAGGCGTGAGCGTGCAGGTGGATTTTGAAGTGATAGAGATTGTCGATGAAAGCAATCCCTATCTCGCGCTACGAGGGATAGACTGAGCTACCGATATGCATGGAGCCATAAATCTAAATAAGCGCAAAATGATCTTTGAGAAAAAGTCACTACGCGTAGTAGTACCACTAGATCCAGCCGAAGGAGCGCAATACACTGAACCGGTGCACGACGATGATAGTGATGATGATCTCGACTGTATTTACAAGATAACTACACAAGGAGAATATTGGGTGAAGCCAACTGCAGATGGAAGGATTTCATGGGAGCTTGAAAGATCCTGCACTTCATATTTAGATGAAGAGATAGAGCGATGGCAGAATCGGCTGCACGAAGTAACAACGCTTAACTATAATATGATGGTTAGATCACTGTGTTGTGTGACAACAGAGGCAAGGTAGTTGCCAACGTATGATGGATTTTCCGTAGTGGGTGAATTTCTGAGCAAATTCGTAAGTGCAGTACCAGAACAGCAGCGGTTTGATGCGCTGAAGTGGGCACTATGTGCAACACCCGCACGATGGTGGGGTGCGCATCAAGGAACTTTTGAAGACTGGTGCAGATACAGAAGGATGATGCACCTACGTTTTGGAAAACCCCAGCTTTGAATGAAAGCCAATCAGATGGGGCGGGACGACTTGCATGCCCACCTTTCCCGATGGGTACAGACATATGTTGTACAGTTCGCACAAGTGCACACCAACCCCAGCCTAGAGAATCATAACAAACCACAGCAGTAGGAAAGACGACGTGTGTTACCAATTCTCCACGACGAAGCATCCCATAGGGTGCGTGGAGTATTGAACAAGGTTTACCAGACAAAACGAACTGATTGGGACCTGCACATGCCAGTGGTTCGATGGGCCTATAGGACCATGTGCAAAAACCTGAGCGCGGAAATGATTCCAAAGGTGCGGAACAGAGTCGAAACCATAATTTTGGAAGAAAGGAATCCTCACGTAATAGCTCCCACAGTTGGGGCAGTACGCGAAGACCAGGATGAAGGAATCATACAGCTATGCGAGGACGAACATATAAGGATTCAGGAAGCCATTCGGTGAGGGAACCTCGGACTTCACAAACTCAAAGAAGATCGGGTATGATTGAGGAAGAAAAGCATGTGGATGGACACTAAAATCAGAAGACTGGAAAACAAGGTCACGCAAGCATGTCTTGTTCATAAACCAAGGATGACAAGGCGAGATATGGATGATCATACCACCGCGTTAGACGATTGTCGCCAAGAATTTATGAGTTTGCTACCATGGTTGAGACCGCACCTTACCAAATGCAGTAACAAGGGGAGAGCAACTGTAGGTTTTAACCCCGTAGAGAAATTACCTGCATACGAATTCTAAAACACATAAAATAAACAATGCGAGAGCATAACACATAAAACACATATACACAAATATCTCCCCCTGGATCCCAAAACCAGGACTACCAGCTTGATTTTTCATTATGTTCCTTTCAATGTTACGATACATATTTATACATGCCGAAGCGTCCAATACCATGGAATGAAAACCATTGCATCCAATACCATGGATCGAAAACCATCGCGTCTTATACCATGGACCGAAAAACCATCGCGTCCAAAAAACATGTGCGAAAATCATGCACAAAACCATAAGTGGGTCCGCCCAAGCTAACATAGGGTCCAAAACCAAAATTTTCCGGGGCGCTGCCCCGGACCCCATAAAGTGGGGTTACGGGTGCCCTTCAAACCCCCTGTTAACTACTTGGAAAGAATATAACACAACCCAACATTCTCCCACTTATTGTTTTCTTTCCACAGGGGGCCATAAGAGAGCTTAGTCATTTTCCTAGCCCTGAAATGCCCATTGTATCTCTACACCAAGAGAACTTCTCAGAGCTCACAGATTTTGTCAATGCATCTGCAGTATTCTTCAAAGTGTCCACCTTTACTAGCAACACCTTTTTGTCTTCTATCATATCCCTCACAAAGTGATACTGAACATCAATGTGCTTTGTCTTTGACTGATATGCAGGGTTCTTTTCCAAGAAAATTGCACTTTGGCTGTCACAGTCTATCCTTATAGCTTCCTGTACTAATCCCATACTTGAACACAATCTCTGCAACCAAACTGCTTCCTTGCGTGCATGAGTGGTTGCCATGTATTCTGCCTCTGTAGTTGATAGTGCCACTAAAGATTGTTTCTTACTCATCCAACTAATTGAACCTCCAAATAGGTTAAACACATGCCCACTTGTAGATATTCTCTGATCCAGATCTCCAGCCTAGTCTACATCAACAAAGACACGAATATCCAACACTCTGTCCAATCCTGGTCTTCCTTGGTAGCACAGACCATAATCACTAGTGCCACACAAATACCTGAAAACTCGCTTCACTGCTTTCTAATTCTCCTTTCCTGGTTTTGACATAAACTTGCTCAATACTCCCACTGCATGTGCATTTTCTGGTCTAGTACAGACCATTGCATACATCAGGCTACCGACTGCACTTGCATATGGAACACGGTACATGTCCTCTTCCTCTTCTTGTGTCTTGGGACATTGTTCAACAGATAACCTCACACCTACAGGAATAGGAACCTTCACCGATTTACTATCCTGCATATTAAATGTCTACAGTATTGTCTCGACATACTTCCTCTGGTTTAACCAGAGCTTCCTCTTTGCCCGCTCGCTTTTAATTTCCATGCCCAAAATATAGTTTGCAGCACCAAGATATTTCATGTCGAATTTGGAGGACAATTGGGTCTTCAAATCTTGGATAATTTCTTTGTCATTTCCAACCAACAACATATCATCCACATACAAGACCAGATAAATAACATGGTCACCAATTAATTTAAAATACACACAATGATCTGATTTGCTTCTTGTGAAGCCAAGTCCCCATATAAATGTATCAAATTTATGATACCACATCCTTGGTGACTATTTTAACCCATATAAAGACTTCTTTAACTTACATACCAGTTCTTTCTTACCCTTCATCGCAAAGCCTTCAGGTTGCTTCATGTAGATCTCCTCTTGCAGATCCCCGTGAAGAAATGTTGTCTTCACATCCATCTGTTCTACCTCAAAATCAAAAGCAGCAACAACAGATAAAAGTAATCTAATAGAAGTCACCTTGGAAACAGGAGAAAAAATATCACCAAAATCAATTCTTGGCACCTGGGAATAACCTTTTGCTACAACCGAGCTTTGTATTTCTCGAATTTTCCTTCTGCATTTGTCTTCTTTTTGAACACCCATTTGCTACCAATGGGTTTCCTTCCAGCCAACAACTCCACCAGATCCCAAGCCTCATTTTTGTGCAAAGATGCCATTTCATCAACCATGGCCTCTTTCCAGAGTTTTCCATCCTCTGAATCCACTGCTTCCTTCACAGTTCTGGGATCATCATCAGTAACAGACAAAGAAAAATTTGAACAGAAAGAAGATGGACTATACCTTTCTGGCTACCTTCTTTCTCGAACTGATCTTCTCACAGCCAGAGTTTGTGGCTCTTCATCTTCTGATTCCTCCTCTGCTGTAGAGTCTGATTCTTCCTCCTTTAGCTCAAACTCTATCTTCTCAAGTTCCTTTGGTTGGACTTCATGTTCAATAACATCTTTCACCTCTCTGAACACCACATCTTGGCTGTACACAACCTTCCTTGTTACTGGGTTCCAAAGCTTATAACCCTTTAAACCATCCTTAGACCCAATAAATATGCACTTTTCAGATTTACTATCCAACTTGGTTCTTTTCTCCTTTGGAACATGTACATATGCATCACATCCAAATACCCTTATATGTGAAAGAGAGGGTTTCTTACCAGTCCGTACCTCTTGTGGAGTCTTATCCTCCAACGCTGATGAAGGTGACCTGTTGACTAGGTAACATGCAGTATCCACCGCCTCTGCCCAGAATTCCTGTCCTAACCCCGCACCACTGAGCATGCTTCTTTCCCTTTCCATCAACGTCTTGTTCATTATTTCTGCAACTCCATTTTGCTGAGGTGTATATGGAGTAGTCTTCTGTCGTGATATACCACACTTCTTATAGAATTCTTCAAATTCCTTGCTGCAAAACTCTCCACCATTATCTGTCCTCAGCACCTTTATTTTCTTCTCTGTCTGATTTTCCACGAGAGCCTTAAATTATTTAAACCTATCAAAGACTTCAGATTTCTTCTTAAGGAAATATATCCATGTATTCCTTAAGAAGTCATCTATAAATGATACATAGTACACAGACTTACCCAGTGATGGAACCTTCACAGGTCCAAACACATCACTGTGCACAAGCTCTAATATCTATTTCGCCCTCTTACCACCAGAGGGGAAACTCACCCGATTCTGCTTCCCATATACACAATTTTCGCAGAAATAAAAATCCAGAGAGCTATTACTCATACCTTCTACCATACCTTTACCATGAAGTATTCAAAGGCCCTTCTCTCCAATATGTCCAAGCCTTTGATGCCACAACATGGTCTTCTCTCCAGAGACCACTAGATTTTCAGCTCCACTTTTAGGAACCATAGAACTTATGCACCCATCAACAACAGTGCTACCTTGTAGCTTGTACAGAGTTCCAATCTGGACTCCACGCATCAATACCAGTGCTCCCCGAACCATCTTGCAGGTATCTTTTTTGAGCACTGTCTTTACACCTGCATCATCTAACTTGCTTATAGAAATCAGATTTCTAGCCAATGCAAGAATATGTAGAATGCCCGGAAGTGTTCTAACCCTTCCACCTTGCAACTTCAACTTTACTTTTCCGCGACCATTTCTAGCCTTCCTATCATCCCCCAAGAAGACATCACCACCATCATATTTCTCATACTCGCAGAACCACTCTCTATGGGGAGTGAAGTGAAAGGATGCACCTGAGTCAATTAACCATGCCTCATGATCTACATGTGTACTTGAAGAAGCCAAATACACATCCCCACCCTCATCTGAGGTGGTTTTCACCATTGACGTCACTGTTCATGACGAGATGTCCAAATTAAGGCAAAAGGGAGCGGGCGGCGGACAATTAAGACACGAATTAAGTGATAGACTTGGGATGATCTGCCACCAAGAATGCATTAATGACTCACTCAGAAGTGGGGGGAATGGTCGAATTCAAATTCAAAAGACGTTATAAAAATCCAAGGACTAACCACAAGACAACACTTGGTTGTTTGGGATTTGAGCAGTTGCAGCGTATTGAGCACCGAGCAATCTTAAAATCTTTGAGTAAGCGACAGAATATATCCCGTGTAACCACGATGACTACTACCAAGCCAGGTGTGAAATTTGTCGAAGATACCGCTGAGGAGCCCAGAGATGCGGCGGTTGTGCCAGAAGTTCCAAAATCACCACGGACGCCGCGACCAAAGAAAGATCAATAGACTATGGGATCAGTCCGTGTGTCCCCAAGAAACCCGCAGTTTGGCAAGATATCAATAGAAGAAAAGGGCAAGGCCGTCACCATTGAATCAGACAAAGAGTAAGAGGATTTACAGGCTCTAATTGATCAAATAGAGGTGCAAGACGACGTGGAGGAGGACGTCCTTCCAATGCCTTCTGCAGTGAAGTTACCCACGTATGTCCCTCCGTGGAAATGGAAAGTTAGGGCACCCAAAAATCTGAAGGCTGCGAAGAGTGCGCTCCAGACCCCGCTCCTCCCCGACAGAATTAATTTTGAAGGTACGCTCCTAGGCCAAGTGCCTACCCTGAAATTCGAAGATTGGGACCTCGCGGATAGTGGTAAGTTCCCGCATCTAGCGATGGAGAGCTTGATGAAGAAAAATTCAAAGGGGCCAATAATCATGGTGGAGCCGCGAAAATGGCTGTGTGGTGTGGAGAAGGTCGGGTTACTTCATCTACGATGGATATCCCACTTTCACCGTGCGCCCATCACCATTTTCGTCATCAGGCAGCTACTGTGCCTGGTGCATGATGGGTATCTATGGCTAGAGGAGCCTATTCCCATCACGGCAGAGCTTATTCACCAGATTTCTCAACTTCCCTATAAGGGAAAGGACCCCGCGATGATGGCGGGCAAAAGCAGCGATTTGGCTCTCGCAGAAGCCATGAAAACTAAATACAAGTTGGAAAAGAAGAAGCGAGGCTATGCAATTGCGAGTATCAAGGACAAAGGCGTGTGCGTAGCCACCCATCTTCTGGCCGACAAATTAATGCGAAAGTATCGTGCCGATGAAGTACCAGCGCCTGTGGTTGTGTTAGCTGAATAGTGCGCGGAGGGGGTCCAGTTCAACGGGGCGAAGTTCCTCTGTGAGGAATTTTTGAAAAACTGCAAGGAGGCCCAAGAGCAGGGTAAGACATTCCACTATGTGTGGTTGCTCTTATCCATATTGTTGATAGTGGGCGAACTACCAGAAGATAGCCAATTCCCAGATATCAACCAGGACATACCTAAGGCCACGAAGTACGCTTCGCTCTCGGCCTCTAAGGATGCAAAGGGGATTCATGCCACCAAGCTTTTTTAGGTGCTGATGGAGGCAAGCATCCGATTGTGGATCAATAGAAGACAATGGTTGTCTCGTATAGTGTACAACACTCTACAGAGATTTGCAGAGTTTAAATTGAACATGCACAAAATTTATGTTCGGGTGCGGAAGGATCCGGCAAAGGCATCGACGAAGCTCCCATTCATTACCACTGACGATGCCATATTCATGGCGTTGGAAACATGGCCTCTGAAGTGGCGCGCCCCGGACTTGGCAGGAATGGAAAGGACTGTAGCTCAACAAAGGAAGGACACCAAGCTGTGCATCGCATAGCTGGCTGAGAAAAGGCGCTAGGAAAAAGCAGCAGTAGAGGCTGTCGCCCAGCAGAAGCCGGTCGATGAAGCAGCAGCAGCGCAGATAGCAGAAACAACAACAGCGCCAACAGAAGAGGCTGAGGAGGGTCATGACATGTCCATAGGGCAGGGGGATGAGGACATAGACGTGGCCGAAGAGCGCGCGGACCCAGAAACCACCTCACAACAGTTGAAACGGCTGCGCGTCCCTGTAGGTTTTAACCCTATACAGAAATTACCTGCATACGAATTCTTAAACAAAGAAAATAAACAATGCGAGAGCATAACCCATAAAACACATATGCATAGAGATTTTTCCCTGGATCCCAAAACCGGGACTACCAGCTTGATTTTTCATTATATTCCTTTCAATGTTACAATACATATTTATACATGCCGAAGCATCCAATACCATGGACCGAAAACCATCGCGTCCAAAAAACATGTGCGAAAATCATGCACAAAACCATAGGTGGGTCCGCCCAACCTAACATATGGTCCAAAACCAAAATTTTCCAGGGCGCTGCCCCGGACCCCATAAAGTGGGGTTATGGGTGCCCTTCAAACCCCCTATTAACTACGTGGAAAGAATATAACACAACCCAACAATCTCCCACTTGTTGTTTTCTTTCCACAGGGGGCCACATGAGAGCTTAGTCATTTTTCAGCCCTCAAATTCCCATTGCTTCTCTACACCAAGAGAACTTCTTAGAGCTCACAGATTTTGTCAATGCATCTGCAGTATTCTTCAAAGTGTCTACCTTTACTAGCAACACCTTTCTGTCTTCTATCATATCCCTCACAAAGTGATATTGAACATCAATGTGCTTTGTCTTTGAATGATAAGCAGGGTTCTTTGCCAAGAAAATTGCACTTTGGCTATCACAGTCTATTCTTATAGCTCCCTATACTAACCCCATACTTGAACACAATCTCTGAAACCAAACTGCTTCCTTGCTTGCATGAGTGGCTGCCATGTATTCTACCTCTGTAGTTGATAGTGCCACTACAGATTGTTTCTTACTCATCCAACTGACTGCACCTCCAAATAGGTTAAACACATACCCACTTGTAGATATTCTCTGATCCAGATCTCCAGCCCAGTCTGCATCAACAAAGCCATGAATATCCAACACTCTCCAATCCTGGTCTTCCTTGGTAGCACAAACCATAATCACTAGTGCCACGCAAATACCTGAAAACCCGCTTCACTGCTGTCCAGTGCTCCTTCCAAAGTTTTGACATAAACCTGCTCAATACTCCCACTGCATGTGCAATGTCTGGTCTAGTACAGACCATTGCATACATCAGTCTACCCACTGCAATTGCATATGGAACATGGGACATGTCCTCTTCCTCTTCTTGTGTCTTGGGACACTGTTCAGCAGATAACCTCACACCTACAGGAATAGGAACCTTCACCGGTTTACTATCCTGCATATTAAACCTCTGGAGTATTGTCTCGACATACTTCCTCTGGTTTAACCAGAGCTTCCTCTTTGACCGATCACTTTTAATTTCCATGCCCAAAATATAGTTTGCAGCACCAAGATCTTTCATGTCGAATTTGGAGGACAATTGGGTCTTAAAATCCTGGATAATTTCTTTGTCATTTCCAACCAGCAACATATCATCCACATACAAGACCAGATAAATAATACGGTCACCAATTAATTTAAAATACACACAATGATCTGCTTTTCTTCTAGTGAAGCCAAGTCCCCGTATAAATGTATCAAATTTCTGATACCACATCCTTGGTGACTGTTTTAACCCATACAAAGGCTTCTTTAACTTGCATACCAGTTCTTTCTTACCCTTCCCCACAAAGCCTTCAGGTTGCTTCATGTAGATTTCCTCTTCCAAATCCCCGTGAATAAATGTTGTCTTCACATCCATCTGTTCTACCTCAAAATCAAAAGCAGCGGCAACAGATAAAAGTAATCTAATAGAAGTTACCTTGGCAACAGGAGAAAAAATATCACCAAAATCAATTCCCGGCACCTGGGAATAACCTTTTGCTACCAACCGAGCTTTGTATTTCTCCACCTTTCCTTCTGCATTTGTCTTCTTCTTGAACACCCATTTGCTGCCAATGGGTTTCCTTCCAGCCGGCAACTCCACCAGATCCCAAGCCTCATTTTTGTGCAAAGATGCCATTTCATCGACCATGGCCTCTTTCCCGAGTTTTCCATCCTCTGAATCCACTTCTTCCTTCACAGTTTTGGGATCATTATCAGTAACAGACAAAGAAAAATTTGAACTGAAAGCAAGTGGACTATACCTTTCTGGCTGCCTTCTTTCTCGAACTGATCTTCTCACAGCCGAAGTTTGTGGCTCTTCATCTTCTGATTCCTCCTCCGCTGCAGAGTCTGATTCTTCCTCCTTTGGCTCAAACTCTATCTTCTCAGGTTCCTTTGGTTGGACTTCATGTTGAATAACATCTTTTACCTCTCTGAACAACACATCTCGGCTGTACACAACCTTCCGTGTGACTGGGTTCCAAAGCTTATAACCCTTTAAACCATCCTTATACCCAATAAAGATGCACTTTTCAGATTTACTATCCAACTTGGTTCCTTTCTCCTTTGGAACATGTACATATGCATCACATCCAAATACCCTTAGATGTGAAAGAGAGGGTTTCTTACCAGTCCATACTTCTTGTGGAGTCTTATCCTCCAACGCTGATGAAGGTGATCTGTTTATCAGGTAACATGCAGTATCCACCGCCTCTGCCCAGAATTCCTATCCTAACCCGGCACCACTGAGCATGCTTCTTGCCCTTTCCATCAACGTCTTGTTCATTCTTTTTGCGACTCCATTTTGCTGAGGTGTATATGGAGTAGTCTTCTGCCGTGCTATACCACACTTCTTACAAAATTCTTCAAATTCCTTGCTGCGAAATTCTCCACCATTATCTGTCCTCAGCACCTTTATCTTCTTCTCTGTCTGATTTTCCACCAGAGCCTTAAATTCTTTAAACCTGTCAAAGACTTCAGATTTCTTCTTAAGAAAATATATCCATGTATTCCTTGAGAATTCATCTATGAATGATACATAGTACATAGACTTACCAAGTGATGGAACCTTCACAGGTCCAAACACATCACTGTGCACAAGCTCTAATATCTGTTTCGTCCTCTTACCGCCAGAGGGGAAACTCACCCGATTCTGCTTCCCATATACACAATTTTCACAGAAATCAAAATCTAGAGAGCTATTATTCATACCTTCTACCATACCTTTACCCTGAAGTATTCTAAGGCCCTTCTCTCCAATATGTCCAAGCCTTTGATGCCACAACATGGTCTTCTCTCCAGAGACCACTAGATTCTCTACTCCATTTTCAGGAACCATAGAACTATTGCACCCATCAACAACAGTGCTACCTTGCAGCTTGTACAGAGTTCCAATCCGAACTCCCCGCATTAATATCAGTGCTCCTCGAACCATCTTGCAGGTATCTTTCTCGAACACCGTCTTTACACCTGCATCATCCAACTTGCTTACAGAAATCAGATTTCTGGCCAATGCAGGAATATGTAGAACACCCGGAAGTGTTCTAACCCTTCCACCTTGCAACTTCAACTTTACTTTTCCCCGACCAATGATTCTAGCCTTCCTATCATCTCCTAAGAAGACATCACCACCATCGTATTTCTCATACTCGCAGAACCACTCTCTATGGGGAGTGAAGTGAAAGGATGCACCTGAGTCAATCAACCATGCCTCATGATCTACATGTGTACTTGAAGAAGCCAAGTACACATCCCCACCTTCATCTGAGGTGGTTTTCGCCTCTGCAGAAGGAGCATCATCAGATCCCTTTCCTTTATCAGGAGCTTTAGATTTACAATCCCTTCTGAAGTGCCCTTCCTTTCCGCATTTCCAGCACACCACCTTTGTAGGTTTTCCTGGAGATTTAGATCTCCCTCTAGATTTAGATCTCCCACTCGATGACTTATTTTTGTTTATGTTCTGGGACCGTCCTCGTACAGACAAGGCATCACCATTCTGGTTGTCCATATTTTTCCGTCTCATCTCCTCCGTCAGCAAGGTTGAGACTATTTCATCAAACTGCAAAGCAGTTGCATTGCTACCTATTGCAATAACCAGACTATCCCACGAATATGGTAGAGAACACAACAAACTGATGCACTTATCTTCATCTGAAATTTTAATATCAACAGATAATAACTGACTTACCACAGTATTAAACGCACTCAGATGCTCTGTCACCGAGTCTCCATCCTTCATCCTCAGGTTATACAGCTTTTTCCGCAGGAACAGTTTATTCACCAGAGACTTAGATTGGTACAAAGTCCCTAACTTGACCTACAAAGCCTTTGTCGTAGCTTCCCCTGATACATTCAGCAATACTGAATCCGAGACACACAATCGTATTGTGCTCTTTGCCTTCCAATCCAACTTCTTCCATTCTTCATCGGTCACTCCCAATGGTTTAGTACCTGGATCTACCGCGATCCACTGATCTTTATCCACCAACAGATCCTCCATCTTGAGTTTCCACAACTCAAAATTCTGACCATTTAACTTCTCAATCTTTATCTTTCTGCTCGCCATCTTCTTTCACCACCAGAATCGATCTCGCAGATCTCCCACTGAACAGGGTCTACCACAGGCCCGAGCGAAACCCTTCAGCAACAAAGGCGTCCCCTTGAAGCCAAAACAGCTCTGATACCAAATGTAGGTTTTAACCCTGTATAGAAATTACCTGCATACGAATTCTTAAACAAAGAAAATAAACAATGTGAGAGCATAACCCATAAAACACATATGCACAAAGATTTTTCCCTGGATCCCAAAACCGGGACTACCAGCTTGATTTTTCATTATATTCCTTTCAATGTTACAATACATATTTATACATGCCGAAGCATCCAATACCATGGACCGAAAACCATCGCGTCCAAAAAACATGTGCAAAAATCATGCACAAAACCATAGGTGGGTCCGCCCAACCTAACATATGGTCCAAAACCAAAATTTTCCGGGGCGCTACCCCGGACCCCATAAAGTGGGGTTATGGGTGCCCTTCAAACCCCCTATTAACTACGTGGAAAGAATATAACACAACCCAACAGTCCCTGAGAAACTGGTCCCCAGAAAGAAGGTTAAGGCATTAATGACATCTATTGACCCAATCACGCTTATAGAAAATGATCTTTTTGACATTGGTGAGACGACTCGCAATGTCACTAAGGATGTGCTCCAAGAGGTGATGACGGAGCAAAACACTGTGTTGGGGGTGCTAAGCACATAGTTACAGGAAGTACAGGTGCAAACCCCACAAATAGGAACGATGGCCCCATATGTCGTAGAAGGTACATCAGAGGCGGATTAGATGCTACGCGCCCAAATGACCAACACTTTCGTGTTCCCCAAGGGCACGTTAGTAGTAGCAAATGAATTTGATCGAGTTGTTGTGGGCAGGATTAAGGGACTGGGCTTAAACTTGGCTGCCCTTCCACGAGAAACCCTGTACCAGTTACAGGATGGGATCACAGCCGAGCTCCATGCTAGAGAAGGTCACGCGCTACAGGTATTGAGCGAACAAAAGATCAATATGGAACAGCTCAGCCGGTAGCATGATGAACTGGTTGCACAAACTCAAGGACTAGAGCAGGTGGTAGAAAATGCTTATAGAAATGTTCTAGAATTGGTCGTCCCGGTAGATCTACCAGTAGCGGAGCGGATCCACCGATTGGCAACTGGATTCCGCAAGGCAAAGGAGGAAGCAACGAGGGTATAGTTGGACCTCAACCTTCAGGTTTCCGAGCTACGATTAAAGGCGTAGTCTTCTACGCCCCCGGAAGTTAGGGAACAGTGCACTGGCGCTATTTGAAAAGGGCTGGGATAAATAGGACAGGAAGTACAGAAATGCACTACTATGTTGGAGGAATCCTTCGCGGTCCTCACTTCATTATAGGAGGACCCCAACATACAGCACCTGGAAATGGAGGCGCGGGAGCTTCAGGTGCAGTATGATAGTATGTGCAGAATGGCGCAGACAGTTGTCTTGACCCAGCGACTTGCGAAGCTACAGCAGGCAAAGGCATTGAAGGAACAGGTGGATGTCGCATGGCAAAAAGAGGCGGTCCTTAAAGCGCGCGTCCAGCCTTGGATTGATGAGGCCTTCCTCATCATTGCAGACATCGAAGGAAAGCTCGCACAGATGAAGGCGATGCATGCCTTAAGACAGGGAGTTTCCCCTGACAGCGAGACTTCAACTGAGAGAGTGGAGCAGATCCAGCATTGAGCAAGTCCGAAAGTGCAATACTAGAGCAGCAGTAGTTCGATGTGTTGAAGTGGGCACTATGCGCAACACCCGCACGATGGTGGGGTGCGCATCAAGGAATTTTTGAAGACAGGCACAGATGCAAAAGGATGATGTGCCTACGTTTTGGAAAACCACAGCTTCGAATGAAAGTCAACCACATGGGGTGGAAAGACTTGCGCGCCCACCTTTCCCGATGGGTACAGACATATGTTGTACAGTCCGCACAAGCGCACACCAAGCCCAGCCTAGAGAATTGGAACAAACCATAGTAGCAGGAAAGGTGATGCATGTTACCAATTCTCCACAATGAAGCATTCCATAGGGTGCACGGAGTACTGAACAAGGTTTACCAGGCGAGACGAACTGACTGGGACCTGCGCGTGCCAGCGGTTCGGTGGGCCTATAGGACCATGTGCAAAAACCTGAGCGTGGAAATGATTCCAAAGGTGCGAAATAGAGTAGAACCCAAGATTTTTGAAGGGAATACCAAAAGAAATCCACACGTAATAACCCCTGCAGTAATGACAGCATGCGAAGACCAAGACAAAGAAATCACACAGCTACGCGAGGATGACCATATAAGGATTTGGGAAGCCATTCAACGAGGGAACCTTAGACTTTGCGAACTCGAAGAAGATCAGGTACGATTGAGGAAGAAAAGCATGTTGATGGATGCTGAGATCAAAATACTGGAAAATGAGGTCACGCAAGCATGTCTCGTTCATAAACCAAGGATGACAAGGCGAGATACGAATGATCATACCACTGTGTTAGACGATTGTCACTGAGAATTTATGACTCTGCTACCATGGCTGAGACCGCACCTTACCAAATGCAGTAATAAGGGGAGTGAACCACATGAGGTAGAACGCGTTGTGCCAGCTGTTGCGAGGGCAATTAAGGAGTGTCCACAGACTATATTAGAAGGCGAAGTGAAGTCTCGCATAGGTGGCATGAACACCTAACTAGCCGTAGGGAGCACAGTCTCAGTGCTCCAGACAGTTGAAAGAGAGCGCGTGACTCTAAAAGATATGTTTGGGAACTATGCGGTGAGGGAGGTGCATGCAGAATCAGCATGGTACAAGGTTCGCGCTCGCGCACGAGGAACTGCATTGCCATGCATGTCAACTGGGAAGTAACCATTGACATAACTGTTCATGACGAGATGTCCAAATGAAGGCAAAAAGGAGCAGGCGACAGACAATTAAGACATGAATTAAGGGCTAGATTTGGGACGATCTGTTGCCAAGAATGCATTAATGACTCAGAAGTGGGGGGAATGGTCAAATTCAAATCCAAAAGATGCTATAAAAATCCAAGGACTAACCACGAGACAAAACTTGGTTGTTTGGGATTTGAGCAGTTGCAGCGTATTGAGCGCCAAGCAATCTTACCATCCTTGAGTACGCGACAAAACATATCCCATGCAACCACGATGACTGCTACCAAACCAGGTGTGAAATTTGCCGAAGATACCACTGAGGAGCCCGGAGATGCAGTGGTTGCGCTAGAATATCCAAAATCACCACGGACGTCGCGACCGAAGAAAGATATATAGACTATGGGACCAGTCCGCATGTCCCCAAGAAACCCGCAGTTTGGCAAGATATCAATGGAAGAAAAAGGCAAGGTCGTCACCATTGAATCGAACGAAGAGGAGGAGGATTTATAGGCTCTAATTGATCAAATAGAGGCACAAGACGACGTGGAGGAGGATGTCCCACCAATGTCTTTTGCAGCGAAGTTACCCACATACGTCCGTCTGTGGAAAGGGAAAGTTAGGGCGCCCAAAGATCTGGGGGCTATGAAGAGTGCGCTCCAGACCCCACTCCTCCCCGACGGAATTACTTTTGAAGGTCCGCTCCTAGGCTGAGTGCCTACCCTGAAATTCGAAGATTGGGACCTCGCGGATAGCGAGAAGTTCCTGCACCTAGCGATGGAGAGCTTGATGAAGTAAAATTCGGAGGGGCCAGTAATCATGCTGGAGCTGCGAAAATGGCTGTGCAATGTGGAGAAGGCTGGGTTACTTCATATACGATGGATACCCCACTTTCACTGCGCGCCCATCACCATTTTCATCATCAGGCAGCTGCTGTGCCTGGTGCATGATGGGTATTTATGGCTGGAGGATCCTATTCCCATCACGGCAGAGCTTATTCATCGGATTTCTCGACTTCCCTGTAAGGGAAAGGACCTCGTGATGATGGCGGGGAAAAGCAGTGATTTGGCTCTTGTAGAAGTCATGAAAACTAAATACAAGCTGGAAAAGAAGAAGCGAGGCTATGCAATTGTGAGTATCAAGGACAAAGGAGTGCGCGTAGCCACCCAGCTCCTGGTTCGCAAATTAATGCGGAAGTTCCGTTTCGATGAAGTACCAGTGCATGTGGTTGCGTTGGATGAACAGTGCGCAGAGGGGGTCTAGTTCAACTGGGCGAAGTTCCTCTGTGAGGAATTTTTGACAAACTACAAGGAGGCCCAAGAGTAGGGTAAGACCTTCCACTATGCGTGGTTGCTCTTATCCATCTTGTTGATAGCGGGTAAACTACTGGAAGATAGCCAGTTCCCAGATATCGACTAGGACATACCTAAGGCAGCGAAGTACACTTCGCTCTGGGCCATTAAGGATGCAAAGCGGATTCGCGCCAACAAGGTTTTTCGGGTGTTGATGGAGGCAAGAATCCAGATGTGGATCAATAGAAGACCAAGGTTGTCTCCCACAGTGTATGCCACTCTGTAGAGCTTTGTAGAGTTTAAAGCGGACATGCATAACATTTATGTCTGGGCGCGGAAGGATCCGGCAAAGGCGTGGATGAAGCGCCCATTCATTGCCATTGACGACGCCATCTTCATGGCGTTGGAAGCATGGCCTTCAGAGTGGCATGCCCCGGACTTGGCAGGAATGGAAAGGGCCTCAACTCAACAAAGGAAGAAGGACACCAAGCTACGTGTTGCGTAGCTGGCCGAAAAAAGGTGTCAGGAAAAAGTAGCAGCAGAGGTAGTGGCCCAACAGAAGCCGGTCGATGAAGTAGCAATAGCGCAGACAACAGAAACAACAACAGCGCCAACAGAAGAGGCCAACGAGGGCCATGACATGCCCACAAGGAAGGGGGATGAGAACATAAACCTGGCCGAAGTGCACACAGACCCAGAAACCACCTCGCAACAGTTGAAACGGCTGCACATCCCTGAGAAACCAGTCCCCAGAAAGAAGGTTAAGGCATCAAAGACGTCTATCGACCCAATCACGCTTACATAAGGTGATCTTTTTGACATTGGCGAAACTGTTCACGATGTCACTAAGGACACGCTCCAAGAGGTGATGATGGAGCAGAACACTGTGTTAGGGGCGCTAAGTGCGCAGTTACAGGAACTATAGGTGTGAACCCCACAAAAAAGAACGATGGCCCCATATGTCACAACATGTACATCAGAGGCTGAAAAAATGTTGCGTGCCAAAATGACCAACACTTTCATGTTCCCCGAGGGCACGTTAGCAGCAACGAACGAAGTTGACCAAGCTGTGGTGGGCAAGATTAAGGGACTGGGCTTAAACATGGCTACCCTTCTGCAAGAAACCCTGTACCAGTTATAGGATGGGATCACAGTTGAGCTCCGCACTAGAGAAGGTCACGCGCTATAGGAATTAAGTGAACAAAAGATCAATATGGAATAGCTCAGCTGGCAACATGATGAACTGGTTGCATAGAATCAAGGACTGGAGAAGGCGGTAGATAATGTGTGTAGCAACATCCCAGAATTGGTCGTCCCGGCAGATCTACCAGTAGCAGAGCGGATCCACCGATTGACGACTAGATTCTGCGAGGTAAAGGAGGAAGCAACGAGGGTATAGCTGGATCTCAACCTTCAGATTGACGAGCTGCGATTAAAGGTGCAGTCCTCTATTCCCCCGAAAGTTAGGGAACAGTGCACTAGTGCTATTCAAAAAGGGCTGGCAAAAATAGGACAGGCAGTACAGAACTACACAACTATGTTGGAGGACTCCTTCACGGTCCTCACTTCATTACAGGAGGACCCTAACATACAGCACCTGGAAACAGAGGCGCGGGAGCTTCAGGTGCAGTATGACAGCTTTTGTATAACGACGCAAACAGTTGTCCTGACCCAACGGATTGCGAAGCTATAGTAGGCAAAGGCGTTGAAGGAACAGGTGGATGTCGTGCGACAGAAAGAGGCGGTCCTTAAAGCATGCGTCCAGCCTTGGATTGATGAGGCCTTCCTCATCACTGCAGACATCAAAGGAAATCTCGCATAGATGAAGACGATGCATGCCTTAAGACAAGGCATTGCCCCTGACAGCGAGACTTTGGCCGAGAGAGTGGAGCAGATCCAGCAGATTGCAGATCAGTGCGTCGCAAACCTTCGGGAAGCAAAGGAACGATTGGAGGGGCTCCATGTAAAAATCGCCGCACCAGCAGAGTGACTCAAGATGAGTCACGATGATTGTGTTGGGGGCCTATTGGGCATGGAATCCCCTCGACAACAGGTTTTGGGGCTCAAAGCCCAAGTTTTGGTCAGAGATGTTGTAAAACTCCGCGAATTGCAGGCGTGGAGCATGAAGTGTACAATTGAGTCATAGGGTTGTCCGCCCTAAGCATTGTATTATAAATTAGTGTAAAGTCGGCCTACCCATGGTCCACAGACCATGGGATTGTATAAATAGAGCGAGGCTCTAAGCTGTAAAGATAGTAAAGGAGTGATGAATAGATGAATAGCGAAGGAATGGTTCAAGCTTAGAGTAGAGTTCTAAGTGTCTTGGGTTGTAGTAGTAGGAAGAGGCTCTACAGCTGAGTGCGCAGAGGCCTAGTAGAGTCTGCAACTGAGTGTACGGACCCCTGCAGCTGAGTGTGCAGGGCGGTGTCGAGTTTGTAAGCAAGATTGAAGATTAATAAAAGAGAAGTTGATTCATATTCCTGTGTATTTGTTGTGCATTATCTTCTTTATGGTTGTATTCGTTTATGTATTGTGCACACTGTTATGATTGATGAATATGTTGTAATAACCATAAATCTTACACACACAAGTTAAGTAATCGGTTAATTAACAAGGATCTTGGGTATTATACGGGTTGTGCCTCAAGTAGGGCTGCGCGAAAGCCGCATCGTAGGTCGCGAAGGGATCACAAGTGTGCGTAGCGACAGGTCAGATCGCGGACCTCCAGAAGCCCATCAGACATCCCTAGGGTGCGGAAACCTGGTTCTAGCACCCTCCCATACTACTTCGGGTGAGACCTCAGTCCGCGCTCCATGGACTGTTGCCGAAAGGGCTAGTAGTACCGGGATTTTCTTGGGTAAATCACCTCTGAACCTGGGTCAGGCCCCACTAAGCCAACAATCTAGCTGTCTTGGCTCTTACACTTCAGACACCAGACTTCCACGCGCACTTCCGGCTTAGCCTCCTTGTCTTTCTTCAAGCTCTGCAATTCTAAGCATAGGCTTGTAACTGAGAGTGAATTTGTTGTACCCCCAAGGTCGCATCCTGCATAGGCGTTGCATGCAACCTCATCGCGATTTCCAGAGCTGCTGCTTGAGTTCCTATCTTTTGTTGCGACAAAGCAATCCTCAGGTGGGGCAGAAGCGAAGCTATGAACCGCTCATTATTTTTACCATCTGTGAGATGCATATTAGCTTCGTGAATTAGATGCTTCAACCGATGATCTAACTCCCAAGGCGTCTCATCAACCCTCATCGTGATCTCCTTAAATCCAACTACCGACTGTGAGTCAAACTTAGGCTTACTGAACTCTTTGTTTAAAGCATCCTTAGTGTCTGCTAGCGAAGCCAGAGGATTAGTAGAATAGTACTTAATATACCAGGTCAGAGCACGATCCTGCAGAGTGGTAACCAAATGTGCCTTCTTTATATTATCATCATTAATCTTCTGTGTTGTCCAGATAGCATTCACAACAAACCAAAATTGATATGTATCTTCACTCCCTATGCCCTTGAAAATCAACAACTTCATTGTTTTCAACATGTTGAATGGAGGTGGTGGTGGTGGAGGTGTGGGCGAAGGTGTATGCAGTGGAGGTGGAGTGGTTGGATGATGTGTCCGCTAAAAACCCTATCTTATCAACTAGACAACACTCTGTGGTAAGACCTATACCGCTCCCTTGTCATCACTCAAAGGAGGTTTAGTCAACGGGTTATATTTTGGACCTAATTTCTCTCAATCTCTAAGAGTTTTCCACGTCACGTAGCTCTGAACATCAAGGCAATGGCATAACCCATTTTTCACATAATAGATCTGCAGGGACGACCAATTCCAGGACGTTTCTACAAGCATTGTCTATGACCTGCTCCAGTCCTTGAGTTTGTTGGCTTAGTGGGGCCTGACCTAGATTCAGAGGTGATTTAGCCAAGCAAATCCTGGTACTACTGGCCCTTTCAGAAACAGTCCGCAGAGCGTGGACTGAGGTCTCACCTGAAGTAGTATGGGAGGGTGCTAGAACCAGGTTTCCGCACCCTAGGGATGTCTGATGGGCTTCTGGAGGTCCGCGATCTGACCTGTCACTATGCGCACTTGTGATCCCTTCGTGACCTACGATGCGGCTTCCATGCAGCCCTACTCGGGGCGCGACTCGTATAATACCCAAGATCCTTGTTAATTAACTGATTACTTAACTTGTGTGTGTAATATTTATGGTTATTACAACATATTCATCAATCATAACAGTGCACGCAATACATAAACGAATACAACCATAAAGAAGATAATGCACAACAAATACACAGGAATATGAATCAACTTCTCTTTTATTAATCTTCAATCTTGCTTACAAACTCGACACTGCCCTGCGCACTCAGCTGCAAGGATCCGTACACTCAGCTGTAGAGCCTTTTCCTACTACTACAACCCAAGACACTTAGAACTCTACTCTAAGCTCGAACCATTCCTTTGCTATTCATCTATTCATCACTCCTTAACTAAATTTACAACTTAGATCCTTGCTCTATTTATACAATCCCATGGTCTACGGACCATGGATAGGCCGACTTTACCCTATTTTACAATACAATGCTTAGGGTGGACAACCCTATGACTCAATTGTACACTTTGTGTTCTGCGCCCGCAATTCGTGGAGTTTTACAACATCTTTGACCAAAACTTGGGCTTTGAGCCCCAAAACCTGTTGTGAGGGGGATTCCATGTGTTATCGGGAAATCTAGTGTCTATGCAGAGCTGCTAGTCCCACTAAGATTGGTAGCTATCTTAGAAACAAACAAATTAAAACTACTTTCGTTTTCCTTTATGAGAAGTAGATAAGAGAGGAACAAAAGAGACCAACCTCTGTCTTGCACTTGGTTCCTTGCTTGATTCCTCTCCCTTCTGATATATCTTTGCCACTTGCTTCCTCGTCTACCCAGCTTCAAAGAGCACCTGTGGAATCAAAGAAGCATAACACTATCCAAGAACAGAGATCTACTATTACAAACAATATAGGACCAGATATATATTGACCACAGAAATGCATATATCATCAATCATACAAGAATGTGGAGGAAAACTTGAATAGCTTTATTAATATCAAGAATAGCAAATAGGATTACAACCAATTGTTCTGACCCGGCGTCATCCTCTCAGCAAGAAGCCCTTCTTCAACTCATGAAAAGCTTAGATCACCCAACACTATGATGTTACACCAAGAAACCATCAACACTTCCTTACAAGATACAAAATTCTAGCCTCTGGATCTCTGGGATGAGGAATCCATATATAGATGATTGCAGGGAGGTGAGTCAGCTTCTGAGATTTGATTAGTGTCCTCTCTCTGATAGTTCTTGATTCCACTTGGAGATTGATGATCTCTTACTCATCCCTGGGCGAATGCAGAGAGGCAAGTGTCATAGGAGAAGTTTCTTGAAGATTCCATGATCCTCCACCTCACAAATTGACTCTGCCATTTGTCCACTCTCACCCATCGCACCCCATAGAAGGGCTTTCTAGTATGCATCGCACCTCCCGTGTGCATTTAGGTGGGATGCAGCGCACTTTGACCATGGAGCAGGTGAGATGGTCCAACTTTGACCAGTTCTGAGTAGTTTTTCATAGAGAAATTCTGGGAGATGATGTAATCAGCTGACCTTGTTCTTTTAGGGGTTGGAACAACACTTTTAGGGAATTAGGAGCCCTTGGTTTATGGACATATATGATTGGGGTTGCAGTGCCAAAAAATGTCTATAACACCATGCCCAACAGGCCCCCAACAAATCATTGTGACTCGTCCCGAGTCACTCTGCTGGTGTGGCGATCTTGGCACAGAGCCCCTCCAATCGTTCCTTCACTTCCCAGAGGTCCGCAACGCACTGATCTGTAGTCTACTGGATCTGCTCCACTCTCTCGGAAATTAGAAGGACTCAAGGAAGACTCCAAATTTCCACACGCACTTCCGGCTTAGCCTCCATGTCTTTCTTCAAGCTCTGCAATTCTAAGCATAAGCTCTGTAACTGAGAGTCAATTTGTTGTACCCCCAAGGTCTCATCCTGCATAGGCATTGCATGCAACATTATTGCGATTTCCAGAGCTTCTGCCTGAGTTCCTATCTTCTGTTGCAACAAAGCAATCCTCAGGTGGGGCAGAAGCGAAGCTATGAACCGCTCACGATGCTGACCATCGGTGAGATGCATATTAGCTTCGCGAATTACACGCTTCAACCATTGAACTAACTCCCAAGGCATCTCATCAACCCTCATCGTGATCTCCTTAAATCCAACTACCGACTGTGAGTAAAACTTAGGATTACTAAACTCTTTTTTTAAAGGATTCTTAGTGTCTGCTAGCGAAGCCAGAGGATTATTAGAACAATGCTTAATATACCAGGTCAAAGCACGATCCTGCAGAGCGGTAACCAAATGTGCCTTCTTTATATTATCATCGGTAATCTTCTATGTTTTCCACATAGCATTCACAACAAACCAAAATTGATCTGTATCTTCACTCCCTATGCCCTTGAAAATCGACAACTTCATTGTGTTCAACATGTTGAATGGAGGTGGTGGTGGTGGAGGTGTGGGAAAAGGTGTATGCGGTGGAGGTGGAGGTGGAGGTGGAGTGGATGGATGATGTGTCCATGGAGAACCCTGTCTTATCAGTTGGAAAACACTCTGTGGTGAGACCTATACCGCTCCCTTGTCGTCACTCAAAGGACGTTCAGTCATCGGGCTATATTTTGGACCTAATTTCTCTCGATCCCTAAAGAGTTTTCCACTTCATGTATCTCCGAACATCAAGGCAATGGCATAACTCATTTTTCACATAATAGCATCCTAATCCAAGTATTTAAAGATCTTAAATACTTACCTTGCGGTCCCTTGAAAAAAATTCACTCTGCCTCATTGTAGCTGACTGAGGTATCAGCTGTGAATTTTGCAACAAATCCTCCTATAATTCGATCAAGCAAGTGATCAACATCCCACACGATTTTGTCTTCAGAGGCTTCTAATTGTCATACCAGTTCTGGGGTCCACACTATTGGACCGTCAAGCTTTCACCTCCCTTGACCATCTGCCAACTTAGCTAACCACTCATATAATTCGATCGGGAAGGTGCATAATAAAATTTCATGTATCTCTGTATATAAATATCTATCCAACCACTACTCCTTTGTCAAGTGTGGATTCCTATTTTCCTACGCCATGAATTCGTGAATTTTTCTATCCAACCACTTTTCAATTTCTTTTTTTGTCGGGTTCTAGTGATGTGACATCACACATTTCCTTCAAGCAGATCTCGATCCTGACAACAGAACCATTTTTTGGCTTAAGGGTTCCTGACCCAGGTTCAGAGTTAGTTGCGCCAACCAACAAAAACCTACACTACTAGCCCTTTTGGAACCAACTCGCGTAGCGCAGGCTGCAGTCTCACCTGAAGAAGTATGGGGGGATCCTGGAACCAAGTTTCCGCATCTAGATATCAGTGTGATGTCTTTTAGCACCCTAGATCTACCTTCGCGTAGATCTATAAGCCCTTAGGGCGTGGTACTGCAACTCTATCCCAACAACCTTTAGACCTTCGCGAAGGTCTACGATTGGTCTTTGCGAACCCTTAGTAGTCTATTCATCTACTTACGCGCACCAGAAAACAACCCTAGATCAAAGGTCGCATAGATCTGCTTAATTATTTAATAAACATAACATATTTTATCACAGTCCTCGCGTAATTACATAAACATGATTGCATACATCATCTAACAGTTATTCAATAGAATCACGAATTATTAGATCAATATACCATAAGCATATTATTCATCAGCAACATAAGTCATAAATAGAAGTAAACAACAATGCACAAGATTTCTCCAGAAACAACTTCTTTATTGATTTCCAGTTTAGAATACAGACTCAAAACTTCCCTGCACACTCAACTACAGGGGTCCGCGCACTCAACTGCAGACTCTTCCTAGGCCTCTGTACACTCAGCTGCAGAGCCTTCCTCTCCTATCTAACCCAATTCTCTGCACTAAGGCTTCTCTTCTATCAACCTATTACATCTCTGATTATGCCTTAGACTCTCTAAGTCACACCTATTTATAGCTTTCTACATATAATCCCATGGTCCGCGGACCATGGGTGGATCTCAAAACCGACTCAACTTTTACATAAATAAGGGGCTAAAACCCCTTTGACTCCTAACCATCTACGTGCTCCGCATCCACAAATCACGAAGAATTTACATTACTTACAACAATTACATCAAAACTTGGGTTATTTTAACCCCAAAACTGACCCAGGGGACCCCATCCCAACAATTATTATGTTGGTTATGAACATGTATTATGATAGTGGATATGCATGGCTCTCATCATGTTTTTACTTGTAATTGAATGAAAAATGTATCTATGGCCTAATAGATGATATTATAGTTAATGATATAAGGGAACAATGCCTCATAGCAAATCTCAAATAAGTATGAGACCCCTATGCTTAGATCTATTGTTTAAACCTGTAGATTACATATTTGTGACATGTTTGACGAAATGTCTGTCATGGCTAGTAGGGGTCCATTCAAGACCTTGTTCAAGTGATTTCATTTAAATCGATATTCCATTGTTATCTTTCTATTATTAAGGTCTCATTTAGTTCTAGGCAGTGACCTTGGCTCTAGGCCTCAAAAAGTAGCTTGAATCTCGGGGACGCAGGCACAACACTGGGTAGAAAAGTCCTTAGACACTAGCATACCCATGCTGTGGGAGTGTCTAGAGCCTCCTAGACACATGTGTTCCCATTTCAAGGGAGCGTCCGTGGTTTAATGGTCTAAAAATTTAGTTGGTCTAAAGGGTTGGTTACCTGAGTGGTTGGGATGGCTCCTAGGAGTTATGTTGCTAATGTGAAAGGCTTGTATGGTGTGTTTATGTTGATTCCACTTCCTTAAGTGAGACATATGGAGCCAAATCATATCATAGTAACTTCTTGTCACATGTTTACCCCAGTTGGCCGGTTACTTGGGTAGATGTGGGAGGATGGTGTTACAGTTGTGCCCATGTAGCCCCCATATTATTATTTTTGTGCCCCATAGAAGCCCACTATTGTTATTGTTATACCCATACATTATTATTTTTATGTAAACTTTGATTATATTGTGACCCCTTAGACTCATATATATACCAACGAGGTCTTGTCATTTGAATCATCCAAGAATTTTTCATTTATGTGATGTAAAAGAAGGTTTCCCCCTTGAAGAGGCTTATTTTGAAGTCATTGGTATATTTCTTCTTCTATTTTTTATCTAGTTACATAAAATTTGGTATCAGAGCTTGGGTTTCTAGGGTTTCACTGCTTCAAATGGGCCATCTTGGAATTTTTGCTATAATCTTTTTTCTATGAGGCTTCAAAAGTTGAAATTTCGATCAAAAAGAGTCGAAATCTTGCTGAACTTTGTGTAAAAAATTCAGATCTTGGTTCGCTATATTTTCTGAGATATGGTGTAAAAGAGTTAGGGTTTTTGCATGCTCCATAATTCAGTCTCAAACATATCACCTAGGTAAAATCGTCATTACTTTCTCTAGAAGCATCATATTTGAATTTCATAAAAGGTAATTGAATTCGCATGGACTTCAGTTTGTTGTTTATCATTTTCAGGGCTGATGTTTGAAACAATGACATGCGGCATTTCGTACAAGTTCGCTCTACTGATCTAGTCCATAATCAGGTCATCGAGGGATATTGGGCATAAATTTATCTTGAAGAATCCAATATCCGTTTGGCTTGTGGAATTGGAAAGAAGAATCAAAGGGCTACCATAGGACAAAATTTCAGGCCTTGGAGAGCTGAAATTGCAGAGGTACAATTGCTTAAATATTGAGATCCTAAAATCAAGAAAAATGTGTGTATTTAAACAAAAATTGTTTGAAGTGATTAAAAGAGCATAATGAAGCATATAAATCATTATTTGGTCTCAATATGCCTCGTAACAAGAAAATGGATACACCCAGTAAGGAAACATAAATCTCTAGTATGACGCATGAATAAGAGGAAGAAATGCAACATGGTATATCAAAATTACAAGACCAAGTGCAACAAATTGTACTTTTGCAAAGAGTAACCAAAAGTGAATTGCAAGCAATTATGAATGTCAAGATGGAAGGTTTGAAGGATTGTTTTATAAAAATAAAATAAAAAGGGACCTGAAAGGTTTGAAGGAAAGTTTGACAAATTTTCTACAAGAAATACTTCCTAGTGGTGACAAGGTACTCCATGAAAATCATGACGAGGAGAAAAGGAATACAAATAGTGGGTTGAAGACTGACCACATTACAAAGATTGATGTGAGGAATTTTGATGGTAAGGATTTGGTAAGATGGATACTACAGATGGAACAACTATTTTGTTAGGGTCAAACAAAACCTCTTTATTTATGTAATAAGCCCAATGGGCCGAGTCATAGTCATAGTTAGTTAGAGAGTCAATAAGGCCCATATTAATAATTGTAAGTGGTTAACCCGCATTTAAGAAAGGGACCACAGTTAGTTGCAAATGGGCCATACTAAATAAATAAAGTGGTTAACCCATGTTATGAAAAGGACCACTAGTCGTTAGGTTGTTGAAGGTCATTTAGCTATAAATAGTCGTAGTTAGTATGGGAAATATAATCGAGTCTTATTGTAATCGAGCTATGTTGTGCTGGAGGTTGCCCCCTCGAAGAGGCAATTGAAAATTGAATCTATTTCTGAATAATAAAATACTTGTTGTTTTTCTCATTTTATTCTATGTCCTGGGTTATATTTCTTCACATTTCTAGTATTCTGGAATTTCTTGCAGGTCAAGAGCATAACAAATGGTATCAGAGCACTTTCCAGGGCCGATTATACCTCCAATTGTTGCAGATTTGTTTTATGCTAGAGACGTGTTCCGACGTCTTTAAACCATGAAATCTGTCGTTGAGCACATAAACCTGTGGGTTTGGGGAGGCGTGCACACAGGAACTACAAGAGGTGGTCACACTTGTTGGACTCCCTTGTAACCCCTGTGGGTACCCCTTCGAGTAGTAGTGCATTAGACAAAACCGTGCACGGACTACACTTCCACATACCCTTGGATATATCGGAAGCCCCCTAGACTCACCTAAAACCTAGCCTTAGATAAGTTGTCTGTCATCTTGCTACTACAGTGCACTGAGAACAACACTCGGGGAGATTACTCTAGCATATGATAGGGTAGTCGGGTAGTACGGCCAAGGGTACGGTCGATGCTCCTTAATTAGCACCCTGAAAGATTGGGCTGAATACTATTGTTGGAACCTTGTGTATATAACGATATGTAGCACCTGAAACTCTTTTGTGACCATATTTCCCTCTGCTCTCTGAAGATCACCCACTATCTTATCTTCCAAATCAGATCTAGTAGTTGGGATTCTGTCGCCGTAGTGCAAATCAGATTCAACAGTTGGTGTTCTGTTGCCATCATACAAATCATATCCAACAGTTTGGGTTATGTGATCATCGTGCAACTCACATTCAGCAGTTGGGGTTTCACAGTGCTGATCAGATTCTTTGTTCAGTGAGACTTGCTACTACTACAGTTCGAGCCCTATTTTCGTAGGACATTGGGCAGAATCAAGTTTTATTGAATTTGTCCATTGCAATATTGATTAGTGAGGAGTAAAACTCCTTTTGGAGTATAAAAAAAATTGAGACCATCCCGGGACACTTACAAGAGACTTAGCCCATAAGCTTCAAGACGACGAGCCGATCACAGTGGTACCATTCACTTGTCAACCTCAATTTTCCGATAGTCCCACATTTTTCCAAAGTGACTTCAAGTGGCCCCCGCCAATATATTCTTGAGCTCGCCCTCTTTCTAAGAAGACTACTCTTAAGTAATTGAATGGGGTTTTTGTATGGTAGGTACTAGATCTCAAGTCATGGATTATGAGAAGATTGAGAGCCTTGAAAAAAGGTTGGATGAGTTCCAAGGAAATATGGACCGAATTACCACCACGCTTTCACAACTCCCCAATATGATGTAGAGGTCTCATCGGGAGGAGCATAGTGTTGATGAACACCTCAAAGGAGAATCTAGCTATCATATTCACTTCCATGGAAATCACCAACATTCCCACCCTCGGCCACCCAAGCTGGACATGTACAAATTTGATGGCTCTAATCTTGCGGTATGGGTAGCACAAATGGAACAATATTTATTGCTTAATGATATATGCGAAGATCAAACTAAACTATGTGTGGGAGCCCTTTACTTGGACCAAGAGAGATGGCAATGGTGGCAGTGGCATTAGAAATTTTATCCCGGGAATATAACTTAGCACATGTTCTCAAAAGCCCTAAGTGACCACTTTGACATGGAATCTAATTTTTTGGGTTGTCTCACTAAGATCCAACAAACAAGCACAGTAAAAGACTACATTGCAGCCTTTGAGACAGTGGCCATTAGAACTGATAGTCTAGGTGATGACTTCTACTTGGAGTTTTTCATCAGTGGTCTCAAAGAAGCCATCCAAGCCCTTGTCTGGATGCACCACCTAGCTACGTGGATGGACGCCTGCAAAAAGGTTGTCGAGGTGGAACTTGCCTTAGATGCCCAGTCCACTCGTCCAAATTTTGTAGCCAAGGGGCGTCCCACTCAGGCTCAGGGCCTTACCCAAACACTTAAGTTTCAAAAGGTGTCTCCAACAGAAATAGCTGATAGAAGAAAACAAGGATTGTGATACTACTATGATGACAAATACTTCCCAGGGCATAAATGCAAGGAACCAATATTCTTTCAAATTGATGCTACTGATAACATCTCATCTAAGGAAGCCCCATCCCTTGGGGGGCCCGAGGATGCAGTTGAGGAAACCCAACCTAACAATGATCTCACAATTACGCCAAATGAACCAATTATTTCATTACATGATTTGGCGGGCATTTCTTCACCTCAAACTCTCAAAATCTGAGGCTTTCTTAAACATCGACCAATATTGGTATTGATTGATAGTGGCAGCACTCATAACTTTATCCATAAGCGAGTCGTCGAAGTTGTTCATTTTTTTGTATGGGAAGTCTCTAATTTCCAAGTCCTTATCGCTGATGGGGGGACCATGAAATGTGAAGGCCGTTGTGAAAATATTAAACTTCAGATGGGAGACTACCACCTAAATACCCACATGTTTTCTATTGAAATGGGTGGTTGTGACATTGTCTTGGGTGTTGAATGGCTTCACACATTGGGCTCGATCACAATGGATTTCCAAGAGTTATATATGAGCTTTAAGCATAACGACCATGTTCATACATTACGTGGACTCCAGGTAGGTGCTCCTACTATCATCAACGCACATTGAATGGAAAATATTTTGAAAAGGGGCCTTCGCGGAGTGATTGCCCAATTTAATGCCATCTAGGCCATTAAATCCACTACTCCTCATATTCATCCTGAGATGAAACAGGTCTTAGATGGCCACTAGTAGGTATTTGACAAACCTAAAGAGCTTCCACCGTCTAGGGGTGAACATGATCATAGCATCCCTTTGGTCCCAGGCGGGCCAACTACCTTATGTGTGCCCATACCAATATCCTTTCACCCAAAAGAATGAAATTGAAAAAATCATCAAGGAACTCCTTGAATTCGGTGTTATTCATCCCAACATCAGTCCTTATTCATCACCAGTGGTCATGGTGCTAAATAAATATGGAGAATGGCGCATGTGTACAGACTTTCGGCCCTCAACAAGCTCACTATCAAAAGACAAATTTCCTATTCCAGTTGTTGATGATCTTCTTGATGAACTACATGGTGTTCAATTCTTTACGAAGCTAGATCTTCGCTTTGGCTATCACCAAATACACATGAAGGTAGTATACATTCTCAAGACTACCTTACGAACTCATGAAGGCCATTATGAATTATTAGAAATTCCATTTGGTCTCTGTAATGCTCCATCTACTTTTCGAAGCCTCATGAACCATGTTAGGTCCCTATAATACTAGTGATTCCCCCATTACTATTGTCATTGTAGCTCTTATTGTTATTGTTGTACCCATATTGTCCCCATATTGTTATTATTGTGCCTCATATAAGCCCACTATTGTTATTTTTGTGCCCTTATATTATTCTTTTTATGTCGGCTTTGATTATATTGTGACCCCTTAGACTCTTATATATAGAAAGGAGGTTTTGTCATTTTTATCATCCAAGAATCATTCATTTGTGTAATGTAAAGGAGGTTTCCCCCTCAAAGAGGCTGATTTTGAAGTCATTGATCTATCTTTTCTTCTATTTTGTGAACTGGTTACATAACATTTTGTATCAGAGGCTTTCGGTTCTAGGGTTTCGCTACTCCAAACAGGTCATCAAGGAATTTTCGTTATAACTTTATTTCTATGACGTTTCAGAAGAAGAAATTAAAACCCATTTGAGCCGAAATCGTGATGAACCTCGGATCCTGATTTCAGATATTTTATCGCTATATTTTCGGAGATAAGATCCAAGAAAGTTATAGTTTTTGCAGACTCTCGAATTATATCGCAAAAAGGTGACTTGGTAAAAATCGTCATACCTTTATCTCTAAAAATCAGATTGAAATTTTGTCAAAATTTATATAAATAAGACGGCCTGTAGTTTTCTGTATATCGGTTTCAGGGCCTAAGGCTGAAACACTGACACGTGGCACTTCATACAAGTTCCCTCTACTGAACTAGTCTATAATCAGGTCATCGTGGGAGATTTGGCATAACTGTTCCTCGAAGAATCTTTGATCAGACTTATGGGGTTGGAAAGAAGACTTGGAGGGCTACTGCAAGACCCAAATTTAAACCTTGAAGATCCGAAATTACAAAGATACAACAAATTCAATATCGAGCCCCTACAAAGTGAAAAATGGTGTGTAGTTTTTTTAAAATTTTGCATAAGTTTGGTTTGAAAAATTAGTTTGAAGCAATTCAAAAGGCATAGTGAAACATTATTATCATTAATTGATGCCCCGAAGAAAGAAAATGGAAACACCTAGTAAGAAACCTAAAATCTCTAGCATGACTCATGAAGAAGAGGAATAAATGCAACATGATATATCAAAATTACGAGACCAAGTGCAACAAAATTCGCTCTCATAAAAAGTAACAGAAGCTAAGATGGATAGTTTAAAGAAAGGCTTGGAAGCTAAGATGGATAGTTTAAAGAAAGGCGTGGAAGCTAAGATGGATGATTTAAAGAAAGGCATGGAAGCTAAGATGGATGGTATAGAAGAAAAACTTAAAGGCACATGGAAGATTTGAAGACAGGCGTGGAAGCTAAGATGGATGGTATAGCAGAAAAAGTTAAAGGTAACATGGAAGATTTGAAGACAGATTTGACAAATTCGCTACAATAAATGCTTACTAATGGTGAAAGGGTAGTAAAGGAAACTCATGAGGAGAACAAAAGAAATGTTAATCATGATTTCATAGACTCTAACAGCGGATTGAAGACCCACCATGTTTCAAAGATTGATATGAGGAAGTTTGATGGAAAGGATCTCGTAACATGGATACTACAGATGGATCAATATTTCGATCTCCATAATGTGCAAAACACACAAAAGGTACGCGTTGCAACTTTATATTTGGAACCAAATTAGTTTATATGGTATCGATGGCTTTGCTCTCGTAAACAAATTGTTACTTGGGCAATTTTTACGGAAGAAATGATAGCACACTATGAGGATACAAAAAGCACACTTTTTTTAGCCAATTGATAAATTTCAAACAAAAGGGTTCAATGATGGAGCACATTGAGGAATTCCAAAAATTGAATATAAGGGTAAAAGATATTCCAGAGGAGCATAGGATTGATGTGTTCATAGGGATTTTAAAGGATAACATCCAACATGAGGTTTGCCTTTGGGAACCTGATTCATTGGAGAAGGAATTCAGGTTGGAAATAAAAATAGAAAGCAAAATTATGGCAACAAGGAAGGCTACCACCCAAAACTATAAATATGGAAGTGTTTTTGTCCCTAGCCTTCCACAACCTACAAGGTTGACAAAACAACAATTGGAAGAAAAAAAAGAGAAAAAGGGCTTCGTTACAGTTGTGATAGAAAATACATGTGCTGAGAAGAAATTATTTTACATAGATTGTGAAGATGAGAAAGAAAAGGAACAAGAAACATCAAAAGAAGAGGATATACACCAAGAACAAACCCTAGAGAAATAAGAAATGAATCTGACAATATCTTGTAATGCATTGGTCAGAATTACCACTCCTCAAACTATCAAGACAAAAGGACATATCAAGAAGAAAAAGGTAATAGTGTTGATTGATTTAGGAAATACCCATAATTTTATTTATTGTAAGATAGCCAAGGGATTGAATTGCTTCCTATATCTAGCACCAGAGTGTCAAGTGATGGTTGCAAGTGGAGGAACCATAAATTGCTCTGGAAAGTGCCATAATATCAAGCTATCCATGGGAGAATATGTATTGAATATCCCAATGCTTTCCATTCCAATGGGTGGTGTTGATGTTGTACTAGGAGTCCAATGGCTACAATCCTTGGGTACAATAGCTTTTAATTTTCAAGAACTTTTCATGAAATTTTATTCAGAAGGAGAGGAATTTGAATTAAGGGGTATCACAGGGAAAATAGGAAATATAATCAGCTCTAATGGAATGACAAAGCTTCTAAAGAAAGAACAACGAGGCGTAATTGCATAGTTATGTTCGTTAGAGGTTCCCACATCGAAATCATATATTTCTCTAGATCTCCAAAAATTATTGGACAATCATTCCAAGGTATTTGAGACTCTCAAATTCCTCCCACCTATTTGTGATCATGATCATTCTATTCATTTGATTCTAGGAATTGTTCCTCCAAACATCATGCCTTATAGATATCCCTATGCCCAAAAGAGTGAAATTGAACGTATGGTTGTAGAAATGCTAGAGGCTGGTATAATTCAACCTAGTCAAAGTTCTTTCTCTGCTCCTGTAGTATTGGTTCACAAGAAGGATGGGTCATGGTGCATGTGTCTGGATTATAGGGAGCTCAACAAGCTCACTATTAAAGATAAATTTCCCATTCTTGTCATTGATGAATTATTGGATGAATTGCATGGACCAATTTACTTCACCAAAATGGATCTTCGTTCAGGATATCATCCATCATCCATCACATCATATTTAAGAGAAAATTCTAAGTTTCAAGCAGAGGAAGACACATCGAGTATCAACAAAAAGTTCTCCAACTCTCAAAAGATAACCTCGCTTTGGCGCAGAATAGAATGAAACAACAAGCAGATCAACATCGCAGTGAAATAGGTTTTGATGTAGGTGAATGGGTATTCCTACAGCTGCAACCATATAAACAAATGTCCCTCAAGCAAGCTAAGAAAGATACTAGGTTATCACCAAATTATTATGGTCCGTACAAGGTGTTGCAAAATATTGGTACCATGGCATATAAATTGGAGCTTCCTACAGTTTCCCGAGTGCACCCAGTTTTCCATGTTTCATGCTTAAAGAAGGTTATAGGTGATAAACTCCTAGTTAAAACAATATTTCTAGAACTTGACGAGGAAGGAAAAATCATATTGGAACCTGAAGAAGTCACAGAAATAAGAACTTGACAGCTACGAAATCAATCAATTTCAGAGTATCTCATCAAGTGGAAGAACTTATCTGTTGAAGATTCCACATGGGAGGGTGAGAATTTTATACAGAAGCATCTAGAACTACTCAAGCATTGAGGACAACACTTTTTTGAAGGAGAGAGGCATGTTAGGTCCTTATAATACTAGTGATTCACCCATTACTATTGTCATTATAGCCCTTATTGTTATTGTTGTGCCCCTATTGTCCACATATTTTTATTATTGTGCCCCATAGAAGCCCACTATTGTTATTGTTGTGCCCTTATATTATTATTGTTATGTCGGCTTTGATTATATTGTGACCCCTTAGACTCTTATATATAGAAAGGAGGTTTTGTCATTTTTATCATCCAAGAATTATTCATTTGTGTAATGTAAAGGTTGTTGCCCCCTCAAAGAGGATGATTTTTAAGTCGTTGATCTATCTTTTCTTCTATTTTGTGAGTTGGTTACATAACAAACCACCTATTGAAACCAAATCTCTGAATAATTTCCTCGTCTTTTTTTATGACATTATCATCTACAACCTAACCTCGAACAAACATCTTCAGCATGTAGACCTGATCTTGCAACTGCTTCGAAATCATAGATTATTTGTCAAATTGTCCAAGTGATCTTTTGGCATGGAATAAGTCGAATATTTGGGACACATTGTGGGTCGTGAAGGAGTGAGGGTTGATAAAAAAAGATACTGGAAATGCAAGATTGGCCCCAACCAAAAACCTTGAAGAGTTTGAGGGGATTCTTGGGTCTCACTGGCTACTATCACAATTATGGTCACATTGCTAGACCCCTCACTAATCTTGTCAAGAAAAAATTATTTCTCTAGAATGAGGCAACTTAGCAAGCGTTCGTGGCTCTCAAATAGGCCATGTGCTCCACTCCAGTATTGGCCCTACCAAACTTCACCAAATCTTTTGTGATTGAATATGATGCTTCTGGCACTGGTATTGGTGTTGTATTAATGTAAGAAGGTCGACCATTGGCCTTCACCAACCAAAAATTGAGTGGAAATCATCTGGGCCAATCTACTTATGAGAAAGAAATGATGGCCATCTTACATGCAGTAGACATATAGGGACCATACTTGTTGGGGCGACATTTCCAAATCTACACGGACCATCAAAGCCTAAAATATTTTTTGGAGCAACATCTATCATCAGCACAACAAAATAAATGGTTGTCCAAAATGTTGGGATATGATTATGAGATAATTTACAAGAAAGGGTGTGACAATGTAGTAGCTGATGCTTTATCGCGCCAATTTGAGGATGAAAGCACCCTGTTATCAATCTCTCTTCCCATACCAGATTGGATTGAAGAGGCTCGCAAGGAATGGTTCTCACACCCCTCTCTCTCCCAATTTATTAATAACTTGAGAGAAGATCCTAATTCCTTAACCGACTACTCTTGGAAGGATGATATTCTTCACTACAAGGATCAAGTAGTTATATCGCCGACATCCACCCTCAAACCCCGCATTTTGGAAGAGTTGCGCTCATCTCCAACTGCAAGGCATTTAAGCTTTTAGAAGAGTTATGCTCACGCTCGTCATTCTTTCTTTTAGAATGGAATGAAAAATGACATTCTTACTTTTGTAGTTGAATATGATGCGTGTCAACGTAACAAAGGAGAAACAATCAAGTTACCAGGAACCTTACAACCATTTCCACTCCATGCGTCTATCTAGACTGATGTTTCCATGGATTTCATCACTGGTCTCCCAAAGTCGGGCAACAAATCCGTCATCATGGTGGTTGTGTACAAACTTTCTAAATATTCTCATTTTTGCGCTCTACCCCACCCATTTACACCCACTTTGGTGGCTCAAGCTTTCATGGACCAGATCTTCAAACTGCATGGCATGCCGACTTCCATTGTGTCTAATCGCGACCCCACTTTCACCAACAAATTTTGGCAAGAAATTTTCAAGCTACAAGGAACACAACTCCAACTAAGTACCGCCTATCATCCCTAAACTGATGGTCAAACAGAAGCAATCAATAAATGTTTGGAGACATATCTAAGGTGCTTCACTTCATAAAAGTAGCATCAATGGGTACAGTGGCTACCTTTAGTTGAATGGTGGTATAATACTAACTATCATGAAGCCACCAAGATGACTCCATACGAGGCAGTGTATGGAAAACTCCCACCTTCACCTATTTCTTATATCCCTAGATGTTCTAAGGTGTAGGCAGTTGATCAACTCCTACAGAACTGTGCCGCCATGATAACTCATCTCAAAGATAATCTACATCAAGGTCAGAATCGAATGAAGCAATAGGCAGACCAGGATCGTTCCGAGTGCACATTTCAAGAAGGGGATTAGGTATTCCTATGACTACAACCATATAAGAAAACATCTCTCAAAGAAAAGGGTTGCCAGAAACTAGCACCAAAATTCTATGGACCTTATCAAATACTTCAACACATTGGAGCAGTTGCCTACAAACTAGCCTTGTCACCAACTTCAAAAATCCATCCGGTCTTCCATGTATCATACCTCAAGAAAGTGGTGGGGAAAAATTGCAAAATTCAAACAAGTCTACCCAAATTGGATGAGGAAGGCTCACTCTGGCTCCAACCAGAACAGGTCCTCGATATTCGTGAAAGACATATCCGCGGCTGCACGATCAAGGAAGTCCATGTCAAGTGGAAAGACACCTCTCCAGAAGATGCGACCTGGGAACCAACCACTATTCTTCAGTGGTTTCTGCATCTTCAACCTTGAGGACAAGGTTTCTTTTGATGGGGGAGGGCGTGTTAGGGTCCAACCCTAACCCCTTTATTTATGTAATAATCCCAATGAGCTAAGTCATAGGCATATTTAGTTAGAGAGTTAATAAGTCTCGTATTAATAATTGTAAGTGGTTAACCAGCATTTAAGAAAGGGACCACAGTTAGTTGCAAACGGGACATACTTAATAAATAAAGTGGTTAACCCATGTTATGCAAAGGACCACTAGTCGTTAGGTTGTTGGAGGTCATTTAGCTACAAATAGTCATAGTTCGTAAGGGAAAGATCATTGAGTCTTAATGTAATCGATCTCTTCTCTGCTGGAGGTTGCCCCCTTAAAGAGGCAAGTGAACATTGAATCTATTTTTGAATAATAAAAACTTGTTGTTTTTCTCATTTTATTATGTGCTTTGGGTTATATTTTTTCGCATTTCTGATATTCTGGAATTACTCGCAGGTCAAGAGCATAACATATTTGATCTACATTATGTGTCACACACACAAAAGGTACACATTGCATCTTTATATTTAGAACTAAATCAATTTGCGTGGTATCGATGGCTTTATTCTCATAAATCATTTGTCACTTGGACAATTTTTATGGAAGAATTGGTAGCACATTATAAAGATACAAAGAGAAATACCTTATTTATCATCATAAATCTAAAACAAAATGGTTCAACGATGGAGCACATTGAGGACTTCCAAATATTGAATATCAAGGTAAATGATATTCCAAAGGAGCATAGGATTGATGTCTTCATAGGTACTTTAAAAGATAACATTTAGCATGAGGTTCGCCTTTGGGAGCCTAATTCATTGGAGAAGGCATTCAAGGTGGCAAGAAAAGTTGAAAGCAAAATTATGGCAACAAGGAAGTTTACCACTCATAACTATAAAGATGGAAGTGTTGTTGCTCCTAGCCTCCCACAACCTACAAGGTTGACACCACAACAACTGGAGAAAAAAATAGCAAAAGGGATTTGTTATAGTTGTGATAGCAAATACACTAAGGGTCATAAGTGTGCTAAGGACAAATTATTTTATGTAGATTGTGAAGATGAGGAAGAAAAGGAATAAGAAACATTAAAAGAAGAGGATATACACCAGGAACCAACTCCAGAAAAAGAAGAAATGAATCCAACCATATGTTGCAATGCATTGGCAAGAATTACCACTCCTAAAACTCTCAATATAGAAGGATATATGAAGAACAAAAAGGTAATAGTGTTGATCGATTTTGGTAGTACCTATAATTTTATGCATTGTAAGATAGCCAAGGAATTGAATTGCTTTCTATATCTAGCATCAGAGTGTCAAGTGATGGTTGCAAATGGAGTAAATATAAATTGCTCAGGGAAGTGTCATAATATAAATATAACCATGGGGATGTATTGAATTGTTCAATGCTTTCCATTCCAAAGGGACTTGTTGATGTTGTATTAGGATTCCAATGGTTTCAATCTTTAGGGACGATAGGTTTTAATTTTTAAGAACTTTTCTTGAAATTTTCCTGTGAAGGAAAGAAAATTGAATTAAGGGGCATCGTAGGGAAACCGGGGAAGATAATCATCTATATTCATGTGACAAAGCTTTTGATGAAAGAGCGAGGCATAATTGCACAATTATGCTCGCTAGATGTTCAAACATCGAAATCATCTATTTCTCCATATCTCCAAAAAATCTTGGACAATCATTCCAAGGTATTTGAGACTCCTAAAGGCCTCCCACCTATTCATGATCATGATCATGTTATTCACTTGATTCCAAGAAGCATTCCTCCAAAAATCAAACCTTACAGATATCCCTATGCCCAAAAGAGTGAAATTGAACATATGGTTGCATAAATGCTAGAGGCGGGTATAATTCAACCTAGCCAAAGTTCTTTCTCTGCTCTAGTATTATTAGTACACAAGAAGGATGGAGCATGACATATGTGTTCAAATTATAGGGAACAAACTCACTATTAAAGATAAATTTCTCATTCATGTCATTGATGAATTGTTGGATGAATTACATGGAGAAATTTAATTCACCAAGTTGGATCTTCGTTCAGGATATCATCAAATTAGAATGAAGACTGACGAAATTTTAAAAATAACAATTAGAACTCATGAAAGTCATTATGAATTATTGGTAATGTCTTTTGGCCTTACTAATGCACCTTCCACATTTCAAGGTTTGATGAATTCCATTTTCAAACCCTTCTTTAGAATATTTGTGTTAGTATTTTTTGATGATATACTAATCTACAACAAGTCATGAAAGGATCATATTCAACATGTTGATAGGATGCTCAAACTATTGGAGGAGAAACAGTTGTATGCAAAAACCTCCAAATGTTTCTTTGGGGCACATGAGGTGGAATATCTGGGTCATATTGCATCTCATGAGGGTGTTAAGGTAGATCCTAACCAAAATTAAAGGCATTAAGGAATGGAAAATCCCTCCAACCCTAAAGCATCTTCCAGGATTTCTCAGGTTGGCAGAGTATTATCGCAAGTTTGTTAAGAATTATGGGAAAATAGCAGCGCCTCTAACAATATCACTAAAGAAAGATGCATTTTTTTGGACTCTGGAAACAACTAATTCCTTTGAACATCTTAAAGAGGCAATGTGTCAAGCTCTAGTTTTATCTACTCGAGACTTCACAAAAACCTTTATGGTAGAATGTGATGCCTCAAGAAATGGAATTGGTGTTGTTTTAATGCAAGAAGGAAGACCAATTTCTTTTGAAAGTCGTCCAATCAAGGGAAAGTATTTACACAAACCTATTTATGAGAAGGAAATGTTGGCAATACTACATGCCCTTAAGCAAATGACACCCTTACTAATGGGAAAACACTTCAAGGAAAAAATAGATCATGATAGTCTTAAATACTTTTTGGAACAAAGGTTATCTTCAAAAGAGCAGCAAAAATGGGTCACAAAGATGTTGGGTTATGACTTTGAAATCATCTACAAAAAAGGGAAGCAAAATGTTGTTGCAGATACACTCTCAAGAAGGGATGAGGATGTGGAAGCATTCCTCTATGCCATTTCTATTATCCAACCTGACTAGACAATTGAAGCAAGGGTGGAATGGAAAAATGATGAAGAGTTATGGACATTCATTCAAAAGTTGCAGCAAGATCCTAGTACATCTTATACATTTATCTAGAAAAATGACTCATTATGGTACAAAGATCGCATGTATCTATGTAAGAATTCTCAACTCAAACAAAAAATTCTTTGGACTCATACACCTCTCCTTTAGGAGGGCACTCAAGATGTTTAAAAACATACCACAAGGTCGAGAAGGAATTTTTTTGGGATGGCCTTAAATCTAATATTCAAAAGTTTGTGGCAGAATGTTTGGTTTGTCAACAAAATAAAATTGAGACAATTAAGAGCCTAGGTCTGTTACAACCTTTAGTAATTCCAAGTCAATGTTGGGAGGAAGTCTCAATGGATTTTATCACAGGCTTGCCCAAGTCCGAAGGAAAGAGTTTCATCATGGTGGTAGTTGATATACTTACCAAGTATGCGCACTTTTGTGCATTATCCCATCCTTTTAAAAGAACTACAATTGTTACTACATTTATGGAAACAATTCAAAAGCTACATGGAAACACAAAGATTATTATAAGTGACAAAGATCCCATTCTTACCGGAAATTTTTGGACGAAATTATTTTCTTGTCTTGGTATGCAATTAGCTCATACATCATCTTATCATCCTCAATTTGACGGAAAACAAAGATAGTGAACAAATGTTTAGAAGGATATCTTTGTTGCTTTGTATATGATAAACAAACATAATGGGTCAAGTGGTTACCTCTGGCTGAATGATGGCATAACACTTACTTCCATACTACATCAAAAATGACCCCATTTATGGCACTTTATGGATATCATCCACCGTCCATCACATCATCTTTAAGAAAAAATTATAAGGTTAAGTAATGGAAGATCACATCGAGAATCAACAACAAGTTCTCCAACTCTTAATGGGTAACCTCACTCTAGCGCAAGATCAAATGAAACAATAGGCAGATCAACATCATAGTGAAAGAAGTTTTGATGTAGGTGACTGGGTATTTTTACGGCTACAACCATACAAACATATGCCCCTCAACCATGCTAAGAAGGATAATAAATTATCACCCAAGTATTATGGTTCTTACAAGGTGTTGCAAAATATTGGTACTATGGCATACAAATTGGAGCTTCCTACATCTTCCTGAGTACACCTAGTTTTCCATGTTTCATGCTTAAAGAAGGTTATCAATGACAAGTTCACAGTTCAAACAATATTGCCAAAACTTGACAAGGAAGGAAAAATCATATTGGATCCTAAAGCAGTCACAGAAACAAGAACCCGACATCTATGGAATCAATTGGTTTCAGTGTCTCTCATTAAGTGAAAGAGAACTTACCCGCTGAAGATTTCACATGGGAGGATGATAATTTTACACAAAAGCATCAATAACTACTCAACCGTTGAAGACAACACTTTTTTTGAAGGAGAGGAGCATGTTAAGTCCCTATAATACAACTGTAGCCCCCTTATTGTTATTGTTAGTGTAGCCCCCATATTGTTATTGTTGTGCTTCATACAAGTCCACTATTACATTAATATTGTTATGTAGGCTCTAATTATATTGTAACCCGTTAGACTCCTATATATACAAAGGAAGTCTTGTCATTTGAATCATCCAAGAATTTTTCACATATGTGATGTAAAATAAAGTTGCCCCCTCGAAGAGGCTTATTTTGAAGTCATTGATTTATTTCTTCTTCTATTTTGTGATTTGATTACATAACATATAAGCCACCAAATCAAATGTTGTAAAAATACATTCTAATGGTGTACTTTTTATTTAATACAAAGTTGGCTTGAAATTTCATTTAAAAAAGGTGAGGAAATTAATTTAACATTGCATACTTTTCTTTTAATATAAATTAATAATTTTTACATAATTTTCTGCAATTACTAACAATTTCCTTCTATGTAATTCTGAAGTTTCTATTTTTAATATAATTATCTGATCATTAACTTGCATTTTCTAAATCTTTTCACATAATTTTCAATTACTAAAATGATTAATTTGTCAATTGACTAAATTACGATAATCAACTTTTCAATCTAAAAGGATTGCTTATTAATATTGAAAAGTTTTAAAACAAAACTAATGCATTGCTTATTATGCCTTTGGTTATGCTTTGTAAGACCAAAATGATAACCCTACCCCTACTAATAAATTTGAGAAGATTGGTTATGCTTTGTATAACCAAAATGATAACCCTACTAATAATAAATTTGAGAAGATTGGTTATGCTTTGTATAACCAAAATGATAACCCTACTAATAAATTTGAGAAGATAGGTTATGCTTTGTAAGAGCAAAATGATAACCTTACTAATAAATTTGAGAAAGATGAGCAGCAGAACATAGAAACTAGAGTCATCCGTAACAAAAGGATTTAGGATTTTCAACCTGACCAAAACGTTGGGAAGCCTAAACAAAGTTCAACCCGGTTAAGAGGCTGGAAGCCTAGACAAGTTTAGTCAAACCCATAAGGGTAACCGATGAAATGCATTTGGTGTAAAATGACCCTATACACTGAACAAGGGTGTTAACACCCATGCTGGGGAAGAGGCAAAATGAAGCAGTCTCCAGGTCCTCCCTCATGACACATGATGCAATCTACTTATTTTGCAGAGTAATATAAGATGTATTCTCTTTCTAGAAATGGAAAATAAACAGATCAAAAGAACAAATCCGGTCTAACTTCATTTGTAAAAGCTACAGTCCTTAAAGGTCTCTCTGCAAGAAAGATATCATGGGATACAATTCACATTTAGGGCAGGGAGAGTCAATTTGTGATTCTATTCAACTTCAACCAAATGGAAGGCAAAAGAAAACCGATCTGGAAACCAATTAATCATCATTTTGAGAGCTTTCCCCAAATGAATGGTCGTGAAAGATTTGCCCAAATGAATGGTTGGGAATGTCTTCAATTAGGTCGATTACTTCTTAACAATTCGTGCGTATAGTTAATACAATAGCCCTTAGGTGACTGTTGTAATTGAAAAATCAGCATAAGAAAAAAGCTGACCAAGCAAATCAAACTTATCCTGAATACTTATCCTGAATTTGATAAAAAAATATGAAGTACTTTATTCATTTCCTTCAAGGAAGCAATGTTGGGATGCTATAAACATTCCTTCCCTGGCCAGATTCATCATTTCACATGTCATATATAACAGATACAAAAGTAGATAGGTAACACTAACAGTCCTAATAACACCAGCAATAGTTGTGATTCTCATACACTATATTATAATTTATACCTAGAAATAAGGCTGCACCAATGCTTAATTTAAGCACTCAATGTCCTGAAGGGAAATTACATTAGAAATGCTTAAAGGTAAGCAACCCATCACTTGGATGGCACGGAATGACTGAGGTTTTATGACTAATTGTTAACTCTTCAAAGCCCTACTTTGCTCACATATCAGCAGTCAAGAGTGTGGCAGGAAGAGATACCTGCAATTTGTAAAAGCATTTTAGTCAAATGGAGGAATTGATATGTCAGAACAAACTTGTTAAAAATAGAAGGCGCAATAGATGGAAAACAATATTTATGTGGTATATAACCTTTTCCCCAAGTTTGAAAGGAGATAGTCCTTTGTAGGGGCAACTACTGCACCTGAATGCATCCCCGAGTCCACACTAACAAAATCAAAACATCCATTATATCAGAAAAATGAGCAAAGATTATATTACATTTTGATTCCTACAGTATGTGACCATGTTCACAGTTTGGAATATAGAATAGGGCAATTGTATTATATTATACGCTGCAGATCCTAGCAGCTGAGATTCTCCTTCAAAGATGGAGATGGAAACTCAAGTTTTGATTGAAAAACACAGCTGTGTATATTAAGAGAGAGACCTAAAGGAAGTTTGTTCAATCATGAGTTTAACAGATATCAACGCAGCATTCAGTTCTTTTATACAGGAACAATTATACTTGTAAACAATAACTAAAAGCACAAACTAGAAATACCATAATGGTAAAAAGGTTATATAAATTGGCAACCTTTCTCCACAAAATAGGGATGGCAATTTGCAAATACTTCTTCCCAAGAAAGAAATGAAATAAGAGCAAAAGATTAAAAAGAACCAGCATACATTTCCACATGCAGATTGTGGGTTATTCAACTGTTCTGCAGTCAGGCCCAACTTCGTCTGTTTCTCTTCCAACTCAGCTCGGCCACAGGTACAATTTTTGCAGGCTTTTCTTTTCGTACTAACTTCACAGTCATTGGCTGCACAACCAAACAAAATACAAACTATGAATTGAAAGAATAGATGGGAAAAGTGACCAAGCCAATCAAGTTTGTAACGTTATTGAAGAGGATTCTATCATATATATTCCTTTCCAATGGATAAACTGCAGACCAACATTAACAGCCACCAGCCCCCGTTACTAACCAGAGGGCAATGAAGGTCTTTTCAAGTCCTCTTCAGAAAGAAGGCTTTCTTCATCTATCAGATCCTCCAAATCATCATTCATTTCTAGCTTTACGCCCAACGGATCAGATTTAGGCAAACGCTCTTGTTTCTGCACAGCTTTATTTTTGAGGGAAAACGATGATCCAGTTTCCCAAGTGGGCTTTTGTGCTCTCAACTGCAAATGGGAATGCATAAAAGGGAACAACTGTCAAAGATGTGCCAATAACTATCACATATTCCAAATGGACCCAAAATCATGCAAGGATATTCTGGATCTAACTGTTCCAATGTTTGTCTTAATAACAGGAAAAACTAAACTCATAAATGAGATAGACTACCCAGCATACCGCAAATAGCTCAAAGCCATCCGATGAGCCTAGTCCTTCCACAGGAGCAACAACCTCTGGTCTCACAAGGCCTGCTAGCAAAAGACTATGCTCCAAGCCGGTATGAATCTTTGTTATTCCCTGTTAAAAATAGTCATGAGCATACCTGAAATAAAATAATTTAAAAATGAAAGGGAAAAAGGGGGTAATATGCCAGTTCATGAATTTCTTACCCTTTCTTTGGATCATGTAAGGGGCAAGTTAATGAGTTTTAATGGAGAACTCTTAAATCTTAGATCCAGAAAATATTCCATAATTATGAAGAATTGTGAAAATCTGGATTCTCAAATAATGAGTTTTTATTGTTCACCCTGCTCTAAGCAAAATCTTGAAAATCATGAGCAGATGAACTGGGATGATAAAAAATTTGTAAGCAGTTCATGTATACCCCCACTAGGGCACGACTATCCTCTTTTGCTACCAAAACAATATAATATAGGTGCTTAATAGACACAGGGTTATGTATAAGCCCTGAACTTTGTCAGGTCAAAATCAACCAATGAAAGGAGCTGAATGCAAACTTTTTGCCTAAGGAATGTCGTTCTGGGATCAAAATTTTATCCATAGCTGTGGCCATAAGTCCTGATCTACACTTTTTTAATATAAAATGACAATCATTCATTAGTGAAATTGTTGTGTGCAGTTGCTTACATCTTCCCTGGAGACCAGGGTCTGTATGAATACAACACCCCCTGGTTTTAGGATTGTTGCCAATTCCACCACCCAGTTCTGCTTATGAAATTCACATTTCTCCGAGAGGAAAGCTACCACATCCAGCGACGAGGAACTGAAATGGGATTTCCACTCTACAAAACAAGAAGACAAGAGAAATCAAAATATACAAAAACTAAGAGTGCATGAACAATAACTCATGCAAAATGTTTGCAGGTGATTCAATGATGAGGATAAAGAAGTCAACCTAGCGAATCTGCCTGAGTTAGAACACTCAGATTGTTGCCCCTGTCAGCCTTTTCCTTGAATGTCTCGATGGCCCATGCGACCACCTTGCCTGACAGGGTAATTGAATCTGTCACTAACAACACTGTTGCCTCCATTATCCTTCCTGCTTAAAACAATGCAGTGCGAAAGAATGAGCTCTCTCTATATTTAAACCAGAATAACATCAACAATGGCTTATCCCCATGAAATGGGAACAACCTAGACGGGTTTTAACCATCACCATGAATTTTCAGGAGCTTGCAAAGGCAAGTATTATATTAGCAACTTGTAGACTGTAGTAGGTGGCACATGCTTCCCACGCTTTGTGTACCATAATCAGCATCTGAACTATAACTGCTCTTGCTGCTGACGTGTTTCCACGTGGCACTGCAACTAATATACAGTGGCAGGGGGGCGGTTATTCCCTTCACTTTTTGATTTGAAACTGTGGAGTATGCCGTTGAGACCGACACGAGACGGTAGTTCGCCAGTCTTAACGGTGGTTTGCCAGCGTGTAGGAAGAGCAGAACGTGTTGGAGTTGGGGCCGGGGCATGGCAACCCGTGGTAAGGGTGTCGCAAGCAGCGTGAGTGTTGTGGTCCACTTAGGTGCCTTTCCTTATCCTAATCATCTCTCACATTACATAATACAGTAAACTTCCGAAGCCGGGTAGTCTAACGGGTGGAGGAGTTGCTCGGAAAGTTATGGAAATTTCGATCATACAAAGATTTTTGTAAATTTAAATTATAGTTGTTAAAATTCAAAATTTTAGGTGTTTTAGACGTTTTTGATGGTGCTAAATTTATTTTCACCATCAAAAACATGATTCAAAGACTGCCCTCTACAGGATTTTTTTTTTAAAATTTGCCCAGATTCCAATAATTTTTTATCGTCCAAGCAATTCCTCCACCTCATTAGACGACTCCAACAGAAGCAACCATACACTATGTGTTTATCTAGGTGAAAACTGTTGCATTTATTTGAACCTTTGGGTGAACGCCTTCATCATCTTGGCAAGCCAATGGAGTTGGCGAGTAGTGGGAAGGCATTGCTTGCGTAAACATTTCATTGAACATATGACATAATTGAAACTGCTATAAAATAATTCCAGTACTTTTGTAGACATTCCATCGACATAGGCCATAATCATGCCATATACCTATCACATGAAAAGAAAATGAAATTAAAGTAGAATTAAAATAATTCCATTACTTTTGTAGACATTCCATCGACATAGGCCATAATCATGGCCATATACCTATCACATCAAAAAAATAAAAGTAAAGCAAGAACATAAAAAGGCAAGAATATAAAAGTAAAGCAGAATTGATAACTTAGGCGAGAAGTAATAAAATATAATAATAAAAAGGTAAGAACATAAAAGTAAAGCAAAGCAAATTAGGTTTTTTATTTAAATACTATTGGGAAGATATTATACTATTATTTAAAATATTAATAATAATATTTTAAAGTTATTAATAATTTAAATAATAGCAATTTAAAGTTAAGAGGTTAATGAAATCAAATATTAAATTAGTATATAAGGTAATTTTTACTAAAGGTTTTGTCTGAATTTGTTTCTTATATAATGATTTAATTATTTATATTTATTGGTACAAATATATTAAAAATATTAATGTGGTTGATATAATAAAACAATATGGAAGGGGTTAAGGTATTGGACTCAGAGCTCTGAAGCAAACGGCGGATCTAGGGTTTCGAATGGACGCCTTCGGCTTTCGTTTCCTGGGCAAGAATGGCCTGCTCCGAGCGGCCACAGAACTGGATGGAAGCCTGATGCCCGTGTTTACCTGGTCGACCGAAGACTACAGGCAGCAAGCGACAGATCTGAAGGGGCGGCTGCAGATCGATGGGAGAGACAAAACGCCGCGGCACAGGCTTAATCTCAGCATGCTGAGCGGTGGCGAGGCCTGCGTATGGGCCAGCGATGCTGAGAACTGGGTATGCGCCTCCACTCACCCTGATTCCAACGATCTCATCAAGCGCATCACGATCTGCAAGGTGAGCATCATGAAGAAGGTTTTTCAAGACAGGTATCAAGGTTTCCATGGGCATAAATCCTTGATGGATGGTGACGGAGGAAGTGGATACGCGGAGGCAGAGATAGCTAGATCTTTGCAGATAGGAGGTATCAAGCCCTCTAACTCTAGAATCACCACAGATCCGCCAGATTTGAAGAGCAATCATATAGATCGGGGTTTAACCGACTATGTCAGATGCATGAACTGGACGGCAGCGGTTTTTGGATCTGCAGGCATACCCATCGAATCTGCTGTCGGAGGAAAGAAAGGGGGGCTGCATGGTACAGATCCGCTCTCCCCTGTCCACAAAGACAGCAGATCTGGCCCGGATCTAACCGATCTGGCCAAAAAACAAAAGAAGAGCCTACGTATGGGTACAGATCCTCTGCCTCCCACCGATCCAACGAGGGGCGGCATCAAACGATTGAAAGGGCAAACAGCGCCTGGAGGGACAGAGCCAGACGGTCCAGAAGCGATTCAAATTTTCATAAGAACCTTGTCAGGGAATACAATCTGCATGCAAATAAGAACAGGGATGCTGATAAAAAATATAAAGGACGATATTCAAGAATTATCAGGCATATCAGCAAGTCAGCTGAGCTTGATCTATGCAGGACACACTCTACAGGAAGAATTTACAGTGCAGCATTATGGAATAGTGAGAGATTCAACAATTTTTCTAAGTACGAGGCTGAGAGGAGGAAGCTTCGGATCTAGCTCAAAGGGCACAGGTTCGTTCAAGGACGCTGTCAAAGGAAAAGGGGAAGCCACCAACAAGCCAGTGCCACCACAAGATCTGCCTGGTCCTTATATAGTGGAGCAAAGTAAGCAGAACCCAGTTCTGACAATCGATCTGCCGGAGGTAAACAACTTTCATGATGATCTCTCTTCTTTGGCAGTCATTTGTAGATTCAATGGCTTTTGGCCAAAAACAGATGCTTTACGGCATTGGATCCATTCCACATGGACACCAAATTGTGACATCCTTTTATGCACAAAAGGTTTTTTTATTGTAAAATTCGACACAGTGGAGGAAAAAGACCATGTCCTCCATGAGGGGCCATGGTTCTGGGGCAACGCAGGGCTTTTTACGACCCCTTGGTTTCCGGGATTTGACCCCTCCTCTATGGTGGTCTCCAAAATGTCGGTCTGGGTAAGGTTGCATAATCTCCCGCTTCACTTTTGGCTTCCCAAAGTATTTGAAGCAATGGGGAATGCAATAGGCAAATACATCAAGCAAGATGTCGAAAGAATTGCTAGATGCATTCACACTTTTGCCAGAATTTGTGTCGAAGTTGATCTCAGTCAAGGGCTTCCTGACAGCATCATCTTGATCCATAACAACTCCCAGTGGAAACAACCACTAGATTACGAAAACACGGCCTTCAGATGCCGAGGATGTCAACAGACAGGTCATCTCCGTATCAACTGTCCTCAAGCCAAAAAGGAAAACAGAAGGAACAAGAAACAAGCAAAAAAACCAAGAGGCTGGCAGAATACAGTGAATCCAGAAGAAGAAACAGAAGACGAGGAGGAAGACAATCCTCCACCTGCAAATGACGATGACCCTATTGGAGGCGAAGCCGCGGCATCCTCTCCCATAGCACCGTCAAAGGCTCCACAGCAGGCAGAGATGACAAGCGTGGATCTAAGCATGGGAGGCATCAAACGGCATCACCACTCAGATACTTCAGACTCAGACAAAGAAACAGGCCCACAGAATGCAGAAACACAGTTAGTCATTGCTTCGATCGAGCCCACTCAAGGAGAGTGGCGCAAGGTTGAAAAGAAAAAGGGGAGAAAAACTTGAAGCGTGAGTTTTACTCACAGCCGGAATTCAGTTTTTTGCCCTTTCTTTCTCTCTCCTCTCTTCTCTTTTCTTATTCTTTGTGCACGTTAGTCTTCTAACGTTGCGTGGGGTGCGAAAGCACTCGAGCCCATGTGGCAGCTTACGGAATGCTTCAATGCATCTGCTTGTGTAACTTTTCATTAATTCTTTAATAAAAGGTTACCCTTTTTTTCCTTGGAAAAAAATAAAACAATATGGAAAATGTTTTACCAATGCACATATTTTCTTGATTAATCATGTATAAAAAGATTATGGGTTAACTTTAATTTAAGAAAAAAAAGAATTATACATCTTATTATAAAATAAACTATTTTGCTAAATAAAATTTGCTTATATACTAATTTCTCACCTAATTAGAATATGAGTTTATTAGAATTGGAATAATCTCAAATCGCTAGGAAATTGGTGAGCACGGAGCCACATGGCACAAATCTAATTTAACTTGAGAAAAAAATGAATTACACATCTTATTGTAAAATTGACCATTTTGCTAAATAAAATTTGCTTATATGTTAATTTCCCTATCTAATTAGAATATGAACATATTAGAATTGAATAATCTCAAATCCCTAGGAAATTGGTGGGCACGAGGCACGTGGCACAAATATAAATTTCCAAATATATTAAAAGTCAATGCAACCTAACAAACTCTGTAACGCACTACAACCATTGATAAACATTAAGACTAAGAATATGCTAGCATATTCCCTTCAAAATTAGGTCGCCAATTAAAAAAATAAAATAAAAAAGTCAACAAATCCTCATCCACCTTAAATTGAAATTGGGCAATTAAATGTATGTATTCTATTTTTTTATATATTTGAATTTAGTAATATGACCAAATCCTAACTATGTGATTAATCAGAAACACTTCTATCTACATTATGGATCACAAAAGTCTATCTAACAATGCATATATTGTTTAGAAAATCTTCGGCAAAATCACATAATCAATCTTTTGTCGACGCGTTTCGAACCAACCAGTGTGGTTCATCGTCAGGACGATGAACCACACTGGTTGGTTCGAAACGCGTCGACAAAAGATTGATTATGTGATTTTGCCGAAGATTTTCTAAACAATGTTATGGATCACAGAAGTCTAAACTCCTTAATGCATATATTCTTAATTATTAATTTACTTTAAGTAAAAAATTATCTTAAAATTATATATGTTTTTTTAAATATTGAAATTTTAAAATTGGTAGGTTTAAAAGGTTAATATTGAATTTTGTTAAATTTTTAAAATTTAAAATTCTGTAAATATATTATTTAATAAATTGCTTTAATAGTATTGTTATTAGGTAAAATATTTAAAGAAATATTTAAAAAGGAAAATTTAAAGATTGATATCTATCAAAAGTTTCGTTAGTTAAGTCCACCTAAGTCTCATTTTTAATAGTTAGAAGGACAAAACCAATGTTAATGTTTGCACTAGAAGTAACAACATCAACGTCATAGACTAGGTCATGTACAACATTCAAGATGAGGAGGAACCCAAGGAGTTGTCGCTAGGTTTAAGGTGTGGGAGAGTAGGACCTTCAAAGGGAGGTTCAAGTGAGTTGTGCACCCAACCAAGGTTTGTGGAGATGTACAAGTGGAGTCCATATTTAGTTTCTTTTCCATGATGATGGCTATAGACGTTGAGATTTAATGTCCCAATCCTTAAAAATAAGTAGTTGGATCCCCATCTCCAAAGTCAATTGGGCCTTGAACTAATTATTGGCCAAACTATTTGTCTCAAATCCATCGTTACACTTTGTTTATTGTCATGCTATGTATGCCATAATTCATCGAGTCACTACTACCTCTCTCTCACACTAGTGAAGTCCCTTAAACCTTTGAGCTTACAAAGGATGCAATTGCCACTACAAGAATGATAATGCTCCATTTTGTTTCTCAATCCAAGGTTGTTAGGCTAGGCAGTAATGTGAGACTAGGAAGAGGGGAAACACTCAAACACCCCCAGTGATCTGATTTAGAATATTAGATTGTTGTGCTAAGATCCTCCTGAGATTAGAAACAAAATGCTTTCATTGTGCTTAAGGATTCATGAATTTTTTGCACGTGAAATGATGAGTTGTTATGTTAATTTTGTGAGAAATTTAACATAAATAAGAGATTGAACAAAAACATAAACATGTACAAAACATCATCAAAAAAACATTACAACAGGAACATGATAAAGGAGTTCACCCCTCATGGGATACATCTCCTTGCTCCAACTTCCAATGGCTTGGGCCTCTCTACTATCCTCAAAAGTGTAAAAATATGTGTTTACAATACTCAAATTCTTCTGAAACTTGCTCCAATGAGTCCAGAATATCCAAAAATAGCTATCTAGCCTCTTTTTGCATCCAATTTGGTCAAAAACTGAAGAAGTTATGACCTCTCCTAGTTAGCCCACTATTCGCTCCACAAATAGCTCCAAATCCGGCATGATCCTCCAATTTCGCTCCAAAAAGCGCTAAATGGGTGAAAATTTTGCCGCATGGCGACCATAAGCTATCGGCACCGATAGCTCCATCGCAAATCGCAATTGGCGAGAACCGGCGGGTCTTATGGTTTATGAACATGACGTGGCGATACGCGATTGTGACAAACGACGGACCCAATGAAACTATCAACTTCAGTGTAATCTATATCACATCCAGAAAATATCGCAATCGGTGGAGTTAGAGGTAGTATATATACGAGACTCTACAATGTGTGATCTGTGATTGCGATATCGCATCACAACCCGGTACGTTGGGGGCCGATTTTTGTAGTACTTCCCTTCTGCGATGTGTGATTGCGATTATTGCATCGCACCTTGGCTTGTTCTGGGGCCGATTCTTTAACACTGACCCGCCTCCGATATGTGATTTTTGAGATGCAGGACCAATGATGGCCTGCCACTTGGCGCTTCCCCATTCACTAAAGAGTCCTGCCACGTCACCTTCTCCTGCCATTTGTCCAAGTAAAACTTGAACTTTGACTTGCTCTAACTTTTGCATATGAGCTCGGATTCGAGTGTCGTTCACACTGTTGGAATTAGGAAGACGAGCACTTCGATCTATATCTAAGTTTATTGAGATTCTGCCACTTTTATTTTTGAGCCTAATTTTGAGCACCTGATCACTCCTCCCCACTGGAAGCCTTTTGGACCCCAAAAGGTCACTTTCAATTGTCCAGGAGGTGAGGGTACAGTTCCCTCACCTTTCCAACCTCTATCCATTTGGCTTTTAAAGGATTTGTACCCTTAAGCCCCACTCGAAGATAATTGATACTTCCCCTTTTTTATGTCCTTGTTCTTCTATCAAGTATAGTGTCTTACTGAAGCTCATCTAGGAATTCTGGAGAAAAGTCTTCAATAGATGGAATTTGGATATTCTCTCCTTGAACTTCAATCAAAGGAGGCTCATACAACCTTAACTTCTCAACATTAACAACAACATAAATTTTCATATATATCTAATTAGTTTTACCTTTCTAACTTCTCCTTGGAGCCTCTCTTTGTTAATGTGAAGCCAAAATTCATCACCAACATGGAACTTGTCATCTTGATGATGCTTTTTGTGCCTTGCTTTGTACTTGCCTTGTCTTTTCTCAAGTTGTTCTTGAACCTTTTGGTGTACTAATTGGATTTGTTCAATGAATTTTCTTGCTTTGTCTATGTCGCTATGACCTTCAATAGCAACATATTTGCGAAAAATAAAAACCAAAGTAGATTTAGGCAAGTATCCCAAGCATGCCTCAAATGGAAAAGTTTGAGTTGAAGTGTGCTTGGCTTGGTTGTAAGCATGTTGAATATAGTGCAAATGTTGATCGCACAACTTAGGATGCTTGTAGCAATACCCACGAAGAAGATGTATCATTGTTCTGTTCACCACCTCTGTTTGCCCATCTATTTGTGGATGAAAAATTGTACTATTTTTCAATTTGGTGTGCATGAATCCCCACAAGCTTGACCAAAAAGTCCCAACAAAGTGAGAATCTCGATCACTACCAATGGATGTCGACAATCCAAAATGCACCAAAACATTTTGAAAGAATAACTAAGCAGTTTTTTCAGTTGTAACTTGCTTTTTACATGGCATCAAAATACACATTTTGCCGAACCTATCCATAACTACATACAAATAGTCATGACCTCTTTTTGACAATGGAAGACCTCTAACAAAATCCATAGAAACACTCTCCCATGGTCGTGAAGGAACTAGAAGTGGGGTGTACAATACTAACTTCCTATTGCTAGGCTTACTGATTGCACATAATGAACATCCTTTAATAAAACGAGACACACTTTCAAGCATACGAGGCCAATAACAATATCTCTGTAGATGTGCCATCGTCTTACTTACACCAAAATGACCAACAATAAGAGAAGTATGTGTCTCTCTTATGATGTTAACTCTTTCTCCCTGTGGAATACAAAGCTTGCCAAGATGGTAAAACAAGTTATCATGCAAATGATAATCCAATTCCTCTACTTGGTTACCTTGACTCAAGCTTGCATAACAATCTTGAAAGTCATTATCTAAAGCATATTTCTCAATACAACTTCCACGTAAAACATAATTATGCTTGAGTAAAGTAGTTGCACTAAAAATAGGCCTAGAAAGCAATCCAACAACTTTATTGTAGATACCTTTCTTATACCTGATTACCAAATGGAATTGTTGAAGAAAACCCATCCATCAGAAGTGCCTTGATTGCTGCAACTTTGATTGTGATTGTAAGTATCGCAATGGTTGATGATCAATGTGAATGATTTTTTCCTTACCCATTAAATAGTGTTTCCAATTTTTCACACTTTGCACCGATGCATACAATTCCTTGTCATATGTAGGATAGTTAATCACTACAACATTAAAAATTTCCGAATGAAAACAGATAAGCTTACCATGTTGCATGAGGACTGCACCCATGGTGTAGTCACTAGCATCAATCTGAACCTTAAATGACTGTCTCAAGTCTGGAAGTGCAAGTACTGGAGTTGTACTGATCTTTTCCTTCAATGCATCAAAGTCCTTTTGTTGTTTGCCTCTGCACTGAAAAACCCTTTTCACACTTGTCAACGCATGCAAAGGAGCGACTAGAAGAGAAAAAGTAGCAATGAGTTTCCTCCAATATTGGGCTGCTCCCAAAAAACTTCTTACCTCAGTAACTGTCTTGGGCGTTGGCCAATTTACAATGACATCAACCTTGGAGGGACCTATTTTCAACTCACCTCCTCCAACAATATGACCCAAGTAAATTAAACAAGTTTTTCCAAACTCGCACTTTGACATATTAAGATACAACTGTTCTTTTTTCAAGACATCAAGTACTTTTATTACATGCATGACATGTTCATCACGAGATTTACTGAAAATTAAGATGTCATCTAAGTAGACTATGAAAAAATCATCAATAAATTTCCCTCACACATCATTCATCACACGCATGAATGTAGCAGGAGCAACCAAAAGGCATAACCAACCATTCAAACAATCCTTGTTTTGTTTTGAATGTCGTCTTCCAAATGTCTCCTTCAGCTATTCTAATTTAATGGTAGCCACTTCTTAGTAAAATACTTTGCATATTTCAATTGATCAAGTAAATCATCTATTCTAGGCAGTGGCTAACAATTCTCTACCGTAATTTTTTTCAATGCACAAAAGTCCACACACATGCACAATGTTCCAACCTTCTTTGGCACCAAGACAATAGGTGAACCACATGGCGAGCAAGATGGTCTTATGATCCCTTTATTCAACAACTCTTGAATTTTCTTCTTAATTTATGCGCTTTCCATTACTGACATCCTGTACATTCCAATATTAGGAAGAGGACAATCTTGTTGCAATTGTATCTCATGTTGGATTCCTCTCTTGGGAGGTAATCCCTTTGGTTCCTAAAACATCTCATCATATTGGTTAACTACATCAACCAATTCAGATTTCAAATTTGAATCACAACCTTTAAAAGCTTCATTATCAACATCATTCTTGGGTTTGATCATTAGAAGCACAAAATTATTTCTCGAATTCACTAGTCTTTTCATCTGCCCTGCATTAACAAGTGAAAGATTTATTTTCTTGCTATGAGCTCTCACAATATATTCTACTCCATCTTTGAATAAATGATATTTGTTTTCATGTCTATGGAAGATAAATTTTCTGTCATAAAGGTACGGACTGCCCAAAATTATGCCACAGATATCTAACAGCACAACCTCAAGATCCACTTCATCTATGAAATTTGTAGTAATGGAAAATTTCAGTTTACACTTTCTAGTAACCTGCAATTGCGCATTGTCACACACCCATCCAAGTGGATATGGTTTATGACATAAAATGGTTTCCAAGTTTAAACTTTTGACAATGTTTTTAGAGATAAGATTGGCTTGAGAGCCACTATTGAAAAGCATATCAATCTTGTTGTGTTTTGAGATCACCCTTATGTGAAAAAGTTCTATTCTCCTCATTTCATTTGGAGTTTCATTTTGTGAGTTTGAAGAACTAGTGCTAGCAATGGATTCTTTTCCTTTTAACCCCATGGCTGTGATTTTAGTTTCATCACCCGAATCGGATCCCAAATCTTGTTGAGCGGTTGCAATTTTCTTTTGTTTTTCCTTGTTGTTGTTTCTATTTGCTCTCATTTTGGGATGAAGCTTCCAACAATGAGCTTCATCATGACCCTCCCTGGAACAATTTTTTCATGTAACTTTCTCTTCTTCTTTTTTGATAGGCGCATTTTTCTTTGCCTTCCCTTTGAAAGCCTTTTCCTTTCCTTTACTCTTAAATGGATTTTTACTACCTTCTTCTGGGGTGTTTTTCCCTCTTGCCTCAAGATGAGTGGTTTGCACACACATCATCTATATTATTGGGATTAAACATTAAGATAGTATGCCTAAGGTAACTGTGTAAACCCCCTATGTACTTCAGCAATGTGTCCTGTGATTGCAAATCTACACCTAACATCAAAGACCTTTTTCTAAATTCTTGGGTGTAATCTTGCACATTTTGACCTTTAAGCTATCTAAAGTTCTGCCAATTCATGATGGATTTCTGCATATAAGATAGAGGGTAGAATTGTCTTTTGATTGCAGTAATGAAATCATTCCAAGAAATTAATATATTATCATGTTTTTTAATCTCCTCTTGGGTCTTTGATTCCCACCATACCAGTGTTTCACCCTTCATTCTCAAGGAAGCTAACTAGATATTTATGTCATCCTTTTGAAGGTTTTGAATCCTACAATAGACCTCCAACTGACGAATCCAATTATCAAGCTTCTTTCCATTCACTTCACCATTATACATGGGTAGCTCAAATTTAACATCAAGTTTTAAAAAAGGTCATTTACTAGTTACTTTTGAAGTATGATGATGAGTATGAGTAAGGGTTGTGTTAGTGGAAGAGGGTGAAGATGCTTGTGAAGAAGAAGATGAAGAAGATGGTGGAGGTTTGTCTCCATTTCCATTACCTCCTCCTAAAGAGCCTTCTCCTTTGAGAGGTTTGGAACTTTCCCCTTGCAACCTAGTATTCCTCTCTTCATAGAGGACCTTTACCATCTCAGTCATATCAAAGAAATCCTTTCTGAAGGTATTCTAATCTTCTGTCATGTTTGTAGGTTCACCTTCTTGAGACATGATCTCTAGAGTCTCAACTGCAACTCGAGGCTGAACTGGTGTTGGAGATTGTGGCAACCTTTCTCTCCTTCCCCTTGACCCAACTTCAGGGCTTCCAACTAGCTTCCTTTCTCCTCTTTTGAGTTTTAACCATGCAAGCATGACATAAACTTGCAAACAGTTAAATCCTTCTTTCATAAAGAAAACCTTGATAACTAACACCAAAAAGATTTGATTTAGAATATTAGATTGTTGTACTAATATCATCCTCAGATTAGAAACAAAATTCTTTCATTATGCTTAAGGATTCATGAATTTTTTGCAAGTGAAATGATGAGTTTTTATGTTAATTTTGTGAGCAATTTAACATAAATAAGAGATTGAAAAGCAGCATAAACATGCATAGAACATCATCAAAAACAAATTACAATAGGAACATGATAAAGGAGTTCAGCCCTCCTGGACTATGTCTCCTTGGTCCAGCTTTCAATGGCTTGGGCCTCTCTATTATGATCAAAAGTGTAAAAATATGTATTTACAATGCTCAAATGCTTCTGAAAGCTACTCCACTGAGTCTATAATATCCAAAAATGGCTATTTAGCCTCTTTTTGCATCAAATTTGGTCTAAAACTAAAGAATTTATGACCTCTCCTAGTTAGCCCAGTATTTTCTCCACAAATTGCTCCAAATCCGACATGATCCTACAATTTCATACCAAAAAGTGCTAACTAGGTGAAAATATCGCTATGCGGAGGCCATAAGCTATTGGCACCAACATCTCCATCACAAATTGCAATCGGTGGGTCTTATGGTTTGTGAATGCGGCGTGGTGATATTCAATTGTGATAAACGACGGACCCGACAGAACTATCAACTGCAGTATAATCTATATTGCATCCGGAACATATCGCGATCGTTAGAGTCAGAGGTAATATATATATGGGACTCTATAATGTTTGATCTACGATTGCGATATTGCATCGCAACCCGGTACATTGGGGGCCAATTTATGTAGTACTTCCCTTCTGCGATGCGTAATGCGCGATTGTGATTATCACATCACACCCTAGCATGTTCTGGGGCCAATTATTTAACGCTAACTTGCCTCTGATATGCGATTTGCTAAATGCGGGACCAATGGAGGCCTACCACTTGGCGCTTCCCCATTCGTTGAAGAGCCTTGCCATGTCATCTTCTCTTGCCATTTGTCCAAGTCAAACATTAACTTTGACTTGCTCTAACTTCTGCATATGAGCTCGAATTCGAGTTTCGTTCGTATCGTTGGAATAAAGAAGAAGAGCACTTCAATCTAAAGCTAAGTTTAGCGAGATTGTGCCACTTTAGAGTTTTGAGCCCAATTTTGAACACCTGATCACCCAGGTTACGAGATCAAAGAGCTGTAGAAAAACTTCAATAATTGATAAATTCCTGCACATCTAAAGAAGTACCGCAGAGTGAGATGTGCGAAGTTAACAATTTACATAGACAGAAGAGAACTGGAAAGGAAATGAGGCTTAGTGCACAAATAGGAGAATATGAGATGGACCAAGTTATTCTAGATCTTGGATCTGAAGCTAATGTCCTGACAAAGAAAACATGGGAGTTAATGGGTAAGCCAAAGTTGCAATGGTCACATATTCAACTAAGAATAGCGAATCAACAAAAGATTTTTCCTCTAGGAAGATTATTAGGCATTATAGTGGACATTGAAGGGGTGTACATTACTACTGATTTTGAAGTAATAGAAATTGTGGATGATAGTAACCCCTATCTTGCATTACTTGGACTGGATAGGGAATTTGCCAACATGGCTATAATGAACTTAAAGAAGAGGAAAATGATATTTGAAAGCAACAATATGAGAGTGATCATTCCCTTGGATCCATCAAAACGAGTAAGTTATACTGAACCAATTAAAGGAGTACAACGCAACTAATATAGATAACATCTATCAAATGACAACAAAAGAACAAGACCGTGTTAACCCTACTAAAGGCAAGTTGAGTTGGGAGCATGACAGTTCGTGTGCTTCAGATTCAGAAGAAGAATTGGAAAATTAGAAAAATAGGTTACATGAAATATCTACTAGGCGATGTGCAAGAGTTACTAAAGCATCTCGCTGTATGACAACTGAGGTATGTGACTTACCTTTTTATGATGGTTTGGGTGATATAAATACTTTTCTTGAAGAGTATGAAGAACAGGGACCAAGGTGTCAAATATTGTTATCTCTGGATATAGCCCTAAGAGCTACTCCTGCTAGATGGTGGGGTACACATAAGACGAATATAGGAACTTGGAAAGAATGTCGAAGGTTGATATGGATAAGTTCTGGTTAGGTAGAAACAGAGTTGGCAGATAAATATGATGGTCAAGCTGCTCCTAGAGAGCACATCCAACTTTGCATGACAACATGAAAGGAGATTCCACGAGAATTCCTCAAAAATTGTACCTAGAAATAGAACTTCGACATGGTACTGCGAACTAGGCAGAGATGGTTGATGGGTTTATATTGGCATTTAGATTTGAAGACAATTTTCCATACATATATTCGGCCCTTCAGATAGTTAAAAAGATGAATTTTAAGAATGAAATTCCACTCACATGGCAGCCTGATTGGATTGCGCAACTACAAAATGTACTGAAATGCTACAACATCACTGCAGAAGAAGATGAAGACCCTCACAATATTGACATAGAAGAATCTGAAGGCTACCATGAAGTGAATGGACCTGAGTTAGAAATGCCTAATATAACAAATCCATTGAAGACAAAGAAGGTGAATATAGGATCATAAGAGGAGCCAAAGTTTGCAATGATAGGAGATTATTGGGATGAAGAAACAATCAGCAAAGTGACATATCTTCTGCATTAATACCAGGAATTATTTCCCACTAAGTTTTCAAATATGAAGGGAATAGTAGGAGATTTAGGAGTTATGAAGATTCCTCTAAAGCCTAATGTGAAATGAGCTAAGTAAAGGCCTTATAGACTAAATCTAAAGTACAAAGAAAAAGTGAAGAGAAAACTTAACAAAATGATAGCATCTGGAATAATTGAACAAGAAAAGAAAACACAAGGAGAAATTAGGATTTGTGTTGATTTAAGGAAGTTAAATGATGCATGTCTACATGACCCATTCCCTACTCCTTTCACTGATGAAGTATTGGACAATGTAGGAGGTCAGGAAGCTTATTCATTTACAGATGGATTTTTAGGATACCATCAGATTAGAATTGCACTAGAGGATCGACATAAGACCACCTTTGCTATAGAATGGGGTTCATATCAGTATACAGTGATGCCTTTTGGACTGAAGAATGCCCCTACCATATTTTCAAGAGTGGTGGTTGCAACTTTCAAAGAATATATTCACAAGTTTTTAGAAGTATACTTCGATGATTAGACAATATTTGGGTTATTGAAGAAACATGTTGCGAGCTTAACACTGATGCTCAACACATGTATGCAATATTAGATTTATATGAATATCAAAAAGTGCATATTTAGTGTACCTTTTGGTATATTGTTGGGACATATTGTTTTCAAGCAAGGATTGATGCTGGATCATGCGAAGATTGTTGTTATTATGAATTTACCTCCACTAAAGACAGTGAGATATCTTCACACCACATTGAGACATACATGATATTACAAAAAAATTATCAAAAGATATGCACATATCACAGTTCCTATGGAAAAATTGTTGAAGAAAGATTCAACATTCCTATGGAATGAAGAATGTCAAAAGATCCTCAACACACTAAAAGAAAAGATGGCAAATGCTCCTATACTAGTATTCCCATATTGGAATAAGGATTTTCATGTTCACGTGGATGCTTCATGCATAGCTTTAGGAGTGGTATTGACACAACCTGGTGTAGGACAAGTTGATCACCCTATAGCTTTTGCAAGTAGGAAATTGTCTAAAGCAGTGAAGAACTATACAACTATAAAAAGGGAAGGACTGACTATGGTATATTTTTTTACAGAAGTTTAGATGTTATTTGTTGGGATCACATTTCAAGATGTTCATAGATCACTCTACACTAAAGTATTCAGTCAATAAGCTTGTTTTAGGAGGAAACATTTGCAGATGGTTATTATTATTTCAGGAGTATGAATTTGAAGTTGTTGTTAAGCCAACAAGACTAAATGTTGGACCTAATTATTTGTCAAGGTTGGAAAGAGGAGAAGAACCAACAAATATAGAGGATAATCTTCTTGATGCACAATTGTTAGGTCCCTATACTACTAGTGTAACCCCTTATTGTTATTAATGCATCCCCCTTATTATATTTTTGTGCCCATGTAGTCCCCATATTGTTATTATTGTGCTCCATAGAAGCCCACTATTGTTATTATTGTGCCCTTGCATTATTATTGTTATGTCGGCTTTGATTCTATTAGGACCCATTAGACTCCTATATATAGAAAGGAGGTCTTGTCATTTGTATCATCGAAGAATTGTTCATTTGTTTAATTTAAAGGAGGTTTCCCCTCGAAGAGGCTGATTTTGAAGGCATTCATCTATCTTTTATCCTATTTTGTGAGCTGGTTGCATAACATTTGGTATCAGAGCTTTGGATTCTAGGGTTTCACTGCTCTAAACAGGTCATCGTGTAATTTTCACTATAACGTTTTTTATACGAAGTTTCAGAAGCTAAAACAAATACCCATTTGAGCTGACATCGTTCTGCACCTCGAGTAAAAGTTTCAGATCTTCTCTCGCTATATTTTCAGATATATGATTTGAGGAAGTTAGGGTTTTGGAAAACTCCATAATTCCATCTCAAACAGGTCATCATGGAATTTTCACTATAATTGTTTTTCTGCGATGGTTCAGACTCTGAAATTAAAACCCATTTGCGACACAATTTTGGTGAAGTGCGGGCCTGAATTTCAGAACTTGGTTCGCTATATTTTTGGAGATACCGTCCAATACATTTATGGTTTCTGCATGCTCCTGAATTACATCCTAAACAGGTGACCTTGGGAAAACGTCATAACATTCTCTCTGAGCATCAGATTGAAATTTCATAAGAAGTTTCAGAAAGAGGATGGACTGTAGTTTGCTGTGTATCAGTTTCAGGTCCTAAGGTTGAAACAGTGACACGTGGAACTTCATACAAGTGCACTCTATTGAACTAGTCTATAATCAGGTCATCACAGGAGATTTGACATAACTCTTCCTTGCAGAATCCAATCTTGATCAGACTTGTGGGATTAGAAAGAGAACTCATAGGGATATTGTAGGACGCAATTCCAGAACTTGGAGATATGAAATTACAGAGTTACAGTCATTTCAATATCTAGCTCCTAAAATCAAGAAAAGGTTCTTTGAGGAAGTTTGATGGCAAGGATCTGGTAATTGGATACTACATATGGAGCAATATTTTGATCTACATGAGGTGCAACTATTATAAAAGGTACGTATTGCATCTTAATATTTAGAACTAGATCAATTTTCATGGTATAAAGGGATTTGTTCTCGTAAACCACTTGTTACGTGGTCAATTTTCACAGAGGAAATGATAGCACATTATGAGGATACAAAGAGAAACACCTTCTTTAGCTAATTGCTAAATCTCAAACAAAGGTGTTCAAAGGCAGAACACATTGAGGACTTTCAAAAATTGAATATAAGGGAAAATGATATTCCAGAGAAGTAGAGGATCGATGTCTCGATAGGTGGCTTTAAAGGATAACATTCAACATGAGGTTCATATTTGGGAACCTGATTCATTGGAGAAGGCATTCAGGGTGGCAGGAAAAGTGGAAAGCAAAATTATGGAAACAAGGAAGTCTACCCCTCACAACTATAAAGATGGAAGTGTTGTTTCTCCTAACCTTCCACAACCTACAAGGTTGACACCACAACAATTGGAAGAAAAAAGAGCAAAAGGGATTTGTTACAATTGTGATAACAAATACATTAAAGGTCATAAGTGTGCTGAGAAGAAATTATTTTACATAGATTGTGAAGAGGAGGAAGAAAAGGATCAAGAAACATCAAAAGAAGAGGATATACACCAGGAACCAACCCTAGAGAAAGAAGAAATGAATCCGACCATATCTTGTAAAGCATTGGAAAGAATTACCACTCCTCAAACTCTCAAGATAGAAGGACATATCAAGAAGAAAAAGGTTCAAGAAGTGAAAGATCACATTAAGAAAGAAGAAATGAATCCGACCATATCTTGTAATGCATTGGACGGAATTACCACTCCTTAAACTATCAAGATAGAAGGACATATCATGAAGAAAAAGGTAAGTGTTGACTGATTCGGGAAGTACCCATAATTTTTTTCATTGTAAGATAGCCAAGGAATTGAATTGCTTCCTATATCTAGCACCAGAGCGTCAAGTGATGGTTGCAAGTGGAGGAACCATAAATTACTCTGGAAAGTTCCATAATATCAAGCTATCCATGGGAGAATATGTATTGAATAGCCCAATGCTTTCCATTCCAATGCGTGGTGCTGATGTTCTACTAGGTGTCGAATAACTACAATCGTTGGGTACAATAGCTTTTAATTTTCAAGAACTTATCATGAAATTTTCTTTGGAAGTAAAGGAAGTTGAATTAAGGGGTATCACATGGAAACTGAGAAAAATAATCAGCTCTAATGGATTGATAAATCTTATAAACAAAGAAAAACGAGGCGTAATTGCATAATTATGTTCGCTAGAGGTTCCCACATCGAAATCATCTATTTCTCGAGATCTCCAAAAAGTCTTGGACAATCATTCCAAGGTATTAGAGACTCCCAAACGCCTCCCACCTATTCGTGATCATGATCATTCTATTCATTTGATTCCAGGAATTTTTCCTCCAAACATCAGGCCTTACAGATACCCCTATGCCCAAAAGAGTGAAATTGAACGTATGGTTGCAGAAATGCTAGAGGTTGGTATAATTCAACCTAGTTAAAGTTCTTTCTTTTCTCCAGTAGTATTGATGCACAAGAAGGATGGGTCATGGCGCATGTGTCCGAATTATATAGATCTCAACAAACTCACTATTAAAGATAAATTTCCCATTCTTGTCATTGATGATGTATTAGATGAATTGCATGGATTAATTTACTTCACCAAGTTGGATCTTCGTTCAGGATATCATCAAATAAGAATGAAGACCAAAGAAATTCTGAAAAAAAAATATATTGAAGAAAGATGTATTTTCACGGACTCCAGAAGCAACAAAGGCCTTTGAACATCTTAAAGAGGTAATGTGCCAAGCATCAGTGTTAGCTATGCTAGACTTCACAAAATCCTTTATTGTGGAATATGATGCATTAGGAAATGGAATTGGTGATGTTTTAATGCAAGAAGAAAGACCCATTGCTTTTGAAAGTCATCCAATCAAAGGAAAGTATTTACACAAAGCTATATATGAGAAGGAAATGTTGGCAACACTACATGCACTTAAGAAATGGTGACCTTACATAATGAGAAGATCCCAGTTCAAACAATATTGCCAGAATTTGACAAGGAAGGAAAAATCATATTGGAACCTAGAGTAGTTGCAGAAACAAGAACCCGACAGCTACGAAATCAATCAATTTCAGAGTATCTCATAAAGTGGAAGAACTTACACGCTGAAGATTCCACATGGGAGGACAAGAATTTTATATAGAAGCATCCATAACTACTCAAGCGTTGAGGACAACACTTTTTGAAGGAGAGGGGCATGTTAGGTCCCCATGCTACTAGTGTAACCCCTTATTGTTATTAGTGCATCCCCATTATTATATTTTTGTGCCCATGTACTCTCCATATTGTCATGATTGTGCCCCATAGAAGCCCACTATTGTTATTATTGTGCCCTTAAATTATTATTTTTATGTCGGCTTTGATTATATTAGGATCCCTTAGACTCCTATATATATAAAGGAGGTCTTGTCATTTGTATCATCGAAGAATTGTTCATTTGTGTAATGTAAAGGAGGTTTCCCCCTCGAAGAGGCTGATTTTGAAGGCGTTCATCTATCTTTTCTTCTATTTTGTGAGTTGGTTGCATAACAACAGCTGTTTGAGATCATAATAATGGATGATCACTTCATTGATATTATTCAGTTCCTAACCACAAGGATGGCTCCTTTAGAATACACTACACAACAGAAGAAATAATTGGTGGTTAAGGCAACATATTTTTCACTAATAGAATGGCATCTGTATAAGATGGGACCAGATGAAATACTGCGCAGGTATGTTCCTTAGAACGAAAGAAAGATAATGTTAACAAAAGCTCATAGTGGCATAGCTAGTGGACATCATGCAGGGAAATCTACTACGCAAAATTTTTTAAGAGAAGGATTATGGTGTTCTACACTACAAAAATATGCAAAGGAGTAATTTCAAGCTTGTGATGTCTACCAAAGAATAGGAAAACCTTTAAGAAGAGATGAAATGCCACTAGTGCCACAAGTAATATTGTAGGCTTTTGATAAATGGGATATTGATTTTGTTGGACCTATCAATCCACCAGGAAAAGGACTGGTGCGAGGTATATAATCACTGCAACTGATTATTTGACAAGGTGGGCCGAAGAACAACTAGTGAAGGATTGCAATGTAGAAAACACTGTGAATTTCATCTTTGAATACATTCTATCCAGATTTGGGTGTCCAAAGATATCGATAAGTTACCAAGGGTCCATTTCTTGAATAATACCATTGAAGCATTAAATAAGGAATTTCAAGTTTACCACTAAAATAACACTCCTTATCATCCTCAAGTGAATAGAACTATGGAAGCATTCAATAAAATTTTGGGGAATGTGCTGACCAAGGTATGTAATGTAAACAGGGATGACTGGGATCTTAGGATTCCAACAATATTATGGGCTTATAGGACTACATACAAAAATTTGACAGGGCAGACACCCTTTAGGTTGGTTTATGGGAAAGAAGTTGTGATTTCGATGGAATACATTGTCCCTAGCCTAGGAATTGCAGCTTTTACAAATATGGCAAACCCCAACATAATGGAAGAAAGGATGTCGTAGTTACTTTCTCTGGAAGAAGACAGGTTTATAGCAGGATTTCATCAACAAGTACAAAAAGTGACAGAAGAGGGTTGGCATGACAGACACATTAAGCAAAAGAAGTTTTAGGTAGGAGACCTTTTTCTCCCCTATGACAGTAAGTTTGTGAAATTTCCAGGGAAATTCAAAACGCACTGGTTAGGTCCATATGTTATTAAGTATATTACTGATGGAGGCACAATGGAGTTAGAAAAGTTAATTGGAGTATTAATTCAGGGGAAAGTAAATGGCAGTAGGTTGAACTTGTATAGGGACAATCTTGCTGCTACAACTTCGCCCTAAAGAAGAGAGAATGAAATTCTTAGTGTCACATGCAGTTGAAAGTGGGAACTGGACTATAAACTACGTTGCAGAGAGAGGTTTGACAAAGAAAGTACTTCGCTATAGTCGGGAATATGTCAAAGTTTGCAAGAAGCCGCGATATAAGACAAATGTGTGCTACAATAGGGAACATGTCGAAGTTCACCAAGGAAGTAGAAAATATGACCGTTAAAAAGGAAGAGACACACGCAAAGTTGCATTTAAGATGACAATTTGGCATAATTTAAGGATAGATATGCATTCAATGACAAAATATGAACAAAATCAAGACAAAATCAAATCTAATGATGAGCTTTAAAGGCCGAAATTGTTATAAATAGCTGACTCATGCTTAGATTAAGAATTTTGGTGAATCAAGAGCTCAAGTGATTAATAGTGCGAAGAAGCTGTAAGAGACTTCATTGTGTATGTCGTTTGAGCGATCTTGGGAGGAGATTGTGTGGAATTTTCGTAAGAAGGGATTGTCTAGAGTCATGGAAACCATTGATATGGCCACGCTAGTAGTTGAAATACCCGCAGTAGCATCACCCACAGTAGCAGCACTGTTTCCATAGAAAAAATGGAAGTCACCAAGGAAGAAAGAACCAAGAAAAAGCAAGATAAGAAGCCTGCCAAACCTGTGAAACCTTAGAAGCAACCTGAGCAGGTCAATATTGGTGAAGAAGAAGTGGAGGAAATATAGGTAGAGGAAGGTGGCACAATGTTCATCTCGCCTCTGCCCTCATACATCCCACCGAGGAAGCCAAGTGCCAAACCAGTAAAGGATTCCAAAGACGCGAAGTATGGGACATTTACACCACTATTGCTGGAAGCTGTGTTGTTTTCAGGAGAGATTTTAGGGAAAATTCCATAGCTCAAATTTACAGATTATGATTTTAATGACCGGAAGAAGTACCCTCAGTTCGCACCAGACTAGTACTTGAAGCAGGTTCACTACCCAGAGAGCGAAGTGATGAGATTGGAACCACAATAGTGGGTGAATGGGTTGGCACAATCAAGATTGCTCAATATGTTGAATGTGCTGCACTTCGGTAGAAGTTCAACAAACACAACGTGTGTGCAACAATTATTGGTATTAATACATGATGGAAACCTGTGGATGGGGAATAAGATCCCCATAGACCAAATGTTGATCTGGAGGATCACAAGATTACCATACCAAGGGCGGAACCCTGTGGAGGAGTTCGTGGGAAAGGATCAAGATCACACTTTGGCGGACAATATGAAGAAGAAGTATGGGTTGATCAAAGGCAAAATGGGCTACGACATAAACTCAATTGGCGACCAAGAAGTTCGCTTCGCCACACACATTTTGGCCAGAAAGATTATGAGGAAGTGTCGCGCAAATGAAGTTCCTACGTCGGTGGTGTCTTTAGCCGCATAGTGCACAAATGGAGTCTAGTATAACTGGGCTAGATACTTATGCAAGGAATTCCTGGATGACTACCGCGAGATCCAGGAGAAAGGTACATATTTCCACTATGCCTGGTTAATCTTGATCATTGTTATGTTAGCATGGAAAGAGTCGGAGGACACATAGTTCCCTTCGGTGCCTTCAGATGTATGTGAGGCTGTGAGGTATGCTTCGTTGTGGCATACCACTCAAGCATCACGAGCGCAGGAGAATATAATATTTTTCATATTATATCAAATGGATCTACACATGTTAGTAAACCAACATCCACACCTTTCACCGAGTTTTCACAAACAGTACAACCCTGTGGCGAGGTTCAAGGAAAATTTTCATAAATTGTACATACAGGCGCGTAGAGACACGAAGAAGAAATGGAATGCATTTCCATATATGGTCAAAGAGGATGATATGGTAGAATTAATACAGACATGGCCCATAGAATGGATGACTCTGTTAGAGGAAGCAGGTGACAGTGCGACTAAAGAAGAAGAGATGGACACTTCGCAACATGGTGAATCCAGTGGAAAAGACAAGAAACATGAATCAGAGGAAAGGGAAGAGGAAGAAGAATGACACAAAGAAGAACACCATGACGAAGAACACCAAGAGGAGGACCCTCAAGGAGGTGAGGATATGACTAAGGAGAGAAAAAAGGCAGAAATAGAGAAAACTACCATGGAGAAAAGAAAGATCTAAGGTGAAGCTACCATTAAGAGAAAAAAGAAGCATAAGGTGGATAAAAGAAAAGAAATCACACCAATGGTTCTCACTGAGGGTGACCTAGATCAAATCAGAGATAAGGTTCAGGAGATAACAATGGAATACTGGAATAGGGTGGAAGATTGCTAAGACAAGATTATCACAAGTGTGCATGAAAAGATTATGGAGTTAAAGATTTTGGCATTATTAGTTAGAAAACCTACACAAATAGAGGAAAGGGTTACAGAAGGAAGGCCGATAGAGCCTACCCTTGCAGTGAGGCTAACACAGATACCTATAAGGGCTCTACAATTTGAATTAGCAGAAATCTAGCAGCAGGCCAAGGAGTGGACGCATATCAACATGAACATCGTAGCAGTGTCACTGCCAAGACTACACAAGCTGCATGAGGAGATTATAGAAGAACTACAGCGAAGGGAACAAAAGATGTCGCAACTTAATATACATGTAGAAAAGGAGCGGGTTACGCTGTGGCAGAAGAAAGAGAAAATAACAAAAGAGTATTAGAAGCTCAAGGACACAGTGGAAACAACATGTAATGGAATTCTGGACCTTGATGTTTGTGAAGAAGATCTAGTAGGAGAAAAGGTCGCAAAGCTTGGCCTTACAATCAAGGAGCAGAAGGATAAAATTACCGTAATGCAATTCAGGTATGAGATTTAGATCAGTGAGCTGCAAATGAAGTCGCAGCCAACTACACCACATGAGGTAAGAGACCAGAGGGAGATTGACTTAAAGCCTGGGATGGCTAGCATCTCCAGAACATTGGCAGACTATGGAAAATTTCTAGATGAGAGCATGCAAATTTGGACTTCGTTGCAGGAAGATCCAAATGTTCAGAAACTGCAGGAGGGAATGCATCAAAATAAACATCAATTAGTGGAGAGTCGGGAAGCTGCGAAGACTTTGCCAATCTTACAGAGGCTTGAAAAAATTAATGAGTCAAAGGAGCTACAAAATAAAATCGAAGAGTTGAAGAAGGAGGATAAAATTTTGATATAAAGGGCTCAGCCTTGGCAGGATGAGGCCCTCTATCTATCACAGGAAGTGGATGAGAAACTTCAACAACTTTGACAAAGGTAGATAGAATTTGAAAAGAAGGTTGCAGAACATCATAGAAGTAATATTAGAAGAAGTTCGTAGCAAGGAAAAGCAACTGAAAGATATTCTGCAACAATTCAACAAGACATACAACAACATGCAGACAAGATCAGAGGAAAAGTAGCTGAGTGACTTGGGATGAGTCACATTTGAGTGTTGGGGGCCCGTTGGGTGCAACCCAACTTGGCCATATTTTGGGGAAGGAATCTGAATTTTGTGGGTAGAGTGCGCAGTATATAGGATGTTGCATAGTGCGAAGTGAACCACGTAGCAAAGTAGAGGAGAACAAAAAAGACTGCACAACAAACTCAACGTGCAATATAGGGGCTTGTGCTGAAGCCCATCCCTTTTTGTAAAAGCATATAATATTGTAAAAGTCGAATGGTTTTCGATCATATTCCCTTGTATTTTGGAAACCATGCTATTCGATCCTGTTGAAGGCTCGAAAATTTTTGCCTCAAAAAGGGGGATAACCACCCGGTCTGGACCTTGGGACAATTCCTTTTCCGTTTGGAGTAGTGGCTCCGACCAGGGATGATGGGACCAATTTCCCAATCTATTTTTATGCTTGTGCTAACGGGATTTTTTTTTGAGATTTTTGGAGTAATACCTAGCCTCAAACTAATCTAATTTAAATAATAATCACGTGCAGTTTGTCCTAATAAAAAATATTTTTCTAACTATAACTATCCCGAGAGTAACATGATATGTGCGATCTAAAATGATGTCTGAAAGAAATTGATAATAAAGATCATTCAATTACGATAAGAAGTGAATCTATTTAACAATGATTATTTCGTATAAAAATTTAGCCGAAACAATATGAAAGATATATCGCATAAAAATCATTCATGTATTTAGCATAAACTATAAATCATCATCATACAATAGTGCAATAATGGCAATCAAAAATTCAAACTTTCATACATAAATAACTTGAAGATAATGTATTACTTGATGCATAAGTAAAAATAATTAAGAGATAAAAGTACCATTTATAATACGTTCTACTCATGTGCTCCAGCAATATTGATCTAATTTCAAATCATCCAACATCATCTAAGAGTACAGAAGCGCAATTTCAGTAGAAGATGTCAAATTCAAGTAGAAAATAAATCCTGTTACATTAATTTCACCAGAACTTCCTCAAAGGGACAAAAGTGCATGTTCTGAAGAACGTTTCTGATAAAATCTCTGGACCCCTCTCTAAATGCATGAGAGGGTTTAAATACTAACTTATCAAACTAAAAATAGATATTACAAAAAAAGTTGAGGAGGTTTAAACAACCTGCCTCAATTTAAGAAAAATAACAGAAAAATAGAGATGTGCATAATGACTAATCTTGCATTTGATCTTTCAGATCACAAATATCTAGCATGGTCTTGAGGAGTGTCGGTTGGCTGAATTCGGCTTTCAGTTGTCCTGTAAACACGACATTGATGAGCGCTGGCACCATTTTCTCGGTAGAAACAATTAGGCATTTCAGAGTCATCCATTGGCTGTGCGGTTTTACCAGATATTGCCAATATGCCTCCCAGTTTAGCCTGGTTGCTTGCTTAATTTCTTCTGCTACCTATTTCCACTGTAATTCAAGTTGTTTTGCATTTGGAAGGAAACCAGGGGTGGTCTTTGCCACAAGATTAGCACTATGCAAATTTTCATTTACACTTTCAATGACACTGTTTGTTGCCACTGCCACATCCTCTGTTGCCTGTTCTGCCTCTTTGAGCCGAGAATCCCAACTTGCAAATAAGATCTCCTTATGTGATTCATCCAGTTTGGGCATGTCGGCTCTTCTCCCATTTTCAGAATTTTGCCAAGTTATGAAATCTGAAACCTTTTTAAGAATTTCATCATATTCAAGTCGCATTTCCACAACTTGGCTTGTTAATTTGTCGCTTGTTTCGCAGTGAGAGTTCCACTGTGATATTCTTTGGCATAGCAATTCTTTTTGGTGTGTGAGCTGGGAGTTGAGGTCGAGTGCTTCAGTGAAAAACTGATCAATCTTTGGGTCATCCTTATGCAGATCTGTTATGCTCTATATCTGTGCCTCCTTACCTGCTAAGCTGTGTTGATGTTCTATTTGCATTTGTTGGAACTCCTGCTGTAACTTAGCCAATTGTATTTTTGCTTGGTGGTTGGTTTTGGCTTGCTATAACTGTTGTTCAAGTGACAAAATTTTGTCTTATTTTTCTTTAAGCAACAGTTGTACCTCTGTTTCTTTGTCAATGGTTGCCGTAGCATATGCACCTGCGAACTGCAAGAGCCTGGTGAGGTTGGCTGATGGGTCGATGGACGAGTCTTTTTAGAGGACATCCATTGGCTCATTGTTTGGAGTGGTAGCAGTTATGGATTCCAATTTTCTTTTCTTTCTTTATCTCTTAACAATGGCCTTGTGCTGTGGGCTATAAAATACATCAAGAGGGGGAATTTCTTCTATTCTCAAAACAATCTTAGAGGTGGGGGTAACAGGAATGTGTTCTATTTCTTGAGTATTCACAGTTCCCCCTATTATAATTTCCGGAGTTGTTTCCTGATGTGTCATTTGCGTCTCCGGTGCTTGTTCCTCTATGTTGAGTTTTTTGTTGAAATTATCCCACTCCTCTTCCAAATTAATTACCCGAGGCTTTATTAGCTGTATAGAGGGAGTATGGGTTTCAGTTTGCTTGATGGTCGAAGTCTGTTCATCTGTCTTTGCTGCAGACTAGGCTGTATCCTTGATTGATTCCCTACTCCTTCTTTTCTTATTTTCTGATGACTTCTCGGATCCCTTGGCAGATTTCTCTCGGTATTCCTCTCCAGAATTAGTTTTAGATTTTTCCTTAGAGTCACCATCTATGCTTACACTAGGAGTGGGCTCCCTTATTGGTTCAATTAACAATTGGTCCAATGGGACCTTTGATAATCTCTTTTCTTTGTAGCTATAAAATGCTTTAAGACCCTCTTGATCAAAAAGTATCTATGCCATATGCTTCACTTCTTTGAAGGTATTCTTCTGTAAGAAAACATCATCAAATGGGTCCTTCTCATTGCTGAATATCTTTATTTTGACCATAGTGGTAAAATCCTTGACAATACCGAATGGGTCGTATTATCTTTCGAGGAACTTAGGTAATCGTAGAGACAACATATTATCTACTTCCCTGAACACATGTCCAAGGTCATGTAATGCAAACACTCCACATGACACAGGAAATTGAGGCCAAATGGCCTTCTTTGACTCCTTCAATGCTTTGCTCATCCCTCCTTCACTGCATGTCTGATAGGCTATCTCTCTAGCCATTAATTTATCTGGGACATAAAAAGGGAGAACATGGGGAGAGGCGATGCTACCAAATACTCTGATATATGTAAATGTCTTTTCCCCGAACCATCGTGCTACGGGGAGGATGTCTACCTCAGCTTCTTGGGAGAATCTGGGGGAATCTCAGTTATAAATTCGTTTATGCATAGGAAGCATAACCCTGTGACAAATCTTGAAAAAATGTGGTTCAAAATTGGATTCCCACATGTCTTTTTGGTGGATGTGAATAGGAAGTGGATCTTGAATAGTCCACTTCCATCCCATAAGAGGGAATTTAGAACCAAAACAAATAGCATCCATTACATAAGCATTCATGAAAAACCGAGGGTAAACTCTCGAAGCGATACTTCTTTTCCTTCTATACTCTATAATTGCTTCAGCTAAATTATCAGACAGGATTTATGCCCAATCTATTATTGTTGCATTAATGGCTGCATCTATTAAGGGCCACCATTTTGAGGAGAATTTATTACTATCGGGTTTTCCAAATAGCCTAGATAGCATAGCCACAACAAAACAGAAAGGGGAACAAATAGATGCAGTGGCATACATACCGTTTTTGTCTTTCTTGATTCTTTCATTATTATTTGACCAATTCTTTGTGAAATCCATCGAGTCCTCATTTTCTTTGAAAAATTTCTCAACAAATTGCCTGTTGTAGGTAACTTGTGGCTATGGTAGGTGGTACATAAGCCTTAGGTTATCTGGAGTGAAAGATCCTATAACTTCCTGGCCTCCTGTTTTGAATTCTCTGTCAAATATATCAACATCGTCAATGATCCACTTAACCATGTCAGTATAGGGGATTATTTTTTGTCGTGTGGCTATTTGGTGCAGAAATGAGCACGCAAGCTCAGTTATGGAAGCATCAGAGGAATCACACCCATCAACTATAATCGTTGTCTCAAGAATCCTTGGTTGTTCTTCCTCCAGTAACTGATACATAGCCTCCCATGTAGACGTCCCTGCTCCCTTATTACATGTAGTATCCATGAACAGAGGAGTCAGTTCTGACTTCTCAGAGGCGACTACTTTCCCTTTCTTCACCATTGCTTTCAATGTCCTATTTTGCGGCTTTTTCCTGAAAGTTTCAAGAGGAACAGTTTATCAGATAAAAATGATACTGAATGTAGGAATGAATTGATGAAGAAAACCAGTAAAGGTGATAAAGGTGTTTTATTTGAAATCACTTAAGAAGATATCAAATCATGCTAAATGACCTTTCACATACAAATGCAATTAATTCTTCATAAATGCCCACTAATGATCCGTTATATTTTAACTTGAATGTCCATAAATATTCACATCATAGTTCGGGAAACAATCTCCTAAGGTGGCGAGCCTTTAAACTGTGATAATAGCAATTTTGCGATTTGCAAAGAAATATCGCAGATCGCTATATCGCATAATTCGTTTTCGTTTAACTTACCACTTTTTGAGTTTGTGCGAAATGCGAGATGCGAGAAACAAGCGTCATCACTTTTTGGGCTTCTTTTTAACGAATAATGGACCTCCGCATGTGTTGGTGGAAAGATTAAGAGGTGGGTCCAGGTTGAGATCACATTTCGCAATATCGACATATAATAGGTTGAGGCTTGTGTTGTATGACTGAAATGCAATGCGAGAAGGCTATTATACCATCGCAATTTTGCAGATCGCAATCCTTCGGGGTAGCCTCTTAAGAGAAGTCTTTTATAAACAACGATGTTGCGATGTGAGACTTTAGCTTTTTAAAGAAGCTTTAAGGACATTCTAACATTATGAACATTTTTCGAATATAGATTTGCTTTTTTGATTGTTTCATCATAGATCGTGGTGGGTTAGAAAGGTATCGTTTGTGATGCATTTCATGCTAAATATGAAAAAGTAGCATTTTAATGGTTTTATAGGTTTTGTTTGATATTTTGATTTATTCTAAAAATAAAATAAATACCTACATGCTAGGATTGATTTTTTGGGTATATATATATATTTTTGAAAGGGTCCCCATTTATTAAAGTAATATTTTACTACTAACGTTAATAAATGGGGGGTTATTGATAAGCACAACAATTGGCGATTCACTTGGAAGAAACAATGATCTCTAATAATTTTTTGAAATTTATAAAACTTCTAAAATAAAGATAGTTTTGAAAACAAAACTAAATTACATGGAATACAAGGTAAGTAGTACTACTTGTTTGTCAATAAACAACATCTGCTTCTATCTTTCTTTTGGTTACAATTTTCTCACAGATAGTCATTTTACCTACATCAATCATTACTTGGTTATAAAGATAAAATCAAAAGAATCTCATTATATTAGTTTTGGTATACTCATTTGTCGTTGGTAGAGCCTCTGCTGCCAGCACATGTTCATAGCCTCGACAGGGTTACCTGTTACCCAACAATGATTTAGTATCCCACTTAAGTAAGAATGCAATTTTAAAGATAAATTCTTCTGTATACTTGATGCTTTCTTTATTTTGTTGAAGTAATTCATTCTTATTTTAATTTCTTAAAGGAAAATGTCTTGGTTTGGTGGCCAAAATTAACAATGCTATTCACTTGATTTGTAACTTGACTGAACAAGCTGGCTCTTGATGAGACCCCTTGTCTTTTGATTGATACAATCTCAAGCCATTACCCTGTTTTGATATTTAGTATTGGTAATATCAGTTGGTTATAATCTTATGATCATGGTAAGCCGACTCTTGATGAGACCTCTTATCCTTTCAGTTTAAAGTATATTTTAGAATTACACTCTCAAATTGAAAGCTACTCAAGTGGGAGGAATAATTGGCTCCTTAAGAGTTTCTGGACAACAATTGTAGAGTTTAAAGATGCTTTTCCACAGAGAAACTTTTCTTTGTTAGTGATACTTTTCCTGACTGATGTAAAGAAAATTTCTTTCTGAAGCTAAGTTTTATCAAAGATCGGATAATTTAGCAGAAAAATAGGTAGTTTTGGAGCTGTAGCACTCAACTATTTATTTCATGAATGAAGATTAATTTTCATAACCATTTCTACTTATACAAGCGAAAAACAAAATTAAAAAGAGAAACTATTCTTTAGTAAAACCAAACGTAAATGTTTTCAACTTGTATTATTATTTCAAAAGAAAATTAACTAAAGAGTATACTATACAGTGATCAGAAGAGATCATCTTCTATGGAAAATATTTCTTTAGGACCTGCCCATTAACAGGTAGAGGTTCTCTCTTACCTGCTAAATCTTGTAACAGAAAAGTTGATGGGCCTATTAGCTCAACAATCTAGAATGGGCCAAGCCACATTCGTTGGAACTTAGTATGCTTACCTTTCTCTTCATGGGCTTTATCCCATTTTAACACTAAGTCTCCGAGTTGGAAATTTTTGGAAGATACAGAATTTGAATCAAAGGATGCTTCGATTAACTGCTGATGATGTGCATGGGTAATTCTATCCTTTTCTTGTTCCTCTTCAAGTTTAAGGATTTGTAATTGTCTAAGTTGCATAGACGAGGAAGGATTTTCTTCGATGAATTGAACTAAGGAAAACGAGGGAATAACTATGTTTTTTGGTAGGACAACTTCTTTCCCATAAACCAGATTAAAAGGAGAAGTGTCGATGGAGGTTTTCTAAGTTATTCGATCTGCCCATAGAGCAAACACTAAAGATTTATGCCAGTTCTTTTGACTTTGATCAACAGTTCGTTTAATAATCTTGATAAGGTTCTTATTTGTGGATTCGGCTAACCCATTTCCTTGTGGATAATAATTAGCAGAATATTTAAGTTTAAAGCCTCTTTTAAGAGCAAACTCTGTCATAGCATTGCCTGAAAAGTAAGATGCATTATCGAACATTAAGGCAGAAGGTAAACCAAACCTGGTGATGATAAATTGATCTATAAATTCAATAATGTTCTCAGAGTTGGCTACCTTGAGTGGAATTTCTTCAACCCATTTGGTGAAGTAATCAGTGGCTGTAAGGATATATTTATGTTGCTTAGAAGAATGAGGAACGATCTCACCTATTATGTCCAATCCCCATTGTTCAAATGGCTGATCAATGTTGACTGGTTGTAACGGTAATGCTGGTTTCTTCTGTCTTCCGACAGCTATCTGACATATCTTACATTTCCTTACATAACTGTGTGCATATTTGAATAGGGTTGGCCAGTAATAGCCTGCACGTAGGATTTTATGTGCTATAGCATATCCTGCAAAAAGTGTCCGCTAGCCAGCCCATCATGAAGTTACTGCAATACTTTCTTTGCTTCAGATTTCTCGAGATATCTAAGCAAAACAGAATCATAATTCATTCTAAACAGCACATTGTTGACAATTTGATATTGTTTAGCTTTCAACCTCAAGGCTCTTTTCTTTGTGTAATTCAAATGTGGAGGTGCATATCCATTTTTTAAATAGAATATTATATCAACATATGTTGATTCAATGTCGTTAAGGCTTACCTCATAGATTTGTACCTCGTCACTTGAATGTTGTGATTCTGACATATTCGATGCTCTTGCCAACATCCTGCAAAAACCTTGACCTTTCACAATGTTTGCTGGTTTGATTTCAATGTCATATTCTTGCAGAGTCGTAACCCAATTTGCTCTTTTTTCACCCACATCCTTTTGTACTAGAAGATTTCTTACTACTGGGAATGGTACTATCACCTTGGTGTAGGTTTTGAGAAGAAATGGTCTGAAGTATTTTATTGATTTGAAAACAACGTAAGCTTGTTTTTCAACATCTAAGTAATTCAATTAAGCTCCCTATAAATTTGAGCTAAAGAAAGAAATAGGGGCTTCGACTTTGTCTTGATTTTCTTGTGTCAATATGGCTGCATATGATTTCTCGGAAGCGAAAGTATACAAAGTGAAATGATTGGAAAAATTTGAAGTTGCTAAAGACATAGCGTTTATGATTGCTTGTTTTATCAAGTTAAAAGCTTCATGTCCTAAATGACCCCATTTAAATAGAAAATTTTTCTTTATCATGGCTTGAAGGGGTAATACAATTCTTGAGAAGTCAGGGACAAATCACTTGACAAAATTTATTTGACCAAGGAAAGATTGAATCGATTTTTTGTTATGGGGTAAATGTATTTCAGAAATTTCTTTAATCCTGTCTGGGTCAATATGAATCCTTGTTTTGGACACAATAAATCAAAGGAGTTTTCCTTCACTTAAGGTGAAAAAAGATTTCTTGGGGTGGTGAGAGCCAGTATTGCAGCAAGAATGCTGCAACTCCTGGGCTACCAACTTTACTTTTATCAACCCGGTAGTTCGTAACAAACTTGGAAGTGTCGGTGCTATATGCACAAGTACTAGTTCTCACTGCAAGTTGTCACTTGGTCAGCCGGCGCGAGATCACTAGGAGCTCAAGCCAACTTCTATAGATTTCAAAAGAAGCTCTATGTGTGATGAAAGGAAAGAAAGATTACTCTACAGATTCTATTCTAACTGCAAAAAGGAGAAAGACTGGAATGTAAAGCAAAACCTAGTAAACCCTAATTAACAAGCTAATTCTACTTTTGCCAAAAACACTATGAAAATCATGAAAGAAATTCCATTACCTACTCAAGAAAGTAAACAACGTCTAACCATGCTATTTCTGGAAGTAAATAAGTGAAAAACATGTTTTTGGATTTTTGTGTGTTTTTATGTGAATTTAACATGCATCTAATTTATCGTGTGTCAGTGTGGCAGCGAACAGGTGGCGTTAGAGGGCGGTTTTGGAGCTTGGGACGATGTTGGATGGTGTGGATGGGTCCTAGGAGGTCTTAGGTGGCCTTCTGGAGGCTTTTCCACACTCAGCCTTCAAAAGAAAGCCTACAGGAAAAATTACAGGAGGACACAAGAAAACTACAGGAGGAAAACTGGGAAACTACAGGAGGCCTATAGGAGGAGGTCGAGAGAAATTTCGTTGTTTTGAGGGTGTCAGAGTGGGTGGAAAAGGTGGATGAATGTTGGAATGAGGTTTTAGGGTGCCTAAGGTCTACCACGAGTCACCAGGAGAGAGAAATATGATTGGGTTTGCTCAAGGAGAGAGGAAGAAGTTATATGAAAAATGAAGGAAACTAGGGAAAAATTGAGGTGGGGTTTGGGAGACCTATAGGGCATGGATAAAATGGAGGGTGTGATTGCTGGTAAGATGGCCTACTATTGGAAGAGATATGCTGCATAGAAACTGACAGTAAACCAAGAAAATCAAGCAACCAATGGAATGAGTGCATCCTAGGAAAAACATAGTTTTGCATTAAAATGGCCTAAACTATGATGTATAGAAGGAAATGCTATAAGAAAGGAAAGCATGCAAAAGGACTATTGCAAATCAGGAAGTGGACATGATAAAGAAGATCTAAAGCAAAGCAAAACTGGACTATCAACCTACTAGAGAGTTGCAAACACTAGAAGTCCTAGGAATGAGGAAAATCTGTGTTTTTGGGGCAGCAAGAGAGTCTTTGCCTCAAATCATGGTCCTAGAGGGAGGAAGAGAGGCCAAGGTACTGTTGCTAGCCTTTTGAATATTCTCTAATCACTGCTTAGCCTGCTACAGAAATCATAAATGGAAGTAAGCTACTAAATCATAAAAAACAACCTATTCTTAACCATAAGAGAAACACATCTAACAACAAACTAATCTACAAATTGAAGTAAAGCATACAAATACAAGTAAAGAGAAGATTGGCGACTTGGATTGGGCCCTAACCCAAGAGCTTCAGCCCTCTAAGGTAACTCAGTGCTAGCTCAAAAATGATTCCATCTTCATTATAAAAAAATAGCAAGATTACATAAAACTGTCATAAAATAGTAAGCTCGAAATTTGAGCAGAGTTTACATAAGAAAAAAGTCAACCCTAGTGAGGCCCTAGGTCTCTCTACTTATACATCTAAAGCTACCAACAACTTCCTTAAAATCAGGGAGGCTTGGCTTCCAAAACTCGAGATAACTATCAATCATCTTCCACTTGCTCGGTTGCCTTCTAGTGCATGATTCGGCTGCTTGTACTCCGAGCTGAATGAAGGGGAATTCGAAGTGAGGAGAAATAAATGAGGGGGATTCCCTCCTATAAGTCCTCTCCTCTATCTACTTCAAGTTATTGCTGTAGTTTGACCACTAGATCCTTGAATTTTACCTCGAAATCCATCAATAATCTGCATTAAATACATGTTAGACCACATGGCATAATAACTAACTCAACTCACCCTATAAGCATAAATATAATCAGAAAATCATATAATAAGCTAAGAGAATGGTTGATTTGACTAGGTTAGGAGGTAAAATGAGCCCATATAATTACCCATTTATGAGGCTCATCATCATCCCCCTACTGAAGGTGTTGCTCATCCTCTGAGCAACCTAGTCAATCTCTTCGTCTTTTATGGCCCTGGTGGCCTCCCTAGCATTCTAGGATTCTAATGTGGTCTACTCATGTTCTCCATAAAATCCTACATTTCTGTCTAAGTCCTTCCATTGCTCCTCCTCTTCTTCTTCTCTTCTACCTTCCAGCATGCCTAATATGAGTGGAGGACTCAGTTTGAGGAAAATCCAATTGACCTTCAGCCTTTGCATGGAGCGCTTGTACATTGACACTCTTTTCAATACCTCCTTCAGCCTCATGGGGGAATGGTATTCCCTGATTTGCAAGCTGTGGGGTAGGGCGTTCCATCTTCTCATGCATGCATGCACACAGTCCTCCCTGAGTAGCCTAAACATATCTTCAAAGTGTGCAATGGCTTGTTCTTGATTGGTTAGATATTTAGGGGCAATCTGAGGGTCATTGGCAAGTAGGTTGTGTGTGCTGATGAGTGCCATAGGATCTAATGGCTCAACTCTTATCATCAATGGTTCATTCTGCTCTTTTATTAACAATCTTTTCATTTCTGCAGCCCTCAATTCTTCATGGTTCATCCATGGCCATTAATTGCAGATCCCCTAGCTTGGCATTGGGGTCCCACACATTCAGGTCTGTGAGGGCCATGTTGTGTAGATAGAACTCTACCATCTTTGCTTTGTCCTCAGAGGTGCTTTGGTCACACAAATCCATGAATTGCTTGTAGTCTTGGAAAGGCATTGTGCCTCTTTGTGCCAAAGTTTTTATTTGGAATTGAAGCCATTGGTCCTTCAGATATAGGCCATAGGATTTGGTTGGTGTTCTATATTGTAATGCTTCTATGGATAAGCTGGCCATGTATGCCAAATGGGTCTCTTTCTCCTATAGCTTCCTCCTTAGTAACTCATTCTCATTCTCAAGGTGGCTTCTTATAATGGCTTCTCTGTCTCTGAGAGCACTCAATTCCATTCCCATTTCCCTGAGTTTGTTTTCCATGTGGACAATATCCTCAACTCCTTTGGACTTGGCTATCTGCATCCACTTATGAGTTCTCACTCTCTCTTTTTCCAATTCGAAAAATAGTGGAATTGCAAATTTCTGTGGGATTATCTTGCCTCCCTCAAGTAGTCTGTAACAGGAGTCAAGATTAGGCTAGGGGTCAGGTTCTTATAGCTCTTGTGCTTCCTTTGTCACCTCTGGCTATCCTCCCATCTTTTCCTCAAGTTTTTGTGTCTCCTGTAGTTTGGACAGTGTCTCCTGTAGGACTATTTTAGCCTCCTGTAGGTTTGGTTTGGGGTCCTGCAGAATTGCCTTTTCTTTCCATGTAGAAGATCTTGTAGTCCTCCTTTCATAGGTTATGGGTGTCTTGGAAGGAGATTCTTTCACCTTGGCAGATGGTGCATCTTCAATATTAATGGGAGTCTTTGATGAGGGCTGAGGTTTGCCTGTTTTAATTCTGATACTCTTCCTTGCCCTGAAATACATGGAGGTTTTTCTTTTCCTCTTCTGCTTCTGCTTGACTGGTGTACTGAGGGTAGTGAGGGCAGCTGCTGCTTCTCTTTCCAATGTTTCAGGGGACTCTTCTCTTTGCTCTACCCTCTCTGCCTCCTTTTCTCCTCTTCTATCTCCTTTTCCTCCTCCTGCCCCGTCTCTTCAACTCTCCCCTCCGCTATTTCTTTTCTTTCATCCTTCCTCTCTTGCTCTGCTATGTCACCACCGGCTTCATCTTCTCCTCCTTGCTGTTCTCCCTCCTCACTGACAGCAGGACTGACATCATAAGTTAATGCCTTGATGTCATCCTCAGCTGTCATATTTATGAAAACTTCCCATGCTATAGGGATTGTAAGGGTATGGAGGGCTTCTTCTACTAGGATCTTGATTAGGTCATGGTGAGATAGCTACTGTGAATTTCCTGCTTGTACCTTAGTGCTGGAGTCAATGAGGGACTGAAGGAGAAAGTAAGGGATACTGAGCTTTTGATGTGCTGGGGTATTCATGCCATATCTCAATTCTTGGAGGATTCTGAAATGATATCCATAAACAATGTTGTGCCTCCCCTCACAAGAAATGTATTTGATCACTTGGTAGCTAACCTCATCCTAGGGATATGGTATACTAGCCCTCCTAATTCCATTTTTGTCTTCAACAAGGGTTTCATTATCTTGGAAAAATTTCCTCTTGGCAGCCTGGCCAATTGGTTTCTCATCTTTACTCCAAGGCAGCCCAAGAGGAAGGGTAGTGACCCTACTGATGAATTCAGGGGTTATTTCAATGGAGAGGCCTCTAATGGTTACAGTAGCATGAGTTCTTGTGTGAGGGACCAGAGAGAGAGCAAATTCATGGGCAATTTCATCATCAAACCCTCTAAACTTCTCAAAGAAATTCATCCAGTTTGCCCTTGTAAATATTTCCACCACTTGAGGATGTGCATGGAGTCTAGTGGAGTTAGTGGGTTATTTTCTCATAAACCCCCTTGTCATACTACCTGTACTTCTTTTGAAAAACCAAATATGGAGGTGGAGAAAAAGAATTTTGAGTGAAATAGAAAAACAGAGGGGACTGTTTTTTTTTTTTAAACATAATTTTTTTTAATGTATTTCTACCCTCTTAAAGACTCATTTTATCTTTAATTTGAGACCAATTCTTTCACATTTTGATATTCAACAGAGGGAATTCATGAAACCTACCTCTTTAGACTGAAATTCGTGCCAACAATCACGTTTTCTCCCTTCAAAATGACTCACTGCCCCTCCTGTAGAAGCCCACTACCCCTCCTGTAGATTTCCTGTAGGTGCTCCTGTAGAAAACGTCGAGAGAAAAAATATGGAGGAAATTGATGGAGGATGGTGGATACGAGGCTATGGGGGAATAAGAAGACAGCTGTGTGGCTGAGTTACGAGAAGAAACTGAAGAAAAGGTGGTGAGAATGCATGGGGAGGAGTGCTCATTATTTTTTATGGCTGTTTTCGATTATGAGTGCGAAGCTGGCAAGGTGTACGTTGCCCAGATTAGGACCGTTGGTCCCCACCTGCTTGGTCATCATGACCTCCCCTCATAATCATCCCTCATTACTGCATTAGAGTTAACTCTTCCTCCCACTACCTGTCCTTCGCATCTTTTGCTTGAGTTGACTGTGCGCATGTGTGGGTGATATCTCGGTTAAGTGGAGTCAACTAAATGAAGGTGGCCAAGTTAACTGGCCACCTTTCCCTCTTTCGATTTCAACCATCTCGTTGCCTTCATATGATTTCTAATTACACAAATGCAGATAGAGGAGTGACTTAGCTACTTACCTGTAATCCGAGTGTATTTGCTACCATCGACTGTGAGGTGTTGTGGCTTTCTTTGCTGCATGCCTTCATTTTCCTTCATGCATGCTGTCTCTACTTGTTGATGTGTTGTTGTGTGTTTTTGCAGGTTCTTCTTTTGCTGGAGCTGAGCTGCATGTGCCTTTTCAACCTTCAAATGTGCTGTCCCTTGCTGCTGGTGTTGGATTTCTATGGGATCAGCTGCTACAGGAATTCCTACAGGAGCTCCTATAGCTGCTTCTCCCCTTGAAACTTTAGCTATTTCCCTGTGCTTGGAGCTCGAGAATGATGCCAGAGGTGGAGATGAATGATGGAGGGATAGTAGGTAAGCTTCAGGTAAAGTTAATGGTGCCATTTCCTCCTTTTTTTTTTCAAAACTGAAAAACTATTTTTTCTGTGTTTTTTTTTTGAAAGGGAAAAAAATAATAATGATGCTTGGAGTGTGATGCAGGCTTGGAAATGATGGCAAGGAATTTTAAAGATGGTAAGAGGGATTATAGGTTCCTCATGAAGTTTTTCTTGTCCCTCAAACTGCCTCCTGTAGACACTTTTGGCTCTCTGTAATTCCTATAGGAGCCTCCTGTAGACACTTTTGGCTCTTTGTAATTCGTATAGGAGCCTCCTGTAGAAAAAACAGAGCCTCCTGTAGAAAACACAGTTTTGGAAGAAGAGGTACAGTGGGGTGAAAGAGATGCCAAAAATAGTGGAGGAAAGTGTGGAGAAGATGAGATGGACGCTGGTATGAATGTCAGGGTCCCCTTGGCACCTTGTTCTACTCCCTGTAGTCCTCTTGCAGACCTGCAATGCAATAAAAATTCATTTTTCTTTTTTTTTTAAACAACTAGGGTGCCTCAGAGAGGTTTTCACCTTAAATGCCTATCTTGGGCACCTCCAAGGTAGGTTTTCACCCAGGGATCTTATTCTTTTCCTTTTTCTTTTTTTTAACATCACTAGGCCGCCTCAGAAGAGGTTTTCAACCCAATGATGGGACTCAAGCGCCTCATGGAGGTTTTCACTTGAGTCCTTATTTTTTTCTCTTTTTTCTTCAATGAGTGGGTGAAGTGGAATCTAAGACATGCTCCACTACCATCACTGTTTTATTCAAATCTTCAATAAACTCTCGCTTGGAGAGGGGTTTCTTGTAGACTTTCAACCAATGTCCATTGACAAGCATGGGGATGGCTTCATCATCAATGGTTCTAATCAGAACTGAACCATTGTCATTGCATTTATCCACAGTGTAGGGTCCCAACCATCTTGTCCCCAGCTTGCCTTTGAAATCCTTGTATCTTGAATCACAGAGTAGTGCCCAATTTCCCTCTTGGCATTTCTTCTCCTTGATATTTCTGTCATGCCATATCTTTCTTTGAAGCTGAACTACCTCTGTATGGAGAAGGGCTTGCAATCTGTATTCATCCAATCCATTGAGCTGAAGTAATCTCTCCTTCTGTGCATGGCTGAGGTCTAGGTCCAGCTGAGCTTCCATCCTTAGGGTATTGAATTCAAACTCTATTGACAGCAAAACCTTCTTCCCATAGACCAGTTCATAGGGTGTGAACCCGGTGGTGGTCTTCCATGTTGTGTTGTAGGCCCAAGTGGCCTCAACTAATATGTCCGCCCAGTCTTTTCTGCTGTTGCTCACTACCTTGGTTAGGATCCCTTCCAATGCTTTGTTAGTGACCTCCACTTTCCCATTGGCTTGTGGATGGTAAGGGGTGGAAGTCCTATGCTTGATCTTATGATGTGTGAGCAGGTCTTCAATTAGGTTGGAAGTGAACTAACTGCCTTGGTCTGTGACCAACTCTCTCAGATACCTGAACTTGTAGAATATGTTTTCCCTCAAAAACTCAGCTACTTTTTCCTCTGTCACTGCTTTGATTGCTTTTGTCTCCACCCACTTTGTTAGGTAGTCGGTGCACACAATGATGTACTGCTTCTGCTTTGAAGGGGGGTTGATCGGCCCCACAAAGTCCATGCTCCACTTCTCAAATGGCTCAAAGGTCACTTGAGGTTGCATGGGAATTTCATCCTTTGGAGTGGGTTTCCCCATCCTCTGACACCGATCACACTGGCTCGTGTATCTCCTCACATCCTGATGAAGAGTGGGCCAGTAGTAGCCTGCTTGCAATATCTTGAAGGCAATTCTTTTTGCTGCAAAATGACCTCCACAAGGCTTGTCATGACAAGTCAGGAGGATGTCAAAGACTTCATCCTCCCTGACACATCTTCTCAAGATCTTATCTGGGCCAAGTTTGAAGAGATTGCCTCCAATCCAGTGAAAGGGGCGCTTTTCCTTACTATCTTTCTCTTCTCTTTTGAGGATAGGTGTGGTGGGAACTGTGTTGAAACCAAGTAGTTTGCTATATCAGCAAACCATGGAGAGAGTACTGATATAGAAAATAGGTGTTCATCTGGCATTTGGTCATCCACCATTCCTTCTTCACCTACAGGCAAATTTACTCTAGACAAAAAGTCAGCAACAACATTCTCTTTACCAGGCTTATCAATAATGGTCAGATCAAACTGCTGCAGTAAAAGAAACCATCTAATAATGTGAGAATTTACATCTGGTTTGTTCATTAAATATCTAATTGTAGCATGATCAGTGTGCACAAAGGTTTGATAGCCTGTGATATAATGTTTGAATTTGTTTAAGGAATGCACGACAGCTAGGAGTTCCTTCTCGGTCACTGTATAGTTTAACTCTGCCTTTGACAAGTTTTTGCTTATAAAGTATATGGCATAAGGTAACTTTCCATCAATTTCACCTAAGGCTACTCCTATTACTTTGTTCGAGGCATCTGTGTGAATGTGAAAGGGTAGGGCCCAGTTTGGGCCTCTGAGAATTGGGGCAGTCACTAGCTTGCTCTTCAAGGTATCTAGGGCTTCTTGACAGTTTTCTGACCATATGAACTCAACATCTTTGCCTAGGAGGCCAAAAAAAGGACAAGCTAGCTTGCTGAAGTCTTTAATGAATCTCCTGTAATATCCAACTAAGCCTAGGAAACTTCTGACATCTCTCACCTTTTGAGGAGGTGGGACTCTTTGGATGATGGCAGTTTTATTGGGGTCCACCTGTAGTCCTTGTTGAGATATTACATGACCTAGCACGGTCCCTTCAGCCATCAAGAATTCACATTTTTCCGGACTGAGGGACAGGTTCATCTCAATACACTTATCTAGAACTTTTCCTAGGTTAGATAAAGCTTCCCAAAGTCAGAGCCATAAGGATTAAAATCATCCATGTATATTTCTACTGTATCATGAACCAGTTCAAAAAATATACTCAATACCGCTCTTTGGAAAGTGGCCGGAGTGTTGCACAAACCAAAAGGAAGGACCCGGTATGAAAAGGTACCCCAAGGACAAGTGAAAGTGGTCTTATCTTGGTCTTTTAGGCTGATTTGAATCTGATTGTACCCGCTAAACCAATCTAGGAAGGAGAAAAACTTTTTCCTTGCCAGATCGTCTAACACTTGATCTATGAAAGTGTTGTGGCCAGCAACAACCCCCCCCTTTTTTCATTTAAGTGTTGTCCAAAATACTAAATGAATGGGGACCCTTAGTTAAAATTTAGGAAAAGCAAGAGTTTCCTTTCTTGAAAATAAGGTTACCATCGTAAGCTCAGGAAGATCTTTTGAATACTTTAAAAACTAAGTTTATGATGAGGAAACATTCTTTAAAAAGCTACATCATAAAATAATAGATAAGCACCTCCATTTTGGTATAATCCTGGTATGTGAAAGATTCTCATACTAAGAAATATATCGCATCGCAATGAAGTAATGATAATGAGAAAGACTTCAAGATTTTCTGATTTGCGATAACCCCGATCGCAAGATCGCATATCGCAGGGAATGGGCTAACAAAATATGGCAAGCATAAAACTTCTGTGATCTGCGATGTTGCGATATCGCGATAAAGTGATGGTTGCGATATTAAGCCAAATCAACTTTGCAATGTTATATTTGTGAGTCGGTGCGAGAGCGCGATAGTGCAATAATGCGATGTTGCGATCTGCGACGATTGCAAACCAAATCGCAAAATCACTCCATCACGAATCTTTCGGGCACGCTATTCAAGAAAAGCCACTTACCATAATCTGACTTAAGATCATGCGATTTTAATGATAATAAAGGAATTAGTTGTCATCTATTAAATGTAGATGCGTGCTTTTGCAAAGAATTACTTCACGTAAGGTGGCATATTTGATATATCTGCTGCATTTAAGACTCTCCCATCACCTTTCTTGATCAGTCATTTCCATTTCGCTTGTGAGCTGTAGGAATGAAGAACGAAGGATGATACCAAGCCATACGCAGGAAGAAATGGGAAAGGAAAATAAGGCTCAGGGCTCTGAGGTGAAGGAAATGGCACCTTTATATACAGACACAGCTTGTAGCAGAGACGCAGGGATATCGACATGGGAAAGCATGTACAGACTGCTCGAAGAAGAAAACCCCAGAATAATGAAGGTTACCACTGTCGCAGACTCACACAGCTCTTCCGAAGCATCCTTAGAAGAACTCGCGTGCTCATTCCTTCATCGAATAGCAACAAGGCCCAAAATTCTCCCATATATGGATATGATCAAGTGGATACTTGACAATGCAGAAATGAACAACAGACAGTTCAAGATACAAGGACATGGGCTCATCGGGTCATTCGCTGCACAAGACTTAAAGCTCATGTATCATATTCCTGAACCATAGGCAACTTACAATGCACAATTCATTAAAAAATTTGTTGCGGAGAACCCAAACCTATCAGAGATCACCAAAGATTGGTCTAGAAAAGATGAACCGCTCAAGAAAGATAAAAACGATATGTACAGCACTGGTTCCCTCACCTCTCCGTATTGTTTTGCTGCGGCCATGCTTTGTAGATTATTTGGGATGCCAGATATCAATAAGTTTTCGTCTAAATGGTTACCATTGATTGATGCTGCCACAAATGCCGTTATTATAGATTGGGCCAAGATCTTTTCTGATAACCTATTCATGGCTATTATCAATTACCGGTCTAAAAGATCCATGTCTCAAAGGATCTATCCTCCTTTTTACCCATCCGCATATGTTATGGATTCTATTTTTTATGTGTCTAAATTTCCCACTATGGGTTGGAAATGGACAACTCAGGACCCATTACCCATCCATGTTTATCATAGGATATTATGGGATTCTCAGTTCATTCCACATTTCTACCAGATTTGTCACGTGCTTATCTTACCCATGTATATAATGATGTATGATAAAGGCCCCCCGAGGTGCTCACCTGAGGCACAGATAGATATCATCCCCATCGCAAGATGGTTCAGAGAAGAATGGTTCACCTATATTAGAGTATTTGGAAGCACCGTCCCCCCTCATGTCCTGCCTTTGTATATTCCTGACAAACTTCTGGCTCGAGAAATTGCATATCAAACCTGTTCAGCAGGCGGCCTAACTAAAGACCTAAAAGACAAAAAGAAGGCCATATGGCCACAGTTTCCTGTAGCTTGTGGGGCCTTTTCATTGTTCGATGTAGGTCACGCATTCACCGAAGTAGAGAATATGACGTGCCTACAATGATTTAAATTCCCGGCAAGGCCATTTGACCCAAATGAGGTTGCCCAGGATCTCACAATGACAGTCAAGATAAAAGTGTTCATTGGAAAAAAGGATTTATTTGATGATATATTTCAGAGTAAAGGCTCACTTCAGGAAATTTTGTGGGAAGCTCAATCGCGATTGTCTCCAGATGACCTCCAAAGATTCATGGTATACAGGGAAAGAAGACTAGCCAGTGTTCCTCTAAAAAAGCTGCAACTACCTGCCAGAGAACCTACTCCAAGCGTTAGCCTCAGTTGGAATTCAAGCACTTCCGGATCTAAATCTAAGACTAGACAAGAAATTCCTGAGCATTCTAAAAGATCTGAAAACAACCAAGATAGAAGCAAAGAGTCAGCTAAAGACACCGCTCAGTCAATGGAATTTCCACAATAGCAAGTTATCGTCTCCTCGCCAAGAGATGTCCCCCCTCTCGTCATTGAAGCACCACCCGTCACAAGATAATTAGATAAGGAATGGGAAACCTTCAACGAACTGATCAATCTTGAAGGAAAGGCCCCAAAAACACTTGTGAGCAATATGCAGGTAACACAAGAAGTGGGTTCAACCATAGTCAGCAATGTCACAGAAACGGAGCATATTCCTATCGCTCCATCTTCTGAGCTTCTACTAAATGTAGAAGAAATTCCCCCACTGGACATATTTTATAGTCCCCAACATAAAGAAGTTGTAAGAAGACAGAGAAAAAAGAGGAAGTTAGAAAATACACTCTCTCAGGATGCTGAGCAATTAGACGTCCTGTGGAAAGATCTTGCCAGTAATCCAACTGAAAATCTCACCAAACTGTCTCATATCGCAGGGGAGTATGCCTCTGTGACTATTGACAAAGCGTCAGAAGTACAACAATTGTTGAAAGAGCAAGAAAATCAGATACAGGTATTGCAACTACAATTGCAACAAGCCAATGCTAATAATGAGGCACGCAAACAACTTGAAAAGTTGCAGGAAGACTTCCAACGAATGCAAATAGGTTATCAAAGAAGTTTGGATGAAAAGGGAAAACAGTTGCAGGATGTACAAGAGATGCACAGAGACGACCCTAAACTTACAGAGTTTATTTCAGAGTCTATTGCCTTGAATGAACAACTACTGCAGCAACAGGAAGAGTTGGGACAAAAGATATCACAGTGGAATTATTATTGCGAACTGAGTGATAAAATCACCAATCAAGTGGTAGACTTGCGAAGTGACTATGATCAGATTGACAAATGAGTGACGGAGTACTTGGCTTGGCAGGATGAAGACGAGGAAAAAAGAGCAGGCGCACCCAGGATAAATGAGAATCATAAAGAGTTGCTCTTCAACAAGTGGGACGGTCAAATCATGGAAGCGGAACAAGCAGCAGAAACAGCGGCCACGACAGCAAGCATTCTTGTCGACTGTGTAAATGAAAATTTTCACAGAGCAAAATTAATCTCAGAGACCACCCTGGGGTATTTACCAAATAAACTACTACTAGAAGCAGAATGGAAGCAATGGGCGCAAGAAAAGGGAAAAGCGGTCCAAGCACTAAACATGTTAAATTGGGAGTGTTACTGGGCATACTTGGTGAAGCCGCATAGTCAGTGGATGATTGTGAAATTTATCATAAATGCAGTCGAAAAAGTGGTGCCAGCTCTCATAGATTCCGTTTTCTCAGCCCAGCTCAAAGCAGAAGTCAGCCAGCCGACTCTCCTCAAACCAATGATGAATGCATGCAGCTTTAAAGATCAGATTCAGAAGTAGCTTTATTTAGAATGTTGTTTTTACTTAAAAAATTAGATTAGAAAAAGGACGGTCATTTGAAAACCGCATCCTAAATTTTGTAGATAAACTATTATTAGAATTAGGAAGTAGTATTTAAACCCTTCTCATGCATTTAGAGAAGGGTCCAGAAATTTGTCAAAAACTTGTCCTCAGAACATGCACTTTTGCACCCTCAGAGGAGGTCTTGATGAATGAATGGATCAAGGTTTATTAATGTTTGCATTTAATATCTGCTACTGATGTTGCACTTCTGTACTCTTGGTAGATATTAGAACAAGGAGAGATAAATCATTGTTGCTTGAAGCTTATGAGCAGGACCAGTCATAAATGGTACTTTTATCTCTTGACCATTTCTGCTTATATTCTTAAAGTGATATACAATTTTTAGTTGTTTATATGTTATTTCATGAATGTTTGAGTTACCATTTGGCACTTTTGTACGGTGGAGTCATTTATTTATGTTTGATATATGAATAACTTATTATGCGATATGCTGTTCACAACTGTTTTGCCTAACTTTTTATGCAAAGTGGTTCATCTTAATTGATTTCCATTCTTATGATAGCTGAATGATCTTTATTACCAGTTATTATTTGAAATCTCTTTAGATCGCATAATAGAAGGAATACATCCTGGGTTAGCATAGATTAGATGTGTTGTTTTCATTAGATTACAATAGCATAGGATTAGATTAAAGTAGCTTATATTAGAACCCTTAGATCAACATCATCCAACTCTGCACACACACACACCCTTAGATTGGGAAACTGGTCCCATTATCCCCAGTCGGACCCGCTACACCAAACGGATAAGGAACTGCCAACCAAGGTCCGGACCGGGTGGGTATCCCCCTTGTTGTCGACCCGATTTTTGGGGCTTCAACAGAAAGGTAAAGGAAAACGGTCCTTTTTAGTGGCTTTGTTCAATTCTCGATAGTCGACATAGATTCTCCACTTACCATTTTTCTTTGGCACTAGCACTAAAGGAGAGACCCATTCACTATCAGAGATGGGATAGATGAATCCTGCATCAAGCAATTTCTGCAGTTCTTCCTTAACAATATCTTTAAGTGTTGGGTTCATCCTCCTTTGAGGCTGCCTGACTGGCTTGCAATCTTCCTTGATGTATATATGATGAGTACATACTGAAGGGTGCACTCCCTTCATCTCCTTATAACTCCAGGTGAAGGCATCTAGATGTTTTCTCAGTATGCTGCATAGCTCCTTCTCCTGGGAAGTAGATAGGGATGGATTGATTTTCAATGTTCTTTCTGGGCCGAACTCTATATTTTTAACATGGAGAGAAGTGGGGTTGGCCACACAGAGATCAATTGAGGGGTTGTTTTGGGTTTCTCTTACTATGTCTTCTAATGGTGATACATTGGGAGGTGGATTCTGAATCAAATTTTCAATCATATCATCCTCATCTTGCGGTTTCCCCCCCATGGCAATTTCTAATGTACAAAGTGGTGCAGAATAAACTTCATCCTCATCCTCCTCCTCCAACCAGAGAGGTAGATCATGTTCTAGCAAAGGTTGGGCAGGAGGATATAGGATTAACTGCTTGGACATGTGCCCATTCTTTATGGTCATGTTCCCAGCTCGACAGCTGATGTAGGCATCGGCTGTAGCCAACTAGGGTCTTCCCAGAATGAGAGGATACCCCGTGAGCTTTGCCTTTGGCTGGAGAACTAAGAAATCAGCAAGGTACTCCCAAGAATCAATGGAGACCATCACATCTTCCACAATCCCCTCAGGGGTCACTGTGGAGCAGTCTGCTAGCTGCAGCACTGTCGTGGTCTTCCTCAAGGAGCCTTGGAGATTAAGTTTGAGCATTGTGTCCTTTGTCATCACATTAATGGCAACTCCCAGATCAATCAAGGTATGTGGGACCATTGTGCCATTAATGTGGACATCAACTACTGGGCTTCCAGGGTCCAGATATTTTGGACAGATTATCTGCCCCAACATCAGGTCGGACAGTTGTCCTATGACATTGATGGTTGGGGCATCTCTCTTGCGCCTTCCTGGATGCCTAAAGCACTTCTATTTGATCAACCTATTGTAGATAGACACATCTTTTATGGCTTGGATAAGTGGTATCTTCACACATAAATGTTTCAATTCTCCCAGGAGTTCAGTCTCTTCTGGGGTAGGCTGGATTTTCATGGATAGTCTCTTAGGAAAGGGTGGATTTGCTTTAGGTTCGCTTTCCTCTTTATCTTCCTCAACCTCCCTGGGTGGAGGCTGGCTATCTGGGAGAACTTTCCCAGATCGCAAGTTAATTTCTTGAATCTCCATAGCATAAGTTGGGCATGATGGTTCCCCACTATACACTTGCTGAGCCCATCTGTTGTTCAGGTTCGGATTCAGCTTTGCAGGCATTTGGGGTTGCCTTGGTGGAGCAGAAGGTAATGGTCGTGGTTGGGTAGGTGGTGGAGGTAGAAGAGCGAGAGGAGAGTTGTATTAGGGCCTCCACCCCTGATGAGATGATTTCCACTGAGGTTGCAGCTAAGCATAGGATTGAAATGAATGGGTGGCTAGTTGGGCATGATATTGAGATGTGAAGGACCAAGGAGGAGGCATGGACCAAGAAGAATGAGTAGGGGGGCCCCGAGAAGGTGTGGAGGTGACTTGGTTGGGGTTGTAGTATGCTTGAGATGTCCCTTGCATCCCCTGCTGGTATGGTTTAGGTCCATGCAGCCTCCTTTGGTTTATGTAATAGATCTGTTCAGTGACTCCTTCGACCCCTTGGTATACAGCATTAAGTCTGAGTAAGGAAGGGCACTTATCTATAGAATGATCTTCTTCACAGACTGAACAAACCTCTATAGAGTTCAATGGGCATTCATTCCTAAGATGCCTCTTGGTGCATCTAGGGTAAAAAATGGCCAAAAACCTCTATGCTTCCTCTTGTTTTCTTTTGATATGTAAGGTATCCATTTGCATGGAAAGAGTTTACAATATCTCACTCTTGAAGTCTTCCATCATGTTTCCAATTTCAACTTTAATGGATGAATTGGAAGAAGAGGTACTGGCTATGAGTTGACTCCCCCTACCTTTCTTTCTGGCTGCTCTAGAATGGTTTCTAAAAATAGCCTTTATGTCCTCATAGGATAGTTGGTAGATGTATCCCCCGACTAGTAGATGGAGGGTGTCTAAAAGGTCTTCCCGAATTCCCCTGAGCAGGACCAACTTCAAAGACTCAGGGTCAAGTGTACACCTGGCCCTTTTGTAACTGAGCTGGAACCTCTCTTCATAGTCTTCCAGGGACTCATCACTTCCTATGGTCATTCGAAAGATTTCTTCTTTAGTATTTTTTGACCTACAATAGTCTCAATACTTGTTGTTTAAGGATTACTGCATCTGAGCCCAAGTTGTGATACTATTGCCAGGTAATCCCATGAACCAGCACAGTGTTGTGTCCTTGAGAGTAGAAGGGAACAGTTTCAACTTTTGCTCATCTTTTGCATAGTCATAAGTTCGACAGATGACAACAAACTCGAACAAGAAGGTGGATCTTCTGTAGTCAGACCATGGAAGTGAGGTAGGGCTGAAGGAATTATATTCTTCATTTTGGTGTCCCCATTGGTCTCCCGAATGGGGAAGGTACCCTCTATTCTCTCTCCATTTCCCCTAGCATTTATGTTTTCAGCCATTGGCTCCAGTGGAATGTTTTCTTCTTCTTCTTCCCCTATAGGTTCTTAAAATATGTCTGGATGTTCACCTAAGGGTTCTTATTGATTGCAGCCACCGAAGAAGAGAGAAGGTTGGCTGTGTGAAGTAGTGGGGGTGTTGGGCAAAATTTTTCCTAAGTTATCTCTACTCCTACGAGGCATGAAAGGAAATATTTTTGGTTGGTTTTTTTTGTTTCTTTTTCCCACACTGAAAGTACCTGCAGAAACTGAAATTGTGATTGAACAAAATAAATTGCAACTAGCTGAAATGAACTTGCTAAATGGAAATTTACAGAATTGAAAAGGAAAGCAAGGAAATGCAGAACTGAAAGAAAAGAAATGACTAGTCTACTTTTGCCGAAATAAACTATTAGCAGAATGTTGCAATAGGAAATAGAAGAAAGCAGTAATCACAAAATACTCTGACACTTCCCTAGAAATGACGCCAAAATGTTGTGAGAGCCAATATTGCAGCAAGAATTCTGCAACTCCTGGGCTACCAACTTTACTTTTATCAACCCGGTAGTTCGTAACAAACTTGGAAGTGTTGGTGCTATATGCACAAGTACTAGTTCTCACTGCAGGTTGTCACTTGGTCAGCTGGCGTGAGATCAATAGGCCAAATTCTATAGATTTCATAAGAAGCTCTATGTGTGATGAAAGGAAAGAAAGATTACTCTACAGATGCTATTCTAACTACAGAAAGGAGAAAGACTGGAATGTAAAGCAAAACCTAGTAAACCCTAATTAACAAGCTAATTCTACTTTTTCCAAAAACACTATGAAAACCATGAAATAAATGCCATTACCTACTCAAGGAAGTAAAAAACATCTAACCATTCTATTTCTGGAAGTAAATAAGCGAAAAACATGTTTTTGGATTTTTGTGTGTTTTTATGTGAATTTAACATGCATCTAATTTATCGTGTGTGAGTGTGGCAGCGAACAGGTGGCGTTAGAGGGCGGTTTTGGAGCTTGGGAGGATGTAGGATGGTGTGGATGGGTCCTAGGAGGTCTTAGGTGGCCTTCTGGAGGCTTTTACCACACTCAGCCTTTAAAAGAAATCCTACAGGAAAAACTACAGGAGGACACAAGAAAACTACAGGAGGAAAACAGGGAAACTACAGGAGGCCTACAGGAGGAGGCCGAGAGAAATTTTCGCTATTTTGAGGGTGTGAGAGTGGGTGGAAAAGGTGGATGAAGGTTGGAATGATCTGTTAGGATGCCTAAGGTCTACCATGAATCACTAGGAGAGAGAAAGATGATTGGGTTTTCTCAAGGAAAGAGGAAGAAGTTCTATGAAAAATGAAGGAAACTAGGGCAGAATTGAGGTGAGGTTTGGGAGACCTATAGGGCATGGATCAAATGGAGGGTGTGATTGTTGGTTAGCTGGCCTACTACTGGAAGAGATTTGATACATAGCAACTGACAGTCAACCAAGAAAATCAAGCAACCAATGGAATGAGTGCATCCTAGGAAAAACAGAGTTTTGCATTAAAATGGCCTAAACTATGATGTATAGAAGGAAATGCTGGGAAATGTTGTAAGAAAGGAAAGAATGAAAAAGGACTATTGAAAATTGGGAAGTGGACATTATAAAGAAGATCTAAAGCAAAGAAAAACTGGACTATCAACCTACTAGAGAGCTGCAAACACTAGAAGTCCTAGGAATGAGGAAAATCTGTGTTTTTGGGGCAACAAGAGAGTCTTTGCCTCAAATCATGGTCCCAGAGGGAGGAAGAGAGGCCAAGGCACTATTTCTAGCCTTTTGAATCTTCTTTGATCACTTCTTAACTTGCTACAAAAATCATAAATGGAAGCAAGCTACTAAATCATCAAAAGCAACCTATTCTTAACCGTAAGAGAAATACATCTAATAGCAAAATAATCTACAAATTGAAGTAAAGCATACAAATACAAGTAAAGAGAAGCTTGGATACTTGGATTGGGCCCTAACAAAAGAGCTTCAGCCCTCTGAGGTAACTCAGTGCTAGCTCAAAAAGGATTCCATCTTCATTATCAAAAAATAGCAAGATTACATAAAACTGTCATAAAATAGTAAGCTCGAAATTTGAGCAGAGTTTACATAAGAAAAAAGTCGACCCTAGTGAGGCCCTAGGCCTCTCTACTTATACATCTGAAGCTACCAACAACTTCCTTAAAATCAGGGAGGCTTGGCTCCCAAAACTCGATATAAATATCAATCATCTTCCACTTGCTCGACTACCTTCTAGTGCATGATTCCGCTGCTTGTAATCCGAGCTGAATGAGTGGGAATTCGAAGTGAAGAGAAATAAATGAGGGACATTCCCTCCTATAAGTCCTCTCCTGTATCTACTTCGAGTTATTGCTACAATTTGACCACTAGATCCTTGACTTTGACCTCGAAATCCATCAATAATCTGCATTAAATACATGTTAGACCACATGGCATAATAACTAACTCAACTCACCCTATACGCATAAATATAATCAGAAAATCATACAATAAGCTAAGAGAATGGTTGATTTGGCTAGGTTAGGAGGTAAAATGAGCCCATATAATTACCCATTTATGAGGCTCATCATGGGGTTAAGGGAAATCCCATACGTTTGACAACATTCAAATATTTGTTTTAGATCTCTCAGATGATTACTATTTTTTTTGGAATATATAGTTATATCATCTAAGTAGATTACCACTGACCTGTTTACTAAACCCTTGAAGGAAATGTCCATGTCTCTTTGGAAAGTGGCACCAGCATAAATTAGTTCGAACAACATCTTTTGATAGGTGTAAGTGCCCCATTTTGTTCTGAATGTAGTTTTCAGTTGATCATCTGGATGGACTAAGATTTGATTGTAACCTAAGAAACCATCTAGAAAGTACATTAGTTCTGAGCCTACAACTGGTTATAATATATGTTCCACAGGAGGCAACGGAAAATTTCCCTTTTGGCAAGCTTTATTGAGATTGTGAAAGTCTATACAAATCCGAATATCACCGTTTTTCTTTCTGATTGGGATGAGATTGGAGACCCACCTGGAATGCCTGACAGGAAAAATAATTTTGGCTTTTAGTAGTTTATTTAACTCAGATTTAATCTAGATTTCTAAATTAGGATGAATTTTCCTCAATTTCTACTGAACAGGTTTTTCATCAGAGGTCATAGGAATAGTATGTTGAATAATAGAAGTGTCATAGGTTTTAAGATCGTTGTAATTCCAAGCAAAGACATTCTTATATTGTTTCAACAGATGTATAAAAGCTGATTTTTCTTCCGATGTGAGTCCGAGACCTAGATTGATGTTTTGTGGTTTCGTGTCAGTTCCAAGATTGATTAATTCATACCTTAGAGTTGAACTCTGAAGTTTTGAATTAGTAGATCGTTTGAATCTATCTTTGAGGTCGTATAAATCTTCCAATTTAACTACATATTTTGGTATAGCATTGTTGTTGGTTTCTTGCTTCAGTTGGTTATCACGCTGGTCTTCATCAACTATCTGGTCATCATAAGAGCCTTTTGAAGTGAAGAAGCTTATGATATTGGGATCATTGTTAAAGACTCTCCAGTTGGTGATATTATTAGGAATAGACGACCTAAAAATTAATTCAATGGAGAATCGATCTGGGCTGTAATCTTCTAGTGGAATAAGCTTGGAAGCTACATTAGCTAGGAGATCGACGCTAGCATTTTGGAGTCTTGGGATAGAGGAAATATTAAATGCTGTAAAATGTGAGGTCAGGTCTTGGACTAACGATTGATAGTGTTTCAAATGTCCTGACAGATAGTGAATAGTATTTCTTACTTGTCTAACGACAATTTCAGAATCTCCAAACACTTGGAGGTATTTGATATTAAGACCAATTGCTTTGTACAAACCTTGAACCAACGCTTCATATTCAACAATATTGTTTGTGCAATCAAATTCAAGTCTACATGCTAGCATAGTCTTTTCCCCTTTTGGGCTAACTAATATGCATCCTGCCCCTGCTCCATCATTGGATCTAGATCCATCAAAAAATAATTTCCAAAATAAAGATTTATGTATAGGTTTATCTACAAAATTCACACATTTAGAGGTGTCTGTTTGGGAATAATTTTCGATTTGAGATACAACAAAGTTTTCTAAGAAAGGTGAAGTATGAGCATTGAAATTCCTCGGGAATGACTCAACATAATAGTTTCCGATTATATTATTGCTATATGCTACCGGCTCATTTTCTCCTTCCAGTTATGTCACTATATATTTTTTATGTTTCTCTCGATCAAACCTTATCTGATTTGGCTTGCTGTTATAGGTAAGCCACATGTGAGACTAGTCGATTGCGAAGTAACCATGGATCTTTTCTAACCAGTCCCTACTGAGGTTTAAGCCATAGAATTCAGGAATATCAGCTACAAGTATATCAATGATTTGAAAAACTTTTGGGTTTGATGAAAGTCTAATGTTTACTTGATTAAGTTCTCCGAAAACTTCGACTTGAGACCGATCTAATTGTACTATTTGTACTGCATATTTATGAGGCTGGACGTTTAACTTAACGCAGACTGTTCTAGACAAAATGTTAGATGAGGCACCAAAATCAACTAAACAGTTGTGCAAGATTTTATTGAAGACTTCAAAAGTAAGGAGAAATGGTGGAGTATGATATTTAGATCTTCCACCAATTAGAGCGATGTCGGTTGGATCAATTTTTTTTGTAGAAATACTAGGGGGTCTTCCCATTTCCTGAGTGGCCTGTGATATTACTGTGGCAGGAAGCGGGGTAGTGGGAACTGCTTTGAGTTCTTTCAAAAGTAGCTTCTGCTGATGTTTTAATTTACTAAGCTCATGAAAGGTGATGTTTGCCCTAGTTTTCTTCATATCCTCAATAATATTGTATTCCATTTCGTCGGGAATTATCAGAGTTTTGGATGAAGGTGAAGAATCTGATTGGGTAGGGTTTGTTTGAGTAGATTTCGGTGAAGATTTCTTACCTACGACTTTATCTCTGGGAGGTGGCATTGAAGTTTTCTGTTTTGAACTTGATTGAGGTGGATCAAGCTGATTTCTGCTTCTAGTGGCAACAGGTAGTGCTTCTTGATCCTCTTCATTTGGAAGGATAAAATCCCACATTCCTTGTAGTTCCACTCTTTATTCATTGTCGATTTGTTCTTCACTTGAGGCTTCTTCCTCATCTCCATCCGATTCAGCGTTCGATATGGCATTTGGAGGTTTAGGATCGGTTGGGGCATTCCTAATGGTCTAAAAGGTTTCTTGGAAGAAGATTCTGCTACTTGTTTTTTATGTCAACCATTTCATTAGACATGGTCTTGAGGACTTTTTGTAACCCTTCTAGATCAAAAGGATCCTTTGGTGGTTTTTTCCTAGAATCATCTCTAAAGGTTACTTTCTTTGATTTTCTTTCCTCTAATTCGTTTTTCTTTTTTACGGCCAAGATACGTTTTTCAACAGCTATTGCTTCTTTTATATTTTCTGCTAACATTGGTTTGGAAGCTCTATCAACGAAGATGGCTGTGTTTGAAGGTAGAGCAGAAATGTACCATTCATTTCAGGCCTCATCGCCAGGCTTGGACACCGTAGGTATTTTATTCAATAACTTATTGAAACGTGAGTTGAAGTATTTAATGGGTTCTTTTGGTTCGGCTTTCAAATTGGAGAGGTCATTTATCAAAGTTGTTGTAGACCTATCATCTCCAAATTTAGTTAAAAATTTCTTTTGAAAAGCATCTCAACTATTAGTAGAGCCTAATGGTAACGAAAAGTACCATGATCCTGCTACTCCTTGTAGAGTATATGGGAATAATCTTACAACTACGTCTTCTTTTGCTACTCCATTCAAATTAATGGACAACATGAAATTATTTATATGTTCTTCAACTAACAGGCCATTATCAGGGTTAAATTTAGGTAACCATTTTTTTGGATGTGCTGGCAATTGGGACAAAGGTCCAGCCATTCTAACAACTCCTGGGTTGGTCCATGGCCTTGGTTGAGGTTGATTATGTCCCATTGTTGGGATATTAGTAGAAGACGGTGAAGCAGTGGTTGAAGGTGATTAGGAAGAGGATGGTGCATCTCCTGTACCTGTGTGAATCACGATATGGAGTTGGGAAGCGGGTGTGTGATCTTGCAATGATATGGATGGAATGGACGATGATGATGAGAGAAAAACACTATGAGATTCTGATGGTGTCTTCTTAGCCCTTTTACGACTTGGTAGAGGGAATTCAAATGGTGGGATTCCAAGTTTTTCACTCTGTACTCTAGTTAGCGGTTGCGATGTGTTGTGGGGAAAAATGCCTATTTAGGACGATCCTATCCACCTAAGGTGTGACAGCGCCTTAGCAACAAACGAATGTAGCTATCATGATTTCTTCCTTTATGAAATATGAAAGAGAGGAGATCGGCAGACTTACCGTTGTCTTTCGGTTGTCCATCGAACTAGATCCTCTTCTCTTTGTGTGTCCACAGCTACTTGCCTCCTCGCTTGATCAAGAGAACAACTACTTGAATCCCACGAGATCACAAGAGAACAACTACCTGTGACAAGAGAACAGCTACTTGCAACAAGAGGAGAACACAATACAAAGGAAAATATACATATTCATAAATGATTCAGGATTAGAAGTAAATCAAATATACTAATGCAATCATACAAAATACACCAGCATATAGGAAAGAATTAAGATAGCTTTATTGAAAGTAACAGGGTTCAGGAAGAGATACAACCCATAGGGCTCCAACCCAGCATCTCCTTCCCAGCAGAATGGAATTCCTTCTTCAACTCCTTTCAAAGCATAACACACCCAATGTTTCTAGCCACAAACCAACAACAATTATTTGCAAATACCAAATTCCCAGCCCCCCTAATCTCATGTAGAAGAGATCTATATATAGGGATATTGGAGAGAGGATGAGTCAGCTTGAGACTAGTCTGAGACTGACTAGTGTCCTCTCCCACTTCAGTTCTTGAGTCCACTTGGAGGTCCTTGCTTCCACTTGGAGATTTGGAACCTCTTACTCATCACCAGTCGAATTCCCTGATCCAAGTGTCATTTTGGAAGCTTCCTGGGCATTGAAACCTTGAGGAATGACTCTGCCACTTGTCCAAACTCGCTCAGCGTAGGTAGTCTTCTTTGCAGTTGACATTCAACGCAGGTAGACAGTGGAGCAGTTGACATTCAGCGCAGATGCTCAGTGGAGCAGTTGACATGATCTAGAATTGCCTTGTTTTTGAGTGTTTTCAGGTGGAGAACTTTTGTGAATTGCTGTGGTTACTTGGCCTTGTTCCTCTAGGGGTAGGAACAACATATTTAGGGACTTTGGATCCCTTGATTATTGACATTTCATGCTCAGTGATGCAAGGCACAAAAATGTCTATAACACGATGGGGTATATTGAGAAGTGACATTGCCTTGGGATAACTCAGATTCTTCTTGAGATATTGAAATCTCTTGCAATTTTTGGATCAAAGATTGTACTTCAGGGGGTTCAGAAGAAGAACTGCCTAGCTTGTTTAAGATTTTAGCAGTGGGCCCTGTATTTTTCGTTTCAACTTCTCGTTTGGGAATAGGATATTTGGAATGCGAACAAGAAGTTGGAGGTGATGGTGAGGGAGTTTTACTCTTATAATGGCCTGTAGATTTAGATTTACTTGCCATTCATAGTCATAGCCCCCTTTCTAGCGCCAAATATGTTGAAGGCTCAAAAATCATTGCCTCAACAAGGGGGATAACCACCCAGTCCGAACCTTGGGACAACTCCTTTTCCGTTTGGAATAGTGGCTCTGACTGGGGATGATGGGACTAGTTTCCCAATCTATTTTTATGCTTGTGCTAACGGGATGATGTTTTGAGATTTTTAGAGTAATACCTAGCCTCAAACTAATCTAATTTAACTAATAATCACGTGCGGTTTGTCCTAATCAAAAATATTTATCTAACTATAACTATCCCGACAGTAACATGATATATGCGAACTAAAATGATGTCTGAAAGCAATTGATAATAAAGATCATTTAATTACGATAAGAAGTGAATCCATTTAACAATGATCATTTTGTATAAAAAGTTATCCGAAATGATATGAGAGATATATCGCATAAAAATCATTCATGTATCTAGCATAAACTATAAATCATCATCATACAATAGTGCAATAATGGCAATAAAAAGTTCAAACTTTCATACATAAATAACTTGAAGATAATGTATTGCTTGACGCATAAGTAAAAAGAATTAAGAGATAAAAGTACCATTTATAATACGTTCCACTCATGTCCTCCAGCAATATTGATCTACTTTCAAATCATCCAACATCACCTAAGAGTACAGAAGTGCAATTTCAGTAGAAGATGTCAAATTCAAGTAGAAAATAAATTTTATTCCATTAATTTCACCAAAACTTCCTCAAAGGGACAAAAGTGCATGTTCTGAAGAATGTTTCTGATAAAATTTCTGGACCCCTCTCTAAATTCATGAGAGGGGTTTTAATACTAACTTATGAAACTAAAAATAGATTATTACAAAAAAAGTTGAGGAGGTTTAAACTGCCTCAATTTAAGCAAAATAAAAAAAAATAGAGATGTGCATAATGACTAATCCTGCATTCGATCTTTCAGATCGCAAATATCTAGCATGGTCTTGAGGAGTGTCAGTTGGCCAACTTTGTCTTTCAGTTGTCTTGTAAACACGACATTGATGAGTGCTGGCACCACTTTCTCGATAGAAACAATTAGGCATTTCAGGGTCATCCACTGGCTGTGCAGTTTTACCAGATACTACTAATATGCCTCCCAGTTTAACCTAATTACTTGCCTAATTTCTTCTGCTACCTGTTTCCATTGTAATTCAATTTGTTTTGCATTTGGAAGGAAACCAGGGGTGGTCTCTGCCACAAGATTAGCACTATGAAAATTTTCATTTACACTTTCAATGACGCTGTTTTCCGCCACTGCCGCATCCTCTGTTGCCTGTTCTGCCTCTTTGAGCCGAGAATCCCAACTTGCAAATAAGATCTCCTTATGTGATTCATCCAGTTTGGGCATGTCAGCTCTTCTCCCATTTTCAGAATTTTTCCAAGTTATGAAATCTGAAACCTTTTTAAGAATTTCATCATATTCAAGTCACATTTCCACAACTTGGCTTGTTAATTTGTCGCTTGTTTCGCAGTGAGAGTTCCACTGCGAGATTCTTTGGCATAGAAATTCTTTTTGGTGTGTGAGCTGGGAGTTGAGGCCGAGTGCTTCAGTGACAAACTGATAAATCTTTGGGTCATCCTTATGCATATTTTTTATGCTCTGCATCTGTGCCTCCTTACCTGCAAAGCTGCTTTGATGTTCTATTTTCATTTGTTGCAACTCCTGTTGTAACTTAGCCAATTGTATTTTTGCTTGTTGGTTGGTTTTGGCTTGTTGTAACTGCTGTTCAAGTGACAAAATTTTGTCTTCTTTTTCTTTAAGCAATAGTTGTACCTCTATTGCTTTGTCAATGGTTGCCATAGCGTATGCACCTGTGAATTGCGAGAGCCTGGTGAGGTTGGCCAATGGGTCGGTGGATGAGTCTTTCCAGAGGACATCCATCGGCTCATTGTCTGGAGTGGTAGCAGTTGTGGATTCCAATTTTCTTTTCTTTCTCTGTCTCTTAACAACGGCCTTGTGCTGTGGGCTATAAAATACATCAAGAGGGGGAATTTCTTCTATTCTCAAAACAATCTCAGAGGTGGGGGTAACAGGAATGTGTTCTATTTCTTGAGTATTCACAGTTCCCCTATTATAATTTCCAGAGTTGTTTCCTGATGTGTCATTTGCATCTCCAGTGCTTGTTCCTCTGTGTTGAGTTTTTTATTGAAATTATCCCACTCCTCTTCCAAATTAATTACCCGAGGCTTTATTAGCTATATAGAGGAAGTATGGGTTTCAGTTTGCTTGATGGTCGAAGTTTGTTCATCTGTCTTTGCTGCAGACTGAGCTGTATCCTTGATTGATTCCCTGCTCCTACTTTTCCTATTTTATGATGACTTCTTGGATCCCTTGGTAGATTTCTCTTGGAATTCCTCTCCAGAATTAGTTTTAGATTTTTCCTTAGAGTCACCATCTATTCTTACACTGGGAGTGAGCTCCATTATTGGTTCAATTAATGATTGGTCCAATGGGACCTTTGATAATCTCTTTTCTCTGTAGCTATAAAATGCTTCAAGGTCCTCTTGATCAAAAAGTATCTGTGTCGTATGCTTCACTTATTTGAAGGTATTCTTCTGTAAGAAAACATCATCAAATGGGTCCTTCTCATTGCTTAATATCTTGATTTTGACCATAGTGGTAAAATCCTTGATAATACCGAATGGTTCGTATTGTCTTCTAGGGAACTTAGGTAATCGTAGAGACAACATATTATCTACTTCCTTGAACACATGTCCAAGGTCATGTAATGCAAACACTCCACATGACACAGGAAATTGAGGCCAAATGGCCTTCTTTGACTCCTTCAGTGCTTTGCTCATCCCTCCTTCACTGCATGTCTGATAGGCTATCTCTCTAGGCATTAATTTATCTAGGACATAAAAAGGGAGAACATGGGGAGAGGCGATGCTGGCAAATAATATGAGTACAAGTCGATCCATGTGAGAATTGCGCTGAAGTCGAACATGGAAAGACATCGCTTGATTACCGGTCAATGATGTAAATCGTTAACAAGCGCGAGAGGAATCACCGATAATGATAATGACCCTCAAGGTATTGCAGTACAATTCACGTGGTGTGAATAAAGGACTTGGCATCGAACACCACGCAAAATCTTCTGGTCGAAGGTCATTGATGTATACCTGTCGCCGGAAGTGAGAAACTTGCCATTGAGGCATGCAAGCTTCAAAGTACTGAAGGGGTTGTTCCTAGATCAACTCCTTGGATAATGAGCTGATGTCGACAAGGAGCGATCTGTCAAAGGAGGGCCTTAATGAATCCCACATCAGTGACACGGAACGGAGCTAATGATTTTAATGGAGGTGAAAACAATCTGTGACATATGATTCAGGGTGGCGGTCATGAATGGATGAAGGATAATGTATGGCAGTGGATGGGACCTGGTTGACTCTTTCTGAACAACTTCTCTTGAACATATGGCGACACTGATACGATGGATCGGTAGCATTACCCCAAATATGGATGGTATGGCAAGACCATGGTGATGTGACCGGTGAATGAAACAACCCAACCCGAATGTGATACGGAGGAAAAGTGTCATGTTCAAGAGCGACCTGCTACCATCAAAGTTTTCTTGATTTTTCCCAATTTTTCCCCAGTCATTGCTGACCAGTACCTCTTTATTTTTGTCAAGATTGAGGAGGATAACATATGCTTGTTCTATAACCTGCCCTTCGGGCAAGCCCATCGCTATGTTTTAACGAGCTTAGCGATAGTGAAACTCGTTCTCGTCTGAAGACAAGTTTGTCGCTATTTAATAATTTTAACGAGTCTAACGACAAGGATAACTCGGTCCTTTTCATTTTTAGAGAGTCTGAAAAGGTACATAAAGTTAACTCCAAAATTCCTTTTTCGTCATCTAATCCCTTAAGTCCGAAAAAGTATAAAACAATACAAAAGGGATGAGTTTTCGATAACTTTAACGAGCCGAATAAAACAAGCGCTCGACCTTTTTGTGCAATAATCCCTCAGGTCCAAAAAGATTAAAATCTAGAGGAGGGATAGCTCTTCCTGTCCTTTAACGAGCTGGAAGGCCAAAACTCGGCAATCTTTTCATATTTTACGAGTCAGCTGAAAAGAGCTTAAAGAAGACTCGTCTTTTGAGGAACGAGTGATAAACAGGGATAGCAACTGATTCCAGGTACAGGTTGGAATTTTCCAATCATGGCAGTGTCACAAGGATGGCTAGGTGAAATCACTCTTTGCCGCTGTTCCTCAAAATGGGTAAACAATCATATGGAGGTGAACGATCGGCTAAATGACAGTGGAGGTGGCAGGTGCAAACACGACCAAGGCTTTTATGGCTGATAAATTTACGATCACAGCGGTTATTTACCGGGATAGGTTCATTTTTTAGTTAAAAATGAGCTTAAACTCTGGAGGAAACATTGCTCACTGCTTATATTTATTTTTTAACGAGCATGAAGACCGCGTTAAAACTGCTCGGATCTTGCGTTTATTTTTTAACGAGCATGAACTTTATGCTAAAACTGCTCGAATTACCCAGTCTTTTGATAAGAGTGTCTCATCAAGATTCTATTTTTTTACGGAGCTTCATCTCACTAAGATTTGCTCTTGATCCTTTCTTTATGCAAGTTCGGAAACGGCTAATCCTACGAGTTTAAAGGGTTAGACCTACAGGTTTAAAGGGAGGACCTAAAAATTTAAAAAATAAATAGTCGCCCCTTGCTTGCACTCCAAAAGGTTTGCATGCCCCCAGGTATAAAACAGAGTTTCAAGGTTACCTCTACTTACCCTCCGCCAAAACATTTGTTTTAATCGAGAGAGGCTTACCTCTTTCAGGTTACCCAAAGATTGTCTCGTTACTCTTTCAAACAAGACACTTCCTCGGCAATGTCTACCGAAATAGACAAGGGTGAATGACCATTGTCAAACACGTAACTTTGACAAAAGAATCTTATTCTAGAACAACCCCTCTTCCATCCACGGACGGGGTACAGACTAGTCATATTCTCCCGCGGAAACCTATCCTATACCCAAAGTTTCCCTGCCGAAGTAGGCCAGGATGCATGCCCCCTGGGTTCCAGTCATATCCTCCCAGATTACTCGCGCTCATTAGGAGGACGGACCGTGGGTTGAGACACTTCTTGCATGAATAGACCATTTAGGGATGGCACATGACTATTTGCGATGTGTGATCCGGGAAACGAAAGTTGGTCCACGAGCTTGAGCATTCTTCCTTCATGCGGAAAACACATTACTCTAAAGAATGAGGAGACTACAGCTCCCATGCAATATACATAGTCTCGTCCAAGGAGTAGGTTATAATCCAAGGGTCCTTGGACGACCATCACGTTCATTTGAACGGTCTTCCCTTTCAATGTTACAGGCACATTGGGGAGGATCCCTAAAGGTCGACTGGTTCCTTTATCAAAACCTGATAGACTTCTCATCTCAGGTAAAAACGCCGGCGAACCAAGCGCTTTCCAAGCAATAGAGGAAAGGATACTCACAGATGCCCCCTCATCAATGATAGTGCCAGCCATTACCATTCTGTATATTTGACAAATAACTCTGAACGGTACACTGGCTGGCAACCGGGGTTTGCGTAGTTGGTTCCAATCAAAGGACACAACCAGGTTGCTTGGTGGTGGGACCGAATATACGGTCGGATATCGCTCCGATGAAATTCCTTCCTGCGATAAAGGAATGGTGGCATTGCCCCCTTGATCATCAGAGTCAGTGCTGATGAAGAGAATCTGGACGGTGTCGTCTGTATTCTCCTCTGTGATGGTGTCATTTGAAGGTGGAGCCTCTGAAGGCAAAACCGGGTCAACTGCCGTATCAACCTTTTGACTTTCGTCAGGCATGGATCCAGACGGTTCTTCTTCAATGACAGGTGCTTCGGCTGACCATCTAAGTGGCTCAGCCGGATTTTCAACTAGTGAGGGACTTGGCAGGAGTCTTTGATATCCAGGAGGAAGATTCGCTCGTAAAATCGGGCGATCTTCCAGAACTCTTTTTGCCTCGTCTAAGAAGGGACAACGGTGGATGGCGTGATCGCCTTCACATAGTTTGCAGGGAAATTTAACTTTCCCATTCTGTCCTGGAGCTTCACTCCCACTAGTTGACGGTGAGCAGTCGACATGGCTATCAGAGGTCGATGCTCCCGAATTGTGCAAACGGGGGGACCAGTCTCTTAGTATCCGTGGGATACAGGGACAATCTCTATGGAGGTGGTCTCCCCTGCATATGATGCATGGTGATTTAGGCCTTACAAGTGCGGTGTGTGGATTTTTGTTAGATGACATCTGTTTGCCCCCAGTCGCCTTAGGCTCCTTCTTCTTCTTTTCTTTCTTCTTCTTCTCCTTCTTCTCTTTAGGAACCCGATTTTTTGATCGACCAGTTCCGTCAAGCGAAGAGGAAGGAGGGGAGGAAGATGAGGTGGAAGGCTGGGAGGCAACTCTTGTCTGATCTAACTGTTGACTCGACTGTTCAGGAGTGGTGGTATTCTGAACGACATTGGTCGAAAAGAGCCAAACTGGTAGGCCAATTGTCAGTCCTGGAAGCGACAATGTGGCCATGTGGGGCGCACCAACATCTCCCCAAGAGGAGAAGGGACTAGGATTTCCACCCAAGGGAACTCCTTGGTTGGTGTGCTCCATCTTTTCAACCTAAAGATCAACGCAGGATTAAAGGGTGATTGTTCCGTTTAAAATAAATTGTTAACGACGCTTTTAGACACAACTTGCTTTTTCAGTTTTAAAGAGTCGAGAAAAAGCTAAAGATGACTCTAGTCTCCTTCGATGTTTTAACGAGCCCGAAGTGACAAATGCTCGGATGGACTTTTTCTGTTATAGAGTCTGAAAAAGGCCAAAAGAAACTGCTCTGGAGATCTAGGCAGAGGGTGTGCCAAACCTTTCGCAAAACCACAGAATATTTTTTACGGTATGGGTGGTCGATCTTCGTGAATGCTGTGTTCACTGCATTGCGATCAGTAGGGCGGCCGACACGGCTTCCTAAGGATAAAAGATATATGCCTATAGGGGTCTCCCAATATATACGCGAAGGTACGTGGGAGCACAATCCGTATTAGCACCACCGAATCTCAGGAGGAATCACCCACCTTCTTCGAGATCGACAGTCACTATGTTTAACGACGCCGGAACACGTCTCTAGCCTAGACCTCTATGTTGTGCGTTATGTTACAAAGCGTTGTTAGGTTCATTCAGTTTGTTTTAGGTTGATCTTTTTAAAGTTTGCCTTTCAAGGTTCACCACGAGATGTATGATACAACTTCCTAAATGCAGTCTAAGATGATAAGCAAGCTTTACAATCTTTCAACTTTGAAAATCCTAGCTACTAAGGGAAAAGAGAGCGACTATCTTTTCTCAAAGAGCAATCAGCACACTCTAATGCACTTTCCCTAAATCCAACATGCAAACTTATCAAATGCAAAATGCACAATGCAGGTGTTTGTTTTCACTTTTTTAGTATAAATGCCTACAAAGAAAGCTTTTTGCACAACTTTGAATTTGCTTTTACAATGATCAAAATAAACAAGTTCACTTTCTTCGAAATCAACAAGGGTAGAAGAGATTACAATCACTTTGCGATTTTCGAAATAAAGACTCGTTTTGATACTTTGAAAAGAACAAATTCAAACCAATAAGCAAAAGTAAACTATAATCAATCTGAACAAACAGCCAATGAACTCTCTTCTAAGATCACTTTCAATCAGATCTGAATCAAAGGCTACAGAAAGACTACTTTACTCATGCAAAGGAAGACTGTAAATGACGCCACAAACACATAAAAACATTCACAATCTTTTTGTACAAAAATTGGGGCGGAATTCAGGCAAAGAAAAGGTTTATCAGACTAGCACCTATACTTGGTTAAAGGCTGCAAAAACAGAGATCAAAACAGGGCAAAAAAGGACAAAGAACCCCAGCTGCACAAGGCCACACTGGTTCAGCGCAGGTCCAACACTGTCAGTTTGACATTCAGCGCAGGTAGCCCCTTTGGGACCTGCGTTGAAATGCAGACTGCCTTCACAGTGCCTGCGCTGAAGAGAGAAACTCTCGTTTCCCTTGGTTTCTGGGTCACAAAATGCTCAAAAATCAACTGTTTCAGGCCAAATCAGAAACACAAGCAAGGTATAAACAGAGGGATGCTTTGATAGGGTACTAAAGACTATCACAAGGATCAATCAAATCATTTGTGGATCTATTTTAAATCATAGACAAGTCCAACATACTGGATCAAAGCAACAACTTTTACTTTGCATCCGGGAAAGATGCAGTTCAAGAGTTGCTGTCAAGTCTATGAAGTAAACAAATGACGGAAACACAAATGAAATGAATAAACAAGTTCTTCCCCAGCGGAGTCGCGAATTTGTTGTGGGGAAAAATGCCTATTTAGGACGATCCTATCCACCTAAGGTGTGACAGCGCCTTAGCAACAAACGAATGTAGCTTCATGATTTCTTCCTTTATGAAATATGAAAGAGAGGAGATCGGTAGACTTACCGTTGTCTTTCGGTTGTCCCTCGAACTAGATCCTCTTCTCTTTGTGTGTCTACAACTACTTGCCTCCTCGCTTGATCAAGAGAACAACTACTTGAATCCCACGAGATCACAAGAGAACAGCTACCTGTGACAAGAGAACAGCTACTTGCAACAAGAGGAGAACACAATACAAAGGCAAATATACATATTCATAAATGATTCAGGATTAGAAGTAAATCAAATATACTAATGCAATCATACAAAATACACCAACATATAGGAAAGAATCAAGATAGCTTTATTGAAAGTAACAGGGTTCAGGAAGAGATACAACCCATAGGGCTCCAACCCAGCATCTCCTTCCCAGCAGAATGGAATTCCTTCTTCAGCTCCTTTCAAAGCATAACACACCCAATGTTTCTAGCCACAAACCAACAACAATTCTTTGCAAATACCAAATTCCCAGCCCCCCTGATCTCATGTAGAAGAGATCTATATATAGAGATATTGGAGAGAGGATGAGTCAGCTTGAGACTGGTCTGAGACTGACTAGTGTCCTCTCCCACTTCAGTTCTTGAGTCCACTTGGAGGTCCTTGCTTCCACTTGGAGATTTGGAACCTCTTACTCATCACCAGTCGAATTCCCTGATCCAAGTGTCATTTTGGAAGCTTCCTGGGCATTGACACCTTGAGGAATGACTCTGCCACTTGTCCAAACTTGCTCAGCGCAGGTAGTCTTCTTTGCAGTTGACATTCAACGCAAGTAGACAGTGGAGCAGTTGACATTCAGCGCAGATGCTCAGTGGAGCAGTTGACATGATCCAGAATTGCCTTGTTTTTGAGTGTTTTCAGGTGGAGAACTTTTGTGAATTGCTGTGGTTACTTGGCCTTGTTCCTCTAGGGGTAGGAACAACATATTTAGGGACTTTGGATCCCTTGATTATTGACATTTCATGCTCAGTGATGCAAGGCACAAAAATGTCTATAACACGATGGGGTATATTGAGAAGTGACATTGCCTTGGGATAACTCAGATTCTTCTTGAGATATTGAAATCTCTTGCAATTTTTGGATCAAAGATTGTACTTCAGGGGGTTCATAAGAAGAACTGCCTAGCTTGTTTAAGATTTTAGCAGTGGGCCCTGTATTTTTCGTTTCAACTTCTCGTTTGGGAATAGGATATTTGGAATGCGAACAAGAAGTTGGAGGTGATGGTGAGGGAGTTTTACTCTTATAATGGCCTGTAGATTTAGATTTACTTGCCATTCATAGTCATAGCCCCCTTTCTAGCGCCAGATATGTTGAAGGCTCAAAAATCATTGCCTCAACAAGGGGGATAACCACCCAGTCCGAACCTTGGGACAACTCCTTTTCCGTTTGGAATAGTGGCTCTGACTGGGGATGATGGGACTAGTTTCCCAATCTATTTTTATGCTTGTGCTAACGGGATGATGTTTTGAGATTTTTGGAGTAATACCTAGCCTCAAACTAATCTAATTTAACTAATAATCACGTGTAGTTTGTCCTAATCAAAAATATTTATCTAACTATAACTATCCCGAGAGTAACATGATATATGCGATCTAAAATGATGTCTGAAAGCAATTGATAATAAAGATCATTCAATTACGATAAGAAGTGAATCCATTTAACAATGATCATTTTGTATAAAAAGTTAGCCGAAATGATATGAGAGATATATCGCATAAAAATCATTCATGTATTTAGCATAAACTATAAATCATCATCATACAATAGTGCAATAATGGCAATAAAAAATTCAAACTTTCATACATAAATAACTTGAAGATAATGTATTGCTTGACGCATAAGTAAAAAGAATTAAGAGATAAAAGTACCATTTATAATACGTTCTACTCATGTGCTCCAGCAATATTGATCTACTTTCAAATCATCCAACATCACCTAAGAGTACAGAAGTGCAATTTCAGTAGAAGATGTCAAATTCAAGTAGAAAATAAATTTTATTCCATTAATTTCACCAGAACTTCCTCAAAGGGACAAAAGTGCATGTTTTGAAGAATGTTTCTGATAAAATTTCTGGACCCCTCTCTAAATTCATGAGAGGGGTTTTAATACTAACTTATGAAACTAAAAATAGATTATTACAAAAAAAGTTGAGGAGGTTTAAACTGCCTCAATTTAAGCAAAATAAAAAAAAATAGAGATGTGCATAATGACTAATCCTGCATTCGATCTTTCAGATCGCAAATATCTAGCATGGTCTTGAGGAGTGTCAGTTGGCCAACTTTGTCTTTCAGTTGTCTTGTAAACACGACATTGATGAGCGCTGGCACCACTTTCTCGATAGAAACAATTAGGCATTTCAGGGTCATCCACTGGCTGTGCAGTTTTACCAGATACTACCAATATGCCTCCCAGTTTAACCTAATTACTTGCCTAATTTCTTCTGCTACCTGTTTCCATTGTAATTCAATTTGTTTTGCATTTGGAAGGAAACCAGGGGTGGTCTTTGCCACAAGATTAGAACTATGAAAATTTTCATTTACACTTTCAATGACGCTGTTTTCCGCCACTGCCGCATCCTCTGTTGCCTTTTCTGCCTCTTTGAGCCGAGAATCCCAACTTGCAAATAAGATCTCCTTATGTGATTCATCCAATTTGGGCATGTCAGCTCTTCTCCCATTTTCAGAATTTTTCCAAGTTATGAAATCTGAAACCTTTTTAAGAATTTCATCATATTCAAGTCACATTTCCACAACTTGGCTTGTTAATTTGTCGCTTGTTTCGCAGTGAGAGTTCCACTGCGAGATTCTTTGGCATAGAAATTCTTTTTGGTGTGTGAGCTGGGAGTTGAGGCCGAGTGCTTCGGTGACAAACTGATCAATCTTTGGGTCATCCTTATGCAGATTTGTTATGCTCTGTATCTGTGCCTCCTTACCTGCCAAGCTGCTTTGATGTTCTATTTTCATTTGTTGGAACTCCTGTTGTAACTTAGCCAATTGTATTTCTGCTTGTTGGTTGGTTTTGGCTTGTTGTAACTGCTGTTCAAGTGACAAAATTTTGTCTTCTTTTTCTTTAAGCAATAGTTGTACCTCTGTTGCTTTGTCAATGGTTGCCATAGCGTATGCACCTGTGAATTGCGAGAGCCTGGTGAGGTTGGCCAATGGGTCAGTGGATGAGTCTTTCCAGAGGACATCCATCGGCTCATTGTCTGGAGTGGTAGCAGTTGTGGATTCCAATTTTCTTTTCTTTCTCTGTCTCTTAACAACGGCCTTGTGCTGTGGGCTATAAAATACATCAAGAGGGGGAATTTCTTCTATTCTCAAAACAATCTCAGAGGTGGGGGTAACAGGAATGTGTTCTATTTCTTGAGTATTCACAGTTCCCCTATTATAATTTCCGGAGTTGTTTCCTGATGTGTCATTTGCATCTCAAGTGCTTGTTCATCTGTGTTGAGTTTTTTATTGAAATTATCCCACTCCTCTTCCAAATTAATTACCCGAGGCTTTATTAGCTATATAGAGGAAGTATGGGTTTCAGTTTGCTTGATGGTCGAAGTTTGTTCATCTGTCTTTGCTGCGGACTGGGCTGTATCCTTGATTGATTCCCTGCTCCTACTTTTCCTATTTTATGATGACTTCTTGGATCCCTTGGTAGATTTCTCTTGGAATTCCTCTCCAGAATTAGTTTTAGATTTTTCCTTAGAGTCACCATCTATTCTTACACTGGGAGTGAGCTCCATTATTGGTTCAATTAATGATTGGTCCAATGGGACCTTTGATAATCTCTTTTCTTTGTAGCTATAAAATGCTTCAAGGTCCTCTTGATCAAAAAGTATCTGTGTCGTATGCTTCACTTATTTGAAGGTATTCTTCTGTAAGAAAACATCATCAAATGGGTCCTTCTCATTGCTTAATATCTTGATTTTGACCATAGTGGTAAAATCCTTGACAATACCGAATGGTTCGTATTGTCTTCTAGGGAACTTAGGTAATCGTAGAGACAACATATTATCTACTTCCTTGAACACATGTCCAAGGTCATGTAATGCAAACACTCCACATGACACAGGAAATTGAGGCCAAATGGCCTTCTTTGACTCCTTCAGTGCTTTGCTCATCCCTCCTTCACTGCATGTCTGATAGGCTATCTCTCTAGGCATTAATTTATCTAGGACATAAAAAGGGAGAACATGGGGAGAGGCGATGCTGGCAAATACTATGATATATGTAAATGTCTCTTCCCTGAACCATTGGGCTTCTAGGAGGATGTCTACCTCGGATTCTTGGGAGAATATGGGGGCATCTCGGTTATAAATTCGTTTATGTATAGGAAGCACAACCCCATGACAAATCTTGAAAAAATGTGTTTTAAAATTGGATTCCCACATGTCTTTGTGGTGGATGTGAATAGGAAGTGTATATTGAATAGTCCACTTCCATTCCTTAATAGGGAATTTAGAACCATAACAAATAGCGTCCGTTACATAAGCATTCATGAAAAATGGAGTGTAAACCCTCGAAGCAATACTTCTTTTCCTTCTATACTCTATAATTTCTTTAGCTAAATTATCAGACAGGATTTGTGCCCAATCTATTATTGTTTCATTAACGACTGCATCTATTAAGGGCAACCATTTTGAGGAGAATTTGTTACTGTCGGGTTTGCCAAATAGTCTACATAGCATAGCTACAACAAAACAAAAAGGGGAACAAACAGATGCGGTGGCGTACATACCGTTTTTGTCTTTCTTGATTCTTTCTTCATTATTTGACCAATTCTTTGTGCAGTCCACCGGGTCCTCATTTTCTTTGACGAATTTCTCAACAAATTTCCTGTTGTAGGTAACCTGTGGCTTCGGTAGGTGGTACATAAGCCTTAGGTTATCTAGAGTGAAAGATCTTATAACTTCCTGGCCTCATGTTCTGAATTCTCTGTCAGATATGTCAGTGTCGTCAATGATCCACTTAACCATGTCGGTATAGGGGATTATTTTCGGTCGTGAGGCTATTCGGTGCAGAAATGAGCACACAAGCTTAGTTATGGAAGCATCAAAGGAATCGAACCCATCAACTGTAATCTTTGTCTCAAGAATCCTTGGTTGTTCTTCCTCGAGTAACTGATACATATTCTCCCATTTAGACATCCCTGCTCCCCTATTACATGTAGTATCCGTGAACAAAGGAGTCATTTCTGACTTCTCAGAGGCAACTACTTTCCCTTTCTTCACCATTTCTTTCGACGTCTTGTTCTGTGGCTTTTTCCTGAATGTTTCAAGAGGAATAGTTTATCGGATAACAATGATACTGAATGTAGGAATGAATTAATGAAGAAAACTAGTAAAGGTGATAAAGGTGTTTGATTTGAAATCATGTAAGAAGATATCAAATCATGCTAAATGACCTTTCACACACAAATGCAATTAATTCTTCATAAATGCCCACTAATGATCTGTTATCTTTTAACCTGAATGTCCATAAATATTCACATCGTAAATCTGGAAACAATATCCTAGGGTGGTGAGTTTTTAAACTGCGATAATAGCAATTTTGCGATTTGCAAAGCAATATTGCAGATCACTATATTGCATAATTCGTTTTGGTTCAACTTACCACTTTTTGAGTTTGTGCAAAATGCGAGATGCGAGAAACAAGTGTCAGCACTTGTCGAGCTTCTTTTTAACGAATAATGGACCTCCGCATGTGTTGGTGGAGAGATTAAGAGGTGGGTCCAGGTTGAGATCACATTTCGCAATATCGGCATATAGTAGGTTGAGGCTTGTGTTGTATGACTGAAATGTGATGCGAGAAGGCTATTATACCATCGCAATTTTGCATATCACGATCCTTCGGGGTAGCCTCTTAAGAGAAGTCTTTTATAAACAGTGATGTTGCGATGTGAGACTTTAGCTTTTTAAAGAAGCTTTAAGGACTTTCTAACATTATGACCATTTTTCAAATATAGATTTTCTTTTTTGATTGTTTCATCGTAGATCGTGGTGGGTTAGAAAGGTATCGTTTGTGATGAATTTCATGCTAAATATGAAAAAGTAGCATTTTAATGGTTTTATAGGTTTTGTTTGATATCTTGATTTATTCTATAAATAAAAGAAATACCTACATGCTAGGATTGATTTTTTGGGTATATATATATTTTTTGAAAAGGTCCCCATTTATTAAAGTAATATTTTACTACTAACATTTATAAATGGGGGGGTTGTCAACAAGCACAATAGGTCCATGGTAATGTAGCAATGTAATCCCTTAGGGATGAATAATAAAGGAGGAAGGAATCAATTGGATCCAAATCTATGTTTATGGTTGTATTTTTGTGATCTGTACTTCGAAGAAAGGGGCAAGGCTCCATAGTTGAGTGCACGAAGGCCTAGGTCTGTAGCTTAGTGTGCAGACTGTCTGCAGTTTACTGTGCAGAAAACCTACAACTATCTGCAAAGGTGAAGAAATGTTTATTGTACCAAATTCTTTATTATAAGCAATAGTTCTTGTGGACGTAGTCCCACATTGGGATGAACCACATAAAATATGTGTCTTCATGTGTTGATTTTCTTATTATCTGCACTTTATTTCAGTACTGTGAAGTTTATGGATGTTTATGATATGTTTAAGTGATGAATGTAATTCTGCGAAGTAATATATAAGTGCGAAGTAGTTCATGAATGCGAAGTAGTTTATAAGTGTTAAAGCATAAGAAAATACCACATTACCACATCACAGTATCCTTTAAGGCTGCAAAAATCTGGTTCTGAAATGTCCCATAGTCACTTCAGGTGAGGCTACAACTTTCTTGCAGGTCATTGCCAAAAGGGCTAATGATTGAGGGTTTTGTTGGTGCGCAGTAAAATATAAACCTGGCTCAGCCCAAATTAAGCCAACATGAGAACACACCAGATCCCATCAGTCAGTTCCCTCACCAAATCCAAATCCAAGAACCAAGTCTGGTAGGAGATCGAAGAGTACTTGGAGCAGTTGAGACAGAATGCCATCAGGGAATACTTAGAGCCGAACAAACAGAACATGCATAATTTCATCAGTGGTCATGTCCAAGTCAGAACAATGCTACTCATGCTTCAAAATGAACTAGACATAGGTTCCAAGACAGTGTACCCGAATGCCATGGAGGCCAGAGTCCGCTTCCAGCCAGACACCATTACACAGTTTGGGGACATCATCACACAGTATCAAGCTTGACACCAATATGTGACCGAGAAGCAAAAAGTGGAGGTTTCTGAGCCAGACTTCACCCAAACTCAAGAATCATAGTGTTGTGTCTTGTTAGGTTTTCAAATTGTCTCTACCATATTTGGTCTTATATGGGCACAAGTGTAAAATGTAAGATATATTTTTAATTATGTTGTAAGTGAAATTCATAGTGCCAATATTGGAATATGAAGGGTAATCATGTAATGTAAAGTGTTATTTTGTAAAGAAGTTGAAGATTCATGAGGGTAGTCCATGGGTCACAAAGGGGAGTTGAAGAGTCACCCCCTTTTGTTATAAATAGAACATCATAACTCATGTAACATGCTTTTGGGAGCCAAACTTTTGTCTAGGTTTAGGCTTAGGAAGAGATTGGGAGTATTGTGAAGATCCTTGGATTCTCCATAGCATAGAGCAAGTATAATTCTTTAGAGGAGAAAGTGTTCTTGACTGTAATGTTCCACTATTGGGGTTAGTGGTCATCAATGGTGTATGTATTGTGAAGATCCTTGGCTTCTCCATAGCGTAGAGCGAGTATACTTCTTTAGAGGAGCAAGTGTTCTTGACTGTAATGTTCCACTATTGGGGCTAGTGGTCATCAATTGTGTATGTATGAATGGAACTTTCACTTATAATAATAAAATTAGAGCCAACATGCTTTCATGCATATGTTGTCAATATAATAGGACTATTATTGTTGTATTTTCAATGTATGTTATTTAACTTACACTTATGCTTATGAAATATTTCATTTGGATTTGTATGAATCTTTTTGAATGCGTGTTGTTGTATTAATTCATCACTTTAATTTGTGGATTATTCCACATCTTAGCTTGTGATGTCATTTCGTTCATGTGTTCCTTTCAAGATGTGTACTATTACAGGCTTCCAAGGGGTGTACTTCCTTTTCCCTTCATGTGTTGGAACCTTCATGCATCGCACTTGACTCTCTACAGGGTCACACACTTTCTCTCACCCAAAGTTATCATACTTCCCTCTACGCATTTCCACATTCAAGGCATAACATTACCACCCATTGCTATGACTCCTACTCCAAATGGTGGGAGGTCTAGTTGGGAATTCATATCGGGGATATCCCATTAATGTTGGTGGGTCTAGCACTGTCAACAAATTCCTTGATTGGTCTACATTGGAGCCTTGGAATGGTAGTGGCACAAAATGAAGGATTGTGGGTACATACAAGGGGGTGCACTACCTTGGGTTGTCCATGTTGGTGGGGGATGAGAGATTGTAGGTTGGTGGTAATTGTAGTTTGGTATTTTTTATAGGGATAAATTCCCGAACAATAATTATTAAGGGGTTCTCTTTGAAATGAAGTCCCAACTAGATCTCATATCGCTTGGGGTAAGAAACCTATCTTAATTCTAGCACAATAACCATTTTTGGTTTTAAGAATGTTGTCAGACATGGATGATCATAAAAAAAGGGGGATGCAAATTCTAAGTGACAACTATTTAAATGAAAAATAAATGAAACTAAACTAATTTAGCTAACAACTTAAAGATAGATAGAAATTAGGAAGCAACAACCTAATAAACATAGATACACAATCAAAGAAACGATTAGTTGATTTCCAGGACAAAACAAAGTTCTTAACTTACTATACAAAATCCAAAATAGATAGTATTTTTGTCTAATAAGTGATCATGAATGAAAGTTACAAAACTAAAAAATATAAGCATGTGAGAAAAAACTGTCTATTCCACAAATTAGACTATGACATAGCAAAAAAACATAATTTCACAAAATACATATTTTAATGAACTTGTTCAAGAACATTTAGAACAAAGGCATAATGCATGTAGGAATATAGCTTCAGTGATGGCCTTCAAGGCTTCTTAATATTATAATAGTGAATATAGAAGTACTAACCTTCTTGTTTTGGTCTGCAGAAAAATCAAGAAGTTGAAAATTTTGGAACCCCTTATACTAAGAGTTTTACAATATTTATATATTGAATTAGTAATTTCCCCTTGTCACTATTGAACTTCTTTGGGATAAATTACAATTCTTCAACATCTCATGATTTACAAACATAATAAAATTCAGTGATTAAAAACCCTTAAAAATGATCCTAACAATTATCATAATTGGATTGGATATTCAATTGGGAGCTTTATGATATCCTAAAAATAGGCTACGAAGACTTTGTAATGTGATGCAAACATATTGATCCTAGTGTGAAACAAGATCTCCATGAATAAATGATACTCTAGTGTGTTATGGGAGAGAATTGGAATCTATTTCTTTAGTGAAACAAGGAAAAAGTTTAGGACCTTCTGCTACTTAGTAGGGTCAATAGGGTGGTGTTTTACATTGTCGTTAGTGATCTTGTTGGTGAAGCCCTGAGAAGACAAATCTTTTGCATTTAAAAACTCCTTCCACTCCCTACTTACTTCATCACTTAGTTTCGCTTCTCCCTGGCCCTAATCAATGGAAGTCTATTCATGTTGAATATTCCTTCATCTAAGGAGTAGTGTTGTCGGTATTGTGCTACTAACTAAACTAATTCTTTTCTAGTTTCTCCTCTATATTTATGATTTGGTAGATATCAATAGATTCATATGTCATTTACTAAGTGTTGATATTGGTATTTTTTGCTAGGTCCTAATGATATATTTAGGCCATTTCTCTAGCAACATTTAGTATTTCTTGTAGTTAGATGCCTCGCTCCTTAACTAGTTTCCAAAGTGGCAATAACTTGGTTGATATTTCCTATAAGATCTGTAGATAAGGATATACCTATAAGACTATAGATTTGTAGGAAACATGTACTTCCAAGGAATATGCCCTATAATCCTATACCATGATGTTTTCTTATTTTATTCTCTTGGACTTGGATTTCAACAATTTGACTTGTTGTTTGAGCTCAACTATTTGTGCATCCTTTTTCTTCATCTACTTTGGAAGATCTTGCACATTTCTCCCTGTGTCTTGATAGAATGTTGTGCGTTTTGAGGCCATGAAAATAGGATCCTTCCTTGTTTCAAGCACTATGGTCCTCTTAATAGTGATTTGTACGAGAAATAGGTGTGGAATGACATATGTTTTCTTCTTATGCTCCACAATTTTGTTCAAGCTATGATTGAACCTGAACTTATTAAAGTTGACCACCTTCTTCCCCTTAACTAGTGTGATGCCCATTTCAGTCATGGGTAGGTGGAATCCTATTGTTTTTGGAACTATTGTTGATACATGATCAATCTTCATTATAGTTGAATCTAGGCGAACTTTCAGATTTGGTTCTTCTTGTTGAGCCTAGGGTGTTTCTTCTCTAGCTTAGCTTCTACTTCATTTTGTAGCCTTTATTGTTCTTTTTATTCCCTTTTTCTTTCTTCTTTAGCTTTTTTGTTTCTACATATTTTATTATTTATTCAACTTTTTTGTCTTCCTCAGTGCTCCTTGATCTAGGTGGATATTGGTGGCCTCCCCCTTATTCCATTAGCTCGTAGCACAATTTTCTATTTTGATAGTATTTTCTATAGTTTTTAGGTCCAGGGAGGGTCTTTTTGAATGGTTGGTCATGCCCTTTGGTTTGACGAATGGCCCAAAAAATTTAATGAGGATGATGGATGATATTTGGTGGCCTTTCACCAATTCTTTTATGGTTATATATCTGGATGATATCCTCATCTTCAACAATTGTTGGGAAGAACACTTGCAACATATTCAGGAGGTCCTTCATACAACATGGAAGCACAAGATATGTGCTAACTTGGAAAAATGCTCCTTTGGCATGTACAAGTTCCAATACATAGGCTACATTAGTGATGAGAAAGGTTTATATGTGCATCTAGACAATATCCAAGTCATTTGGGATTAGTTTTCCCCAACGAATTTAACAGAGCTTTACAACTCCTTGGGTCTTGCTAATTTCTACTAAAGATTTGTATTGGGGTTCTCCTATATCATTTGGACCTTAACTCAAGTGACTAAGGGTGGATAAAAAGAAAAGTTTTTTTGGTATGAGTCATAATAGAAGGCATTCAATGAACTAAAACATCACCTTTTCTCTTCATCAGTCCTTACCCTATGAGACCTACAACATCCATTTGTGATTGAGACAAATTCCTCTGACTATGTTATTGGTGCAATCCTAATTCAACAAGGACATCAAGTGGCCTATCACAATGAAAAACTATCTGATATTGTTTGAAGATACCCCACCTATGATAAGGAGATGTATTCCATCATCCAAACCTGTTGACAATGCAAACATTATGTTTTGGGGAAGGAGAAAATAATCCACATAGATCATAGGCTTGTTCAATTTATTTAGACACAAGGGAATTCTCATAACAACCACCATAAAAAATGGTCCACATACCTATAAAAATTCCATTTGAAAATCAAATACAAGAAGGGCAACATCAATCATGTCGCAAACTACCTCAGTTTTCTTCCAGTTGTGGCATTGACCATAGCCTCAACTCTTGTGGGAATTAGACCTTTGGGTGGCCAGAACTATACAATAGTGACTCAGAATTCATTTCCACATACCAAATGTTGATGGAAATCAAATAAGTTCCAAACTTCCACCACTAGGATGCATTTTTGTGCTACCTGGGACACCTTTGTATTCCTTCAAGTGAGCACGTGAAGATGATTTGGGAGGCACATTATAGTTAGATAGTAGGGCAGATTAGTGTGGAGAAGATAGTGGTAGTACTATAGAATTATTTTTATTCATTGAAACTTCGATAGGATGTTGGCAAGTATATTAGGCCCTGAACTGCGTACACCATTTCCAAACCAACCATTAAGAAGTAAGACCTGTACACCCCTCTTCCTACTCCTAACATGCCTTGTGAATCTATTTCGATGGACTATATGTTTTGCCTTCCTTATACCAATCATTGTAAATACTATGTGTTTGTGGTCATTGATAGATTTTCTAAGATGGTCGTTCTTACTGCCTGTAAGAAGAGTGTCACCGCAGAAGCCACTACCAAGCTCTTCTTCAAACAAGTGTGGGTACATTTTGGGATTCCACATGGCATCATATCAGATCGATATAGTAGGTTCATAAGCCAAATCTATTTGCAATTCTAGTCAATTTTGGACACCATACGCACCAAATCAATCATCTTCCACCCCTAGGCTAATGGCCAAAAAGAGGTCATCAACATGATGATTGTGCACATTTTATGCATGTACAACTCCAAGCATCCGAAAACATGGGATGAGAATATCCCCTATGTTTAAAAAAACTACAACAAAGCTCTCCATAGATCAACATGCCATAGCCCCTTTCAGGTGGCCCTGGGATTTCAACCATTGGGTCCCATTAATGTTGAACTGCCCCTTGCAACTACATAACTAGAATCTACACATGTTCAATTTGAAGTTGAAAAAGATACCAAGTTTATTAAATGAATTCAACACATCTACTAACAATTCCATGATATCTTGAAAAAATCAATGCCAAGTACAAACAATGCCATGATTAGCACCAGGATCCACACAAGTTTCAAGTGGGAGACAAGTTTTAGTTTCATTTCCAGAAGGATTTCCTTGCAGGGGTCCATTAGAGGCTTTGGCCACTCTGCTATGGACCTTACACAATCACCAAGGTTATGGATGACAATTATTTTGAGCTAAGTATCCCCCCTTCCTTGACCTACACCCAATGTTCAACATGGACCACCTTCAACTATACTTTCCACCATTGTTGGGCACATCATAAATCATAGAGAATCTGACAGTGAAAAAGGTCAACCCAAATTGCATTAAACAAGCCACAATTGATCATATCATGGAGACACAGATTAAGAGCACTCACCAACAAAGGATCCAACTATATTACACTATAAAAGCAGGCCAACCCCTGCACTAAGGCAAGTGGCTTATGAGGGGCCAAGTTCAATAGAAGTTTCCCCATCTTATGGAGGCACTCAACGCAATGGAAACCATTACTTCCTGGGGCAGGGGGGGACTGATCCAAGTGGATATAGTGGCCACTCACCTATTCCTTTGGCTTAGAGCATAATTTTCTATTTTGGAAGTTTTTTCTACAATTTTTAGGTATTTAACTTCCAAATCCATTTTGGGGCCCTACATAACGTTTTTTGGGGAAACATATTGAAAGTGATTACAAACTCCACAAAAAATTGGAAAATGCACTTCTCATATAGAACTTTTTGATGAGATATCATGCATTCCAAACGAAGATCGATGCCAAAATTATGACCTCGGGAAGTTGGTGTTCCAACTTACCCCATTAGGTCCCACAAGCTTTTGGTGCTTCATCTCTTAGGGTTAGGTTTTTTTATGTTTAGGGTTTCTCATTGATTCTTTATGATAGAAAGGCCTCCAAGACTCATTGTAACATAGTTCATCAAAGCGCGTAGCCATAACAACTATTCTCAAAGATAAGCTACCAGCATTTGAGCTAGTTTGTTTTCATTCTACATTTATCTAATTTCAACATTGTCCATTTATTAATAGAAGTCAAGTTTCACTATATCTCTATCTTTTGGCTATAAATGTATATATCATTTCGTTCCCTTCATAAATTCAAATTACTCCTTCTATGTTCCCTTTCTCTCCTCATTTCTTCTTCTTCATATTGTTTCTATTCAAGCTCTTGAGCTCCTCTGGTAGCTTCCTAGGTGATATGAGATATCTCCTATTCTTGTATCAACTTTTCCTCTTGCTCCTTATGAGTTACTTTTGAGTTACAAATCTAGGTAGTAGTGTTGCAACAGGGTCCCTTGGGATCAATTTTGCAAACAGTTTTGTTATTTTTGTAAAGTCTCTGCATTTTGAGGAGCGGAGCGTGAAGGTCGTTAGAAGTCAAAGGGGCTTTAGGAAGGTTAAAGCCCCTTAGTTTGTTAGAATTTAAGTTTTTTTATGACCCACCCATGGTTCACAGACCATGGTAATTTAATGGAAGATGCTATATAAATGAGTCATAAAGAGTCATAGGGGATAGATCTAAGATTGTATGGATAAGTGACCTAAGTAAGAAGAGTATGTTTTCTGTACTTAGGCGAAGGGGAAGGCTCCTGTAGTTGTGTGCATGGAGACCTTGGTAAGTCCACAACTGAGTGCATGGGCCCCTACAGTTGTGTGAACATGGGAGAAAGAGTCTATAATAGAAGAATTGAACATAATAAATACTATTTTGGAGCAATATATATGTATATGTGTGTTTACCTTTACTTCTACATTTACAACGAATTCACTTTGTTTATTGCAATTATCATAAGAAACACTTAATGGATGCGTGAAAGTAGTAGATCCGTTAGTTTGCTTAATGTTATGAATGTTTAAGGCAATCGATGTAGAGTTAGAATCTGTTATCTATAAGTTACTATAATTTCTATGTTTCAAGGGTTAGGGTTCGCGAAGGTTGGTATAAAGCCCTAGGAGTAACAAAAACACATCACATAGACCTCTAGATGCATAAACCTAGTTTTGTCATCCCCCAATACTGCCTCGGGTGAGATTGTAACTTGCGCTACGTGAGGTGTTGCTGAAAGGGCCGACAATGTAGGGTTTTGTTGGTTGGCGCAACTAACCCTGAACCTGGGTCCAAACCCCCTCAAGCCAACAAATGGTTATGTTGCTGGGACCGAGATCTAGAATGTGTGATGTCAAATAAATGGTTCCAAACTAAGAAGGAGATTGAGAAGTGGATAGATCGGAAGATGCACGGATTTGCAGCCCAGGAAAATAGGAATCTGCTCCTATCATAGGAAGAGAGGTTGAATAGATACCTATATACAGATGAACAATTTTCTTCTACTCTTTTCCAGGTGAATTATACGAGTGCTTTTCTAAATTGTCGGACAATCAAGGTACATGGAAGTTGGATAACCCTATTGTGTGGACTCCAGAATTGGTGAGATGCTTGAAAGCTTCAGAAAAAAAGATCGCAGGGCTATTGATTACTATATCGATAACATTTGGGGCAGATTCATTACTATGTTTGTGATCGAGACATTTGTCAATTATAGCGAAAGATGAACATCCATTTTCCAAAGGGCCAAGAGGTAAGTATCTAAAGTCCTTGAAAACTTGGATTAAAATGCTATTGTGCGAGAAAAGGGTTATGCCATTGAATTAATGTTTAGAAGAGATTTAATGGGAACTACGCGAAGTGGAAAGACGTTCAGAAGAAATGTAGATTTAGGTGTTGGGTACAATCCTTTGTTGGGAGAATCTGATAGTGACAAAGAAATTAGTATTCTAAAAACACCTTAAGGTGTGTTGTAGACGGTAAATCAGGGTATCGCGGGAATACCACATCCATCCACTCCACCTCCACCATCACCTCCGCCTCACACACCTACACCTACACCTTCGCCTCCACCTCCACCTCCACTATTCAACATGGTGAACGCTATGAAGATGCCCATATTCAAGGGTCTGGGGACAAAATACCCTAAATAGTTTTGGGTTGTAGTAAATGCTGTGTGGAAGCCACAACAAATTATAGATGATGACCTGAAGAAAGCACAGCTGGTCACAACCTTGCAAGACAACGCGCTAAGCTGGTATATTAAATATTGTTCGACTCATCCAAATGCGACATTGAAGGAAACAAAGGACGTGCTAAATAATGAATTCAAGAAGCCTAAGTCACAAGCCCAGTTAGTAATAGAGGTCAAAGAGATCCAACAGAAGGTGAATGATTCTGCGTGGGACTTTGATCAGAGGTTGAAATGTCTACTCCAATAGGCTAATATGCAGATCCCGGATGACCAACACGAGGACTCATACATTTCTTCAATATTGCCCCATTTAAGATTTCCATTGTCACAAAAAAATATTGGAACGCAGGCTGAGGAACTAGAGATTTCTATGAAACTGGAAGCCTCACCTATTCAAGATACAAATCTGGGAGTGCAGAATATTAAGTCACATTTGTCTAGCTTGCATATGGAGTTGCAGAGCCTCAAAAAGGGAAAAGAAGTCCATAATGAGGTTCATGCGGAAGTATGGTATTTTAAATATAAGGGCAAGTATAGGAGTGATACCATGGTGCGCTATATTTCAAATTCCAGGAAAACACACGACGATAATTGTCATTTGCTGCAGAAGTTTGTATAGACTCCCTAACAAATGTTCTGTAATTTTTGTAAGTTTGTGGGTCATGATGAGTGCAAGTGCTGGAGTTATGAATTGATTATGGAAAGAACACCAACATATAGAGTACAGATGGAGGCTCGTCTTCAAGATCAAGGTGCAACTACAACGTGCGGAGGGTTTTAGGGATGAGGAAGAGGACGAAGAGGAGGAGCTAGAAGAGGTCATGGCTAGATTATTTGTTACAATTGCAGAGAATTAGGTCACTTCGTGTGAGATTGTCAGAATCCAATGCATCCCTCATGTCAATATTGTCGACAGTTTTATCATGTCATAGAATATTGTCCCATGCTCATCGCAAAGATGCAAGAAAAGAAGACCTAGACTTAGCAGCCTACTCAAAACATTCATATGATGAGATCAGAACCACACAAAGAGGGTCCTAGTGTTAATATCGTCACGCAAAGAGACATAACTACCGGGGAGGTTAAAGGGAAACAACTAAAGGAAACCATATGGGTTCACAATGCTACTGACAAGGAGGCTGGATTCGATGTGAATAAAGTAAAGGAAATGCTTATGGAGGCAAAAAGGAGCTTTGCGGATGCATAAGTTTCTACGTCAAGGACTCAAAGTATGTGCACAAAGAAACTTGAAGGAGTCAATACTGCACAAGACACAGACCCATCCTTGATAGCATATTTGTTACAGACCTGCATGAAGCTCCTAATGGATAAGAAGGCATTAGATGGACTACAAGAGCTGATAGATAACTGTACTGGTATGAATAAGCCCCTGCCAGAGCATTGCACAGTACACAAAGTAGGAAAAGATAAGAAAAGGACTAGCCGCGAGATGGGATTGACTACCCAAATTGGAGAATTAGAAATGGACCAGGTGATCATTGATTTGGGGTTTGACACAAATGTTCTGTTGAAGAAAACTTGGGAAAGGATGGGAATACCAGTGCTATAGTGGTCCTTGTTCTAGCTGAGAATGGTGAATCAACAAAATATTATTCCTATGGGGCACCTACATGGGGTGACTATGGATATTGAAGAGGCGCGTGCCATAACTGATTTTGAAGTACTTGAAATAGTGGATGATAGTAACCCATACCCAACATTTCTTGGAGTTGATTGGGCATTTGATATGCATGCATTGATCAACCTAAAGAAGCGCAATATGACATTTGAAAAGAAAGAACTAAGGGTTATTGTTCCATTGGATCCAACCAAAGGTTCATGATATACTGAACTAGTTCGTGATTATGATGAGGAGGACGATATCAAGCAAATCTATAAGCTGAATGCACAAGATGAAGATTGGATCAACCCTACGGCGGATGGATGAATTATGTGGGAGAAAGATAGCTCTTACAATTCAGATTCAGATGAAGAGCTCGAACACTGGAAAAACAGGTTGCATGAGGTATTGTCGCTATGATGCAATAGGCTTACAAAGTCACTCTGATGTATATCCACTGAGGTACACAACTTATCATATTATGATGGTTTAGAAGATGTCAATTTATTTCTGGATAAATTTGAAAGGGATGTACTGGAGGAACATCGGTTCCAAGCATTAGATATCACGCTGAGAGTTATGCCTGCCAGATGGTGGGGTACACATAAGAACAACTTTGCAGATTGGAAGGAATATCGACGGATGATGAAGTTGTGGTTTGGGTATGCCAATACCCACATTACAGAGAAATATATAGGGAAGGACAATCCATGTGAGCATCTGGTTTGATGGATGAAAGCATGGGGGGGAGAACCACAACCATAATGGGTTCATATATTATGCCACACTTTGGATACAATTATGATGAAATAGTATCTAGAAACAGAGCTACGACATGGAACTGTGAAATGGGATGTTCTGAAGGAACATTTTCTACTCACTTTTAGCTTTGATGATGGATTTGACTATATTGATGAAGCATTACAGGAGATCAAAGCTACAATATTCAGAATGCCTAATGAACCCGCTGCGTGGGTACAACCATATTGGGGTACGCAGCTGTCCCATGCACTTGAATGTTACAATGTGACCAGTGAGAAAGGTGAAGAAGATCCTAAGAACATCAACATTCCTGAGTCAGAGGGACAGTGCGAAGTCATGGGGCCTAAGGTCGAAGTCCTTGATATATCACAACCCTTGAAGACCAAGCAGGTGAATATTGGAGAGGAAGGCGAAGAAGATCCTAGGAACATCAACATTCCTGAGTCAGAGGGATAACGCAAAGTCATAAGGCCTAAGGCAGAAGTCCCTGATATGTCATAGTCCTTAAATACCAAGTAGGTGAATATTGCAGTCGAAGTTTGCAAACATAGGTGACTATTGCAGTGAAGATACAGTGGAAAACGTCGTGGAGTTACTGCAGGACTATAAGGACTTGTTTCCCACCAAGTTCACTGATCTGAAAGGGATAGTAGGGGATATGGGCGTCATGAAGATCACTCTAAATCTAGATGTGAAGCCAGTGAAGCAATGCCCCTACCGCTTGAATCCTAAGTATAAGGAAAAAGTGCGCAAATAATAAAATAATATGCTTGTAGCCGAGATTATTGAACCTATCGAGGAATATGACTGGGTTAATCCCATGGTGGTTCAGGAAAATAAGACGTAGGGTGAGATTCAGATATGTGTCGACTTAAGGAATTTGAATTATGCTTGTGTCCACGATCCATTTCCTATGCCATTTAGAGACAAAGTACTGGAAAATGTTGGAGGTCGGGAAGCCTATTCATTTACTGATGGGTTCTCAGGCTACCATCAGATCAAGATCACGCTGGAGGATAGGAGTAATACTACCTTCACTAAAGAATGGGGTTGTTTCTAGTATACAGTTATGCCTTTCGGACTTAAAAGTCGCCCTGCAATATTCTCTAGGGTGGTAGTCGCAACTTTCAAAGAATTTATTCACAAACATTTGAAGTTTTACTTCGATGATTGGACAGTGTTTGGGTTAGTAAAGAGACATGTTTCTAGTCTTCACCTCACGTTGGATACTTGTCGAAAGTTTCAGATATCCCTTAATCTGAAGAAATGCATATTTTGTGTCCTATATGGGATACTATTGGGCCATGTAGTCTGTAAGTAGGGGTTGATGGTAGACCCTGCCAAAATTGCAGTAATTATTAATATGGAGCCTCCAAAGAATGTCAAACAGTTACGCGAGACGTTGGGCCAGACTGGGTATTATAGGACATTCATCAAAGTGTATGTGTAGATCACAACAACCATGCAAAAATTGTTGAAAAAGGATGCGACGTTTTGTTGGGACAAGGATTTCTGGAAAAGCTTGGACATCTTGAATGAAAAAATGGTCACTGTGCCTATTCTAGTGTTCCCTGACTGGAAGAAGGAGTTCCATGTACATGTAGCTGTGTCTTGCATAGCACTAGGAGTTGTGCTAACCCAAATAGGCGAAGTTGATATCGACCATCCGATGACATTTGCGAATAGAAATTTATCTAAGGTAGAAAAGAGTTATTCAACCAAAGAGCGCGAAGGACTAGCAATGGTGTATTTGTTGCAGAAATTCAGGAACTATTTGTTAGGTGTGCACTTTAAGATGTACACAGACCATTCTGCTTTGAAGTACCTGGTCAACAAGCCTGTGTTGGGGGGATGTTATAGACATTTTTGGGCCCTACAACCCCAAGCATGAAATGTCCATAAACCAAGAGCTCCTAAGTCCCTAAAAGTGTTGTTCTAACCCCTAAAGGAACAAGGTTAACAGATTACAGCTTCTCCCAGAAGTTCTCCATGAAGAACTGCTCAGAATTGGTCAAAACAAGATCATTGCAGCTGCTCCACTGGCTAAGTGCGTTGCATCTCACCTAAATACACTGTGAGGGTGCGTTGCATTTCAAAAGTCCCTTCTGTGGGGTGCGATGGGTGAGAAATGACAAATGGCAGTGTCATTCCGCGAGGTGAAGAGGTAATGGAAGCTTCCAGAATCTTCTCCTGTGACACTTGCCTCACTGAATTCGACCAAGGATGAGTAAGAGGCCATCAGTCTCCAAGTGGAAGCAAGAACTATCAGAGAGAAGACACTAATCAAATCACAAGCTGACTCATCCCCCTTACAGCTATCTATATATGGATCCCTCATCCCAAAGATCCAGAGGCTGGAATTTTGCATATTGTAAGGAATTGCTGTTGGTTTTCTGAGACAAACATCATATTGTTGGGTGATCTAAGCTTTGTTTGAGGTGAAGAGGGGCTTCTTTGCTGGGAGGTTGATGCTGGGTCAGAACAACTGGTTGTAACTCCTCTTGGCTCTTTTCTTGTTTATCAATAAAAGCTATTTGAGTTTTCCTCCATGCTTTTGTGTCATTGATGCTTGCTACATTTGTATGGTCAATTTACATATGACCCTAGATTGTTTATGATTATAGATCCATGTCTTTGTATAGTGCTATGCTTCTGTGATCTTACAGGTACTTTGTGAAGCTGGGCGTGTAAGGGAGCAGGTAGCTGAGGTCTATCAAAGGAGAGAGGGATCAAATTAGGAGATTGGCGCAAGACAGAGGTTGGTCTTTCTGTTCCTCTCTATCTATAATTCATAAAGGAAAAAAAAAAGTAGCTTTTCTCTGTTTGTTTCTAAGGCAGCTGTCACACCTTAGTGGGATAGAGCAGTTCTAAATAGACACTTTTCCCTGTAACAAAATGGCGACCCCGCTGGGGACCTAATTAGTTTGTTTGTTTATCATTCTTTGTTGTCTATTTCATAAGCTTACAAGTAGCATTCGAACTGCATTTGCCATAACAAATGCAAAGTAGATAATTTCTACTTCAATCCATCTACTGGATCTGTTTATGATTTAAACAACTGATTCACAAACTATCTGATTGCCCTTGTGATAGCTCTTAGATCCTCCTTAGATCTACCCCTGATTGTTGCATTACTGATTGCTTTTTGCTCGGCCAAAACCCAAGAATTGAATTGCAAACTGTGACCCGGAACCCGAACAGAGTCTCGTTTCTGGCCCAGCGCAGGTACTGTTCAGAGAGTCTGATTTTCAGCGCACTTCCCGAGTGGGCAACCTGCGCTGAATTTGAGATTCTCTGTGTTACAGGTGCACTGATCAGACTAGCTCTGTGCAGTTGTGGCTCTTGTGCTTCATTCTTTCCAGTTCTATTCCTGAACTTTGTTGCCTGTGATCAGTATATTTCTGTTTGAAACCCCTTTTCCTTACTATTATTCCTCCTCCTTTGTACAAAAGAACTGTAGATGTTTTTGTGTGTTTGTTGAGTCATTTACAGTTCTCCTTTGCAAAAGTAGCGTAATTGTACTATCTTCCTTTGATTTGAATATGTCGCAAGTGTCGATTTCGATCGTAGGAAAGAGTTTGATTGTTGTTGATGGTCGATTATCCTGTTACTATTTCTTTTGGTCTAAATTTGTAATTTTCTAGTGTCGAGAACAAGTATTCGTTTCAAAATCGTAAGGTGTTGTAATCGTCTCCATTTTTTGATTTCGAAAGAAGCTTGTTGATATTTGTCGCTTGAAAAGAAATTCAGATTTGTGCATCAACTTTCTTTTTAGCATTCATATATTAAGAAAGTCGAAAACAAATACATGCATGTGCATTTGCATATAGATAGTCTGATTGGCTTGATTTAGGAAAGTGCATTTAGAGTGTGCTCTTTGCTCTTTGCTCTTTGTGAAAAGATTTTGTCTTTCTTTTCCCTAGTAGCTAGGATTTTCATTGCATAAAGGAGATAAAAAGTTTTTTTATCATCTTAGATTGCATTTTAGGAATTACATCTACATCTCGTGGTGAACCCGAAAGGCAAACTTCATAAACAAGATCAACTTAAAATAAATTCAATGAATCTAACAACGCTTTGGAACTTAATGCACAACATTTAGAAGTCTAGGTTAGAGATGTATTCCGGTGTCGTAAAGCCTGGTAACTGTTGTTCTCACTGATGGTTGGGTGATTCCTCCACTTTGAGACGATAAGTGCCAGTACGGACTTGTGCTCCCACGTACCGTTGAGTATATTTTGGGAGACCCCAATAGGCTTAATCCTTTATCCATAGGAAGCCGTGTCTGCCGCCCTATTGATCGCAATGCACTGAACACAGCATTCGGGAAGATTGACTGCCGTACCGTAAAAAGCATTCTGCAGTTTTGCGATTGGTTTGGTAATCCCTCTACCTAGATTTCCAGAGCAGTCCCTTTCGTTCCTTTTCAGACTCCTTAACGGAAAAGATCCATCTGAGCACTTGTCACTTTAGGCTCATTAAAAATCGAAGGAGACTAGAGTCATCTTTTGTTTTTTCTCGACTCTTAAACACTGAAAAAACAAGTTGTGTCAAAGCGTCTAAAATTCATTTAATTCGGAAACATACTTCCCCTTTATTTTAGTTGATCGAGTAATCTGCAATCATGGAAGAAAGTCAATTGAAACCCCGTCATTCGTGGAGACTTACGAGTCAACCATATTTGTCTCCGGAATCGAAGCCAGTACGGACAAAGCGAACTCGTTTAACCGGTCCCAAATATCCTGTTAAAGTTAGAACAAGTGTTCCAACAACGTTAGAGACTCCGGTTACTCCAAACATTTCTGGAACCCCTGCCTCTACAGAAGAAGTTCAGCTGCCACAGAAGGACATTGATACTGATCCTAGTCTGAGAGTAAACACTTGTATTACCGAACCAGTTCCATCTACAACCGGTTCGGAGAGTCTTTCTCTTCAAACATCTGTCGTTGCCGATTCAATACCTTCTTTGGCACCAGAAATATTCTATGGACCTGATGGTCTTCCCCTTCCACCTGGTCTGATTGCCATAGAAGAAATTGTAGAAGATCCTCCAACAAGTACTCCATCGCAATTTGGAGTCAGGATCACTCTATATGCTTCTTCATCAGAAGTTAGTCTACCACCAGCGGAAGCTCCTATAGAATCGCTAGGTAATCTTTTGGAGAGACTACAAATGTCTAAACAACCATCAACATCTAGGACTGTGTCGTCTGACACAGGGACGACAGAAATCCATGCTATCACTCCGACAATGTTCGCCGGTATACCATCTGTCCCGACTAGCTCTCAACTGCTAGAAGGAACCCACTCAGGGGCCATTTCGACAGTATGGTCTGTTCCTGTTTGTTCATCCGGAATAATATCCGGAACTCTTATGTTGAGTCTCAACAAATTGATCCATTTGGAGGTCAATTTGGGCAGTCCGGCCCCCAAGGGCAAACAATTCCCTTGAGTTCTAGATTACCACCGTATGGGGGGCAATATACCCTTTCATTATCCCCTCCGGGAGGATATCCATACGGGAGTTCACAACAACATTCAGGTTATACTAGAATTACCTCAAGCGGTTGGGTACCAATACTACCTCAACAACCAAGAGTTGTATATTCGATGCAACAATGCTTACCTATGTCAAATATCCCAACTACACCAGCTATTGTGACGGTGTCGCAAGTTCAAGCGCTGCCTGTTGTATGCCAACCTCAGGTTTCTCAGGTTGTAATGCAATAGCCCCTTGACCCTGCGACTCAACCACAATCGCCGACCGGTGGAACGACACAGGTTCAGACGGGTACAATTACCCCTCATCTTGGTCAAACTGTTAGTATCGGGCAACAACACATGGCTTCACAACCATGGCTGGTGCAATACCAACAACCACAATTCCAACAAGTATACCAAGGTTCTGAGCAACAAATATTTGCTAATAGTGGACAGCCGTACATTCAAAACGGTCAAAATCAACCATTTTACAATGGTCATGCCCACCAACCTTACCAAACATACCAGCATCAAATGCATTATGTCGGTATGCAAAGACCAACTTCTCAGGCAATCCCATCTTATCCTGGGTATGCTTCACCTAACCTGAATCAGTAGTTACCCTTTGTGGCAACTTTAGAGTTACCTGATTTAAATAGGTTAACAAACGATCCAATCGCTTACGCCCCTTAGTGGCCGGCGATTCCGCATAAACTTCCATCAGATATTCCTAAATTTAATGGAAATTCGGGTGAAGATCCATCGAATCACGTGATGACCTTTCATCTGTGGTGTTCATCAAACACCCTAAATGATGATTTGATAAGACTTCGCCTCTTTCAGAGGACGTTAACAGGTCCAGCGAAAAAATGGTACATCGAATTTCCTAGAGCTTCGTTCGACAACTTCAGTACCTTAGCCACAACCTTTTTAACCCATTTTCAGTTACCAATAAGGTACAAAACGGGAATAGAACTTCTTACCAATTTCAAACAGACAACGGCCACTCACATATCTGATCATATACATGAGTGGCGACGTCGTCATAGAATGGTGAAAACGTATGTTCCCGATCAGCTTTTAGCTGAATGGTTTATTAAGTCATTATTGCCTTCCATCACGGAAGATGTGGGAAAAGGGGAGTCGTCACCGAAGAGCAGGTTATCGCTCGTGCGCAATATTTGGACTTAATTTACACTCAGTCCGGCACGCTCTACGATAAAATACCTGACGCTCCTAGACCGAAATTCTCAGTTCCTCCTCCTCCTAAATCAAACAATGAATCTCATGCCGGCGATGGCGTGATTGGCACAACAGACACGAAATCAACAAAGGCTACATCTAAAAAGGCTCGTAAGATTTCCGGTCAAAATGCAAATGAGGAACTTCTTGCCTCGGAAGTAAATGTTGTGTCGACTGACAAGGGCAAACAACTGAAGCAACCAGGGGGCAAGAAGAAAAAGAAAGGGAGAAAAAAGAAGCAGGATGAGTCATCTCCTGAAAAACCTTCTACAAATCCTTCTGGGCAAAAGAAAACCCCTGCGGGGTGTCATATATGCGATGAGGATCATTGGACGAAAGATTGTCCACATAAAGCTGAAATTAAGAAACTCTTTAAGAGTTCAAAAACCTCAGCAGTATTGACTTATCCGTTTCCAAGCCCGGGAACCAAACTGGTTGCTAATCAAAATGCTTCCCGATCCCAAGTGCTTATGTTGTCTATCTCAAAGAAACAAAATGATGCTCTGACAAGGAATAAAGATTACGGGAATCCACAGCTGTTGAATAACAAGGCTAATGAACAACCTAGTAGTTTGACAACAACTTTGACCAAAGTTGTGTCACCCATCATTCCTGAGCCAATGATAAATCCACCAAAGGGAGTAGTACACAAATTGACATTTAATCCTTGTGCAAAAGTAGCACAGAATTATAATATAATAGAGGACCTGGCCCAATCGCCGTCCGCTATGTCGACACATGAGGTACCGCAAAATTGCCCCTCCCAAAAGCAAGCTTTATTAGCAGCAATAGGTGGGATTGGCCCAATGGATTCCAATCTTGTGGCCTTTGATCATAAAGGATATGACCCTCAGTTACCAGCTCAACTAGCTTTCCTTATTTAAGTGAAAGCCCTCAACAAAACTGTTCATTGAACAATTATTGATGAGGGGGCATCTACATGTATTATGTCGATGAGTTGCTGGAAAAATTTAGGCTCACCACCCTTGTCGAGATCGTCAACGACGTTAAAAGCATTTGATGGACGATCATACACTCCATACGGGATTTTAAGTAACTTGCAAGTTGAACTGGGGGGCAAAACAGTAGGAATTGATGTTGAAGTAATCGACCGAAACCTCGATTACAACATCCTACTAGGAAGGCCCTGGATATATGCCATGGCTGTAGTTGTGTCGACCTAATTCAGGAAGATTGGATTTCCCTTCCAAGGAGGAATTACAATCGTCGACCAACAAACATTTCTCCCCAACAGTTCACAAGTTACGGGGAGCATTCCAATGATCCATGGAAGCAATCATTCACTTCAAAATATTGGAGTAGGCCTCCTAAAAGACCCTGCCTTAATGGGTACTTTTTCCCTACCACCTCCGAGTAATTTGGCAGAAGTGGCCACAGTGGAAGCCTGCAATATGAAATCTTCTATATCTAATGGATTTGGAAGATTCCTAAACATTTTGTCAGCATGGATCATCGCCATTTTAGAAATATTGTAGCAATCAATTTTCTTGGCTTGGGGGGCAAACCCAAATCAATGCTTATCGAGTGTTTGGATAGATAGGTCTAAGGAATATGGCACCTCTTTAGATCCTTGGTCACATGTACATCCTACAAACGAAGGAATCATTCAATCAATGATGATAGGAGAGGCACCATGGGAAGATTACCACCATCGATCCCATCTTCTGAATTACGACGAAGATTATTCCAGCAACCTTAACCATCCATCAGTTTTTGATTTTCTATCAAATACTATAAATACGGTGGATTCTGAGGACGGTTCTTATCTCGTGTCGACCTCGTTAAAAAATGAAACAAGGGGTCATGAGGATAGTTCTTTTACTGTGTCAACCTCATTAAAAAATGAAACAACTCCCTTTCCAAATCGAGTCTTCGACTACGATCTCATAAAATCCAAGTCGAATATTTCAAAGATCTCGAAGGTAAACCTTCATTCCAACCACCGTGTTGAATGCAATGAAGCTTCGGGGGCATGCACCTCAATTTGCGTTATTATGCTGGGGGCATGCAAGCTTATCACGAGCAGTGTTACTGCAAAGTTCAAGCTCGTTAAAAAATAAACCCGCCACGAGCAGTGTTACCGCAAGATTCAAGCTCGTTAAAAAATAAACCTGCATTGAGCAGTTTTATCACATAGTTCAAGCTCGTTAAAAAATAAACATAAGACATGAGCAAATGTTTCCACCCGCGTTTAAGCTCGTTAAAGAATGAACTATTCCCTGGTAAATAACCATCATGAATGTAGTACTTCAGCCATTAAAGCCTTGGTCGTGTTTGCACCGTCACCTCCACTTTTTCATTGGCCGATCATTCACTTACATTTGATTGTTTACCCATTTTGAGGAACACCTGTGAAGAGTGATTTCACTAGCCATCCTTGTGACACTGCCGTGATTGGAAAATTCCAAACCTTACCTAGAATCAACTGCTACCCGTTTTATCACTCGTTCCTCAAAAGACGAGTCTCCTTTAAGCTCTTTTCAACTGACTCGTAAAATATGAAAAGATTGCCGAGCCATTGGCCTCTCCAGCTCGTTAAAGGGACAGGAAGTGCTATCCCTCCTCTAGATTTTAATCTTTTTGGACCTAAGGGATTATTACACAAAAAGATCGAGCGCTTGTTTTGTTCGGCTCGTTAAAAGTATCGAAAATTCATCCGTTCTATATTGTTTTATACTTTTTCGGACTTAAGGGATTAGATGACGAAAAATGAATTTTGGAGTTACCTTTACGTTCTTTTTTAGACTCTCTAAAATTGAAAAGGACCGAGTTATCTTTGTCGTTAAACTCGTTAAAAAGATTAATAGCGACAAACTTGTCTATAGACGAGAACGAGTTTCACTATCGCTAGGCTCGTTAAAACATAGCGATGGGTTTGCCCGAAGGGTAAATTATAGAACAAGAATATGTTATCCTCCTCAAGCTTGACAAAAATAAAGAGGTACTGGTCAACAATGGCTGGGGAAAAATTGGGAAGAAAACTTAAAGAAACTTTGTTGGTAGCAAGTCGCTCTTGAACATGACACTTCCACTCCGTGTCCGAGTCGGGTTGGGTTGTTTCATTCACCGGTCACATCACCATGGTCACGCCATACCATCCACATTTGGGGTTAATGCTACCAATCCATCACATCAGTGTCGCCGATATGTTCAAGAGAAGTCATTTAGAGAATTCACCTGTGTCTCACCCACTACCATACATTATACTCCATTCTTTCATGACCGCCACCCTGAACGTTATATCACCAGATCATTTTCACCTCCATTAAAATCATTTTCTCCGTTCCGTGTCATTGATGTGGGATTCATTAAGGCCCTCCTGTGACGGATCACTTCTTGTCGACATCAGCTCATTATCCAAGAAGTTGGTCTAGGAACAACCCATTCAGTACTTTGAAGCTTGCATGCCTCAATGGCAAGTTTCTCACTTCCGGCGACAGGTTTACATCAATGGCCTTCGACCGAAAGATTTTGCGTGGTGTTCGATGCCAAGTCCTTTATTCACACCACGTGAATTGTACTGCAGTACCTTGAGGGTCATTATCATTATCGGTGATTCCTCTCGCGCTTGTTAACAATTTACATCATTGACTGGTAATCAAGCGATGTCTTTCCATGTTCTACTTCAAAACATTTCTCACATGGATCGACTTGTACTTTGAGTGAAGATCATACAAGATTGAAGACCCCGGATCTAGTTTCATCCATCCGGGCTGCGATATATATTCAGGGAAATAAAGACATTAAATGTACATCGTTGCTGCACATATAATCATCCACTCAAAAGGATGATGGCTTTATCAGAATCATCAGTCTACACTCAGATGATTGTCTGTCCTATGTACATTAAAATGAATTTATAAAGCTGAGCATGGGAATGCCCGCCTCAGCTGGATCATGAAAACATTATGAAGATAATGTATTGTATTGTATCTTATTACAGGTCTCCTCCCAGCATTGAAAGAACTTCGGATCCTCATAATAAAGCATTTCACCCGACACCAAAAGATTAATGGCCTCATACTTTAGGGGGCAACTATTATAGAAATTTTTGGGCCCTACAACCCCAAGCATGAAAATTCCATAAACCAAGGGCTCCTAAGTCCCTAAAAGTGTTGTTCTAACCCCTAAAGGAACAAGGTTAACAGATTACAGCTTCTCCCAGAAGTTCTCCATGAGGAATTGCTCAGAATTGGTCAAAACAGGATCATTGCAGCTGCTCCACTGGCTAAGTGCGTTGCATCTCACCTAAATACACTGTCAGGTGCATTGCATTTCAAAAGTCCCTTCTGTGGGGTGCGATGGGCGAGAAATGACAAATGGCAGTGTCATTCCGCGAGGTGAAGAGGCAATGGAAGCTTCCAAAATCTTCTCCTGTGACACTTGCCTCACTGAATTCGACCAAGGATGAGTAAGAGGCCATCAGTCTCCAAGTGGAAGCAAGAACTATCAGAGAGAAGACACTAATCAAATGACAAGATGACTCATCCCCCTTACAGATATCTATATATGGATCCCTCATCCCAGAGATCCAGAGGCTGGAATTTTGCATATTGTAAGGAATTGCTGTTGGTTTTCTGAGACAAACATCAGATTGTTGGGTGATCTAAGCTTTGTTTGAGGTGAAGAGGGGCTTCTTTGCTGGGAGGTTGATGCTGGGTCAGAACAACCGATTGTAACTCCTCTTGGCTCTTTTCTTGTTTATCAATAAAAGCTATTTTTGTTTTCCTCCATGCTTTTGTGTCATTGATGCTTGCTACATTTGTATGGTCAATTTACATATGACCCTAGATTATTTATGATTATAGATCCATGTCTTTGTATAGTGCTATGCTTCTGTGATCTTACAGGTACTTTGTGAAGCTGGGCGTGCAAGGGAGCAGGTAGCTGAGGACTATCAAAGGAGAGAGGGATCAAATCACGAGATTGGTGCAAGACAGAGGTTGGTCTTTCTGTTCCTCTCTATCTATAATTCATAAAGGAAAAACAAAAGTAGCTTTTCTCTTTTTGTTTCTAAGGCAGCTGTCACACCTTAGTGGGATAGAGCAGTTCTAAATAGACACTTTTCCCTGTAACAGGGGAAAATATGTAGATGGTTGCTGCTCTTTCAAGAATATGAATTTAAAGTAATTGTGAAGCCAGGGTGACTGAATGCTGTACTAGATCACCTCTCATAGATTGAGAATGGTGATGAACCTACAAATCTAGAGAAAGGATTGACTGATGCACACCTCTCTGCTATGCGGGTCACTGATGACCATTTCGTAGACATAATCCAATTCTTGTCTACAGGTACAACTCTTGAAGGGTATACACCGCAACAAAAGAAGAAATTGGTGGTTCGGGCTGCAGATTTCTCTGTTATCACAGGACACTTATATAAAGTGGGATATGATGAAATATTGTGGAGTTATGTCCCAAAGAATGAATGTCAAAGCATCCTCGTTGAAGAACATGGAGTGGTTGCAGGAGGACATTATGCGGGAAGAGAAACTACGTAGAAGATCCTACGATTCCAAGGCTTATTGCAGTGCATGTGATGTCTGTCAGAGAACAAGGAGACCTTGACAAAGGGATGAATCTCCTTTGAACCCGTAGGTGTCATTACAAGCATTTGGTAAATGGGCAATAGACTTCATGGGGCCAATTTAGCCTCTAAGAAAGAATATATGAGCTAGATACTTCATTACAATGACCGAATATTTAACCAGATGGGCTAAGGTGCAGCTTGTAAAGGATTGTAGTGTAGAAACAATTGTGAAGTTCATCTTTGAACATATCCTGTCTCGGTTTGGTTTCCCTAAGATCTTGATGAGTGATCGAGGGTCGCACTTCTTAAATGAAACAATTGCTACTTTTCTCGAGGAATTCTAGGTGTATCACCAGAAGAGTACGTCATATCATCCTCAAGTGAATGGCATAGTGGAAGCATTTAAAAAATTACTGGAGAATGCCTTAACAAATATTTTCAATGCAAAGCGAAATGATTGGGATGTGCACATACCAGTTGTTCTATGGGCATATAGAACTACCTGCAAAAAATTGATGGGACAAACGCCATTCAGACTGGTTTATGGACAGGAAGTTGTAATGCCGATGGAGTACATTGTGCCAAGTTTGCAGATTGCTATAGTTACAGACATGGTTGATCAAGATACCATGGAAGAATGCCTCATGCAACTAGTTGAGTTGGAGGAAGATCGCTTCTTGGTGGGTTTTCATCAGTAGGTGCAGAAGGATTGTGAAAAGGCATGGCATGATTTCCATATCAAACAACACACCTTTAAGAATGGAGATTTGGTATTACTATATGACAGTAAGTTCACAAAGTTTCCAAAAAAGTTCCAAATGCATTGGCTGGGGCCATATATTACTAAGGAGATTACAGAAGGAGGCACAGTTCGGCTCGCGAAGCTGAACGGGGAGCTGTCTTTGGGAACGGTCAATAGGAATTGATTAAAGTTATAAAGAAGTGATCCCGCCCCTGTGTAAAGACTATATGAATGCAGGCTAGTCTTAGTTCTCCAGGAAGTTGCAAGGGGGTGCGGGACTATAAACTACACTGCCAGAAGGATGGCTGGGTGAAGCGAATGGGTTACGCAATGAATCAAGGGAAGGCGCAACGGAGAGCTACGAAAAAGGAGTTGCGCTAGCATGGTGGGTCCCATGCAGCCTGGATAAAAAGTTATCGCTGGAAGCCCTTTAGTTTATTGGATGGCGATTTTTTCATTAAAGGGAGCAGGGGGGAAGCATTTAAGATGCATATCTTTTAAACTATGCCACCAAAAACGCATTAATGACAAGGATTTGGAGGAAATGAATGCATTTGAATTCAAATTGAGCTATAAATACAACATGGATTTCCACATTTGAACACTTTGCTTCCTGAGAATTTTCCTAGAGTTGTTGCACTTTCATTTGTGTAAAGAGAAGTACTATATGTTTGACAAGGATTGGGAAAGAATTAAGGAGCAGATTTCACAGTCGGGATTCGCAAATTTAACTTATTGGCAACGCAAATTATTCATTGAGACAATGACTGCAACTCGACCTGAGCTAGAGTTGACCCAACTTGTACCTACGGGGTTGCCTACTACAACACACAGGTTGCCAAGGCCAAAGCCATATGCTTCCATGGCAGGAGATAAGAAGTAGAAGAAGCCTCTGCAGACACGAGTACGGTAGTCGTTGTGCAAAAATCTGACAGAAGGGAAAGATGGACCGATATAGGGAGCCGATGGAGCCCCTGGACTTAGATGAGGAAGAACTAGCCAAGGGTGTTGAGGATATCAATGCAGAGGAGGTTGAGCTGATAACTTGGCTACCGCTATATATACCGCCAAGAAAATCCACAGCTAAAGTGCCTAAAGATCTGGATTCAATGAAGTTCATGGTCTCCATACATTTGCTGCCAGAGAATGTACCATTTGAGGGAAATTTGTTGGCCCAGATACCATACTTGAAAATGGAGGATTGGGACCTGCGGACCACATGAATTTCCCGCAGTTGGAGTCAAGCAAGTACCTGAAGAAGGTATAGTATGAAGAGTCAAGCGTCACGGGACTTGAGCCAATGAAATGGGTGGCTGGAGTTGGGTGCGCGGGGCTACTAAACATGTTGTGGGTGCCACATTTTAGCCGCAACACTATAAACACAGTCTGTGTGCATCAACTTTTGATGTTGGTGCACAATGGGTGCCTCTGGTTGGGAGGGCCCATCCTGATCACTGATATGCTAATCCACAAAATAACTTTGTTGCCGTATTAAGGAGTGGACCTTGTGGAGGCTTTTGTGGGAAAGTCACAGGAAACAAAATTAGCAGATCAAATGAAAAGTGACTTCAAGTTGATGAAGAAGTCACGCGGCTATGCAATAAGTTCCATATCAGATGGTGCAGTGTAGTTCGCCGCACAAATCTTGGCTAGAAAAATCATGAGGAAGTGTCACACCAATGAAGTGCTTGTGCTAGTAGCCTCTTTGGCTGCGTAGTGCACGAAAGGAGTCTAATAAAATTGGGCTTGATACCTATGTCACAAATTTTTGGAGGACTGCAGAGAAGCCCAGGATGAGGGCAAGGAATTCCATTACGTGTGGTTGTTGTTGCTGATCGCACTAGTGGCATGGAGGATGCCCAAAGAAAGTGAGTTCCCTCAGTAGGACTGAGATCTACCTGAGGCCGCAAAGTTCGATTTGCTGTGGGCCACCAAAGACCCTGAGCACGTTATGGAGACAAAGGTATTTTGGGTCTGATTTGAGTCAGAGCTGAGGATGGTGATTAACTAGCGGCCAAGGTTATCACCAAGTTTGCACGCGTAGTACAACAATGTTGCAGATTTCAAGGCAGATTTCCATAATCTGCACATCCGCACAAAGAAAGACGCCATGCGCACATGGCATACATTGCCATACTTAGTATTCAAGGATGATATTCTAGGGGTCGTCAGTAAATTGATGAGTGACTGGATTGCCCCCTCCGATGCCGACGGAGGAACTAGTAAGGATGCTGAAGGTGAAGTAACGCAGACACAACAATGACAGAAGCAGGAAAAAATAAGGAAGCATATAAGGCTTCCATGAAAGAGAAGGAAGTAGCAAAAGAAAGGGTTGCACAATAGAAAGAAGTTGCTGCAAGGGAGAAAGAAGCAACCAAAGAACAAATCTCTACTAAAGAGACCGACGCGACCAAGGAGAAAACTGCCACTACGTCGCAGGCCACCATTGACCTCAGCGATTTAAACACGAAGTGCATAAATGTTGTGGAAGATGCAGAGGGAGAAGAGGAAGGGGGCACAATCTTGGAGTATATCTTCATTGAAAAGAAGAGGCAAAAGAGGAGTTCTACAGGGCCATGCAAGAAGCAGAAGTTAGAAAAATCAGCGAGCGCAATGCCTTTGGTCCTCACGAAAGGGGACCTAGATGAGATTTGTGATGTGGTTTGTGATGCACTGGATAATATTTGGGGACACATAGAAGAACAATACCACCAAATGCTTGATCAAGTGCAACAGGGCCTATGGGAATCACAGGTCCAAACATGTATCATTCAAGTGAGCGTGGGGTAGGCGAGCCTGAAGCAAGCAAGCCTGAAACAAGCGAGTGGGTCGGCCTTAGCAACAAAAATCACCATGAACCTCTGCACAGTGAAGTTACCAAAGGGGTGCCTATGCATCGACGTAGCAGAAGGTAGGGCGCACCTCTTACACATGAAGGATTTGAGTCTGAATCTAGCGGTGCTTCCTATTTAGACACTACATGAGCTGCATCAAGGGGTGTCAGATGAACTTAGAGTTCGAGAAAAACACCACTGTTGATCATCAACGATGTCAAAACCAATAATCAATAGATGTTCGATGAAAAGGCACAGGCCCTCAAGGAAATGGAGGAAGTGATGGTGCGAAATTAGCAGCTAGAAGAAACAATAACACAGGCTTGTAGTGAGCTTCTCGAGCTCCGGATTCTAGTAAAATCAGCCCCTAGTGAGAATATTTAGATCTGCAGCCAACCACTTAGCTGCAAATCTCTAAGCTCCAACTCAAGCTGCAACCAACCACTCCTCAAGAAGTCAAAGAGCAGCGCGAGGCTTCTATTAAAGGAGAAATGGCTACCTTAGAATCTATAGTCAAAAGCTGCACTCAGTTATTTGAACAAGCCATGGAGTTATGGACCTCGCTATAGGAGGATCCAAATATGTAGAAAATTGAAGCAGATATCAGAGAAAAGTAGAGGGAGTTTGACGAAATCTGGTCTATGGCGCAAAACTTACCACCAATGTAACGATTCACGAGATTATAGGAGGGAAATCTCATCTAGAGAAAATTGATGAGATGCATTAAAAGGAAGCAATCATATCTTCAAGGACTCAATGATGGGAAGATGAGGCAAGTCAATTGACGCTGTCGGTGCAAAGCAAGCTAAAGGCGATGTAACAAACGCAAAGAATGAGGGGCCTTGCAATCGAAGGCCCAACCACGAAAAAATTGGTTGAAGAAGTTCGTCACGCCACTACACAGGGGACAACAGACCTGCAAGTATTGAAGATAGAGTTCATATATCTCCAAGTGAAGATCGAGGCACCACTAGCAGAGTGACTCGAGAATGAGTCACGAATTTGTGTTGGAGGCCTATTGGGAGAGGCTCCCCTGGGGTCAATTTTACAAATAGTTTTGTTATTTTTGTAAAGTCTCCACATTTTGAGGAGCAGAGCGCGAAGGTCATTAGAAGTAAAAGGGGCATTAGGAAGGTAAAATCCCCTTAGTTTTTTAGAAGTTAGGTTGTTTTATGACCCGCCCATGGTTCACAGACCATGGTATTGTAATGGAAGATGCTATATAAAGGAGTTATAGAGAGTCATAGGGGATAGATATAAGATTGTATGGACAAGTGACCTAAGTCATAAGATTCTATTTTCTGTACTTAGGCGAAGGGGAAGGCTCCTGTAGCTATGTGCACGGAGACCTTGGTAAGTCCGCAGCTGATTGCGCAGGCACCTACAGTTGTGTGCGCAGGGAAGAAAGAGTCTGTAACAGAAGAATTGAACATAATAAAGACTATTTTGGAGCAATATCTATGTATCTGTGTGTTTATGTTTACTTCTACATTTACTATGAATTCACTATGTTTATTGCAATTATCATAAGAAACACTTAATGGATGTGCGAAAGTAGTAGATTTGTTAGTTTTCTTAATGTTATGAATGTTTAAGTTAATCAATGTAGAGTTAGAATATGTTATCTGTAAGTTAATGTAATTTTCACATTTTCAAGGGTTAGGGTTCATGAAGGTCGGTATAAATCCTTAGGAGTAACAAAAACCCAACACACATACCTCTAGATGTAGAACCCTGGTTATGTCATCCCCCAATATTTCCTTGGGTGAGACTGGAGCCTGCGCTACGCAGGGTGTTGCCAAAATGGTCGGTAGTGTAGGGTTTTGTTGGTTAGCGCAACTAACTTTGAACCTGGTTCAAGACCCCCTGAAGCCAACAAGTAGGTAGGGAGGTTTTATTTCTATAAATACTTTGATGTAGGTCCCATCCCACTCCAAAAATTAGTCATTGATAGAGGGCTACCTATCTATCTCTTTCTCACATACATGGGTTGGCCTCAGTGAACAAAGTATCATATAAGGGAACTATAAAATCTTGACAGGTATGTGCATAACCTAGCATATAATAATCTTCCCAAAGGATTTTGAAGTAGATGTAGGTTAGATCATTATGAATGGTACATCTCCAATTCATGGTCGAGAATGGATTCTTGGCATTAATTATGTCCATAAAGTAAGAGGCCATGAAAAACTAAGGGTGTTGGACTTCCTTAAGTTTCTAAGCCTATTCATTATTGTCTCTTAGAGAGCTTGATATGATGTCACTCTAGCTGAAATTTTTTCCTTCAACCATCATCATGTACATGAGTGGAACTCGAACTTTAAGGAAGGTCTCTGCGTTGGAACAACCCTAAAGCTGACACAACATAACAACATGTTGAGCATGTTGGTGGTTGTTGTCATTGATGCCAAGTCCAATCATTGATGTCAATTGATATCAGGTTTAGGGGGAATTAGTTGAGATTGTTGATGTTTTCATGCAATAAGTTTATGATGTTATTTCTATCTTGGTTGTTTCTATTGATATTGTTCTAAGTCTATGATGCCTTGGTCATAGGTGTGTAGTCTATATTCGAAAGCATTTTGTCTATAGGTGATTTTCTATAAAGTACTTGAAGGTATTATTGATGTTTCATGCAATAAGTATATGATGTTATTTGTAGTTTGGTTGTTTCTATTGACAGTGTGCTAAGTCTATGATGTTGTGGTCATTGGTGTGTAGTCTCTATTTGAATGGTTTATGGAACTTGATCTAACTCCTATGTGATGAGGAGAAATATTCAGTTGAAGAGTAGTCAAGGTTCCAACTGGTCATGGTTCTAGCATGGGCCCCTCCTCATTAGATTAGTGACAAATGAAAGAACTAAAGATTAGGAGGGTGAGAAAAAAAAAGTGAACCATCAAATGAATATTTCTTTGTTAAAGTGAAATATTTTCAAATGACAACTCATTTCCCATCAAGAAGGGAGTGAGAAATCTAATGAGGAGCGACAATGCAATAGGTGGTAGACAAAAGGTGATCGACATAATATTTCCTAGCATAACATATTTCGATTACCCATTGCCCATCACCAGTTGGAACATGAAGGATGTAGAGGAACAATGATGATTGGTGAGAGACATGGGGTGAGCATGTGCATAGTTTTTGAGGTGCCAAATGGAATGACAAGTGGTAGTCCAGTCAGTAAGATGACATGGCAACAAACACATGATCATATAAAAGAGTGACATGTGTCACTCATATTTGGTGCTTTTGGGTGGCCAAGTGGGATGATTCCAACTGACACATGGCAACACCTAGAGGATGCCATGTGGTAGGATGGCATCACCATGATGAGAGTATGACATCATAATGACATGGAAGCATGTGACGGTGACACATGGAAAGTGAAAATAGAACTTTTGGTCAACCAAGTGAGAATTTAACATGTGATGCATAGTAAATAACCTAGTGAGACATATGGAAGAAGGACAAGTGGAAATCCCTTATTGGTCATAACAGTTGATGTGGCAAGTATGGTGGCAGATGATGTTGATATAGTGGGATCTGTATCAGGCTATAGAGACCTTGGGGAAATATGACTACCAAACACAATTTTTTCTCAATGGGTTATATCCAATATGATGTGGCCGGTGTGACAAAGTTGTAAAGAGGTGGAATAAGTTCCACATGTAAATCAACGATTGGGTGACATGGATGTGTTGTAGCGGCTACAACCACCCTCCAAAATTTTACCTTAGCTTCGTTTTGGAGCCTCCCTACCAACCTTTCATAGCAGCATGTATTTCATTGCCAAATACACAAGCTCCAGTGTTTTTCTCATAGAATGACAGCCTATCCATGAGAGCTTGATGCATCCCCCTCACAGGTTGTTTCACTAAACTTAGTCCAGCTACAAGCTGAGAAACTCCCTCAAGGAATTGACCAATTCTAGAGGGAAACCAGCCTTCCCTCCAGAAATTGTGCAATTCTGTCTCATAGCCTGCTGGGCTCCAAAATTTCACAAATCTGCCTGTCACTGTTCATTGAGAAAATTGCGCAATTCCTCCCAGTAGGGTTTCTCAGCCTAAAAATTGTGTAATTCTAGGCAGTAGTCAGCTGCTCTACCCAGAAATTACGAAATCCCTCTAGGTAGCTAGCACAAATCCCTCCCAGAAATGTGCATTTTTTCCTCCCAGCTGAGCAGACTGTTGCATGTGCAGTTGAGTTGACCGATTCCCTCCAAGATCGATAAAAACTGATTTTCATGCATGGGATGCTCCTCCGAAGGTAGCATGCAAAGGCATCCCTTTATTCAGGGATCTATTTTTAGCAGCTAGAGGTTACATGCGAGGATCATCTCAGAAACCTCCTGCTAAGTGTCGCTTTTCCCAGATTTGTGGCATGTGCTTCACAACCTTGATCTTATAAAAAACCATCAACTGGATGCTGCAGAGATCATTCCTCACATTGACCTTGCAGCTCTGGCATCCCACATTGCATCTAGGAGTTGTCAGCACATTCAGCTCAAGTCTCTTGGGGTAAGCCTGCTACTCATGACTTACATCGTGTTTCTGTCGTTTTCTGTGTTTCGCTTTGTGTGAATGTCATTTGCTTGATTTCAGTGAGCGATTTTTGTTGTTTTCATGTATACTAGCATGTACGAACACCGCTTTAGTTTTCGTTTGCATCTCACTGTTGTCGCATGCATGACATTATTTTGCATAGATGGTTGTCGTTGCGGCGACTTGCTTCAGACACATGCACGCTTTCCCATTTTCTGAATCCTGCACTTGTTGTTTGCATGAATGATCATTCACTCTCGTTTGCACTCATCTCACCATGCATTCAGACATCTCATGTTTTCAGTCGCCCATCGGCCAGACTAGGCTACCTTGGCATGGACCGTGCCTTGCCCGGCTATCACTGCGCATTTCCGGAAGCGAAGGCTCTACTTTCCCTCTAGAAATTATGCAAGTCTAGCCATGCACTGACCTCGAGGCTTGCATTGCACAATCATTGGAGGCAGTGTCTTGTTGGCCCTAGAAATTGCGCAATGCAGTTTGCTGGTTGCATGTCACTGCTAACTGAAATTGTGCATTGCACAGTTTCAGCCCTCAGCAGGCTAGGCCAAACTGTGCATTGTGTAGTTCCAATAGTCAATCAGCCTCCTGACAGCCCAGACTATGCCTTGTACATTTTTTGCAGTTAGCCTCCTGACAGCCCAAACTATGCCTTGTACAGTTTTGGTAGTCAGTCTCCCGACCTCCCGACAGAAATTACGCAACCTTCATGATCAGTCACACAGGTATGTTGCAAGTCAATTCTCAATTTCATTTTAGTTTTCAACTAAAAGATTACTTTCCATGAGTGTTTTCATGTCTCCAGGTATTGCAAGTGTTCATCTGCCTTCAGGAGAGCAGAGTCAAAGGACATTGTTGAGAGCACAATGTGGGTTGCAACCAAGAAAGTGTCTATCAGCTTGCCTACCTATGAAGAAATCAAGTTGTTCATAGACAAGGAAATAAGGATAAGATGGTGGTAGCATCACAACTATCAGCATCAGAGCGAGTAGCACCATCAGCAGCAGCAGAAGGAAGCACACCCGCATGCGACGAATGCAAGAGGAAGGTTGTTGACAACACAAAGGCGAAACAAAGTTGCAAGCTCAAGAAGATCCACTTGTGATGAAAGGAACTTTGGAGATTGAGGCTATGAGGTGATAGTGCGACAAGATGATCATGCAAGAGCAGAGAAAAGAATAGAGAAGGAGTTGCAGGTGATGAAGCAGAAACTCAAGGAAGAAGAGGAGCTACATAGACAAGAGAATGAGTTGCAGCAGGAACCGGTACAACAGGGGGCACATCATGCATAGATGGATGAAACTATGCCCATACAAGTGATAGATCAATCCTGGTAGCTGGTAGAGAGAAGACATGGTGGGTGGTGTTTTTGATCGCATGTGATGGAATTCAACAACATGCATGTCATTGTGCGCATGCATGCGATCTAACCCATTTGGCACACTCACCAAGGTAAAGACAAGAAGCAAGTATGACTGGAGATGAACATGTAGTTGATAGTTGATGCGGATGACCACTAGCACACACTGGAAGATCGACACAGACACCATGCATTAGTGTGTTGCTAGTTTGGCCACACCCAAGAAGACCATGCACATGCTAGTAGATGAGTTGGATGGAGGAGCCATAACAATTCACCTGAGTGCAACGGAGTCAAGAGTTTGCTTAAGCAAGATGTCACAAGCATGTCAAAGAGTTGGTCTCACCACAACAGACTGAGTGTTAGTGATGTCTTGCATGGCTTGCTCAAGCCATTTTGTCTCACATGGGCACATGTGCATTGTAATGTAACATCTTGTCAAGTGGAAGTTCAAGTGTTGATAGTTGGATGTAATAGTCATAGAGTAGATGAAGAGTCATGAGGGTAGATGAATTGTCAAAAAGGGGAATGTCAAGGGTCATGCGACCCGTTGCTATAAATAGAACCTTATAACTCATTGTAAAGGATTTTGGCCAACCAAGCTTTCGATAGGACCATCTTAGGGAAAGCTTGGACAATATTGTAACGAGCCTTGGCTTCTCCGCTGCACAGAGCTAGTATATCTCTTTGGAGGAGAAGGCAGTTGTGGCTGTAACATTCTGCTATTGGAACTAGTGGTTAGACATGGATATATTGTATGACTAGAACTTACACTTATTAATATAACAGAGCCAACACGTTTCATGCATATGTTGTGTTGTATTATATGCTATCTGATTTACTCTAAATGATATATGTATTTGTTTGCTTATGCATGCATGTATGGAATTTTCTGTGTATGTATGTATGAATCTTTTTGAAATGTGTTGTTGGTTTAACCATCACTTTGGATTGCTAGCTAACTTGCCTTCCATGTTGTGATGCATCTTTTCTCATGTGTTCCCTTATTAACTCTGTGCTATCATAGGTTTCCAGGGAGCACACTCATCTCAACCACCGTGTGTTTGTTCCTCTCATGCACCTTCCTTGTCTTGATGCAGCTGTCACACCCTTGCTACCAACAGAGACATCTTACTTGCCTTTGTGTGAAATCATGGTCAAGGAATTACCGTATGACCCACTGTTGGGACTCCTACACCAAATGGTTTGAGGTCTAATTGGGACTTCTTACCTGGGAGATCCCCTTACATGTTGGCAGGTCCAACACCGTCAACATTTTGGTGCTAGTAGGAGGGCCAGATGACAAGCTGAGTCCTCACATCTATTTTGAATCTTTACATGTCTATCATGACTAACTATCGAGTCCCTCTTTCGAAGTGTATGTATTATGGAAACGACTTCAATATCTTGGAAGAGCTCTCGGATAACTTGTCACATAAAAAATATGATAGTGGAGGCCACGTAGCCTTGGTTAGGCACGCAATCGACGTTGTAGGCTCACGCAAAAAGACATGGAATATTTGAATAATATATGACCTATGCGTTGTTCATCTACATGCTGCAAGGGCACCCAATGCACTGGTGTGCTATTGGCCGAATAAATCGATCTTGCGGACAAGGCTGATCTCCCTAGTATCAAAAGATATCTAGCAACAAGCAGACAAACAAATATATCTTTCTCTAAACATATATGATTCATAAATAAAAACTATAGAGGTGTTTCGACCCTACCTTAAGTCCAACGCTAGTTTGTAGTAGCCATCCTTCAACCGTTCGAAAGAGTTTCCTTTTGAGAACCTGCAATCACAAACAAGCAAACATTAAATAACACCTGCATAGCTAATATCATAAATCATGTTCATTATGGTGATCAAGGAATCCATAAAATAAACCATAAAACAACAAATTATTGAGAAAAACAAACTTATTTGTATTAACTTTGAAGTAGAAGAACCTTACAACCTTTTCAGCCTTGATGTTGAACAAGCTCTTCCCAGGGTCTGAAACAGGAATCTCCTTTACTTTGACAAGCCTTACACTCTTCCAAATGAGATCAAAGAGGTATGTAATCTCTTGTCATAAAAGCTCATTTAAGAAGACTAAGTTCCAGCAACATTTCACCTCAAAAATATTCAGCTTTCAACCTCCCCAATAACCAGCCCAATGCTTCATTTTATAGTGTAGAGGAAGGAGGTTACAGGTCCACCTATGAAGGGATAGAGTCCTCCTTCAAAGGGATAAGCTCCTCACATCAAGGGGTTAGCTCCTTAAGGTATGGGATGCATGAACCTTAAGGGAGTGAACTTGCCACCTCAAGATTCCTTCCAGAAGCTTCTAGAAATGACTCAAAGTGAGTTTTTAAGAATATACTTACGCCTTTTTAACTTTTACAGGGGTCTGCACCCATAACATAGAGACAGAGCGGTCAGGTGCGCATGAGACATGACCTTTAGGTGCGGGACCGCAGGTAATGCTAAGAGAAAATGCAAAACCAAAGTTTTAGAGACTTTTGAGGACTTTCTCTTATTTTCAAGGTTTGATATGAGAAATTGAGGCTTTAGACTTGCAAAGGAGGTAAGCATGAGTGGTATTGGACTCACACAGATTGTAGAATGTCAAGGTGACAATTCTTTAGTGCAACAGATTGCCCCCTAAAATGCGAATTCTATAATAGATGAAGATAGAGTTTGTCATCTATGAAGAGTGAAGTACTTTATCATTTCAAGGATCATCCTGTGGACACCCCAGTCGGAAGCTGTAAAAAAATTCAATGCAAAATACATATATGTGAACATATCATCACTGAGGTAGGCATTTCCATACTCAGATCAAAACTGACTAGAAAACTGACTAAACTATTCTGATATAGAAATGATTTCGTAATACACCAAGAGTATAGACATATGTAGACACAGTATGGGTGCTGCCATCTGTTTAAGAATAGTCCACTGTATAATGAATAACAAAAATTCCTCGCAGCCTGGATGGTAGAAACTAGATCCAGGGTCTTGATTTCTGCTTCCCAAACTAGTATGATTCTATCCATGTGAATGAATTTGTCGAAGTCGAACATGGTAGAAACCACTTGATTACCAGTCAATGATGTGAACTGTTAACAAGTGTGAGAGAAACCACCAGTAATGTCAATGGCTCTCAAAGTACTCAGTACAATCCATGAAATGTGAATAAATGAGTCGAAGTCGAACATGTCACGAAATCATTCGATCAAAGGTCAATGATGCAACCTATCGTTGAAGGCGAGAAAACTGCCATTAGGGCATGCAACTTTCAAGGTACTGACGATTTCTAGATCAACTTCCTAGATAATGACCTGAAGTTGATAGAAAGTGATTCGTTGTAGGCAAGCCCACAACATGAAATCATAGATCAAGTTTTGAAGAAATATATTTGCAAGGACTGACTCAGGGATGGTCAAAATGGATGACATATATTTTTCAGATGAATGGTTATTTGAACTGGCCTCTTGAACACGTAACGACACTGCAGATGGTTTGATGACAATTGACCCAAAGCTAATACCCAGAGACGGGTTGAAGAATTTCAATATGGTCTGATTAACTGTTAGGCAAAGGATTTCCCAACCCAGGTGAAAAAAAAGTGTCGTGTTCAAGAGTGGTTAACTGCTTTTCTAAAACACAAAGTGTAACAAACAAGTTCATTTTTCTCTCTTTTCCCCCACCATTTTTGGCAAGTACCTTTTTATTTTTGACAAGCTTGAGGAGGATAACATTTGCTTGTTTATAAGCTCATCCTTCGGATGATTCCAACTTAGTTTAAAATTCGAACCCTAAGAAGGAGTGGTTCGTTCCTGTTTAAAATTGAACAGGCCCTTTACTGTTAAATTTTAACGAGTCTAGTATAGGAAAAGCTCGGTGTTTTTCAATTTTAGGGAGTCAGAAGAAAAACTTAAGAAAACTCCATGGGTGTCCTTTTTCGTAAATTTGTGTCCCTCAAGCCCAAAAAAGTATAAAATAATACTTGAGAGAACCACTTGACCATTACAATCAAGGAGTACTTTTCATAATTAGTGGCCCTGATTTAAAAAAGTAAAATAGTGATTGAAGACATGTTGTTTCACAACCAATATCGAACTTCAAACGACAAAAATCCGACGATCTTTTCATGTTTATACGGTCAGAAAAGAGCTGTAAGTGGACCACCTTTTTAATTCCGTTTAACGAGTTTAAAAAGGGAAAAAACTCAGCAATCTTTTCATATTTTACGAGTCAGAAAAGAGATTAAAGAGGACTCCAATGTTTCGCTTTTTCGTAAATTTTGGAAGAGTCTGAAAATGTGAGAAAAGTATGCTCTTTGTTGAAAATGATCAGTTTTCCCGAAAAATCCAATATTCTGCACAAAAACTCAAAACATTACTCATACCTTGTTTAAGATAAATAAAAATGTATCAAAAAGTTACCCTTTTAAAGTGAAAAATAAATAAATTAAAAATTCATTTATTCAAAAAATCTTATAAAAAGGGCTTTTGTAAATTCATTTTTACTATTTGATTTTAGAGTGAGAAGTGAGAGCTTTCAGGTAAGAAACTTCCTGTGAATATTGCGGAAAATCCGTCCATTGGAATCGAAAACCGTCAGCTCCAGGTAATCCACATCATCCTTATCTAGCATTTCAACCGTTTACATTTCATTTTTAGGGTTTAAAATTGATTTTTTAAGGAGAATTTGATTTAGAAAATCGCTAGCAGGGGTCTGCAGGTGCAACATGCGGGCCCTGCGGACCCCGACTTTTTTATACAAAGAAAAAAGTGGTGGGTCTGCACCTATTGCTTATGACGTGTGTGGACCTACGCACTGTCTGTAACCAGCTGGTGTAGACCCCGCGAAATGGATTTTAAAAATTCAAACTTCTCCATTTCCACCCAAATTTTTTTGAACTAAATTGTTCTAATACGTCTTTTTTTCATTGTAGGACATACAAAATGATTATTTGGTGGGAATGCGAGCATGAGGATGTGGACCTTACCGCAATAAATCATCCGCTTACATTGCAGGCATTACGAGCATGCAGACTGTTTAAGTTCTGGGCCATACCAAGCATGAGGGCCCAAGTAGACTTCTTGCAATGGCTGGTAGACAGGTGGAGCATACAGGACTAGTGTTTCATGATTGGTGGCCACCGGCTCAAAATTGAGCTAGAGGACATATATTTTTTTACTGGTTTTCCCAAGAGAAGCGAACGATTATCTCTTTTCGGGACTAGGCCAAGTGGTCAGTCTGTCACTAGTCTCCTATTGGAGTTTTGCAATGATTAAACAAAGGAAAAACGGATTGATATTAAAACTATCGGCCGTATTGAACTTAAGGTTATTGCATTCACTGTCACCAGACTATGTGGGAGTGCAGCATTGCATGTAGCTATTGGATCCCAGATATAGATGGCGGTAGACTGTTATCGAGGTACCATCTTCAACTGCTGTGTGGCTGTGTTGGCGAATGTAAAAGGCCAACTAACCAGAGCAAAGAACGGACAACTAAAAAACTTTGGATATGGTTTCCTCGTTGTGAGCTTTGGTCTAGAGAGGGTCCCTATGCTGGTCCCACAGTAGCTTTCTGTTGAGGCTGGTCTTCCTCGAGAGCCTAGGATAATGCGTTGGGTTGCAGTGATGGCCCGTCATCCTGAGGAGGGTTCAGAGGTTGTTCGATTTCCGCCTGAGTATTTTTGTTGGTTGAGGAACCAAATTTTTGTGATTCAGGATTTTCCATATGCCAGGATGGATTATCGCGGTGACCCAGACATGATTCTTCCACTAGGAGAGCAGTGGGATGATTCAGGTAAAATCATTTTCAACACTTTCTTAATTTTAACTATTTTTTTTTTGTTTAAATCGTCCAAAATTGACAATAAAAAGTTTTAAATGTAGATGTGGGTCCACGACGACCAGCTGCTCTCCAGCCTTATGAGAGGAGACACCCAGCTGCAGCAGTACTGGCCCCACAAGACCAATCTACAAAGATCCTGACCGATTTGGAGAATCATCTAGAGCGTTTGACAACAGATATTCCAGAGACTGACATAGATGCTATTCCACTTAGGTTACAGTGATATGTGATTGGGGTCCCAGGACCTTTTAGGAGGTTCCTTTGTTGGGTGGCTAGAGCAGTGGTTTCTTATCGTGATCATCACCAGGGATAGAATGATCACTTTTGTAGACTCACATGAAATTTTAGCCGATCATAAGGTGTTTTTCAACCTATGATTGAAGATGATGTATATTTTGACACACTTCCTCTATGCTATGATATATCATTATTACTGGATATCTTGTGTAACATGTTATTGAATGTTTTTAAATTTACTGTTTTAATTATAGAAAATGTCTATTTATCATACGAGAAGCAATTGCATATGCTAATGTATTTAAATATCTTGGAATATGCTGATATTCAATGTAATCAAATTCACGTTCCAAGAGACGAACTCTCAAAAATAATCTTAATAACACTGGATTTCTAATGGCATAAACCCTGTTAAGCTGTAATACAACGAGTTCAGAATCTAACCTAACAATCAAACTTCAAATCCCAAATGAGATGGATTTAGATAATAACTCAATCACTGCACTATACTCTGCAATGTTATTCGTTGTTTGACCGAGGCTTACCCCATGCATAGATACTAACTCATCAGAGGGTGAATAGATAACCCAAGCTGTGGAAGAAATGTTCCATGTACTACGACAAGCACCATCAGCAAAACCAATGTATGTTTGAAGAGACGTCGACATCTGCAATATCAAGAGTAAAATCAAGATAAGCATTAATAATGATAAAAGCACTCTCTAAACTAGGCACACTTTTCTAATCTAAAACACACCAGCTATAAAGAAACTAATCTAACTAAAATCTCCACACTGAAATTTAAGCATAATATCTCTTCAGATAAAGCCCATTTCTAGGTTTACCCAAAGAGACACCATCAAAATCTACCAATTCATAGGCCCCTTGTGTCAGATTTTGCTTAACAATATAAGGACCATGCCACATAGGTACAAATTTTCCACCGCCTAGCTTATCGTTTGCTTGATCATATAGTAAAACTAGGTCTCCTTTCGAAAAATTACGAGGTGTAACATTTCGGTCGTACTGAGCTTTTATCTGTTTCGCATGAGTTTCGATTGCTAATGTAGCATTGCGTCGATTCTCATCTAGTTGAGCTAAGTACAAAAAACGTTTCTCCTCTTCAGAAGTGGCTGGGAGTAATTCTATGGCTATTTGTAATGACAAAATTTCGCATTCAATAGGTAACACTGCTTCCAAACCGTAAACCAGTTGAAAAGGAGTGAAACCAGTTGAAAAGGAGTGAAACCAGTTGATGTTTTCACTGAGGTTCGATATGCCCAAAGTGCTGAAAATAACATGTTATGCCAATTCGACCTATGAATACCAATGATTCGTTGGATCATAGTGACTAGAACTTTATTGATAGCTTCAACCAGACTATTAGCCTGTGGGTAATATGGAGTAGAACTATCGTGACGCAGGCCAAGTTGATCTGTCAGTTCAGTCATCATGATGTTTCGGAAATGACTTCCATGATCAGTAATAATAGCTTGAGGAACACCTAATCTAGCAATTATATGATTGAATACGAAAAACAATGTAAACTTTGAAACGAGAACTGATACTGTTACCCGTTTCGTAGAGATAGCAAAAAAATGACCCGATTTTCAAAAGTGGTGATGCAGAATACACATGTTTTTTTTAGAACATGGTTTTTGGAACTTTAATTTTTTTTCATGTTCAAGGATGAAATCAAGTTTTAGAATGGTAGTGATTTTCATGCCGATTTTAAAAAATGAGTATTCTGCATCACACCCTTTTTTTAAAAGACCTATTTTTTGACTTTTAATTTTCTAGTGTGTGAAATGTGAAAAATTATTTTCTAAATTTGATAGTTTTTGAAGTTGTCATTTTATTCATATTTTCTTGTTCTCTATCTTAATTTTTTTTTTTTAGGGGGGTTTTTATTGTTTTGTGTTTTTAAATTAGAAAGTCGATAGTTTGAATTTTAGATAATCTACATATTTATACATCCTTAATTAATTTTTCAATCCACATGAAATAATTGTTTCTAAAAAACAACATTTTTTAACAATGGACATAAAAATAACCATTTTTAACATAAATATGACAAAAAAACTAAACGTTTTGATAATTTTTTGCTAGAATTAACATGTCAAAATCACAATTTTTATACAAAAATATTAACTAAAAATGGTCAAATAATAGTTTTTTTTATGAATTTCATGTCAAAAAAATAATAATAACAACTTTTTTTCAAAAAATAATAATTAACTTAAAAATCAATGCGAAAATCACAAATTACAAATATTGAACACATAACAACTTTAAGTCATTGATTATTCTTTTCATGAAATGTCAGAGTCAAAACATTGCAAAGCTTGATTTCCAGGTATAACTTAAATTTAATCAACAATGTCACGTAATCCAAACTCTTCGTCCTCTAGAGTTTCATCATTGTCATCTTCCACAATATTTTTTGCTTCCTTTTGCACAATTTCCTCTTCTAATGGGTCTTTGATGTCTGCAAATCTCCCAATATATGTCTTTCCAAACTTTCCATGTAATGGTGGTTGGGGTTCCTTTGCCTTTTTTGCCACACGTGATTCACTAAAGTCCCCTTTCCTCAACCCAGTTTCTTGCATTTCATCTGGAAGAAATTGAAGAGCATTAATTCTTTGCTGAATGAAATTGCATTGTAACGGATCTTTCTCAATTGCAATGCAACTTCCTTTTTGAAGGCAGCATGCTAGTGTTGTACCTAATTATCAAGCACAAAAAAATAATGAAGTAAATTAGTACAATAACATATTAATTAAAAAAAAGAACATATTGAAATTCAATTCCATGTGGCAAAACCCACCTGAGCCAGAAAATAAATCTAGAACCCAATCTCCTTCATTTGAACATATGTCTATAAGATAGTTAATCAATAATTGTGGTTTCTGATAAATGTTAACTATCTCTCCTTTCATTTCTTTGTCTTCATATGTTAGTTTTCTCACAACAGCATCATAAGTCAGTATTTGGCTATGACTCTTTCTCTCCACCCGATTAAAAATCATAGACATATGGCTATCATCTTTTGCCCAACTATCAATATGAATGAACTCACAGTCATTTATAAATTGTTGATCTTCATTGTTAAGAAGATTTGACTTTTGCCTGTAACATAAAATAGTAAAAGTTCAATTAACTTGTACATAAATGAATTTTTCAACATTAATAAAATATACCTTTAAACATCTTACCATGTAAGCTGCATCCTTGAATTTGTTTTCCCCTTGAAGCTTGACAATACCATTGCCAATTGTGTGTCTGAATGAAATGTCACAAATCTCCATAATGGTGATGACGTCACTTCCATAAATCCCGCCACCACTTTATTAAAAGCTTGATAAGTATAAGGGTCACTATCATAGTAAATGTTTGGAATATTGAAACCATGGGGAATATCTGCAATAACCAGGGCATAATCCCTTTTTGGTACGAGTTTAGCAATGTCTTCACAGTTGCCTTGTATTACTTGATATTGAATAGTGTCTAGCCCATTCCAAATGAAATGATTAAGAGTTGGATCAAGTACAACATTCTTAATACGTTGCTTTCTCAGTCTTTCAATCTTTATTTTTTCAATAAAAGTCTTGAAACTGTCTGGTGCTCCATTATCTTCTTTCTTCATCTTTTACCAAACAAACAAATGTATGTGTAAGTTTTAAATTAAAAATAGTACACAGATGATTAAAACTGAATGTATAAATCAAGTTACCTTTTTAAATGCAAGATAAAAATCTTTTAATGTTGATGTAGAACTTGAATCTGGATAGTTGCGTACAACATCATCCCAACTATCTTCATTCAACAGTTTAACCATTTGTTCCTGAATTTTCATGTAAACTTGTGACTGCATAGATAAAGTAAGAAAAAGTTAATATAATGATATGTATAACAAATACTACCAATAACAACATGTTTTATTTAAAAGATAACTATAATCCTGGAAATAAGTAAAAATAATTCAGCAAACTTAATTTTGAAATTCTTCAGACATTTCTTCCAATGATAATATTCCCCTGACCTCACACGAGATAATATTTTTTTGACAATTTTTTCATCTTTCACTCCTTGCATCGCCCTCCAAGGTGTGATGGTCATATCGTCTGGAAGTTTTTGTTTGTTTGTTTGTTAAGACTAACCTACGTACCCACGGGGATTTGAACCGGTGACCTATCGCAAGGAGTGCCTTAACAGTGCACCCATTCACCATCAATCCAAAGCCCCGTGGGCTCATATCGTCTGGAAGTTGCTTCAGTTCAGGAGCTGATTTATTGTTGCTACATATCAATGGCTTAGACTTTTTGACCCTCTGGTTTTTAATGCCAATGTCTTCCCACATGCTAAAAATGTCATCAATCAAATTCCAAATATCTCCAGTTGTAAATGCCAATTGGAAAATGTTATCAATACCTCTGAATAAATCACTATATCTGCTGTCTTTTCCACCTTTTGAATTGGTTTTCTCTTCAATTTGATAGCCTATTTCCATACAACATTCCTTTCGGAAATTTGCAGTAATATTTATCTTATCCCCACCACATTTTTCTAGGAATTCACTATGAATAAATCTAACCTTTTGGATCAAAGTCATAGACATCCTATATTCATTATCTGAATTATGATCCAATGCCACTAACTTTGCTTCTGTTTCATTTAAACCAGCATAAATGACACATTTCATTGTTTCAAAACGTGGTTTATTAGGATATTCCTCCATCAATTGTCTTTAACCTTCAACAAAATGGTTCCCCCCAAGCACATAATAATTGTATTCAAAACATTTTGACTTATCAAATGCTTCTTTGTTGGGAACTTGAAGTGGATCAACAAGAAGCACATAACTAACCACATGAGCATATGGATTGTACCTCATCAATGTCTTCAAGTTGTGAACATGCAGATGATGTGGCTTTCTGATTTGATATTGGCATTGTCCTTCACTTGCCTTATAGGTTTGTCTTACATTTAACTGAAATGTACGACCACCATCAATTAAGTTTCTCTTTGTCAAATTCTGTCGAATGGCATTTTGTTTTGTTTTGATTATGTCATCATCTAAATCAGCTCCTGGTGTAGTGATTTCTCTGCTTTCTTTTGAAGTTTCACTAGGTTCTTGACTGCTGGTAATGACTACTTCAAGATCTTCAACTCTACTTTTTTTCGTCATAACATTCTCAAGAGATCTATTCTTGGGCATTGTTACTTTTGGTCTTTTACGACCTTCTTCAGTTCCAATGTCATCTTCAGTAACGACAACATATGCTTCATTGTCAATTTCAACTTCATCATCCTCAAAAGTAACTTGTTTACCCTTGCTAGATTTATCCACCAGAGGCCTTTTTTTCTGATTCTTTGGATGTAGTTTTGTAGCATCATCAATTACTACATTTTCCATGTTTTCCATATCTTCTTCTGACACTGAGTAAAAATGGCTGACAACTTTCATGATATCATGCTCTATGAAATGAATGCCTCCCAACCTAATTGAACAACTTTCAACAAAATTCTGCCAAACAAAATATCATATGTTAATATAAACAAAGTTAAAAAATATAGCGAGACACTTTCAAAACGCAAAATAAAAATACAAATAACAATACTTACGATGTTTTGTGTCATCTCATTTATGATTTGTTTACACAACTTTGTAGATACCTCTCTCGTGTCATATAATGAATATGATAGTCGGTATTTAATCCTTTCATGTGACTTGGGAGCTTTTGTAAGTACGTAAACAACTTCAGTGTTTGGTACCGAACACATATCTATGACTCTTCCCATCACCTCCAAATTTTCATTATTTTGGTGTATATAAATGTATAGATATATATTCACAGTTGTGCTCTCTCTTTCTTTCACATACCAGACTCTTGATGGAAATTTCACCTCTTTTGAACTTTTCCAATCTGAGATTAGCTTCTTATCACTTGAAGCACTTGAAATATTTGTAGGCATGAGCTCAGGTGGAGTTCGTTCACCAGTGTTTTTTGAAGATACACCTTTAAGACTCTTTGGTCCAGAAAGATTCACAGAAATTTTCCTTGATGTCATTTTCCTAAAAAAAAACACATAAATTAGTAAATAAAAAAACATATTAACTTAAATTAATAACAAAAATATACCATAATTTTTTTATTTGTAAAATCAGAATTGCCCAGCCACCTCTAACGGGCAGGTGGGTCGATGGGTGAGCGGGAGGTCAGGTGAGGGATAATGAGGCCAAGTAGACATTTAGGCAAGTATGGGCGAGCCCCTACCCACGCGCCCCCCACAACCCCCTAAGCTTCTCCCCCTCCCCGGCCCCCCCCCTTCCCTCACCCCACCCCCTACCGTCCCCCCACACCCCCGCCCCTAAAACCCCCTCCCCCCCATCCCCCACCCCCAAACCCCCTACACCCCCAACACCTCCCCGCGGCCGCCCCTTCCCACTGTGCCCACCACTCCCCACACCACGCGCCCCCCCTACCCCATCGCCCCCCCACCATCCTCGCGCCCTACTCCACCCCCCCCCCACAAACCTTATCCCCCCCCTTACACCCTACCCTTACCCCCCCCCCCCTACCCCCCCTATTCCCCACCCGCGCCCTACCCCATCCCCCCCCCCCATCCCCCCACCCTAGCCCCGTCATCCCCCCCCCCCCCTATCCTACCCCCCCCATCCCCCCCACCCTAAACCCCCCCTCCATCCCCCCCACCCTACCCCTACCCCCCCCCATTCCCCCCCCACGCCCCCACCCTACCCCCCCCATCCTACCCCTACTCCCCCATTCCCCCCCCCACGCCCCCTATCCTACCCCCCCAACCCCCCCACCCTACCCCTACCCCCCCCCCCCGCCCTACCACATTCCCCCCACCCCCCGCCCCCTATCCTACCCCATCCCCACCTCGCCCACCCTGCCCACCCGCCCGACCCCGCCCACCCGGCCTACCGGCCCTACCCCGCCCACCCGCCCACCCGCCTGACCCCGCCCACCCGGCCTACCGGCCCTACCCTGCCCACCCGGCCCACCCGCCCGAACCCGCCCACCCGGCCCACCCTCCTGACCCCGCCCACCCCGGCCCACCCGCCCGACCCCGCCCACCCGCCCACTCGGCCCACCCGCCCGACCCCCCGATCTCGCCCACCCGGCCCACCCACCCGCCCGGCCCACCCAGCCCACCCGCCCGACCTCGCCCACCCGGCCCACCCGCCCGACCCCGCCCACCCGGCCCACCCGCCCAACCTGTCCCACCCGCCCGACCCCGCCCACCCGGCCCACCCGCCCGACCCAGCCCACCCGGCCCACCCGCCCTACCCCGCCCACCCGGCCCACCCGCCTGACCCGACCCACCCGGCCGACCCCGCCCACCCAGACCACCTGCCCCACCCGGCCCACCCGCTCGACCCGGCCCACCCAGCCCACCCCGCCGCCCCTCCCCCTCCGCCTCCCTGACCCCCTTCGCCGCCCCTCCCCCTCCCCGGCCCCCTCCGCCGCCCCTCCCCCTCCCCCTCCCCCTCCGGGAGGGGGCAGGGGAGGGGTGGGGAGGGGGAGGGGGAGGGGCGACGGAGGGGGCCGGGGAGAGGCGGGGGAGGAGGGGGCGGAGGGGCGGCGGAGGGGGCCGGGGAGGGGCGGGGCAGGGGGAGGGGGAGTGGGAGGGGGGCCGAGTGGGCCAGGTGGGGATGGGGGTAGGGCGGGTGGGGATGGGCGTAGGGCGGGTGGGGATGGGGGTAGGGCGGGTGGGGATGGGGTAGGGCGGGTGGGATGGGGTGGGATAGGGGGGGAATGGGTTAGGGCGGGGGGGGGGGGGGTGGGTAGGGTAGGGGGCGGGGGGGGTAGGGGTAGGGTGGGGGGATGGGGGGGGTAGGATAGGGGGGGAATGGGGGGGTAGGGTGGGGGGGGGGGGAATGGGGGGGTAAGGGTAGGTGTGGGGTAGGGGTAGGGGCAGAAGGGGGTGGAGGGAGAGGGGGAACGGGGAAGGAGTTAGGGGGTGGGACCCATGGGGCCGGCGTTAAGGAAAGGGGGGAGGAGTTGAGATTAGAGGGGAATGGGAGTTAGGGAGTGGGCTTATGGGGAGGAGAGTTGTGGGGTAGGGAAGGAAGAGTTGGGGAAAGGGTGCATGGGTGGGTGAGTTGGAAAAATTATTAATTTAAAAAAAAAATCTTCTTCGACGTTAAATTAATTTAATATGACAATTTTGAAAAAAAAATTGAACTTACCTTTCAATTGCGATAATTCTTCATTGAATATGTTGTTGATAGCAATATAGCTACTCCACAAATTCACGTCTTTCAACTAACTTCAGAAAACCTGGATGTGAGGTAAGTAATAGTGATAACGAAATTTAATATATAAGTGAAAATACGAAGATGTTTTTCTGTACGATTAATGTGGGATAATTTGTTTTAAATTATTATAGAGCGAATATTGTAGAGTTATTTTACAATGGATTGAATGTGGGATTAATTTGTTTTAGAATATATTATAAAAATAAAATAAAAAAATTAGTTGTTTAGTAAATATTATATACTTTAACTATTAGAATAATTAATATAAAAGTTGTAGTTTACAATTTGAATTTCAGTGATTGAGGGAAATATTTTCGCGAAAAGTTTTGGAGGGAATATTTCATTCTTTAAGCTATATAATATTCTTAGGAGACTCCATTTGTATCATTCAACATCTTCTGTTTGAAAGGGATGGATTGTTATGATGGTGAAGTTTCGGTTTATACACCATCAACATCTTCATCGCGTAACAACTCTATTCATATTGATGAATATAGCGGGAATTCTTCCACTATGAATAGAAAGTCAATTCTTCCACTTAGTCCCGATTCTAAGGACTATGAAAGCAGCGGTGATGAAGAGCATGATGGTGAAGTTCAAAAGAATGGAGTGTCACGATGTCCACTTAGTCCTAATTCTGAGGACTATGAGAGTAGCAGTTTTGAAGAGCGTGATGGTGAAGTTCAAAAGAATGGAGGGTCACGGTGTCCACTCAGTCCTAATTCTGAAGACTATGAGAGCAGCAGTTTTGACGTGCATGATGGCGAATTTCAAAATAATGGAGTGTCACGGTGTCCACTTAGTCCTAATTCTAAGGACTATGAGAGCAGCGGTGATGAAGCGCAGGATGATGATTTTCAAAAGAATGGAGTGTCAAAGTGTCCAGTTAGTCCTGATTTTAAGGACTATGAGAGCAACAATGATGATGAGTGTGATAATGAATTTCAAAAGAATGGAGTGTCAAAGTGTCCAATTAGTCCTAATTCTAAGGACTATGAGAGCAGCGATGATGAAGCGCAGGATGATGATTTTCAGAAGAATGGAGTGTCAAAGTTTCCAGTTAGTCCTGATTCTAAGGACTATGAGAGCAGCAGTGATGAAGCGTAGGATGATGATTTTTAGAAGAATGGAGTGTCAAAGTGTCTAGTTAGTCCTGATTCTAAGGACTATGAGAGCAGCAGTGATGAAGCGCAGGATGATGATTTTCAAAAAATTGGAGTATCACAATGTCCTCTTAGTCCTGATTCTAAGGACTATGAGAGCAGCAGTGATGAAGCGCGGGATGATGATTTTCAAAAGATTGGAGTATCATAATGTCCTCTTAGTCTTGATTCTAAGGACTATGAGAGCAGCAGTGATGAAGCACAGGATGATGATTTTCAAAATATTGGAGTATCACAATGTCCTCTTAGTCCTGATTCTAAAGACTATGAGAGCAGCAGTGATGAAGCGCGGGATGATGATTTTCAAAAGATTGGAGTATCACAATCTCCTCTTAGTCCTGATTCTAAGGACTATGAGAGCAGCAGTGATGAAGAACAGGATGAGAGCAGTAGTGATGATCCAATGATGGAGATGTTGGCAAGAAATATTGTATCGAGGAGTAGGAGCAGACCTTTTCGTATCAATGCAAACTATTCTAGCTATACAAGGGGTAGAGCAGAATATCTGACGAGAATAAGTTCTATCAGCGCTCTCATTTCAAGTGAATGTTGCCAAAAAAATTGCTTGAAACGTATGGATTTCACATTTGCATTAGAAAGCAGGAAGAGATATTTGTCAATGAATAAAAGCATGCAAAACTCATATTTAGTTGGCTGCATGCAATCTACATTGTCAGGTTATGATTATCATATTAGGAATTTATTATTGTGTAGAAAAGCTTTCAAAATGTTTCATTCAATTGGGAATTTTCGTCTCTCGAGAATTCAAGAAAATTTGGAAAAGGATCCCACATTTTATTCAGAAGTACGTTATAAAAGACAGTTTGGGCCATTATCAAATACTGCAATGTCATGGATGAAAGATTTCTTTTCAAAGCATGGAGAGTGTATGCCAAATAGAGAGACAATACATATTCCAGATAATTTTTCAAGACGAGAAATCTACAACTTATACAAAGAATATGCAGAAAGTGCTGAGGGACAGGGCCAATTTATTACATATCAATATTTTGTGAAGATATGGAAGAAAGAATTCAATAATGTTCGTAATCCTAAGAAGACAAGGATGGGGATTTGCAGTACATGTGCTTCTCTTAAATCAAAAAGGGACAAATGTGAAGGCTCAGAAAGAGGTAAGTGTTCATAACTTTTACTTTCAAAATTGTATAGTCATCAACTATGAAAACATATTTCTTAATGAATTTCTTTTATGTTGTGTAGATTTAATTGTCAAAGAACTTCAGGAGCATCGCGAACAACAAACAAATGAAAGGAAGAAGTTGTACAAGCATTGAAAGAAGTGTTATGAAAATCCAAATAAATATTTGGGTTTGATAATTGATGGTATGGACCAGAAGAAAACACTTTTACCACATTTTGTTTGCACACCCAAAAATCTACAAGGGGAAAATTTTATTCAGTTTCACTTGGTCAGTTGTATGGTCTTCAATGGGAAAATGTTGCCAAGGGTGTACTTCACAGCTCAAAATATTCATAATGATGCAAATCTGACCATAACCATAATTCATGATGTGATTTCTCATTGGTCTGGTAATCTTCCTGAAGTTTTGTATCTACAATTGGACAACACTTGCCGTGAAAACAAAAATCAGGTTGTTTTTGGGTATCTGAACATGCTTGTTGAATTGAGAATTTTTCAAAAGGTAAAGGTTGGTTTCCTTCTTGTTGGGCACACTCATGACCATATTGATCAGATGTTCAGTCGTTTTTTCAGTCACATTGAGGAGGAAGGAAGTTGGGAGCTTGCCATCACTAATTGAATGTATTAAGAAATCATACATGCCAGAGCCTGCTTTTGAAGTGCTGGAAGAAACTGTTGACATGCGAAGGTTTATTCTAGGATCATATGGTGAGGGGAAATGCATTGAACAACTTAATGATATTAGCTTCCAACATCAATTTCGTATAAAAAAAATTGATGGGAAAACACTAATATGGGGCAAGAAGTTTTCAACTACTACAGAATGGGCACCGTCATCAGGTTTGCAATTTTTGAAGTTCATTCCAGATCGTCCAATATTTGCATCAAAAATATTGTTATTACAATCAGTTGGTGAAGTTCAGAATGCACGCAGACAGAATAGACATATAAATTATTCTGATTGCCTAGAAGAAATAAAAAAATGTATTAGATATACATATGAGTACTTTGACATTGTTGATTCATTTTGGTGGGAGTCATTTTTCAATAATCAAAGTGATATCATTTCAACAACAACCAATGAAGATATACCTTTGAAAAATCCATTTATTTGGCCAGAAAATGTGTCGAATGAACAAGAGGAAGTAAACATTGTTGAACAACAACAAACTCAAGGTATTATTAATTCTTCACAGGCAATGGAAAGAGAGATGTATATTGGTTCCAGAAGATCTCGTGCACAACGTGAAGCCATGGAAGACCTTTATAGGGGTTCAGTACATGATATTAAGGAGGGTTGCATGATTGCAGTGCTAGCAGATGGAGATCCCAAAGGCTATCCATTTTGGGTTGCTAAAGTTATAAAGGTCTTTACAGAAAATGAGGATGTTACAAGTGTTGAAGTACATTGGTATGCCACAAATACACACCCATTCAATGGTGTGTATAAGCCAGAGATGTTAGTTGACAAAAAAAATGGTGGAAAAAGAAAAAGAAAGGGTACAAATATAAATCGCCGCCGCACAGACATATTACAATTGGAGGATGTTGACATACTTGTTTATGACTTCAATTTAACAAAGAGAGGAACTCTTCGCTTGAAGACGATAAAGATTCTGAAAAGGTTGTTACCAGAAGGAATATTGTTGACATGGGAGTCTGCTGAAACCAGTCGTAGATCTAGAAGACTTTTGAAACCTGGAATGTTGGGCATGCATGTGGACTCAGATGGGGTACTAGTTGATGAAAGAGAAGAATATGGAACATCTTCGTCAGCATCCAGTCACTCATCTGAAGATGTGAATTGTGATGGTGTGCAAGAAAATATGAGTGATTTTGAATAATTGTTTAAGACAGATTATATAACTGATGTATGCATCATATCTTCAAATAAAATTAATGTTTTCCATATGTTGTTAAATGAGAAGTTATGAAGCATTTTTATGTTGTTGGATTATGTCTTAAGTATGATAAATTTTATTGTTTAAATATCTACAATGCAATATCAAATTAGAGATATAATGTCTGTTTTATTCAGTATACAAATAAAGACTTTTGATTTCATTGAGTGATATACTTTGTTCATAATGTCATGGTTTTTTAATTTTATAGTTGAAAAAATTTCAATTTCTTTTGTATCTAGCATGGTGTCGTTGAAAACATGTTAAATTTATACTTAGGAAAGAAAAATGATATTCTACCAGAAACATTAATGTGTTTTTTCCTTAAAAATTAACTTTGTTTGAGACATAAAAAATTGGTTTTATTAGCATTTTTTAAAAAGTTTGAAAATTGACCCTAAAAAAAAAAACGTTATCCAGTAGCATCACTTTCGTTTTGAAGCTATATTTTGCAAGAAAATTTCGTAGTAAATTTCGTAGTCACCGCCATTTTTAAAACACGTTCAAAATTGGCACCTAAAAAAAAAAGCATCGTTCCAGTATACACACTTTTCGTTTTTAGCACTGTTTTTGATGTTTTTTTGGGGTTTTTGGGCCAGAGTTCCCGTTTTGAGTTTATAGTTCCCGTTTCAAAGTTTACATTGTTGAAAGTTGCAGCAGTTTTTCCATCTGCTGAAAATGTAGGCATCGCCTCGGCCCACTTAGTAGAATAATCTACCGCTAGGATGATATACACATGCCCCCCGGCCGAGTGAGAGTTACGTGTAATAAAGTCAATACCCCACTTTGTGAAAGGACTGACAACAATTATAGGGTGGAGAGGAGCAGATGGAGCACACATCTTACGATAAAAAATTTGACAATTGTGGCATTTTCGTATTGCATAGATACAATCTTTGAATAAGGATGGCCAGAAATAACCAGCGCACAATATCTTTTGGGCTGTAGCATACCCAGACATATGACCACCACATGCTCCAGAGTGACAGTCATTCAGAACCTTTTCAGCTTCTTCATGAGTTAGACAATGTCAGAAAACATAATCTGCCCCACGACGATAGAGTGTATCTCTAATAATATGGTATTGTTGGGATTGGAAACATATTTTCCGTCGCTGAGATCGTGAGATTTTAGGCCGAAAAGATTGGGTTTGGAGATAAACAATAATATCTCCATAGCATGGATCACGGGTACTGATAAGAAATAAGGATTTGTCCGCAATGGGCTCTTCCGCCACAGTTCCAGTATCAGTACGTGGGAAATCACACATCAGTTCCGCAAAAGCCAAAGATTTATTTGCCTTGGATTTTTCAAATTCCAAGTCAAATTCCTGCAGGATAACTATCCATTTGGAATACTTGCCCCCTATCAATTGTTTGGTCAAGATGTACATCATAGGGTTACAGTCAGAAATTACCGTGGTTTTGCATAATAAGATGTAATGATGAAATCTTTGGACAGCTTGAACAGCTGCCAAGGCCAATTTCTCCACATGTGAATATTTAAGCTCAGTTAGATTCAGAGTTCGACTAAGATAGTAAATCACATGTTCATTGTTGAATTCATCTTCTTGAACTAAAACCATCCCAATGGTAGAATGAGAAGCGGCGAGGTACAAAAAGTAATCCTGGTTTTAATTGGGAGGATGCAATAACGGTGCATGGGTTAACGCATGTTTAAGTGCATCAAAATATTTGTCAACGATCTCATCCCAAAAGAATGGAGTATTCTGTTTCAAAAACCTGGTAAAACCTTTCGTTATCTCGGTGTATTTAGGAATGAAACGATGTAAAAGGTTTGCTTTCCCTTGCAAACTTTGGAGTTGGCAAGGAGTCGAAGGAGGAGGTAATTTGACGATAGCTTCAACCTTTGAGGGATCGACACGAATGCCAGCTTTTGAAACAACAAATCCTAGTAAACGACCCGTTTCTACATAGAATACACATTTGTGTGGATTCAACCTAATTCGATAATGCCTACATCTCATAAATATAGCTCATAAATGAGTGAGATGATCGGCTCTACGTAATGAATGGGCAGGTAAATCATCGAGATAAAGCTGTACAATGTGCTTGATGTCATGAAATGTGTAAGACATAGACCTTTGAAAAGTTGCTCCAGCGTTCTTCAATCCAAAAGGTAATTTGCAATAAGCAAAAGTTCCCCATGGACAAATGAAAACCATTTTAGGTTGATCAACATGGAGTATGTTGATTTGATTGTAACCGAAAAAATCATCCATAAAGGAGAACATTTCACTGCCGGCACAATCATCAATAATTTGATCGATATAGGGGGTTGGATAATTGTCTTTAGGACAAGCTCGATTAATATCCCTATAATCAATACATATTCTTATCGTTCCTTATTTTTTGTTAACAGGAACAATATTCAATACCCAATCCGTTAAAGGAATTGGATAAATGAAACTTGCTCGAAGTAATTTCCCAACTTCAGCTTTAATAGCAGCAACTTTTCTTTGATGTATCTGACGCAAATGTTGCAGGACAGGTTTAGCATCTGGGTAAGTTTTAATTTCATGGACAACAATTGATGGATCGATTCCTGGCATTTCTTCATATGACCAGGCAAACATGTCGCGGAATTCTTGAAATAGGGCTTTATAAGTTTGGATTTCATCGTCCGTACAAGAAGCACCTATATGAATGTTTTCAATAATTTTGGATTTAACTGAAATGTCAATAAGAACTGTTCGAGAGATATTTCCCAAATTTAACTCAGAATCAAGATGTTGCAATGGATTTTGTGGTTCTTTGACATAGTCAGTAGTAAAAATAGATGAAAAATCATTTTCAAAATGATCAAGCTCAGGTAAAAACGAAGATCAATGATGGAGATCTTCCCATGGTAAATCATCAACAGACAAAAGTTCACGAATCTACTCATCAGTATGAATAGGCTTAGAAAATGTTGTTGAAGCTGAGGTTGATATCAAAAGTGATTCTCCATGGACCACATTCATTGGATTAATTTTGGTTGAACAAGAGTCAAAAAACAACTGTACGGCTTGATATGCAATTTCAAAGGGACTCAAAGGCATTGCGCCAATAAATGAATCCACCTCAGAATCAGAAGGTACGATCCAAGGATGATCGAAAGCAATAGTGTTCGATGAAATCATATGAATAGTTGCAATAGAAGGTGATATGTTAGGAGGAGGGAAGGAAAAAGTTCCTAGTAAACTAGAATCTTTAATCAAACCTACCCCAACATCCTTGTAAGGGATAGTTGTTTTACCGACATGCTAAATACTATCTGAAGAGGCTGGGTTGGATGAGAAATAAGTCAGCTGGTCTATTGTAATGATCTTTCCGTTATGAGGAAACTTGATTAGCCGAAAGACTGATGTAACAATAGCAATCATAGCATAAGACCAACTGTGACCCAAGAGAAGGTTGTAATCTAGAGGGGCATCAACCACTTCCACATCTAGATTTATAGTTTTACCTTCGACCCCTATAGGTAAATCCTGCAAAATACCAAAAGGATGGAACCCTCAGCCATCAAAAGCCTTTAGAATCATCAGAGACTGATTGAGTGTAGGAGAACCAAGTGATCTCCAACACTGGATCGACATAATACACGTAGAAGCTCCCTCATCAATCATAGTCCGAAAGCAAAGTCTATTTTTGACTAACACTGGAATCTGGAAAGCCATTTGATGAGGTAGGCGGGGTGTACTATTCTCTAAATCAAAGATTATTAGGTTCAAATCCTGAATATCAACAACTCCTATAGCAGACAATAGTAATTTACGTTGTGCTGGGCATGATTGCAGCACTTCCAAAGCTGACATTGTTGAAGGGGAAATAGCTAAGTCTTAAACAATGTTATAATTCTGAGTAGCTCTCGCATGTGGATTGAAAGCTGATTTCCGAAGTATACTTTTAGCAGGCGATTTGATCACTAAGTCAGGGTTAAGTTTCTCGATCTGTAGTGGATCAGAACCATGAGGAGTTGTAGTTGATGGGTTTGAATTAGAAGATTCGGCTTCTTTACCACAAACAAGATTTTTACTACCATAATCTTGTGATCACATCGCAATCCTGACATGAGCCATCATCATAATAGGTTCTTCTGAGGCATTTGAGGAAGAACCGATCATCTTACTATCTTGATTAGGAAAAGGATCCTTCAAGATAGCAGGCATTTGAGAACCTTTGACGATTTTTGAAACCTCTGCTCGATGTGGGCGGTCTTTGGTAAAATGATCCTCGTAAAAAATGAGACAAGTATAGCGAGGTTTATGTTTCTCGTCAGTAGATTCATTTTTATCTGTTTTCTCTTTTGAGTTTTGTTTGTTTTTCTTCTTCCCCTTCTTTTTACCACCGGATTTTTATTTGGCCGTAGATGATTCTACGACATGAATATCGGCAGGAATTTCAACGAAAGAGTCTCCTGTCGGGGAATCTGGTAAAGTTATAATAGGAGAAGATTTCTTTGAATATTTATTCTTGCTTTTAGTACTAACTGAACCAATCATACCATCAGCGGCATGAGACCCTGAAGGAGCTGCAGTTATTTGATTGTGTTTCAGAAGATCGGGGATTTTTTCATGTAAAGTACCTGACTGCGTATAGACGAGGTCAAGGTACTAAGCCTAAGCAATGACTTGCTCTTCAGTAACAACTCCTGCCTTAGCTACATCTTCAGTGATTTTAGGTAACAATGATTTAACAAACCATTCTGCTAAAATTTGATCCGGAATAAAAACTTTCACTAAATGCCTTCTACGTCGCCATTCATGAATATGATCAGAAATATATGTGGACGTGGATTGTTTTAGTGAAGTTAACAATTCCGTGCCATTTTTGTATCTGATAGGCAACTGAAAATGAGTTAAGAAAGAAGTAGCTAACTGACTAAAATTATAAAAAGAGCCTTGTGGTAACTCAATGTACCATTTGGCAACAAGACCAATTAGAGTTTGTTGAAAAAGACGTAAGCGAATTGAATCATCAATGATGGAATTAGATGCACACCAGAGGTGATAAGTCATAACATGATTTGACGGATCTTCTCCTGACTTACCCTCGAACTTCGGGATATCACTGGGAAACTTATTAGGCATTGGCGGCCAATACAGAAGATAGTAAATCAGATCATTCGTAAGGCGCGACAAATCAGGTAAATCCAAAGTTGCAATAAAAGGTAACTAATGGTTAGGGTCGCAAAAACCTTGGGTAACAAGACCAGCCCCAGGAGGAGGATATCCAAGATAACTTGGAATTGGATTTGCATTAGGAATATTATAACCTCCTGGAAAACCAGGATTAACCGAACCAAACTGTGGTTGTTGAGGCTACTGATAAGTATAGCCAGGGTATGGTTGATACTGATAAACTGGGTTTTGTACAGTAGGACCGAATTGGTACTATCCCTGGTATGGTTGATAAGTGAATTGCAGTTGACTTGTGACAACCGTACTTGGACCAGCTTGTCTTGTAGGCATCTGGACTGAAGTCTGAACTATAGGTCCTGACTGTGGTAAAGAGGCTTGAGGAGTTTGCACTGATGCAGGAACAGTAGAAACCAGAGCTACCGATACTCCAAAAACAAGTGTGGTAGGTTGAACAGAAGCTGCAGTAGTTGCAGCAGCAGTTTGAGGCAGAGTTTGAGGTGAACTAGGCCTAGGCTGCTGAACTAAACCCGGTGCAGAAGTTTGAACAGTAGGCTGGATAGGTTGCTGGGTTGGACCAGAAACCAAAGGTTGTCTAGGTTGAATTGATAATTGCACATTATGTTACATAGTCTGTTGAGTTTGAGATGGATCCCACACCATATTCATTCCAGGGTATGGACCCATAAAAGGTTGTGCATATGGAGGACCATAACCGGGTTGAACGTAGAGCTAATAATTAAGAGGTATATTTCCAGCTCCTTGTACAAATGGTTGACCAGAAGGTGGTTGGAAACCTTGAGTTGGGTACTGACCTTGAGGTTGATAACCTTGAGGCACGCACTGAAACTAGGGTTGACCTTGAGGTATATATTGATATTGGGGTTGACCTTGAGGTATGTACTGAGTCTGGGGTTGACCTTGAGGTATGTACTATCCTGACGGTATGTACTGTCCTTGAGGTTGCCCCCCAGGCAGTAACTGACTACCTTGAGGTTGCCCCCCAGGCGATAATTGACTACCTTGAGGTTGCCTCCCAGGTGGTAACTGACTACCTTGAGGTTGCCCCCCAGGTAGTAACTGACTACTTTGAGGTTGCCCCCCAAACAGTAACTGACTACCTTGAGGTTGAGGATTTGGAATACTACCAAACATCATAAGGATTTCTTCTACGCTCAACGCTTGAGTTCCATTATTACCAGTGGATAACTCATGTTTGAATGGTTGAGGAGATGCTCCTGAAAAAGTACCAGTGAGTGATTGGTACCCCGAAGGAACAGAAGGACCCCCATATAAAAATGTTTCTGGTGTTTGGGAAAACATAGATGACTGTCTCAACATATTCAACGGAGGATAATAACCTCTGGGTGTCGATGAAAAGGAATTCGAGGTGGTGAAAAAATAAGACCCGGGTTTTCTAAAAAATTTGTCAATGATACGTACCAAGCATCACTCCTAAAAGGACTATAGAATATTGATTCACGCTCCCTAAGCTCTAAAGTTGGTTGATTTTCAGGAAGAATTATATCTTCGTTCGGACTAACAAGTTCTTCAATAGAAATGAGGCTAGAAGGAAGATTTTGGGTAATGATATTGTTAGCTCTGTTACATAATTCAGTTTTTGTTGGGTCAAAGACAGTTTGGCAATGTTGTTGGTGCTTAAAGAAAGCTTGCGGCAACCTTTTCCTCCCTCCTCCTTCATTTCCCTTGTATTCTCTTCACTCCCGCTGTCTCTATTTTCCTCCAAAATCCTTTGTAAACCTTAAATTCCCTTTTACCCCGCCATTTATATTTTATTCCAAAAAACCCACGTAAACTCATGTTTATTCAGCCCGGATGCTTAACACATGAACCTGCGCCAACGTAACCCTCTGCCCTTCCTTGGTCTTTCGTCATTCTCTAATCTCCATTGTTGATCACCCTGATCTAATGGTGTCTGTGTTTTTCGCCTACACGTTAAACATCGTGCGCTTTCCTCGCCATCCGACCATCCGTCGAATGATCGAACAATAGTCACGAGCTCTGCTCGCGCAAGCTGCCCACGCGTTAACCCGTGGGGGCGGTGGTTTTCGTCCGCCACGCATCGTATTCTTACTGGATCGCGCATTCATATATGGAAACCGTCGTCGGTCCAAAAGCGGTGCGGGGAATACCGCCCGCCCGCGAAACCACCTTTCCTCGCCCGATATTGTCCGTGCATCTTCCTCATGTGACGGCCGTCGGATCCACCACGCCTTGATCTGACGACTCTCGTCTATCCCAATTTTATAACCCCCTAATACTCCTTATCAACTGATCCCCACCGTCGATCTGCACAATCCGACGGTGGAGCTTCGTTCCTCCGTTCAAGTTTGCCTCACCATACTGTCTGTAATACTCCCGACTGCTCTCTGCTGCCAAAGAATCAAGGCGGTCACCTACCTGTGCCCGGTGCAGTTAATCCTCAGCTACCACATTCAAAGAGCATCATGGCCAAGGAAGGAAATAGGACAACCTCGAGAGGTTATAACATTTATCAGTTATGGGTTTCTTTCAGTCAACATTCCATCTGCTCAGAGAAGGACTGCAGAGCACCAGAAAAGGCTGATTTTGTTCATTAAAACACTCAGATTGTAGCAGAGACCCTTATTAGATTGTAAATGCGGTTGGTGGTCAGTTATGAACCCTCCACGCATAGCTTAGCAGAGAATTTTTGTATTCAACCTCCATATATACCCACAAAGAAGATTTAATGAAGTTGATGAATGTTATTTTCATGTAAGGTTCAAATTCTGGAGACTGTAACTACTGTGATACCTACAGCGTCTGGTCCTAATTTTCAGCTAATACAAGCTTTTTTGTTGTTAATTGCTCACTTTCCACTTCTTATTTGTTCCAGGCTGTGCCTATTATACATTTTTCATTTGCTCTTGATGTTTAGCATTAGAGGGGTTGCCATCCCACCTCTGTGTTAGAATCTAGTATGTATTATTGAATGTGTATGCAGGTTTCTGTTGTTTTAATGCCAGAGAGCTATCATCCTGTCTGTGCATTAAGAAATAGATTTACAGACCTTTTAACTGGTTGCAGCTGGCCATCACATGGTCTTGTGCATCTGCTGGTGTGGTCAATATTCTCCATCTTCACCTGTTCCTCAAACTATGAGTAATTGGTGGTCTAAAGCCTTGTAGTCTGGGGGTGTTCACCCATGTCTGGGGTTAAGCATAGTAGAAGTGGTTATTTGGCTTGAATATGCATCATAAATTCCATTCATCCACCATTTTCCAACATTTTTGTTGAGTTTGTAATGTTCCTGAGCATCTATGATATACAACCTATGAGAGTTTCTTGGGGTGATAACATTAATTGGCACCGTTGCCGAGGAGAGGAGATTGAAGCTCAGCTTCCCTGGGAGAACGACACAGTTCCAGATTTTGATGATAGACAAGGTCTGGGCACATTTCTGGTTGTAATCATCTATTTGGCAACTCCATTGGAGGAAGAACAACCTTTGGCGACTCCACATTGAAGTTTTGGCTCAGTTTGTGAGACATATTCGAAGAAATCCTCAGGAATCACCAGCTAAATCAGTGCCTGACCCTGAGAAGATCGTTGAGCAGAAGAAAATTTCGTAGAAAGGAGCATCAGGACCAGGTAAGCCTAAGAAATTCCATGTATCTCTGTTAGTGAAAATCACCTTCAGAGATTCGTAAAGCTCTTGTTCATTCATTTCCTTTTCGAATCTCAGTCCAAAAAAGCATCCATGCTGTCCATCATATTCCTCTGTTTTTGTCATTCTCTTCATTGATTCGTTCCACTCAGTCTACCAGTATCCTTTCATATACCCAGTCATGGCAGGGCAACAAGTTCTCACAAAGATAGAAAGAATCGTTGCTGCTAGGTATGGACCCTTAGTCTTGCCTACCCCTTTGAATGCCATGCCTGTAGGAGATTATCAAGAATTTATGCCAAAGTTTACTGGTGCAGAAGGAGTAACAGCTGAAGAGAATTTAGAGGCCTTTTATAGCTATGCTGATAATCTGGATATCAATGAAGAATATGTCTGGATGAGGGTTTTTGTCCAAATCCTAGATGGGGAAGCTAGAAAATGGTTAAGAGAATTACCCCCTAGGTCTATTGCAGACATTGAGGCTTTAGATGGTGTGTTTCTAAAGCACTGGGGGAATAATAAAGATCTTCTCTATTATCATACCGAGTTTGGGAAGTTGCAAAGAGAAGATGGTGAGCTGCTGTCTGAGTTCAACATTAGATTCAATCACATTTACAGAAGAATGCCAGCTGAAGTAAGACCTACCCCTTCTTCTCCTATGATTACTTATGCCAATGCTTTCGATTCTCAGTTTTGCTTACCGTTGAGAGAAAGAAGATGTGCTTCTTTGGCTGATATGAAAATTGCAGCCTTTGAAGTAGAAGCAAACATCATTGCTGCAGACATACTCGAAGGTGATGATGAAAGGAGAAGACAGGGAGGTGAATCCTCATCATCCTTAGATCCTGAGATCAATGAATTAGCCAGGATGATAGAGTTTTTGGCCTCTGAAGTTTCCAAACTAAAGGCTGAGCAGTATTCTCAGGAAGCATGAGCTCATTGTTCCTTTCCTCTTCCAAATCCAAACCCATATAGAGGAGCACATGAGCATTTGCAGATTTTGGCAAAGAAATAAAGTTACAAATGGAGATAAAGGGGTCATGCCCATTTTACAGAGTATAGTCATGGAAGAAGAGCATCCTGATGAAGAGGAGGAGGTCCATGGTTTGGAAGGTGCTCCTTTCATAACCAGAGCTGCCTATGAAGAAGCATTATCCATAGGCACTACTCATAAGTTTGTTGTAGCTGCAGAACAACAACTTTATCAGCAGCAACAATCAGCAACTGACCCCTTTATCCTCCAAGAATCTAAGCTTGAAGCCAGCCCATCTTCCCATGGCTATGCAGATTTGCAAAATCACCAGCCTGCTTTTGTCCCCTGCCCAGAGATCAAGAAGGGAGAAGAAAGCTCCCCATCATCTTTTGTCTCTCTGTCTGCTCAAATGACAATCCCTCATAGTTGCCCCTTGAACATTGAGGCAGAATGAAATTCAATGTCCAAGGTTGAGACTGATCACCTCAATCTTGATACTCTAATGCCTGCCCAAGAGGCCTCCACACAGATTGAAAAGGCAGCTTGCCAAAAGAAAGAGGAAGAGGGTGCACAGTATTGGAATCCCTCCTTGGATGAGGACTGTTCTAAGAAAGATGCAGGAGCAGTTGATGTCTCTGTGTCCCCTGCACATGAACACATTGGTACACCATTCGTATTAGTTGTGCAGACCTCAAATGACACAGAGAAGTACACAGCAAACATGGTTATTCAACAGGTGTACAAAGGCTCCCATGATGAACATCCAAGGAGGAGAGCACACAGAAGGGAGATGAAATTTGATCCATATCTACCTATTAAGCTCAAAAGTCCTAAACTTTTTGAGGTAAAGGATCAAATTAATCCCGTTTTTCTGATCTATGATGAACCGGTCAAGAGCAGGAGAAATAATTTTGATGGCTCATCAGTTGGCCAGTTTTTGAGTTTTTATGTTGTTTAAGGTCCTCTGGCCTTAATGATTGTAAGCATTTTCTTTTACAGGTTTTAGTGTAGACCTAGTTTGACTCCATGCCCAATGGATACTAGGCACTGTTTTTAAGCTGGTTTTGCATGAAGGCATTGATTTGCAGGTTCTTGAGACCTCACAGGGAGGATCTCATCCTCAGAAGGAGCCAGTGTTAGCTCTGCTACATAATTTAGTTTTTTTTGGGTCAAAGATAGTTTGGCAGTGTTGTTGGTGCTTAAAGAAAGCTTGCAGCAGCCTTTTCCTCCCTCCTCCTTCATTTCCCTTGTATTCTCTTCACTCCCGTTGTCCCTATTTTCCTCCAAAATCCTTTGTAAACCTTAAATTCCCTTTTACCCCGCCGTTTCTGTTTTATTCCAAAAAACCCGCGTAAACTCATGTTTATTCAGCCCGGGCGCTTAACACATGAACCTGCGCCAACGTAACCCTCCGCCCTTCCTCGGTCCTTCGTCATTCTCTAATCTCCACCGTTGATCGCCCTGATCTAACGGTGTCCGTGTTTTCCGCCCGCACGTTAAACATCGTGCGCTTTCCTCACCATCCGACCGTCTGTCGAATGACGGATGGTAGTCACGAGCCTTGCTCACGTGGTCCGCCATGCGTCGTATTCTTACTGGATCATGCATTCATATACGGAAACCGCCGTCAGTCCAAAAGCGGTACGAGGAATACCGCCTGCCCGCGAAACCACCTTTCCTCACCCGATATCGTCTGCGCATCTTCCTCGTGCGATGGCCATTGAATCCACTGCACCCTGATCTAATGGCTCTCATCTATCCCAATTTTATAACCTCCTGACACTCCTTATCAACTGATCCCCACTGTCGATCTGCGCGATCCGACGGTGGAGCTTCATTCCTCCGTTCAAGTCTGCCTCGCCATACTGTCTGTAATACTCCCGACTACTCTCTGCTGCCAAAGAATCAAGGCGGTCACCTACCTGTACCCGGCGCAGTTAATCCTCAGCTACCACATTCAAAGAGCAGCATGGCCAAGGAAGGAAATAGGATAGCCTCGAGTAGTTATAACATTTATCAATTATGGGTTTCTTTAAGTCAACATTCCATCTGCTCAAAGAAGGACTGCAGGGCACCAGAAAAGGTCGATTTTGTTCACTAAAACACTCAGATTGCAGCAGAGACCCTTGTTAGATTGTAAATGCAGTTGGTGGTCAGTTATGACCCCTCCACGCATAGGTTAGCAAAGAATTTTTGTATTCAACCTCCATATATACCCACAAAGAATATGTAATGAGGTTGATGAATGTTATTTTGATGTAAGGTTCAACTTCTGGAGACTATAACTACTGTGATACCTACAACATCTGGTCTTCATTTTCAGCTAATATAAGCTTCTTTTTCTATTAATTGCTCACTTTCCACTTCTTCTTTGTTCCAGGATGTGCCTGTTATACATTTTTTCATTTGCTCTTGATGTTTAGCATTAGAGGGGCTGTCATCCCACCTCTGTGTTAGAATCTAGTATGTATTATTGAATGTGTATGCAGGTTTCTGTTGTTTTAATGCCAGAGAGCTGTCATCGTGTCTGTGCATTAAGAAATATATTTACAGACCTTTTAACTGGTTGCAGCCGGCCATCACATGGTCTTGTGCATCTGCTGGTGTGGTTAGTATTCTCCATCTTCACATGTTCCTCAAATTATGAGTAATTGGTGGTCTAAAGCCTTGTAGTCTGGGGGTGTTCACCCATGTCTGTGGTTAAGCATAGTAGAAGTGGTTATCTAGCTTGAATATGCATCATACCTTCCATTCATCCACCATTTTCCAACATTTTTGTTGAGTTTGTAATGTTCTCGAGCATCTCTAATATACAACCTAGGAGATTTTCTTGGGGTGATAACAGATATTTCCTACCCTCGGTGAACCAGGACCACTAGAAGTTGGAGAAGAAAATCCTGAAGATGGAGTAGCAGTAGGTTCGGTTTCAGGCTTAGAAATTTCATGTTCTTAAGCTAATTCACTGGTAGGAGAAATACTACCAGTAACTTCGGAAAGTGAAATTGGTTCAAAAATATACTCTATTGTTTGTACTTGATAATCAGGATGAACAATTAAATATGACTCTCCGGCTTCTGGTGACCCAACTCTACTGTCACTAGGTGATACAAGAGCTCGTAGCCCTTCAAGCTGGCTTGGTGTATACTCAAGAGGTTGCCCCCGGAGTCTACGAGATTGTCTCGGTAATTCAGCCACGATTAAATATTTAATTACTCACATGCAAACAAAGAAAAATTTCAATAAAACCACCTAAAGTCTCTAAAGAAACAAACAATTGAATCACACGCCTAAAAAATCTAAGAGTTCAAACCACACACAAACAATAACTTCTCGTACTAAAAACACTAGTTGGTGATGAAATCCAACATCGTAGAATTTTAATACAGAAAGGGCGGTTGGAACAGTTACCCCGACAACCTGCTTAATGAACCGACTAGCACAAGTTTCTTAAAAAAACCATCTCAAGTGAAGAGAACCCCCCAGAGAGTCCAAGTGAGTCTAGTTGACATCTTCTCCATGTACAGTGAGACCCATTCTTCACCATCACCTTAGGAAATGATCTTAAGTTTATGGACACTAAGCTTACCAACAATAACAAATACAATTGGGCGAACAATCTACTATCCGATCTACGCGCAAGAGCAGAGTAGCAAAGCTCAATCCCCTTGAAGGCTCCTCGACACGATCAATCCGAGGTTTACCAACAAGTGAACCCAGGCTCCTCGACAATGGTTAATCCGAGGTTTACCGTTTATAATACGCACAAATCTTCTATCTTTCCCAATGAAACAGACTTGATTGTCTCGAAGGTTCGGACATGATCTCGTGATTGACTCCTTTAAGAGAAGCTTCCTAGAATGTATCAATTACAATTGGATTTATTTCCTACCGCAAGATATAGCTACTTGTTTGTTTTAACTATCTTGGAGAGTTAATTACTCCCTACTCCAAGATACTAGCCTAAGCTATATTGGTGATAAGAGCCCTAGAAAAAAAAATATTACTAGATCAATTTTAATTAACCATTACTTTTATGGTTCTTTAAGTCAATAGGTATGGAAATGAAACTTTGATGGTGTGAAGACTCGACTCCAAAAACATTAAAAATGCACCTAAAATGATAAACCATTCGTTTTTCTTTCAATGAATTTCTAGCTAAAAGAAAGAGTTCTTGAATGCAATTCTTCGATAAACAAATATTTCTTTCAACATGTAAATGAAAAGAATTTTTTTTTTGTCCTTTTCAATAAGAACTCAAAACGAGACTACTAATATGCTCACAATAAATCCCTTTCTTTTTCTAACCTCAAAACTGCAAAAAACAATTTCTTTCAAAAGAGATCTACAAGTTCTAGAAAACACTCAAAACTACAAAACTAATCTTGAGATCTAAAAACTTCTAAAAACCTAATTGTATAAAAGCTTCAATTCTTTTTGAGGAAGTTTTACTTAGTTGTTAGTAAACTAAGGATTCATTTGTTCAGAATAACAAATCAATCAAAAAACATCCAGATATGTTTTCTTTTATAAAAATGAAATTCAAAACTTATGACAAAGCTTGTTCAAAGATTTGCAAAGAGAAAAGTAAATCCATTTCTCACAAAGGACAGATTTCACAACCAAGTCAGACTCATCATGAAGACAAAAATACACCAGGGTAATCTAAGGTTTCTCAAGCTTCTGATCTTTGAGTCACTACAGAGACCAAGTGAAAACCACTCCAGGCATGCAAAACTTCTAGAAAATCATCTAAAACAAAAATACCAATGGAACTCACTCACAAGAGATTTTTGACAGAACACATGCAGATCTGGGTAGACACTAAAAGTCATAAATAAAACCTAAACTTAATTGGAAGAAAACATTTTAGGTTTTTCAAAAAATTTTATAGGGTCCGCAGGCTTCCAGAAGAACCAAATGTGGTACCACTCTGTGTACTAAAGGAAAAGTGCGGAGATGCCCGCACTGTCTGTAAAGAGAAAGTGCAGTCCCCTGAAAACTTTGAAAAAACAAAAAATAATCCAGATCCTAAAAACTACCCAATCCAACACACATCAAGCAAAAACCAGAAACGAGAACAAGTTTCTCAAGTCAAAGACAAAGGAAAACCAAAAACCAAATTCAGTTCCCCAGTATGGTCGCCAATTTGTTGGCCGGATAAATCGATCTTGCGGACAAGGCCGATCTCCCTAGTATCAAAAGATATCTAGAAACAAGCAGACAAATAAATCTATCTTTCTCTAAACATATATGATTCATAAATAAAAACTATAGAGGTGTTTAGACCCTACCTTAAGTCCAACGCTAGTTTGTAGCAGCCATCCTTCAACCGTCCGAAAGAGTTTCCTTTTGAGAACCTGCAATCACAAACAAGCAAACATCAAATAACACCTGCATAGCTAATATCATAAATCATGTTCATTATGGTGATCAAGGAATCCATAAAATAAACCATAAAATAATAGCTTATTGAGAAAAACAAACTTATTTGTATTAACTTTGAAGTAGAAGAACCTTACAACCTTTTCAACCTTGATGTTGAACAAGCTCTTCCCAGGGTCTGAAACAGGAATCTCCTTTACTTTGACAAGCCTTACACTTTTGCAAATGAGCTCAAAGAGGTACGTAATCTCTCCTCATAAAAGCTCATTTAAGAAGACTAAGTTCCAGCAGCATTTCACCTCAAAAATATTCAGCTTTCAACCTCCCCAATAACTAGCCCAATGCTTCATTTTATAGTGTAGAGGAAGGAGGTTATAGGTCCACCTATGAAGGGATAGAGTCCTCCTTCAAAGGGATAAGCTCCTCACATCAAGGGGTTAGCTCCTTAAGGTATGGGATGCATGAACCTTAAGGGAGCGGACTTGCCACCTCAAGATTCCTTCCAGAAGCTTCTAGAAATGACTCAAAGTGAGTTTTTAAGAATATACTTGCGCCTTTTTAACTTTTACAAGGGTCCGCACCCATAACATAGAGATAGAGCGGTCAGGTGCACATGAGACATGACATTTAGGTGCGAGACCACAGGTAATTCTAAGAGAAAATGTGGAACCAAAGTTTTAGAGAGTTTTTAGGACTTTCTCTTATTTTCAAGGCTTGATATGATAAACTAAGGCTTTAGACTTGCAAAGGAGGTAAGCATGAGTGGTAATGGACTCACACATATTGCAGAATGTCAAGGTGACAAGTTTTTAGTGCAAAATGTGCCACGCTGCCTAAAAAAATCTCTTCATTCTCTTTCTCATATGGCCGCAGAGATAGACCATGCTTTCAATCACTTTAACCATAAAGCACTTGATCAAGAAATTCTAAAATTACGAAAAGCACTTGATGAATTCGTTGATCGGTTTTGCACATGCTTTTGTAATATTGCATACCGATTTTTTGAAGATGAAATTGATTGGGAATTTATTTATGGAAGATTTGAGTATCTTATTCGCATATCCAAACCCTGCTCAGCACACTTTGGTGATGGAGATGCACAATCACAAGCAGGCACAATTGTTGTCACAACTGACTATCTGCCTTCACCTCATCAAACAACGCCACCACCACAGAGTGATGTGGGAGATCATGCACACACATCTGTTGAACTGTCACATCCTCCCACCCCACCTGCTCTTGATATCCATGAAGATTTGGCTTGCCAGCCTGTTTGTTGTGATATGGATTTGTTCCCTCAACCTCCATTCCGGCATTTTGTTGATCCTCCGGATTGTACTGTCTTGTGTTCTTCCATTTTGGACTCCTCACCTGCTGTGAACGAGGATCAAGTTGTCGATGGAGTTGGTGTTATGTAGCCAACCTGTGCCATTATTCATTATGAGTGTGTGCGGGAATCTAAAGAAGAACCTGCGGTGAAGGATGAATCCCTTCCAACCTGTCAGGCCAGGGTAACTCCAAAATAGACAGAAGAAAACTGACTTCTCAATTCATTAGATAACTATCATTTATATATAGAAATGGAACGGATCAGTTCATCTTCTTGATGACTGTTTGCGTTCCAGTTCACCCAACCGTTGAAGATTAGGTGTGAACATTCCCCCCCTTAATCTGAAGGGATGTTGGTGAGTCCAAGCATCGTTCTGAATCTTTCAAGCTTTTCTCTTCCAAGCGCTTTGGTGAAGATGTCTGCAATTTGCTCATTTGTGGAAAAATGACGGAGATGGATTGTTTTGGCCTCAACACGATGTCGGATCAGATGATATTTAGTATTGATGTGCTTAGTACGATCATGGAACTTTGGGTTCTTGGCCAACTTTATTGCAGAGGTGTTATCAATCATGAGTGGAGTTGATTGTACTTGTTTTACCTGCAAATCTTCAAGAATTTTCTTGAGCCACACAATTTCTTTCGTTGCTTCAGCTGTTGCCACGTATTCTTCTTCTGTTGTGGAATCTGCTGGAACTGATTGTTTGTGTGATCTCCAGGAGACAGCTCCTGATCCAAGACTCATAGCATATCCTGAAGTAGATACCCCAGTTTCTTTGTCTCCATGAAGTCTGGATCAGAGTATCCAATCAAGCTGAAGTCGTCCACCTGTGTATACTTGATTCCAAGGTCTTGAGTTCCTTTCAAGTACCTTAGAACTCTTTTTGCAGCAGACCAATGTCCCTCACAAGGCTTTTGCATAAACCTGGAGAGGATTCCAACATCAAATGAAATGTCTGGTCTGGTAGTAGTGAGGTAGATGAGACTTCCTACAAACTGTCTATACTTTGTTGCATCCTCAAATTCCTTTCCTTCAATAGATGTGAGCTTCAAGTTTTGTTCCATTGGAGTAGAAAGAGGATTGCACTCTGTCATGCCAAATCTGTTTAACAAATCTCCAATGTATTTCTTTTGAGAAAGAAATATGGATTTTGGATGTTGGGTTACTTCAATGCCAAGATAGTAATGAACATAGCCCAAATCAGTCATTTCAAAACTTCTTCCTAATTCCTTTTTTATGGATGCAATATAGCTTTCATTGTTCCCTGTCATTAAAAGATCATCTACATATACCACAAGATATACAACTGTTTTGCCAACTTTCTTGACAAATAAAGTCGCATCATCAAGATCAAAATGATTGAAGTTGAGTTTCAGAAGATGCTCAGTTAGTTTTTCATACCAGGCTCGTGGTGCTTGTTTGAGGCCATACAAGGACTTCACAAGTTTGCATACTTTGTGTTCATGTCCTTTCACAGCAAATCCTTCAGGCTGGGACATAAAAACATTCTCTTTTAGATCTCCATTCAAGAATGCAGTTTTTACATCCATTTGATGGAATTTCCAACCGTTCTGAGCAGCTAGTGCAAAGAGTGTCCGGATGGTGGCCCATTTTGCTGTGGGGGCAAAAGTTTCCTCATAATCGACCCCTTCCTTCTGTGCAAAACCTTTTTCCACAAGCCTAGCTTTGTGCTTGTCAAGTGAGCCATCAGCTTTGTACTTGTTCTTGTAGACCCACTTGCAGCCAATTGGTTTGGTTCCAAATGGAGGGTCAACCAGCTTCCAAGTGCCATTCTTTATGAGGGCATCATACTCCTTTTTCATCTCTTCTTTCCATTCATCATGAGAAGCAGCTTCTTTGAAGGAAGTTGGTTCAAAATCTGTAGACAAGTTCAATTCACAATCATAAGTAACATCCATATCAATAGGTGAATTAGAGTCATCTACATCACCTCCATTTTGTTGGTTTGAATTTCTGGTTCCTGTTTTTCCAATTTCATCAGGATGAACACTTTCAAGTGTCTTTGTCAGCCACTTTGGGGGACCTTTCTGAGATGGTCCAGGCTGCTCTGTTGATTGAGTTGGGACTGAATCAAGATTGAGTCTCCCAATTCTATCAATTACATCACTTAAAGCATCATCCGTTGTTGGAGTTTCATGCAGGGGAGATTGTTCTTCAGAAGAAGATTCCACATGTTGTTCTAGTATAGGAATCCCCCCTTCAAGATGTGGAATCTGATTATGAAACTCTTGAAATGATTTCGGTTTTGTGAATCTATCCAAGCGATTAAGTTGCCGCTCAACAACACTGTCAGATTTGGATGATTCAAGAAAAATGACATCTCTAGATACAACAAACTTTTTATTTACTTCATCATAGAGACGGTATGCTTTAGATGTGTTTGAATACCCCAGGAAGATACACTTACGACTTCTAGCACCAATTTTGTTTCTATGTACCTTTGGTATTAAAGCATAACAGGTGGAACCAAAGATCCTGAGATGTTTTATCGAAGGAACATGTCCATACCACAATTCATAAGGAGTCTTGTTTCTTATAGCACTAGATGGACATCTATTCTTTATATATGCAGCACATAGAATAGCATCAGCCCAAAACATTATCTTTACATTTTTGAAGAAAAGCATGGATCGTACCATATTCAAAATTGTTCTGTTCATTCTTTCAGCTACACCATTCTGTTGAGGATTATAAGGCACAGTTGTTTGATGTTTAATCCCATGTTGGTGAAGATAGTGTTCAAATTCATTTGATGTATATTCTTTTCCATTATCAATGCGAATAGACCCAATATGAGATTGTGCATCATTTTCAATCCATTTATGAAAATTCTTGAATGTTTGAAAAGCATCAGATTTTTTCTTCAATAAGTAAACCCAACACATTCTGGTGTAATCATCAATAAATGTCATGATATATTTATTTCCATTTGCAGAAGGAACAGGAATTGGACCACATAAATCTGAATGAATGAGTTCAAGCTTCCTATGTGCTCTTGAATGTGAATCATGAAAAGACTATTTGCTATGCTTTCCTAGAATGCAAGCATCACATTGCTTATGTTTTCTAGGAATTGTAGGCAAACCAACAACACCATTTTTCTTCAACAAGCAGAGACTATCATAGTTTAAATGTCCAAATCTAGCATGCCATAATAAACGTGACGGAAGTGTACCTTCTTCATGATGAGAAATATATGAGAAATGTTGTGCATGAGCAGAGGTTCCTTGCAGTTTAAGAAGTCTTTCTTCTTCTATACCCCTCATGACAAGTGAGTGGTCAGATGCCTTTCTTACCTCAAGCTTTCCATCAAACATATGAATGGAGTGACCTTTCTGGTGGATGTGGACCAGGGACAACAAGTTTCTCTTGAGCTGTGGGAGATATAGAACATGATCCAGAAGAAAGTCTGGAAGACCAGGCAGTTTAAGCCTGATTGTGCCAAGCCCTGATGGCTTGATTTTTGACTGATCTGCAAAGTATACTGCTCCATCAACATTGTCAGTGAAATCTTCAAAAAAATATTTCCTATGAGTCATATGACAGGTTGCTCCTGAATCAAGCAGCCAATCATTTTTCGAAGAAGCAAGTGAAGCATTAAACAAATCTTCATTTACTCCAATGTTACATTGTGCCTCAATATAGTGAGTGGATTCAGGTGCTTTACCTTTGTCTGTGTCATCAGTTTTACCTTTCTGCTGGTTTCTTCTCTGCTCAATTTTGTCGCATGGTAGCTTGCATGTAGAAGCATCATGTGATCCATTTCGTTTGCAGCGAATGCAATGCATATCTGCCTTTTCTCCTTGAGAATGTCTGCCCCCCCTGCCTATGAAGTATCTTCCTCTTCCTCTTCGTCCACCTCTTCCTCTTGTAGAATCTTGAGCAGGATGCTTTTCTTTATGAGCAAGGCAAATAGTCTCTTCAGAAGATTCAGGGACTGTTTTCTTTCCAAAGGCTTTCTCTCTTTCAACAAACTTTTTCACAAGAGACTCAAAGGTTATGTCTTTAAGATTTCCATTTGCTTGTAAAGACTCAAGATAATTGGAGTAGGTAGGATAGAGTGCTTTGAGAAAGGCAATAAGAGAGATATCCAGCTCAACCTTAGTGGATTTGATATCATGCATTATAGACTTTATTTCATATGCAAGAGCAAGAGGATCATTATTTTTCAGTTCAAGAGTGAAGAGTTTAATCATGAGCTGAACAACTTCTAGTGCAGAATGTGTATCATAAAGTTCTTTCAGCTTTTGTAGAGCTTCAAAGGCAGTGGAATAGGATGAAATATGACGACTTACTTCTTCATTTACAGATGCTGCGATCAATGCATAGGCTTTGCTGTTCTTGTTTTCCCAAATGGCGAGTTCTTTATCTGATGTAGGTTGCACAGGGTCTTTGTCTTCTTCTTCGACACACACTCCTTTCCACAACTCATTGTAGATGAGGGTGTGTTTTACCATCCGAGACCATTCAGAATAGTTCTCCTTGCCAGTGAGAACTATTCCTACCATAGAAATGATTGAATGCATTCTGTAAAAAAAATACTTCTGCTGATAAGAAATTTCTGCTGATAAAAAGACTTCTACTGATGTACAGTGAAATTGTACTAAAAAAAGAGCAAATACTTTACTGTTTCTTCAAAGCCCTCCAAAGATCCTCATAAATTCATAAAAAATTTCAATGTATTGTAAATACACCAGCATGCAATCAACGCACATACAATCTTCTTGTAAATACAATCCAACAACTTAATGTACGCATTTTTCATAAATTTCACACAGGAAGATGGGTAGTCAAAGGTTCATACAACCACATGTACAGTGTTAAGTTGACTTGACTTTTGTTGTCAACACACTGCATTTCTGCGCCATTCAACTGTTCTTGAACAAAAGCGACATCAATTCATTTACATGCACTCTACCCAATAACTATTTCTTCATCACACAAAAACGACTTCTCAAATTCTGCCAGCCTCAACTCGCAGATTCCATCACTCCACAAAATACAAACTGCACAAAATACAAACTGCGTCTCATACGAAAAGAAACAATATATATGTCAGACAATACAGCCACAGGTTCGAAACCATGGGAGTGAATGCCAAGCGTAGGTCGCCCTTGAACCCGGACTTGGAATTGCTCGCCTGTCTATGTCGGGCTCGACAGAATGGTTTCCATTCAGTGGTTTCAAGGCCACAAAAAATTACAATTGTTCTGCAGCGACTGACAGCACCAAACAACACGTCCTTTCGTAGAGACGTTGACCTTCAAGTAGAGAGAGCAGCACTCTGGTTATAACTTTCACGTCTGTCCAGATCAAAATAACTAAATTCTTCTCTCCAAACAAAATTGTGTGAAGAACATTATTGGAATATTAAACACAGGATACAGATTCGTAAATTGAACCCATATTCCTCATTTTCTAAAGCACAAAAAGTGATCAACTCAATAGAGTTACTGGAGGAAAGATAGCAGTCAATGTGACCTAACTATAAATCTCTCTTTGGAATGCGCAGATAAACACAACAGCCTTCTGAGTGTTCAACATTTTATCTTCCATTAGCAGAAGAAATTTACGATACATATGCACAACGTGGTGCTCCACAAGTTTCAGTTACTTATCTTAAACCCAAAGCTTTACAGTTCTATCCAAAGCACCAGAAGCAATCTTATTTTCAATGGGACTACAAGAAACAGAGATAACAGTGTCTGTATGACCTTCCAACCTTTGAACCATGTTCTTACCCAACGGAAAACATCGTTCAAAGGCGTGGTGGAAACCAGCGAAGCCCATAGCAGTTGCAGTGCCTCATCGGGACCCACACTCGCGTTTCGCTCCGCCAAATCAATGATTCTTAACCGATGTACAGAGACCCAATGACACGCAAGATAGAGGCATTATGGCAAATGTTCAGGCAGAGGTGCCAGGGAAACATTCAGGCAGAGGCAGTGTGTTGTGGGGAAAAATGCCTATGCAGGACGATCCTATCCACCTAAGGTGTGACAGTGCCTTAGCAACAAACAGAAGCAACTATTCTAGTATTCTTCCTTTATGAATTAAGAATGAAGAGAGATGGATGGACTAACCGGTGTATTCCGTTTGTCCCTCGATCCAGTTTCTCTTCTCTTTGGGAGTCCCCAGCTACTTGCCTTCTCGCTCACCCAGCTTCAAGAGGTTTCTGCAAGATCACAAGAAGAGAACACTACACAAAGACATAGATTCATATTCATAACTAGTTCAGGATTAGAAATAAACTAAACATACTAATGCAATCATACATCAAAGATACACCAGTATATAGGAGAAACCAAGATAGCTTTATTGATGAATAACAAGGTTCAGGAAGAGATACAACCCAGAGGGCTCCAATCCAGCATCTCCTTCCCAGCAAATGGAATTCCTATCTTCACCCCTTCAAAGCATTAAGCACCCAATGATTCCAATCTCAAACCAACAGCAATTCTTTGCAATAACAAAATTCCAGCCTCTAGATCTCATGGAGGAGAGATCCATATATAGATGTTTGGAGAGAGGATGAGTCAGCTTGAGATCTGACTAGTGTCCTCTCCCTCTGTCAGTTCTTGATTCCACTTGGAGGTTCTTGCTTCCACTTGGAGATTGGGAACCTCTTACTCATCACTAGTCGAATTCATTGAGGCAAGTGTCATTGAGGAAGATTCTGGAAGCTTCCTGGGTCTTGACACCTCTTGGAATGAACTTGCCATTTGTCAACTCTCGCTCAGCGCACCCTGGTAGTGCCTCTACCTGCGTTGCAGTGCAGGTAGCCAGTGTTGGCTTTGACATTCAGCGCAGACAGCTAGTGGAGCCACTGAATTGATCCTGAATTGACTTGTTTTTGAGCAGTTTCTGGTGGAGAACTTCTATGAATTGCTGTGGTTTGTTAGCCTTGTTCCTATAGGGGTAGGAACAACATGTTTAGGGACTTTGGATCCCTTAGATTATGGACATTTCATGCTCAATGCTGTAAGGCACAAAAATTTCTATAACAGTTGCCCCCTAAAGTATGAGGCCGTTTATCAGGTGAAATGCTTTATCAGGAGGATCCGAAGTTCATCCAATGCTGGGAGGAGACCTGTAATAAGATACAATACAATACATTATTTTTTATATGATCTAGCTGAGGCGGGCATTCCCATGCTCAGCTTTATAAATTCATTTTTCTGTACATAGAACAGACAATCGTCTGGTGGTAGACTGATAATTTTGATGAAATTATCATCCTTTGGGTAGGATGATTATCTGTTGCAATGATGTACATGTCAATGTCTTTATCTTTCCTGAATATATATCGCAGCCCGGATGGATGAAACTAGATCCAGGGTCTTCAAACTCATTCGATCTTCACTCTAAGTACAAGTCGATCCATGTGAGAAATGTTCTGAAGTCGAACATGGACGGACATCGCTTGATTACCGGTCGATGAGGTAAACTGTTAACAAGCGCGAGAGGAATCACCGATAATGATAATGACCCTCAAGGTACTGCAGTACAATTTACGTGGTGTGAATAAAGGACTTGGCGTCGAACACCATGCAAAATCTTTCGGTCGAAGGTCATTGATGTATACCTGTCGCCGGAAGTGAGAAACTTGCCATTGAGGCATGCAAGCTTCAAAGTACTGAAGGGGTTGTTCCTAGATCAACTTCTTGGATAATGAGCTGATGTCGACAAGAAGCGATCCGTCAAAGGAGGGCCTTAATGAATCCCACATCAACAACACGGAACGGAGCTAATGATTTTGATGGAGGTGAAAACGATCTGTGACATATGATTCAGGGTGGCAGTCATGAAAGGATGAAGGATAATGTACGGCAGTGGATGGGACACGGTTGACTTTTCTGAACGACTTCTCTTGAACATATGGCGACACTGATGTGATGGATCGGTAGCATTACCCCAAATATGGATGGTATGGCAAGACCATGGTGATGTGACCGGTGAATGAAACAACCCAACCCGATTGTAGTACGGAGGAAAAGTGTCATGTTCAAGAGCGACTTGCTACCATCAAAGTTTTCTTGAGTTTCTCCCAATTTTTCCCCAGTCATTGCTGACCAGTACCTCTTTATTTTTGTCAAGCTTGAGGAGGATAACATATGCTTGTTCTATAACCTGCCCTTCGGGCAAGCCCATCGCTATGTTTTAACGAGCCTAGCAATAGTGAAACTCGTTCTCGTCTAAAGACAAGTTTGTCGCTATTTAATGATTTTAATGAGTCTAACGACAAAGATAACTTGGTTCTTTTCATTTTTAGAGAGTCTGAAAAGATACATAAAGTTAACTCCAAAAGTCCTTTTTCGTCATCTAATCCCTTAGGTCCGAAAAAGTATAAAACAATACAGAAGGGATGAGTTTTCGATAGTTTTAACGAGCCGAATAAAACAAGCGCTCGATCCTTTTGTGCAATAATCCCTCAGGTCCAAAAAGATTAAAATCTAGAGGAGGGATAACACTTCCTGTCCCTTTAACGAGCTGGAAGGCCAAGGACTCGACAATCTTTTCATATTTTACGATTCAGATGAAAAGAGCTTAAAGAAGACTCGTCTTTTGAGGAACGAGTGATAAAACGGGTTAGCAGCTGATTCCAGGTACAGGTTGGAATTTTCCAATCACGGAAGTGTCACAAGGATGGCTAGTGAAATCACTCTTCGCAGCTGTTCCTCAAAATGGGTAAACAAACATATGGAGGTGAACGATCGGCCAATGGAAAAGTGGAGGTGACGGTGCAAACACGACCAAGGCTTTAATGGCTGATAATATTACATTCACTGTGGTTATTTACCGGGATAGTTCATTTTTTAACGACCTTAAACGCGGGTGGAAACATTTGCTCGATTTTATGTTTATTTTTTAACAAGCATGAACTATACGATAAAACTTCTCGGATCTTGCGTTTATTTTTAACGAGCATGAACTGTGTGCTAAAACTGCTCGAATCTTGCGTTTATTTTTTAACGAGCATGAACTGTGTGCTAAAACTGCTCGATTAATCCAGTCATATGATAAGAATGTCTCATGGAAGATGCTATTTTTTATGGAGCTTAGATCTCACAAAGCTTTGCTCCGGATCCTTTCGTTATGCAAGTTCGAAAACGACTAATCCTACGAGTTTAAAGGGTTAGACCTACAGGTTTAAAGGGAAGGACCTAAAAATTTTAAAAAATAAATAGCCGCCCCTTGCTTGCACTCCAAAAGGTTTGCATGCCCCCAGGCATAAAGTACGATTTCAAGGTTACCCCTTCTTTAGTCCAATAAAACATTTGTTTTACCGGGAGAGGCCTACCTCTTTCAGGTTACCCAAAGATTGCTCCATTCGCGGCCACGAGTAAAACACTTCCTCGGCGATGTCTACCGAAATAAAAAAAGGTGAGCGACGATGCCCGCCAACTCACATAACTTTGACAAAAGAATCTTATTCTAGAACAACTCCTCTTCCACTCACGGACGGGGTACGGACTAGTCATATTCTCCCGCGGAAACCTACCCTATACCCAAAGTTTTCCTACCGAAGCAGACCAGGATGCATGCCCCCTCGGTTCCAGTCATATCCTCCCGGATTACTCGCGCTCATCAGGAGGACGGACCGTGGGTTGAGACATTTCTTGCGTTAAGAGACCATTTAGGGATGGTATATGACTATTTGCGATGCGTGATCCGGGAAATGAAAACTGGTCCACAAGCTTGACCACTCTTCCTTCATGCGGAAAACACATTACTCTAAAGAGTGAGGAGACGATGGCTCCCGTGCAATATATATAGTCTCGTCCAAGGAGTAGGTTATAATCCAAGGGTCCTTGAACGACCATCACGTTCATTTGAACGTTCTTCCCTTTCAATGTTATGGGCACATTGGGGAGGATCCCTAAAGGTCGACTGGTTCCTTTATCAAAGCCTGATAGATTTCTCATTTCAGGCAAAAGCGCTGGCGAACCAAGTGATTTCCAAGCAATAGAGGAAAGGATACTCACAGATGCCCCCTCATCAATGATAGTGCCAGCCATTACCATTCTATATATTTGGACGATAATTCTGAATGGTATGCTTGCTGGCAAATGGGGTCTGCCTAGTTGGTTCCAGTCGAACGAGACAACTAGGTTGCTTGGTGGTGGGACCGAATAGACGGCCGGGTATGACTCTGACGAAGTTCCTTCCTGCGATAAAGGAATCGGCAAATTGCCCCCTTGTTCGTCGGAGTCTGTGTTGATGAAGAGAATTTGGACGGTGTCGTCTTTATTCTCCTCTGTGATGGTATCATTCGAAGATAGAACCTCTGAAGGCAAAACCGGGTCAACTGCTGCCTCAACCTTTTGACTTTCGTCAGGTATGGATCCAGATGGTTCATCTTCAATGATAGGTGCTTCGGCTGACCACCTGGGTGGGCCAGCCGGGTTCTCAACTAGTGAAGGACTTGGCAGGAGTTTTTGATATCCAGGAGGAAGTTGCGCTCGTAAAATCGGGCGATCTTCCAAAACTCTTTTAGCCTCGTCTAAGAAGGGACAACGGTGGATGGCATGGTCGCCTTCACACAGTTTGTAGGGAAATCTAGCTTTCCCTCTCTGTCCTGTGGCTTCACTTTCACTAGTTGACGGTGTGCTGTCAACATGGCTATCAGAGGTTGACGCCACCGAATTGTGCAAACGGGGAGACCAGTCCCTTAGTATCCGAGGGATGCAGGGACAATCCCTGTGGAAGTGGTCTCCCTTGCATATGACACATGGTGATTTAGGCCTAGTCAGTGCTATGTGTGGATTTTTGTCAGACGCCACTTGTTTGCCCCCAGTTGCTTTTGGCTCCTTCTTCTTCTTCTCTTTCTTCTTCTTTTCCTTCTTCTCCTTAGGAGCTTGGTTTTTTATTTTACCAGTTCCGTCAAGCGAAGAGGAAGGAGGAGAGGAAGAATAAGATGAAGTAGAAGGCTGGTGGGTAACTCTGGTCTGGTCTAACTGTTGATTCGACTATTCAGGAATAGTGGTGTTTTGAACGACATTGGTCGAGAAGAGCCAGACCGGCAGGCCAATTTTCAGTCCTGGAAGCGACAATGTGGCCATATGGGGCACACCAACATCTCCCCAAGAGGAGAAGGGACTAGGATTTACACCAAGGGGAATTCCTTGGTTGGTGTGCTCCATTTTCTCAACCTAAAGATCAACGCAGGAATAGGGGTGATTGTTCCGTTTAAAATAAATTTTAACGACGCTTTAGACACAACTTGCTTTTTCAATTTTAAAGAGTCGAGAAAAAGCTAAAGATGACTCTAGTCTCCTTCGATGTTTTAACGAGCCCGAAGTGACAAATGCTCGGACGAACTTTTTCCGTTATAGAGTCTGAAAAAGGCCAAAAGGAACTGCTCTGGAGTTCTAGGCAGAGGGTGTGCCAAACTTTTCACAAAACCGCAGAATACTTTTTAAGGTACGGGCGGTCGATCTTCCTGAATGCTGTGTTCAGTGCATTGCGATCAGTAGGGCGGCCGACACGGCTTCCTAAGGATAAAGGTTTTATGCCTATAGGGGTCTCCCAATATATACGCGACGGTACGTGGGAGCACAATCCGTACTGGCGCTATCGTCCCTCAGGAGGAATCACCCACCATCAACGAGATCGACAGTCACCAGGCTTTACGACGCCGGAACACGTCTCTAGCCTAGACCTCTATGTTGTGCGTTATGTTGCAAAGCTTTGTTAAGTTCATTCAATTTATTTTAGGTTGATCTTTTTAGAATTTTGCCTTTTGAGGTTCACCACGAGATGTATGATACAATTCCTAAATGCAGTCTAAAGATGGTAAGAAAACTTTATATCTTTTCAACTTATGAAAATCCTAGCTACGAAGGGAAAAGAAAGACACCATCTTTTCTCAAAGAGCAATCAGCACACTCTAATGCACTTTTCCTAAATCAAACATGCAAACTATCAAGATGCAAATGCACAATGTAGGTGTTTGTTTTCCGCTTTCTTAGTATTGATGCCTACAAAGAAAGCTTTTTGTACAACTTTGAATTTGCTTTTAAATGACAAATACAAACAAGTTTACTTTTTCGAAATCAGAGAGGGTAGAAGAGATAACAACACTTAACGATTTCCGAAATGAATACTTGTTTCGACACTTAAAAGAGACAAACTCAAACCAAAAGCAAAAGTAAATGTATAATCAACTGCAAACAGCCAATGAACTCTCTCCTAAGATCACAATCAACATATCTGAATAAAGGGCTACAGGATGACTATTTCACTCTTGCAAAGGAAAACTGTAAATGACGCCACAAACACATAAAAACACTCACAGTCTTTTTGTTCAAAAGGAGGCGGAATTCAAGCAGAGAAAAGGAGTTATCAGACTGGTACCTATGCTGGTTACAGGCTGCAAAAACCAGAGATCAAAACAAGGCAAAACAGAGCAGAGAACCCCAGATGCACAAGGCCTAACTGGATCAGCGCACCCTCAACACAGGGGTTTTGACATTCAGCGCAGGTAGCCTTCATGGGACCTGCGTTGAAATGCAAAACCTCTTCACAGGGTCTGCGCTGAAGGAGAAATGAGAGTTTCTCACTGGGTTCTGGGTCACAGTTTGCTATTTAATCTACAGTTTCAGGCCAAATCAAAGCAACAAGCAAGGTACAATCAAAGGGATGCTTTGAGGGAGTACTAAGATCTATCACAAAGGATCATCAAATCATTTGTGAATCCATTGTTCAGATCATAGACAAATCCAGTGATTGGATCAAAGTAGCAGATGTCTACTTTGCATCTGAGAATAGCAGATGCAGTTCGATTTTTGCTGTTGAGTCTATGAAACAAACAATGATAGAGACACAAATAAAATGACTAAACAGATGTCCCCAGTGGAGTCGCCAATTTGTTGTGGGGAAAAATGCCTATGCAGGACGATCCTATCCACCTAAGGTGTGACAATGCCTTAGCAACAAACAGAAGCAACTATTCTAGTATTCTTCCTTTATGAATTAAGAATGAAGAGAGATGGATGGACTAACTGGTGTCTTCCGTTTGTCCCTCGATCCGGTTTCTCTTCTCTTTGGGAGTCCCCAGCTACTTGCCTTCTCGCTCACCCAGCTTCAAGAGGTTTCTGCAAGATCACAAGAAGAGAACACTACACAAAGACATAGATTCATATTCATAACTAGTTCAGGATTAGAAATAAACTAAACATACTAATGCAATCATACATCAAAGATACACCAGTATATAGGAGAAACCAAAATAGCTTTATTGATGAATAACAAGGTTCAGGAAGAGATACAACCCAGAGGGCTCCAATCCAGCATCTCCTTCCCAGCAAATGGAATTCCTATCTTCACCCCCTTCAAAGCATTAAGCACCCAATGATTCCAATCTCAAACCAACAACAATTCTTTGCAATAACAAAATTCCAGCCTCTAGATCTCATGGAGGAGAGATCCATATATAGATGTTTGGAGAGAGGATGAGTCAGCTTGAGATCTGACTAGTGTCCTCTCCCTCTGTCAGTTCTTGATTCCACTTGGAGGTTCTTGCTTCCACTTGGAGATTGGGAACCTCTTACTCATCACTAGTCGAATTCACTGAGGCAAGTGTCATTGAGGAAGATTCTGGAAGCTTCCTGGGTCTTGACACCTCTTGGAATGAACTTGCCATTTGTCAACTCTCGCTCAGCGCACCCTGGTAGTGCCTCTACCTGCGTTGCAGTGCAGGTAGCCAGTGTTGGCTTTGACATTCAGCGCAGACAGCTAGTGGAGCCACTGAATTGATCCTGAATTGACTTGTTTTTGAGCAGTTTCTGGTGGAGAACTTCTGTGAATTGCTGTGGTTTGTTAGCCTTGTTCCTCTAGGGGTAGGAACAACATGTTTAGGGACTTTGGATCCCTTAGATTATGGAAATTTCATGCTCAATGCTGTAAGGCACAAAAATGTCTATAACACAGTGGCAGAAAGACAGAGGACAGCAGCAGAAATGAAGGAGTTACGGCTATTTTAAGAACCTGGGACCTGCGCTCTGATACCATGTCAGGCCAGGGTAACTCCAAAATAGACAGAAGAAAACTGACTTCTCAATTCATTAGATAACTATCATTTATATATAGAAATGGAACGGATCAGTTCATCTTCTTGATGACTGTTCGCGTTCCAGTTCACCCAACCGTTGAAGATTAGGTGTGAACACAACCGTGCCTCATATGATTTATCCTAACATCCCTTGTGATTATGCCACTGCTGATTTCCCTTGTGAAAATCTAGTTCCAGATGTTTCTACTTCAGATCATTCACAGAACACGTCAGATGTCAATCTTTCATCACAATGTGGAGAGGACACACATTCCTCCAAAAATCCATCCAATCTGTCATATGTCATTTCTGAAAACACAAAGGGAGAACATCTTTTATTCTAATCTACTCCTGTGCTCAATTCATCAAATCATGAGGATGTCAACAAACATCCTGAATTTTCTGATCTTGGTTGCCATGATCTCTCTACTTCTTCATCTGATCACGATGTTGATTCAATCATTGTTAATCTATCTAAGACACTGGTCTACGATGATATATCTGTCAACGAAGTCAAAACTCTGCAAACTGTCGAGGCACTTCAGCCCAAGATGATGGTTATGTCAGGCTCTCGCTCTCCTGAGGTTGGTTTCACTTCCGGTCAGGAAATTGTTGAAACACTCTCTACTTTGCATTGAAGGTCAACCAAACACCTAGATTTCTCTTCCTCCATTCGAACTACATGATCCCATCGCTCATGCATTGGAGGAATCTTTCACAACAAGCACACATGCACAACATAAGGGGTCTACCTTTCTCACGTTTTCTTAATTGTCACAGTTAAGAGAACGCGTACACTCAACATCTGCAGGTAGTGTAGCACAACACCATGGCAGCTCCACAGAGTGAATGTCATGCACTTTCACTCATCTTTGTTCTATGGTCGCTTTTAAGCTCGGAGTGTGTCTGTCTTCATCGTTATATCTTTAATGCTTGCTAGTTTGCGCAACTGCGATGTTCGTAAACCGTGCCTTCACCAACATGGGTCAACCAATGTGCCAGTGGCTGCATTGGAAGTATCACTTCACGTGAGATGACCCATGCACTGTTAGATTAGGATTAGGAGTAGTGTTTGCTTTTGAGTTGTTTGCTTGCATGAATGTTTTCTTCTTTCCTTATGTGTTTTTTTTATTGCTTTCTTTTTTTCTTATCCGCTTTGCTTCCGTATTTGCTTCTGCTTCTAGCTTTTCTTTTTGGTTTGTTTTCTTGTTATTATCCGTAGGCTAGTTTTCATGGACCGTGTGTGACTCTTGAAACAAGATGGGTAAAGTACAAGATGAATTGTACAACTATCAACATTTGGTTATTTGTTGTTTGCTCTCTTATGTAAGAACTTGTTGGCTTCATTCCATGATACATCAATAGAAAATACGTATTGTTCGAAGTGAACCTTGGTGAAAACACAACGCTTGCGCACTAACTAGTATCACTTACTCTAATCGGTTGTTTTTGGGTTAATCCTTTTCAGCTTAGTCAAGTAGAGTAAGGTGAGGGGGAAAACCTTAACAAGCACGTTAGAGGTATACATAAACTACTTCTCTGAAGGAACAACTTCTTATTCTCTCAATAAGTCAGGATCCCTCTTCTGACTATGAAATGAATAAGTGTTATCCACAGTTATGAAGATGAAAAATGAAAAAAATGAAAAAGTGAAAAAAGGTTTAAAAAAATGAAAAATAAATAAGGTGAAAGAAGAGAAAGGCTTCTTGCATAGAGAGGTGATGCAAGTAACTCCTCTGGGGTACTGACTAGGCTCGCTGGTAGTGGAGCCATGCTTGTGTTTCTGCATGACTCCATCGGGGTACTGTCTAGGCTCGCTGGCAGCGGAGCAACACCTGAGATGAAACTAAGACTCTGATGACTATACTTCTTTTGCATCATATACTCCTCAACCCCAATTGAAACAACTATGTTGGCTTGGCTTGGAATGTGTGTCAATCGACTAAGATCTTGGTAGATGCTACATCTTACAATGAAGCTAGTGTGGAAACCAAGACGAACTGAGAAATGAACAATACCTTCGGAGATGTTAGACTTGTTTTTCACGAACAAGGTTCATTCAGAGAGCTAGAGTTCTACCAGTGCGTCGCCAAGTGTTGTAGTGGCTACAACCACCCTCCAAAATTTTACCTTAGCTTTGTTTTGGAGCCTACCTACCAACCTTGCATAGTAGCATGTATTGCCTTGCCAAGTACACAAGTTCCAGTGTTTTCTCACAGAATGACAGCCTATCCATGAGAGCTTGATGCATCCCCCTCACAGGATGTTTCACTGAACTTGGTCCAGCTGCAGCTTGAGCAACTCCCTCAAGAAATTGCGCAATTCTGGAGGGCAACCAACCTTCCCTCTAGAAATTGCGCAATTTTGTTTACCAGCCTTCTGTGCTCCAGAATTGCGCAAATATACCTGTCATTATTCACTGATAAAATTATGCAATTCCTCCCAGTAAGGCTACTCATCTTAGAAATTGTGCAATTTTGGGCAGCAGTGAGCTGCTCTTCCTAGAAATTGCGTAATCCCTTTGGGCAGCTAGCCTAGTTCCCTCCTAGAAATGTGAATTTTTTCCTCTTATATGAGAAGACTGTTGCATGTGTAGTTGAGTTGACTGGTTCCCTCCAGGACTGAGAAAAATTGATTTACATGCATGGCTACTCCTCCCAAGGAAACATGCAAAGGCACCCCTTGATTTAGGGATCTATTTTTAGCAGCTAGAGGTTACATGCAAGGATCATGTCAGAAACCTCCTGCCAAGTGTCACCTTTCCTATATTTGTGGCATGCGTGTCCCAACCTCGATCTTATCAAAACTCATCAACTAGACATTGAAGATCTCATTCCTCACATCGACCTTGTAGCTATGGCATCCCACATTGCATCTAGGAGTCATCGACACATTCAACTCAGTTGTCTTGTGGTAAGCCTGCTGCTCATGACTTACGCCGCATTTCTGTCACTCTTTGTGTTTCACTTTGTGTGAGTGTTGTCTTCTTGATTTCAGTGAGTGCTTGCTGTCATTTGCATGCATACTAGCTTGTACTAACACCATTTCAGTTTTCATTTGCATCTCACTGTTGTCGCATGCGTGACATTGTTTTGCATGGAAGGTCGTCATTGCGGTGACTCACTTCACACACATGCATGCTTTCCCATTTTCTGAATATTGCACTCGCTATTTGCATGAATGATCATTCACTCTCATTTGCACTCATGTCACCATGCATTCAGACTTCTCATGTTTTCAGTTGCCCGTCAACTGGACTGGGCTGCCTTGGCCCAGATCATGCCTTGTACGGATAGTACTGTGCATTTCCAGAAGCGAAGGCTCTACCTTCCCTCCATAAATTGCGCAATTCTAGCCAGGCACTGACCTCTATGCTTGTATTTCACAATTCTTGGAGGCAGTGTCTCGCTGGCCCCAGAAACTACGCAATACAGTTTGCTGGTTGCATGTCACTGCTGACTGAAATTACACATTGTGCAGTTTCAGTCCTTAGTAGGTTAGGATGGAGTATGCATTGCACAGTTCCAACAGTTAGGCAGCCTCCTGATAGCCTAGACTGTGCCTTGTGCAGTTTTGGCAGTTAGTCTCCCGACCTCCCGGCGGAAATTACACAACCTTCATGATCAGTCACTTAGGTATGTTGCAGGTCAGTTCTTAAGTTTGTTTTGGTTTTTGACTGACATATTTATTGCCATGAGTGTTGCCATGTCTCCAAGTATCGCAAGTGTTCATCTGCCTCTCAGCAGCACAAGTACAATGGCCTTCAGGAGAGTAGAGTCAAAGGACACCGTTGAGAGCACAATGTGGGTTGCAGCCAAGCAAGTGTCTATAAGCTTTCCTACCTATGAAGACATAAAGTTGTTCGTAGAAAAGGAAATAAAGATAATATGGCAGCAACATCACAGGGATCAGCATCAAAGCGAGTAACACCATCAGCAGCAGTAGAAGGCAGAACACCCACATGTGGCGAATGCAAGAAGGTTGTTGACAACACAGAGGTGGAACAAAGTTGCAAGCTCGAGCAGATCCACTTGTGATGAAATAAAATTTGGAGATTGAAGCTATGAGGTGATAGCACAACAATACGATCATGCAAGAGCAGAGAAAAGAATAGAGAAGGAGTTCTAGGTGATGAGGCAGCAACAGAAGGAAGAACATGAGTTGCACAGGCAAGAGAATGAGTTGCAGCAGGAACATGTACAATAGGGGGCACAACATGCATAGATGGATGAAATTGTGCCTGTACAAGTGATAGATCCATCCCAGTAGCTAGCACAGAGCAAACATGGTGAGTGGTGTTGTTGATCACATGCAAGGGAATTCAGCAGCATGCATGTCATTGTGCACATGCATGCGATATAACCCATTTGGCACACTCATCGAGGCAAAGACAAGAAGCAAGTTTGAATGGAGCTGAACATGCAGTTGACAATTGATGCACATGGCCACCAGCACACACTGGAAGATTGACACAGACACTATGCATCAGTGTGTTGCCGGTTCGGCTGCACCCAAGAATACCATGCGCATGCTAGCAGACGAGTTGGATGGAGGAGCCATACCAATGCACCTAGACGCGACGGAGGCAAGAGTTCGCTTCAACAGGATGTCACCATAGAGCATATGCACACCATCATGGACGACCAATCTTGGCATTAGCTCACCACCTTCACCATCACAAGCATGTCAAAGAGTTGGTATCGCCACAATGGACTGAGTGTCAGTGATGTCTTGCATGGCTTGCTCAAGCCATTTTGTCTCACATGGGCACACGTGCATTGTAATGTAACATCTTGTCAAGTGGAAGTTCAAGTGCCAATAGTTGGATGTAACAGTCATAGAGTATTTGAAAGAGTGTGGAATGACCTATGAGTGAGTTTTTTAATCCAATGTTTTGGACTACAAAGTGAGTCCATCATTAGGGGAACGCTTAATATCTTGCGAAGATTTAATGTAAAAGAGCTGATGATTTATATGTATTGCGTGAATGATATTTTGGAAAAACTTAGTTGGCTAAACATTTATATTAAATTAATTTAATCTATAATAATGTGCATAATCGTTATTAATTAAACTTTTTAATTTACTATATTACTTTATTAGTTTATGTGACAATTTTATTTATTTATATGTAGTGAATTATTTATGTTTTTATTTTTATTTATAAATTAATTTTATTTATTAATTTAATAGAGTAGATGAAGAGTCATGAGGGTAGATGAACTATCACAAAGGGGAATGTCAAGGGTCACCCCATCCCTTTCTGTAAATAGAACCTCATAACTCATTGTAAAGGCTTTTGGTTAGCCAAGATTCCGATAGGACTATCTTAGGGAGAACTTGGACAATATTGTAATGATCCTTGGATTCTCCACTGTGCAGAGCTAGTATATCTCTTTATAGGAGTAGGTGGTTGTGGCTGTAACATTCCGCTGTTGGAACTAGTGGTTAGACATGGATGTATTGTATGACTGGAACTTACACTTATTAATATAATAGAGCCAACATGTTTCATGCATATGTTGTATTGTATTCTATGCTATCTGGTTTACTCTAAATGATATATGTATTTGTTTTCTTACGCATGCATGTATGGAATTTTCTGTGTATGTATGTATGAATCTTTCTAAAACGTGTTGTTGGTTTAACCATCACTTTGGATTGCTAGCTAACTTTCCTTCCATGTTGTGATGTATCTTTGCTCATGTGTTCCCTTCTTAACTCTGTGCTATCACAGGTTTCCAAGGGGCACACTCATCTCAACCCCCGTGTGTTTGAACCTCTCATGCACCTTCCTTGGCTTGTTGTAGATGTCATGCCCTTGCTACCAATAGAGACATCTTACTTGCCTCTGTGCGAAATCGCGGTCAATGCATTACTGTACGACCCACTGCTGGGAATCCTACACCAAAGGGTCTGAGGTATAATTGGGGATTCTTACTGGGGAGATCCCCTTACAAGTTTGCGGGTCCAGCATCGTCAATAGGATGACATGTGACGATTTTTAGGATCCTTCACCTCTCGTGCTATAGGGACCTTGAGGCAACATAACTGCATAAAACAAGGTTTTTACGATTAATGAGACTAAATAGAGAAATAGCTCTCATTCATGGCCCTCAGTTATGTGGGTTGAGGAGAAAGGGCCAAGGAGGCTTATTTTCCATCAATCCAATGATACAACATTGTTTTGGGTAAGAACCCCCACACCTTTGACAATTTCAACAATTGATATAGTCCTTAAAATTAAAACATTGATACAATCAGATAAATTTTTCCATTGGTAAAACTATGGTTTCTTTCCCATGGTAATTGAAGGGTTAAGGCTATAAAATAAAAAGAAGAGCAATGTGAGAAGATTGGCTATTTTGTAGCACAATTGATGTCGAATAAGGAAAACAACTTACAATGCAAAATTTGTGCTGTGAGGTAGTGGTATAGAAAATCTGAAGCCACTGTGTGAGAAGTAGAATGTATGTGTATGAGATTTGTAAGTGCATCGATGTGGGACTATGCATTACATTAGAAATAATTGGTTGTGTGGAAAATTTTTAATAAGAAGAAAAATTTTGATTTGTACTTGATTTGAGCATGTTTGTAGTGCAAAAGAATATCCAAATGGGTGAGGGAAAAAGTGACAAAAATATAAAGACTAAATTGAGTTAAGTGTGCCTAAAGGTTTGAGTTTGAAAATGAATGAAAAATGATCTTGTAGGCATAGCAAGTTGGTGCTTGTATATAAGGGAGTAGGTTCTTCCTTTAGGTTGGTGCATGTAAAGAACAGGGAGTGGGTGTTTGCTTCAAGTAGGTGCATGCACATTTAGGGTATGGGTGCCTTCTTTTGGTTGGTTCCATAAAATTTGATGTAACAGTAGGTAGAAACATGGAATTATTCTCGAACATATGTTTTGTGGTTTTATCCCTTTATGGGTTTCCACATAAATATATGTCTCGTGTGTGCATATTGTTTGATTTATGGTGCTTTGGTGTATCTCATTTGTGACAACATAAATAATTTTAAAAATTGTTAAAAAATTACATAATACAAATTTAGCCCCCCCTCTCAATATTATCATGGTTTCTAACAACTGGCATCAGTGTTAATTCCTTTACTAGTAGTCTAAAATCTAGAACGTAGATCTAAGATAATATCCAACCAAGATGGAATTTCCATTAACAAATCCCCCATGTTCACTGGAGAAAATTATGCATTTTGGAAGGAACAAATGTGAACCTACATAATGTCTCTTGGTTCATATGTCTGGGACATAGTTTAGAAAGGCTATAAAAAGTCAGATGCATTATTTAGTAAATAAGAGAAGCTTGAGTTCGCTAACAATGCTAAATTAGTGAATGTTATCATGAGTTGATTGCCTAAATATGAATTGGTTAAAGTCATGCACTGCACAAACAAAAAAATAAATATTAGATAAGATGACTAGTTTTTATGAAGTTGATGATAGAGTAAAGAAATCCAAACTCCAAGGCTATAAAATGAAATTTGAAGCATTAAAGATGAAAGAGGATGAAGATATAACAAAATTATTTCTTTGAGTGTATGAGATAGATAACACCATAAGAGGACTTGATGAACCTGTGGATGAATCCTTCATAATTCAAAAGGTATTAAGACCTCTGCCAAACTGATTTGATTCCAAAATATCATCTATTGAGGAGATTCAAGATCTTAACACTTTGATATTGGATCAATTGCATGGAACACTTATAGCCTATGAAATGCAAACCTCAAAAGGAAAACATAAATCAAGGGAGGCTTCTTTTAAAGTTGATAGGAAGAGAAAAGAAGAACTAGAAGACCAAAGTTGTGGATCAGATGAAGAAGAGGTAAAGTTTGTTAGAAGACTGAAGAGAGGATACAGAAATTACAAAGGTCAGCTACCCTTCAAATGCTTTAATTACTGAGAAGTAGATCATTGTGCATATAAATGTTGTTAGAAATTAAATAATAGAGCAACGAAACCCATAAAATGTTGTGGAAACAAAAATACAAAAATACATAAAAAAAGAGAGACACACATATACGGGGTTCACCCAATTTTGGATACGTCCACAGATAAACAACAAATCCTTCCTTTTATATTATCAAAAAAATTGAAGGGATACAACCTACAGAAAATCTGTTGTAACTTCCTCTTCGTTCTCACATCATCTCCTCTGTTTTTCCACCCATAATCATACACAACTGAAATATAATCCTCTCACATAAAATGAGGGTTTCCTTCTAGGGAAAAAGTACCTAAATTAACATATCTTCTACCTTTAGACCTTCCACCTAATGAAATATTAACTATGAAATTACAATATTTTACAAGGTAATTTTTCACTTCAGGTGCGCTCCCCTGAACCCCTGCCAATGGAAGGGGGCAAGGAAACAATAGTGGGGGGAAATCTGCCCCACACCCCCTCATTAGGGACTAGGATCCAACCACGACTGAAAGAAAAAAAAAAAAAAAAAAAAAAAAAAAAAAAAAAAAAAAAAAAAAAAAAAAAAAACCTCCGAACAATCATGAAGATAATCTTGCTTCACACCCAAAAATTTTCCATACAAGAAAGAAAAAAATAAAAGTGATCACAAAGAAAAGAATAAATATAGGAAAGTGAAGAAGGAAAAGAAGTTAAAAAATAAGAGCTTCTATACTCAAGAAGATAACAATTCCTCGGAAGATGAAAATTAGCAATCCTCAAATTAATAAAGAACAAAAGAAACATTTAAGGATTTGATTATCATGGATTTAGAAAATCTAGATGAATGATGAAATGAGTTTAATGAAGAAGAGGTTGAAGTAGACTTAAATGGTGAGTTTATTAGTGCCTTAGCAAAGATTTAGAGGCATAGAAAAGAATAATAAGCAGAAGGAGATGTTGGCAAAGATTGAAGAGGAAAAGGATAAATCTGAATCTTCAACACTTATTCTTCTTAAAATTTAGTTGAAATAAGCTAAGAAAATTGAAGATACATTATTGCAACAACTAAAAGAGAAGAGAAAGGACTGTGAAAAATGAGAAGACGAAATATTTTCTCTTAGAAAGGAATTAGAGAAAAAAAACTTATCTAAACTAGAACTTAAGTTTATTAAAGGGTCTAACGAGTTAGATGAGATTCTGAGTAGTCAAAGATCCCCTCTCACCAAAATTGGTATAGGAAATAAAGGAGAATCAAGTTTCAATAAAACTAAACATAACATAAAAATTAGCTACGTTGAAGAATCCAAATGAAATCAACATCTGCAAGGAAAAGCTTACTATAGACACTCAAACAATCAGACTTGTCATGCGAAAGATTAAAAACAAAAAGGAAAGGTAGAGGATAGTGATTCATCGTAGTTGTAGCGATTCAAAATTCACAATAGCAGTTCGAACAACCATAAAGAATGAATGAGAAACCAACAAAGACATTGATTCTCCCCAATAGAAATTCATCCAAGAATTAGCAGATCACACCTGCAAATTCAATTTGCTCATAGGTACCATAATAATTTTAATGGTTACTATTTTTCTTGTATAAATTTTGGACATAAAGTTATAGGCTATAGAGCATATTTTGGAAACAATCTAATAAGAAAAAGAAGAAATGAATCTTATCAATTAAATAGTGAAAGTAGATTTGGAAATTCACATAGGAATAATTGTAGGGAAAACAATCATTTTACTCCCCTATCTGATGATGTTGAATGCTATAACTATGATAAATTTGGACATAGAGTGGCTGAGTGTAGAACTAGGAAACTCAGATCAGTTCCTCAGGATAAACATATACATGAAGAATCTAAGACCTAGAGCAAGAAAAAGCAAGAAAGGAAGGAAGAATGTGGCATTGTTTTATATGCTCAAAATCAAGGGAGCCACTGGTATGTGGACAATGGTTTCTCAAAGCATATGACTAGTGATAGAAGCAAATTCTTGTCACTAAATGAAAGCAATACAAGAAATGTCATTTTTAGCAATGATGCACTAGGCAACATTAGGGGTAAAGGAAAAGTGAGCTTGGATAATGGAAGAGGTAAATCTCTAAATGTTCTCTTTTAAGAAGGGATCAACATAATATTTTAGGTGTGATACAAATGTGTGGTCAAGGCTATGATGTTACCTTTCGATCTAATGACTCAAAGATAAAGTCAAAAAACACATGGAATAAAATAAAAAAGGGTGTGAGGACCTCAAATAATGTGTACATACTCAAGAAGAAAATGAGAATTGCTATATTGGGAAACTTTATGATTTGGTTGTGGCACAAGAGACTTGCTCTCTCAAACTTCAACCATATTTTGAAGCTCAATAAAATTGGAGTTGTAAGAGTTCTGCCAAAAAATACTAAGCCAATCAACACTATTTGTAAATCATATCAAATTGGAAAGAAAATCTGAGTGCCTTTCAAGAGCAAAGAGAATTCATCCACCAACCACTACAACTAGTTCATATGAACTTATGTGGAATTATTAGGACTGAGACTCGAAGTATTGAGATATACTTCATGCTGATGATTATACTAGACTTATGTGGGTTGCATTTCTAAAGGATAAGTCTGAAGCACTTGAAAAGTTCAAAGTTTTTAAAGCCTTGGTTGAGAACCAAATTAATTGCAAATTAAAGTGTGTAAGGTTAGACAGGGGTGGAGAGTTTACTTCAAATGAGTTTAACAAGTGGAGCTTTCTAAAGTTCAAATGCTTATACAAGTTGATCCCCTCAGCCATGAGATTTGTGATATTGTGCCAAATCATTTTCAAAGTGTCTTCAGTGGTGAGGTGGGTGAATCAGTCTTATGCATGCAATCAATAATCATAGTGAATCATGCTCCTCCATTTTCTCCTGAGCATGTTGAACACCTATAGATGGGCACTGCATTGTCAAATCGGATGATCAAAATAATTATCTTAGGCCCTTCAAAAAATCACATTGCACGAGGAAGAAATAATGAAGAATGATTTTGATAGGTGAAGAAAATTGTATAAGGAGGCAATTCACTATTTCTAACACTCCTCAACAAAATGGTGTAGCTGAAAGAAAAAATATATCAGTGAAAAAATTAGGGAGAGAAATGATGGATTTTTTTTTCCAAAAACTTTTTGGCCCGAAGTTGTTCATACAAAAATCCATATTTTAAATAAAGCTCATCTTAGGACAAATAGTGATAAGACTCCATAAGAACCATTGTATGGAAAAACGACCACAATCAAACATTTCAAAGTCTTTATCAATAAGTGCTACATCAAGAATAATGATGACAATTTAGGCAAGTTCGATGCAAGGTCTAATGAAGGAATATTTTTAGGATATTATACCAAGAGCAAGGGCTACAAATGTTACAATAAAAGACTATGAAAAATAGTTGGTTGCATTGATGTAAAGGTGGATGAAGAGTTGACATCCAAAATCCAACAACCAAGATTTATTAGTCCATCTAATCAAACCAACAATGAAGATGAAGAAAATCAGTCTGAAGGATCAAGGGAATAGGATGAAGAAAATGTAGAATACTCTCACTGTACAAAATCATCACCCTAGAAATAATCTTGTTGGTGATAAGGAAACATGAGTTCAAACTCAAAGAAGAATAATGAATACTCCAAATCAAGCACATATTGATATGTTATCCATGGTCAAACGAAAATATTTTTCTCGATCAAGCCAAGATGAGCATTGGGTAAAAGCTATGAATGCAGAGCTAGATCAAATTGAGAAAAACTAGACTTTGGATTTGGCTCTAAGACCATTAGATAAAAATCTGTTTGGTACAAAATGTGTCTTTAGAAAAAACTTGGATGAGAATAGACAAGTTTTAAGAAATAAGGCTGAATTAATATGTAGAGGCTATACTCAAGTTAAGGGAATAGACTTTGAAGAAACCTTTGCCGCAATAACAAACTTAGAGGCAATAAGTATGTTCCTTGCATTTTCATGTCACAAAAATTTTGAAGTATATTAGATGGACGTAAAATCAACCTTCTTGAATGGCGAACTTGGAGAAGAGGCTTACATCGAACAACCTAAAGGCTTTCAATTATCAGAAAACCCTGAGGAAGTGTGCAGGTTGAAAAAGGAAATATATGGACTTAAGCAAGCACCCAGGGCATGGTATTCCAAATTAGATAAATACCTACAACATCAAGGATTCAAAAGTGGGGCAACTAATAATAAATTGTATATCAAATTTGAGAATGATAATATTTTAATTATTTTTGTTTATGTTGATGACATAATTTTTGTTAGTGATGCAGATTTAATCATCCAAAAATTTGCAACGGATATGTGAGCTAAATTTGAGATTTCCATGCTTGGGGAACTCTCATGCTTTCTTAGAATGCAAATTACTCAATAAAAAAAAGGCGTATTCATTTCTCAAAGCAAGTATCTCAATGAAATGTTAATTTTTTTTGGGACAAAAAAGTGTTCTCTCATTAGTACACCTATTGTCATTGGAAGTAAGCTTAGCAAAGAGGATGAGTCACCTGAAGTAAATAAAAAAGTGTATAGATCCATAATTGGAATCCTGTTGTATCTAAAAGCCTCATAGACATTCATTATGCAAGTTTTTGTAGTTTCAATGTATCAATCATCCCAAAATAAAGTCATTAGGATTAGCTGTCAAGATAATTTGTTTCCTATCGTATCCAAAGGGTAAAAAAAATTCATTAAAAAATACAAAGATGTTAATTTGGCTGTAAGTATGGATGATAGGAAAAGAACGATTGGAGGTGCTTTATTTCCTTGAAATTGGTTACTGGCATGGTTAAAAAAAAATAAACATATATCTCTCTTTCCAATGTTGAAGTAGAGTATATAACAACTACAACCAATTGTACTCATATTTTGTAGATGAAGTAAACATTATAGGACATTAAGGTAATGTATGAAAAACCCATTCCAATATCAGTATATCCAAAAATCTTGTTCCTCATTCAAAGACCAGACATATCCCTATTATGTATCATTTTCTTGGAGAACATGTAGTTGTTGATATCTTTACCAAGCCTTTTTCTAGAGAATATTTTGAGCATTTAAGACAAAAGTTGGGATTGATGTCTGACTCTTGTCTTCTTTAGCTTTCTTAACAAGCAAAGAGGACAATTATTATTGTTAGGTCCCTATACTACTAGTGTAGTCCCCTTATTTTTATTGTTAGTGTATCACCCTTATTGTTATTGTTGTGTTGATGTAGCCCCCATATTTCTATTGTTGTGCTCTATGGAAGCTCACTATTTTTATTGTTGTTCCCTTACATTATTATTATTATTATGTAGGCTCTGACTATATTGTGACCCATTAGACTCCTATCTTTCCCAAGGAGGTCGTGTCATTTGTATCATCCAAGAACTGTTTATTTATGTGATGTAAAAGGAGGTTTCCCCTTCGAAGGGGATCATTTTAAAGTTGCTGATCTATTTATTCTTCTATTTTACATAAAATTTAGTATATGAGCTTTGGATTCTAGGGTTTTTCTACTTCAAACATGTCATCTTGGACTTTACAATATAACTCTTTTTCTACAAGGATTCACAAGCTAAAATTTCGACCATGTGGAGCCGAAATATTTTTGAAATTTGCATAAAAATTTCATATATTGGTTCACTATATTTTCTGAGATATGGTCCAAAAAATTTAGGGCTTTCACATGCTCCAAAATTCAATCTCAAATAGGTGACCCAGGGAAAATTGTCATAAATTTCTCTACGAGAATCAGATTTGAATTTTGTAAGACGTTGCTAAAAGCGAAGAGACTTGTTATAGCGGCTACAATAACCCTCCAAAATGTTGCCTTAGCTTTATTTTGGAGCCCCCCTACCAACCATCCTTATAAGCATGTCTTGCACTTCCTAGGTACTTATGGTTTTAGTTGAGTTTCTTTGGCATAACAACTTGTGTTCGCTAACTTGTTTTTATTATCACTCGCAAGCTAACCTCCCATGAATTGGTATCAAACCAGTTATTGAGCTAACTTGGAAAACTGTGCAGCACTAGAGGGAAACCAATCTTGCTCTCTGGAATTGTGTAGTGCATCTTGACATCCAACACTGCTTTGCAAATTACACAGTGCATGTAGACTACCTTCCCCAAGAAAACTACGCAGTGTATCCCATCATCGAGCTTGCTCTAAGAAATTGCGCAGTTTTGGCTGACAACCCTAGCTTCAGTATAGAAATTGCATACAGCTTGAGGGGCAGCTAAGGCCACTCAACCTAGAAACTACGTAGAAGTCATACCATGGCTTGTTGACCATTGCATGTGCTCATAGGTTGAACGGTTTCCTCCAGGACTGTGCAATCCTGCCTTCCATGCATGGGCATTTTTATTGAAAAAAGGAAAAAAATAAAAATAAAGAAGCATCCCTAGATTTTAGGGATCCATTTTTGGCATCTGGGAGTTACATGTAAAATCCGTTTTAGAAACCTCCCACCAAGTGTCTCTTTTTCCTAGATTTGTGGCATGCACATCATAAGCCTCGATCTTGTCAAAACTGTTTATTCGACGCTTTAGAGCTCATTCTTCATTTCGATCTTGGAGCTCTGGCATTCCCAATGCATCTAGGAACCTTCGACACACTCATCACAACATTTTCCAGGTAATTCCACTTTTCATGTCTTTTGCTGCTTTTTTATCACTTTTTTACTTTTCGGTTTGTGTGAATTCTATTTGCTTGGTTTTATTGAATGCTTGTTGTCGTTTCAATGCATGTTAGCTTGTAGAAGCATTGTTCTGAGTTTTGCATTGCATTTAGTTGTTGTCGCATTCATAAAAATGTTTTTGCACTAACGGTTGTCGTTGTGGCGACTCGCTTCACACACTTATTTATTTTCCCTCTTACTGAATCCCGCACTTAATGATTTCATGCATGTTTATTCACTCATGTCTGCATCAGCTTTGTACATGCTTTCAGTCCTTATTGATTTTCAGTCACCCGTCGGTATGTCTGAGTTGCCTTGGCATGGACCTTGCCTTGCCCAGCTTGCACCGTGCATTTCAGGGATGGAAGGAATTTCCTTGCTCCCAGGAATTGTGCAAAACCTACCTCACACTGGCCTCCCAATGTGATCTACGCAGTTTTGAGAGATAGTACCTTAGTTGGCCCCCAAGATTGTGCAGTGAAATTTCCTGGGCAGCAGTCATGCTAGCTAAAGTTTCACACTGCGTAGTTCCAGTCCTTAGCAGGCCAAGCTGGACTATGCTCTATGTAGTTTCAGCAGTCATTTAGGTCATTGACATCCTGAACTATGCTCTACGAAGTTCCAACATTCAATCTCCCAACCTCTCTTAGAGAAAGCTGCACAATTTTCCCATGCAGTCACCTAGGTGTGTTGCATGTCAGTCCTCGAGTTTCTTTTGGTTTTCAACTGACATTTTTCTTGCGATGAGCATTGCTCTGTCTCCACGTATCACAGGTGTTCATCAGTCTCTCAATAGTATAGGTACAATGGCTTCCAAGAGAGAGGGTCAAGGGACACCATAGAGAGAACAACTAGAGATGTGGTCAACCAAGTGTCTGCGGGCTTGCCCATCTATGAAGATACTGAGCTATTCATAGAAAAGGAGATCAAGATCAAATGTCAAGACATCAATGCCATCTTTTCAGACACCTTTGAGGAGAATATGGAAGACCACAAAGTCTATGCCAACATACACAAGTCAGGCTTGTACTGGGTTGCAGGGAGGTATCCCACATTTCCATGCGTGGACATGATCTACTGGATTGTCTCGCATACTGATTACGAGACAATGGTGTCGAGTAGTGTCAGTGGAACAAAACTTGATACCTTCAGGGCAGAGAACTTTCAGGAGAGGTATCACTTGCCGCAACCGGTGAACAAAATGGAGGCACTCTTCACTAATCCCACCAATAATGCGAACTCAAGAGACATATTAAAGAGCTAGGTAAGAGATTCGTCCAAGTTTATGATGACACCTAACCAGGTATACAAGACAAAGACACTATGAAAGGCTTATTAGTTCTTGGTGATCTTCCCATGCTACTTATATGGCCAAGAGAGTACAGATACCTTCCTGCAGAGTTGGGTGATTGTGTTGGATCAGTTGGCGAATGAAGAAATACCTTTCAATTGGTCTGGCATGTTGGTTCGCCAGCTGAAGGGGCAAGTAACAAATGTCCGACATCCCCCCAAGGGTCAACAAGCGAAGCTTTTCATGTCTACCTACTTACTTGATGCAATCTGTGCTCGTCAATGGTTCCCTGGCTTGGGTTGGGCATGGACACCTTCAGAACACCCTATGCACATCGATTGCAAGTTGTTCTCTGAGTCCAATTTCCATGGAGATATACTACAACTATTAGACCACTTCATCACCCCATTGTACAAGATGATATTTGAGCAGGATCCACCTTGCATTGCAAGGCAGTGATGGAGGCATTGGTTAACATAGAAGATTGATATGCCTCACCCCTTGGCACATTCACCTGGATGTACAATCCGGAGAAGGTTCCACACATGCTACTGAAGTTTTCCATGGAAAATATGGTCATGCAAGAGGTTTCATACCACATCTTGACAGGGTTGTTAGCGAGACTGCACAGGAAGAAGAAGGCACCTTGGCCCGCTCTTCCTTTGTGGATCAGGTTGTATGAGATCTAGAGTCTCAAGCATGTTGAGGCTGAGATAGAGGAATTCAAGAGATTCACCTTCAACACCAGAAGTTTCAATCCATACAACCCACATTGTGTATTGAAGGACCATTGTACAAGAGTGTATCATCCTTGGTTCCACGGGGCATGTGATTGGCTTGAGGAGGACCCATGGAGATATTGCTACAAATCCTTAAGGCTCAATGAACTAGTTAGAGTGGTTGTAGAATGGTTAGCAATGCACAAGGTAGCAACACTTAACAAACTAGCAACATCAATAGCAGTAGAGAGCAACAGACTTGTGCCAAACAAAGGAAAAGGGAAGATTGCCGACAACACAAAGGCAAAGAAAAGCTGCAAGTTCAAGGAAGATCCACTTGTAGAAAGAGAAACTTTGGAGATTGAAGCAAAGAGGCAACAATGCAAAAGAAGGATTGTGCAAAGATAGAGGAAGAAGTAGAGACTGGAGGAAGCAAGTTGCAGGAGGTAAAGAAACAACTAAGGCAAGAACAAGAGATGCGCAGTGTTAGGGTCCTATAACTTTTTATAGGATTGTTTGATTATAGTTTATCATTATTATGTTTGAGATGTCGTAAATAATATTTCATCCTGCAAATTATTTCCAAAGAATGACCAAGTATTAGGATTTAAGGAGATTTTTGCAGGACAATGTTTGGATCAGATTAGATTGTAGGTATTTTCATCAGAAAGTGTTGAGAAGCGGCTTTCCAATGGTATATCTTGTGCTCAAATCCGATTCTTGGATTGAAAGATAGGCAATAACAAATTTGAACTTCAAAAGCAGATAAAGGCCCTGGAACTATTTCTGCTATAGTTTTAGATTATATTTGCATCTATCCTTTGTGAAAAATATTTCCTCCATTTGAATATGTTATTTTGATTTTCAACTCTAGTCGCATTCCCATATTATATCATTCTAACCATGGTCGCATTTCCATTCTATTCGTATAACTCTAGTCGTGTTCCCCATTTCCCACCATATATCATAAACCATGCCAAAATCCCTTTTTTATATCGCATCGCATTATATATAAACCCACTCCATATATTATAACATGAACCGAGTCTGTAGGCCACGTGTCACCAAGCCTCATGGGTAATCTCAGTCACATTTTATTGATATAATTGGCCCTAACCCCATGGCCCCTTTGTATTGTGAAATCATAATACACGCAGACACAAACAAGAATCACCCCATTATCCCCTGCTGCACCTTCCGATTGCGATCGCAATTGCAGCTTCCACAAGTAAAATCCTCTGATGGTCCCCCTTCGCAATGTGATTATGGCCATACCAAAGCCTCAACCAACCCGATGATATATATGTTTGAATTTAAAAGGTTTTCTAGTTCGGGTTTATGGTTCCATTCCCATGTATGCCCTTCGTAATACGATTGCGATCAAAGCCAGCAGATGTGATATTTTATAGGCTGGATTTGAATTTTTTTTCGGGTCTGAGTCTGTGTTAACACCCCGTCCCAAATGTGCTTGTGCAATCACATATCGCACCATCCCGTAGTCAGCCCCCCATTACCGCCTATCCCCCCTACATTGTGATTGTGATGCGATCGAAGCCTGACCGTACTCGACATGATTATATGTTGTATTTAAAAGGTTTCAGGTCCGAGTCTACAGTGAAGCCCTTGGTGGATTCGATAGTTTATATGATGGATTTAAAGGACTTTCGTGTTAGAACCTACTGTTATTTCGATTTTTAAAATGGTGACATCTATTTAAAACACCCCACATCTCTGAACAGCCCAGATTGACTCCATGTAGATCAATGGCTCCCAAGCCTTCCCCCCCCCCCCCTCCCCCGCCATGTCTCCATTATCAGCGCGCGGGGTGGGGTCTGAAAATGTGGTTTTCCCCACCGAGCCCATTGCTACATGTCCCTCCTACATAATTTCACACCCCCCCCCCCCTCAATACCATATACCACTCATAAACCCCTCTGAAAACCCGACTCCACCTCCACTTTATCTCTCGTCCTTCATTCACAATGCGCCAACCCAGCCATAAAAATCCACTCTCCCGATAGCAAATATGTTTCCCCCAATCCCTAGTTGTCACGTGGCCCTTTCCTGTGCATTGATTTACGATTATAAGTGAAATCAGCCCCTGGTTTTCTCAACGCAATAGATATGCATGATCCAAAAGAATCGCTCCCTTTGCTACTGATATATTATTATTAAAAATCATTCCCCGTTAATGATGATTCCTAAATTTCCCAATCTTCTATAAATGGAATTAAATTAATGTAAAAGTGGAAAATGATTAAACTAAAATAACAGCAGAAGAAAAAAGGAAAAGAAGACATCGAGGACCTTTCCAGCACGTTTTAAGTAGCAAGTAGCAAAAGGACAGAGGACAACATTGCACATTCATCGCAATGGTCATCAAAACATAATACAGTGAAAAGTGGGACAACACATCACATCTCCCAGAAAGACAACAACATTGCACATTTGGAGGGCCAATTACCACTAGGATTCCTAAAAAACTGTGCCAGTCGACTAATATTATTAGCAGTTTAATCTATTTTTATATAATTTTTGTAATAAATATTGAATTTTGTTTCAAGATACTAGTAACAAATCTTGATATTTCTCAAGATACTTTAGTTTAGTATTTGTATAAATACTTCATCATTTGAAGTATCAAGGGTTGATTTTTGCATTCCATAACGATATTGTACTATTTTCATTTGATGGGTTGATCAGTAATAAAAAGGAAATTCTTCATAGGATTCATGTGTTGGACTATTTGGTGAAGTGCTTCTCTCACTGTCTATGTGTTTATTCCTTTGTTTCCATGCTTATGTTTTCTTAAATCTGAATTATTTTACAGAAAGTTGATGAACATAATTTGTTGAAAAATACACTCTGATTTTGGCTGTGGATAATTTAAATGTTTTCTTCTGATATCATGTTAAAGAATTCTTAACTTCTCTTTAAATTCAATTGAACTTATATCTTTTCTTCTATTACATTTCATTTAACTCCAAAAGATCCAGTTAGTTCAACTACCTTTCCCTGTGAAACTCCTTTGAAAATTTGAGACAGATCCCTGTTGAATTAGTAGACTCCATAGCCCAATGGAAGTTTCAGGCATTTAATCAACTAAATCAATTTTAAAATCAAACTCTGAACTCTCATAACTAGCCTAATATCTAAATACAACAAAGTTAAATATGATAGAGAGATCCCTCTCTGAAGCTGGCAGGGCTAGATCCCAACTTCCAAAGTGGTTTTGTGGTTACCTCTGTGGTTCTCTTTTGCAACCTTGGAAAATTACAGAGTGCTAACATTTTGGCGACCATACTAGGGACCGAACATTTCATGTTCCTCAGAAAAGTGTATCAGGTTCCAGATTTGATTATTGATGGTGGACAGTGATCAGACACAAGAAGGTTGTATCATTCACCTGGCAACTCCATGTTCAAAGTATCCAGAGCTTCAAAGTTTTTAGTGTGACTCCATTGTCAAAGAATCCATATTTTAGAGCATTCATGGTGACTCCACTACAAGTTGATCAGATTTCTTGCTAAACGATATGACAAGGTATGTGGTAAACCCTATATATGGTGAAGTTTTAAAAGAATTCAGGGATACGTTAGCAGATTTCCAAACTGATGAATCTTTTTCAATGACCATGTTTCATTGTTTGAAAACAAGAAAAATTTATCGTGAAGGTAAAATTTGTTTTCTTGAGTTAATTGCTGAAATATTTAAGAAGGGTATTGAACTTTTGGATTTTCATATTCAGTCATATAGTTTCTAAGATCCTAAATAGTTCTTAGAAAATATTCCTTCTCCAAAACAAGAGGAGATTGTACTGCCTTTTGATTTTCCAAGGGATGACAGTTTTGTTTTTGAACATAAGACTGAAACTGAACAGTTGGAATCAGGGTTTAACCTTGAGAATACAACTGATGAAATCTTGCATGCTCAATCGGTCAATGAAGGCCCACAAGGTAAACTAACTAATCATGCCTTTATTGATTCTATAGCAAACTACATGGAGGTTCTTTTCAGCTCAAGTGTTCAATCATGTTTTCATGAACAGATCCAACAACAATTGCCATTGCACTCTACAACTTTGATTTTATGGAAAAAAGGTCAAGTAGTCGTTTTGATTGTGCTAACAAATAGTCAAGCAGCACACTTGTTTTAGAAGCTACTTGACTGGCTACATTGGCATTTTTGTATTATTTGATTCAACATGATTTTTAGCAGTATAGGGTAGGTAATAGTGTGCAAATAAGCTCAGTTATTTGAGAATTTTTTCAAGCATTCTATCCAATTTTAGTTTCAGATTGCAATTTCAGATTTCAGTTCAAGTGTATATTTCAGTTTTCAGTATGAAGAATGGTTTTGATTCAGTTTGAAGAGTTTCAGTTGCAAAGATTTTATGGCAAAACAAGTTGCAGGTTTCATGATTAGCCCAATGGATTAGGCTACTAGTATACAATGTTCTTGACACCTCACAAGGAGAGTGCCATCCCTAGCTGGAGCCACTGTTAGGGTCCTATAATTTTTTATAGGATCGTTTGATTATAGCTGATCATTATTATGTTTGAGATGTTGTAAATAATATTTCATCCTGCAAATTATTTCCAAAGAGACACCAAGTATTAGGATTTAAGGATATTTTTGCATGACAATGTTTGGATTAGATCAGAATGTAGGTGTTTTCATCAGAAATTTCTCAGAAGCAAATTTCCAATGGTATATCCTGCGCTCAAATTTGATTCATGGATTGAAAGATAGGCCAGAACAAAGTTCAACTTCAAAAGCAGATAAAGGCCCGGGAACTATTTCTGCTATAGTTTTAAATTATATTTGCATCTATCCTTTGTGAAAAATATTTCCCCCATTTGAATATGCAATTATGATTTTCAACTCTAGCCACATTTCCTTATTATATCATTCTAACCATGGTCGCCTTTCCATTCTATTCGTATAACTCTAGCCGTGTTCCCCATTTCCCACTATATATCATAAACCATGTCAAAATCCCTTTTTTATATTGCATTGCATTATATATATACCCACTCCATATATTATAACATGAACTGGGCCTGTAGGCCACTTGTTGCCAAGCCTCATGGGCAATCAAAATCACATTTTCTTGATAGAATCATCCTTGACCCCATGGTCTCTTTGTATTGCACAATCACAATACGTGCAGATACAAACTAGAATCACCCCACTAACCACTACTTCCCCCACCGATTGTGATTGCAATCGCAACTTCCATAGGGAAAATCCTCCAATGGTCCACCTCTGCAATGCAATTGTGATCATACCAAAGCCCAAACGGACCTGATGATATATATGTTTGAATTTAAAAGGTTATTGGGTTTAGGTTTATGGTTCCATTCCCATGTACCCCATTCACAATACGATTGTGATCAAAGCTAGTGGATGCAATATTTTATAGGTTGGATTTGAAAAGTTTTCCGGGTTGGGGTCTGTGTTAACACCCCATCCCAAATGCGATTGCGCAATTGCATATCGCACAATACTTCAGTCAAGCCCCCATTACCGCCTATCCCCCCGCCATTGCAATTGCGATGCGATTGAAGTCCGATGGGACCTGATAGGATTATATGCTGGATTTAAAAGGTTTCGGGTCCTGGTCTACAGTGAATCCCCTAGCGGATGTGATAGTTTAAACACTGGATTTAAAGGGATCTCAAGTTCGACCCTGCCACGATTGTGATTTTTAAAAGGGTTGTGTCTATTAAAAACACCCCCCATCTATGAACGACCTAGATTCAATCTACACAGATCAACGACTCCCAGGCCTTTTCGCCCCCCCTGCCATGTCTCTCATTATTAGTGAGGGGTGGGTCCTAAAAAGTGGTTTTCCCCACTGGGTCCGCTGCTACGTGTCCCCCTACATAATTTCACACCCCCCCCCCCCCTCAATAACATATACTGCTCATGCCCCCCTTTGAAAACTCGGCTCCACCTCCACTTCATATCCCGGCCTTCATCCATAATGTGCCAACCCATCCATGGATGTCCACTGTCCCGATAGCATATCTATTTCCCCCAATCCCCAACTGGCATGTGGCCCTTTCCCATGCATTGATTTACGATTATAAGTGAAATTGGCCCCTGAATTTCTCAATGCAATAGATATGCATGATCCAAAACAATCACCCCCTTTGCTATGAATATATTATTATTAAAAATCATTCCCCATAATGATAATTCCTAAATTTCCCAATCTTATATAAATGGAATTAAATTAATGTAAAAGGGGAAATGATTAAACTAAAATAATAGTAGAAGCATCAATGGAAAAGAAGACAACGAGGACCTTTCCAGCATGTTTTAAGCAACAAGCAGTAAAAGGACAGAGGACAACATTGCACATTCATCACAAGAATCATCAAAACATAATGCAGTGAAAAGTGGGACAACACAACACATATGCCAACAAGAAAACAACATTGCACATTTGGAGGGCCAGTCACCACCAGGATTCCTAAAAAATAGTGCCAGAACTCAACTGACTGATATTATTAGCAGTTTAATCTATTTTTATATCATTTTTGTCATAAATCTTGAATTTTGTTTCAAGATATTTGAATAGATATTTTTAACAAATCTTGATATTTTTCAAGATATTTTAGTTTAGGATTTGTATAAATACTTCACCATTTGGAGTATCAAGGGTTGATTTTTGCATTCAAGAATGCTATTGTACTATTTTCATTTGATGGGATGATTTGTCATAAAAAGGACATTCTTCATAGGATTCATGTGTTGGACTATTTGGTGAAGTGCTTCTCTCACTGTCTATGTGTTTATTCCTTTGTTTCCATGCTTATGTTTTCTTAAATTTGAATTATTGTATAGAAAGTTGATGAACATAATTTTTTGAAAAACACACTCTGATTCTGGTTGTGGATAATTTAAATGTTTTCTTCTGATATCATGTTAAATAATTCTTAACTTCTCTTTAAGTTCAATTGAACCTATATATTTTATTCTAGTACATTTCATTTAACTCCAAAAGATCCAATTAGTTCAACTACCTTGCCTTGTGAAACTCCCTTGAAAATTTGAGACAAATCCCTGTTGAATTAGTAGACTCCATATCCCAATGGAAGTTTCAGGCATTTAATCAACCAACCTATTCATAAACAAAACCCGAACCTAATAGCTAGCCTAATATTATTTAGAAGAACATAGCTAAATCCAATAGAGAGATCCCTCTCTAGAGTTGGAAGGGCTAGATTCCGAACTCCCAAAGTGGTTTTGTGGTTACCTCTGTTTTTTCTTCCACAACCTTGGAAAATTGTAGAGTGATAACATGTAGAATCGAGAAGTAAGTGCAGCAGGAACAAGAACAACATGAAGCGCAGTGTGCACAAATTGATGAAACTGCACATATACAAATTAAAGAATCAGAACAACTGGCAGATAGAAGACAAGGTGAGTAGTTGTAAGAGCAGGACTTTTCTCAGGAGATTGAACAAATGTTAGAGCAGATGGACACATATATGGTTTATCCTGAACAAGATAAGGACACAAACCGTATGCCCAATGAACAAGAGGTCACCCACAGGGTTCACCACATCCAGAAGCAGAGCAAACCCCAAATGATCAAGGAGACACTGTCATCCTTGAACACAATCGAGAAGAAGATGTGCACAACATATCCTCTGATGAGTCACAACACAGAGTTGTGCGATCATGCATAGTGCCCACTCTAGATGCCCATGCATCTCCTGTGCATTTTCAATAATGAGTGATCATGTCCGATGTACACAAACATCTAGTTGCATTGGTCGATGCTACAAAGGCATATGCCGAGGCCACCAAATCAAGTGTGAGATTCTTGATAGTCGAGAACAAGTGCATGGCTAAGGAATTGCAAGCGCCCAAGAAAAGAGAAGAACAAGCTACAACATCCTCAAGATCAGAGTGGAAGAAAGCGATACTTGATGAAGTATTGTCTCTTGAGACATTCATGTGGAAGTTGTACTTTAGGTTCGTCACCATGCATAACTCAGTTGTACATATTAGTGGTTGGAAACAATGTTGTTCTAGGAGAGCAAGCACACTTATAGACATACACATTGTTGTTGACCGCATGTAGATATGGAAAATGAGATAACAGGGAGCCCCGCCATTGAACTTGCCAAAGATGATGAAGCCAAGGGTAGTGGAATTGAAGGCATGCATCTAGAGTCAGATCCAGAACTATGAGGAAGTCCCACAACTCATCACCAATTTATAGGCTTCACATGCATGAGTGTTCAGGAGCATGGATGTCATTGTCCGCATGCATGCGATTCCATCGATTGGCACACTCACCGTGGCGAAAGCAAAGGTCCTAGTATGACTGGAGCTAAACATGTAGTTCGAGTAGTTGACATGCATAGCCACCAACGCATATTTTCAAATGAGCGCAGACACCATGCACAAGTATGTTGTTGGTCCGACTGATCTCAAGACTATGATGCGCATGCTACATGACAAGTTGGACAGAGGTGCCAGATCAGTGTACCCAGATGCTACCAAGGCAAGATTTCTCTTTCAGAAGGATGTCACCATGGAGTACATAGACACCATAGAAGACTACCAATCATGGCATCAGATCGCCACCAACGATGTTGGCTTGTTGGGGCCTTACCCTGGTTCAGAGTTAATTAGCCAAACAAATCCCTATACTACTGGCCCTTTCGGTAATAGTCTGCAGAGCGCGGACTGAGGTCTCACCCAAAGTAGTATGGGGGGGTGCTGGAACTAGGTTTCCACACCCTTGAGATGTGTGAAGGGTTGATTCGGTCCAATTTCCAGTCCCTGCGTGCAAGTTGCTTTGCACACTTCTATGGCCTTCGTGCCCTGATATATTCGCCTTCGTGCAGCCCTAACTAGGGGCTGTGGGGCTTTCGCACTGTTGGAGCAACGCTCTGCATTATTCCCCTAAGTCATACCTGAGATCTTACTTATCTTCTTACATAAGTTAGTTATCTTCGCATAAATGGATGCCTTATGTTATATTTATTTATACAACAGATTCATATGAGTTTGCGCAACAAATAAATAGTAAACTTGCAATTCATACCCAATAATACATAAAACAGGAAAAGGTACACAAAAATACAATATAACTTCTCTTTATTAATACTTCCATGGTTACAGACTTGACCTTCCCTATGCAATTAGTTGTAGGGGTCTGCACACTCAGTTGCGGACTACTAGGCCTCTGCACACACAGTTGTAGATCCTTCTCCTACTCTATGACCCAAAGACACAACTTACACTTTGACTCAATCAATTCCTTCGACTCATCGTTCTTAGATTCCATTATCTATTTTCTACACTTAGAGCCTTGCTCTATTTATACAATCCCATGGTCCGCGGACCATGGGTAGATCTATCAAACCGACATTACATTACAAAAATGAAGGGCTGACAACCCTATGACTCTATTATGACTTCACGCCCACAATTCGCAGAGTATTTACAATAGTCTTGGTCAAAACTTGTGCTTTAAGCCCCAAAACATGCTTTGGGGGGATTCCACACCCAACAGGCCCCCAACACAAACATCGTGACTTGACCTTGAGGTACTCTGTCAGTGCGGAGATCTTCGTGCGGAGTTCCTCCAACTCTGCTCGAACCGCTGCAAGGTTGGTAGCGCACTGAGCGCTATTTGCTGAATCTCCTGTACCCATTGTTCCGAGACTACGATGTTAGAACTGCTTCCCTGGACCTATTCCTGTGTCCCATGCATTTGCACGAGCTTGCCTTGAATTGTTTCTGTAATGTCGAAGGCTTCATCGATCCAAGGCTAAACGCGCACCTTCAAGACTGCTTCTTTGTGCCATGCTGCATCCACCTGCTCTTTCAGCGCTTTGGCCTATTGCATTCGCGTGAGCCTCTAAGTGAGGGCCACCGTCTACGCAGTCCCTTTGATGCTGTCATAATGTTTCTGTAGCTCACGTGCCTCTGTCTCTAAGCACTGGATGTTAGGGTCCTCCTGCAGGCTAGTGATGACCTCAAATAACTCATCCAACATTCTGGTGCAGTCCCTTACTGCACTGCTGATCTCTTCCAACCTCGTTGTAATAGCACTGACGCACTGTTCTCTTACCTCTGGAGGGGTGGACGGCTGTGCCTTCAACTGCAGCTCTTCTATTTAAAGGTTTAGCTCCAGCTGAACCTTAGTCATTTCTTCTCGCGCCTTTCGCAACCCTACTACTAGTCTGTGGATGCGTGCCTCTGCTGGTCCGTCGACTAGGATGGCCAGCTCAGGGACCATCTAACAATCTTCTTCTAGTACCTGTACCATCTTCCTATTCTCCGACACCACTTCATCATGCTGCAAGCTCAACTGCTCCATGTTGACCTTTTTCTCACTCAGCACTTGCAGTGCACAACTCTCCCTAGCTCGCAGTTCTGTAGTAATCCCATCCTGTAGGACATATAGCGTTTCCTGTGGGAGTGCAACCATGTTGATCCCAATCCCTTTTAGTGTGCTAATCGTAGGCCTATCGGCCTCATTTGTTGTAACCAGTGCCCCTTCTGGTAGCACTATTATGTTTGTTGTCTGAGCGGGCAACATTTTCTCAGCTCCAGCTATCCCTACTGCGAGGCTGGTGGAAAGGGTACCAGCTTGAGGAGTGCACAGCTACAACTCCTGAATATGTGCTCTGAGGTCCCCCAACACTGTTTGATTCTCCTCTGTGAAAGTTTGGAGGGCCTCGGTGGTCACACTGCACACTGTCTCACTTATGTCATGTAGATCACCCTTAGTAAGGGTGATCAGGTTGATCGACAACTTGGATGCTCTCATCTTCTTGTGCGGCCCCGTCAGCTCACTCGGGCACTGGCACTTCAATAGTGTGGATGTTGTTGTGGGTCCGCACCGCCTTCCTCTTCCTCTGTTTCCATTTCTTTTTCTTGCCCATGCGAAGGCGACTCCTGTCCCTCACGCACCTTCTCGACTGCCTCCTATGTTGCTGCTACTGCTACGGCCTTTTCCTATTCTATTGTTGTTTGCGCAGTGTCCCTCGCCTGCTACGCTTTTTTTCCACTGCTTCTTGTCTTCTCTTTTCTACCAACTGTGCCATGCGCAACTTGTCCTCCTCTTTCTTCTTTTGCGCCGCAGATTTATACAACATCGCGATGTCTGGGGTGTGCCACTCTAGCGGCCATGTCTCGAGAACATCGAAAATTACATCATCTGTGGCTATGAAGGGTGGCTCTCTCCATTTCTTGGCCGGGTCATTGAACACTCTAATATATATGTTGTGGAGGTCCGCTTTAAATTCTGCAAATCTTTGCCGGCTATTGTAGATAGTGGGTGATAACCGTGACTTGCGGTTAATTCCCATTCTGATCTTCATTTCCATGAACACCCAGAATATCTTGTTGTCACGGATCCAGTTCGCGTATTTCATCGCCCACAACGAAGAGTACTTTGCGGTCTCCGGAAGATCCCTGTCAATTATGGGGAACTGACTGTCCTCCAACAATTCCCCTGCCATGAGAACTATGGACAACAAAAGCCATGCATAGTGGAACATTTTTCCTTGTTCCTCGGCCTCACAAAAATTTTCCAGGAACTCTTTACATAAGAACTCGGACCAGTTGAACTGGAACCCCTCCGCGCACTACTCAGCAAGTGCCACCACCAACGCGGGGACCTCGTTCGCGTGGCACTTCAGCCTGACCTTTCCTACCAGTATTTGAATCGCCACCCTGAATACCTTGTTGTTGATACTGGAGATCGCATAGCCCCGTTTCTTCTTCTCGGGCTTGTATTTATTCTTCATGGCCTCTGCGATGGCCAAATCGCTACTCTTCCCCTCCGAGATGTCTGTGGGGTCCTCTCCTTTGCACGAAAGCCTAGTAATGCGATGGATTAAGTGGTTCGTGATGGGGATGGGATCCTCCAGCCACAAACATCCACCATGCACCAGGCAGAGCAGCTTCTTGATGACGAATATTGTTATTGGGGCGTGGTGGAAATGCGGCACCCAGAGCAGGTTTAATAACCCTGCTTTTTCCACTCCGCGCAACCACTTTCGTGGCTCCAATTCGATAACCCTCGCTGTGGTGTTTTGCTTGGGCTTCATGAGCTGTGTAGTCTCTAGATGAGGGAATTTCTTGTGGTCAGTGAGATCCCAATCTTCAAATTTCAAGTTAGGCACCCACCCTAGGTGCGTGCCCTCAAAGATGATGTCGTTTGGGAGGAGCGGAGTTTGGAGAGAGCTCTTTCTCTTGTCGAGATCCTTGGGCACTTTTGCCTTCCCCTTCTACGGGGGGATATAGGTGGGCAACTTTGTTAGAGGGTTCACAGGATCAATTTCTTCCTCCATTGCTTCGTCTTCATCTTCTTCAATTATCAGGTCCTCCAGTTCTTCCTCCTCCTTGTCGGTTTCCAAGTTAACTTCTTTCCCTTTCTTCTCCATCATTAACCTAGTGCGCAACGGGTTTCATGGGGACACACGCATTAGAATCATCAGCTGTTTGTCTTTCTTTGGTCTCGGCGTGCACGGTGATTTAGGGATTTCTGCCACAATCTTGACGCCTTCAGGGGCATCCCCCACTGTCAAGGCCTACGCGGCCTCTTCAACGGTCATCTCTAAAATTTCCCTAACTTCTTCTGACACTGCCATCTTGCTGGTCCAGAAATCTTCCAATTGCGTTATCAGGGGCTCAATCAATGCTCAACACAAGGAAAATAGATCTTGGCTCAGAATACGTGGGGCATACAACAGCTCAATTCGCAAATGACCAAGTGTTGTTTGCTGGGTAGCCCTCTATAATTCATAGCGCCTTTTGAATTTGAATTCGATTGTTCCCCCCAAATCTTGTTCATTAATTCTCCCTTGGTGACAAATTTTCCCAAATCTCACCCATAAAGCGCATCTTAAATGCCTGCTACCCACTTCATTTGGTCTCAAGTTGAGCATTACATCGTGAATATTGACTCCAACAGTCATTTTCCATCCAACCCACGCGGCAACGTAGCCCCCCTTGTGCGGTCGCGGACCATGTGACACTTTGCTCCTGCGCATAGCTCCAACATCACGCAGCTCTCGGGCAGAGTAGTTTATAGTCCTGCACCTCCTTTCAACTGCTTGGAGTGCTAAGACTATACTTCCCATGGCTAGTCAGGTGGCTGTGCCACCTGTATAGGGTTTCATCTGGTCATCCATCACTTTTCCTGGAAAATACCCACCTTTTATTATTACTGGCTACGTTGCGCACTTTATCATCTGCAGTGCACAACCATGGTTGATCTGTTTAGTAATATGCGGTTTGATCCAAGGCATCAGGCTGACCAAATCTTGGCGGTAGTCCCCAAATTCTTCAAGGGAATCATGCGCACCCTATTTTATCACCCTGGTCTTCTTATCGAGAAAATTTTCCTTTATTTCATCCTTAAGCTTCTTGACTTCTGCTTCTACCAGAGTGATTTTCTCCCTTAATCGTACCCTTTCTTTCATAAGTTCTTGGAGCCTAAGGTCGGCTTGTCAGATTCCTTCGTCAGGTCTCATGTGTTATGCTTCATTCAGCTATGTGACCCCTTCTTCCAAGGTTGCGCGAACTGTCGTATCAACCAGTGCTGCTATGTGTGGACTAAGCATTTATACTCTATGGGGATTACAGCGTTCACTCCATACTCCAGCCTTGGAGGTGCCTGCACCATCAGTTTCTTACACGTGGTCCTATAAGCCCATAGAACCGTTGGTACACGCAGGTCCCAACTAGTCTGATGTGCACTGTGTACCTTGTTCAGTGCTTCGCATACTTCCCTAAAGGCTTCTGTGTGGATAACCTTTTGCGCACTTGGTCTTTCCATACTCCGTGGTACCAACCGGAGGGGTGGTTCGTGCAATTTCCTTGCTTGCACCTGCTTACTGACCGTGTCTCGTAACGTAAAGGCTGTGTGCATCCGCGTAGGTTTCGTACCCTATGCCTGTGTCCATCTGGACAGGTGGACGAGCGGACTGTTTCGTCCAGCAATCTTGTCTGTTAATCGCATCTGAGGCTTACCAAACTGCATGCGCATCATCCTCCTGCATTCACGCTAGTCCTTGAAGATTTCTTGGTGCGTGCCCCACCACCTCGCGAGCATAGCATGCAGTACCCATTTCAAACCTTCGACACGTTGCTGTTCCAACACCTCCTTTTCAAATATATTTAGGAAGTCATCTACCTTGCTTAACCCATCATACGTAGTCAGATCCCTTACCTCCATTGATATGCAGTGAAGTGATCTCGTCATCATGTTACAGTTCAACATGGTTACCTCGTGTAACTGGTTCTTCGATCGTTCTATCTCCTCATCGGAATCCAATGTGCAGGAGCTTTCACGCACCCATGAGATTCGTCCATTCACGGTTGGATTTACCCAGTCTTTCTCTCGTGCAGTTATCTTGTAGATGCAGTCCAAGTCATCGTCGCTTTCATAGTCGCGCACTAGCTCTGTGTAGCATGATCCTTTTACAGGGTCCAAAGGTACCACTATGTGTAGAGACTTTTTCTCAAAAATCATCTTGCGCTTCTTCAGATTTATCACCCATTCATGTTAGTGGCCCAATCTATTCCTAGTAGCACAGGGTAGGGATTGCTGTCATCAACAATCTCTATCACTTTGAAATCTGCTAGTGTGCTTTCTCCTTCAATATCCACTGTGATTACCTGCAATCTTCCCATAGGTAGGATCTTTTGTTGGTTCACCATTCGTAGTTGGATAGGAGACCATTGCAGCCTAGGCCTTCCCATGCGCTCTCGTGTCTACTTCGGCAGGACGTTCATGTCCGACCCTAGGTCTAGAATCACTTGGTCCATCTTGTATTCTCCAATCTACACGGTCAATCTCATCTCCCTTCCCATCCTCGTCGCATGCTTTCCGATCTTTCAGACTACGCGCGGTTCTCCTGGCATGGTCCCAACGCATCTGTTTATGAGTTCCCGCAACCCATTTATAGCCTTGCTATCACACAACAGCTTCATGCATGTTTCTAGGAACGTAGAGAGCGTCGATGGGTCCATTTCCGACTTCGGTCTGTCTTTGCTTCCTAAAGTGGAGGCATCAGTGAAGCTCTTCCTGACTTCCATGAAATTTTCCTTAGCGTGCTCCAAATCAAACTTTGGTTCTTTCGTCGGAGCTGTTATCACCAAAATAGGACCCTGATAGGCTGCTGATCAGACTATCTCAGTGTAACTATTTCAAACCAATCTTTTAGCTAAGGCTTAACCTCCTTAGCCTGAGAGGGCTCTCTCAAAGGGTTAATGATATTGATTAAAGATATGGATAGATGGCTAACTCTATGGTTTGTGATTTTATATGTTTGTAGATTGGAAGATGGAGACTTGCTACCATTGGGCTATGGAGTCAATGACATAGATAAGGATAACAAATAGCTCTTCTTATAAAACTGAGGCTTGTATATACTTCAATGAAAGAGTGACACATTCAAGAAAGTCTCAATAACTTGAATTTCATAGGAGTCAGAGCATGTGGGCATGTATTCTGAGTAATGATACATCAAGGTATTCAAAAGGAAAGAATTTAAAGTGATAGATCAGAGTTTAATACCTACATGGAAGTCAGGGAATTCAGCATTTAAACATTCAGAACATAAACTCATATGGGACCACACAGTTTATGAATGTATACGGGAAGTCAAAGCACATTCAGTGAATTCTGAGTGATTATACATCCATACCACTGTAAGAATTAAGGAAAGGACAACATCACATATTCTGAACATAAAAAATCCTTCATGAATCCTGAGAAGTAAGCATTAAGACTATGGAAGTAAAGCATTTCAAAGATGAAAGATGAAGCTCACTGAAGTACACTAAGAATCTCAGCTTCAGAAAAGTCCAACTGCTTCTGTATATATCAATCCCTGCATATCATTTACAAAAGTAGTCTTTTTCTCTAACATTTTCCCTTACCTTACCCTTTTCCTTTGAAATCTTTTCAGTGATAACAGGAGCCTTGCGAACCCAAGTACTCTCTTCAGGCTTCTTGCCTTTGTCATCCCCTATCATAATTCCACTTTGGAGCACAATATTTACATTAGGTTCTTGCTTGCGCAGCTCAGACCTCATCATTTGCAGGTTCTGAGTCGAGGGAGGTTGGAGCGCTCCCTTATCGCACAACCTTGCTATCAGTGTAGGACAATCCTCCATCTCATGATCAAATAATGTACAATACATGCAGGATGGACGTGTCGTATTCATACAATCATGGGTATAATGTTCCAGCCCTCCGCAATTGTAACATATCAACTATCCGCAACCTCTTCCAAGTCCTCCTCCCCCTTGGCCTCGTCCACGCCCCTGAAATCGGTCTCTGCCATCCCTGCATTTTGGTCAAGGGGCCACATTTCGGCCTGCACTATGTAGGTGGGAGTCCTATCCATCATCAATTCATAGCTTCTGTAGGTGCGCTCATCATGTCCCACTGACCTACAGAAATTATAGAACAACTGCTGCGAATTCTGCGTGTACTTCTGCAACAAATGGCAGTTATTCGTAGCATGCTTTCCTCCTATTTGGCAAATCGTGCACCACAACACAGGTGTTGCACTCGGTCCTGCCTGTGCCTCCGGTATCAATGGAATTGGTCCTCCTCCTATGAGGTAATTCTCGAACACCGGAAAGTGGTCCTTGTCATGACCTTGACCCTTACATTTAACACACCATACTTCGTCGCGCACTTCTGGGCGAGCTGTCTTGTCTTGTTTTAGACTCTGCATCTCAAGGCACAAGTTCAACTGTGCATGAATCTTCTGAACTCCCAGGTTGGGATCCTGTATCGGGGTTTCATGCAATCTCATCGTGATCTATAATGCCTTGGCCTAAGTTGTTAGCCTCTGTTGTGACAACACATTCCTTAAATGCGGCGTTAATGATGATACAAACCATTCGTAGTGTTGTCCGTTTGTCAACGTCATGTTAGCTTCACAAATTGTGCACTTCAGTCTCTGATCCAACTCCCAAGGGGTCTCGCTTGGTAGCATTATGATCTCCTTGAACCCAATGATCGACTGCGCCTCTGACTTCAACCTGCTAAATTCCCTGTTCAGCGCAGTTTGGATGTCTACGATCCCCGCATTTGGATTGTCATTAGAATGCTTAATGTACTAGGTTAGCGCACGATCCTGCAGAGTGCTGACCAACGTTGCCTTCTTTATATTGTCATTTGTGACTCCCTGTGCTTCCCATACAACCCTTATCACGAACCAAAACTGGTTCGGATCTTCATTTCCTACTCCCTTGAACACTGGAAACTTTATCGCGCTTGCCATATTGACTCGTGGTGGTGGCGGAGGTGGTATGGGCAAAGATGGGGGTGAAGATGGTGAAACTGGCAGTGGCGTGGGTGGGGGTGGTATGCACGGAATCCTTTGCCTTATCAAATTGATCACACTTCTTGGTGAGACCTTCGCGAGCTCTTCCCCATCCCCTCATGGAGGTGAAATCAAGGGGCTAGTTTCTAGTTCTGCATTGTCTTTGTTTCTGTAAATTCTCCCACTTTGCATAGCCCCAAACATCAATTTATTCGCATAACCCACTTTTCACACAGTAGCATTTTAATCCAAGTGTTCAAAGACTTAACGTACTTACCTCGTGGTCCTTTGAGGAAACATCATTCTGCCTCGTTATAGCTGACTAAAGTATCTACCGTGAACTCAGTGATGAATCCTCCTATAATTCGATCGATCCAGTGGTCAACAGTGGGCGCGATATTATCCTCTGATGCTTCCAATCTGTACACCAATTTTGGAGTCCACACAATAGGTCTGTCGAGCTTGCACCTTCTGTGGCTATCTGCTAGCTTCACGATCCACTCATACAACTCAATAGGGAAATATGCAAAGCAAATTTTGTGGATCTCCGTGTACAGGTAGCAGTCTAACCACTCTTCTTTTGATAATCGCGGATTCCTGTTTTCTTGCGCCACGAACTCGTGAATCTTCCTATCCAACCAATATTCAATTCCTTTCTTTGTTGGATTCCAGTGATACGACATCATACATCTCTATGTAGATCCCAGTCCCGGCAACGAAATGATTTGTTGGCTTGTGGGGGCTTGACCCAGGTTCAGAGTTAATTAGCCAAAAAAATCCCTATACTACTGGCCCTTTCGGAAATAGTCTGCAAAGTGTGGACTGAGGTCTCACCTAAAGTAGTATGGGGGGGGTGCTGGAACCAGGTTTCTGCACCCTTGAGATGTCTGAGGGGTTAATTCGGTCCAACTACTAGTCCCTACATGCAAGTTGCTTCGCGAACTTCCCTGGCATTCACACCCTGATATATTCACCTTCGTACAGCCCTAACGAGGGGCTGTGGGGCTTCCGCGCTGCTGGAGCAGCACTCTGCACTATTCCCCTAAGTCACACTCGATATCTTACTTATCCTCTTACACGAGTTAGTTATATTCGTGTAAATGGATGCCTTATGTTATATTTATTTATATAGCACATTCATATGAGTTTGCACAACAAATAAACAGTAAAATTGTAACTCGTATAGAATAATACATAAAATAGGAAAAGGTACACATAAATACACTATAACTTCTCTTTATTAATACTTCCACGTTTACAAACTCGACCTTCCTTGCGCACTCAGCTGTAGGGGTCTGCACACACAGCCGTGGACTACTAGGCCTCTCCGCACACAGCTGCAGAGCCTTCTCCTACTCTATGACCCAAAGACACAAATTACACTTCGACTCAATCAATTCCTTCGACTCATCGTTCTTAGATTCCATTAACTATTTTCTACACTTAGAGCCTTGCTCTATTTATACAATCCCATGGTCCACAGACCATGGGTAGATCTTTCAAACCAACATTACATTACAAAAACCAAGGGTGGACAACCCTATGACTCTATTATGACTTCGCGCTCCGCACCCACAATTCACGAAGTCTTTACAATAGTCTTGGTCAAAGCTTGGGCTTTAAGCCCCAAAACATGCCTTTGGGGGATTCCATGCCTAACAAACGATCACCAAGAGGATGTCAACAAGTTAGTATTCCCACAACTTTCTGAGTCTAAGTGATGTCTTGTATGGCTTACTCAAGCCCATTTTTGTCTCACACGAGTACATGTGTATATTGTATTGTAAACATATTGTAAAGTGAAAGACCAAGTGTCAATAGTGGAATGTAAACAATCATGTTTATGTTGAAGATTCACCCCACCCTTTTATATATATAGAAAGTCATAACTCATTGTAGAGGATTTTGGTAGCCAAGCTTCTGATAGGTAAAACTTAGAGAAATGTTGGAGTGTATTGTAACGAGCCTTGGCTTCTCCACAGTGCAGAGTGAGTACATCTCTTTGGAGGAGCAAGTGGCAATGACTGTAACATTCCACTACTAGGGCTAATGGTTGTCATGGTTGTATGTATGGTTGGATCTTTCACTCTTTTAATATAACAGAGCCAACATGTTTCATTCATGTATTGTTATTGTAGTTCGAATTTTGTGGTTACTCTAACAATGTATGTAGTTGTAACTTACGCATGTATGTATGGACTATTCCGTATGTGTTTGTATGAATCTTATCGAGACGTGTTGTTGTTTTAACTCATCACTTTGGATTGTCGACTATTTTTCTTTCCATCTTGTGATGTCTTTAAGCTCGTGTGTTCTCTTTCAGGCTGCATACTATTACAGTCTTCTAAGGAACACACTCCTCTCCACTTCCGTGTATTAAAACCTCTCCATGCATCTCCCTTGACTTACGCAAGGTCACACCCTAGCTTCCAACAAAGACATCCTGCTTACCTCTGCGCGTAATTGTAGTCAAGGCGATACTGTACTACCCACTATTAGGACTCCTACTCTAAATGGTCTGAGGTATAGTTGGGACTTCTTACCGGGGAGATCCCTTGACATGTTGGCGAATCCAGCACTATCAACATTTCTAGCGCTAGAAGGAGTGCCAGGTGAAAAGCTGAGTCCTCACAATACGTTTTGAATCTTCGCACATCTATCATGGAGTTTGTTACAATTCACCCTCTGAAATGTTTGTCCAACGGATATATCTTTGAAATCGAGAGGGAGTCCTAGGATGACTTGTCACAACTCACGTATAATGGTGAAGGCGAAACATCGTGGCTTGAACACTTAGATGCCCTTCATGCACTCATGGAGAGTTTGGAGGATCCTAATGAAAATATGGCATGTACAATGCTTGCACACACACTTCGTGACTACCCATTTCTATGGTGTAGCTCACTGCCTCATGGCTCTGTGCACTCATTCAAAGAGTTTAGTGCTCAAATAGAATATGTTTTTCACCATTTTGATCATGAAGCACTTGATAAAAATATGTTAGCACAATAGAAGGACCCACATGAATAAGTAATGGAATTTTGGGATCGCTTTCATCTTCTCTCTTTTGAAGCTCTTATAAGTAAGATGAAGTTCCAATATCTTTTTGAAATATTTGAGTATGTCTCTATCAAATCGATCAATATAAAAGTAAAAAAAAACTCAAACCCCTCTCAACATACTTCGGCGATGGAGCTACATAATCTCAAGTGGACACAGTTGTTGTCACAAGTGATTGTATGCCTTCCTCTAATCAAACAACTCTAACCCCACGATATGATGTGGTAGAGTGTGCACACAAGTATGTTGAACTGTTATCTCCCCCCACCCCACCTACTCTCAATTTTTGTGTAGATTTGGTTGGGAAGCCCATGGGTTGCCATATGCACTTGTTACCTCAACTTCCATCTCCGCGATATTCTAATCCTATGGATTATACCATATTGTGTTCTTCCATTCTAGATTCCACACTTGTTGGGAACGAGAATCAAGCTATCAAAGGAGTTAATGTTGCACAACCAACCTACACTGTCATTTGTGCTGAGTATGACTAGGAATCTGAACATGAACCTGCAGAAAAGGATGACCTCCTTCTGTCTATGTGCCTCTGCTTTTTCCTGACATCTTTAGTGATTCTATTATTTCTGATTTTCCTTGTGTAAATTCTTCCTCGGATGCATCTACTTCCAATCATTCGCAGAACACACTGGATGTCAGTCCATCATTTGATAATGGAGGGGACAAATCTTTCATTGAGAATCCACTCAATTTTGCATCTACTTTTTTCAGAAACACAGAGGATGAATAATTTGACTTCTCATCTACCCCTCTGTATGATTCATCAGATCATGAGGATGCCGATGAACTCATTGATTTTTATGATTGTAGCTGTTGTGATATCTTTATTGTTATGAAACCAGCTCAAGAAAAGATAGAAAATATAGATCAACGCCTTAGAATTCAGCCTCTTCGAGGGGGCAACCTCCTTTACATTACATAAATGAACAATTCTTGGATGATTCAAATGACAAAACCTCCTTTCTATATATAGGAGTCTAAGGAGTCACAATAAAACCCAGCCGACCTAACAATAATAATATAAAGCCACAAAAATAACAATAGAGGGATTCTGTGGGGCACACTAATAACAATATGGGGATAATAGGGGCACAACAATATTAATAAGGGATGCAACTATAATAGTAATGGGGTAATCACTAGTATTATAGGGACCCAACATGCCCCTCTCCTTCAAAAAATTGTTGGCCTCAATGCTTGAGTAGTTCTGGATGCTTCTGTATAAAATTCTCATCCTCCCATGTGGAATCTTCAATGGATAAGTTCTTCCACTTGATAAGATACTCCGAAATTGATCGATTTCGTAGCTGTTGAGTTCTTGTTTTTGTGACTGCTTCCGTTTCCAATATAATTTTTCCTTCCTTGTCAAGTTCTGGCAATATTGTTTGAACTAGGAGATTGTCGCCTATAACCTTCTTTAAACATGAAACATGGAAAACTGGGTGCAATCGAGAAGCTGCAGGAAGCTCCAATTTGTATGCCATAGTACCAATCTTTTGCAACACCTTGTACGGACCATAATAATTTAGTGATAATTTATTATCCTTCTTAGCTTGCTTGATGGACATTTGCTTATATGGTTGTAGCCGTAGGAATACCCAATCACCTACATCAAAAATTCTTTCGCTGTGATGTTGATCTTCCTGTTGTTTCATTCTATTCTGTGCCAACACGAGGTTATCCTTTAAGAGTTGGAGGACTTGTTGTTGATGTTTGATGTGATGTTCCACTGCTTGAACCTTAGAATTTTCTCTTAAATATGATGTGATGGATGGTGGCTGATATCCATAAAGTGCCATAAATGGGGTCATTTTTGTTGCTGTATGGAAGGAAGTGTTATACCACCATTCAGCCAGAGGCAACCATTTGACCCATTGTGTCTGTTTATCAGATACAAAGCAACGAAGATATCCTTCCAAACATTTGTTTACTATCTCAGTTTGCCCATCAGATTGAGGATGATAACATGAGCTATGAGCTAACTGAGTACCAAGACAAGAAAATAATTCTGTCCAAAAATTTCCAGTGAAAATGGGATCTCTGTCACTTACAATAATCTTTGGGTTTCCATGTAGATTTTGAATTGTTTCCATAAATGCAGTATAAACTGTACTGGCTTTAAATGGATGTGATAACGCACAAAAGTGTGCATACTTGGTAAGTCTGTCAACTACCACCATGATGACACTCTTTCCCTTAGACTTGGGTAAACCTATGATAAAATCCATTAAAACCTCCTCCCAACGTTGGCTTGGAATGGATAAAGGTTGTAATAGACCTGGTGTATTAATTGTTTCAACTTTATTTTGTTGGCAAACCAAACATTCTGCCACAAAATTTTTGAATATCCGATTTAAGGCCATCCCAAAAAAATTCCTTCTTAACTCTGTGGTAAGTTTCTAAAAATCCTGAGTGCCCTTCTAAGGGAGAAGTGTGCAATTCCATAAGAATCTTTTGTTTTAGTTGGGAATTCTTACAGAGGTATAAGCGATCTTTGTACCATAAAGAATCATTTTGCCAGCTAAATGTATTAGACGTACTGGAATCTTGTTGTAACTTTCGAATAAGTGCCCACACTTCTTCGTCATTCTTCCATTCCTCCCTTGCTTTGTTTATCCAGTCTGGTTGGATAATAGACATGGCGCACAACAATGCTTCCACATCCTCATCCTTTCTTGAGAGTGCATCTGCCACCACATTTTGCTTCCCTTTTTTGTAGATGATTTCAAAGTCATAACACAACATCTTTGTGACCCACTTTTGTTGCTCTTCAGAGGATAATCTTTGTTCTAAAAAGTATTTAAGGCTATCATGTTCCGTTTTTACCTTGAAGTGTCTTCCCATTAGGTAGGGTCACCATTTCTTAAGTGCATGGAGTATTGCCAACATTTCCTTCTCATAAATAGCTTTGTGTAAAAATTTTCTCTTGATTGGACAACTTTCAAAAGCAATGGGTCTTTCATCTTGCATTAAAATAGCACCAATTCCATTTCCTGAAGCATCACATTCCAAAATAAAGGTTTTTGTGAAGTCCGGTGTAGCTAAGACCGGTGCTTGGCACATTGACTCTTTAAGAAGTTCGAAGGTGTTTGTTGCTTCTGGAGTCCATGAAAATGCATCTTTCTTCAATAATGTTGTTAGAGGTGCTTCTATTCTCCCATAATTCTTAACACACTTGCAATAATACCCTGTCAACCCCAGAAATCCTCGTAGATGCTTTATGGATGTGGGGATTTTCCATTCCTTAATGGCTTTAATTTTTCTAGGGTCTACCTTAACTCCTTCATGAGATACAATATGACCCAGATATTCCACCTCTTGTACTCCAAAGAAAAATTTGGATCTTTTTTCATATAATTGTTTCTCCTCCAATAGTTGTAGCACCCTGTCAACATGTTCAACATGATCCTTCCAAGACTTGATGTAGATTAGTATATCATCAAAAAATACTAACACAAATTTTCTAAGGAATGGTTTGAAAATGGAATTCATCAAACCTTGAAATGTTGAAGGTGCATTGTAAGGCCAAAAGGCATGACCAAAAATTCATAATGACTCTCATGAGTTCTAAATGTCGTTTTCGAAATGTCTTCAGTCTTCATTTTGATTTGATGATATCCTGAACGAAGATCCAACTTGCTGAAGTAAATTGATCCATGAAATTCATCCAGTAATTCATCAATGACAAGAATGGGAAACTTATCTTTAATAGTAAGCTTGTTGAGCTCCCTATAATCCGGACACATGCACCATGATCCATCCTTCTTGTGCACTAATACTACTGGAGCAGAGAAAGAACTTTGACTCGGTTGAATTATACTAGCCTCTAGCATTTCTACAACCATACGTTCAATTTCACTCTTTCTGTACCTTCTTACGAAATTTCAATCCGATGCTCAGAGAGAATGTTATGACGATTTTCCCCAGGTCACCTGTTTGGAATGTAATTCAGGAGTTTGCAAAAAGACCAACTTCCTCAAATCATATCTCCGCAAATATAGCGCGAAAAGATCTAAAATTTGGACCCAAGGTTTAGCATGATTTCTTCTCAAATGGGTTTTTTTTAGCTTCTGAAACGTCTCAAAAAAAACGTTATAGCGAAAATTCCACGATGACCTATTTGGAGCAGTGAAACCCTAGAATCCAAAGCTCTGATACCAAATGTTATGAAACCAGCTCAAGAAAAGATAGAAAAGATAGATCAACGCCTTAGAATTCAGCCTCTACGAGGGGGCAACCTCCTTTACATTACATAAATGAACAATTCTTGGATGATTCAAATGACAAAACCTCCTTTCTATATATAGGAGTTTAAGGAGTCACAATATAACCCAGCCGACCTAACAATAATAATATAAAGCCACAAAAATCACAATAGAGGGATTCTATGGGGCACAGTAATAACAATATGGAGATAATAGGGGCACAACCATATTAATAAGGGATGCAACTACAATAGTAATGGGGTAATCACTAGTATTATAGGGACCCAACATTTACTCCTATATTCGATCACGATGTTGATTCAGTCGATGTTGATATTTCCAAGCCACATGTTTTTGATGATCTATCTGTCCATGAAGTTGAAACGCCATAGGCTGTCGAGGGACTTCAGCCCAAGCTGATGGTTATGTCAAGCCCTCACTCTCCTAAGGTTAGTTTCACTTCCGATTAGGGAATTTTTGAACCACCCAAGGCTCCTCATCACTTGTCTGTATTCACTGGAGATCAATCCAATACACAGAGTCCACTTCCTCCACCCGAATCACATGATCCCATCGCTCATGCATTGGAGGAATCATATACAGTGAGCACACTTACAAAGAGGAACTTGGCTTTATTTCTCATGCTTTCTCATTTTTCACAGTCAAAAGAGTGTGCATTCTTATCATCAGCACGTAGTGGGCCACAACAACATGTTAAGTCCATAGAATGCTTGTCTTGCACTTTCATTCTTTTCTTTTTTGTGGACGCATTTAAACTCGGAGTGTGTTGTTATTCATTGTTATATCTTTCATGTTTGTTGGTTCACATGACTATCCTTTTCATGAACCATGCCTTCACCAACATGGGTCAACCAATGCGCCGGTGGCTGCATTGGAAATATCACTTCACGTGATCAGGCTCATGCACTGTTAGCTTAGGAGTAGGAATAGTGTTTTCTTTGTGTCTTATTTTTTTTCATGCATGTTTTCCTTCTTAATTTGTTTGTTTGTTTGCTTACTTTCTTTCTTTTCTTACCTATTTTTCTTTCGCATTTGATTCTACTCTTTTCTTTATTGTTTTGTTTGCTTGTTTACATCCATAGGTTAGTTCGCATGAAACCATGTGCGATTCTTAAGATGATGAGGGTAAAGTAAAATAGGACTTGTACAACTATCAAAATTTGGTTATCTGTTGTCCTCTCTCTTTATGTAGAACTTGTTGTCTTCAGTCGATGATACACCAATGGAAAATACGTTATGTTCGAAGTGAATCTTGGTGAAAACACAACACTTGCACTCTAACTAGTACCACCTACTCTAGTCGATTATTCTTTGGGTTAACCCTTGTTAGCTTAGTCAAGTAGATTAAGGTGAGGGGGAAAACCTTAACAAGTATGTCAGAGGTATACATAACATAACTCTCTGAAATAAAAACCTCCTCTACTCTCAATAAGTCAGGATCCCTCTTCCGCCTCTGAAATAAATAAGTGCCTATGCACAGTTCTTGAATAAAAAAAGAAAAAGAAAAAAAAAGAAAAATGAATAAGGCGGAAGAAGAGAAAGGATTTCTGCATAGAGAGGTGATGCAAGTAACTCCACCAAGGTACTGACCAGGCTCGTTGGCAGTGGAGCGATGCTTGTGTTCTTACATGACTCCATCGGGGTACTATCTAGGCCTACTGGCAACATAGAAACACCGGAGATGAAACTTAAAATCTGACAGCTATATTATTTGTACACCAATATACCCCTCATCCCCAATCGAAACAAATAAGTTGACTTGGCTTGGAATGTGTCTGTCCGATCAAGAGAATGGCAAGTGCTACATCTTTCACTCAAGCTAGTGTGGAAACCACGATGATCAAATAATTGAACAACACTTTCAGAGGAGTTAGACTTGTTTTTCATGAAACAAGGTCTAGTGTCTCCCCAATGTTGTAGCGGTTACAACCGCCCTCCAAAATGTTTCCTTAGGTTCATTTTGGAGCCTCCCTACCAAACATCCTTAGCAGCATGTCTTGCATTGCCCAGGTACATATGCATTCAGTTGAGTTTCTTTGGAATAACAAATTGTGTTCGCTAACTTTTTTGTCTCTCACTCACAAGGTGACCTCTTGTGACTTGGTCTCAAACCAATTCTTGTGCTGACTTAGAAAACTACGCAACACTGGAGGGCAACCAACCTTTCTCTCCAGAATTGCGCAGTGCATCTTGGCAGCAACCACTCCTCTCCAGAATTGTGCAAAGCAGGTAGCCTGCCTTCCCCAAGAAAATTGTGTAGAGAAGCCCACCACTGGGCTGGCTCTCAGAAATTGTGCAGTTTTGGCTAGCAGCCCCGGATTTAGTCCAGAAAATGTGCAGAGCTTGAGGGGAAACTAGAGCCACTCAACCCAGAAACTATGCAGAAGTCCCATAGCTTGCTGACCCTTGCATGTGCACATAGGTTGACTGGTTCCCTCCAGGACTATGCAATCTTGCCTTGCATGCATGGAAATGTTTTCCCGAAAAATAAAAAAACCAAAAAGAAAAAACGCATCCCTAGATTTTAAGGATCCATTTTTGGCAACTAGGAGTTACATGCAAAATCTATTTTAGAAACCTCCAGCCAAGTGTTGCTTTTTCCTAGATTTATGGCATGCACGTCATAAGCCTCGAACTTGTCAAAACTATTTATTTGATGCTTCATATATCATTCTTCACTTCGATCTAGGATCTCTGACATTCCCAACACATCTAGGAACCTTCAACACACTCATCACAACTTTTCCTAGGTAAGTCTGCTTTTCATGTCTTTTGCTACTTTTTTGTCGCTTTTTACATTTTGGATTTTGTGAATGATGTTTGCTTGATTTTATTGAACACTTGTTGTCATTTCAATGCATATTAGCTTGTAGAATCATTATTCCGAGTTTTTCATTGCATTTCCTTACTGTCGCATGCATAACACTGTTTCTGCACTAACAGTCGTCGTTGCGGTGACTCACTTCACACACTTCTTTGTTTTCGCTCTTACTAAATCCTGCACTAAATGATTGCATGCATGTTTATTCACTCATATATGCACCAAATTTACACATGCTTTCAGTCCTTACTGATTTTCAGTCGCCCATCAACAGGTTTGAGCTACCTTGGCCCGGACCTTGCCTTGCCCGGCTTGCACTGCGCATTTATGAGATGGAAGGCATTGCCTTACTCCCAGGAATTATGCAAATACTGGATCACACTAGCCTCCTAGGCTTTTCTCTGCACATTTTTTAGGGACAATGCCTTAGTTGGCCTCCGGGATTGTGCAGTGCAAATTCCCACGTAGTAGTCATGTTGACTGAAATTGCGCACTGCGCAGTTCCAGTCCTCAACAGGCCAAGCTAGACTTTGATATGCATAGTTTTATTGTTCAATCAGCTCACTGGTAGCTTGGACTATGCTCTGCGTAGTTCCAACAGTCAGTCTCCCAGCCTCTCCCAAAGAAAACTGTGCAATTTTCCTAGGCAGTCACTCGGGTGTGTTGCATGTCATTCCTTGAGTTGCTTTTGGTTTTCAATTGACATTTTGGTTGCCATGGGAATTTTTTTGTCTCTAGGTATCACATGTGAATATAAATCTCTCAGTAGTACAAGTACAATGGCTTCTAAGAGAGCATGGTCAAAGGAAACCATAGAGAGCGGAACTTGAGATATGGTCGAGCAAGTGTCTGTGAGCTTTCCCATGTATGAAGGTACTAAGTTTTTCATAGACAAGGATGTCAAGATCACATGGTATGAAATCGATGAAATATTTTCAGGCACCTTTGAGGAGAATCTGGAACACCACAGAGCCTATGTTAACATACACAAGTTAGGCTTGTACCAAGTTTCATGCAGGTATCCCGCATTTCCATGTGCGGACATGATCCAATGAATTGTCTCGCATATTGATCCCAAGAAAATGGTGTTAAGCAGTGTTAGTGGAACATAACTTGCTACCTTTAGGGCATAGAACTTTCAGGAGATGTATTACTTTCCGCATCTGAGGAATAGAATGGATGCACTCTTCACCAATCCCAATAGCAATGCGAACTCAAGGGACATCTTGAAGAGCTGGGTAAGAGAGTTGTCTAAGTTCAAGATGACACCCAACCAGGTATACAAGACAAAGACACTGCGGAAGGCTTATCAGTTCTTGGTGATCTTCACATGCCGCTTATATGGCCAAGAGAGTACAGAGACCTTCCTGCAGAGTTGGATTATTGTGTTGGATCAGTTGGTGAATGAAGGAAGACCTTTCAACTGGTCCGACATGTTGGCTCTCCAACTGAAGGGGCAAGTAAATAATTCTTGGTATCCACCCAAGGGTTAGCAAGAAAATATTTTCATGTCTTCCTACTTTCTTGATGATATCTGTGCCCATCAACAGTTCCCTGGCTTGGGTTGGGCATGGACACCTTCAGAACACTCTATGCACATCTATTGCAAGTTGTTTTGCGAGTGTAGTTTCCGTGGAGTTATACTACAACTATCATACCACTTCGTCACCTCATTGTACAAGATGATATTTGAGAAAGATTCACCTTGCATGTCATAGGCATCGATGGAGGCATTGGTTAACATAGCATATTAATATTTATCTCCCCTTGGCACCTTCATCTGGATGCACAACGCAGAGAAGGCTCCACATGTGTTACCGAAGTTTTCCATCGAAACGTTGGTCATGCAAGAGGTTGAATACCACATCTCGACAGGGTTTTCAGTGAGACTGCATAGGAAGAATAGGGCACCTTGGCCCACTCTTCCTTTGCGGATCGGGTTGTATGAGATCCAGAGTCTCAAGCATGTTGAGCCTGAGATAGAGAAATTTAAGAGATTCACCTTCAGGACCAGAATTTTCAATCCATAAAGCCCACACTATGTAGTGAAGGAACATTGTATGAGAGTGTATCATCCTTGGATCCACAGGGCATGTGATTGGCCTAACGAAGACCCATGGAGATATTGCTACAAATCCTCAAGGCTCAATGAACTAGTGACAGTGGTTGTAGAATGGTCAACAATGTGCAAGGCAACAACACTTGATAGAGAAGCAACATCAGTAGAAGTAGAGAGCAGCATACCTACGCTGGACAAAGGAAAAATGAATGTTGTTGATAGTGTAGAGGCGGAGAAAATATGCAAGTTCAAGGAAGATCCACTTGTAGAAAGAGCAGATTTGGAGATTGAAGAAAAGAGGCGACAATGCAATAGAAGGATTGTGCAAAGATAGAGGGAGAAGTAGAGAAAGGAGGAAGCAGAGAAGAAGTTGCAGGAGGTAGAACAACAACTCATGGAAGAACAAGAAATGTGCAGAAGGGAGAAGGAAGCGTAGCAGGAATGGGAAAATTAGGAAGCAAAATGTGCACACATTGATGAAATTGTGAAGATATAGTTTATTGAATCAGAATAGATGGCAAATAGCAGACAGGGTAAGCAGTTGCAGGAGCAAGACTTTGCTCAGGAGATTAAATAGATATTGCAGCAGATGGACATAGATATGGTTCAGTTGGAACAATATCAGGACATAGAACTCATGCCCAAGGAACAAGAGGTCACTCCACAGGCTTCACCACATCCAGAAGCAGAGCAAGTCCTAAGTGATCAAGGAGACACTATCATCCTTGAACACAATCTGGAAGAAGATGTGCACAACATATCCTTTGACGAGTCACAACACAGAGTTTTGAAATCGCATAGAGTGCCCACTTTGGATGTCCATGCATCTTTTGCGCATTTTCAAGAATGAGTGATCGTGTCCCATGTGCACAAACATCTAGTTGCATTGGACGATGATACAAAGGCATATGATGAGGCCACTAGCTCAAGTGTGAGATTGTTGATAGCATAGAATGAGTGCATAGCTAAGGAATTGCAAGCGACCAAGAAAAGAGAAGAACAAGCTATAGCATCCACCAGAGCAAAGTGGAAGAAAGTGATACTTGATGAAGTATCGTATCTTGAGATAGTCATGCGGAAGTTGTACTTCAGGTTCGTCATCGTGCATACATCAGTTGTCCATATTAATGGTTGGTAGTTACACTATGCTAGGAGAGCAAGCACACTGATAGACATACACAATGATGTCGACTGCATGCAGATATGGAAAATGAGGTACAAGGGAGCCCCATTTTATTTGCCAAAGATGATGAAGCCAAGGGAAGAGGAATTGAAGGCACGCATCCAGAGTCAGATCCGGAACTATGAGGAACTCCCGTAGCTCATCACCAACTTATAGGCTTCACATGCATGAGTTTTCATGAGCATAGATGTCATTGTGTGCATACATGCGATCCCATCCATTGGCATATTCATCATGGCGAAAGGAAAGGGCCAAGTCTAAATGGAGCTAGACATGTAGTTTGAGTAGTTGATGCACATAGCCACCAGTGTAGATTTGCAGATGAGCACAGACACCATGCACAAGTATGTTGTTGGTCCAACTTCACTCAAGACTATGATGCACATGCTACATGACGAGTTGGACAAAGGTGCCATATTAGTGTACCCGGATGCTATAGAGGCAAGAGTTCGCTTTCAGAAGGATGTCACCACAGAGTACACAGACACCATAGAAGACTACCAAGCTTGGCATCAGTTCGCCACCAACGATCACCAAGAGGATGTCGACGAGTTAGTCTTCCCACAACTATCTGAGTCTTAGTGATGTCTTGTATGGCTTACTCAAGCCCATTTTTGTCTCACGCAGGTACATGTGTAGATTGTATTGTAAACATATCGTAAAGTGAAAGACCAAGTGTCAATAGTGGAATGTAAATAGTTGTGTAAATTGAAGAGTCATGAGGGTAGTTGAAAAGTCACAAAGGGGAATGTCAAGGGTCACCCCACCCTTTGCTATATATAGAACCTCATAAATCGTTGTAGAGGCTTTTGGGAGCCAAGCTTCTGATAGGTATAACTTAGAGAAAGCTTGGAGTGTATTGTAACGAGCATTGGATTCTCCATAGTGCAGAGTGAGTACATCTTTTGGAGGAGCAAGAGGTAATGTTTGTAACTTTCCACTACTGGGGTTAGTGGCTGTCATGGTCGTATGTATTATTGGACCTTTCACTCTTTTAATATAATAGAGCCAACACGTTTCATGCATGTATTTTTATTGTAGTTTGATTATTCTGGTTACTTTAACAATGTATATAGTTGTAACTTATGCATGTATGTATGGAATATTCTATATGCACTTGTATGAATCTTATCGAGACATGTTATTGGTTTAACTCATCACTTTGGATTTTCAACTATTTTTCTTTCAATCTTGTGATGTCTTTAAGCTCGTGTGTTCTCTTTTAGGTTGCGTACTATTACTGGATTCTAAGTGACACACTCCTCTCCCCTTCCATGTGTTAGAACCTATCCATGCATATCCCTTTACTTGCTGCAAGGTCACACCTACAACACCGAAAAGTAGAAACAACGACACGTGGAAGTCTGTACAAGTTCACTCTACTAAACTAGTCCATAACCAGGTCATCATGGGAGATAAGGAATAACTTTACCTTAAGGAATCCAATATTGGTTTTAATTGTGGCATTGGAAAGAAGACTCATAGGGATACCACTAAATGAAATTGTAGGCCTTGGAGAGTTGAAATTACAGAGATACAACCATTTCAAGATTGAGATCCTAAAAGTAAGAAAAAGGTGTGTATTTTTTTTAAATTGCATAACTTTTGTTTGAAAAATCAGCTTGAAGTGATTCGAAGGGCATATTGAAGCATATATATTAGTATTTGGTTATAAAATTCCTCCAAAATTAAATAATTCTACACCCAAAAAGCCCTCAAAAATCTCTACTATGACACATGAAGAGGAAGAATTGCACATGATATATCAAAATTAGAGCACCAAGTGCAACAAATTTCGCTCTCACAAAGAGAAACCAAAAATGAACTAAAGGGGGACATGGATGGTTTAAAAGAAGAAATAAAGGTGACATAAATGGTTTGAAATTAGAAAACAAAAGCTGACATGAATGGTTTAAAAGCAGACACAAAAGGTTTGACAAAGTTGCTACAAGAAATACTTCCTATTAGCGACAATGTATTCCATGAAACTCAAGATGAGAACACAATGAATGTTAATAATGATTTTAGAGACTCTAACTTTGGGTTCAAGACAAACCACATTCCAAAAATCAATATGAGGAATTTTTATGGCAAGGATCTAGTAACATGGATACTACAAATGGAGAAATATTTTGATCTAAATTATGTGCAATAGTCACAAAAGATACGCATTACATCTTTATATTTAGAACCCAATCAGTTTGTATGGTATCGATGGCTTTGTTTTCATAAATCACTTCTCACTTGGTCAACTTTTACATAGGAAATGATAGCACATGATGAGGATACAAAGAGAAACACCTTCTTTAGCCAATTGATAAATCCCAAACAAAAGGGTTCAATGGTGGAGCACATTGAGGAGTTCCAAAAATTGAATATCACGGTAATTGATACTCTAGAGGAGCATAGGATTGATATCTTCATAGGGACTGAAAGGATAACATCCAACATGAGGTTTGACTTTGGTAACCTAATTCATTAGAGACAACATTCAGGGTGGCAAGAAAATTTGAAAGCAAAATTATGGCAATAAGGAAGTCTACCACTCACATATAAAGATGGAAGTGTTGCTGCCCCTAACCTCACATAACCTACAAGGTTGACACCATAAAAAATGGAGGAAAAAAGAGAAAAAGGGCTATGCTATAGTTGTGATAGAAAATACACTAAAGGTCATAAGTGTGTTGAGAAGACATTATTTTACATAGTTAAGGAGGAAGAAAAGGAACAACAAACATGAAAAGGAGAGGATATACACCAAAAACTAACCCTCAAAAAAGAAGAAATGAATCTAACTATATCTTGTAATGCATTGGCGAGAATTAATAGTCCTCAAACTCTGAAGATAGAAGGACATATTAAGAATAAAAATGTAATAGTGCTGATTGATTTGGGTAGTACCCATTATTTTGATTCATTATAAGATATCCAAGGAATTGAATTGCTTTATATATCCAACAACAAAGTGTTAAGTGATGATTGCAAATGGAGGAACTATAAAATTTTCTAGAAAGTTCCATAATATCAAGATAACCATGGGAGAATATGTATTGAATAGTCCAATGCTTTCCATTCCAATGGGTGGTGTCGATGTTGTACTAGGAGTCCAATGGTTATAATCTTTGAGGATGATAACTTTTAATTTTCAAGAACTTTTCTTGAAATTTTTCTTAGAAGGAAAGGAAAATGAATTAAGGGGTATTGCAGTGAAATGAGGGATGATAATCAGATCTAATGGCATGAAAAATATTTTGAAGAAAAAATGTTGGGGCATAATTTCACAATTATGCTCACTAGAGGTTCAAACATCAAAATCATCTATTTCTCCAGATCTACAAAAAGTCTTGGACAATAATTCTAATGTACTTGAGACTCCCAAAGGCCTCCCACCTATTTATGTTTATGATAATGACATTGAATTGATTTTAGGAAGTGGTCCTTCAAACATCAGGCCTTACAGATATCCCTATGCTCAAAAGAGTGAAATTGAACGTATGGTTGAATATATGCTAGAGGTTAGTATAATTCAACCTAGACAAATTTCTTTTAGTGCTCCAATAGTATTGGTGCACAAGAAGGATGGATTATGGCATATGTGTCTGGAATATAGGGAGTGTTGGGTGTGTGTTACATTCCTTCCACGAATAGTCGCATGCGCGGAGGGGTCACTGGGGGGAAAAAACCCCCCCTATTCATTGCACTGGGTGCAACAGGTGGGTGCATCCCCCCTTGTCGGGGGGTAAATTTTTTGGATCTTATATTAAGTGGGAAGACCTACCTATGGTTTTGTGCATGGGTTTCACACATGGTTTTGGGCATGACAATTTTCTTCCCATGGTATTTTGTAGATCCGATAAAGGGAACTACGATTATGTTCTAATCTAGGGTTAATGGATTGGGGTTTATGAATGCTTCGACATGTATATATATGTATTGTAACATTGAAAGGAATATAATGAAAAATCAATCTGGTAGTCCTGGTTTTGGGATCTAGGGGAAAATATCTGTGTATTTTTATTTTTTTTGTTTCTCGCCATTGTATATTTTTTGTTTTTTAAGAATTCATTTACAGGTAATTTTTGTACAGTGTTAAAACCTATAGGGAGATCAACAAGCTCAATATTAAAGATAAATTCCCCATTCCTGTCATTGATGAATTGTTGGATGAATTATATGGAGCAATTTACTTCACCAAGTTGGATCTTTGGTCAGGATATCATCAAATTAGAATGAAGACTAAAGGCATTCCAAAAACAACATTCAATACTCATGAAGGTCATTATGAATTTTTTGTCATGCCTTTTGGCCTTACTAATGTAGCTTCCACATTTCAAGGTTTGATGAATTCCATTTTCAAACCCTTCCCTACAAAATTTGTGTTATTAGTTTTTGATGATATACTAATCTACAACAAGTCTTGGAAGGATCATGTTCAACATGTTGAAAGAGTGCTAAAATTATTGAAGGAGAAACAATTATATGAAAAAACCTTCAAATTTTTCTTTGGAGTATAGGAGGTGGAATATTTGAGTCATATTGTATATCATGAGGGTGTTAAGGTATACATTAACAAAATTAAAGCCATTAAGGAATGGAAAATCTCCACAAACCTAAAGCATATTCAAGGATTTATCGGGTTGATAGGGTATTATTGCAAGTTTTTTATGAATTACAAGAGAATAACATCACCTTTAACAACATTACTGAAGAAAGATGCATTTTATTAGACTCCAAAAGCAACTAAGGCCTTTGAACATCTTAAAGAGATAATGTGCCAAGCACCGGTTTTAGCTACACCAAACAACAAAAGAACCTTTATTGTAGAATGTGATGCCTAAGGAAATGGAATTGGTGTTGTTTTAATCCAAGAAGGAAGACCCATTGCTTTTGAAAGTAGTCCAATCAAGGGAAAGCATTTACACAAACCTGTTTATGAGAAGGAAATGTTGGCAATACTACATGCACTAAAGCAATGACAACCTTACCTAGTGGGAAGTAACTTCAAGTTAAAAACATATCATGATAGTCTTAAATAATTTTTGGAACAAATATTATCTTTAGAAGAGAAGAAAAATGGGTCACAAAGATATTGGTTTATGACTTTGAAATCATCTAAAAAAAGGGAAGAAACATGTTGTTGCAAATGCACTCTCAAGAAAGGATGAAAATGTGGAAACATTTCTCTATGCCATTTTTATTATCCAACTTGATTGTATAACTAAAGCAAGGGGATGAATGTAAGAGTGACGAAGAGGTGTGGACACTAATTCAAAAGTTGTAGAAAGATCATAGTACATTTGATACATTTATCCGGAAAAATGATTCATTATGGTACAAAGATAACTTATATCTATGGTAGGATTCCCAACTCAAACAAAAGTTTCTTTTGGAATTACACACCTCCCCTTTAGGAGGGCACTTATAATTTTTAAAAAATTACCACATGGTCAAGAAGGAATTTTTTTGGGATGGCCTTAAATCTGATATTCAGAAATTTGTGGCAAAATATTTGGTTTTCTAGCAAAATAAAGTTGAGACAATTAAGACTGTGGGTTTGTTACAACCTTTAGTCATTCCAAATCAGTGTTGGGAGGAGGTCTCAATGGATTTTATCATAGGTTTATCCAAGTCTTAAAGAAAGAGTGTCATCATGGTGGTAGTTGATAGACTTATCAAGTATGCACACTTTTGTGCATTATCCCATCCTTTTAAATCTAGTAAAGTTGCTACTGCATTTATGGAAATAATTCAAAAGCTACATGGAAACCCAAAAATTATTGTAAGTGATAGAGATCCTAATTTCACTCGAAATTTTTGGACATAATTATTTTCTTGTCTTGGTACTCAATTTTCTCATAGCTCATTTTATCATCCTCAATATGATGGGAAAACAAAGATAGTAAACAAATGTTTGGAATGATATCTTCATTGCTTTGTATCTAATAAACAAAATTAATGGGTTAAGTGGTTACCTCTTGCTGAATGGTGGTATAACATTTCCTTCCATACTACAACAAAAATGACCCTATTTATAGCACTTTATGGATATCATCCATCATCCCTCACATCATCTCGAAGAGGAAATTCAAAGGTTCAAGCAGTTGAAGTTCACATCGAGCATCAACATCAAGTTATTTGACTCTTAAAGGATAACCTTGCTCAGGTGAAGAATCAACTGAAACAATAGGAAAATCAACATCACAGTGAAAGAATTTTTGGCGTAGGAGATTGGGTATTTTTACAGCTACAACTATACAAAAAAATGTCCCTCAAGCATGCTAAGAAGGATAATAAATTATCACCCAAGTACTATGGTCCTTACAAGGCATTGCAAAATATTGGTACTGTGGCATAAAAATTAAAGTTTCATGCATCTTCCCAAGTACACCCAATTTTCCATGTTTCATGCTTAAAGAAGGTTATCAGTGACAAGCTCCCAGTTCAAACAATATTTCTAGAACTTGACGAACAATGAAGAATCATATTGGAACCTGAAGCAGTAATGGAATCAAGAACACGACAACCATGGAATTGATCAATTTTTGCATATCTAATTAAGTGGAAGAACTTACCCGTTGAATATTCCACATGGGAGGATGAGAATTTTATAGAGAATCATCCACATATATTCAAGCATTGAGGACAACACTTTTCTTGAAGGAGAGGGGCAAGTTAGGTCCCTATAATACTAGTGTAGCCTCCTTATTGTTATTGTTGGTGTAGCCCCCTTATTCTTATTGTTGTGCCCATGTATCCCCCATATTTTTATTATTGTGCCCCATAGACGCCCAATATTGTTATGTAGGCTCTGATTATATTGTGTTGGCATTTTGGCTCAGGTATGGCGCTATGATACAGGTGTTGTCCTTGATGGCAACTCTCTTTGATGACAGATCTCCGTTCAGTCTACAGAATGAAGAGAAATCTCATATACGCAGGTTAATTAAGTCCAAGTTGCGTATACACGCTGGTTATATGCATACTAAGTGGCGTATACGCAGGAGAGCTATATAATAAGGCGCGTATACACGCAGATGCATGAACAGAAAAGTGCGTATATGTCGGGAAGTTTCCTTTTGGTCCATGGTAGTTAGTCCTCAGTACTTGTGCCCATGTCTTTGGACCAAAGTACCTCGACAGTCGTGTAGATCTCTAGTTTCGCAGTTGATGGTTTTGGATTTCTATGGTTTTGGCTCTTGGTATTGAGCAAGGCGTAAGGCTATATAAGGAGAAGAAGATCATTAGGCAAGATCATCTTTCGAAAAGGCTTGAATATCTGAAAAAGAAAGAGATCTGATATGCAGGTTCTGGGTTGCTTGATCTAAGCCAAGGAGAGATCACATCGGTTGATGGAAGACTAGATCTAAGGATAGATCGGGATCTAATGGTTTGAAATGCACTATCATGATATGGTTGATTATGTGTATTCCTAGATCTGCATATTGTCGCAATGTTATGTTCTGGGTCTAACTGATGTCTGGTACAGCTGCAAATTGAGAAAGTTTATTTTTAGATCTGTACGCAGGTTGGCTTCGGTAAAAGCGCGTGTATACGTGGGTTTTGCTCATTGAAGTAGCGTATATCTTTTGAAGCTTGATTTTGGGTTTACAGTGGGGTCTGACTGTTATTGCAGAGTTCTGTAGTCTGCTCTGTGTTCTGGTAACTGGTGATTGACAGGGTTCAGTGGTTCAGTGATTCAAAGTTTGGTTGTTTTATGCTTCAATGATCTGTTGTGAAAGGTGAATGAATTGTGGCCTTCAGATTGTAATGTTGTGCTTCAGGAATATCCAGTCTGAAAATGTATGAAAGGTGGTACCTGAAGGAAAGAAGATTGTAGGTCAGCACCTACGTACTAGTATCTTGGCTAGTACAAGAGCAAAGGGGGTTGGAGCTCCCTTCCAAGGAAGTTTGGAGAACGAGAGAAGGTTGTAGCCTTCTGCAGGTTGTAGCCTGTGTACTGGTATAAGGCTGCACCAGTACAAAAGATTGTAAACTGAAGTTTCATATTAAAGAAAGATAGAGACAACTTGCAGCAGGTGGTTTTCACCCACATTGGGTTTCCACCTTATATCTTGGTGTTCATGTGTGTGGCTTTTGATCTGTTCTGTTATACTGCACCTATTTACTGTTAATGTGGTGAATAATGTCCTGATGAACTTAACTGAAGAATAAGCTAACTAAATTATGAGTTTTCTTCTTATACGCTGTTTTATTTAGTCACAGTAGCGTGTACACGCTGGTTCACTTAACTGAAGTAGCGTATATGTTTCTGAGCATTGAAAAAGTTTGATTGATTTGATAATACTGATTCACCCCCCCTCTCAGTATTATTTCCAACAATTGGTATCAGAGCAGGTCCTTCAGAGAAGCTTGATCGCTTGAAGGTAGATCATTCATCATGAGCAACTACGAGAAAGAAGCATCAATCAGGCCACCGATTTTTGATGGGACAAATTTCAATTATTGGAAGGTAAGAGTTACTGCATATCTTCAATCTCTTGGTACAGAAGTTTGGAACATTGTAGAAACAAGCTATGCTTTTCCCTCAGCTACTCCTACAGATCCAGCTGAGAAAAAGCAGTATGAAACAAATGCAAAAGCAGTCAGTACTCTATTAGGAAGTATATCCCAAACAGAATTCATGAAGGTCATGCACTTCAAATCAGCAAAAGAGATATGGGACAAAATGATCACTAGCTATGAAGGAGATGAACAGGTAAAGCAAGCTAAACTTCAAACTCTCAGGATTCAATATGAGACTCTCAAGATGTATAATGATGAAAGTGTGGCTAATTATTTTCTTCGGGTAGATGAGATTGTTAATTGTATGAAAAATTTGGGTGAAGAAATAAAAGAGACTATAGTAGTTCAAAAGATTCTAAGATCATTATCCCCCAAGTTTGAATCTAAAGTATCTGCAATAGAAGAAAAGGAAAATCTCCGTGTTCTCACTATGTCTCAGCTACATGGAATTCTAACTGCTTATGAAATGAGAAAGGGAGGTCCATCAGACAGAAGGGAAGCTGCTTTTAAGGCATCAGGAAAAGAAGATTACTATGAAGCAAGCCATGTTCCAGAAGAAGAGGAAGAAGAATCAAATTTTGTCAGAAATCTTCAAAGGGGTTCTGGAAGGTTCAGAGGTAAGCTACCTTTCAAATGCTTTGCTTGTGGAAGAGTAGGTCATTATGCTGCAAAATGTCCTTATAAGGATAAAGGAAAAGAACCTGCTAGATGGAACAAGAAACAAAGTGCAAATAAGAAAAGCTACTACACCCATGAAGATAGTGATGGCTTATCAAACAGTGATGAAGATGAACAAGGTAATAAATATAAGCTGTTAATGGCATTTGAAGATGATGATTATGAGGATGCTGTAGATGTGGATAATCTCTATAATGAAATTACTAGACTCAAGAGATGCATAGAAGAAAAGAATGTGATCATTGATACTTTGCAATTTCAAATTGATGAAAAGGAAAAACATCTTGAAAAACTAGAAGGTGAAATTGTTGGTCTCAGAAAAGAAATTGAGAAAACAAAAGCTATTAATCTTAAGTTTGTCAAAGGATCTGAAACTTTGGATGAGATTATCAATGTGCAGCGGTCTCCTCTAAACAAGACAGGTTTGGGCTATAATGGAGAAACCTCTCAAGCATCCACCTCAAAAAGTTATCTTGATGCAGCAAGAAGAAATGAGCAGAAGAACAATGAAGATAATCAGGTAAAGCAGGGACGAATTACAAACAGAAACTATCAGGGAAATCCTTCTTAAGGGTGAACAAAAGCTACAACCAACCACAGGTAAAATCTTCTCAGTTTGGCTCAAGAATAGATGAAAATAGAAATTACAATCAGTTGGCTGGTAGATTCAATAACCGCAGAAGCTTCTTCAATGGACAATGCTTTTCTTGCCATAACTTTGGTCACAAAGCAGCTCAATGTGTTGCATATAAAACAATCATGACTAGGGAAGCTCAAAAACAAAGAAGTATGACAGGGATTACAAAAAGGACCTATAACAACTTTTCGGTTCTTGAAAATGAAGTTGAATGTTCTATTTGCAATAATTTTGGTCATAAAGACTCTGAATGCAGGAGCAGGTTTCAGGAGAAAAAGGAACAAGCCACGAGCACCAAAACATGGAGAATAAAGGAACCTCAAACAGAAAGATGTGGGATAGCATTTTATGCAGAAGGACAGGAAAATCTATGGTACATTGACAGTGGATGTTCGAAACATATGACAGGTGATAAAGAAAAACTTGAATCTTATTCTACTTTAGAAAAGGGAAAGAAAGTTTCTTTTGGAAATGATACTCCTGCAACTATAAAAGGAAAAGGTATTGCTCCTTTGAAAGAAAAGGTCAAGGCTGGAAATGTTTTATATGTTGATGGATTGAAGCATAATCTACTAAGTGTCAGCCAGATGTGTGATCAAAAAACCGAGGTTATTTTTAGATCGAATGGATGTCTTGTTCGTGATCTTGATACAGGTAAAACAGTTCTCAAAGGCAAAAGAACTCCAAATAATCTGTACATATTTGAAGAAGGACAACAACAATGCTATCTTAGCAAGGATGAAGAGCACTGGTTATGGCATCGAAGGTTGGGACATCTAAGCTTCTCACAAATAAGGAAAGCATGCAAATATCAGGCAGTTCGCGATCTTCCAGATATCAAAATTCCAGACAACACCATATGCAAATCTTGTCAGTTTGGAAAGCAAACCAGAACTAACTTTCCAGAGAAGGAAGGATCAGCTAGCTTGCCTCTTGAGCTAGTCCATACAGATGTATGTGGTCCATTTAGGAAAAGGACACCTCGAGGAGAAGAATATCTGATATTATTCATTGATGATTTCTCAAGGTTTGTTTGGTTAGGGCTTATGAAGCACAAAGATGAAGCATTCGAAAAATTCAAATCCTTCAAAGCATTGGTTGAAAATGAATCAGGACACAAAATTAAGTGCCTCAGATCTGACAGAGGTGGGGAGTTCACCTCAAATGAATTTTTCGATTTCTGTGACGAACATGGGATAAGAAGAGAATTCTCTACAGCTAGAACTCCTCAGCAAAATGGGGTTGTGGAAAGAATGAACAGAACTATCCAACAAATGGCTCGTGCTATGCTCGATGAATCAGGTACTCCTGCAACCTTCTGGGGTGAAGCTGCACATGCTGCTGTTATTATTCTTAACAAAACAAATGTCCGAGTAAACAGCACTCAAACACCTCATGAGCTTTGGAGTGGTAAAACTCCTTCCGTGAAGCACTTCAAAATCTTTGGGAGCAAATGTTATATTAAGAATACTGATGAGCAACTTGGCAAACTTGAACCAAGAGCAGATGAGGGCATTCTTCTTGGTTATTCTCCACATAGCAAAGCATACAAGTGCTACAATAAAAGACTTGGCAGAATTGTTGACAGTATTGATATAGTGGTTGATGAGAAGGGATATATTCCTAGGCAAGTTCATCATGAAGACATTGAAGAAGATGAAGGTTACTCTCAAAGGCGAAATGATGAAGAAGAAGAACCTCAAGAAGAAGAAGAATCTCAAGAAGAACCAGAGGAGAAGACAAGAATAGAAGAGAAGACTCCATCCAGATATGTTCAAAAGAATCATCCAGAAACTCAGATTGTGGGGCAGAAAGAAGCAGGAGTACAAACAAGAAGGACACTTGCAGAAGCTTCAAGCTACTTGGCATTACTCTCCTCCACTGAACCACAAAATGTGAAAGAGGCATGCAAAGATGAATGTTGGGTCAAAGCAATGGATGAAGAACTTGAGCAAATCGAAAAGAACAACACTTGGGAATTAGTTCCTAGACCAAAAGATAAGAATGTAATAGGAAAAAAATGGGTCTTCAAGAATAAATTAAATGAAAATGGAGAAGTAATTAGAAACAAGGCCAGACTTGTTTGTAAAGGGTATGCACAGCAAGAAGGAATAGATTTTGAAGAGACCTTTGCTCCTGTGGCAAGACTTGAGGCCATCCGAATGTTCCTTGCTCTCTCAAGCTTTCAAAACTTCAAGGTATTTCAAATGGACGTGAAATCAGCCTTCCTGAATGGAGACTTAGAAGAAGAAGTATATATTGAGCAGCCAGATGGCTTCATTCTTGGGAATGATCCAAACCTTGTATGCAGATTGAAAAAGGCACTCTATGGACTCAAGCAAGCTCCAAGGGCTTGGTACTATCGGTTGGACAAATATCTTCACCAACAAGGCTTTTCAAAAGGATCAGCAGATAGCAATCTCTATATAAAAGTTGAAAATAACAAATTGCTAATTCTTGTTGTTTATGTAGATGATATTATTTTTGGCAGCAATGAAGAAACTATGAGTCAAAACTTTGCCTTGGTTATGCAGAAAGAATTCGAAATGTCACTTCTTGGAGAATTGACATATTTTCTTGGATTGCAAATCCAACAAAATGAAGGAGGTATCTTCTTGTCTCAAACCAAATACCTCAAGCAGATCTTGAAGAAGTATGGCATGGAAGAGTCAAAGCCAGTATGTACACCCATGGTTACAGGATGCAGCCTCAGTGCAAATGATGAATCAGCAGCAGTTCACCAACCCACTTATAGATCCATGATTGGGAGTTTGCTTTATTTGACAGGTACTCGACCATATATTACTCATGCAGTAGGAATGGTTGGAAGATTTCAAGCCAACCCAAAGGAAACTCATCTTCAGGCAGTCAAAAGAATCTTCAAATATCTTCAAGGGACCCAAAACTATGGCTTATGGTATCCTAGAAATACAGATCTCACTCTTCATGCTTACACAGATGCAGATTGGGCTGGAAGTGTGGATGATAGGAAAAGCACAAGTGGTGGTGCTTTCTTCATGGGTTCCAGATTAGTATCTTGGTTCAGCAAGAAACAGAGTTCGATTGCCTTATCTACAGCTGAAGCAGAATATGTGGCTGCAGCATCTTGTTGCACACAACTTCTTTGGATGATGCAGACCTTGCAGGACTTTCAAATCACTTGCACTCCACCCGTCTCTATCTTATGTGATAATACAAGTGCAATCAGCATTTCAAAGAATCCAGTCATGCACTCAAAGACCAAGCACATACCAATCAAGTACCATTTTCTTCGGGAACAAGTGCTTGAGCAGAAGGTCAAGTTGGAGTATGTTCCTTCTAAGGAACAAGTTGCTGATATTCTCACAAAACCACTGCCCAGGGAAACTTTTGAATATCTCAGACAAAAGCTGGGAGTAGTTGATGCTTCATCTTGCTGTTGAAGTTTGTTTATTCTACAGAAAAGTTGGTATACGCAGGTTACGGAAGGGCTATCCGCGTATATACGCAGGTTACGGAAAAGGAAGTCGCGTGTATATTGGACGCTTGTTGCAGAAAGTATATCCGCGTACATACGCAGTTTCATGTAGGAGAAAACGCGTATATGAAGTTCTGAACAGCAAGGGCAATCTCTGGAGTTCTGAACAGCAATGGGTATGTCAGAATTCTTCAGGCACAGTTTCAGGGGGTGCAGCAGGCACAGGTTCAGGGGGAGCAGCTTAAAAGTCTCATAAAGCATTGTTGGCTTTCAGATGTTTTGGTTGTTGGGTTCAGGAGAAGGAGCTCAGAAAGAAATCCTGGTTGCTGATCTAAAAAGATGTTTCTCGGATGCTGCTGGTGACTTTCATAAGTCTTGGTCTAGATCTGTTGTCTCTATGTCATATCTCTTTTATGATGTCAAGGTCATGTAACGGCCTATGTTGGTTTCCCCACTATGCCTGGGATGAATGATGTAATATAATTGATTGTCTCTGATGTGTCCCCTCTTGGCAGGGAGTATGGATGTATGTATTGAGTCTTTTGGTGATAGGAAGGTCCCTTATGGTGTATAAGTCTTGGTTCTTGTTGAAGAACATCTTTTGCAGACCTTGCCTACAGTCAGGGGGAGCATGTTTCAGCATAGCCAAGCAGAGGTATCAGCATGTTCTCAGGGGGAGCACAGCCCTTTGCCCTTGATGACAAAGGGGGAGAATGATTCTAAGGATCTGAAGGTTGCCATCAAGTCCAAAGGGGGAGATTGTTGGCATTTTGGCTCAGGTATGGCGCTATGATACAGGTGTTGTCCTTGATGGCAACTCTCTTTGATGACAGATCTCCGTTCAGTCTACAGAATGAAGAGAAATCTCATATACGCAGGTTAATTAAGTCCAAGTTGCGTATACACGCTGGTTATATGCATACTAAGTCGCGTATACGCAGGAGAGCTATATAATAAGGCGCGTATACACGCAGATGCATGAACAAAAAAGTGCGTATATGTCGGGAAGTTTCCTTTTGGTCCATGGTAGTTAGTCCTCGGTACTTGTGCCCATGTCTTTGGACCAAAGTACCTCGACAGTCGTGTAGATCTCTAGTTTCGCAGTTGATGGTTTTGGATTTCTATGGTTTTGGCTCTTGGTATTGAGCAAGGCCTAAGGCTATATAAGGAGAAGAAGATCATTAGGCAAGATCATCTTTCGAAAAGGCTTGAATATCTGAAAAAGAAAGAGATCTGATATGCAGGTTCTGGGTTGCTTGATCTAAGCCAAGGAGAGATCACATCGGTTGATGGAAGACTAGATCTAAGGATAGATCGGGATCTAATGGTTTGAAATGCACTATCATGATATGGTTGATTATGCGTATTTCTAGATCTGCATATTGTCGCAATGTTATGTTCTGGGTCTAACTGATGTCTGGTACAGCTGCAAATTGAGAAAGTTTATTTTTAGATCTGTACGCAGGTTGGCTTCGGTAAAAGCGTGTGTATACGCGGGTTTTGCTCATTGAAGTAGCGTATATCTTTTGAAGCTTGATTTTGGGTTTACAGTGGGGTCTGACTGTTATTGCAGAGTTCTGTAGTCTGCTCTGTGTTCTGGTAACTGGTGATTGACAGGGTTCAGTGGTTCAGTGATTCAAAGTTTGGTTGTTTTATGCTTCAATGATCTGTTGTGAAAGGTGAATGAATTGTGGCCTTCAGATTGTAATGTTGTGCTTCAGGAATATCTAGTCTGAAAATGTATGAAAGGTGGTACCTGAAGGAAAGAAGATTGTAGGTCAGCACCTACGTACTAGTATCTTGGCTAGTACAAGAGCAAAGGGGGTTGGAGCTCCCTTCCAAGGAAGTTTGGAGAATGAGAGAAGGTTGTAGCCTTCTGCAGGTTGTAGCCTGCGTACTGGTATAAGGCTGCACCAGTACAAAAGATTGTAAACTGAAGTTTCATATTAAAGAAAGATAGAGACAACTTGCAGCAGGTGGTTTTCACCCACATTGGGTTTCCACCTTATATCTTGGTGTTCATGTGTGTGGCTTTTGATCTGTTCTGTTATACTGCACCTGTTTACTGTTAATGTGGTGAATAATTTCCTGATGAACTTAACTGAAGAATAAGCTAACTAAATTATGAGTTTTCTTCTTATACGCTGTTTTATTTAGTCACAGTAGCGTGTACACGCTGGTTCACTTAACTGAAGTAGCGTATATGTTTCTGAGCATTGAAAAAGTTTGATTGATCTGATAATACTGATTCACCCCCCCTCTCAGTATTATTTCCAACATATTGTGACCCCTTAGACCTCTATATATAACAAGGAGGTCTTTCCATTTGTATCATCCAAGAATTGTTCATTTATGTGATGTAAAAGGAGGCTTCCCCCTCTAAGAGGCTTATTTTGAAATCATTGATTTATTTATTCTTCTATTTTACATAATAATATCATTCTTCATTCAAAGACGAGGCATATCCTTATTAAGTGTCATTTTCTTAGAGAACAGGTAGTTGATCAAATTGTGAAATTGGAATATGTTTCAACCAAGGACCAACTTGTTGATAACTTTACCAAACCTCTTTCCATAGAACATTTTTAGCATTTAAGACAGAAGTTGGGAGTGGCATCTCAATCTTCTCTTCATTAGTTTTCTTAACAAGAAAAAGGGCAGTTGTCGAAACATGTCCAAGGATGGTTGTAATTACTCAAGATAATAAAGACAATCAAATTTAGGGGGGGTTTCTAAATTGACTGAATAGTTATACTTACATAGGATATTATACAAAGAAAGAAGAAGTCCAATCACAAAACTGGTCACCATTTATTCATTGTAATGTTGGAGACTTCTGCAAGTTATCATCAGAAAATGAGTATCTATGGTAGAGTCACCAACAACATCCTATTGCAACCTCAGAACTTGGCACTTATGAATCCTTCTAAAGAGACCCAACATTGGTGAACAAAATTTAGGTCATTACCTAAGAACTTGAGCTTGAAAAGCAAGAATTTAGTTGTGACAAATCGTGTTGCTAAGTGTGTTACAATATACCAGAAGCCCAATCATAAGGGAAGAAACCATGAAAAACATAGTAAAAATAATAATAATGTGTATGGAAGAACATCCTTGACAAGGGGAACTTAGATGAAGTGAACACAATGGAGGTTGATCTATAAGGGAACATTAGACAAGTCCACAGGAACATAAAATTAGCTAACAAAAAATCAAAAGAAGATAGTTAGGTCTAGTGGGGGGAGTTCCTAGTATTTGGTATAATCGTACACTCAATTGGTTTTAGCCAAAGATGGAAAATACTCAACAATTGTTATATCACTTTAGGGGGAGCATAGCTAGAGAAGAAATCTCTAACCATTTTCCATTGATGTCAAAGGGGGAGATTGTGTACAAATATTGGAGTTGGTGATATTGTAGATGGAGAAGTTATTGAATATGGAAATTGATTAGTAATCAACAACAAAGGGAAAGTGAGCATACATTAGCATGATAGGGGGAGTGTTTCCAGGTGATGATATTTCCATCAATGACCTGTAATGTTTGGTGTTGCCACCAATGCCAAAGGGGGAGATTGTTGAGCATGTTGGTGGTTGTTGTCATTGATTTCAAGTGATGTTAGGTTTAGGGGGAGTTTTTTGGGTTTGTTGGTGGTTGTTTTCATTGATTTCAAGTGATGTTAGGTTTAGGGGGAGTTTTCTGGGCTTGTTGATGTTTTCATGCAAGAACTTTATGATGTTATTGCTATCTTGGTTGTTTCTATTAACAATGTGTCAATTCTATGATGCCTTGGTCATTGATGTGTAATCTATCTTTGAAGGAATTTTGTCTGCATATTATCTTATCTAAATCACTTGAAAATTCCCTAGATGAATAACCCTATTCAATACCTTTCCAATGGTATATAGAACTTTATCTAACTCCTAAGGGATGAGAATAAATTTTCAGTTGAAGTTCAGCTAAGGCTCAAATTGGTCATGGTTACAGTGTGGGCCCCTCCTCACCAAATCGGTGTCAAACGATAGAAAAAATTCTCATGAGGGTGAGTGGAAAGTGGTAAAGAATTAGATAGATATTTATTTGTTAAAATTTAGCATCGTAAAATGATGGTCCATTGCCCATTACCCATATCTTATCAGCAAGAGAGCGAGAAATTCAATGACAAGCAATAATATGACATGAGGTAGAAAGAAGGAAACAAACAAACAATTTCCTAGCAGTTAACGTATGCCAATGGCCCATCGTCCATCTTTGTTTAGAACATAAAGGGCACAGATGAATAACGTTGAGCGGTGAGCATGGGGATGATTTTTGAGGTGCCAAGTGTTAGGTCCCTATAATACTAGTGATGCCCCCATTACTATTGTAGTTGTATCCCTTATTAATATTTTTGTGCCCCTATTGTCCCCATATTGTTATTATTGTGCCCTATAGAATCCCTCCATTGTTATTTTTGTGCCTTTATATTATTATTGTTAGGTCGGCTTGGTTATATTGTGACCCCTTAGACTCCTATATATAGAAAGGAGGTTTTTTCATTTGAATCATCCAATAATTGTTCATTTGTGTAATGTAAAGGAGGTTTCCCCCTCGAAGAGGCTGAATTCTAAGGCGTTTATCTCTCTTTTCTATCTTTTTGTGAACTGGTTTCATAACATTTGGTATCAGAGCTTCGCTGCTCCAAATAGGTCATCGTGGCATTTGCACTATAAATTTTTTTCTGCGATATTTCAGATGCTAAAAAAAACCCATTTGGGTTGAAATCGTGATGAACCTCGGGTCTAAGTTTTAGAGCTTGTAGCACTATATTTGCGGAGATATGATCTGAGGAAGTTGGCCTTTTTGCAGACTCCCAAATTTCATTCCAAACAGGTGACCTAGGGAAAATCGTCATAACTTTTGTTTTGAGCATCAGATTGAAATTTTGTAAGAAGTTACAGAAAGAGGATGGACTATAGTTTCCTGTGTATATTTTTTTCGATCCGAAGGTCAAAACAATGACACGTGGCACTTCATACAAGTTCGCTCTTCTGGAAAGGTCTATAATCAAGTCATCTTGGGAGATTGTGCATAACTCTGCCTTGGAGAATCTAAATTTAATCAGACTGGTGAAATTCGAAAGAGGACATATAGGGCTACTTCAGGTCACAATTTCAGAACTGGATGATCCAAATTTACAAAGATACATCAGATTCAATATCGAGTTCCTACAAAGTGAAAAAAAAAGGTGTGTAGTTTTTTTTAAATTTTGCATAAGCTTGGTTTGAAAAATTAGTTTGAAGGAACTCAAAGGGCATAGTAAAGCATTATTATCAGTAATTGATGCCCCGAGGAAAGAAAATGCAAACACCTAGTAAGCAACCTGAAAGCTCTAGCATGAATCATGAAGAAGAGGAAGAAATGCAACATGATATATCAAAATTACGAGCCCAAGTGCAACAAATGTTACTCACACAAAAAGTAACAGAATTTAAGATGGATGTTACTCGCACAAAAAGTAACAGAGTTTAAGAAGCTAAGACGAATGGCATGGAATCTAAGATGAATGGCATGGACACTAAGATGGATGGCATGGAAGATAAGATGGAAGAATTGAAGATAAATTTGAATAAGTTGTTACAAGAAATGGTCACTAATGGTGAAAGGGTAGTAAAGCAAACTCATGATGAGAACAAAAGAAATGTTAGTTGGATTGAAGACCCACCATATTCCAAAAATCAATATGAGGAAGTTTGATGGCAAGGATCCCACAACATGGATACTATAGATGGAGCAATTTTTCGATCTCCATAATGTGCAAAACACACAAAAGGTACATATTGCAACTTTATATTTGGAACCAAATCAGTTTGTATGGTATCGATGGCTTTGCTCTCGTAAACAAATTGTCACTTGGCCAATTTTTACAGAAGAAATGACAACACATTACGAGGATACAAAAAGAAACACTTTCTTTAGCCAATTGATAAGTCTCAAACAAAAGGGTTCAATGATGGAACACATTGAGGAGTTCCAAAAATTGAGCATAAGGGTAAAACATATTCCAGAGGAGCATAGGATTGATGCGTTCATAGGGACTTCAAAGGACAATATCCAACATGAGGTTCACATTTGGGAACCTGATTCATTGGAGAAGGCATTCAGGTTAGCAAGAAAAATGGAAAGCAAAATTATGGCAACTAGGAAGCCTACCACTCACAACTATAAAGATGGAAGTGTTGTTGCCCCTAGCCTTCCACAACCTATAAGGTTGACAACACAACAATTGGAAGAAAAAAGAGAAAAAGGGCTTTGTTACAGTTGTGATAGCAAATACACTAAAGGTCATAAGTGTGCTGAGAAGAAATTATTCTACATAGATTGTGAAGAGGAGGAAGAAAAGGAACAAGAAAGGTCAAAAGAAGAGGATATACTCCAGGAACAAAGCCTAGATAAAGAAGAAATTAATCCGACCATATCTTGTAATGCATTGGATGGAATTACCACTCCTGAAACCATCAAGATAGAAGGACATATCAAGAAGAAAAAGGTAATAGTGTTGATTGATTTAGGAAGTACCAACAATTTTATTCATTGTAAGATAGCAAAAGAATTGAATTGCTTCCTATATCCAGCACCAGAGTGTCAAGTGATGGTTACAAGTGGAGGAACCATAAATTTCTCTAGAAAGTGCCATAATATTAAGCTATCCATGGGAGAATATGTATTGAATAGCCTAATGCTTTCCATTCCAATGGGAGCTGTTGATGTTGTACTAAGAGTCCAATGGCTACAATCCTTGGGTACAATAGCATTTAACTTTCAAGAACTTTTCATGAAATTTTCTATGGAAGGAAAGGAAGTTGAATTAAGGGGTATTGCAGGGAAACCGGGAAAGATAATCAGCTCTAACGGTATGACAAAGCTTCTAAAAAAGGAACAACGAGGTGTAATTGCACAATTATGTTAGCTAGATGTTTCCACGTCGAAATCATCTGTTTCTCCAGATCTCCAAAATGTCCTGGACAATCATTCCAAGGTATTTGAGATTCCCAAAGGTCTCCCACCTATTCGCGATCATGACCATGCTATTCATTTGATTCCAGGAAGTGTTCCTCCAAACATCAGGCCGTACAGATATCCCTATTCCCAAAAGAGTGAAATTGAATGTATGGTTGCAGAAATGCTAGAGGCTGGTATAATTCAACCTAGCCAAAGTTCTTTCTCTACTCCAGTAGTATTGGTGCAGAAGAAGGATGGATCATGGTGCATGTGTCCGGATTATAGGGAGCTCAACAAGCTCACTATTAAAGATAAGTTTCTCCATTTCGGTCATTGATGAATTATTGGATGAATTGCATGGATCAATTTACTTCACCAAGTTGGATCTTCGTTCAAGATATCATCAAATCATAATGAAGACTGAAGACATTCCGAAAATAGCATTTAGAACTCATGAGGGTCACTATGAATTTTTGGTCATGCCTTTTGTTTTACCAATGCACCTTCTACATTTCAAGATTTGATGAATTCCATCTTCAAACCCTTCCTTAGAAAATTTGTGTTAGTAGTTTTTGATGATATACTAATCTACAGCAAGTCTTGGAAGGATCATGTTGAACATGTTGACAGGGTGCTACAACTATTGAAGGAGAAACAATTATATGCAAAAAGATCCAAATGTTTATTTGGAGTACAAGAGGTGGAATATCTGGGTCATACTATATCTCATGAAGGAGTTAAGGTAGACCCTAGCAAAATTAAAGCCATTAAGGAATGGAAAATACCCACATCCATAAAGCATCTGCGAGGATTTCTTGGGTTGACAGGGTATTATCACAAGTTTGTTAAGAATTATGGGAACATAGCAGCACCTCTAACAACATTATTGAAGAAAGATGCATTTTCATGGACTCCAGAAGCAACAAAGGCCTTCGAACACCTTAAAGAGGCAATGTGCCAAGCACCGGTCTTAGCTACACCAGACTTCACAAAAACCTTTATTGTGGAATGTGATGCTTCAGGAAATGGAATTGGTGTTGTTTTAATGCAAAATGAAAGACCCATCACTTTTGAAAGTCGTCCAATAAAGGGAAAGTATTTACACAAAGCTATTTATGAGAAGGAAATGTTGGCAATACTACATGCACTTAAGAAATGGCGACCCTACCTAATGGGAAGACACTTCAAGGTAAAAATAGATCATGATAGCCTTAAATACCTTTTAGAACAAAGATTATTCTCTGAAGAGCAACGAAAATGGGTCACAAAGATGTTGAGTTATGACTTTGAAATCATCTACAAAAAGGGGAAGCAAAATGTTGTGGTATATGCACTCTCAAGGAAGGATGAGGATGTGGAAGCATTGATGTGTGCCATTTCTATTATCCAACCAGATTGGATAAATGAAGCAAGGGAGGAATGGAAGAATCACAAAGAAGTGTGGGCACTTATTCAAAAGTTACAACAAGTTTCCAGCACATCTGATACATTTAGCCGGAAAAATGATTCATTATGGTACAAAGATTGCTTATACCTCTATAAGAATTCCCAACTCAAACAAAAGATTCTTCTGGAATTGCACGCTTCTCCCTAAGGAGGGCACTCAGGATTTTTAAAAACTTACCACAGGGTTAAGAAGGAATTTTTTTGGGATGGCCTTAAATCAGATATTCAAAAGTTTGTGGTGGAATGTTTGGTTTGCCAACAAAATAAAGTTGAAACAATTAAGAGACCAGGTCTATTACAACCTTTATCCATTCCAAGCCAATGTTGGGAGGAGGTTTCTATGGATTTTATCACAGGTTTACCCAAGTCTAAGGGAAAGAGTGTCATCATGGTGGTAGTTGAGATACTTACCAAGTATGCACACTTTTGTGCATTATCACATCCATTTAAAGCCAGTACAGTTTCTATTGCATTTATGGAAACAATTCAAAAGCTACATGGAAACCCAAAGATTATTGTAGGTGACAGAGATCCCATTTTTACTGGAATTTTTTTAACAAAATTATTTTCTTGTCTTGGTACTCAGTTAGCTCATAGCTCATCTTATCATCCTCAATCTGATGGGAAAACTGAGATAGTAAACAAATGTTTGGAAGGATATCTTCATTTCTTTGTATCTGATAAATAGACACAATGGGTCAAATGGTTGCCTTTGGCTGAATGGTGGTATAACACTTCCTTCCATATTGCAAAAAAATGACCCCATTATGGCACTTTATGGATATTAACCACCATCCATCACATCATATTTAAGAGAAGATTCTAAGGTTCAAGCAGTGGAACATCACATCGAGCATCAACTTCTCCAACTCTTAAAGGATAACCTCGTGTTGGCATAGAATAGAATGAAACAACAGGCATATCAACATCGCAGTGAAAGAAGTTTTGATGTAGGTGACTGGGTATTCCTATGGCTACAACCATATAAACAAATGTCCCTCAAGCAAGCTAAGAAGGATAATGAGTTATCACCAAAGTATTATGTTCCGTACAAGGTGTTGCAAAAGATTGGTACTATGGCATACAAATTGGAACTTCCTACATCTTCTCGAGTGCACCCAGTTTTCCATGTTTCATGTTTAAAGAAGGTTATAGGTGACAAGCTCCCAATTCAAACAATATTGCCTGAACTTGATGAGGAAGGAAAAATTATATTGGAACCGGAAGCAGTCACAGAAACAAGAACTTGATAGCTATGAAATCGATCCATTTCGGAGTATCTCATCAAGTGGAAGAACTTATTCGCTGAAGATTCCACATGGGAGGATGAGAATTTTATATAGAAGCACCCAGAACTACTTAAGCGTTGAGGACAACACTTTTTTGGAGGAGAGGGGCATGTTAGGTCCCTATAATACTAGTGATTCCCCCATTACTATTGTAGTTGTATCCCTTATTAATATCATTGTGCCCATATTGTCCCCATATTGTTATTAGTATGCCCCATAGAATCCCTCTATTGTTATTTTTGTGCCTTTATATTATTATTGTTAGGTCGGCTTGGTTATATTGTGACCCCTTAGACTCCTATATATAGAAAGGAGGTTTTGTCATTTGAATCATCCAAGGATTGTTCATTTGTGTAATGTAAAGGAGGTTGCCCCCTCGAAGAGGCTAAATTCTAAGGCGTTTATCTCTCTTTTCTATCTTTTCGTGAGCTGGTTTCATAACACCAAGTGGCAGTCCAATTAGCGGGATGACATGGAAAAATACATGGTCGTACTGAAGGGTGACACGTGTCACCCATATTTGGTGTTTTTGGGTGGCTAAGTGGGCCGATTTCAAGTGACACATGGAATTACCCATAGGATGCCACATGGTATGATGTCATTACCATGATGATAATATGATGTCAACATGATGTGGTGGCATGTGAGGGTGACATGTGGCAAGTGAAAATCGACATTTATGGTTATCTAAGTGAGTTTTTAACAAGTGACAAGTAGAAAGCGACTTGGTGAGACACATGGTAGAGGGACAAGGGAAAGTCATGATTGGTCGTAGAAACTAATGTGGCAAGTATGGTGGTAGATGATATGGATACAGTGGGTTCCATATCAGTCTATCAGAACCTTGAGGCAACATGACTACATAACATAAGTTTTTGATGATAGGTGACATCTAATATGGTGTGAAAGGTGAGATGAAGCAGTAAAGAGGTGGAATAAATGCCACATCTCAATCGTTGATTGGTTGACGTGGATGGCATGTCATGAGTGGTGGGACCCTTTACCTCTTGGGCTATTAGGACCTCAAGGAAACATAACTACATAGCACAAGTTTTTGATGATATGTGAGATTCAACGAAGAAAGAGCTCTCAATCATGGCCCTCGATTACGTGGGTTGAGGAGAAAGGGAAGATGAGGCTTATCGGCCATTGGGCCATGGATACAACATTATTTTGGGTAAGAACCCATGCACCTTTAACAATTTCAGCAATTGACACAATCATTAAAATTGAATAGTTGATACATTCAAATAAATTTTTCCATGGGTAAAATAATTAATTATTTCCCATGTTAATTGAAGGGACAAGGATATAAAATAAAAAAAAGAACAATATGAGAAGGTTGGATGTTTTGTAGCATAATTGAGCCCAAACAAGGAAAATAGTTGACAATGCAAAATTCATTACGTGAGGTAGTTGAATAGAATATTTGAAGCCACTATATGTGAGAAGCATAACATATGCATATGAGTTGTGTAAGTGCAACAATATGGGATTGTGCATTAGAGTAGACATAATTGGAAATGTATAAAAATTGTAAGGAGGAGAACCTATTTTATTTTCTAATTTGAGAATGTTTGTATTCCAAAAGAATATCTATTTGGTTGAGAGAAAAAGTGACAAAAATATAAATACTAAATTGAGTAAAGTGTGCTTGAAGGTCTAAGTTTGAAAATTAATGAAAGAGGGAATTTATATGCATAGAAAGTTGGTGCTTACATAGTAGGGAGTAGGTGCTTCCTTCAGGTTGGTACACTTTAACACTAGGGAGTGGGCACTTCCTTCAAGTAGGTGCTTGTAAATTCAGGGGATGATGTCTCCTTCTCGTTGGTGCTAGAAATGCTAATGTAATAGTAGTTATAAGCCTACACTTATTACCATGTGTAACACCCTCCTCCCACATATACCCAAGCAACTAGACAGTCGGGGTAAACATGTGATGAGAGGCCACTATGATATGATTTGACCTCCTAAGCCTCGTTAAGGAAGTAGAATCAACGAAAACACACCATACATAAATTAATCATCAGCTACAAGACCCATAGGAACCAATCCAATACTTTAGACAACTTGCCTTGGGGTCCCACTGATCCTTTGGACAACTTAAGCCTCAATTTCTCCCATGCTATAGGCATGAGGGTGACTAGAAACCCAAAGTCACTCTTATAGGATTGTCTGCCAGTGACCAGAGACCAAAACTGCCAGTCTTATGCCAACGACTCTAGGATTTGAGCCACCTTTTTCCGGCCCAGAGCCCAGGTCACTGCACAGAACTGAACCATCTCTTCAAATCAGTAAAATAACATGAAAATGGCAGTATCAAAGAAAATACTTGTTTAAGACCTTGACTAGACCCCTACTAGCCATGACAGGCATTTCATCAAACATATCATGAATATGTAATCTACAAGTGTAAATAACAGTTCTGAGCATAGGGGTCTCATACTTAGCTAAGAATCACTAAGAACCATTGATGCCTCAATACATCAACTTCCATTCCATCCATTAGGTCATATATACATTGATCATTCAATAACAAGTAAAAACATGATGAAATCCATACATGCCTTCTATCATAAAAACACATACATAACCAACATAATATCAGCAAAAATACTCGTGAAAGTACAACCATATGGACCACATCTAATCCATCAAAATTCTTATAGAAATAAAAGGAGAAATATCCATTCATTAATGATGCAAAATCCAAACCCAGGATGGGACTTCCACGTTCGACCCGACTGTAGAATGGTTGAGCCAAATCTCTCTTCAGCCATTCATCCCCATGTCATATTCCAAACATGAATGTGGGCTCTCATAGAACACATCAATCAAAACTCATCCAGGGCTTCCAAAGGGCATCCACCTCAACCCATCAAATAATGATTCCACCACCCAGTTGAACATTACCAATACCATCATCAGATTGGTCTCCAGCTAAGCCTTCCATGGCTTCTAGAGAGTTTGTTTTAACTAAGGCTTGAAGGACTAGTAACTCAACCAACAGCTTATACAGGGCTTCTACAACATTTGTCCAATCAAGGATTCCAGAACTAGTAACTCAACCCACCAAGGGCTTCTAGAGCGTTTGTCCAACCAAGGCTTCCAGGACCAGTAACTCAACCCAAGCTATTACAGGGCTTCAAGAGCATTTTTCCAACCAGGGATTCGAAGAACTAATAACTCAACCCAAGCTAAGGAAACATGAGAGCTAACCAAAACAAAATAATTAAAATAAACCCACAATCACCATGGCTATCTAGGAAATGGTAAGGCTAGGAAATCCATTTTCAATCTCAACCATCCTCCATGCAATTGACATATCACAACCAAAAATCCACATGCATATGCCATGCATGCCAAAACTAGTGAAGGAAACATACATGCAACTCGGTACTTGTAAGAAAATGTGTTGTAGCTACTGATCCTGATGCCCTCTTGCACTTTTCTGCTCTTCCTTTGCCTTCTTGCTCCAAAAGTCGAAGTATGCCACACCCTCCAAGAGTGCTCCAAGAAGACTCTAAGTCTCCAAGAGTATGAGAGAGAGAGAGAATAATGAGAGAGCTCCAAAACTGAACTGAAAAAATGTTACCAATTGATCCTCAGAAGAATTTTTATGAATGAGGCCTCTATTTTCTTCATTTTCCATTATTTTCCTTCAATTTCCTCCTCACATGCAACCTGTGACATTTCACCTCCCTTTTCTTCTAATTTCCATTATTTTCATAAATAAATGTGCCAAAAATGCCATTTTGCCTTTCCAAAGCCTTAGCCATTGCCTTTGCCAATTTCCTTAGGCATAAATAATCACAAGTGATCCCCATCACTAGGATTTTTTCCAACATTCAGCTTGGAATAAGTGTCCCATCATCCATGGTTATTATATTTCCTTTATTTACTTTTACTACATGGAATTTTCACTAGGGTTGTTACATTAGACATAATTTTTGTGGTTTTATCCCTTTATGGGTTTCCACATAAATATCTATGTCTCGTGTTCATATTTCTTGATTTATGGTGCTTTGGTGTATCTAATTTGTGACAACGTAAATAATTTAAAAAATTGTTAAAAATGATACTCATTCACCCCCTCTCAGTGTTATCTCAGTTTCTAACACAATCACCAACTAAAAAGGGGTCTTCAACATATTCATTAGATACTTTTTTTTTTCCCTTGTTCTAAAGGTTCCCTTGTTGGTCCATCATGTCTTGAGTAGTTCTTTGAGAAAACTCATGAATTTTGTCAGCTAATATTCATCCAAGCACACTTCTTCCTTGGGAAACTTATAATATATCTCAATGTCAAATGTGATAAAACAAGCAATGGGTTTTCCACAACTCTCTCTGATCATGGATTCTACTATATCTATTTGCTTCACTGGCCATTCTATAGCTTCAACACACGGGAAAACTCATGGAAGGGTAGCCACTTTTGTTAGCCAGGGTCTCTTTACAGTATTGTAGATTTCTAAATATATATCATTTGCATGTGGATTTTCCCTTTGAAACAACTTGTATACCTATGACTAGGTATACATTGTGAATTTGTCAATGAAACATGGTGTGTCCTAGAACTCAAGTCCGAAGGAATTAATAGGTTCTTATTCATCATATATCTCAGCTACTAGATATTTTCAAGCTCTTTTTTGGACAAGTACATGATTTTCCTGCCAATCTAATAAAAGATAAGTGGACACATTATAGATATTAGCTTGCAATGAAAAATGTAGAGAACCAAGGGTTATGGGCTTCAAGGATAGATGGGCCTAAGTCAAAAAAAGGGTTTCAATGGTGAGGAAAAAACAATATCGATAGATTCACAACATTGACCAAGATTTTTGCAATTAATCATGCAAGGAGCTATTGGTCTGCACTCCTATATCCAAAAGGATTACCAGAAAACAAAAGGAAGATGGCTAGTGGATAGATAAATAGATCCCAACCAAATGCTCACACATGCATCATACAAACAAATCTAGGTGTTATGAGCAAAAGTGTGCACATGGCCTCCTTGCATATCAATTAAGGGTTTTGAGCTTGATGCAAAATCCCAGTGCTCTACTCGAATGATCTAGTTCATCCACAATTGATCTCAATACTTGCACACAATCACAAACATCTAAAGACGATAAGTGATATTCCTCAGAAGATCATTAGCTCAAAACATCACATAAATAATAAGAAGTATTGTTGCAAACATGTAGATATAGAGAAGGAATATGAACTTCTATTAATCCAAAAACAAAGTACAAATATACCTTCACTCAGTATCCTCTCCAAAAACCAGCAGAGTCTCCCCACTAAAAGAGAAAAAATATGGACTCCAACAGTATAACCCTCATAATATTTGTCTCTCTCGGCAAGAATCTAAATATGAAGCATAAAATTAGTATACTCAAGACTCTAACTCATTGTGGCTAGCTTGACCCTCTCAAGTGGTACACTATAAATAGGATGAAGAGAGCTCTTAAGAGGATGAATGTGGATTCTCTGGACAATGAGAAGTTATAGAAACTTATTCATTATAAGCACTGGCTAACTTGAATAAGTGATGAGTCAAACTGATCCCTAGGAACCATAAAAATGTAGAAGGAGTTCCTAGTCGCAGACACAGAACTAAAGGGAAAAGACTACAGTCACTCCCATAAGGTGGTTCTACAAGCGATTAAAAGGGTATAGTCTCTCTCACAAGGTCATCATCCATGTGACTGGGTGTCATGACTAGAAAAATAAGGTTTGATCCCTAAGTAAATGGTCATGTCTTAGAAGCCCTAACCCTAGTGAGGAAAGTAGGCTGATAATAGATGCGCCCTAATGTGTGAGATCAGAAGATAAGCTCATGGTTGAAATACATTATGACAAAACTTAGAGGTAAAAGTAAGAGTGAGGAGACAAAGATGAGAATTCAGATCATAAGACACTAAAGATGAAGTCTCATCTATGTTGGTAACATACTCGAGGCAGGCATACCCATTCTCGATCATAAGAAGATATTGAACATGGCCACCAAAACATACATTGCAGAGCCATGACATGAAATGCTAGAACATGGCCATGAAATACATACACAGTGGATCCATGTGACTCAACAAATAGAGCATAGCCACTAGAAAATACAATGTCGATCTATGTCACAATATACATCAGTAGGACTATGGACACATGACAGACTGAGAAGTGTCACAAGATACCCCTCAAAGTACATGAATGATACATAGCTCTAATGCAGCCTGGGATGGGTGCCATATAAGAGTGAGATGTCCCTAACCTAGGGTCTTCAACATAACCCTAATGGTACGAATCTACATCATGCAAATAGATGAGTTGATGTCGAGCATGGTAGAAACTTCCTGATTACCATCCAATGAGGTAAACTAGTAACAAATGTGAGGGAATCCATCAATAAGGAAAATGGACCCCAAGGTACCTAGTATAGTCCATTAAGTGTGAATAGATGAGTTTATGTTGAACACTAGTGAACTCAACCAATTAGGAGCCAATGATGTAAACCCACTATCGATCATGAGGAAGCCTTCCACTGAGGTATGCAAGCTCCAAGGTACTATTGGTTCCTAAATCAAGCTCCTGGATAATGAGTTGAAGTCGATAGGAGAAGATCCATCGAAGGAGGACCTTGATGTACCCCCCATCAATTGACATGGAATAAACCACGATGATGTGGTTTATGGATGAAGTCATGAAGTAATGAAGTAAAAATTACATCGTATGGCTGACTCAAAAAGGTCAACATGTTACTGCAGATGGCCAACACACGTTGAGATTGCTCTTGAACACATAGCGACATGACACAAGAGTGACTTAGAAACATGACTAATGAGCACCATGTGATATCATGCAACGACACAGGAGGCATCGAGGCATGCTCCATATGATTGGAAGAGTAACCAGCTCAAGGAGTAAACATAATCATATGTATGGTACGAATCCTCAGCAAGCTAAAACCAAAATGTGAGACAATGAATCAGACATGTGCCATGTTCAAGGGTGATGAAAATGATGCTTCCATTTGATGATTAATGAGAATAAATGTGCCTTCCCTTCTCTTTTTATAAGCTCATTTTTCATAAAGTTGTCCCCCAAGCTCAAAAAAGAGATAAAAGTATACAAGGGAGAACCTCATAGCCATAGTAAACTACGGTATTCATTTTTCATAGCTAGTCTATCATAGTTTGGAAAAGGGTTAAACTTATACTGGGTAGGTGAACCTTCAGGTACTTTATGAGCGTGAAGGAGACAAGTTCACTCGGAAATATTTTATAAATTAAGGAGTCTAAAAAGAGATTAAAGAAAACTCCTCCTAGAGGAACGAGAGGTAGAGCCGACATCAACTGGTTCTGGTAATGATGGAACTTCTTATGACATAATTAGGACAAGAGGTGAGCTAATAAGACCACTCATTGCAGTGGTTCCTCCAAGAAAGGGTAAAAAACCAAGTGAAAGTAAATGGTAGTCCAAGCAAATGATTACGATGGAATGAAGAAACCAAGGCTCATCATGTAAAAATAGGCTGATAAAAAGTGGCAATAATGAGGGATAAAAGTTTGGAATCCTCCAGGCATATGGACATAAAAGAGACGAAGAAGAGGACATGAGGCTCAAATTCTAAGTCATGTCAAGGCAGAAGGAGGGATTCTGAAAAGATTATAAAATGACTACATGGAAACCAAAATAACAAGGAGATGTTATACTAGGGTATCCATGATAAAGTAAGCTCTATCGCCAAGCAACGATGTGCATAAAAGGGAATGGCTAAAGTCACAACTTGACGGGATTAGATCTAAGGCATCAAAAATGACACTAGTAGTCAAAATGCAACAATGATGACAATAATGACCTACCCATATATGATAGGAAAGAAAACGTACCTCATGCCTATTGATGGAAATGGGACCCTCAAGAAAGAGCATAAAAATGTCACTCTGTTGGAATAAGGAATTACTGAGAGGGGGGTGGTGAATCAATAATAGTGAGGTTATTAAAAATCTTACTAAATATGTTTTTAGTTCGTTCCTCTAATGCTTGATAGCTATGAGAGAATTCATACATAAATAAAATGAGCAGCAAGATGAAACATTCATATGCACATATAATCCATCACATGAGAAACATACACATATTGACACTGGTATTTTCACGTGGAAACCCAAAGGGAAAAAACCACCAATCTGTTTGTTGTTATGATGTAAATTAATCACCTACTTAATTACATCAGTTTTTTGTGAGCACCCATTCACAGGAGGCACCGATCCCCTTAGGATAGAAAACACCTACTTGTAGAGAAGAACCAACCTCTTATGAATGCATACCACCACCTGTTCTTGTCATTGTTATACTTTTCATACAATTTTCAAAATGAAAACATAGGCACATACAATTATAGAAAAGTACCAGATTAGTTTACTATAGAATCAACTTCTTCTCTTAATCCTCCATTGTTTCGCAGTCTCTCTCGGCCTCATGTAACAACTCCCTATTCTCTACACTTTTGCATTCTATCCCATAGGTTCTCTGCAACACACTGTTCCAATTCAACACTTGGGCTAGTGCTCTTCTCACACATTCTCTGCTCTCATTCTTCAGCACTTGCAAAAATACTCTCTTCCCCCCCACACTACAATTGAAATCATTATTTTTGTTCATATGTTGCACACTGCTCAATGTTACCTTTCCCTCTTGTTGCCATCCTTCTTGAGTGTACCTCTGTATATATCCTCCTATTGCTATTGTCTTTTATGCTACAATTTGGCTACCTCATTAAACTTTGAATATGGGCACCTAAGCTCTTTACCAACTTTGTGTGTGGTTCTCCATGATGAGAATTAATTCTCAAACAATACTGTACACTTCAACCAAGGCTCCCATGCTTATTCGTGGCTCTCTGAGCTTGACAGTATCTCAGGATTTCTTTTATGTTCTTCATTTAATACACATACGTGCACATGAATATTAGAGATACCTTTCTTAGCTTAGGGAAGACCTAATGCTCTTCCCTGTGAAACAGTGGTACTCTTTGTCAAGGTCTCCTGCCTTCAACATTCGCCATAGACTCCATCGACCAACCTCTTATGTGCTCATTTACTCAACTTCCAACTCAATCGTCCTTCAACACCTCTGTGCTGCAATTTTTGGGCTTCAACATTTCGTAACTTTTATTAGAAAATACATTATGAAATCACGAGGTTCTGATTGGCCTTCAACCCCTTTTTCTTAGCCCCTTTTTTCTTTACACACCATAGGACCATCCATTGTGGTTGGGGCTTCATTCTCCCTTGAACAACAATATCAAGGCTTTCCATATCATAAATTTTATTAAAAGTGACGTTACGAAATTGTGAGGTCCTAAGGGTCTGAGCCCCTTCATGCTTAACCCCTTTCTTGTTTTTTTTCATATGACCGGGAGTTGTGACCAACAACTTATCTTTCATGTGCTAAGACCTTCAGATCCTACTAGGGGTCAATATTCCTTTATTGACTACTCTTCACCCTTGGTTCCTTTAGTCTCCTCGACCAAGCGCCACCACATTAGAGCTCCGTGTCCAAAATATATCCCACATGGCATCACTCAACACTTAGGTGTTGAACCTACTTTGCACCTGTTAGTGTCGATATGTTCATCCCTCCATCAGTGATCAAATTCTCTTGTTGCATTGCATGTTAGGTGTCTCACTCAATCAACTGCATTCCATTAGGGTCATGGATCATCTGATGGTAGTGGCATATTATACATTTTCCCTCATGTCCTTTACCTGCTGGCCCATTTTCATACATCTAGATCATCTGCAGTCATTTTTTGTCTTTAAATCTACAAAAGTCATTTTTAGGGTTTTAGGTCTCATTAGGTCTAGGGTTTCGTCAATAAGGTCTTTTCAATGCTCAATAATAGTCAGCAGGTGCATGAGGAGGTCAAATAAAGTCCCAGCAACAATAATTTCAATAATCACATGCTCAGTGATTGATTTTTCCTCAAAACCCTGTTTTGAGGAAAAACAGAGTTTTTTATGTTTTCATGTACAAATTTGATGTAATTTCATTTTTTCCCATATGTAATAATTTCAGAGGCAGCCCTGGTCACCTTGCCAAGCCTCTACAACTCCACCATCTGCAAAACAAACAAAGAGTCAAAGCATTCAGTTCATCAAAGGCACAAATAAAGAAAACTACCCAAAAACAGAGTTTTAAAAGCAAGTCAAAATCAAACATTAGAAGAGTGGGTTTTTGTAAATGAAAAATCAAAAATTTATGTATATAAACTATTCTTATGTTTAAAAATTTCATTTGTGTCCAAGGGAGAAAGAGTGAGCAATTGAAAAGTTGTGTTGAAGCAAAGGATGTTGGCATTATGGCTAAAGTGTTGTCCTTGATGGCAACCCATTCAGGTGATAGATCACTGTACTTCAAGTCAGCAGCAGAGGTTGATGATCAGCTATCGAATATTGAAGAAAACAAGGGGTACGCAGGTACACCCTACAGAAGGTGCATACCCGCAGGTACACCATGCAGGGACTGCGTCCAGATACGCAGGCCAGCCGTTCAGGAGGTGCGTACCCCCAGTGCACACATTTCAAGGCAAAGAAATTCACATGTGGGGTTTTCTTATGTTTTACTCTTGGTTTTTAGCCGACGGTATTGGGTTATTATGGTGTCGGCTCGTGGTATTGATCCATGTTTTAAGGAAGATCTTCCCTATATAAAGCAAAGGAGATCATTTGGCTTGAGCATGTTTTTGGGTTGAATATCTTATGAGGGCTAGATCTGGTCTAGATCTAAATAAGGAGAATCTACTGATGGACTGATATCTCTTCGGCACATGTTCAGATCTATAGATCTGACTGTCTGGGTTATTCTTGAAGTCTTGAAATAATCTATGCCCGAAGGTACGCAGGTACAGTGAAAGAAAAGTGCGCCGGTACGCAGGCACAGAAGCGTTGCAGGTGCACCGGTACGCAGGCACAGAAGCGTTGCAGGTGCGCCGGTACGCAGGTACAGAAGCGCTGCAGTTGCAGAGGTACGCAGGAAGTCTAATTGGCACAGTGTGTGGGTACGCAGGTGCACAGTTCAGAACAGTGCGTACTGTACGCAGGCATTACATGGGTGAAGCTGCGTACTTCTCTTGAAATCGATTTAGATGTTCATGTTTATCATTGCTGTGTTCTGGGTTTTGAAGTGATGTCTGGGTTCTGATATTATGTTCTGATAACAGCAGTGATTGAGTGAATGATTATGATTAGCTTCAGAATTGATGAATGAATGGATCAGGTTCTTAATGATCTGATGGACTACATCTGATTGATGACTCTCATTGTATATGTATTGATCTAGTGATTGGGTGATTCAGAAGGTTGTTTGATTATGAGCTTCAATGTTGTTGTTGGGTCCAGTATGAAAATCGGATGAAATGTGGCCTTTCAGATTATGTGTTGTGCTTCAGTGTATCCAGTATGAAAATTGATGAAACGTGGTACCTGGAGGAGAGAAGATTGTAGGCCGGCACCTACGTACTAGTATCTAAGCTAGTACAAGAGCTAAGGGAAATCTTTGGAGCATTGTAGCAGGTTGCAGCCTGCGTACTAGTAAATGAATCAGCTAGTACAAGAGCAAAGGGGGTTGTAGCTCCCGTACTGGTATAAGACTGCACCAGTACAAATATTGTAAAAGGATTTTCTTATTAAGAAGAAGATTGAGATGACTTGCAGCAGGTGGTTTTTCTCCCGCATTGGGTTTCCACCTTATATCATGGTGTTCATGTGTGTGCCTTATGTGTGATGATCTATTCTATATTACTGCATCTTCTATCTGATAATATGGTTGATAATGTTCTAATGACTCATTGAAGATCAATTAACTTAATCATAAGAAGTTGTGGAAGTAGCATATATGAATCTGATTATGGAAATGAAAAAGTTTTATTAATGTGATAATACTGATTCACCCCCCCCCTCTCAGTATTATTTCCAACAATTGGTATCAGAGCAGGTCCTTTGATAGAAGCTTGATCGCTTGAAGGAGATCCGTGAAACAATGGGAAAGAAGCTTAAGAAGAAAGCTCATAAGAAAAAGAAGTCATCTCAGAAGAACTATGACAGTGGAAGAATCGATTGGGGATTAGGCATAAGAAGCTCTTCAGATTCAGAATCAGATTCAGAATCATTATCAGGTATGAATGTGTTATCCTCTGATGTTCCAGCTATATTTCCTTATGAAAGAGATGAAAGTGATAGTGAGACTACTGAACTTGCTCTTATGGGTGAGCAAGAAAGATGTCAAATAGAGGCAGAATTTAACAGTCTGACAAACAAAATTATTGAACATGAAAAACGATTTGACGTAAAGAGTGGTGCCCTCAAATTATGCAAGGAAAGGTATCAAAAGTTGCAGGATGAAGCAACATCTCTAAGAAATGAAGTCATTGAAAAGAACACAACAATCAAGGAGCTCAGAGATCGATCCAGTTATTATGAAAATCTTGAAGCTACAATCCTCTCACTAAAAGGAGATCTTGAAGAATCAAAGAAGCAGAATACAGATCTACTCCAAGCTATTGAAAAACAAGAAAACGAAGTCACCAGCTTAAAATCTCAACTAGAATGTGCCTTCCAAGTTCGTCAAATGCAGCAGGACCTGAATGAAGAACAAGAAAAGGAGATTCTCAAACTAAGGGAACAAATGGAAGAAGGAAGGAAAGCTGAAGAAGTTTTGAAAAAGAAATCTCTTGAAAAGGAAGAACAGCTTCAGGTTGAGGTAAATATCTTGAAAGGTAAACTAGAAGAAAAGGATAAGCTTTTACGAATTCAAGATAGCTCTAAAGTATTGGATGATATTCTTAGTAGTCAAAGGTCCCCTGCTATAAAGACTGGTCTTGGTTTCCATGAATCTGTTGAAGGTGAATCTACTTCACAAGGTGAGGCAAGGAATTCTAAAGAGAAATCTAAAGTGATCAATGAAGAAATGAAAGATCAATCTCATCATCAACCAAGGAAAGAGATTCCTCAAAGAAAATCCTTTACTCCTCCTATGAATGTATGTCATAATCTTGGACATGTTGCAGCTAGATGTAGAAGAAGAAGAGTTCAAGACCATTATGCAGACAAGTCATCTCAATCAAGGTATTTTTATGGATATTGCTTTGCTTGCAATATGTTTGGTCACAAAGCTGCTGATTGTTACAGGAGGAATATGAAACATGTAAGATGTTATGCATGTAAAAAGCCTGGACATATAGCTAAGGAATGCAGGAACAAAGTGTGGGCACCATATCAAAAGGAGAAAATGTCATCATCACGCTTGAAGATATGGAGGAAAAAGGAAGTACAGTCAGAAAAGGATGGCACAGCACAATGTACAGACATACCAGAATCAGAGGAAGCTGAAAGTACAAAACTTCAGGTTCTTGAATCTCATATGCAAACTTCATAAAGGCAAGTCGCATATATACGCGAGTTGGATACTGCACAATCGCGTATATGCTTGTTTGAAGGCAGTAGGCAAGTGAAGTTGGAAATGAATCTATCAGATCTGGGAATCTAACTGTCAGTGGCACAAAGGAGGACTGTTAATTTGGCCCTAATTAGAAGTACGCAGATCATCAACTGTGAAAGTACGGGCGTACGCAGCAGAGCGTAAGACTGGGTGCGGATGTACGCAAGTGAAGGCACAGTCCCTATGCGGAGGTACGCAGCTTATCAGAAGAGGACATGCGGACAGACGCGGAGAAACAGAAAAAGAGGTGCGGACTTACAGAGGAGTACGTGGCGCGATAGAAGCAAAGAGTGCGTGCGGTACGCGGCGTGATAAAGGATACCCTGCGGACGTACAGAAAAGTACGCGGTGCAATAAAATAAAAGGTGTGTGCAGTACGCGGCGCAACTGATGGAACAGGTGCATGGGTACGCTCTGTAATAGAAGACTGTCTGCGTATATACGCAGTGCAGCAGAAGGATATCTGCGGGTGTACGCAGGGGAGCAGAAGATGAAGTGCGTACCTATCTTAAGGCATTTATTGGCTGATTCTTCTTATTGATATGCATGATCAGATTTGATAGATGGCACTGGTTCAGGGGGAGCATATGTCCTGAATGCATTGTTGGCATTATGGTCCTTGGTGACGATGCTTATGATTCATCTTGCTATGGTTATGAGTTGGTCACATGATCAGATTTATGGTTGATTCTCTAATAATGCTTGCATGGAGTCTTTATTGTTCTTGGCACATATATGGATGAGGATTGTTGGCTGGATACAAGGATGATTATTCATACATATGTTGATTGATGCAGATGCTTTCATTTGATGGCTCTTGATTCATGTAAATCTGGATGGTTATGAGTTGATGCAGAAGTCCTTGATGTTGACAGATACTATGGAGCAGATTATACAGTGTTGTTGATGATGTTTGTCATGATCTTTAGATGTTTGATGTAAAGGTCATAGCAAGACTCATGTTGTAATGGTCTATCTATTGTAGTCATCTCTTTAGGTCATGTAACGGCCTATGTCCCCCCACTATGCATGGGATGAAGATGTAATGTATTTGGTTTTCATATTTCTGATGTATTCCCACTTGGTTGGATGGATGATCCTTATTGTGATGGGTGATGGATGTATGTATTGAGTCTTTTGGTGATAGGAAGGTCATTTATGATATATAGAGTCATGTTCTTCTTGTAGAACATATTTTTTTTGCAGACCTTGCTTGCAGTCAGGGGGAGCTTGAGCACGAACAGCACTATATAGCAGAGCAGACATCTCAGCTTGTTCTCAGAAAGACCATTATCAGATTGGAGCACCATGACATATACAAAGGGGGAGCTCATTCAGAGACTTCAACAGATCTAGTTTATAGTCAAGGGGAGCATGTTCTTAGGGGGAGCATACCCCTTTGCCCTTGATGTCAAAGGGGGAGAGTGATTTGGTGTTGTTGCCATCAAGTCCAAAGGGGGAGATTGTTGGCATTATGATGCATGTGTTGTACTTGATGGCAACCCTCTCATAAAAGATCATCTCACTTAGAGATATCAGATGTGACATAATACATAGATGCAGGACAACTCAAAGGAATCAAATGGCAAGTTCTTAGTAAGCTTTGCCATCAAGTCCAAAGGGGGAGATTGTTGGCATTATGGATAAAATGTTGTCCTTGATGGCAACCCATTTAGGTGATAGATCACTGTACTTCAAGTCAGCAGCAGAGGTTGATGATCAGCTATCGAATATTGAAGAAAATAAGGGGTACGCAGGTACACCCTACAGAAGGTGCATACCCGCAGGTACACCATGCAGGGACCGCGTCCAGATACGCAGGCCAACCGTTCAGGAGGTGCGTACCCCCAGTGCATACATTTCAAGGCAAAGAAATTCACATGTGGGGTTTTCTTATGTTTTACTATTGGTTTTTAGCCGACGGTATTGGGTTATTATGGTGTCGGCTCGTGGTATTGATCCATGTTTTAAGGAAGAGCTTCCCTATATAAAGCAAAGGAGATCATTTGGCTTGAGCATGTTTTTGGGTTGAATATCTTATGAGGGCTAGATCTGGTCTAGATCTAAATAAGGCGAATCTATTGATGGACTGAGATCTCTTCGGCGCATGTTCAGATCTGTAGATCTGACTGTCTGGGTTATTCTTGAAGTCTTGAAATCATCTATGCCCGAAGGTACGCAGGTACAGTGAAAGAAAAGTGCGCCGGTACGCAGGCACAGAAGCGTTGCAGGTGCGCCGATACGCAGGCACAGAAGCGTTGCAGGTGCGCCAGTACGCAGGTACAGAAGCGCTGCAGTTGCGGAGGTACGCAGGAAGTCTAATTGGCACAGTGCGTGGGTACGCAGGTGCACAGTTCAGAACAGTGCGTACTGTACGCAGGCATTACATGGGTGAAGCTGCGTACTTCTCTTGAAATCAATTTAGCTGTTCATGTTTATCATTGCTGTGTTCTAGGTTTTGAAGTGATGTCTGGGTTATGATATTATGTTCTGATAACAGCAGTGATTGAGTGAATGATTATGATTAGCTTCAGAATTGATGAATGAATGGATCAGGTTCTTAATGATCTGATGGACTAGATCTGATTGATGACTCTCATTGTATATGTATTGATCTAGTGATTGGGTGATTCAGAAGGTTGTTTGATTATGAGCTTCAATGTTGTTGTTGGGTCCAGTATGAAAATCGGATGAAATGTGGCCTTTCAGATTATGTGTTGTGCTTCAGTGTATCCAGTATGAAAATTGATGAAACGTGGTACCTGGAGGAGAGAAGATTGTAGGCCGGCACCTACGTACTAGTATCTAAGCTAGTACAAGAGCTAAGGGAAATCTTTGGAGCATTGTAGCAGGTAGCAGCCTGCGTACTAGTAAATGAATCGGCTAGTACAAGAGCAAAGGGGGTTGTAGCTCCCGTACTGGTATAAGACTGCACCAGTACAAATATTGTAAAAGGATTTTCTTATTAAGAAGAAGATTGAGATGACTTGCAGCAGGTGGTTTTTCTCCCGCATTGGGTTTCCACCTTATATCATGGTGTTCATGTGTGTGCCTTATGTGTGATGATCTATTCTCTATTACTGCATCTGCTATCTGATAATATGGTTGATAATGTTCTAATGACTCATTGAAGATCAATTAACTTAATCATAAGAAGTTGTGGAAGTAGCATATATGAATCTGATTATGGAAATGAAAAAGTTTTATTAATGTGATAATACTGATTCACCCCCCCCCTCTCAGTATTATTTCCAACAAAGGAGGCAAAAATCGCAGCAAGTTTGGTATTCTCACTGGCGTGGCGCACTCGGGTTGTGGCGTGGCACACTCATCCAGTGTGGCGCACTGGGGTTGTGGCGTGGCGCACTCATCCAGCGCAGCGCACTGGGGTTGTGGTGTGGCGCACTCATCCAGCGCGGTACATTGGGCAGCATTCTGCAGTGTAATTTTATAACTGGCGCGACGCATTGAGTCAGTGTGGCGCATGTAGGTTTTAACCTCGTATAGAAATTACCTGCATACAAATTCTAAATCACAGAAAAATAAACAATGCGAGAGCATAACACATAAAACACATATACACAGAGATTTTCCCCTAGATCCCAAAACTGGGACTACCAGCTTGATTTTTCATTATATTCCTTTCAATGTTACAATACATATTTATACATGCCGAAGCATCCAATACCATGGATCGAAAACCATCGCGTCCAAATCCAAGGACCGAAAACCATAGGTACGTTCGCCCAACCTAATATAGGGTCCAAAAAAAATCTTTCCTGGGGCACTGCCCCTGACCTCGTAGAGGGGGGCTACCCACCCCCCCTGTGACCCCCCCACTGCGCAATCGGTGCAACAAAGGGGAGGCTCTACCCCCCCTCTAACCCCCCGGTTCACTACGTAGCTTACTCGTGGAAAGAATATAACACAACCCAACAATCTCCCACTTGTTGTTTTCTTTCCACAGGGTGCCACAGGAGAGCTTAGTCATTTTTCCAGCCCTGAGATGCCCATTGTTTCTCTACACCAAGATAACTTCTCAGAGCTCACAGATTTTGTCAATGCATCTGCAGTATTCTTCAAATTGTCCACCTTTACCAGCAACACCTTTTTGTCTTCTATCATATCCCTCACAAAGTGATACTAAACATCAATGTGCTTTGTCTTTGAATGATAAGCAGGGTTCTTTGCCAAGAAATTTGCACTTCGGCTGTCACAGTCTATTCTTATAGCTCCCTGTACTAACCCCATACTTGAACACAATCTCTGCAACCAAACTTCTTCCTTGCTTGCATGAGTGGCTGCCATGTATTCTGCCTCTATAGTTGATAGTGCCACTACAGATTGTTTCTTACTCATCCAACTGACTGCACCTCCAAATAGGTTAAACACATACCCACTTGTAGATCTTCTCTGATCCAGGTCTCCAGCCCAATCTGCATCAATAAAGCCATGAATATCCAACACTCTGTCCAATCCTGGTCTTCCTTGGTAGCACAAACCATAATCACTAGCGCCACGCAAATACCTGAAAACCCGCTTCACTGCTGTCCAGTGCTCCTTCCCTGGTTTTGACATAAACCTGCTCAATACTCCCACTGCATGTGCAATGTCTGGTCTAGTACAGACCATTGTAAACATTAGGCTACCTACTGCACTCACATATGGAACACGGGACATGTCCTCTTCCTCTTCTTGTGTCTTGGGACACTATTCAGCAGATAACCTCACACCTACAGGAATAGGAACCTTCACCAATTTACTATCCTGCATATTAAACCTCTGCAGTATTGTCTCGCCATGCTTCCTCTGGTTTAACCAGAGCTTCCTCTTTGCCTGATCTCTTTTAATTTCCATGCCCAAAATATAGTTCGTAGCACCAAGATATTTCATGTCGAATTTGGAGGACAATTGGGTCTTCAAGTCCTGGATAATTTCTTTGTCATTTCCAACCAGCAACATATCATCCACATACAAGACTAGATAAATAACATGGTCACCAATCAACTTAAAATACACACAGTGATCTTCTTTGCTTCTGGTGAAGCCAAGTCCCCGTATAAATGTATCAAATTTCTGATACCACATCCTTGGTGACTGTTTTAACCCATACAAAGACTTCTTTAACTTGCATACCAGTTCTTTCTTACCCTTCACCGTAAAGCCTTCAGGTTGCTTCATGTAGATTTCCTCTTCCAAATCCCCGTGAAGAAATGTTGTCTTCACATCCATCTATTCTACCTCAAAATCAAAAGTAGTAGCAACAGATAAAAGTAATCTAATAGAAGTTACCTTGGCAACAGGAGAAAAAATATCACCAAAATCAATTCCCGGCACTTGGGAATATCCTTTTGCTACCAACCGAGCTTTGTATTTCTCCACCTTACCTTCTGCATTTGTATTCTTTTTGAACACCCATTTGCTGCCAATGGGTTTCCTTCCAGTCGACAACTCCACCAGATCCCAAGCCTTATTTTTGTGCAAAGATGCCATTTCATCAACCATGGCCTCTTTCCAGAGTTTTCCATCCTCTGAATCTACTGCTTCCTTCATAGTTCTGGGATCATCAAGAGTAATAGACAAAGCAAAATTTGAATAGAAAGCAGAAGGACTATACCTTTCTGGCTGCCTTCTTTCTCAAACTGATCTTCTCACAGCCGGAGTTTGTGGCTCTTCATCTTCTGATTCCTCCTCTGCTGCAGAGTCTGATTCTTCCTCCTTTAGCTCAAACTCTATCTTCTCAGGTTCCTTTAGTTGGACTTCATGTTTAATAACATCTTTTACCTCTCTGAACACCACATCTCGGCTGTACACAACCTTCTGTGTGACTGGGTTCCAAAGCTTATAACCCTTTAAACCATCCTTATACCCAATAAATATGCACTTTTCAGATTTACTATCCAACTTGGTTCGTTTCTCCTTTGGAACATGTACATATGCATCACATCCAAATACCCTCAGATGTGAAAGAGAGTGTTTCTTACCAGTCCATACTTCTTGTGGAGTCTTCCTCCAAAGTTGATGAAGGTGACCTGTTGATCAAGTAACATGTAGTATCCACCGCCTCTGCCCAGAATTCCTGTCCTAACCCAGCACCACTCAGCATGCTTCTTGCCCTTTCCATCAACGTCTTGTTCATTCTTTCTGCAACTCCTTTTTGCTGAGGTGTATATGGAGTAGTCTTTTGCCATGCTATACCACACTTCTCACAGAATTCTTCAAATTCCTTGCTGCAAAACTCTCCACCATTATCTGTCCTCAGCAGCTTTATCTTCTTCTCTCCTTGATTTTTCACCAGAGCCTTAAATTCTTTAAACCTGTCTAAGACTTCAGATTTCTTCTTAAGGAAATATATCCATGTAGTCCTTGAGAAGTCATCTATAAATGATACACAGTACACAGACTTACCCAGTGATGGAACTTTCACAGGTCCAAACACATCACTGTGCACAAGCTCTAATATCTGTTTTGCCCTCTTAGCACCAGAGGGGAAACTCACTCGATTCTGATTCCCATATACACAATTTTCACAGAAATCAAAATCCAGAGAGCTATCACTCATACCTTCTACCATACCTTTACCATGAAGTATTCGAAGGCCCTTCTCTCCAATATGTCCAAGCCTTTGATGCCACAACATGGTCTTCTCTCCAGAGACCACTAGATTTTCAGCTCCACTTTCAAGAACCACAGAACTATTGCACCCATCAACAACAGTGCTACCTTGTAGCTTGTACAGAGTTCCAGTCCGAACTCCCCGCATCAATACCAGTGCTCCCCGAACCATCTTGCAGGTATCCTTCTCGAACACTGTTTTTACACCTGCATCATCCAACTTTCTTACAGAAATCAGATTTCTGGCCAATGCAGGAATATGCAGAACACCCGGAAGTGTTCTAATCCTTCCACCTTGTAACTTCAACTTTACTTTTCCGCGACCAATGATTCTAGCCTTCCTATCATCTCCTAAGAAGACATCACCACCATCGTATTTCTCATACTCGCAGAACCACTCTCTATGGGGAGTGAAGTGAAAGGATGCACCTGAGTCAATCAACCATGCCTCATGATCTACATGTGTACTTGAAGAAGCCAAGTACACATCCCCACCTTCATCTGAGGTGGTTTTCGCCTCTGCAGAAGGAGCATCATCAGATCCCTTTCCTTTATTAGGAGCTTTAGATTTACAGTCCCTTTTGAAGTGCCCTTCCTTTTTGCATTTCCAGCACACCACCTTTACAAGTTTTCCTAGAGATTTAGATCTCCCTCTAGATTTAGATCTCCCACTCGATGACTTATTTTTGTTTCTATTATGGGACCATCCTCATACAGACAAGGCATCACCATTCTGGCTCTCCATATTTTTCCATCTCATCTCCTCCGTCAGCAAGGCTGAGACTATTTCATCAAACTGCAAAGCAATTGCATTGCTACCTATTGCAATAACCAGACTATCCCACGAATCTGGTAGAGAACACAACAAACTGATGCACTTATCTTCATCTGAAATTTTAATTTCAACAGAAACTAACTGACTTACCACAGTATTAAATGCGTTCAGATGCTCTGTCACTGAGTCTCCATCTTTCATCCTCAGGTTATACAGCTTTTTCCGCAGCAACAGTTTATTCACCAGAGACTTAGATTGGTACAAAGTCCCTAACTTGTCCCACAAATCCTTCACTGTAGCTTCCCCAGATAAATTCAACAATACTGAATTTGAGACACACAATCGTATTGTGCTCTTTGCCTTCCGATCCAACTTCTTCCATTCTTCATTGGTCACTCCCGTTGGTTTAGTACCTGGATCTACCACGATCCACTGATCTTTATCCACCAACAAATCCTCCATCTTGAGTTTCCACAACTCAAAACTCTGACCATTGAACTTCTCGATCTCTATCTTTCCACTGCTCACCCTTTTCTTTCACCACCATGATCGATCTCGCAGATCTCGCACTGAACAGGGTCTACCACAGGCCCGAGCGAAACCCCTTAGCAACAAAGGTGTACCCTTGAAGCCAAAACAGCTCTGATACCAAATGTAGGTTTTAACCCCGTACAGAAATTACCTGCATACGAATTCTAAATCACAAAAAAATAAACAATGCGAGAGCATAACACATAAAACACTTATACACAGAGATTTTCCCTTGGATCCCAAAACCGAGACTACGAGCTTGATTTTTCATTATATTCCTTTCAATGTTACAATACATATTTATACATGCCGAAGCATCCAATACCATGGACCGAAAACCATAGGTAGGTTCGCCCAACCTAATATAGGGTCCAAAAAAAAATTTTCCTGGGGCGCTGCCCTGGACCCCGTAGAGGGGGGCTACCCACCCCCTCAAACCTTCGGACAGGGGGGGCTGCTGCCCCCCCTGTGACCCCCCCGCTGCGCAATCAACGCAACAAAGGGGAGGCTCCGCACCCCCTCTAACCCCCGGTTCACTACGTAGGTTAGTCATGGAAAGAATATAACACAACCCAATAGTGCACCTATGAGGTGGCATGACGCACAGGGCTACAAGGCCCGATTTCACTCACAACCTCTTCCAAACTCACAAAATTGCTAAATCCTCAATTGTCCAAGTAAGTTAACATTCCTTCATGGCCAATGAATGAGTTTATCTTGGTGTTTATGGTGATTTAATTGGAAAAAATTGAAACCCTACCTTCTAGCATTGTTTGTTAAAAACATTGCATAGGGTTTACAAACTTGTATTTTTGTTGCTAAATTCCATTTCTCACTCCCTCACTCCTTCATTCCCTCACTCCCTCACTTCATTTTCTCCCTCTCTTTACATTCTCATCTACCCATTCCATATTTCCCATATCCCTAAACAACTAACCCTAAATCCCTAATTCCACTATCCCAAACCCTAATCAAATATCCCTAATCCCTAAATATCATCCCCTAAACCCTTCTATTCCCAAAAAACCTATCAGCAACATTCCCAAACCCCTCATTACACATTCCCTCCACAGTCCCTCATACATTCATAACTTTGGTAGCAAAAACCTAAAGACACCATAAAATCTCTTCATACTCATCTAAGAAAACTCAAACATTGGCAAACATGGAGTCAGATTCTTCCTATGACAGAAATGAGGAAACAATCAGTGATTCTTCTAGGGAAATGCATGCACCAAGGAGGCCTCATAAGAGTGGAAAACATAACTGGGAGGAGCCTACTTCACTTGCTGAGTTTTTGGCATGTCCTCTAGCTATCACATGCTTTCAACACCAATCTTGTTATCAGTTCTGCGAGATGGTGGAGAGAGTCAAGTACCACCATGAGCTGGCTAGACTGTTTGTGCTCCATCTTCATGATGGCCAAGTCACTTTGGCAGGTGTGACATTCACCTTGACACCTGAGACTATTGCTCAAGCAACTGGTATTCCAAATATAGGTGAGCAGTGGAATAAGAGGTAGCTAGTAGACAGAGATCATTATGAGCCTTACATCAAGGCTGGTTTTCAGAGACATGCTAGTAGAGTTTTTCCTTTCAAGTATGTACAAGACACATATGCTCCCTTGATGAAACTCATAACTATATATTTCAGCTGTGAGGGTAGATTTTCTTGTCTGTACGCCTTCATATCAGATTGTTGATGCACTTTACTAGGGTGAGAATGATGAACCTCCATTATTTCATTTGCCGAAACATTGAGAAGATGACCACCTTAGTGCAAAGGAAGCCTCCTCAGCAGCAGTATAACAACATCTATCACTTTGCACTAATCGAAATTGTGGTTTTGCATCAGCTTGGTTTACTGAACATCTAATGGAAGGATTTCATTTCACATGAGGTCTTCACTGGTCCTCAAGTGCCCCCGTTAATTTTTCATGAGGAAGGAGAGCTTTCACATCAGTAGGAGATTCATGATACACAAACCACTAGTGTGCCAGTGTTTGTCACATACCAAGAGGGCACTAGAAGATTGTTTGCAGCACCAAAACGAGTACTATCTCCAACCGGGGTGGAAGGGGTCTCGTTTCCACCATCAACAGAGCAGGTACACAAGGGTAAGAAACCATTGTATGATGAGGGACCTTCAGGAGGTCAAGAGGTGGATTTCATCCTCATTCAGGATGATGACACTGATTTGAGCTCAAAGCTCAAAGAGATCATTCAGGAGCAGCAAGATGACATTCAACATTTGTCTCTCAACCTGGATAGATCCAAATGGATTATCAACTATTTGGAGCAGAGGAACAAGCAGCTAGAAGATCAACAAACTATCATGGAGCTCCAAAACATAAGGGCAAACCGGCAAGCTGCCAAGAGGAGGAAAACCAAGTTGACATCACTTGAGCAAGAAATTCAAGCTGATCGTGAATCTTGGCTTGAGAGGATAAAATTGCACTTGGAGAGGATGCTGGAGAAGGCCAACAAAGAGAAAAATATGTTGAGGAACATGGCATACCACTACTTGGCGAGAAACATGGTGTGCAAAGCAAGAATTAGGAATTTGAAGGCCAAATTGAAGAAAGCCATGAGGAAGAGAAAAGAGAAAAATAGACTCTAGATCTTGGCTGAGGCTTCCTTAGCCCAACATAGCACCTGATGAGGAATACTCAGCCCAAATTTCAAGAAATTTGGGAAACATTTTGCAAATTTTGAATTTTTGGCCTAAAAAACAGGTTTTTCTGCCTGATGCACCGCGCCACTTGGCACACGCTTTTGATAGAGACCTCCTTTTGAGGAAAACTCATCATTTTTGGATTTTTCATGGAAAAATATGAATGCCTTCACATGGCCAAGAAATTTTTATAGGTTTTGAGCTTCCAAAAGGGTCAAAAGCACCTCAAAAATGACCTTTCTGCCCCTTTTTGGACACACAGGAAGTAGTGTTGGGAGAACTCAATTTTGGAGGGGCAAATGAAGACCCAATTCAGAAATTCCACTTGTTCTGGAAAGAAGATAGGTAGACCTTTCCAATAAGCCCACTTGGAGAAAATTTGGTGCACGGAAAGGCCTCCAAAAGCAGACCCAAAGTAGCGCAGCACATAGGGAAATCAGCGGCATGCACAGGATGAAATTTTGCTCATTTTGGCCAAAAAACTCTATTTTTCGCCTAGTTTCTTCACAGTTTGAATTTTATCTTGCTAATAGTAAAATTCATGATGTAATTTAATGTGACTTGATTTATTTTTATGTAATTATGCTAAATTTTCACTCATAGAGGTAGATTCATCATGAAAAAGTAGTTTGCAACTGAATGAATCAGTTTCCTAGGTTTTAGAGGCATGTTGTTCCACTGCCTACTTTTTAGTTCTTAGTTTAGATCTTGTTGAAATAGCTCCTAAAATCATGAACTCAACCCTTAAAGCCTAGCATGAGTTGTTTGATGCCTATATCTAGTAGTTTTTCAGTCATTGGTAAAGGTTGGACTTTGGCAAAAGGTTGGACTCTTGTGAATGCTTTGAGCATTATTGTACATTCATCTCTGTGGTTTGGCAAAGGAATAGACCAGGGTTTGTAGCACTTTGTGGGATTCTTGTGGCAACTTGATTTGGTATTGTTTTTCCTTCTGTAATGCAAGTTTACATATGTTTATGTATGCCATCATCTCTTTCTGTTCAACTTAACTAAATGAAACAAGGATAAAGGTAGAATTCATTGATGTTGCAGTGCTCTACCTAGGGTTTGTTTAGTTTTCTATGTTTTCAATAGTTTGAAGAGGATTCCTGAGATTTTAATGCCCTCTCCAACTCCTCACCAGTCTTAAGACTCTCCATCTCACTTATTTCAAAGTGCTAAAACACTTTCCTACCTCGCCCCACAGAAACCTCTGCAAATCTGAGTTGATTTCCCATTCCCAAAGTTGCCTTCCCCATCTGATCCAACAACCAACCATTAAAATCAAACAAAATCCTATGAGAAAACATACCTAGCCTAAAATTAGAATTCATATCAGTCATCTCAAGCCTTACTTTCCATATCTTCTTTGAGATTGACAAGGAGAGAGCCCTCTCCCGACCTGGTAGGGCTAGCTACCAGGTTAAGCATGGTTTGATGTTACACTAGACCTGCCTTTCTCATCCTGAGGTAGATTTAGGCCCTAATAGCACCCTTGGTCCTTTGGGTATCTCATCCCCATATGCTAGTCTCATCGGATCACTTTTCATCAGATCAAAACTTTTCCAAAAAGGATTCAATAAGATGTTACAAAATTTTGCCTTCGATGTTCCAACCTCTGAGATGACGTCATGCTGAAGACATCATCTCCCTATGGAATCTCCTTAGTGGTGCCACGTGTCACCCGGATTTTCCCCAATATGTTAGTGAAAATCCAAAATCAAACTGCCACATGTCCAGCATACATTCGTGTCATTCTGTCGTCACTACCATGTCAACTTCACAGGGCCAATCACATGCCACCATGTGTCCTACTAGAGGAGAGAGAAAGGGTCTCCTCAAGCCTCCTTTTTTACTCCTACTCTACATCCCTCTGCGCTTTTAACAATATCAGCAACTCCATGTATCGTAATTATCTAGTTTTGATTGTTAGTATTTGTTGTGCTAATATTAGTTACAGATTTATAAACATGTGCTTGCTTATTGCTTCTTGTATTGAGTTTTCATTAGTTGTTTGTGTATGTAAACAAGTAAATTTCCTTAAGTTTAAAATGACATTCATGAGAAAAATATCTTAAATGATCAATGCTAAATAACAACAGTGAAAAATACAACAAACCATCAGATAGACACATAACACAGAGTTTTGATGAAGGAGTTCACCCCTCCTGGGCTACATCTCCTTGGTCCAGCTTCCATGGCTTGGGCCTCTGTATTAGCTCAATTATGGAAAAATTTTGTTTTACAAAGCTCTATGGCTCCTGATACCTGCACCAATGTGTTCAGAATGTCGAAATTAGCTAGGAACACCTTTTCCTGAGCTCAATTTGGTCGAAAATTCTCCAGTTATGCCTCTGATAGTTTTTCCCTTGAAAAGCTCCTCCAAAACTAGAATGACTCCAATTAGGGCCGCTAAATGTGGTGGCAAGCCCGAAATTAGCGGAATCCACCAAAATTCCGTCGTTTTAAACTTGAGTTTAATTAATGGTTAAATCGGGATTAATTACCCACTAATATATAATTAGTGCGATAACTGTGATTAGTGCTAACCATAATCGTCGAAGGTTTATGTGGGGTCACATGTGGTGTTAAACATCGCATTAACTACTGGTTAACTAACCATCACCTTAATGGTTAGGATTATGCATTCACATGTTGCACTTTAACCATCACATTAACCGTCAGGGTGATGGTTGTGCTGGATCCATCGGAAGTGGCTCACCATTTGGGGTTAGCAGTGTCCCATTCATATGCGGAGAAAATAAATGTTAACGGTTGTTGAACTGTCTGTCAGGGATAACATAACTGTGACCGTGTTGTGGGTTGGTGTTCGCATGGGGAGGGTTGGCCCTCCCCTAACTTCCCATTCAAACCACGTTAAACTTTAAATGAATGCGAAGAACTTATGGGGTAAGAAACACGGTGGTAGCGGAGTTGGTATATGCTAGGCCTTACTTAGAGGAGGTCGTGGGGTCAAGCCCCGGCACCTCCATAAAAGTTTGTCTCTCTGTGCTGAGCCCAACCTTTGGGAGGTGCCACGTGGCATTCTTTCAATGGTCCGAAAATAAACCAATCAAACTATGCCAACATACTAATATGAAACCCAATGAAATGATGCCACTTGTCCATCTGTGATTTTCTATTGACCACCATTAATCCTACCTAGTCACTTGCCACATCAGCAATACGGGCTACTGACTGTGCAGTGACTGGGCATTTTTTTAACAAATTTTGCTTGTTTAGAAAAGCGATCAAAACACAATAACTTTCTCATATGAACTCTGTTTTGAGCAAAACGAGTTGCGTTAGGATTGTTTTTTTGAGACGAACATGGTCCTTCAAGTTTCGATCCATTATGAGAACTTTGATTTTTGAGCTAAATACTGAGTGCCTGATCATTCCTCCCCACTAGAAGCCTTTTGGACCCGAAAAGATACTATTAATTGTTCAACAGGTGAGGGTACAGCTCCCTCACCTTCTCAATCTAAAACCATTTGGCTTTAGAAGGATTTTTTCCCTTGAGTCCCACTATAAGGTATTCGACATCCCCTCTCTTCGAAGTCCTGATTCTTCTGTCAAGTATGAGATCTTGCTAAAGCTCATCTAGATATTCTAGTGAGAAATCATCTATTGAAGGCATATACACATGCTCTCCTTGATCATCAATTAAAGAAGGTTCAAATAATCTCAAATTCTCAACATTAACAACATAGTATATTTTCATATAATGAGGCAAATCAAGCTTAAAAGCATTGTTATCTATCTTTTCCAAAATTTTAAATGGACCATAATGGATTGGTTTAAGCTTTTACCTTCCCCTTGAAGTCTCCCTTTTCTAATATATAACAAAAATTCGTCGCCAACTTGAAATTTATGATCAACCTGGTGTTTGTCATGCCTTGCCTTGTAGATGCTTTGTCTTTTCACAAGCTGTTCCTGCACTGTATGATGTATCAACTAAATTTTCTCTATGAGCTTCCTTGCCTTATCGATGTCACTGTGACCATCGATCGTGACATCTTTCTCACAGATGAAGTCCAATGGCGATCTTGGCAAGTACCCATAACATGTCTCAAATGGCGATGTGTTTGTGGAAGAATGCTTTGCCCTGTTGTATGCATGTTGTATGTAATGCAACTATTCATCCCACAACTTGGGATGTTTGCTGCAATATCCTCTAAGAAGATGAATTATTGTTTGACTGACCACATCAGTTTGTCCATATGTTTGTGGATGAAATGTTGTACTCTTATTCAACTTTGTGTCCATCATGTCTCACAATTTCGACCAAAAATTCCCAACAAATCGAGAATCTCGATCACTTACAATAGAAGTAGGAAGACCAAAATGAACCCAATGTTTTGGAAGAAAAGATGAGCTATTTGTTCAGCTGTAATTTTCCTTTTACATGGTGTTAGTATGCACATCTTGCTGAACCTATCTACAAATACATACAAGTAATCATGATATTTCCTTGACAATGGAAGACCTCCTACAAAATCCATTGAGATACTCTCCCATGGACATGAAGGTACTGAAAGTGGAGTGTATAAACCAAGTTTCCTATTGCTAGGATTAATTGTAGCACACAAATAACATCCTCTTATGAAATGAGAAATGTTATCCAACATGCGTGGCCAATAATAATACCTTTGAAGATTCATTATTGTCTTGCCTACACAAAAGTGTCCAGCAATCAATGAAGTCTGTGCCTCCCTTATAATATTGTTTCTTTCTCCTTGCGGAATACACAACTTTCCCAAGTGATACAAAAAACTTTTATGTACATGATAATCCAACTCTTCAATCTGGTTTCCTTGACTCAAGCTTTCATATACTTCTTGAAAGTCTCTATCATTTGCATATTGTTCTATGTAACTTTCATGCAAAACATAATTATGCTTGAGTATAACACATGAATTTACAATAGGCCATGAAAGGATATCAACTACCTTTCCCTTTTTATACCCGATAACCAAATGAAATTGTTGTAGAAACCCATCCATCTAAAATGTCGTGACTGCCGCAACTTTGACTATGACTGTAAGTACTGAAATGGTTGGTGGTCGGTATGGATGATGGTCTCCTTCCCCATCAAATAGTGCTTCCATTTCTTAACACTTTGTACCAATGCATAAAGTTATTTTTCATAGGTGGGATAGTTAGTTACAACTCCATTAAAGATTTCAGAATGAAATGAAATGGGCTTACCATGCTGCAATAGAACTGCTCCCATGGCATAATCTATTGCATCCTTTTGAATTTAGAATGGATATTTAAGATCTAAAAGAGACAATACCAGTGTTGAACTTATATTTTGATTCAAAGAATCAAATGATTTCTTCTGTACATATCCCCAATGGAAGAGTTTCTTGACACTTGTCAATGCATGTAATGGAGCTGCAATGAAAGAAAATTTAGCAATAAAATTTCTCCAATATTGTGTTTCCCCTAAAAAGCTTCTTACCTTTGTAACTGTATTGGGCTTGGGCCAATTAAGAATGACCTCAACTTTAGAGGGGTTGATCTTCAACTCACCTCCTCCAACAATGTGTCCCAAATACACTAAAAAAGTCTTGCCAAATTCACATTTCGACATCTTTAAAAATAACTGTTCTTTTCTCAAGACATCTAATACTTTGTCTACATGCATGACATGTTCATCTCTTGACTTGTTGAATATGAGAATGTCATCTAAGTAGACAATGAAAAATTATTTGGAAATGGTCTCAATATATCATTCATTACCCTCATGAAAGTAGTTGGAGAATTTGTAAGACCGAAAGTTATAACAAGCCACTCAAACAATCCTTTTTTAGTTTTAAATGCGGTTTTCCAAATGCCTTATTCAACTATCCTAACTTGATGATAACCACTTCGTAAGTCTAATTTAGTGAAATGCTTTGAATAACTCAATTGATCAAGCAAATCATCAATTCTTGGGAGTGGATAACGATTCTTTACCGTGATTTTGTTAAGTGCACGAAATCCACACACATGTGCCAAGTTCCATTCTTCTTTGGTACCAAGACAATGTGCGAACCACATGGCGAAGTAGATGGGCATATGATACCTTTGTTCAACAATTCTTGAATTTCATTTTTTATTTCCATGGTCTCCATAATCGACACGTGATACATGCAAATGTTTGGAAGTGGAACATCCTGTTGCAACTGAATCTCATGTTGAACTCCCCTCTTGGGAGGTAACCCCTTCGGTTCCTGAAACATCCCGCCATGATTGCTTACCACATCAAACAAATCAGATTTCAATTTATCATCACAACCTTAAAATATTCATAATCAATATCATTCTTTTTCTTGATCATGAGAAGCACAAAATTTTTAATTGGATTTACTAGTCTCTTCATCTGCCTTGCATTAACCAAAGAAATATTAATATTTTTGCGATGGGCTCTCACAATGTACTCCACCCCATTCTTGAGAAATATGTATTTGTTGTCATGGAAATAAATATTTCTTTCCTATCATACAAATAATGACTACCCAAAATGATTCCTGAGATGTCAAGTGGAACTACATCTAACTCGACTTCATCAATGAACTTTTCAGTAATGGTGAACTTGAATAAACACTTCCTTGTAACCTGTAAGTTTGCATTGTTAACTATCCAACCCAAGGGATATGGCTTATGATGAGGTACAGTTTCAAGGTTTAGTTTTTTAACCAAGTCCTCTGAAATCAAGTTTGATTGTGACCCACTATCGAATAATGCATCAATATTTGTATGATTTGAAATCACTCTTACATGAAACAACTCTATTCTTGACTCTTCATTTGGAGCGTTGTTTTGACTATGTGAGGAACTAGTGATTGCAACAATTTCTTTTCCTTTTGTAACCATGGCTGGAATCTTGGTCTCATCACCAAAGTCTAAACCAAGGTCATGTTGTGTGGTAGTGATCATCTTTTGTTTTCCCTTATTGTTTTTTTTTCTTAGGCCTTAATTCGGGATCCAATTTCTAGTAGTGGGCTTCATCATGCCCCGCTTTGGAACAATGTTTGCATGTGATTTTGTCCCCTTCTTTCTTCACACTTGCTTTTTTCTTTCCCTTCCATTTTCCACCATTATCTTTCTCCTTTCCCTTGAATGGCTTCCTCTTACTACCCTCTTCCTTAATGTTCTTTCCTCTAGATTCAAGGTGAGTGGCTTGCACACATACCTCATCCAAATTGCTTGGATTCAACATGAGAATAGTATGTTTCAAATAGGAATGTAAACCCCCAATACATTTCAGCAGTGTATCTCGAGAATTCAAATTTACTCCTAATAACAAAGCCCCTTTCCTAAAATCCTATGTAAAATCTTGCACTGTTTGGCCTTTAAGCTGCCTAAAATTCTACCAACTCATAATCACATTTTGCATATAGGCTAAAGGATAAAATTGTCTTTTAATTGAAAAAACAAATTCAACCCAAGTAATGGATATCTTACCATGGATTCACATTTCCTCTTGAGTATTTGCTTCCCACCAAACTAGTGCGGCTCCTTCTAGCCTTAGTGAAGCCAACTGGATCTTTATGTCATCTTCTTGAAGGTTTTGAATTCTTTATTATACCTCCAACTATCTAATCCAATTGTCCAACTTTTCTGCATTCACCTCTCCATTGTACATGGGAAGTCCAAACTTAATGTCCAATTTAAGTAAGGGAGTCTTTCCTTTTGGGGTTTTTGAATGATTATGGGCAGTTTCAGTGGTGGTAGTGGAAGATGATGCTTTGTGAGATGATGAATATGATGAGGAAGATGTTGAGGATGGTGGAGATGGAGGTGGCTTTCCACCATTCCCTTTTTAATCCTTCTTCTCATCGTTTTTATCCTCTAATTTTCCTTCTCCATGTGGAGGTTTAGAAATATCTCCAACCATTCTAGTGTTCCTCTCTTCATAGAGGACTTTAACCATCTCAGTTAAAGTGAAGAAAGCTTTCTTGAATTCTTCCTCTTCTGAAGAAGGACCTTCAAGCTCTCTTTCTCCAGACATAATGGCTGTGGATTCAGGCTCAGAAATTGGTACTTCTTGTACCTCTTCAATCTCAGTTGAAGGTAAAACTTGAGGAGTTTCAAGTGCAGCTAGAATTGGAACTTTGGGTGGTGGAGATTGTGGCCTTGTGGCTCTCCTTTTTCTGGGAATTACATCAGGAGTTGCAACCAATAGCTTCCCTTCTCCTTTTTGCAACTTTAACCTTTTAAGAATCACAATTTTGCAACCATTAAAACACTAATTACACAAACTCAGAAATCAATCAATTCAACCTTCCTCTGATACCAACTTGATCTGTTTTTTATTGTTAGTATTTGATGTGCTAATATAAATTACAAATTTATAAACGTGTGCTTGCTTTTTGCTTCTTGTACTGAGTTTTCATTAGTTGTTTCTGTATGTCAACAGGTAAGTTTCCTTAGGTTTAAAATGACATTCATGATAAAAATAGCTTAAATGATAAATTTTTAACAACAACGGTGAAAAATACAGTGAACCAATATATAGACACATAACACATAGTTTTGATGAAGGATTTCACCCCTCCTGGGCTACGTCTCCTTGGTCCAGCTTCCATGGCTTGGGACTCTATATTAGCTCAATTACAGAAAAATGATGTTTTACAAAGCTATATGGCTCCTGATAACTGCATCAATGTGTTTATAATGTCAAAATTAGCTAGGAACACCTTTTCTTGAGCTCAATTTGGTCGAAAATTGCTCCAGTTATGCCTTTGACAATTTGTCCCTTGAAAAGCTCCTCCAAAACTGGAATGACTAGTTAGGGACGCTAAATGTGGTGGTAGGCCTGAAATTAGCGGAATCCACCAAAATGAAACTATTTTAAACTTGAGTTTAATTAATGGTTAAACTGGGATTAATCACCCACTAATATGCAATTAGCGCGATAACTGCAATTAGTGCTAACCATAACCATCAGAAGTTTATGTGGGGTCACATGTGGCATTAAACATCACATTAACTACTGGTTAACTAACCATCACCTTAACGTTCAGGATTACGTGTTCACATGTTGTGCTTTAACCATCGCATTAACCTTCGAGGTGATGGTCTTGCTGGAGCCGTCGGAAGTGGCTAACCGTTTGGTGTTAGTAGTCGCCTGTTCACATGTAGAGACAATAAATGTTAATAGTTGTTGAACTATCCACTGGGAATAACATAACTGTGACCGCGTTGTGGGTTGGTGTTCACATGGGGAGGTCTGGCCTGGGGGCTAGCCCTCCCCTAACCGCCCATTCAAACCATGTTTAACTTTAAATGAATGTGGAGAACTTATGGGTTAAGAAACACGGTGGTAGCGGAGCTAGTATGTACTTGGTGTTGCTCAGAGGAGGTCGTAGGGTCAAGCCCTGGCACCTCCATAAAATTTTGTCACTCTGTGCTAAGCCCGACCTTTGGGAGGTGCGACGTGGCATTATTTCATTGGTCCAAAAACAAACCAATCAAACTGTTCCAACACACCAATCTGAAACCCAATGAAATTATGCCACTTGTCCATCTGTGATTTGTTGTTGACCACCATTGAACCTTCCTAGTCACTTGCCACATTATTAGTATGGACCGTTGATTGTGTAGTGACTGGGAATTTTTTTTTCAAATTTCGCATGTTTAGCAAAGTGATCAAAACACAATAACTTTCTCATACGAACTCAGTTTTCAGCGAAACGAGTTGTGTTAGGATCATTTTTTCTGAGATGGACGCGATCCTTCAGGTTTTGAGACATTTTGAGAAATTTTATTTTTGAGCTAAATATTGAGCGCCGTATCACGTAACTTCTTAAAATTCAATTGTTAAGAAGTTCTGAGGTTCTAATGGCCTCGACCTTGCGATATTCCAATATTTGCCTGCTCTAAGGTTCTGACCTCTGATATTCTAAGCCTTCTGATATTCCTTCCTCTGGCATTCTGATGGCCATATGCTTCGGGGTTATGATTTTCTCACATTCCGAAATCCCTGAGACTTCGGCCTCTGATATTTTGTCCTCTCGAGGTCCCGATATGCTTCCAAGTGTCTTGAAATTTTGGCCTTTTGAGGACTTTAAGACCCTAACTTTAGCAGTAAATAAATTTCAATCCAAGAGGCCATTTCTAGACTTCCACATACCGTTGGAAATCTATTTTAGATCACTAACCAACTGTCCTAATTCCAAGAGTATTTGAGCTTATCTCTTAAGGTAGAATATCCTTCGAATTCAAGGCCTCCCAATCACCAGAGTAATCTTTTTATGGCTTCTCCAGTAAGCCTGCTACTATGTTGATTCTCTACAAGGGACTGCAACAACCATAGGACTCCTCCCGAGCTTGACATATCAAGCATATCAAACAAGTACAACCCAGTTGACATCAATTCCAACACACTCACAGCCACTAGTCATCCATACAATTCCAACTATCCAACAATCTCTGCATTTGGCATTGATGGCAACAACATAAGCTCCCTCTCAAACCGGGCATGGTCTTCTTGATGACTTATCCAATGTAACAATAATCTTCTCCCCCTTTAGCATCAATGGAAAAGGATGCTTTCGAGAATTCCCCCTAAACCACTGCAACCTACTCTTAAATTGATCCCTCATGTGGAGTAGATTCAACACACACCAAAATTGAGTCATTTAGGAGGGGGAATCATGACTCCTATCTGTTGCCTAAGATATTAAAAGAGTTCTCTTGCTAGTGGCCTAGTAAAGATATTTGCAAGTTGGTCTTTAGTGGCCACATAATCAAGTCTAACAACATTGGTTACAACATGTTGCCTTAATAAATGGAACTTGATAGGGATATGCTTGGTCTTTGAATACATGTTTAGATTCCTAGAGATGCTGTTGGCATTAGTATTATCACACATGATTGGAATATGATCATTAAACTCTACCTTAATGTCTTTCATGGTATTTTTCATCAATAGGATTTGTGAGCAACAGGTGGTAGCCGCAATATACTATGCTTCAGTTGTTGATAAAGAGATGGAGGCTTGTTTCTTGCTGACCCATGACACTAAGCATTTTCCCAAGAAGAATGTTGCACTTGAGGTGCTTTTCTTGTCATCAATATTGCCTGCCCAATCAACATTAGTGTAGGCCTTCAACTTAAATTCTCTACTTCAAGGATACCACAATCCATAATCTATTGTTCCTTGAAGATATTTAAATATCCTTTTGACAACGATAACATGACTTTCATGAGGGAAAGCTTGAAATCTAGCCACAAGGCCCACCACTTGCATGATGTCTAATAGTGAAGCTGTGAGAGACAACAAGCTTCCTATCATGGATCTATATTCATTCTGATTCACTAGTAGTGTTTCATCTTCTTTACATAATTTGTAGCCTATAACAATAGGTGTTCTAGCTATCTTGCAACCTTCCAACTGAAACTTCTTCAGACTTTCTTGTAGGTACTTGGATTGAGAGGTAAATGCTCCATTCTAAGGCTGAGAAATTTTTCAATCCCAGGAAGAAAGACAACTCTTCGATCATGGACATTGCAAACTTTGTCTCCATATTTTTTGCGAATTTATGTGCTAATTGTTCCATGTTTCTGCCAAATATTATGTCATCCACATATGCTACTACAATCAGCAGATGATCCCCTTCATACTTGATGTATAATTTTTTGTCTACAATTCCTTTCTTAAAGACCTGTTGTGGAAGGTATCGATCTAGTCTTGTGTACCAAGCTCTCAGAGCCTGTTTGAGTCCATACAGGGCCTTTTGTAGTTTTCACACAAACTCCTTATCTTCAGTGAGCATGAATCCTTTTGACGACTCGATATAAACTTCTTCTTCTAGATCTCCATTGAGAAATGCATACTTTACATCCATCCGATATAACTTGATATTTTTGTGACTAGAAAAGGAAAGAAAATTATGATAAGTTCTAGTATTGTTACTGGTGCAAAGGTTTCCTTGAAGTCTACCCCTTCTATCTAGGCATACCCTTTGTAGACCAATTGAGCCTTGTTCCTAATTACTTGACCCTGCTCATTTAGCTTATTTTTGAAAACCCATTTGGTTCCAATGAAGTTTTTCTCTTTAGGTCTTGGAACAAGCTCCCAAGTGTTATTCTTTTCAATTTGGTCAAGTTCCTCATTCATAGCTCTCACCCAGAACTTGTCCTCACTTGCTTGACTTATATTTTTAGGCTCAATCTGAGACAACAGAGCAAGATTTGCACAACTTGAACTGCCAACAAGTTTCCTCCTAGTCTAAACACCATGTCTTTGATCTCCAAGAATATGACTCTTAGGATGTTCCTTCTGTACATACCTGGAAGGTGTTTTGGGTGATGGAGTTGTGCTCATTTCCTTACCTTCATTATCTGAATCTGTTTCTTCTTTATCTGAGGGTTCAATATGTGAATTTTCTTCTCCACCTGAGTTCACGGTTCCTTGGGAGGACCCAGTTTGTGAAGGAATTTCATCTATTACTACATCAATGCAATCTTCAATATGTTAGTGTCAGTATATTCATACTTCCATTAGGGATCAAATATGCTCTTTTCATTTTCATTTTAGGTGTCTCATACCGATTTTTTTTCATCATTCCACTAGGTCATGCCAAAATGGCCCACTAATGGTTGTCTTGTTCTTAGAAAATCAAATTTTCCCTCATGAGGTACATTTGCTGACCCATCTCCATGTTGCATTCAGTTATGTTATTTTTAGAGTCAAGGAAGTCATGTTTCCATTAAGTCTTAGGGTTCATTTCCAAGGTCAAAAGCATAGTTTCAGTGTCAATAAAGGGCAGCAAACGTATGAGGAAGACCAATAAACAAAGAGTGATTGCTAGCAAGTCATGGTTATTGTACAAAGTTCTTATTTCGCTGATGTAATTTTCATCTCAAAAACATGTTTTTGAGATGAAAATATAGTATTTTAGTTTGTTCATATTTTTTGATGTAATTCAAGTCATTTTATTTAATAAGTGTTCCCATAAGCTTCCCAAGAATTTCTCCTTGCTGCAAGAAATGAGCCATTGAAGAAATCAACTCAATCAAAGCATCATCCACCTGAAAAGAGACAAAGAAAGAAAAGCATCAGACAGAGATTTGAAGACAAAGTAAAAGTTCCAAACAAACATTATAAAGTGGGTTTTTTCTAAGGAAAAATCAAAATCATCCTCTATATAAGGTTTCAAAAGCATTTTTCAAACTTCATCATTCTCATTTGAAAAAGAGAGAAAAAAGGAGTTGCAGCGAATTGGTGGCTAAAGAAACCTTAGGTGCTACGCATAGGGCAAGGAGCACTGCACACAGGGAAAATTTGTCGGGCGTTGCGCATAGAGTAGGGAGCGTTGCGCATGAGGTGAGGTTGTGGGGCGCTGCGCATAGAGTAGGGAGCATTGCGCATACAACCAAAGCACCGTGCATAGAGCCTATGCAACGGTGTATTTTTGCACGACTCTGCGCATACAACAGAGCGCTGTGCATCGGGCCAACAACCGTCAAAACCATCCTAACAACCATCTAAATTGCTCCTTTTTCTACCTAGAGTCTCAAAGCAAGTACACTCCTTAAACCATCCTCCCAACACTCATTTCATGATTTTTGAGTTTGTTTGCTATTTAAATTTTCAAACCCTAGGTTGTCTAAAAACCCTCCCTGCTTACCATTTTCCTATTCATTCCCACATCTTGTTGTCATATCCCTTATTCCCACATCTTGTTGTCATATCCCTCATTCCCACATCTTGTTGTCATATCCCTAAATATCATCCCTATTCCCTATTCCCTACTGTCAAATACACCTATCCCCTATACCCTAATCCCCCAAACAAAATCCCTAAACCCCTACTTACAAAACAGTCCCTACTAAAAAATACCCCCCTTCTCACTCTCACATCATACATATCTCATCCTACATCACACAAACTCCTCTCCCTTCCCCTATCCCTATTAACTATAACTCACTTCCCAATTACCTTCTCTAGTGTTTCTAAAGCTTCAAACTCAAAAACATGGATAAAGAGGATAAAGATTATGAGGAGGAGGAAAACAGTGGTAGTGAAAGCATGGAAGATGAACCTCAGCATCAGAGAAAACCACATAAGGGAGGCAGAATTATCAGAGAGGAACCATCAAACATCAGAGAGTTAGAGGCTTCCCCTATGACTATCTCTTGTTTCAAGCATCTGGGATGTTATGAGTTTTGTGAGCAGGTACAAAGAGTTCAACATCATCCTGAGCTGACCAGGATTTTTGTAGCCAATATCTACGATAACAAGGTGACTCTTGCCGAGGTGACATTTACAGTTTCCTCCTCCATCATTGTTGATACTACAAGGATTTCAAATGTGGGGGAAAAATGGTATAAAGCACAAGATTTGGATGAGCACTACTATGAGCCATACATTAAATCCAGGTACATGAATGAAAAGAAGAGGACCTTTCCTTTTAGGTTCCTTCACGACAAGTATGCCCCTATGATGAGGATAGTTATGAAGTATTTTACATGTGAGGGTAGATTTTCCATATTATACACCTATCATATTAGGCTTCTTATGCACTTCACAAGAGTGAAAATGATGAACATCTCGTACTTCTTATTCAGGAATATTGAGAAGATGGCCTACATTGTACAGAAAAGGCCATATACCCAGCAGATGAATATTATTTATCACTATTCCTTGATTAAGATTATTGTGCTACATCATCTCAACCTCCTCAACATCTCCTAGGATACATTTATTGCCAATGGCATCTTCAATGGTCCTCAGATTCCTCCACGGTGCCTTAAGAAGAAGAAATGCCTTCCAGCAGTGCCAAAGTAAAGAAAAGTAAGAAGGCTAAAGAGACTAAATTTGTTAAGAAGACAAAAACCTACAAAACATATCAGAGAGGGGCTATAAATTTGTTTGTAGCAAATAGGAAAGCATTTACTCCACCGGATTTGGAAGGGGCATTGCCTTCTTCACCAACTCATAGGAAAATTCTTGCTCCAAAAACTGTGGAAGGGGCTTTGCTTTCTTCATCAGCACAACCAGTACAACAGGTGCATGAAGGGAAGGAAAAGATGTTGGAGGAAAGCCTCAATGATGAAGAAGAAATGGAATTTGATTTTATGGAACATGATGAACTAGAACAGCCACAGATTCATCATGGAATTGAGATAGTTGACTTGGAGGCTCAAGATGAGGTGACAAATGAAAATATAATCATAAAGGAAAAATATGCACACATCCAAGCACTGATGGACAACTTGGCGAGAGCTAAGTATGTCATTTCATACCTTGAGCAAGAAAATAAGTAGCTAAGTGACAAACAGGTCCTAATGGAGCTAGAAGTTCTAAAAGCAAAGAGGCAAGGTGACAAAGGCAAATCAGTAATGCAAGAGGAAGAAACCCCGGCCACCTTGACTACAGAACAAAGGTTTGAAAAGGAGATTGAAGAGGATAGAGAAATATGGCTTGACAAGGCCAATTTTCATTTAGTGAAGCTTCTATAAAGGGCCAACGGGGACAATCAAATCATCAGGCACATGACTCGCCATTACAGGACCCGAAACAAGATTTGTAACATAAGAGTCAAGCAAATGAAGACAAGCCTAAAGCAAGCTCTCAAAGGAAAAAAGGAGGGTGATAAGCTTAGGTTGCTTGCTGAATCTTCCTTGGTTAACCTAGACACTTGATGGTGGTGTTCTCCACAAATTTTGAGTAGGTTTTGAAAATTTTTGCATTTTTGAAGAATTTAGAGGTTTTTTACTCAGAAAAATTGGCTCTTTTTTTCCTAGGGGCATCCAATGAGGAAATGGTCATCATTTTCAGATTCACATTGATGAGTAAATGCACCCTGTGCATTTTCTAATATTTTGGAGCAAAATTGGTCGTCCAAAAGGTCAAAAAACACCTAAAAAATGACCTTTCTGCCCTTTTTTGACCATGGCGCTGCACATAGAAGCAATCGTGGGAGAATCCGTTTTTGAGGGGTCAAATCAACTCCAAATGGGAAACTAAAGGAAGATTTGGAACGTAGATAGGACAAGATTTCCAATTATCTATCATCAGCTCAATTTTGACACTGGGAAGGCCTCCAAAATGGCCTTGCAAAAAGTGTTGCACATAGCCTTCTAGCGATGCACATAGGACAATTTTCTGCTAAATTTGCACTTTACTGTGCCATGACTGTAATTTTTGGCTTTTCTCTCATGGATGATGTTTTTACTTATGTAAATGGTGACTAGGCATGTAAATAAAATGAATATTAGCTACTAGAAGGGAGATTCATTGGATCAAAAGTTCTCTTGAAGTGAAATGAATCAGTTCCTCCTTTTTAGAGGCAAGTTGTTAGGGTTGCCTAGATTCCAGTTTCTTCTTTAGTTTTTGATGGATTAGTTCCTCATATTAGGGATTCAACCCCTGAGGATGGGAGGAGGTTGAATTGAGGTCTATGTCTTCTTTTTCTTTCTCATTGTAAAGGGTTGGACTCAGTGGTATGCTTAGGCTTTGATAGACATCATTTTGTACTAGTTATAGCAGGAGATTAATGAAAAATTGAAACTATTTCTTTGGGATCCATGTGGTATGATGCTTATTTTTTCATGTGTTAAAATGTATTGTTAACTCCATTTCATCATTTCATACTCTTATGTGAATTTATACAAGTTTGAAAGGCAGAATCCAAAACTTTTATGCTCTGTTTTGGGTAGACATTTCACAATCTGTGTTTTCTTTAGTTTAGGAAGAATCCATGAGGTTTACATGCTCTTCCTAACTCCTCACCTGTCTTTTAACCTCATCCATCAAACCATAAGGTTCTAATCATTGTGCCTACCTTTCCCCATTGAACACCCTGTAATTTTGACCTAATTTCCTTGCCCTAACCATTTGGCTCCTCCTGATCCAGCAAAACCCTTCAAAATCAAATCAAACCTTGTTCTACTATATGTAGCCTAATATTAGTTTCTGGATCCAGTCAATTTGGCTAAGACCCTTATGGAGAGAGCCCTCTCCTGGCCTGGTAGGTTTAGCTACTTGGCTAAGCGTGGTTTTTGGTTACCTTAGCATTGCCTTCCTTCAGTGTGGGGTTCAATCCAGGTGATAACATAGTGGCGGCCATACTGGGGAACGAAAGATCAGAAATTAATCACCCCGGTAAGATGTTTTATTTGAATTCTTAAGCTTGTTGATGATGAGTTTTAGAATTTAATCATAGACTGAATTGGAAAGTTGTAAAACAATATCTTAATTTTCAAAATTAGACATACTGGCTTCCCGAAAGTACACCAAATCCAATCCATATCTGAATCCTCCGACCATTGTCAGTATCCTCATAAAATTGGCCGAAAATCTAACAAATTTGCAAAGTCTAGTTTAGCCAGAGAACAATCAAGTAAGGATTTCATTCCTCGAGTTAATTCACTCCCGGGAAAGTTAGACACTTTGCAAGACATTGAGTTTGGTATTAATTTTGAGAAGAGTTTATTTCATAGTAAATCTTTAAGTTGGATTGATTAGACAGTTGTTGATTCCTCTTTATCTCTTCATAACCCCGTTGAAGACTTGTTTTCACACAATAAATCAGGGTCACAGCTTATTCACACTCTTGATCGCTTGCATAACCTCTCTTCAAACTTAAACACTTGGGTGAAAAATAAGATTCATAGGCCATCTTTCGATTTTCAAAATACTTCCATTGCATTTACTACCACTCAAAATATCCCTCATCCTCTGCCTTCTTCTTCATAGATTGTTCACACCACTCAAGTTATTGTTAATCCCCCTTTAATTATACCGAATATCCCAGATATTTTTTTAAAATCCACCACCTCCCCACCTCCAGTTATGGCTGCCCGATATGCACCCCTTGTTTTTCCTCAAAATCCTGGTGCCATGCCCCCTGATTATCAAAGAAAAATACCTTTCTTCAACGGCACCCAAACTATTACAGCTCAATAGCACATAGACAAGATGAATGATTTCTTTGACCTCCATGAAGTTGAAATTGAAGATGTGATGACAAGGCTATTTTTACAAAGTTTTGGAGGAGAAGTTCGGAAATGGTTCAGAGGCCTACTAGTAGCTTCTATCACTACCCTACCTATCCTTCAGAGGTAGTTCCTACATCGGTGGGAGGTGAAGAAGAATCCCCTTCAGATTTTGTCCGAATATGAGAACATCAAAAGAAACGTTGGCGAGAGCGTGCAAGACTATTGTGTGAGATTTAATGTAGTATATAATGCTATCCCTGCAAATATCAAACCACTAGAGGGATTGGCTTTAGTAAAATTTATAGATGGATTTGATGCCAATATGGCATATCATTTGTGTGAACATGATCCTACAACTCTAGAAGACATGCAAAAGAATGCTATGAGCATAGAAGCGAACTTGCTGGCTAAAAGAGCAAGAATGAGATCAGAGAAAAGAGTGATCGTGAAAGAAGAAGCATCTACTTCAGATGTAAAAATGGATACATTGATTCGAACAATGGAAAGGATGGTTGACCGATTGTCCATCACAAACAGACTTGAACCGCAGATCTAGAACCCAAACTTTAGAGGGTAGCAGCAGCCCCAATTCAGAATCAAGCAAAGAGAGAAAAAATCATCATAACAACCAACGCAACAACAACAACAGATCATAAACCCATTACAATATAATTATGTTCAATGAGTGGAAGAAGAAGAGGAGGAAGATCTGGTATTTGAAACAAATCACTTCTTCACTGCAGATGGTATGCCTATATTTCTGACCGAAGATGAGGAGTATGTAGAAAGTTCCGACATTCTAAAGGATGAGGACTACATCTTAGCAAATGATGTTGTTTTGGAGACCGAATCTGATGATTATCAGTGTGGTTATATGAATTCTTTGAGTGCACAACAGAAACAATATTCTTTGAGGAGCAGAGATGTACCGATCAATCCTATTCAAAAGAGGAAGGATGTTCAGTCAAAGAATGATCTCTCAAACAATTAGAAAAAAGGAAAGGAGCATGCTGATCAGAATCCTAGCAAGGTAAATCAGCCATCAACAAGTACAACTGCAAAAGAGAAAGACAATCAGAAAAAGGATAGTGCAATGAAGGAGCAAACAGATAAGAGGGACATTAGTGTCAAAGAGGTAGAAAAAGTCACATCTTTTAATTTAGAAAGTGAAATTTCTAAATTGAAAGTGTCCATTCCTTTGACTGAGCTTGTTAAGAATAGCCATTACAAACATGATGTGTCTATAATACTGCAAATTGATCCTTTGTCAGACATGGTGAATGTTGAGGATGATCATCCTGAACTTATTTTTGGTGCAGCTATAGAAGGTTAGCTAGAAGATAGCGAGGTCCCACCCTTTTATTTCAGTCTTAGACTGCATGAGTATATTCTTCATAATGCTATGCTTGATTCCGAAGCTTCGCACAATTTGATGCCCAAGGCTATCATTGAAAAGCTGGGCCTGGATATCACCCGAAAATATCATGATTTGTATTCATTTGATTCTGGTAGAGTTCACTGCATTGGCCTCATAAAATATTTAGTGGTTTCCTTAGATCAAATCCCAGCCAAGAATGTTTTGATGGACATGGTAGTAGTTGATATACCACCTTGATTTGGTATGTTGTTGTCTAGATCGTGGGGAGCCAAACTCAAAGGCACTTTACAACTAGACTTCTCTTATACTACAATCCCTGTTTTCGGTCAATTGAGGAAGTTGTATCGGGAAAAGAAGATGAAATATATGATCACTAGTAAACAAAAGCCCATAATTCATCCGATAAATGTTGTACATACAGATTTAGAGTCTTTTGTTTTGTACATTGATAGTGGATTGAATGATGTAGATATTCATCTCGTAGAAGAAGAAGATGTACCGGAAATTTCCGAGGGTTTTAGAGCAGTTCTTAATCAAGAAAAGAAAAAAGTGGCAATTCCTTCTGAGCAACCTCCACAGGAGCAGAAATTCAGTAAAGAACAGAAAAATCAAGCAACCAACGAAGGTAAGATTGAACCAATAGTAGAATTCCAACATCTGGAAGATGAAGATGGCCTTTGGAGAATGGAATTCGATGGTGCTTTGGGTAACGATGGTGTGGGTATTGGAATTTGGATTCAAAGTCCTATTTTTCAGCCAGACAAAGTTCCAAGTAATGTTAGAGTGTGTTCCTATAAATTAGCTTCTGATTGCTCTAACAATGAAGTGGAGTATGAGGCATTGATTACAGGTCTAAAGATTTTGAAGAAGATGGGTGCGAAAAGGAAATCTGTTTATGGTAATTCAGAGCTAGTGATTAAACAATTCAAAGGAGAATATCAAGCGAAGCATCCGTGGATGAGAGCTTATAGGAAGGCAATCCTGGATATCTTGAAGATGTTTCCAGAATACACATTGACAACGGTGCTGAGAAGTCAAAACATCATTGTTGATTCACTTGCTATAGCAGCGAGCAATCTGAAAATTCTAATGAATTATAGCAATAAATTTGAAATTCATGTCAAACATAGGCCTACTGTTCCTGATAATTTGAGATATTAGCAGGTTTTCTGGGATGACAATGAAATTAATTCCTTTTTGTATAATTAAGGGAAGTTTAAGGATGCTTTCATTGATGATGTTTGTGATAACGATGAACAAGACATTGAGGTAAATCAGATGGATGTTTTACAGCTGAAGGATATTCCTAGAGGTCTTATACCTTTAGAGGAGTTGTTTGATCAAGATGATGTGGCGAGAAAACAAAACTTGGTTCCTACTGAAAGGAGTTGAAGATGTAAACATTGGAACTGTGGACCAACCCAAGCTTGTTAAGTTATCAAAAACATTATCTCCCGAGTCAAAGTCCAAGTATGTTAAGTTGCTTTATGAATTTTCTGATGTTTTTTCATGGGATTACAAAAGTGTATGACAAGAACATCATTCAGCACACCATTCCTATCAAGCCAGATCTAAAACGATTTAGAAAAAAGTTGAGGAGGGTCAACCCAAAGCTGCTGCCATCTATTGAGAAAGAGGTAAATATATTTTTTAAAGTTGGTATCATTGTTCCAATTAGATTCTCTGATTGGGTTTCAAATTTGGTCCTGATACGAAAAAATACCGGAGGGATAAGGTTGTGCATTGATTTCCGGAACCTAGATAAAGTATCCCTAAAAGATAATTATCCTCTTCCTAAGATGGACCACATTCTACAAAGAGTAATTGGAGCATCACGGATGTCACTACTAGATGGCTACTCAGGTTACAATCAGATTTTGGTGCATGAAAAAGACCAAGACAAAACTGCCTTCACAACACCATGGGGGACTTTTCAGTATGCCAAGATGCCATTTGGGCTAAAGAATGTCGGGGCCACTTTTCAGCGGGCCATGGATATAGCTTTCACTAACGAGAAGGATGTTTTCTTAGTGGTTTACTTAGATGACTTGACAATATTTTTTGGTTCTGATGATAAGAATTTACACCATCTAAGGATTGTTTTTCAGAAATGCAGGGAGTTTGGGATTTCTTTAAATCCAAAGAAGAGTCTTTTTTCCATGGAGGAAGGTAAGCTCCTCGGTCATATAATTTCCAAATATGGTATTCGTATTGATCCTTCTAGGGTGGAGGCAATTCAAAAAATAGACTTTCCGTGCAACAAAAAGGAGATCCAAGCCTTCAACAGTAAGATGAACTTCTTACGTAGATTTATACCAAATTTGGTTGAGCATTTGTGTGAGTTAACTAATATGTTGAAGAAGGACAACACTGTGAAATGGACCAAGGATGCCATGAAATATTTCAAATTGGTAAAGCTTGCTTTGACCACAGACCCTCTTTTGATTAGTCTCGATTATACTCTTGATTTTATTATATTTTCATTTTCATCTGAGCATACTTTGGCTGCGGTGTTGATGCAAAAGAAGGATCAGGTGGAGAATCCCATTTCATTTTCCAGTCAGACTATTAGAGATGCTTCTCTTCACTATAACATCATTGAGAAACAATCCTTGGCTCTTATAAACGCATTGAAGGATTTTCGAGTTTACATTCTACATTCGCATACCATAGCATATGTTCCCAACACGGCTGCCAAAGATGTCCTCATGCAAACTGATCCGGAAGGAAGAAGAGGTAAGTGGATAGCAACGATGTTAGAGTATGACCTTGAGATTAAGCCCATGAAATTGATCAAAGGTCAAGGCTTGGCAAAACTTATGGTTGAGTCAAATCTTCATGCTCTGGACATAAATCTTATTGCAACAATGTCGGATGATGCAGATGGTGGCACACTCATTTAGGTATCATATATGTTTCTCAACTCACTTTGGTATTCCGATATAGTATATGTTCTTTAGCATCTTTCTCCTCGTCTTGGAACGTAGAAAAGTAAATGTAGATCACTAAAACTGAAGTCTACAAAATTCTACATTTTAGATAGTGCTCTCTATTGGAAATATCCAGGAGGGGTTCTTCTTATTTGTTTGGTTGAAAATGAAGCTCAGCAGGTAATGAATGATTTTCATAGAGGAGATTGTGGGGGTCACTTGTTTTGGAAAAAAACAGCTAATAAAATCTTGAGAGTAGGGTATTATTGGCCATATTTATTTTCAGATTTATATAAAATAGTCATGAGCTGCCACGAATGTCAAGTTTTTCAGGGAAAAAGGAAGCTGCTTCCTCTTCATTTGAAGCCAGTTATAGTTAATGCGCCTTTCCAGTAGTGGGGGCTTGATTTCATATGATAAATTCATCTTACATCATCAGCACAACACAGATGGATTTTGACAGCTACCAATTACTTCACCAAATGGATCGAAGCCATTCCGACAAGGCAAGCTATGGACACGGTAATCGTTTAGTTTTTAGAGTCCAATATCTTGTCTCATTTTGGTTTCCCTCACAATATTATTGCAGATAATGAATCAGAATTTAAGTCGAAGAAAATGGTTGATTTTTGCAACAAATACAACATCACATTGGGTCATTCCACAACATACTATCCGCAAGGAAATGGACTAGATGAGTCTTCAATAAATACTTGGTAAACATTATTAAGAAGATGTTAGAGGCAAAAAAAAATAATTGGCATCAAAATGTTGTCAATGCTTTGTGGACCAACAGAGTGAGCAGTAAGAAATCAATATGTATGTCGCCTTTTGAATTGGTTTATGGTACTGATACAGTGTTTCCTACATCCCTTGCAGTCCTAGTCATGAGATTATTGCAAGAAGCCAGCAATGAAGAAGATGATATTCAGCGCCGAATCAATCAAATGATTCACCTTCAACAAACAAGGGAAGAGGTTTCTCAAAATACTTTCCGGCTGCAAGAGAAGATAAATAAAATTTATGACCATAAAACCAAGGCAGAAAAGTTTCAGCTGGAAGATGTAGTGTTGCGATGGGATGCACGAAATGAAGAAAAAGGGAAACATGGTAAGTTTGACAATCTGTGGAAAGGACCTTATAAAATCTCAGCCTATCAAGGGAAGAATGCATTTTTATTAAAGGAAATGGATGGTCAAGAATGCTCAGGAGGACCAGTGAAGGGTAGGCTCCTGAAACACTATTATTTCTGTAGCAACTTGCTGAAGTTATTTCACTGTCATTGTATATACCAGCTTAATTTCGTTGCAAGATTTGAAGTACAATGTCATTTGAGCTTAGGGCCCGAAGTGAAGCCTATAAAGATTAAATGCTTGGTGCTGCTTTTAGTTGGTTTTCAAGTTAGTCTACAGTCGGTTTTCAGTTTGTATTGAGTCATTTTTCAACAATTTCAAAAAGTTTTCAGTCTTTCGTTTGTTTGACCGTATTGTCCCAATGAGTTAGGCACTTGGTCTAAGGTGTTCTTGACACCTCCAAGGAGCTACCCTCTCCAATAAGGCCAATGTTAGTGTCAGTATATGCATACTTCCATCAGGGATCAAATATGCTCTTTGCATCTTCATTTTAGGTGTCTCATACTTAATTGTTTTTTATCATTCCACTAGGTCATGCCAAAATGGTCCACTGATGGTTGTCTTCTTCTCATAAAATAAAATTTTCCCTCATGAGGTACATTTTCTGACCCATATCCATGTTGCATTCAGTTATGGTTTTAGTGATGTTATTTTTAGAGTCAAGGCAGTCATGTTTCCATTAGGTCTTAGGGTTCATTTCCAAGGTCAAAAGCATAGTTTTAGTGTAAATAAAGGGCAGAAAAGGTATGAGGAAGACCAATAAACAAAGAGTGATTGCTAGCAAGTCATGGTTATTGTACAAAGTTCTTATTTCACTGATGTAATTTTCATCTCAAAAACATGATTTTGAGACGGAAACATAGTATTTTATTTTGTTCATGTTTTTTGATGTAATTCAAGTCATTTTATGTAATGAGTGTTCCCATAAGCTACCCAGGCATTTCTCCTTGCTGCAAGAAATGAGCCATTTAAGAAATCAACTCAATCAAAGCATCATCCACCTGAAAAGAGACAAAGAAAGAAAAGCATCAGACAGAGATTTTAAGACAAACTAAAACTTCCAAACAAACATTATAAAGTGGGTTTTTTCTAAGGAAAAATCAAAATCATCCTCTATATGAGGTTTCAATAGCATTTTTCAAACTTCATCATGATCATTTGACAAAGAGAGAAAAAAGGAGTTGCAACGAATTGGTGGCTGAAGAAACCTTGGGCATTGCAAATAGGGCAAGGAGCGCTGCGCACAGGGCAAAGTTGTCGGGCGCTACGCATAGAGTAGGGAGAGTTACGCATAGAGTAGGGAGCGCTGCGCATGGGGTGAAGTTGTGGGGTGCTATGCATAGAGTAGGGAGCGCTGCACATGGGGTGAAGTTGTGGGGTGCTACGCATAGAGCAGGGAGCGCTACACATACAATCAGAGTGTTGCGCATAGAGACTGTGCACTGGTGTATTTTTTCATGACGCAACGCATACAACAGAGTGTTGCGCACCTGTACATGGTGTTAGGCATAGGGCCAACAACCATCAAAACCATCCTAAAAACCATCTAAATCACTCCTTTTGATACCTAGAGCCTCAAAGCAAGTAAGTACACTCCTTAAACCTTCCTCCCAACACTCATTTCATGATTTTTGAGTTTGTTTTCCATTTAAATTTTCAAACCCTAGGTTGTCTAAAAACCCTTCCTACTTACCATTTTCCTATTCATTCCCACATCTTGTTGTCATATCCCTTATTCCCACATCTTTTTGTCATATCCCTCATTCCCACATCTTGTCATATCCCTAAATATCATCCCTATTCCCTATTCCCTACTGTTAAATACACCTATCCCCTATACCCTAATCCCCCAAACAAAATTCCTAAACCCCTACTTACAAAACAGTCCCTACTAAAAAATACCCCCCTTCTCACTCTCACATCATACATATCTCATCCTACATCACACAAACTCCTCTCCCCTTCCCCTATCCCTATTCACCATAACTCACTTCCTGATTACCTTCTTTAGGGTTTCTAAAGCTTCAAACTCAAAAACATGGATAAAGAGGATAAAGATTATGAGGAGGAGGAAAACAGTGGTAGTGAAAGCATCGAAGATGAACCTCAGCATCAAAGAAAACCACATAAGGGAGGCAAAATTATCAGAGAGGAACCATCAAACATCAGAGAGTTAGAGGCTTCCCCTATGACTGTCTCTTGTTTCAGGCATCTGGGATGTTATGAGTTTTGTGAGCAGGTACAAAGAGTTCAACATCATCCTGAGTTGAACAAGATTTTTGTAGCCAATCTCCATGATAACAAGGTAACTCTTACCGAGGTGACATTTACAGTTTCCTCCTCCATCATTGCTGATGCTACAAGGATTCTGAATGTGGGGGAAAAATGGTATAAAGAACAAGATTTTGATGAGTACTACTATGAGCCATACATCAAATCCAGTTATAGGAATGAAAAGAAAAGGACCTTTCCTTTCAGGTCCCTTCACGACAAGTATGCCCCTATGATGAGGATCATTATGAAGTATTTTACATGTGAGGGCAGATTTTCCAGATTATACACCTATCATATTAGGCTTCTTATGTACTTCACAAAAGTGAAAATGATGAACATCACGTACTTATTATTCAGGAATATTGAGAAGTTGACCTAGATTGTACAGAAAAGGCCATATCCCAAGTAGATGAATAGTATTTATCACTAATCCTTGATTAAGATTATTTTGCTACATCATCTCAACCTCCTCAACATCTCTTGGGATACATTTATTGCCAATGACATCTTCAATGGTCCTCAGATTCCTCCATGGTGCCTCAAGAAGCAGAAAGGCCTTCCAGCAGTGCCAGAGTAAACAAAAGTAAGAAGGCTAAAGAGACTAAAGTTGTTGAGAAGCTAGAAACCTACAAAACATATCAGAGAGGGGCTAGAAAGTTGTTTGCAGCAAATACGCAAGTGTTTACTCCACCGGATGTGGAAGGGGCTTTGCTTTCTTCACCAACTCATAGGCAAATTCTTTCTCCACAAACTGTGGAAGGGGCTTTTCTTTCTTCATCAACACAACATGTACAATAGGTGTAGCAGGTGCATAAAGGGAAGGAAAAGATGTTGGAGGAAAGCCTCAATGATGAAGAAGAAAGGGAATTTGATTTGATGGAACATGATGAACCAGAACATCCACACATTCATCATGGCATTGAGATAGTCGACTTGGAGGCTCAAGATGAGGCAACAAATGAAAATATAATCATAAAGGAAAAATATGCACAGATCTAAGCACTGATGGACAACTTGGCGAGAGATAGGTAAGTCATTTCATACCTTTAGCAAGAAAACAAGAAGCTAAATGAAAAATAGGTCCTCATGGAGCTAGAACTTCTCAAAGAAAAGAGGCAAGGTGACAAAGGAAAATCAGTAATGCAAGAGGAAAAAACCCCAGCCACCTTGACTACAGAACAAAGGCTTGAAAAGGAGATTGAAGAGGATATAGAAATATGGATTGACAAGGTAAATTTGTATTTGGAGAAGCTACTACAAAGGGCCAATAGGGACAATCAAATCCTCAAACACATGGCTCACCATTACAAGACCCGGAACAAGATTTGTAACATAAGAGTCAAGCAAATGAAGACAAGGCTAAAAAAGCCCTCAAGGGAAAAAAGGAGGGTGATAGACTTAGGTTGCTTGCTGAAGCTTCCTTGGTTGACCCAGACACTTGATGGTGGTTTTCTCCACAATTTTTGAGTAATTTTTGAGAATTTTTGCATTTTTGAAGAATTTAGAGGTTTTTGACTCAGAAAAATTAGCTCTATGCGCAGCACCATTGGGGTTGCGCTATTCCTAGGGGCATCCAATGAGGAAATGGTCACGATTTTTGGATTCAAAATGATGATTACATGCACCTTGTGCACTTTCTAAGCTTTTGGAGCAAAACTAGTCAGCCAAAAGGTCAAAAAACACCTAAAAAATGACCTTTCTACCCTCTTTTTGACCATGGCGCAGCGCATAGAAGCAGTCTTGGGAGAATCTATTTTTGAGGGGTCTAATAAACACCAAATGGGAAACTAAAGGAAGCTTTGGAAAGTAGACAGGACGCGATTTCCAATGAGCTATCCTGAGCTCAATTTGGACACTGGTAAGGCCTCCAAAATGGCCCTGCAAAAAGTGTTGCACAAAGCCTTCTAACGCTACACATAGGACAATTTTTTGCTAAATTTGCACTTCACTGTGCCATGACTGTACTTTTTTTCTTTTCTCTCATGGATGATGTTTTCACTGATGTAAATGGTGACTAGGCATGTAAATAAGATTAATATTATTTACTAGAGGGGATATTCATTGGATCAAAAGTTCTCTTGAAGTGAAATGAATCAGTTCCCTCCCTTTTAGAGGCAAGTTGTTGAGGTTGCCTAGATTCCAGTTTCTTCTTCAGTTTTTGATGGATTAATTCCTCATCTTAGGGATTTGACCCCTGAGGATGGGAGGAGGTTGAATTGAGGTCTATATCTTCTTTTTCTTTCTCATTGTAAATGGTTTGACTCAATGGGATGCTTAGGATTTGATAGACATAATTTTGTACCAGTGACAGCAGGAGATTAATGAAAAATTGCAGCTATTTCTTTGGGATCCATGTGGTATGATGCTAAATTCAGTTTTTCTTATGTTTTCATGTGTTAAAATGTATTGTTAACTCCATTTCATCATTTCATACTCTTATGTGAATGTATACAAGTTTGAAAGGCAGAATCCAAAACTTTTATGCTATGTTTTGGGTAGACATTTCACAGTGTGTGTTTTCTTCAGTTTAGGAAAAATCCATGAGGTTTACATGCTCTTCCTAACTCCTCACCTACCTTTTCACCTCATCCATCAAACCCTAAGGTTCTGATCGTTGTGTCTACCTTTCCCCATCAAGCACCCTGCAATTTTGACCTAATTTCCTTGCCCTAACTGTTTATCTCCTCCTAATCTAGCAAAACCCTTCAAAATCAAATCAAACCTTGTGCTACTATACCTAGCCTAATATCAGTTTCTAGATCCAGTCAATTTGGCTGAGATCCTTATGGAGAGAGCCCTCTCCTGGCCTAGTAGGGCTAGGTACTTGGCTAAGCGTGGTTTGTGGTTACCCTGGCATTGCCTTCCTTCAGCCTGAGGTTCAATCCAGGTGATAACACCTTTTTGTCTATCTATTATAACAATTGTACCCTTTGCTTCAAGCAAAGTACCAAAGTAATATGCCCTTATCATCACATGAATCAAAATTTTTGAGATTTTTATCATTCCTTTTGATAAAGCATTTTATCCCAAACACCCTGAAGTATTTCACTGATGCAGGTCTTCCCTTCCACAACTCATAGGGAATTTTATTACTGTTAGGCTTAAGTTGAGTTCTATTTGATAGGTACACTATTGATTGAGCTGCTTATCCCGAGAAGATGTGGGATACGTCTGCGTCATCCAACATATTTCTATCCATTTCTTGGATTATTTTATTCTTTCTCTCAACTACTCAATTTTGTTGTGGGGATCTAGCCACTAAATATTGCCTCCTAATACCATGCTCTTCACAGGTGTTATCGGGAAAACTAGTGTCCAATCAGAGCTACTAGTCCCACTAAGACGGGTAGCTATCTTAGAAACAAACAAACTAAAGTCACTTGTGTTTTCCTTTATGAGAGATAGATGAGAGAGAAGCAAAGAGTACCAACCTCAGTCTTTCGCTAGTCTCCTTGCCTGTTTCCTCTCTCCCTTGATAGCGCTTTCACTACTCCTTTCTCACTTGTCCTGCTTCAAACAACACCTGTAGAGTCAAGGCAACAAAATACCATCAAAGCATAGAGAGCTATAACCATTGTTGGGACTCAGAATTGACCTATTTTTGACCTTATCTTTTTGCCGTATTATTATCCTTTTGTAGTCATAAGTTGAAAGCTTTTATTTTATAATGACATAATGACCCCAAGGTCCGAAGTAACCTCCCGCATATCTATGTTTAATTGTTCATTGCATATTCGTGAATATCTTTATATTTATCCTTGGAAACGCTGACTAAACTGTCAAGTAATTGTCTTAAGCTTGCAGGAATTATAATGTATAGTTGTTGTAACACCAGAAACAGCAACTACGCAGTTGCTGTAACACCAGAAACAACAACTACGCAGTTGCTACAACACCAGAAGCAGCAACTCCGTAGTTGCTACAGTCAGCAACAGCAATCACCTAAAGCAAGCTATTTTGTAACAGCCGCGAATAACATATGGCAACTATTTAAAGAACCCTGACGTGGCATAATCAAGCGGAGGTCTAAAGCAAGAAGAACACAGTCAGCATGGCCTAAATCAGGAACAGCATGGGGAAATGGCAAAAGAATGTGAAGATCCCGAGAAGACGGTCGAAGTCAGTTATCAGCGGTGTAACAGCCAGAACTCAAGAAAGAACATATTATCATACTGTTGTAACAGCGTTCTGAATTGCTTATTTTTGATAAGATGGGTTAACTGAATGGGTTGTAATACTTTATTGTAATAGATGTCTCCTCTATAAAGAGGAGACATCTACATGAAACGGGGATTAGTCGGTGTCTATGGTCAGTCTGTAAGAAGAGATCTTAAGAACATCAGCAAGTCTGAACTCTACTGTATTCAAATCTTTTTGGCAGATGAATATAAAACTGTTTTGAGCACTTAATCCAGTCTTCATTTTCCTGGGGAATCTTGTGAGAGGGACTGGGCCCACCTTCCTCACAAGATTCACCCATTTACTTTCCTGTCAATTGTGTAAGTGTGCAATAGTTTCTTTCTGGTACTCTGCTTGGATTTGATAGCATTACCTCTGGTATTCTCTGTTTTGCTAGTACTCTGTTTCATTAATCATTTGAGTTTGTTTCTCACCGGTGAATGAGAGTGCAGTGTGCATTAGTAATCTGATTACAGGGGCAGGTGCTGAACGTCCCCACCTGGAGGATAGGGTCCTGATCCTCTGCCAACAGAGCATCCATCATTTTGCTTTCCAGATTTGTAGTTTTAATTAATTGCTTTTATTTTAACAAGTACTGTGATGACATAGCATAAGAATCACGTATACTACAGCTTTTCAATGCTTTTAGATTTTAAGTACATACAGTACGCAGTAGCCTTTGGAATAAAAAGACTTTCCCTAGTTGACAATTAATGTGGTACTTGAATGTTTAATTCATAAACAATTCAACTAGCCAACATTTTGGCGCCGTTGCCGGGGAAGGCAACTAAAGAATTCTAAAAGCATTAATGGTTTCTTTGTGAAAATAACAGGTGTATGAGAGGACGCAAGAAACCTAATTTTACAGGCGGCAAAGGAGGAAGGAAGACTTACATCGACGAAATCATCTCTAAGGCTGAAACATCACAGAGGACGAGTTCCTGGAGACCTCAGATCCAATACTCCTCACAAACAGACCAACAGACGGAGGAAGTAATAGGACCTGAAAGGAAGCTGGAAGCACCAGAATACACTGAGGAACCGGTAGAAGAACCTGAAGAAACAAAAGACACAGAAGATAAAGCAAGTGATTCAGGGAAAAGACCAATGGAGGATAACAGAACAGAAGGGAGAGGGGAAAACTCACTCTCTACCCTGGAATTCCCTATTGGGGAACTCTCGAGAGGAACAACCCCCATGAAAAATATCCCACTCTCGACATTACCCAATTTCCATGGGTTATCCTCCGAAGACCCGGACGAATTCCTCTTTGAATTCGACATACTGTGTAGAAGCTATGATTACATAAGTCCTAATCAGAAGCTGAAATTGTTTCCAGCAACACTAAAAGGGAATGCGTTGAGGTGGTTTATGAGCTTAGGAGCTCAGGCAATCACCACCTGGGACCAGATGAAAGATGGATTTCTGGCCAAGTATCAAGACTACTGCTGGACAAGAGAAAGAAAGGAAGAATTGTTTAAAATGGTCCAGAAAGAGGACGAGAATTTGGAAGATTTCGTGGAAAGATTACAGTATAATCTGCAGCGGTCTGATCATCCTAATATGAGTAAAGATATTTTGAAGACCATACTGCTGAAAGGGGTAAGAGATGATTGCCTGGACATGTTGAACATGCTTGGGAAAGGGGACATTTCCAAAGAACCCTTTGATGAAATTATTAAGCTCTGCATGAGGTGTTCAAGGGGAGCGGCAGGTAGATCAAAAAGCAGAGATAATGTGTATTCAAGGGTTCAGAAGTCAGCCAGTGGAGGAGCAACAAGAGTTGAGATAGGTAACTTATTAGAAGAATTTAAAACTGAAATGCTAAGTTCTTTTGCTTCACAAATTGATGCTCTGCAGGTTAAGAAGAAACAGGCGGAAGCAGAAGCTGCTCTGGCAATTTTCTGTTCAAAATGCAGAGAAAAACATCCACTCAGAGAATGTCCACTGGATAAGATACCTATATGCACAATCTGTGAGAAGGATCATGAAACACAGCAATGCCCCTCTCTGCCTGGAATCAAAGCAGCACTGCAGACAACTGAAGAAGAGGCTGAAGCAGTGTACCTGATGACACAGAGGAGGCAATGGCCGCAAAGACAAGGTATGAGCTCTAATACAACATTCAATCGTTGGAATAATAATTCTCCTTTTTACCCACCCATGAATCAAATGCAATACCCACCCTTCAATACAATGAACTTTCCACTTATGCAGCAACCAAATCTTCCTTTTCCTGACCCTACTATATGGAATCCTTGGGCTCCCCAGCAACCATACTTTAATCAATGGAATCCAAACTGGGCAGCCCAACAGATACCTTTTCCTCAACAACAACAATCTCTTTCCTTACCATCTAATAATCCTCCGAATAATCAGGCAATGAGACCACAGCTGCCTGTACAACCTAACCCCAATCCAAATAATAATAAAGCCCTGCAAGTTATTGACATTCAAAATCAGCCTATCTCTCCCCTGCAATGTAATGATATTCACCTTCGCTCAGGGAGAATAGTCGAACCTATTATAGATGATATTACGGACTCTGACAAAGAAGAGGCTAGAAAAGAGAAACCAGCTAACCATAGTGCTGAAACAGCAGAATCAGCACCTAACAATAATGACCAAACAATAGATCCGCCATTCCCTGAAAGGCCGACTCTCACTAAAACACCTGAACAACCTACCTTCAATCTTTTAGGAGAGCTTCAGAACTTGTATGTCAAGATCCCATTATTGCAAGCATTAAGGGATGTTCCTATATATGCTAGAACTATTAGAGACATTTGTATAAAAAAGCCTGGAAGGAAGGCTAAAGATCCCCTCACAGTTCATGTGATGGGGGAATTAACTGCCTTAATGACTGAAAAAGATTATCCTGTGAAGTATGGTGACCCTGGTCACCCTACAGTAACAATCCAGGTCGGAAAAACCTTTATCTCTAAAGTCTTAGTAGACTTAGGAGCTGCAATAAATATCATGACACTCGAAACAGCTCAATTGCTCCAGCTAAAACATTTTATCAGGGAAACTCCTACTATCTTAGAATTAGCTGACCGTTCTACGATTAAACCTGAAGGGGTCATTGAAGACCTTATAATCTCTGTAGAATCCTGGAACTACCCGGTTGACTTTGTGGTATTACAAACTAAAACAAAGTTGGGGGGTCATCCGTTGATTCTAGGGAGACCTTGGTTGGCTACAGCAGATGCTTTCATCAGCTGTAGATCTGGATCAATGACCATCTCCAATGGACAAGAAACTAAACAGCTGACCCTCTATCCTCATGCCACACCCATGATTAATAGTGACAATTCTGTATGGGTAGACTATGAGGATGAGGAAACCCAACCGATATTAACTATTGGACAAGCTTTGACTTTTAAAGACTCCACCGAAGAAGAACTAATTAGCAGTTTTATTTCTGAACCCTCTTCGGTTAATCCAGAAACATTTAACCACTTCGCCGAAATCTTAGAACCTGAATCCCAGCAGAATATGAAAGATGAAAACTTATGCCAGACAGCATTAGGCAACCCTTCCAAGAGCACAACAGTTGAAATTGAACCTGGTAAAACGCTGAATATAAATCCTGATTTGACTGATGATGAAAAACAGAAATTAATAAAGTTACTCCAAGCAAACAAAGAGGCATTTTCATGGGACTACACAGACATGAAAGGGATCTCCCCTGAATTATGTACTCACCGTATTTATATTAAGGAGGGATCCCGGCCAGTCTGTCAACCCCAGCGAAGAATGAACCCTAACCTTAGAGAAATTGTGAAGGAGGAACTCCAAAAACTTTTAAATGCAGGATTTATATATCCAATATCTGATAGTGAGTGGGTTTCCCCACTCGTAATTGTACCAAAGAAGAATGGGAAATGGCGAGTATGTGTAGACTATAGATCATTAAATAAAGCAACCCAGAAAGATCATTTCCCTTTACCTTTTATTGATCAAGTATTGGATAATTTAGCAGGTAAGAAATTCTTCTCATTTTTGGATGGGTTTAGTGGATACAACCAAATTAGGATTGCACCCCAGGATCAGGACAAAACCACATTTACCAGCCCATGGGGAACCTTTGCTTATAGAGTACTTCCATTTGGGTTGTGTAACGCTCCAGCGACATTTCAAAGAGCGGTAATAGGAATCTTTTCTGATATGTTAAACGATTCATTAGAAATATTCATGGACGACTTTACTCCTTATGGAGTGACCTTTGAAGATGCTCTGCAAAACCTTGAAAAAGTACTTAAGCGGTGCATAGAAGCACACCTTGCTTTAAGCACTGAAAAGTGCCATATGATGATGAATCAGGGTATTGTATTAGGTCATTTCATTTCATTTTTAGGAATTCAAGTCGACCCAGCTAAGATTCAGGTGATTCAGAACCTTCCTATCCCCAAAACACAAACTGAGGTAAGAAGTTTTTTAGGACATGCCGGATATTACAGAAGATTCATTAAGGATTTTTCTAAAATAACTTCTCCTTTGTTTGTGTTATTAATGAAAAATGCTGAATTCAAGTGGACTGATGACTGTGAGAATGCATTCAATAAACTTAAGCATCAGTTGTCCGCAGATCCTATTTTGAGAGGACCTGATTGGGCATTACCCTTTCATATTTCCTCTCATGCCTCAGATACGGCAATTGGAGCTGTCCTGGGTCAGGAAGAAAACAATCTCCCCTATGCTATCTATTTCATCAGCAAAAACATGACACCAACTGAGCTAAATTATACAGTAACTGAGAAAGAATTTTTAGCAGTTATTTATGCTATTAATAAATTTCGGCATTATATTACTGGCTATACTACCTTTGTGCATATTGACCACTCGGCCATCAAGTATTTAATGAATAAATCAATTACAAATGCTCGAGTCACCAGGTGGTTATTACTATTACAGGAATTTGATATCACAATTGTAGATAGGCCAGGAAAAGAAAATGTAGTTGCTGATTTTCTTTCTCGTTTAAAAACTGATGAAAATGTTCCAGTAGATGATTCTTTTCCTGATGAGTATCTATTTGCAGTATCTTCTCACTCACCTTGGTATGCAGACATTGCCAATTATCTAGTTGCAGGAAAATTACCATCACACCTATCACACAGGGAAAGAAGGAAGATCATCCAGCAAAGTGCTAGGTACAGCTGGATAAGCGGGTGTCTGTTCCACACAGGAATAGATCAAGAAATTAGGAGATGCGTTGGGGAAGACGAGATTTATGATATATTGAAAGCTTGTCATGATGGTCCTTGTGGAGGACATTTTGCAGATAAAAGAACAGCTCACAAGGTACTTAGAATGGGTTATTAATGGCCATCACTTTTTAAAGATGCTAGAAAATATGTGAAGGCTTGTGACAGCTGTCAAAGAATGGGCCAGCCCAACCATAGGGATGAAATGCCACTCAATCCCCAGGTAACTCTCGAACCCTTTGAGAAATGGGCATTAGATTTCGTAGGTCCCATTAATCCTCCATCTAATCAAAGAGTTTATATTCTAGTATGCACAGATTACATGACTAAATGGGTAGAGGCCAAAGCAATCATTAAAGCTAATGAGGAAGCAGTACTAACATTCTTATTTGAGGAAATCTTTGTTAGATTTGGACTACCCAGAGAATTAGTCACTGATGGAGGACCTCCTTTCAATTCTCATGGTTTCAAAGATACGCTCCAAAAATATCATATCAAGCATAAGATGACCACACCATACCACCCCCAAGCAAATGGGCAGGTGGAAAGCACCAACAAGGTCATAGAAGCTATCTTAACAAAAACGATAAAGGAGAATAGAAGGGACTGGTTTCAGCGCTTGCCCGAGGCTCTTTGGGCTTACGGAACCACTTGGAGAAACACAACAGGATTTTCACCCTATGAATTGGTTTTTGGAAAGAATGCTATTTTTCTTGTAGAGTTTGAGATTAAAACCTTAAGAACTACCTTAGCTGTTAACCTTGATTTAACTGATGCACAGACAGCCAGGTTGCAGCAGTTGCAGGAATTGGATGAGAAAAGACTGGATGCCGTCCATCAAACAACTATGTTACAGCAACAAAGGAGCAGATGGCATGACAGAACCATCAAGCAAAAGCAGTTCCAGAAAGGTAACTGGGCTCTACTTTATGATTCACGTTTCGAGAATTTTCAAGGGAAGCTGAGAACAAGATGGTTAGGGCCGTACGAAGTGGATACTGTTTTCCCAAATGGAACGGTTAGACTTTTAACAATTGATGGAAGCAGAACACCACTGTTAGTGAATGGCTACCGACTTCGGTTATATCAGCGGCCGATTTCCAAAGAGGACTTTAAAGCCACTTGCATGGCAATAAAACAGTATTCTTTTCCAGGGGAACTTGCTGTCCCTCAAAGCACTTGAATTTCTATTATTTATGTAATTTTTAGGATTAGATATTCTTTTTTTTTTTCTTAGAAACTAATAAATCCTGCCAAGGATTGCGATATTACATTTCAAGTATTTTGCAGGTGTTAGCATTGGGAAATAACTGAGAACAAAAGTCTCGAAAGGAATTACTGTGTGGACTCCGAATTCCTGTTGCTGCAACACCATTCCTGTTGCTGCAACACCACTTCCCGTTGCTGCAACACCATCCCTGTTGCTGCAACACCATCCCTGTTGCTGCAACACCATCCCTATTGCTGCAACACCATCCCTGTTGCTGCAACACCATTTCCCGTTGCCGCAACACTATCCTTGTTGCTGCAACACCATCCCTGTTGCTGCAACACTAGTTCCATTACTCCAGCACATTCCCCGTTTTCAAAAACGCGTTTCCCCAATCCCTGTTGCCCCAACGGTAATTTTCTGTTGCTGCAACACCAGTCCCGGTGCCACGATATTGCTTCCCGATCACGAAAAATCCTTCCCAGCAAAATTCCCTCACGAACAAATCCTGATAAAATATACCACCTCTCGTGATGATTACAACACCTTACTATCACTTCCCGTCATTATCATTACAAATCACCCATATTCCCGTGCTTTCAGATCCGCGGTAATTATTATAATTTGACAGAAGACAAGAAAAGACTTTTTGACGCAGCGATCAAAAAGGTAAAGTACGAAGGTACGCACGTTTATGAATGAGCATTAAATAATAGATAAGCGGAAAAAGGTTGATAGGTCCATCAAATGATTGCATTCCCAATCATATCATTTACACGTAGGAAGGGGGGGGGATTACCAAAGCAATTCTCATAATGACAAACCACGCCAACCACCGCCACCCTTAATTCTCCCGGTCGTATGTAAAAGCTACGGCATGTTACCATTTGCGATGTATACTCTGAGTTGAAATCGGTAGCTCGGCTCTGAATTCTGAAGATTCACCGAGACAACAGCCATGGGAGGAACCCTCATTACTCATGAACCTGGCACGACAGCAGTCCTAGAACTCTTTCCGGAAATTTACCAAATTTTCTTGCAAGCTGGATGGATAGAGTATTTCAGGAGACTTCCGGACTTTGACGAGCAGCAAGTCCTGGAATTCACATGCAATTTGACAGAAGGATTCTCTGTCGTCCAAGGAATTCAAGTTCCAGTCACGGAAGAAATCATAGGTGAAGTCACCGGACTACCAGCCACTGGCACACGGTGGTTCAGTAGAAAGCACCTGATTCTGAATGCACAGCAAGACTTTCTCCGACCAGGCGAGGAAGTAGAAACCAAGGGCAGAGGTGTAGCATTGCGGTCGTTACCTCAACCATGGCCAAAAGTCGCTGAATTCGTCAAGAAATATCTGACGTGCGAAGGTCGTTACTAGGTAATTTACCAGCACGACTTCGTCCTGTTAAATCACTTAAGAAATGGTCAATTATTGAACATGCCATATTATTTGCTGGGTTGTCTAAAAAATATGTCACGATATGCTGTGAAAGTGAAGCATCCAGTTCTCTCCCTAAAACACCATCGCTTAGCCCAATTGCTGATTAACAGAGCTCTCGCTCTAAACATCCCTCCACCCCCCATTAATCCCCATTTGGAGGAAGGAATTCCATAACCTGAGCATGAAGGTCCTCATCAAGAAGAGGAAACTCTTCGTCAAGCTGAGGACACACCTTAGCAAGACCAAGAGCTTCCTCAGCAAACGGACAACATGCTTGAACAAATCCCTTTGGAAAACCCTCAGCAAACAGAGCATATTCCTGAACAACCCCAGCAAACACCCCTGCATGTTACTGAGAATGAACAAGCAGCAGCGGAATTAACCACATCTCCCAAAAGAACCAATCCTTCCGCTCCCATACTCAGTATTTCTACTGATGATTCCGACGATAATATCCCAATTACTCAGCTTAAACGAAAAATGCAGCAGGTAAAGAAAACCCCAGCAAAAAGAAGAAGAACTAGGGTTTCAACCAAAGCACCTACTACCCCGACTACTGTCCCTACCTTAAAAGCCAGCAGGAAGAGAAAAACGCCTCAATTCCCTGCTTCTCTACCAAAACGAAAATCGGTAGTAGTTGAATCCCCTAATTCCTCCAGTTCACCACCCATCGCTTTAAGAACCCGCACTCCAGCCACTCCTCGAAACTCCTCTCCCTCACCCACAGAGGCTGAGATGCAGAGCGTTCATAGCTTCGTGGCATCATATCTTAAGACAGTTGATACACAAGAACCAGCTGCAGACACCCAGAGTGATAGTGACCAAGTGGTTGCAACACAAGAACCACCTGTGGGGAATACTGATCAAATTGACGAAGCAGAACCTCTGCCTCCACTGGAATCTACTGTCCCACAGGATCAGCCTACTATAACCGCCCTACAAGAAGAAATTGAGTTTCTAAAATCTCAGATTCAGGACTATCAGGAAGAGATAATAAGGGTCAGGGAAGCATATCAGAAAGAATTCAGCCTGCATGTTTTAGCAAGAGTAGCGTCTGCAGCAGAGAAAAGTAAAGATAACGAATATATGTGTACAAATTGTGGTGAAATATATACTCAGGCAGGATATAAGGTAGTACAAGAACCAATGAAGGAAGCCTCCGCTGCTGAAGATGAAACAAAGGAGTTAGCTGATGCAGAAATAGAAATCCCACAATCCTCTGCTAAGATAGACAGACCTGTTGTTACACAAGAACCAACAGGATCTTCAGAAGAAATGCAGGCAGAAAGACCTGTTGACACACAAGAACCAACAGGATCTTCAGAAGAAATGCAGGCAGAAAGACCTGTTGACACACAAGAACCAACAGGATCTTCAGAAGAAATGCAGGCAGAAAGACCTGTTGACACACAAGAACCAACAGGATCTTCAGAGGAAGTGCAGACAGAGAGACCTGTTGCTACACAAGAACCAACAGGATCTTCACAAGAAGTGCAGACAGAGAGACCTGTTGCTACACAAGAACCAACAGGATCTTCAGAAGAAGTGCAGTCAGAGAGACCTGTTGCTACACAAGAACCAACAGGCCCTCCAGAGAACATGCAGGACCAAGATCAAGAACTTACTGACACACAAGAACCAGTAAGTTCACCTGAAACTGCACAAGATCAAGGACTTACTGACACACAAGAACCAGTAAGTTCACCTGAAACTGCACAAGATCAAGGACTTACTGACACACAAGAACCAGTAAGTTCACCTGAAACTGCACAAGATCAAGGACTTACTGACACACAAGAACCAGTAAGTTCTTCAGAGACTGCACAGGAACAAACAGAGGAGCTTGCTGACACTATGCAGGAAGAAAAGAAAGAGGAGAACAAGGATTCACCCCGGCCTACCCAATCTGCTATGCAAGAAGAAGCTACACAAGAACCAGGAAATGAAGAAGGAAACACTGAAAGTGTTATGGAACGAGAAGAAGACATAGAAGAAAATGAGGAAAAAGGTACAGACTCACCCCGGCTTACCCAGAGTATTATGGAGGAAGAAGATAAAGACACAGACTCATCACGGCCTACCCAGATTATTATGGAAGAAGAAATAGTTTCAGGAGAAAATGAAGAAAAACTGGACTCACCTAGCCCTATTCAAGTTGCCAAGGAGATAGAAGAAGAAGAAAAAGATACAGACTCATCACGGCCTACCGAGATTATTATGGAGGAAGAACAAATAGTTTCAGAAGGGAATAAAGAAGAATTGAATTCGCCCAGCCTCAGTCAAACTGCCAAGGAGCAAGGAGAAGTCGAAGAAAAAGGGACAGATTCACCTCGGTCCACCAAAATCACCTTGGAGCAAAATGGATTAGTACAACAGGAGGAAGAAACTCTAGTTAGAGATGAAGAGAGAGATGCTGGATCATCCCAGCCCACTCCAATAGAGCAGATGATCCTGTTGGATGCCTCCATCCAAACAGAGCTCCCCACTATTAGTGATGCATGTATAGAAACAAAGAGTTTTCAGGAATTAAAAGGTAAGTGGTGGAGAGAATATCAGCAGTCTCAAGGCAAAGCATTCGAAAAACAAAAGGGGACCTGGTTTGATCATGCTTATAAGAACTGGGAAGCACTGGAACAGTGTAGGGCCCAGTATAAAGAAATCAAGGAACTGAAAGACAGAATGTCCCAGATGTTTGAGTTATGTCAAAGAATGCTTGCCACAAGGAAACCCTCTTTTAACTATGCTACGTTTTTGAGGGAAAGACTTGCATTTATACAGCTGAAGGCTGTCAAAGAGGGGAGGCCTCATCAAGTGGTCACAGCAGAACAGTTTATGCAGACCTTTGCAGAGGCATCCAAAAACGATCAAAACCTGCTATGTGAACTATACCTCCATAATGAGGCCGTGTCTGAAGAAAGGAACATGAACATGATACCTGTAGTTGGTGACATACAACTGAGAGCCTTCATCTCCTTTTTGGCTAATCAACTTACCTGGCAGAATGCCTATGTCTCAGCCCACCAGAACGAACAGAATTGTCTTCTGTGGATTCGAGCTGAACCACAGAACGCTGCCACTTTCATTTCACAACACTTAAAAATGGTAAGCGATCCTGATATGAAGGATCATGTCATGAAACTGCAAACAGAGGTCCTAACAGACTGTCAGCATTATGTAAAGACCAAAGCATCCTTGGCTGTTAAAGCAAATAAACTGTTTTGGGAAAACTGCCCTGCAGAAAGGCAGGAATATCACCCGTATAACCCATCAAATCTGCAGGTAGCACTTTCAAGGGTACCTCAGTATGTTGAATGCATGCAGCGTTGTGCTGAAAATTGGATGGGTTATAAATTTAAATTCCCACTTTTATGGTTGTCTGGTGATCAGTATAAGGGCCAGTTTGGACTTTCTAACAGAGAAGAAGCGGCAGCATGGAAGCATATACAAACTGTTTGTGGTTTCAGAAAGAAGTTTGATGTTACTCCCTACAGCTATTGTCTTAGTAATCTGCATTGTTCGTCCCAGTTCTCCGACTCAGACTCAGAGTAGCCATTGCATGGGGACATGCAATCTCTTCAGTTGGGGGGGATGTTGGGACTCAGAATTGACCTATTTTTGACCTTATCTTTTTGCCGTATTATTATCCTTTTGCAGTCATAAGTTGAAAGCTTTTATTTTATAATGACATAATGACCCCAAGGTACGAAGTAACCTCCCGCATATCTATGTTTAATTGTTCATTGCATATTCGTGAATATCTTTATATTTATCCTTGGAAACGCTGACTAAACTGTCAAGTAATTGTCTTAAGCTTGCAGGAATTATAATGTATAGTTGCTGTAACACCAGAAACAACAACTACACAGTTGCTGTAACACCAGAAACAGCAACTACGCAGTTGCTGCAACACCAGAAGCAGCAACTCCGTAGTTGCTACAGTCAGCAACAGCAATCACCTAAAGCAAGCTATTTTGTAACAGCCGCGAATAACAGATGGCAACTATTTAAAGAACCCTGACGTGGCATAATCAAGCGGAGGTCTAAAGCAAGAAGAACACAGTCAGCATGGCCTAAATTAGGAACAGCATGGGGAAATGGCAAAAGAATGTGAAGATCCTGAGAAGACGGTCGAAGTCAGTTATCAGCTGTGTAACAGCCAGAACTCAAGAAAGAACATATTATCATACTGTTGTAACAACGTTCTGAATTGCTTATTTTTGATAAGATGGGTTAACTGAATGGGTTGTAATACTTTATTGTAATAGATGTCTCCTCTATAAAGAGGAGACATCTACATGAAATGGGGATTAGTCGGTGTCTATGGTCAATCTGTAAGAAGAGATCTTAAGAACATCAGCAAGTCTGAACTCTACTGTATTCAAATCTTTTTGGCAGATGAATATAAAACTGTTTTGAGCACTTAATCCAGTCTTCATTTTCCTGGGGAATCTTGTGAGAGGGACTGGGCCCACCTTCCTCACAAGATTCACCCATTTACTTTCCTGTCAAGTGTGTAAGTGTGCAATAGTTTCTTTCTAGTACTCTACTTGGATTTGATAGCATTACCTCTGGTATTCTCTGTTTTGCTAGTACTCTGTTTCATTAATCATTTGAGTTTGTTTCTCACCGGTGAATGAGAGTGCAGTGTGCATTAGTAATCTGATTACAGGGGCAGGTGCTGAACGTCCCCACCTGGAGGATAGGGTCCTGATCCTCTGCCAACAGAGCATCCATCATTTCGCTTTCCAGATTTGTAGTTTTAATTAATTGCTTTTATTTTAACAAGTACTGTGATGACATAGCGTAAGAATCACGTATACTACAGCTTTTCAATGCTTTTAGATTTTAAGTACATACAGTACGCAGTAGCCTTTGGAATAAAAAGACTTTCCCTGGTTGACAATTAATGTGGTACTTGAATGTTTAATTCATAAACAATTCAACTAGCCAACAACCATAAACAATGTAGGATCAGATTTACATTAACCATATTATGCATATACAAATACAAGATTCAGAGATATACAAGCATATGGAGGAGAACTCAAATAGCTTTATTGATAGAAGTAGTAGAAGAGAGGATTACAACTAAGCTGTCTAATCTAGCATCATACTTCCAGCATGAAAGCCCTCTTCACCTCATACAAAGCAAGATCACCCAACAATGTCTTCAAAGAGAAACCAACAACACTTCCTTGCAAATTACAAAATTCTAGCCTCCGGATCTCTTGGATAAGGGATCCATATATAGATGTTTACAGGAGAGTGAGTCAACTTTTGGGATTTTGATTAGTGTCATTTTACTGATAGTTCTTGGTTCCACATGGATATTTCAGATCTCTTACTCATCCCTGGGCGAATTCAGAGAGGTAAGTGTCATATGAGCAGTTTATATAAGATTCTCTGGGTTTCCACCTAGAAAACTGCTTCTGCCATTTGTCTGCTCTCGCTCATCGCACCCTACAGAAGGGCTTTCCAGTATGCATTGCACCCTATGCATGGAGCAGTCTGTATGGTCTAGTTTTGACCAGTTCTGAGTAGTTTTTCATGAAGAACTTCTGGGAGGTGATGTAATTAGCTGACCTTGTTCCTTTAGGGTGTGAAACAACACTTTTAGGGGTTTAGAAACCCTTGGTTTATGGACATATGTGATTGGGGTTGCAGTGCCCAAATATGTCTATAATAGTTGCCCCCTAAAGCATGAGGTCGTAAATCTTTTGATGTCGGGTGAAATGCTTTATAATGAGGATCCGAGGTTTTTCGAACTGGAAGGTGACCTGTAATACGATACAATACAATATGTTATCTTCGCAATATTTTCATGATCTAGCTGAGGTGGGCATTCCCATGCTCAGCTTTATAAATTCATATTCATGTACATAATACAGACAATTGTCTGTGTGGCAGAATGATGATTCTGGTAGAGCCATCATCCTTTAGTTTGGATGGTTATCTGTGCAGCTGTGATGTACATTTGATGTCTTTATTTTCCTGAATATATCGTAGCCCAAATGGATGAAACTAGATCCGGGGTCTTCAAACTCATTCAATCTTCGCCCGAAGTACAAGTCGATCCATGTGAAAAGATGTTCTGATGTTGAACATGGAAAGACATCACCTGATTACTAGCCAATGATGTAAGCTGTTAATAGGCATGAGAGGAATCATCGATAATGATAATGACCCTCAAGGTACTGCAGTACAATTCACGTGGTGTGAATGTATGAGTTGATGTCGAACACCACGTAAAATCTTTCGATCGAAGGCCATTGATGTAAACCTGTCGTCGGAAGTGAGAAACTTGCCATTGAGGCATGCAAGCTTCAAAGTACTGAAAGGGTTGTCCCTAAGTCAACTTCTTAGATAATGAGCTAATGTCGACAAGAAGTGACCCGTCGTAGGAGGGCCTTAATGAATCCCACATCTACGACACGGAATGGAGAAAATGATTTTGTGGAGGTGAAAACAATCTGATGATACAAGGTTCAGGGTGGCAGTCATGAAAAATGGAGAGTGAAGGTATTACAGCGGATGAGACGTTAGCTAGGTTGGTGAATTCTCTGAGCGAATTCTCTTGAACATATCGGTGACACTGAAGTGGATTGGTAGCGTTAACCCCAAAAATGGATGGTACGGTGGACCAATGGTGATACGACCGATGAACGAAATGACCCAACCCGACTCAATCATGGTGATGGAGTGAAAGTGTCATGTTCAAGAGCGACCTGATACCAATGAAGCTATTCAAGTTTTCTTCCCATTTTCCCTAGTCATTGCTGACGAGTACCTCTTTATTTTTGTCAAGCTTGAGGAGGATAACATATGCTTGTTCTATAATTTGCCCTTCGGGCAAACCTGTCGCTATGTTTTAACGAGCCTAGCGACAGTGAAACTCGCTCGTGTTTGCATGGACAAGTTTGTCGCTATTGTTTTAAAGACAAATACAACTCGATCCTTTTCAATTTTAAAGAGTCTAAAAAGAGCATAAAGGCAACTCCAGTGGTCCTTTTTCGTAATGTAATCCTTTAAGTCCGAAAAAGTGTAAAATAATATGAAAGGGATGAATTTTCAATAGTTTTAACAAGATGAACAAGACAAGCGCTCGATCTTTTTGTGTAATAATCCCTTAGGTCCAAAAAGATTAAAATCTAGAGCAGGGATGGCACTTCCGATCGCCTTAACGAGCTGGAGAGGCCAATTGCTCAACAATATTTTCATATTTTACGAGTCAGATGAAAAGAGCTTAAAGGAGACTCATTTTTTGAGGAGCGAGTGATGTTTTTGGATAGCAACTGGTTCCAGGTAAGGTTTGGAACTTTTCAATCATGGCAGTGTAAAGAAGATGGCTAATAGAATCACTCGTCGCAGCTATTCCTAAAAAGGGTAAATAATCAAATGGAGGCATATGATCGGCTAGAAAATAGTGGAGGTGATGGTAAGAACACGACCAAGGTTCAAAAGCTGATAATTATGTGATCGCAATGGTTATTTACCGAAGGTGGGGTTCATTTTTTAATGAGCTTAAACTCTATGGGAACACTTGCTCATTGTTAGGTTTATTTTTTAACGAGCTTGAACTTTGCGTAAAACTGCTCATGGTGAGGTTTTTTTTTTAACGAGCTTCAACTTTGTGTAAAATTACTCGTGCCAGTCGTATAATAAGGATGTCTCATCAATAGGTTCATTTTTTAGGGAGCTTTCCCCATTCGAAACTTTGCTCCTGAGCCTTTCATTATGCAAACTAGGAATGACCAACCTATGAGTTTAAAGGGTTAAGAGCCTACAAACTAAGAAAATAAAAGGTCGCTTTTCACTTGCATGCAAAAAGGTTTGCATGCCCCTAGGTATAAAGTAGAGTTTCCAGGTCACCATATGGAAGTTCTTGCGTTAGCAAGATTGTTCCATCCACATTGCAAACAAAACACTTCCTTGGCGACGTTCATCAAAATGGACAAAGGTGACTGTTGTCAGTGCCAATCACATAACCTTTGATGAGGGAATCCTTTTCTAGTCTTATCCATTTTCCTAAACGGACAAGATTGTCAAACCAGTCGTATTCCTACGCGGAAACCTACCTTATCTCTAGGTTTTTCCTACCGAAGCATACTAGGGCGCATGCCTCCTGGGTTTCAGTCACAATCACCAAATCACTCGCGATCATCAGGTGGATGGACTGGAGATTGATGAGACATTCCTTGTGCAAAAAGACCAGTTAGGGATGGAATTTGACTAATAGTTGTGTTTGAACCAGGGAATGAAAGCTGGTCTACGAGCTAGACCACTCTGCCTTCATGTGGAAAACACATCACTCGAAAGAGTGAGGAAACAATGGCTCCCATGCTATAAATGTAGTCACGTCCGAGGAGTAGATTGTAATCTAAAGGCCCTTGGACTACCATCACGTTTAGATGAATGGTTTTCCTTCTCAAAGTTATAGGAAAATTTGGAAGGATCCCCAACGATCGACTGGTTCCTTTGTTGAAGCCTGTCAGATTTCGAATCTCAGGCAGAAGCGATGGCAAACCAAGCGCTTTCCAAGCATTTGAGGAAAGGATACTCACAGAAGCCCTTTCATCTATAATAGTACCAACCATGATCATTCTGTAAGCTTGTACTATGATTCAGAATGGTACATTAGATGGTAGGCGGGGTTTGTCTAGTAGATTCCAATCGAAGGAAATGACTAGATTGCTTCGAGGTGGGACCGAATAAATGGCTGGATAAATCTCTGAAGAACTTCCTTCCTGCAGTAAAGGAATGGGTAGATTTCCTCCATGTTCATTGGAGTCTATGTTTACGAAGAGAATTTGAACGGTGTCGTTCTCATTCTCCTTGGTGACAGTATCATCTAAAGGTGGACCCTGAAGACAAGATTGGGTCGACTGCTATCTCGACCTATTGACTTTGGTCCGGTGTGGACTCAGAGGGTTTATCTTCAATGATAGGTGCTTCAACTGACAACAAAGGTGTGTCAGTCAGATTTTCAACTAGCGATGGACTCACCAAGAGTTTTTTTGTATCCGAGAGGAAGTCACTGCGATGAAGCAGGACGGTTATCCAAGACTCTCTTAGCTTCGTCGAGGAAGGGACAACGATGGAGGGCATGATCGCCTTTACACAGTCTATAAGGAAATTTGGATCTTCCTTTTTTTCAATTGACTTCGTTTTCACTAGTTGATGGTGTGTTCTCAACATGATCGTCAGTGGTTGAAGACATTGGATTGCGCAAGCAAGGAGACCAGTCCCTCAAGATCCATGGGATGCAGGGACAATCTTGATGATAGTGGTCTCCCTTGCAAATGACACATGGAGATTTAGGTTTGGAAGGTGCAGTGTGTGGATTTTCGCCAGATGATGTACGGTTGCCCCCTTTTGCTGTTGGATTCTTCTTCTTCTTCTCCTTCCCTTTCTTCTTCTTCTCAGTTACTTGGTTTTTAGCATGACTAGCTTCACCAAGCGAAGAGGAAGAAGGAGAGGGAGAAACAAACGAAGTAGAAGGTTGGGGAGCAACTTCATCTGGTTGCTAATTGGATTGTTGAGGAATTGCAGTGTTTTGAATGACAAAGGTTGAGAAAAGCCATACTGGCAGGCCAATTGTGAGTCCTGGAAGGAACAATGTGGTCATGTGTGGAGCACCAACATCCCCCCAAGAGGAGAAGGGACTAGGATATCCCCCAAGGGGAAATCCTTGATTGGTAGACTCCATTTTCTCAACCTAAGACCAACGAGGGAACAGTGACGTTATTCCGATTAAAATAAATTTTATGACGCTTTGACACAACTTGCTTTTTCAATTTTTAAGAGTCGAGAAAAAACTAAAGATGACTCTAGTCACCTTCGAGACAGAGGGGAGTCTGAAAAGGAACGAAAGTGACTACTCTAGAAATCTAGACAGAGGGGATATCAAATCAATCGCAAAACTTCAGAATAATTTTTACGGTACGGCAGTTAATATTCACGAATGTTTTGTTCAGTGCATTGCGATCAATAGGGTTGCAGACACAACTTCCTAAGGATAAAGGATGGAGCTTATTGTGCTCTCCCAATATATACTCGATGGTACGTGGGAGCACATGTCCATACTGGCACTTGTCGTCTCAAAGAGGAGGAATCACCCAACCTACGATGAAAGCGATAGTTACCAGGCTTTACGACACCTGAATACGTCTCTAGCCTAGACTTTTAAATGTTGTGCGTTAGGTTCCAAAGAATTTTTATGTTCATTGAAGTTTATTTTACAGTTGATCTTTCTTAAGAAGTTTGCCTTTAAGGTTCACCGCATGATGTAGATATACAATTCCTAAATTTGCAATCTAAGATGATAAACAATCATTTACTTTCTTTTTGCAATGAAAATCCTAGCTACTAAGGAAAGATAAATGAAATTCTTTCAACATAGAGCATAGAGCACACACTAGATGCACTTTTCCTAAATCAATTCCAGCATGCAGTCTAAATGCAAATGCACATGCATGTATTTTTTTTTAGTTTCCTTAATGTGAGAATGACAAAAAGAAAACTAAGTACAGATTTGAACTATTTTCTTTCAAAGCAACAGTACTAACAATTTTCTCTTCAAAAAATGAAAGGAATACTACGAAGACACTTTGCGATTTTGAATTAAAAGTGCTTTCGACACTTGAAATACTAGTAATTTCAAATCAAATACGATGGAAAAAGTGTAATCGACTATCTAAAAGAGGAATTCTTTGTGACACTCTTTTTCTTGACTGAAAACGACACTTGTGACACTTTCAAATCAAAAGACGACAGTTCGATGAAGCTACTATTTGCAAAGGATAATTGTAAATGATGAAAAATACATTAAAAAACATTCACAATTCCTTTTGATGGAGGCTGAATAATGCAAAGAAAGATGGTTTCAACAGAGATATACTGATCCTAGACAGCAAAACTACTAAATAAAGCTGAAGACAATGAAGAAAAAACCAAAATATGGGGGCAGAAACAGTCTCATTCAATCATCGAACCTGTAACACAGGGAAACAGGGATGCATCTCACCTACAACACACAGGACTTGTGATGCATCCAGGTTTCCAAGAAGAGACAGTGCGATGGACCAGGGATGAGACTAAGCTTGGTTTTCACTCACATTTTGCAGCTAAGTTCAGGGATTTAGGCTGAGCTAATGATTGTCAGTAAACACAAAGTATAGGGGCTGATATAATGAGGTTATTTGAGCTACCACTAGGGCACTTAGGATGTTTGCAAGCTAGATGTTCAATTCATAAACCAACCTGGAGATTGACTGAAGCAATTTTTATCTACTTTGCAGTTGCATAGCAAAAGCAGTTCGAAGGCTCGCTGGCTTAACTTCAGGCTCTGTCTATGGTTTATAAAGTAAACAACAGTAACAAAAAAAACAAACTATTTGCTCCCCAGTGGAGTCGCCATTTTGTTATCGGGAAAATTAGTGTCCATTCCGAGCTGCTAGTCCCACTAAGACGGGTAGCTATCTTAGAAACAAACAAACTAAAGTCACTTGTGTTTTCCTTTAGGAGAGATATATGAGAGAGAAGCAAAGAGTACCAAACTCAGTCTTTCGCTAGTCTCCTTGCTCGTTTCCTCTCTCCCTTGATAGAACTTTTTCAACTCCTTTCTCACATGTCCCGCTTCAAAGAACACCAGTAGAGTCAAGGAAGAAAAATACCATCAAAGCATAGAGATCTATAACCATAAAAAATGTAGGATCAGATGTACATTAACCATATAAATGCATATACAAATACAAGATTCAGAGATATACAAGCATATGGAGGAAAACTCAAATAGCTTTATTGGTAGAAGTAGTAGAAGAGAGGATTACAACCAAGTTGTCTAATCCAGCATCATCCTTCCAGTATGAAAGCCCTCTTCACCTCATACAAGGCAAGATCACCCAACAATGTCTTCAAAGAGAAACCAACAACACTTCCTTGCAAATTACAAAATTCCAGCCTCCGAATCTCTTGGATGAGGGATCCATATATAGATGTTTACAGGAGAGTGAGTCAACTTCTGGGATTTTGATTAGTGTCATTTCACTAATAGTTCTTGGTTCCACTTGGAGATTTCAGATCTCATACTCATCCTTAGGGGAATTCATAGAGGCAAGTGTCATATGAGCAGTTTCTAGAAGATTCTTTGGGTTTCCACCTAGCAAACTGCTTCTACCATTTGTCTACTCTCACTCATCGCACCCTACAGAAGGGATTTCTAGTATGCATCACACCCCCCATGTGTAATAGGTGAGATGCATCGCACCCTATGCATGGAGCAGTCTGTATGGTCCAGTTTTGACCAGTTCTGAGTAGTTTTTCATGGAGAACTTCTAGGAGATGATGTAATCAGCTGACCTTGTTCCTTTAGGGTATGAAACAACACTTTTAGGGGTTTAGAAGCCCTTGGTTTATGGACATATGTGATTGGGGTTGCAGTGCCCAAATATGTCTATAACAACAGGATTCTTCAAGCTCTCTTGAAGTGTATTCTCCTCCTATGTTTGATCTTAAGTATTTTATCTTTAAGTCTTTCTCATTTTCTAATTGAGCTTTAATTTTTTTTAAATGATTAAATTCTTACAACTTTTCTTTTAAGAGCATGATCCAAGTGGCCCTAGTAAAGTCATCAATGAGTAGCATGAAATACCTTTCTCCTTTTGGGGTATTTTCTCTCGTCGGGCCACAAATATCTATGTGAATTATCTCCATTAGTCTAAATGAGGAGAACTATTTGGACTTGATATGAGTCCTAGTCTGCTTGCCAAATTGACATGACTTGCAAATAGAGTTATCAGGCCTTGAAATTCATGGTAATCCTCTCACATCTCCCATCTTGCTAAATTTTATTAAACTTTCAAAATTCACATGGGTAAGCCTCCTGTGCCACAATCGTTCTTCATTTGTCTTGCTTAAATAACAATTTACTCTGGAGTCATCAAACACATATACATTATTGTGAGTTCTAATCATTTTTCCCACCATATTTCCATTCTTCACATTGTGGATCTCATAGTCCTTGGATCGAAAGGTCACATCATAGCCATTATCACACATCTGGCTAACATTAAGAAAGTTGTGCTTGAGACCTTCCACATACAACACATTTTGTGCTTTTGTCTTTTGATCAAGACTGACTATGCCTTTACCTTTAATTCTTGCTGGAGAATTGTTACCGAACGTGACATTGTTCCCTCTGTCATTTTCTTTTAGCGACATAATCTTAATATTATCCCCATTCATATTCTTTGAGCATCCATTATCCACATAGCATTTGTTTTATTGTTTTTTTGTTGATAGAGCGCGTCCACACTCCACGTTATTTCCATATTTTCATTTCCAAATATTCTTATCCTCTTGAAAAAATAACTGCAAAGTGTTCTAAGACTTGGATGGATACTCTATCCTACTTATGCACTCACTTTCCTTGTGCCCAAAATTATTACATTTAAAACATTCAACATCACTCATTAGGGGAGAGAAAGCATTTCGATTTTTGAGTGTAGAGTTTTGAGATCTAAAATTTTGATACTTATTGTATCTGAAATTTTCATCTCTTTCAACTTTGATCCTTTTACAATCAATAGCCTTATGCCCAAAGATGTGACATTTATAAAAATGACCATAGAATAAATGAGTGTACTTGAAGTTGGAAGGTCCATGAGTTTGTGCATGAATGTACCTCTATATTCTGGTTGATTGACTCATCCTCCATTGGCATGGTTCCTTGGGGTAGATGAAGTTATTATTCTAGTGAAGGGCTCCTCTCTAGTTTTCTCCCTTTTTGTCTCCATTGATTCTTTCTTGATGCAGCTTCGCATTGCTATGAGGTTCCTCAAATCTTGCAGACCCAAAGTTCATATTTCCATAAGAGATTCCTGTGGTTTGGAGTAACCTAGGCCTATTTTATTTCTTGAAGATATCTGATTACTTAGAATCTGGTCTATCTTTCTTGTTCCTTCTACAAATTTCTTATTTATTCCTTTTTCGATCTTTTTTTTCTCAAGATTTGTTCTTAGAGAGACAACCTCTGCCTCAAGACTTTGACAATTCTCTTCCCATTCATGGATCAAATCTTGAAGAACCTATTCCTTTCATTTAGCTTCTTCTAGTTTGACTTTCAAGGACAGAATTTCATCTTTGCATGTTTTTGAGATCGTTTCCTTCTTTACCTTGAACAACTCCTATTTTAATTTCTTGTTCTCTTCTTCTAGTTTCTCACATGTTCCTTGTTTTTCTTCTAGTAGAAGAGCTAAAATATCTTTGCTTTTAATGGCTTCTTCAATTTTTTCTTTTTGATAAAAAAACTCCTCATTGTCAGAGTTGTACATACCTTCTTCAACATGTTGTAGCTGTTCTCTCAGCTGCTTATTCTTTTTCCTTTCTTTCTTTAACTCATCAAGAGAATTGATGGTTTCCCCTTGAAGGTCCACCACTCCTTCTTCTCCTTCTTCCTTTTCAGAGTCAATAATATTTTGGTTATTTGAGTCTGTTCCAAATGCGATAAGTAAATTCTTATATGAATCATCCTCTGAAGAGTTTTCAATGTCTAACTCTGGTAATGAGAAATCCTCTTTGGAGTAGATACCTTTTTCATATAGAAATCATTCTTCTAGTGTTTCTGAAACTTGTTTCCAAATTTCTGATCATCTTCCTTTTCAGCCTTTTCTTTGTAAGGGAATTTGGATGAAAAATGTCCAACTCTTCCACAATAAAAAAAAAATAAAGTGAAACTTCCCTTTATATTTTCCTGAGCCATGCTTAAGTTTCTTGGCTAATTAAGATATCTCCTTATCAGATTCACAGTTGGAGTAATCTTGATGATATTTGTGCTCCTTGGCCTTCTTCGATACTTTGAACTTTTCTCTTCCTACCCTCATCTCATAAGTTGTGAAAGTAACAAGCAATTGATCCATAATGAGATTCTTTAAATCTGCCATCTCTTCAATAGCTGAGATTTTGGAATTAAATCTCATGGGAAGAGATTTGAAGACATTTTGAATAATATCTTCCTCGACTTCTTCACCAAGACCTCAAATCATATTGGTTACTTCATCAACTCTAAGTATTCTACTATGCTTTCATCTTCACTCATTTTTAAGCTTTCAAACCTCATTCTGAAAGTTTGAAGTTTGGCCTGCTTGACTTTGTCATCTCCTTCATGACTCTAATTGAGCTTCACCAACACTTCCTTAGTAGACTTACATTGCATAAATTTTACAAGTTTCGATTGACTATGGCCAAAGAGAATGGAATTCTTGGATTTAACAATTGTTTCCATACAATTTTTTACCATTTGCATCGGTGGGAGGTGTTATCACTATGTAATTTCCCTAGGCTGAGGAGAGAAGCATAGAGGTAACCACAAAACCACTTTAGAAGTTGGGATCTTTCCCTTCCAAATTCAGAGAGGGATCTCTCTATCTAATTTGAATTTATGTTCAGGATATTAGGCTAGTTATGAAAGATTGGGTTGATATTTTTTAAAGGTTTGGTTGAAAAATGCAGGTAAAGTCCATTGGCCAGGGAGTTATGAGTCTTTGGGTGATCAAACACAAAAATGACAAAGAAGCTATAATAGGGTAGGATAGGCAAGTTTTTGGATCTTATAGGGTGTTTGTGGAGTGAAAAATATGAATATGACTAAGACTCAATTAAATATAGAGAATACTAAGATGAATTCTATATTCAACGTCAGACAGAAAACATTGATATTGTTTACAAGCCAGAGCATAGTATAATTAAGTAAATTCGACTCTTAATCTTCTTGAAACAATAAAGAGAGAAAACATATGGAAAACTGAGAGAATAAACAATTTCACAAGAGAAAGTACATCACCAATTGCTTGACACGAGAATCCTAGAACAAAACTCTCTGTATTACTGTAAATTGATCCCTTTCAGTACAATGCACAACTTACATCAATGTACAACCTTTCTTCATACAAGTTCCAACCCAACAAATTCCAACCTCTATTACATCGTATGCTTAGCCTTTTATACTACTTCAGCCAAGGGCCAAATACAATGCATTTTGTCTAGCTAAGTGGATCAAAAGGTGCATTTGATCGTTTCTAACATAAACAACAAGATTCATGTTAATTATATGAGATAATTAACTCAAAAAAACACCTTCATCCTCATTTGCCCATAATCCTCTAGAAAATCACGAACTTCTTGTTGTGATGCCAAAAATCCTACTAAAAATCCTCCTGATGCCTTATTAGGTCCTACTGAATCAGTCAAAACCATAAAACATGGCAGAGTGTGAAATCATGACTATGGAAAGGGTGTTAAGTCATAAAAACAAAGATCGATACCATTATCTTGCTCTTTTGGGGCTAAGCCCTTTAGCTTGGGACAGGGGGTCGATTCTTTGTAACATTGCCACATTATAATGGTTCCCATGTGTAATACATGGGACCACAACATATATGTGCCTGGGCCCTTTTAATATCAGAACTTTCAATCAGAGGTTTTCATTGTGTGACACTTTATATTATGCGGGGTGTGAAATATCTGATGTGCCTAGCCCCAGAGGCTCAAGTGAAAACTTAGTGGCAAAGCTTCTTTGCGTGTTAAAACTCTTTGGCTAAGAAGGGGGCCGATTCTTTGAAGTGTTGAATTATACTTTAAAACACTCATAAAACCATAAAACATGCACCTGGGCCATTTAGGGTACCATAACATCGCAATCCGGGATTTTATAGTGTTGCATATATTTGCACACTCCAAAAATTTCGAACACCGATATCCAATAACCCCTGGTGGTCAATCTCAACCTTTGGTTCCTTGTGTTCCTTACAACCATGGACCAGCCCTCATATCGGATCTCCTCTCTTGTTGATTTCCAATTAGATGTTTTCAATGTGATGTACAATATGCCTCCGCTGATCGTCGAACACCGATAACCTTTTGTACTTAGCGCCCGATCCTGTGCTCTTCACGTGACCACGTTCTAGCCCCCTTATCAGAGTCCATTAATTGGAGAATGCCAATCGGCAATTCCATTATAATACACAACAGACCTCGACCTTTGATCGTTGATTTCCTACACATGATGTCATCAATACCATGTCACTGCCACATGTCATCTTGTGATTGGTGACAAGTGTCACCCTTTTTCGATCTCCTTTGACCCTTCAAAATGTTGAATCTACTTGCCAAGTGTCCACTATATGGCCACGTTATTATTGACGTCAGCCACTACATGGAATATCAGAACCAATGAGCATGTGACACGTGTCCCTTTGGGAGGAGAGAGAAAAGGCCCGACCTTCCCTGTTTCGGTGAACAATTCCTTTGTAAATTTGTTTTGGCCTTCCCCAACATTTTAACACTAAAGGATTTTTTCCCACAATCTCTATGATTTCGAAATGGGATCACCCTGCCTTCATTCTGAATCGCCGATTTCTATCCCCACCAACTAAAGACTAACCATAAACCTTCGGGATGCGGGATGCAAGTTCAAAGAATTTTTCCTTTGTTTTCAAGATTTTGAAGAGTAAACTTCAATCTGTTCTAACGTTTGCTCTAGAAGTCAGTTTAAATAACTGATTATACTGTTAGAAAGCTTCTTCTAAGCACTTCATTATGGAAACACATACAACATGATTTTACAGAAGGTTGACAAGCAAAAAGCCCTCCCAACCTTGGACTGATTTTGACTACAGGACTTGAAGGACTGAATGGTTTCTTAGACAAGAAAATCTTTAGTGTTAGAAAATTATATATTACAGAGCAATGGAACACATAAAATATTGCAGAAATATAAACACAAAAAACACATAAAACAAGAGAGACAAAGATATACGTGGTTCACCCAGTTTGGGCTACATCCACGAAGAAACAACCAATCTTTCCTTTTATATTATCCAACAAACTGAAGAGATACAACCTATAGCAGATCCACTGTAATTCCCTCTTTACTCTAATCTCCTCTCTTCCTCACTCATAATACAGATCTACATACACACAATACAATTCCCTCATATATAGCGAGGGGTTGCCTTCTAGGGAAAAAAACCCTAAATTAAACATAACTTATACCATCAGATCTCCGCCTTACAATATGGCCCAGATTGACTACAAAATTACAACATTTTACAAGGAAATTTTACATCTATTTTTAGCTTCGCGGTTGCCCCCCCCCCCTCGACCCCCCCTGCAGCAAATATTTTACGGGTGGTGTTGCCACCCCATTACGAACTGGGGTCCAATGCAGTGATACCTTTGAATAAAGAAGATAATCAGGTTCCACACCCGACATTTAGGCTAGGACACCCAGTGATTCATAGGATAAGTTTCACAAGTAGATTCCATACATAAATAATTGGACACAAATTATAATTACCTATATTTATAGGACCTGTTGGGTCATTAATTTGTCATCATTTTCACTTGACTTTGTCATTCATTAAGCCATTACTTCCAACCATCCATTGCACTATTTCAGTCACTTGCCACCATTTTTACCATAATTCTTCATGATGTGTCACTATATGTCTAAGTGGTTAATTAACATTGTTTTCCTTTATTTTTAGTAGATTAAGAAGAATTTTGTATGGTTTTAACTAATGACAGTTTAACAAGTTCAAGTTTCTTCAATTTTGTCAATTTTCTGTAGCTACCTCCGTGGTTGAGGTAGTAGCACCACTCTAGAATGAAATCTGGAACATGGACATTGTTTCTGAAGGTTCCTATATGGATTTATGTTGGTCAAATACCACCCAACTCGCACGTGTGAACCTCCAACATAAAATCAAGGGAAAAACACAATAGTTTTTACCAGTCAACTTCAAACGCGTTTTCTGAGCAAATGAAAGCGAATTTCAGAAAACCAAAGCATGGGTTTTGTTCCACACGGGACTAATTAAGTTCTCGTTGAGCTGTTTTCTCAATTTCATTACCATTTGAGATATTTTCGAAGTTCTTTGGAGCCTTATTTTGTAGATTACGTGGATATACGTTTTTTTAAATTGTTATTTAATGCACAATCAACGAATAAGGTAGAATGAGTTGTTCCTTAGCAAATTCATAACAAAAAGATCATTATGAACATATTTGGGCTTATCTTTTATCCTAAAATCCTGCAAAACAAATTTGATTTTATTTTCAAATTGATTTGTTGAGATCTCATGGAGAGAATTCATGTGATGAAATTATGAGTTTCTAGTTGCTTCAGAGATCTATAAAACACTATAATCTATTTGATGAAGGGGATGGTGATTGTTTCAAAAAAAAAATTCTACAATTAAAACTATGTTTCATTCTTATTTCTCGTCATTCGATTCCAATGCGTGGTTAATCATATTGTGAAGGCATCATAGTGCTACCTGCTTCTCGTAGGAGGGCCCCCTCCAGATAGTAATGTTTTCTTTTGTTAGCATTTCATTTTATGTTTCCTATAGATTTTTATCAGTTCATTTAATCATTCAAGTTTTGATTATTAGATATAGGTTTAAGATTGTTTTGCAGCAAGTTATCTAATCATTTCATTGTTCAGGTGAAGAGAGATTTCAAATGCATATGGACAGAGTATAATTTAACATAGAAGTAGAAGTATAAGCTTTACATTATGATGATATAGATAGGATTTTCATTTGCAGAGTTAATATTTCTTTCTGTTGAAGCATATTCATTTATAAGTGTGATTTTATTGTAGGTGTAATTTTGTTTATGAACAAGAGTGATTCCATTTGAATGCAAGTGTGATTTTCATTTAAGAAAGTGTGATTTTATTGATAAGCAAGAGTGATTTTCAAGTGTGATTTTATTTATAAACAAGAGTGATTTCATTTTAAAGCAAGTGTGTGAGTGATCTTATTTCAAGCAAAGTGTGAGTGTGATTTTATTTAAAGTGTGAGGCAAGTGTGAAGTTTATTTCAAGAAGAGTGTGATCATTATTTTAAGCAAGAGAAATAGAATTGATTCCATTTTTATGAGTGATTTATTTACTTACATAGCTATAGAGAAACATGTGCATTTCAATAACTCAAATTAACTTAGAAATTGCATGAGTGACAAAGACTCCTAGCACATACAGTACACATACATTTCATCAATTTACTAGTGCTAGTTGAAACTTCATGTAAGTAATTTAACACCAATTAAGTTACCAAACATTTTGGTGCTGTTTTCAAGGAAGTGTATATAGGATTCCTTTTCTTTTCATTAAAAAGAAAAAAAATCAATCACCTACCACCCCCACTATATCACATGGTGCAGTAAGAGCCACACATCCACTAATTCTTATTTTTTTGAGTTAGAAGAAGAGGTAAAAAAAAAGAGGTTGAAGATGATGACAATGAGGAAGATCCTTTTGGATTTCCCATTCAAGAAACTAATGTCAATGCTCATATGAAGAACATCCCTCCATCTGTACTTCCTAACTTCAAAGGTAAGAGATAAGAAGACCCAGAAACATTTCTTTTTGAATTTGAAATAATTTGTAGATCTTATGGCTACTCATTACATATTCAAAAATTGAATTTGTTTATGGAAATATTGAAGGATAGAGCTCTTAGATGGTTCATGACTTTAGGAACAAATTCTACAAGGACATGGGATGATATGAAAAGATTTTTGGAAAAATATAAAGATTATTGCATACACCATGACCTTAGAAATTAAGTCTGTAAGATGAACCAAAAAGAGGATGAAAGATTAGAACATTTAGTGGAGAGATTTTGTTATAATGTCAAAAGATGTAAATTTCATAATTTAGGATCAGACACATTAAAAAATATCCTACTAAATGCTATAAATGATGAATGGATTGATCTTCTTAACCTGGTGGGAAAAGGAGATGTATCTCAATTGTCATTTCAAGAGATTTGTGAACTTTGCAAGAACATCTCAAGAGGAAAAGCAAAGTCTGGAAGATCCCCTCAGGATCTAGTTATGGAAAGAGTAAGTAAGTCTACATTGGTAAGTCAAACTAAACTTAACAATTTTCTAGACATTTTTGGTAATTTAAATAAATAAATTGATATGATAAGAATGAAAAAAAAAAAGAAAAAAATTGAGATTGTTGCTTCATTTATATTTTGGCCTAAATGTAGAAAGAAACATGCTTTTCATGAATGTCCACTTCATAACATTAAAATTTGTAATCTGTGCAGGAGCACATACTACTAAATATTGTCCATCGTTACCAGGGTTAAAGGTAGTTTACTAAGGAGCAAATCAAACACTGGAACAATCCTACTATGTAGCTCCAGGAATACCATGGTAGACTCATTAATTTGGTATGATACAAGATCTTAATTCACGTTATTCACAAAAATCACAAAGGAATTGGAAAACACCCTTGCCTTTGAAACCTTGACCATCTCAAACCCAATCTCAAAACCAATCTTGGCAACAAGGTTCGCAAGGGCCTTACAGAGAAATTCACCATATCCTCAATATTTCCCTCACTATCCTCAATATCAATATCAATGTTATCCACACCATTCACCTCCACCACAACACCAGTTTCACCATCAGTTGACCTCAATCCAACCTTTCTCATTACAAACCACATAAACACCCAAAAGATCCATTCCCACTCGACTACCTGTAGAACCATTCCAAATCCCCAACAATAAAACACCTCAATCCACTTACAATTTTGAGGTATTCCAAAACAATTCTCTAGTTTCCATTGAATAACAACAACTAGAAGAACAATATTCAGATAAGGCCCAAGAATCTTGGATTCTTATCGATAAAGAGCAGTTGTTGGAACTTGAGATTGAAAATTTTCTTGAATGCCTATCACTAGATTCTATGAATGGAGATCACATCTCTGAAGACTTGCATGGCATGATAACTGGAAGCTAATGAAGACAAGATTAATTTGAATCTTGGTTCAAGATAGTCATTGGATCCCATTGTTCCATTCTTCAATATCTTCTAACATCATCTCAATCAAGGCAGTTGGTCTCTCATATACTGGTACATATCAAAGAGTATATTTCAAACCTACATATGATTTTATCTATCATCTTGTTACACACATGGTTCCATTGGAAGTATTCATATACTTGAACAATATTTCTTTTTCAAGTAGAGTAGGACATATAAAAAATAAAAAAATAAAAAATAAAAAGTAAAGAGAAAAATAAGTCCTATTGTGAAAACCAGCTTGCTGGCACAATTGGACATGAACTTTGCTTGAAAACTAGGCAACTGGTGAGAAAATTTCACAATAAGTTCTACAATTTTATGATGGTTTCAATCTTTTATTATGGTTCTTCAAATCATTTTTGGTTCTATGCTTGAGTTGGCTGATGTGGGATTCCTTAAGGCCCGCCTTCCATAAGATCTTGTCCCATTGACCTCAAACCTTATCTAAGATCAGAATCATAGATTATTTGGAGTGCTTTGGAACTTGCATACATCAATGGAAAGCCTTCTCATTGAAAATAATGGGAATACAACAATGTCTCTTGATTGTCAGATCTTGCAGGTGACTCGACTTCAACACATTCATTCGTCCCTGTCAAGATGCACTCAGGTACCTTGACACTCATTTACATTATCGGTGAGTTGTCTCACATTGGTTAACGATTTTCATCAGCAATCATTAATCCAATGATTTCTTTGCATTGTCGAGTTCGGCACATTCATTCACATGGTAAGAATTGTACCATGAATTTTGGCTTTGATGAAGACTAATGGTTTTATGGAATCAACAACAACTTGCAACAATACATTTTATTGGTTTCTTGTAGCAGCATGTTCATCTTGTTTTTCAACAGTAGCATGATGGCACCATTACAACTCTTTTTCATTCATTTCCTTTTCAAAGAAAATCAATAAAATTGGGCCTATTTCAGTCAATATGCATTATGTTTCATGGTTTCTACTTCAGCATGCAGTACACAATCCAAATCAGCAATTCAAACTCAGAGAAAACAACTTTCTGCAAAAATTGACATTTTCTACAACAACTACGAAAAGTTGTAATTTCTGCAGGTATTGTTGTAACAACCTATTTTTTGTTGTAGAGGCTTGTTCCAGAGGCAGTTTTGACACAAATATTGCAAGAGATTGGAGAAGAAAAAAATATCTGAGCTTCTGGGTTCTCTTAGAATATGGTAAATTGAGTAAGACGCTAGAAGAATTCCAAAAAAAATACAATTTTCTAGGACTTTTCAGTGGGTTTTTTAAGGTGGATTTTCATTTTTCACCATTGTGGATAGATTAGGCTAGATTTTGCTATTTTTTCATAGTAGCATCTTTTCTTCATCAAAATGGGCTTCTGAAGGCATGAGGCAGTAAAAAGGTAAAAATACACCATTTCCCTTTTGAAGCACTAAATTTGGACTTAAAATTAGTTCGTGGCATATGTTTTTGTTCCACATTGGATGGCATGAAAAGTCATTTTCAGAATTTTCAAAAGCCCAAGATTCAAGAATCTATTTGCTAGTAGAATGGTTATATTCCAACATTTGCAACTCCTACTTCAGCGTTTCAATTTCTTCAAAAGGTAAAATTGAGGTAAAAACTTGCATAATTTTTTTTTAGTTTATTAAAAAATTAAGAAAATGTGATAAATAACCACTTCAATTACCATTCTTACAAACTATCTTCTTCATCATTGACCTAGCCCTCAACCATGATTTTCATCATTGACTTAATCCTCAACCATATTTTCCATCATTGATCTATTCCTCATACTAAATTCATGCTCTATCTGTTATCACTCAGGTTGTCCTTATGGTCGGCTCAAAAGGATACGGCCAAGGTAAGCACATACCAATCTTTGGACTGTAGGTTCTAGCCCACCTGCAATCAGAGAGGGATCTCTCTTTCTGATTTAGCTTTGTTGATAAGGTTCTTAGGCTAGTTATTGAGTTCAAGGGGTTTTGTTTTGTTTTTTGGTGGGAAGGATGATGCTTTCAAGTAAAGAGGCAGGGATAGCATGAAAGTTTTAGAACCATTGGGCGTGGAGTCAAGGAGTAGGACTGCTGGTGTGTTTTCCTGGTCACAAGAAGGAATATGGAGCAAGCTAGCTGTATATGAAACAATCATTCAAGGTAAAAGAGATGGATTAAAGGCTAAGGAATGAGGGGCGATTAAGAATCTCTCATTCAGGTTAGCAAAGAGAAGACAAATGAGACCTATTTAGGAGCAATTAAGAATTCCTAGATAACAGTCATTCATATGTGAAAATAGGTCAAACATGAGCCATAACAAAATTCATATTTATGCCTAATTCAAGAGGAAAACATTAAGAAGCCACAGAAACTGAGCATAGAGTGCAACCAAGCAAATTCTAAACCAATCCTTTGTTCTGTGACTTGAGCATATGTGAAATTGAAATAACAGAGGTAAGGAAAACTTATTGATTCATATAGCAGCACAAGAATTCCGCATTCAATTCTTCAAACCATTAGACACAGAGCAGACAATCATTCCTCCAAAGCTTTTAAGCAATTTTTGATTAAGTAAAACATCTCAGATATCCAGTGTGAGTCTCTAATGAGGATTATCAACCAACCAACCCTATAAACAATACCGAGGGTCAGTATAAATAGGGAAAATTATCCAAAAATTAAACTATTACAGCCGACCTAAACAGGTCTGAAAGAAAATGATTACTTTAACCTAATCTTATCCAGAAATAAATGCATGAAAATATCTTTGAGCTGCGCTGAGGGCAGTTGTATCAAAACTGAGTTAATGTCTGTCCTGGGTGGCTCGGTGCAGTGCTCCTGTAATAACTGTGATTTGTCCTTTATCTCCACCTTTAACTTGGTTTTGCTGTTGTTTGCTGGCATTAATGTGCACTAATCCCGACCAGATAGGCTTTTAAATGGCTTTAACTGCTTTGCTGACTTTGATGAAGGTTTTTAATTTTAACCTACTTTGATGTTGCTGAACTGATACTCTTTGCCGCTTCATCTTCCCTGTGATACTCTTTGGCGTTGATCCTGGAGTCTTTAATATCTTTTGAGTGGTTTAGACTGTCCCATCGATCTTTCATGGCAGTGGTTCGGCCCCCTGTTGCTTTAAAAACTGTGTTTGCCTCTTTCTGAATGCTTCGCGAAGAAAATTGGGTCATTCTGCGCCTTTCGGGCTTGCTGGGGGCCGCGCGGTGAGGGGCTTTCCACTTTGGCCTATTTCCCATAGCCATGCGCGATTAGCGCTAGGCGCTAATCATGCATGAAAAACTGCCTCATAATCTAATTCCAAGCTTCCTAGGCTGCGATTTGCACCTTTCGCACTTTTTAACTATGACGTCAGCAGTGGGTCCCAGTACGGTAGTGACGTGGCAGGATGATGTCAGCAGATGACATCAGTAGTACAGCCGGGTGATGTGGCAGTACGGTGGAGGAGGTGACGTGGCGGTACATGATGGCAGTGATGTGGCAGTGACAACTTGGCAGTACGGTGGCAGGAGGCCCGACGCAGGTTGATGACGTAGCAGGATGACGTCACTGGGAGGAGGCGGTTTTCGGTTTTGGGCGCACTGCCTTTGGGCAAAAGTGGTATTGGCAGAGGGGGCTCCGCCACAGTCGGGAGGGTGACGCGTGGCGGGAGTATGATGGCAAAACTGCCGATCTCCTGGGCGTTAACCCTCGGTGGCTTCGGACATGAGGAGACCCACCCACCATAGATCTGGGGCGTGGGCGATCGGATGGCTGGCGGAATGGATGAGGCGGTGGAGGGATAAGGGACCGGGCTCGCGGCGTGTTTAATAAATTTATTGTATGGCGGGGGGGGGGGGGGGGTGGTTTAAACATTAGGAAAGTGGGTTATGGGGTTATAAATGAGCAGGGAAAATATTTCGTGGGTAAGACTTTAGGATAAGGGCGGAACATGGGTTTTGTAGGTTTAGGGTTAGGGGAAAAAGGTTATTAGTTTAACCAGATGTCAGACTAACTCTTATTAGGACACAGATGGGCTAATAACAGCCCCAGATGGACTGTTATTTCCCGGACTTAGGAAAATATGGCTATAGTGCCGGGAAGGGGGTATTATTTTTTTTTGGGGGGATTTTTATATATTTTTGCATATTAGGGAATAGGGAAATGATTCAGGGAGCTAAAATAATAGAGTTAGGAGTTAATGCAAAAATGACCAGAAAGCACTAAGGTAAGGGACCTTAGGCTATTTGAAGGGGAACAAGACTCACAGAGTGAAACAACAGGACACCTAAGCAAAGAGGACCTTTCCTTAGGCAAATATGGTGGAAGATGATGAACTCACGAGTTATCAAGCAGATCTTGACTTCTTCAGAGAAATCAGTGAGTGATTTAGGGGAATAAGAAGAAGGGGAAGTCAGAGATGTCCAGCTCGAGCTCCTCCAAATGGAAAACTGCCTCCAACTTGTGATCTGAATAAATATGACACTTGACAACATGAAATGGATCACAAGCCACGATTCTACAACCACACAGCTACCTACCTAGCCTACTTACCTAACATTTTTTCTTCTTTTGGTGGGTGCACTTAGACTTGCAGACCCTGCTTTACAATGTTTCTTTTGACTACCCTCCTATCTAAAATTATCCTTATTTCTTCCAAGGGCCCAGATTAAGCAGTTGGGCTCCTTTGATTCTCTACCTATCTACAAATCTGCCAAGATTAAGCTGTTTGGACAGATATCAATTCTCTACATTCTAAAACAAGAAATTGAAACCTAAGGAAGCCAAGATTAAGCTGTTTGGACTTCCCTTTTACAGAACATTCTTCAAAAATGGTTAAGCCATCAAAATTGGAATACAGCAGTGGCATTTAAACTGGCACATTTTCATGGCCTCTTCTTTGGCCTCTTTAAGAAATATGGAGCATTGCAGTATGCAAAGTATGACATATTTGACATGTAAAACTGTCAATCATGAAAGATGAACACCTGTTGCAACAGGAGGCTAATAGTGGCTCCGCTTGGGGATGGCTTTTCCTTGTGAAAAGCCAAGAACAGCAGGTCAAACTGCCTTGATCTTCTATTGTTGTTGTAGATTGAAAAACTTCTTTATGCTGGCTGTTAAAGTGTGAAACTTTGAAATATGAACAACTCCCTCCTCAACTGAATTACTGTGAACTTTATAGCATCGCCTTCTTTCTTCTGCGTGCTTGATGTTATGTACAGTATTGCTTGAGCATTGTGCCTTTGAAAACATAGATCAAAACTGATGTGTTTCCTTTAGCTCTGGTCTAGAAACAGTTGCTGATGTAAAATTAAAAAATGCTCCGCTCTTACTGATACTGTTTGACTTAAGACTGCAAGCTGCCCACTGTTTGCTTTTACCATGAATTTCTGTGATAGGACAGTGCTACTATTGTTGTTTTACCGAGAGTAATGCAGAGACAGAGCTTTAAAAATGGGATACTGGCAATTGGCTGGGTGTTCACAAACATTGCTGCTGCTCCTCTAACACTCAGACTGCTTATACAAAAACAAAAAACAAAGTGTTGATATATACAAATATCAATATACAAAGAGATATGTATAGAGGTGGATCGTATCCCTTTAAAAGGGATCATGGTAATGTTTCAGCATTCGGCCATTTGCAGGGCATTCTTCAGCCGTTCTGCCCTCTATAGATTTGAGAAAATATGTGTTATTTCCCTGAACAACAGAAATAACGAATGGCCCTTTCCATAAAAAATAAAATTTTGCATGTTTTCCCTTGTCTTCTCTCCGCGAATCCCACCTTAGAACTTTGTCACCAATGTAGAAATCCTCAGCCTTAGCTCTCTTATCAAACATCTTTTTGAGCTTTTCTTGCAAAATCTGAGCTCTGTCATAAACTTGCTCTCTGGTTTGCTGAAGATGAATGGTTTGTTTGATTCTTCGTTGAATGTCATTTGGTTCAGCCTGAATCTCATGTAACAGTCTGATAGTAAGGATGCCCAAAGATGAAGGAAACCTGGCTTCCATGCCATATACTAGCTCATAAGGGCTCATCACAATGGATTTCTTTGTTGAAAGTCTGTCTGCCCATAGGGCATTTGTGAGCTTTCTATGCCAGTTCTTCTTTTTTTCTTCCAAAACTTTCTTTATGATATTAATTAGGCTCTTATTAGATGACTTAGCCAAGCCATTACCTTGGGGGTAATAGGCTGTGGAATGCCCCAAGGTGATGTGAAATTTGTGGCAAAAATTGATCGTTTTTTTGGATTTAAAAGCAGCACCGTTATCAGTAATGATCTTCTCAGGGCAACCAAATCTAGAAAGGATGTTGCACTCAAGGAATTGGATAATGATGGAGTCATTGGCTTGTCTGCATGGGATGGCCTCAACCCACTTGGTGAAATAGTCAGTGGCTGTTAAAATCCATTTGTGCTGGCCTGAGGAAGAGGGATGGATTTCTCCAATGAAGTCAAGACCCCATTGTTGAAAAGGCTTTTCAGTCGAGATGGGTTTAAGGGGTAGGGGCAACAGCTTTCTTTTGCCCTCAAAGATTTGGGATTTGTGACATGAAATGGCAAACTTCTTTACATCTGCAAAAAGAGAGGGCCAATAGAAACCAGCCCTTAGAATTTTATCAGCAGTGGATTTCCGATATAGATGTCCTCCACAGTCACCTGCATGGAATTCTTTCATGACATTGTTAGTTTCATTCATGATTAAACAATTTAACAATATACCTTCATAATTTTTCCAAAATAATGCACCATCTATGACACAAAACTTTGAAGCCTTCATTCTTAAAAATCTTTTCTTAGTTCTGGACAATCCTGGGGGAGCAAATAGGTTTAATAAAACAAAGCATATATCAGCATACCATGGGGATTGCAAAAAGGTTTCACTGATCTCTGGAGTCGCCAGCTCCTGTTCATTGTCCAATTGGTTAATGTCTAAGGCTTGAAAGTTTGTTTCAGACATCAGTTTGGCTAAACCTTGTCCCTTTATGAGCTTGGTTGGTTTTATTTCTATGTCATACTCAAGGATGTTTGCAATCCATTTGCCTCTTTTGCCCTCTAATCCCTCTTGGGTTAATATGTCTTTTACAACAGCATTTGGGACAAGGGAAATCACATGCGAATATAAAATGTACACTCGGAAATCTTTGATTGCTTTGACCAGGGCATAGGCCTGCTTCTCCATGATTGGGTATTTCAAAGGGGCATCTCTTAAGGCTCGATTGAAAAATGCAATTGGCTTTTCAGGTCCTTGATCATCCTTTTGCAAAAGGACAACAACTATGGTAAGATCAGATGCAAAAGAAAATATGATAAAGTCCCTATCAAATTGTGGACTTGTAAGGATAGGGGCTTGGGTTAAGGCCGATTTTATGCCCTCGAAGGCTTGTTTGGTTTCAAGAGACCATCTTACCTTGGCATCCTTTTTTAACATGTTGCTTAATAGTCTTATCAGCTCTATATTTGGAATAAATCTCCTTAGGAAGTTGATATTTCCCAGGAATGCTTGCAACTCTCTTATGTTTCTTGGATATGGGATTTGGAGGATGGCTTGGATTCTTTTAGGATCAATTCTAATCCCGTCCTTTGATATGATATGGGCAAGGAGTTTGCCTTCTTCAAGGCCAAAGAGGGATTTTTTGGGGTTCAAGGAAATGCCATATTTCCTACATGTCATGAATATTTGCCTCAAATGTTTCAGGTGCTCTTGATCAGATTTAGAGAAAGGGGTTAGATCATAAAGATATACAACTAGGAAATCATGTATTTCTTTGGCAAATGCAATATCCATTGCCTTTTGAAAGGTAGCACCAGCGTTTTTAAGTCCGAATGGCATCTTCACATACTTAAATGTTCCCCACGGTGTGGTAAAGGCTGTCTTGTCTTGGTCATTCGGGTGAACCAGTATTTGATTGAAACCTGAAAAGCCATCTAGCAAAGAAATTCTAGATGACCCCACTACTCTCTGCAGAATATGATCCATTTTGGGAAATGGGTAGTGGTTTTTTAGGGAGACTTGGTTTAAATTTCTTAGGTCTACACATAGCTTAATCTCTCCTGTCTTTTTTCTTGTAGGAACAAGATTGGATACCCATTCAGAAAATCTGATGGGTGGTATGATACCTGCTTCAAACATTCTTTTCACTTCCTTTTCAATCAAAGGGAGAAGCATAGGATTGATTCTCCTCAGTTTCTATTTGAAGGGCTTTTGGTTTGGTTTTAAGGGAATGGTGTGTTGGATTACTGAGGTGTCATAGGATTTCAAATCCTCATAACTCCAAGCAAATAAATCTTGGAATTATTTGAACAAATCAACATATTTGGGCTTCTGATCAGGTGGCAAATTTTTACATAATTTGATCATTTTGGGCTTCTCTGCTGTTCCGATGTTATGTTCTTCTCTAGCAGCGTTTAGGGGTTGCATTTTTGGTTTCTTGGGAACATCATTAGCATCAAACATGTCTTCCAACGGAGTGAGGCCAGCAGGGAGTAAGTTATCTTTCAGATCAACGATCTCGGCCTCTGTTTCGACTATTTCCTCCAAATGCATCAGTTTCAGCTCTTCTATATTTTTATTATAAAAAACAGTTGGGTTCAACATTCTTTTGGCTGTTATAGGTGTTACAACATACTGATTTTCATCGGTTTGTTGTTGTTCATCCATCATAGCATCCATGTCAATGTTAATATTTGAAAACTCATCCTCAAGAGTGAGGAAATTGTTAATCTGGGCATCATTCTCGAACACTTGCCAATATTTAACATTATTTGGGACAGCGGGCCTATGTTTTATTTCAGCAGTAAAATGATGATTTGGCTCAAAGGGAAGCTTGCATGTACTAGCAAAAGTGGCCAGGCTATGTGCATGAATGTTATGCTCTCTTGAAATCTTGGCAATCTTGGATTCAGTGAATGTGTTGAGTATACTAGTGGCAGCAGTCCTATAGGCCCTCATTCTATTTTTATTGGTAACAAAATTACCTTTCATCTGTTGTATGATTAAATCAGAGTCACCTAAAATGGATACTTTTGCAGCTCCTAGAGCTTTGAGCAGTTTAAGGCCTAAGAGGAGAGCCTCATACTTTGCCATGTTATTAGTGCATTTGAAATTGAGTCTGTAGGCATGGCCTTCTGCATGATTGTTATATGTATTGTGAATCCAGACACCTGCCCCTACTCCTAACTTGTTGACAGAGCCATCAAACTCTAAATACCATACGATTTCTTGCTTGTGGTTAGTGTCAAGAGTTTCAGTCATTCTTGTAGTGGACGGATTTGACCTTTCTGTTTGGAGAGGTTCTTCTTGTAAGCTGGTTGCCTTGATTGTTTTGACAGTTTTATCAGTATGGGAAACTGATTCTTCATTGATGTGTGTGTTCATTTCTAAAGCCAACGGATTGTCATCAATGGGAGGACTTATTTCATAATTAAATAAAATAAAAGAATCCATATCAGAATGGATTAAGTAAATGGGAAAATTTGCAGGCTTACTCTCACTAGTTACCACATATTTCATCAGTGTTTCTCTATAAAGTCTCTTTGGTTGCCCAAAGACAGATATAGTGGCATAAGAGAGGTCTAACTGGAGGGATCCTTGGAGTTTTTCTCCCCAAGATCTTGACAATAACATGCCATACTTTGGTGGAATGTCAGCAACCACCACATCCATGAGGATTGTCTTGTTAGGAAATTGGACTAAGGAGACACAGAGGTCTTTGATGAGGCCTAAACACTTGACTTGACTTGAGTCAAAGGAGAATAGATCTTTGTAGGGTCTTGTAACATCAAGGTTCAGCTTTTCCATTACAGCTTTGGGCATAAGGTTATGTGAGGCACCTGAGTCAAACATGGCATTGTGCAGGACTTTGTCATGTATATGTAAACTGACATAAAAGGGCAAGACAGATCCATATGTTGATTTTCCATTAACTTCTAGACCAAACAATAGCTCAGGTTGATCATCAAGAACATTCACGTCGTCCTTTACTTCCGGCATCTGAAGTGACCTTTGAATTTGTTGCCTATACACATCATGTTTGGCCAGTTCGGATAAGGGGATGGATATCTTCAATTTACCTATTTCTGCCTCTAAGTCGAATCATTTTTCTGATTGGGTTTTAGTAATGTGAGAGGCAAGTTTCCCTTTTTCCATTGGAGTATCAGCAGCTTGGTCTTGTTTATCAGTGTTATGGGAAGTGTTTGATTGCGGTTTTTCTGTTTTAGGAGGGCTTTTTGGAATGTTGTTCAAATTTTCTTTCAAGAAAGAAGGTGGCAGAGGCTGGTCAATAGAAGGCTGCATTTGTGTTATGTCCTCTATAGTCACTTGATGCGGGTTTGGGACAGGTATATCAGTTGGTTCTGTTATGACAGCCTTGCCTTTAATCTTGTTGGGCTGTTTGCCATCCTTTGGTTTGTTAGGTTCAGGAATGTCAATGGTCCTAGTTCTCAGCTTATATTGTTTGTGGACTTCATACACAACAGTATCATAGCCTTGTTTAAAATCAAAAGACTCACCAGACTTAGTCTGAAATTGATTAAAGTCATGCTCATCTTGGTCTTGTTGAGTTATGAAAATTTGTTGCTCAGCCCTCGAATCCACCAGGTTCATGTGAGTGTCCTCTGGGGGTTCACTAGATGTAGATGCTTCCGCATAATTTTCATGAAAAGGTGGTCTTATATCATGGTCTGGACTAGACCTACAAGCATTTGTGTTCTTCGTTTTCCTGAAATTGGGTTCCTTATGGTATTGGACTGTTGTCCTTCCCATGATGATTTCCTCTCAACACTTTCTACTCTGTCTCCCAGCTTTTGCATGCCATTGATAATAGCATCAAGTTTCTGATCTAAGGCTGTGGGTTCTTCTTTGAAAGTGATTCTTCTCTCCATTCTAGCTCTATTTCTTTTGGCAATTAGGTTGGCCTCTACGCTAACAGCAACATTTTGCATGTCTGCAAGGGTTTGAGGGGCTCTTTCTTTTAACTGGTAGGCCATATCTGGGTCGAATCCATCAGGGAATTTATATAAGGCAAGGTCAGGTGGAGGTCTTAGGTTCTGTGGTATTGCATTATAGACATTATTGAATCTTGCACAGTAATCTAGGATAGATTCTTGAGGGCCTCTTTTTATTGTATCGTACTCAGCAAGTATGTGCAAGGGGTCTTTCTTTTTCTTCCATTTGTTGGTAAAGGATTGGTAAAGCTCATCCGGAGTGGTTATGGAATTTGCAGCAAGTGATCTGAACCAAGTTCTTACATCACCTGTTAAACTTTGAACAAAAATTTTCATTCTCACACTATCATCATCCATTTCGTAGTTATCAAAGTAGTCTTGCATCTTCTTTGTATGTTGAAGGCTGTGTAAGTGCCAGTTCCATCAAAATATGTGATTTTAGTTTGATAATCCTGAGGCATAGCCCCAGGGTTTGCGGGTAATTGCAGGGGTGCATATCTATTGGCCATGTTTACAGGGACGACCAGAACAACAGGGATAAGTGGAACAACTGGGACAATTGGAACAACAGTAGTGGTAATGGTAGTATGTGCAGTGAATGGAGGTGTGGAAGGAGTGCTTTGGGAATTAGATGATGAACAAGGGGAAGTAGGGGTTGAACGAAATAAAACTTTGACAGGGGTTGGAACACTGTGATGAGCCCCAATTTTTGGTAACAAATTGGGCTCATTTGGCTTACTTACCTTGCTCAACCCTTCATCTTTTATCACTTATGCATTCATTTCTTGGTATATTCGTGTTATTTGTAGGAAGAAGGGCAAGCATTATATCTATGTGGCTAATACATGATGATTTCAGGTTTTTTGGCATTAAAGGGAGCAAAGACCACGCAGAAGGAGACAAGGAGACAGCAAAGGTGGCATTGCAGGTTTATAGAGAGGTTGTCTACAGCCTTAAATAACCTCCCTCGTGATCTCCACCCTAACTCCGAGCTCCAACAGCTCTCCCCCACCGAGCTTAAAGGCAGCCAACAGGTTCTACAAGAACAACAGTTTACAGCAGTTTAACTTTTAGTTGGACAGCTGAGCTCCATTAATTGAGGAAGCCAGCTTGATCCTCATCTTGTATAAATATTAAAGCCGTAGCATTTGATAGGAGCTTTTTGAACTTTTGAACTACTGTTGCAATTTCTAAGCACGAGCTACAGCTCGGTTTTTGCTCTTTGTAAGCCAGTTTTGGCATGTCATTAGACTCATGATTATTCAATAAAGACAGGCAGCCTTTGATTCAATTCTAAGTTTCTAAGGGAGCTATAGCTCTCAGGTTAGGGCCCAACCTGAGAGCAATAGACCTCCTCTTCTTTGTATTGTTACTTGTCTTTCTTTTCAGCACTTTATTCCTCTGTTTTGACATGCATTTAGAATTTACAGTCTGCTGATTTGATTTCTTTTATGTGATTGAGTAGGATTAGTTTATGGTTCAAGTGCTTTTAGTTGCTTAGATTAGAGTAAGAGGATCATCATTCATTCGAGCTTCAAGAAAAGGCTGATAGTGCACTCACTGCCATCTCTGTTTAGAGATTGGGGGTGTAGACCGTACTAGCCACCAAAAACGCAGACATACACTTTCATTCAAGCTGCAACACAGTCATTTCAATTGTGGGTCCATCCATGCATTCTGATCTTGAGCAGTACTTCGTCATTCCAACTCCATGCACGGTTTTTCTTTGAAGTTTACATTGTTGTTCGTTAATTAATAACACAGTTAGGATAAGTTGATGAATTCTTGGTTTTGTGCAGATTTGTTTCCTTTACACTGCGTGCATCACTCTGTTATCTTCTTCTTCTTCTCAACCGCGTCTAAAGCCACCTACCCAACCTCTGTTCAGATCGTTTTCCTTCCAACACTTCCACTGTTCACGTAGCCCCATATTTTTGGACTTTTCATTGCCTCCACCCTTCCATTCTCCAACCAGCTGCACCCACTCTTTCCTCATCTCATATCTCTGTCCCTGAACCATCATAGGCTCCCTCTCCATCCTACCTATCCACCCATACAACTCCTCCACTCCTCCATCACCCAACACTCCAACCACAGAACATCCTGTAGAAGTTAGCAGCCTTCCTGTAGAAATCCCAAGCTTCCTGTAGGATCCCTTGCAGACATCCTGTAGAAACCTGTAACCTCGGTTGCCGAGCACCTGAACGTTGTGGACTTCTATGGAATGATGTTTTGGATCCTCTGGAACCTCTCCTAGCCCTCCTGAACTTTCCCAAGCTTTCTTTCCTTCGAACTACCCCTGCACAGTCAAACCCTAATAAGAAACAAAATCATAATAACTCCAACCCACTTAAGCAAAAATACAAAAACAATGTTCTTCTCAGTAGAAGTAGCTTAGTTTCATGCATCTCATATCACTAGAAGTAATGGCATCATTTCTAGAAGTTTGCATGCCCACCATTGCATCATAGAGATTAGACTAGTCAGATTAGGGTTTACTAGGGTTTCCCTGTTTTGTTGGCTTTCAGTTCATTATTGCAAAGTAGGTTAATCTCCTTGGAGGTAGTCTTCGTCCATCATTTAGAAAGCTTCTTCTGAGAGCATATAGAAGTTGGCTTAAGCCCTAGCGGACTTGTGCCAGCTGACCAAGTGACAGCTGCGACAAGAGCTAGTACTTGTGCATACAGCACCGTCGCTTCCAAGTTTGTTACGAACTACCGGGTTGATAAAATTAGAGATAGGAAGCTCCAGGAGTTGTAGCATTATTGCTACAATACTGGAGCCCACCATCTTTTTGGCGCCGTTGCCGGGGAAGCGTCAGAGTATTAGTAATTGTTGCTTTTCTTCTATTTTCTTACTCTTGCCTTCTGCTAAGTAGTTTATTTCATTTCCATTCTGCAAAAGTAGCATAGACATTTCCTGCTTTCATAGATTAGCATTTCCTGCTTTCATAGATTAGCATTTCATTTCTGCAAGCGTAGATTAGTGTTTCAATTCTGCAAGCGTAGACTAGCATTTCCATTCTTGCAATTTCATTTGAGCAAAGTAGATTAGTTCTTTCCTGCCTTCAGTTTAATTCTGCATCTTTATAGTTAGTTGTAGATCAATCTGTTTCAGTTTTGCAGGTACCATAGAAAAACAAAAGCAATCAAAAAAAGTCTTTCCATTTCATGCCTCGTAGGAATCGAGATAAAACAGGCAAATTCTTACCCAACACCCCCACCACATCACTGAGTCACCCTTCTCTCTTCTTCGGTGACAGTGATCTAGAAGAACCTATAGGTGAACCTCCTGAGATATACAAAAATCGTATAGCAAAAGAAGAATTAGAGACCATCCCATCTGAAGCTATGGCTGACAATAAAAGAGAAGATGAGATAATAGAAGGTGCCTTCCCCATCCGAGAGACCAATGGAGAGATGAAAATGAAGAACATTAGCCCCTCCGCCTTACCTCACTTTCATGGACTGACTACTGAAGATCCTGATACCTTCCTGTTTGAGTTTGTTGTCCTTTGTAGAACCTATGACTATACTGAAGATGAGCAGAAGCTGAAACTCTTCCCTTCCACTCTTAAGGATGCAGCATTACGCTGGTTCATGGGCTTACCTGGGAATAGTATCACCACTTGGGCTCAGATGCAGCAAGCTTTCAATACCAAGTACAGGGATTACTGTAGGTCCAAGGAAACCAAGGGAGAAATCTTTCGGATGACCATGGGAAATGATGAGTCCTTAGAGGATTATGAGGAGAGGTTCCAACTTAGCTATAAGCGGGCCAGGTGCACACTTGACCCTGAATCCCTCAAGTTGGTCCTGCTCCGAGGAGTCCCTGAAGACCTCTTAGATACCCTTCACATGTTAGCTGGGGGGGACATTTACCAACTGCCTTATGAGGACATCAAGACTGTGTTTAGAAACCACTCCAGGGCAGCTCGGAAACGAGGTAGAGGAAACCTCCTCTCAACTGGTGTCCCTTTCTCCAAACATGAGTTTGCAAATCAATTGGAAGATCTTAAGAGTGAGGTGAGACAGACCATTGCCATGCAGCTGGACACATTCAGGATCCAGCAAAAGAAGGAAGAAGCTGAGAGAGCCTTGGCTATCTTCTGCCCTAGATGTACCAGGAGACACCCTAAGAACGAATGTCCATTGCATTCGGTTGAAGTGTGTTTCGTTTGTGAGGAGGACCATCCCACAAACCAATGTCCAACCTTACCTGGATTTAAAGCCCTGTACCAAGGGACAAAAGCTCCCACTGAACCTCTCTATTACCTCAACCAAAGGAGGCCACAAGGACCTAGAACTTACCAGCAGGGGATGCAAGGGGCACCTCAAGCTTATTACAGCCCCAACCAATCGACTCCTATGCCTTCCTGGGGTCCCCCTGCTCATCCTTCCTGGTCTATGCCTCCTCCATGGTCTTATCCACCTCAGTACCCTACTCAACCCACTACTCATTCTTATCACTCACAGGCCCAGCCACAGCCTCAGTGGAATGCACCTCAGTTGGGGTGGAGGCCCCAATACAACACTCCTCCTACCATTTTGCCTCCACCACCAGTTCAGCCTCAACCATTACCTCCTGCTCCTCCAAGGCAACCTCAAATACCTGCTCAACCGAACCCGAACCCCAACAATAGACAGGCCTAGCAAGTATACACTGGGGAAACATCATGCCCTACTTATGCTGTGGAGATCCAGGAGATCAATCTTCGATCTGGCAAGACTCTTCCAGATCGCCAACCTCCTCCCCAAGAGGATGAGGAAGATAAACAGGAAAGTGAACCAAAGGCTATTCCACCCTTTCCTGAGAGACTAACAGCTACCACACAACCCAACCCAGAGGAGGATGAGCTTCTGGGTGAGCTCAAGCAGTTGTGTGTAAAAATACCACTTCTCCAAGCCATCAAGGATGTGCCAATATACAACAAACTGGTTAAGGAAAAGTGTTTCAAACACCCAGGAAGGCGAAAGAGAGATGCTTCAACCATCAATGTCTTAGGACAACTGTCTGACCTTATGTTAGGACAAGTCATCTGCACAAAGTATCTAGATCCTGGGAGTCCTGTAGTAGATGTCCACATCAATGGCATCATCATACCTCACACTTTGATTGATTTGGGGGCTGCCATTAATGTGATGACTAGGGACACCATGCTCAAGCTCAATCTTCAGGGTTCCTTGAGGAAGACCTCGACAGTTCTGCAACTTGCAGATCGCTCCACTGTGACTCCCGAAGGGATTGTGGAGGATGTCTTGGTCTCTATCGACTCTTGGGAATACCCTGCAGATTTCTTGGTTTTGCAACCCAAGGCAAAGCTTACTGGATATCCTCTTATTTTGGGAAGGCCTTGGTTAGCCACTGCAGATGCTTACATAAGTTGTCGTGCAGGAAATATGACCATCAAAAATGGTCCTATGTCCAAGCAGCTAGTCCTATATCCTCCTGCCCAACCTTCCTTAGAGCATGACTTACCACTTTGGTTGGAGGAAGGAGATGAGGATGAAGTGTACTCAGCACCTTTGTGCACCCTAGATACCACCAAAAGAGACCCCCCAACCGAGGATGACTTGATTGAGACCTTGATCCAGAATCCACCTTCCAGTGCACTATCCTTAGAGAAATTGGTGGAGGATGCCCGAGCCAGCACCCTAGTGGATCTTTGTACGACCAACCCTATCACTCCCAGAGTCAAGAATGTGGAGTTCGACCCTAAGAGAATGTTAAAGATCAGCTCCTCCCTATCTCCTTCCCAGGAAAAGGAGCTGTGTAACCTATTGGCCAGTCACCTAGATGTTTTTTCTTGGAGCTATAAGGAGATGAAAGGAGTCCATCCCTCGGTCTGTACCCATCACATATACATCAAAGAGGGTTGTAAACCAGTTAGGCAACCTCAGAGGAGAATGAATCCAGCCCTTAAGGACATTGTCAAGGAAGAACTGCAAAAACTGTTGGATGCCGGATTCATTTACCCCATCTCAGATAGTGAATGGGTATCCCCTCTGGTGTTGGTTCCCAAGAAGAATGGGAAGTGGAGAATCTGTGTGGACTACCGAGAACTGAACAAGGCTACCAAGAAAGACCATTTCCCTCTACCTTTCATAGATCAAGTGTTGGATGGACTGGCAGGAAAGAAGTTCTTCTCTTTCCTGGATGGGTTTAGCGGGTACAACCAGATTCAAATCAGCCCGGAAGACCAAGATAAGACCACCTTCACTTGCCCTTAGGGTACCTTTGCCTACCGAGTTCTTCCCTTTGGGCTATGCAATGCTCCTGCTACCTTCCAGAGAGCTGTCTTGAGCATCTTCTCGGAGCTGGTCCATGATGCAGTGGAAATCTATATGGATGACTTCACTCCTTATGGGGCCAATTTCCAAGAAGCATTGTCCAATCTGGGAAAAGTCCTAACCAAATGCATTGAGATGAACCTGTCCCTTAGTCCTGAAAAATGTGAATTCCTGATGACTGAAGGGACCGTGTTAGGCCATACCATTTCTTGCCAGGGGTTACAGGTGGATCCTAACAAAATTGCTCTCATCAAGAAGGTTCCACCTCCTCAAAAGGTAAGGGATGTTCGGAGTTTCTTAGGATTAGCAGGGTATTACAGGAGATTCATTAAGGACTTCAGCAAGCTAGCCTCGCCATTGTTTGGCCTGTTGGCAAAAGATGTGGAATTTAAGTGGACTGATGATTGTCAGAGGGCTTTGAATGAATTAAAGGACAAGTTGGTGTCAGCCCCAATCCTGAGAGGTCCAAACTGGGCCCTACCTTTCCACATCCACACTGATGCCTCGAACAAAGCCATAGGTGTAGCTTTAGGACAAATCGAACAAAAACTTCCATATGCCATTTACTTTGTTAGTAAAAACTTGTCCAAAGCTGAGCTGAATTACACTGTAACTGAGAAAGAGTTTTTGGCTGTGGTCCATGCATTGAACAAGTTCCGACACTATATCACTGGCTATCAAACATTTGTACATACAGACCATGCTACCATTAGATATTTAATGAATAAACCAGATGTGAATGCTCGTATTATTAGATGGTTACTTTTGTTGCAGCAGTTTGATTTGACCATTGTTTACAAACCAGGTAAAGAAAATGTTGTTGCTGACTTTTTATCTAGATTGGATTTGTCTGCAGATGAGGATGGAACGGTGGATGACCAGATGCCTGATGAACATCTGTTTGCTATCTCAGCACTCTCTCCATGGTTTGTTGATATAGCAAACTACCTTGTTTCAGCACAGTTCCCTCCGCAGCTATCTTCCAGAGAGAAGAGCAGAATCATCAGAAAAAGTGCCTCATTTACTTGGATCGGGGGCAATCTGTTCAAGCTTGGCCCCGATCAGATCTTAAGGCGTTGTGTAAGGGAGGAGGAAATCTTTGATATCCTCCTCACCTGTCATGATGGGCCTTGTGGAGGACATTTTGCAACAAAGAGGACTGCCTTCAAGATCCTGCAGGCAGGCTACTATTGGCCCACACTTCATCAAGATGTCAGAAGATATATCAGCAAATGTGACCAATGCCAAAGAATGGGGAAACCGAATCAAAGGGATGAGATGCCTCTCCAACCTCAAGTGACTCTTGAACCATTTGAGAAGTGGGGCATGGACTTTGTGGGTCCAATCAACCCTCCTTCGAGGCAAAGGTCTTACATCATTGTGTGTACTGACTACCTGACAAAGTGGGCAGAGACTAAAGCAATCAAAGCAGCAACAGAAGAAAAGGTGGCCGAGTTCTTAAGAGAAAACATCTTCTACAAGTTTGGCTACCCAAGAGAGCTGGTCACCGATCAAGGGAGCCAGTTCACATCCAACTTAGTTGAAGATCTACTAGCTCATCACAAGATCAAGCATAGGACTTCCACCCCCTATCACCCTCAAGCAAATGGGCAGGTGGAAGTCACCAATAGAGCATTAGAAGGGATCTTGACTAAGGTGGTGAGCAGTAGCAGAAAGGACTGGGCAGATCGCCTGGTTGAGGCCACATGGGCTTACAACACAACCTGGAAGACCACCACCGGCTTCACACCTTATGAGCTGGTCTATGGGAAGAAAGCTTTGCTGTCCATTGAGTTTGAATACAACACTTTGAGGATGGCAGCTCAGCTAGATCTAGATCTCAGCCATGCACAACAAGAAAGGTTATTGTAGCTGAATGGACTGGATGAGCACCGAATGCAGGCCCTCCTTCACTCAGAAGTGGTTCAACTTTAGAGAAAGGTGTGGCATGACCAACATCTCCATGACAAGCAATTCCAGCCTGGAGATTGGGCTTTGTTGTATGACTCCAGATACAAAGATTTCAAGGGAAAACTGAGAACCAGATGGCTAGGACCATATACAGTGGAAAAATGTCATGACAATGGATCTGTGCTTATTCGGACCATTGATGAGGAAGCCATCCCCATGCTTGTCAATGGGCATAGATTGAAGATCTACAGGAAGCCTCTCTCAAGACAAGAGTTCATCAAAACTATGGAGAAATCAGTATTAGTCATAGAGAAGGGTTCTGCCTCTCCTTTGGGCATACCCTGAAAGATCTAAAAAAAAAAAAAAAAAAGAGAAAAAATAATAATAAAGATCCTTGGGTGAAAACCTCTCTGAGGCGCCCAAGGCAGGTGGTAGGGGTGAAAACCTCATTGAGGCGCCCCTATTGTCTTTCAAAAAAAAAAAAAAAAAAAAAGAGATTGGAAAAAGATCCTTGAGTGAAAACCTCTTTGAGGCGCTTAAGGCAGATGGCAAGGGTGAAAACCTCAATGAGGCGCCCCTGTTATCTTTCAAAAAAAAAAAAAAAAAAAAAGAAAAAAACAAGGTCAGCAGATTCATAATGTAAAATTGCATGCAGGTTGCAGGTGTTCTATGGAGGAGAGGAAGCCTCTCAACTCAGAGCTCAGGATCCTTATCATGCTGTCAGGAGACCTCACCAGCACCTCCTCCAAGAATACTCATTTTCTCCAAGGTATGTGAAATTTTATTACAGCTTGAGTCTTCTACAGGAAGACGCAGATTTTCTACAGGAAGATGCAGATTTTCTACAGGAAGGTGCAGACTCTCTACAGGAAATGCAACCTTTCTACAGGAAGCTCTGTATTTCTACAGGAAACTTCCTGTAGAAGCCCAGGACGGTCCAGAATCCATGTTATGAGAAGATCTAACGACTAAGGATCGGTTTGGACGCATGCAAGCTATCGTTATCTCCCTTGCACATTGTTGTCACCTCGTCCTGCCATCCTTGTCGACATGCAACGAAGTTACCTGCACCAGCAAAGCAGATCGATGAGTTCTCAGAAAAAGCAAGTTTTAAATGAAAAAAACTCTGAGATCTCATACCATATCCGTCCTAGTCATCCAGAAGCCCTGGGAGCGTGATCGGGAGGCCAGATCCTTCGTCGTGCAGCATGCACCCAAGGAGGAAGAACTGTTACAAGACATCCCGCGGGAGTCCTGTAACAGTTAAGCCCGTGAGAGTGTATACTATTTACAGCGCTGGCCATATGCAATGAACGCGGACGCATGCAGCCAAGCATCAACTCCATCGTCGGCAGCCTGTAAACGTGAACCTCCGGGCCTGTGCAAATTCACCAGCAGCAGGTAGATCCATTCATCATCGTCCAAAACCCGAGAAATCGTGTTGCAGCCGTGCAGGTAAGTGTCTCGACCCTTTCTTCCGTCAGATCGCATGAATTTTACTTTGAATTGTTTGCAAAGTGTAAAGTGAATGGGTTGAGCGGCTGTATGGCCAGTTGACTGGCCACGTCGACCGGTTAATGGTCCAGTCAGATGTTTGGGTGGCGGCCGTGACAAAAGGAATGATCAGCACACACGTGAGAACAATCCTCGTCGGAAAAAACGGATTTAGAAGAAGAAACGACGGCGGATCTGCTAGAGGGATGATGTGGTAGTAAGTGAACGCGTAGTCGAATGATGGAACGACGTCATCCAATGGTTCGGCGGGGACAGCTCACCCCCGCGCCACGGATTCCGCCGATTCAAATCTAATCGGCTAGATTGGCCGCATGCATTTATCATTCGTCATTCGAACCTCGAGTGCACATTCATATCTCTCTGCAGTTCGAAACTCCAAGCCCTTGGCTATCAAAACGGCTGTGAAGCACCACCGAGAGCGCAGACCAACTGCAGTCTTCCCCAGGAATCACGCGCTGCTCCTACAGGAAAGTTGCTCCTACAGGAAAGCTGTTTCTACAGGAAGGCGGGTTCCTCACGTAAAAAGGTGGCAGATAAAAAGGTAACCCTGAACTCTCCATGCAATTGGTTTTTAAAGGTGGCAGGATCGTCGTCTACAGTCTGGTTGTAGGAAATGGTCGAAATTGTTGTCTGCTGTGCATAGACTGTCGTTCTACAGGATGTCAGTGAATTAAACTGTGTTAAGGTCCTCAGGGATAAGTTGTGAATTATTTGCACAACAGAAGCGTAATTCCACGCTCTGTCTCCGTAAGCTAAACTTCTTCCACATTCGCCACCTCTAGCAACAGTTTTATCATGCCGGGTGGGTTTATTAGACGGGAACCCACTGATTCATCAAAATTAAGAGAAAATCCGGAGGTGGTAGAGCTCTTCACACGGGCACAGTGGATATCCTTTTGTGACAAGTTGCAGGGTCATGACGACGAAGTGGCAGAAGAATTTTTACAAGCCTTGAGGCCGAAATCCAAAACACTGGCCACCGTGAACTTCAGGGGCCTAAGCCTCAAGCTCACCCCGCAGTATATCAGTCGAATTACTGAACTTCCAATGGGTTTGCCATGGGATAAGGAAGAAAGGAAGTTGAGCCAGCAGGCAAAGAAAGAATTCTTTCCACCTGAGGAGGAATTCACGGAGGACAAAAATGGGGTGCGAAGAACCAGCTTGCTGCCACCATGGAATGAAGTTAGCCTGCAAATCATGAAGTATATAACCTGTGAAGGCCGTTTTAGCATCGTGTACGCGTATCACTTCAGGTTGCTCACTGAATTGAGACACCAGATTGATCTTCCTGTAGAAAATAAACTGAGCATTCCTTATTTCCTGCTACAGTCTCTAATTGAGTGTGCCACAAAGTTAAAAGAAGGCATACCAGATCAGGTAGCCCACCATGGGTTAATCAAACTTCTTGTGGAGGATGCGCTTCATTCATATAAGGTTCCCCTCTCATGGGAATCATTCAGAAATTTGACAAGAGATGGAGACATAAGGATGTTGACTGAAGAAACGGGTTCCTCCAGCAGTGAGGAAAAAGAAGCAGTGGCCGCGGAAAAGAAAGAAACAGGCCAGAAGACCCCAACCACAGTGCAGAAGAAATAACAAAGGAGGAAGCACGAGAAAAAGGATGCTGAGGAAAAAGGTGACACACCCATTTTGTCAGCAAGAGAGAAAAGGTTGCAGAGCAGAACGGACAAAGCTGAGAAGGTCCACATCAGCACAAGTACCTCATCAGCACCCGCAACCAAACCAAAAAGCAAAACCCATGCAGCAAAGCAAGCCAAGGTGGCGACACCTGTGTCTACAGGAAAGCAGAAACAGGCTTCTACAGGAAGCCCGAAAACAGTAAAAGGGTCTTCTACAGGAAGCCTGAAAATCATTGAAAAAGGGGCTTCTACAGGAAGCCCGAAAATTACCAAAACAGGGGCTTCTACAGGAAGCCCGAAATTGGCTAAAACAGGGTCTTCTACAGGAAGCCCTGAAAAGGTGAAACCCAAGGAGAAGAAGGCAGACATTCTAGCAAGGGAGGCAGCAGCTGTACTAGCTGGCCTCAGCATGCCACCTAAGCCAAAAGAAAAGAGAAAGAGGGAGACCCCTCTATACTCCGAAGTTCGAAGAAGTTTGAGAATAAAGACCGGCAAGCCACAACCCCCATCCAGCAGCCAAGTCACTACAGGGGATGCCCCTACTTCACCCAGTGAGAGGTCCCCCTCGAAGATATCGGTCACCTACGAGAAGGGGAGCCCAAAAGCAACTACTTGGAAAAGAAGGATAGACCAATCGCCTTCAAAAGCTCGGCTCAAGGTCAAGGAAACAGAGAAGAGGGAAGGAGCGGCACCCTCATCGCCACCAAGGGCAGAACAGGCAGAGACCCCAAGAGTAGGGAAGAAAGAGCGTATTCCGGAGCCTAGTTCTCGGCCAAGGACAAGGAGCTGGGGCAAAATTGCTCAGTTTCAGCTCTTCTATATTTGTATTATCAAAAACAGTTGGGTTCAACATTCTTTTGGCCGTTATAGGTGTTACAACATGCTAATTTTCATCGGTTTGCTGTTGTTCATCCGTCATAGCATCCATGTCAATGTTAATATTTGAAAACTCATCCTCAAGAGTGAGGAAATTGTTAATCTGGGCATCATTCTCGAACACTTGCCAATATTTAAAATTATTTGGGACAACGGGCCTATGTTTTATTTCAGCAGTAAAATGATGATTTGGCTCAAAGGGAAGCTTGCATGTACTAGCAAAAGTGGCCAGGCTATGTGCATGAATGTTATGCTCTCTTGAAATCTTGGCAATCTTGGATTCAGTGAATGTGTTGAGTATACTAGTGGCAGCAGTCCTATAGGCCCTCATTCTATTTTTATTGGTAACAAAATTACCTTTCATCTGTTGTATGATTAAATCAGAGTCACCTAAAATGGATACTTTTGCAGCTCCTAGAGCTTTGAGCAGTTTAAGGCCTAAGAGGAGAGCCTCATACTCTGCCATGTTATTAGTGCATTTGAAATTTAGTCTGTAGGCATGGCCTTCTGCATGATTGTTATATGTATTGTGAATCCAGACACCTGCCCCTACTCCTAACTTGTTTACAGAGCCATCAAACTCTAAATACCATACGATTTCTTGCTTGTGGTTAGTGTCAAGAGTTTCAGTCATTCTTGCAGTGGACAGATTTGAACTTTCTGTTTGGAGAGGTTCTTCTTGTAAGCTGGTTGCCTTGATTGTTTTGACAGTTTTATCAGTATGGGCAACTGATTCTTCATTGATGTGTGTGTTCATTTCTAAAGCCAACGGCTTGTCATCAATGGGAGGACTTATTTCATAATTAAATAAAATAAAAGAATCCATATCAGAATGGATTAAGTAAATGGGAAAATTTGCAGGCTTACTCTCACTAGTTACCACATATTTCATCAGTGTTTCTCTATACAGTCTCTTTGGTTGCCCAAAGACAGATATAGTGGCATAAGAGAGGTCTAACTAGAGGGATCCTTGGAGTTTTTCTCCCCAAGATCTTGAAAATAACATGCCATACTTTGGTGGAATGTCAGCAACCACCACATCCATGAGGATTGTCTTGTTAGGAAATTGGACTAAGGAGACACAGAGGTCTTTGATGAGGCCTAAACACTTGACTTGACTTGAGTCAAAGGAGAATAGATCTTTGTAGGGTCTTGTAACATCAAGGTTCAGCTTTTCCATTACAGCTTTGGGCATAAGGTTATGTGAGGCACCTAAGTTAAACATGGCATTGTGCAGGACTTTGTCATGTATATGTAAACTGACATAAAAGGGCAAGACAGATCCATATGTTGATTTTCCATTAACTTCTAGACCAAACAGCAGCTCACGTTGATCATCAAGAACATTCACGTCATCCTTTACTTCCGGCATCTGAAGTGACCTTTGAATTTGTTGCCTATACACATCATGTTTGGCCAGTTCGGATAAGGGGATGGATATCCTCAATTTACCTATTTCTGCCTCTAAGTCGAATGATTTTTCTGATTGGGTTTTAGTAATGTGAGAGGCAAGTTTCCCTTTTTCCATTGCAGTATCAGCAGCTTGGTCTTGTTTATCAATGTTATGGGAAGTGTTTGATTGCGGTTTTTCTGTTTTAGGAGGGCTTTTTGGAATGTTGTTCAAATTTTCTTTCAAGGAAGAAGGTGGCAGAGGCTGGTCAATAGAAGGCTGCATTTGTGTTATGTCCTCTATAGTCACTTGATGCGGGTTTGGGACAGGTATATCAGTTGGTTCTATTATGACAGCCTTGCCTTTAATCTTGTTGGGCTGTTTTCCATCCTTTGGTTTGTTAGGTTCAGGAATGTCAATGGTCCTAGTTCTTAGCTTATATTGTTTGTGGACTTCATACACAACAGTATCATAGCCTTGTTTAAAATCAAAAGACTCACCAGACTTAGTCTGAAATTGATTAAAGTCATGCTCATCTTGGTCTTGTTGAGTTAGGAAAATTTGTTGCTCAGCCCTCGAATCCACCAGGTTCATGTGAGTGTCCTCTGGGGGTTCACTAGATGTAGATGCTTCCACATAATTTTCATGAAAAGGTGGTCTTATATCATGGTCTGGACTAGACCTACCAGCATTTGTGTTCTGCGTTTTCCTGAAATTTGGGTTCCTTATGGTATTGGACTGTTGTCCTTCCCATGATGATTTCCTCTCAACACTTTCTACTCTGTCTCCCAGCCTTTGCATGCCACTGATAATTGCATCAAGTTTCTGATCTAAGGCTGTGGGTTCTTCTTTGAAAGTGATTCTTCTCTCCATTCTAGCTCTATTTCTTTTGGCAATTAGGTTGGCCTCTACGCTAACAGCAACATTTTGCATGTCTGCAAGGGTTTGAGGGGCTCTTTCTTTTAACTGGTAGGCCATATTTGGGTCGAATCCATCAGGGAATTTATATAAGGCAAGGTCAGGTGGAGGTCTTAGGTTCTGTGGTATTGCATTATAGACATTATTGAATCTTGCACAGTAATCTAGGATAGATTCTTGAGGGCCTCTTTTTATTGTATCGTACTCAGCAAGTATGTGCAAGGGGTCTTTCTTTTTCTTCCATTTGTTGGTAAAGGATTGGTAAAGCTCATCCGGAGTGGTTATGGAATTTGCAGCAAGTGATCTGAACCAAGTTCTTACATCACCTGTTAAACTTTGAACAAAAATTTTCATTCTCACACTATCATCATCTATTTCGTAGTTATCAAAGTAGTCTTGCATCTTCTTTGTATGTTGAAGGCTGTGTAAGTGCCAGTTCCATCAAAATATGTGATTTTAGTTTGATAATCCTGAGGCATAGCCCCAGGGTTTGCGGGTAATTGCAGGGGTGCATATCTATTGGCCATGTTTACAGGGACGACCAGAACAACAGGGATAAGTGGAACAACTGGGACAATTGGAACAACAGTAGTGGTAATGGTAGTATGTGCAGTGAATGGAGGTGTGGAAGGAGTGCTTTGGGAATTAGATGATGAACAAGGGGAAGTAGGGGTTGAACGAAATAAAACTTTGACAGGGGTTGAAACACTGTGATGAGCCCCAATTTTTGGTAACAAATTGGGCTCATTTGGCCTACTTACCTTGCTCAACCCTTCATATTTTATCACTTATGCATTCATTTCTTGGTATATTCATGTTATTTGTAGGAAGAAGGGCAGGCATTATATCTATGTGGCTAATACATGATGATTTCAGGTTTTTTGGCATTAAAGGGAGCAAAGACCACGCAGAAGGAGACAAGGAGACAGCAAAGGTGGCATTGCAGGTTTATAGGGAGGTTGTCTACAGCCTTAAATAACCTCCCTCGTGATCTCCACCCTAACTCCGACCTCCAACAGATCTCCCCCACCGAGCTTAAAGGCAGCCAACAGGTTCTACAGGAACAACAGTTTACAGCAGTTTAACTTTTAGTTGGACAGCCGAGCTCCATTAATTGAGGAAGCCAGCTTGATCCTCATCTTGTATAAATATTAAGGCCGTAGCCTTTGATAGGAGCTTTTTGAACTTTTGAACTACTGTTGCAATTTCTAAGCACGAGCTACAGCTCGGTTTTTGCTCTTTGTAAGCCAGTTTTGGCATGTCATTAGACTCATGATTATTCAATAAAGACAGGCAGCCTTTGATTCAATTCTGAGTTTCTAAGGGAGCTATAGCTCTCAGGTTAGGGCCCAACCTGAGAGCAATAGACCTCCTCTTCTTTGTATTGTTACTTGTCTTTCTTTTCAGCACTTTATTCCTCTGTTTTGACATGCATTTAGAATTTACAGTCTGCTGATTTGATTTCTTTTATGTGATTGAGTAGGATTAGTTTATGGTTCAAGTGCTTTTAGTTGCTTAGATTAGAGTAAGAGGATCATCATTCATTCGAGCTTCAAGAAAAGGCTGATAGTGCACTCACTGCCATCTCTGTTTAGAGATTGGGGGTGTAGACCGTACTAGCCACCAAAAACACAGTCATACACTTTCATTCAAGCTGCAACACAGTCATTTCAATTGTAGGTCCATCCATGCATTCTGATCTTGAGCAGTACTTCGTCATTCCAACTCCATGCACGGTTTTTCTCTGAAGTTTACATTGCTGTTCGTTAATTTAATAACACAGTTAGGATAAGTTGATGAATTCTTGGTTTTGTGCAGATTTGTTTCCTTTACACTGCGTGCATCACTCTGTTATCTTCTTATTCTTCTCAACCGTGTCTAAAGCCACCTACCCAACCTCTGTTCAGATCGTTTGCCTTCCAACACTTCCACTGTTCACGTAGCTCCATCTTTTTGGACTTTTCATTGCCTCCACCCTTCCATTCTCCAACCAGCTGCACCCACTCTTTCCTCATCTCATATCTCTGTCCCTGAACCATCATAGGCTCCCTCTCCATCCTACCTATCCACCCATACAACTCCTCCACTCCTCCATCACCCAACACTCCAACCACAGAACATCATGTAGAAGTTAGCAGCCTTCCTATAGAAATCCCAAGCTTCCTGTAGGATCCCCTGCAGACATCCTGTAGAAACCTGTAACCTCGGTTGCCGAGCACCTGAACGTTGTGGACTTCTATGGAATGATGTTTTGGATCCTCTGGAACCTCTCCTAGCCCTCCTGACCTTTCCCAAGCTTTCTTTCCTTTGAACTACCCCTGCACAGTCAAACCCTAATAAGAAACAAAATCATAATAACTCCAACCCACTTAAGCAAAAATACAAAAACAATGTTCTTCTCAGTAGAAGTAGCTTAGTTTCATGCATCTCATATCACTAGAAGTAATGGCATCATTTCTAGAAGTTTGCACGCCCAGCATTGCATCATAGAGATTAGACTAATCAGATTAGGGTTTACTAGGGTTTCCCTGTTTTGTTGGCTTTCAGTTCATTATTGCAAAGTAGGTTAATCTCCTTGGAGGTAGTCTTTGTCCATCATTTAGAAAGCTTCTTCTGAGAGCATATAGAAGTTGGCTTGAGCCCTAGCGGACTTGTGCCAGCTGACCAAGTGACAGTTGCGACAAGAGCTAGTACTTGTGCATACAACACCGTCGCTTCCAAGTTTGTTACGAACTACCGGGTTGATAAAATTAGAGATAGGAAGCTCCAGGAGTTGTAGCATTATTGCTACAATACTGGAGCCCACCACACTGCTTGGGTGAACTGCTTCAGGACTGTTTTCAACAAAATCTTCTCTTTGTTCTTGCTTCCTAAGGATTTTTTGGATTAAGTTCGGATTTTCAAAAGAAGCTGGTGGATTTGGGTCTGGATTTGAGCTAGCATAACGAGAATTCTTTTTGGGAGCCAGATTCTGAATTTTTTTTGGTATTTTCTGCGAATGTTTTTAGAATTAGAAAGGAATTGATCAAATTTCAGGGACGACTATCTGTAGTTTAAAACTAGCATGAATATTGACTGAAGCAGCGTTTATTTACTCCTGTAACTACAAAGCAAGAACAGTTTCAAAGGCTTCCTGGCCGACATTCAGACTTCATCTGTAGTTTTAAGGAATAGACAACACTGATTTTTGTTCCTATGGAGTTTTCCAACTTGATTTGTGAAAATAACTGAGGATGTCCCCAGTGGAGTCGCCATTATGTTATCACTCAGGTTGTCCTTATGGTCGGCTCAAAAGGATACGGCTGAGGTAACCACAGACCAATATTTGGACTGCAGGTTCTAGCCCACCTGCAACTAGAGAGGGCTCTCTCTTTCTGATTTAGCTTTGTTGATAAGGTTCTTAGGCTAGTTATTGAGTTCAAGGGGTTTTGTTTTGTTTTTTGGTGGGAAGGATGATGCTTTCAAGTAAAGAGGCAGGGATAGCATGAAAGTTTTAGAACCATTGGGCATGGAGTCAAGGAGTAGGACTGCTGGTGCGTTTTCCTGGTCACAGGAAGGAATATGGAACAAGATAGTTGTATATGAAACAATCATTCAAGGTAAAAGAGATGGATTAAAGGCTAAGGAATGAGGGGCAATTAAGAATCTCTCATTTAGGTTAGCAAAGAGAAGACAAATGAACCCTATCTAGGAGCAGTTAAGAATTCCTAGATAACAGTCATTCATATGTGAAAATAGGTCAAACATGAGCCATAACAGAATTCATATTTATGCCTAATTCAAGAGGAAAACATTAAGAAGCCACAGAAACTAAGCATAGAGTGCAACCAAGAAAATTCTAAACCAATCCTTTGTTTTGTGACTTGAGCATATGCGAAATTGAAATAACAAAGGTAAGGAAAACTTATTGATTCATATAGCAGCACAAGAATTCCACATTCAATTCTTCAAACCATTAGACATAGAGCAGACAGTCATCCTCCAAAGCTTTTCAGTAATCTTTGATTAAGTAAAACATCTCAGATATCCAGTGCGAGTCTCTAATGAGGATTATCAACAAACCAACCCTTTAAACAATACCGAGGGTCTGTATAAATAGGGAAAATTCTCCAAAAATTAAACTATTACAGCCGACCTAAACAGGTCTGAAAGAAAATGATTACTTTAACCTAATTTTATCCAGAAATAAATGCATGAAAATATCTTTGAGCTGCGCTGAGGGCAGCTGTATCAAAATTGAGTTAATATCTGTCCTGGGTGGCTCGGTGCAGTGCTCCTGTAATAACTGTGATTTGTCCTTTATCTCCACCTTTAACTTGGTTTTTCTGTTGTTTGCTGGCATTAATGTGCACTAATCCCAACTAGATAGGCTTTTAAATGGCTTTAACTGCTTTGCTGACTTTGATGGAGGTTTTTAATTTTAACCTACTTTGATGTTGCTGAACTGATACTCTTTGCCGCTTCATCTTCCCTGTGATACTCTCTAGTGCTGATCCTGGAGTCTTTAATATCTTTTGAGTGGTTTAGACAGTCCCATTGATCTTTCATGGAAATGGTTCGGCCCCCTGTTGCTTTAAAAACTGTGTTTGCCTCTTTTTGAATGCTTCGTGAAGAAAATCGGGTCATTCTGCGCCTTTCGGGCTTGCTGGGGGCCATGCGGTGAGGGGCTTTCCACTTTGGCCTATTTCCCGTAGCCATGCGCGATTAGCGCTAGGCGCTAATCGCGCATGAAAAACTGCCTCAGAATCTGATTCTGGGCTTCCTAGGCTGCGATTTGCGCCTTTCGCACTTTTTGACGATGACGTCAGCATGATGTCAGCAGTGGGTCCCAGTACGGTAGTGACGTGGCAGGATGACGTCAACAGTACGGTCGGGTGACATGGCGGTACGGCGGAGGAGGTGACGTGGCGGTACACGGTGGCAGTGACGACTTGGCAATATGGTGGCAGGAGGCCTGACGCAAGTTGATGACGTAGCAGGATGACGTCACTGGGCGGAGGCAGTTTTCGGTTTTGGCCGCACCGCCTTTGGGCAAAAGTGGTATTGGCAGAGGGGGCTCCGCCACAGCCGGGAGGGTGATGCGTGGCGGGAGTACGACGACAAAACCACCGATCTCTCGGGCGTTAACCCTCGGCGACTTCGGAGATGAGGAGACCCACCCACTGTAGATCTGAGGCGCGGGCATTCGGGTGGCTGGCGGAAAGGATGAGGCGGCGGAGGGATAAGGGACGGGGCCTGCGACACGTTTAATAAATTTATTGTATGGCGGGGGGGTTTAAACATTAGGAAAGTGGGTTATTGGGTTATAAATGAGCGGGGCAAATATTTCGTGGGTAATACTTTAGGATAAGGGCGGAACATGGGTTTTGTAGGTTTAGGGTTAGGGGAAAAAGGTTATTAGTTTGATTAGATGTCAGACTAACTCTTATTAGGACACGGATGGGCTAATAACAGCCCCAGATGGACTGTTATTTCCCGGACTTAGAAAAATATGGCTATAGTGCCGGGAAGGGGGTATTATTATTTCTTTTTGGGATTTTTATATATTTTTGCATATTAGGGAATAGGGAAATGATTCAGGGAGCTAAAATAATAGAGTTAGGAGTTAATGTGAAAATGACCAGAAAGCGCTAAGATAAGGGACCTTAGGCTATTTAAAGGGGAATAGGACTCACAGAGTGAAACAACAGTACACCTAAGCAAAGAGGACCTTTCCTTAGGCAAATATGGTGGAAGATGATGAACTCAAGAGTTATCAAGCAGATCTTGACTTCTTCAGGGAAGTTAGTGAGTGATTTAGGGGAATAAGAAGAAGGGGAAGTTAGAGATGTCCAACTCGAGCTCCTCCAAATTGAAAACTGCCTCCAACTTTTGATCTGAATAAATATGACACTTGACAACATGAAATGGATCACAAGCCATGATTCTACAACCACACAGCTACCTACCTAGCCTACTTACCTAACATTTTTTCTTCTTTTGATGGGTGCACTTAGACTTGCAGACCCTGCTTTACAATTTTTCTTTTGACTGCCTGCCTATCTAAATTTATCCTTATTTATTCCAAGGGCCCAGATTAAGCAGTTGGGCTCCTTTGATTCTCTACCTATCTACAAATCTACCAAGATTAAGCTGTTTGGACAGATATCAATTCTCTACATTCTAAAACAAGAAATTGAAACCTAAGGAAGCCAAGATTAAGCTGTTTGGACTTCCCTTTTACAGAACATTCTTCAAAAATGGTTAAGTCATCAAAATTGGAATACAGCAGTGGCATTTAAACTGGCACATTTTCATGGCCTCTTCTTTGGCCTCTTTAAGAAATATGGAGCATTGCAATATGCAAAGTATGACATATTTGGCATGTAAAATTGTCAATCATGAAAGATGAACACCTGTTGCAACAGGAGGCTAACACTATCCACAAGTTCTGTCATCAAGAAATAGTGTGCAATATATTCAAAAGTCATCATGCAAGTATTATGAGTATGAAATCTTGGCATGGCAATGATTCATAGTAGAAGACAAATTTGAAGGATTTGTGTTGTAGAGTTTTCTTCTCAATGATGTAAGAAAATAACCCACTTAAGATTGTAGATGACAAACAATATCAACAATAGAAATGACTGCTAAACATTGTAGATCTGCAACTATTGATAGAAACAAAACCTGCGAAAATTCTGATCTATGTTGCAAAATCATAGTTAAACAGTGAAAGAAAGAGTAATAACCCCAAAACATCCAATGGAAACCAGATATGTAAAGAATAATTTAATAATAACACATGTGACGAGAACATATAAATGTTACCAGTCCCCCTCTATGGGATGGGTTTTTAGCTATCCTCAAACATTTTCAGCTTATATAGAATCTCTGTCCTCTATAATGCATAAACCCAGCAAAAATATGGTGTGCGACAATGAAAATAATCACTGTTACAACAGTGAGTGCAACAATGAAAATAATCAAAAAGTGAATAATCAATGGAAAACCCTCCTATTTATAACAAAATATTGAGTTATCCTCGAATAATGAGCAATAATAAAATATTATTGATCCCATTCTTGGAATTATCACTTGGAATATTTTATTGTATTTGTTGAGGGAAAAAGTATTTAAACTTTTATTTAGAAATAATAAATAAATAAATGATTTATTTATCATCTCAATGAATTAGTTAAGGAATAATAAACAAATAATGATTTATTTAATTATTCCTAAGGGATTTAGTCAAATTTAACAAAGAATAGTAATTAATTAATGATTAATTAGTTATTCTTAGAGAAAAATAAGATAAATAATGATTTATCTGTTTATTTTTCATGATTGGGTCAAATTTAACAAGGAATAATAATAAAACAATGGTTTAATTAATTATTCCTAGAAGAAAATCAAATAAATAGTGATTTATTTAATTATTCTTCATGGGTTTAACTATAAATTACTTAATAAATGTGGTTTATTAGGTAATTTCTCACAGTGAAAGCAATTTTACTAGAGTAAAATTGGCTTTACATGGTGTACTTCAATCCATCTAGTAAATTAGGCTAGATGATCAATTTTTTGGTGATAACATATTTCCCCCCAACATACGAGTGTTAGGAGCAAAACGTATGACCGAAGTACGTTGTAAAGACACAATCACTTAGACAACACAAGGGAGTCAAGGAGAGAGAGAGAGAGAGAGAGAGAGAGACCAATGAATCTAAAGCTGAGAGAGGATAGTGATAGAGGGGGCGAGACTATTGTAAGTCTCCTTTTATGTTGTGGTATTGGACCTCAATGAGGCAGGGGAGGAATATCCATACCCGCCAAGATAACTTAGTGAAAAAATAATGATTCGCCCAGAAACATGAAACTGAGTAATGAAGTACATGCTGAATGGTACATGACATGCTGGCATAACAGTGCCATAAAATAATACAATATGTTCCATATACATAATGCACCTGGTAAAAACATGAGCCAAGACTAAATACAATAATATCTGAGTACATGAGATACAAATCCCCTTCCCTCAAAAAATGGGTGGGAGAGAGGGTAGAACAACTGGAAAAGCCCTGTTGAACAAGGAAGGGCTCTGCAAAACTGAATGGATCATCTAGAGGGGACATGCATGCTATGAACACTACGATCAATCGGAACCGAACCCATCAACTCTGTGAAATTGCATCTGAGGCTGTAGCATAATACGTATGCATCTGGGCATGTGGGGGTTTACCTGAAGGGCCACCCCCTCATGAGGTATGCAACATCTCACACACACCTGGGAATCACTGGTAGAATCTGTTGCATCACTGGACCATCAAGTGTATGGATCATGAACATGAAATGGCTAATTCAAAGGGCAATAATGAGACGCTCTTCTCGATCCAAGGTGCCAAACAAGAATGGAAGTTGGAACCAAGATACACCACCCTCTACGATGTTCTTCTAGAATAAATGAGATGATGTTGACAGAATAGGGCCTGCGATAGATGAGGAAATGAGAGTCCTCAACTAAAGCACGAGGGAAAATAGTAATGTGACTAATGGACTGACACCAGGGATAATGGGAAAAGGGGACTGAGGGAAAAATAGATGATTACCCGTGTCAGAGCATAAAGTTCATGGTTGCCCTGGCAGCAACTGACTCAACTCCGGAGGGGATGGGGACAGTACAAATGAAGGCTAAAAATGGGCAACAGATGATGAACGGTATGCAAATATGGATGGAATATTGTGACATGATATTATGGGACACGAAATAGAATCCAAGAATGAAAGGGTGACTCATCGCAGATGCTCTGAACAAGGGTGACTCGATGACACTGCCACACGGACTAGGTCCGGTGGGGACCATAAAAACATGAGTAAATGATGGTTACTCATGACAAAAATCGAAATATGGTGTGACAAGTATTAAGAGGAGGTGGACCTCAAAGTACAAGTGTCATTTTATGATGAAATTTGACTTTGAGAGACGATGAAGTGACCTTCTTGGAAAAATGGTTTCCTGGTAGAGTGTAAAATCATCTAAAACTGAAGAAGACCCATTTTAGAGCTTGGTGAGTGTAGAAATTTTGAATAATATGACACATATTCACAGAGATTATCCTGATTATACACTTATAAGCGGAACATGCATAATACATAACCTCCTCTACATTGATCATCAATTTACAGAAGCAGAAACATTCACAGGCATACATAGAAGCATCAATCACACATATCAACACAGTATTTTCCCGGGGAAATCATCTCGCTAAAAAACCCAACTATCTGTATATTATAGTGATTGAATCATGTAACAATACATAGTACAATACTCCTCACAAGTACTCAGTACTATCTCCACATGCTACACACAATATAGCTCAGATCCGATCTCCAAATCTCCCCCGTTGCTTGCCTGCCTCCACAGCTTAATACCTGCTCAAGAACTGATGAGAATGGTTTTACAAACTCGTATTTGACCTGCAAATAATCACTCACACTGTGTTGGACGTGAGCACAAGCTACAATTCTTGGTATTGTCCAATTCATTGGCATACTCAATCCCTCTAATAATGCAAATCATCATGCACAACTATAGTCACAACTGATAGCAATCTGATCCTCTAACACCTGTCCCTGCTGAACTGAACATGCACTGACATGCAACTGAGTTAACTGATGTTTTCTATAGTTGCATTATGAGTTAATAACTTGTGAATTAATTAATAACTAATTCACCCAACTCATCTCTAGTCTATTGATCAGTTAAACTAAATACAACTAGTTTAACAAAGCTAAACTGAACACAACTCCATCAACTGCACCTCCAGTCCACTAAACTCAACTCACTTGAGTTCTAACTGAATTCCTGCATGAAAATATTAGTCATCCCATAGGTAACCACGTATTTCCTTATGGGATCTACATGTACCACATCCGTAGCTCATCCTGAAGTGCTCCAAGAGAATAAGATCAAGTTTATATTCCAAATATTAATATGAGACAATAATATTTGACTTTTCTATTTTTGACAGCCAGTCTAAAATAGACTTTGATCACTCACACTATGATCACGCACACTGTGGTTACCCACACTGTGATCACCCACACTATGATCACCCGCACTGTGATCACCCACACTATGATCACCCACACTGTGATCACTCATACTATGATCACCCACACTGTGATCATCCACACTGTGATCAAAAATAGAACTTGCGCCATAATTTGCCTGCGGGCCCACTTAGTGAAGGCGACTCCTTTCCACTAAGCTCCATCATCTTGTTGCATTCTCAACAAGCATTTATTTTTGCACACTTTTCAATAGTGAGAGCTTTCCAACGGTGTTTACAGTTCATCAAACTGAGCTATAGTCTAGTTGCAATGGGCGACAAAAAAATTGCGGATTTTTTTATAAAAGGACGTTTTCCCTCCAATTTGGATTCATTTTCTAGGTGAGTTGTGGCAAAAGTGGAGAGCAGGAAAAGGTCCTAAATCTTGTGGAGATCATAGTGGACAAACTGACCATTAGAATCAGGATCTGCGACTTTCAAGTAGGTGGTCTTACTCATCTCTTCAATGTCAGCGGTTTATTTCCTGATTTTTGGCACCTGGAAGCTCCCTCAAAGACCATTGTCCTTGCTCACAGTCACATCGCACTTTATGGGTCCAGAAATGAGATCGAGCTTGCAAGAAACAACTAAAAACCTGTGAGCTCACACTTTCTGGGTTGAAAACTGTGATTTGTGGCTGGAGGAAGGGTTGGTCTGCTGCCCTAGTGGGGGTTGTAGGTTGATCAGTGCAACCTATTGTTTTCTTTTCTGAACTAATAAGACATGTGGTGTTTTATAGATATGGAAGAGCTAAAAATCAATTGGCGTGAATGAGACTTAGATACTCTTCAATCTGAGATCCAGGGAGATCAAGCAGTTCGACGGGCATTAGCCCGTTATGGGGTTGTCAAGTTGGTAGAGAACCCACTGATGAGGGCAGGTGAGCCCTTGCTATCGAGAATTGTGAGCTATTGGGATCTAGACCAGGAGGTCTTTGTCATGCAGGGTCACAAGATCAAGCTCACATTATCGGATATTTACTTCTTGATCAGACTTCCTCCCCTCAGAGTGGTGGGGGATTCATCCGGTGTTACCTCGTGGGAGGAACATTGCTGATTTCATGGAGCACCATTGACGATGGGGCGTTCGTGTCAAGGTCACTACTATCCCACTTGTTGATCTAGAGAGGCTAAAGATACAGGTTGTTGTCACAGCTATGCTATGGGTCTTGGGCAGCCATGCGTTCCAACACATCATTGGAGGGCGGATGATGTTAGCTGAGAGTGTTTTGGCTGGGACCTACTATGGGTAGACCCAGATGATATTGTGGTTGGTTAAATGACAATTGAGTCTTTGTAGGAGGTAGGTGAATCATGACTGCACTTTTGTTACAATAATGTGTGCATTCTTCTTTGAGAAGATACCCACTATCCGTCCTCATGTACAAATCCGAGATGGGGGTCCACAAGAGCCCAGGATGTGCCACTGGGGCAGCTACTACAGAGAGGAGGAGGAGGGGGAGTCAGACAGGTGTTCCGATCTGAATTTTTCACACACTGGGACCAGATGCCCTTTTACATTGACGACTACCCTTATAGTGGGATGAACTACCAGGGGGATCTTGACTTGCCACTTCCGCCCGGGCAAGCATGGGAACTAGACGATAAGTGTTAAGTTATAAGAAGAATTTCGGCGTAAATCACATATAGAAAGACCTTTGTCGACGCGTTTCGAACCAACTAGTGTGGTTCATCGTCAGTACAAGTTGAAGAAACATATCCAGTCTAGCATGTTAAATAGTCTAAGCAGAGACTCCAACGGCTACAAAAGATTAACGGCTAATTTTTTACTCTAAGACCCAGGTCAAATTTTCATTTATTAATTTAATATTATTATTATTATTTATTATTTTATTTATGGAACCAAGTTAAATTAGGTAAAAATAAATAAAATTTCCTTTCTTCCTTTTCCTCCTTGATCTTTGGTTTTCTATTGGATTTTTCCAATCCTTCGCCTTCTTTGTTTCTATGTCGCTCTTCCCGTTTGATTTTTTTCCTAATTGATATTAGTAAATATAATCTTAACTAATATATATATATATATATATATATATATATATATTGATGTTTTATTATTACTATTATTATTCCTCTTTTTTTTATATTTATATATATATGTCAATTTTTTTTAATTAATTAATAAATAATTTACAAGTAAATTACATTTTTATACCAACCATTAAAATTGTGTTATTTATTTATTTTTATGAACATCCTAATAAATATATATATATATATATATATATATATATATATATATATATATATATATATATATATATATATAATTAATAAATAATAATTAATGAATAATTTAATAAATAAATAAATTAACTTTTTATACTAACTGACATTTATTTATATAATTTTATTAATCCTAACATTTTCTTATCAACCGAATATTATTATTTTAATTAACATATATATATATATATATATATATATATATATATATATATATATAGATAAGTAATAATTTAAAGAAATAAATGATTTTTTTAAAAAAAACTAACCATTAATTTATTTTTACCTAATTTAACTTGGTTCCATAAATAATAATAATATTATTAAATTAATAAATGAAAATTTGACCTGGGTCCTAGAGTCAAAAATTAGTCGTTAATCTTTTGTAGCCGTTGGAGTCTCTGCTTAGACTATTTAACATGCTAGACTGGATCTGTTTCTTCAACTTGTCCTGACGATGAACCACACTAGTTGGTTCAAAACGCGTCGACAAAGGTCTTTCTATATGTGATTTACACCGAAATTCTTCTTATAACTATGATGGATCACAGAAGCCTCAATTCTACAAGTGTTAAGTTGCTATTTTTTATGGTGCATTTTATATTTCAAACATATGTATATGGTACTGAGTGTGAAATATATTGTATGCATAGCACCGGTGAAGCCGACAAGATATGCAGGCCGAGTTGCAGTGCGTGGGGCTGCAAACTGGGGGACATCATCGTCACAATAGAGTCTAGAGGATACTGCGCTGCTTGTTGATTTGCATCGTAGGTTTGATGTACTCTTGACCAGGGTTTCAGAGTGTGGATGACACAACTTAGAGGATCGATACATAGATGAGTGCACTGGTCTTCCCTCAAAGTGGTGAGGTATCATGTGACACGTAGCGATGGCAGGTCAAGCAGTACGTGATCTACATGCAGGTGGAGCAGAGCCTTTGGCGCGAGATCTATCGGATAGTGACTAGATGCAAGGACATGTGGGTCCCTTTGATTGTTATTTTTGTAACATACTATCGACATGTCAGATGTATTTAGAGCTATGGATCCAAACACTCTTATGATACATAATATGATTATGCATTTTATATGACGATGATGGTTTGCCATTTGTTTTATTTATGGTCGTTTTCTGTGGTATACATGTGATAAATTCCAATCCAGAATGTTGTTTCCAATGATATCTATATAGCGATTTTGGGCTCTAGGCACATGAATGAAAGTAATGGTTTCAAATTCATGCACCAATAGCTTCACTCGTAGATATTTTCCAAATCGGACATGGTTATGCACATGATACACACCCTTCAATAGCATGACAAGTAGCAAGGATTCTAAACGAACATGAAGACGAAGGATGTGATGAGCAAGGGCATCACCTAACAAACCTATCACTGCATCATATTTGACCTGATTATTGGTGGCAGATCCAGTGCACACATCATTTGAAACGACTACCGTATGCAAGGGGGTAAAAATGGCCCAGGCTGCCGAGGCTAGATTCTAGGAGAAGTGACTTGCACCATCAACATGATCGATATACGGTGTGGATGATGGATCCATCTGAAAGGTGAAAAAGACAATGGATGAGATGATGCAATCTACCTAACTTTATGGCAGAAATAAAGACACACAAATCAAAGGGATGTGTTGTGAGAAACATTTTTGGAGGTAGAGCGCATTGGGAGAATTAGGAAGGAGATGGCCTTCGAAATCCTCTTGAAGGAATGCCCCCTTACTCAAGTGTAGGGGTAATAAAGGGTAGACATAGCTTCCATGGTGTCCTCATCAGGCTAGGAGATGGGCGGAAGGGAGGAAGATTGATTACATGACGCGACGACATTACCTGGTGCATTAACCTAAAGAATAAGGTTCACATACACATTGTCTTGAATGGCAGACGATGGGTTGGTAGACAGAGGGTCTACTGATGTTGAGACCTAGGATTATGTCGAAATAGGTTCGATACAAATGTCCACAGCAACCTCGGGAAGGTTCTCCAGTGAGGAACTCAAGGATGACGACGAATAAAGAACGGGGCCTGTGGTGTTTGTCATCTCGACATTAGGGGGAGGGATCACAATAGAAGGGAAATAGTTTCCCTGTTTTTCTTGACTATTGGTACTAGAATCCACAAGTAGAGGAGTAGAGGTTCTACTATGAGTGGCCTCGTATTCATGCCCAAGGAAATGACGAAATTCATCGAGATGAGGGAAACAATGGGAATAGTGACCATGAAGATCACAAAGGGCACAAGGATGGTTCGTGCGAAGCGTTTTGAGTTTCTTAGGTGGGACCGATATGCTAACATGGACTTTCGGAATATTCGACTCAAGGAACGCTTCAAGAACCAATGATTTAAGCTGAGGAAGCTAGGGACAATTATTAGTGGTGTGCCCAACGACGTCACACAAAGCGCATGGGGGTGTCGGCTTTGGGGCCTTAGGGGCTGGAGGAGGTTGGGGAGCCTTGTCCTTCGAATCTTTTCTTTTAGCTTTTCCCCCATGACTAGATGCTTTCGCAACAGGAGCTGGTTCCTATTGAGGTTGTGATGGCACTAAAGCAGTGGCAGCGGTCATGGGGACTAGTTGGACCCAAGTCAAAGCATGATGCGGTCTTGGCTGACTAGGTGGAATGTTTGCAGGGGGATCGATGTACCATACTAGGATCCCGAGAGTCATGTTAGGAAGGACCAGTGAAGTCATGACAGGTACAGAAAAAATTCTTGGATGGGAAAATAAGAAAGGTATCTGACCGGTAGGATAATGTCCCAATGGAATAACTCTTAGATGGTTAATGCCTCGAGGAACAATTCCTGGAGGGAAAATAGGAGAGGCACCCACAAATGGAGGAGGTCCCGGGGAGTGGGCCCAAAGGGTTCAACTAGAAGAGAAACAACAGGATGTTGAGGAGCTGTTTGTTGATCAGGTGTATTGAACTACTTAAGGGTAGCCCATGATTCTTGTAACATGAAAACACTCATGGAAGTAGGTTCAAAAATGGGAGGGGGAGAATTAGGGAAGGCACCCAGCAATGAGGAATCCTTATAGACTCTAGGCAAGACACTAGTGTAAGGAGTTGAAGACTGATTGTAGAACATCGACAAGATGATGGAATCGAGGGAGGTCACAGATGTCGGCTCATAGTAAGTAAAATGATCAATGGTAATGATCTTCCCTTCATGGGGGAAGTACATCTTGTGGAAAAGCATAGACGCGACAACTAACATGGCATATGTTTAACTACGACCTAAGAGGATGTTGTAATCCAAAGGAGCATCAATGACTTTGATATCGACATGGACAGTCTTGCTTGCAAGGGTCACTAGACAGTTGCGGTACATGCCAAGAGGATGGGAGGAGTGTCCATCCCACGCACGCAAAGTGATGGTGGAGGGGGAAAACTTAGGTGACTTGAGTTGTTTCCAAACAACAACGGACATCACACAGGTGGATGCACCTTTGTCAATGATGCATTTGTAGATGATGGCATTATGGACTCTAACTGGTATCTGGAAAGCAATAGATGAAGGTAATGGGGGGTGCTTTGATGTATCAACTAGGAAGATAATAAAATTATCGTCGGAAGGATCCACTACACCCAAGGCAATTATTAGAGCTTTCTTTTGGGAAGGGCATGAGTGGAGGACTTCTAGTGTTGACATGGCGGTAGGTGATTGCGCCAAGTCGTCTATTATACTGTATGTATGGGTAGCTCTGTTAGAAGCCAAATTATTGCATAATGGTCCCTTTGGGATCTTGGGAATGGCCTCAAATTTGGGTTGATGGATCTGTAAAGGCCCATTTGGTGTCGTAAGAGGCTCAACAAACACTTTGGTTTTAGAATCGGCAGCTGACGAAGGGCTTGTCATATTGACGTGACCGAGTTTGTAGGTTGATATTGGAGGGGTTAACCTCATCAAAGTCCATCATTAGGATCTGGTAGTCACCAAGACTAGAAGGTTTGGGGAGGTGGGTTGCTTAACCTGGCTGGGGTTGAGCAGCAACAAATCCTTGTTGAGGAGAAGGATTTGTGAGCATGGTCGGTTGAGGTGGAGCAGGATTCTAAGGTGATTGTTGACCTCAAGAAACTTCTTGAGCTTCCAAAACTTAGTGCATCTGGGGTAAAAGAGGACACTCATGTGTGTAGTGGCCATGTACACCACAACATGCGTAAGGCTTGTTCATACGAATAGCCTTGTTCTGCATGGGCTGGCCACCCTATTGGTGGTCGTTGGTGTTAGGCTAGTTCCCCTAGGATTCACTAGGCTAGTTACCTTATTTACCCTGGTTACCCTTGTTACCCTTCCCCTTATTCTTTTTCTTCGAATTCTGGGGATTGGTATCACTCTGCTACACAAACACCTGGCCCTGAGGAGGTGGTGGTTGCTGGGGCTGAGGATGCATGGGATGTTGCATTGCTAATGCTTAAGGGGCTGGAATGCTCAGCTATGCATAAGGAGGAACAATAGTTTGGTAGATGGGTTGGGGCCCTGGAAACATGTTGTTAGCAGGAGGGGCATAAATGTTGGAGGAACTGGTGCCCCCTGCGGGTATCCGCAACTCTAGTGAGTATATGGCAAAGAGTGTGAAAGGGATCCAACAATATCGTTGACGGCGTGAGATGCCCTCGGTGCATTGGCACTTCCAAGATGAGGGAGGTCTTGAATGACGGTATACACATAACCAGATTGAGAATAAATCGAATCATATCTCAAAGCGGTTTGGAGAGCTTCTTCCTCGGTCTGAGGAAAATGGGATGTGACGTATTTCTTGATGGGGGATAAATGGCTCTTGAGAAACCAATCTAGATAAACATGGTCTTTGAAAGGCGGGGCACGACATGTGCTCCTCCTTCGACGTCACTCTTGAACATGGCCAGAAAGGGGAGTGGCGGAGGATTGACAAAATGTAGTCAATAGCTCCGTACCAGTGTCATATCGGAGAGGTAACTGGAAATATGATAAGAAAACTTTAGAAAGCGTCGCGAAAATGGAATGAGAGGTGGAGGGCTAGTCTACATACCATTTTGCAGCGTCTCTAGTGACTGTGCGTCGAAAGAGCTGAAGACGAATGGAGTCATCGGTTATGGAGTTGGACGAACACCACATGTGGAAGGATCAAACATGGTTTGTAGGATCCTCTCTAGCAATACCCTCAAACTTTGGGATGTCTAAGGGAAGCTTAGTCAGCATAGAGGGCCAACCAGCATCATGGTGTATGGGGTCATTTATCAACTGGTTAAGATCCGGTAGACTTAACCCAGCCATAAAGGGGAGCATGGGGGCTGCCGGAACGGTTCCTGAGACTGTTCTGCCTGATGTGACCACCGATATAGCACCAGAGACACCACCAGTTTGGGTTCCTACACCAGCTGTGGGTCCAGACATGGTGACGATATGTGGTGGAGGAGGTTTGAAATCAGATGAGGAATCAGAAGGACTAGGAGAAGAGTCAATATGGGGACTTGGAGGGCTATGAACTCGAACCCAATGGGGAGGAGTAATATGCCCAAGCGGAAACTGGGGGTGAAGGCCTAATAGTCTCCGTGACTCACACCTTGGTGGTGCAATGATGGAAGGACACATGGAACATGGAAATGGTGAAGGGAGGTCAACAATATATCTTCTATCTATGATGAAGTGAGATAAATTTATTGTGTTAAGTCTTGACTTGGCGGTGTAAACTAAGCACCCTTCGCTTAAGGTGTACTTGTGTGTGCAATTGTATTAATTGATTAATCCCAGATTGTGTTTGTAAAGAAAGAAAAAATCTCATTGCAAATAAACTAAAATAAATAACAAAAAATAAACAGCAAAACAATTGACTAAACCCCACCCAACTGGGTTTGCAAACATTGTACTGCTTGGTGGCTAAACCGATGGAAAATACATTGAAACAGTCAAGAGATATAAATGTCAGCGTGACAGGGATTAAGTGACTCTAAGTTGTTGGAAAGTGGTGGAGCAACAATAAAAAGCCAGAGGGGAAGATCGTTGCAAAAAGACAGGGGGATGGGTGAAACACCTAGGGCAACCGATGGGACCCTAAGGGAATGACCAAACCAGTTTCAATGTGAAACTATGGATGGTAGAAACCTATCTTATCATATCTGAAACAAAAGGTTACAGATGTGGAAAATGTCGCTGAAATTGTTGTAGAAACTCAGACTTCTTACTCAGCTAAAGTCCTCCTAGAAAGGTGGAAGTGTACTAGAAGCCTTAGGGGAGGCTAAATTTGACTTCGATGAGTAAAACATAATGGATCAAGGCCTAATTGGGATGAGATAGAGGTTAGACACCCAGCAGACATCTCTCAGCAAAACCCATAAACAGATCTAAGAAAAACCATAAAACCCAGAAATTGCATGTTCTGACCTATTTTTTTATGAAATCGCACTTTTTGGGCAGAAAGTTGCATTCTGAAGCCCAAATTGCACCTTTTGGGCTGAAAATTGTGATTTCTGCTCTGAAACTGTCAGTTTGCAAATTTTAGAAAAAAGTGCCACCTTTGTCACGGTTGGTTCTTGAGACCTGCGGAAACGACCAGAAAGCTTATGGAAGTCAAAAATTTATCAGACCGAGAGTTAAAACACTAGGAAACAATAATAGAATTGAAAAAAGAAGAAACCCTAAGATGAAAACCAAAGGTCACCTAGGTTTCTGGATTTGAAGTATAAAACCCATTGGAGTCGCCAAATTGTTGTTGGAGACCCAAGGTTCCTGAATCAGAATTATTCCCCAGCAGAGTCACCAATTTGTTGTAGTGTTTTCTTCTCAATGATATAGGAAGAGAACCCACTTAAGATTGTGGATGACAAACAACCTCGAAAATCGAAATGACCACTAAACATTGTAGATTTGCAGTTATTGATAGAAACAAAACCTACCAAAATTCTGATCTATGCTGCAATCATAGTTAAACAGTGAAAGAAAGAGTAATAACCCGAAAACATCCAATGGAAACCAGATGTAAAGAATAATTTAATAATAACACCTGTGAAGAGAACAGATAAATGTTACCAGTCCCCCTCTATGGGATGGGTTCTTGGCTATCCTCAAATGTTTTTAGCGTCTGTAAAGTCTCTATCCTCTATAATGCATAAACCCAGCAAAAATATGGTGTGCGAAAATGAAAATAATCAGAGTTACAACAGTGAGTGCAACAATGAAAATAATCAAAAAGTGAATAATGAATGGAAAACCCTCCTATATATAACAAAATATTGAGTTATCCTCGAATAATGAGCAATAATAAAATATTATTGATCCCATTCTTGGAATTACCACTTGGAATATTTTATCATATTTGTTGAAGGAAAAGGTATTTAAACTTTTATTTAGAAATAATAAATAAACAAATTATTTGTTTATCATCTCAATGAATTAGTTAAGGAATAATAAACAAATAATGATTTATTTGATTATTCCTAAGGGATTTATTCAAATTTAACAAAGAATAGTAATTAATTAATGATTAATTAGTTATTCTTAGAGAAAAATAAAATAAATAATGATTTATCTGTTTATTTTTCATGATTTGGTCAAATTTAACAAGGAATAATAATAAAACAATGGTTTAATTAATTATTCCTATAAGAAAATCAAATAAATAGTGATTTATTTAATTATTCTGCCTGGGTTTAACTATAAATTACTTAATAAAGGTGGTTTATTAGGTAATTTATCACAGTGAAAGTAATTTTCCTAGGGTAAAATTGGATTTACATGGTGTACTTCGATCCATCTAGTAAATTAGGCTAGATCAATTTTTTGGTGATAACAGTTTGGAGCAAAGGTTGATTGAAGACATGCTTGTGAAGGAATGAAAGCATTAGTTGGTGGTCATCACTTTTATTGTGCATAAATGATAGACCTCAATGTCTTATTTTGTGATGTTTTGATCCATTGTCTATTTCTTTAAAAGAGAAAATAGATGCATGCACTCCTTTCTTAGATCATTTGTTAAAAAAATAGAGGTCAATGAAATTTGCTATGTTTTGACTCCTCTACTAGGCAAGAGATGGATTTAGCTAAGGTATGTGTTGAAATTGCAGCTCATAAAGTCTTTAATAGAAAAATAGTTGTTCAAAGTAATCTGAAGTTTGCACAAACAATATGCCTATAAAATGGAGTATCATAGAGAGAGAGAGAGAGAGAGAAACAAATATGAGTTCATCCCCAAAGATCAAAGACAATGTTGTTTGCACCTTTGTATAAATTGTTGCACATTTTTTGATCTGAACTTCAATACGAATGCAATAAAGTACATATATAATAATAAATACAGAGATGCAGTAGAAAAACACTTGATTTCATTAATAGAAAATATTGAACTATGCTTAAAAACAAAATGGAAATAAGATAGCTCGGGCAATGGTAGCTTATCTCTAAGAAGAGATGTGGCGGCTACATGCCTCTGAAATGTATTACAAAGAGGCTAAAGGGCCTATTTATTATTTAAAAGCATGAGAAAACCATAAACAGCCAAAACCCTAACCCCAGAAGATGTAACACCAAGGGTTTGTGGGCCCCATTGGGGTTAGTTGGGAAGCCAACTTCCCGGGGTCGTAACTTGGTCATATTATCTCTGTTTGGCACATATGATACCTTGTTGGAAGGTTTCTATGAGTACTATAGGTTCCACCGTAGGCGCTTGCCTATGGCTATGGGCCTGCATCGAACCTCAAAAAGCGTCGTTTAGGGGGTAAAAACTGCTCCAGAAGTTCAGGACCTAAAAAAATGATAAAAATAGTAAATGTTGAAATAAACAAGGAAACATATGAAATTGACTAGAGGGTCTAGGTGGAATAGGTGGTTGGCCACCAATATCCACCTGGATCATTCCTCCCCACTTAGGAATCAATGATCCCCATTGCGTGCAGAGCCTCCATGAGGTGAGAAATTTATGTTGAACGTAGACCCTGGTGAACCACTTACCTTGGTGAAGGAGTTGGCATGCTTTGACAACTCGATATAGTTGTATCCTCTATTGGCGAGTGTTCTTGATCTATGTATCCATGATGGTGTGAGTTGTTCTGCAATGTTGGATGTGTCCAACAATGGTGAGAAGTATGAAGAAGGCAGTCTACATTGAACATGGGGTTCAGACCAAGGAACGGTGGGATGTTGAGCTCAAAAGCATTGTCACCGACAACCTTGGTGATGGTGTATGGCCCATATCGGAGTGGTTGAATCTTGCGGTGGGGTCCAACAAGGTGATCCTTTTGCAAATGTAGCCAAACTGGAACTTGTGCATCACTCGATATTGATCATGGCACTGCTTGTGCTTAGCATTAGCTATGTCCAATATATCATGGACCTGCTGGTGGATGTATTGAATGCACTTAATGAAGTCGTTAGCCCTTTCACCTTTGGACTAGACGTGAGCTGAATCTGCTTGAGTGGTTGAAAATGGTATCGCCACATCAATGGGACATAATGGTTGAAATCCTAACCCTACCTAAAAGGGGTTGTGGCCCGTTGAGCTGTGGAGAGCTCTGTTGTAGCTATGTTGGACATAAGGGAGACTTTCATCCCACGTGTGTGGATGCTTCGAGTTGTACATGCATAGAATGTGTACGATCATCTTGTTGACAACCTCTGTTTGGCCATCAGTTTGGGGATGGAAAGTCGTGGACTTAGTAAGTTTTGTATCCAGCATCGACCAGAGACTGGACCAAAATGCACTCAGGAATTTGTTGTCCCGATCTGAGACAATAGACTGTGGGATCCCAAACTGTACCCACACTCGCTTAAAGAAGAGATTAGCAGTGGCCTCTACTATGATACTCTTCTTGCGAGCCGCCATGATGGCCATCTTAGAGAATATGTCGACGACTATGAAAACATAATCATTGTCGTGCTTAGTAGAAGGAAGGCCCGACATGTAATCCATGGAGATATATTTGCAAGGCTGACTAGGAGTAGGTAGAGGAGTATACAAGCCTTTCTTCTTAATGGTTGGTTTGGAAATGGTGCAATCCATGCAGAATCAAATGCACTTCCCAACATTTTGATGAAGTTTCAGCCAATAAAAATACTTATACAATAAAGCCACTATTTTTTATACTCCGAAATGTCCATTGACCTGACTATAGTGCACCTCCCAAATCATCTTGGCACGCTCGCTTGAAGGAACACAAATGTGTCCTAGGTGGCATAACAATACATCACGAAGGTGAAACTTTGGAACTTGCTTCCCTTCCAGGAGTGTCTAATATGTGCAAACGAATTTTGGATTGCTCTTGTAAAGATGCGGCCACCCTGAAGTCAGTTGCCCAAAGGAGTCGAGCATAATGATCAGCCCCATGACCGGTGGTTGGCTGAGGTAATCAACAACATTATTTGTGTTGCCCTTCTTATACTTAATGTTCAAATGGAACTGTTGTAGGTAGGTGGACCATTTACCTTGTGTCTGTATGAACTACAGGAGTTGGTGGTCTTTGTGGATGGCCGTTTCCATCCCCGGAATATAATGCTTCCATTGACAACAGACCTGCACAATTGAATATATTTCTTTGTCATAAATGGGATACTTTCAGATTGTGTCTGAGAGTTTCTCACTCTGGTAAGCCACTACATGCCCATTTTGAGTAAGAACCACACCAATAACATAGTCGGAGGTGTTTATCTCAATATCAAATGGTTGTTGCAAGTCTGGTAATGTGAGCACTGGTGAAGAGCAGAGGTGATGCTTCAACTCGAAAAATTCTTATTGTTAGGTTTCAGACCAAAAGAACTTTGCTTTCACTCCACCCTTGGTGATTTGAGTTAAAGGCCAAGTGATATGAGAGAACCCCAACACGAACTTGCGGTAGAAATTGGCAAGAACCAAAAAGATGTGGAGCTCTGTTAGAGTGGTCGGGACCAGCCAACCTTGAATGACTTGTATCTTGGCTAGGTCCACATGTACACCCTACTCATCAATGATGTACCCCAAATATTGAACCTGGGTCAGTCCAAAAGTGCATTTCTCCAAGTTAGCACACAACTTGTGTTGTCGTAGGGTTTGAAGGACCTGTTGAATATGGTGGAAGTGCTCTTCCCAAATTTGGCTAAAGATCAAGATATCATCTAAATACACCAACACAAATGCATTGGTTAAGGGTCGCAAGATGTCGTCCATCAGTTTCATGAAGGTTGCAGGGGCATTCATCAATCTAAATGGCATGACCAACCCTTCGAAAAGGCCCTCATTAGATTTTAAGGTAGTCTTCCACACTGTTGTAGCATCCATCGTCATTTTAATTTCATTTTAAATTTTATCACAAAAAGAATAAAAAATAAAATATTATGTTCTAGAAACAAAATTAAAAGAGCATGTGAAAGTCCGAAAGTAGTGATTTGTTTTATATTATTGATGGCTATCAAATCTGATATAATGTGGGGCCCAAACCCATATGTAAGAGTTTGAGTGGTATCATAAGATATGAGCAAGCATGGGTTCGAGAAGTGGGTAAAGTTCTCTGCGGGGGAACAAAGAGCATGTGTTATAACTTAGGCTCAACCCTCGCAGTTGACCATGACGTCAAGGTGTTTGACCGAGATCTAGGGCCAGAGATTCCTGCAGAGGTTCAAGCCCAATGAACCTCCCGTACACCCTACCCCCACAACAGGCCACCCCCATCGCTCCACTCCATCTCATCTCCTCCACATCATCTGTCACCCTCATTCACTATCGTCCACCTCATTCACCATACCCCGTCACCTCATCTGCCACTCCATTAATTAGTTACATTAATTACAGGTTTTTCCCCCACGTTTGAATATTATATGTATAAAAGACAAGCAAAACCCCGTGGTATTAGTATTTTGTTTTAGTACTAAGCAACCTTGTAGCCAGTTCAGTAAATCTGAGTTAGCAACCATCCCAGCAACTGTCATCAGCAACTTTCACCAGCAAACTATCACCTACAGTCACCATGGCCAAACAAGTAAGTTCCTCATCAGTTATCCATACCCCATTAATGGATGTTGAACGAGATATTTCCGATACCCTATGTACAACTAAACATCTTTCATTGTATCAAGAGGTCATTCTGAACCATAAGAAGTCTACTATATTCATGGCAATGGTTAGGTGTTGGCTTGATGGGGCCTGATCTACGTTCAAAGTGAATTAGCCAAACAAATGCCTGTGCTACTGGCCCTTTTGGCAATAGCCCGCGGAGCGCGAATTGAGGTCTCACCCGAAGCAGTATGGGGGAATGCTAGAACCAAGTTTCCCCACCCTTGAGATGTCTGAGGGGTCGACATAGTCCAACCAGAAATGACTTCGCTCAGATCACTTCGCACACTCTCCTATCCTATGAGGCCTTCACACTCTGTTATAATCGCCTTCGCGCAGCCCTAATCAGGGGCTGAGGTGATTTCATGCTGCTAAGGCAGTGATCTGCACTCTTTCCCTAAGTTACACTGCGGATCTTACTTGTCTTCTTATAACTGTTAATTAACTTTGTGTAAACAGATACTTATCTTATATTCGTTTATTGAACACATCCATATAAGTTTGCGCATCAAATAAATTGTAAACTTTCAATTCATATCCACTATACTTCAATGCATAAAACAGGAAAAATACACATAGAATGATAAGAAACTTCTATTTATTATTTTCTCCAACGGTTACAGACTCGACTCACCCTGCGCACTCAGCTACAGGGGTCCGTGCACTCAGTTGCGGACTACTAGGCCTCTGCGCACTTAGCTGCAGAGCCTTCTCCTACTCTACGACCCAAAGACATGACTTTACACTTCCACTCAGACTCAATGCTTCATCTTCTCATAGATTCTTAGATTTTATAATCTCTCTCTACAACTTAGAGCCTGTCTCTATTCATACAATCCCATGGTCTGCGGACCGTGGGTAGAACTCTCAAGCTGACATTACATTACAAAAGTAAGGGCGCACAACCCTGTGACTCAATTATAACTTCATGCTCTGTGCCCACACTTCGCGGAGTCTTTACATCAGATGTAGTCAAAACTTGGGCTTTAAGCCCCAAAACTTGCCTTGGTGGATCCCGTGCCCAACAGGCCCCCAACACAAACATCGTGACTCACCCTCAAGTCACTCTGTTGGTGTGGAGATCTTCACATGGAGACCTCCCAACTATGCTCGAACCACTACGAGGTCGTTAGCACACTGAGCGGTTGCCTGTTGTATCTCCTGGACGCGTTGTTCAGAGACCATGGTATCTGAATTGCTTCCCTATATCTGCTCCTACGTCCCCTGCATTTGCGTGAGCTTTCCTTCAATTAATGTTGTGATAATGAAGGCTTCGTCAATCCATGGTTGGACGCACGCCTTCAACACCGCTTCACTGGGCAAAGCTGCGTCTACCTTCTCCTTAAGTGCCTTGGCCTGTTGCATCTGCACGAGCCTCTATGTAAGGGCCACCATCTGCACGGTCCCTTTTATGTCGTCATATTGTTGCTGCAGCTCACGCGCCTCTGTCTCCAAGCATTGTATGTTCGGGTCCTCCTACAGAGCGGTGAGAACCTTGAACGATTCTTCCAACATTTTGGTGCAGTCCCTCACTGCACTGCTGATCTCTTCTATGCCTGTTGTGATGGCGTTGGTGTGTTGTTCCCTTACCTATGGAGGAGTTGAAGGTTATGCCTTCAACCGTAGCTCTACTATCTGAAGGTTCAGCTCTAGCTAAACCTTGGCCCTCTCTTCTCGCGCCTCGCGCACTCCTGCTACTAACCTCTGGATGCGCACCTCTGCTAGTGCCTCTATTGGGATGGCCAAATTAGGGACCATCTGGCAGGCTTCTTTAAGTACTTGCACTATTTTCCTGTTCTGGGACATGACCTCATCGCATTGCAAGCTCAACTGCTCCATGTCAATTCTTTGTTTGCTCAATACTTGCAACATGTGGCTCTCCCTAGCCCGCAGTTCTGCAGTAACTCCGTCCTGTAGGACATAGAGCGTCTCCCGAGGGAGCACAGCCATGTTGATCCCTATTCCCTTTAACACACTGACCATAGGCATTTCGGTCTCGTTTTTTGTAATGAGTGCCCCCTCTGGCAGCACTATCGTATTGGTCATGCGAGTGCACAGCGTTTCTTCGATTGCGGCCGTTCCTACTGCAAGGTTGGTCGAGAGAGTACTAGCATGAGGAGTGCGCACCTACAACTCCTAAATCTGTGCTCGGAGGGCCCCCAACACAATCTGATTCTCCTCCATGAGTTGCTGGAGGGCCTCCGTGGTGATGTCGCACACTGTCTCCCCTATGTCATGCAAATCCCTCTCAGTGAGGGTGATCGGGTCAAAAGAAATCTTAGACGCTTTTGAATTCTTTCATGGCTCCACCGACTCTCTCAGGCGCTGGCACTTTAACTATGTCGACACCGTTTATGGGTTTGCCCCACCCTCCTCTGTGTCCATCTCTTGTTCCTACTTAGGCGAAGGTGACTTCCAACCCTTGCGCTCCTTTTTTGCTGCCTTCTCCACTTCTGTTGCGGCCTTCTGCTATTCTGTTGTTGCCTTTGCAGTGTCCCACTCCTCCTACGCCTTTGTTGTTGCGGCCTCTTTTAGTCTCTTCTCTGCCAACTACACCAACTGTAGTTTTGCCTCCTCTTTCTTTTTTTGTGCAACAGACATGTCTGCTTCCACCACGGAGATGGCTGGAGCATTCCACTCCGGCGGCCATGCCTCAAGTATGTCGAAGATAACATCATCCGTGGCCATGTATGGTAGTTAATTCCACTTCTTTGTGAGGTCCTTGCACGCCTTAATGTAGACGTGATGGAAGTCCTCCTTAAACTCCATGAAGATTTGTAAACTATTATAGATAGTGGGGGATAACCGTCGCTTGCAGTTAGTCCCCATTCTGATGTTCATCTCCATGAGCACCCATAATATCTTACTGTCTTAGATCCTGTGCATGTATTTAGTGGCCCACAATGAAGCGTACTTCAAGGCCTTTGGGAGATCCCTTGCAATTGTGGGGAACTGGCTATCCTCAGGCAATTCCCCAGCCACCAGCACTATGGACAGCAAAAGCCACGCATAGTGGAAGGTTTTTCCCTATTCCTATGCCTCGCAACAATTCTCGAGGAACTCCTTGCACAAGTATTCAAACCAGTTAAACTAGACCCCCTCTGTGCACTGCTCGGCAAGTGCAGCCACCGGCATAGGAAACTCATCCATGTGGCACTTCCGCATGACCTTACCTTCCAGTATTTGAGTAAAAAATCAGACTACCTTGTTTTTGATACTAGAGATCACATAGCCCCTCTTTTTCTTCTCCATCTTATACTTCCTTTTCATGGCCTCTGTTATGGTCAAATCACTGCTTTTACCCTCCAAAATGTCTGTTGGGTCTTCTCCTTTACAAGGGAGTCAGGTAATTCTATGGATCAGGTGATCCATGATGGGGATGGGCTCCTCCAGCCACAAACACCCATCATGCACCAGGAAGAGAAGTTGCCTGATGACGAAGATAGTCACTGGGGTGCGATGATAATGTGGCACCCAGAGCATGTTCAACAACACTGCCTTTTCGACGCCATGCAACCACTTGCGTGGCTCCAACCCTATGACCCCCACTGCGGTGTGTTTCTTTGGCTTCATGAGCTGCGTGGTCACCAAGTTAGGGAACTTCTCGTGGTTGGCAAGATCCCAATCTTCAAACTTAAAACTCGGCACCCATCCCAGGTGCACTTCTTCGAAAATGATATCATCGGGTAACAGCGGTGTCTGTAGAGAGATTTTACTCTCATCGATATCCTTGGGCACCTTCACCTTCCCCTTCCATAGAGGAACATACGCAGGCAGCCTGGTTAGAGGGTCTGTGCCCTTGGTTTCTTTCTCCATGTCTTTGTCCTCATCCTCTTCTATCAAGATGTCCTCAAGGTCTTCCTCCTCCTCATTGGTTTCCAAATTAACCACTTTCCCCTTTTCTTCCATTGTTAACTTAGTTCACAGTGGGTTTCGAGGGGACACATGCACCAGAATCATGGTCAGCTTATCTTTCTTAGGTCTTGGCGTGATCAGTGATTTAGGGATTTCCGCAACCATCTTGGTGCCTTTAGGGGCATCTTCTACGGTCATGTACTGCACAGCCTCTTCGACGATCATTTCTCTGATATCCCTTGCTTCTTCAGATTTTGCCATCTTGTTTTTCCTGAAATCGCTCAACTGCTCAGGTGGGTGCTCAAATAATGCTCTCAACAGTTATGGGCTTAGAATTCTTTGGGTGCATGATAGCTCAATTCTCAAATGATGAAGTATTGTTTGCGCGGCAGCGCTTTGTAATTTATAGTGCCTTTTGAATTCTAATTCGACCGTTCCCCCTCAATCTGGTCCATTAATCCTCCCTTGGCGGTAGATTTTCCCAAATCTAGCCCATAAAGCTCGCCTTAAATGCCCACCACCCGCTCCATTTGATCTCAAACCAAGTATCACATCGTGAATAGTGATTATAACAGTTACTTTCCAGCCAACCCGTGCGGCAGCGTAGCTACCCTTGTGCTGTCGTGGACCCTGTGACACTTCGCTCCTGCGCACAGCCCTGACATCGCGCAGCTCTTGGGTAGAGTAATTTATAGTCCCGCGCCTCCTTTCAACTGCCTAGAGCACTAAGACTGTGCTTCCCATAGCTAGTCAGGTGGTCACGCCACCTGTATACAACTTTACCCAATCATCATTTACTTCTCCTTGGAAAAGTTTGCCTTTTAACCTTACTACTTGCGTCGCGCATTTTACCATTTGCATCGCGCCGCCATCTGTGATCCTTTTAGTAATACGCGGTCCAATCCAAGGCATCAAACTGATCAACTCTCGGCGGTAGTCTCCAAATTTATCAATGTTATCATGCGCATCCCGTTTTATCACCACAGTCCTTTTATCAAGAAAATCCCTTTTCATTCCTCCCTCCAGCTTCTTGACTTCTTCTTCTACCATGGCGCTTTTCTCCCTCAAATGAACTTTTTCATTCAAGAGTTCTTGGAGCCTAAGATTACCCCACTAGATCTCTTCATCAGGTCCCAAGCATTCTTCTTCTTCCAACTGCGCGATCCCTTCTTTCAAGGCTCCGCAATTTGTTGTATCTGTGGGCACTGCTATGCACGGACTAGGCATGATATACTTCATCGGTATTTCAGCACTCGCTTCATAAACTAGCCTAGAAGGCATCTGTCCTGTCAGTTTCTTGCACATCACCCTATAAGCCCATAGGACTACTGGTACGTGCAGGTCCCAATCACTTCGCTGCACATTACATACCTTGTTCAGCGCTCCGCACACTTTGTGAAAGGCTTCCGCGTGGGCAACCGTCTACGCGCTCATTCTTTCCACACTCTGTCATTCCATCTTGAGGATTCGTTCACACATTTCCCCCCCCAACACATGCTTATTGTCCATATTTCCCATCGCGAAGTTCATGTGCATCCGTGCAGGTGGTTTACCATAGGTCTGTACCCATCTAGACAGATGCGCACGTAGACCATCCTGGCCATTGTATCTAGCTGTCAACCACCCCATATGCTTCCCAAACCATGTGCGTATCATCCTCCTACATGCACGCCAGTCATCAACATTTCCTTTGTGCGTACCCCACCAACTCACGGGCGTAGCACGCAGTATTGAATTCAAGGCTTCGAATCGTTTTTTTCTGGTACCTCCCTTTCAAATTGGTCTAGGAAAGCATCTACCTCTCCTAATCCATCGTAAGTAGGTAAATCTCTCATTTCCGTTGATACACAGCGTAACGATCTTTTCATCATATTATAGTTTAACGTGGTTACCTCGTGTGACCTGTTCTGTCACCGCTCTATCTCCTCATTCGAATCTGAAGTGCAGGAGCTTTCGTGCTCCCATGAAATTCATCCATCTGCAGTGGGATTTACCTAGTCTTTCACTCGCGCAGTTATCTTGTAGATTCAGTCCAAATCATCATCACTTTCATAGTCGTGCACTGGCTCAGTGTAGTGTGATCCCTCAGCAAGGTCCAACGGTATTACTACGCACAGAGACTTCTTTTTGAAAATCATCTTGCGCTTTTTTAGATTAATCACCCCATTCATGTCAGTGGCCCAATCAATTCCTAAGAGCGCGGGGTAGGGATTGCTATCATCAATAATCTCTATCACTTCAAATTCTACTAGCGTGCTCGCTCCCTCAATATCCACAGTGATTCCCTGCAATCGCCCCAGGGGTATTATCTTCTGTTGGTTCACCATGCGCAGCTGAATACAAGACCACTACAACATAGGCCTCCCCATGCGCTCCCATGTCTACTTTGGCAAAACGTTCGTGTCTGACCCTAAATACAAAAATACTTGGTCCATCTCATATTCTCCAATCTGCGCGTTAACCTCATTTCTCTTCTTGTTCTTGTCTTATGTTTTCCAATCTTTCGGACTACATGTGGTTCTCCTTGTGCAGTTCCCGCGCATATGTTAATGAGTTCCTGTAATCCCTTTACAACCTTACTACCACGCAGTAGCTTCATGCATGTTTCTAGGAAAATTTTTAGCATCGATAGGTCAATCTCTGACTCCGGTCTATCTTTTCTTCTTGAAGTGGAGGCATCAACGAAGCTCTTCTTAGCTTCCATAAAGGTTTCTCGAGCACGCTCCAAATCAAACTCCGCTTCTTTCACCAGAGCTTTGCGAACCCAAGTAATTTGTTCGAGTTGTTTTCCTTTATCATCTCCCATCATAATTCCACTTCGGAGCACAATATTCACATTTGGATCATCCTCGAGCGGCTCAAACCTCATCATTTGCAGGTTCTAAGTTGGGGGAGGTGGTAGCACTCCTTTTTCGCGTAGCCTAGCTATCAGCATAGGACAATCCTCCGTCTCATGATCAAATAAGGTACAATAGAGACATTATGGATGAGTTGGATTTGTACAATCATGGGCATAATGTCCTGGCCCTCTGCAATTACAGCATATCAGTTGGCCACGACCTCTCCTAGGTCCCCCTCCACCTTAGCCGCATTCGTGCCCCTGGAATCCAATTCGTACCATCCCTGTGCCTTGGTCTAGGGGACACGTTTCGGCCTGAACCCTATAGGTGGGATTTCTATCCATCATTAGCTCATAGCTTCTACATGTGTGTTCATTGTGTCCCACCAATCTACACAAATTACAGAACAATTGTTGCGAGTTCTGCATGTACTTGTGCAAACAATGGTAGTGGTCTGTAGCATGTTTTCCCCCTATTTGACAAATTGCGCACCATAGAGCAGGTACTGCGCTCGGTCCTACTTTTGTTTCCGGTCTTAACGAAATCGGTCCCCCACCCATGAGGTAATTCACGAATACCGGGTAGTGGTCTTTATCATGACCCTAACCTTTGCATTTCACACACCACACTTCTTTACGTGCTTCTGGTCGGATTGTTTTGTCCTGTTTTAGACTCTGCATCTCGAGGCATAAGTTTTTCAACTGCGCATGGATTTACTGAACTCCCAAGTTAGGATCTTGTATTGGGGTCTCATGCAACCTCATCACGATCTCTAAAGCCTCTACCTGAGTTGTTAACCTTTGCTGCGACAACGCATTCCTCAAATGCGGTGATAGTGATGCTACAAACCATTTGCGGTGTTGTCCATCCATCAGAGTCATGTTAGCTTCGCGAATCATGCACTTCAGCGTCTGATCTAGCTCCCAAGGAGTCTCACCTAGTAGCATCGTGATCTCTTTGAACCCAATGATCGACTGCGCTTCTGACTTCAGCCTGCTAAACTCCCTAGTTAGCGCAGCTTGGATAACCGTGATTCCCACATTCAGATTATCACTTGAGTGCTTGATGTACAAGGTCATCAGGCAATCCTGCAAAGTGCTAACCAATTTTACTTTCTTGATATTATCATTTGTAACTCTCTGCGCTTCCCATATAGATTTTACAACAAACCAAAACTGATCCAAATCTTCATTTCTTACTCCCTTGAACACAGGCAACTTTATTGAGCTTGTCATATTAAAAAGTTGTGGTGGCGAAGGTGGTACGGGAAAATATGGAGGTGATGATGGTGAAACTGGTAGTGGTTTGGGTGGAGGTAGTATGCGCGGAATCCTTTACCTTATCAAATGGATCACACTTAGCAAAGATACCTTTATGAGCTCTTCCTCGTCGCTTCGCGAAGGTGAGATCAAGGGGCTAGTCTTTAGTCTCGCACTTCCTTCATTTCTGTAAATTCTCCCACTTCACGTAGCCCCAAACATCAATGTAGCTGCATAATCCTATTTTCACACAATAGAATTTTAATCCAAGTGTTCAGAGACTTTATGTACTTACCTTGCGGTCCCTTGAGAAAGTGTCGCTCTGCCTCGCTATAGCTGATCGAAGTATCTACCGCGAACTTAGTAATGAATCCTCCTATAATCTGATTGAGCCAGTGATCAACAACGCATGCAATCTTATCCTCCAATGCTTCCAATCTGCACACCAACTCTGGGGTCCACACAATAGGTCCGTCGAGCTTCCACCTTCCTTGGATATTTGTTATCTTTGTGATCCACTCTTACAGTTCAGTAGGGAAAGATGCAAAGAAAATTTTGGGGATCTCTGTGTACAAGTAGCAGTCTAACCACTCTTCCTTCAATAGTTGTAGATTCCTATTCTCCTGCGCTGTCAATTCGTGAATTTTCCTGTCCAACCAACCTTCAATTTCCTTCTTAGTTGGATTCCAACGATACGACATCAGACATCTATATGCAGATTCTGGTCCCGAAAACATAACCATTTGTTGGATTGATGGGGCATGATCTAGGTTCAGAGTTAATTAGCCAAACAAATCCCTATACTACTGGCCTTTCAGCAACAGCCCACAGAGCGCGGACTGAGGTCTCACCCGAAGTACTATGGGGGGATGCTGGAACCAAGTTTCCGCACCCTTGAGATGTCTAAGGGGTCAACTTAGTCCAACCAAGAATGACTTCGTGCAAGTCACTTCGCGCACTTTCCTATCCTGCGAGGCCTTTGCACTATGTTATAATTGCCTTTGTATAGCCGTAATCAGGGGTTGAGGTGATTTCGCACTACTAAGGCAGCAATCTGTGCTCTTTCCCTAAGTTACATTGCGGATCTTACTTATCTTCTTATAACTGTTAGTTAACTTCGCGTAAACATATACTTATCTTATATTCGCTTATTCAACACATTCATATAAGTTCACGCAACAAATAAACAGTAAACTTGCAATTCATACCCAATATACTTCAATGCATAAAACAAGAAAAATACACATAGAATGATAAGAAACTTCTCTTTATTATTTTCTCCAACTGTTATAGACTTGAATCACCCTGCGCACTCAGTTGCAGGGATCGGCGCACTCAGCTGCAGACTACCAGGCCTCTGCGCACTTAGCTGCAGAGCCTTCTCCTACTCTACAACCCAAAGGCATGACTTTACACTTCCACTCAGACTCAATGATTCACCTTCTGCTAGATTCTTAGATTTTATAAGCTCTCTCTACAACTTAGAGCCTCACTCTATTTATACAATCCCATGGTCCACGAACCATGGGTAGAACTCTCAAGCCAAAATTACATTACAAAATTAAGGGTGGACAACCTTGTGACTCAATTACAACTTCATGCTCTGCACCCACACTTCGCGGAGTCTTTGCATCGAACGTAGTCAAAACTTGGGCTTTAAGCCCCAAAACTTGTCTTGGGGGATCCCGCACCCAACATTAGGTCAGGTGTTCTAGTTGCTTTTTTCCCCAGAACTCATTTATTTCCTAAATCTATTCAATGGCTAGCCTCAGCAATGTACCCAAAGAAATGTTTTGTGATGAATCAGTTAGGGGAGAGCGTTTTTCAATTTACCTCACAATTAATACGTCAAGCTTTGAATTACCCTATGTCAGGAACTTACACCACCTTCACTGAAGAATCTCTAATTTCATATTATGATAACATGTCTCCTCAAAAGATTTCTCATGTCACCTCTTTCCTGGCCCCTAAATCTTGTCAATTCTCCCTATATCGGAATCTCTTCTCTTTAGAAATATTTTCAATTGACATAAGACATGTTTTGCAAGTAATTGCCAAGATTCTAGGAAAAGAAGACTCCAAGTAGGTAGATAAAGTTGTGCTGGGATTTTTCTCCTTAATGATGAAGCCAAAGATAGTACTAGACATTCTAACATTCTGGGTAGATACTATCAATACCCAATTTATGACTTTGCCTCTCACTGGGTCCTTCAAATTTCCTTCAGTCATTACTTATTTATTTTTATACCAGAATGTTGAACATTTTTCTGATTTGGGGCTAAATATTGTTGATGTCAATAAAAAGAAGCAGTCAGTGGTATTCGAGATAGACCTGATAAAGGGTGATCTAGGAGATAGTCGTTTAATTGAGTTTACTTCTTTATTCCTTCCAGTGGCTTATAAAATCTTGAATGGAGCCCTACCCCCAACTTTCCTTCCTAAAGCTCAAGAATTTCTTCAATTGAGTAAGGATGTGAGATGTGGGGATTGGTTCATTTTTTAAAAGAGTATGCAGAGATTAGGCTTTATGAAGCCTCTGTCAAGCCTTACAGATTACCCAAATTTATGCCAATGAGTCGTTTTTCCCTTGGATTCATCAAGCATAGGTTAAATGTAGATCATGTTCATTTTGTTCCTATGAAGAAAGGCTTTTTCTTCAAGTTTCCTAAAGAAGTGGGAGCCTTCATTGTAAACACCAGACAAGCTGCCCAGGAGGTTGAAATATTGTTGAATGACATGTGTCTTTTACAGGTGGTTGAGTGGGCTTATGACCCTCACCAAATTATTTCAAAGAGAAGACTGGAGAATGGCTATTCAACCTTTGTACATGAAAGTAGACCTGAAACAGAGAAGTTGGAAAAAAGAAAAGTTGTTAACACTCATGAAAAGACAACAGTATTAAAAGAAGCCACCATTGTGAACTACCTGAACAAATATTTTAAGTTTCTCTGGATGGTGAAGACTCTGTTTACTGACAAGCCTACTTATGGTAGGACCACAACTTGCAGAATATCACTTGATAAGTTAGAGGAAGCACCAAAGTCAAATGTACCATTATGGAGAAAGTGTAAGGAATGGATGATAGAGCAGACCAAAGATGCATCAGCAAGACCACATACTCAAGCCACAGATTCAAACAGTGAGCAACAACCACCAATCATACTCTAATTTCAGTTACTTGTTATTTTGTTTTCTTGAGAAGAATGAGGTGTCTTTTACCCTCCAATGTAATATTCTGTAATGACTTTTACTTTAGATAGTTAGGAGGTAGTTAAGAAGTTTGATAGTTTTGGTAGTTACCAATTGTCCCATGATGTATAAAAAGAGGCAAAATGATAGGAAAAAGGTCTGAATTTTGAATAACCTAGAGACTATGCTATTGTATTCTTGATAAATTGATGATTAATGAAAGAATCAAAAGTTTTCCACACATTGTTGGGTATGATTTTGTAATTTATTTGTTATGTGTCATCATGTTTCTTCCTTTCTTTAAATATGGTAATGAAGATGTAGGTTTTTGTTTACTTATGTGAATGAAGTTAAAGTTCCTTAAAAGAGCGCTCCTATATTTAAATTTCCTACCCCTATATTTCTTCTAAGTTACAGATAATAGTTCCTGTTAAACACAACATATTTTCTTTAACTTCTCAAGGCATTCTTCACACAACATTCATATTCAGAATCACATGGCATTATGAGATTTTCATGTCAACTAATTATTAAGGGTTAAAATTCAGGTCCTTCGAGCCCTTCATATGAGGATACATTATACAAATAAGTGACATGCATAAATAAAATTAATGTCTTGAGCACAATTTCTACACAGCCTAGAAATTAGTTTCTTGAGGGACAACATTAATTGGCACCGTTGTCAGGGACAAAATCAAGAACATTTTTCCCTAGGTTTTTAATATTTTCCTCTAGTTGTTCAGTGAGGGAATATTTGGCTGTATTGAATAGAAAACAGTAACTCTAGCTTCAAAGATGCATCATACGAGGTTAGACACCTCACAGTAAAAAGCTCAAGCCCTTTCAGACCCTGAGAGAATAGTTTCCAAGAGGGTTGGAAGGCCAAAAACTCCATTTACACAAATTCCTACACTCTCTGCACCTGGCAGCAGTTCAACACATCTTTCATCCAAACATTCACCTTTTATTGACAAAGAGCTACCTTTTACATCCACTTCATTTCAGGAACCCAATTGTCAAGAACAATGTTTAGATTATGTTTCTTTCTCAGTATTCAGAAATATATCTGCTATAGTTGTCACCTGAACCTATAACTACATTGCCACCTTTTCATAATCCATTTACTCCTCAGATGGGTTTTACATCTACTGGTACTCAAATTTCAGTAAGTTCAGGAGCAAACATGGCAACACCTACATTCTTGTTGAATAGTTATGCACTTATTTAGTTGCCACAACAGTTGAATCCAATGCCTCAAGAATACTTAAAAATTCTTCCTCGTTTCTCAGGGGAGGATGAACAAACAACAGAGAAGCATATAGCAGTGTTTTATAATTTTGCAAAAAATCTAAATTTTGAATACTTGGATTTTTTTTAAGACTTTTTGTGCAATCCTTGGATGGTGAAGCAAGAAAGTGGTTTAAATGGCTTCCTAATAACTCTACTCCTACATGGGAAGAAATGGAGCGCCAGTTCACCCAGAGATGGGGAGAAAAACGAGACTATGGGTATTCACTTACAGAGTTTAATGCTCTTAAAAATAAATCTAATGAAAGTGTTGTTGAGTTCATCAGAAGTTTCAGCAAACATTACAACAATCTTCCAGTGGAGATCAAGCCCCCTCCTACTGGTGCAAAATAACTTTTGCAAGGGCATTTGAATCAGATTTTGGGTTCACATTGAGGGAGAGAATATCCACAACCCTTGATCAGATCCAAACTGATGCTTTAGAAATAGAAGAAAATCTGGTGGTTGCAGGTAAAGCACCAGAGGCACAGCCTACCCAAGATAAGGGAAAGGCTAAAGTGGAATCCTCTCAAAATCAAACATTAGAGGATATGAATAATGTGATTAAAAATTTGTCTAGTAAATTGATTAAATTGGAATTGGAGAGTAAGAATTCTTAGAGGAAAGTATAGAAAAACTGAAAATTTAATCATGAATATAGAAGACAACCTCTACAAATTTTGTAGAAGGAGAGAAAAGACCAAGATCAGGTTCAAGCACCACTTTACTTAGAGGCAGATCCTGATGAAGTACCAAAGCATTCCAAGGATCATGATGATCATATTTCGACATTGTATGCAGGAGATGAAGATGAACTAGGTGGTGAGGGAGAAGAATATTATGAAACAAATGTTATTTATGATGAGAATGAAATTGATGAATATTGGAAGCAATTTACTGATTTTATGCAGGAAGAATTACATAAGTATGACTTGAGATCAAGAAAAAGATCTATAATTCAAGAAAATTAAGGTGAGCAGCAAGTTCTAGCTCCCCTACAAAAGGCGACTCCATAAGAACCACAGCATGAAAAACAATTAAATAAAGGATAGCAACAACAAAATACAAGTAGCAAAACTCAAATACTTCAAGGTGAGCCTTCTCAAGATAAAAGAGATAAAACTCCTTTAGAAAATAGTGTTTCCATTCCACAAGAGAATTCAGTGATGAAGAAAAGTGAATATGAAAATGAAAGGAATACTAAACAGGTCCATGTATTTAGTATCACTAAAGAGTTAGAAAAAATCAGAATTCAGGTTCCCCTCACAGAGTTGGTCAAAACACCAATTTATCAAAGAGATATTGTTGAGTTTATCAACCTATCTCAGAATGTGAATATAATTGACACTGTGAATATGCAAGAAGATAAACTAGTAGTGGTTTTTGGTCCACATGTGGAGGAGGCAGATTCTTCAACACCTCCTTTCTATATTTCTTTATTGATTCATGATTTCCTCTCTCATAATTGTATGTTTGATTCAAGAGCTTCACATAACCTTATGCCACTATTAGTAATGAAACAACTGAACCTACAAGTTACTAAACCTTACAGAGACCTGTATTCTTTTGATTCAAATAAAGTCAAGTGTCTTGGGGTCATGAAAGATATGGTGGTGTCATTAGCCCAAATCCCAGCTAGAATCTTGGTAATGGATGTAGTGGTAGTAGATATCCATGCTAGGTTTGGAATGTTGTTATCTAGGTCATGGGGGGCTAAATTGGGTGGTGTTCTAAAATTGGATTTTACTTATGCTATCTAATTTTCGATGGAGAAGAAAGAAGTTTGTACAGAGAAACAAGATTTGTTAAAACAATCACAAAGAACGGAGAAAGTAATTCACCTGTGTATAGCCAAGAAAAAGATGACTTTTCTTGCTTCGTGTTGCATGACAATGTAGAGTCGGCTGAAGATAACCAGAGGCAGCTTACTTCAGCCTCTGTAAATACGGACCTGCAAACATAAGGAGTGTGGAAGTGCTTCTTTGATGGAGCCTATTCTAAAGAAGGAATAGGTGTTGGTTTCCTTTTAATTACACCTAGAGGTAATATGATCCCATTTTATTTTAAATTTGAGTTTGAAGCAACTAATAATGTGGCAGAATATGAATCCTTTATCATTGCTCTGCAAACAGAAAAAAAAAAATGGGAGTCCAGTCAATTTCCGTTTTTGGAGATTCAGAGCTGATTATAAAGAAAATTAAGAACCATTGTCAAACAAAACACCCTAGGCTCAGGGCATATAGAAATGAAGTGTGGGATTTAGTTGAGAATTTCTTTGAGGCTTTCAACATACAGTTCATTCCAAGAGATGGGAACATATTAGCAGACTCCTTGGCTATGGTTGTCAGTACTTTTAGGCCTCCTATAAATCCAAAGCTAAGATATGAGGTTGAAATGAGGCATAGGCCTTATGTTCCGGATAATATAAAACATTGGCAGGTTTTTGAGGATGATCAACAGATTAAGGAATTCTTGACTATGATTGAAGATTTTCAGGGCACCAAGATTGATCAAGATGGAGATGAAACAACAAAAGGTGCAGAAGTAAGTGGTTTTAAAAATTCCATAGTTAATCAAAAAATTATTCAATTGAAAGATAATATTCTGCCAAGGGGGCTTGTCCCTCTTGAAATAATTTTTAACTCCAATGATGTAGCTGTTAGTTCAGAGAAAATTCCACAGGATGAGAAAATTCAAGATCACAATATTGGAACCCAAAAGGAGCCCAAGTTAGTCAAATTATTTAATGGAGTTCCACTTAATTATAAGGAGAGATATATTGAGCTTTTCAAGGAGTATACTGATGTTTTTTCTTGGTCCTATGAGGATCTTAATACATATGATATAAGCATTATTTAGCACAAGATTCCCTTGAAAGAAGGGATTATACCATTTAAGCAGAAACTCAGGTAGATCAATCCTTTGCTTTTACCATTGATTGAGAAATAAGTCAAAAAGCTTCTTGTTATAGACATTTTTGTGCCTTACAGCATGAAGCATGAAATGTCAATAATCTGAGGGATCCAAAGTCCCTAAACATGTTGTTCCTACCCCTAGAGGAACAAGGTCAGCAAACCACAACACTAAATATCAGTTCTCCACCTGAAAACACTCAAAAACAGGCTAATTCTGGATCATGTCAACTGCTCCACTGAGCATCTGCGCTGAATGTCAAGAGCTCCACTGTCTACCTGCGCTGAATGTCAACTGCAAAGAAGGCTACCTACGCTGGGCGAGTTGGGACATGTGGCACAGTCATTCCTCAAGGTGTCAATGCCCAGGAAGCTTCCAAAATGACACTTGGATCAGGGAATTCGACTTGTGATGAGTAAGAGGGTCTAGATCTCCAAGTGGAAGCAAGAACCTCCAAGTGGACTCAAGAACTGAAGAATAACTGAAGTGGGAGAGGACACTAGTTAGCTTCATGCCAGCTACAAGCTGACTCATCCTTTCTCCAAATCTCCTATATATAGAGCTCTCTCATGAGGTCTATGGAGGCTGGAATCTTGTGAATGTAAGGAAGTGCTGTTGGTTTGAGTATAGAACTATTGGGTGATTTGCTTGAAGGAGGTGAAGAGGAGATTTCTTTCTGCTGGGAGGTGATGCTGGATTGGGTCTTTTATGGTTGTATTACTTCCTGAACTTTACTTCTTCCATTAATAAAGCATTTGAGGTTCTTCTATATGCATGTGTTTCAATAGTGTATTATTATGCTTGTGTATTTGATTTATTCTAATCCTTGAATCAATTATGAATGTATGCTTCTTGTAGTTTCCCTCTCTTGCCATTTTGTAGGATCTTGGTGTAGCTGGGCCAGTGAAAGAGCAAGGAGCTGGGAGCAAGCAGCAAAGAGGGAAGATTGGATCAATCATTAGCGGAAGACAACGGTTAGTGGATCTCTTTCTCCCCTCTCTTACATCTCATAAAGAAGTAATCTCGAATAGCTTTGCTTTGATTGTTGCTGAGGTACTATCACCCTTAGAGTGGGATAGGGTCATTCCGTATTGGATACTTTTCCCAACAACACTTCTTGATGCCAAGATAATAGTTCCACTCTGATACTCTGACTGGGTGGCCAATTTAGTACCTGTAAGGAAGAAAAATGGAGAAATAAGGTTATGTGTGGATTTTAGAAATCTAAATAGGGCTTCCTTAAAAGATAACTACCCATTACCTAAAATGGATCATGTGCTGCAGAAGGTAACTGGATCATTCAGAATGTCAATGCTGGATGGGTTCTCTGGGTATAACCAGGTGGCTGTTGATAAAGAAGATCAAAAAAAGACTACATTCACAACTCCTTCGGGACCTTCATGTATGCTAAAATTCCTTTTGGGTTGATGAATGCAGGTGCAACATTTCAGAGGGCTATGGACATTGCATTTGTGGGTGATAAGTTTGTAGTGATATACTTGGATGACATCATTGTTTTCTCTAAGTCAGATGAGGAGCATCTGAACCATCTTAAAAAGACTTTTGAGAAATGTAGAAAATTTGGGCTTTCTTTGAATCCTAAGAAGTCTATTTTTGCTCTAGAAGAAGGAAAACTGTTGGGGCACATTGTTTCTAGAGATGGAGTGAAGATAGATTCAACAAGGGTGCAATCTGTGCAGAAAATACCCATGCCCAGGAGTAAGAAAGACATTCAAAATTTTCTTTGAAAAATAAATTTTCTAAGGAGGTTTGTGTCCACTACTGATTTACAGGATCACTGATTTACAGGATCAACAATATGCGGAAAATAACAAGAGATATCGGAAGATAACAAGAGATAAAATATAGGCAAAATATGCTTTTATTATTAGAAGTGATATTACAGACAAAAAGCTATGTGCTTCAACCTCAGATTGACCGCTACAGCATTTAACAGAGATGTCTTAGCCGAAGCATAAGAACTCCGTAGGCTGAGTCCAAAAGTACTAGATCAGAACACCAAACTTAAAACTTGAGACCCCCCAAACCTAAGACTCTCTACCTCTTTTTCCTTTTAAACGAATGAACCTTACCTTCATTTATAATTCTGAAGGGGGACAAGCATCCATGAAGTGTCATATACAAATTGATGACTCAAAGGCATAGATGCTCAAAGGACTGGAACATCTTTCCGAAAGTAAAGTGTACAGACTAGATTCGGGCATGAGAGGACAATCTCATGTTATCTTGTCCCTTCTCCTTTCGGATAGCCAAGTGGCATGTGGGAACCGAATCTTAAACATGAAAATACAATTGAAAGACTTAAAGTTGAGATATGCAAATCTCATTATTCTACATAAAGATTTACACAGTGGAGATTCAATGACAAGTGAACCCACTAAAGCTTGTCTGACACCAACGTCGGTCAAAAAGACAACACCTTTATAGTACATAGTACTCAATCTGAGGATGTGAATAATGCTGATATCGAAATCGTTCGATCAGATAATTTGAGAAGTACTGGACCCTTACTTCTTTTTCAGATTCCCAGGCCTGAGTGAGGTGACTATTCGGTGGTTCTAGGAAGTTGATATTGACAAAAGGATTCGAAGCAGGATCAATTTGATCATGAAAATCTCCATAGCTGGTACTGGTGGAGATTGTCTAGACTTTGTAATGGTTAGTGACGAACCATCGAACATGACCACACCTCTTGGTTCCTTGTAAAAAAGAGAGATCTTCAATATCTAGGAGGCTCCTTACATACTTGTACATGATTCTAGTTAGATGAGCTGTTGGTTCACTAAAGCCTGGAATCTTTAGCATGTGAAGAGAATACGGCTTTATGACAAGTGTTGATAAACCATATATCTTCCACCAATTAACGAACCAAGCAGGAGTGGGGTCATCTTCTTCCATAGCTTCAACTGTCATTCCTTCAAATAGAAAGGAGAACTGCATAGAATAAAACAGGTTAGAAGAGTAGTTTTGAAGGTTCATACCTGTGTAGAAAGCCTCCTTCTGCCGATCACCATCAAAATCAGGCCTATTGAAATGATTACTAAAGCGTCTGAAAGTAATATGACAACTTTCAATCAGATCTTCATCCTCATCACTTCTCTGGAGTACATACATGATGCTTCCAATGTGTTCTAAATAATTTAAAGCATCAATAGCTTCTGCGTTCATTTCATTCTACATGCTTTCTGTCCATAAATAGGGAATTCCCATTCTGTGTCGAATTTCTTTGAGTGGGAACCATTCTTCATCAAGATCTAGAAGAGAGGTTTCTAGATCATAGGTGATCCATCCGCCAGGAGTTTCTATCTGCACATTGTCTTCTCCTCTTCTGATGAAATTACAAGATAATGCAAGGATAGAGTGTTCTGCTAGAAATTCGTGGCTCAGCATGTCGGCAAAACTGTTTTTATCACCCTGTATGAATTCTATATCAAAAACATATTGACTTAGCTGCATAACCCATCTGACCATGGCAGCGTATTCAAATTCACACTTCTGTATTGCATACTTTAAAGCCTGGCAATCTATTCTTACAGTGAATTTTGTATATATAACAAAATCTTTAAATTTTGTAATGCCAAGACAGACTGCTCTTAATTCTTTCTTTAAACTGGACCAGTTTAATTGATTCTTGGCCCATAGATCTGATGCATACTGGCAAATTTCAATTTCTTTTTTGTCACTGGGGTTCTTTTGACATAAAACAGCACCCCATCCTGTATGGCTAGCATCGGTCATGATTATCTTTTCCCATTCCTCTCTAATGGGAGATAAAGGTTGTATATTCCTGACCTTTTCCTTTATTCTTTTGACTGCTTGGGTGCAATCATCATTCCAGGGTATAGGAACCTTCTGGAGTCTTTGGTTCAGAAGTTTTCTTTCTTGGGCACAATGCTTCAAGAATTTAGAGATATAATTTAGACTCCCAAGAAACCTCTGGAGCTGAGTCTTATCCTTGATTTCATCTGGAAAATGGTCTACAAAATTTAAACTTCTTTGGATTACACTGTAAGATCCATATTGAATGTTATAACCCAAGAAATCAATCATTGGTCTGAATAATTTCATCTTTGATTCAGACAAAACAATCCCCATTTCTTTCACTCTTCGAAGAAATATTTTCAGGTGTTCAATATGATCTTGAATGTTATCAGAATGAATCAGCAAGTCATCAATATACTTTTTAAGGAATTCATCCATTCCTTCAAAAGTTTCATCCATGATCCTCTGAAATGCTGATGGAGCATTTATCAGACCGAAAGGCATGATATTCCATTCATAATGCCCTTCAGGCACAGAGAATGCAGTCTTCCATTTATCAGCTTCTTTAATTCCTACTTGCCAGAAACCAGACTTCAAGTCAAACTTGGAAAATATTTTGGACTTAGATATTTGAGCAAGTATGGTGGAAGGCTTAGGTAGTGGATAGGCATCATAATCTAAGATCTTGTTTAGAGGCTTATAGTTCACTACCAATCTGGGCTTACCTCTGGCTATCTCTGAATGTTTGTTCACATAAAATGCAAAGCAAGCAATAGGACTCTTACTTTTCCTGATTAGTCCTTTCTTCAACAGATCTCTGATCTCTTCTTTGCACATTTTCATTTGTTCTGCATCCATTGCCACTACCTTGGATCTTCTTAGCTTCCCACTAAAATCTGATTTAAGATGAAGTTCAACTTCCTGCTTATTGATGTGCCAAAAGGCATTGGGATCATCTGAACAACATTCTTTAAATTTAGCAGTGAGATCTGCTATCTCTTTAGCATATTTTCCGTTATCCAAATGTTCTTCTGTCTTTAGGATTTCTCTTTTCATTTCCATTTTTGCCAATAGGTTTTCCATCCTTTCAATTCTTTTCAGTCTATTGGGGGAATTAGAATTGATAAATGGAAAGAAAATCTCTTTATTGCTTAAACTGAGAAAATACCCATACCTTTGGCTGGAGTTATCGAACTTAGCTCCATGCTTCTCAAAATTCTGGAAAAATGGTGTTCCAAGATACATAGCGCAATCCATACCTGGTACCACTGGGCAAACTAAGTGGACACCAATGTCTTCAGTTAGGAACACATCTATTTCAGCTTCTGATACAGTTGTGATGTCACCACTAGCAGTAGTGACTTTTGGACAGGCAGTAGGTCTTCTATGATTCATACTGACAACTATATTACTTACTATGTTAATACGGGAACCAGTGTCCATTAGTACCTTCTAGTATTCATACTAGGTTCCAATCCTAACCTTCATTTTGATACAATACATAACATCTCTGTTAACTATATTGCATCCTAAGCCAATTCTATCAGCTTCTTCTTCTTCAGGCTCTTCTTGTTTATGTATTTGTTCAGATATTGGACTAGCATGGAATGTCCAATTTTCTATCTTTGCTGACTTTGGAGGAGTCTGGGAGGTAGAGGCTTCTTGTGTGTGCATCATTCTAATGCTGATTTCTCTGTGGTTTTCTATGCACAATCTTCTATTTTCTTTGACAGTTTTTCTTAGCTCTTTTATTGCTTGGTGTATGCTAGGCAAAGTCTGAGGCAGATCTTCACCAAAATCTTCATTCTTAAACTGTCTGGTTAAAGCTTCAACTGAAAATAATGATGCAGGAGGTATATACCCTTTATTTGGAGAATTCTTTGAAATTGAGGGTTTCTGTTTTAGATGATCCGTCAACAAGGTCTTGTACATATCTCTGATCTGTGGATCAGTCACGACCATCATCTAAGTGAAATAATTCATGTTGGTTTCTTCATAATCACCCTTCATCATTCTGATTGCATTACATTTACAGACATCAGGATCACTGCAATCACAGTCCTTACATTCTATACAGTGAGGATCCCTACATATTTTTTCTTCTGAAGATGAAGAGTAGTTAGAATGTACAAAATTTAATTCATTTTCTGATTCAGTATCATAGGATAACAATTCATCACAGCTACTTGTGGTATCAGAGCCAAGTCATTGTATGAGTGGATTTTACTAGTGGACTATTGTCTGAGTGGATCGCGAGTTTTCTTGATGTCTTTAATAGCGTTTGTAGCCTATGTTGTCGTGTGTTGGAATTGAAGGTGTTGAAGACGTTGGACTAGAACTTGTTCTTCGGAACACGAGGAAGCCGCAATTTTCCCAATAGAAGGAAGCCGTAATACTTCTTGGTATCGTTTGCTGATTAACTGACATTTATCATATCTTCTCTCCATATGGATTCATCCAGTAGCTCTAGCTCTATGGGTTGATTTGGTTCTAAACATTTTGATTCTTTACAAACAGAAGAAGAATTAAGATCTGGATTAGAAAATCTCTGTTAATCAGAAGAAACTTCTGGAAATTCTGCTTGTTTAAATAAAGAAGAACTGAAACCCTCTGTAAATTGGCAACTACCCTCTATTTCTCCCTCTGATGTGTATAAAGGAGTATCCCCATATCATTTAAAGGCCCTCAGTCAGATCAAAATCAAAGAAAAATATGAAAAAACTGAGTTGAATCTAAATGTCATGATGACAATTCCTCTTCTTGAGCCCTGCCATATTCAAGCCGCCATTAGATCCAGCTACCAGTACGTCCATCTCGGGATGGTAAGAGTAGGCCTCAATGCTCTACATATGAAAGGCCAGCAAGCCTTTGTTTTTTCGGCCTTGCTTGATAATCGATGGACAGTTTTTACAAAAACCTTGATAGGTGGCATCGAGACCAGTCTCTCTGATGGTCCAGTGCAATATGATGTATATCCTAATTTTTCAGTTTCCCTTGATGACCTGCATAATCTCAAATGTCTTACCTTAGGTGTACAGACGTAGGGTTACAAAGATTTCAGATCTAATGCCAAAAATCTGACAATCTTTTATATTACCTGTGTACGTTTCTATAATACTACCATTCCAGCTGTATTGAAATCTCCCAACAAAGACTCTGGCACAGTAACTCTCATACAGTATGACTCTTCTAGCAATCCAGTAACTCCTGTCTCTGTTTCCCGAAGAGAACTTTGTCCTCCAGATGATTGGGTTACAAACTGGAAAAAACCAGCTCATAGATCTATTGCAGCAGCCCAATCCATCATCACTAAAATAGATGACCAAGTCATTACTCGTTTCCCAGAGTGCAGTCAGCTCAGCGTGGTGGACCCTCTGTCACCACAGTACCTACTACTATCTCCACAAATCAATTACATCCTATACAGGCTCCCCGGAAAATCGTAATTGACCTAGCAGTTTATGAGTCACTCAGAAAACTTTTTACACAACCAAATCCAAATCCAGTTTTCAGCTCTGTTTGTGACCATCCTCACTGCTCCAAAACATTCTGTCAGTTTTCTTCAGATCCTCCTACTCCACATGGAGAATCCTCATATTGACACCGCATCAACATGATTAAGTTTGTACCATCGTCTGAGTCATTCGAAGAAATCTATAGACATGTTTCTTTCTTTAATGTTCAAGAAGAATTACTTGTAAATTCTATCTCCCCAACTACATCTCGTGGTCTAGGATTTGTAGATACCTCTATTATTCCTTCATTTAGGAAAAATCCTATAGATAAAATTCCTAAATCTGTTGAAATCCCATCAAACTCTGAAATAATTGCATTCTTGAAAATCTTCAAAGGAATTGGACCTTATGATCCAGAAGAAGCTTGGAAAAAGAAGATGTTCAATTGGGACATCTACACTCATGAAAAAGAGCACTTGTACATGCAAGAAGTGCTTCTTCTGGAAAAGTCTGATAGGAAAATTTTTAATGAACAAAATACTGCCACATGGAAGGCTTGGATGCAAGCCCAAAACTAGTGGATATCATTCTATGAATGGTATTACCCTTCTGCAAATCAAATAGAAGAATCCTTGGTTAAAATGTTCAGGAACAAAGCTAAGCAGAAAAGAATCAAGGAATCAGAAAAATTTGTGGAAGAAAAATTGGAGAATAATCATGTGATCGTTCCGTCTCTGAATGCCCCTGTCTTTCATCCAAAAATTTAGAACATGCTATCAAAATCTAATCTTCCAAAATCACTGATAGCTGTGAGGATGAAAGGAGAAAATTTGGTAAAAGATGTTTGCCTGCATTTTAAAGTGAATATGATAAGAACTGGAACTCCCAAAAAACATAAATGGGAACTCTTGGATGGTTCTGTCTTTGAAACAGAAACTGAGTTTCCACCATGGAAAAACTTTGTGATCAAACAGAAAGATGGGAAAATGTACAAACTTCTTCCTTCCCATCTTGAAGACTCATCATTGTCTGTCAAGGAATCTATAGCAGCAACAAACTGGACTAATTTAGCATTGTTTAGTTTAGAAAGATTCCTTCAAAAAGAATTTGCTTCAGTAGAAAATGCATGCTCCGAAATGAAGCAAATTCTCAGTAGAGTTCTACGGAAGCAAGATTATAATATTGTATGCCTTAATGACAGTATAAAGACTCTGGCTGAAAATGATCAAACCATTGCCCAGAGTCTCGAAAAATTGACTATACAAATAGAGAAAAAGATCCATGAAGCCGCAGTTGCTCATGGAAAAGAGAATGTTAAGGTCAATAACAGTCTATAAGTAATCAAGAAACAACTGTGGGTTGTTTCTACCGGAATAGATTCTCTGAAGAAAAAGCCTAGTGGAGAAGTTGTAAAAGAGATTACCAATATGTTGAAGAAGGAAAATGAAGTACATTGGACCAAGGAAACCAGAGATTCATTCTCCAAAATCAAAGAAGCATTACAAGCAGCTCCAATTTTAATTAGCCCTAATTATCAAAATCCCTTTCAAATTTTTTCATTTGCATCACTTAGTTCAATAGCTATTGTTTTGTTACAAAAAAATGATGAAGGAAAAGAGCAACCAGTTGCTTTCTTTAGCAAGATTCTCAGAGATGCTGAACTCAAATACAATATCCTTGAAAAGTAGGTATATGCTTTGGTAAAAGCCCTAAAGGCCTTCAGGACTTATGTACTATAGTCACAGATCATTGCTTATGTGCCAAAAGTTGCAGTAAAGGATGTCTTAGTCCAGAGTTATGTGGAAGGCAAAAGAGGAAAATGGATAGCTAAGATCCAAGAGTATGATATGGACATAAAGCCCACAAAGATGGTGAAAGGGCAGGGACTGGAAAAGATGTTTATAGAGTCAAATTTTCAGGCATTGGGAATCAACTTTCTAACACCTGTAAATGATGAAATAATTGAAGAAGGTGAAGAAAAATAAAACCCAAGTATGAAGATCCGATATAAATGTTATGTTCAGAATGGCACAAGCATGTAGTTCATTATTTATGATTTTTCTCTTATCCCTAGTCATTGGATAAAACAAGATATAGAGCATTAAAAATCAAAGCACAACCATATATGATCGTAGAGGGCAGATTGTATTGGAAGGATCCTGTGGGTATTTTATTGTTATGTTTAACAGAAGATGAATCTACAGAGACCATTAAATATTATCATGAGAAGTTATGTGGTGGACATTATAGTTGGAAAGCTACTACACACAAAATCCTCCAGGCAGGATTTTATTGGCCCACCCTATTTGGTGATATATATAAGTTTGTGAGAAGCTATAAGAATTGTTAGCTTTTTGCTGAGAAGAAGAGGTTAGCTCCTTTTCCATTTATCCCAGTCTTCATAGAAGAACCATTCAGACAATGAGGAGTAGATTTTGTTGAAGAAATTAACCCACCTTCAAGTGGACAGCACAAGTGGGTTCTTATAGCTACTGATTATTTCACCAAGTGGGTAGAAGCTATACCTACCAAAAAGGAAAATGACCAGGTGGTGATGAATTTTTTAGAGGAAAACATTTTCAGCAAATTTGGATGCCCTGTCAAAATCATAACTGACAATGCTCAAGTGTTCAGTTCAATTAAGTTTGTTGCTTTTTGTCAGAAGTATAATGTCATTTTATCTCATTCAACAGCTTATCATCCATAGGGAAATGGATTGGCTGAATCCACTAACAAAACATTGATGAAAATTCTTAAGAAAACTATTGCAGAGAATCCGAAAAACTGGGATTCGAAATTAAAGTTTGCTCTACGGACTATCTGAGTGACTACAAAAAGGCCTATAGGCAAATCACCTTTTGAGTTAGTTTATGGAACTCAAGCTCTGTTCCCTATTCAGCTTGTGAAGTCTGTGACTGCAATGATTCAGGAGGAAAAAGAAGAGCCCAATGCTCTAATAAGAAGGATGCATAAGGTAGTGGAGTTGAGTGAAAGCAAGGATAAGGTAAGAGATAATTTGATTATGTATCAATCAAAGATAAAGGGTATTTTTGACAAAAAATCCAAAGAAATTGATTTTAAAGTTGGAGACCTGGAATTAAGGTGGGATACTAGAAGAGAAGATAAGGGAAAAAATGGAAATTTTGATCCTCTCTGGTATGGCCCATTCAGGATCATAGAAGCAAGGGAAAATAATACATTCTTCCTAGAGAATCTTGATGGTGAAACTTTACATATTCGTGTGAATGGGCAGTACCTCAAACATTATTTCCAATTCTGAAGCACAAGAATCCTGTCATTGTAGATACCGGAGTGAATTCATTGTACAAATTCCATAGAATTAAAATTGGCTAAGCAATATATGACTCCATGCCTGAGGTGAAGGCACTAATCTGCAGTTCTTAATACTTATGTGGCAAAAGCACTATCCCCAGGTGGAGCCAGATGTTGTAGCATCCATCGTCATTTAAATTTCATTTTCAATTTTATCACGAAAAGTAAAAAATCAAATATTATCTTCTAGAAACAAAATTAAAAGAAAATGTGAAAGTCTGAAAGTAGTGATTTGTTTTATATTATTGATGGCTTTCAAATCTGATATAAGGTGGGGCCCCAACCCATATGTCACAGTTCGAACGGTATCACAAGATATGAGAAAGCATGGGCTCGACAAGCAGGTAAAGTGCTTTGCGGGGGAACAACGAGTAAATTTATAACTCAGACTCAACCCCCGTAGTTGACCATGACATCAAAGTGGTGGACCGAGATCTACGGCCTAAGATTGTTGCAGGGGTTCAAGCCCAATGAACCTCCCATACACTCCCTACCCCCACAACGGGCCACCCCCATCTCTTCACTCCATCTCATCTCCTCCACGTCATCCACCACCCTAATTCACTATCGTCCCACTCATTCACCGTACCCCATCACCTCATCTGCCACTCCAATAATTAGTTACATTAATTACAGGTCCCCCGCCCCACAACCCCCCCCCCCCCGTTTGAATATTATATGTATAAAAGACAAGCAAAACCCCGTGGTATTAATCTTTTGTTTTAGTACTAAGCAACCTTGTAGCCAGTTCAGCAAATTTGAGTCAGCAACCATCCCGACAACTGTCATCAACAACTATCACCAGCAAACTATCACCTACAGTCACCATGGCAAAACAAGTAAGTTCCTCACTACTTATCCATACCCCATTAATGGATGTTGAACGAGATATTTTCGACACCCTCTATATAATTAAACATCTTTCATCGTATCAAGAGTTCATTTTGAACCATAAGAAGTCTCCTATATTCATGGAAATGGTTAGGTCAGGTGTTCTAGCTACTTTTGTCCCTATAAATCATTTATTTCCCGAATTTATTCAATGGCTAGCCTCAGCAATGTACCCCAAGAAATGTTTTGTGATGAATCAGTCAAGGGAGAGCGTTTTTCAAGTTACCTCACAATAATACATCAAGCTTTGAATTACCCTGTGTCAGGAACTTACACCACCTTCACTGAACAATCTCTGATTTCATATTATGATAACATGTCTCCACAGGAACTTTCTCATGTCACCTCTTTCATGGCCCCTAAATCTGGTCAATTCTCCCTAGATGGGAATCTATTCCCTTTAGAAATATTTGGAGTTGACATAAGACCTATTTTGCAAGTAATTTCCAAGATTCTAGGAAAAGAAGACTCCAAGCAGGTAGATAAAGTTGTGCTGGAATTTTTCTCCTTAATGATGAAGCCGAATATAGTACTAGACATTCCAGCATTCTGGGTAGATACTATAAATACCCAATTGATGGCCTTACCTCTCACTGGATCCTTCAAATTTCCTTCAGCCATTACTTATTTATTTTTATACCAAAATGCTAAACATTTTTCTTATTTGGGGCTGAATATTATTGATGTCAATAAAAAGAAGCAGTCAGTGGTATTATAGACAGACCTGATAAAGGGGGATCCAGGAGATAGTGGTTTATTTGAGTTTACTTCTTTATTCCTTCCAGTGGCTTATAAAATCTTGAATGGAACCCTACCCCCAACTTTCCTTCCTAAAGCTCAAGAATTTCTTCAATTGAGTAAGGATGTGAGATGTGGGGATTGGTTCATTTTTTAAGAGCATGCAGAGATTAGGCTTTATGGAGCCTCTGTCAAGCCTTACAGGTTACCTAAATTTGTGCCAATGAGGCTTTTTTCCCTTGAATTCATCAAGCAGAGCTTAAATGTAGATCAAGTTCATTTTGTTCCTATGAAGAAAGGCTTTTTCTTCAAGTTTCCTAAAGCAGTGGGACCCTTCATTGTAAACACCAGACAGGCTGCCCAGGAGGTTGAAATATTGTTGAATGACATGTGTCTTTTACAGGTGGTTGAGTGGGCTTATGACCCTCACCAAATTATTTCAAAGAGAAGACTGGAGAATGGCTATTCAGCTTTTGTGCATGAAAGTAGACCTGAAACAGAGAAATTTGAAAAAAGAAAAGTTGATAACACTAATGAAAAGACAACGGTATTAAAAGGAGCCACCATTGTGAACTACCTGAACAAATATTTTAAGCTTCTCTAGATGGTGAAGACTTTGTTTACTGACAAGCATACTTATGGTAGGATCACAGCTTGCAGAATAGCACTTGATAAGTTAGAGGAAGCACCAAAGTCAAATATACCATTATGGAGAAAGTGTAAGGAATGGATGATAGAGTAGACCAAAGATGCATCAGCAAGACCACATACTCAAGCCACAGATTCAAACAGTGAGCAGCAATCACCAATCATACTCTAATTCCTATTACTTCTTGTTATTTTGTTTTCTTGAGAAGAATGAGGTGTCTTTTACCCTCCAATGTAATATTCTGTAATGACTTTTACTTTAGATAGTTAGGAGGTAGTTAAGAAGTTTGATAGTTTTGGTAGTTACCAATTGTCCCATGATGTATAAAAAGAGGCAAAATTATAGGAAAAAGGTCTGAATTTTGAAGAACCTGGAGACTATGCTGTTGTATTCTTGATAAATTGATGATTAATGAAATAATCAGAAGTTTTCCACACATTGTTGGATATGATTTTGTAATTTCTCTGTTATGTGTCATCGTGTTTCTTCCTTTCTTTAAATATGGCAATGAAGTTGTGGGTCTTTGTTTACTTATGTGAATGAAGTTAAAGTTCCTTAAAAGAGCGCTCCTATATTTAAATTTCCTACCCCTATATTTCTTCTAAGTTAGAGATAGTAGTTCCTGTCAAATACATCATATTATCTTTAACTTCTCAAGACATTCTTCACACAGCATTCATATTCAGCATCACATGGCATTCTAAGATTTTTATGTCAGCTAATTATTAAGGGTTAAAATTCAGGTCCTTTAGGCCCTTCATATGAGGATAAATTATACAAATAAGTGACATACATAAGTAAAAATAATGTCTTAAGAACAATTTCTACATATACAGGAAATTGGTTTCTTGAGGGACAACACACACATCAGAGGGTTCGATAGGCACCTGGTGATAACCTGACTTCAAGTCAATATTGCTGAAATATTTGGTCCCCTTGAGCTGGTCCAGAAGGTAATCAATCCTCGAGATTGGGTACCTATTCCAGACACTGATCTTGTTTAGCACCCGATAGTGAATGCAGAGTCTCCAGGTCCCATCCTTCTTCTGTACCAATACAATCAGGCACCATAGGGTGATGAGCTAGACCTGATGTGCCCTTTTTGTAGTAGTTCTTGAATCTGTCTCTTGATCTCATTGTTCTCCAGAACAGAGCTTCGATAGAGCTATCCATTCGGCAGCGGCGTGCCTAGTGTCAGATTGATGGAGTGCTTGACTTAATGTTGGGCACGGGATCCCCCAAGGGTAGTTTTGGGGCTTAGAGCCCAGATTTTGGTCCAATTTTATAACTCCAATGTAAAGACTCCGCAATTTGTGGGTGCGGAGTGTGTAGTTGTTAAAGATTCCTAGGGTTGTCCGCCCTTATTTTGATCATGTAATGTCGGTTGTAGAAGATCTACCCATGGTCCCCAGACCATGGGATTGTATAAATAGAGAGAAGCTCTAAGTAGTTAAAACAATCAATCACAAAATGTCTAAGGAATGAAGATGTATGTGAGATAGCTCTAAAGTGTAAGTCTAAGTTTTTGGTCGTAGCATAGGTAGAGGCTCTGCAACTGAGTGCGTAGAGGCCTAGTAGTCCGCAGCTGAGTGCGTGGACCCCTGTAGTTGAGTGTGCAAGGTGAGTCGAGTCTGTAATTATCAGGGAGTATTAATAAAGAGAAGTTTCTATCAATTCTGCGTCTTTATTTCCTGTTTTATGCATCTGTTATATTAGGTATGAGTTTCACTTCTAATGCTTATATGATGCGTGAATGTGTATAATTGTATTGGTTGTATTGTATTGTATTGGAATAAATCGACATCACATCCATCTCAAGGGTGCAGAAACTTGGTTCCAACATCCCCCCATACTGCTTTGGGTGAGACTTCATTTCGCGCTTCGCGGGCTGATGCTGAAAGGGCCAGTAGTATAGGAATTTGTTTGGCTAATTAACTCTGAACCTGGGTCAGGCCCCCATAAGCCAAAAAATGGTTCCATTGTCGGGACCAGAATCTACATAAGAGATGTGTGATGTCATATCACTGGAATCTAACTAAGAAAGAAATCTAAGGCTGGTTGGATAGAAGAATTCACAAGTTCGCGGCACAAGAGAACAGAAACCCATAACTGTCAAAAGAAGAGTGGCTAAACAACTACCTGCATACAGAGATCCATGAAATATTTTTAACCTCCTTCCCTACTGAGCTATATGAGTGGATCACGAAGTTAGCAGATAGCCAAGGAAGGTGGAAATTTGACGGTCCAACTGTATGCACCCCAGATCTGGTTCAAAGGTTGGAAGCATCAGAGGATAAGATCGCGTGCATCGTCGATCATTGGCTTGATCACATTATAGGATGATTTGTTACTGAGTTCGCGGTTGACACATCAATCAGCTATAGCGAGGCAGAACGACACTTTCTCAAAGGACTGCGAGGTAAGTACGTAAAGTATTTGAATACTTGGATTAAAATGTTGTTGTGTGAAAAGCGGATTATGCAATTACCTTGATGTTCAGAGCTATGCAAAGTGGAAAGGTTTACAAGAACGAAGGAAGTAAGGGTCCAGAAAATAGCTCCTTTATTTCACCTCTGTGAGGGGACGAGGAAGAGCTCACGAAGGTCTCTCAGCGAAGTTCTATTCATCTGATAAGACAAAGAATTCCACGAATTCCACCTCCGCCCACACCACCACCGGCTTCACTGCCATCACCTCCATCTTCACCCATACCAACTCCACCACCACCGCAGTTCAACATGACAAACACAGTGAAGTTGCCTGTGTTCAAAGGTTTGGAAATGAGGATCTGGACCAATTATGGTTCATTGTAAGGGCTGTATGGGAAGCACAAGGTGTTACAACTGACCATATAAATAAAGCAACGCTCGTTAGCACCCTGCAGGATCGCGCGCTGACCTGGTATATTAAGTACTCCAATGATAACCCGAATGTGAGAGTTGTGGATATCCAAACAGCGCTAAATAGATAATTTAGTAGGCCTAAATCTGAAGCACAGTCGATTGTGGGATTTAAAGATATCACAATGCTACCAGGAAAGACTCCTTGGGAGCTAGATCAAGGGCTGAAATGTATGATCCGCGAAGCCAATATGAATCTGATAGATGGATATCATCACGAGTGGTTTGTAGCTTTGCTACTACCTCACCTAAGGAGTGCGTTGTCGCAGTAGAAGATAACAACTCAGGCAGAGGCTTTGGAGATTGCCATCAGGCTTCATGAGACCCCAGTGCAGGATCCCAACCTAGGAGTTTAGCAAATCCACGAGAAGCTGAAAAATCTATGCCTTCAGATGCAAAGTCTGAAACAAGACAGGACAGTTCGACCAAAAGTGTGCGAAGAAGTGTGGTGCGTGAAATGCAAGAGTCAGGGTCATGACAAAAACCACTGCTCGGTCTTTACGAACTACCTCGCAGGAGGAGGACCGATGCCTTTAAGGTCGTTAGCTCAAGTAGGACCTAGCGCGGCGCCTGCTTTGTGGTGCGCTATCTGCCAAAAAGCAGGAAAACATGCCACAGACAATTGCCACCTGTTACAGAAATATACACAAAATTTGCAACAGTTGTTCTGCAACTTTTGTAGGTCGGTAGGACATGACGAGCGTATTTTCAGAAGCTATGAATTGATGATGGATAAAACTCCCACCTACAGAGTTCAGGCGGAAACCTAGCCCCTTGACCAGAATGCAGGGATGGCGTGGAGAGGATTTCAGGGGCGGGGATGAGGCCGAGGCAGAGGAGGATTTGGTAGAGGTGGTGGACAGTTGATTTTCTATAATTGCGAAGGGCCAGGACACTATGCCTATGATTGCACGAATCCAACGCGCCCATCGTGCAAGTATTGCACATTGTTTGATCATGAGATAGAAGATTGTCCTACGCTGATAGATAGGATACATGACAAAGGAGCGCTACCGCCTCCCCCGATTTATAACCTGTAGATGATGAGGTCTAAGCCGCGCAAGGAAGATCCGAACATAAACATTGTGCTCTGAATTGGAATCACGACAGGAGATGAAAAGGGAAAACAACCAGAAGACAATACATGGTTTCGCAAAACCCCTGCGAAAGAAGCTGAGTTTGATTTGGACCATGATTGGGAAACCTTCATGGAAGCTAAGAAGAGCTTCGCTGATGCCTCCACTTCAGGAAGCAAAGATAAATCGGAGCCAGAAATGGACCCATCTATGCTCACAACTTTCTTGGAAACCTGTATGAAGCTACTGCACAATAGTAAGGCTATGAAAGGGTTATAGGAACTCATCAACAGATGCGTTGGGACCGCGCCAGGAGAACCGTGTGTAGTCCGGAAGATCAGAAAACATAAAACAAGGACGGGACGAGAAATGAGACTAACTGTGCAGATCGGAGAATATGAAATGGATCGAGTCATCCTAGACTTGGGATTAGATGCGAATGTTCTATCGAAACAGACATGGGAGCGAATGGGGTGACCTGCGCTGCAGTGGTCTCCAATTTAGCTAAGGATGGTGAACCAGCATAAAATAATACCCATGGGACGATTGCAGGGAATAAATGTGGATATTGAGGGAGCGAGCGTGCTGGCAGATTTCGAAGTAATAAAGATTGTTGATGACAACAATCCCTACCCCGCACTCTTAGGAATTGACTGGGCCACTGACATGAACAAGGTAATAAATGTGAAGAAGCAGAAAATGATCTTTGAGAAGAAGTCATTGTACGTAATTATACCCCTGGACCCTGCTGAAGGATCGCACTATATGGAGTCAGTCCGCGACTATGAGAGTGATGATGATCTAGACTGTATCTATAAGATAATAGCACGAGACAAAGACTAGGTGAATGCCACTGCGGATGGGCAGATTACATGGGAGTGCGAGAGCTCCTGCACTTTATATTCTGGCAAACAAATAGAATGATGGCAGAATCGGTTACATGAGGTAACTACGCTGAATTGCAATATGATGACCAGGTCGCTGCGCTACGTGTCAACATAAGAGATCTGCCTACTTATGATGGTCTAAATGAAGTATATACCTTCTTGGATGCATTTGAAAGGGAGGTGCCAGAAAAACAACACTTCCAGGCCTTGGACTAGGTGCTGCGCGCTACGCCGCGAGATGATGGGGTATGCACAAAGGAAGCTTTGATGATTGGCGCAAATGTAGGAGAATGATACAAACATGATTTGGGAAGCCTAATATGTGACTAACAGACAAGTATGATGGACAAGATGATCCACGTGCACATCTGGCCAGGTGGACGCAGGCCTATGGAGAAAAGCCACAACCTGAGTGGGTGCACATGTTCTGTCATACCCTAGATGTTATACCGATGAACTAGTATATAGAAACAGAGCTCCACCATGGGACAGGTGAATGGGATATCCTACGCGAAGGGTTCATGATGACATTTAGTTTTGAAGATGGGTTTGATGGTATTGAGGAAGTGCTACAAGAGGTGAAAGCAACCATCTTTAGGATCCCGCAGGATCCTTTAGACCTGACACAGCCTGAATGGGCTACTCAGCTGAGTTGTGCGCTAGAATGTTATAATGTAACTGTTGAAGAAGAGGATGAAGATCTGCGAAAAATTAACATTCCAGAGATAGAAGGCCACCATGAGGTTCAAGGACCACAGATTGAGAACCCTGATATAACCGCGCCGGTGAAAACTAAACAGGTGAACATTGGTACAGAGGCAGAACCCAAATTCACGAAGATCGAAGACTACTGGGATGATGCGATGGTGGATAAGGTCGTTGAATTACTCCATGAATATCAAGACTTATTCCCAACCAAGTTTACGGATTTGAAAGGAATAATCGGAGATCTAGGAGTGATGAAGATCACATTAAAGCCTGACGTGAAGCCAGTTAAGCAGAGGCCTTACCACTTAAATCTGAAATACAAGGAGAAGGTCCGCATAGAACTAGACAAAATGCTCGCAGCAAGCATCATTGAGCCTATGGAAGAATCTGATTGGGTAAGCCCAATGGTGGTGCAAGAGAAGAAGCAGAAGGATGAGATAAGGATATGCATGGATATCAGAAAATTGAATGATGCTTGTGTGCATGATCCATTCCCAACTCCGTTCACAGATGAGGTGTTAGACAATGTAGGTGGTCAGGAAGCATATTCTTTCACTGATGGGTTCTCAGGGTACCACCAAATCAAAATCGCGTTGGAGGATAGGAGCAAGAAAATCTTCATGACTAAGTGGGGTTGCTTTCAATATACTATCATGTCGTTTGGATTGAAGAATGCGTCGGCCATCTTTTCGCACATGGTTGTTGCGGCATTTAAGGAATATATTCATAAGTTCTTGGAGGTCTATTGTGATGATTGGACTGTATTTGGGTTGGCTAATCACCATGTAGCAAGCTTGCGCTTGATGCTGGATACCTACCGAAGATACCAAATCGCACTCAACTTCAAGAAGTGTGTTTTTCTTGTTCCTTTTGGGAACCTATTAGGGCATGTGGTTTGCAGACAAGGGCTGATGGTAGACCCCGCGAAGATTGTGGTGATTCTAAACTTGGAAGCGTCGAGAAGTGTGAAACAGTTACGCGCTACTATTGGACACACGGGATATTATAGAAATTTTATCAAAGTCTATGCCCAGATCACTGTGCCGATGGAAAAATTGTTGAAGAAGGATGTCATGTTCTGTTGGAATGATGACTATAAGAAAATCCTGGATATATTGAAAGAAAACATGGTTACTGCGCCAATTCTTGTCTTCCCAAAATGGAAGAAAGAGTTTCATGTCCATGTTCACACGTCGTGTATATCGCTAGGGGCAGTACTGACACAGGATGGCAAAGAAGGCTTGGATCACCCTATTGCGTTTGCAGGTCACAGATTATCTAAAGAAAAGAAGAACTATTCCACCACTGAGCACGAGGGACTAGCTATGGTGTATGCGCTCCAGAAGTATCGAAACTACTTGCTAGGAGGCCACTTTAAGATGTATATAGATCATTCCGCGCTAAAGTACCTAGTCAATAAGCCTGTGTTGGGGGGGCGCATCTGCAGATGGATTTTATTGTTCCAAGAGTATGACTTTGAAGTTGTTGTGAAGCCTGGATGATTGAACGTGGGACCAGATCACCTGTTGTGCATCGAGACAGGGGAGGAACCTACTAGTTTGGAGGAAGGATTACCTGACGCACAACTCTTTGTTGTGCGCATCGCGGATGGACATTTTGAAGATATAATACATTTTCTAACAATTGGAACTGCGCTGGAAGGATACTCTGTCCAGCAAAAAAAGGAATTAGTGGTGCACGCAACAGATTTCTCTATCATTGTTGGGCATCTATACAAAATGGGGAATGATGAAATACTACGAAGGTATGAACCTGAGTTTGAACAAAGCAGCATCCTCGCAAATGCTCATGGGGGCATCATGGGAGGAAATTACACAGGAAGAGCAACCGCGCAAAAGATTCTACACGCAGGGTTTTGGTGGCCAACCGTTCATCAAGATTCAAAAGCATATTGTAAGGCATTTGATGTATGTCAAAGAACAAGTAAGCCATCACGGAGGGATGAAATGCCTTTGAATCCATAAATGGCATTGCAACCTTTCAAAAAATGGGCAATAGATTTTGTAGGACCCATCAAACCTCAAGGAAAGACAAGCGTGAGGTATATTATCACTGCGACAGAGTATTTGAATCGTTGGGCAGAAGCACAGCCTGTGAAGTATTGCATGGGCGTAACTACCATGAAGTTTCTGTTTGAACATGTACTGACGCAATTTGGATGTCTGAAGGTCTTGATGAGCAATCACGGTACACACTTCCTGAACAAAACAATCAGTGCGCTGACAGAATAGTTTTAGGTGTATCATTAGAAGAGCACATCATATCACCCACAGGCTAACGGGACAGTAGAAGCGTTCAACAAAGTAGTGGAACTGTACTGACCAAGGTATGCAATGTGCAGCGAAGTGATTGGGACCTACACATACCTGCAGTGTTATGGGCTTATTGAACGACATGCCAGAAGCTGATGGGACAGATACCTTTTAGACTTGTCTATGGAGTGGAAGCCGTAATACCTATGGAATACATCGTACCTAGTCTACGCATAGCAATGCTCACAGGTATGGGATCATGGAGCCCTGGAAGAGAGGCTCGCGTAGTTGGATGAGCTCGAAGAAGAAATATTTTTGGTTGGATTTCATCAGCAGGTCCAAAAGCAACGCGAAAAGGCATGGCACGATCAACATATTAAGTTGTGCACCTTTAAGGTGAATGATTTGGTGCTGTTGTATGATAGTAAGTTTGATAAATTTCCAAGGAAGTTCAGAATGCATTGGTTAGGGCCGTATGTTATTAAGGAGATTACCGATGGTGGCGCGGTGCAGTTGGTAAAGTTAAATGGAGAACCTTTCCTAGGAAAGGTGAATGACAGTCATCTGAAGCCATACACAGATGGCCCGGCCATCTGACTAGCCGCAGAAGCATAGTCTTAGCACTCCAGGGAGCTAAAAGGAGGCGCGGGACTATAAACTACTCTGCCCAGGAACTGCATGATGTCAGGACTATCTGCATTAGCAAAGTGTCACAGGGTCCACGACAACATGAGGACAGCTGCACTGGTGCACGGGTTTGCCAGAAAGTGACTGTTAAAGTCACTATTCATGATTTGATGCTTGGTTTGAGGCCAAATGGAGTGGGCAGGATGCATTTAAGGCAAACTTTATGGGCTAGATTCTTGAAAATCTACCGCCAATCTAGCATTAATGGACCGAATGTGGGGGGGAATGGTAAAATTCAAATTCAAAAGGTGCTATAAATTACAAGTGGTTGTCTAATGAACAACACTTGCCATTTTGAGAACTCAGTTGTTGCATTGTCAACTTTGTATGGAACTTTTGAACTTTGAGGCTTTGAGAGCAAGCTCAGTGTTTGAAACATTGCCGAAGGAGATGGAGGACGTCCTAACTAGAATAATATCAGCACCTGAAGAAGCCATGACCACAGGAGTAGTGACAGTCGAGGAAGACGTGTAGGAAATTGCAGAAGTGAAAGCCCCAGATAGCGCTAGAATAATCGTTGAAACCCCTAAATCATCGCACACACCAAGACCTAAGAAGGATAAGCAGGCCATGATATCGATGCACATATATCCTAGAAATCCACTGAGGACCAAGCTCACATTGGAGGAAAAGGGGAAGGCCATTAATTTGGAGGCCAATGAGGAGGAAGATTTTGAAGAAATCCTGGTCGAGGAGGAAGATGTAGAGATGGAAGTCGAAACCCAAGGTTCGGACCCTATCACCAGGCTACTGGAATATGTTTCTCTGCACAAGGGTAAAGCCAAGGTGCCCAAGGATATAGATGAGAGCAAGAGCTCTCGGCAAACTCCGCTGCTCCTAGACGATATTGTGTTTGAAGGAGCGCACTTAGGATGGGTTCCCGTATTAAAATTTGAAGATTAGGACCTTGCAGACCATGAGAATTTCCTGCATTTAGCGATTGCAAAGCTAATGCACCAGAACATGGACACATCGGCTGGAATGATTGAATTGGAGCATTGCAAATGGCTCAGAGGTATCGAGAAAGCAGGGTTGCTAAACCTGCTTTAGGTGCCACATTACCATCGTGCCCCAGTGACCATTTTTGTCATCAGGAAGCTACTCTGCTTGGTGCATGATGGGTGCTTGTGGATGGAGGATCCCATCCCCATCACATACCATCTAATTCACCGTATTACACGGCTCCCTTGCTCAGGGGCGGATCCAACAAATATTTTGGAGGGAAAAAGTGACGACTTGGCCATCGCTGAGGCAATGAAAAAGAAGTTTAAATTGGAGAAGAAGAAGGGAGGGTATGTCATCTCCAGCATCAACAAACCTGCATTCAAGGTCGCGACATAGATTTTGACAGGAAAGGTAATGCGGAAGTGCCGCACGGATGAGGTGCCCGTGCCAGTGGTTTCACTAGCAGCGCAATGCGCAGAGGGGGTCTAGTTAAACTGGGAAAACTATCTATGCGGTGAGTTCCTTGCAAATTGCCACAAGGCACAAGAGTAGGGAAAAACATTTCATTATGCATGGATCCTATTGTTGATAGTACTGGTGGCATGGGAGTTTCCCAAAGATAGCTAGTTCCCATCGATCGCATAGGACCTTCCAGAGGCAACGAAGTATGCTTCGCTATGGGTAACCAGGGATGCACAAAGGATAAGGGAGAGCAAGATATTTTGGGTGCTCATGGAGATGAACATCAGGATGGGGATCAATCGCAAGCCGTGGTTATCGCCCACTATCTACAACAGTTTGCAGAGCTTTGCAGAGTTCAAAGCTGACTTCCACCATGTCTTCATCAGGGCGTGGAAGGACCCTATGAAGATGTGGCATGAGTTACCATACTTGGTGACCGACGATGTAATTTTCGTGGTCCTTGAGTCTTGGCTGTCGGAGTGGCGCGCTCCAGTTGGCTCCGCGGTGGAAGCAGAGAAGTCTGCTACGCAGCGGAAGAAGGAAGAGACAAAATTGTGGATGGTGCAGCTCATGAAAAAGTGCAGGAATGAAGAAGCAGCGGCTAAGGCCCAGGCAACATGCGATGCCATGAAGTTGGCCGAGCAACAGTAGAAAACAGCAGATGAAGAGCATGAAAGACAGAAGTCACCTTCGCCCGAACCAGAGACTGATACAAAACAAGGTGGCGCAAACCCGTAGACGATGTCCACCTAGCTAAAACATCTGCACCCACAAGAGAAAGTAGGGTCGCAAAAGAAAATGAAGGCTTCGAAGACATCTTTCAACCCTATCACCCTTACTAAGGGGACTTACATGATATCGGCAAAACGGTGAGGGATGTCACTGTGAAGGTCCTCCAACAGCTTGAGGAACAACACCAGCTAGTATTAGGGGCTCCCTGGACAAAAATACAAGAGCTGTAGGTGCACACTCCACAGGCTGGCACAGTGTCCATTAGCCTCGCAATCGACACTTCAGCTGCCAAGGAAATGTTGCGCGCCAGGGTGACCAACATAATACTGCTGCAAGATGGAGCACTCATCGCAGAGAATGAGGTCAATCGGCCTATGGTCAGCAGTTTGAAAGGGGTCAGAATAAACATGTTTGCACTCCCTTTTGAGACACTCTATCTCTTACAGGATGGGGTCACCGCAAAACTTCGGGCCAAGGAGAGCCGCGCTATACAGGTAATGAAAAAGCAATGCATCAACATTGAGCAATTGAGCCTGTAGCATAATAAGGCCATGGAGCAGAACAAACAAATAGTGCAAGTTGTGCAGGAAGCCTACAAGATGGTCCCAGAGTTGGCCATCCAAGTAGAAAAACTGGTGGAGGTGCGCGTACGTAAGTTAGCTACAGGGGTGCGCAACGGAAGAGCAGAAATGGCCAGGGTTCAGCTGGAGTTGAACCTTCAGATAGCATAACTGCAGTTGAAGACCTAGCCTTCAACTCCGCCGGAGGTCAGATAACAACATACCACGGTAGTCACAGCAGCAATGGTGACGGTTGATAATGCAGTGACAAACTGCATGAAGTTGTTCGAACAGTCGTTCGAGGTCCTAACCACCATGTAGGAGGACCCAAACATAGAGTGCCTAGAGATAGAGGCACGTGAGCTACAACAAAGATACGATGAGGTAAAAGGGACCATGCAGATGGTTTCCCTTACACATAGGCTTGCAAGGATGCAATAGGAAAAGGTGCTTAAGGAGCAAGTGGATGTCGCTCAGCATAAAGAGGCAGTTTTGAAAGCACGCCTACAGCCATGGATCGATGAGGCGTATACAATTACAACATCCATTGAAGCAAAGCTTGCACAACTACAAGCAACACAGGAGAGGATTCAGGGCAGCAGTTCAACAGCAGCAGTCACCGAACAACGCGTGGAGGAAGTCTAGCAGGCAGTCGCTCAGTGCACTACCAAACTTGCAGCAATCCAAACAGAGCTAGGAGGTCTTCACGCTAAGATCTTCACACCTACTGAGTGACTCAAGGGCAAGTCATGATGTTTGTGTTGGGGGTCTATTGGGTACAGGATCCCCCATGGGCAGTTTTGGGGCTTAGAGCCCAGATTTTGGTCCAATTTTGTAACTCCAATGTAAAGACTCCACATTTTGTGGACACAGAGCATGTAATTGTTAAAGAGTCATAGGGTTGTCCGCCCTTATTTTGATAATGTAATGTCAGCTGTAGAAGATCTACCCATGGTTCGCGGACCATGGGATTGTATAAATAGAGCAAAGCTCTAAGTAGTTAAAACAATCAATCACATAATGTATAAGGAATGAAGATGTATGCAAGATAGCTCTGAAGTGTAAGTCTAAGTTTTGGGTCGTAGCATAGGTAGAGGCTCTACATCTGTGTGCACAGAGGCCTAGTAGTCTGAAGCTGAGTGCGCAGACCCTGCAGCTGAGTGTGCAGGGCGAGTCGAGTCTGTAATTATCTGGAAGTATTAATAAAGAGAAGTTTCTATCAATTCTACGTCTTTATTTCCTGTTTTATGCATCTGTTATATTGGGTATGAATTTCACTTCTAATGCTTATATGATGCGCGAATGTGTATAATTGTATTGGTTAAGTGAATGCAGGTAAGAATATATGTTTACGCAAAGATAACTAAGGTCTAATAGTAAGATAAGTAAGATATTCATTCTAGGTTGGGAAATAGCGCAACTCACTACCTTAGCAGTGCGAAAGCATCTCAGCCTCTGGTTAGGGCTGCGCGAAGGCCAATTGTAACACTTCTCAAAGGTACTGAAGGGTGGAACAAAGCACAAAGAAGCCTGCGTGAAGGCAGGTATAGTTGGAATAAATCGACATCACATCCATCTCAAGGGTGAAGAAACTTGGTTCCAGCATCCCCCCACACTACTTCGGGTGAGACTTTAGTCCACTCTCTGTGGGATGATGTCGATAGGGTCAGTAGTTTAGGGATTTGTTTGGCTAATTAACTATCAACCTAGGTCAGGTCCCCATAAGCCAACACTTAACAGTGCAGAGGTACCCATGTAGGTGAGGCGACAATATCCTTGTACTCTTCCATGACCTTGTCCATATGCTGCTACTGTGCAGAGGAGGCCTGCCTAAAAGTCACGGCCACAACCTTCTTCTTTCCCTAAGGGAAAATACTAATGAAAAAAAAAATTGTTCTCTAGGAAATGATATTACTACATTGTTTTGTAGTGATCAAAGAGATGGTGGTAGGTGGGGATACCTCCAGTATCTTGTACAACATATTTACCAAAGTAATAATCACAGAGCGAGGTCTAGAGTCGTATACAACATGTCCCTTCCACAAGTATGGTTTTCCTAACAATACATCATAAACTTTAAGAGGAGAAACATCACACAATACCTCATACATGAAGGGCTTGATGTTGTAGGAAAGGCGCCACTGCTGGCTAATGTGGAGATCTAATCCTTAGAGAAACCACCTGATGGTGTATGACTATGGATGCGTTGTAGTCTTTAGGCCCAACCACTTCACAACCTCTACTAAAATGAGGTTCTTTTGGCTTCCTCTATCGACAATGGATTACAACGGAGATTACTTCACCCACATATGTGAATGGAACAGGTGTTCCCCCTCCTATGGATCTTTAAGCTCAATCTTCTGGATCTTGGTGGTGGCCATGGTGGAACTGGGCTCCGTATAAATGATCTACTTCCCTTTTTCATTCTCCTTATCGGGTTCTGATTGAGATTTGGAACATGCGTCTGATTCAGAGGCCTTCAACTCAGCCACCAGTGATTGCTTGGCCCGAAATTTTCTTGTGTTGCGAGTGGAGCTCTTATGGAACTCACACCATTTTCGTGTGTCCTTCTTTGTCTTCATGGTGTTTTTCTTTTCTTGCAACTTTGGCGGGATATCTTGGGTAGCCCCACCATGGCTTTGTCCTTTGCTGTGTGGTTTGGGGTGCCTTTTCCTTGTATTAGATTCACAGATCCAAAGTATCGCTTCTTATGTTTAAACTTCTGCTCAATCTTGACAGTGTATTGGTACGTCGTGCCGAGCGAGGAAATGTCCAGTAACTTGATCTCATCATGGATGTACTTGTGTATATAGTAATGGTACTTGAGTACCAAATGCCGAGCAATATCCTTGATACATAGCTTTGTGCGAAGGGTATGGAAATTATTTGTGAACTTCGGCACATCTTGGTCCCTTCCCTATCATAGTGTGGTCCACTTTATGTATTATCTTCATAGCTCCCGATAGGGTAATATTTTCCTTGATGGAGTCTCGGAAATAATCCCAAGTGGGTTCAACTAAAAACAGCGAGGGCTCACTCTCATCTTTTTTCTTTACAGTAGGTTTCCCACTAGTCCTTGATGTGTGGGGCGGCTTTAAGAAGTGTAAAAGTAATATTTTCCTGATTGGAAAATTCATGAACTCGAAAATATCCTTCCAATAGATTTAACCATTTATCTGCAGTGTCTGAATCTATCAGGCCCTCAAAAATGGGAATATTGAAGTTAAATTGTACCTTAAAAGGAGTAGCGCCTCCTAAGTGGCTGTTGGAAGAAGTGTCACCTGTGGGTAGCCGTCGAAGGATCTAGGCAAAGTTATCCATCATCGCGTTCCTTTGTCATTCAAGGGCTTCCTCGAGCAACATTTTGAAAGGATCTCCTGCCCCCTCATCTTTCTTTTCTTCCACCATGGGAGTTCGTCGAGGTTTGTGAGGCTGATCTTGTTATGATCTTGACCTGCAAGAAGATACCAGAATACCAAATATGCGAAGAAATATACCCATAACACAGAACAATAAGAAATAATAGCATGTATTTTATTATTTAGAAAGGAAAGCAATGTTCACTTGCCTCTTCGAGGGGGCAACCTCCAATAGAACTGGGCTCAATTACAAAATAAGACACGACGCTCCTCAAGGGGAGTCTCTATCCTTTATATAGGATTCATACATGCAATACCATGGGTCAGTACCATGGTTCTTATTAATACCATCTATCTAATACTGTGGCCCATTTGCAACTAACTATGGTCCCTTCTTTAAATGCGGGTCAACCACTTACAATTATTAATATAGGCTTTATTGACTCTTTAACTAACTATAACCTATTACATAAATAAGGGGGTTAGGGTTGGACCCTAACATGCCCTCCCCCATAAAAAATAGCCTTGTCCTCAAGGCTGAAGATGAGGAAACTGCTAAAGAACAGTGGCTGGTTCCCAGGTCGCATCTTCTTGAGAGGTGTCTTTCCACTTAATGAGGACTTCCTTTATCATGCAGCCACGTAGTTGTCCATCTCGCCTGTTAAGAACCTGTTCAGGTTGGAGCCAGATTAAACCTTCTTCATCCAATTCCAGTAAACTGGTTTGAATTCTGCAATGGTTCCCAACCACTTTCTTGAGGCATGAGACATGGAATATGGGATGGATTTTTGCAGTGGTTGGCAAGGCTAACCTGTAGGCTACTTCTCTGATGTGCTGAAGTATTTGATACGGTCCATATAATTTTGGAGATAATTTCTGACAACCCTTGCTTTGAGTGATGTTTGCTTATATGGTTGCAGCCTCAAGAATACCTGATCCCCTTCTTGAAATTTGCGCTTTGAACGATGTTGGTTTGCCTGTTGCTTCATGCGATTTTGAGCTTGATGGAGATTCACTTTGAGGTGAGCAAGCATGGTTGCACGGTTCTATAGGAGTTGATCCACTGGTTGTACCTTCGAGCATCCCTGGATATAAGAAGTAGGTGAAGGAGGGATTTGCCCATAAACTGCTTCATATGGAGTCATCTTGGTGGTAGCATGATAGTTAGTATTATACCACCATTCGGCTAGAGGTAACCACTGTACCCATAGATGTTGCTTTTCTAAAGTGAAACAACTGAGGTAGGTCTCCAGACATTTGTTGACTACTTCAGTTTGACCATTAGTTTAGGGATGATAGGAAGTACTGAGTTGTAGTTGGGTACCTTTTAGCCTGAAGAGTTCCTGCCAAAAGTTACTGGTGAAGATCAGGTCACGATCAGACACAATGGAAGTGGGCATGCCATGCAATTTGAAGATCTGGTCCATGAAAGGTTGAGCCACCAAAGCAGGTATAAAAGGGTGGGGTAGGGCACAAAAATGAGCATACTTAGAAAGTCTGTCCACAACCACCATGATGACTGACTTGTTGCCTAACTTCAGAAGAGCAGTAATGAAATCCATAGAAACCTCTATCCAGATTGAGGCAGGGATGGGCAATGGTTGTAAGGTTCCTGGGGATTTGACTGTTTCTCCTTTGTGACGCTGACACACATCACACTTAGCGACAAAACTAAGAATTTCATTTTTCATGCCTGTCCAAAAGAATGAATGTTGAGTGCGAGCATAAGTCTTCTGAAATCCTGAATGGCCTGCAGTGGGAGATGAGTGCAACTCTGCCAAAATGTGACTTTTGAGGGTGGATGTTGGTGATATCACCACTTTTTCCTTGTAGCGAAGAATCTCATCCTGCCAAGAGTAGCCCGCTGTGGAATTTGGATCTACCTGCAATTTATTAATGAGTTGGGAGAGTGAAGGATTTGAAAACCATTCCTAGTGAGCCTCTTCAATCCACTCTAGAATGGGAAGAGAGATTGCTAGGAGGGTTCTTTCCTCCTCAAATTGGTGTGATAAAGCATCCACTATGACATTTTCACACCCTTTCTTGTAAATTATATCATAATAACATCCCAACATTTTGGCTAGCCATTTATTTTGTTGTGGCGAGGATAGGCGTGGCTCCAAAAAATATTTAAGGCTTTGATGGTCCGTGTGGATTTGGAAATGCCACCCCAATAAGTATGGTCGCCAGGTATCCACTACATGTAAGATGGCCATCATCTCCTTCTCATAGGTAGATTGTCCCAGATTTGTCCCACTTAGTCATTGGCTAGTGAAGGCCAAGGGTCAACCTTCCTGCATTAAGACAGCCCCAATACCCGTACCTAAAGCATCACATTCAATCACAAAAGATTTGGTGAAGTCGGGTAGTTCCAATACGGGAGTGGAACACATGGCATGTTTGAGAGCTATAAATTCCTGTTACGCTTCATCATTCCAGAGGAATGAATTTTTCTTGAGAAGGTGAGTGAGGGGTCTAGCAATGCAACCATAATTGCAGACAAGTTTGCGATAGTAGCCAATGAGACCAAAAAATCCTCTCAAACTCTTCAAGGTCTTTGGTTAAGGCCAATCCTGCATTGCCTGGATCTTTTTGGGATCCACCCTGACACATTCATGCCCCACAATGTGGCCCAAATACTCAACTTCTTCCATGCCAAAAGAGCACTTGGACAATTTGAAAAATAATGTATGCTTCCGAAGTAGTTGCAAGAGCATATCTACATGTTGAAGATTTTTTTCCCAAGTGAGGCTGTAGATGAGGATGTCATCAAAGAAAACAAGGACAAATTTTTTGAGATATGGTTTGAGCAAGTGATTCATGAGGCTTTGAAAAGTGGATGGGGCATTAAGGAGACCAAATGGCATGACCAGGAATTCATATTGGCCTTCATGAGTTTGGAAAGCAGTCTTTGGAATGTCTACTTCTTTCATGCGAATTTGGTGATAGCCCGAGCGAAGGTCAAGATTAGTAAAGAATTGAGCCCCATTTAGTTCATCCAGCAAATCATCAACAACCAGGATGGGAAATTTATCTTTGACCATTAGCTTTTTGAGGGCCCTAAAGTCTAGACACATACGCCATTCCCCATCTTTCTTGAGCACCATGACCACAGGCAATGAATAAGGACTAATGCTAGGACGAATGACACTGGCTTCTAGGAGTTCCTTGATGATTTTTTCAATTTCATTCTTTTGGGCAAAAGGATATGTGGCTGTGCCCCTAGGACCAAAGTAATGCTATGATCATGTTCCCCTCTCGAAGGTGGAAGCTCATGAGGCTTGTCAAAGACCTGTCGATGGTTGTTTAAGACCTGTTACATCTCAGGATGAATATGAAGAGAAGTGGGTTCAAAGGCCTGGATGGCATTAAATTGGGCTATAACTCCATGGTGACCCTTTTTTTTTAAATTTTCCATCTTGTATGAGCTGATGATAGAAGGAGCACCTGCCTGGAGTCAGCGAAGGGTATGCGTGTGGTCATTCTGCTTAAAGCTCATATATAACTCCTAGAAATCCATTGTGATTGGGCCGAGTGTGCGAAGCCATTTAACACCCAAGATAATGTCACACCCACCCATGTTGACGGCAAACATATGGGTCTTTAAGTGATAAGCCCCCATTTGAAGTTTGAAATTTTCACAGCGACCTTCACATTTCATTGTCCCCCCATTAGAAACCTAGACTTGGAAATTAGAGATTGCTCTGAAAAAACAATGCACTGCTTCGGCAACTCTTTGATGGATAAAGTTATGCGTACTGCCACTATCAATCAAGACTACTACAGGGAGATTCTTAATAAAACCTTTGATTTTGAGAGTTTGGGGAGAAGAAATTCCTACCAAAGCATGAAGCGAGATAACTGGTTCTTCAAGTGTAGCTGGGAGCTCATTGTCCGGTTGGTTTTCCTCATATTCCTCCTCTGGTCCCTCAAATGGTGGGGCTTTCTCAGATGAACTGTGATCAGTAGCATCAATTTGAAAGAATTTGGGTTCCTTGCATTTATGTCCTGGGGAGTATTTCTCATCACAGTAGTAACACAATCCTTGCTTTCTTCTTTTCACCATTTCCGCTGGTGACACCTTTTGAATCTTAAGTGTTTGGGTAGTGCTCGGAGCTTGGGTGGGGCATCCCTTGGCTATGAAATTTGGACGAGTTGACTGGGCCGCTAACGCGTGTTCTACTTCCCAAGCTGTCTTGCAAGCTGCCAGCCATGAGACTGGGTGGTGCATTCAGACGTGGGCTTGTATGGCATCTTTGAGACCACTGATAAAACATTCCAAGTAGAATTCATCTGATATACCTCCCGTGCAGAAGGCTAATGCTTCAAAGGCTTTAATATATTCTTGCACTGTGCCTGTTTGTTGGAGCTTAGTAAGACAAACCAAAAAGTTAGATTCATTGTCAAAGCGATCAGAAAGGGCTTTTGAGAATATCTGCCAAGTCATTGGCCTTGCATAGCAGCGTTGATGCCACTTCCGCCATTGCCATCTTTCTTGGTCCAATTACAGGCTTCCCACACTTAGCTTAGTCACATCATCTTTGATGTGATTCAATGTGAAATATTGCTCCATTTGTGCTAGCCATATGGTTGGATGAGAGCCGTCAAATTTATACATGTCCAACTTGGGTGGTTGAGGCTAGGACTGTTGGTGGTTTCAATAAAGGGAAGAGAATGGCTAGACTCGCCCTCAAGGTTTTCATTAAAATCCTATGCCTGCAATTGTTCCCCCGACATGCCCTTGGTGATTGTGTCATTTAAGGACTGGATCTTCTTAGTTAATGCCTCCAAATTTTGTTCAAGGGTGTCTATCTTCTCATTGGCCATAGCTTGAGCTCTGGTTTGTACCATGCACAGATCCGATGCACTTGTCGTATTGTGAAAAAAAAAATTGGGACCACCCAAAATTTTGACGCTGACAAGTGAATGGTACCACCTTGCTCAGCCCGTCAACCTGATTCTTATGGGTTAAGTCTCCTATAAGCATCCCAGGAGTGTCTCTTTTTTTTTTTATTTTTTTATTTTACTCCGAAAGGAGTTTTACTCCTCGCTTAGGAATATTGTAGTAGTCGATTCCCAGAAAAGTTAATTTTGCCCAATGTCCTACGAGAATCACGCCCAGGTATAGGAGCCACACAAATAGTCAGATCTGTCGGCGAAACCCTCAACTGCAGAGTATGAGTAGGAATGTGGTAGTGATCGAACCCCTGCTGCTAGATCTAAATTCGGATTTGATTGTTGCGACTGCTACAAAACCCAACCTGCTAGATCTGAATGGCGGATTTGATAGATCTGAATGGAAGATCTGATAGATCTGAATGGTGGATCTGATAGATTTGAATGGAAGATCTAATTTTTGTGGTTGCGACAGAACCCAACCTACTAGATCTGATATAGCAAAGATGATGCGTGATCTAGAGATAGACAAGGGAACTATGGTCTCAAGGAGTGTTAGGTGCTACAGATCGCAATATACATAAGGGTCCAATAGTAGTACTTGGCCCAATATTTCAGGGCACTAACCAAGGAGGATCAACCGTACCGTTAGTTGTACAACCCCACTACCCTATCGTACGCGCGAGTTATCTCCTCGAGTGCTGTTCTCAATGTACTGTAGCAGCAAGACAGCCGACGGTTTATCTATGGCGAGGTTTCAAGAGAGCCTAGGGGGCTTTCGATATACCCAGAGGGTACTTGGAAGACAGTCCGTGCATGGTTCTGTCTAATGCACTACTACTCGAAGGGGTACCCACAAGGGTTACAAGGGAGTCCAACAAGCATCACCACCTCTTGTATTTCCAGCGTGCATGCCTCCCCAAATCCGCAAGTTTATGCGCTCAACAACAGATCTCGTGGTTTAAAGACACCGGAACACGTCTCTAGCCAAAAAAAAATCTGCTAAAAATGGAGATTCCACCGGCCCTAGAAAGTGCTCTAATACCACTTGTTATGCTCTTGACCTGCGAGAAGATACTAGAATACCAAATATGCGAAGAAATATACCCATAACACAGAACAATAAGAAATAGTAGCATGTATTTTATTATTCAGAAAGGAAAGCAATGTTCACTTACCTCTTCAAGGGGGCAACCTCCAATAGTGTTGGGCTCAATTACAAAATAAGACATGACGCTCCTCAAAGGGAGTCTCTATCCTTTATATAGGATTCATACATGCAATACCATGGGTTAGTACCATGGCCCATTTGCAACTAACTGTGGTCCCTTCTTTAAATGCAGGTCAACCACTTACAATTATTAATATGGGCTTTATTGACTCTTTAACTAACTATAACTATGACTTGACCCTATTACATAAATAAGGGGGTTAGGGTTGGACCCTAACAGATCTTGCAGTGGTTAAACCAGATTGAGCCCTAACTCCTTATACCCTGACCTCGTTGGGGACATGCACAGAAAAATAGAGAAAGAGTAGACTGCTCTGATACCATTGATCCGAACCTAAATAGGAATGCAACAAATTAGAGATATAATCATAAATACATAGATGCAGTAGAAAAATACTTCATTTCATTAATAGAAAAATATTGAACTATGCTTACAAACAGAATGGAAATAAGATAGCTCAAGTGGTGGTAGTTCATCTCTGAGAAGAGATGTGGTGGCTACATGCCTCTGAACTATGTTACAATGGTTCTCAAGGGCCTATTTATTATTTAAAAACATGATAAAACCCTTAAAAAAAACCCTAACCTCGGGAGATGTAACACCAAGTGTTTGTGGGCCCCGTTGGGGGTTAATTGGGCAGCCAACTTCCCAGGGTCATAACTTGGTCATATTATCTTTGTTTGGTTAGTACAATACCTTGTTGGAAATTTATCTCTGAGCACTACAAGTTTCGCCACAGGCCCCTACCTACAACAATGGCCATGCAACAGACCTCAAAAGAACGTTGTTTAGGGGGTCAAAACTGCTCCGGAAGTTGAGGACCCAAAAAACTACTAAAAATAGTAAATGCTGAAATAAACAAGGAAACATATGAAACTAACTGGAGGCTTTAGGTGGAATAGGTGGGTGGTGACCAATATCCACCTGGATAATTTTTCTCTTCTATGGGTATGAGATCACAAAGATGTTGTCTTGCAAGAATATATGCAACAAACAAGAACAAGATTTGAGTAAAAAGTGGAAGAAATTTGAGAGCAGGTTCTTTTGACATCATAAAGAAAATGTAACAGGAGTTACTAGCAACAACACAAATACTTTCTTTTCTTTACATAATCAGCACAAATCATTGATATCAAGGCTCAAGCAGAGGACAGTAATAAGGATTAGGCAGAGGATACTAATATCCTATTTCAACATGTATAAAGAAGGCTTTGAGGCACACCTCCAAAAGTATGGAAATGAACATGATTCACATTGCAAAGAATTGAGTTAAGCATTGGATATGGTAAGTTGTTACTCCTTTTTATTAATGAAAATCAGTTTGAGTCTGCTTCATGATTTCTCTTAAGTGGATATCTGCCAAAATTTTATGGTTCTTCTTCTTCATATCTTTCACTTTCCTCTAGATCACCTACTTTGGGATGATGTCAGTTGTTATTACTCCAAGTTACCACATTGCTTCAATCATTTCATCAACCTTTTATTCCTCTTGGAATCTCTTCTATGGGTTCATTGTCCCTTGGTTGAAAAATCTTGTACGGTGGAGATGGTTTTATTGGTTCAACTCCATTTCTTGGACACTTTATGGTCTAATTGCAGCACAAATGGGTGAGGTGGATTCTAAGATGAGTACAATATAAGAAAAATACATAAATAGTATATTTTGGGAGAAGCTATACATGGTGCGCATTCATATTTTATTTTCTTTGATGTTTCCTTTTCCATTGAAACATTCAACTTTCAAATTTAGGCATCAAAGAAGGGGGTGCTAGAAATTAGCTTTATTCCATGGAGATGAGGCTTGGTGTGGACTTCAGTAAAGTGTTAAAAAAACTTTATTTTATGGAAGAAATCAATAAATTATCAAGGTTTCATTCTCTCATGATGTTAGCAAGTGTTGGCTTATTGGGGCCTAACCCAGGTTCAGAGATTTTGTCAAACAAACCCCGGTACTACTGGCCCTTTCAGCAACAGTCCGCGCAGTGCGGACTGAGGTCTCACCCGAAGTAGTATGGGAGGGTGCTAGAACCAGGTTTCCATGCCCTGGATATGTCTGATGAGTTCGACTGGTCCGCCGTTTGACCCTATGCGTAGGTTGCTTTACGCACTTTCCCGTACTTCGCAACCTGATGTATTTCCTTCACACAGCCCTACCCAGGGGCTGAACGTCATGCTCTTGCGTTATTACCCAAGACCTCAATGGTATTCCAACATTATTTAATTAGCTCTTCCTATTTGAGTGCTTTAAGTTATACTTAACAACATAAACCATTCATACCGGTGCGCACAGTAAATAAACAGTATATTTGCAAATTATATCAAACATGCATTAACCCAAGAGTAGATACACAAAATTATGATAAAACTTCTCTTTATTAATTCCTTCCTTGGTTACAGACTCGACTCCACCCTATGCACTCAGATGCAGGGGTCCACGCACTCAGCTGCAGAGCCTTCTCCTACTCTACAACCCAAAGACACACTTCGCACTGTGACTCAATCACTTAGACTTCTGCTTATTCTCCTCACTTGTATAATTATCTTATACACTTAGAGCCTCACTCTATTTATAAAATCCCATGGTCTTCAGACCATGGGTAGGTCTATCCAGCCGATATTACATTACAAAACTAGGGCGGACAACCCTGTGACTCTATCATACTTTCGTGCCCCGCGCCCGCAATTCGTGGAGCTTTACAACAAGATTTGGTCAAAACTTGGGCTTTGAGCTCCAAAAAATTCCTTCAGGGGGATTCCATGCCCAACAGGCCCCCAACAAAAACATCGTGACTCACCCTCGAGTCACTCTATCAGCGGGGCGATCTTTCCATGGAGTCCCTCCAACTGTTCTTGAACTACGTGGAGGTTAGCAGTGCACTGAGATGCTACTTGTTGGATCTATTGCATATGTTGTTCCGAGACCTCTGTGTTGAGAGTGCTTCTCTGCATCAATATCTGCATCCCCTGCATGTGTGCGAGCTTGCCTTCGATTTCTGCGATGATGGTGAAGGCCTCGTCCATCCAAGGTTGAACGATCGCCTTCAGGACGGCTTCCTTATGTCGTGCCATGTCCAACTGCTCCTTCAGTGCTTTATCCTGCTACATCCACGCAAGCCTCTGGGTGAGGACCATCGTCTGCATAATTCCTCAGACACTGTCATACTGTTGTTGGAGTTCTGACGCCTCTGTCTCTAAGCGCTGGATGTTGGGGTCCTCTTGCAGAGTTGTGAGGACCTCAAGTGATTCTTCCAACATGCTGGTGCAGTCTTGCACTGCACCTCTGATTTCCTCCAATCCCACTTCGATAGCGCTAATATGTTGTTCTCTGACTTCCAGGGGAGTGGATGGTTGCACCTTTAACTGCAGCACTGCAATCTGAAGGTTCAACTCTAGCTGAACCTTTGTCATTTCTTCCCTCGCCTCATAGACCCCTGCTGCTAACCTGTGGATCCACGCCTCTGCTTGTATGTTTACTGGGATGGCGAACTTCGGGATTCTTGGACAAGCGTCGTCTATCACCTGTACCAGCTATTGATTTTGAGACACCAATTTGTCACGTTGCAAGCTTAGTTGTTCCATGTTTATTTTCTGCTCACTGGGGACTTGGAGCACGCAGCTCTCCCTAGCTCGCAGCTTTTCCGTTATCCCATCTTGCAATACATATAAGCTCGCACACGAGAGTGTAGTGAGATTGATACCAAGACCTTTCAATGCACTAACTGAAGGCCTATCGACCTCATTTGATGGCACTAGTGCTCCTTCTGGTAGCACTATGGTGTTCGTTATCCGCGCGTGCAACATCTGCTCTACTGCCGAGGATCTGACTGTACCAACCTGAGGGGGGCATACCTATAATTCCTACAACTGCGCTCTGAGGGCCCCCAACACAATCTAGTTCTCCTGCATGAAATCTTGGAGAGCCTCAATCATGACATCGTGCACCGCTTCGCTGGTGTCGTGCAAATCACCCTTGGTTAGGGTGATCGGGTCAATGGATAATTTCAAGGCCTTGGTCTTCTTCCGTGACCCTCCCTGCTCAGTCAGGTGTTGGTGCTTCAGCTATGTTGGCATGGTTTATGGGTCCGCACCTCCTTCTTATGTTCCTGCTTTCGTTGCTTCCTTCCCCTATGAAGGTGTTGTTTGGCCCTCGCCTGCCTTCGCGGCTACTTCCTGTGTTGCTGCTGCTATTGCGGCATTTTCCTACTCAGCTGCTTTCTGTGCTGCGTCCTGCGCTGCCGATACTTCTACTGTCACTGCTTCCTCCCTTTGTTTTTCAGCCAACTGTGTGATGCACAGCTTGGTATCATCCTTCTTTCATTACGCCATCAACTTCTTAAGCTCTACGATGTCTTGGGCGTGCCACTCCAGTAGCCATGCCTCCAAGACATTGAAAATGACGTCGTCGATGGCTACAAAGGGTAGCTTTACCCACTGCTTGGTTGGGTCCTTGCGCGCCCTGATATAGATGTTATGCATGTTCGCTTTAAATTTGGAAAAACCCTGTAGACTGTTGTAAACAGTGGGTGACAACCGCGGTTTACGGTTGATCCCCATTCTGAGGTTCATTTCCATGAACACCCAGGTTATTTTGCTTTCGTATGTCTGCTTAGCATCCTTTGTGGCCCAAAGCGAAGCATACTTTGCGGCCTCTGACAAATCCCTGTCAATTATGGGGAATTGACTATCCTCCATAACTCCCCAACCACAAGCACTATGGATAGCAACAGCCATGCATAGTGGAACATTTTGCCTTATTCCTGGGCTTTGTGGAAATTCTCTAAAAATTCAGTGTAGAGTAATTCGGACCAGTTAAACTAGACTCGCTCCATGCACTGCTCGGCCAGTAAGACCACGAGCACAGGTACCTCATCTGTGCGACACTGTGCATGACCTTTCCTGCCAAGATTTGGGTCACTACGTGCACTGCTTTGTCCTTGATGCTAGATATAGTGTATCCCCTCTTCTTCTTTTCCAACTTGTACTTCTTCTTCATGGCCTCCCTAATGGCCAAATCACTGCCCTTCCCTTCCGATATGTTTGCGGGGTCCTCTCCTTTGCATGGAAGTCGGGAGACGTGATGAATCAGGTCTTCCGTGATGGGGATGGGCTCCTCCAACCACAAACACCCATCGTGCACCAGGCAGAGCAACTGCCTGATGACAAAAATGGTTATTGGGGCGTGGTGGAAGTGCAGCACCCAAAGCAAATTCAATAGTCCAGCCTTCTCCACTACGCGCAACCACCTCTGCGGCTCTAGCTCTGTAACCACCACCACGGTGTTCTGCTTGGGCTTCATGAGGTTCCTTGTCTGTAGGTGAGGGAACTTCTCGTGGTCAGCGAGGTCCCAATCTCCAAATTTTAGGCTTGGCATGCATCCTAGGCTTCTCCACTACGCGCAACCACCTCCGCGGCTCTAGCTCTGTAACCACCACCACGGTGTTCTGCTTGGGCTTCATGAGGTTCCTTGTCTGTAGGTGAGGGAACTTCTCGTGGTCAACGAGGTCCCAATCTCCAAATTTTAGGCTTGGCATGCATCCTAGGTGCGTGCCCTCAAATATAATGTTATCTGGGAGGAGCGAGGTCTAGAGCGAGCTCTTGGTCTCATCCAAGTCCTTGGGCACTTTCACCTTCCCTTTTCATGGGGGGACATAGGTGGGAAATTTTGTTGCAGAGCACACAGGCTGAGTGTCCTCCTCCATGCCTTCATCCTCCTCCTCCGAGATGATAAGATCCTCTAGATATTCTTCTTCTTCGTATGTTTCTATAGCGACAGCTTTCCCCTTCTCCTCCATCAATAGTTTGCTGCATAGCGGGTTTCGAGGTAACACACGTACGGGAGCCATTGCTTGTTTGTCCTTCTTGGGTCTTGGCGTGCACAGTGATTTTGGGATTTCTGCCACAATCCCGGCATCTTCTAGGAAATCCCCCACAGTCAGGGTCTACGCGACCTCCTCGGCGGTCGATTCTATTATATCCATAACATCCTAAGCAGTTGCCATCATACTCGTCTAGAAATCTAGCACTCGCAAACTCAGGGGCTCAATCAACGCTCGGCTCACAACACTCGGGGCTTTTCTCGATCGCTCAATTCGCAAATTACCAAGTGTTGTTTGTTGGGCAACCCTTTTTATTTTATAGCACTTTTTGAATTCAAATTCAACCGTTCCCCCAAATTCTGGTTCATTAATGCTTTCTTGGCGGCAGATTTTCCCAAATCCTGCCCATAAATCGCGTCTTAAATTCCTTCCACCCGCTCCATTTGGCCTCAATTCAAGCATACCATCGTGAAAAGTGACTTCAACGGTCACTTTCTGGCCAACCCGCACGACAGCGCAGCCCCCTATGCACGGTCGCGGACCCTGTGACTTTTTTCTTCTATGTGCAGCTCCCAAGAAGAATAGTTTATAGTCCCACACTCCCTTTCAACTGCCTGGAGCGCTAAGACTATTCCTTCCTTGGCTATTCAAGCGGCTGCGCCACCTGTGTGTGGTTTCCTCCGATCATCCAACATTCCTTCTGGGAAATACCTACCTTTTACCATTACTGGCCGCATCGCACACCTTATCCTCTATAGCGCATCAGCCTGGTTAATTCTCTTAGTAATATGCAGTCCAAGCCAAGGCATCAGACTGATCAATTCGCGACGATAGTCCTCAAGCTTGTCAACATGATCGTGCGCACCCTATTTTAACACCATGGTCTTCTTATCGAGAAATTCGTCCCTTATCTCATCTTTCAGCTTCTTGACTTCCACTTCTACCAAAGCGCTTTTCCTCCTTAATCGCACCCTTTCTTTTTCAAGTTCTTGGAGCCTAAAATTTCCCTGTTGGATTTCTTCCTCAAGTCCCATGCATTGCGGCTGTGTGATCCCTTCTTTCTGGGCTTCGTGAACCCTCATATCTACTCGTACTATTATGCATGGACTAGGCTTTGCATGCTCCATAGGGATTACAACATTTGCTTCGTACTCCAGCCTTGGTGGTACCTGCACGGTCAGGTTCTTTCACATGGTCCTATATGCCCATAGAACCACTGGTACGCGCAGGTCCCAGTCAGTTTGTTTCGTATTGTGGACCCTATTTAGTACTTCGCATACTTTGTCAAAGGCTTCCATGTAGATAACCTTCTACACGCTTGGTCTTATCATACCTCCTGGTCGCAAACAGAGGGGTTGTTCGCACCATTGTCTTGCACTCTCCTGCTTGCCAATCGTGTTTCCTATCGCGAGGACAGTGTGCATTCATGCAGGTTGCGTACCATATGCTTGTATCCATCTAGAAATGTGGGTGCGCGAGCCATTTTGTCTGTCATACTTGGATTTTATCCACATCTGAGGCTTCCCAAATCATAGGTGCATCATCCTTCTGCATTCACGCCAGTCCTCAAAACTCTGCTGGTGTGTACCCCACCACCTTGCGGGCGTAGCGTGCAGTACCCATTTCAGAGCATCAAAACGTTGTTGTTCTGGTACTTCTCTCTGAAATTTGTTCAATAAATCATCCACCTCGCTCAACCCATCATACCTAGGTAGATCTCTTACCTATGATGCCACGCAGTGTAGCAACCTTGTCATCATGTTATAGTTGAGTGTGGTTACCTTGTGTAACCGGTTCTGCCATCGTTCTATTTCCTCGTCTAAATCTGAGGTGCAGGAGCTTTCGTGCTCCCACGAAATCTTGCCATCCGCTATTGGATTTACCCAGTCCTACTCCCACGCGGTTATCTTGTAGATACAGTCTAGATCGTCGTTGCTATCGTTGTCGCGGACTGGTTCTGTGTAGCGTGATCCTTCTGCAAGGTCTAAAGGTACCACTATGTGCAGTGACTTTTTCTCAAAAATCATATTGCGCTTCTTTAGATTTATCACTCCATTCATGTCAGTGGCCCAATCTATTTCTAGTAGCGTGGGATATGAATTTTTGTCATCAACAATCTCTATCACTTCGTAATATGCAAGCACGCTCGCACCTTCGATATCTACCATTATTCCCTGCAATCACCCCATAGGTAGGATCTTCTATTGGTTTGCCATTTGTAGTTTTATAAGAGACCATTGCAACGCAGGCCTGCCCATGCACTCCCATGTCTGCTTTGGTAGGACATTCGCATCCGATCCTAGATCCAGAATCACTTGACCCATTTCATACTCCCCGATCTACATGGTCAATCTCATCTCCTTGCCTGTTCATGCCGTGTGCTTCCTGAGCTTCCAGAATACGAGTGGTTCTCCTAGCGCGGTCCCAGCACATCTAGTTATGAGTTCTTTGTTGGGTGTGGAGCCTGATTATCTTCTATATTCAAAGGTATCGCCACATTGGACCCCAGTTCGAAATGGGGGCAGCAATGCCGCCCGTAAAATATTCGCTACAGGGGGGGGGGGGGGGGTCCGGGGGGGGCGGCTGCAGAGGCCGCCCGTAAAATTGCCTTGTAAAAGTATAGTAATTTCTAGTCAATCTGGGCTGTTCATTAGGCGGATGATCTGAGGGTAGAACTTATGTTTAGTTTAGGGTTTTTTTGCCCTAGAAGGAAACCCCTCTCTTTGTATGAGGGCATTGTATTTGAGGCTGAATAAAAGATGTGTATTATGTGAGCGAGAAACAAAGAGGTGAGACTGTGAGAGAAAACAAAGGATATTACAGTGGATCTGCTGTAGGTTGTGTCTCTTCATTTTGCTAGATAATAGAAAGGAAGGACTGGCTATTCAGGGTGTACGTAGCCTAAAGTGGGTGAACCACGTATATCTGTGTCTCTCTTGTTTTATGCATTTTCTGTGTTTATATTTCTGCAATATTTTATGTGTTCCTTTGCTCCATAATATATAATTTTCTAACAACTGGTATCAGAGTCGAAGGTCTATTTGGCTGATAAATTCATAGGAAAGAAGGGTTCCTTGTTCGAGTGGGAGCAATGGCGAAAGATGGTAAGTTTAGGGTCGATAAATTTAATGGCCAAAATTTCTCACTGTGGAAGATGCAGATGGAAGATTATCTGTATCAGAAAGATCTATACCTACCATTGAGCGGAAAAGAAAAGATGCTGACGGGTATGAAAGATGAAGAATGGAACCTTATAAATAGAAAGGCAATCGGAACCATAGAGTTGTGCCTCATAGCGTCAGTTGCCTTCAACATTTCGAAGGAAACAACGACAAAGGGTTTGATTAAGGCGTTGGAGAAACTATATGAAAAACCCTCGGCTTCAAACTAGGTATTTCTTATGAAACAGTTATTTAATATGAAGATGTCGGAAGGTGGATCTGTTGCAAATCATTTAAATGATTTTAATAATGTTACAAGTCAGTTATGTTCTGTAGGGGTAAACTTTGATGATGAAGTTAGAGCTCTGTTATTCTTGTGCTCATTACCAGAAAGTTGGAATGGTTTGGTAATGGCCATTAGTAACTCTATGTCTGGATCTAGTACTTTAAAGTTTGATGATGTTGTTGGTGCTATCCTTAGCGAGGAAATGCGATGGAAAAGCTCCGATGAGACATCGGGAAATGCTTTGAGTGTAGAGTCTAGGGGAAGAAAAATGGAAAGAGGAAAGAGCTCAAGATATCGCAGTAAATCAAGGAAAGGCATATCTAAGTCCAGATCGGGGATAGTGTGCTGAAAATGCGGAAAGAAAGGACACCTAAAGAAAGATTGTAGATCTCGGAAGGGAAAAGAAGGAGATTCACATCAAGAAAACAATCATGAAGCAAATGTGATAGGTGAGGTGTTACAAGATGCTTTGATTCTTTCTTTCGAAAATATTATTGATTGCTGGGTGGTAGATTCAGGGGCCTCATTCCATGCCACACCTGATAAGAAATACTTTCATGACTATGTTCAAGGAGATTTTTGACAAGTTCGTTTGGGTGATGATAAACCCTGTAAAATTGTTGGAATGGGTAAGGTTCTTGTAAAACAGCAGAATGGAAACCAATGGCTACTAAAGGAGGTAAGGCATGTTCCAGATCTAAAGAAAAATCTGATTTCAACAGGGCAGTTAGGCGGTGAAGGTTGTGTGACAACTTTCACAGATAAATCTTGGAAGGTCACCAAAGGAGCCCTGGTAATAGCAAAAGGCGAAAAGGTTGGTACATTGTATTTATGCAATGGTATTTCTAACTCTGTTAATGCTTTAACTTCCAAAGAAGTAGATGCAGCGTTATGGCATCATAGGCTTGGACACATGAGTGAAAAGGGGATAAAGATTCTTCACTCAAGGAATTTGTTGCCAGGTTTGAAGAATGTTGATTTGGACTTCTGTGAGAACTGAATTTATGGAAAAGAGAAGAGAGTCAGATTTCTCAGAGTTGGGAAAGAAAAGAGGAGCGAAAAATTAGAGCTTGTGCATACAGATGTATGGGGACCTGCTCAGGTATCATCTCTTAGGGGCTCTCGTTATTATGTTACCTTTATTGATGACGCAACTAGAAAAACTTGGATTTATTGTATTAAGAATAAATCTGATGTATTTGATACTTTCAAGAAATGGAAAGCTTTGGTTGAGATTGAGACAGGAAAGAAATTGAAGTGTCTTAAATCAGACAATGGAGGTGAATATTGCAGCAAAGAGTTTGATAGGTATTATTCAGAGCATGGAATTCATAGAGAGAAGACAGTTCCAAGAACACCACAAGAAAATGGTGTGTCAGAAAGGATGAACAGAACAATCATGGAGCGTGCAAGGTGCATGAGATTGCATGCAGGATTGCCTTTACAGTTTTGGGCAGATGTTGTAGATATTGTTGTTTATCTAATAAACAGAGGGCCTTCAAGTTCCTTGGATGGTGGTGTTCCAGAGGAAGCATGGACAGGTAAAAAGGTAAACTACTCCTTTTTTAAAGCCTTTTGGTTGTGAAGCCTTTGCCCATATTGATAAAGAAAATAGAACAAAGATTGAGGCAAAGTCAAAGAAATGTACCTTTATTGGATATGGTGTTAATGATTTTGGTTATCGCTTATATGATTACGAAAATCACAAAATCATTAGGAGTAGAGATGTAATATTCAATGAAAAGGTCTTGTATAAGAATCAGTTGCAGGAAAAGAAACAAGAAAAAGAAAACAAGGAATACGCAGTTCTTGATGAAATCACTGAAAAAGTAAAGGTGCCTGAAAATAATAATAATCAACAACCACAACAACAGCAACCACCACAACAACAACAGGCACGCCAAACACCTGAAAGTGGTGTTAGAAGATCTACCAGGATAAGTAGACCCCGTGAACGATACTCTCCTTCATTATATTATTTATTGTTGACTGATTATGGTGAACCCGAATGTTATGAAGAAGCAATGTAGGTTGAAAGCAGGAAGAAGTGGGAGGTAGTCATGGAAGAAGAGATGGACTCCTTAATGCATAACCAGACTTGGGACTTAGTCAGGTTGCCTGCAGGTAAAACTAGATTGTAGAATAAATGGGTTTACAGGTTGAAGGAAGAAGATGGAGGAAAACAGAGGTACAAAGCTAGACTTGTGGTGAAGGGGTTTGCACAGAAGAAAGGTATTGATTTTGATGAAATATTTTCTCCTGTTGTTAAAATGACTTCAATTAGAACTATTTTACGTCTAGTGGCAGTTGAAGATTTGCATATTGAGTAGTTAGATGTAAAGACAGCCTTTCTCCATGGGGATTTGGAGGAAGAGATATATATGCAGCAGCCACAAGGATATGAAGTGAAAGGGAAGGCGAAACTAGTGTGCAGGTTGAAGAAGAGCTTGTATGGCTTAAAACAGGCTCCAAGGCAGTGGTATCTAAAATTTGACAAGTTTATGTCTGAACAAGGTTATACTAAATGTCACTCTGATCATTGTGTTTATCTGAAAAAGCAAAATGATGGCAGCTATATTATATTGTTATTGTATGTAGATGACATGCTTGTTGTAGGATCTAACATGCAGGAAATAAATGTGCTCAAAAGAAAATTGGAAAATTCATTTGCAATGAAGGATTTGGGAGTTGCAAAACAAATCCTTGGTATGAGAATAACTAGAGACTGGAAAGATCGTAAATTAACATTGTCTCAAAATGAGTACATACAAAAGGTGTTTAAAAGATTTAACATGCACAATGCAAAACCAGTTAGTACACCTTTTTCTAGCCATTTCAAACTTATCAAGGAAATGTGCCCAAAGACCCAAGAAGACATGGATTATATGTCTAAAGTTCCATATGCATCAGTAGTTGGAAGCTTAATGTATGCAATGGTTTGCACAAGGCCTGATATTGCACATACAGTGGGAGTTGTAAGCAGGTACATGAACAATCCAGGAAAGGAACATTAGATGGCAGTGAAATGGATTCTCAGATATTTGAAAGGTACCACAAATCAAGCATTATGCTTTGGTGGTTCAAACATTTCCCTACAGGGATATGTTGATGCAGATATGGCAGGTGACAGAGATAATAGGAGGAGCACTACAGGATATGTATTTACTGTTGGTGGAACAGCTGCCAGTTGGGTTTCAAAAATCCAAAGTGTTGTTGCACTTTCAACAACGGAAGCAGAGTATGTTGCTGCTACGGAGGCTAGTAAAGAAATGATTTGGTTACAAAGGTTTATGAGTGAATTGGGTAAGGAGCATGATATGGGCACACTATACAGTGATAGCCAAAGTGCCATTCATCTTGCAAAGAACTCAGCATTTCATTCCAGGACTAAACACATACATCTCAAGTACCATTTCATACGATCAGTGTTGGAATATGGAGAGTTGAAGCTGTAAAAGATACACACTAGCCAGAATCCTACAGATATGCTAACAAAAGTTGTAACCAGGGAGAAACTGAGAATATGCTTAGTTTCAATTGGTCTTCAAGGATGACGATAAAGATGAGAAACAGCCAGGTCCAAAGAGGAGTCATTGTCCAGCAAATGGAGTAGCGGTGGAGTTGCTACAATCAGTCTCCAAGTGGGAGATTGTTGGGTGTGGAGCCTGATTATCTTCTATATTCAAAGGTATCGCCACATTGGACCCCAGTTCGAAATTGCCGACTATGGGGGGGTCCAGGGGGTGGCGACTGCAGGGGGGGGGTGTCCAGGGGGTTTCGAGGGCAGCGCCCCCGAAGCTAAAAATAGATGTAAAATTGCCTTGTAAAAGTATAGTAATTTCTAGTCAATCTGGGTCGTTCATTAGGCGGATGATCTGAGGGTAGAACTTATGTTTAGTTTAGGGTTTATAAAATCTTCGGCAAAATCACATAACCAATCTTTTGTCGACGCGTTTCGAACCAACCAGTGTGGTTCATCGTCAGGACAAGTTGAAGAACCAATCAGGCTTAGCTTGAATAAATAGAGTGTGCAGAGACTCAAACGGCTATATTGCCAACGGCTAATTTTGACCTAAGGATCTTAGTCAAAAAACCAATTTAATTATTAATATTCTTAGAAATAAATGGTTATGAAAATCTGAAAACAAATAAATAAATTCATTATTATTAGCTTATATATTAAGAGAATTCATTAGATAATTAAAATATTCATATTTATTATTTAATTATAATGGTAATCTATATTTATTATTATTTAAATGGTATTACCTTACTATTATTTTAGGGTTTTTTTGCTCTAGAAGGCAACTCCTCTCTTTGTATGAGGGCATTGTATTTGAGGCTGAATAATAGATGTGTATTCTGTGAGCGAGAAACAGAGAGGTGAGACTATGAGAGAAAACAAAGGATATTACAGCAGATCTGTTGTAGGTTGTGTCTCTTCATTTTGCTAGATAATAGAAAGGAAGGATTGGCTATTCATGGTGGACGTAGCCCAAAATGGGTGAACCACGTATATCTGTGTCTCTCTTGTTTTATGTGTTTTCTGTGTTTATATTTCTGCAATATTTTATGTGTTCCATTGCTCCGTAATATATAATTTTCTAACATTCTTGCAGCCCCTTCACATCCTTGCTATCATGCAGCAGCTTCAGGCATGTATCCAAGAATGTAGTGAGCATCAAGGGGTCCATTTCTAGTTCCAGTCTGTCTTTACTTCCTGAAGTAGAGGCATCCGTGAAGCTCTTCTTAGCTTCCATGAATGTCTCTTTAGCGCACTCCAAATCAAATTCAGGTTCCTTCGTAGGAGCCTTGTGAGCCCAGGTACTTTCTTCGAGCTTCTTGCCCTTGTCATCCCCTGTCGTGTTACCACTCCGGAGCATGATATTTACATCCAGGTCTTCCTCGTGTGGCTCAGACCTCATCATTTGCAGGTTGTGAGTCGGGGGAGGTTGGAGTGCTCCTTTATCGCACAACCTTGCTAGCAACGAGGGACAACCCTCTATCTCATGATCAAACTACATACAATATAAGCATGATGGTCTTGTTGGATTTGTATAATTGTCGGCATAATGCCCCGGTCCTCCGCAATTGTAACATATCAGTTGGCTATGACCTCTTCTTGGTCCCATTCCTCCTCGGCCTCGTCTGCACCCCTGAAATCCAGCGCGCATCATTCCTTCACTTTGATTGAGGGACAATGTTTTGACCTGAACTCTGTAGGTAGGAGTCTGATCCATCATCAATTTGTAACTTCTATAGGTGCGCTCATCATGGCCTACTGACCTGCAAAAATTACAGAACAACTTCTGGGAATTCTACGTATACTTCTGTAATAGATGGCAATTATCTGTAGCATGCTTCCCTCCTATCTAACAAATCGTGCACCATAATGCAAGTGTCGTGCTTAGTCCTACTTGTGCCTCCAGTCTCAAATGCATTGGTCCTCCTCTCACTAGGTAGTTCACGAAGACTGGACAATGATCCTTGTCATGTCCCTGGCCTTTGCATTTTACACACCATACCTCCTCATGTGCTTCTAGGCAAGTTGTCCTATCTTGTTTCAAACTCTGCATTTCAAGGCACAAGTTCTTCAACTACATGTGAATTTGTTGGACTCCCAGGTTTGGATCTTGTATCGGAGTCTCGTGCAATCTCATCGCGACCTCCAAAGCTTCAGCCTGAGTGGTTAGCCTTTGTTGTGACAACGCGTTCCGTAGATGTGGTGTTAACGAAGCTACAAACCATTCGCAGTGTTTCCCGTCTGTTAAGGTCATGTTCACTTCGCGAATTGTGCACTTCAGTCTTTGATCCAACTCCCACAGGGTTTCACCTAGTAGCATGGTGATTTCCTTGAATCCAATAATCGACTGTGCCTCCGATTTTGGCCTGCTAAATTCTTTGTTTAGTGCAGTCTGGATATCCGCTATTCCCGCATTCGGATTGTCATTGGAATGCTTGATGTACCAAGTCAGTGCACGATCCTCCAAGGCACTGACCAATGTTGCCTTCTTTATATTGTCATCCATGACACCCTGTGCTTCCCATATTACTTTTACCACAAACCAAAATTGGTCTAGAACTTCATTCCCTACTCCCTTGAACACTGGAAGCTTTATCGCGCTGGCCATACTGCTTCGCGGTGGTGGCAGAGGTGGTGTGGGAGAAGTCGGGGGTGAAGATGGTGAAACTGGTGGTGGTGTGGGCGGGGGTGGTATGCACGGAATTCTCTGCTTTATCAGATTGATCGCACTTCTTGGTGAAACCCTCACAAGCTCTCTTTCGTCCCCTCGTGGAGGTGATATCAAGGGGATGGTTTCGAGTTTTGTGCTACCTTCGTTTCTGTAGATCCTCCCACTCCGTGTAGCCCCAAACATCAATTTATTCGCATAACCCACTTTTCACACAGTAGCATTTTAATCCAAGTGTTCAAAGATTTGATGTACTTACCTCGTGGTCCCTTGAGGAAGCATCGTTCCACTTCGCTATAGCTAACTGAAGTATCTACCTTGAATTCAGTGATGAACCCTCCTATGATATGATCCAGCTAGTGATCGATAGCGCGTGCGATCTTATCTTCAGATGCTTCCAGTCTGTGCACCAATTCTGGAGTCCAAACAATAGGTTTATCGATTTTACACCTTCCTAGGCTATATGCTAGCTTCCTGATCCACTCGTACAACTCAGTAGGGAAGGATGCAAAGAAAATTCGTGGATTTCCGTATATAAGTAGCAATCTAACCACTCTTCCTTCGATAATCGTGGATTCTTGTTTTCCTGTGCCGCGAACTCGTGAAACTTTTTGTCCAACCACTCTTCAATTCCTTTCTTTGTCGGATTCCAATGATGTGACATCAGACATCTCTATGCAGATCCCGGTCCCGACAATGGAACCATTTGTTGGCTTATTGGGGCCTAACCTAGGTACAGAGTTATTTTGCCAAACAAATCCCAGTACTACTGGCCCTTTCAGCAACATTCCGTAGAGCATGGACTGAGGTCTCACCCGAAGTAGTATGGGAGGGTGCTAGAAATAGGTTTCTGCACCCTGGAGATGTCTGATGAGTTCGACTGGTCCGCGGTTTGACCCTACGCGTAGGTTTCTTTGCACACTTTCCCATACTTAGTAACCTGATGTATTGTCTTCGCGTAGCCCTACCTAGGGACTGAACATTGCGCTCTTGCATTATTACCCAAGACCTAAATGGTATTCCAACATTAGTTAATTAGCTCTGGCTATATGAGTGCTTTAAGTTATACTTAACAACATAAACCATTCATACCAGTGAGCGCAATAAATAAATAGTATATTTGCAAATTATATCAAACATGCATTAACCCAAGAGTAGATACAGAGAATTATGATAAAACTTCTCTTTATTAATTCCTTCCTTGGTTATAGACTCGACTACGCCCTGCACACTCAAATGCAGGGTTCCGTGCACTCAGCTATGGACATCTAGGCCTCTACGCACTCAGTTGCAGAGCCTTCTCCTACTCTACAACCTAAAGACACACTTCGCACTGCGACTCAATCAATTAGACTTCTCCTTCTTCTCCTCACTTGTCTAATTATCTTATACACTTAGAGCCTCACTCTATTTATATAATCCCATGGTCTGCGGACTATGGGTAGGTCTATCCAACCGACATTACATTACAAAACTAGGGTGGACAACCCTGTGACTCTATCATACTTTTGCACCCCACGCCCGCAATTCACGGAGCTTTACAATAATATTCGGTAAAAAATTGGGCTTTGAGCCCCAAAACATGCCTTTGGGGGGATTCCATGCCCAATAGCAAGGAGAAAGGACGGGTGATATAAGAAGAAATTCATTGATAAGATTAACCAACATCTTTTAAAGCAACACTCTCCAAGAATGAAATAGGACAACCTTGTGTGGATAAAGAAAAGAGGTATATGAGTTCATTTTTGGGACTCAATTTGCATGAGGACATGCAAAGATATCAGTGTGGGGGAGATGTTGGGTCACTGATTTGTCATCATTTTCACTTGTCTTTGTCATTCATTAAGTCATTACTTTCAACCATCCATTGCACCATTTCACTCACTTACCACCATTTTTATCATAATTCTTCATGATGCGTCACTATATGTCTAAGTGGTTAATTAACATCGTTTTCCTTTATTTTTAGTAGATTAAGAAGAATTTTGCATGGTTTTAACTAATGATAGTTTAACAAATTCAAATTTCTACAATTTTGTCAATTTTCCGTAGCTACCTCCATGGTTGATGTAGTAGCACTGCTCTAGAAGGAAATCTGACACATGGACATTGTTTCTAAAGGTTCAAATATGGATTTATATTGGTCAAATATAACCTAGCTCGCATGTGTGGACCTCCAGCATCAAATAAAGGGAAAAACGCAACAATTTTGAACAGTCGACTTCAAACACATTTTATGAGCAAATGAAAGAAAATTTCGAAAAACGAAAACATGGGTTTTGTTCACCACGGACCCAATTATGTTCTTTACAAAAAATTTTCTCAAATTCATTACCATTTGAGAGATTTTGGAAGATCGTTGGAGCCTTATTTTGCAGATTATGTGGACATACGTTTTTTTTTTTTAATTGTCATTTAATGCACAGTCAACAAATAAGCCAAAACGAGTTGTTCCTTAGAAAATTCATAGCAAGAAGATCATTATGAACATATTTTGGCTCATCTTTTATCCTTAAATCCTTCAAAAAAAAATTTAGTTTATTCTCAAATTGGTTTGTTGAGATCTCATGGCTAGAATTCATGCAATGAAATTTTGAGTTTCTAGTTGCTTCAGAGATCTATAAAACATTGTAATCTATTTGATCAAGGGGATGGTGATTGTTTCAAAAACTTTATTTTGCAATTAAAATTTTGATTCATTCTTATTTCTTGTTGTGTGATTCCAATGCGTGGTTAATCATCTTGTGAAGGCATTATAGTGCTACCTATTTCTCGTAGGAGGGCCCCCTCGAGACAGTAAGGTTTTCTTTTGTTAGCATTTGATTTTATGTTTCTTGTAGATTTTTATCAATTCATTTAATCATTCAATTTTTTATTATTAGATATATATTTAAGAGTGTTTTGCAATGATATATCTAATCATTTCATTGTTTAGGTGAAGAGAGATTTCAAATCCATATGGACAGAGTATAATTTAACATAGAAGTAGAAGTATAAGCTTTACATTATGATGATATAGATAGGATTTTCATTTGCAGGTTTAATCCTTTTTTCTATTGTAGCAGATTCAATTATAAGTGTGATTTTATTGTAGGTGTAATTTTGTTTATGAACAAGAGTGATTCCATTTGAATGCAAGTGTGATTTTATTGATAAGCAAGAGTGATTTTCAAGCATGATTTTATTTATAAGAAAGAGTGATTTCATTTTAAAGAAAGTGTGTGAGTGATCTTGTTTCAAGCAAAGTGTGAGTGTGATTTTATTTAAAGTGTGAAGCAAGTGTGAATTTTGTTTCAAGAAGAGTGTGATCATTATTTTAAGCAAGAGAAATATAATTGATTCCATTTTTATGAGTGATTTATTTACTTACATAGCTATAGAGAAACATTGCATTTTGATAAATCAAATTAGCTTAGAAATTGAATGAGTGACAAAGACTCCTAGCACATACAATGCACATACATTTCATCAAGTTACTAGCCTTGGTTGATAATTCATGTAAGTAATTTAACACCAATTAAATTACCAAACAAGACCCTAACAGGAGGAACATTAGGGACATTATAATCTACTAGTATGGAAGTCCAAACATCTACTCCCGGGGACATCAGATACACTTCCATCGTTAATTTCCAAAAGGCATACTTTGTCCCATCAAAGACTGGTATTTTGCTTGAGTAAGCCTCTTGACTCTCTTGCCTAGACATAAGTCCTTATGGATCTACCTTCTGGTGGTTAGATTGTTCCTGAAGGAACTTGGCTCTGATACCAATTGTTGGAATAAGGAATTACTTGGGGGGGGTGAATCAATAATAGTGAGGTTATTTAAAACTTTTACTAAATACGTTTTTAGTTCTTTCCTCTATTGTTTGATACTTATGATAGCAAGCATACATAAATAAAATGAGCATCAAGATGAAACATTCATATGTACATACAATCTATCACATGAGTAGCATACACATATTGACACTGATGTTTTCACATGGAAACCCAAAGAGAAAAAAACCACCAATATGTTTATTGTTATGATGTAAATTAAGCACTTACTTAATTAGATCAATTTATTTGTGAGCACCCATTCACAAGAAGCACCAATCCACTTAGGATAGCAAGAACCTACTTGTTGAGAGGCACCAAATTCTTATGAATACAGGCCACAACCTGTTCTTACCACTGTTCTACTTTTGATACAATTTTCAAAATAAAAACAGAGGAACATACAATTATAGAAAAGTACTAAACTAGTTTACTGTAGAATCAATTTTTTCTCTCAATCCTCCATTATTCTGTAGTCTCTCTTGACCTCATGCAACAAATCCTGATTCTCTGCACTTCTGCGTTCTATCCCATAGGCTCTCTACAACACACTTCTCTAGTTCAACACTTAGGCTAGTTGTTCTTCTCACACACGCTCTACTCTCATTCTTCAACACTTGCAACAATAATCTCTTCCCCTCGACACTCACAGTGCCAATCACTATTTTTTTTCATATGTTGCACACTACTCAATGTGACATTTCCTTCCTGTTGCCACACTTCCTGAATGTGCCTCTGTATAACTCCTCCATGTTGTTGTTACGACATATGCTACGATTATGCTACCTCATTAAACTCTAAATATGGGCACCTGAGCGCTTTACCGACTCTCTGTGTGGTTCTCCATGCTGAGAATCAATTCTTAGACAATATTGTACACTTCAACCAGGGCTCCCATGCTTATTCATGGCTCTCTAAGCTTGACAATACCTTAGGATGGCGCTTCTTTGTTCTTCATTTAATACACCGATGCATGCACATGAAGATCAGAGGTAGCTTTCTGAGCTTAAGGCAAGCCCAACACTCTTCCATGTGTAACCGCGGTCCTCTCTGTCATGGTCTCCTGCCTCAATAGTCAACATAGACTCCATCGACCAACCTCTCATGTGCTCATTGAATCAGCTACCAACTCAATCGTCCTTCAACACCTATGTGTTGCAATTTCGGGGCTTCAACATTTCATACCTTTTATTATAAAAGACATTACATAATTGCGGGGTTCCAATTGGCCTTTAGCCCCTTCTGCTAAGCTCATTTTTTCCTTACACACCATAGGACCACTCGCTCTGATCAGGACTTCATTCTCCTTTGAACAACAATATCGAGGCTTTCCATATCGTAACTTTTATTAAAAGTGATGTTACAAAATTGCGAGGTCCTGAGGGTCCAAGACCCTTCATGTAGCCCCTTTCTTGGCTTTTTTCATATGAACGGGAATTGTGACCAACAACTTAGCTTTCAGGTTCTAAGGCCTTCAAATCCTACCTAGGGTCAATCTTCCTTTGTTGACTTCTCTCCACCCTTGGTTCCTTTAGTCTCCTCGACCAAGCACCACCACATCAGAGCTCCCCGTATTGGGACTTCCTCTTAATTCAATTACGGAGGAGTTTTGAAATCTCCAACCTCCGAAATATATCCCATGTGGCATCACTCAGCACTTAGGTGTTGACCCCACTTTGTGCCCTCGCTCCTTTGGGTCTCTCATGATCATATGCTAGTCTCATTGAATAAGAGGTTATGAAATTTTGACCTCTAATGTTCCAACCTCCTAGATGACATCATGTTGAAGCCATCATCTCCATGTGGCATATCCTTTGTGGTGACACATGTCACACAAATTTTCCCTAATAGGTTACTGAAAATCGCACATCAAACTATCATGTGTCCACTATACAGCCACGTCATGTTGGTGTCACTACCATGTCAACTTCACAGGGCCAATCACATGTCGCCATGTATCCTAACAGAGGAGAGAGAAAGGGACCCATCAAGCCTCCTTTGTTACTCCTACTCCGCATCCCTCAGTGCTTTTAACAATATTGGTAGCTCCATGTATCGTAACTTCTCAAAATTCAATTGTTAAGAAGTTTCAAGGTTCTGATGGCATCAAACTTATGATATTCTAATATCTGCCTGCTTCTAGGTTCTAATCTCTGATATTCTGAGCCTTCCAATATTCCTTCCTCTGACATTCGGATGGTCATATGCTCCAAGGTTTTGATGTTCTCAAATTCCAAAACACCCAACACTTTGACCTCCGATATTTTGTCCTCTTGATGTCCTGATATGATGTCAAGTATCCTGACATTTTGGCCTTCTAAGGACTTCAAGACCCTAACTTCAGCACTCAATAAATTTTGATCCAAGTGGCCATTTGTTACAAAGTAATTTGTCACTGTCCTCATCTTAGTCCCTCTGCTGTGTCATGTATCAAATACACATGTCCATATCTTCCCACTTATGCAAAAAGATTAAATAGTGCTCTCTGATGCTGAAGAACTGACCCTTTTTTCTAAGTTTCTGCATCGTTGCTAATAAGACATTAAAAGGCACGACGATCCCTTGTCATGAACTGTCTCATTGCGACACCGTCACCGGTGTACACTTGTTTCCCATGACGATGCGATTTTTATGGCTCGGTGCGAGGCTCCAAGCTATTTATCATGACGATTGGTCTACATGCATTGCCTCCTTACGATGTCGTCGTTGAGTTTTAGTTCATGACTTGCGACGACCCAAATTTGGCGAATTTGTTCAAACAGTCGGCCTTCTGGATGTTTCTAGAGCTGGTTGTTGGGTCAGTTTGGGTTGCTTTTCCTCCTCTGGGATGGTGGTTCCGCCTCTTGTGCAACCTCCCTTAAGGATAAGCTCTCTCTCCCTCATTTCATGGATACTCCTTCTCCTATAAAATCACTCACCATTGTTATGATCTGATAGTTCTTTAGTTGGGCAGTGCTGGCTAGTTCTTTTGAGTTTGCTTTGAAACTAAGTAGATAGCTTTGGTGTGAGTGTGACAAGTGTGGGATTGCTAATAGTTTGGTAAGAGGTTGTGGAGTGCCTTAACCTTGCATTAGAGCTTGTGAGTGAGAGATAGATATCATCTATTTGGGAGACCCATTCTTGAGAGTGAATGCTTGAAGAAACATACTGGCTAGAGCCTCCAAGAAGGCTTGCGACGTTAAGACTTAGTTGTAAGCTTTGCTTTTGATTCATTTTAATACAATCAATGATGATTTCCTATATCTTGTGCACAATTTACTTGATAGCTTATGATTTCTTGACTTTATAAGTAAATAGATCATTGTTGTTCTCGGTTATGTGCTCTGTTGTTTTCTTGTGGTGTTTCAGGTTGATTGCTCATTGAGGAGAAAGAAACGGAAGCTAGAGCAGCGCAATGGAAACTTCATCAACCACCGGTTTGAGGTAGGCCTCCAACGATGACTATTTAAGGGAATCGATTGTTGTTTTGTCTTTGTTGTGACTAGACCCACTCTAGGGCTAAAGGGGTTACCTCTATCCATAGAGGGAACACTTTCCTTTATCACACCATTTCTAGACTTCCACATACCATTAGAAAGCTCTTTCATATAACTAACCAATTGTCTTGATTCCAAGAGTATTTGAGATGATCTCTTAAGGAAACATTTCCTCCAAAGTCAGGGCCTCCCAACCACCATAGTCATTTTTTTATGGATTCTCTACTAAGCCTGCTACTATGATGATTCTCTACAAGAGACTGCAACAACCATAGGACTCCTTCTGAGCTTGACATATCAAGCATATTAAACAAGTCCAATTGACATCAATTCCAACACACTCGCAACCACTAGCCATCCATACAATGCCAACTATCCAACACAATCACCAAGCCTCCTCCAAAAGTAAACTAGAAAAGGAATTATAAAGCCAAAAACTCTCTCAATCCCAAAAATTAAAAAGGGAATATTTTGTAAGATTCCAAAAGAGATTATAAAAGCAACTCATACCTCCTCATTTGGTCATTGTGTTTTGAAGAAAAGAGGAGAGAACTTCCAAACTTTTGTGTGCTAGGGTAAGGAGGAGAAAGAGGAGCTAAGAGAAGAGTACCTTCATCCAGGTAAGTCAATTTTTTCCCTCTTTCAAATAATAAATCACAGGTTTCTCTAGCCATAGGTTTTTTCGGTCGATTTTTAATTTTTGTGGAAAAACGCCAGCAACCGCATGCATGCAAAGGGAAAAAATCAATTGAAATGAGTCAGTCGCACACAATCCAAGGAAAAGAGTGAGACTATGTGTTGTGGCCAGCAACAACCCCCCTTCTTATTTAGTTTTATTACTAATACTAAATAAGTGGGGACCCTTATCCATAAAATTCAAAAAATAAATTAGGACTTGCATTTCCTTTTTGAATAAATCTTACTATCATAAAACCTAGGAGAATACCCGAAAATCTCAAAAAGACTTGAGTTTTATGATAAGTTCGAACAAAATCGTTCCCTTAATAAAAAGCTTCGCATCACAAAAAGGTAATGGATGCCTTCCTACAAGCAAAATCCTAAGATTTCGAAATCATGATGCGAAATCACACATCAAAAGACCCTCATCGCATTGCATGCCTCAAATATCACTTAAGCTGAAATTCCTCTAACCGCCGATATGCGATGGTGCATCTCGCAAATCGCATTTCGCAGAAAACACATTATAACAGATGATTGCCACACACAACGATTTTGCGATATTGCGAAGAAAATCGCAAAATTGCCTTATCGCATATCTACAGGTCTCGTTGTTCGAGAAAGATTTTTCCATAAACCGATGCCTAGTTATTCGCATTAATGTTAATTAATGAGCTAGTTGGCAATCATTAATGAAATATGGTTTTGATCTGATTGAGGAGCCATTTCACGTAGTGTGATATATTTTATTTGTTTTCGGCATTTAAAGCTTTCCCGTCACCTTTTTCTTATCATTATTCTTGCCTCATTTGTGAATTGCAGGAACGAAGAGCAGAGAAGTGTACATAGCAGTGTTCAGAATATTATGGGAAAGAAGGGTAAAGCTCCGAGTTCTGAAGATACAGCGATGACGCCCTTATACACAGACACCACCTGCAACAAAGATGCAGGTATTACTACTTGGGAAGGCATGTACAGTCTACTCAAGGAAGAAAATCCCAGGGTAATGGAGGTTACAGCTACTGCTGGCTCACACGGGTCATCTGAAGCGTCTATTACAGAACTAGCATGTTCATTCTTGCACCGAATAGCGGCGACGCCCAAAATTCTTCCATACACAGACATGATCAAATGGGTACCGAATAGTGTTGATATCACGAATACACAATTTAAAACTAAAATCCAAAAACGTACGAAGTCGTTCTTTCCACAAAATTTAAGGTTTATATCAAAAGGTGCGCAAGAGGCGAAAAACATCATCAAGGAAGCCCGGATCAAGAAACCGAGGCAGTTTCTGATGCGTGATTAACGCCTAGTGCTAATCGTGCATCGTCAAGAAAAACCTCTTAAACTGGAAAGCTTCTAACCACTCAGTCGCCTGTAAGCTCAGAAATTTGTAGAAAAAAGTGGTAAAGGCGAAAGGAAAAACCTGAACTAAAAACCAGTGGTATTTATCAGGGATATCTTCAAATGGGATGTAAACATCTACCAAATGTACAACATCTACAGACACGCTGGAGACAGAAGGCTCAAGAAAAAGCAGAGTCCATCAAAAGGTTAACCAAGTTGAATTGGGATTCTTACTGGACGTACTTGGTAAAACCACACAACCAGTGCATGACTCTCAAATGTATCATTAATTTTGCCAAGAAGATGGTGCCAGCTCTTGCCGACTCTGTTTTCGCAGGACAGCTAAAGTCGGAAGTCAGTCAGCCAACTCTCCTCAAGCAAATGTTGAATGCTTGTGACTACAAGGAACAGATACATAGATAGTTAGTTGTCAGTTTTAATTTTAGATTCAGAGTTAGTTTTAGTTTTGCTTTATTTTTTCCTAAAGTGAGGATGGTCATTTAAACCGCCTCCTATATTTTTGTAATAAACTATTTTTAGGTTTAGCTAGTCGTATCTAAACCCTTCTCATGCATTTAGAGAAGGGTCCTGGAATTTATCAAAAAAAATTCCTCAGAACATGCAGTTTTGTACCCTCCAAGGAGGTTTTGATGAATGAATGGAACAAGATTTATTAATATCTGCGTTTAATATCTACTACTGATGTTGCACTTTTGTACTCTTAGTGGATGTTGGATTAAGAAGAGATAGATCATTATTGTTGGAGCTCATGAGTAGGACTCGTTATAAATGGTACTTTTATCTCTTAACAATTTCTGCTTATGTGTTATGGTGATATTCATGTTCAATTATTTATGTATGAATGCTTAAATGCTTGAGTTATCATTTGGCACTTTTGTACGGTGATAACTATTTATTTATGCTTAATATATGAGTAACTTATTATGCGATATGTTTTTCACAACTGTTCGGCTAACTTTTTATACAAAACAGTTCATATTTATTGAATTCTTTTCTTATAGCAATTGAATGATCTTTATTACCAATTGCTGTAGAAACTATTTTAGATCGCATAATTGGAAGATCAAATCCCGGGGTAGTTTTAGAATTAGATATTTTTGTTCATTAGAATACAATTGCATATCGTTAAATTAGATTTAGAATAAAAGAATTTTACTTATAAGTTATTAGAAAGGAAATATCAATTCTCAAAACACACGCACATAAATTGGGAAACTGGTCCCATATCCCCAGTCGGATCCACTACACCAAATGGAAAATAAGCTGCTAACAAAGGTCCAGACCAGGTGGGTATCCCCCTTTTTGTAGACCCGATTTTCGGGGCTTCAACATATTTGGCGCTAGAAAGAGGGCCCCCGAACTATGAATGGCAAGTAAATCTAAATCTAAATACCATTCTGAGAGTAAGTCGCCCTCACCATCTCCCCCGACTTCTCCATCGCATTTAGAATCTTTAAATCTTGAGCGAGAAGTCGATAGAACAACAACCACTGCCACAAACCCGAATATTTCAGAGAAATCTACTATTGAACCTCTTGAAGTTGAATCTTTGATCCATAAACTTCAACAATTTTCAATATCCCCTCAAAAATCTGAAAAATCTCAAGGTAGTGTGACTTCACAATATAACCCTTCTCATCCCCTTACTAGATTGCAGAGTGAAAAGTTTGGTATCGAACCAACTAAATTACCTCTACCTACAAGGAAGAGAGCAAGGAAATCACCTAAAGGGTCTGATAGTGAGACTCTTTCGTCATCATCATCCATCTCAACCTCTCCACCGCGAAGTCAACCATCCACTCCTCCACTTCAAATTATCGTCCACCAGACCACTGGAACTTCGACATCTCCTTCTCAATCATTTGGAACTGTAATATCCTCATCTTCCCAACCGCAGGGATCATCTTCTGCGCTTTCCTCTATTAGTAGTTCAATGATGGCCCAAACTCCATGGAATAATCCAGGGGCAGTCTTAATGCCTGCGCCCTTGAGTCAATTACCAGCCCATCCCGAAAAATGGCTGCCTAAGTTTAATCCTGAAGCAGGCATGCTAGCATAAGAACATATAAACAAGTTTATGTTATCCATAAATCTCAATGGGGTTACTAATGAAGATGTTGTCGTTCGGCTCTTTCATTACACTTTGCAAGGAACAGCCGGATCATGGTATTTCTCATTACCATCCGAATCTATCACTAGTTGGGATATTTTCCAAGAACAATTCTTGACTAAGTTCGGTGATGACAGGTCCACTGCGACACTAATCAATGACCTATCTAACCTTAGGGCTGAATCAAGGGAACCTGTCAAAGATTTTAACTCGCATTTTAATAAACTTTTGAACAAAATTCCTACCGCCTCCAAACCTAGCGAAGAAGTTCGAAGTGAATGGTACATATCTACTCTACCATCAAACCTAGCAATCTTCGTTGATAGAGCTAACAAAACAACTTTAGCTGACAATATGAAGGAAGCAATAGCGGTAGAGAAACATATCATAGCCTTAGAAAAGAAAAACGTCGTTGATGAACGTAAATCTAAGAAGGTTACTTTTAAAGAAGATCCAAAGAAAAAACAATCCAAAGACCCATTTGATTTAGAGGGATTGCAGAAAGTTTTGAAAACCATGTCTAACGAAATGGTTGACATAAAGAAACAAGTAGCAGAAACTTCTTCTAAAAAGCCTTACAAGCCTTATAGAAGAAATCCTTCAACTGATTCAAAGCCTCCCAATGCTATTACTAATGTTGAATCAGAGGAAGAAGAAGAGGAAATTTCCAACGAAGAGCCTACTGATGAAGAAGAAATTGTAGAAGTACAGGGAATGTGGGATTTTATCCTCCCAGACGAAGAGGATCAAGAGGCATCACCAGTCAGTACTAGAAGTAGAAATCAACTCGATCCTCCTCAACCTACTCCTAAGCCAAAGAGCGCAAGCTCAATGACTAAAGATAAAGTCGCAGCTAAGAAAACGTCACCCAAAGCGACACAAACAAGCCCAGTCGAAACAGATTCACCAACTCCCTCTAAAACATTGATTGTTTCTGATGAGATGGAGTATAATATCATAGAAGATATGAAGAAGACTAGGGCTAACATTACTTTTTATGAATTGAGCAAGTTAAAACATCAACAAAATCTCCTTTTGAAAGAATTGCACGCCATACCAGTTTCACCTATGCCTGTCGTTGTAATCTCGCAAGCTTCCCACGAGATGGGAAGACCTCCAAATACTGTGACTAGTAAAGTTGATCCTAACGACATCGCTCTAATTGGAGGAAGGTCAAGATCTCATACTCTGCCATTTCTTCTTACTTATGAAGTTTTCAATAAAAATTTTCAAAATTGTTTAGTTGATTCAGGAGCTTCATCCAATATCTTACCTAAATCAATATGTGCAAAGTTGAACGTTCAACCCCAAAAATCTGTAGTGTGCATAGTTCAGCTGGACCAGTCGCAGGTTGAAGTAATCGGAGAACTAAATCAGGTTGTCATCTAATCCAAAGGTATGTCAATTTATCGATATTTTAGTTGCAGACATTCCAGAATTCTATGGCTTAATTCTTAGCAGGGATTGGTCTGAAAATCTTCATGGATATTTTGCAACCAATTGGTCGCATATGTGGCTCCCTTACAATGGCAAACCAAATCAAATAAATTTTGAGCGAGAAAGACATCAAAAATACATAGTAACAGAATTGGAAGGAGAAAATGAACCTGTAGGATACAACAACAATATAATTGGCAACTATTTTGTTGATTCTTTCTTAGGAAATTTCAATGCTCATACTTCACCTTGTTTAGAACATTTTGTTTTATCTCAAGTAGAAAACTTTTCTCAAATAGATAGTTCTAAATGTGTTAATTTCATAGATAGTCTTGTAAATAAATCTTTATTTTGGAAGTTATTTTTTGATGGTTCTAAGTCTAATGAGGGAGCTGGAGAAAGATGCGTATTAGTTAGTCCAGAGGGAAACAAAATTATGTTAACTTGCAGACTCAAGTTCGATTGTACCAATAATACTGTAGAATATGAGGCTTTAATCCAAGGATTATACAAAGCAATCGGACTAGATATCAAGTATCTACAAGTTTTTGGAGATTCCGAGATTGTAATTAGACAGGTACGAAATACTATACATTGTCTATCAGGTCATTTAAAGCATTATCAATCTTTAGTACAAGATCTGACTGAACAATTTTTAGCATTCAATATTTCATCAATTCCCAGACTCCAAAATGCTAGTGCTGATCTCTTGGCAAACATAGCTTCCAAGCTCATTCCCTCATAAGACTTTAGCCCGGATAGATTCTCAATTGAATTAATTTTTAGACCCTCGATTCCTGATAACATTACCAATTGGAGAATTTTCAATGATGATCTTGATATTGTAAGCTTCCTCACATCAGAGGGATCTTACAATAATCAGATTATAGATGAAGACCAACATGACAAATAATTGCAACAAGATAGCACTAATAATGCTATGCCAAAATCAGTAGTCAAATTGGAAGACTTATACGATCTGAAAGACTGATTCAAAAGATCTACCAATTCAAAACTTCAAAGTTCAACTCTAAACTATGAATTAGTAAATCTAGGAACTGATACCAAGCCACAGAATATCAATCTAGGTCTTGGCCTGGCCCCTGAATAAGATTAGCATACGTTCGTCTCTTGAAACAATACAAAAGTGTCTTTGCCTGGAACTACGATGAACTTAAGACTTATGACACTTCCATCATTCAGCATACAATCCCAATGATAGACGATGAAAAACCTGTCCAGCAAAAAGGAAAATCCATCCTAACTTAGAAAACCATATCAAATCTGAGCTCAATAAGTTATTGAAAGCCAAAATCATTTTTCCCGTTCGACATTCTAAATGGGTTTCCAATATGGTTCCCATTAGAAAGAAAAATAGAGATATTAGAATTTGCATTGATTTTCGAAATCTTAACAAAGCTTGCCAAAAGGATAATTTTCCTTTGCCTCCCATGGAGCAAATATTACAAGCAGTTGCAGGATCAAAATTAATGTCCTTTTTGGATGGTTTCTCTGGCTACAACCAAGTTTTGATCCATCCTAATCATCAATTAAAGACTACATTCAAAACCAAATGGGGCACTTACGCATATCAAAAGATGCCTTTCGGTCTGATTAATGCTGGCGCCACATTTCAAAGGGCCATGGACATCGCATTTAAGGGATTAGTAAACAAATCAGTAGTAATCTACTTAGATGATATAACTGTATATTCCAAGAAATGGGGTGATCATCTCAGAGATTTGAAACAAATCTTCCAACATTGCCAAAGGTACGAAATTTCACTTAACCCGAAAAAGTCCTTTTTTGCATTAAGTGAAGGAAAAATTCTTGGATTTATAGTGTCAAAATCTGGAATCCATATTGATCCCAACAGAATCAAGGAGATTTCTGAAATACCCTTGCCTCACAACAAGAAAGCTATGCAATCCTTTCTTGGCCAAATTAATTTTGTAAAGAGATTTGTTCTCGTCTTTTCAAGAATCGTATCTCCCTTACAAGCAATGATTAAAAAGAATTCAATATTCAAATGGGGCCAAGACGAATATGAAGCATTCAATCTAATTAAACAAGCGATTGTTGACGCCCCATCTTTAGCCACTCCAAATTTCTACGATCCTTTCATTTTATATACATTTGCCTCTAATAGATCATATGCTGCGATACTCACTCAAGAAAATCAAGATAAGACGGAAGCCCCAATTGCCTTTTTCAGTTCAAATCTAAAAGGGGCTGAATTAAATTATTCTGACGTTGAAAAGCAAGCTTACACCGTTTTCAAAGCGATCAAACATTTCAGACCCTTCTTACTTGAAACCCATACAAAAATCATTGTGTCGTTTCCAGCGGTAAGAAATCTCTCAGTACAAAAAGATGTGGGTGAAAAGAGAGCAAATTGGGTTATTGCTTTACAAGAATACGACGTTGAAATTAAACCAACAAATATTATAAAAGGTCAAGGCTTTTGTAAAATGTTGGTTGAAGCATCACTTATTTCCAAAATACCGTCTTCAGAAGTACAAATGTATGAGGTAAGCCTAAACGATATTGAATCATTGTACGCTGATATCATATTTTATCTAAAGAACGGATATGCTCCTTCAAACTTAGATTATACAAAGAAAAGAGCCCAAATATTGAAGGCTAAGCAATATCAACTCATAAACGATGTACTTTTTAGGATAAATTATGATTCTGTTCTCCTTCGATGCCTTGAGAAAGTTAAAGCTGAAAAAGTGTTGCAGGAACTCCATGATGGACCAGCAGGTGGACATTATGTTGGAGATACTACAGCACATAAAATCTTGCGCGCAGGATACTATTGGCCTACACTATTTAAAGATGCGCATAGCTACATGAGGAAATGTCGAGTTTGTCAAACTGTTGTTGGAAGACAAAAGAAACCATCATTGCCTCTGCAACTAGTCAATATTGATCAACCTTTTGATCAATAGGGATTGGATATAATAGGTGAGATCGTTCCTCACTCTTCTAAACAGCGTAGATATATCCTTACAGCTACAAATTATTTTACTAAATGGGTAGAACCAATTCCTCTCAAGACAACCAATGTCGAACACATCATTGATTTCATAGACCAATTCATAATCACCAGGTTTGGTTTACCCTTTGCATTAATGTTTGATAATGCATCGTATTTTTCTGGCAATGCTATGACTGAATTTGCACTCAAAAGAGGTTTTAAACTCAAATACTCTACCAATTATTATCCGCAAGGGAACGGGTTAGCTGAATCAACAAATAAAAACTTAATCAAAATCATTAAGCGAACCATTGATCAAACTCATAAGAATTGGCACAAATATTTAACATACACTTATGGGCAGACCAAATAACGCAGAAAGCCTCCATTGACACTTCTCCCTTTAATTTGGTTTATGGGAAAGAAGTGGTCCTTCCAACTCATCTAGTGATTCCCTCATTGGCCTTAGTTCAATTTATCGACGAAACACCAACTTCTTCCTTATAACTAAGGCAGCTGCAAATCCTTAAGCTAGAAGAGCAAAGAGAACAGGCTAAAATAACTCATGCGCATCACCAAGCATTAGTAAAAGCTTCTTTTGACTCAAACATGATATCCAGAAAAGACTTTCAGATAGGGGATCTAGTTTTAAAATTGGATAAGTCTCATTAGGAAAAGGGAAAACATACGAAGTTTCAACGAATGTGGCTTGGCCCTTTCCAAATCGCAGAAATAGTAGGTCCATCTACCTTTATGTTACAGGATTTAACAAGAAAAAGGGAATCTTTACCTGTTAATGGAAAAATCCTCAAAAAATACTTTCCATAGGAGATCATTCTTCTATTTTTGTAAATTAGCTCTTCCTTTATTTTGATAATAAAACCAGTTGTAAATGGTTACACTTGGAATTCACGAAAAATACTAGAATTTCTTTTAAATTTTGTTTGTTCGCTTGTATAAATATAACTGATTTAGAAAATTGAACATTATTATTGAAAGATACAGTCAAAGAGATATAAGTTTGAAAATGAAACTAGTTTCAACTTTGTAAATTTTGATAAAAAATGACCTTTAGTTGGAATTTGTTTTATATTAGTCAAATGAAAAGTACCAATAACAAAACGAAGATTCTCTGTAGAAAGGTTCTTTCCAAAAAACTCCACCATTGTCGTCCAGAGCTATTCTTAAGGAAACAATGACTTCCTCCCCACCTACGGAATTACGAGCTTCAAGGAATAATCCAGCGATACACTTTAACTTAAAGAATAAGAGGTTTCATCACAAGCCGACTTATCATGATCATAGATATTATAGCTTGCTGACTTTGCCAAAACTGCATACTACAACAGGGCAATGACTCGAGATTGTTACAATCAAAAGACAAGGGGTCTCATCACGAGCCAGCTTATTCAGCAAAGTTATAAATCAAGTGAGTGCCATTGTCATAACTTGGCTACGAAACCAAGGCATTGTTCTTTAAGGATTAAAAGAAAATAAAAAGCAATAAGTGTGAATATGGATTTCCCTTTAAAAATTGTATATTTCTCTAAGTAGGATACAGGATCATTGTTGGGTAACAGGTAACCCTGTCGAGGATATAAACGCCTGTTGGCAGCAGAGGCTCTACCTACGACAAATGAGCATATTTAAAACTGATTTACAGAGAAGCCTTTGTTTTTATCTTTATAAACTAAGTAGTGGCTGACGTAAATAAAATGACTAGCTCTAGGAAGTAAATAAACAAAGTTGACATAGCAGAAACAAACTATCATTAACAGCTGAAAGCATGGTGTACTTTATCTTTCGATAATAAAGTTTGATTTTCTGGAAAATTTTCTGTTTTGGAAGTTTAGAAAATTCAAAAGAAAAAACAGAGATAATTGGTTCTTCCAAGTGAATCGCCAATTGTTGTGGCCAACAACAACCCCCCTTCTTATTTAGTTTATTACTAATACTAAATAAGTGGGGACCCTTATCCATAAAATTTAAAAAATAAATTAGGACTTGCATTTCCTTTTTGAATAAATCTTACTATCATAAAACCTAGGAGAATACCCGAAAATCTCAAAAAGACTTGAGTTTTATGATAAGTTCGAACAAAATCGTTCCCTTAATAAAAAGTGTCGCATCGCAAAAAGGTAATGGATGCCTTCCTACAAGAAAAATCCTAAGATTGTGAAATCACGATGTGAAATCACGCATCAAAAGACCCTCATCGCATTGCATGCCTCAAATATCACTTAAGCTGAAATGCCTATAACCGCCGATATGCGATGGCGCATCTCGCAAATCGCATTTCGTAGAAAACACATTATAACGGATGATTGCCACACGCAACGATTTTGCAATATTACGATTTTGCGATATTGTGATCTGAGATATTTCGAAGCAAATCGCAAAATCGCCTTATCGTAGATCTACAGGGCTTGTTGTTCGAGAAAGATTTTTCCATAAATCGATGCCCAATTATGCGCATTAATGTTAATTAATGAGTTAGTTGGCAATCATTAATGAAATATGGTTTTGATCTAATCGAGGAGCCATTTCACGTAGTGTGATATATTTTATATGTTTTTGGCATTTAAAGCTTTCTCATCACCTTTTTCTTATCATTATTCTTGCCTCAAGAACGAAGAGCAGAGAAGTGTACATAGCAGTGTTCAGAATATTATGGGAAAGAAGGGTAAAGCTCTGAGGTCTGAAGATAAAGAGACCATGCCCTTATACACAAACACCACCTGCAACAAAGATGCAAGTATTACTACTTGGGAAGGCATGTACAGTCTACTCGAGGAAGAAAATCCCAGGGTCATGGAGGTTACAGCTACTGCTGGCTCACACGGGTCATCTGAAGCATCTATTACAGAACTAGCATGTTCATTCTTGCACCGGATAGCGGCGAGGCCCAAAATTCTTCCATACACGGACATGGTAAAATGGGTACTGGATAGTGCTGATATTATGAATAGACAATTTAAAACTCAAAGCCAAAAACGTACAAAGTTGTTCTTTCCACAAAATTTAAGGTTTATATCAAAAGGCGCGCAAGAGGCGAAAAACAGCATCAGGGAAGCCCGGATCAAGAAACCGACGCAGTTTCTGATGCGCGATTAGCGCCTAGCAAAACCTCTTAAAATGGAAAGCTTCTAATCACTCAGTCACCTGTAAGCTCGGAAATTTGTAGAAAAAAGTGCCAAGGGCGAAAGGCAAAACCTGAACTAAAAACCAGTGGTATTTATCAGGGATATCTTCAAATGGGATGTAAACATCTACCAAATGTACAGCATCTACAAATAAGCTAGAGACATAAGGCTCAAGAAAAAGCAGAGTCCATCAAAAGGTTAACCAAGTTGAATTGGGATTCTTACTAGATGTACTTGGTAAAACCACACAGCCAGTGCATGACTCTCAAATGTATCATTAGTTTTGCCAAGAAGATGGCGCCAGCTCTTGCCGATTCCGTTTACACAGGATAGCTAAAGTCGAAAGTTGGCCAGCCAACTCTCCTCAAGCAAATGCTAAATGCTTGCAACTACAAGGAACAGATACATAGATAGTTAGTTGTCAGTTTTAATTTTAGATTCAGTTTTAGTTTTAGTTTTGCTTTATTTTTTCCTAAAGTGAGGATGGTCATTTAAACCACCTCCTATATTTTTGTAATAAACTATTTTTAGGTTTAGCTAGTAGTATTTAAACCCTTCTCATGCATTTAAAGAAGGTACCTGAAATTTATCAAAAACTTTTCCTCAGAACATGCACTTTTGTACCCTCCGAGGAGGCTTTGATGAATGAATGGAACAGGATTTATTGATATCTGTGTTTAATATCTACTACTGATGTTGCACTTTTGTACTCTTAGTGGATATTGGATTAAGAAGAGATAGATCATTATTGCTGGAACTCATGAGTAGGACTCGTTATAAATGGTACTTTTATCTCTTAACAATTTCTGCTTATGTGTTATGGTGATATTCATGTTCAGTTATTTACGTATGAATGCTTAAATGCTTGAGTTATCATTTGGCACTTTTGTACGGTGATAACTATTTATTTATGCTTAATATATGAGTAACTTATTATGTGATATCTTTTTCACAACTGTTCAACTAACTTTTTATACGAAACAGATCATCTTTATTGAATTCTTTTCTTATAGCGATTGAATGATCTTTATTACCAATTACTGTAGAAACTATTTTAGATCGCATAATTGGAAGATCAAATCCCGGGGTAGTTTTAGAATTAGATATTTATGTTCATTAGAATACAATTGAATATTGTTAAATTAGATTTAGAATAAAAGCATTTTACTAAGTTATTAGAAAGGAAATATCAATTCTCAACACACACACACATAAGTTGGGAAACTGGTCCCATATCCCCAATCAGACCCACTACACCAAATGGAAAAGGAGCTGCTGACCAAGGTCCGGACCGGGTGGGTATCCCCCTTGTTGTAGATCCAATTTTTGGGGCTTCAACACTATGGTCAATTTTTCCAGTTCCAAGGGAGCGGTCGGGGCAAAAATTTAAGTTTTATTTTTTCATTTTCAACCATTTCAAGTTCATGTGTTTTCCAAGGGTTTTCTCTATTAATTATGTGACCATGAAAGATGTGTGTTTCCTTGTAGTTGTAGGAGAAACCATGGTGGAGTGGAGAGAGAGACACCATAGTGAAAATGACATTCAATCCAGGGAACATCTACCAAAAATTAATGCCCCGAGGGATTGTGTATTAATGAAATTGTTTATGGTCCCCAACATGACAAACCAAACCTTTCTTCTTTGTGAAATCATTCGTTGGTGGGATGTGAATACCAAACAATTCATTGTTGGTCCAGAGTCAAACTCCATAGAGGTGGAGGACATTTATTTCCTCACAGGATTGTCAAGGTGGGGAGCTTTGGTGGTATTATCAGGAGAACGAAGTACCTGTGGAGAGAGTATTCATAGTATAAAACAACAACATTGCAGGGAAGGTGTACGAAGAGAGAAAGACAAGATCTATATTAAAGACATAGAGGGCCTAACGTTGCAAACATTGGAATATACTGTAACTCATGTAACTAGCACTCAAGCTCCCAACATTGTGACAACACCACACTTGGAGCTATGCATAAGATGTTTAGAACACACCTTGTTTAATTAGCGTGAGGGAATGTTAGAAAATGTAAAAGCGCAACTGACAAAGATGACGAGAGGTAGAAACCAGATTTGTGGCTATGGGAGCTTGCTTGTAAGTTTATTTTTTGAAAAAATATCGGTCATGAGACTAATGGTTTTGGATTATGTGGTTTATCATCCACCAAGTAAACCTCGTATGGTGAGGTGGTGTTCTATCATGCCTAGAGAGGATGGAGTACATACTAGTGGTTGGTTGCCAGACACATATTGGAAGTGGTTGAGAGAAGCCACATTGGTAGTGGATGATTATCCTTATGATGGAGTGGATTTCCATGGAGATACAGACATGATCCTACCCCTTGGCAAGGATTTTGATGACAGAGGTAAAATAATTTTTGGTTTTTGTGCTTTTTGTTTTGTGTTTTTTTTTTTTGCATTTTTTGGATTTTTTTTTTTTTGGAATGGGTACATCATTTCTAACACATGATAATTGGTGATATGTAGATGTGACATCTACACATTCTATAGGTTATTCTCCGTTGAGGAGACATGTACCACCTTCCCAGGCCCCAATGGTACTTGCAGCAGAGATATAGGACGAAGACAAGGAGTTGCGGGAGTTCACTCGCAATGTCGAGGGGCTTACTTTAGGTGTTCCTCCAAGGAGTATGGAAGATACCCCTCGACACTGGCACACAATTGGTGTCGATTTAGCCCTTCATTGAACCCTTCTCCACTGCATTTTCAATGCGGTCTTATGCTATCATGAGCACCACTAAGTGGAGGAAGTTGTATAGGGATGTGTGTTTTTGATGAATCTACATATGTATGGCATAGTAACTAGGGCCTCAGTTGCCCAGTTTTTGAACTATGTACCCAAACTTTTTTATATATAATAAAATGACAACCTCTATGTGTTTTTGTGTAAATTATGTGTATTTACAATGAATGTTTAATGTTTCATGTGCATGATTAAAACTATTGATATGAAAAATGCCACATAATTAACTAATGAATCAACCAATCGGTTTTGGTCTCGAGGAATATGAACATAATCAATATAATCAAATAAAATATGAAAAATGCCACATAATTAGCTAATGAATCAGCCAATCAGTTTTGGTCTCAAGGAATATGAACTTAATCAATATAATCAAATAAACATTCCAAGAGACATACCCTTAGAAAATAGCATAGGAGAGTCAAGTTCCTTATAGAATAGAGACGGTTGAGTTGAGACACTATGAGATGAGATTCAAGCTGAACAACTAGGTGGTGTATTCCAAGGTGATTGGCCTCGGTCAATAGCTCAATAATGACACTATATTCGCCCACATTGTTTGTGACAGGGTGAAGACAAATACCCCCAGAACTCACAAGCTCATCAATGGGTGAAAAGACAACCCAAGCGATGGAAATAACATTCTGAGTGTAATGAATTGCACCATCTGCAAAGCCTCTATAAGGAAGCAAGGGTGTTGACATATGTTCATCAAATACTAGACACATGAATCAAACATAGAAACCATGGGAAAAATCTAAAGACAAGTAAAGAAACTTATCACACACACACTTATATACAGTATTTACAAGCGACCATGCAAAGAAACTAAGCATAGTAGTGTTTCAGATAGATCCCATTTCATGGTTGCGACAGTGGATTCCCTTCGTAATCTACTAACTTATAGGCCCCTTTCTTGAGAACATGTTTAACAATGTAGGAATGATGCCACAAGGGTTCAAGTTTACCTGCACCTAATTTATCATGGTCTTGGTCGTAAATGAAAACAAGATCACCTTCGGAAAGACACAAGGTCGAACAAATTTATCATATTGGGCCTTGACGCATTTTTTATGAGTTTCGTTATTGACCAAGACGAGAAGGCATTGTTCATCGACATGATTAAGCTGTAGGAGACGTTCGTCCTTGGCCGAAGTGTCAGGGAGTAACTCAAAAACTAGTTCAAGGGAAGAAATTTCACACTGGATAAGGAGAACTGACTCTACCCCATAAACCAATTAGAACGGAGTAAAGCCAATGGAATATTTCACCAAGGTTTGATATACCCATAAGGCAAAAAAATTATAATATGCCAATTAGATTTATGTTTTCCTAACATACGTTTCAACATGGTTTTCAAAGTTCAATTGACAGCTTCTACCTGGCCATTGGCTAGAGGATAATTAGGCATTGAATGTTCATGACGAAAACCCAACTTGGCTGCTAGTTCTCGCATCATATGATTTTGAAAATGTTTACCATGATCAGTCACGATGCATTTAGGCACACAAAACTTGGTGATAACATGGTTGAAAAAGAATAAGGCAGTAGTATTACCGTCATTTAGATGTGTAGGCATGGCCTCAACCTATTTAGTAAAATAGTCAACAACTACAATGATATAGTAATGACCTTGGGAAGATGGTGGGTTGCATTGCATAAAATAAATTACCCACTAGGAAAATGGTCTGATGACAACTATTGGGTGTAATGGGATAGGATGAGCGTGCATCTTACGAGAAAGTATTTGACATGGATTTCACTTTTGGACTGCTGAGATACAATCTTTAAAAATTGAAGGCCAAAAGTACCCAAAATGTATGATTTTCTAAGCAATGGCAAGCCCAGATAAATGACCACTAGACACCCCAGCATGTCAATCATTTAGAATGTGTTCAACTTCTTCATGAGTAAGGCGTCAATGCAAGACAGTTTCAACATTGCAACGGTATAGAGTATCATTGATAATGGGATATATTTCAGGTCAAAAACATTGTGTTTGGAGATATGTAAGGATGTCTCCACACAAAGTTTCAGAAGTACTAATGAGGAAAAAGGATTCAACAAGCAAAGGATCCATGGCCATAGCTTCCTCATCAGTTTGAAGCAAGTCAGCAAGAAGTTCAGCGAAACCTAAGGAATTTTTTGATTTAGAAATAGTAAACTCCAAAAAAAACTCCTTAACGATAACAATCCACTTGGATTATATTCCATCTATGATTTGATAGCTAAGGATGTGTTACATGGGGTTGGATTTGATAGTCTTTCACAGTAAAATACAATGCCTCAATCATTGTGCAACAGTTATAGTTGTGAAATGAAACTTCTCGACATGGGAATAAGGAAGCTCGGGAACGATCAAGCTTTTGCTGAGATAGTAAATAGGATGTTCATTGCGCATATCGTCTTGTTGGATGAGGAACATACTTAAGGAAGACTCTGAGATTATGAGATATGACAGAAATTCTTGCTTGAAGTTAGGAGGACTCAGTAAAGGTGTAGACAACAAAGATTGTTTAATATCGTCAAATGAGCATTAGGCTAGGTTGTCCCAAATGAAAGGTACTCCTTTCTTCCACAAGCGCATGAAACCTTGGATAATGTGGGCATAATTGGAAATGAATCATCGTAAAAAATTGGATTTTCCCTTAAATCTTTGAAGCTGGTGGATAGTGCGAGGAGGAGGAAGATTGATAATCGCCTCAAACTTTGAGGGATCGACATGAATCCCCTCTCAGGAAACAATGAAGCCTAACAATCATCCATATCGTAGAAAAAAAACACATTTTTGTGGATTAAGCAAGATTTTGTAATAATGACATCAGAGAAAATATTCTCGAAGGTGTGAAGGATGATCCTCACAAAGGAAAGAACTTGCAGTAAGGTCATCAAGGTAAACTTCAACGATGTGTTTGATATCACGAAACACATAAAACATGGTTCGCTTGAAAGTAGAACCAACATTTTTAAGACCAAAGGGTAGTTTACAATAATAAAATGTACCCCATGGGCAGATGAAAGCATTTTTGTGCTGGTCTTTAGGTTTGATTTTGATCTGGTTATAGCTAGAAAAACCATCCATAAAAGAGAAGATAGAATTACAAACACACACATCAAGAATATGTTCAATGAAAGGTGTAGGATAATTATCTTTTGGTCAAGACAGGTTCATGTAATGGTAATCAAGACAGAATCGAATAGTTCTTTGTTTCTTATCAACTAGAATAGGATTAGAGACCCATTCTGTCAAAGGCACGGGATAGATAAAACCATCATCGATAAGTTTTTGGACTTCATATTTAATAGCGGCTACCTTACATGGGTTAACTGGTTGGATATTGGCTCCAATATAAGTCTTAATCTCATGTTGGACAATTCATGGATCGATGCTAGGCATTTTTTCATAATACCACGCAAAGACATCCCAAAAATCTTTGAAAAGGGCAGTGTAGGTGTCAATCTCGGAAGGAGTGAAATAAACCCCAATCAACATATTTTCCATGAAACCTGGTTTCATGGAAATATTAATAGGAATTGTAGCAGAGATATTATCCAAGTTCCTTTTAGAAGAAATAACAAAAATCCATGTGAAGCATGGGGAAACATTGGCATTGCCAAAGGAAACCAAGATTTGATGGGACACATCCAAACTCTCTACGTGGGGAAAAAAGGAAATAAATGATGAAGAGCTCCCAAAGGATGGTTGAAAATCGACATGAATTCTCAAATAGCTTCATTTGATGGTAATGGGAAGTCAAGGAAGTCACAAGAGAGGGGATGGCTAATGGCCCAAGAAGGCAAAGGGTAATCATCTGGTGGTACCGAAATGGCTTCACTAGATTCGTCAAATGTGGAGGCCAGCTGGATTGCTTGATAAGAAAGATCTATTGGGATTAAAAGCATATGATCACCATATTTATCAATATCATATTTGGGGGGCACCACCTAGGGATCATCAAGAAGTTAGGGTACACAGGTGCGAGAAGGGATCATATGGACACGAGCAATGGTAGAGGTGGAAGGAGTGCTAGGCAAGGTAGTTGAGGAAAAACTCCCATAAGGGTGGAAATTTCAAATATTCCCACACCAAAACTCTGGGATTGACCAGGGCTATCTCCCACAAGTGGTACTAAATTCTCCGTAGTGGATAGTTGATCATATGGCATGAAATATTCAAGTTGATCGATAATGACAATATTCCCTTCATGAGGAAAGACAAGCAAATGGAATACAGACGAGACAATGTCAATCATAGCATAGAACCAACTATATCTAAGGAGCAGGTTGTAATCCAAGGTGGCGTTGACGACTTCAACATCGACATATATAGTTTTTCCCCCCTAACTCAAAGGAAAAGTAGGGAAGAACCCCCATAGATACAAAGTTGTGGCCATGAAAGGCTTGAAGAGCAGTGTTGGACGTAGCGAGCGTTGGAGAGCCAAGAGCCTTCTAGCATAACACAAGTGGAAGAGCCTTCATCCACCAAAGAGCGATGAATATTCCTATGGAAGACACACACACGATAATATAAAAAGAAATATGGTGGGAAAGTTGAGAAGAAGCCTTATCAACATTAAACACAATGATTCTAGGGTCAGATGAATCTACCCCACCAATCACAAACAACAAGGCTTTGCGCTGTTAAGGACAACTTTGCAAAACCTCCAGCGCAAACATGGCACAAGGATCGTGGGCAATATATTCACTAATACTGTAAAGTTGAGCAGCTCGGGTAGAGGGATTGTGTGTTTCCTTACGAACAACACCCTTGGGGGGGTAATGAAATGGTTCCAAAGGATTATCTAACGTGAGAGGTCCAGTGGAAGGAGGTGGAGTGGGTGATTCCTTAAGAGAAGAACTTGACTCAAGAACATCATATGACTTAGCTTGTGTGGTCACATTCATGTATTCTTTGCACATAAACATGGACAAACTATTGGTAGGATAGGAAAACAACCTCTTGTTTCCCCCTTGCGGAGGTGGAGGAGGCTGGGAAACCATTTGTTACTAAGGTTGTGCAGGAAATGGATGAGTTAAAATAACAGGTTGTTTGGGAGACTGTGGTGGTGAAAGGAGAATATGAACTTCATCCATTTGAGGGCATTCGTGAGTAAGATGTTCACCTTGACAAAATTTGTAAGGGAATTTAATCTATCAAAGATGCTCACTGGTGCCCCCTCCCTGATTCTAGGGATCTAGTTGAGATTCCTCAGCAATTTTTTTTTTTTTTTATTCTTCTTGTTATTCTTTGTACCACCAGGTTGTTGCTTGTTCTTAGGTTCTATGGAATTCACCATCATAACATCGATGGACTGCTCAGAAGAGGTTGGTTTATTAGATCTAGACATACTTGTTGGGGCTTGAGATGTAACGATCAAGTTCCCAAGATGGGCAACAAGTTGGCTAATAGAATCGAAAATAGACCCAACCATACCATCAGTGTGTGGGCCTGGAACATGTTTTGGTGTGTAAATGGAAGGGCTAGGAGAATTAGGAATAACTTCATATAACGTGCATGAATGTGAATAAATCAGATCCAATCGTTGGCCAGCTAAAATAGCTTTCTCCTCAGTAACAGCTCAGAACATAGACATATCCTTGGCAATATGAGGTCTTAGAGATCAAGTGAACCATTTCCGTAAAATATTGTCAGGAAGATTGGTCTTAACCAACCTCTTACAACAATGCCACTCATGGATATGGTCAGAAATGAATGTGGCCACATCTTGTTTGAAGTTTGACAAGAGGTAAGAATCGATATCATACCTTGTGGGCAACTAGAAGTGTGCCAAGAATGTCTGAGCTAAAGATGCCAAATCACTATAGGATGCAGTATCCAATTCAATGTACCATTTTGTGGCATCCCCATTTGACATACATTGGAACAATCAAATCTTAATCGAATCGTCCAAGAGAGAGTTGGATGAACACCATAAATGACATGTAGTGATATGAGTGGAAGGATTCTCTCGAGGCTTTACTTCAAAATTTGGAATATCAGAAAGTAGTTTTACGGGCATAAGTGGCCACTAGGGATCATGTCTGATGGGGTTTGTTATCCTCCACAATATCCCAAGGCTGAGAAAGGAGATCGATGGAGGTAACCTCAGACCACTTAGGGTTTAGAAGCTAGCCCTGCCAAACCAGAGAGGGCTCTCTCTATGAGCTCACAGCCAATGATGACTGGAGTGGGAAAAGATGTTAGGCTAGGTTTGTTTCAGCTCTAGGGTTTAAATATTTTAGGGTTTTGTTGGATCAGGAGTCAAAATCAAGGAACTAGGTCAGGTCTCAAGGGTTAAGTTGTAAGAGATATAAAGGAGTAGGGTAGGTATGCCTTTGTGATATTTTAAGAGTTGGTCGATGTAGTGTAGGGTTGAAAAGATAAGAAAATAAAGATGAGCATGTGAACCATGAATTCATCTATCAGAAGACTAAGTACACAAATATGATTTCCTAACAAAACAGAGCTTAATCATAAGAATTATGTTTAATACCTCTTAGGAAAATCACTGAAGAGAATAGATATGGAAAGGAGATGCATTTATAATTCATATAAGCTATTAGTAGAAGAAAAACATTATCAAAAAATCATACCACAAGAATTCCTAGATAATAGCTGCAACTGGCCTTTGATTTCCTGTAAAAGTGTGATGAGACACAAGCTACAAGATTCCCACTCTTTGATGTCCAACCTTTTGTTTGACTGAAAAATAGATACATATAGACCAAAAAACAACTTCCCCACTCTCAGGGGTCGAATCCCTCAGTATAGGAACTGATCACAAGAATATCTCAACCAACACCTAATGACTAGGGAGGTTGTAACAAACCCTCCATTTAGACTTTGACTAAACTTTACTCATTTATGAACCTCAAAATTACATGGAAATGACTCTAACATGTTCATTCACCTCTCATTACATCAATATACCTTAGTTCATATCAAAAATGAGGAATTACATCATTGGAAATGAATATTTATTGAGAAAATTCGAAAAAAGGAAGAGACAGGCAAAAGCGCAGTGCCTTCTATAAAAGTGCAACGCCATCTTCCAGCTCACTTTTGAAGGCCTTCCACTGCTCCAAATTGAAAACTGAGCATACCACTAGAAATATTAGGATGTCTAGTTATCATTAGACACCTTAAGAAATCAAAATAGAGCTTCCATCACCAAGAAAAATTCATTTTCCCACAAGTACTCCAAAAGCACAGCGCCAAGTCCAGTAAGGTGGCAGAAAGTAGTTTTTTGACCTATTTTTGGGAATTTTCTTCAAACCCGTTTGCTGACAAGACACCAAAAGTGGATAGTTGGCATGTATAGGTCATTATCTATCCATACATATAAAATTTTTGGCATTTCAAGGTCTGAGGAAAAAGCGCAGCGCCAAGGCGCTGCACTTTTGGCTGAACTATTCTTCCTATTTATTCCAAAAGTCATAAAAAACAAAATTGTTTAAAATTTATTCAAAATTGCTTCAAGTTTGGTCCATGAATCTCTGAAATGAAATTTCAAGCAAGGATGGAGGTGTCATCTAACAAATCAAGTTTATCTTTCTCTTCTTGCCTCCTTAGGGTTTGCCTTAACTTCTCTTTCAGTTGCTTGATTTTGACTTAGCAAACCTTGTTTCTAGTACAATAGTGCATGCCCATATGCATCTGAAGTTTATTGGCCCTCTTAAGGACATTTTCCAAGTGGAAATTGACTCTATCAAGCCAATTTTCCCTATTTTTCTCAAAATCTTCTTCAATGGACTTGTCAATGTTTCGTTGCCTCAGTGGAGAGGATGTTTTAGTGATTTTCTCTCCTTTCCTCTTCAGACCTCTTGTCTTAGGCCTTCTAGGCTTGAGTTGAAAACTAGTGGCTTCAATCTTTTCCAAGTTTATTACTATTTTACCTTTGGCACCATCCTTCTCCAAATATGCTTTAGATTTATCAATCAAAAGTTGTTTGACTTTGAGTTGCTTGATTTCTTACTGAAAGAAATAAATCAAAAAATATGCCTTGGACAACCTACTCTTCAGCTCTCTAATCTCAGCCTCTTTCTCCTAGATGATCTGCTCTGAATATTTGACTTCCTCATGCACTTCTAAATATACCATATCAATGTCAATATGAATCTGTGCTTCTTCATCCAATGGTGTCTCATGCTGCTGTGATGATGTAGGATTGGCCCTTTCAACAATGTCTGGAGCAAACACAAGAGTTTTACCTCTTGTGTAGGTCTTGGTCACTTCTTCCCTAGGAGTTCTTGTGATAGGTATTCTTGTAGAAGCCACCTCTTGTTGTGATGGACAAGACAAAGGAGTAGAGTGACTACTTGACTAAGCTTGAGAAGGAAATAAAGACGCTGAATAGATGAAACCGTCCCAAGACATATTGATTTGTGCCAGCTGATGGAAAACCAAGATCTTCACCAAACAATGATGAAACAAACTGGCATGATGATCTTTTCCCAACCTATGCACCTTCTCTACCATCTTAACCATGCTTTTGTACAGGTAATGAGGTAGGTTGAGAGCCTTTACACCGGTGAAATGCATCAAAAGCCTCATATGGTACTGATACAATCTTGAGAATCTACCCTCACATGTAAAATACTTCATGAAAATTTTCATGAGAGGGGCATACTTGTCCAGCCGATGTATAAAAGGGAAGATATGCTTTGGAGCAATTTTATATGGAGGTTTCAGATACATCTTGTAATTCTCAAGGTCGAGGTCTTTGTTCTTAAACCAAAGTTCTCCAGTGTTTGGGATCCCTGTAGCTGTAGCAATGGTCTCTGCTGAAAGAGTGAACACCACTCCATAAATGGTCACCTTATCTCTCCTTAAACTAGTGTAAAAAGTGTTGGTGAGTTTGTCATTAAAACCAAGTTCTTCAATCCTTTGGCAAAAGGCAAGGCAACCAGCATCCTGGAATGATTTCTTGAGAAAATGAGAAGACATCATGTCATGTGCTGAAGTTGGCTCATACCTACTGATTAGACCTCCCTTATGACTCCTCTTCTCAGTAGCTTCAGAATCCATATCAAACCCTAGCTCAATGGGAAGGAAATTTAGGGCTTGGTGTAGGGAAAAACAAGGATTTGGGTAGTTTTTGAAATTGAGGGAGATGAAGGGATTAGGGGGTCTCTAAATTCTTAGGAAAATTTGGGGAGATAGGGAGGGATGTTAGGGAGTAGGGAAAATCAGAATTTCGGGGAAAGGATGAGGGGAAGGGGTTCAAAAGAGAGAAAAACAGTCGTAGCCTAGGAATGTAGGGTCTAGGCTAGGGTTTTGGGAAAAAGGGAGTAGATGAGGGATAGGGGTGTGGGAATGTGTCCATGGGGATATATGGGACATGTAGGAAGTGAGTGATCTATTTTTAGAGGGTTCTTCTCAATATGGCAACCATAGAGACCATGAAAACAAGAAAACCCTAGGAGAGGGAAAATTGAATTTCAAGCACAAACTGAAGCACAAGCAAACTAAGAGATAATCCACTTAACTGTAAATGATAGCTTAAACCATGCGTGTTGATATAATCGACTAAAATGGAGTTTTGATGTCCTTGAGGAAATCATAGTGCTCGCCAATGAGGCACTTTGGTGGCAAGAGAATGCTTCTCTGAGGGTGCCAGAGCTCCTTGAGGATAGAGAGAGGTCTCTTGGAAGTGAAATGAGAAAATGAGAGGTTCTTTGGTCTTTTATTGCTTTGAAAAATCGATTTTCTCCATGGGTGGTGTAGTGGGCCCATCATGTACTTTGACATTTGCTTTTGAAAATGAAGCTTTGGAACTTTATGCATCATAATACATCATACTGAAAATATAAAACACTTTTTCAAAACTTTATTGAAACTTTTTCCATCACTGATCCTTGAAATGATGACTTTGATGGTGAAATGACTGATTTTTTATGATTTTGACCCAATGACTTAATGATGACTTGACATGAAAAGAATGAATAAAATGATGGCCATAATGACTATGACACCCTTACAACAAGGAATGACTTTACCATGATGATTTCCATTGTCCATGAAGGTGATAATAGTAGTGATGACCTATGTAACCTAATGAGTGACCAAATTTTTATTGAAAACCTATTTGAAACCATAAAAATGTGTAGTAGGAACCTTTAAAAACTTTGTAAGAGCATATTTGATCACTGGTGACTGACAGAACTGACACGCACTAACAGGGTCATTATTCAGCTTAGCCAAATCCAATAGATCAAGAGAAGATAAAAATAGTTTGTGAAGTTGGCTAAACAGATCATAGGTAGGAGAAGCCCTTGAACAACCTTGCAGTCCCCCCATATACGGATTATGATGCATGGATTGTTGGTGAAGGTATGGGCTTGCCCCAACATATGACTGTTGTGGGTTAGAGTAACTAGGGAAATTATTACCCCCAGGGTACATGCCCCAGAGAGAAAAGGATCCCCAAGAGCATGACTTCTCATAGGGTTATAGCTAGGAGGATAAGACGTACCAGCCTATGCAGTAGGAGTGACATAAGGAGAATAACCTGTATGAGTGATGACACTAGCAGCAATGTTGCCTCCAGGTAAACTAGCCCCTCCAGGGAAAGTACTGGTAGGTGGCCTCCCTCCAAACAGTGAAATATACCAGGTTTGTGACATGCTAGAAGTAATGTTTCCCATAGGTTGACTAGGAACAACTGATGATCCCCCCCACACATTTCCAGAAGTTACTACACCTGACTGAGGAACAAGAATCATTGGTTGAGCAAAGCTAGGTGAAAAGACTCCTGATCCTAGTGGTTGACTAGGAGGTATAACCATGACCGGTGTAGAAGACAGAGTAGGCATGGAAAAATTCAGGAAATTTGTAGGAGCTATAGAGGAAACTAGTGGGATTCCCCAAGAATATGTGAGAGGTGTAGACAGAGGAGTAGGTATGGCCCCACTAAGAGGCGACAATGATGACATGGCAGCTAACACTGTTGATGCATATGGTAAAGATGTCTAAGACTCCACCATAGGACAAACAATTGACAATGGTAAAAAGGTATAAGCAGGTGTGGAACCATCAGGGTTCAACTGCAACAACTCAGGTCCTTGTGGATTGGTCAAATGTGGATTGGAAGGAGAAACAAAATTGTCTGCCAAGGTTTTGATAGAAATCGGGTCACTACCAGAAGGACCAGGTATAAAATCCAAAACTATGTGGTGATCTAATTCTTGAGCATCGACATGCACTCTCTGTACAGGAGTGAGAAGTCCACCTTGTTCAGGAGGAAAACCATGAAGACAATGTGACTGATAGTGACTATGTTCAGCTAGGGTGAAAAATTATAAATTAACACAATTATGTTTGTGCAAACACCCTAAGGCCAAAACTACTGACTCGGACAAAATAATGCAAATTGGAAACATCCTAAAAGATAGTCACACACAAACCAAAATAAAAATAAGTTGGTGGTGGAAAAATTATACTAGCAACCTAATTCCCAACCCTTTTAGCTGTGAACTCAGTTCAAGTGCCCTCACTAGCTATGGAACACCCCCCAAGAGGACTGAGAGAGTATGACTAATATTTGTCCCATGTGCAGAGAAGATGACCCCAACCTTGCACAAGTGTATGAGCCCTAAAATACAGGACACTATGGTCACCACCGACAATAACACGTCCTGGGGGATAACCGTTGGAGAAATCCACACACAAGGGTAGGACACTTAGTCCAAAGAGCTAAGACCGAAACCCCCTTGAGAGTTACCTCCCAAGTGGTACCCAAGTGCTACAACAAAACACTAATAACATCATTTGTATGCGTGTAAATTCCTCTATGTCACGCCACCTAAAACTAAGAAAAATGGTTCATGTCACCTCACCTAGCCCAAGTGTGAACTCATGCTTAATCCTCTTGTTAGAAGGGCTTCCCATAAGGCACTACTGCAAGTGGATTTATCTCCCTACCACCATATGCTAAGTTTGTTTTGTAGTCTTGGAGTAGTTAAATCACACACCTATCTCCAAGACCCTAGCCTAAGCTAGTGTTGGTGTACTACCAGTAAAAGAAAAAGACAAGTCTAGTTACCTTTATTATCGCATTAATTTTAATTGGTTTTTGTTTACATAGTTGGGATGCAGTGTGAAACTTAGATGGCGTGAATGACTCTTGTTAGTCACCGTGATGCAGCTATATGAAAATTTTCATTTTCACTTTGATGAATGCTAACTACAGGAGGGTAAGAGTTTTTCACAACACACCAACACCTATTATAATGTACCTCTCACTAAATTCTTAAATGTAAAGACCCCAAATTTATAAATATGTTGACCCAAACATCAAACCAAATAGAGAATATAATCGAAAAGAGACCAAAGAAAAGTCCCCAAGCTAGAGCGTCAAGCACTTCAAAAGCATCAAAGCTAGGAAAACAAAGCTAAAGAAGAAAACACACTCAAGTGATCAAAAAGAAAGACAAAAGTGCAAAAGGAATCAATGTCAACAAGCTAGGGTTGTAGCACAATGGTGTAACAAAGGGTTAGAAGGTTAGACGCTCGGATGTAAGGGCAAGCCAGCTACCATTTTCTCAAATGTAAAGGAAAGGCAATGACCATAAAGCTACATTTTCTCTAATGCAACATTGTGCCAGTGACTGGGGAAAAAAACCTAAAAATTCTAAAAAAAACACGTTCAAATAGAGAAAAATACTGAATATTCAGGCAATTAAGCCTTGAAAATAGTCGCAAAGAGTCAGAAAAATTCAGAGAAACTCAAAAAATCAGAATAAGAGAGAAATCAACAAAAACCTAAGGCAAATTGAACAAGAACAAGAATTATCTCATTGAAAGCACCATTTTTGTTGCAATTAATCATGCAAGGAGCTATTGCTCCGCAATCCTCTGTCTAAAAGGATTACCAAACATCAAAAGGAAGATGGATAGTGGATAGATAGATAGATCCAAACCCAATGTTTACACATGCATCATAAAAACAAATTTAGATGTTATGAGGAAAATTGTGCACATGGCCTCCTCGTAGATCAGTGAAGGTTTTTGAGATCAATGAAGAAGCCCAACACTCTACTAGAACGATATATTTCGGCCATTCTCGATCTCAATACCTGCACACAATCACAAACATGCAAAGACAACAAGTGATCTTCCTCGGAAGATCATTAGCTCAAAACATCATAGAAATAATAAGAAGTATTGCTGAAAAAATACAGATACAAATAAGGAACATGAATTTATATTAATCCAAAAACAAAGTACAAGTATACCTTCACTCAAGTATCGTCTCCAAAAACTGGCAAAGTCTCCCCACTACAATAGGAAAAATATGGACTCTAATAGCATAACCTTCATAACCTTTGTCTCTCTCAGCAATAATCTAAATCTGAAGCATAAACTCAGTATACCCAAGACTCTAACTCTTTGTGGCTAGCCTGACCCTCTCAAGTGGTCTAGTATAAATAGGATGAAGAGAGCCCTTAAGAGGATGAATGTGGATGCTCAAGATGATGATAAGTTATGGAAAATTCTTCATGATAAGCCTTGTCCAACTCGAATAAGTGATGAGTCGAACTGATCCCCTATGAACCATGAAAATCTAGGAGGAGTTCCCAGAGAAGGGAAAAGAATACAGTCGCTCCCATAAGGTGGTCCTGCGAGCGACTAAAAGTGTCTAGTCGCTCTAACAAGGTCATCATCTTTGCGACTGCGTGTTGTGACTAGAAAAAGAAGGTCTTAGGCCTAAGTAAAATCTCAATCATCTTAATGTCTTAAAGGCACTAATCCTAGCGAGCGAAATAGGTTGATAACAAGGATCACTGAGTGTCATCCCATGAGGAAACTCATTAAGGTATCAGGAGATAACCTAAGGTTTTTGGGAGAGAAATATTTTCTCACATACCTGGCTTCAAGAAATAGAGAAATAATCAAGATTTTAACCAAAATGCGAGGTTGAAAGCATGCAAGAAACTCATAATCTAAAGCCCTAGGTATTTTAACAAGGATTACTTTAGGTGACTGAGGAAAATAAAATTAGGGAGTTGTTGGACTTGGCTAAAAGGGTTTGTTGGTCATTATTGTCCTGGAAAAACACCACAAATGCAAAAGAAACAATTGTTGGCTAGCTTGGGCACAATTTTGTTGTTGCTTTGAGCAAGAGAAAGGTATAGATGTAGCTAAGTGGGGGTCAAATGGATTTTTTTACATTGTAACCCTACTATTGGAGTTGAGATGGGGGTTTACCTCTTTTCCATGTTTTGTATGATGTGTGTAATGCGCACTAAGTCACTGGGAAGGAATGGATTGAAGAAAAGCAGCTTGATACGACCCAAAGATTAATAAAATCCACCTATAACTCATTCACTTGGTCAAATATGAAGAAAAGATATTATTTATGAAAATAAAATAATTTTTGGGTAAATACTACATTAAAAAATGATTGCAAAAGAAAAAATCTAGGATGGATAAGAATAAAAAAACACTTACTTTGGTTGAGTTGGTTGAAACTAATGTTGATTGAGAAACCTAAGGTAAAAATGCCTTACCAATCCAATGATTTTACCTCTAGAAAAAGAGAGCCAATTGGCGTGAGGAAAGAAGAGCACTATGAGGATCTTTTAAAGAGTTTCTCAAGAGATTTTGCATTAATTACTTGAGTGATTTCTTTTTTAAACTTGACTTTTAGCTTTTTTTAACTCAATGTGTCTTAAGAGAACTCAAGAAAAAGCCTTGAGAGTGAGAGAAAAGCTTTAGAGAGTTATCTTAACTCTTTCTAGAAGCTCAAGGAAATGTAATAGAACTAAGAAGAAACCTAGTGATGTTCTATAGCATTCCACTACGATCCAATCGAGTGACACAAAGAGAGAGGAAGGCTCAAGTTTAAGAGTGCTTTTACTAGAGCTATAACATTGGGTTGAGGGACAATAGGGCACTATTACATGACAAAGGCTTAGTGTAGCACATATAGGTCATTAAAGGAAGAAAAAACAAGTTCGAAGGCCAATCTTGAGTGTGCATCACTACCCTGGGGCTCAAGAGGGTGTTATAGCATCTTTACAAGATAGGATTTTAAGAGACAAAGACTCAAGAGGAGCTATTTCTTAGGAGTGTATCACTAGGTTGAGGGATAGAGGGGAACTATCGTGCTATGAAAAGGCTCAATGGAGTGGTATACTATAGATGAGGAGTAGAAAATTGAGTTGAAAGATCAAGGATGAGGAAGTCACACTAGGTTGATGGCTAGGAGGGGGGTATAATGTTGGGTTGTGACTTAATAGAGTGTTATGGTGTTTGATAGTTTCTCATGGAGTACTACATTGCTTTAGAAAAACCTAAATCTTGAAAAAAAATCAAATTATAATCTAACCTCAAAGAAATATTAGTAAGCTAAAGGATTGAACGATATTTCTTGTGTTGTTAGATTAGGGTTATAGCCTCTTCCCACTGCTAGATTGGCCACCAAGGTTAAATCAGGATGATATGCCTTTCTCCACTTTCTCAAGTCATCAAAAGGTTAATCAAATCTTACATGTTCAATCTAGGCTTTACAAGGAAACTTCAAGGCAAATTCTACTTGGTGGGCCCCACAATTCCTCTCAACTCAAGTCACTCGGAGAAATTGAGGAGGGTTATTGTAGAAGCTACGACAATTATCAAAGCACTATTAGGACCCCTAAATCTATAAAGCATAGCTCAAGAATTTGTTCCTCATCACGTGTGATTGGTGTGCCAACAAGAGTTGTTATTCATGTGGGTACCACTGCTTAGAACTATGGAATTTCGACTTACATGACTTCCCCTTTCTCGATTTGGTTGTAGCTCGAGGACAAATCGGAAGAATAAAATTTTTACCAAGGGTTTTCCTCTTCACTTAAACTTCGTTACTACTAAAATATTGATACTTCAGGAGATTTGAAGATCAAGTGTTAAAGACAAGTTTATGGTTTAGCCTTACTTCCTACAAGCGTCTATAGCTCCCGATGAAGTCACCTTAGAATTAGAAGCATTTATTCATTTCCAATGAACATCCATAGCCCCGACGAAGTTTCTTGCATGTCCTAGCTACTCAAGAAACCGTTATCAAGCCTTTATCTTTTCTTTTTATTGAAAATTATTCACCTTTTATACCTTCTTTTCTTTTCTTCTTTTTTCTTAGCATGATTTAGCACAAGGTGGATGAGGGATCCTAAACGAAAATCAGGATGATTCCTTATAAACTTTAGTTATCGCTTATTATTGATATGTCTCCTTGGTATCACTATTTGAGCTAGAGTTTTTAGTTCAAGTAAGGTCTTAGTTATGATCTACTAGGATGTATAAGGCTTCTCATGTGGAGTAGTACTTGGATCAATATCCACTCAATATTCCCACTGTTCTCAGTGTTCCCCACTTAGTGGTGATCATAATATCTATAGGCAAAATGTGACCGTGAAACGACTTTGGGCATCATGCATAAATTTTTGTCTAACTCACACTATGCTTGAAAGTAGATGAATGAAGAAATCACCTTTTAGGTATTTGCATGAAGTCCATTGCTAGAGAAAGGTTTATTTATGTACAAGTTGATAAAAAAAAACTAAGAAAAAAAAAGGAAACAAGAGCTAAAATTGAAAACTAGAAAAATTGGAAAAATTTTATTTATGTACAATGTTCATGCTTGTCAGGTGAAATACCTATTAATAACTTTTCCATTCACTTGGAGAAGATCAACTTCCCTCGCTAGATTATGGAGGCGATATGTTCCTAGTTCAATGTTTTTGTAACAATATAGAGACCCAGCCATAAGAGTTGGAACTTAGTGTGCTTTCCTTTATCCTCATGATGTTTATCTCACTTAAGTATGAGGTCTTCTACTTGGAATCTTTCTCACAAGCATATTTGTTATCAAGCCACTTCTCAATTGTCCGCTAGTGAGTGGAAAAATTTTGTTGGTCTTTGTCTCTCTCTTCCTCATGTTTTAACAATGTGTTAATTCTCTTTTGTAGGGTGAGGAAAATTAGCCATGAGATTCTTGAGACAACAACACGGGTAGGTAGGAACACGTTAGGTGGTAGTATATATTCTTTCCCATAGGCCAAGAAATAAGGTGGGGTTCCTATAGCAACTTTGGGCATGACATGATTTTCTCATAGTGCATTTGGTAGGGCGTTATGCTAGTTTATCTACTACTTACCTATGGTTCACTTTAGAATGTAGATCATACTTTTGTTGATGGAATCGACCAATCCATTTCCTTGGGGGTAATAATTTATAGTGTCACAATATAATGCCCTTATCTAATGTAAATTTAGTTAATTTAAGAGATGAGAAGTACGTGGAATTATCAAAAACCAAAGAATTAGGAATTCCAAACTTGGTTATGATGTGTTGTTCTAGGAATTAAATGACAACTCGGTTGCTAATTGCAGTCAATGGTACAACCTCAATCCACAGGGTGAAATAGTTTGTGGTTGTCAGTATGTATTGGTGTTGTTTATATGAATGGGGATAAATTTCACCAATTACATGCAACCCCACTCGTTGAAAGGGTTTCTCTACTATCAACATCTGTAGAGTTATAGTAGACCTTTTCTCTCTACCATCACACTTTCGGCAGACTAAGCATTTCCTAGCATAAGCATGGGAATATTTGAAGATGGTTGGCTAGTAATACATTATTTTAAGGGTCTTGTGTGCTATGGTATTTCCTACAAAGTGTCTGTGGAGTGCCCATCATGCATCTCAAAGAGGACTTTGTTGGAATCAACTTTTTCTAAACAATAAAGTAAGACTTCATTATGTTGCTTTTGAAATAGCAACCCATTAATGAGTTGATATTACGAGGCTTCGAGTCTGACTACTCTTTACTACTTAGTGTAGAGGTGAGAAAACATGGTACCTTGCCACTGATATTGTTTTAAATCTTGGTACCATGAATCTTTGTGCTGGAGAATGCAAGGAGTGTTGCATTTGTACATATCTAGTTCATTCTCTTAGCCTTCTTCTTCTTCTTCATTCTCATGGTTGAGATCTTTTCTAGAGAGTTTATGCAGGCCATGGCCTTTGATGGTGTGCGCAAGCTTGAATTTCATATCATACTCTTAAATAGAGGTCATCCAATTGCCCCTTCATTCCCCCAATTCTTTCTAGATGAATAGTGATCTTAATACAGCCCACGGGGTTTTGGATTGACGATGAACGGGTGAACTGTTAAGGCACTCCTTCCGATAGGTCACTGGTTCAAATCTCCCGTGGGTGCTTACCTACAAAAAAAAAAAAAAATAGTGATTTTAATACTAGATGACGGACAATCACTTTAACATGACTTTTCAAGATGTACATCTGGAATTACTAGAGTGCCTTGTATACAATGTAGGCCTATTTTTCATAATCATATCAAGACCCTATAATCCTATACTCTTAAATGAAATGGGACTCTCATTTCCCTTGTCATCATTTTGTGTGAGTATGAATATCAAGGAGAAGTTAGAGGCAAAGGTACAAGGAAATAATTCCTTGTCAAAGTTTGGACTGTATAGGGCGGGGCACGCACTATAGGTTCTTTGATTTTATCAATGACCTCCTTTTCTATAGTATTCAATTTAAACTATGCACCCTTTTTAATCATATGTTGCAAATGTTTGACAATTTGTGCATATTCATCTATCAGGTCCTCCAAATCCTCATTCATTTATCGCTTACACCCAACAGATCAAGTTTAGGCAAACTCTCTTTTTTCTACACAATTTCTCTCTTGATCTTGAGGGAAAACAATGATCTAGTTTCCTATGTGGGCTTTTGTGCTCTCAACTGCAAATGGGAATGCATGAAAGGAACAACTATAAAATATATGCTATAACAATCACAAATTCCAAATGCACACCAAAATCGTGTGAGGATATTTTGGGTCTAACTGTTCTAATGTTTGCACTTAATAATAAAAAACTAAACTCATAAATGAAATAAACTACCCAATGTACTGCAAATAGCTCAAGGCCATTTGATGAGTTTAATCCTTTAACATAAGCAACAACCTCTAATCTTACAAAGCCTATTAGGAAAACACTATGCTCCAAGTTGACATGAATATTTGTTATTCCTTGTTAAAAATAATCATGAGCATTGTCTAAAATAAAATAATGTAAAAGCTAAAGGGAAAGAAGAGTTCATGAATTGCTTGCCTTTTATTTAAATTATGGAAAAAAAAATTAATATTTTTTTTGAAAAATTCTTAAACCTTATGATTTAATTTTGAAAACAGAAATTCAAATCAAATCTGAATAAATCTTTTATAATTATGATGATTTGTGAAAATCTACATTTCAAATAAAACTTTATTGTTTATCCCCTTAAAGAATGGACTATTCTAAACAAAATCATGAGCAAATGAACTGGGATGATAAAAAAAATTGCGAGTTCATGCATACCCCACTGGGGCACGACTATAATATAGGTCCTTAATAAATACAGGGTTATGTATAAGCTCTGAACTTTGTCATGTCAAAATCAACAAATGAAAGGAGCTGAATGCAAACCTTTTATCTAAGAAATGTCGTTCTAGGATCAAAATTTCATCATTAGCTGTGGCCATAAGTCCCGATTCACACATTTTTGATATAAAATACCAGTCATTCATTAATGAAATGGTTGTGTGCAGTTGCTTACATCTTCCATGGAGACGAGTCTGTATGAATACAACACCCTGGTTTAAGAACTCTCGCCAATTCCACCACCCAGAGCTGTTTATGAAATTCCCATTTCTGTAAGACGAAAACTACTGCATCCAGCGACGAGGAACTCAAGTGGGATTTCACTCTGCAAACCAAACAGACAAGAGAAATCAAAATATACAAAAATTAAGAGTCCATGAATAATAGCTCATATTCAAAATGTTTGCAGGCCGTAATTCAATGATGAGGAGACAGAGGTCAACCTAGCGAATTTGCCTGAGTTAGCACACACAAATTGTTGCCCCTATCAGCCTTTTCTTGAATGCCTGGATGGCCCATGTGACCACCTTGCCTGACAGGGTAATTGGATCAGTCACTAACAACACAGTTGTCTCCATTATCCTTCCTGCTTAAAACAATGCAGTGCGAAAGAATGGGCTCTCTCTATATTTAAACCAGAATAACACCAACAATGGCTTATCCCCATGAAGTTGGAACAACCTACCCGGGTTTTACCCCCCACCAAGAAATTTCAGAAGCTTGCAAAAGGTCAGTACTGTATTAGCAACTTGTAGACTGTAGTAGGTGGCACATGCATCCCACGCTTTGTGTAGCATAATCAGCAGCTAAACGATAACTACTCTTGCTGCTGACGTGTATCCACGTGGCACTGCAACTGATATATAGTGGCAGGAGTCGGTTATTCCCTCCACTTTTTCATTTGAAACTGTTACGTATGCCGTTGAGACTGACACGAGACGGTGGTTCGCCAGCGTGTAGGAAGAGCAGAACGTGTTGGGGTAGGGGACGGGGCGTGGCAACCCGTGGTAAGGGTGTCGGGAGCTGCGTGTGTGTTGTGGACCACTTAGGCGCCTTCCCTTATCTTAATGATCTCTGACATTACATGATACGGTAAACTTTACAAGCAAGCATATGCTGTGTGTTTATGTGGGTGAAATGAAATGGTTTTTAATGATATCCACGGGAGTTTGTGTTCTAGACCATTTATTTATATTCAATTTTTTGAGGTTGATTATGTTGTTATACATGTTGAGTAAGAAATTTGTTGTTTTGTGAAATTTTGTTTTTGCAAAAAGTTTATTAAGATTGTTTACTTTTAGGTTGCTATCAAACTAACGATATATAATTTCATACATTGCATACTCTTTGATAAAATGTTATTTTGTTTCTACCACTCCTCTGTTGTAAAAAATGCAAGTTCGTTTTTCCCAATCTTCTTTAGGCACTGCTCATCTACCAGTTTCACATCTTAGATGATGGGAGCTAGTACTCGGCTGAGCAATTAAAATTTTAGTTGTTCCCTTGATTGAGGAACTCAAGTACTCTTTATCATCATGTTTCCATGTTGGGTTAAATTCTTTGACATAATATGATTTCTTTTTCCCTGCTTGCTTTGTCCACATGGCAGTTCTAAATTTTTCTAACACCCACTTTTTTATCTCCTCCTTAGAGTGAGGGCAATCATGTAGATTAATGTCCCATTTGCCTAACCACTTTCTGTTTTGTTTCATCCATGTCTTTTTCTAGTGGTTTAGCTCTTCTTCAAAAACCAATTTAGGCCACTAGTGCTTATCCATATTTCAACCTTCTTCAGATAACTTGGCCAATGAATGATCGTTGACGCCTCAATTGGCAACATACCAGCCTCGACGAAAAGGTGAAGATTGTTGTATTTATTTGGACGCTTGTGTGAACAAATTCATCATCTAGGCGACTAATGGAGTAGGAGAGTAGTGGGAGAGCATTGCTTGCGTAAACATTCCATTGAATGTATGACATAATTGACACTGTTATAAAAAATTCCATTACTTTTGTAGACATTCCATTGACATAACCCAAAATCATGTAGATATCTACCACATGAATAAATAAAAGTAAAGTAGAGTGAGTAAGATTCCAAAAAAGAAAATAAAAGGTAAAGCAAAACAAATCAGTGTTTTAAAGAGTTTATGGGTAGTCTAGTTGGTTAAAGCTTTCCTACTCAGTGATTAGCTCTTTGTTATGAGGTATGGGTTGATTTTTTCTTGGATTCATCAAGGTCAACTTTATGAGTGTGGGATTGCAAGTTGAAATCTCCTTAGATTTATTAAGGTCAAGCTCCTAAATGCGAAGTCGACTTAGCGTAAAGATTCTCTGAATAAACCCACTTATGAAAATAAAAATATTATTATTTAATGATAATAATAATAATATTTTAAAATTATTGAAAATTTAAATAATAATAATTAAAGTTAAAATGTTAGTGAAATCAAATATTAAATTAATATATAAGACAAGCTTTATGAATGAAGGATGGATATTTTTTATTTCTTTTTTCTATGTACTATTTGATTATTCAATAAATATTTATTAAATTTATGTATTCTATATCTTTTTCAATCTAATATGACTTTAACAAAATTATATAAAAATATTCGTTTTTTTTTTTTAATTTTAAAATTTCGTTTTTTTTTATATATATTATATATATATATATATATATATATATATATATATATATATTGTTATAATAATAATATTATTAGGTAAATTATTATTTTTTAAGATTAATACTTATAAAAAGTTTTACTAGCTTAATTTAGTTTATCTAGATATTTTTAGAAAGAAAAAACAAACAATTTTCATTAAAATAAAACATTAAAGAAATTTAAAGGCTTAAAATGGGTCTCTTATAAAATATTATAAAATAATAGTGGAAATAAAATAAGATTAAATTACCTCATCAAGTTTTGGACAGAAAAAAGAAAAACTATTTTTTCTACAAGTATTTTCAACTTATCTCCCTATGCTTTTACTCAAATTTTGAGTGGAAACACTCGTTGGATGCGAAATTTATTTTTCATCTAAGTAATATTCACGTTGCAGACTTTCGATGGACCCTAATATACGAAAAATGTGAAATACATGATTGTAATCACGTTTTTTTGATGTATTTCACATGTTTCGTGTAGTAGGGTCAATCGAAAGTATTCAACATGGGTACTTCTTGGATGCGAAATTAAATTCCACATCTAATGAGTGCTCCCGCTCGAAAATTAAGTAAAATTGTATTGAGATAAGTTGAAAATACGAATTGAAAAAGTTGTTTTTTTTTGTTTTTTATCTTTTTACCTTTTTACTCCAAAAATGTTGAGTCATCCCCCAAGGTTGACATCATCCTATTGAATCCTATTGGTTCTTGTAAAGTTAATTTTTGTTGTACATTTTTGTTTTGAGGCCCATTTTTTACCTCAAAAATTCTCTAATGAATGTTTACATAACCTATGAAATAAATAATATTGTAATTTTCTCCTCCTATATCTACCCACTTTCACTGGTTTGTTTAGGGTAAACATGAGTTAAGGGCTATTATGACACGACTCAACCTCCTAGATAACCTTAAGGAAATGGAGTCGACAAAACAAGACCTTACTTACTTCTCTCAGGTGTTATAGGACCACCAGGAGCTAACCAACCACTCCAGGTGTCCAACCCCTGAGTTAACCTTCTTTTTCAATGAACTAGAACCCTAGTCTCTCCCATGACAAGGCCTCCAAGCGAATGTAGCCCTCCAATCGCTCCCACAAGCCTACTTCCCAATGACTGCAGTCTTTTTCATCCAGTTCTGTGCAAGTGACCCCAAGATCTGAGCCACTTTTTTGAGGGCTAGGATCCAGACCTCTACCCAAAACTTAATGAAACTCCCATAAATGATAAATAACACAGAGACAAAGCCTCTAACACAAAACTTAATCAAGGACTTGACCTAGTCCGGTCTAACCATGACAGTCATTCCATCAAACACATTGAGAACATGAGATCTACAGGTCATGAATGCATATCTGAACATAGGGATCTGAAACTTATCTGAGGTTTACCAAGAAGGACTAATGCCCTCTCATAATAGCTGCAATAACATCTATTAGGTCATGCATTCATTAATCATTCATTTATCAATCAAACATGATAAGAGCCATAACTTGAATCTGTCATGAAACCATGCTTATAACCAGATAAATAACAATGATATAACAACCATTAAAGCCACATAATAACAAGTATAATTACTCATGAATTACAAGAGAAAGAGCTCTTATCAGTCATATGCAAAAGCCAACCAAGTCAGGGACTTCCACGTATCACCAGACCATGGATTGGGTTGAACCAAATCTTTCTTTCAGCCAGTCACCCTTGTGCCATATTCGAAGCATGAATGTGGGATCTCATGGGATAAACCAATCCATAAACAACCAAGGAAATATAGAGGTTAAACCACCTCAACCCTCACACTACTGTGATCTCACCTAAACGATACTGAGATCACAAAACCAAACCGAGCTTGGATGCCTTAGAATTCTTTCACCATCCCTTGAGGAATTTTCCTGTCTCCACCCACCTATTGAGGGCCTCCCAGAGAAAACCATCTCCACCCCCAACTCTTAGGATTTTCCTGAGACCACCTCACTCGGATCCAAAATCTTTCGACAATCCAAAGCTCAACCAAGAATGAATCCCATCACACCATGGCTATCCCGAAACGGCAAGGCAAGGCTAAAACCATTGTCAAGACCCATTAAAACCCATGCCAATGATAACAATGAATTAAATACACACATGCATAAACCATGCATGCCAAAACCATCTAGGAAATCATACATGCAACTTGTTATCTTCAAGTATTCTCGTTGAAGTTGCTTGATCCAACATTTTCTTGCTTGATCCTTGCTTTCCTTTCCTTTCATTTTCCTTCCTTTGCTTGCTTGTTTTCCTTCTCCTCTTTAAAATCAATTCCAAAACTCAACTGACAAAAGGCTGACAAAAAACTATGAACTAATCATCAGAAGCCTTTTTATCATTGAGACATCCAATTTCTTCATTTTTCCTCTATTTTCCTTCAATTTCCTCCTCACATGCAACCTGTGACCTTTCACCTTTCTTTTCTCCTATTTTCCATTATTTTCATAAAATAAAATGCTGATAGTTCTTTTTTTCCTTTTCAAATCCTTTGCCATTTCCTTTGCCAATTTCCCCTTAGCCATAATAAACAACAAGTGATGCCCACTAGGATGCTTTTCCCAACATTCAGCTTGGAATGTGTGTCCCATGAGCTTGGTCTTATTTTTCCTTTATTAACTTTATTACATGAAATTTTAACTTGGGGCTATTACAAACCCCTCCTCCTTAGGGGAACATCATCCTCGGTGTTCTATGACACTTATAACTAGCAAGATTTGTGCTACCTCACTAGCTGAATAAGTATCCTTCATTGGAATGAAGTGAGCTACCTTGCTCAACCTGTCAACCACAACCATGACAGAATCATGCTTCTTCGATGTCTTCAACAAACTTGTAATGAAATCCATGGAAATGACCTCCCATTTCCATTCTGGAATCAAAATAGGTTGTAACAAACCAACTGGGTGTTTACACTCAGCTTTCACCTACTCATGATCCAAGCATCTAACAACAAACTCTGTTACTTCCTTCTTCAGATTTGGCCAATCGTATAACTTATTCACAATTAATGTCAACGTCTTCTGATATCCTGTGTGACCTGAATATGGATTGACATGAAACTCCCTCAAGATAATATTCTTGAGTTCATTGTCATCTAACACATAGATCTTGTCCCTAAATATGACCAAGCCATCTTCTGTGAGACAATAATCTACATCCTGGTCACCTGTACCCTGATTTAACCTATGCCTAAACTATTGATACCTATCATCCTATTGCCATGCCTGTAAGATTAGGTCCTGTCAATCTGTCCCATAAGAACTCATAGCTGCAACATGATTTACATGCACTCTCCTACTGAGATCATTTGTAAACTTATTCTCCCTTCCCTTAATGTATCTAATCTCAAATTCAAACTCACTAAGGGTGTCCAACCATCTAGCTTTCCTGGCATTTAGATTCAGTTGGTCAAATAGGTACCTTAACTCACTGTGATCAATCATCAATACAAACCTCCTTGCCAAGAAGATAGTGTTTCCACATCTTCAATGCATGAACGATCGCTGCCAACTCAAGGTCATGGGTCACATAATTATGCTCGTGCTCATTTTGTTTCCTTGACTCATAACACACCACCTATCCCTCCTGCATCAAGACTCCACAAAGTCCTCTCTTGCAAGCATTTTTGCACACCACAAACTCTTTATCTGGATCTACAATCTTTAACACTGGAGCATTTGTAAGCAACTGCTTCAACTGCTCAAAACTAGATGCACACTCTTTAGTCCATTCAAATTTCTTTCCTTTCCTCTGCAATGATGTAATAGGCTATGCAATCAGTGAGAAGCTCCTGATGAACCTCCTATAGTAACCTACTAGCCCCATGAATGATTTAACCTCATCCACATTCTCAGGACCTTCCCACTTCATGATAGCTCTTATATTTTTTAGATCCACTGCTATGTCTTTCTTGGAAACAACATGTCCCAAGTAATGTACCTCTTTCTGAAAGAAACTACACTTACTAAGCTTGGCATACAGCTGGTGTTCTCTCAAGAATCTCAATAGTGCTGCCAAGTGTTCAACATGCTCTTCCTCATTCTTAGAATATATCAAGATTTCATCAATGAATATTGTCACAAACTTTTCCAAATGAGGATGCAACACATTATTCATCAAGCACATAAAAGTAGTTGGAGCATTAGTCAAACCAAAAGGAACTACAACAAACTCATAATTCCCACACCTAGTCCAGAAAGTAGTCTTATATATGTCCTCTTCTTTAATGCTTACCTGATGGTATCCTCATATCAAATCAATCTTTGAGAACACTACTGCTCCTTTCAATTGGTCAAATAAGTCATTGATCCTCAACAATGGATACTTGTTCTTGATGGTTACCTTATTCAGCTGCATGTAATCAATACATAACCTAAGAGTACCATCCATATTCTTCACAAAAAACACTGGTGCACCCAAGGTGACACACTTAACCTAATGTATCCCCTTTCAATCAATTCCTTGAACTTCAAATTCAATTCCACTAGCTTGGGAGTGCTCATCTTGTAAGGTGCCTTTGATGCTAGTGCTACACCTCGTACCAACTCAATAGAAAATTCCACTTCCATATTGTTATGCTCTTAACCTGCAAAATAATACCCAGATACAGAATATGCGAAGAAAAGATACCCAAAACATAGAATATGCGAAAAAAAGATACCCAGAACACAGAATAGCAATGATTTTATTATTCAAAGAGCAATGTTCACATGCCTCTTCGAAGGGGCAACCTCCAATAGAGCAGAGCTCAATTACAAAATAAGACACGATGCTCCTCGCAGGGAGTCTCTATCCTTTATATATGACTCATACATGCAATACCACGGGCCAATACCGCGGGTTTTATTAATACCATCTATCTAATACTACGGCCCATTTGCAACTAACTGTGGTCCCGTCATTAATTGCGGGTTAACCACTTACAATTATTAATATGGGCTTTATTAACTCTTGACTATGACGTGATCCCATGACATAAATAAGGGGGTTAGGGTGGGACCCTAACATGCCCTCCCCCTTAAGACTAGCCTTGTCCTCAAGGCTGAAGCTGCGGAAACTGCTGAAGAATAGTGGCTGGTTCCCAAGTTGCATCTTCCGAAGAGGTGTCTTTCCATTTGACGAGGACTTCCTTAATCATGCGGCCGCGCAGGTGCTTGTCTCGTGTGTCTAGAACCTGTTCGGGTTGAAGCCAGATTGATCCTTCTTCGTCCAATTCAGGTAGACTGGTTTGAACTCGGCAATTGTTCCCAATCACTTTCTTGACGCACGATACATGGAAAACTGGATGGATTTTTTCCATAGGTGGAAAAGCCAACTTGTAAGCCACTTCTCCAATGCGCTGAAGTACTTGGTATGGTCCGTAGAATTTTGGAGAGAGCTTTTGACAACCCTTGTCTTTGAGTGATGTTTGCTTATATGGTTGCAGCCTTAAAAAGACCTGATCCCCTTCTTGAAATTGGCGCTCTGAGCGATGTTGGTCGGCCTGTTGCTTCATGCGGTTCTGAGCTTGATGAAGATTCTCGCGAAGATGGGCGAGCATGGTTGCGCGGTGTTGTAGGAGTTGATCCATTGCTTGTACTTTGGAGCACCCCTTGAGATAAGAAGTAGGGGAAGGCGGAAGTTGACCATAGACTGCTTCATAGGGAGTCATTTTGGTGGTGGCATGATAGTTGGTGTTATACCACCATTCAGCCAGAGGTAACCACTGTGCCCAAAGGTGTTGCTTTTTTGAAGTGAAACACCTAAGGTAGGTTTCTAGACATTTGTTGACGGCTTCGGTTTGACCATCTGTTTGCGGATGATATGAAGTACTGAGTTTGAGTTAAGTGCCTTGTATTCTGAAAAGTTCCTGCCAAAAATTGCTGGTGAAGATCGGGTCACGGTCGGACACTATAGAAGTGGGCATGCCATGTAATTTGAAGATCTGATCCATGAAAGATTGAGCAACCAAAGTTGGTGTAAACGGGTGGGGTAGGGTGCAGAAATGAGCATACTTCGACAGTCGGTCCACAACCACCATGATGACTGACTGACTTTGGAAGACCTGTAATGAAATCCATAGAAACCTCCGTCCAAATTGATGTCGGAATGGGCAATGGTTGTAATGTGCCTGGTGTGTTGACGGTTTCCCCTTTGTGACGTTGACAGACATCACATTCTGCTACGAAAGTAAGGATGTCCTTTTTCATGCCTGTCCAAAAGAATGATCTTCTGGTGTGAGCATACGTCTTCTGAAAGCCTGAATGTCCTGCAATGGGAGATGAGTGCAATTCTGCCAAAATGTGACTTTTGAGGGTGGATGTTGGTGATATTACGACTCTGTCCTTGTAGCGAAGAATATCATTCTGCCATGAGTAGCCCTTGCTGGAATTAGGATCTACCTGCAATTGAGAAATGAGTTGGGAGAGCCCTGAGTGTGAAAACCATTCCTTGCGAGCCTCTTCAATCCAGTCTGGAATGGGAAGGGAAATTGCGAGCAGAGTACTTTCCTCCTCAAATTGGCGCGATAATGCATCTGCTACACTGTTGTCTTTCCCTTTCTTGTAAATGATCTCATAATCATATCCCAGCATTTTGGCTAACCATTTATTTTGTTGTGGGGAGGATAGGCGTTGCTCCAAAAAATATTTAAGACTATGATGATCTGTGCGGATTTGGAAACGTCGCCCCAATAAGTAAGGTTGCCAGGTCTCGACTGCATGTAAGATGGCCATCATTTCCTTCTCGTAGGTAGATTGGCCCAGATTCCTCCCACTGAGTTGTTGGCTTGTGAAGGCCAATGGTCGCCCTTCCTGCATTAAGACCGCCCCAATACCTGTACCCGAAGCATCACATTCAATGACAAAGGATTTGGTGAAGTCAGGTAGTGCTAAGACTGGAGTGGAACACATGGCGTTTTTGAGAGCGGTAAATGCCTGTTGTGCTTCCTCGTTCCAGAAGAAGGAATTTTTCTTTAGGAGTTGAGTGAAGGGCTTCGCTATGCGGCCATAGTTGCGGACAAATTTACGATAATAGCCTGTGAGACCCAAAAATCCTCTCAAGCTCTTCAAGGTCTTAGGTTGAGGCCATTCTTGCATTGCCTGGATCTTTTTGGGGTCCACCTTGACACCTTCACGCCCCACAATGTGGCCCAAATACTCAACTTCTTCCATGCCAAACGAACACTTAGACATCTTGACAAATAATTTATGCTTGCGGAGCAGTTGCAAGAGGAGATCTACATGCTGAAGATGTGCCGCCCAAGTGCCACTATAGATGAGAATGTCATCGAAGAAGACAAGGACAAATTTTCTGAGATATGGTTTGAGGATGTGATTCATAAGACTCTGAAAAGTAGAAGGGGCATTACAGAGACCAAATGGCATGACCAGGAACTCATAATGGCCTTCATGAGTTCTGAAAGCCGTCTTGGGAATGTCGACTTCCTTCATACGAATTTGGTGGTAGCCGGAGCGAAGATCCAACTTAGTGAAGAATTGAGCCCCATTGAGTTCATCCAGCAAATCGTCAACCACTGGGATGTGAAATTTATCTTTGACTGTCAACTTGTTGAGGGCCCTGAAGTCAGGACACATCCGCCACTCCCCATCTTTCTTGAGGACCATGACCACTGGGGATGAATAAGGACTAATGCTGGGACGAATGACACCTGCTTCCAACAATTCCTTGATGATTTTTTCTATTTCATTCTTTTGGGTGAACGGATATCTGTATGGCCGCACATTTGGGGGTTGGGCCCCTGGAACCAAGGTGATGCTATGATCATGTTCCCCTCGCGAGGGTGGAAGCTCATGAGGCTTGTCAAAGACCGTCTGATGGTTATTTAAAATCTGCTGCATCTCAGGATGAATTGGCAGAGACATGGTTTCGACTACCTGGATGGCATTAAATTGAGCTACCACTCCATGATGGCCCTTTTTTAACAAATTTTCCATCCTATGCGAGCTGATGACAGAGGGGGCTCCCGCCTGGAGTCCACGGAGGGTATGTGTGGAGTTGTTCTGCTTAAAACTCATATATAACTCCTGGAAATCCATTGTGATTGGCCCAAGAGTGCAGAGCCATTCAGCGCCTAGGACAATATCGCAACCCCCCATGTGTATGGCAAACATGTGGGTTTTCAACTGATAATCCCCCATTTGAAGTTTCACATTTTCACAGCGGCCTTCACATTTCATTGTGCCCCCATCTGCAATTTGGACTTGGAAGTTAGAAACTGGTCGTACAAAACAATGCGCTGCTTCAACGATTTTTTGATGGATGAAATTATGGGTACTTCCACTATCAATCAAGACTACTACTGGGCGATGTTTAAGAAAACCCCTGATTTTGAGAGTTTGAGGGGAAGAAATTCCTGCCAACGCATTTAGCGAAGTAACTGGTTCGTCAGATACAATCTCCTTTTGGTTGTTTTCTTCGATCGCCTCCAGTTCCTCAAGTGGTGGATCTTCCTCGGTGGAGCTGTAGTCAGTGGCATCTATTTGAAAAAACTTGGGCTCCTTGCATTTATGACCCGGGGAATATTTTTCATCACAGTAGTAACATAGTCCTTGCTTCCTTCTTTTGGCCATTTCCGCAGGTGACACCTTTTGAACCTTAAGTGTCTGAGTCGTGTTGGGAGCCTGTGGGGGACGACCTTTAGCGGGGAAGTTGGGGCGGCTGGATTGGGCTGTTAATGCACGTTCCACCTTACGAGCTACCTGGCAAGCCTCTGTCCACGTGGGAGGGTGGTGGAGTAGAACTTGAGCTTTGATGGCTTCTTTAAGACCGCTGATAAAACATTCCATGTAGAACTCATCTGTGAGACCCTTAGTGCGGAAGGCTAAGGCTTCAAAAGCGGTAATATATTCATCCATTGTACCCGTCTGTCGGAGTTTAGTGAGACACCCCAAAAAAGAGTCTTCCTGTTCAAATCGATTTCGAAGAGCTTTGGTAAATTGGGCCCAATTCTGAAAAGGTCCATTGCAACGCTGATGCCATTCCCCCCATTTCCATCGTTCATTGTCCAAGTACATGGTCCCCACCATAAGCTTAGTCCCCTCATCTAGGATATGATTCAATTTGAAATACTGCTCCATTTGTGCTAGCCATGTGGACATGTGAGAACCGTCAAATTTATGCATATCCAACTTGGGAGGTCGCTGACTGGGTGGTGGATGGGTGTGCCAGACGTGAGGAGAGTGGCTAGACTCACCCTCATGGTATTCATGGCCCTTATATGCCTCCTCGTGGGCTGGCTCCTTGCCCTTCGAGAGTGCTAGCTGTACCTGGAGACTTAGTCCGCGAATCTCAGTTTGGATGTTGTCCATCACAGTTTGGATGGAGGTCATAGTGTCTTCAATTTTGTCCATCCTTTCATTGGCCATCGCTTGAGCGCGAGTTTCTACCATACACCAACCTGACGAAAAATTGGGACCGCCTAAAAATTTTTACTAATAAAATGAATGGTACCACCTTGCTCAGCTCGTCGTCCTGATTCTGATGGGCTAGATCACCAATAAGTGCCCCGGAAGATCTCAAACTCTTTTTTTTTTTTTTTGGAAAACTCCTAACGGAGTTTTACTCCTTGATCAATACTGTAGTCGCCAAATCCTCAAAATGTCAATGCTACCAAAAGTCCTGCGAAAAGTATTCCCCTGTATAGGAACCCTGCACAACAACTCCGATCTAGTGGATCTGAGAGATCTGAATGGTGGAACAACTGCTTCTGCGGATCTGATGGAGATGCGGGACTGATGACTGCTGCTGCAGCATGTCTTTGCACACGCGGATCTGATGTGTGATCCCCGATAGAAAAAGGAACTATGGTCTAGAAGAGTGTCAGGTGCTACAGATCACAATATACATAAGGGTCTGACAGTAGTACTTGGCCCAATGTTTCAGGGCTCCAACTAAGGAGGATCGACCGTACCCTTAGCCGTACAACCCGACTACCCTATCGTACGGGCGAGTAATCTCTCCGAGTGCTATTCTCAGTGTACTGTAGCCACAAGACGGCCGAAGGTTTATCTATGGCGAGGTTTCAAGGGAGCCTAGGGGGCTTCCTATATACCCAGAGGGTACGTGGAAGACAGTCCGTGCGCGGTTCTGTCTAATGCACGACTACTCGAAGGGGTACCCACAGGGGTTACAAGGGAGTCCAATAGACGTGACCACCTCTTGTATTTCCTGCGTGCATGCCTCCCCAAATCCGCAGGTTTATGCGCTCAACGACAGATCCCATGGTTTAAAGACGCCGGAACACGTCTCTAGCCAAAATTTTTTTTTGATAAAAATTGGAGATCCCACCGAGCCCTGGAAAGTGCTCTGATACCACTTGTTATGCACTTAACCTGCAAAATAATACCCGGATATAGAATATGTGAAGAAAAGATACCCAGAACACAGAATATGCGAAGAAAAGATACCCAGAACACAGAATAGCAATGATTTTATTATTCAAAGAACAATGTTCACATGCCTCTTCGAGGGGGCAACCTCCAATAGAGCAGAGCTCGATTACAAAATAAGACACGATGCTCCTCGCAGGGAGTCTCTATCCTTTATATATGACTCATACATGCAATACCACGGGCCAATACCGTGGGTTTTATTAATACCATCTATCTAATACTACGGCCCATTTGCAACTAACTGTGGTCTCGTCATTAATTGCGGGTTAACCACTTACAATTATTAATATGGGCTTTATTGACTCTTGACTATGACGTGATCCCATGACATAAATAAGGGGGTTAGGGTGGGACCCTAACACATATGAGGAGGCAACTTTGAAATCTATGTTAGAAACACATCCCAAAACTAATGCAATACAAGGTACCTCTTGAATATTTCTCCTTACCCTTGTCACTAGAAATATGGACTACAAATAGTACACACCCCTTCCTATGACTGCGCTTAGCTTGCATAATTGTAATCATCGTGACTGATGTAAGATTTTTCTCTCCCTACATGATTCTATTTTCCCCATTATCATCCAGGCGCTCAATATCCTTGTCATAGAAATCTACTTTGGTCCTATTGAGGTATATCCAATCCATACCAAAAGCATACTATGTGATCCCAATGGAAGCACATTTAAATGCATTGTTGTAGCATACCATTCAGCTCAAACACACAGGCTCTTACCCAATGATGAACTCTCTTCTTAGTACCTGTAGCCAACTACACCAACCAAGACTCTGCATGCATTTATTTCCTCAAACCACACTTATCCACCAGGTCGGGATTAACAGAACTATAGTTTGATCCAGGTTTAATCAGAATAGAAACAACTCGATCACAAAGCTTACCTTCCATCTCAATAATGGATGCCTGGTGATCTTCCTTCTTGTTGTACACAACTGCATAAATCTGATGAATATTATGACCAACATCCCCAACTGTTTGTGCCTCCTGAGCAATGTAGATCTGAGGCCTGCCACCCTGATACAGTGGACAATCCTTCTTGCGATGATCTTTTCCACAAATTCAACACTACAATGGTCCCCTACCATCACCTCTATCCTGTTGCTCCCCAGGCTGCAACCCATTTCAATTCTCAACTACATTGAACTTATTGTAAGGAGAAACATTTTCTTTCTCACCTGCATCTTGAGGTCTTCCACACTTCGGTGGCCATTTCCCATTAAATTTCTCATTCCCCTTAAAATCATGCTTAGGCACAACTTTACACTTTGACTGCTCATAACAATGCTTCAGTTTGTTGATGGCTTACTCCAACAACTATGGCTCATCAAACTCAATCCAGCCTCTATATTTTGTTGTAAACCCATTGATGAACCTTTGAATCTTATCTTTCTCATCCTTGAGATAAGTCACATACCTCAATAGCTCTAGGAACCTGCTAGTATACTCATCATCTGTCATAGAACCCATCTACAGCTCATAATACTTCCTAGCGTTGTCATCATAATACCTCTCAGACAGGTACTTCTTCTTAAAGAGTCTCTCAAACTCATCCAAAATCAACTCTTCTTCTCGAATTCCATTGACATTCTTCACATATTCCCACCAAATATCTTCTTTCCCTTTAAGACTAAAGGTGCCTATTTTGGCTTTCAGGTTCTCTAAATAGTTATGCAATCTGAAGAATTTATTCATTCCATGCAACCATGCCTTTGCATATTTTGACTTCTTCATCTCTCCATCAAATGTAGGAGGCTTGAATTTCTTGAACTCCTTAGGAAATTACTCACTCCTCCTATAAGGATTATGGTGGTGATGATGATGATGTCTCCGAGAAGAGGAACTAGAATGATACCCATACATACCAGTCCTCATGTTAGGTGTATCCAATTATTCTCCACCTTTGACTGTGTCCCCTCTATCCAATTTGTATCCTAACTAAGACCTTCTACCATAGGCTCCATTAGTCTTCTCTTCTTTCTCTTGCCGAATCCTCAACTATCCTTGTCTCTGCAAGTCAGACAAACTCTAAAGGATGACCGCATTGACCTCTACCTTGTTTTCCTAAACCCTTGCAAGTCTTTCATGAGCCTCAACCAACCTGTCATTGTCTTCCTTGCAACCTCTGATCTATGGCCTCAAAATCCTCAGTGTGTCTGCTATATTAGGGGAAAACTCATCTCCCTGCTACCCAACTGATCTGTAGGGAGAGTCACATGAATTGTAGTCCACCATTTTTCTCGTCATCTTTGATTCTCTTCTTCGTGGAAGTATACCATGTGAGATAAACCAAATAGATATCATAACTAAAATCACACCTCAATGACGTTTAGGGGAGGCTTATCTCATCTACAAAATCAATCCACATTTGCACGATACATGTATAATCATAATAAAATAAATATGCCAACATCATGCATCAAAATACCAACTAAATATAGTGACCTCATGCATGACAACCTGTTGAAGCCCCGAAAATCGGGTTGACAACAAGGGGGATACCCACCCGGTCCGGACCTTAGTTGGCAGCTCCTTATCCGTTTGGTATAGTGGGTCCGACTGGGGATAATGGGACCAGTTTCCCAATCTAAGGGTGTGTGTGTGTGCAGAATCGGGTCGACAACAAGGGGGATACCCACCCGGTCCGGACCTTGGTTGGCAGCTCCTTATCCGTTTGGTATAGCGGGTCCGACTGGGGATAATGGGACCAGTTTCCCAATCTAAGGGTGTGTGTGTGTGCAGAGTTGGATGTTGCTGATCTAAGAATACTTAAAGCTAATCTAATTCAAACTTTTAAACTAAATCTATGCTATTGTAATCTAATGAAAAACAGCACATCTAATCTATGCTAACCCGGGGTGTATTTCTTCTATTATGCGATCTAAAAAGATTTCAAACAATAACTGGTAATAAAGATCATTCAACTATCATAAGAATAGAAATCAATTAAGATGAACTACTTTGCATAAAAAGTTAGGCAAAACAGTTGTGAACAACATATCACATAATAAGTTATTCATATATCAGACATAAATAAATGGCTCCACCGTACAAAAGTGCCAAATGGTAACTCACACATTCATGCAATAACATATAAACAACTAAAACTGTATATCACTTTCAGAATATAAGCAGAAATGGCCAAGAGATAAAAGTACCATTTATGACTGATCCTACTTATAAGCTTCAAGCAAAAATGATTTATCTCTACTTGTTCTAACATCTACTAAGAGTACAAAAGTGCAACATCAGTAGCAAACATCAAATGCAAACATTAATAAACCTCGATCCATCCATTCATCAAAACCTCCTCTGAGGGTGCAGAAGTGCATGTTCTGAGGACAAGTTTTTGACAAATTTCTGGACCCTCCTCCAAATGCAATGAGAAGGGTTAAAATACTACTTCCTAATTCTAATAATAGTTTATTTACAAAATTTAGGATGTGGTTTTCAAATGACCATCCTTTCTCTAATCTAATTCTAAAAGAAAAAACAACATTCTAAACAAGGTTATTTCTGAATCTGATCTTTAAAGCTGCAAGTGTTCATCATGGGCTTGAGGAGAGTAGGCTGGCTGATTTCTGCTCTGAGCTGGGCTACGAAAACGAATCTATGAGAGCTGGCACTACTTTTTCGGCCGCATTTATGATGCATTTCACATTCATCCATTGACTATGCGGCTTGACCAAGTATGCCCAGTAACACTCCCAATTTAATCTGTTTAATGCTTGGATCGCTTTTCCCTTCTCTTGCGCCTTCTGCTTCCATTCTGCTTCCAGTCGTAGTTTATTTGGTAGATACCCCGGGGTGGTATCTTCGATTAAATTTGCTCTGTGCAAATTTTCATTTACACAGTCGATAAGAATGCTTGCCTGCATGGCTGCTGTCTCCGCTGCTTGTTCCGCTTGCCTGATTTGATCATCCCATTTATCAAAGAGCAATTCTTTATGATTCTCGTTTATTCTGGGTGCACTTGCTCTTTTCCTTCGCCTCAGAGCCCTGAGCTCTATTTTTCTTTCCCATTTCTTCCTGCGTATGGCTTTTTATCGTCTTTCGCTCTCCGTTCCTGCAGCTCACAAATGAAATGGAAATGACTGATCAAGAAAGGTGATGGGAGAGTTTTAAATGTAGCAGATATATCAAATACGCCACCTTACGTGAAGTAATTCTTTACAAAAGCACGTGTCGACATTTCATTTAATAGCTGACAACTAATCCCTTTACTATCATTAAAAGCGCATGATCTTGAGTCAGATTATGGTAAGTGGCTTTCCTTTAATAGCGTGCCCGAAGGATTCATAATGAAGTGATTTTACGATTTGCCTACGTAACATCGCAGATCGCGCAAACACACGAATATAACATCGCAGCGATCGCAACATCGCAGATCGCAGAAGTTTTATGCTTGCCAAATCTTGTCAGCTCATTTTCTGCGATATGCGATCTTGCAATTGGTGTTATCGCAGATCGGTAAATATTGAAGTTTTTCCGTTATGAGTGTTACTTTATTGCGATGCGATATATTGCTTAGCATGAGGGTCTTATACATACCAATATTATAGCGAAATGGAGGCACTTCCTATCCTTTTTTGCAACGCGGCTTTAAAGATTTTTCCCTTATCATAGACTTAGGTTTTAAAATATTCAAAAGATCTTCCTAAGTTTACGATGGTAACCTTATTTTGAAGAAAGGAAACTCTTGCTTTTCCTAAATTTTAACTAAGGGTCCCCATTCATTTAGTATTTTGGACAACACTTAAATGAAAAAAGGGGGGGTTGTTGCTAGCCACAACACAACCATAACCATGACAATGCATGCCTAACAACATGCATCTAACCCATCTGGTCCAGGTGTTTGAACCATACTCTGATACCACTTTGTAACCTTCTCCTCCTATATCTACCCACTTTCACCGTCCTATCTGGGGTAAACATGAGCTGAGGGCTTCTATGACATGACTAAACCTCATTGATAACCTTAAGGAAATGGAGTTGACAAAACAAGACCTTATTGACTTCCCTCATGTGCTACAGGACCACCAGGAACTAACCAACCACTCCAGGTGCTGAACCCATGAGTTAAATTTCCTTTTCAGTGAACTAGAACCCCAGTTTCTCCCATTAAAAGGCCTCCAAGTGACTATAACCATCCAGTCGCTCCCACAAGCGTGCTTCTTAGTGACTGCAGTCTTTTTCATTTAGTTATGTGCGATTGACCCTGAGATTTGAGCCAATTTTTCAGGGCTAGGATCAAGACCTCTGTGTAGAACTTAGTGAAACTCTTAGAAATGATAAATAACAGAGAGACAAAGCCCCTAACACAAAACTTAATCAAGGGCTTGATCTAGCCTAGTCTAACCATGATAATCATTCCTTCAAACACATTGAGAACATGCGATCTATAGGTTATGAATGCATATTTGAACATAGGGATCTGAAACTTATTTGAGGTTTACCAAGAAGGACTAATGCCCTCTCAGAATAGCTGTAATAACATCTATTAGGTCATGCATTCATTAACCATTCATTTAACAATCGAACATGATTAGAGCCATAACTTTAATATATCATGAAACCATACTTATAACCAGATAAATAACAATGATAGAACAACCATCAAAGCCACATAATAACAAGTATAATTACTTGTAGAAAATTTTGTAGAATCACAAGCTCATGTAATCTATTAAAACAAGAGACAAGAATCTACTTCTACTCTTTACAGCGGAAGCACATAAATATCGACTAAAACAATAATCGACAAGAGGAAGAACATCAATGGCACATAACAAATATATATATATATATATATATATATATATATATATATATATGGGGAAAGCCATAGCTCAAAACCCCACTATCTGTATTGCATTAATCAGAAATCCAAGATGATAATATAATGCTTGTTCTCTCAAGAACAATCCCATCACTCAGTAAAATCAATCTCCAACTCACAAGCAAACTCTTGGCCAACACTTAGCCAATTTTGCAAGTCTCCAAGTCCCTATTTCCTTGTGAAATTCCTATGTCTGATTAGCCCATCTTAAAGGGAAATCAGTGCATCCAAAACTGCACAATCCCTTCAAGGATCAATTCCTAATTGCATGCACTATCCATACAACTTAGAAAATTCTACAACCAATAGTACACTGTCCCTGCACTCTAGTCTCAAATGGGTCTTTCTCAGAATCAACATGCATGAGTTTCTGATGAGGGAATCTTAAGTTAACTGGAATAGCACTAGTTAATGCATGAGTGCACCAATTGACTATTAACTCACTATTAGTTCCTCAAACAATTTGGAACTAATTTAACTTAACTTAACTTAGTAAACCAAGTTAACTAATTACAATTCATACTTAACTCATCCTGGACCCCGATAATATAAGGAGAACATATACATGACTTCAGAAAGACTTCCAACTCGAAATTCCTAAGTTAACTAAGTCAACTCACTCTAGTTAATTATTACAAGTTGCTATGCGAATAGTTAATTCTCAGTTTAATTGAAGGGCAAATTAAACCGGAATTTCTTGATTTAGTTTTATCATTTCTTGTTGCCATTTTCAACACTCCCTCTCAACAAGAAAGGATTTCAAATCGATCCCGATCCTGAACCTTTGGAATGTTTTGCATGCAACACTTCTCTCTAGTGTTGCTTCTTCGCCAACTCCATAAACAAAAAAAACATCCAACCTAAATCAGAATGATGCCTCTGTCATCAAAGTCTCTAACTAGTATTGCCTCTGTCGACTGAAAACTCTGCGCTTATGTTGACTCTGCCTTTCTGCACTGTTGTCAACCCGTCTCTATGCTTCTTTAGTATCTGAGTGCTCTAGACTCTGTCACTTTGATCTTTGACTGCATCAATCCCACCGATTCCTCCCGCTACTATGTACTTTGGGCTTCCATAGCAAGGTATGATCCATGAGATAAAACCTCTCAATGGACCCTGCCCAGTTTCAGCCCTCTTGGGATTATCACTTCACATCGCCCCACCTCATGCCTGGATGTATGGCTTCATGTGATCCCTCTACCCACTTGGCTCGAAATTCCCCCCTACTGGAATTCTCTGCATGAGTAGATGCCTCCATTCGGTCTCCTCTTGGCTTCTCCAATTGTGGCTGCTCCATAATTGTTTGAGACTTCTTCTTAGACTCCTTCTTCTTTGCTTGAGTGGATCTCTCCACTCTGTCTCCTCTTAGCTTCTCTAATTGTGGTTGCTCCACAACTTCCTGAAGCTACTTCTGAGGCTTCTTTTGGGGCTACATGTTGAGAGGTAATTTACTCTCCCTCTCAACCACCAAGTCTCAAAATTCCCCCTACTGGAAGTCTCTGCATGACTGGATGCCTCCACTCAATCTCCTCTCAGCTTCTCCAATTGTGGCTGCTCCAAAATTTTCTGAGTCTGCTTCTGAGACTTCTTCTGGGGCTGCATGTTGAGAGGTAATTTACTCTCCCCCTCAACCACCAAGCCTCTCACTTTTTCCTTTCTCCTCAAGGCTTTGCATGCATCTTGTACCTCAAGTGCATACAAGTTCTTGGCTAGCACACCAATATGTTTCATATGTCCTGCCATCACGAAATTTTTTAGAAAAAGAGCTGATTTTAAATCAACGATATCTCCCTCATCCAAACTCTGATTCGACCAATTTGTTTTTTGAATTTGGGTATTTTTTCGCAAAGAATCCAAATCTGCTATTTGTTTCTGAAATTTTTTCACAAAGTGTTTTATATCTTCTTTGCAAACTCGCGACCCAAAACTCAAAACTTCGAAATATCCTATAGTACATTGTTCTCAGCTCTAATACCAAGTAGAAAATTATGTAGATTCACAAGCTCATGTAATCTACTAAAACAAGAGACAAGAATCTACTTCTACTCTTTACAATGTAAGCACATAAATATCGAGAAAAACAATAATCGACAAGAGGAAGAACATCAATGGCACATAACACAATAAATATCTATGGAAAGTCGCAACTCAAAACCCCACTATCTGTATTGCATTAATCAGAAATCCAAGATGATAATACAATTCTTGTTTCTCTCAAGAACAATCCCATCACTCAGTAAAATAAATCTCCAACTGACAAGCAAACTCTTAGCCAAAACTCAGCCAATTTTGCAGCTCTTCAAGTCCCTATTTCCTTGCACAATTCTTATGGCTGATTAGCCAATATTAAAGGGAAATCAGTGCATCCAACACTGTGCAATCCCATCAAGGATCAGTTCCTGATTGCCTGCAGTATCTGTACATCTTAGAAAATTCTACAACAAATAGTACATTGTCCCTGCACTCTAGTCTCAACTGGGTCTTTCTCAGAATCGACATGCATGAGTTTCTGATGAGATAATCTTCAGTTAACTGGAGTAGCACTAGTTAATGCATTATTGCACTAACTAATTGCTAACTCACTATTAGTTCCTCAAACAGTTTGGAACTAATTTAACTGAACTTAACTTATAAACTGAGTTAACTAATTACAACTCATACTTAACTCATCCTGGACCCTTATAATATAGGGAGAACATATACATGACTTCAAAAAGATTTCCAACTCGAAATTCCTAAGTTAACTAAGTCAAATCACTCTATTTAACTATTACAAGTTGATATGAGAATAGGATTCGATTTTAATTCTCAGCTTAACTCAAGGACAAATTAAACTGGAATTTCTTAATTCTATTTCTATCATTTCTTGTTGCTATTTTCAACATTATTCATGAATTACAAGGTAAATAGCTCTTATCAATCATATTAAAAATCCAACCAAGTCATGGACTACCACGTACCACCCGACCATAGATTGGTCTAAACCAAATATTTCTTTTAGCTAATCACCTCCGTGCCATATTCCAAGCATAAATGTGGGACCCCATCAGATAAACCAATCCATAAACAACCAATGAAATCTATAGGTTAAAACAAACTCAACCCTAAAACTACCGTGATCTCACCTAAATCGATCTCAAGATCACAAAACCAAACCGATCTTGGATGCCTCATAATTCCTTCACCATCCCTTGAGTAATTTTCCTGTACATAGTAGCGGGAGGAATCAGTGGGACTTTTTGCGCGACTGTGCAGCATCAAACTCGCGTATATACGTGACTTCTCTTCATAATAGCTACGTATGAAAATTGGAATACTGAAGGTTTACACTTTCAGCTTCCCTTGGGTCTGTTGTGTCTGCAAACTGAGCTATGCCACATCTTTCTGACAATAATTCCGTCTTCTTCAATACCTTGGATTGTGATGATGTATACTCCTTTTGATTTGATGTCCGAACTTTGCTCCTGCATTCCTTTACTTTATGTCCAAACTTGTTACACGCATAACTTCTTACATGTTTCATATTCCTTTTATTGCAATCAATAGCTTTCTGACCAAACATATTGCAAGCCAAACAATATCCCTTAAAGTGCCTAGAATGTGATGATCTTTCTGTGTGATGGTTTTGAACCATTCTACTTCTGCATCTGGTTGCAACATGTCCAAAATTATGACATATAAAACATTCAACATCATTCCTTGAAGGAAATAATCGACTATCACTTCCACAATTAGGAGTAACAGATTTTCTTCGACAAATTTCTTTCCTTGTTTGTTGATGGGGTTGACTTTTTATTTCCTTGTGCAGCATCTCAAATTTTTCATTGGAGTTTCTTTCCTTACCTTGTGAGCTAGATTCACCTTCATGAAAACCAAGACCAGTCTTTATAATGGGTGAACGCTGAACTTTGTGGATTTCATCTAACGTTTCTGATCCTTTAGCAAATCTAAGATTCTTTGTCTTTTCAAGTTCTTTTCTTAGATTTACTACTTCACATTCTAATACTTCATTGTGTCTGTCCTTTTTAGTGAGTTGATGTGTCACTAAGTTTATGACTGTATCCTTTTCTACCAAACTGATTTTAAGTTGACTGATTTCTTTAAGGAAATCTTCCTTTTCTGAATCATTATTTTCATATGCCATGAGTAGCTTGATTTCTTGATCGTCTTCATCACTATTGGACAAGCCATCACTATCATCATGAGTATAATAACTTCTATTGCCTTCTTCAGAAATCTTTCCTTTGTTACGAGGGCATCTAGCAGTGTAATGACCAACTCTTCCATAAGAAAAGCATTTGAATGGTAGCTTACCTTTGAACCTTCCAAAACCCCGTTGAAGCTTCTTGACGAAATTTACCTCATCTTCTTCTTCTAAAATGTGTCCTGATTCATAGATTTTTTCTTTCCCTTTGCTGATGCTTTAAATGCTACTTATCTCATATCTGATGGTCCTCCTTTTCCTGAGTCTGTCCTACTGCTTTTTCTTCAGAGCACCATATACGCGACTGTGCAGCATCAAACTTGCGTATATACACGACTTCTCTTCATAATAGCAAATAATACTGAGGGGGGGGTGAATCAGTATTATCAAACTAATAATTTTTCATTTCCATAATCAGATTCATATACGCTACTTCAGTTAAGGGAACTGGTGTGTACACACAATTGTGTTTAGAGAAACTAACGTATATCCAACAAACTTATGATTCAGTTAATTCATTATATATTGATATTTAATCAGTGCATCAGAAACATATAAACAGTAACCAGGTGCAGTAAAAACATAACATATCATCACACACAAGAAACACACATGAACACCAAGATATAAGGTGGAAACCCAATGCGGGTAAAACACACCTGCTGCAATCGTCTCTGTCTTCTTTTAATAAGAGAATTCTGTTTACAATTTTTGTACTGGTGCAGTCGTATACCAGTACGAAGGCTTCTACCTACAAAAGGCTACAACCTTCTCTCGTTCTCCAGCTTCTACTGGAAGGGAGCTACAACCCCCTAGCTCTTGTACTAGCTGATATGTTTACTAGTACGTAGGTGTAGGCCTACAGAAGGCTACCACCTTCTCTTTTCTTCCAGGGACCACGTTTCATAAATTTTCAGACTGGATCCATCAACAACATCATTCAATCATCAAATATTTCTGCATCAACCAATCTCCTTTTGAACCAACCACAACCGAATCAATCAATCACTCTAATCATTCAGAATGTTGTCTCCAGAATATAGTAACCAGAACCCAAGCAATAACCCAAAACACTGCAACAGCAAACAGAAGCAACTAAAACATATTTTATAAGGTGTATGCTACTTCCATGTGTCGAACCTGCGTGCATACGTGCTTTCCTCAAAGAAAACCAGTGTACAGATCTGCAAATCAAATTTATGATGAATACGCTACTTTGATATGCAAAACCAGCGTGTATACGCTCCTTTTCTAAAGTGAACCTATGTACAGATCTGTAAATTATGATTTAAACATTACAATTATTCCAAACTTCATTCATACCTAGATCATCATATTTATAGACTACAACATGCGCCAGTTATTCAGATACATGATCAAATCACATAAAGATAATTCGCTTCAAGTCTTGAGATCCTAATGCATCATTAGATCTTATCTTTCATTAAACGCTAAGGTTCCTCCTTGGTTCAGATCCAGCAATGCACCATAACCCAATAACTTGCATACTAGATCTCACACTTCATTAGATATTCAATGCTTGTGTATTTGGCCTAATGATCTTCTCCTCCTTATATAGTTTTAGGTCTTTCTCAATATGAGCAAAACCACTTAGGACCAATACCTTGGATCAAATACCTAGGGTCAATACCTCGAACCAAATACCATGGACCAATACCATGGATCAAAATACCATGGACCAAAAACTTCGGACCAAAAACTTAGTTTCCCAAGGTATACGCACTTTCATTTCTGTGAAAGTGTGTGCGTATGTATACGTGAATTGTATACAGTGAACCCACATGTATACGTGGCTTGGTCAATGATGAACCTGCGTATGCCCTTTCTTCATTCTGAGTAGTCTGATCTGTAACTCTGTGTTGTTAACCTGCAGTACTGTGGTCTATCATCTGAGTGAGTTGCTGAACTGATTCCTTGAAGCTGCCCTGCATTTCATCACATTTGAAAACACTCCTGTCATTCCTTCTGTCACATCTGATATCTCAACTGTAGATTAATCTAGTTACCATATACAAGAGAGTTGTTCTGCTACAAGTGGGTTGCCATCAAGTACAATAGATACATCATAATGCCAACAATCTCCCCCTTTGGACTTGATGGCAACAACCACACCAAGTCCATCTCCCCCTTTGACATCAAGGGCAAAGGGTCATGCTCCCACTAAGTGCTGAATTCTATGATATGTTGTAGTGCTGATTGAGCTCCCATGATCGAGTCCATGCTCCCCCTGAGCATAAGCAAAGTCTGCAAAAAGATGTTCTAAAAGAAGAACATGACTCTATACATACATCACAAATGACCTTCCTATCATCAATGACTCATACATGCATCCATCTCCCAACCAAGTGGGGATATACCAAATTTGACTCATCCACCCAACCAAGTGGGGATATACCAATTGTTTATACATGACTGAAATATTACATCATCCTTCCCATGCATAGTAGGGGTACAAATTACATCATATGACCAAAAGGGACTCATTAAAAGACTACAACAGACAAGACTAATTATTACATCATGAGTCTTGATATGACCTTTACATTGAATGATATACATGACATTTATAACAGAGACAAAATGTCTTAAACAAGACCATGATAGTCATTAGAAACTATTATCAGTAGCATATGTCAATAGCATCCAGACTAGCAACCTGTGTATGTTCATCATTAGTTCCAAAAATATCATCAACCATGTTCTCCCCCTGAACCTGTGCCACTTGTTCACTGTCAGATCTGATCATTGCATATGTCAGTAAGAGATATCAAAGCATCATCAACAATCAGATATACATCAAGTGATCAACAACATTATGAGGACCAATATAACAGTAGATAGAAATCATCATCAAATAGAGTAGATAATTGACAGAACCATAGCAGACCCCCTTTTTTCCTGAGTCTGACCCATTGTTTTTCTTCAAACCAACATATACACGACTGTGTCCATAGAAACTCGCGTATGTACGCGACTACACATCATGAGACTCTCGTATAACCACCTTTCTATGAAAAATAGGATTTAACAACATGATGATGCAAAAACTACTCCCAGCTTTTGTTTGAGATATTCAAATGTCTCTCTGGGCAGTGGTTTAGTGAATATATCAACAACCTGTTCTTTGGAGGGAACATACTCCAATTTGACTTTTTGTTCCAACACTTGTTCACGTAGGAAATGATATTTGATGGGTATGTGCTTGGCCTTGGAGTGCATTACTGGATTATTTGAAATATTGATGGCACTTGTATTATCACATAGAATGGAGATTGGTGGAGTACATGTGATCTGAATATCTTGCAAGGTTTTCATCATCCAAAGTAATTGTGTGCAGCAAGATGCAGCAGCCACATATTCTGCTTCAGCTGTAGATAATGCAATTGAGCTTTGTTTCTTGCTGAACCAAGACACTAACCTGGAACCCATATAGAATGCACCACCACTAGTGATTTTTCTATCATCAACGCTTCCTGTCTAATCTGCATCTGTATATGCATGAAGTGCAAGATCAGTATCTCTAGGATACCATAAACCAAAGTTTTGTGTTCCTTGAAGATATTTGAAGATCCTTTTGACTGCCTGAAGGTGAGATTCCTTTGGATTTGCTAGGAATCTTCCAACTATTCCCACTGCATGCATGATGTCTGGTCGGGTACCTGTTAGATAAAGCAGACTGCAATTCATGGATCTGTAAGTTGGTTGATGTACCACTGCAAATTCATCATTTGAGCTAAGACTACATCATGTTACCATTGGAGTACATATTGGTTTATAATCTTCCATGCCATACTTTTTCAGGATCTATTTGAGATATTTGGTTTGTGAGAGAAAAATACCATCTTTATTTTGCTGAAGTTGTAGACCAAGAAAGTAGGTAAGCTCACCAAGCAAGGACATTTCAAATTCTTGCTGCATTACTGAAGCAAAATTCTAACTCATGGATTCTTCATTGCTACCAAAAATGATATCATCAACATACACAACAATTATTAGCAATTTATTAGTGTCCATCTTTGTATATAGATTGCTATCTACTGACCCTTTTAAAAAACCCTGTTGGTGGAGATATTTGTCAAGACGGTAATACCATGCCCTTGGAGGCTGTTTTAGACCATAGAGAGCTTTCCTAAGTTTGCATACAAGTTTTCCATCATTTCCAAGAATGAATCCTTTTGTTTGTTCAATATAGAATTCTTCTTCTAAGTCTCCATTAAGAAAGGCAGATTTTACATCCATTTGGTATACTTTGAATTTCTGAAAACTAGAAAGAGCAAGAAACATTCTGATGGCTTCAAGTCTAGCAACAGGTGCAAAAGTTTCTTCAAAGTCTATACCTTCTTGTTGAGCATATCCTTTACAAACAAGTCTGGCCTTGTTTCTAATAACTTCTCCATTTTCGTTCAGCTTGTTTTTGAATATCCATTTAGTTCCTATGATATTCTTATCATGAGGTCTAGGAACTAATTCCCAAGTATTATTCTTTTCAATTTTCTCAAGTTCTTCATTCATGGCCTTGACCCAACATTCATCTCTGCATGCTTCATTTACATTTTGAGGTTCAGTGGAAGATAGTAATGCTAGATAGCTTGAAGCTTCAGCAATGGTTCTTCTAGTCTGCACACCTGCCCCTTTTTCTCCTAAGATTTGAGCTTCTGGATGATTTTTCTGAACATACCTGGATGGAGTCTTTTCTTCTATCGTTATCTCTTCTTCTGGTGCTTCATTGGTTTCTTCTTCAGAATCAGTGTGATTTGATGTGGGAAAATGATCCTCATCTTCTTCATTGTCATAATTTTCGGTTTTTATATGTTTTGGATTCTTGCATGCTTCATCAACCACAACATCAATACTTTCAATAATTTTCCCAAGTCTTTTATTGTAACATTTATATCCTTTACTTTGGGAAGAGTAGCCAAGAAGAATACCTTCATCTGCTCTGGGTTCAAACTTACCAAGTTTTTCATCAGTCCTTTTGATGTAACATTTGCTTCCAAAAACTTTGAAGTATTTTACAGTAGGAGCCTTACCATACCAAAGTTCATGTGGAGTTTGAGTGTTGTTTACCCGAACATTTGCTTGATTGAGAATAGTGACGACGACAAATGCAGCTTCATCCCAGAAGGTTGCAGGAGTTCTAGATTCATCTAGCATAGCACGAGCCATTTCTTGAAGAGTTCTATTCATCCTTTCTACCACTCCATTTTGTTCACGAGTCCTTGCAGTGGAGAACTGCCTTTTTATTCCATGTTGTTCACAAAAGTCAAAGAATTCATCTGAGGTAAATTCCCCTCCTCGATCAGATCTGAGGCATTTGATTTTGTGATCTGATTCATTTTCAACCAAAGCTTTGAAGGCTTTGAACTTTTCAAATGCCTCATCTTTATGCTTTAGAAGACCTATCCAACACATTCCGGAAAAATCATCAATGAACAATATAAAGTATTCTTCTCCACGAGGTGACTTTTTCCTTGATGGACCACATAAATCAATATGAACAAGTTCAAGAGGCTTACTAGCTGACCCTTCCTTTTCGATGAATTGAGATCTGGTTTGCTTACCGAATTGACATGATTTTCATATAGTATTTTCAGGAATGTTGATATTTGGAAGATCATGAACAACCTGGAATTTGCATGCTTTTCTTATTTGAGAAAAGCTTAGATGTCCCAATCTTCTGTGCCATAGCCAGTTTTCATCATTTTTGCTTAGATAGCACTGTTGTTGTCCTCCCTTGAGTATGTATAGGTTATTTGGAGTTCTTGTCCCTTTAATCACAGTTTCTCCTGTATCAAGCTCACGAACAACACATCCATTTGATTGAAACACTACTTCATTTCCTTGATTACACATTTGACTCACACTCAATAGATTATGATTTAAACCATCAACATACATAACATTCCCAGCTTTAACTTTTTCTTTCAAGAAAACAGAGCCTTTACCTTTTATGACAGTAGGAGTGTCATTTCCAAATGAGACACTCTTTTCCTTTTCTAAGGCATTATATGAGTGTAGTTTTTCTCTGTCACCTGTCATGTGTTTTGAGCACCCACTGTCGATGTACCACTGGTTTTCTTGTCCTTCTGCATATAAGGCTATACCACATATTTTTGTTTGCGGTTCTTTCTAATCCTTTAGCAAATCTAAGATTGAGAGCTTTTGTTTTCTCAAGATCCTTTCTTAGACCGACAATTTCACATTCTAGTTTTTCATTGTGTTTTTCTATTTCAGCAAGTTGGTATGTCAGGGTATCTATAATGATATTCTTTTTTTCTAAACATATTTTGAGTTTAGAGATTTATTCATAAAGGTCATCTTCATCTAAATCATCCAAAAAAATCATCATCTTCATAAGCCATCAGAAGTCTATAGTCATTACTATTTTCATCTTCATCACTATTTGATAAACCATCGCTATATTCATGAGTATAGTAGCTCTTTTTACGTGGGAGGAAAATTCCTCAAGGGATGGTCAAGGAATTATGAGGCATCCAAGATCGGTTTGGTTTTGTGATCTTGAGACCGATTTAGGTGAGATCACAGTAGTTTTAGGGTTGAGGTTGTTTTAACTTGTAGATTTTGTTGGTTGTTTATGGATTGGTTTATCCGATGGGGTCCCACATTCATGCTTGGAATATGGCACATAGGTGATTAGCTAGAAGAAATATTTGGTTTCGACCAATCTATGGTCGGGTGGTACGTGGTAGTCCCTGACTTGGTTGGATTTTTCATATGATTGATAAGAGCTATTTACCTTGTAATTCATGAATAATGTCGAAAATAGCAACAAGAAATGATAGAAATAGAATCAAGAAATTCCAGTTTAATTTGTCCTTGAATTAAGCTGAGAATTAAAATCGAATCCTATTCTCATAGCAACTTGTAATAGTTAACTAGAGTGATTTGACTTAGTTAACTTAGGAATTTCGAGTTGGAAATTTTTTGAAGTCATGTATATGTTCTCCCTATATTATAAGGGTCCAGTATGAGTTAAGTATGAGCTGTAATTAGTTAACTCAGTTTATTGAGTTAAGTTCAGTTAAATTAGTTCAAAATTGTTTGAGGAACTAATAGTGAGTTAACAGTTAGTTAGTGCACTAATGCATTAACTAGTGCTACTCCAGTTAATTGAATATTCCCTCATCAGAAACTCATGCATGTCAATTCTGAGAAAGACCCAGTTGAGACTAGAGTGCAGGGACAATGTACTATTTGTTGTAGAATTTTATAAGTTGTACAGATAATGCATGCAATCAGGAACTGATCCTTGATGGGATTGCACAATTTTGGATGCACTGATTTCCCTTTAAGATTGGCTAATCAACCATAAGAATTGTGCAAGGAAATAGGGACTTGAAGAGCTACAAAATTGGCTAAGTGTTGGCCAAGAGTTTGCTTGTGAGTTGGAGATTGATTTTACTGAGTGCTGGGATTGTTCTTGAGAGAAACAAGAATTGTATTATCATCTTGGATTTCTGATTAATGCAATACAGATATTAGGGTTTTGAGTTGCGACTTTCCCTATATATTTATTGTGTTATGTGCCATTGATGTTCTTCCTCTTGTCGATTATTGCTTTTCTCGATATTTATGTGCTTCCATTGTAAAGAGTAGAAGTAGATTCTTGTCTCTTGTTTTAGTAGATTACATGAGTTTGTGAATCTACAAAATTTTCTACATGGTATCAGAGCTGAGAACAATATACTATAGGATATTTCAAAGTTTTGAGTTTTTGGCCGTGAGTTTGCAAAGAAGATATAAAACACTTTGTGAAAAAATTTCAGAAACAAATAGAAGATTTAGATTCTTTACGAAAAAATACCCAAATTCAAAAAACAAATTGGTCGAATCAGAGTTTGGATGAGGGAGATATCATTGATGTAATTTTCGTGTGACTATGCAACATCAAACTCACATATATACGCGAATTCTCTTCATAATAGCTGCGTATGAAAATTGGAATACTGAAGGTTTACACTTTCAGCTTCTCGTGGGTCTATTATGTCTGCAAACTGAGCTATACCACATCTTTCTAACAATAATTCCATCTTCTTCAATACCTTGGATTGTGATGATGTATGCTCCTTTTGATTTGATGTCCAAACTTTGCTCCTGCATTCCTTTACTTTATGTCCAAACTTGTTACACGCATAACATCTTACATGTTTCATATTCCTTTTATTGCAATCAATAGCTTTGTGACCAAACATATTGCAAGAAAAACAATATCCCTTAAAGTACCTAGAATGTGATGATCTTTCTGTGTGATGGTTTTGAACCATTCTACTTCTGCATTTGGCTGCAACATGTCCAAAATTATGACATATAAAACATTCAACATCATTCCTTGAAGGAAATAACCGACTATCACTTCCACAGTTAGGAGTAACATATTTTCTTTGACGAATTTATTTCCTTGGTTGTTGATGGGGTTGACTTTTTATTTCCTTGTGGAGCATCTCAGATTTTTCATTGGAGTTTCTTTCCTTACCTTGTGAGCTAGATTCACCTTCATGAAAACCAAGACTAGTCTTTATAATGGGCGAACGCTGAACTTTGAGGATTTCATCTAACGTTTCTGATCCTTTAGCAAATCTAAGATTCAAAGTCTTTGTCTTTTCAAGTTCTTTTCTTAGACTTACTACTTCACATTCTAATACTTCATTATGTCTGTCCTTTTCATTGAGTTGATGTTTCACTGTGTTTATGACTGTATCCTTTTCTGCCAAACTGATTTTAAGTTGATTCATTTCTTTAAGGAAATATTCCTTTTCTGAACCATTATTTTCATATTCCATGAGTAGTTTGATTTCTTGATCATCTTCATCACTATTGGACAAGTCATCACTATCATCATGATTATAATAACTTCTATTACCTTATTCAAACATCTTTCCTTTTTTATGAGGGCATCTAGCAGTGTAATGACCAACTCTTCCACAAGAAAAGCATTTGAATGGTAGCTTACCTTTGAACCTTCCAGAACCCCGTTGAAGCTTCTTGACAAAATTTACCTCATCTTCTTCTTCTGAAACATGCCTTGATTCATAGAATTTTTCTTTTCCCTTTGCTTATGCTTTAAATACTGCTTCTCTCATATCTGATGGTCCTCCTTTTCTCATCTCAAAGGAAGTTAAGATTTCGTGAAGCTGCGTCATAGTGATATTCTACAGATCCTATTTTTCTTCTATGGCAAACACTTTGGGTTCAAATTTAGCAGACAAGGATCTCAAAAATTTCTCAACTAAGACAACTTCCTTAACTTCTTCACCCAGATTCTTCATACAATTGACAACCTCATCTATACATAAGAAGTAATTGGCTATTCTTTCATCACTATGCATCTTAAGAGTTTCATACTGAATTCTGAGAGTTTGAAGCTTAGCACGTTTTACCTGAGAGTCTCCTTCGTAGCTTAGAACGATTTTGTCCCATATTTCTTTTGCTGATTTGAGCTGCATGACTTTGACAAACTCTGATTTTGACAAACTTCCCAATAAAATAGTGACAGCTTTGGCATTGGTTTCATAATCCTTTTTACCTGCCGTATCTGTAGGAATTGTTGTTGGAAATGTATATCCTTTTTCCACAATTTCCCAAACATCCATTCCAAGCGATTGTAGATAGGCTGTGGTTCTTATTTTCCAGTAAACAAAATTGCTCCCATCGAATATTGGCGGTCTGATGGATCCCATGCTCTCTTGATTATTCATTTTGATGGATCTCCCTTCAAGCAATCAAGCTTCTTCTGAAGGACCTGCTCTGATACCAATTGTTGGAAATAATACTGAGAGTGGGGGGGGGGGTGAATCAGTATTATCAAATCAATAAATTTTTCATTTCCATAATTAGATTCATATATGCTACTTTAGTTAAGGGAACTCATGTGTACACGCAACTGTGTTTAATGCAACTAGCGTATATCCAGCAAACTTATGATTCAGTTAATTCATCATATGTTGATCTTTAATTAGTGCATCAGAACTTCATTAACCATATAAATAGTAACTAGGTGCAGTAAAAATAGAACAGATCATCACACACATGAACACCAAGATATAAGGTGGAAACCCAATGCGGGACAAAAACCACCTGCTGTTGTCTTCCTTTAATATAAGAAAAACCTGTTTACAATCTTGTACTGGCGCAGACTCATACCAGTACGCAGGCACCCACCTGCAGAAGGCTACAACCTTCTCTCGTTCTCCAGCTTCTACTGGAAGGGAGCTACAACCCCCTGGCTCTTGTACTAGCTGATATATTTACTAGTACGTAGGCGTCGGCCTACAGAAGGCTACGACCTTCTCTCTTCCTCTAGGGACCACATTTCATAAATTTTTAGACTGGATACTCCTGAAACACAACACCATAATCTGAAGGCCACGTTTCATCCAATTTTCATACTAGACCCATCAACAACATTGAAGCTCAAAACCAATCACCTCTGAATCACCCACAACTAAATCACTCAATCTATCTGAACTTTCAGAACACAGTCAAGAGCAGAACCCAGATCTCTGTAACAGAAATCAAAAGCAACTGATACTTCAACCATCAAGTTCATAAGGTATATGCTACTTGGCTGTGTCGAACCAATGTGTATACGCACTTTTACCAAAGGGAACCAACGTGTATATGCACTTTTACCAAAGGGAACCATCGTACAGATCTGAAAATAATTACTTATACCTTCGCTGCAATTTTCTACTTCAAACATACCCAAATCATCATATATAAAGGATAAAACATATGTCAGCATTCAGATCTGAACTATTCATACCATATAATGACAATGCATTTTAGTCTTCATGATCCCAGTCCATCAACCTTCATTTGCCACATAGGTGCATCCTTAGCAAAGCATCACAAACCCATAACCTACATGCTGGATCTCACACTTCATCATCTATTCAATACTTGCACACCTGGCCTAATGATCTTCTCCTCCTTTTATTTTTTTAGGCCTTTTTTAATACCATGGACCAAAACCACTTAGGACCAATACCTTGGACCAAATACCTGGGGTCAATGCCTCGGACTAGATACCTTGGACCAATACCATGGATCAAAATACCATGGACCAAATACCTCAGACCAAAACTTAGTTTTCCAAGATATACACACCTTTCCTTCTGTGAAAGTGCATGTGTACGTTATACGCTCCTTTTGGTCTGTTAACCCGCGTGTATATGCTCCTTTGTCAAGATGAACCTGTGTATACCTCTCTTTGATCATTAATTCTTTGCTATTGACCTGTTGCACTATGATATGACATCTGAGTGAGTTGCCATCAAGGACAACACCTGTATCATAATGCCAACATCCACCCACCTATTAAGGGCTTCTTGGAGAAAACCATCTCCACCCCCAACCCTTGGGATTTTCTTGAGACCATGTCACCCAGATCCAAAACCTTCTGGCAAACTAAAGCTCAACCAAAAATGAATCCCATCACACCATGGCTATCCGAAAATGGAAAGTCAAGGTTGCAACCATTGTTGAAACCCAACAAAACCCACGTCAATGACACTAATGAAGCAAATACATACATGAATAAACCACGTATGCCAAAACCAACTAGGAAATCATACATTCAACATGATACTTGCAAGTATTCCTGCTGAAACTGCTTGATCCAATCTTTCCTTTCTTGATCCATGCTTTCCTTGTCCTTCCTTTGCTTGCTTGCTTTCCTTTTCTTCTTGGCGATCTTCTTCTCTCTAAAATCAATTCCAAAACTCAACTAACAAAAGGCTGACAAAAATTTGTGAACTAGTCCTCAGAGGCCTTTTTATTATTGAGGCCTCTAATTTCTTCAATTTTCCTCTATTTTCCTTCAATTTCCTCCTCACATTCAACCTGTGACCTTTCACCTTCCTTTTCTCCTATTTTCCATTATTTTCATAAAATAAAATGCCAATAATGCCTTTTATCATTTTCAAAGCCTTTGCCAATTTCCCCTTAGCCATAATAAACAGCAAGTGATGCCCACTAGGATGCTTTACCTAACATTCAACTTGGAATACAGGTCCCATGACCTTGGTCTTATTTTTCCTTTATTAAATTTATTACATGAACTTTTAACTTGGGGATGTTACAAAGATAACAGGGTGCATAGGCCCACCAAAGAACCCTATAAGGAGCACTAGATATAGCTCAGCAAACGAGCATCCAATCATTACAATGTGAGTTAGAAAACCCCACCATAATCTAAAACAAAATAGGGTGCAAGGCCTGCAAACTAAAAACAACAGCCAAAAGATGCTCTAACTAGCTTGGATGCACTTGGCGATGCTCCAATAGGCCTCATACCACACACATGCACAAAATAGTGAGAAAAACAACCGAAAGATGCTTTAACCAGCTTTGACATGCATGGAGATGCTCTAGTAGGCCTCATCACACACATATGAACAAAATAGTCCACTAGGGCCAAAACCCCCCCAGTAAAACAAGCCCACCATTGCAATGTTGGTCAACAAAACAAAACAGGAAACCCAACGAAGAATGACCAACTAAAAACCTAGATAGAAAATGCCCACAAGAAAATTCATGAAGGGGCACAAGCTGCCCCCAAATCCATTGAAACAAGACCTAAACGACCATTGAGGGATAAAGTTGTGAGGCTCTATGGAAAAGAAAACGCCAAGACTCCAAGACAAACACCCACATACCAAGACGACGGTGGGCAAACTATTGACAACAAGAAAAGGGACACGAAGCCCAATAGGAAAGTTGATGACAACTCCAAACGACCTGAAAAAATGTGCTAGTAGAGCAAGAACAAACAATAACAACGATAGAGAGAACAATGATGAAACCCCAAGAAAATCTATAATCCCACATCACACCACAAAAACACCAAGTTAAGAGAGCACCTGCAAAAAATTTGATGCCCACCAAGGAGAAAGAAGATGACCATCAACCTATGGACAGAGACGCACGAACCAGGGGGCCACAAAAGCTAGCATTCCAACCACCTCGCCCCCCACTCCCTTAAATCCATTGAGATTACTAAGCCTCATTTTTAATGTTACAAGGAAAAAATCAATATTAACATTTTTAGTAGAAGTTACAACATCAACATCATAGATTAGGCCATGTACAACGTTCAACAGGGGGAGGAATCCAAGGACTTGTCACTAGGTTTAAGCTGGGGGGGAGTAGGACCTTCAAAGGGAGGTTCAAGTGAACTGTGGACCCAACCAAGGCTTGTGGAGACATAAAATTGGAGTCCATATCTAGCTTCTTTTCCATGATAATGGTTATGGAAGTTGAGATTTAATGTCCCAATCCTTCAAACTAAGTATTTCACTCCCCATCTCCAAAGCCAATTGGGCCTTGAACCAATTATTGGCCAAACTGTTGCCTCAAATCCATCTTTCCACCTTTTTTTTCTTTTCATGCTATGGATGTCATAATTCCTTGAATCACTACTACCTCTATCCCACACTAGTGAGGTCCCTTAAACCTTTGAGCTTGCAAAGGACACACCAACCATTGCAGGAATGGAAATGCTCCATGTTTCTTCTCAATCCAAGGTTGTTATACCAAATAGTAATAGGAAACTAGGGAGGGGCGAAAACACTCGAACACACCCAAGATGCCCCCTGTGTATATTCTTACATATTGCGATTAGGCTAGTGAACCAAGATTTTGTTGGGCTTAGATGCTTATGTATATAGTGGATTTAGGCTACAATGCTTGTGTGATTCTAGGCCAATAAGCCTATTTGCTCTAAGGATAGTAATCTAACTATGTAATATGTAATCACATTCATATTAATAAAATACACCACTTCTTCAAACCAAGTCAAACAAAAGAGATGGGGAGCTAGGACTCCACAAGTGGAAAAAGGGGCTAAGGGCTAAGTGATGAGGGCTTAGGAAAAGGGACTAAGCCAAATATTAAATTAAAATCTAAAGTCATTATTCACATGCTTTTATCCAAAGTTTTTAAGTTAAGGGAGGAAGTATCCAAGTGTTGGGGAGAAGGCTTCTTGAGGTGCCACTTGTCAAAAGGGCACATGCATATATAAGTGTGATATTCGTGTAAAATTTCCATCATTCCTTCTTTTATTTCACATTTAGTTGGACCAATCTAACTATGTTACTTGCTTGGAGAGGGATGTGGTCTTGTGATACTATTGCATTGTGGACCCTAGGTGGATATGGGTGCACACTTCTCCTTGGGTTGCCTTGGGTAATGCTAAAGTATTGGATGGAGAAGTGTAGGGATATGTTTTTCCTAGTGTGATACCTAGAGGGTATCTAGAGACTCTTGAAGGAAATTGTAACTCTTAGAGCCATAAGGCTCTAAGATTCCTTGGTCAGCCTATGTTGGAACCCTATAAAGGTAGTGGCATAACATGACGGATTATGGGTGCATACAAGGGGGTGCAGGTTGATGGGGAAGGAGAGATTGTAGGCTGGAGGCAGCTAGAGTTTGGTTCCTTGGCCTATTACCTTGTTTTTCTTTGATATCATGACCATAGTAAGTTCTAAGTGAGCCTTTGGCTTGGTGCATTCATAGCCCCAGCTTAAGGGTGACCCATTGTTGAGAGATTTGGAGTAGTGTAGTCTATGGTTGGGTGGAACATTTGAGGTTTTCTCCCAATCGGTGACATATTTAAAATACAAGTTCTCTTAATTAGGATGTATATTTTATGGTTTATGTGTGTTTTGTACATGATTTTCATACTATTATTACCATGTTATTGTTGCATATAATGCTAGTGCGCATTACGCATACATGGACAAAGGTTAATTAAGGTACCAAGGGTATCTAATTGACAAGAAATAGCTTGCTACTGTGATAAGGCCATATTACAGAGTAGCTAATTAAAATCATGGTTGAGGTTGAGCTCTTGTGGGCATAAATATGTATGGTACCAGATCTATTTATCAACTAAGATAAAGAATTTTGAATTTATGACATCAAAGGTAGACTTGTTGGTAATAATGTGTTGCAAATTGGATGGTTGGGTGTGTTACAAGGAGAAAATGAATAATGTCATCTCAACTAAGCCCCCAAGTCACTATCTCTCTCCAAGGTTGCCTTCAATATTTGCAAGAGAGTGTTAAATCATAAACAAACTAGTCAAAATCACATGTAGGAGCCATGGATGCTAAGGTAAAATTTAGAGAAAAAGAAAAAGAGACATATATATAAAGAGGGGAGAGTTCGGCCAACGAAGACCTCACCTCCATATCACCTCCTAAAACTTAACATTTGACATGTGTAATCTGAAGGATACCCATTCTTATACCTTAACACACAAAATACCAAGGCACATGGAGTCGAATTGTCTCTCCCTTACTATGTCCATATATTTCTTTCTTGCATTTACATTCCATGCTTTTCTTAGTGACTTACTTTAGGGTTTAACACTCATACTACGTGGTAATAAGATATTAGATTAAATCCATGCCCCCACTATTGTAGCTCTTTAGCAAGACGCTATAATGTCAAGAAAGATTTAATGATAATCATCGAATTTCTTATCATTACCGTTATTTAAACCTTCAGTACTAAGAACACTAAGTCCTTAAGAATTCTTAGCATTGTTGCTTCATTGTAAAATATTATACCCAACTGCATATGAATTTTAAAAATCCCTTTCAAAAAAATAAAAATTATTATATATAAAAGTATAAAGATAATAATGGCAAAAATATAAGTAGACAATGCGAGAGAGAAGTGAGGGGAAGGAGGTCAAACAAGAAAACAATGAGAATCAAAAACATAAAGAGAGTAAGACACTAACATGGGAATACTCAAGGAACAAAGAAGGTATTAACATGGTTTTATTTTGTTTGGCATGTGATTTATGATCCTATATGAAGTTTTATTTTGTTTGCATTCGCATTTATTTTTTAAAACTTTTATAATTTTTAATGGAATAGTCATGTGTCTGGATTAAGATTTTTGGGATTAAAATTAATGTTATATTTAGTTTTGTTGAAATGTTTAATTATAGTAAATTTTGTAAATTAATTTTAAATGTCTATAATATATTTTGTATTTACTTTTGAGGATTAAAATAAATGTTATGTTTAGTTGAAATTTAATTATAGTATCTTTGATGGGGTGAGTTTGGGATTCGAGAGAAGATATGGGACGTGTTTGTCATTTGAAGTGCATTAAATTGTAAGGGTGGGGCTTGTCTCTCGGTATGCATCTATACAGATGGCATTAAAAAATAGAGGGTGGTCAATGAAATACACATTAATTTCATTAATCTTGGGGTTAGTGATGGAGGATGAGGCAAGAGTGAGGTCGAGGAGATAACTTACCTGCTGCTAAATTTTTCTTTCGGTTCTTGTGTTGAGTTTCCATGGGCTTCCTTCGATCCAGGTTTTAGTGCAGTATAGAGCAGGTGTTGCTCGAAATTGGAGAAGTGGTGGTGGGCAGGTATTTTAGTCTGACAAGTGGAGAATTCACTGCTAGAACGGTGGCCTAGAGGTTTGTGCTCCAGTGTGGCAAGTGGGATGAGGGTATGACTGCTTTTTAGGAGAGTTGTGGTTCGTAATTCTCAACTGGAATTGGAGAAGTGGAGGAGGTTGCATAAGCCCAAACGATGAGTGAATATTTTGCTACATGCTTTGGTGTTTGGTTTTGGAAGCTGGTGCAAGATTCTAACTATCAATGCCGACCTTGGAGCCCAAGTTTTGAATCTTATTGCTTTTCTTGTTTTGTTTCATATTTCATTTTCTCATAATAGCTTTGTCTCTATATGTTTATTTGTAGTCGAAGAGTCTCTCTATTCAATTTGGGTCTTGAGTCTTGCTTGGATTGGGGAGAGAAGTGTGGGGGAAATTTGATGCAGTGGGTGAGCTTTGTCATGACGAGTCTATATTTGTGGGTCGATGTTCTATCACCCATTTGACCTTATTCAACATTGCGTAAATTTCGTTTGTACGAAATCTTTGTAGGTCTATGGTTGTGTGTTTGGTTAAATTACCAGGTAGTTGTAGACTCTATAATAAGTAGAAACAATTTCGAGTGGACTGAATGTGAGGTTCCCTTGAGTATTTGAGTTTGGTTCATGGTTCATCATAAAGGATCTAGTGTCTCGTTCGACTTGTTCTCTAGTAGTACATTGTCTAGGTTTTTCTCTTGTCATTTTCTAGGTTGTGAACATTTCATTTATTGTCAAACATATGATCCCCTCCTGTCCACTATGCTTCCCTAGCATCACATGCGATGCAAAAAAGGGGCAATGGAAGTATCCCGCAAGGCCAGTGAAGGGCTCGACTTTTTTCCTAGGACTTTGCAAAAAACTATTTTAATGCATTCCCCCCAAGACACGATAAGAAAACAAGAAATTAGAGACTTAGGCAGGAGGAGAAAGACAATCCCACTCGGTCTGTGAGATTCTGAATGAGGTTTCTTATTGAGTTCTAGATCTTAGTTACACCAAGGGACAAAAAAGCAATACCTTAAATTTGTTTCTATACATGGGAAGATGAAGACTCTACTTGATCTGGTTTTGAAAGATAAACAAGTAGAAAGGTATAATGTGTTTTCTACTTTGGAGGACATTAAGGGGATGTTGAGGAACCAACACTTCACCTTGATTATGACTGTCTCAAGGTTGGCCCATGTGGAAGGGCACCTTCATTGTGATTCAGACACTACTACACCTCCTAGATCAAGTGCCAGGGACCCTGCTCCCATCTCTTCCTCTAAATTTAAATGATTTCCATGTCTGTTAGTCTATTTAGAATTATGCAATGTTTTGTAATGTTTATCCTCTATGATGGTCCTTTTCGTAACCTGTGACTAGATGGATGGCCTCTTTTGTACTTTGGAATAAATAGAGAAGTTGGGATTGTGGATTTACTTGTATCCCCAATAGATAACATAAATTTTCTTAGTTGACTGAATATATCAGCGATGTATCTTTGAGATATTTTGGTAATATAAAGTGCTTTAATTTACCAAACAAAATAAAAATTAATTTTAGTAAATTTTTAAATTAGTTTTAAATTTCTATAACAATTGTTTTGAATTTAATTTTTATATATTTTTATTAAATATATATTTTTTATAAAAGTAAAAAAACTATTTTTTTAGATGAAAAAGGGGATTAAATTTATTATGCCATAGGCATGTCTATTTTCTAATAAATTTTCCACAATTTTAATTTAATTATCAATAATTAATAAGTGGATGGTAAGGATTTAACCTCCATAGAATATTTTAGAATATTCTTACTAGCATGCATAAATGAAAGACTAAGATTCATTTACAAAGTAGTTATGCCTTTTTCACTTTTAATTAAAATTCATTAATTAAAAAAAATTTCATATGAAAAGAGTAATGGTTTTTTGAGCATGTGGTATTGACAAACCATGGTATTGGTCTATGGTATTATAACAAACCCTATTTACAAAATGAGAATCTTCATGATAAAGTAGGGGTAAATCTCCATGATTAAGATTCGTGTTACATATATATATGTTTAACTTATATACTAATTATTTTTTTCATTAATAATAATAATATTTATTTAAATTTAAATTTAAATCTAATTAATTTTTATGAATTTTTTAGTTTCAATTACTTGAATTATGAAATTATGAATTGATGCATATTAATATTTGTCAATCATATATGATTGTGCTAGTTTTTAACATAATTAAAAATATTTTTAAAAAATTTAACATTGAAAAACAATTTTTATTTTTTAAATGAAAATTCTAGTAATTTTACTGTTTATTCCATGAATGTAAGTGAACTGAGCATTAAACATAGCTTTTATTAAAAATGTGAAGAGATTTAATAACTAAGTTTTAAGGATAATTTTTTTTATCATTATGATGAAAAAACTAAATGTGATTTTTGTTTTACCTACAAGGATTTGAATTTTGAATCTCATGTTTTATTTAATACTTCATAATATGGCCATAGTAAATTGAATTGCCTAGTAAACTAAATGTAAAAGCATTTAATTATATAGGTTACTGTCCAATAAATTTGAGGATATAAATTAACTAGGGAGTTATTAGTTCTTTGGTAACAGAGATATATGGGAAAAAGAGATTGACAAAGATATATGGAAAAAAGAGACCATTGCCCGTTGAATCTTTATTTTGAATTGGATATCTTTAAAAATGGATTAGATTTAAATTTTCCCTAACATTTTCACATCGATATTTATGTTTTAAAATATAAATATTATTTTTAAGATATTACAAAAAAAAATTATATATATGATGATGATGATGATGATGGTTAACGTCCACTGAGACCAAACTTTGGTCTATCAGACCTAAAGAAATGAATTATTTAGTTTGATTTAAGATTTTATTCCTATGCTCAAAAAGCTTGGAGAGAAGCCTCCCGAGCTCACTGTAATTTTGACAACGTAAAAGGCTAGGAAGGTCAGTATTGCAACAAAGATTTTGAAACTGAGATCTAATGTGGTTGTACGCGGGGCACTCTAAGAGGAAGTGATTTTCATCCTCGATGTTTGTATTCTCACAGAGATGACAGAACCTTTCCATCCATGGTGTTTTAGGAACTGCCCAACGACCCGTTTCACTATGGAGCTCATGAGAGTTCGTTCTAATCTTGGCTATATTAATTTTCTTCTTTGAGCTAGTTAAAACAGAGAGATACTTTTGATCTTCTAGGGTGGGGTTGATGACCTCCTTATAATATCTTAATATTTTTTTAGCTGCTAAATCTTTCTCACACCACATTTTTTCTTTAAACTTAGAAATAACAATATTTTTAATGTTATTAATGTTTTGCAATGCAACATTCTCATCGATCTCCCAATGGTTTAACCAGGCCCTAGTGTCTTTATACCAACCTCGTTTTAGCTTTAGGTGGTTTTGGCTGGAATTTAAAGCTATCTCAGGAAGTCTATGGTATCCTATGTTATTGAGTTTGTGCTTGTACAACAGAAGCCTAGTCATATCTAGGCTCTCGATAGGGGAAAGACCCACTTCTATGAGGAGAATAGGATAGGGTGTGTTTATTTTAATTTTGAGGTTATACGTTATAAAACGCTTCTGGATTTGCTCAATCTTTCTCCAGGATTCTCTAGAGATGCTACAACCTCAAACCTCACATCCATATAAGATAACCGGAGTGACTAAAGTTTCAAAGAGGAAATTATTTCTATCCCACATTACGAGGTTTGCCGTTTTACAATTATTTTCAAGACCAAAATAAGTTTTCCATCCCACATTAATCCTTTTCTCAATGCTATAGTTCCAATTGAGCTTGTGATGATTATCAATTCCTAGGTACTTGTAGGAAGACACTTCCTCCAAGTTATTATTGTCATACATAAAATTAGTATAAGTGTCCTTCTTGGATTTGATAATCATAACTTTTGTTTTGTCCATTTTAATAAACATACCCATGGTAGAGCATAAATCCTTAAGAAGTATAAGTTGCTTATCAAGATCAAATGGGCACCTTGCGAGAAGAACGATATCGTCAGCGTAGAGAAGAAGGATTATGAATATCCCAGCTAAGATCGTGCCAACACATCCTGCATCCTCTAAAAAACCTTCTAGCTTGTCAATGTAAATGCCAAATAGGGTAGGGGAGAGGGGGAAACCTTGTTTAACTCTGATATTACACTTAATATCTTTCGATGACCCCTCATTGCTCTTTAACTTGGTAATTACATTCTCGTATAACCTTATAGCGACAACTCTCAACTCAAAAGGAACCTTTAGCTCTTCTAATCTGTTCCAAAGGTTGTTTCTAGGAATCGTATCGAAAGCCTTTCTAAATTCCACAAAGTAACAAAAGAGATTGGATTTATCATTGCGACATTCCTCCACAATGATACTACGTGTAACAAGCTGGTATGTTGTTGAGTGCTGCTTTCTAAAACCTGCTTGGCCAATAGCCCGCTTACCCTCACTTTCAAGCCATATGCTCAACTTCCTTTCCAAAATAATACCATATAACTTGGCTAGGAGAGGGCTGATCATAATTGTCCGATAATTAGAGGGGTTATTTGTATCCCCACTTGTAAAAATAGGGATAATGAGGCTTTGAGTCCACGGTTTAGGGAACCCTTGCTTGACCGCTTGATTGAAAAGCTTGTGAATGTGGGGGATGAGGATAGAACCTCCAATTTTTAAGATTTCCACCTGGTAACCTTCAATGTCCTTAGCTTTCCCATTAGCCAAGCGATTAACCCCAAAATCAATGTCTTCTAATGAGAAAAATTCTTTTGTTGTGAGCAGGGTTTCAAAGTTATCCATGACATTTGGAGATTCATAAATCTTTTTAAGGTTGGAATTCCAGTCGTGTAAAGTAATTTTATTATTATCTTTAATTTTCCTAGTTAGAATCTGCCTCCAGAATTTCTTAGGAGCTACCTTAGAGAGGTGTAAGAGATTCTCTTGTCTTTTACGAATATACTGCCTTTTTTTCCTTTTAGTTAGGGCTTTGTATATTTTTATCTTGCCAATTTTAAGAGATTCATCAACAACTTCCTTAATTACTCTCCTCGCACTTTCACAATCTTTTTCATACCATGGGTTGGTTTTACTATTTCTTTTATTACTTGAAACTTCAATTGAGAACTTGTTAACAGAATATGAGAGGGTTGTAGTAAAATTATGGTAGAGATCTTCTATGTTGTCTATACTAGATAAAGGAATCAAATTAGTTTTAAATTCATTTAGAAAGAGATCTTTTTTATTTATATCAAAGATTAACTTCTTTTGGCTATAAGGATTATCTTCTATGGGATCTCTATGCATGACAAAATTGAGATTTATAAGTAAAGGCCTAGGATCAGAGTCAGGCTCGTGGTCATTTAAGATGTCAAAATTTGTTATTTCGTTGTATAGAGGGAGATTGGAGATAACATAGTCTACCATGCTGCTACCAAGCCCATGGATGCAGGTCATCTGGCTAGAATTGGGCCACTTCTTTAGACCGTTTCAAATTATGAGATCCTAAGCACTATAAAGCTTGACTAGCTCCAACCCAAACAAATTCTCCCCGAGGTCTTTAGAGCTCTTTTTGTACTAGCTAGCCAGACTTCGTCTAACCAAAGAGGATTAGGGTTGGATTGATTTCTTAGAAGAATAGCTTGGTTTCTTGAAGTTCGAGCATTAAAGTCACCCATTAAAAGGATATTGCCTTCATTCCTTAGGCTAGAAATATCATTCTCTAAATCATTGTAAGGACTATTTTTAACTAGATTCTTTTTCTTATAGAAGTTAGAATTGATGGGGGGGAAATAACAGATTGCTATGTAGGTATTTTTATCATAAATGTTACTAATTTCTATCCAACTATATTGGTTGTAAGGGTCGTTTTTATCAATCCTAACATGGGGAGAGATGTTCTTCTTAATGTAACAAGATATACCCCCGATGCCTCTACAAGAGGATTGCTTATTCTAGGTAGACCATAATGTAAAGCCATCTATGTTAGGGACCTTAGATTCTTCGTGCTCCCAAGTTTCAACAAGAAAAATAATATCAACATCATTCGAGATCCAACTTAGCATGGGGCCTTTGTTCCATGGAAAGCCTCGACAGTTCCAAGAAAGAATCCAGAGCATGTTGAATTGCTATTTATTATTATCTTTTTGGTTTCTATCTCGAATAACGACTTTTCTGTTTCTGATTATTGCCCATTTTCCTTCCTTCCTAGCTTCCTTTACCTTTTAAACCTCCTTTCTCAATTCTGCTTGATCTTCTGGAATGAGATCTTCATTTATAAATATTCTCGTTCCTTTTAGACTTTAGGTTTTACTAAGTATGTCATACTTATGGTCAGTAGATCTCACCTTTATTCGGATCAGTCTTCCTTTTTTCTCAGTAAGTTTCCCCAACCTTGTTGCTTCTGTGAGACACGTTGTTTCAATTTGTAATCTGTTATGTAATTCTGTCTGGGCTATGCCTAAAGTATCCTCGTATACCTCCTCTTTCAAACTGAAGATTATAAAGTTCAAGGCCCTTTTGCTACGCTCATGGTCTAATTCTATCAATTTTTTCATTTCATCTTTAATTGGTTTGATATCTAATTTACCTGCCACAATATTTAGGGTGAGGTGGCTATTAACTTTTTCTTCTAGCTCTTTAATCATGTCCTTCGTTTTAAGACTCTCTAAAGTATCAACATCTACTTGCTGGGATGTTTGGTTCATATCTTGGTTTTGTTTTTCTATAACCCGCAACCTAGTCTCCATTGCCTCCATCTTATTCTCCAATAGTTCTATTTTATTTTCTATTTGTGTTTGGATCTTATCTTCAAGAGATGTGAATTTATTTTCCAGCATGGCTGCTAACTTTGTTTGTATCTTGACTTCTCTTTCTTCTCTACGTTTCTCTAAAGACTCTATATACTCATAGAGGCTCTGTAGAGTAACTGTGCTAGGTATACCTTTGGTAATCTTTGGTAATTGTGGTGAATTATTCATACTTGAAAATATATGAGCAGATATGTATTAGAAAAATATAAGGAATGTGTGCACTTGATATCAGCAAGTCAGACTGCAGAAAGACATGCCCAAGATTGTTTTTCTATTAACGTAGAGAGATCGTGAATTATTACCGCAAAGAGATTGTAAATTATGACCACAGAGATCGTAAATTATTACCGCAGAGAGATCATAAATACATCACCCTAAATTATTACCATAGAGAGATAGTAAATACATCATATATATATATATATATATATATATATATATATATATATATATATATATATATATATATATATTCTGGAATTAAAAATATAAAAATATGTATTTTTGATAATAATAAAAAATGAAAGTAGAGTTATTAAATTAAAAATGACATTTAGAATACATAAAATAAATAACAAAATTAGACATTTATTTGAAAATACAAATTTATATAATAATTATTTAATAACAATTTTAAGAGTGTAAAATAGTTGGTGATAAAATTTATTATTAAGGCACTCGTGAAAAATTTGTTGCAAATAGCAACAAGAAATGATAAAAGTAGAATCCAGAAATTCTAGTTTAATTTGTCCTTGAATTAAACTGAGAATTAAACTCGAATTCTATTCTCATAGAAACTTGTGATAGTTAACTAGAGTGAGTTGACTTAGCTAACTTAGGAATTTCGAGCTAGAAGTCTTTCTGAAGTCATGTATATGTTCTCCCTATATTATAGGGGTCCTAGATGAGTTAAGTATGAGTGGTAATTAGTTAACTCAGTTTATTGGGTTAAGTCCGGTTAAATTAGTTCCAAACTTTTTGAGGAACTAATAGTGAGTTAACAGTCAGTTGATGCATTAGTGCACTCAACTAGTGCTACTCCAGTTAACTGAAGATTCCCTCATCATAAACTCATGCATGTAGATTATGAGAAAGACCCATTTGAGACTAGAGAGCATGGACATTGTACTATTTGTTTTAGATTTTTCTGAGTTGCACTGATAGTGAATGCAATCAGGAACTGATCCTTGAAGGGATTCATAGTTTTGAGTGCACTGATTTCCCTTTAAGATGAGTTAATCAGCCATAGGAATTGCGCAAGGAAATAGGGACTTGGAGAGCTAGAGAATTGGCTAAGTGGTGGGATTGTTCCTGTGAGAACAAGCATTGTATCATCATCTTGGATTTTTGATTAATGCAATATAGATAGTGGGGTTTTGAGCTATGGATTTCCCCGGATACTTATTGTGTTATGTGCCATTGATTTATCTTCCTCTTGTCGACTATTGTTTTGCTCGATCTTTATGTGCTTCTGCTGTAAAGAGTAGAAGTAGATTCTTGTCTCTTGTTTTAGTAGATCACATGAGCTTGTGAATCTACAGGAAAATTTACATGGTATCGGAGATGAGAACGGTGTAATAGAGGATATTTCGAAGATTTTGAGTTCAGGGTTATAGGTGAAATTCGAATTTTCAGTACATACCTTAGGATCAACAGATGGCATTCTACGATTTACGTCTCGAGTATGCCTTCAATGATAGCTCGAATTATATAGCCTAGAAGGAGAATATGGAGGCCATGTTGGAGGATAATGGCTTGAAGGAATTCATTGATTAGGACATTCCTAAGCCACCAACATCGGACTCTCAGAATCCAGCTGAATGGAAGAAGTGGTTAGCAAGAGCGAGGCGGATAATCCTTGAGGGAGTTCGAGACCACATTGTTTCGAGTCTCCATGGGAAGGGAACTCCGCATGCTATGTGGAAAGAATTGAAGGACCTTTTCCACAACAACATTCACCAAAGGAAGTTGGAACTGAAAGCTAAACTTTGAAAAATCAAGATGGAGGCGGGCGACTCAATTCCAAATTACTTGACCAAGTTCACTCAATGTCGTGATGAACTTGGTCATTCAATGTCGTGATGAACTTGGAAGTGTTGGAATCACAGTTGATGAGGATGATATGGTGAGTCTTGCTCTTCTTAGACTCCCAAATAGTTGGCATAATTATCAGCACTCTATCAATTGTCAGGATAAGTTTCCAGATTAGGAACGACTGTGGTCAGATTTGATGCAGGAGGAACACTAGAGATGGGACCTCTTCCAAGGAAGTGGAAGAGGATTTTTCCTTAGCGAGTAAGGAAAAGAAGGCCAAGGGAAAGAAGAACCAAGGCGAGGAGGGCAGAAAGAAGATGGACTTGATGAAAATCAAGTGTTTTCACTGTCATGAGCATGGGCACTATGCCAAGAACTTCCCACAAAAGAAAGCAAGCAAGAAGGAGCCGACAGTAGCAGTAGTAGGTGAAGCTCTAGCTTCACAATTCGAACTTGATTTCATTCTCATTGCATGCATGGCCGACACTGCCATGGGAGGCGTGTGGTATCTTGACAGCGGTGCCTCATTCCATATGACGGGGAATAGAGATCTCTTTAGTGATTTTGAGGAGAAAGACCTCAAGCAAAGCATAGAGTTTGGAGATGACGAGAGGTATAGAGCTACCGAGATCGGTACGGTTACCTTTCAGAGGGAGTATGGCTCCCCTCTTAGGATCAAAGATGTGATGTATGTTCTAGGACTAAATAATAATCTTGTTTTAGTCACAGTATTGGAAGATCATGGCTATCATGTGGTTTTTAGTAAGTGTTATCAGGAATTGGGTATCTAAGGATAAATAATAATTCCCTAGGTAGGTAGCTATACCTAGAACAAGAGATTTAAAGCGCTTATCCTTTTTCTATAAATGATAAATAAGACAAAGGGATCAAAGGACCTAGTTGTTCTTTCGCTTTCCTTTTGCCTCCTTTGTTTGACTCCTGTCGCTCCTTCTCGAACTTAACTCACTCAAAAAGTACCTATAAGAATAAACAGAAGATAGAGAACCAACCAAAGAAAAAGATCTATTGAATACAAGTAAATGGAATCAGATACATTCACACATATAAACATCGCATATCAAGATAAGCATATGGAAAAAGGTGTAGACAACTTTATTAAGTAGAAGGAAGAATTACAACCATGAAGTCCGATCCATTGTCACTCTTCTAGCTTGGGTTCCAACCAACGTCACATCAATAGAACAACACTCCGACAACATAACACTACTCACTTACAATCTCAATTCTCACTTCAACAGTATCTCCTTACAAATTATCAAAGTATAGCCCCCTGATCACTTATATGAGTGGTCAATTTATAGGGAAATGGAGGAGGTTTTGTCATAAATGAGGGTATTGAATGGCCTTCCAAACTTAGAGTTAATTTCCATGGAGGAAGGGATGAGAGCATAAGAGGTTACTTAACTCATTCCCTATCCAATTTCGAGCTTATATGAGATGATAAGTGTGGGAATCTTCTAGATGACTCAAGAGGATAAGAATATTCCCAGAACCCTATGTGAATTTCACTCAATCTCACCTAGCACAGGTCAAAGTGGGCCTAGCTGCTCCACAGAGCACCCTGACATGGGCCTACTTGCACTGAAGTGCACTTACCCCTGTCCAAGGTTGCACTGGTCCCTCAAGGAGGCAATTCTTGAGGGTTTCAGGCCAAAAAACTCTCAGGGAAGGAGGCATTCAAAATGATGACTTGTCTAGGGCATGTAGCAATTGAATTAGGGTTCGATGAGCCCTAATGGTACTGATCTGAATGATGGGAGTGATGTGCCCAAATGGACCTGTAACAACTACCCCCTAAAGCATGAAGTCAAAAATAATGATATCTAGTGATATGCTTTACAATGTGATGAGGAGGTTCCGAAGTGGTTGGTGACCTACATCGATTACAATACATAATATCACGATATTTTTATTTTTTCTCATGAATTGCTGAGGGAAGGCATACCCATGCTCAACATATAAATCTTCATTCCAAGTACATAGACAGTCTTCTAAAGATATAGACCCATGATTGGGATGACCATCAATATAAAGCCATCATATGGATGATTTGGTACATGTCCTGAAATCACAGCCCGGATGGATGAAACTAGATCCAGGGTCTTCTTTCTCGATCAATTGTTTGCTCAAGTACGAGTCTAAACATGCGAATATGTGATCTGAAGTTGAACATGGGAAGACACCATCTGATTACCAGCCAATGATGTAAGCTGTTAACAGACGCGAGAGAAATCACCGATAATGATAATGATCCTCAAGGTACTGCAATACATTTTGCATGGTGTGAATGGATGTTTTGATGTCGAACACCATACAAAGTCTTTCGGTCGAAGGCCAGTGATGTCAACCTATCACCGGAAGCGAGAAACCTACCATTGATGTATGCAAGCCTCAAGGTACTGGAAGGGTGTTTCTAAGTCAACTTCTTGGATAATGTGCTGATGTCGACAAGAAGCGACTCGTCGTAGGAGGGCCTTGATGTATCCAACATTAATGACATGAAATGAGTGTAATTATTTTGGAGACGGAATTTGTTGGCTTGTTGGGGCCTGACCCAGGTTCGGAGGTGATTTAGCCAAACAAATCCTAGTACTACTGCCCCTTTTGGCAATAGTCCGCGGAGCGTGGACTGAGGTCTCACGCGAAGTAGTATGGGAGGGTGCTAGAACCAGGTTTTTTCCCCTTGGAGATGTCTGATGGTATCAAGTGGTCCATGGTTCGACCCTGCGTGCACGTTGCTACCCGCGCTTACCCATACCTCGCAGCCTGAGATGCTTCCTTCGCGTAGCCCTATTTAGGGACCGAACCTTGTTATTACCCAAGGCTTTCCTCGCAGCCCATTATTAGGTGATTAACTGAACTTATTTATACCCTTTTAGTTATACTTAACAATGTTCACAATTCATATAAGTGCGCACAGTAAACAAACAATACAAATGCTAGTAATATCAAAACATGTAGTAACTCAGAACAGATACACAGGATTTAGATAAAACTTCTCTTTATTATTTTCTTCCTTCTGTTACAGACTCAACCCTACCCTACGCACTCAGCTGCAGGGGTCCGTGCACTTAGCTGCGGACTCTACTAGGCCTCTGTGCACTCAGCTATAGAGCCTCTTCCTACTACTATGACCCAAGACACTTACACTCGTATTCTTATCCTTTCATTCTTTCTTCTTCCTTCCTTTTTTTTTTCCTTCTTTACAACTTAGAGCCTCGCTCTATTTATACAATCCCATGGTCCACGAACCATGGGTAGGCCGACACTACATTCAAAACTTAGGGTGGATAGCCCTATGACTCTAACATACAATTCGCGCTCCGTGCCCACAATTTACGAATTTTTTACAATAATATTACTCAAAACTTGGGCTTTGAGCCCCAAAACATGCTGTGGGGGGATTCTATGCCCAAAAGGCCCCCAACACAAACATCGTGACTCATCCTTCAGTCACTCTGTCAGTGTGATGATCTTGGCGTGGAGTCCCTCCAACTGATCCCGGACAGTCTTGATGTCTGTAGAATACTGAGCTGCTGCTTGTTTTACCAGCTGCATCCATTCTTTTGAGACCTCTGTTTCTGAACTGTGGCCATCCGTTTGTACCAATATATGTTTATAGTCTCGTGTCCTTGTCTGACTTCCTGGAGCGCGAAGACTGTGCTTCTGTCGGTTAGTTAGATAGCCGGCCCACCCATGTAAGGCTTCAGGTGGTTACCATTCACTTTGCCTGGGAAGGGTTCTCCATTCAATTTGACGAGTTGGACCGCGCCTCCATCTGTGACTCCCTTAACCACGTATGGTCCCAGCCAACACATTCTAAATTTTCCAGGAAATTTTCAAACTTACTGTCATATAGTAGTACTAAGTCATTTACTTTGAATGTGCGCAACTTAATATGGTGATCGTGCCAAGATTTTTCCCGTTGTTTTTGAACCCGCTGATGCAAACCTGCCAAGAACTGTTCCTCTTCAAGTTCTTCCAATTGCACGAGTCTTTCCTCCAGAGCTTCGTGGTCTGTCATCCTTGTGAGTGTTGTTATTCACAGACTAGGGATGATATATTCCATTGGCATGACAGCTTCCACGCCATAAACTAACCGGAAGGGTGTTTTTCCCATTAGTTTCTTGCACATTGTTCTGTAAGCCCATAGCATTGCAAGTATGCGCAGGTCCCAATCGCTTCGCCACGCATTGCACACTTTGGTCAGCACAGTCTCCAATATTTTGTTGAATGCCTCTACCGTCCCATTGGCTTGTGGGTGATACGGTGTACTCTTTTGATGATACACCTGGAATTGTTTTGTGAGTGTGCTGATGGTTTCGTTCAGGAAGTGTGTTCCGCGATCACTCATTAAAATTTTCGGACAACCAAATCGGGTCAACAGGTTTTCAAACAGAAATTTTGCAGCCGTAGTGGTCGTGCAGTCTTTGATCGGCTGCGCCTCCACCCATCGTGTTAGGTACTCTGTTGCGGTGATGATGTAGCGCATGCCTATCTTTCCCTGAGCTGTGATTGGTCCCACGAAGTCGATTGCCCATTTTTTGAATGGTTGCAGTGTCATTTGTGAATTTAATGGCATCTCGTCCCTCCGCGATGGTTTTCCAGTCCTTTGACATATATCGCAGGCCTTACAGTGTGCTTTCGAATCTTGGTGTAGGGTTGGCCACCACAACCCTACGTGGAGAATATTTTGTGCAGTTGCTCGTCCTGCATAGTGTCCTCCTACAGTGCACCCATGTGCTTCTGCAAGGATCTGACTTCATTCAAATTCAGGTACGTATCTTTGCAATATCTCATCATTGTCCATTTTATATAGGTGCCCTGCAATAATAGAAAAATCCGTCGCGGGCACCACCAATTCCTTTTTCTGTTGGACGGAGTATTCCTTCGGCGCAGTCCCTATGGTCAGAAAGTGGATTATATCTTTGAAGTGTCCGTCCGCGACGCATATAGCAAAAAGCTGAGCGTCAGGTAGTCCCTCCTCCAAATTAGTGGGTTCCTCGCCCATCTCAATTCGCAACAAGTGATCCGGTCCTGCGTTTAGGCGTCTCGGCTTTACTACGACCTCAAAGTCATATTCTTGGAACAATAAGAGCCATCTGCATATGTGCCCCCCCAACACAGGGTTATTGACCAGGTATTTCAGCGCGAGATGGTCGGTATACATCTTAAAATGTCCTCCTAGCAAATAGTGTCGGTATTTTTGGAGCGCATACACCATTGCCAACCCATCACGCTCGGTGGTGGAATAGTTCTTCTCGGCTTTGGAAAATCTCCGACTTGCAAACGCAATAGGGTGATCCACGCCTTCCGTGCCCTCCTATGTGAGTACTGCTTCCAGCGCAATACACGACGCATCAACATGTACATGAAACTCCACATCCCATTTTGGGAAGACCAGGATTGGAGCAGAGGCCAATTTCCCCTTTAGGACATCAAAACTCCTCATGCAATCGTCATTCTAGAAAAATGTAACATCCTTTTTCAATAGTTTTTCCATCGTCGCAATGATTTGGGCATAGCTTTTGATGAACTTCCTATAGTACCCGGTGTGTCCCAAGGTAGCGCGCAACTGTTTAACACTTCATGGTGCTTCCAAATTTAGAATAACAACAATCTTCACAAGGTCTACCATCAGTCCCTATTTGCAGACCACATGTCCCAACAGGTTCCCAAAGGGAACAAAAAATGTGCACTTCTTGAGGTTCAATGCAATCTGGTGTTGTCGGCAAGTATCCAGCATCAAGCGTAAGCTTGCTATGTGGTGATTAACCAATCCGAAGATAGTCCAATCATCCAGATAGACCTCCAGGAACTTGTGGATGTATTCTTTGAATGCAGCAACAACGATGCGCGAAAAAATGGTGGGCGCGTTCTTAAATCCAAACGGCATAACGGTGTATTGGAAGCAGCCCCATTCTGTTGCGAAGGTCGTTTTTCTCCTGTCTTCCGGCATGATTTTGATCTGGTGGTACCTGGAGAACCCATCCGTGAACGAGTATGCTTCTTGTCCGCCAACGTTTTCCAATACTTCATCTGTGAATGGTGTCGGGAATGGATCGTGTACACAGGCGTCATTCAGCTTCCTGAGGTCCACACATATTCTTATTTCACCCTTCTGCTTTTTCTCCTGTACTACCATAGGACTCACCCAGTTGGCTTCTTCCACTGGTTCAATAATTCCAGCTATGAGCATTTTTTCTAGTTCTACACAGACCTTTTCCTTATATTTTGGATTCAAGTGGTAAGGTCTCTGCTTAACCGGCTTCACATCGGGTTTCAAGGTGATCTTCATCATCCCAATGTCGCCAACGATCCCCCTTAAGTCTGTAATCTTGGTCGGGAATAAGTCTTCGTACTCACGAAGTAACTCAGTGACCTTGTCCACCATGGCATCATCCCAATAGTCCCCGAGCATTGCATACTTTAGTTCGGCCTCCTTCCCAATGTTTACCTGCTTCGTTTTTAGTGGTGCGGTCATGTCGGGATCCTCAATCAATGGTTCTTGCACCTCGTGACATCCTTCTGTTTTTGGAATGTTAATATTCCGTGGGTCCTCATCCTCCTCCTCAAAATTTAGATTGTAACATTCCAACGTGCAGCTCAACTATGTCACCCAGTCCGGCTGAAGCACTTCCATTGGCCCCTGGGGTACTTTGAAGATAACTGCTTTTACTGCTTGTAGCGCATCATCAACAGTATCCCACCAACGATCTTCAAATGTGAAGGTTAACAGAAATCCCTCACGCAAGATATCCCATTCACTTGTACCATGGCAGAGCTCCGTCTCAGTATACCAATTCATGGGTATGACATCCAGGGTATGACAGAACAAATGCACCCATTCAGGTTGTGGCTCTTCCCCGTAAACCTTGGTCCATTTCGCAAGGTGTCTACGTGGATCATCGTGTTCGTCATATTTGTCTGTTAGCCACATCTGCAGTTTCCCAAATCGTAGGCGCATCATCCCTCTGCATTCGTGCCAATTCTCAAAATTTCTTTGATGCGTACCCCACCATCTCAATGGTGTAGCGCGCAGTTCCCATTTCAGAGCATCGAACCGCTACTGTTCTGGCACTTCGATTTCAAACTTGTTCAGGAATTCATCCACCTCGGTCAACTCGTCATACATAGGCAGATCCCTTACCTCTATTGTCACGCAGCACACTGATCATACCATCATGTTGCAATTGAGCGTGGCTACCTCATGTAACCAGTTCTACCATCGCTCTATTTCCTCATCTGAATCCAATGTGTAGGAAATTTCGCATTCCCACAAAATTCTGCCATCCGCTGTAGGATTCACCCAATCCTATTCTCATGCGGTTATCTTATAGATACAGTCAAGATCGTCATCACTATCATCATCGCGCACCGGTTCTGTATAGCTTGTTCCTTCCATAGGGTCTAAAGGCACCACTACGCACAGTGGTGTTTTCTCAAATATCATTTTGCACTTCTTTAGATTTATCACTCTGTTCATATCAATGGCCCAATCTATTCCCAGTAGCACAGGATAGGGATTGATTTCATTGACAATCTCTATCACTTCAAAATCTGCAAGTGCGCTTGCACCTTCGATGTCTACCGTTATTCCCTGCAACCTTCCCATCGGTAAGGTCTTCTGCTGGTTCACCATTCGTAATTGAATATGGGACCATTGCAATGCGGGTCTACCCATGTGTTCCCATGTCTGTTTTGATAGTATGTTTGCATCCGATCCTAAATCCAGAATCACTTGATCCATTTCATATTCTCTGATTTGCGCAGTCAATCTCATTTCCCTTACTATTCGCAATGCATGATTTCCAAGTTTCTGGACTACGCGCGGTTCTCTTGACCCCATGCACCTAGTGATAAGTTACTGCAGTCCTTTTACAGCCTTACTCTCGCGCAGTAGTTTCATGCATGTCTCCAGAAAGGTAGTGAGCGTTGAAGGATCCATCCCTGGTTCTAGTTGATCCTTACTACCTGAAGTGGAGGACTCCGTGAAGCTCTTCTTAGCTTCCATGAATGTCTCCTTCGCGTGTTCCAAATCAAATTCAGGTTCCTTTCTAGGAGCCTTTCGAACCCACACACTTTTTTCTGGCTGCTTACCTTTGTCATCTCCAGTTGTGATACCACTGCGAAGCGCTATGTTTACATTCGGGTCTTGTTCGTGCGGCTTAGACCTCATCATTTGTAGGTTTTGAGTCGAGAGAGGCTAGAGTACTCCTTTATCGCACAACCTCGCTATCAGTGTAGGGCAGTCCTCTGTATCATGATCAAATTAGGTACAACATAAACATGATGCTCTCATCGGATTTGTACAATCGTGGGCATAATTCCCTGGCCCTCCGCAATTATATCAAATCAGCTGTCTGTGACCACTTCCTGGTCCCATTCCAGCTCGACCTCGTCTGCGCCCCTAAAATCTAGTGCACGCTATCCCTATATTTTGATCGAGGGCTCGTGTTTCAGTCTGAACTCTGTAGGCAGGAGTCTAATCCATCATCAGTTCATAACTTCTACAGGTGCGTTCATCATGGCCTACTGACCTGCAGAAATTACAGAACAACTGCTGGGACGTCTGTGTATACTTTTGTCATAGGTGACAGTTATATGTAGTGTGCTTCCCTCCTATCTTACAAATCGCGCACCATAATGTAGGCGCCATGCTTTGCCCTACCTGTGCCTCTGGTCGTAATGGCATTGGCCCCCCTCCTACTAGGTAATTCGCGAAGACTGGACAATGGTCCTTGTCATGTCCCTTGCCTTTGCATTTTATGCACCATACCTCTTCGCGCCCCTCTAGCCGAGTTGTCCTATCTTGTTTCAAGCTCTGCATTTCAAGACACAAGTTTTGCAACTACGCGTGGATCTGTTGAACCCCTAGGTTAGGATCCTATATCGGGGTTTCGTGTAGTCTCATCTCCATCTCCAAGGCTTCGGCCTTAGTGGTTAGCTTCTGTTGTGATAACGCGTTCCTTAGATGTGGTGTTAGTGATGCTACAAACCACACACAGCGTTGTGCATCCATCAAGGTCATATTAGCTTCATGGATCTTACCCTTTAGTCTCTAATCTAGCTCCCAGGGGGTCTCGCCTAGAACCATCGCGATTTCCTTAAACTCAATAATTGATTGTGTTTCCGATTTTGGCCTGCTAAATTCCTTGTTCAGCGCAGCTTGGATATCTGGGATCCCTGCATTTGGGTTGTCATTGGAATGCTTGATGTACCATGTTAGTGCACAGTCCTGCAAGGCGCTAACCAGCATTTCCTTCTTGATATTATCATCCGTGACTCCTTGCGCTTCCCATATAGTTTTTACCACGAACCAAAATTGGTCTGGATATTTGTTTCCTACTCCTTTGAAGACCGGAAACTTTATTTCACTCGCCATATTAAACTGTCGTGGTGGCGGAGGTGGTGTGGGTGAAGATGGGGGTGAGAATGGTGAGATTGGTGGTGGTGTAGGTGGGGGTGGTATGCGCAGAATTCACTGTCTTATCAGACTGATCGTGCTTCGTGGTGAGACTTTCGCGAGCTCTTCCTCGCTCTCCCATGGTGGTGAAATTAAGGGACTGGTCTCTAATTATTTGCTACCTTTGTTTCTGTAGATCCTCCCACTTTGCATATCCCCAAACATCAATTTATCCGCATAACCCGCTTTTCAATCAATTGTTCCACCTCGCTGTAGCTGACTGAAGTATCTACCACAAATGCGGTGATAACCCTCCTATGATTCAATCGAGCTAATGATCCACAGCGCGCGCGATCTTATCTTTCGATACTTATATTCTGCGCACCAATTATGGAGTCCACACAATGGGTTTGTCGAGCCTACACCTTCCCTGACTGTCTGCTAGCTTCGCGATCCACTCATACAACTCAGAGGGGAAGGACGCAAATAAAATTTTGTGGATTTCCGTATATAAGTAGCGCTCTAACCACTGTTCCTTCAATACTCGTGAATTTCTATTTTCCTGTGTCACGAACTCGTGAATTTTTCTATCCAACCACCCTTCAATTTCTTTCTTTGTTGGATTCCAATGACACGACATTAGACATCCCTTATGTAGATCCCGGTCCCAGTAATGAAACCATTTGTTGGATTGTTGGGGCCTGACCCAGGTTCGGAGGTGATTAACAAATCCTGGTACTATTGGCCCTTTCGGCAACAGTCCGCGGAGTGCAGACTGAGGTCTCACCTGAAGTAGTATGGGAGGGTGCTAGAACCAAGTTTCCGCACCCTGGAGATGTCTGATGGTATCAAGTGGTCGAGCACGTTGCTACGTGCACTTACCCGTACCTCGTAGCCTGAGATGCTACCTTCGCATAGCCCTATTCGAGGACCGAACCTTGTTATTACCCAAGGCTTTCCTCACAGCCCGTTATTAGGTGATTAACTGAACTTATTTATACCCTTTTAGTTATACTCAACATTGTTCACAATTCATATAAGTGCACACAGTAAACAAATAGTATAAATGCAAGTAATATCAAAACATGTAGTAAGTCATAACAGATACATAGGATTCAGATAAAAGTTCTATTTATTATTTTCTTCCTTCTATTATAGACTCAACCCTACCCTACGCACTCAGTTGCAGGGGTCTGTGCACAGACTCTACTAGGCCTCTGTGCACTCAGCTGCAGAGCATCTTCCTACTACTATGACCCAAGACATTTAGAGTTGTATTATTATCCTTTCATTGTTTCTTCTTCCTTCTTTTTTTTTTCCTTATTTACAACTTAGAGCCTCACTCTATTTATACAATCCCATGGTCCACGGACCATGGGTAGGCCGACACTACATTCAAACTTAGGGCAGACAACACTATGACTCTAACATACAATTCGCACTCTGTGCCTGGAATTTGTGTAGTTTTTACAACAATATTACTCAAAACTTGGGCTTTGAGCCCCAAAACATGCTGTGCGAGGATTCCATGCCCAACAGAATTTGACTGACGACATAAGGTTCAGGAATGGCAGTCATGAAAATGAAGGTTTATGAGTATTGCAAAGGATGAAATTTAAACTGAGTGACTTCTCTGGAACATGTCGGTGGCATTGAATGGATTGGCAGCATTAACCCAAAACAAAACTAATGGATGGTATGATAGACCAAGGTATGATTACCGTCAAGCAGATAACCCAACCCATATAGTCACAATGAAGAAGTCAAAGTGTCATGTTCAAGAGCGACCTGTTGCCATAAAGTGGTTTACCCTTTTTCCCATTTTCCCCACTCATTGCTGACCAATACCTCTTTATTTTTATCAAGCTTGAGGAGGATAACATATGCTTGTTGTATAATTCCACCCTTCGGGTGAATCCATTGCTATGTGATGTTTTAACGAGTCTAGCGAAGGTGAAACTCGGTCTTGTCATGATGGGAACATATGCTTGTTGTATAATTCCACCCTTCGGGTGAATCCATTGCTATGTGATGTTTTAACGAGTCTAGAAAAGGTGAAACTCGGTCTTGTCATGATGGGAAAGTTTGTCACTATTTGATGTTTTAACGAGTCTAATGACAATGATAACTCGGTCCTTTTCATGTTTAGAGAGTTTGAAAAGGGAAAAAAAGAAAACTCCACAAGTTATTTTTCGTAGATTTGTCTCTCAAGTCCGAAAAAGCGTAAAACAATACAAGAGAGAACCTATTGACCATGTTCGGTAAATGTATTCCTTTTTCATAAATAATTTATCTCAGCACGAAAAAGGGTTAAAATTATACTGAGTAGATGTCATTTCCAATCCATTTCCAATCCAGCGTAGCCCAGGCTTGCATGTCAAAAACTATGTTGGGAAGCACCCAGATAGAAGGGATTCTGCAATTTAGCGCAGTGTCTTCTTGCCTGGGCTACGCTGGGTGAGTTTCACAAACTTGTTTCACCAAATTGACCCAAAATTTCCTCAGTTTTTTGCATGAAAAGGATCCTAACTAAGCTTATGGTTTGATTTCAGGCTTTCATTGGATCAGGATGTCTATTGCTTGGTGAGAAAGAGAGCATGAAGAACAAGACATGGTTTCCCTAAATGATCCAGGTACAGTTGAGGCCCTCAGAAACTGTGGGTTGATCAAATACTTTAGGTTGTCCAGAATGAGGCAACAATCAGAACTATTGCAGTTCCTAATTCATGCATGGGATCCAAATGATCAGGCTTTTCACATAAGAGACAAAGTTGTCCCTATTATGATCGATGATGTTTACTTCCTTACAGGGTTGTTGAGACGTGGTGCCCCCATATCTCTTTCAGGTGCTTCCCGTGGAGGGGAGTCAGTGAGGGACTGTGTTCGAAAATTATGTCGGCCAGGTACACAACCTAACAAGGACAGAAAGATAATCATCAAGGACATCCGTGATTTGCCTTTTAGAACAATCATTTTCACCATCGCAAAGTTGGCAAGCAGTGTGACACTTCATCTGGCAAATAGATCATATGTTCAGTATGAACTTGAGTGTCTTGAGCCAACTTTATTCAAATGGTGTGAGGCAGTACTTTCTTCACTGAAAGAGCAGATGAAAAAGGTAAAGAGCGGTAAGACCAAGAAATTTAGCTATGGATCAGTCTTAATTGCTTTTACTTTAGAAATAATTCCACTGATGCAACCCCAACATGTAACACTGGGTGTAGCTAGTCCTAGAGATCCACAGATGCAGTAGTGGGTTGAATTGATGGTTAGACATGCTGGTCAGTCATCGATTACATTTACCACTTCATTCTTCAGCTGGATTGATCACCAACACATTGTCATCGATGAGCATCCATACTGAGGGATGGATTTTTGTGGAGATCCAGAGTTGAGTCTACTAGTGGGCGCTCAATGGGGTGTTATAAGTAAATTGTTTTTGACCAAAATGTTATTTGATTTTTAAGTTTCTACATGTTTTTGTGTTTTGATGTTCCAATACTAAACTAAAATCATTCTCATCCATGCAGATGTGGGTACTGTTCAACCTATGAGGCACCAACAGGAGGCAGATGGGCCAGTGCAGAGAAACATTGGGAGAGAATTTCTCCATGATTTAGATTTGGCTGAGACACTGGCAGAGTTGCAGGATCATGTGGAGGGATTAACCCTTGGTATTCTGGATGTCCAGATCAAGGAGTTACCTATGAGGCTGTAGCGCCATACTATTGGTGTTCCACGCCAATGGATGTGGCTCTTGTGCATGATAGCTTAGGCTATAACCTGTTATCATGAGCATCACTAGGTCTACTTAGGATGTTTTTTACATGCATTTTGAGTTTTTAGGTCAGATGACCAAACATGTTTTGGACACAAATTTTGTAAATTTTTTTAAAACATATATCTATTTTACTTTTAGAGTTTTTATATATATGGTTATGTGCAATCCTATTCAACTAATGATGTGAATTGAAAATTTTACTTTTACATGTGTCACAAATGTCTATTTAATACATAGTTTGCTAATGAGTCGGTTAATGTGTTAAAGTTTATGAAAATATGTTGATATTGAATGTACTCAAAATGTCTTTCCAAAATATGAACTCTAAGGAACATACGAAGAATTGTTGGGTTTCAGATGGTATAAATGTTTGTTAGTTGCAGTACGACGAGTTGTGAGTCCAGCCTAATGATGATTCGGTGGATGCCAAGTGAAATGGAATCAGAGAGAAGTTAGATCAATGCATTATACTCAGCAATATTGTTCATCGATCGACCGATACAAATCCCTTGAAAACTCACTAACTCACCACTTGGAGCGAAAATGGCCCATGCTGCAGAAGATAGCTTTTGTGTACTATGACTAGCACCATCAGTGTAACCAACAAATGGTTCCAAAGGTTCGGACATCTGCAACAAATGAAAAGCAAATTACTTAACCACATAAAAACTCTAAAAGACACACTGACACACACACGTGAAATTAAAGCATATATACAATGATTTTTACTACACTCAATTAAGCATAGTAACATTTGAGGTATAGCCAATTTCGAGGCTGTGACAATGGAATTCCATCATAATCGACCAACTCGTAGGCACCTTTTTCCATAACACACTTAACAATATAAGGACCCATCCAATGCAGTTCAAATTTTCCTGCTCCTAGTTTATCACCTTCATGATCGTAAAGCAAGAGCAGGTCTCCTTTTGAGAAAACACGAGGCTTGACATTTCTATCATATTGTGCCTTGTTTCGTTTCTTATGTGCTTCGTTAGCCAATGCGGCTTCACGGTGGGTTTCATCTAGATGGATAAGTTCCAAGAAATGCGCTTCTTCTTCAGAAGTGTCTGGTAACAGGTCAATCGCGAGCTTGAATGATGAAATTTTTCATTGTATCTGTAAGATTGCCTCCAGACCATACAACAATTGAAACGGTGTGAATCCAGTTGCATTTCTCACCGAGGTTCGATATGCCCACAAGGCAGAGTACTGGAGTAAATGCTAGTTTCGTTTATGAACCCCTATCAGTCTTTGAAGCGTTCGCTTCAGGACTTTGTTGATGGCCTCAACTTGTCCATTTGCTTGCGGATAATAAGGAGTAGAACTATCATGTGACAGTCCTAACTTGGCAGTTAACTCAGCCATCATGTGATTACGAAAATGCGACCCATGATCTGTAACTATACCCTGTGGTACACAAAACTGGGCAACCACGTGGTTGAAAAATAAAAGAGAAGTTGTCTTGCCGTTGTTGTTTAATGTCGGCATCACCTCGAACCATTTTGTGAAATAGTCAACGGTGACTATAATGTACCCATGCCCACCGACCGAGGTGGGGTTACATGTCATGAAGTCAATGCCCCATTTGGAAAATGGTCCAATAGCAACGACAGGATGAAATTGTGCAGGTGGTAATCTAACTTTATGGTCATATATCTGGCATGCGTGATAGCTTCTAACAGCAATTATGCAATATTTGAATATGGAAGGCCAGTAGTAACCAACACGAAGAATTCTCTGTGCGGTAGCATAACCAGATAAGCATCCACCATAAGCACCTAAATGGAAATCATTCAAAATTTTCTCGGCTTCCTCATGAGTGAGGCACCTTCGTAAAATCGTATCGATACCACGATGATAAAGAATGTCGCTAATGATTAGATAATCCTTGGCTTGGTATCAGATATGTCATTGTTGCGAGCGAGAAGTATCAGGCCGGAAAGTTTGGGTATGGAGATAAATCAGTATATCTGCATACCACGCGTCAGATGACAAAATCAAGAACAGAGACTCATCTAGAATTGATGATTTTGATGTTGAATCAATGGTATTCGAGGGAAGGTCGCAAAGAAGCTCGGAGAAGACTAGAGATTTCTTTGATTTGGATTTGATGAATTCTGAATTAAACTCCTGCAAAATGATGATCCATTTTGAGTATTTTCCCCCCAGCAATTGACGTGACAAAATATATGTCCTAGGGTTGCAATCTGAAATGACAGTGGTCTTTCAGAGCAGGATGTAGTGGCGAAATCTATGTACAGCTTGAACAACAACTAGAGCTAAGTTTTCGACATAAGAGTACTGAACTTCTGTATCATTGAGATTTTGTCTCAAATAATATATCAAATGTTCAATCCCATCTTATTCTTGGACTAAAACCATTCCAATGGTTGTATCTACAATGGCGAGATATAGGAAGTAGTCGTTTCGATAATTCAGGAATACATTAATGAGGCTCTAATCAAGGTATCTTTAAGAGCATCAAAGGAAGCTTGCGCAACCTAGTCCCAATGGAAGGGTATCCCCTTTTTCAATAAACGAGTAAATCCTTTAGCCATTTCAACATAATTGGGAATGGACCTCCTCAGAAAGTTAGCCTTCCCTTGCAGTCTCTATAATTGTAGTAGATTTGAAGGTGGAGGCAAATCAAGAATTTCCTAAACCTTAAGTGGATCAAATAGAATTCCCTCCTTAGACACTACGAATCCAAGCAAATGACCAGAACCAACACAAAACACACATTTGTGTGGATTGAGTCGTATTTTGTAGTGTCGGCACCGTAAAAATATAGATCTCAAACGCTGCGGGTGATCAGTCTGCTTTCGTGAATGAGAAGGTAAATCGTCAAGGTATGTTTGAACAATATGTTTGATTTCATGGAAGGCATAATTCATTGCCCTCTAAAATGCTGTCCCTGCGTTCTTCAAACCAAACGGGAGTTTCCTATAAGCGAATGTGCCCCATGGACAAAAAAAAGCACTTTTAGATTAGTCCTCTAGGCGGATATTGATCTGATAATAGATGGAAAAACCATCCATGAGTGAGAATATTTCGCATCCGGAACATTCATTAATAATCTGGTGGATAAGGGGAGCAGGGTAATTATCTTTTGGACAAGCCAGATTAACATCCCTATAATCGACACACACTCGAATTGTCCCTTGTTTCTTCATGACATGAACAATATTGGAAACCCTATCAGTAAGAGGAACGGGGTAAATGAAATCAGCATGCAAAAGTTTTTCAACTTCTATTTTAATAGCAGTAGCCTTCTTTAGATGAATAGGACGGAGGCGTTGTCGCATTGGTTTGACATCAGGATACATTTTGATTTCATGTTCAACTATACTAGAGTCAATTCCTGGCATCTCCTCGTATGACCATGCAAATATATCTCAAAATTCACGAAAGAGAGCATGGTAAATATCAAATTCTGATGGAAAACAAGATTTGCCAACATCAATGTTTTCTACAATGTTAGGTTTGGTTGAAATATTGATAGAAATAGTTTCTTCAATATTTGACGGGTTTCGCTTGGAATCTAATGTATCTATGAAAACAAAATTTGAAAGGAAATCAACAACTGAAGGGTGATTAAGTTCATTTGAATAATCTTCTGAGTGATCTGGAAGATGGGAACGATGATGATAATCTTCCCATGGTTCTCCTTCCATCATCATTGATTGGATGATTCCTTCATTAGTAGAAAATATACGTGAAAAAGGATCGCAGGAAGTACCATATTCTAATGAATGATCTACCCATACAATTGACGAAAATGGATTTGGGTTCGCCGCGCAAGCCAGAAAGATTGATTTCTATGCTAGCTCAATAAGGCTTAATGGCATGATTTCATTAGTACTATCAACTTCAAAACTATTTGTTGGCTTGTTGGGGCCTGACCCAGGTTCAGAGGTGATTTAGCCAAACAAATCCCGGTACTACTGGCCCTTTCATCAATAGTCTGCCAAGTGCGGACTGAGGTCTCACCCGAAGTAGTATGGTAGGGTACTACTTTCCACACCCTGGAGATATCTGATGATATCAAGTGGTCCACAATTCGACCTTGTGCGCATGTTGCTACACACGCTTACGTGTACCTCCCAGCCTGAGATGTTGCCTTCATGTAGCCCTATTCAATGACTGAACCATGTTATTACCCAAGTCTTTCCTCGCAGCCCGATATTAGATGATTAACTCAACTGATTTATACCCTTTTAGTTATAATTAACAATGTTCACAATTCATATAAGTGCGCACAGTAAACAAACAGTATAATTGCAAGTAATATCAAACAAGTACTAACTCAGAATAGATACACAGGATTCAGATAAAACTTCTCTTTATTATTTTCTTCCTTATGTTACAGACACAACCTTACCCTGCACACTTAGCTGCAGGAGTCCACGCACTCAGCTGTGGACTCTACTAGGCCTCTGCACACTCAGCTGCAGATCCTCTTCCTACTACTACGACCCAAGACACTTAGACCCTTGCTACTATCATATTCTATCCCTTCATTCCTTCTTCATCGCTTTCTCTCCCCTTTTACCACTTAGAGCCTCACTCTATTTATACAATACACTACATTCAAAACTTAGGGTGGACAACCCTATGACTCTAACATACAATTCGTGCTTCTCCCACAATTCGTGGAGTTTTTACAACAATATTTACCCAAAACTTGGGCTCTAAGCCCCAAAACGTGTTGTGGGGGGATACCATGCCCAACAGGCCGCCAACACAAACATCGTGACTCATCCTCGGGTCAGTCTGTTGGCACGACGATCTTGGCGTGGAGTCCCTCCAACTGATCCCGAATAGTCTTGATTACTGCAGTGCACTGAGCTGCTGCTTGCTGAACCTATTGCATTCTATCTTCGAAAACCTTTGTTTCCTGTGTGTTGCGCTGCATCTGTGCATGCATCCCCTGAATCTGCACGAGCTTTCCTTCAATAGCTTCCATGATTGTGAAGGCTTCACCAATCCATGTCTGGATGCATGCTTTGAGAACAACTTCCTTATGGCATGACGCATCCACCTGCTCTTTTAACACCTTGGCTTGCTGCATCCTCGCAAGCCGCTGAGTGAGGACTACTGTCTACGTATTCCCTCTGATGTTGTCGTACTATTGCTGGAGTTTGCGTGCCTCTGTCACCAGACACTGGATATTGGGATCCTCCTGCAAAGTCGTGAGGATGTCCAATGCCTATTCCAACATATTTGTACAGTCGCGCACTGCACCTCCAATATCTTCCAACCCTGCTGTAATAGCACTAGCATGCTGTTCTCTAATTTCTAGGGGGGTGGAAGGCTGCGCCATCAACCACAGTTCGACAATCTGAAGGTTTAGATCTAGCTGAACCTTTGTTGTTTCTTCTTTCACGTCACGAAATCCACTTGCCAAACTGTGGATCTGCACTTCTACCGGTAGATCTATTGTGATAGCCAGCTCTAGGACGCGTCGGCAAGCATCATCTACTATCTGTACCAACTGCTGATTTTGTGACACCAACTCGTCACACTGCAAGCTAAGCTGTTCAATATTAATCTTCTGCTTGCTCAGAACCTGAATCGCGTGGCTCTACCTAGTGCAGAGTTCTGTTGTTATCCCATCCTGCAGCTAATATAGTGTGTCTCAAGGAAGGGAAACCAAGTTAAGGCCAATGCCTTTCATCATATTAAGCGTCACCCAATCCATCGTGTTTTCCAAGACCAGTGCTCCATCTGGAAATACTATCATATTTTCCATCTTCGTGCATAGCATCTGTTCTACTGCTGATGTGCCTGCTGCGACGTGGGTAGACAAGGTTCCTTCCTATGGGGGTTTCACCTGTAACTCCTGTAGTTGTGCCCTTAGGGCCCCCAACACAGTCTACTGCTCTATCATAAACTCTTGGAGCACTTCACTGGTGACATCAGGAACTGTCTCGTCGATGTCATGGAGATCACATTCAGTTAAGGTGATCGGGTCGATGACCAGCTTCGAGGCCTTGGTGTTCTTTCATGGACCCGATATTTCTGTTATGTGTGGCCATTTGAGCTGTGTAGAGGCAGTCCCCGGGTCCGCGCTCTCTTCTGCAAGTTCTGTATCCTCTGCCCCCTATCCTGCGGACACTGCTTGGCCCTCCTCTGCCTGCACTGTTGCGGCCTCTATTGTCTGCGCTGCTACTGCTGCTTCTGTGACCTTCTTTTGTTCCATGACTACATGTGCCGCTTCATGGGCTGCCCTTACCTCAGCTGCCGCTTTTTTGTTTCATCTTCTCTCGACCAGTTGGGTGACGCGCAGCTTGGCGTCATCCTTCCTTTTTTGTGTTGTCGTCTTCTCCAACTCCGCCAAATCTGGGGTGCGCCACTTAGGAGGCCATGTTTCTAACATCGCAAAGATTGCATTGTTAGTGGCTATAAACGGGAGCTTTGTCCATTCCTGCGCTGAATCCTTTCGCGCCCTGATGTAGATGTTGTGCATGTCCACCTTGAAGTCTGCAAAACTCTGTAGACTGTTGTGCACCATTGGGGGCAAGCGTGGCCTCCTATTAATCCACATTCAGATGCTCACCTCCATGAGCACCCAAAAAATCTTGTTATTGTGAATCCATTTCGCGTCCTTAGTGGCCCAGAGTGAAGCGTACTTCGTGGCCTCAGGTAGGTCTCCGTCAATTCTCGGGAACTGACAATCCTCCAGCAGTTCCCCTGCTACCAGCAAGATGGATAAAAGCAACCACGCGTAGTGGAAGGTATTACCCTACTCCTGGGCCTCGCGATAGTTGAGGAAAAACTCCTCATAGAGGAACTCGGTCCAGTTGAACTGGACCCCCTCCGCACACTGTTCAGCCAATGCTACCACCGACACTAGTACCTCATCGATGCAGCATTTTTTCATTATGTTACCAGCCAAGAGTTGGGTGGCTACACGCACCCCTTTTTCCTTGATACTAGTGATAGCATAACCCCTCTTTTTCTTTTCCAGTTTATACTTGGCCTTCATTGCTTCTGCAAGTGCCAAATCACTACTTTTCCCAGCTATCGTCACGGGATCCTTTCCTTTACAGGGAAGCCAAGAAATTCGGTGGATGAGGTCGGCCATGATGGGAATAGGCTCCTCTAGCCATAGGTACCCATCATGCACCAAGTAGAGCGGCTGCCTGATGACGAAAATGGTGATGGGCGCGTGGTGGAAATGTGGTATCCATAACAAATGCAGCAACCCGACCTTTTCCACACCGCGCAGCCATTTTCGCGGCTCTAATGTGATCACAACCCCCTCAGTATTCTGTTTCATTAAGTTCCTGGTCTCGAGGTGTGGGAACTTCTCTCTATCAACGAGGTCCTAGTCTTCAAATTTCAGGGTTGGCACATGGCCTAGGTGTGTGCCCTCAAATACAATGCAATCAGGGAGGGGCGAGGTCTAGAATGAACTCTTTGTTTCATCCAGGTCTTTCAGCACTTTGGTTTTCCCTTTCTGTGGAGGGACATACGTGGGCAGTTTCGTTGCAGGGTGTATGGGTTGGGTATCCTCCTCCATGTCTTCTTCTTCTTCTGCTGCCACGATCAGGGTCTGCAAGTCTTCTTCCTCCTCATCCGTTTCTATTGTGATTGCTTTCCCCTTCTCTTCCATGGATAGTTTGCTGTGCCACGGATTCCTCGGGGACATGCATACTGGACCCATTACCTGTTTATCCTTCTTGGGCCTTGGTGTTCGTAGTGATTTGGGGATTTCTGGTACCACACCAACGCTTTCTGGAACATCCTCCACTATTGGGGTTTGCGCGGCCTCGTCGGCGATGCCCTCCTGAATTCCCAACCCATCCTCAGTGGTTGTCATTATATCTAGGCTGTATTCTATCACTCGCAAACTTAGGGGCTCGATTATCGCTCAACTCTCAATGGTTTATGCTCTACTCAAGCACTCAAATCTCAAATGACCAATTATTGTTTGCTGGCCAGCGCTTTTAGTTTTATAGCGCTTTTTGAATTCAAATTTGACCATTCCCCCCAATTTCGGGCCATTAATGCTTTCTTAGTGACAGATTTTCCCAAATCTTGCTCATAACTTGCATCTTAAATGCTTGCTGCCGGCTCCATGTGGCCTCAAATCGCACATCCCATCATGAACAGTGACCTCAACGGTCACTTCCCAGCCAACCCACGCGGCAGCGTAGTCCTTTGTGCACGGTCGTGAACCTTGTGACGTTCTGATTCTACGCACATCTCCAATATCGCGCAGCTCCCAGGCACAGTCTTTTATAGTCCCGCATTCCCTCTCAATTGCCTGGAGTGCTAAGACTTCTCTTCCTATGGCTAGTCAGGTGGGCGTACCTATGCGGTGCTCCATCTCATCCTTCAACATGGTTCGCGAAGAATCGTTATCTTCTAGTGTGGTGATAGGCATTGCACACTCTACTATTCGCAAGGCGCTACCCTGGTCACTACGTTTAGTGATATGCGGTTCAAGCCAAGGCAGCAGACTAACTAATTCACAACAATAGTTCTCCAGTTTGTTAGTATGAACGTATGCACCTTGCCTTACCATCCTGGGTTTTTCAACGAGAAATGATCCTATTATTTTTTCTTCTTGCTTCTTGACCTCTGTGTCCATCGAAGTGCTCTTCTCCCTTAGTCGTACCCAATCTTTTTCAAGTTCACGAAGTGTAAGGCTTCCCTATCGGATTTCTTCCTCGAGTCTTATGCGTTCTGTTTCTCATGGCTTTATGATTCCTTCGTTCCGAGCTTCGCGGACCATTGTGTCTACGGGTGATTTTATGCACATACTCAGCTTTGCAAGCTTCTTAGTGATTACAGCCCTTGCTTCATGCTTCAGCTTCGGAACTGCTCTCACGATCAGGGTTGTGCACATGGTCCTATAGGCCCATCGAACCACTGGTACGCACAGGTCCCAATCAGTGCGTTTCACATGGTGGACTGTGTTCAGCACATCGCACACCTTATTAAAGACTTCCCCATGTATAATCTTTGACGCACTTGGTCTTATCATACTTTGTAGATCGTGCCCTTGTCTTTCCTTCTCCTACTTGTTTGCCTATTTCCTACTGTGAGGACGTTGTGCGTTTGTGCAGGTTGCGTACCATACACCTGTACCCATCTAGAGAGGTGGGCGCATAGGTTGTTTCGTCCATCATACCCGACTTTCATCCACGACTGAGACTTTCCAAACTATATAACCATCATCCTTCTGCAGTCGCGCTAGTTTTCAAAACTTCTTTGATGCGTACCCTACCACTTGGTAGGCGTAGCATGCAGTGCCCATTTCAGAGCATCAAAACGCTACTACTCTAGCATTTCTCTTTCAAATTTGGTCAAGAATTCATGCACCACTGTCAACTCGTCATACATAGGCAGATCCCTTACCTCTGTTGTCACGAAGTGCAGTGATCGTACCATCATGTTACAATTGAGCGTGGTTACCTCATTTAATCGGTTCTGCCATCGCTCTATTTCCTCATCCGAATCTGATGTGCAGGAACTTTTGTGTTCCCACGAAATCCTACCATCCGCTATGGGATTCACCCAATCCTATTCTCCAATGGTTATCTTATAGATACAGTCGAGATTGTCATCATTATCATCATCGCACACCAGTTCTATATAGCGCTCTCCTTCCGCAGGGTCTAAAGGCACCACTATGCGGAGTGACTTTTTCTCAAATATCATTTTGCGCTTCTTTAGATTTATCACTCCATTCATATCAGTGGCCCAATTTATTCCCAGTAGCGCGGGATAGGGATTACTATCATTTACAATCTCTATCACTTTGAAATCTGAAAGCGCGCTCACACCTTCGATGTCTACCATTATTCCCTGCAATATTCCCATCAGTAAGATCTTCTACTCGTTTGCCATTCACAATTGAATAGGGGACCATTGCAACGCGGGTCTACCCATGCATTCCCATATCTGTTTTGGCAGTACGTTCATGTCTGATCCTAAATCCAGAATCACTTTATCCATTTCATATTCTCTGATTTGCATAGTCAATCTCATTTCCCTTCTTGTTCGCAATGCATGCTTTCCAAGTTTCCAAACTACACGCGGTTCTCCTGACCTTGCGCACCTAGTGATAAGTTCCTATAGTCCTTTTACAACCTTTCTGTCACACAGAAGTTTCATGCATGTCTCTAGAAAGGTAGTGAGCATTGAAGGATCCATCCCTGGTTCTAGTTGATCCTTACTACCTGAAGTGGAGTTCTCTATGAAGCTCTTCCTAGCTTTCGTGAATGTCTCCTTCACGCGCTCCAAATCAAATTCAGGTTCCTTTGTAGAAGCCTTGTGAACCCACGCACTTTCTTATGGTTTCTTACCTTTGTCATCTCTAGTTGTGATACCACTTCGAAGCACTATGTTTACATTCGGGTCTTCTTCACGCAGCTCAAACCTCATCATTTGTAGGTTCTAAGTCGGGGGAGGCTGGAGTACTCCTTTATCGCGTAACCTCGCTATCAGTGTAGGGTAGTCCTCCGTCTCATGATCAAATTGGGTATAATATAAACATGATGCTCTCATTGGATTTGTACAATCACGGCCATAATGCCCTAGCCCTCCGCAATTGTAACAAATCAGCTGTCCATGACCCCTTCCTGGTCCCATTCCACCTCGACCTCGTCGGCGCCCCTGAAATCCAGTGCGTGCTATCCCTGTATTTTGATAGAGGGCTCATGTTTCGGTCTGAACTATGTAGGTAGGAGTCCGATCCATCATCATTTCATAACTTCTATAGGTGCCTTCATCATGGCCCACTGACCTACAGAAATTACAGAACAACTGCTGGGATGTCTGTGTATACTTTTTTAATAGGTGACAGTTATCTGTAGCGTGCTTCCCTCCTATCTGACAAATCACACACCATAATGCAGGCGCCACACTTTGCCCTGCCTTTGCCTCTGGTCGTAATGGCATTAGCCCCCCTCCTGCTAGGTAGTTCATGAAGACTGGACAATGGTCCTTGTCGTGTCCCTGACCTTTTCATTTTATGCACCATACCTCTTCGTGTCCCTCTAGCCGAGTTGTCCTATCTTGTTTCAAGCTTTGCATTTAAAGATAGAAGTTCTGCAACTGTGCATGGATCTGTTGAACTCCCAGGTTAGGATCCTGTATCGGGGTTTTGTGCAGTCTCATCACATCTCCAAGGCTTTGGCCTGAGTGGTTAGCTTTTGTTGTGATAACGCGTTCCTTAGATGTAGTGTTAGTGATGCTACAAACCATGCATGGTGTTGTGCGTCTGTCAAGGTCATATTAGCTTCACGGATCTTACCCTTCAGTCTCTGGTCCAGCTCCCACGGGGTCTCACCTGGAAGCATCGCGATTTCCTTAAACTTAATAATCGACTGTGATTCTGATTTTGGCCTGCTAAATTCCCTGTTCAGCGCAGCTTGGATATCCGTGATCCCTGCATTTGGGTTGTCATTGGAATGCTTGATGTACAATGTTAGTGTGCGATCCTCTAAGGTGCTAACCAGTGTTTCCTTCTTGATATTATCATCCTTGACTCCTTCTGCTTCCCATACAACTTTTACCACAAATCAAAATTGGTCTGAATCTTCATTTCCTACTCCTCTAAATACCGACAACTTTATTGCGCTTACCATATTAAACTATGGTGGTGGTGGAGGTGGTGTGAGCGAAGAAGGGGGTGAAGATGGCGAAACTAGTGGTGGTGTAGGTGGGGGTGGTATGCGCGGAATTCGCTGTCTTATCAGACTGATCGCACTTCTTGGTGAAGCTTTCACGAGATCCTCCTTGCTCTCCCACGAAGGTAAAAGCAAGGGACTAGTCTCTAATTCTTCGCTATCTTCATTTCTGTAAATCCTCCCACTTCGCATAGCCCTAAACATCAATTTATTCGCATAACCCGCTTTTCACATAGTAGAATTTTAATCCAAGTGTTAAAATATTTAATGTACTTACATCGCGGTCCTTTAAGGAAACTTTGTTCTGCCTCGCTCTAGCTGATAGAAGTATCTACCGCAAATTTGGTGATAAATCCTCCTATGATTTGATCGAGCCAATGGTCCACAATGCGTGCGATCTTTATCTTCCGATACATCTAGTCTGCGCACCAATTCTAGAGTCCACACAATTGGTTTGTTGAGCCTACACCTTCCCTAACTGTCTGCTAGCTTCACGATCCACTCATACAACTCAGATGGGAAGGACGCAAAGAAAATTTCATGGATTTCCGTATATAAATAGTGCTCTAACCACTGTTCCTTTGATACTCATGAATTCCTATTTTCCTTTGCCGTGAACTCGTGAATTTTTTCTGTCCAGCCACCCTTCAATTTCTTTCTTTGTCGGATTCCAATGACATGACATCAAACATCCCTTATGCAGATCTCGGTCACGGCAACGGAACCATTTGTTGGCTTGTTGGGGCATGACCCAGGTTCAGAGGTGATTTATCCAAACAAATCCCGGTACTACTGGCCCTTTCTGCAACAGTCCGCGGAGCGTAGACTGAGGTCTCACCCAAAGTAGTATGGGAGGGTGCTAGAACCAGGTTTCCGCACCCTAAAGATGTGTGATGGTATCAAGTGGTCTGCGGTTTGACCCTGAGAGCACATTGCTATGCGCACTTACCCGTACCTCGCAACCTGAGATGTTGCCTTTGCGCAACCCTATTTAGGGACCGAACCGTATTATTACCCAAGTCTTTCCTCACAGCCTGATATTAGATGATTAACTGAACTTATTTATACCCTTTTAGTTATACTTAACAATGTTCATAATTCATATAAGTGTGCACAGTAAACAAACAGTATAATTGCAAGTAATATCAAACATGTAATAACTCAGAACAGATACACAGGATTTAGATAAAACTTCTCTTTATTATTTTCTTCCTTTTGTTACAGACTCAACCTTACCCTGTACACTCAATTGGAGGGGTCCGCGCACTCAACTTCGAACTCTATTAGGCCTCTGCGCACTCAGCTTGAGAGTCTCTTCCTACTACTATGACCCAAGACACTTAGACCCTTGCTACTATCGTATTCTATCCCTTCATTCCTTCTTCATCGCTTTCTCTCCCCTTTTACCACTTAGAGCCTCACTCTATTTATACAATCCCATGGTCTGCGGACCATGGGTAGGCCGACACTACATTCAAAACTTAGGGCGGACAACCCTATGACTCTAACATACAATTCGCACTTTGCGCCTATAATTCGCGGAGTGTTTACAACAATATTACTCAAAACTTGGGCTTTGAGCCCAAAAAAATGCTGTGGGGGGATTCCATGCCCAACACTATTGGTAACCTTCCTTAAGTTAGATGAAGTGGAAGATATCATGTTGCGAGTCTCAACTTTTGCCACGTCCACCAAATTTGATGGTGGTGGTAGTGAAAAAGTACCCATTAGGGAAGGATATTTAAAGAAACCTACACCAATGCTTTGAAGAGGTAGCGGGGGTCTGTGTACCAACGGAATGCTTCCAGTAGCCTATGAACTAGAGGCAAAGAAGGCGAGTTGGTTGATAACTATGATTCCACCTTTATGAGGGAATGCAATCGTCCGAAAGTAAGTTGAAACCACATCAGCCATAGCATAAACCCATGGTCTTCCTAGTAAAATGTTATAGTTAAGGGGTCCGTCAACAACCTCAACTTCAATAGTTACTGTTTTGCCTCCTAGTTCGATTTGCAGATTACTCAATATTCCACAAGGCGTATATGTGCATCCGTCAAAATCTTTTAACGTTGTTGGTGAACGTGACAAAGGCGGTGAGCCAAGTGTTTTCCAACAATTCATAGACATAATACAAGTAGATGCCCCCTCGTCAATAATGGTTCGATGAACAAGTTTATTCAAGGCATTTACTTGAATCAAGAATGCTAATTGTGTTGGTAACTGTGGCGTATAACCCGCATGGTTGAAAACCACAAGATTGGAATCAGTTGGATCGATTCCACCAACTGCTGACAAAAAAACCTGCTTTTGGGAGGGACAGTTCTGAAGCACCTCGATCGTTGACATAGTAGAAGGTGACTGACCCAAATATTCTACTATGTTATAGTTCTATTCAGCTTGAGTTTGAGGGTTAAATGTCAATTTATGTACAACTCCCTTGGGTGGTTTTATTTTTAACTCTTGCGCAATAGGTGGTTGAATAGGATCATTCAAAGTTGAAGTCGAAGAGTTAGGTTGATCAGTCTAGTTATTCGATGATAACGGTTGATTTCCATAATCTTTACTTCATGTTGACACCAAAACTTCAATTTTAGGCTTAGAGGCGGATAGCATAAGCACTTGGGAAGTGGAAGCATGGTCTGTAGCAACCATATTTGTCTCCAGTTTTGGAAAAGGATCAGTCAATACCACGGATGTATTAGAAGTCTTCAGAAGCTTTGAGACTTCGGAGCGGTGAGGACAATCTCGCGTAAAATTCTCATCGTTACAGATCAAACACGGGTAACAAGGTGACCTAGTTGAAGGAGAGGAATCAGATGATTTCTCTTGAGGGGAATTATTTTGTTTCTTCTTGTTTTTACCCTTCTTCTTACTTCCTGGTTGCTTTTCATTCTTGCCCTTGTCAGATGACACAACATTAATTTCAAAAGTAAGAGTGTTATCAGGTGCATTTGTATTTTGATTGGAAATGGCAAGTGTTTGACCAAATGGTCTACCCGCCATTTGTGTGCTTGAAGAAGCAATCACACCGTCACCGGCATGAGAGTCCTTACTCGATGGTGAGGAGGAACAATGAAAGCTGGTTGGGGTGCATTCGGGATCTTGTCGTAGAGTGTGCTAGACTATGTATAAATCAGGTCCAAATATTGGGCACGAGCAATTACTTTCTCTTCAGTGAGAACTCCACCTTTCGCCACATCATCAGTGACAGATGGCAACAATGATTTTATAAACCACTCAGCCAAAAGCTTATCAGGAACATATGCTTTAACCATTTGACGACGACGACGCCACTCATGAATATGGTCAGATATATGAGTAGCAGTAGTCTGTTTAAAGTTGGTTAATAGTTTCATTCTAGTCTCATATCGTATGGGTAACTGGAAGTGGGATAGAAACGTGGTAGCTAATGTAGTGAAGTTATCAAAAGAAGCTCGTGGTAACTCAATGTACCTCTTCGCAGCCAGACCGGTAAGCATTCTCTAGAAAAGACGTAGTCTAACAAAATCATCATTCAAGGATTTTGATGAACACCATAAATGAAAAGTCATGACATGGTTGGATGGGTCTTCTCAAGGGTTTCCATTGAGTTTCAGAATATTGGAAGGTCCCTTATGAAGAATCACCGACCACCAAGGTGCGTAATGAATTGGGTCATTGGTGAGCCGGTTTAGATCTAGTAATTCAAGTGTCACAACGAAAGGCAACTGTCTATTGAGGTTAGGATGAGCATATCCAGGCTAAGATGGGATTGCCTGGGAAATAGGCCTTTGCATACCAGCATAAGGCATATGCTGCTGGTAACCTTGATATGGGTAAGTTTGTTGAGCAAATCCGATGTAAGCTTGTTGTTGTTGTGCACCAGGTGAATTTGCTGTTGTCCAAACCCAGCATAGGCTTGTTGACAAGGACCTAGGCAAACTTGTTGCTGACCAAACCCAACATAAGATTGTTGACCAAGTCCATGTTGAGGTTGGTATTGCTGGAATTGTTGCTGTTGATATTGGGGTTGCCAAGGTTGTTGAATCAACTGTTGTTGTTGTTGGTACAACGGTTGTTGATTTAACAGTTGTTGTTTCCCACCAATCTAAGGTTGACCAGGTTGTGAGTACACTAAACCAGTGTAAGTCTGAGTCATTCCAATAAAAGGTAAACTAGCTTGAAGATTTTGGACTCCATACACAAGTGGTTGTTGTAAAACTGCTTGAGAAGGCTGGATTTGTATATCTGAAACTTGGGGGTCTAAGGCTAAAGGGCCAGCTTGCACAGGTTGAGATACAAGAATTTGAGCTTATGACTGTGGTACAGCTGTAACAACAAGTGTTGTAGGTATGTATGAGACAGATTGCATAGGTTTTGATGGATACACAAGCCTATATTGAACGGGCATGGTTGGCTTCCACTGACAGACAATCATTCCAGGCTGACCTAAAGACAACAACATATCGACATATGGTTGCCCCCAGAAAATGGAGGATAAGGAGAATATGCATATTGTTCTCCGTATGGGGGTAGTCCAGTGTTGAGCGGATACATAGGATGGTAACCAGATGAAACAACTTGATATGAACTTGATGGGTCCAGCTGTTCGGTACCCGTAAATGAGGAACTAGATAAAATTCCGGTAGAGGACATTGGTGAAGACCAAGGGCTAGAAGAAACACCTTAGTGGGTTCCCGATAAAGGTTGGTAACCTGATGGGATGAATAGAACACCATACTAGTGTGTCTCAGGTGTCGTAGTAAACATCGAAGAGGGTGCGACAGAAGATTCTGCCGTAGCCGTAATAGATGGTACGGTTCGGGATGTTGACTCTGCCATAGTCAAATGTCCAAATAAGTTTCCTAACGAATCAACGGGTGTCTAAAAGTAATCAATATCAAAAGGAGCTGTAAAATGAGGAGTATAAGGATACAGATGCAGTCCAGTTCCAAAGTGGAATGGAGTTCTAGGTGATTCTACCTCAGGTTACTCTTCTATCGAAATAAAACCAGGTGGAAGAATTTCACCGTCTGGTCCATAATAGATTTCTGGTATTTGTTGTTGAGGAAAAGAGGAAGTTTCGATAGTTACGGATGTCTGAGGATGTACCGTTTGATCTTCTTCCAGTAAGGTAAAAACTTCTGATTTTTCTACCTCAAGATCCAAATGTTCTGGTAAAAGAACAAGTTCAGGTTGAGCTTCGTGAACAACTTCTGGTTCAAAAGTAACTTCTGATTGAATAGTGATGGGTTCAGGATCCAGTTCTAGTTGAACAGATTCAAGTTCAGAAGTAATTTCTTGTTGAACAACTTCAGATTGAGAATCAACTTGTTTTTGAACAACTTGGGTTACTGTTTCACTAGATTCAATTCTAATTTCCTCAGGTAATTGTGGAGATTCCATTTCAGTAACAGATGTACCAGTAACCGTAGGAGTAACTGGGGTCACAGTACTTACCAGTATAGGTGTTTCTAGTAATTCAGATGAAGAACCAGAGGCTTGTGAAGTACTGGATCCAGTCAAACGAGACCGCTTCGACCGGATAGGTGTAGCTTCGGGCAGTAAATGCAGTTTATTCGCTGCTCTATGTGAACGACAGGGTAAGGGTTGATTTTCCTCCACGATTGCTGATTGATTTTATTACGAAAAATAAATAAACAACAAGGGGTAAGCTAGGCAAAAAGGTTTACCAAACAACTCTTAACTGCAGAATACCTCCTAGCGAACCAAGAGTTACAGGCAGGAAATCTCCCTGAATGTTATGTTCGGTGTATTACAGTGTACAAGGTGGCCGACTCGGTTACCTAAGGATGGATAGAAACCTAGTGTTGTCCTCCCATATATACCCGAAAGTACATGGAGGCCCAATCCGTATTAGAGTTGTTTAATGTGAAACCGCATAGTGAGAGAATTCCCATATACTTTACGTACTGTAACACCGCCCTATATACTCGAAGGTACGTGGACGAGCTATGATATACTCACGTACGTGGAATGATGTACCACACTCGAAATGTATCGCAGAAAAGTTAGCGAAAACTACTATGTTTTATGAAATTGGAACACGTCTTTAGCATAGAACCTCTAAATGTTTTGCGTTAGATGACAATGCTCCATTAGGTTAATTGGTGTTAATTTTAAGTTGATCTTGATTAAGAATTTGCCTTTCAAGGTTCACCACGTGATGTATTTTCAATTCCTAGAATGCAACTAATATGATAACCATCCTTTTCATTCAATTTTGACAATGAAAACCTTGGCTAGTAGGGATAGAGAAATGAGATTCTTGTAATCAAAGAGCAAAGAGCAAAATCTAATGCAATTTCCCTAAAATATTCCTATGAGCACACACAAACTCTTTTAATGCACAATGCAAGTTTTTCTTTTCAATTCCCTTAATGTTATGATGAGAAAAAGGAAAATAATGCACATAAATGTTGGAAATAATACTGAGAGGGGGGTTGAATCAGTATTATTAAGCCAAATATTTCCTTTTTAAATTCCAGATGATATACGCTACTTCAGTTAAAACAACCCGCGTATATACGCAACTACAGATAAAGAAACCAGCGTATATAAATCAGACTTATAATTTGAATTATCTTTCAGATGTCAGTTATTAATCTGTGATTCAGATGCACATAAACAGTACCAGAAACAGTGAAGCAGAGCAGAAGACAGTCACACACAAGAACAAAAGATATAAGGAGGAAACCCAATGTGGGTGAAAACCCCTTGCTGCAATTCGTCTCTATCTTCTTTTTAATTAGAAACTTCTCTTTACAATGTCTTGTACTAGAGCAGACTTTACCAGTACGCAGGCTGCAACCTGTAGAGGGCTACAACTCTCTCTCGTTTTCCAGCTTTCCTGGAAGGGAGCTCCAACCCCCTTAGTTCTTGTACTAGCTTGAGATACTAGTACGCAGGCTCCTACATGTAGAAGGCTGCAACCTTCTCTTTGCTTTCAGGGACCTCGTTTCATTAATTTTCAGACTGGATCCACAAGTAACATCAATCAAACATCAAGAATTTCTGCATAACCCAAACTCCTTTTCACCAATCAAAAGATGAAAACAACTAATCACTTCTCTGATCACTGAACCCAGAACACAGTAACTGTAATCAAACACCAATTCTGAACCCAGAACACTGCAACAATAAAACAGAAGCAGCTAGAACATAAATCAAGACATATACGCTACTTCACTGTTCATCAACCTGTGAGTATACGCTTCTGTACCACACCCAAACTACGTATACGCGTCTTTCATTCACAGAAAACGCGTATATACACACCTTTAATTCACTGAACCTGCGTACAGATCTATAAAGGATAATTTATTCTTTTAAGAATTCAGACATTAGTTAGCCCAGATTTATAGATCAAGAGTGCGCCACATATAACAGATCAAAATCATACAGAGATACCAATGTTCAAGCCTTGAGATTTAGATCCATCAATAGTCCTTATCCTTCTTGCGCTCAGGTTCCACCTTCATTCAGATCTAGATCTGCACCATAACCCAATCACCCGTATTCTAGATCTATCACAATATCAGATATTCAATAATTCAGATAATGCTTTGCCAAATGATCTACTTCCTCTTTTATAGTTTTAGGCCTTCCTCAATACCACGGTCCAAAACCATAATAAACCAATACCATCAACTCAATACTAGGGATCAACACGTCTGTCGAGATACCATGGTCCAAAACCATAGGTTCAAATTCCAAGGACTAACTGCCATGGACCAAAGGTAAGATTTCCAACATATACGCGCTTTTCTTTGCATGAAAGTGCGTGTATACACATACGCACTTTTATAAAGTCCAACCTGCGTGTATACGCGACTTGATCTTAATGAACCTGCGTATATGAATTTTCTCTTCATTCTTGTAGTCTGAACTGAGATTTGTCATCAGAGAGAGTTGCCATCAAGGACAACACCTGTACCATAGTGTCACACCTGTGCCATAATGCCAACAATCTCCCCCTTTGGACTTGATGGCAACCCTAAGATCCTTAAAGTCATTCTCCCCCTTTGTCATCAAGGGCAAAGGGTTGTGCTCCCCCTGAGTTCATGCTGATATCTCTGCTCTGCTGTGCTGAACATGCTCCCCCTGACTGTAGGCAAGATCTGCAAAAAGATGTTCTTCAAGAAGAACCATGACTTAAACATCATAAAGGACCTTCCTATCACCAAAAACTCAATACATACAACTAGCACCCAACCAAGTGGGGATCATCCATCCAACCAAGTGGAGATACAACAGAAATTCACATATGACAATTAATTGCATCAATCATCCCAGGCATAGTGGGGAAACCAAAATAGGCCGTTACATGACCTTGATAAAAAAAAATATACATGACATAGAGACGAAATATCAAGACTAAGCAAAACACCAATGACAATTATCATCTGACAATCACTGTCGATATCAGCAATCAAGTTCTCCTTCTGATCCCTTTCTGCAGCTGATCCACCTGAACCAAAACAGCTTGAGTACTAGAACCAAGAACTTCTAAGGTAATGCCAACAATGCATTATTAGAAGATTAATTGCTCCCCCTGAACCTGTGCCTGATGATCTCTGACAGACCCATATCAGATGCTCTTCAACCAGAGTCTGCCCTTGCTGATTTTCTTCAGAACTCCATATACGCGACTGCACCTGCACAAATCAGCGTATGTACGCGGATTACCCTCATCCAACTCGCGTACACCAACTTTTCTTTGGAACAGACAAGCTTCAACAGCAGGATGAAGCATCAATGACTCCCAGCTTCTGTCTGAGATATTCAAAAGTTTCTCTAGGCAGTGGTTTGGTGAGAATATCAGCAACTTGTTCCTTAGAAGGAACATACTCCAATTTGACCTTTTGTTCCAACACTTGTTCCCGGAGAAAGTGATACTTGATCGGTATGTGCTTGGTCTTTGAATGCATGACTGGGTTCTTTGAAATGCTTATTGCACTTGTATTATCACATAAGATAGAGACAGGTGGAGTACAAGTGATTTGAAAATCCTACAAGGTTTGCATCATCCAAAGGAGTTGTGTGCAACAGGATGCAGCAGCCACATATTCCGCTTCTGCTGTAGATAAAGCAATCGAACTCTGTTTCTTGCTGAACCAAGATACTAATCTGGAACCCATAAAGAATGCACCACCACTTGTGCTCTTCCTGGCATCCACGCTTCCGGCCCAATCTGCATCTGTGTAAGCATGAAGTGTGAGATCTGAATCTCTAGGATACCATAAGCCATAGTTTTGAGTTCCTTGAAGGTACTTGAAGATTCTCTTCACTGCCTGAAGATGAGTTTATTTTGGATTTGCCTGAAACCTTCCAACTATTCCCACTGCATGCATAATATCTGGTTGGGTACCTATCAAATAAAGCAAACTCCCAATCATGGATCTATAGGTTGGTTGATGCACTGCTGCTGATTCATCATTTGCACTAAGGCTGCATCCTGTAACCATGGGGGTACATACAGGTTTCGAATCTTCCATGCCATACTTCTTCAAGATCTACTTGAGGTACTTGGTTTGAGACAAGAAAATACTGCCTTCATTTTGTTGGATTTTCAATCCAAGAAAATATGTCAATTCTCCAAGTAATGACATTTCGAATTCTTTCTGCATCACCAAGGCAAAGCTTTGACTCATAGCTTCTTCATTGCTCCCAAAGATAATATCATCTACATACACAACAAGTATTAGTAATTTGTTATTTTCAATTTTTATATATAGATTGCTATCTGCTGATCCTTTTGAAAATCCTTGTTGATGAAGTTATTTGTCCAACCGATAGTACCAAGCCCTTGGAGCTTGTTTAAGCCCATAGAGAGCCTTTTAAAGTTTGCATACAAGATTTGGATCATTTCCAAGGATAAAGCCATCTGGTTGCTCAATGTACACTTCTTCTTCTAAGTCTCCATTCAAAAAGGCTGACTTCATGTCCATTTGAAATACTTTGAATTTTTGAAAGCTAGAGAGGGCAAGGAACATTCTGATGGCCTCAAGTCTAGCAACAGGAGCAAAAGTTTCTTCAAAGTATATTCCTTCCTGTTGAGCATACCCTTTGCAAACAAGCCTGAACTTGTTTCTAATAACTTCCCCATTTTCATTCTACTTGTTCTTGAAGATCCATTTTGTTCCTATGACATTCTTGTCTTTTGGTCTAGGAACCAACTCCCAAGTGTTGTTATTTTCGATCTGCTCAAGTTCTTCATCCATTGCCTTAACCCAACACTCATCCTTGCATGCTTCTTTTACATTTTGCGGTTCAGTGGAAGAGAGCAATGCCAAATAGCTTGAAGCTTCTGCTATTGTTCTTCTGGTTTGTATACCTGCCTCTTTCTGCCCCAAAATTTGAGATTCTGGATGATTCTTCTGAACATATCTGGATGGAGTCTTCTCTTCTATCCTTATCTGTTCCTCTGGTGCCTCTTGGGGTTCTTCTTCATCATCTCCCTGATTTGGAGAGTAGTCTTCATCGATATTTTCATGATTTACTTGCCTGGGGATGTATCCTTTTTCATCAATCACTACATCAATACTGTCAACAATTCTTCCAAGTCTTTTATTGTAACACTTATATGCTTTGCTGTAGGGAGAATAACCAAGAAGAATGCCTTCATCTGCTCTAGGTTCAAGTTTGCCAAGCTGCTCATCAGTATTCTTAATATAGCATTTGCTCCCAAAAATTTTGAAATGCTTTACCGAAGGAGTCTCACCATACCATAGCTCATGAGGAGTTTGAGTGTTGTTCACTCGGACATTTGTTTTGTTGAGAATAACAACCGCAGCATATGCAGCTTCACCCCAGAAAGTTGCGGGAGTTCCGGATTCATCAAGCATAGCACGAGCCATTTGTTGGACTGTTCTGTTCATCCTTTCTACCACTCCATTTTGCTGAGGAGTTCTAGCTGTTGAGAATTCCCTTCTTATCCCATGTTCTTCACAAAAATCAAAAAATTCATTTGAGGTAAACTCCCCACCTCTGTCGGACCTGAGGCACTTAATTTTGTAACCTGATTCGTTTTCAACCAAGGCTTTGAAGGATTTGAATTTTTCGAATGCTTCATCTTTGTGCTTCATAAGTCCTAACCAAACAAACCTGGAGAAATCGTCAATGAATAATATCAAGTATTCTTCTCCTCGTGGTGTCCTTTTCCTAAAAGGACCACATACATCTGTATGGACTAGCTCAAGAGGCATGCTAGTTGATCCTTCCTTCTCCGGAAAGTTAGTTCTGGTTTGTTTTCCAAACTGACATGATTTGCATATGGCGTTGTCTGGAATTTTGATATCTGGAAGACCACAAACTGCCTGATATTTGCATGCCTTCCTTATTTGTGAAAAGCTTAGATGCCCCAGCCTTCGGTGCCATAACCAATGTTCATCATCCTTGTTCAAATAGCATTGTTGTTGTCCTTCTTCAAATATGTATAGATTATTTGGAGTTCTTCTGCCTTTGATCACTGTTTTCCCTGTATCAAGATCACGAACACAACACCCATTTGATCGAAATATTACTTCGGTTCCTTGGTCGCACATCTGACTGACACTTAGAAGATTATGCTTCAAGCCATCAACATACAAAACATTTCCAGCTCTGACTTTTTCTTTCAACTGAGCAGTGCCTTTTCCTTTTATAGCTGCAGGGGTATCATTTCCAAAAGAAACTTTCTTTCCTTTTTCTAAAGCAGAATATGATTCAAGTTTTTCTTTATCACCTGTCATATGCTTCGAACATCCACTGTCAATGTACCATAGATTTTCCTGTCCCTCTGCATAAAAGGCTATCCCACATCTTTCTGTTTGTGGTTCCTTTATTCTCCATGTTCTTGTGCTTGAGGCTTGTTCCCTTGTTTGCGGAAACCTGCTCCTGCATTCAGAATCTTCATGACCAAAGTTATTGCAAATAGAACATTCAAATTCATTTTCAAGAGCCGAAAAGTTGTTATAGGTCCTTTTTGTAATCCCAGTCATACTTCTATGTTTTTGAGCTTCTCTAGTCATGATTGTTTTATATGCAACACATTGAGCTGCTTTGTGACCAAAGTTATGGCAAGAGAAGCATTGTCCATTAAAGAAACTTCTGCGGTTATCAAATCTACCAGCCAAATGATTGTAATTTCTATTGTCATCCATTCTTGAAGCAAATTGAGAAGATTTTACTTGTGGCTGGTTGTAGCTTTTGTTCACCCTTAAGAAGGATTGCCCCTGGTTTACCTGATAGTCTTTGTTTGTTTTTGATGTAATTCGTCCCTGCTTTACTCGGTGATCTCCATTGTGCTTTTGCTCATTTCTTCTTGCTGCATCAAGATAACTCTTTGAGGTGGATGCTTGAGAAGTTTCTCCATTATACCCCAAACCTGTCTTGTTTAGTGGAGAACGCTATACATTGATGATCTCATCCAGAGTTTCAGATCCTTTGACAAATTTAAGATTAATAGCCTTTGTTTTCTCAATCTCTTTTCTAAGGCCAACAATTTCACCTTCTAACTTTTCAAGATATTTTTCCTTTTCATCTATTTGAAATTGTAGAGTATCAATGATCATATTCTTTTCTTCTATACATGTCTTGAGTCTAGAAATTTCATCATAAAAGCTATCCACATCTATAGCATCCATGTAGTCATCATCTTCAAAGGCCATTAAAAGTTTATAGTCATTACCTCGTTCATCTTCATCACTATTTGATAGACCATCGCTGTCTTCATGAGTGTAGTAGCTCTTCTTATTTGTGTTCTGTTTCTTGTTCCATCTAATAGGTTCCTTTCCCTTGTCGATCTTGTCCTTATGAGGACATTTGGCAGCATAGTGACCTACCCTTCCACAAGCAAAGCATTTGAAGGGAATCTTACCTCTGAATCGTCCAGCACCCCGTTGAAGATTTCTGACAAAATTTGATTCTTCTTCTTCTTCTGACCCATGTCCTGATTCATAGTACTCTCCTTTGCCTGAAGCCTTGAAGGCAGCTTCTCTCCTGTCAGATGGACCTCCTTTCCTAATTTCATAAGCAGTTAGAATTTCGTGTAGCTGAGACATAGTAAGAGTTTGTAGATTTTCTTTTTCTTCTATTGCAGACACTTTAGATTCAAACTTGGGGGACAATGATCTTAGAACTTTTTCAACCACAATAGCCTCTTTTATTTCTTCACCCAAGTTTTTCATGCAATTAACAATCTCATCTACCCGAAGGAAATAGTTAGCCACACTTTCATCATTATACATTCTGAGATTTTCATATTGAATCCTGAGGGTTTGAAGTTTAGCACGCTTTACCTGTTCATCTCCTTCGTAGCTCAAGACAATCTTGTCCCATATTTCTTTTGCAGATTTATATTGCATAACCTTCACGAATTCTGTTTGAGATAAGCATCCTAGCAGAGTATTGACTGCTTTAGCATTTGTTTCATATTTCTTCTTCTCAGCCGCATCTGTAGGAGTAGCTGAAGGAAAAGTGTAGCCTGTATCTATGATATCCCAAACTTCTGTACCAAGAGATTGAAGATAGGCAGTAACTCTTACCTTCCAATAATTGAAGTTTTTCCCATCAAAAATAGGAGGCCTGATTGATGCTTCCCTCTCGTAGTTGCTCATGATGAATGTTCTTCCTTCAAGCGATCAAGCTTCTCTGAAGGACTTGCTTTGATACCAATTGTTGGAAATAATACTGAGAGGGGGGGTGAATCAGTATTATTAAGCCAAATATTTCCTTTTTAAATTCCAGATGATATACACTACTTCAGTTAAAACAACCCGCGTATATACACAACTACAGATAAAGAAACCAACGTATATAAATCAGACTTATAATTTTAATTATCTTTCAGATGTCAGTTATTAATCTGTGATTCAGATGCACATAAACAGTACCAGAAACAGTGAAGTAGAGCAGAAGACAGTCACACAAAAGAACACAAGATATAAGGAGGAAACCCAATGTGGGTGAAAACCCCCTACTGCAATTCGTCTCTATCTTCTTTTTAATTAGAAACTTCTCTTTACAATGTCTTGTACTGGAGCAGACTTTATCAGTACGCAGGCTGCAACCTGCAGAGGGCTACAACTCTCTCTCGTTTTCCAGCTTTCCTGGAAGGGAGCTCCAACCCCCTTAGTTCTTATACTAGCTTGAGATACTAGTACGCAGGCTCCTACCTGCAGAAGGCTGCAACCTTCTCTTTGCTTTCAGGGACCTCGTTTCATTAATTTTCAGACTAGATCCACAAGTAACATCAATCAAACATCAAGAATTTCTGCATAACCCAAACTCCTTTTCACCAATCAAAAGATGAAAACAACTAAGCACTTCTCTGATCACTAAACCCAGAACACAGTAACTGTAATCAAACACCGATTCTGAACCCAAACACTGCAGCAATAAAACAGAAGCAGCTAGAACATAAATCAAGACATATACGCTACTTCACTATTCATCAACCTGCGAGTATACGCTTCTGTACCACACCCAAACTGCGTATACGCGTCTTTCATTCACAGAAAACGCTTATATACGCACCTTTAATTCATTGAACCTGCGTACAGATCTATAAAGGATAATTTATTCTTTTAAGCATTCAGACATTAGTTAGCCCAAATTTATAGATCAAGAGTGCGCCACATATAACAGATCAAAATCATACAGAGATACCAATGTTCAAGCCTTGAGATTTAGATCCATCAATAGTCCTTATCCTTCTTGCACTTAGGTTCCACCTTCATTCAGATCTAGATCTGCACCATAACCCAATCACCCGTATTCTAGATCTATCACAATATCAGATATTCAATAATTCAGATAATGCTTTGCCAAATGATCTCCTTCCTCTTTTATAGTTTTAGGCCTTCCTCAATACCACGGTCCAAAACCATAATAAACCAATACCATCAACTCAATACTAGGGATCAACACGTCTGTCGAGATACCATGGTCCAAAACCATAGGTTCAAATTCCAAGGACTAACTGCCATGGACCAAAGGTAAGATTTCCAACATATACGCGCTTTTCTTTGCATGAAAGTGTGTGTATACGCATACGCACTTTTATAAAGTCCAACCTGCGTGTATACGCGACTTGATCTTAATGAACCTGTGTATATGAATTTTCTCTTCATTCTTGTAGTCTGAACTGAGATCTGTCATCAGAGAGAGTTGCCATCAAGGACAACACCTGTACCATAATGTCACACCTGTTGTCAGGCGGAAAGAGTCGATAGTGCGGACACAAATCAACCTCCCTAGGAGCCTAAGACTCTCTAGTGACAAACAAGACAAACAAGAGCGATCCTTCTCTAAACATGCATTTACTATACAAGAAATCAAGTGTTTAGATCCTACCTGTAGTCCAACGCTGTTGTTGTAGTCCAGCCTCACCGATCCGGATGAGCTCCTCCTTCACTTCGAAACCTGCATCCACTAACAATCAAACGATTAAATAGCACTTGATAATCTCATAAGATAAAACATATTTAACATATAGACCAAGGAGTATATGAAACAACTCATAAATAACAAGTTATTGAGAAGAATGGACTCATTTGCATTAATAGGAAACAAAAGGAACAATTACAACCTGAGCCTTGGTGTTGTGCAAGTCCCTCACAGGGTCCATCAAGAGTTCTCCTTTACTTTGACAAAGCTCACCCACTTCCAAATGGAAAAAGTAAGGATGGGAATCTCTCCTCACAAGCTTCTAAATGGGAGTCCTAATTCCTGCAGCATCTACCCTTAGAAATGTTTAGCTTTTCAACCTCTCCTCCTTCTGGCCCAATGCCTGTATTTATAGTGCTCAAGAGGAAGTTAATCAGGTCCACCATCAATGGGATAATCCCCTTTTTGGATGGGATAGCTCCTCTCTTGATGGGATAAGTTCCTCTTTCATAGGGGTACATGAACCATCTGGAGGCGCTCAATACTCATCAAACAACCTTCTAGAATGCTCTAGAAATGACCACAAGTAACTTTTTAAAGATGAAACTTGCACATTTTGACCTTTACAGGAGTACGCACCTGCCCCTTTACATACAGAGCGTACAAGTACGCGGTTATTGTGAACATTAGGTGCGTACCCGCAGGCAAGGTTGAGAGAACCTGCGTACCCAGAGATAAATACATTTATAAAGACTTTCTCTCTCTTTTGGAGTTTGACATGGAGAGCAAAGGCTTAAGACTTGCCCAGGAGGATAGCATGACTGTTGATAGAGCCATACTAACTGTACATAGCCATGGTGACATTTTTTAGTGTAACACCTGTGCCATAATGCCAACAATAAAATCAATCAATCTATTTGCAAGAATGAAGACTTTACGACAGTTCCATTTCGAAAGAAAAGAATACTTTTACGACACTTTCTTTTGAACAAAGATTAATCGACTATAAACTAACTTTGACAATGAATTTTTCCAAAGAAAAAAATCGAACTTTTTATAAACAGAATAAAAAGTTACATAGTATATGCCGAAGCATTCAGTTTGCTGTATGATTGAGAATCATAGAGCTCTACAAGAAGAGACTGCCCTTCCTGTCAAAAACTAGAGAGAAAAAGGAACCCCTGAAACTGTGAGCCTCCTCATATTGAGGAAAACAACTCCTGTCTCCAGAACAGTAAAAAATATACGTTTCCATATACTGAGCACTTCCATAAAAAGATCAAAAACAGTGCTTCTATTTCCGAGGTCTCCTCACTAAGGAAAACAACCAAAATAGGAAATGGATACCAACGTCGAACAATACTAAAAAAGTTTTATATAAACCTCATACCAACTGTAAAACCAAACCAAGACGAACGACTTTGCAAAGCCTGTGATGTCTCAAAAAAAGATAGCAAATTAAGAGTAAGGAGGCTGATCCGAGACACAGATCTCTCCATGGTTCTCCTCCACTATTCTCCAACTTCCCAAATCTTGTTGTAGATCCTCTTTAGAAAGCGTGTCTGCTGAATCATTGTGTTCGCTGTAGATGTGGCATAGAGAGAAAACATTAAAAGAAAAATTTAAATTCTGAATCTCTTCTAATAGAGGTCTCAAAATATAATTTGACATCTACTTTGACCATTAGACCATTTTATAACATTCAAAGAATCCCCAAAAATCTGAACTGTGAAGATGTTCCTGTGAATGAGCCAGCATAAGAGCAACTTTAGAGCAGACAATTCCGCAAAATTGTTTGAGCCAGTGCCTAAGCCCACAGATGATTTTAGAATCTGGTTTTCATTTAGGTGTATAACCAATCCTTCTCCTGCTTTATTATTCTGGGAGGCCCCGTCAAAGTAAGCCCAAGGAACACCTTCCTCGATTTTTTCCTCTCTGACCTGTCTGGGATTCCTCTCCTCTTCTGATTCGGGAATGTTTGTGTAAATAGAGGTACATTGAATGGCAATGGTCTCGACAGGGGTTTCCTTATCCATGAAGATTCTCCTATTCCTGGAAATCTAGATGCCTCATGAAATAATGGGAGGTAAATTCCGCATGTTCCCATCTGGATATGAACGCCACCATTTGTACCAAACATCAGAAAGGTTATCCGCTTCCCAGACTATCTGCTTTTGAATGAGCTTCCCAACCTCCACCCACACTCTTTTAACAACTTGACATTCTATAAATAGATGCCTTATAGTTTCAGATTAATTTTTGCAAAGAGAACATCTCCCCAGCCCAGAATTATATCTGGATTGAAGGATGTCCCATGTGGGGACTTTTCTCTTGATAATGCACCAGAAGAAAAGTCTGGCTTTTGCAGGGCATTTTAACATCCATAAGGGCTTGGCCCACCATTCCCAATGCCCCCAGCCTTTCTTTGACATAAGAAACTTATACCCGAATTTTGGAGAATAGGATCCAGAATCTGCATGGGCCCACACCAGTAGGTTCGGTCTATCTTTCAGCCTCACATTTGATCTGGAAATTTCTTGGGTGTAGACCTTCCAATCATTCCACCAATAGGGCAAGAGTTCCAGCTCCTCTCCCGATTTCCAAGCTTGTCCCCAAATTGTTGAATGACCATGTTTCTCTACTTGGCTAAGGAAGATAATTCCTTTGGATTATAGGTGCATGATAAATCCCGGGGATAGAGCAAAATTTCCATTGCAGCCCACCCAGGGGTCCTTTCCTATTCGAAGATTTGCCCCATTCCCAATCTACCACGACAAACCTTGCTCAATAATCTTGAATGCCTCTATGGTAGCCTTCCAAACCACAGAAGCATTCCCTCCTTTCTTGTTGGGGCTTCTTATCTAATCTTCTAGAGGGACAGGGTCTATGTATTTCTGTTTCACCACTTTCGTCCAGAGATTTTCCATTTTAATGATTCTCCATCCTGATTTAGCTGCCAGAGAGGAGCCGAAAGCAGTGAGGTCTTTTATTCCCCACCCTCCCTAGTCTTTAGGTCTTGCCACTTTCTCCTAGGCGACCCAAGGGAGCACTGAGTCCTCCTTTGATCCTGCCCAGAGAAATCTGCTACAAATCCTTCTAATCTTCTCCAGAATTCCTTTTGGTACCCATGTCAAAGCAGCCCAGTAAACCAGAATTTCTAACAGGACTGATTTGATTAAGGTCATCCTACCTGCTCTGGAGAGCCACTTGAAACTCCAATGAGTTATTCTGTCTTCTATTTTAGCTATAGTAACCAGTTCCAGTCCTGTTTCCTATAAGCATTCAGTTTCAGCCAAAACCCCAAATACTTGAAAGGATCCTCGAGCTTATGCACATCAAAGGGAAAAATTGAGGTGATTTGGATTTTCTCCTGCTTATTAAAACCTTCCATAATCAGCTGAGATTTCCTATAATTCACTTGCATCCCTGTAGCTTTCATGAAGAGCTCGAAAATTCTCTTGATTTCCTTTATTTTAGATATATTCCCATTGCTGAATAGTAAGATGTCATCAACAAAAAGTAAGTGTGAAATGAACATGTTAACTGCAACTTCCAAATCTTTCACGGTTCCTTCCCTTTTGGCCTTCATAACTAATTGGCTCAAACCTTCTGCAACCAGAAGAAAAAGCAGAGGTGACAAAGGACATCCTTGTCTTAGCCCTCTTTGCCCTTTGAAAAAGGAAGAAGATGCTCCATTAATCAGAACCGCAAAACTAACACTGGTGATACACCCCATAATCCAGTTGATAAAGTCAATTTTGAAGCCCAGATGCGTTAGCAGCATCTTGATATAGGTCCAGTTGATTCTATCATAGGCTTTTGAGAGATCAATTTTCACCACTTCTCCTTTCCTTTTCATCTGCTTAACGCTATGTATTGTCTCTTGAGCAACCCCAATGGCTTCATGAATCTAGTGCCCATCTAGAAACCCAAATTGTTCATTTGAAATGCATCTTGATAGAATCGGCTTTATACGGATTGCTATCACTTTATCAATGATTTTATAGATGCAGTTACAGAGTGATATAGGCGTAAAGTCTTCAAAAGAACCCAGGTCTTCTTTTTTAGGAATAAGAGCTATAAAAGTTGAATCGAAAGGAGGGTAGACAACACCTTTCCTCCTAGATTCTTCAACCACCTCTATTAATTATGATCCAATCTAGTCGAAAAAATGTTGGAAGAGTTCTATAGTCCACCCATCTGGGCCTGGACTTTTGTCTTTGGCCATAGATTTTATAATTCTTTCTACTTCCTCCTTCGTGACCTCTCCCATCAGATTCTCCACTTCTTCCTCCTCCACGTATCGAGGAAAACATTGGGTTGTTCTAATAACCTCTACTAATGTTATCTCCCCTTGATCAGTGAATAACTTCTGAAAATGGCTTCTCCCCATGTGCGAGAGAGATTCAAAGGTATTGGCCTCTCTGCCCTCTTCATCATTTAGCTTCCAGATGGTATTCAAGTTCTTCCTCCATCTTGCATAGTTGTGAAAGAATTTTGTGTTCTCATCTCCAGCCTTCAGCCAGATCACCCTACTTTTCAACCTCCATTCCTCCTCTCTTGCTAGTAGGTTTTGGCTTCTATGTCTTTCTAACAACAAAATTCTATCCTTTGTCTCCTAAGATTCATAGCCATCAGTCTCAGGACTTTCAAAATTCTGAAGTTCTATGTCGATTTGATTTAGATCCTCATTCTATTTCTGCTTCCTAGACTTCGCCCATTCCACTGTTGCTTTCTTCAACCTTTTCAAGTTTTCCATGAAGAGGAAGCTCTTATCCTCCATAGAGCTCCTACTTGGATATCTCCAAGTATCTCTAAAAAGCTTATTGAAGGATTCCTCCTGCAACCAAGATGCATTAAATTTAAACGGAGCTGTCGGCTTCAGAGGAGGCTTGGAGAGCTCAAGAAGAATAGGAAAATGATCCGAGTTTCCTCCCTCTCCCACCCATTTCCGAAACACTGCAATTCTGGAAGTTAAATCTTCACAGAGGAGGAACCGATCCAATCTTTTTGCGATTCTAGCTCCACTTGTTCGATGGTTCCTCCAAGTGGGTCTTAATTTTAAAAGATTTACATCTATCAGATTATGAGAGATGAGTGTATTCATGAAGAAATTTGATAGCGGATCTACTCTGGCTGAAGGCCCCCAGGTCTCGGCGCTTCCAATAGAAAAATTTAGGTCTCCTCCTATCACTAGGTTTTGGCTCCCCATCATCGATTTAGAACGGAGGTCATTCCAAAGGGAAACTCTCCCTTGGCACGACCCATATATGTTTAAAATCATCAGATGAAATCCAAAATCAGGGGAATAAACTTCCATCCCCAATGCATGTTCTGCCCCCCACAAGTTAGCTAATTTTAGTCTTCCTTCCCTGAAGCCCATGGCAAGGCCTCCCAAGTGACCAATGGAATCCAAGGCTTGAAAATGCCAACCTAGGAGAAGGGAATTTAGAGCTGACGAGACTTCCATATTCATGCCTAAAGTTTCTTGCAACATGAGGAAATCTAGGTTAAAACCCTGAACCATCTCCTTTGGAGCTAGTTTTTTGGGTTTACTGGCTAAACCCCTACAATTCCATGAAAGGAAGATCATTTTAGAACCTCCTCACAGGGTTTCACAGCTCTAAGAACCCCGGGGATAGACATTTGTTTACCGTCTACCACATCAAACTTAGCTTTCACTTGAGCTATTGACAGGTGAGACTTCCTACCCTGAGATTTCCTCTTGGAGTTCTTGGTTATATCCATACCTAAACCTCCAACCAGCTCTAGAGGAACAAGTTTTTTATCATGAGAGCGAAGATTATAATGGTTTGCAGTTGTAGGGGGAATATTTCTTAATTCGTTCTTTTCTTTCAGAACCCCTTCACAATTCAGATCTAAATTGGGGATGGAGGAAATGATGCTTTCGACTTGAGCATGTTCAACAGATAAATGGGAATTACTGATAAGAGAATTTGAATTCAAGCAAGCATCTTTAATTTCACAAGATGGAGGCAAAGATGTATTACTTGAGTCCAGGCGCATACCCTTTGAGTCTTCAAGGAGGGTTGCTACCGGATCTTCAGTGGATTCTTGAACACCATTCCAGGACCTGAGAGGCCTATCAGCTGTGATCTCCTGTCCTAAAACCTCCTGAGGAGCCCGCTTCGTAGACTTATCCTCCTTGTTCCTATCCAAATCCATGGGGTCCACCTCTTGGACCACATCTATCCCTGAGTCCCTTTCCTTCTCTGCTGCCAAAACCTCCACCTCAGCTTTCTTCTGCGACGGATGCCGAGTGGACAGTCACTTGCTAGATGGCCATAGCTATGACATCTATGACATCTGAAAGGCAGATGTTCATAATCCAAAGGTTGGCCGAAAATGAAGTCTTTATATAGGATTTTTATGTTTTCTGCAAGGCCTTCTCTGGGATTTAAACTGACCAAAATCCGAGGCATGGCCTTATTCTTCGTTTGAAGGAAAGACATATCCGTTTCCAGGTAAGAACCGAGGAGATTCCCAATAGATCGGAATACAAAGTCCACCCATAGGAAAGGAGGCAAACCAAGTACACGCACCCAAACCAGAATGACCTCTACCTTCTCTAGTTGCACGTCGAACAAAGGAGTCCATCACTTGAATAGAACAGGGTGACTATTGAATGCCTAGTTTTTCCCCAGTACCCAATCCGTCATTTCCTTTTTCTCAAATTTCACCATAAACCAACCTTTCGCCAAGACTAAAACCTAGAAGCTTTTGTCTGGAGCCAACTGCCATTGCTGAGCTGCCCAATTTCGGATGAATTGGGCTGAATATTTCTTACCCCTCGCTCATTCCACCAGAGTACATTCAGCCACCTCAATGGCCTCCTCTATCTGAACATCCATTCCCGAGACTAGGTTCACTTCAAACACTTTTTTCTTAATGAATTTTTGTTTCTTCCTTTTCTCACCGGTTTACCTATTGCTCGCGACCTCCTCCCTAACCTGGGTGTCAGCAGCACCATTTGCTGCTTCTTCCTACTATGCGAGTGCGTCCTTACCTAAAGAAGGGTTTCCTGTGATAGTGATATCTGCTGAAACCCTACTTCCAGATCCTCTTACTAACCCTTCTGAGAGTCCCAGATCCACTGTCTACCTTCCAAATTCGGTTTTAGGGGCTTCCTTTCTTAAGCCCGAACCCCCGCCAAACCCTATACCAACCGACCCGATAGCCAAACTGGGGATTACCAGAGCTCTGGAAAGAATGGATATGGTGATGGCTGGCGATCTTTCTTCCTCGACCAACCCTAGATTAGTTTTGAGACCCCCTCCTGGGCTACTCCAGTTCCAGTTTTTCGATCCATAATTAAGAACAATGTCCTCAAGACCTCTGGAGAAAAAACGATCAGGTGAGAGGGGTTTTTCATTACTTACTTGAAGGAAATGGAGTGCATCCACCTAAGAGAAAGCCTCCTCCTGACATCTCGGCTCCTGAGGTTCGGAATGACCAATGACGCCCAAATTATTCAGCATGGCTAGCCCCAAACTCTCCTCCAACAGGCCGTTTGCTATCCTGTTCCTCCATGGCCCTTCCGAAAATGACTTCAAGTTCCCATGGTGACTAGCTGGCCCAAAAAACTGTTCAATGTTCTGATTGGTTAACTCCTTCCCCATACCGACAGAATGTCTTCTGGCTTGGGATCGAGATCAACGACTTCGCTAGGATTGACCATGATTAATGAATTTGCAGTAGGTTAAATCGAAAGCCGCAAACAGTCCGTTCCTACCTTCGTTAACAGTGAAAGACCTTGAGCAACCCGGAGATGGCGACAATGCAAGGGTAACCAGAAACAGAACCTTCAGGCGCTTTCCTGTTGCCATAATCAAGGAGGGGCAGTTGTGTCCCACGTTCCAAAACAGCTCATCTATGTCCGTCCAGATGTCCCCATCTGGTGTCCCGATCTGCCACCTGCTCCTCCGCAGCTTCTCAAAATCCTCCCCTGTACACAATTGTCGCCGTCATAGGATTCAAGCCCCTATCTGCGAAGCCTTAGGCCCTCGGCCCTGCTAGCCGCGTCTTCAGCCCCAGCTCCCGCGGCCTCCCTAAAAACGATTAAATTTCTATCTTTTCTATTTCAAACTTTGACAGTGAATTGATAGTGATAAATAAATCATTTAAGAAACACTAAAAAATCAAAGACAAAGTAGGGCGGGCAAAGGAAACACAAATTGATTTCAGAGACACAAGCATCATTGACCTTTCAGCAAGCAAAAACAAAAGGAAATTTGGAAAAAATCAAATCAGAGGAGGGATTTTTGTCCTAAAGAGGATCAGTGCAACCTTGAATGGGAGACAATGCACTTGAAAGCACTGTCCTCAAGCCAGGGGTGCTCTGTAGTGCTCTGTCTCTAGACGAAGCCTGCACTGGTGCTGGAGAGGCCATCCTAGGGGTTTACAAGCACAATTTTCACCAAAAAAAACACTTCAAAAGGCTGAAAGAAGATCAATGGAAGAAAGTAAGGTCTACTAGAGTGTATTAGGATGAAGGTAAACTACCCGAAAGGATGATCATTCCCTAGTATGGTCACAAATTTTTTATGAGGAATTTGGTATCTACGGATAAATACTAATTCCCTAGGTAGGTAGCTATACCTAGAACAATAGATTTAAAGCACTTATCCTTTTTCTATAAATGATAAATAAGACAAAGGGATCAAAGGACCTACTTGTTCTTTCACTTTCCTTTTGTCTCCTTTGTTTGACTCCCGTCGCTCCTTCTCGAACTTAACTCGCTCAAAAAGTACCTACAAGCATAAACAAAAGACAAAGAACCAATCAAAGCAAAAGATCTATCGAATACAAGTAAATGGAATCAGATACATTCACAGATATAAACATCATATATCAAGATAAGCATATGGAAAAAGGTGTAAATAGCGTTATTAAGTAGAAGGAAGAATTACAAACATGAAGTCCGATCCATTGTTACTCTTCTAGCTTGGGTTCCAACCAACATCACATCAATAGCACAAAACTCTGGTAGCATAACACTACTCACTTACAATCTCAATTCTCACTTCAACAATATCTCCTTACAAATTCTCAAAGTCCAACCCCCTGATCGCTTAGATGAGTGGTCAATTTATAGGCAAATGGAGGAGGTTTTGTCATAAATGAGGGTATTGAATGGCCTTCCAAACTTAGATTTAGTTTCCATGGAGGAAGGGATATGAGGATAGGAGGTTACTCAACTCATTCCATATCCAGTTTTGAGCTCATATGAGATGATAAGTGTGGGAATATTCTAGATGACTCCAGAGGATAAGAATATTCCAAGAACCCTATGTGAATTTCGCTCAATCTCACCTAATGCAAGTCAAAGTGGGCCTAGGTGCTCTACAGAGCACCCTGACATGGGCCTACTTGCACTGAAGCACACTTACCCCTGTCCAAGGCTACGCTGGTCCCTCAAGGAGGCAATTCTAGAGGGTTTCAAGCCAAAAAACTCTCAGGGAAGGAGGAATTCAAAATGATTACTTGTCTAGGGCAAGTGGCAACTGAATTAGGGTTTGATGAGCCCTAATGGTACTGATCTGAATGATGGGAGTGATGTGCCAAAATGGATCTGTAGCAGTAAGGGAAAGGCTTTCCTTAGACACATCACCATGGGACAGGTGAAACATATCGGTGCATGGGTCAAGAACCTGTATGCTCTTGAGCTTCAAGATTCATGAAAAGCCTTGAGGAGCAAGGAAAAGGTTAGAGACTTGGTGGTTGACAAGGAGAGTAAATTACCTCTCAACATGCAGCCCCAGAAGAAGTCTCAAAAGAAACTTTAGGAAATTGTGGAGCAGCCACAATTAGAGAAGTTGAGAGGAGACCAAGTGGAGAGATCCACTCAAGCAGAGAAGAAGCAGGCTCAGAAGAAGTCTCAGAGAATTGTGGAGCAGCCACTGTTGGAGAAGTCGAGAGGAGGCCAAGTGGAGGCATCCAGTCATACAAAGACCTCCAGTAGGGGGGAATTTGAGCCAGGTGGGTAGAGGGATCACATGCAACCATACCTCCAGGTGTGAGGTGGGGCGATGTGAAGTGATAGTCCTAAGAGGGCTGAAATTGGGCAGGGTCCATTGAGTGGTTTTATCTCATGGATCATACCTTGCTACGTGAGCCCAAAGTACATAGTAGTGGGAGGAATTAGTGGTATTGATGAAGCCATAGATCAAAGTGATAGAGGCTAGAGCAGTCAAATATTGAAGAAGCATAGAAAAGGGTTGACAACAGTACAGAAAGGCAGAGTCAACAAAAGCCCAGAGTTTTTAGTCGACAGAGGCAATAGCAGTCAAAGACTTTGATGACAAAGGCATCATTCTGATTCAGGTTGGATGTTTTTTTTGTTTCTAGAGTTGTTGGAGCAACAACACTAGAGAGAAGTGTTGCATGCAGATGATTCCAAAGGTTTAGGATTGGGATCGAGTTGAATTCCTTTCTTGTTGAGAGGGAGTGTTGAAAATAGCAACAAGAAATGATAAAAATAGAATCCAAAAATTCTAGTTTAATTTGTCCTTGAATTAAACTAAGAATTAAAATCGAATTATATTCTTGTTGGGATGGGTTCCTTGGGGTCAATTTTTGTCAGTTAAGCCAATTTCTATAATATTTTTGTTAAATAATGTAAAGTCTCCACGAAATGTGGAAGCGAAGCGAAGCGCGAAGCTAAGTAAGAGTCAAAGGGGCATTAGTCCTTTGTATGGGTAGGTGATACGATGGTTTTAAGACTCGCCCATGGTCCATGGGCCATGGTATTGTAATGAAAAGGCTATATATAATTGAGTCATAGTGAGTCTAAAGGACAACTTTTTGTGAAGAATCATTGTAAGGCAAAGTGCTAAGGTAGGAAACGTATGTTTCATGTACTTAGGTGAAAGGGGAAGGCTCCTACAGTTGAGTGCGCAAAGACCTTGGTAAGTCTGCAAGCTGAGTGCGCGGGCCCCTGCAGCTGAGAGCACAGGGAGAAGAAGTCCGTAATTGAACGTTTATTCATAATAAAGATTGTTTTGAGCCGAATTTGTGCATCTATGTCTTTTTATTGTTTCAGTTAAGTTTGTATTCCTCCGCGTTCTGTTAAGACCGATGTGAATTAATTCTCGTTTATTATGCGAAAGTAGTGGATCTGCATCTTTTATGCATGTTAATAATGATTTAAGAAGTCATTAAATAAACCTATTATAGTTAGCTATTTGGAAAGGATATATCTGCGTGACGGTAGATCTAAGCTAGAAGGGCTTCAGTATACACATTACTACGCGGAACTGATAGATTTGTAATATTTCGGCATAATTAAGTACTTTTACGAGGATCTGAAGGTCCTTTTGATAGAGTTGCAATAGTTGAAGGTCGAAAGTAATAGATCTATGCAAAGGTATATATACACCCTAATAAACTTAGGAAACCGTCACATAGGCCTCTGGCTGTAGAAACCTGGTTCTAGCATCCCCCAATCCTGCTTTGAGTGAGACTGCAGCATGCGCTACACAGGTTGTTTCTTAAAGGGCCAGAAGTTAGGGTTTTGTTGGTTGGCACGAATAAATCTGAACCTGGGTTAGACCCCCTTAAGCCAAAAAAAGAGATTAACATCATTTAAGCCATCATAATGGAGAAGTTTTCTTACCTCTATGGATATGCACCATAATAATTTTCTCATCATATTGCAACGTAGTGTAGAGACATCATGCAACCTATTCTGCCAGTGTTTGAGCTCTTCATCTAAATTTGAGATACAGGAGCTATCTCTATCCCATGTGATTCATCCATCTGCAGTGGGGTTGATCCAATCTTCATATCACGCCATTATCTTGCATATATCGTCTAGATCATCATAATACTCCACAAAGTCGTGAACATGTTCAGTATAGCGCACTCCTTCAAAAATTACATTGTGCATGGCGCAGTTGTGTACTCGTTGCATGGCGACTTCCAAAGGATTTCCCTCCGTAAGATGGGGATTTACCGGAGCCAGTGAAGCTTGCTTCGCTGTGGGAAACAAAGGATCCAGAGAGGGTCATAGAGTCAAAATTCTTCTAGATACTAGTCGAGATGGACCTCTGCATAGTGATTCACCAGAGGCCAAGGTTGTCTACAACCTTGTTTGAGCAGTTGCAGGCCTATCTAGAATTTAAGGCTGATTTTCATAATTTATCCATCTACGCAAGGTAATATCCTAAGAAGGCAAGGCACAAGTTTCCATACCTTGTTACAGAGGCCGATGTACAGGAGGTTGTGGGGACATGGCCAGCGGAGTTGTGACAACCCACAGATATTGGCGCATGTACTAGAAAAGGTGGAGACAACTCCTCCGCGCAGATGACAACTGCACAGAAAGGGAAATAAGTAGCCCAAGCAGTAGCGCGGGCATTGGCTGATCAGAAGAAGAAAGAAACTGCTGCTAAATAAGTTGCCGTTAAGGCAACAACAGAAAAGGATCGCGTTGTAAAGGAGGCCGCAGTGGAAGTAGAGGCATTTGCTTCTCAGCAGACTGCAGACAAGGACGAGTTTGGGGAGGAGGAAGAAGGTGGTGGTGAGGAGTAGAGCACCCCCTTCAAATTGTAGAAGCGGACCAAGGAGACGACTTCTAGACCCAGGAAGAAGCAAAAATCAGACAAGCAGGCACATGCGGATCCAATGGTCCTCACTGAGGGGGACTTGGATGAGATCGGGGATAAGGTCCGCGACACAACGACAGAGATGTGGACTCAATTTGAGTATCAGTACATGCAGATGCTGGGGAGCGTCCAGAAGGATCTACATGAGTTGCAAATTCAAGCAGGAAGAATCCAGGCGAGTGTGGGACAAGTGAGCGAGGTTCAAGTGAGGTTGTAGTAAGTGAGCGAGAGCGTAATGGAAACAGAATGGGCTTTGGACCTCAGAGTCATTCCCTTTCTAGAAGAGACATTACGCGCAAAGTTATAGGAAGGTAACGCCCAGCTCGGAAAGATCAAAAGTGTGGGTATGAATTTAGCTGCGCTGCCCCTTCAAATCCTCCACGCACTTCATCAGGGGGTCTCAGATGAGCTTCAGATCAGAGAGAAGTGTGCAATATCACTAATTAGTGAAATCAAAATGAACAATGAGTAGATATCCGTCAAAAAGGCTCAGGCTCTTAAGGAAAAAGAAGAGCTAGAAGCACGAAACAAGAGCCTCGAAGCAACAATTACACAAGTGTGTAATTTCGTACCAGAACTACACATTTCAGAGGATGCGATAGCTTTAGCAAAGATTCAAAATTGGCTACTACTATGTGACAGTCTAATAATGAGGTAGGCCGAGTTACTTTTTCCTTTCAAATGAATATATCGGAACTTCAATTGAAACTGCAGTCAACTTCTCCACCAGAGGTCAGGGAGCAGCGTGGCACAACCATCAGAGAACACATGTCTACTTCAGAGAATGCAATATTGAGCTGTAATGGTGTTTTTGAAAATTTCATGATGCTATGGACCATGTTGCAGGAGAACTCAAACATGTAGAGACTGCATACAAAGATTAGAGGGGCACAAAAACAAGTTGATGAGATTAGTGTGACTGCGCGCACTTTGGCACCAGTCCAGTGCTTTGCGCACTTGTAAGAAATTAAGCTGCTGCAACCACAGGTTGAGGAAATACAGCACAAAGATGCACTTTTGAAGGCTTAGATTCAACCATGGATAGAGGAAGCGAGCCAGATTACTCTGGAAATCTAGGAAAAGTTGAAGACTTTCCAGCAGATAGAAAGAACCATGCGCCTCGTGATGGAGGGGCCAACTACAGAGAAGTTGGTCGAAGAAGTGAAGCTGATCTAGGTGGATGTTGGTTTCCACCCACCTATCCCATTTGGACCCCCACAACTGTCTCTTTCATTTTTTCAGTTTCCTTAGTTATAGCACAATTTACTATTTTGTAGCAGTTTTTCGGGTCCTGAACTTCCGGAGCCATTTTGAGGCCCTAAACGATGTTTTTTTGGGAAATATGGGAGAAACATGGGTTTTTATATTGATGTTGTTATTCCCAAAGTTGTAGTCCTCAGATAGATATTTCTAGCGAGCTATTGTGCGGGTCAAACAGAGATCGTATGCCAAAGTTACTACCCCGGGAAGTTGATGTACCAATTTACCCGAAACGGGGCCCATAGTTTGGCGTTTCATCTCCTAGGGTCAGTTTTTTGGATGTTGAGGGTTTTCCATTGTTTCTCAATAATAAATAGGCATTCGAGCCTCATTTTAACACAATTCAGCGGCATGTAGCCGCCACATCTCTTCTCATAGATAAGCTACCATCGCCCTAGTTGGTTTATTTCCATTTCTGTTTGTATGCATATTTCAATATTTTACATATATGAAATGAAGTATTATTTCCACTACATCTATGTGTTTATGGGTATTTCTGTACTTTATTGCATTCCTGTTTAAATTTGGATCAGTGGTATCAGAGCGGTCTACTCTTTCTCTGTCTTTCTTTGCATCTCCCCAACGAGGTCAGGATATAAGGAGTTAGGGCTTGAACTAGTCGAATCTTTGCAAGACCAGCCTCACAAATCCCGACGGCCTCCCATGGCGGATGAAAAGAAAGATGAGGGGGTAGGAGATCCTATCAAAATCTTGCTCGAAGAGGCCCTCGAGCGACAAAGGAACACGATGATGGAAAACTTTGCTCATATCCTTCAGCGGCTACCCAGGGGTGACGCATCAGCTTCCAACAGCTACTTTGGAAACGCCACACCCTTTAAGGTACAAGTTAACTTTGAAATCCCCATATTCGAGGGTCAGATAGACACAGATGCCGTAGATAAATGGTTAAATCTACTAGATGGTTATTTTTCTGTTCATGATTTTTCCAGTCGGGAAAAGATTATTTTTGCTCTTCTCAAAGCAGTCCCCCACATAAAGGACTGGTGGGAAACCTACTGCGAGCAAAAGGATGAAGGTACGGGCTCACTATTTTCAGTCGTGCCCACTTGGAATTCATTCTGAGATTCCATCAAGGAGCAGTACTACCTAGTCAAACCTATGACAAAAAAATACATAACGTGGACCATGCTGCGGCAGGGAAGGGACCAAGATGTGCCGGTGTTCACAAACATTTTTCATACCCTTCGCACACAGTTGGGTAGCAAGGATTCTCCGCTACATTTGGTACTCAAGTACCACGACTACCTACATAGGTACATCCAGGATGAGATGGAGTTCCTGGACATCTCCTCGCTTAGCAAGGCGTACCGATACGCTGTCAAGATCAAGCAGAAGTTTAAACAGAAAAAGCAAGACTTTGCATCTATGAATCTGAAGACCAAAGGACAAAGCCAAGGCAAGGTGACCCAAGACAACCCATCGAATCCACAAGAAAAGAACAACACCACGAAGTCGAAGGGGACATGGGAAAGTGGTGTAAGTTCCACAAGAGCCCCACTCACAACACAAGTGAGTGTCGAACCAAGAAGTCATTGGCGGCTGAGTTGAAGGCTTCGGAATTAGATGCACGTTCCGACCCTGAGTTAGAACCCGACAAGGGGAATGGTAAAGGGAAGAAGATCATTGATGTAGAACCCAACGCCATTGTTGCCACCGCCAAGATCCATAAGAATGAGCCCGACGATCCAGAGGAGGGGGAGCATCTTTTCCACTCACAGATGTGGGTGAAGGGTTCGCCATTGCAATTCATTGTCGACAGTGGAAGCCAAAAGAACCTCATTTCAGCAGAGGTCGTGAAGTGGTTGGGCCTACCAACTACACCACATCCGCAACTGTACAGTATTGGGTGGCTTCACCAAGGACGAGATCTTCGAGTCCGCCAATAGTGCCGCCTTCCCTATAGCATCAAGCCCTTCACAAATGACGTATTGTGTGACGTTGCACCTCTTGATGTTTGTGATGTACTATTAGGCCAACCATACTTATGGATGTGACATGCTGTGTATGAGTCAAGGCCTCGTGTTGTTATTATTTCTTTCGGTAATTCATTATACAGGATACTGGAGGTAGCCCCACCTACGACCACCTCTTTCATCACTGCTAAGAAATGAAGCAAGCTCATCTCCGAGACTAGGAAATTCATTTTCTATCTGATTCACTCCCAAAGTAAGGGGAAGATCGTTGCAACATCCATGACCCCCACGAAGGGTTCCTCCATGCAACAACATCAACAGATGGACACAATTACGAAAGAAGACATGAACATCTTCTCCTCACCCATAGGGACACCGTTTCACTATCAGGTCAAGCATTCATTTGATCTGACTCCTAGAGCACCTCTACCCAATGAGTCGATGTATCACCGCTCCATTCTAGAAAATGCCAAGTACAAGCAGTGACATGATCAGCATCAGGTACCACACAAGTTTCAAGTGGGTGACAAAGTCTGGTTACATCTGCAGAAAGAACGCCTTACAAGAGCCCATACTAAGGTTGTGGGAAACAATGCTTTGGAGCACAACATTTCCCCATTCCTTCGCTTGCACCAAGTTTTCAACGTGGACCACCCTCTACCATGCTTCCCACCATTACTGGACACATCAGAGATTGCAGAACACCTCACCAGGGACCAAGTTCAGCAGATGGAGGAACTCAATGCAATGGGGACCATTGCTTCCTAAGGGGGGAGGAATGATCCAGGTGGATGTTGGTGGCCACCCACCTATCCCATTTGGACCCCCACAACTATCTCTTTCAGCATTTTAGTTTCCTTAATTGTAGCACAATTTACTATTTTTAGCAGTTTTTCGGGTCCTGAACTTCTAAAGTCGTTTTGAGGCCCTAAATGACGTTTTTTGGGAAATATGGGAGCCACATGGGTCCATGGACCAATGTCTCTCTAAGAAAAGCTGTATTCCTTAGATAGATCTTTCTAACAAGCTATCGTGCTCGTCAAACGGAGATAGTATGCCAAAGTTACGACCCCGGGAAGTTGATGTACCAATTTACCCGAAACGGAGCCCATAGTTTGGCGTTTCATCTCCTAGAGTTAGGCTTTTGGACGTTGAGGGTTTTCCATTGTTTCTCAACAATAAATAGGCCTTCGAAACTCATTGTAACATATTTCAAAGGCATGTAGCCACCACATCTCTTCTCATAGATATGCTACCATCGGCCTAGCTGGTTTATTTCCATTTCTGTTTGTAAGCATATTTCAGTATTTTACATTAATGAAATGAAGTATTATTTCCGCTGCATCTGTGTGTTTTTGGGTATTTATGTACTTTATTGTGTTCTTGTTTAGATCCGGATCAGTGGTATAAGAGCGGTCTGCTCTTTCTTTTCTTTCTTTGCATGTCCCCAACGAGGTCGGGATATAAGGAGTTAGGGCTTGAACTGGTCGAACCTTTGCAAGACTAGCCTCGCAAATCTCGATGGCCTCCCATGGCGGATGAAAAGAAAGACAAAGGGGCAGGAGATCCTATCAAAATCTTGCTCAAAGAGGCCCTCGAGTGACAAAGGAACGCGATGATGGACAACTTTTCCCAGATCCTTCAGCGGCTACCCAGGGGCGATGCATCGACTTCCAACAGCTACTCTGGAAATGCCACACCCTTTAAGGTACAAGTTAACTTTGAAATCCCCATATTCGAGGGTTAGATAGACACAGATTCCATAGATAAATGGTTAAATCTACTAGATGGTTATTTCTCTGTTCATCATTTTTCCATTCGGGAAAAGATTATTTTTGCTCTTCTCAAAGCAGCCCCCCATGTCAAGGATTGGTGGGAAACCTACTGCAAACAAAAGAATGAAAGTACAGGCTCACTATTTTCATCCGCACCCACTTGGAATTCATTCTGGGATGCCATCAAGGCGCATTACTACCCTGTCAAAAGCTATGAGGACAAATACATAAAGTGGACCACGCTGCTGCAAGGAAGGGACCAAGATGTGTCGGGGTTCACAAACATTTTTCATACCCTTCGCACACAGTTGGGTATCAAGGATTCTGAGCTGCATTTGGTACTCAAGTACCGCGACTGCCTACACAGGTACATCCAGGATGAGATGGAGTTCTTGGACATCTCCTTGCTCGATAAGGCATACTGATACGTTGTCAAGATTGAGCAGAAGTTTAAACAGAAGAAGCGAGACTTTGGATCTGCGAATCCGAAGACCAAAGGACAAAGCCAAGGCAGGGTGACCCAAGATAACCCGTCGAAGCCACAAGAAAAGAACAACACAACGAAGTCAGAGAAGGACACAGGAAAGTGGTGTGCGTTTCACAAGAGCCCCACTCACAACACAAGTGAGTACCAGACCAAGCAGTCGCTGGTGGCTGAGTTGAAGGCTTCCGAATCAGATGCATGTTACGACCCTGAGTCAGAACCCGACAAGGGGAATGGTAAAGGGAAGTAGATCATTGATGCGGAGCCCAACACCGCTGATGCCACCGCCAAGATCCAGAAGAATGAGCCCTACAATCTAGAGGAGGGGGAGCGTCTTTTCCACTCACAGATGTGGATGAAGTGTTCGCCATTGCAATTCATTGTCAACAGTGGCAGCCAAAAGAACCTCATTTCAGCAGAGTTCATGAAGCGGTTGGGCCTACCGACTACACCACATCCTCAACCGTACAGTATCATGTGGCTTCACCAAGGACGATATCTCAGAGTCCGCCAGCAGTGCCGCCTTCCCTATAGCATCAATCCCTTCACAGATGAGGTATTGTGTGATGTTGCACCTCTTGATGTTTGTGATGTACTATTAGGCCAACCATACTTATGGAGGTGACATGCTGTATATGATTCAAGGCCTCGTGCTGTTATTATTTCTTTGGGTAACTCATTATATAAGATATCGGAGGTAGCCCCACCTACCGCCACCTCTTTGATTACTGCTAAGAAATGTAACAAGCTCATCACCTAGACTAGGAAATTCATTTTCTATCTAGTTCACTCTCAAAGTAAGGGGAATATCATCGCCACATCCATGACCCCCACAAAGGGTTCCTCCACGCAGCAGCAGCAGCAGATGGACATGGTTATGAAAGCAGACATGAACATCTTCTCCTCACCCACAGGGACACAGTTGCACTATCAGGTCAAGCATTCATTTGATCTGACTCCTAGAACACCTCTACCTAATGGGTCAATGTATTGCGCTCCATTCTAGAAAATTCCAAGTATAAGCAGCGACATGATCAGCATCAGATACCACACAAGTTTCAAGTGGGCGACAAAGTCTGGTTGCATCTGCAGAAAGAATGCCTTACAAGAGACCATACCAAGGTTGTGGAAACAATGCTTTGGAGCACAACATTTCCCCATTCCTTCACTTGCACCGAGTTTTCAATGTGGACCACCCTCTACCATGCTTCCCACCATTACTGGACACATTAGAGATTGCAGAACAGCTCACCAGGGACCAAGTTTAGTAGATGGAGGAACTCAACGCAATGGGGACCATTGCTTCCTAAGGGGGGAGGAATGATCCAGGTGGATGTTGGTGGCGACCCACCTATCCCATTTGGACCCCAACAATTGTCTCTTTCAGTTTTTCAGTTTCCTTAATTGTAGCACAATTTACTATTTTTAGCAGTTTTTTGGGTCCTCAACTTCCAGAGCTATTTTGAGGCCCTAAACGACGTTTTTTCGGAAATACAGGAGCAACATAGGGTGATTGACCAATGTTTCTCTTCCCAAAGTTGTAGTCCTTGGATAGATCTTTCTAACATGCTATTTTTCGCGTAAAACGGAGATAGTATGCCAAAGTTATGACCCCGAGAAGTTGATGTACCAATTTACCCAAAACGGGGCCCATAGTTTGGCGTTTCATCTCCTAGGGTTACGTTTTTGGATGTTGAGGGTTTTCCATTATTTCTAAACAATAAATAGGCCTTCGAGCCTCATTGTAACATAGTTCAAAGGCATGTAGCTGCCACATCTCTTCTTAAAGATAAGCTACCATCACCCTTGCTGGTTTATTTCCATTTCTATTTGTAAGCATATTTCAGTGTTTTACATTAATGAAATGAAGTATTATTTCCACTGCATCTGTGTGTTTATGGGTATTTCTATACTTTATGGCATTCCTGTTTAAATCTGGATCAGAAGCAGGCCATAACACAGAGCACAATGGACCTTGAAGTATTGAAGCTAGAGTTCAGTGACCTCTGCAATAAAGTGGAGAAGCAAGTTGAGTGACTTGAGGGCGAGTCACCATATTTGTGTTGGGAGCCTGTTGAGATGGGGTCCCTGGGGTCAATTTTTTCAGTTAAGTTAATTTCTGTAATATTTTCGTTAAAGAATGTAAATTCTCCATGAAATGTGGAAGCAAAGCGAAAAGCTAAGTAAGAGTCAAGGAGGCATTAGTCCCTTGTATGGGTAGGTGATAGGATAGTTTTGAGACCCACCCATGGTCCGCGGACAATGGTATTGTAATGAAAAGGCTATATATAATTGAGTCATATCAAGTCTAAGGGTCAACTTTTTGTGAAGAATCATTGTAAGGGAAAAGTGCTAAGGCAGGAAAAGTCTGTTTCCTGTACTTAGGTGAAAGGGGAAGGCTCCTGCAGATGAGTGCGCAGAGACCTTCGTAAGTCCACAAGTTGAGTGCGCGAGCCCCTGCAGCTAAGTGCATAGGGAGGAGAAGTCTGTAATTGAATGCTTATTCATAATAAACACTAATTTGAGCTGAATCTTTGCATCTGTGTCTTGTTTATTGTTTCAGTTAAGTTTGTATTCCTCCATGAGCTGTTATTACTGACATGAATTAATGGTTGTTTATTACGCGAAAGTAGTGGATTTGTATCTTTTATGCATGTTAATAATGATTTAAGACCTTCGCGAATATCGGGAAGTCATTAGATAGATCTTCTTTAGTTAGCTGTTTGAAAAGGATAGATCTGCGCGACGACAGATCTAGGCCAGAAGGGATTCAGAATACACATTTATTGCGCGGAATGGGTAGATCTGTAATCTTTCTCCATGGTAAGTATAATTAAGTACTTTCGCGAGGATTTGAAGGTCCTTTTGATATATTTGTAGAAATTTTGAATAATTTAACACATATTCAATGGAGATTATCCTGATCATGTACTAATGCGGAAAACATACACAATACATAAGCTCCTCTACGTTGATCAAGAATATAGCAGCATCAATAACAATAAAACATCAAGAGCATTCACACATTAACACAGTATGTATCACGGGGAAAGCATCTTGCTAAAAACCCCACACTATCTATATATTAATGATTGAGTCATGTAACATTACACAGCATAATACTTCTCACAAGTATCTCCACCTCTGTTACACACAATACAGCTCAGATCTGATCTCCAAATCTGTTCCACTGCTTGCCTGCCTCCACTGCTCAATACCTGCTCAAGAACTGATGATAATTGCTTCCCAAACTCGATTTTCACCTGCAAAATAGTCACTCACTCTTTGTTTGACGTGAGCAAAGGCTAAAATGCGGGCCAAATACGTGAGCAAACTCCTTGGCATACTCAATCCTTTGATTGTGCAAGATCTGGTGCACAACTATAGTCACAACTGATAGCAATCTGATTCTCTACCACCTGTCCCTGTTGAACTGAACATGCACTGACATGCAACTGAGTTAACTGATGTATTCTTTAGTTGTATTATGAGTTAATAATTAGTTTAACAACTCATCATTAGTCTATCTGCAGTTAGACTAACTACAACCAGTTTAACTAAGTTAAACTGAACACAACTCCATCAACTGTACCTCCAGTCCACTAAACTCAACTCACTTGAGTTCTAACTGAAGTCATGCATGCAACAACTCAACTGACTCATAAGAAAAACGAATTTCCTTCTGACAGCTGCATGTGCCACTTCCGTAGCTCAAACTAAAGTGCTCCAAGAGAATAAGATTAAGTTTATAGTCCAAATATTATTGTGAGATAATAATATTTGACTTTTCTATTTTTGACAGCTAGTCTAAAAATAGACTTGATCACTCACACTGTGATCACTCACACTTTCATCAAAAATAGAAGTCCATCTATTTTTTCCCAACTTGATCAATCATCCATAAACATAGACATGATCCATATGTCTAAAAATAGACATAGTCTAAAAATAGACTTGCGCCAAAAATAGCCTGCGGGCCCACTTAGTGAAGGCGACTCTTTTCACTAAGCTCCATCATCTTGTTGCAATCTCAACACTCCCTCTCGACAAGATATGGATTATCAGCAACCCCTATCCTGCCTCGGTGGTACTCGAATTTGCTCCTTGTGAGAGCCTTCGTCAGAATATCAGCATCCTGATCCTCCGTTGGAATGTACGAAAGTAACATGATCCTCCGCTGCACACAATCTCTGATATGATGGTACCTGATGTCAATATGTTTAGATCTATCATGAAATACAGGATTAGCCGAGAGTTTAATGCAACTCTGGTTATCACAGTAAATCACAGTAGGATCCAAATGAGAACCGAACAAACCAACCAGGATCTTCCTCATCCATATAGCCTCGCATGCAGCCAAACTTGCTGCCATATACTCGGCCTCCGCTGAACTGAGTGCCACGGATCTCTGCTTCCTGCTGTACCAAGAAACTGCTGTCGATCCGATACTGAAGACCCCTCCTGATGTGCTCTTTCTGTCTGTTGGGCTCCCTGCCCAATCTGCATCCGTGAAGCCACATAGCTTCACCTCATCCTCCTGTCTGTACCACAAACCATATCCCGATGTGCCTCTCAAGTAGCACAATACATGCTTGCCCGCCTTCCAGAAGAGCTTGGTAGGCTTAACCATAGCTTGTGAACGCTGGTTAACTGCATAGCATATATCAGGTCGTGTATTGACCAAATACATCAGCGACCCCACCAACTGTCGATAAACAGTGGCATCCACTTCTTCTCCCGAAGTGGCATCCTCCTTCCTCCAACCTCCAGGAAGAGGAGTATCAATAGGCTTGCAGCCATGCATGTTGAACTTCTCCAGTATCTCCCGAGCATACTTGCCCTGAGAAACAAACAGTCCACCACTGCGCTGCCATATTTCCAATCCTAGGAAATAGTGAAGGAGGCCCAAGTCCTTCATCTCAAACTCTGTAGCAAGATCCTTCTTGCATGACAGTATCAACAGCTCATCACCCGTTAGAATCAAATCATCAACATACAGTACAATGATAAGCAACTTACCCTCCACCACAATCTGGTATAGGTTCGGATCCGCCTCGCTCTTGGAGAATCCAAGTCCTGTGAAATAGCTGTCTATCCGTGTGTACCAAGCACGTGGTGCTTGCTTCAACCCATACAGCGCTCTCTTGAGCCTGCACACATGCGACTCGCTGCTGAAGACTTCAAAGCCTTCGGGTTGCTCAATGTACACCTCCACCTCAATGACTCTGTTGAGGAACACAGTCTTCACATCCATCTGATGAATGTGCCATCCCATCTGCGCTGAGAGAGCAAGAATCGTCCGTATGGAAGAATACCTTGCGACAGGTGCAAAGGTCTCCTCATAATCGATCCCCTCAATCTGTGAAAAGCCTCGGGCAACAAATCTTGCCTTGTACTTCTCCACACTCCCGTCAGCTGCCTGCTTAACTTTGTAGATCCATCTCGAACCCACCACTGATTTCCCTTCCGGTCTAGGAACAATCTCCCATGCATTGTTTCTGACAATAGAATCATACTCTTCCACCATGGCGTCTACCCATGCGGGATCCTCCACAGCTTCCTCGAAAGAGGATGGCTCAGTCACAACACACTTGCTCATAAGAGCCATGTATCTAGTGTACCGATCAGGTGACTGTCTCTGCCTGCGTTGGGCTGTAGGTGGTCCTACAACTTTCTCTGCATCTTGAGCCAGTCGCTCAGCTTCTGTCAAGCGCTTTCGCCCTCTGATGGTTGGCGCTGCATGAGTGGTCTCTTCCACTCCATGAACCTCGTCCTGTGGCTGATCCACGTCCTGAAGCTCATCCTTAGGAACTAATAGCTCCTTATCTGCATGCAAGTGTAGCTCCCTCTCAAGCGAACACTTCATGGCTTTCTCCTCCTGAAATTTTATATCCCGTCGCACAACAGTTTTACCACTGTCTGGCAAATACACACGATAGTTGTGGGGCGTATCAGTGTACCCCACAAATATCCCAACCTCTGCAGTCGGCTCCAACTTCTTTCTGGCATCCTTCGTCACATGCATGTAAACGTTAGCACCAAAAATCCTCAAATGAGAAAGATCAGGCTTCTTACCAGAATAAGCCTCCTAGGGTGTACTCATGCCAAGTATCCTATGAGGACAACGGTTCTGCACATAAACTGCTGTATTGCATGCTTCCGCCCACAAGTGAAGGGGTAGGCCCTGATCATGCAACATTGCCTGTGCAGCACCCACAATCGTTCTATTCTTCCGCTCAGCTACCCCGTTCTGCTGTGGGTTATGGGGAGCTATGAGCTCTCTATGAATCCCTTCTGCCTTGCAGAAATCCTTGAACTCGTCCGAGATGTATTCATCACCATTATCGCTCCTAAGAGCCTTCACCTTCTTCCCCGACTCCTTCTCGACCAGTGCTTTGAATTCACAGAACTTTGAATATGTCTCGCTCTTCTTCTGCATGAAGAAGATCCAGCACTTACGAGAGAAATCATCAACAAAAATCACATAATACCTGTGTTTTGCTGTCGAAGCAACTGAGAAAGGTCCACACACGTCTGTGTGAATTCTCTCAAGGATCGTCGTGGCGCGACTATCCTTCTCGTGAAAGGTGGCTTTCACAAACTTCCCCAAAGTACACCCCTTGCATTGATCTGACTGCGCAAGTGTGCCTTTAGGAAGCCCTGTAGTGATCTGCTGCAGTATCTTCAAGGCTCCATGGTGAAGGTGACCCAATCTCATGTGCCACAACTCGCCATCATCCCGGCTCACCAATCCTTCTGCCTTGCCTGCCATTGTTGCGCATCCATCTACATGCAACTGATAAAGGTTCCTCACTCGAACCCCTATCTTCCGGGTCTCACCAGTTGTCTTGCTGCGCAGGAAGGCCTTTCCCTCGCTGAAAACAACATCATACCCCTTGTCTTCTAACATCGCCACTGAGATGAGATTCTTCTTCAATCCTGGAACATGCATGACTTCCTTCAATACAAAGGGTTTACCAGACTCCCTCTCAAAGGAAATGGTACCAATACCGGTCGCACTGTATCTACCATCATCGCCCATCTCGATGTGCACTCCAAGATCTTTGTCCTCCAGATCAGAGAACAAATCTCTCTCTCCCGTCATGTGAAAAGACGCACCACTGTCCAAGAACCACACTGATCCCATCACACTTGAAACCAAGCATGCGATCAATGAAAAATCAAGCTCAAACTGAGAAGCTAAGGCCTCTCCCCCTGCAGATCCAGCAGCTTGCTTGTTCTTCTTCTTCTGTGGACAATTTGTGGCATAGTGTCCATGCTGGTGACAATGAAAACACTTCACTTTGGACATATCCTGCTTCTTGCCTTTCGCACCAGACTGAGAAGCTTTCTTGCTCTTCCCTTTCTTTGCTTTGGCAGCCAAAGCACAATTCTCTTCATCAGATACCTTTGATGAAGATCCATTCTCACCTTTATTGTTACTGAGTTTATCCTTGAGCGCCAGGTCGCTCTTGCTTTGGAATAACATTTGCAATCCGTTGAAAGACATTTCAACAACACTGCTGCAAATTCGATTTTCCACCAGCAACCAACTCAACTGCTTCCGATCAACCCTCGCTTGATATCCTGTAAAAATCTCTTCTACAAATCAAGCTGCTCCGATACCATGTAGAAACTTTTTCTACAATTATCTAGCTCCGATACCATGTAGAAATTTTGAATAATTTAACACATATTCAATGGAGATTATCCTGATCATGTACTAATGCGGAAAACATACACAATACATAAGCTCCTCTACGTTGATCAAGAATATAGCAGCATCAATAACAATAAAACATCAAGAGCATTCACACATTAACACAGTATGTATCACGGGGAAAGCATCTCGCTAAAAACCCCACACTATCTATATATTAATGATTGAGTCATGTAACATTACACAGTATAATACTTCTCACAAGTATCTCCACCTCTGTTACACACAATACAGCTCAGATCTGATCTCCAAATCTGTTCCACTGCTTGCCTGCCTCCACTGCTCAATACCTGCTCAAGAACTGATGAGAATTGCTTCCCAAACTCGATTTTCACCTGCAAAATAGTCACTCTCTCTTTGTTGGACGTGAGAAAAGGCTAAAATGCGGGCCAAATACGTGAGCAAACTCATTGGCATACTCAATCCTTTGATTGTGCAAGATCTGGTGCACAACTATAGTCACAACTGATAGCAATCTGATTCTCTACCACCTGTCCCTGTTGAACTGAACATGCACTGACATGCAACTGAGTTAACTGATGTATTCTTTAGTTGTATTATGAGTTAATAATTAGTTTAACAACTCATCATTAGTCTATCTGCAGTTAGACTAACTACAACCAGTTTAACTAAGTTAAACTGAACACAACTCCATCAACTGTACCTCCAGTCCACTAAACTCAACTCACTTGAGTTCTAACTGAAGTCATGCATGCAACAACTCAACTGACTCATAAGAAAAACGAATTTCCTTCTGACAGCTGCATGTGCCACTTCCGTAGCTCAAACTGAAGTGCTCCAAGAGAATAAGATTAAGTTTATAGTCCAAATATTATTGTGAGATAATAATATTTGACTTTTCTATTTTTGACAGCTAGTCTAAAAATAGACTTGATCACTCACACTGTGATCACTCACACTTTCATCAAAAATAGAAGTCCATCTATTTTTTCCCAACTTGATCAATCATCCATAAACATAGACATGATCCATATGTCTAAAAATAGACATAGTCTAAAAATAGACTTGCGCCAAAAATAGCCTGCGGGCCCACTTAGTGAAGGCGACTCTTTTCACTAAGCTCCATCATCTTGTTGCAATCTCAACATGTAGTAGTTGATAGTTGGATGGAATATATCTGCGTGAAGGTAGATCTAAACCCTAAGAACCTTAGGAAACCATCACACATGATTTTGGATGCAGAAACCTGGTTCTAGCATCCCCCAATACTACTTTGGGTGAGACTACAGCCTGCGCTACGCAGGTTGTTGTCGAAAGGGTCAAAAATTAGGGTTTTGTTGGTTGGTGCAATTAACTCTGAACCTGGGTCAGGCCCCCTTAAGCCAACAATTCTCATAGCAACTTGTAATAGTTAACTAGAGCGAGTTGACTTAGTGAACTTAGGAATTTCGAGTTGGAAGTCTTCCCGAAGTCATGTAAATGTTGTCCCTATATTATAGGTCTAGGATGAGTTAAGAATGAGTGGTAATTAGTTAACTTAGTTTATTGAGTTAATTCCAGTTAAATCAGTTCCAAATTGTCTGAGGAACTAATAGTGAGTTAACAGCCAATTGATGCATTAGTGCACTCAACTAGTGCTACTCCGGTTAATTGAAGATTCCCTCATTAGAAACTCATGCATGTCGATTCTGAGAAAGACCCATTGACACTAGAGTGCAGGGACAATGTACTATTTTTTTTAGATTTTTATGAGTTGCACTAATAGTGCATGCAATCAAGAATTGATCCTTGAAGGGATTGCACAGTTTTGAGTGCACTGATTTCCCTTTAAGATGGGTTAATCATACATAGGAATTGCGGATGGAAATAGGGACTTGGAGAGATGGAGAATTGGCTAAGTGTTGGCCAAGATCTTTCTTGTGAGTTGGAGATTGATCATACTGAGTGCTGGTATTGTTCTTGTGAGAACAAGCATTGTATTATCACCTTGGATTTCTGATTAATGTAATATAGATAGTGGGGTTTTGAGTTGTGGCTTTCCTTGGATACTTATTGTGATATGTGCCATTGATTTATCTTCCTCTTGTCAATTATTGCTTTGCTCGATCTTTATGTGCTTCCACTGTAAAGAGTAGAAGTAGATTCTTGTCTCTTGTTTTAGTAGATTACATGAGCTTGTGAATCTACAAGAAAATATACACAAGTCATTAGTTCAAACACCAATTGATTTGTGTTTCTAATAAAAACAATGATTAACACTGAATAATTATGATAATAGTAATCAACCTAATGTAATTTCCAATTTCTTAATTGCAAAAATAATGGTTATTAATTTAAAAATTATTAAACTTAAATAAACAAAATGGAACAAAATTAAATAAACATTATATTTATAGAATTTATTGAATTCAAAAAATTATATTGTAACATAAAGAGTTGTTTGTATGAACATGAACTTTGGATTGTGCCATATCGTTATGACAAATATTCTTATCCTGTTTTATATGAATCTCTTATCTTGTTTTCATAATTGGTGATCATAAATGATTTTTGTTTTTTTTAATATGTGATTTATTGGAATACACTTTGAAATTTCAAACACAACGAATAACTTCTCCCGTTTCATAATAATTATTTTAAAATATTTATGATCTGATAATCACCCTATGAGTGACATCAGTTGAATATTTATTAAACAAAAAGGTATTACAGACTCATGTGATGGTGTGTGTTCTGTGTTATTGAAACAACGGATTCATCAGATTGCCAATACACAGAAAATAGATGGAAAGACAACAGAGAAACTAAGTAAGCAACACAAAGACACAAGAAGTTCTAATAAGGAGTTCACCATATTCTCCAGGGCTACGTCTCCGGTCTAGCTTCAGTGGTGGCCTTGTTTTATTGTGTCTTCAAGCAGAGAATTACAAATACAGGGACTCAATACGAGTTTTCCTGAGATAGATTTGCTTGGCAGGGTGGTTCTTGGATTTCCCAAGCCACTCGGAGTACACAGACTCGATCTCTTCCTACCGGCCCTGTGACCCTCAGTCTACAGTGGGAAGAGCCAACTGTAATGCTTAATCCAGATAGATTCTTCTATGGGAAGGCTTGAATCTTCAAGTTCTCTGGTGCTCGATGCTGCTTGTGGTCAGCTCGGCCCTCTGTCCTTTCTGATCGACTTTACTGCTCTCTGTGTTCAGTCCTCCTCTCAGGTTGCACTGTTCACTATCTCTCTTGGTCACTCGGACTCCTTTCCTCCCGGTCTGTTATCCATGAATGGCTTTAACCATTCGATCCTTATGCCTGTTCAGTTCCTCTCCCGCCCGTGTCGATTCACCTTCTGCAGCTGCGCTTGGAGTTCCCCATTCGGCGTCAGCATGAACGCTCGGGAAGTGGCCACGTGTATTCATCTAATTGGCGCCAGCATGCTTCGTTGACTCGTTTGTTCCATTACACTGTGTATGCGTTCTTTCTCCACCGTGGTAGTCAAATGGATTCCAAATCCCTTTAGAATGTGGGTTAATCCCCTGTCGATTCCGCTTCAACCATCGGGCGCAATCTCAGCCATCCAATCTGGACTCTTCTAGATCTAACATTATACGCACGTCGAGCGCGGTAGACTTGCTCAACCGATAGCGCGCGATTGCGGCAGTTTTTCTCTCACCTCCGCTGCCATGCGTAGATCGCTGAGTGGGATCGCTTCGCTCTCCTCCAAAACCTCTTACCGTTCAAGGGCACCCCAATCAATACTGCCGATTTTCCTAGAGCCCGGGTCCCGCCTTTGTCCTTTAGCGCTTTTTGTTTTCCGCCCGTGGTTCTCTGGCTCCAAACGTGACCAGGGGCTTAAGGCTCCTCCATTTCAGCCATGTTTTCCCTGCAATGCGCGATTGGAGCTAAGCGCTAATCATGCATCGAAAATCAGCTCCTTTTCCCGTACCGGGGTTCCCAGGGGCTACATCGACCTCCTGTGCAGTCTCCATGGGCCTCGGTCAGCGCGCTTTGACCGAGGTCCTCATTGTTCCATGCCGGCTGCCATGGCCACTAGTTTAGGGTGTTTTTGATTGCTGTTTTAGATTTAAATAGAGATTTGTTTGACCTGATTTCGTCATGGTTCTTTGAAAATCGTTTATGGATCCGATTCGCATCATGGCCTCCCTACTGAAAAGCTTTTGGACCACCAAAAGTTGGTTTTCTTCAAGCATCGACTAAGTGAGGAAACTGCTGTCTCACTTGTCCAATCTCAATCCACTTCGCACTGCTCGGCTTTGAACCTTTAAGCCCAATCTTGAGGTACTCCACTTGTCCACTACGCGTTGTCCTTACCTTCCTATCCAGCATTGTATCTTCCTGCAACTCGTTAAGATATTTAGGTAGCAGGTCGTCAACAGAAGGTAATTGTCTCTGCTCTTCAGGGTCCTCAATCATTGAAGGTTCAAACAACCTCAAGCAATCCACGTTCACAACTAAGTAGATGTGCATGTAAGCTGGTAGCTCAAGGCGAAAAGCATTTTCACCAATCTTCTAAAGTATCCTGAAGGGTCCATACCTGGTAGGTTTTAGCTTTTTATCTTCACCTTGCATCCTGTCCTTGCTGATATATAGACATACTTGGTCTCCAACTTGAAAACTATGCTCCATCCAATGCTTATCATGCCTAGCCTTGTACTTGGCCTGGCTCTTTTCCAGTTGTTCTTGTACTGCCTGATGGATCTCCTGGATCTGTTCAATGAACCTAGTTACCTTGTCCACATCACTGTGTCTATCAACCATGGTATATTTACCAAAGACAAAATCCAAAGGATACCTTGGTTTGAAACCAAAACAGGTTTTAAAAGGAGATCTATGTGTAGAAGAGTGTTTGGCTCTATTGTAAGCATGCTGCACATAACACAAGTGTTCATCCCAAAGCTTAGGATGTTTGCTGCAACATTCTCTCAGTAACTGGATCACCATCCTGTTAACTACTTCTGTCTGGCCATCTGTTTGTGGATTAAAAGTTGTGCTTTTCTTCAACTTGGTGTCCATTAGTTCCCATAGACTGGACCAAAACTTCCCCACAAATCGGGTGTCTCGATCAGATACAATAGAAGTGGGTAATCCAAAATGAACCCATACATGTTCAAAGAATAATTTTGCATTTTGTTCAACTGTTATCTGTTTACTACAGGGTATCAAAATACAGATTTTGCTGAACCTATCCATAACAACATATAGATAATCATGATGTTTCCTAGATTTAGGCAGTCCCCCAACAAAATCCATGGAAATGCTTTCCCAAGGGTGAGAAGGTACTGGTAAAGGAGTGTACAAACCTAGTTTTCCGTTACTGGGCTTGATTTTAGCACACATAGCACATCCCTTCACATATCTAGGAACTATCTCACTCATTTTCGGCCAATAGCAGAACCTTTGTAGCTGTGCAACTATTTTACTTACCCCAAAGTGACCTGATATCAGAGAAGTGTGTGCTTCTCTATTCATCTTTACTCTCTCAGTTTGTGGAATGCAGAGTTTCCCACAATGATATAAGAGTTGGTCCTTCACATGATAGTCCAATTCTTCTACTCTTTTTCCTTGACTGAAAGTTGCATATACATCTTTAAAATACATGTCCTGAGCATACTGTTCTATGTAGCTTTCATACAACACAGAATTATGCTTAAGTAGGATAGATGCATTTATAACGGGTCTAGATAGCATATCTGCAACCTTGTTATGTATGCCATTTTTATATCTGATGACTAAATGGAACTGTTGTAGAAAACCCATCCATCTGCAATGTCTTGATTGTCGCAACTTAGTTTGGGAGTGTAGATATTGAACTGGCTGATGATCAGTATGTATTACTGTTTCTTTGCCCATTAAGTAATGTTTCCACTTTTTCACACTCTGAACTAATGCATACAATTCTTTATCATATGTAGGATAGTTAACAACTGCAGGATTAAAAGTTTCAGAATGATAACATATGGGTTTACCGTGCTGTGTCAACATTGCTCCCATGGCATAGTCAATGGCATCAGTTTGGATCTCAAATGGTCTTTGTAGATCTGGTAGTGCTAATACAGGTGTTGTACTAATCTTTTCTTTCAAGGTGTCAAAGGCTTTCTGCTGTTTGCCTCCCCACTGAAACACCTTGTTCAATCCTGTCAAAGCTAATGGAGCTGCAACTGACGAAAAATTTGAAATGAACTTCCTCCAATATTGTGTTACTCCTAAGAAGCTTCTCACTTCTGTAGCAGACTTGGGTTTAGGCCAGTTTACAATGGCTGCCACTTTAGAGGGATCTATTTTCAATTTACCTTCCCCTACTATATGACCCAAATAATTTTGAGAGGTTTTGCCAAATTCGCACTTGGAGAGTTTAACATAAAGTTTCTCTCTTTTCAAAACATCTAATGTCTGCTTAACATGCTTTAAATGTTCTTCCCAAGCTTTACTAAAAATCAGAATGTCATCCAGATACACAATAGCAAAATCATCAAGAAGAGGTCGGAGTACGTCATTCATTAATCTCATGAAAGTAGCATGAGCATTAGTTAGGCCAAAAGGCATAACCAGCCATTCATACAATCCCTACTTTGTTTTGAAAGTAGTCTTCCATGCATCTTGCTCTGCAACTCTGACTTGATCGTATCCACTATGCAAATCCAGCTTGGTGAAATAAACAGCTTCCTTCAATTGATCTAAAAGATCATCTATGCGAGGAAGAGGATAACGATTTTTGATTGTTATCTTATTCAATGCTCGGTAGTCAATGCACATTCTCCACGAGCCATCTTTCTTTCTCACCAAAACGATTGGTGACCCACATGGTGACGTGCTAGGCCTGATGAACCCTTTCTCGAGCAACTCCTGCACCTGCTTCTTGATTTCAGCATTCTCTAAAGCAGACAACCTGTACATCCCAATGTTAGGGAAAGGAACATCTTGCTGCAAAATAATATCATGTACTATTCCCTTTTTGGGTGGCAGACCTTGAGGTTCTTGAAACAAGACATCATACTCTGAAACAATCTTTTCTATATCAGCTTGTTGATCAACATTAAAGCCCTCAAATAAATTGGTTTTATCAGATTTCTTTTCCTTTACAACCATTAGTAAGAACTGTTTGCATGAATTTATCATTCTTTTCATGTATTCTGAGTTTATGAGAGTATAATTATTCTTGAGCTTATGAGCTCTTACAAAGTATTCGATTCCGTCTTTAAGAAGTAGATACTTGTTCTCAACTCTATAGAAAATAGCCTTTCTATCATACAAGTAAGGACTTCCTAAAACAATTCCACATATATCTAAAGGAATTACATCTAATTCAACCTCATCTACAAATGTTGACCCAAAAGAAAACTTGAGTTTGCACTGTCTAGTCACTTGTAGTTGTGCTTTATCGTTCAACCATCCTAATGGGTATGGTTTCTTATGAGGTGCAGTTGTTAATCCCAATTTCTTTACAATTGCTTCAAAAATCAGATTTACTTGTGAGCCACTATCAAACAAAGTATCAATCTTTTGATTTTTGGAAACAACTCGAATATGGAAAAGCTTGCGTCTTTTTCTCTCATGTTCTTCATCAATAACAGATTGAACAAAATTACTAGTAGATGATTCAAAATTCTTACCTTTTATACCTGTGGCCACAACGATTGTTTCATCTCCCAAGTCCAACCTCAAATTTTTCTGAATAGCTGCAGCAACTTTCTTCTTCTTGCCCTTAGACTTCTTAGGTCTCATCTCTAGATGCAGAATCCAACAGTGCTCATTATCATGCCCCTCCTTTTTACAGCGAGTGCATGAAGCTTTGCCTTTTTGTGCAGTGTTAGCCTTCCTTGCTTTCCACTTCTGCTTTCTTTTCTCCTTGCTCTTGCTTACAGTGGGTTGGGATGGTCCCCCAACTTCTGGATTTCCATTCTTTCCTCTAGCTTCTAGATGAGTAGCTTGTACAGATACCTCATCTATACTAGTGGGATTAAACATGAGGATGGTATGCCTCATGTAGCTATGTAGACCACCAATGTACTTCAAAAGAGTCTCTGGTGAGTCTAATGAGATACCCAACACCAATGCTCTCTTTCTGAATTCTTGAGTATACCCTTGTACACTTTGCCCTTTCAACTGCCGAAGAGTTTGCCAACTCATCATGGCTTGTTGCATGTAGGCAAATGGATAGAACTGTTTTTTGATCGCAGAAACAAAGTCACTCCAGACAGAGACGGTCTTACCATGTATTTTTATATTAGCTTGGGTTCTGCCTTCCCACCAAACCAAGGCAGTTCCTCCTAGGCGTAGGCTTGCCAGCTGAATCTTACTCTTGTCCGAGTCTATGTTATGTACCCTGCAATACACATCAAGTTGTCTAATCCAATTGTCCAATTTTTTAACATTTAGCTCTCCATCATAAATAGGCAAATCAAATTTAACATCTAACTTAATCAAAGATGCTTTCTTATTATGCACAGGGCTATTAGGAGGTGTGAGAAAGCTTCCCCTTTCCCCTTTTCTTTGGAGTGGTCATGGGAATGAGACTCATCTTCTTCTTTTTCTTGTTTAGAACCTGACGAATCTTCATTCTTATGCTTTCTAAAGTCCTTGTACATTTCTTCTACCATAGACTTTATAGCTAGGAAACATTCTATGAATTGAGGGTTTGGTCCTATAGAACCTTCTTCCAACATTGTCTTTCGAGAATAGACTCTCGCAATTTTAGGATTAGTTTCCACCAACTCTCCTCCTCCTAATTTGAGCTTTGATCTAATGAGCATTCACAGCTAAACCAACACAAGCTTGTCTAACCTTACAGCCTAGAGCTTTGATACCACTTGATCTGATAATCACCCTATGAGTGACATCAGTTGAAGATTTATTAAACGAAAAGGTATTACAAACTCATGTGATGGTGTGTGTTCTATGTTATTGAAACAACAGATCGATCAGATTGCCAATACACAGAAAATAGATGGAAAGACAGCAGAGAAACTCAGTAAGCAACACAAAGACAGAAGAAGTTTTAATAAGGAGTTCACCCTATTCTCCAGGGCTACGTCTCCGGTCTAGCTTCAGTGGTGGCCTTGTTTTATTGTGTCTTCAAGCAGAGAATTACAAATACAGGGACTCAATACGAGTTCTCCTGAGATAGATTTTCTTGGCAGGGTGGTTCTTGGATTTCCCAAGCCACCCGGAGTACACAGACTCGATCTCTTCCTACCAGCTCGGTGACCCTTGGTCTACAGTGGGAAGAGCCAACTGTAATGCTCAATCCTGACAGATTCCTCTATGGGAAGGCTTGAATCTTCAAGTTCTCTGGTGCTTGATGCTACCTATGGTCAGCTCGGCCCTCTGTCCTTTCTACTCGGCTTTACTGCTCTCTGTGTTCAGTCCTCCTCTCAGGTTGCACTGTTCACTGTCTCTCTTGGTCGCTCAGACTCCTATCCTCCTGGTTTGTTCTCCATGAATGGCTTTAACCATTCGATCCTTATTCCTGTTCAGCTCCTCTCTCGCCTGTGTCGATTCACCTTCTGTAGCTGCGCTTGGATTTCCCCATTTGGCGTCAGCATGAACGCTCGGGAAGTGGCCACGTGTCTCCATCATTTGGCACCAGCATGCTTCGTCGGTTCATTTCTTCCGTTACACCGTGTATGCATTCTTTCTCCACCGTGGTGGTCAAACAGATTCCAAATCCCTTTAGAATGCGAATTAATCCCCTGTCGATTCCGCTTCAACCATCAGGCACAATCTCAGCCATCCAATATGGGCTCCTCCAGATCCAACGTTATACACACGTCGAGCGCGGTAGGCATGCTCGACCGATAGCGCGCGATTGCGGTGGTTTTTCTCTCACCTCCGCTGCCATGCGTCAGTCGCTGAGTGGGATCACTCCACTCTCCTCCAAAACCTATTACCATTTAAGGGCACCCCAATCAATACCGTCGGTTTTCCCAGAGTGCGGGTCCTATCTTTGTCCTTTAGCGCTTTTTGTTTTCCGCCTGCAGTTCTCTGGCTCCCAACATGACCAAGGGCTTAAGGATCCTCCATTTCATCCCTGTTTTCCTAGCGATGCGCGATTACCGCTAAGCGCTAATCGTGCATTGAAAATCAGCTCCTTTTCCTATTCCGGGGTTCCCAGGGGCTACATCGACCTCTTGCGCAGTTTCCATGGGCCTCGGTCAGCGCGCTTTGACCGAGGTCCTCATCGTTCCACGCTGGCTTCCATGGCCACTGGTTCAGGGTGTTTTCAATTTCTGTTTTGGATTTTATTAGAGATTTGTTCAACGTGATTTAGTCATGGTTCTTTGACATTCGTTTATGGATCTGATTCAGATCAATTTAAATATTGTAAGTGTGGTGAGAGGTACTCAATAATTCAATATAAGGGAGATGTGTAGGTATAATGTAAGAAAGTGTGTCAATATTTTTAAATGTAGGTTTAATATGTTGTTAAATTTATATTAATACGTTGAATTTATAAGATTATCTTTAAAATAATTCTAGATTAAAGATTATAGGATGATGGATCTAGGCTAATTTGATCATTTGACCACTGCTCTATCGAGTTTCTCCTTCACACCCACATCCCTCTTAACAAATTGATCAACACAAGGGCCAATTTTTTAGTGCTTATCCAAACTTCTGGTGCAGAGCTATTGTTTGTCTTTTATTGATGACCAACAATATGGGTGAGTCTCAGACAAAATGAAGAACAAGTCAAAAGTAGCCCGTGGACAATACAATTATGGAGACACTGGCCATTCATCAAGAATATGTTGTAAGTATGTGATTTCCAGAAGTGAGACAAAGCCCACTCAGAAGAACATAAATTCATAGAGCCCAATCTCTGTAACAAATTGTAATAAATTAGGTTTAGGGTTACCAATAAGCTTATATACCATTTTAACAGATTGATTAGCACAAGGGCCAAATTATTGGTTCTTATCCGAACTTTTAGCTGAGAGCTAATGTTTGTCATTTCTTAATGACCAACAATTTGGGTGAGTCCTAGAAAAAACAAAGAATGAGCCAAAAATAGCCCATGGATAATACAACTATGGAGACACAATCCATTCACTAGGAGGATGTGTTAAGTATGCGATGCCTGGAAGTGAGACGAAGCCCACTGAGAAGAATATACATTCATAGAGCCAAATATCTATAATAGATAGTAATAAATTAGGTATATGTTTACCAGTAAGTTTATATACCATTTTAGATTAGATGGGAATAACTAATAACATTTCACTTTCCACATCCATAAAGATATATACTTTTCTCATCCATCTTCATTTCAAATAAAAAAGCGGAGAGTAGAATGTTGAAGAACTAGTATGAAAGTGTATTATTATAAAAAAAAAAAATATAGAGTCAATTTAGAAACTAGATTTCTTATATAGGTTAATTTATAAATCAAATTCTAAAATTGTATTTATAGTAGGTGAAATTACAATTTATGCTTGAAACAATTTTCAGAAGTGAATTCATCCATGCTTTTATGTTGATTTATGCATTCATCTTGTTCAGTTGGATTTCAGGTTTGCTACTTGTAAGCATCTATTCTAGAAAATTGTTTCTGAACGGTGTTTAGGGTTTTAGAAAGGGAATTTTACTAGTTGGAAAGGCCAAAATGTATCTGTTTTCAACCCTTTGATATAGTGTCGAGTGTGACCTAGGGGATCAAACATACACTCAAAAATCAAAGTGCTCAAAATCACTCAAAACCAATGCCAAATCGTAGATATCATCATTCTGATTCCAATGATTCTTGAATCACCTCAATCCGGCACCATATGTGAAAGTTACCACGTTTTGAAGTTTTTGGAAAACAACTAAAAATTCAAGTTGCAGGGTTGATTGGGCTACTGACTAGGTAGTCCGTATAGGTGACGTGGTGCTGATGTCAATAGATGAATGTGATGTACAACAAACATGTGGACCAATCACATGTTGACATGTGGTAGGTCGCACAGGCGGTGTTGGCGCATTTTTATTGGTTATTTGGTTTGATGTGGCCCAATCATGAGGCGCCATGTGGCCCAATGGGAAGGCGCCACATGGCCCTCGAGAATTGTGCCAAAAAATTTATGGGTCGATCGTCTAACTCTGTCTGGATGATCTAAACTTAAATATGAATGAAAAATAATACAAAGATAACCATAAATACAAATTTGAAACAGAAATAACATTTCATTTCATTAATATTAAATAACTGAAATATGCTTACATATAGAATGGAAATAAACTAGCTCGGGCGATGGTAACTTATCTCTGAGAAGAGATGTGGTTGCTACATGCCTATGAACTATGTTAAAGTGAGGCTAAAGGTCCTATTTATGATTGAGAAACAATGGAAAACCCTAAACATCCACAAACCTAAACCTAGGAGATGAGGCGACAAAACTGTGGGCCCCGTTGGGGTAAATTGGTACATCAACTTCTCAGGGTTGTAACTTTGGCATAAAATCTCCGTTTGACATGCACGTTACCTCGTTAAAAATATCTATTCGAGGACTACAAATTTTGACTGCAAATGTTATGAAAATCTAATGTTTTCATGTTTGCCAAAAAATGTCATTTAGGGCTTCAAAATGGCTCTGAAAGTTTAGGACCCAAAAAACTTCTAAAAATAGTAACTCGTGCTACAATTAAAGAAACTGAAATAAATAATGGTACAATCATGGGGGTCCAAGTGGAATAGGAAGGTGGCCACCAATATCCACCTGGATCAGTTCTCCCCCCTTAGGAATCAATGGTCCCCATTGCATTGAGTGCCTCCATGAGATGGGGAAACTTCAGCTAAACTTGGTCCCTGGTAGGCCACTTGCCTTGCTGCAGGAGTTGGCCAGCTTTGACAATTCGATATAGTCGGATCTTCTGTTAGGATATTCCGACACATAGGATATAGTTAAGTTCAACTTTGTCTAGCATAGAGTTAGGTTAGAGTTAGGTAAAGTGTGTTTCTTTACCGTTGTACATTTTGTAACTTACAATCCGACGGTCACGATATGTAGTGATCCGACGGTTCACTCTCACCTCGGTATTACCGACACTTGATCCGTGGCTTGACACCCGATTGGTCCATGAGTTCTATTTAAAGCGCATGGAGGGTCATTGTTCGGGTAATCCGTGCATGAGAGAAGCTTATGTAAATTTTCATTCTTTGATTAATAAATTGTCTGTACCCACGTTGGGACAGGCCGTGGACTGTTTCCCTCCTTGCACTCTGAGGGTTTTAACCACGTCAAAAATACTGGTGTATTGATTTGAGATCTGGTTGTGAGCGGTGTCCTCTTGGTATTCTTTCTGAGGAACTTACCCTGTAAATTCCTACATGGTATCAGAGCTATTTGAGGGCCGCGTCCGTTGGTGATCCAAATCTGAAGCCGGTAGAACTGCATGCGGCTGTCGTTTCCTAGATCTGCTGTTTCTGACTGCTTTCGGGCCGAGAGGACTGCTCTGTTGCGTTCGGAGCATCTGTTTCAGTGAGGAACCCCTTTCGTTTCACGCGAAAAGGTTTCCGGTAGCCCTAGCTGCGTCATTTTTCAGATCGGGAGGTATACAGTGTTTTTTTTTGCAGTTTACTGTCATTTTCTCTCTGCTTATTTCGGTTTCGGTTTATTTAGCCTTTTTTTTTTCCGGATCTATACCTTTCATTTCTGCGTATGCTCTTTGCCCTGCGACTCTGTGCGATCTGGGCAAATCAGAAACAGAAAGAAAGGATTTTTCTCATGCGTATGCTCTTTTCCCTGCACCTTAGTGTGATCTCGGAAAATCAGAAACATTGAGAAAAATATTTAGTTTTTCGGCTAAAAGCTAACTTTGAGATTTTTTTTTAAAATTTCTAGTTTTTTGGCTAAAGCTAACTTCGAGCCGTAAGGTTCGTTTTTCTTTGGATATTCGTGTTGGGTTTTGTGTTTTGTGTTTTGTAGGGGAAAAGAGTCTTCCCAAGGCAAGCACGCAAATCGAGGCCCCCCCCCCCTCTCTCTCTCTCTCTCTCTCTCTCTCTCTCTCTCTCTCAAATATTTTGTATAGATCAATTGGTTCAAAGACCTTTTAAGAGAGTAGAGGTCTTGGGTTCAAGTCTCCATTTTGTGGGGGCGGATTTTTTCATTCCCGCACATTCGCGCACTTTGCCGGCAACGTCAACAATTTTTTTTTCAAAAAGCCATAACTTCTTCATCCGGAAGCCTTTTTCAGAGCCGTTTTTTTTAAAACCGCCTATTTTTTCGAGATCTATCCATTGGACCACTTACTTTCAGCATCTTCAGCTTCAGTTGTTTTTCAAAAAAATGGAAAGTCCATGCCAAGTCATTCTTGACAGCACTAACTACTTCCAATGGGTAGCCTACATGGGAGATTTACTTAGAAGTAAAGGTCTCTTCAGAATAGCCACAGACCAAGAGAAGAAACCCAAAGATGAAGACAAGGCCGAAAAATGGGAAAATAGACAAGATCAAGCACGTGGTTTGATAGGAATGTCTGTTTCTCCTGATCTTAGATTCCACATTGCAGAAATTGAAACTCCTCATGAAGCATTAGAAAAACTTGCTAAAGTTTTTGGGATTAAAAATGAAATTAGAGCCCATCAACTTGAGAATGAGTTGCTTACTTTGGATCCTAATAATTTTTCTTGCATTGAAGATTTCTTGTCCAAATTCAAGACCCTTAGATATCTCTTGGAAGGTGTTAAAGTTAAGAAAGAAGATGGTAACCTTATTTATTCCATCCTTACTAAGTTGGGACCAGCCTACTCTGTATTTGTTTCCACTTTCCATTCTACCAGGGAAGCTTTCATTTGTCAAGGCAAAGACTACAAGCCCCCTTCCTTTGACTCCTTTTGTGATTCCTTAATAAGAGAACAAGAAAAACTCTTACACCTTGGTCTTCTTAATCTTGGAAACTCTTCCTCGAAAGCGTTAGCCGCCCAGCAGCAACCAAATTCAAAGAATCCTAAGAAGTCTTATCCTCAAAGGAATGGTCCTAAACCAACTCAGCCTCAAGATGAAAGATCATTTCAGCAATATGATAAGACCAATAAAAACAAATGGAAGAAGACTGACAGACATTGTAACTTTTGTAATCGAGATGGCCACTTAGAATCTAAATGCTTTAAGAAGATGGAAGCCTTGGAAGCCGCAATGAAGAAACATAACATCCATCTGGAGCCTACTTCAACTTCAACTTCCGGAACGGCATTTTCTGCATGTCATCGTCAATCATCTCAGTCTGGTTATGCATTAAATGTATCTTCTTCTTCTTCTCATTCTCATGAGTGGCTCATTGATTCTGGAGCCTCTTGTCACATGGCCAAAAACCAAGCCATGTTTTCTTCTTTAAATGATTGTAACACCAAAAATATATATGTTGGTGATGATAGATCTCTTAATGTTGTAGGGACTGGAACTGTTCATCTAGACAATGGTCAGTTCAATGATGTATTATGTGTTCCAAACTTATCCTGCAACCTTCTATCTGTCTATCAGATAACTCATTCAGGTGAAGGTAAAATTGTTGAATTTTCACCTCATGATGTTGTAATCAAGGATCTAAAAGATCCTAAACAGATTCTAGCTACTGGTCTTGCTGATGATTCCAAAAGGTTGTATAAGTTTCACAACTTTGGGTCATCCCATCTTCCCTCAGTATTTGTTGCTCATAATGATGAAGTGAGCAAACTTTGGCATGAGCGGTTTGGTCACTTAAACTATCGCTCCCTTCAGCATCTATGTAAAGAAAACATGGTGACAGGTCTTCCTATGGTATCTTGCAAAGATGGTGTTTGTTCCGGATGTGTACTCGGAAAACATCATCGGGACAGTTTTGACAAACGTGCCTCTTGGCACGCCTCAGCCCCTTTACAGCTTGTGCACAGTGATTTATGTGGTCCTCTTCCTGTTGCTTCATTCTCTGGCTGCAAGTACTTCTTAACTTTCATTGATGATTTCTCCAGACGCACTTGGGTATACTTCTTAAAACTCAAGAGCGAAGTATTTACCACCTTTTTGGCCTTCAAAGCATTCGTTGAAAAACAATCTGGACATCAAATTCTTAAGCTAAGAACTGATAATGGTGGAGAATATGTTAAAAATGCATTCATCAACTTTTGCACCGAAAATGGAATTCAAATGCAACATACTGTTCCATACACTCCACAACAAAATGGTGTAGCTGAAAGGAAAAATCGCACCTTAAAGGAAATGGCTAATTGTATGCTGCAATCTAAAGGACTCAGTCTTAGTTTTTGGGCCGAAGCAATTAATTGTGCAAATTATATAATCAATCGCACTCCTACTAAGGTTCTAGAGAATATCACTCCAGAAGAAGCTTGGAGTTCCATTAAACCAGATGTAAGTCACTTTCGTGTGTTTGGAAGTGAAGCATGGGCCCATATTCCAGATGAAAAGCATAAAGCCTTAGAACCTAAGAGTGAGAAATGTACTTTTGTTGGATATTCTGAAGATGTAAAAGGCTATAGACTTATTCCATTTAAGTCCAAAAATGTTATCATTAGAAGAGATGTAAAATTTGATGAAAATAAATCGGCCTGCGAGCCTAGTCCGGCGGATGTGCCACCTCTTCCTATCTCTTCTATCTTTGAAAACATTTCTTCTTCTGATGATGAAAGCGAGGATGATAATCCTTCCCCACCTTCTCAGGATCCTCAACTTCCAAGATGGGTCCGTGCTACTCGGGATGCAGCAGGTGATCTTGCCGGTGATCCTACAGATCAGCGACGTACACGTTCTCAGTTTGAAAGAGCCTCTTCTTTACTGGCTCAAGCTCCAGTAAATCATGATCCTGACACTTTTGCAGAAGCTTCAGGCCATCCACATTGGGAAACAGCTATGAATGAAGAATATCATTCATTGATGACAAATGATACATGGGATCTTGTTCCTCTACCAAAGGGACGCAAACTTGTTAGATGCAAATGGGTTTACAGAACCAAGTATGGACCAGATGGGAAAGTTGATAAACATAAAGCTCGTCTAGTTGCTAAGGGCTTTTCACAGGTTGAAGGCATTGACTACACTGAAACCTTCTCTCCAGTTGCCAAAATGAACTCTATCCGCCTTGTTCTTTCCCTTGCTGCCTCTTTAAAATGGGAAGTCCATCAAATGGATGTTAAATCTGCCTTCTTGCATGGGGACTTGCAGGAAGAAATCTATATGGAACAACCCATTGGCTTCATACAAACAGACTCCAGCCTCGTTTGTCGACTTAAGAAATCCCTTTATGGCCTCAAGCAAGCTCCTCGAGCTTGGTATGCCAAAATGGATAGCTTTCTTTTAGAATCTGGCTTTTCTAGGTGTCATTCTGACAATACTGTCTACACCAAGAAAGTGGGCAACTCTCTCATCATCCTTGTTCTTTATGTTGATGATCTTATTCTTACTGGTAGTGATCCCAACCTTATAAACCATGTGAAGTCCAGCCTTAAAAAGAAATTTGAAATGACAGACTTAGGACACTTACACTATTTTCTCGGTCTTCAAGTCTTGCAATCCCAAGAGGGTATTTTCCTTTCCCAGTCCAAGTATGCTTGTGATATTCTTCGTCATTTTCACATGGAAGACTGTAAGCCAGCCCCTTCTCCCTTTCAGTCTGGAGTCAAACTTTCAGTCTCTTGTACTTCTCCTGAAGTTGATGCTACCTTATACCGTCAACTTGTCGGAAAACTCTTGTATTTAACCCATACTCGTCCTGATCTTTCCTTTGTTGTTGGCCTTGTTGCTCGTTTTATGCAAAACCCCCGTGAAAGTCATTGGAAAGCAGCTAAAAGAATACTTCGTTATGTTCGAGGTACAGTACAGTTTGGGATTCATTACAGTGCCAAAGCAGCTCCTCTGTTAGTTGGTTTCACTGATTCTGATTGGGCTGGTGACCTTGATGATCGGAAGTCTACTGCCGGTTATGTCTTCACTCTTGGTTCAGGACCTATTACATGGGCTTGTAAGAAACAGGCTGCCATTTCTCTTTCGTCAGCAGAAGCAGAGTATCGTGGTGCCGTGGAAGCTAGTAAGGAAGCCTTGTGGCTTCGTCAGATCCTATCAGAGTTTGGCTTTGAGCAGCAGCATCCAACCACACTTTGGTGTGATAATCAAAGTGCCATTCAGCTATGCAAAGATCCAGTCCAGCATCAGCGCAGCAAACACATTGAACTACACATGCACTTCATCAGAAAGCTCATTCATGACCATGTTCTTGAAGTGCAATATTGTCCAACAGATGATCAGGTTGCAGACATCTTCACAAAGGCTCTCACAGAGGCGAAGTTCACTAAACTTCGATATATGCTTGGAGTTCAGGAAGTTGTCACTAAGGGGGGATAGGCTCTAGTGCCTCCTTCCTTCTCCTATTGTGTCATATTTGTAAATCCTTCAATCCTATCCCAAGTTGTTCTTAAGGGGGGATGTTAGGATATTCCGACACATAGGATATAGTTAAGTTCAACTTGGTCTAGCATAGAGTTAGGTTAGAGTTAGGTAAAGTGTGTTTCTTTACCGTTGTACATTTTGTAACTTACAATCCGACGGTCACGATATGTAGTGATCCGACGGTTCACTCTCACCTCGGTATTACCGACACTTGATCCGTGGCTTGACACCCGATTGGTCCATGAGTTCTATTTAAAGCGCATGGAGGGTCATTGTTCGGGTAATCCGTGCATGAGAGAAGCTTATGTAAATTTTCATTCTTTGATTAATAAATTGTCTGTACCCACGTTGGGACAGGCCGTGGACTGTTTCCCTCCTTGCACTCTGAGGGTTTTAACCACGTCAAAAATACTGGTGTATTGATTTGAGATCTGGTTGTGAGCGGTGTCCTCTTGGTATTCTTTCTGAGGAACTTACCCTGTAAATTCCTACATCTTCTACTAGAGAGTTTTATTGATATGTGTGTCCATGATCTTATTAGTTGTGGCTGACTCGATGCAGCTTGGGTTGAGCTCTATTGGTGTCAACTGCTCAACAATGTCTGATGTGTCCAATAATGGGGGAAAGTATGGCCGCAACCCGTCCACATTGAATATTGGGTGCAAGCCAAGGAATGGTGGAATGAAGGAATCATCCCATACATCCTTGGTGATGGTGTACGACCCATATTAGACCAGGCGAAGCTTGCGGTGGGGCCCAGCGAGGTGCTCCTTCTGCAAATGTAGCCAAACTTTGTCGCCCACCTGAAACTTATGTGGCACCCGATGTTAATCATGTCATTGCTTGTACTTAGAATTGGCTCTATCAAATATATCATGGAACTATTAGTGGATGTGCTGAATGCACTTAATGAAGTTGTTAGCCCTCTTAGCTTCAGACTGGACATGAGTCGAATATGCCTGAGTAGCTACAAATGGTATGACCACATCAATGGGACATAATGATTAGAATCCCAACCCCACCTGAAAGGGGATGTGACTAATTGAGCTATGGAGAGCTCTGTTATAGTTTTGTTGGACATAAGGGAGGATTTCATCCCATGTGCGTGGATGCTTCGAGTTGTACATGTGGAAAATGTGTATGATAATCCTGTTGACGACCTCTGTTTGGCCATCAGTTTTGGGGTGGAAATTTGTGGACTTAGTGAGATTGTTATCCAACATTACCTAGAGACTTGACCAAAATGTACTTAGGAACCTAGTGCCCCGATCTGAGACAATGGAATGTGGGATCCCAAAGTGTACCCACACTCATTCAAAGAAGAGCTTAGTAGTGGCTTCTGCTATGATACTCTTCTTGCAGGTTTCTAGAATGGCCATCTTAGAGAATTTGCCGATGACCATGAAAACAAAGTCATTTCCATACTTAGTATAAGGAAGGCTCAACATGTATTCCATGGAGATGGATTACCAAGTTCGAATAGGGGTAGGAAGACAAGTATATAGGCCTTGCTTCTTGATGGTCGATTTAGCAATGGTGCAGGCAGTGCATGATCTAATGTACTTCCCAAAATCCTATCGAAGGTTCATCCTATAAAAATAGTTCTGCAACACTGCCACTATTTTCTCTACCCCGAAATGTTCAACAGCCCGAATTTAGTGCATCTCCCAAATCATCTTGGCATGCTCACTTGAAGGAAAACAAATGTGCCATACGTGGAATAACTTTGCATCCTGGAGGTGAAAATTTGGAACTTTCTTTCCTTCCAGGAGTGTCTAGTATGTGTTACCAAATTCTGGATCACTTTTATAAAGATAAGGCCATCCCGAAGTCTTTGGCTGAGGTAGTCTGCAACATTGGTGGTGCTACCCTTCTTGTACTTAATGTTAAAATGGAATTGTTGCAGGTATGTGGACGATTTATGATGGTGATTATTTAGAAACTTCCCTTGTGTATGTATGAACTTTAGGGGTTGGTGGTCTATTTGGATGCCTGTTTCCTTCCCTAGAATGTAATGCTTCCATTGTCGGCAATCCTGCACAATGGAATACATCTCTTTGTCATAGGTAGGATACTTTCGGATTGTGTCTAAAAGTGCCTCACTATGATATGCAACTCGATTCCCTTTCTGAGTAAGAATTGCATTAATAGCATAGTCGAAGGCATCTGTCTCGATCTCAAATGGTTGTTGTAGGTCTGGTAAGGTGAGCACTAGTGCATAGCAAAGGCGATGCTTCAACTCGGCAAGCACCTTCTGTTGGGATTTCGATCCAAACATAAACATGAATGCAACAAATTACATATATAACCACAAATACAGAGATGCAGCATAAATAACACTTCCTTTCATTAATATCAAAATACTGAAATATGCTTACAAACAGAATGGAAATAAACTAGCTTGGGCGATGGTAGCTTATCTCTCAGAAGAGATGTGGCAGTTACATGCCTCTGAACTATGTTACAATGAGGCTCAATGATCTAAAAATGAAACTACTAGTATTTGTTTTTCAAGGTATTCATTTCCATTAAATTATATGTGCAAAATGTCATTCATGTCTTGCAATTCAAACAAAGTGTTTTTTGGTAAATTTCTCAGTCTTATGTGTGAAGGAGAGTTATTTCATTTTACTGTTTAGCATATCAAATCTAAAAAACACAGCAAGATAAAATCACATAATATAACACAACAGCTGATAAGGCAGTTCACCCCTCCTAGGCTACATTTGTCGGGTCCAAGGCCCCCAAATGGGCATGTCCTTGCTCTTATTAGACGCTCAAATTGGTTATACAGTGATAAGAAAGCCTAAAAAGGAAAAATAAGCTATGAAAATGAGTTCAGAACACAGAAAATAGTCAAGAATGGATTTTGTTTCACCTCCAAAGGTTAACCATAGCCCAATAGAGCTCCAACACTCGCTAGGCCTTGGTGGCTCTCCAAGATTCTCTACTGAAAAAGTACCTGAAGATGAGCTCTGTTGGCTTTGAAACCTATACCACTAGTTCTGGAATGCTCAGAATATCCAAAATAAATAAAAAATTTGCTCCAAAAGGATCTCCCTAGCCAAAGTTATGACCTCTAGAAGTTTTTGTCCAGTTTGACCAAAAAAAACTCCACTAAATGTGGGTTAACTGCAGTTAATCCCGCTAATTTTGGCAACTGCGCCTAAAATGGCGGACTTTGCCAAACTGACCGCCATCAGTCAGCATTAAAGGTGCATGTGACCACGTAACCTTAACTGTCGGGGTTGAAGGTTATCCGTCGAGTCTAGTCATATGGATAAGGGGCTGGCCCTTAAGGGTTGGCCCCTTTCCACCCCAAACTTCACTTTTAACAAACTTTACATATGATATGAGCCCTTAGGTTGTTAAGAACCAACATTAGGCGAGCCGGTCGGGCTTGTGGGCTGGTAGTGCGGAGACCCGCGATTGAATCCTGCGAAATGCCATATAATTTTGCCATACCACAGACCTGCAGACTTGGGGCCACGTGGTGGCCTCCGGGCTTGCCATGTGTCGACTATTGATTGGTCCTCCAAAACAGAATATTCCCATGAATATTTTGGGGAATATTCCTCCGAATATTCTTTTTTTAATTTTATTTTTAAAATTCAAATTTTGCACTTTATTGGGCATTTTAAAAATGCGAAAACTCCTCAATACGGTGTCAGATTTGAGTGTCGTTCATGGCTACAAGACCATTTCGGCGAGGCCTATCCAGTCGTTCTGGTTTAAACCAATTCTGAGTAATTAAAAATTTGAGCATTTTTTCCTCTTAGGACATGATCACAGCTCCCAAATGGGAAGCTTTTGGACCCCAAAATCTCTCTAATTACCGAAAATGGAGACGAGGAGACTGATTCTCCACTTTTCCAACCTTAAAGAACTAAAATCTTCTCGATTTCATCAAATTGAGCTTCTCGTAAAAAGATAAATTTTCCCTTGAATTCACTGACCGGGCGTTGCTAAAATTGACTGAGTCATGATACAAATTCTTGAAATTTGCAGAACAACAACTATATTTTGCAAAAAGCATACTTTTTATACAATGGTCAAACTTCAAAGAAGACTTAAAATAAAGTTCACCTTGCCAACTGTTCACATGGTGAATTTTTGCTAAATGAGCCCTGTACTTGTGCCGAATCCGAACCAAGTTTTCTCACCATACCAATCTTCCATTCTGAAACCAACATTGACCCATGCTGAACTGTGTGCCCTCTTTGGTTGCATGCTTTTCTTTCTGATGGAATCTTGCACTGCTTTGCACCAACACTTCGTTCTCTACACCGATCGACACCAAAGGTATCTTGTGCAACCTTTTCTCATCTTCTTTCAAAGATGAATTGTTATCAAACTGAAACATATCATCATTTATATCAGCAATAATATGAAAAGGAGATTGTACAAAATCTTGTTGTTTAACCATCAACAAAGTCAGATTTTGACTTGCATTAACTAGCCTTTTCAATTGCCCTGCATGGACTAAAGAAGATTCTAGCTTCTTCTTATGTGCTCTCACAATGTACTCTTTTCCATCCTTGAACAAGTGATACTTATTTTCATGGCAATGGAAGATTGTCTTTCTGTCAAATAAATATCGACTACCCAACACAACACCTGTAATGTCAAGCCGTACTACATCCAGTTCAACCCAATCAACGTAATGAGCTGTTATGGCGAAGCGCAAGATGCACTTCTTTGAGACTTGTAAGTTTGCGTCCTTGCATATCCACCTAAGTGGATAAGGCTTTGGATGTGGAATTGTCTCAAGTTTTAGCTGTTTGACCAAGTCTTTTGAGATGAGATTAGCTTGAGACGCACTATCAAAAAGTGTCTATCTTTGTGTGGTTTGAGATTATCCTCACATGAAATAACTTTATCCTCCTCTTTTCATTTTGAGTTTCTCTGTGACAGTTTAATGTTCTAGAACTGGGATTTGTTTCTTGTGCAACCTCTTTCCCCTTTATGTTCTTTAATACCATGGTGATACTTTTTGTCTCATCACGTGATTCAGACCCTAAGTCTTGTTCAACAGTTGCTACAGTTTTTTCCTTTTCTTTGGTTTTATATTTCTCTGGTTTTAGCTCCGGATGAAGCTTCCAACAGTGGTCTTCATCGTGGCTTGTTTTTTAACAGTTCTTGTAAAATAATTTCCCTTTTTCCTTTCTATAGTTTGCAATTCTTTTTCTTCCTTTTCCTTTAAAATCACTATCCTCATTTCCATGTAAAGTGTTTTTCCCTCTAGTCTCTAAATGCGTAGCTTGTACACAAACTTCGTCTAGACTAGTAGGATTGAACATAAGGATAGTATGTTTAAGGTAGTTGTGCAAACCACCTATATATTTCAGCAAAGTGTCTTGAATTTGTAAGTCTACTCCTAACAACAGTGCTCTTCTCCTAAACTCTTGAGTGTATTCTTGAACACTTTGTCCTTTAAGTTGTCTAAAACTTTGCCAATTCATTATAGCCTTTTGTAAATTAGCAAGAGGATAAAATTGCTTCTTAATTGCGGAAATAAATTCAGCCAATGATAAAGCAAGCTTACCATGTTTTTGAATTTCATCCTTGGTCTTGGCTTCCCACCATACCAATGCTGCTCCTTCCATCCTTAATGAGGCTAACTAAATCTTGGTGTCATCATCATGTAAGTTCTGAATCCTTAAATAAACTTCCAACTGTCTTATCCAGTTGTCAAGTTTCTCTGCATTGACTTCACCGTTAAACATGGGTAATTCAAATTTATCATCTAGCTTTAAAAATGGACTTTTCCCAGAAGATTTAGGCTTATGAGGTTGATTTACCGAGGTAGAGGATGACGATGTAGATGAAGAGGATGACGATGGAGATGGTGGATCACCATTTCCTCCATGTCCTTTCTTTTAATTATCATCACCTTTCTTTCCTCCTGAAGAGCCCTCTCATTCTTTCTGATGTTTAGACCCTTCTCCAACCAAACTATCATTCATTTCCTGGTATAATATTCTTACAATCTTAGTCATGTCCAAAAAAGATTTTCTGAATACCCATTCTTCTTCTCTTGGATCCATGTCTTCAGGAACTTCTCCTTCCCTTTCAGACATACTTGAAGCTTCTTCTAAGGCTATTGAGGGTGAATTAGAAAGTGGAGACAATGGCATCCTAGCCCTCCTTGGTTGAGGATTATCTTGTGCTCTAACCAATTGTCCTTTCCCTCTTTGAAGCTAAAGCCAGGTAAGCATTAAAACTTGCAAAACATTCAAAAATATCTTTGCACAAAACTAATACTCAAAACTGAGCTCTGATACCAACTGATCTGAAAATGAAACTACTTGTATTTGTTGTTCAAGGTATTCATTTCCATTAAATTATATGTGCAAACTGTTATTCATGTCTTGCAATTGAAACAAAGTGTTTTTTGGTAAATTTCTGAGTCTTATGTGTGAAGGAGTGTTATTTCATTTTACTGTTTAGCATATCAAATTTGAAAAACACAGCAAGATAAAATCACATAATATAACACAACAGCTGATAAGGCAGTTCACCCCTCTTGGGCTACATCTTCCGGGTCCAAGGCCCCCAAATGGGCATGTCCTTGCTCTTATTAGATGCTCAAATTGGTTATACAGTGATAAGAAAGCCTAAACAGGAAAAATAAGCTGTGAAAATGAGTTCAGAACACAGAAAATAGTCAAGAATGGCTTTTGTTTCACCTCCAAAGGTTAACCATAACCCAATACAGCTCCAACACTCCCTAGGCCCTGATGGCTCTCCAAGCTTCTCTGCTGAAAATGTAACTGAATATGAGCTTTTCTGGCTCTAAAACCTATGCCATTGGCTCTGGAATGCTCAGAATACCCAAAATAAAAAAAAATCGCTCCAAAAGGATTTCCCTAGCCAAAGTTATGACCTCGAGAAGTTTTTGTCCAGTTTGACCCAAAAAAACTCCACTAAATGTGGGTTAACTGCAGTTAATCCCACTAATTTTGGCAACCATGCATAAAATGGTGGACTACGCCAAACTGACCACCAGTTGGACCATAACTACTAGCGTTAAAGGTGCATGTGACCACGTAACCTTAACCGTCGGGTTTGAAGGTTATCCGCTGAGTCTAGGCCTTTGGTTCCGCGCTCTGGTCATATGGATAAGGGGTTGGCCCCTTTCCGCTCCAAACTACACTTTTAACAAACTTTAAATATGATATGAGTCCTTAGGGTGTTAAGAACCAATGTTAGGCGGGCTAGTCGGGCCTGTGGGCTGGTAGCACGGAGACCTGCGATCGAATCCTGCGAAGTGCCATATAATTTTGCCATACCACAGACCTGCATACTTGGGGACACGTGGCGACCTCCGGGCTTGCCATGTGTCGACCCCTGATTGGTCCTCCAAAATGGAATATTCCCACGAATATTTTGGGGAATATTCCTTGGAATATTCTTTTTTTTTTAAATTTTTTTTTTTTAAATTCAAATTTTACAGTTTATTGGGCATTTTCAAAATGCGATAACTCCTCCATACGGTGTCGGATTAGAGTGTCATTCATGGCTACATGACCATTTAGATGAGGGCTATCCGGTCATTCTAGTTTAAACCAATTCTAAGCAATTCAAAATTTGAGCATTTTTTCCACTTAGGACATGATCACCTCATCACTCAAGGGCCTACTTGATATTGAACAACAAGGGAAAACTATTGGCTTGAGGGGGCCTGACCCAGGTTCGGAGTTAATTAGCCAAACAAATCCCTGTACTACTGGCCCTTTCAGTAATAGCCCGCGGAGCCGGACTGAGGTCTCACCCGAAGCAGTATGGGGGGATGCTGGAACCAAGTTTCCACACCCTTGAGATGTCTGAGGGGTCGACTTAGTCCAACTAGGAATGTCTTCGCGCAGGTCTCTTCACTCATTGTCCTGACCTACGAGACCTTTGCAATCCATTATACTCGCCTTCACGCGGCCCTAACCAAGGGCTGAGATGCTTTCGCACTACTAAGGTAATGATCTACGCTAGCTCCCCAAGTATAGCACGGATCTTACTTATCTTCTTATAATAGTTAGTTTAACTTTGCATAAATAGATACTTATCTTATATTCACTTGTTCAATGCATTCATGTGAGTTCACGCAGCTAATAAAAAATAAACTTGTCATTCATACCTAATATACTTCAATGCATAAAACAGGAAAAAGATACACAAAATGATAAGAAACTTTCTCTTTATTATTTCTCCAACGATTACAGACTCAACTCACCCTGCACACTCAGCTACAGGGGTCCGCGTACTCAGCTGCGGACTACTAGGCCTCTACGCACTCAGCTGCAGAGCCTTTTCCTACTCTACAACCCAAAGACACGACTTTACACTTCCACTCAGACTCGCTTCTTCTTCACTCTCTTAGATTAGATTCTTTTCTTAGGTGTCTCTTTACAACTTAGATCCTCACTCTATTTATACAATCCCATGGTCCGTGGACCATGGGTATAACTCTCAAGCCGACATTACATTACAAAAGTGAGGGCAGACAACCCTATGACTCAATTACCACTTCGCACTCCGCACCCACAAATCACAGAGTCTTTACATCAAACTTAGTCAAAACTTGGGCTTTAAGCCCCAAAACTTTCCTTGGGGCATCCCGCGCCCAACAAGCCCCCAACACAAACACCATGAATTTCCCTCGAGTCATTATGTCGATGCAGAGATCTTCGCTCGAAGACCTCCCAGCTCTTCATGGACCGCTGCAAGGTCGACAGCGCACTGAGCGGCTGCCTACTGTATCTCCTAGACGCGCTATTCAGAGACCACGGTATCTAAACTGCTTCCCTATATCTACTCATGCGTCCCCTACATCTGTGGCAACTTGCCTTCAATTGTTGCTATGATGACAAAGGCCTTGTCAATCCATGGTAGGATGCGCGCCTTCAGAACCACTTCTTTGTGTCACGCCGCGTCTACTTCCTCCTTAAGCGCTTTTGCCTGTTGCATTTGCGCAAGCCTCTATGTGAGGGCCACCATTTGCGCAGTCCCTTTGACGTCGTCATACTATTGCTGTAGCTCACACGCTTCTGTTTCCAAGCATTGTATGTCTGGGTCCTCCTGTAGAGTGATGAGGACCCCGAACGATTCTTCCAACACTTTGGTGTAGTCCTTCACTGTATTGCTGATCTTTTCTATGCCTGTTGTGATGGCACTAGTGCATTGTTCCCTCACCTTTGGAGGAGTTGAAGGCTGCACCTTCAATTGTAGCTCTGCTATCTAAAGGTTCAACTCCAGCTGAAACTTGGCCATCTCTTCTCGCGCCTCGCGCACCCCTGCTGCTAACCTGTGGATGCGCGCCTCTACTAGTGCCTCTACTGGGATGGCCAACTCAGGGACCCTCTGGTAGGCCTCCTCAACCACCTACACCATCTATAGCTTCTCTACCACTACCTCATCGCGCTGCAGGCTCAGTTGTTCCATGTTGATACTTTGTTCACTCAACACCTATAGCATGCCGCCCTCCCTAGCCCGCAGTTCTGTAGTAACTCCATCCTGTAGAACATAAAGCGTCTCCTGAGGGAGCGCAACCATGTTGATTCATACTCCTTTCAATGCATTGACCATAGGCCTGTCGGCCTCACTCTCTGTAACAAGTGCCCCCTCTAGAAGCACTTTTTTTTTGGTGATGCGGACACGTAACATTTCCTCAGCCGCGTCCGTTCCTACTGCGAGGCTGGTCGAGAGGGTACAATTTTGAGGAGTGCACACTTACAACTCCCGAATCTATGCCCGGAGGGCCCCAAACACAATCTGATTCTCCTCTGCCAACTTCTAGAGGGCCTCTGCGGTGACGTCACGCACCATCTCCCCTATATCGTACATATCTCGTTTAGTGAGGGTAATCGGGTGGAAATAAGTCTTGGAGGCTTTTGACTTCTTCCGCTGCCCCATATGCTCTCTCGGGTGCTGGCGGTTCAACTACGTAGATGTTGTTTCTGGGTTCGTGCCACCCTCCTCTTTCCTTGTCTCCATCTCTTGTTTCTGCTCAGGAGAAGGTGACTTTCGTCCCTCTCACTCCTTCTCTGCTGCCTTCTATGATTTTATTGCGGCCTTCGAATGTTCTGCTATTGTCTTCCCGTGCCTCCTGCACCTTTGTTGTTGTTGCCTCTTTTCTTCTCTTCTCAACCACCTGCGCTACCTACAGTTTTGCCTCCTCCTTTTTTTGTGCAGCAGACTTGTCTGCTCCCACTGCGGAGATGGCTGGAGTGCGCCACTCCGACGGCCACGCCTCAAGTACGTCGAAGATAACATCATCCATGGCCAAGTATGGTAGTTCATTCCACTTCTTCGCAGGGTCCTTGCACGCCCTGATGTAGACGTGATGGAAGTCTGCCTTAAACTCCGCAAAGCTTTGTAAGTTGTTATAGACAGTGGGCGATAACCACGGCTTGCGGTTAATCCCCATTCTGATGTTCATCTCCATGAACACCCAGAATATTTTACTATCTCGGATCCTGTGTGCGTCTTTAGTGGCCCATAGTGAAGCATACTTCGTGGCCTCTGGGAGATCCCTCGCAATTGGGGGGAATTGGTTGTCCTCAGGCAATTCCCCAGCCACCAGCACTATGGACAGCAGAAGCCATGCACAGTGGAAGGTTTTCCCCTGTTCCTGTGCCTCGCGGAAATTCTCCAGGAACTCCTTGCACAAGTATTCAGACCAGTTAAACTAGACCCCCTCTCTGCACTGCTCAGCAAGTGCAACCACCGGAGCGGGCACCTCATTCGGACGACATTTCCACATGACCTTACCCGGCAGTATCTGAGTCACGACTTTGACTGCCTTGTTGTTGATACTGGACGTCGCATAGCCCCTCTTTTTCTTCTCCATCTTATATTTCTTTTTCATGGCCTTCGCAATGGCCAAATCACTTCTTTTACCCTCCGAAATGTATGTTGGGTCTTCCCTTTTACAAGGGAGATGGGTAATTCTGTGGGTCAAGTGGTCCGTGATGGGGATGGGCTCCTCCAACCACAAACACCCATCATGCACCAGGGAGAGCAGTTGCCTGATGATGAAGATATTCACTGGGGTGCGATGGTAATACGGCACCCAGAGCAGGTTCAACAACCCTGCCTTTTCGACTCCGTGCAACCACTTGCACGGCTCCAACTCTATGACTCCCGCCGTGGTGTTTTTCTTCGGCTTCATGAGCTACGCAATCGCCAAGTGCGGGAATTTCTCATGGTTGGCGAGATCCCAATATTTGAACTTCAAAATCGACACCCATCCCAGGTGCGCTCCTTCGAAAATGATATTGTTGGGTAGCAACGAAGTTTGTAGAGATATTTTACTCTCATCGATATCCTTGGGCACCTTTGCCTTCCCCTTCGACGGAGGAACATATGCCGGTAGCCTAGTTAGAGGGTTCTGTCCTTGATTTCTTTCAACATGTCTTTGTCCTCGTCCTCTTCTATCAAGATGTCCTCAAGGTCTTCCTCCTCCTCGTCGATTTCCAAATTAACTGCTTTCCCATTTTCTTCCATGGTCAATTTAGTTCACAGCGGGTTTCGAGGGGACATTCGCACCAGAATCATGGGCTTCTTATCTTTCTTGGGCCTCAGAGTCCGCGGTGATTTATGGATTTTCGTGACTATCCCGGTGCTCTGAGGAGCATCTTCTACTGTCATGGCCTGTCCGGCCTCTTCGGCAGTCATCTCTCCGATTTCCCTGGCTTCTTCAGACACTATTTTGTTTTTCCATAAATCTCTCAACTGCTCAATTGGGTGCTCAAACAATTCTCTCAATAGGTCAAACAGGTCTCGGCTTAGAATACTCTAGATGCATGACAACTTAGTTCTCGAATGGCCAAGTTTTTTTTGCGGGGCAGCCCTTTGCAATTTATAGCGCCTTTTGAATTTGAATTCGACTATTTCCCCCAAATCTACTCCGTTACTGCTCCCTTCACGACAGATTTTCCCAAACCTTGTCCATTAAGTCTGCCTTAACTGCCTACTGCCTACTCCATTTGGTCTCAAATCAAGCATCACATCATGATTAGTGACTATAACAGTCACTTTCCAGCCAACCTGCGGCTGCGCAACTACCCTTGCGCTGTCGCGGACCCAGTGACACTTTGCTCCTGTGCGCAGGCCTGACATCGTTCAGCTCCTGGGAAAAGTAGTTTATAGTATCGCGCCTCCTTTCAACTGCCTAGGGTGCTAAGACTGTGCTTTCCACAGCTAGTCAGGTGGTCGTGCCACCTGTATATTGTTTTGATCGACAATCATTTACATTTCCTGGGAAAAATTCACTTTTTAACTCCAATACCTACATCGCGCACTTTACCAACTGCCTCGCGCCACTATATGTGATCCCCTTAGTAATACACGGTCCAATCCAAGGCATCAAACTGATCAAATCTCGGCGGTAGTCTCCAAATTTATCATTGTAATCGTGTGCATCCTGTTGTATCACCACAATCTTTTTATGAAGAAAATCCCTTTTTATTCCTTCCTCCATCTTCTTGACTTCTTTTTCTGCCATGGCGCTTTCCTCCCTTAAGCGAAATTTTTCCTTTACAAATTGTTGGAGCCTAATATCACCCTGTGCGATCTCTTCATTAGGTCCCAAGCATTCTTCTTCTTCCAACTACGCGATCCCTTCCTTTAAGTCTCTGTGATCTGTCATATCCACAAGCGTTGTTATGCGTTGACTAGGCATGATATATTTCATCGATATTTCAGTGTTTGCTTCATAAACCAGCCTAGAAGGAATCTGTCCCGTCAATTTCTGGCACGTCACCCTATAAGCCCATAGGACTGCTGGTACACGCAGGTCCCAATCACTTTGTTACGCATTACATACCTTATTCAGTGCTTCACACACTTTATTAAAGGCTTACACGTGGATAACCTTCTGCGCACTCGTTCTTTCCACATTCTGTCGTCCCAATTTGAGGAGCTGTTCGTGCATTTTCCCCCCCAACACATGCTTATTGATCATATTTCCCATCACGAATTTCATGTGCATCCGTGCCAGTTGTTTATCATCTGCCTGTAACCACCTGGACAGATGCACGCACGGACTAGCCTGACCATTGTATCGATCCGCCGACCTCCCTAGAGTTTTCTCAAACCGTGTGCACATCATCCTCCTATAGGCGCACTAGTAATCAAAGTTTCGTTTGTGCGTACCCCACCACCTTGCGGGCGTAGCATGCAGTACCCAATTCAAGGCTTTGAAACGTTTTTTTTTCTGGTGCCTCCCTCTCAAATTGGTTCAGGAAAGCATCTACCTCACCTAATCCATCATAAGTAGGTAAATCTCTCATTTCGTTGATACGCATCACAGTGATCTTGTCATCATGTTACAGTTTAACATAGTTACCTCATGTAACCAGTTTTTCCACCACTCTATCTCTTCATCCAAATCTGAAATACAGGAGCTTTCGTGCTCCCATGAAATTCGTGTTAGGATATTCCGACACATAGGATATAGTTAAGTTCAACTTGGTCTAGTATAGAGTTAGGTTAGAGTTAGGTAAAGTGTGTTTCTTTACCGTTGTACATTTTGTAACTTACAATCCGACGGTCACGATATGTAGTGATCCGACGGTTCACTCTCACCTCGGTATTACCGACACTTGATCCATGGCTTGACACCCGATTGGTCCATGAGTTCTATTTAAAGCGCATGGAGGGTCATTGTTCGGGTAATCCGTGCATGAGAGAAGCTTATGTAAATTTTCATTCTTTGATTAATAAATTGCCTGTAGTACCCACGTTGGGACAGGCCGTGGACTGTTTCCCTCCTTGCACTCTGAGGGTTTTAACCACGTCAAAAATACTGGTGTATTGATTTGAGATCTGGTTGTGAGCGGTGTCCTTTTGGTATTCTTTCTGTGGAACTTACCCTGTAAATTCCTACATGGTATCAGAGCTATTTGAGGGCCGCGTCCGTTGGTGATCCAAATCTGAAGCCGGTAGAACTGCATGCGGCTGTCGTTTCCTAGATCTGCTGTTTCTGACTGCTTTCGGGCCGAGAGGACTGCTCTGTTGCGTTCGGAGCATCTGTTCCAGTGAGGAACCCCTTTCGTTTCACGCGAAAAGGTTTCCGGTAGCCCTAGCTGCGTCATTTTTCAGATCGGGAGGTATACAGTGTTTTTTTGCAGTTTACTGTTATTTTCTCTCTGCTTATTTCGGTCTCAGTTTATTTAGCCTTTTTTTTTAACCGGATCTATACCTTCCATTTCTGCGTATGCTCTTTGCCCTGCGACTCTGTGCGATCTGGGCAAATCAGAAACAGAAAGGAAGGATTTTTTCTCATGCGTATGCTCTTTTCCCTGCACCTTAGTGTGATCTCGGAAAATCAGAAACATTGAGAAAAATATTTAGTTTTTCGGCTAAAGCTAACTTTGAGATTTTTTTTAAAATTTCTAGTTTTTTTGGCTAAAGCTAACTTCGAGCCGTAAGGTTCGTTTTTCTTTGCATATTCGTGTTGGGTTTTGTGTTTTGTGTTTTGTAGGGAAAAAGAGCTTTCTCAAGGCAAGCACGCAAACCAAGGCCCCCCCCCCCCCTCTCTCTCTCTCTCTCTCTCTCTCTCTCTCTCTCTCTCTCTCTCAAATTTTTTGTATAGATCAATTGGTTCAAAGCTATTTTAAGAGAGTAGAGGTCTTGGGTTCAAGTCTCCATTTTGTGGGGGCGGATTTTTTCATTCCCGCACATTCGCGCACTTTGCCGGCAACGTCAACATTTTTTTTTCAAAAAGCCATAACTTCTTCATCCGGAAGCCTTTTTCAGAGCCGTTTTTAAAACCGCCTATTTTTTCGAGATCTATCCATTGGAACACTTACTTTCAGCATCTTCAGCTTCAGTTTTTTTTAAAATGGAAAGTCCATGCCAAGTCATTCTTGACAGCACTAACTACTTCCAATGGGTAGCCTACATGGGAGATTTACTTAGAAGTAAAGGTCTCTACAGAATAGCCACAGACCAAGAGAAGAAACCAAAAGATGAAGACAAGGCGGCAAAATGGGAAAATAGACAAGATCAAGCACGTGGTTTGATAGGGATGTCTGTTTCTCCTGATCTTAGATTCCACATTGCAGAACTTGAGACTCCTCATGAAGCATTAGAAAAACTTGCTAAAGTTTTTGGAATTAAAAATGAAATTAGAGCCCATCAACTTGAAAATGAGCTGCTTACTTTGGATCCTAATAATTTTTCTTGCATTGAAGATTTCTTGTCCAAATTCAAGACCCTTAGATATCTCTTGGAAGGTGTTAAAGTTAAGAAAGAAGATGGTAACCTTATTTATTCCATCCTTACTAAGTTGGGACCAGCCTACTCTGTATTTGTTTCCACTTTCCATTCTACAAGGGAAGCTTTCATTTGTCAAGGACAAGACTACAAGGCCCCTTCCTTTGACTCCTTTTGTGATTCCTTAATAAGAGAACAAGAAAAACTCTTACACCTTGGTCTTCTTAATCTTGGAAACTCTTCCACGAAAGCGTTAGCCGCCCAGCAGCAACCAAATTCAAAGAATCCTAAGAAGTCATATCCTCAAAAGAATGGTCCTAAACCATCTCAGCCTCAAAATGAAAGATCATTTCAGCAAAATGATAAGACCAATAAAAACAAATGGAAGAAGACTGATAGACATTGTAACTTTTGTAATCGAGATGGCCACTTAGAATCTAAATGCTTTAAGAAGATGGAAGCCTTGGAAGCCGCAATGAAGAAACATAACATCCATGTGGAGCCTACTTCAACTTCAACTTCCGGAATGGCACTTTCTGCATGTCATTGTCAATCATCTCAGTCTGGTTATGCATTAAATGTATCTTCTTCTTCTTCTCATTCTCATGAGTGGCTCATTGATTCTGGAGCCTCTTGTCACATGGCCAAAAACCAAGCCATGTTTTCTTCTTTAAATGATTGTAACACCAAAAATATATATATTGGTGATGATAGATCTCTTAATGTTGTAGGGACTGGAACTGTTCATCTAGACAATGGTCAGTTTAATGATGTATTATGTGTTCCAACCTTATCCTGCAACCTTCTATCTGTCTATCAGATAACTCATTCAGGTGAAGGTAAAATTGTTGAATTTTCACCTCATGATGTTGTAATCAAGGATCTAAAAGATCCTAAACAGATTCTAGCTACTGGTCTTGCTGATGATTCCAAAAGGTTGTATAAGTTTCACAACTTTGGGTCATCCAATCTTCCCTCAGTATTTGTTGCTCATAATGATGAAGTGAGCAAACTTTGGCATGAGCGATTTGGTCACTTAAACTATCGCTCCCTTCAGCATCTATGTAAAGAAAATATGGTGACAGGTCTTCCTATGGTATCTTGCAGAGATGGTGTTTGTTCCGGATGTGTACTCGGAAAACATCATCGGGACAGTTTTGACAAACGTGCCTCTTGGCACGCCTCAGCCCCTTTACAGCTTGTGCACAGTGATTTATGTGGTCCTCTTCCTGTTGCTTCATTCTCTGGCTGCAAGTACTTCTTAACTTTCATTGATGATTTCTCCAGACGCACTTGGGTATACTTCTTAAAACTCAAGAGCGAAGTATTTAACACTTTTTTGGCCTTCAAAGCCTTTGTTGAAAAACAATCTGGACATCAAATTCTTAAGCTAAGAACTGATAATGGTGGAGAATATGTTAAAAACACATTCATCAACTTTTGCACCGAAAATGGAATTCAAATGCAACATACTGTTCCATACACTCCACAACAAAATGGTGTAGCTGAAAGGAAAAATCGCACCTTAAAGGAAATGGCTAATTGTATGCTGCAATCTAAAGGACTCAGTCTTAGTTTTTGGGCCGAAGCAATTAATTGTGCAAATTATATAATCAATCGCACTCCTACTAAGGTTCTAGAGAATATCACTCCAGAAGAAGCTTGGAGTTCCATTAAACCAGATGTAAGTCACTTTCGTGTGTTTGGAAGTGAAGCATGGGCCCATATTCCAGATGAAAAGCATAAAGCTTTAGAACCTAAGAGTGAGAAATGTACTTTTGTTGGATATTCTGAAGATGTAAAAGGTTATAGACTTATTCCATTTAAGTCCAAAAATGTTATCATTAGAAGAGATGTAAAATTTGATGAAAATAAATCGGCCTGCGAGCCTAGTCCGGCGGATGTGCCACCTCTTCCTATCTCTTCTACTTTTGAAAACATTTCTTCTTCAGATGATGAAAGCGAGGATGATAATCCTCCCCCACCTTCTCAGGATCCTCAACTTCCAAGATGGGTCCGTGCTACTCGGGATGCAGCAGGTGATCTTGCCGGTGATCCTACAGATCAGCGACGTACACGTTCTCAGTTTGAAAGAGCCTCTTCTTTACTGGCTCAAGCTCCAGTAAATCATGATCCTGACACTTTTGCAGAAGCTTCAGGCCATCCACATTGGGAAGCAGCTATGAATGAAGAATATCATTCATTGATGACAAATGATACATGGGATCTTGTTCCTCTACCAAAGGGACGCAAACTTGTTAGATGTAAATGGGTTTACAGAACCAAGTATGGACCAGATGGGAAAGTTGATAAACATAAAGCTCGTCTCGTTGCTAAGGGCTTTTCACAGGTTGAAGGCATTGACTACACTGAAACCTTCTCCCCTGTTGCCAAAATGAACTCTATCCGCCTTGTTCTTTCCCTTGCTGCCTCTTTAAAATGGGAAGTCCATCAGATGGATGTTAAATCTGCCTTCTTGCATGGGGACTTGCAGGAAGAAATCTATATGGAACAACCCATTGGCTTCATACAAACAGACTCCAGCCTTGTTTGTCGACTTAAGAAATCCCTTTATGGCCTCAAGCAAGCTCCTCGGGCTTGGTATGCCAAAATGGATAGCTTTCTTTTAGAATCTGGCTTTTCTAGGTGTCATTCTGACAATACTGTCTACACCAAGAAAGTGGGCAACTCTCTTATCATCCTTGTTCTTTATGTTGATGATCTTATTCTTACTGGTAGTGATCCCAACCTTATAAACCATGTGAAGTCAAGCCTTAAAAAGAAATTTGAAATGACAGACTTAGGACACTTACACTATTTTCTCGGTCTTCAAGTCTTGCAATCCCAAGAGGGTATTTTCCTTTCCCAGTCCAAGTATGCTTGTGATATTCTTCGTCATTTTCACATGGAAGACTGTAAGCCAGCCCCTTCTCCCTTTCAGTCTGGAGTCAAACTTTCAGTCTCTTGTACTTCTCCTGAAGTTGATGCTACCTTATACCGTCAACTTGTCGGAAAACTCTTGTATTTAACCCATACTCGTCCTGATCTTTCCTTTGCTGTTGGCCTTGTTGCTCGTTTTATGCAAAACCCCCGTGAAAGTCATTGGAAAGCAGCTAAAAGAATACTTCGTTATGTTCGAGGTACAGTACAGTTTGGGATTCATTACAGTGCCAAAGCAGCTCCTCTGTTAGTTGGTTTCACTGATTCTGATTGGGCTGGTGACCCTGATGATCGGAAGTCTACTGCCGGTTATGTCTTCACTCTTGGTTCAGGACCTATTACATGGGCTTGTAAGAAACAGGCTGCAATTTCTCTTTCGTCAGCAGAAGCAGAGTATCGTGGTGCCGTGGAAGCTAGTAAGGAAGCCTTGTGGCTTCGTCAGATCCTATCAGAGTTTGGCTTTGAGCAGCAGCATCCAACCACACTTTGGTGTGATAATCAAAGTGCCATTCAGCTATGCAAAGATCCAGTCCAGCATCAGCGCAGCAAACACATTGAACTACACATGCACTTCATCAGAAAGCTCATTCATGACCATGTTCTTGAAGTGCAATATTGTCCAACAGATGATCAGGTTGCAGACATCTTCACAAAGGCTCTCACAGAGGCGAAGTTCACTAAACTTCGATATATGCTTGGAGTTCAGGAAGTTGTCACTAAGGGGGGATAGGCTCTAGTGCCTCCTTCCTTCTCCTATTGTGTCATATTTGTAAATCCTTCAATCCTATCCCAAGTTGTTCTTAAGGGGGGATGTTAGGATATTCCGACACATAGGATATAGTTAAGTTCAACTTGTTCTAGTATAGAGTTAGGTTAGAGTTAGGTAAAGTGTGTTTCTTTACCGTTGTACATTTTGTAACTTACAATCCGACGGTCACGATATGTAGTGATCCGACGGTTCACTCTCACCTCGGTATTACCGACACTTGATCCGTGGCTTGACACCCGATTGGTCCATGAGTTCTATTTAAAGCGCATGGAGGGTCATTGTTTGGGTAATCCGTGCATGAGAGAAGCTTATGTAAATTTTCATTCTTTGATTAATAAATTGCCTGTAGTACCCACGTTGGGACAGGCCGTGGACTGTTTCCCTCCTTGCACTCTGAGGGTTTTAACCACGTCAAAAATACTGGTGTATTGATTTGAGATCTGGTTGTGAGCGGTGTCCTTTTGGTATTCTTTCTGTGGAACTTACCCTGTAAATTCCTACAATTCGTCCATCCGCGGTAGGATTTACCCAGTCTTTCTCCCGTGCAGTTATCTTGTAGATGCAATCCAAATCATCGTCACTTCCATAGTCGCGCACTGGCTCTGTGTAGTTCGATCCCTCAACATGGTCCAAGGGTATAACTACGCACAGACACTTCTTCTCAAAAATCATCTTGTGCTTCTTTAGATTAATCACCCCGTTATGTCAGTGGCCCAATCAATTCCGCACGGGGTACGGATTTCTATCATCAACAATCTCTATCACCTCAAATTCAGCTAGCACGCTCGCTCCCTCAATATCCACGGTGATTCCCTGCAATCACCCAAGGGGTATTATCTTCTATTGGTTCGCCATTAGCAGCGTAATAGGAGACCACTACAGCGTAAGCCTCCCCATGCGATCCCATGTCTACTTTGGTAGAACGTTCACATCCAACCCTAAATCTAGAATTACTTGGTCCATCTCATATTCTCCAATCTACACGGTTAACCTCATTTCCCTTCGTGTTCTTGTCTTATGCTTTCCAATCTTCCAAACTACGCACGGTTCTCCTAGCGCGGTCCCAGCGCATCTGTTAATGAGTTCCTATAATCCTTTTAAAGCCTTACTATTGCACAAGAACTTCATACATGTTTCCAGGAACATCGTGAGCATCGATGGGTCCATTTCCGGCTGTGTTCTATCTTCGCTTCCTGAAGTGGAGGCATCAATGAAGCTCTTCTTAGCTTCCATAAAAGTTTCCAGAGTGCGCTCCAAATCAAACTCCGCTTCCTTCGCCAGAGCTTAACTATGAAAACCAGATAAAAGAGCTTGAAAAACAACAATTCTATATATTTCATTGTAAGGAATCCACAGAAAGAAGATATATCATGTAGATAAAGATATTTAAACCATTAGAAAACAAATAGAATGAAGTATAAGCACCATGAACTCACTGGACTAGAGTTCCTTGAAAATAGCTGCAACCTGTCTTTGTATTAGCTAAAAAGATTATTACATGCAAGCTTCCTTCACAAAAAGTTCAACCATCTTCTCCTTAAGAGAAATCATACATATAGACTCTCCTAGACCACATGCCCACCTTTAGGAGTCGAATTCTTTGGTGGAGGAACCGACTCCAAGATTCTCTCAACCAACAGGTGAGAGTGAGAAGGTGAAACTCAAACACTTCATGGAGAGTTTTTTTAGGATTTTTCTTCCTTTATGAGGCCTATAAACATCAAAAACTACCTATGATGTGCATTTATTCATGCCTACATCACCTAGCCTCGAAACTAGTGCCATTACATAAAGAGGTTTGACTTTGACCAAGTCAAACTGGAAACTAGAAATTTTACACAGTGAAATTTACAAATTAGAACACAGAAAAGTACAGAAGCGCAATGCCGACTTTGAGCTATCTTTTAGGTGCCTTCCAGGGGTTAAAATCCAAAATTGAGAGAATTTTCACGTATGCCTTCAAGTATAGTTTCCAAAATAGTTTAAATTTTTGAATTTGGACCATGGGAAGACCTTCAAATATCCATTCTCCCAAGGTCATTCCCTGTGCCCAGTGCCTGTCAAAAAAGGGTCCAAAATGCTAGTTTTTTGCCACTTTTTTGCATTTTTATTCAAAACTAAGCCACCTCTGCAAAATTTGATAAAATGGGTTTTTATAGAATGGAAATATATTTCCAAAAATGTAGACCTTTCCTCAAATGTAAAAAGCGCAGCGCCTTCTGGGGCAGCTGATTTTCTGAATTTAGCTAAAAAATTCTCAAAACACTTAAAGTACTCATAATTTTCTCAAAATTGGATGGAAGGTGTAAAAATTTGTTTGTAAAACCTTAATAGATGCTTCAACAAGCATATCCAAGTTTCCCTGATCCTTTTGGTCTTCATTGGCTTCCTTGAGCTTGTTTTCAAGTTGCTTTACCTTGACATTGGCGATCATGTTTTGAGCCTGGTAGTGGTGCGCCATATGTCTGAGCAACCAATTATCTCTATTTGCCTTCTTAAGGAGCTTATCCAAGTGTTCATTCACCCTGTTGAGCCAATACTCCTTGTCTTGGTTGACCTCAAGAGAAATTTTATCTTCTAGGTCCATGTCTTCATTCAATAGGATGTGTTTTTCTTCTTCTTGCAAAGCTTTCTTGAGGCCCTTTTTTCTTGGCATTTTCCTCTTTCCTTTCCCTTTTGATCCTTTAGGGTTGCTTGATTCTATGATTTCTTTTCCTTTTCCAACCTGCTGCAATAACTTGGTTTGTTATTTTTCCATGATCAATTCTTTTGCTTTGAGCTGACTATTCTCCTATTCAAGGAATGAAATGAAAATATTTTGTTCTTTCCATATTGATTGCAAGCTCCTTGATTTTATAATCTTTATCTCTAATTTTCTGTTATAGGCTTGAAGTCTGATCCTCTACCTCTGAATCAACTAGCTCAACTCATGCTCAACTGTGTCTTTATCTTTCGCTACCAGTCCCTGCTTTGTTGATGAAGAAGGCTTGGCCCCTTTCTCTCCATGAGAAGAAAACAAAAGCCTCTATCCTCTCTTGTACAATTTAGTCACCTCAGTCTTAGGTACTTGAGTTTTCTCCACTGATTTGCTAGAGGACCCCACCTCCATTTGTTGTTTTGGCACATTAGAAGATTAAGCTGCAACATTGGCTTCATGCTATTTCAGGGTTGTTTCCAAAAAGGCTTCCCAAGCCATACCTTTCTCTGCAAGCTGGTGAAGGACAATAGTTTTAATTAGATTTTGATGAAACAAGATTGGGGAGTGCTCTTTGTTCTTCACTTGCATCTTTTCCCACATTTTGTAAATGCTCCTGGATAGGTAGTTACACATGTTGAGTGGCTTTTGAGAGGTAAATGCATCAGGAAGCGAATATGATAAGCATACAACCTGGAGAATCTTCCTTCACATGTAAATAACCTCATGAAATTCTTCATCAAAGGAGAATATTTCTCCAATAAATTTCTTAAAGGCATAATGTGAGCACGTTTTTCCATGTATGGTGTTTTTAAGAAAGGCTTGTAGTATTCAAGATCTAGGCTCATTCCTTTGAACCAATATTCACTATTGTCCGGTAACCATATTGTAAGTGAGATGGAGGCCACTGAAAAAATGAACTCAACACCAGTGATGACAACACTTTCACCCTTCAACTGAGTTGCCACCCAATCTGTTAATTGTTCATGAAACTCCACCTCACTCACTCTTTTGTAAAACTCCAAGCAATGTACATCCTTGAAGCACTGTTTGATGAAAGGATAGGAGTTGATTTCATTACAATTTAATGGCTCATATCTAAGAACCTTCCCTCCCTTATGATGTCTTTTCCTCTCTGGTGAAGATTCCGCCTCCATGATGACAAAAAACCCTAGCAGCAGGCAATGAAAAATAAAGTGTGAGGTATCAATGGAAATGAAGTGGTGTGAAGGTGGATTTTGATAAAATGATAGAGGAGGTTTGAAAAACGTGGATATGAGATTTGGAAGTTGATGAAAATAGTGAAGAAACAGTGGAAGAGTGACCTGCTTGCAAGGAGGAAAAATAGGGTTTGTAATGAAAAATGCCCAAAAACCTCTAGGAATGAGCTAGGGTTTTACTTTTTGAGGGGTAAAACTTTGTTTTGAGGTGGATTGAATGGTTAAATGGTTTATTAAACATGTATGCAGGTTTAGGACAACATTTTACATGTTTTAGAAACCAAAAATAAAAATTTCCATTATCACCCTATCATTTCCCATGCAAAATTTCACGACAAACCCTAATTTGAAGAATCATTGACATAAGATGATTTTGAAAAGCAAATGAGGGATAATGATGGTGTACTTACTTGTCTCTTGGCTTAGATGTCAATGAAACTAATCTTGCAAGCCAAAAAATGAAATTTGGGAGATTTTTGGGTGAATTCTGGGCACTCTATCTTGAGCGCAACACTTTGTTCCTAAGCGCAATGCTTGTGCGCAGTACAATTCTTCTGAGCGCAGCGCCTCTGCTCTGAGCGTAGTGCTTTGTTCCTGAGCGCAGCACTTCAAGATTTTTGCCAAATCTTCCTAGGAAACCGACTTTTTTACTCTCTTGGACGGGATAGCTCAATACTCAAGAGTGAATAGGAGGTAAATGAACCAAGTTTGGGGGCTTTTGAGTTTATATAGGGAAAATTATTTCTCTTTTTAAAAAAGAAATGGGACCCACCATCCTTTAAAAATTGTTTTTTTCACTTATGAAAACAGAGTTACCTTTACCACTGAAAACCTGAGCTACTTTTTACTTTCCTGAGTGCTGGAACTCCTTCTTCTGGAACTTTTGAACATCAAAACATGATGAATGTGTGAAAATTCACAAATCAATACCCAAGAGCTTCTTGCCATGCTCTTTTCACTACTGGATTTATTCATGAAAATGATGGACCTTGGAAACCCTAGCGACCTAATGAATGACCTGAGACTAAATGGAATGATGATGATGACTGACATGTTTTTATTATGACACCTCCATAAAAGTGTGATAGGTGACCAGCATGAGTGAATTTCCAAAAGATTGACCTCATCTCTAGACTAACCAAACAGTGACCAAATTTTGTTGTGTAAACCTAGTGACAAAAAAAAATTGATTTTGATAGTCTCGACAAGTATAGTAAAATCACATTTGATCCAGGTGACAGGATAACAAGACTGACACTAACAGATATGAAATGGAAGTTCCCGGTTGGGACCACATAAGATTTGAGCTTGGCAGATTAGTTCCTTGATCTTTTCGAAATCTACTTCACAATCATCTGTCCATAAAAATTCTTCATCTTTAGTTAACAACTGAAAAAGTGGAAATGTAATCTTGGAAAAATTTTCTATAAAATGCCTATAGTAACCAGTGCAACCAATAAAACTACATACCTGATTCGATGTCTTGGGAACAGGAAAATGCAAAATTAGCTTTACCTTGGCAAGATCAACTTGTATTCCAGCAGCCAAAAGCAAATGTCCTAGCACTACTCCCTCTTCTCTCATCATATGATATATTGTTGTACTCAGAGAAACATGCATTTGTTTACACCTTTTAAGGACTTAATTATCCAAGTTTTCCAATCCTTCTTCGAATGACCCCCCATATGGCGTGATGTCATCCATGTAAATTTCAACATTGTCATCGAGTAAATCAGAAAAAATCCCTAGTATTTCCCTCTAAAAGGTAGCAGGTGCATTGCAAAGACCAAACGAAAGGACTCAATAAGCGAATGTTCCCCAAGGGCATGTAAAGGTAGTTTTTTCCTCATCCTCAGGAGCTATTTGGATTTGGTTATACCTGCTAAACCCATCCAAGAAAGATAAAAACTTATTCCCAACCAGGGTATCAAGGAATTGGTCGATAAATGGTAGACGAAAATGATCTTTCAAGGTTTTTTCATTCAGCTCCCTATAGTCTACACAAATCCTCCATTTACCATTCTTTTTAGGAATGATGACCAGCAGGGATACCCACTGGCTGTCTGAGATTGGGTAAATAAATCCTACATCCAATAACTTTTGGAGCTCCTCTTTGACAATGTTCTTCAAGGCGGGGTTCATCCTTCTTTGGGGCTATCTCACATGTCAATAATCTTCTTTGATGTAAATATGATAAGTACACAAATCAGCAGGGATACCTTTCATATCAATATAATCCCAGGCGAAAGATTCTTTCTATTCTTGAAGGATCTTCAAGAGTTGTTCAGTATGGGCCAGTGAAAGATTCAGGTTGATATTCAATGTCTTCCCTTGCACAATCTCCACCCTTATGCTGTCAGAAAGTGTTGTTACAAGAATATCTTCACCTTCGATTTTCAATCCGATAGTTTCCTGTGTTTCACAACTCATGATTGATTCCAAAAACGTTCAAGTTGGATCTGCAACAGCATGAGGGCTACTAATAAAAGTGCTAATAGTATCATCCGCTGTCTCATTCTTAAAGTAGAGGGCTTGCCTCATGGTAAGCAGTGGCTGGAGTTCCTGTTGTTCAGTTTCAATCCCATCCAAAGACAAAGAGTTATGCTTTGGCTTTTCCTGCGAGCTTGGTTCGGCAAGGGGATATAGAATAACATTTTTCGTATTTTCCCCATTAGAAATTATCATGTTTCCTGGCCGACATTTGATATAGGAATCATCGGTTTCAAGCCATGACCATCCTAAAATAAGCGAATGAAAACCAGCTGGGGACTATGTATGTAAGACTAGGAGAGCAACAGGATAGTGCCAAGAATCCACTGAAATCGTTATGTCTTCCAATTTGCCTATCGATCTGATTGTAGATCTGTCAGCTAGTTCTAAGACTGTAGGGTTTGGCTTAAGATCATGCAATCCTAGTGTAAGCATGGTTTCAGAACTAATTACATTAATTGCAGTGCCCAAGTCTACCAGTACATTCGGAATATCTACCCCGTTAATATGAAATGTTAGAATTGGGTTCCCAGGATCCCCATATTTTATAGGCATAGCCTTTCCCAACATAATGTCAAATAATCTCCCCATCACATGAATTGTAAGTGGATATTTTGTTTTTTTCCCGGGTCTCTTAGAACAATATTCTCTAATAGTTTTAGCATAAATAGGTACATCTTTCATGGCCTGAAGCAGGGGAGTTTTTACAAACAAATTCTATAATTCTCCTAAAAGGTCAAATTCCAGTTGAGGGTCCCGTTTACTCAAGGCCAATCGTTCTGGATAAGGAGGATTGGTTTAACAAGCATGAGTAATAGTCAAATGAGAAGGAGAATGTTCCACAGATGGTTGGTTTGTCTCATCCCTAAGTGCTTGATATTCTGGATTCTCATCGTCAAGATGTTCAACAATAATGGGTGATGTCAGGGCATTTACTACCCGACCAGATCATAGATTTATCTCATTAAACCCTGCGGTAGAAATGTTGTACGAAGGAAGGTTGAGGGTGTCTGCTTGTTGAGCGCCCTTATTGTTTGGATTTGGGTTTGGTTGAATAGGAAGTTGAGGCTGAAGAGGAGGATTATTGGAGGGAACGTTAGAGGGAAGTTGTAACTATTGTTGTTGTGTAGGTTGAGGAAATTGAGTAGCAGGGGGAATAGGACTATGCCAGCCTTGAGACCATGAAGAACTTGAATTAGGTTGAGGACACCATGGTTGCCAAGGTGGGTATTGATAATATTGAGGCCAAAAAGGAACTGACTGAGGATTCATATTATAATATTGAAAAGGATCCTGAGACGTACCTAGATTTAAGCCTGATGATCATGGCTGCCATGGTTTCTTAGACCCCATAAAGCATAGTTGATATGGTTCTTCATTCGCCCCCTGAAATACTGCCTTTAGTTCTGGAAGCGATGGACATGTACCGGTGGAGTGACTCTATTCACAAATAGCACATGTCTCTATAGTGTCTAGTGGACACTCCTTCAGTGGATGTTTCTTTCTACACCGTGGGCAGAAAATAGCCATAGTTCTTTCCAACTCCATTTGTTTCTGCTTTGCCTGTAATGTGTCCATTTGGGAGGATAATGTACTTAGGATATCAGTTTTCAAATTATCCAACAGGTTTCCAATTACTTCTTTTGTGATTCCCCCACTTGATGTTTTGAAAGTTCGGATTCCTTGTTTATTCCTTGCAACTCCCCTTGAACATTGAATACAGAGTTCATAGATGGTGTCAAAATCTTCTTTAGATATATCCCCTTTACCTACTATGTTTAACAACTCCAAATATTCTTCCCTCAGGGCCCAGAGAAAAATAATTTTCAAAATATCCTTATCCAGGTCACTATGGCTAGATCTCTGGAGACTATACTTAAAATGCTTCACACATTCCCCCATATTTTCATCTTCCTTCTACATGATTTTGAAATTTTTTTCCTTAATGTCTCGGGATTTACAGTAATCCTGATATTTTTCCAGGAAAGCCTTCTTCATGTCATCCCAGGTAGAAATGGTTTTTCCTCCTAGACCCATAAACCATCGCAATGTTGTCCCTTTTAATGTAGCAGGAAACATTTTCAGCTTCTAAGCATCATTGACATAGTCATACCCTCTGCAAATGATATCAAACTTGAATAGGAAAGTTTCCGAATCCTCCGTGGAAATCCCATGGAAGTTTGGCAATGCAGTCAGTGGAATAGGCTTCATTGGTGCATCACCTGAGATTTCCCCTTTAGAGCTATTAGTGAATATAAATGATACAAAGAAGTGTGAGAGAGAGAGAGTAAAAATGGAGGGGAAAAGTATGCATATTTGGCACACAACAATAGGGATACTCTGGGAATATTCCCTTAGAATATACCTTTCTTAAAAAGCACACTCGCAGGATTCTACGCATCTTGGTTCCCTCATCCCTCTTGGTTTCGCCAATCACTGTTCCAAGGCCTTTGTTGGTCCTCTGTCCCCACATTGAATGGCTTGGTTGAGATTTTATATCATTTCCCAAGTGGACATTACAAAGCCTTCCCGTCGGCAGGTTGGCGGTGCATTGTGTATAAAGCATATGGTTGGGTGGATGCCATGGGGTCAAACCAACGAGCCTCCCTCATTTTAACATGTGTCAAATCTTTGTTTAAGGGGTTATCATATGGTTATATGGAATATGGAATATGGTTAATTATAACCATATGTTTGTTTCAAATTTCCACCATATTGGTCCACGTGAATATTGTTTTGTAATAACCATACGGTATATGGTTATATTAATAACCATTTCTTTATATATATAATATAACCATAGTTTTTATATATAGTTTTTATTTTATATAGGTATTTTTAATATATCTTTTTGTTTTATATGGTTCATAACCATATTATAATTTTAATCAAACCCAATGACCTAGTGACAAGTGTTTATGATTGGCAGGGCTTTATTAGCCACTAGTTGGTTGCCACATTAACTATATGGTCCCACTTAGTCTGTTGACTAGGATACCACGTGGAACTTTATGGGCCCCATTTTTTGCATGTTCTATCAAACTTTTCACTGTAATAAGTTGGTCATACGGACTCGGATTAGATCAACATTTGCGTCATTGGATTCCTTGTGATGAGCTCCTCGACTTGGTATTTGTTTTGCTGATTTTTGAATACTTTGAATTTTTTATCCATTAGGGATCCTCTTGGATCATTCCTCCCCAATGATGGACTTTTAGTCCTCCAAAAGTATAAACAGTACTACAATCTAATGTATTCTAATCTGGATAACAAATGTCTATAATGGGCCACACTTTCCTCTTCTTCACCTTTTTACTTCGGAGCCAAAATGATGAAGTTGACTTATGTATCCATATCTAAATATGTAGCTACCAATGCATGCATAACTTGCAAGATTCCAAGCAATACCATACTTGGAAAGAGTTTATAAAACACTCATGCTCAAGTTTTACAATAGAACCCAAATCCCTTGCTATCCAACTAAAGGAAAAAATATCACTATGTTGCATATTCAAGTGATGTTATAAACTTTATCAAATTTACAATTTTTTGCCCATTTAAGGCATCTTTAAAAAGAAACATGTGATTTAAAATGGTTTCCATACTCAACTACTTAAAAATTCTACCCATCTCTTACCTAACTAGGCTAATGGGTTTTCTTCTTGTAGTTGGCTTCCTTGTTGAACTGCTTCATTGATCAGTTCCTTCATAGGTGATTTCATATGCTCTTGGTCCTTCTTTGGGTGTAGCTTTGGATGGATCTTCCAACATATGGTTGTCTAATGTACACAATTGTTGCAATGTTTGCTATGGTTTTTCTTCCTTTATACTTTCTTGACCTTCTTTTAAGTCTCCTTTTTGGGTGACATATGAAAGAGCCTCGGGTTAAAAGTTCAGGTAATAAATTTAATAAAGGAAAAATAAGACCAAGTTCATTGGACATGTATTCCAAGATGAATGTTGGGAACAATATCTTAGTGGGCATCACTTGTCTTTATGGCTAAGGGGAAATTGACAAAGGAAATGGAAAAGGCTTTGAAAAGGAAAAGAGGCATTAATTTGCATATTATTTATGAAGATAAAGGAAATTGGGAGAAAAGGGAGGTAAAAGGTCGCAAGTTGCATGTGTGGAGGAAAATGAAGGAAAATAAGGGGAAAATCAAGAAATTAGAGGCATCAAGAATAAAAATCCATCATAGAATTAGTTTGTAGCTTTTTGTTAGTTCATTTTTGGAGTTAGTCTTAGAGAGGAAAAGAGAACCAAGAAGAGAAGGAAAGAATGCAAGCAAAGGAAGGACAAGGAAAGAAAAGGAAGGACAAGGAAGGAAAAGGAAGGAAAATATTGAAGGGATCAAATAAGGAAAGGTTGGATCAGGAAGCTTCAGTAGGAATACTTATAGGTAATAGATAGCATGTACGATTTCCTCACTGGTTTTTGAATGCATGGAATATGCGTGTGTGTATTTTGTTGGGTTTTGTTATATTCTTTCCACGACTAGCCTCCCTAGTTAACTGGGGGGTTAGAGGGGGGTGGAGCCCACCCTTCATTGTACCGATTGCACCATATCAGGTGAGTTTCCCCTCTGGTGGTAAGAGGGTGAAACAGATATTAGAGCTTGTGCACAGTGATGTGCTTCGACCTGTGAAGTTTCCATCACTGGGTAAGTCTGTGTACTATGTATCATTTATAGATGACTTCTCAAGGAATACATGGATATATTTCCTCAAGAAGAAATCTAAAGTCTTTGACAGGTTTAAAGAATTTAAGGCTCTAGTGGAAAATCAGACAGAGAACAAGATAAAGTTTCTGAGGACAAATAACTGTGGAGAGTTTTGCAACAAGGAATTTGAGGAATTCTGTAAGAAGTATGGTACAGCACGACAGAAGACTACTCCATACAAACCTGAGTAAAATGGAGTTGAAAAAAGAATGAACAAGGCATTGATGGAAAGGACAAGAAGCATGCTCAGTGGTGTCAGGTTAGGATAGGAATTCTGGGTAGAGGCGGTGGAGACAACATGTTACCTGGTCAACGGATCACCTTCATTAGCGTTTGAGTATAAGAATCCATAAGAGGTATGGACTGGTAAGAAACCCTCTCTTTCACATCTAAGGGTATTTGGATGTGATGTATATGTACATGTTCAAAAGGAGAAAAGAACAAAGTTGGATAGTAAATCTGAAAAATGCATCTTTGTTGGGTATAAGGATGGTTTATAGGGTTATAAGCTTTGGAACCTAGTAACAAGGAAGGTTGTGTACAGCCGAGATGTGGTGTTCAAAGAGGTGAAAAATGTTAATAAACATGAAATCCCATCAAAGGAAATTGAGAAGATAGAGTTTGAGCTAAAGGAGGAACAATCGGACTCTACAACAGAAGAGGAATTAGAATATGAAGACCCACACACTCTAGTTGTGAGAAGATCAGTTTGAGAAAGAAGGCAGCCAGAAAGGTATAGTCCATCTGCTTTCTGTTCAAGTTTTTCCTTATCTATTACTGATTATGATCCCAGAATTGTGAAGGAAGCAGTAGATTCAGAGGATGGAAAACTCTGGAAAGAGGCCATGGTTGATGAAATGGCATCTTTGCAAAAAAATGAGGCTTGGGATCTAGTGGAGTTTCTGGCTGGAAGGAAACCCATTAGCAGCAAAGGGGTGTTCAAGAAGAAGACAAATGCAGAAGGAAAGGTGGAGAAATACAAAGCTCGGTTGGTAGAAAAATGTTATTCCCATGTGTCGGGAATTGATTTTGGTGATATTTTTTCTCCTGTTGCCAAGGTAGCTTCTATTATATTATTTTTATCTATTGTTGCTGCTTTTGATTTTGAGGTAGAACAGATGGATGTGAAGACAACATTTCTCCACAAGGATCTAGAAGAGGAGATCTACATGAAGCAACCTGAAGGCTTTGCGGTGAAGGGTAAGAAAGAACTGGTATGCAAGTTAAAGAAGTCTTGGTATGGGCTAAAACAGTCACCAAGGATGTGGTATCAGAAATTTGATACATTTATACGGGGACTTGGCTTCACCAGAAGCAAAGCAGATCACTATGTGTATTTTAAATTAATTGGTGACCGTGTTATTTATCTAGTCTTGTATGTGGATGACATGTTGCTGGTTGGAAATGAAAAAGAAATTATCCGGGATTTGAGCACCCAATTGTCCTCCAAATTCAACATGAAAGATCTTGGTGCTACAAACTATATTTTGGGCATGGAAATTAAAAGAGATTGGGCAAAGAGGAATCTCTGGTTAAACTAGCAGAAGTATGTCGAGACAATATTGTAGAGGTTTAATATGCAGGATAGTAAACCGATGAAGTTTCCTATTCATCTAGGTGTAAAGTTATCTACTGAAAAATGTCCCAAGACACAAGAAGAGGAAGAGGACATGCCCCGTGTTCCATATGCAAGTGTAGTCGGTAGCCTGATGTATGCGATGGTCTGTACTAGACCAGACATTGCACATGCAGTGGGAGTATTGAGCAGGTTTATGTCAAAACCAAGGAAGGAGCATTGGACAGCAGTGAAGCGGGTTTTCAGGTATTTGCGTGGCACTAACGATTATGGTTTGTGCTACCAAGGAAGACCAGGATTGGACATAGTTTTGGATATTCACGGCTTCTTTCATGCAGACTGGGCTAGAGATATAGATCAGAGAAGATCTACAAGTGGGTATGTGTTTAACCTATTTGTAGGTGCAGTCAGTAGGATGAGTAAGAAATAATCTGTAGTGGCACTATCAACTACAGAGGCAGAATACATGGTAGCCACTCATGCAAGCAAGGAAGCAGTTTGGTTGTAGAGATTGTGTTCCAGTATGGGGTTAGTATAGGAAGCTATAAGGATAGACTGTGATAGCCAAAGTGCAATTTTCTTTGCAAAGAACCCTCCTTACCATTCAAAGATAAAGGACATTGATGTTCAGTATCACTTTGTGAGGGATATGATAGAAGACAAAAGGTGTTGCTGGTAAAGGTGGACACTGTGAAGAATACTGCAAATTCATTAACAAAATCTGTGAGCTCTAAGAATTTCTCTTGGTGTAGAGAAACAATCGGTGTTGCAGGGCTGGATAAATGACTAAGCTCTTCTATGGCCCCCTATGGAAAGAAAACAACAAGTGGGAGAATGTTGGGTTGTGTTATATTCTTTCCATGACTAGCCTCCCTAGTTAACCGGGGGCTTAGAGGGGGGGTGAAGCCCCCCCTTAGTTACGCTGATTGCATAGTCTGGGGGTCACAAGGGGTTTGAGGGGGGTGGGTAGCCCCCCTCTATGGATTCCAAGGCAACGCCCTAGGGAAAACAAAATTTGGACCCTATATTAGGTGGGGCGAACCTACCTATGGTTTTGTGCACAGGTTTTGCACATGGTTTTGGGCGCGATGGTTTTCGGTCCATGGTATTGGATGCTTCGACATTTATATATATGTATTGTAACATTGAAAGGAACATAATGAAAAATCAATCTGGTAGTCCCGATTTTGAGATCCAGGGGAAAATCTCTGTGTATATGTGTTTTATGTGTTATGCTTTTGCATTGTTTATTTTCTGTGTTCTAGAATTCGTATGCAGGTAATTTCTGTACGGGGTTAAAACCTACAAATTTTGGTTTCTTTGTTATCAGTGGTATGGATTTTGTCAGGTTTTGACAGTAGTTTCAGCCTTGCCTTGCCATTTCTAGAAATCCACGGTGTGATAGGATTCTTTCTCGGTTGAGCTTTGGATTACCGAAAGGTTTTGGATACAGATGAGGTGGTCTCAAGAAAATTACAAGGGTTGGGGGTGGAGATGGTTTATCTAGGAAGCCCTCAATAGGTGGGTGGAGGCAAGAAAATTGCTCAAGGGATGGTGAAGAAATTCTAAGGCATCCAAGCTCGGTTCAGTCTTATGATCTTGGGACCGGTTTAGGTGAGATCACGGTATGGTGAGGATGGGGGTGGTTTAACCTTTCGATTCTCTTGGCTTTTTATGGATTGTCTTATCCCATGAGATCCCACATTCATGCTTTGAAAATAACACGGGGGTGATTGGCTGAAATAAAGATTTGGTTCAGCCCGATCTATGGTCGGGCGATACATGGAAGTCCCTGACTTGGTTGGATTTTGCGTATGGTTAATAAGATCTAAGTTCCTCTTTATTTTGATGATTAAATGTACTTGCTATTATGTGGCTTTAATGGTTGTTCTATCATTGTTATCTATCTGGTTATATGTTGGTTATAAGCATGGTTAATTGATAGTTCTAAGTATGGATCTTATTACATTTCCATTAATGAATGTATAGTTAATGAATGCATGACCTAATTGGTGTTATGATAGATATAATTAGAAGGCATTGGTACTTCTTATTTAACCTCATATACGTTTTAGATCCCTATGTTCATATTTGTATTTATGACATGTAGTTTGCATGCTTACCATGTGTTTGACGAAATGCTAATCCCAGTTGGGAGGGGTCAGGTCATGTCCCAATTCAAGTTTTGGTTTATAAAATATGTTTCTATATCCTTTATCATTTCTGGAAGTTTCACTAATTTTTGGGCAGAGGCTTGATTCCTAGTCCTAGAAAAGTGGCTTAGAATACAAGGCCTTTGGCATAGAACTGACTGGAAAAGTCCAAAATCGCTCGCAGGTAGGCCTATGGGAGAGATATGAGGCTTACAGTCACTTGCATGCCTTGGCAAGGGAGCGTTTGAGGCTCTATCTTAGTGGAAAAAAGATTTATCTTAGGGGTTGGACACTTGGAGGGGTTGGGTTGCTCCTGGGGGTCCTGTAGCACCTGAGGGAAGTTAGTAAGGTCTCAAGTTGTCGAATCCATTTCCTTAACATCATATACGAGGTTGAGTAGACTTATCATAGTGACCCTCAACTCATGTTTACCTCGGGAAACCCGTTGAAAGTGGGTAAATGTGGGAGGAGGAGGTCACAGGGTGGTATCAGAGCGGGTTGCGCTCTCTTTGGGTAAAGTCTGAGGTTTTCATGGTTATTGTTTTCATGCATGGGGTCATGGTATACAGTTGATATGGTCATGCATGATGTTTTTATATTTATGTGATTATGCTTATATATGTATCACGATAATGTGGACTGATCTTGCAGATGAGATAAGGCTCCACTGAACATCAATGAGGTATGGTTTTGATTTTCATATCTATTTGGTTTATCTGACATGGCCTACTTGTAGGAAGAAGAGAATCAGATATGACGAGAAAAATTGTAGACTACAATTCCCGTGACTCTCCCTACAAATTAGTTGGGAAACGAGGAGAAGAGAATTCTCCTAGTATAGTAGATACATTGACGAGTTTGAGGGAAGAGATCAGAAGTTTCTAAGTGGAAAATGGCAGGTTGGTTGAGGCTCAAGAAAGACTTGCAAGGGCTCATGATAAGTAGGTAGAGGTTAATGCAGTGATTCTTTAGAGCTTGTCATATTTTGAGAGACAGGGATAGTTGAGGATCAGTCAAGAGCTGGAAGAGAAAACTAATGGAGCCTATGGTAGCTAGTCTCGGTCTGAATACAGGTTGGATAAAGGGGATATAGTTAGAGGTGGAATATCATTTGATACACCTAATAGGAGGACTGGTATGTATGGGCATCATTCTAGTTCCTCGTCCAGGACACATCTTAACATTCATGATCGTCATCATCCTTATACGAGGGGTGAGTAATTTGCTGAGGAGTTCAAGAAATTCAAGCCACCTACATTCAATGGATAGATGAAGAAGTTAGAAGATACAATGATATGGTTGCTTGGGATGAATAAATTCTTCAGATTTCATAGATATTCAGATAACATGAAAGATAGCCACCTTCAATCTCAAATGGAAATCAGATATTTGGTGGGAAGATGTGAAGAATGTCAATGGAATTCAGGAATAAGAGTTTATTTGGGATGAGTTTGAGAGACTCTTCAAGATGTGCTTGTCTAAGAGGTACTATGATGATAGGGCTAAGGAGTTTTATGATCTGAAGATGGGTTCTATAACAGATAATGAGTATACTAGCAGGTTCTTGGTGTTGAAAATAGCAACAAGAAATGCTAAAAATAGCATTCAGAATATTCCAATTTTGATTTTTCCTTGAATTAAAATTCCAATTTAGTCTCGCCAGCTGCTTGAAAAATAATTAATTAATTCGTCTTGAGTTAATTAGTTGGAGAAATTCAAGCTAGAAGTCTTTGTGAAGTCATGCAGCAGTTATCCCTTAAATTAAGGAAGTTATCCCTTAATTAAGGAGATAAGGATGAGTTGTATTTGAGTTGTAATTAGTTAGCTTAGTTAACTAAGTTAAGTCAAAATAAATTAGTTCCAAACAGTTTGAGGAACTAATTGTGAGTTCAGTCAGTTAATACATGCATGCATCAAACTGGTGTACTCTAGATAACTGAAGATTCTCTCATAAATAACTCATGCATTTCTATTCAGAGAAAGACCCAGTTGAGATTAAAGACAGGGACAATGTACTATCAGTTGCATGAGTTTTCCTATAAAGGAAACTCATCCATGTAGTCAAGGGAAGGTTCCTTGAGGATTGCGCAGTTCTGATAGGGTGTGAGATCAGTGTGAGAGATTAGTGTTCCACTTGGTTGAGAGTCTTCCACTTGGCAACAGGAGGATCACCAAGGAAAATCTGTGCAAGGAAATAGGAGCTTGGAGGGCAAAGTAGAAGGTTTGTGAGAAGACTTATTTTCTTTTGAGCATCCAAGAGGATTCCACTGAGAACTGGCTAGCTGTGAGAGCTAAATCTTTGTGAATCTTGATGTATTTCCACCTTGTATGATAATACAAATAGCGGGGTATTTAGCTAAGGCTTTCCCCAGAGTATTCTTCTATGTTTCATGTGTGATTGATTCTTCTTTTTTGTTATATGTGTTCTATTTGATCTTGCTCAAATCGATTAAGTTATCACAAGTTTGATGGTGGAAGTAGATTAAGTATTTTTCTTTAAGATATTGCATAATCAGGTTAATCTACAGTGAGAATTTATACATGGTATCATAGATGAGTTTATCGGAGCTATGAACAGTATACAAAGAAGAGAATTCGAAGTAAAACAAAAAAAAAAGTTGGGCCACGAGTTTGCAGAGCAGATTTGAAAAATTTTGTACAAAATTTTCAGAAAATAGCAGATTTGGATCCCTTGCGAAAAAAAAAACAATCGGCCGAATCGGAGTTCGGATGAGGGAGATATCGTTGATTTAAAATCAGCTCTTTTTCCATAAAATTTCGTGACGGCGGGAAAGATGAAAGATATTGGTGTGCTAGCCAAGAACCTATATGCACTTGAGGTACAAGATGCATGCAAAGCCTTGAGGAGCAAGAAAAAGGTTAGATATTTGGTATTTGAGAGGGAGAGTAAATTACCACTCAACTTGTAGTCTCAGAAGGAGTCTCAGGCAATTGTGGAGGAGCCACAATTGGAGAAGTCAGCAGAGGGATCCCATGCAGCCATACCTCGAGATGTGAGGTGGGGTGATGTGAAGTGATAGTCCCAAGAAGGCTGAAATTGGGCAGGGTCCATTGAGAGGTTTTATCTCATGGATCGTACCTTGCTACGAGAGCCCAAAGTACATAGTAGAGAGAAGAATCAGTGGGATTGATGCAGTCAGAGGTCAAAGTGATAGAGGCTAGAGCAGTCAGATACTGAAGAGCGGAGAGAAGGATTGACAACAGTGCAGAAAGGTTGAGTCAGCAGAAGCATAGAGTTTTCAGTTGACAGAGGCAATAGCAGTCAGAGACTTAGATGACAGAGGCATCATTCTGATTCAGGTTGGATATTTTTTTGTTTCTAGAATTGCTCGAGCAGCAACACTAGAGAGAAGTGTTGCATGCAGAACATTCCAAAGGTTCGGGATCGGGATCGAGTTGAATTCTTTTCTTGTTGAGAGGGAGTGTTGAAAATAGCAACAAGAAATGCTAAAAATAGAAATTCTAAAAATAGCATTCAGAATATTCCAATTTTGATTTGTCCTTGAATTAAAATTGAGAATTAAAATTCCAATTTAGCCTCACCAGCTGCTTGAAAAATAATTAATGAATTCATCTTGAGTTAATTAGTTGGAGAAATTCAAGCTAGAAGTCTTTGTGAAGTCATGCAACAATTATCTCTTAGATTAAGGAAGTTATTCCTTAATTAAGAAGATACGGATGAGTTGTATTTGAGTTGTAATTAGTTAGCTCAGTTAACTGAGTTAAGTCCAGTGAAATTAGTTCCAAACAGTTTGAGGAACTAATTATGAGTTCAATCAGTTAATGCATGCATGCATCAAACTAGTGTACTCTAGATAACTGAATATTCTCTCATAAATAACTCATGCATGTCTATTCAGAGAAATACCCAATTGAGATTAAAGATAGGGACAATGTACTATCAGTTGCATGAGTTTTCCTATAAAGGAAACTCATCCATGCAGTCAAGGGAAGGTTTCTTGAGGATTGCGCAGTTTTGACAGGGTGTGAGCTTAGTGTGAGAGATCAGTGTTCCACTTGGTTGAGAATCTTCCATTTGATAACAGGAGGATCACCCAGGAGAAACTGTGCAAGGAAATAGGAGCTTGGAGGGTAGAGGAGAAGGTTTGTGAGAAGCCTTGTTTGCCTGTGAGCATCCAAGAGGATTGTACTAAGAGCTGACTAGCAGTGAGAGCTAAAGCTTTGTGCAATCTTGATGTATTTCCACCTTGTATGATAATACAGATAGCGGGGTTTTTAGCTGAGGCTTTCCCCAGAGTATTCTTCTATGTTTCAAGTGTGATTGATTCTTCTTCTCTGTTATATGTGTTCCGTTTGATCTTGCTCAAATTGATTAAGCTTCCGCAAGTTTGATGGTAGAAGTAGATTAAGTATTTTTCTTTAGTATATTGCATAATCAGGTTAATCTATAGTGAGAATTTCTACACTTGGAGCTGTTGAGGTATGTGCCTTATCTCAAGGATGAGAATGCTATGATCCATAGATTCATCAATGGGCTATTAGAAGCATATAGAGAAAGGATTGAGTTTGATGAGCCTAGATTGTTGGAGGAATCCATCAGGAAGCTAAAGCAATGTTATGAGCAGTCAAACCACAAATTTGAGCCTACGTGTGACTTGAAAGGAACTGAGAAAATTAAATGGAAGTGGCCATCGAAGTGGGGAATACTTCACGATGAAGGTGAGAAATAAAATGTGGTTCCTTACAAGAAGTTCAATGTAGTTGAGAAGGGACATGGGTCGTAGCCTGGAGAGAAGAACAATAGAGGTGATGGTAGGGGACCATTGTTGTGTTGGATATGTGGCAAAGATCATTGTAAGAAGGATTTTCCATTGTACTAGGGTGGTAGGCCTTAGATATTTAGTGCTCAAGAGGCACAGACAGTTACGGACGTTGGTCATAACATTACTCATGTTTATGTAGTTGTGGACAGCAAGCAGGCAGATCATCAGGAATCCATTATTGAGATGGAAGGTAACTTATGTGGTCGAGTTGTTTCTACTTTTATTTATCCTGGATCTAATTATAGTTATGTTAATCTTGAACTGGTGGATAAGTGTGGCTTGAGAAAAGAAGTGCATGAAGATTCTTGGTTGGTGCAGTTGGCTACAAGTACTAGGAAGATAGTTCATCATTGGGTAAGAGATTCTGCATTCGATTTGAATGGTATGCCTACAACAGCACATCAGAATGTATTGTCACTAGGATCATATAGTATGATTTTGGGTATAGATTGGTTGTACCTTCACAGGACCAAAGTAGATTTTTATGACAAGGATATTAAGTCTCTGGATGATAATGGGGAAAATAAAATTCTGCAAGGAAATAAGAAGCCTACATCAGTGAAGATGGTCACCACTATGCAGGTTAAGCGCAGTTGTAGGAAAGGATGTGTGATGTTTGTAGTCCATATCTCTAGTGACAAGGGTAAGGATGTTGAGGATGCAGAAATATTCAAGAGGTACCCTGTATTACAACAATTTCATGATGTGTTTCCGGCAGAGATTCCAGAATTTCCTCCCCACAAGGAAGTGGACTTTTATATTGATTTGGTACCATGAGAAGCACCAACATCAAAGGAACCTTACAAGATGAGCACACCAGAGTTAGTAGAGTTGAAGTTACAGTTGAAGGAAATGCTTGATAAGGGATATATTAGGCCAATTGTATCGACTTGGGGTGCACCAGTATTGTTCGTGAAGAAGAAGGATGGTACTCCGAAGTTGTGCATTTATTACAGGAAAATCGACAAGGTGATGACTAAGAACAGGTACCCATTGTTGAGGATTGATGATTTGTTTGATCAGTTGAAGGGAGTAGTCATGTTCTAAAGATTGATCTAAGATCAAGATACCATCAGGTATGCATCAAATAAGAGGACATCTACAAAACTTCTTTTAGAATCAGGTATGGGCATTATGAGTTTGTTGTAGCTCCATTCGATTTGACTAATGCTCCAACTACTTTTATGTGCTTAATGAATAGTGTGTTGCACCCTTATTTGGAAAAGTTTGTTATTTTATTCATTGATGACATCTTGATATGTTCTAAGAGTGAGGAAGAGCATGTTGAGCATTTAGCAGCAGTTCTGAGATTTCTAAGAGAGCATTAGTTGTATGCCAAGCTTAGTAAGTGCAGTTTCTTTCAAACAAAGGTACATTACTTAGGACATGTTGTTTCCAAGGAAGGCATAGAATTAGATCCATAAAACATAAGGACTATCATGGAGTGGGAAGCCCCTAGGAATGTGGGTGAATTTAGATCAATTATGGGGTTATCAAGTTACTACAGGAAGTTCATCCGGAACTTCTCACATATTTTGTATCCCATTACATCTTTGTAGAGAAAAGGGAAGAAATTTAAATGGAGAGAGGAATGTGCAACCAGTTTTGAGCAGTTGAAGAAGTTGTTGACAAATTCTCCAGTTCTTAAGATTGCATATCCAAATAAATAGTCTATGGTGTGTACAGATGCCTGCAAGAGAGGACTTGGTGGAGTCTTGATGCATGAGGGACACGTGGTATGATATGAGTCTAGGAAACTGAATGAGCATGAACAGAACTATGTGACTCATTATCTTGAGTTGGAAGCTATTATCCATGCATTGAATATGTGGAGACACTATCTTCTTGGTAGGAGGTTCGTATTGATGAGACACCATAGTGGGTTGACATATCTATTTGACCAACTGAAGTTGAATGTCAAGCAAGCTAGATGGTTGGCCACCCTCAATGAATTTGACTTTGAGATCAGATAAATGGAGGGTAAGGAGAACATGGTTGCATATGCTCTTAGCAGGAGAGTGCAAATGAACCATGTTAAGCAGTGAGCTCATATGGGATAGATTTATAAGATCAGATATTACAGGCAGGATAATAGGTTGACAGGTACAGGGAGCTTAGGAATAGGTTATAGTAGCAGGGTACATGTGACCAAGATGTGGACTATCATCTTAGGACAAAGGGCTTAGTGAGATTCAAGGACAGGATCTATGTGCCAGATGACAGTGGCCTCAAGAAGCTTATCTTGAGGGAGTTTCATGTCAATCCATATTCAAGTCACCCGAAATACAAGAAGACATTGATAGTAGTGAATAAGTTCTACTATTGGTCGAATATGAAAAAGGAAGTGGTAGAGTTTGTGGCTAAATGTTTTGACTATCAACGAGTGAAAGCAGTGTATAAGAATCCAGGTGGATTGCTTCAACCTATTCCGATTCTAGAATGGAAATGGGCGGTCATTTCCATGGACTTCATTACAAGTCTTTTGAGTACATCGAGGTAGCATGATTCACACATGGTTGTGGTTAACAGGTGTTACACAGTCTTTTGTCACACCTCCTGCACTTCCTTGTGACATACCCCAAAGTTCTCAAAACATGATCAACATACAGTATACGCATCCATGTATACAGCTCAGATCCCTCCTAAAACTTTGATTCAAAAATTCCTTGAGCTTTCCCTAAAGAAATTGCTCTTAAAACCCTAAAATGAGAATCATCGCAGTTATGAGGCTTAAAACAGCGATGGTCGCCTGTTGCACTATGTTTGACCAGCAATGGCATCACTCTATTCCCTTGCATACCCCCGATGATCCCAAAAAGGTCATTTTACCAAAGAGGATGAGAAGCTTCGTGATCTAGAAGCTTCCAGAGCGACGAGTTGGAGGTTGTTTCAGATAGATGAGGTCAAATCCTCTCAACTTGGCTTCTTTGTCTTATCCCTATGAGCTACCTCCTTGAGATGAGGGCCTAATCCTATCTTTGAAGAGGTCATAACTCCCTTTCCCATCTTATAAATTCATCCTCTACCATTCCCAAATGGTTGGTATTTTTATATTTGCACCCTTATGCTAAGCTTGTGCCTAGAGGCTATTCATTGGACTTGGAGGAGGAGTGCTTGGAGAGTTCTTGGCTTGGACTTGGATTACCACTCAAGGAGAACCTTTCAACATCAAGGCTTTGGTTGTAAGCTTCCCTTTATTTCCTAATAATATACAACTGTTGGTTCATCTTCCCAAAATATATATGTTCATGTATTATTTAGCTTGACATTCCTTGATCAATTAAGTAGGTTGTTATTGGATTTGCAATTGCTTTTGGTATGCTTTGTTGTCTCTTGATCACTTGTGCAGGTACATAAACACTGAGAGAAGCAGGAACAAGTCTGTGACACAAGCAGTTTGAGGCCCTCAACAAAGGAAATCAGAATAACATCAGAACGAGGTAGGCCATCTCTTTCGTTCTTCTTTTCAATTATAACCTAGGAAGATGTCTAGTTGATTGTCACTTCAGTTGCTAGACCCACTCATTGGGCTAGAGGGATTATCTCCATCTGCAAAGAGGATTAACCTTGTCAACAAAATGGAGACTCCACTGGGGAGCATATGATCCTTTCCTTCCATTTATCCACTTTGTCTTTTGATGAGTTTGATCAACCATTCATTCTCAGACTTCATTGTTTGTCTATAGTTAGTATCATTTTCTGGTAAATGTTTGAAGGTTATTGATTTGAACTGTTCCTGAAGATTTTGTGTTTTTTCTTTGTTTTTCTCGACCATCACATTTTTAGCCCTGACGGTCGTGATGATATCATGGATTTGTTGATTGAAGTAGAAATGATCGTTGCTTTTCCCTTAATAGGTGTAATGATTGAAGAAGTTAAAGAAATTTAGAGTGTGTCTTCTGATTTTTAGTTATTTTTTCCTTCTCCCGGTGATTTACCAGTGTGATTTGAGTTGACTCTTTCCTTACCTGATTGCAATCGCCTCTTAACTTGGTTTAAGAGTGTTTGAATTTTGATTATCCTTTTAGGGTTCTAGGTCTTCTAGGTCATCCTTCATTTGCTCGTTGATCTTCCCATCAGAGATCAATTACCTGTGTTAACGAGTCTTTTGTGTATTTGGGCATTTTATGCAAATCACTTTTGGTTAATGTGTCTTGAGTTGTTTTCATTAGTGTCAGATTGAGTAGATACTGTGAAAGTTGCTTAAGTTTCATTTGACAAACAATAGATTACAAATTGATTGTCTCATTTGAATCGAAAGGGTATTTGCTTTGATTTTGTGTCTCGAAAAGTGGAAGTGAAAGTGTTTGTCTTTTCATAGTTTTTGAAGCATTTCTTGTTGCATTCCAATCATTAATGTCAAAGAGGTTTTCATGTTTGTTGGTTTTCTTGAATTCTCTTTTACCTTTATGCATTAGATTACATTGATTTCACTAAAGTGAAAAGAAAAATCATCATTAGATCTTAAGGTAGTTTTGCTTTAAGATTTGTTTCAACATTGCATTTGCTTATCATATGAAAGATTAGATTTCATGTTTCACATTTAGCATTTGAAGATTGTCATTGAAGCATTTTTGCTTGTTTGATGCATGATTTGAGTGATCTTATTCCCTACATATATAGCTTTCATCAAATTGAAGGATGTCATTTCATCATTTAGTTGGATTTTAGGAACGGGTAACATCGTTAAGGCCTTGAAATTGAAACATAATTCCAAGATCAACTTTAAAATATATCAATTAATCTAAGGAGCATTTGAAACATTAACCTTCATACTTAGTGGTCTAGGCTAGAGACATGTTCCGACATCTATAAAACTTAACAGATGTCGTTCGCTTCGGAATTAGATAATGCTAGCTTAGACTTGTGCTCATTGTACCGTTGTGTATATAAAGGGAGACCCTCATAGGCTGCAAACCATTATCCATAGGAAGCCGAGTTTGCCGCCCTGTAAACTTGATACACCGAACACATCATTCGGGGAGATTTCCTGCACATACGTCAAGTCCTTGGAAAATTTATTTGCTGAGGTGTATATTGCAGTTCGCGGTTACTTGGCACTCCTTTTACCTAGATTCACCTGAGTAATCATTTCGACCTTTTTTTACTCTTTAAATTTGAAAATATTATCGAGAAACTTGTCCTTTCTAGCTTCCTAAACCATCAAAAGAGACTAGAGTCACCTTTTCGTCCTTTTCTTGACTCTTAAAAGGTGAAAATGCAAAATTTTTGTCTCTAAAAATAACTGCCCACGATAAACATGTCTAACCCAAGCAGTTGCTTCTTGGACCAATATTGATTAATTCCTTGTTAATTTCAAGATTGTTAAAAAGCCCTTAACGAATCTTCTTTCCCTTTTTGCTTTTGAGGGGAAGAAATTGTGGTGGAACCATTGAGTCCATCTCATAGTTCCCCTTCATTATCTGATACTAAAGGGTCCTCCCAAGGAGTTCATCTGGAGCTTCCTCAGTCACTTTAGGATCAAGGTTTTGAACTTGGGATTATTCCAAGCATCCAACCCTTGTCTTCTCATCCACCTCCATCGAATTCCTGGTCACCTCAAGAATTTGATCCTGATACCTATGATAATCCTATTGAGACCCCTAAGAGTCCGTTGACTCCTAAAAGTCCACAAAGGCTTGTTATTTATTCATCGAATCTGTTATTAGATTCTGTTGTGATATCTCCTCGGGATCCTTACAATCCTTACGATCGGACTGGTATTCCTTTGGAGTTATCTCCTCGCACATCTCGCGTTCCTCGTCACCAGTTGTTTCCATCCATGGATTCAGAAGGTGAAACCCCAACCTCTTCTCTGGGTCATTCGAAAGTTTCTGCTACCCATACTCCTCATATTGATGATGAGAAAGGATATGAATTTCCTCCAGAAGGCTTTCCTTATACAGGAAGAGTCCCGTCTCTCACTTTTCCTAAAACTATGGGACCCATGTTTCCACCTAGTTATACAACCTTAGCTCAGTTAGTTTTAGGTACTCCTAGTGCCTATTTATTGTATCATAATCTCATTTGATCTTCAAATGCTATGCCTACATCCGGTCTGTTCATTCAAAACGTGACCTCTCAAACTTTTGTACAAACTGTTGTCACGTCAGTTCCGATTCAACCTACAATTCCATCATAACCTGTCTTGTCATTTCAACCGACTTTTCCGATACAATCGACTTTTTCAGGCCAGGTTTCGGTTAGTTCTTCTACCCCTCCATCAAGTGGACAGAATGTGCCACCACCTAGGGGACAGGATATGAATACTCCTCTTGTGTCAGGTGAAACCAATGTGAGTGGATTACAAACTCACATGGTTGGATTAAGTCAACCTCATTATGGTGGTATTCCTAACACTGTTGGTCCATCCGGGTAAGGTAACATCCCATATCAGCAGCCTTATATGGCTTAGATTCCACTCCAACACGATTATGTCCCATATGGTTCGCAAGCCTTGGTTAATCCGTCTTACATTCCTCAAGCAAGATTTTATGCTCAATCCATTATTCCTAGGGGATATGGTCAGATTCAATTAAGGAATTATCAGTACCCATAGGGTATATCCCAAGGAACTGTCCAGCAGCCCTTGCAGCAGCAAGGAAAACCTTTGTAGCCACAAGGGCAACCCTTGTAGCAACAACGGAAACCTTTGCAGCACCAAGGGAAACCATTGCAGCAGCAGGGGCATATGTTGTAGCAGCAAGGGCAATTGTTATAGAAGCAGGGGAAATCTTTGCCACAGTTTCAACACCCTTTGTAGCCGCAAACTCCGTTTGTGCAATAGTCCACTCAACCTTTGTACTCCCAAGTCCAACCTTTGCAGCAACAAGGTCAACCTTTACAGCAGTAAAGTTAGCCTTTGCAACAACAAGGTCAACCTTGGCAGCATCAAGCTTTATGTGTATCAATAAGGTCAACCCCTACAGGAGCATGGTCAATATCCTTACATACAAGGTCAACAGGTTCAACAACCTTACAACCCATATGTTGTGTACAATGCTTATCAACGGCCTATGGTAGGACAACATCAAGCCTACCCTGGACCAAATCCACCTTATGGTCAAGGTAACCCTCAGTGGGGACAAAATTAGGTCCCATGTGGGAAAAATCCCTACCAGCAAGGATGGAATTCACAGTTTGGGTCTCCTCAAAGACCCTATATGTTGTTTAATACGAAATTGCCTTTCTTGGTTACGTTGGAGCTTCTTTATGTCTCAAGGCTCACGAATGACCCCATTCTTCATTCGTCATACTGACCTCCAGTTCCAATGAAAATTCCAAGCGATTGCCCAAAATTCGAGGGAAATTATAAGGAGGATGCGCAAGCCCATGTGATGACATATCACCTATGGTGCTCCTCCAATTCGTATGTCGGTGATTCTATCTGTCTTCGACTCTTTCAGAGAACTCTCATAGGTGTTGCTGCAAAATGGTATATCAAGTTGTCTCGAGGTACCTATGTTGACTTAAACTCTCTCGTTATGGCCTTCCTCACCCACTTCCTATTGCCAGTTTGGTATGAAACTAGCACTCATTTTCTCACATCCCTTAAGCAAGACAATACGACCCACATTTCCAAATTTCCAATCATATCAATGAATGGAGACGTCAGCGTCGCCTCATCAAATTTGAGATTGTTGATGAGTTGTTGACAGAATGGTTCAAAAAATCATTCGTTAACAAGATTGCTAAGGACATAGCTATGGGTGGATGTGTTACTGAAGAGAAAGCTATCGCCCATGCCCAATATCTAGACTTAGTCTATTCACAATATGGCACATTGTATGAGATGTTTCTTGATGCTCCGAGACCATCTTCGGATCTGACAGCATCAAAGTCTCCTAATGCACCACCTATTGATGGTGTGATTGGTTTCGTGTCTCAGAATTCCACGAAAGCTTCTTCGAAGCAGAAATCTGTTTCAAGCACTAGTTCCAATAATCCCTCAAAAAATTCATCCAGGCCTAGTAAAACCTCTGAGGTACATGCTGTTCAGTCTACCTCAGTAGATAGGGCCTCTAAAGGTAAGAAGAAGGGCAAAGGTAAAGCCAAATTCAATTCCCCAAAACAGGACCCACCCAAATTGTCTGTTGATGATGCTTCTAAGAGAAAGCCGAAATATGCTTGCCTCATCTGTGAGGAAGATCATTTCACCAAGGAATGTCCCTGACGTTCTGAAATTAACCTCTTGTTGAAAAGGACTCCAACTGTATTAAAAGAAACTTTTCCATCTCAACAGACGCAGTTGGTAGACCAATTGTAGTCCTCTGCCTCCTCTGGTTCCCATGTTTTCAAGATGCAAGGTTCATCACCTATCTCGATCGCTACTCAAACTAAGGACTATTAAACCACACATAAGCAGACGGTGGAGAAAGAAGTCATCAATATCCCTTCTACTTCTACTCCATCCAGTTTTGTTCCGCTCCATGTTGAGCGCCCGAAAAGTGAATTCGTAATCCGACCACATCCCAAGGGTGTTCTTCGGAAATCATCTTATAATCCGAATGATAGAGCTACACATCATTACAATATTGTTGAGGATTTAGCTCAAGCACCTTCATTGGTGTCTGCCTTGGAGGTTCTTCAAACCTATCCAACGTAGTGGAATTCACTATTGTCTGCTATAGGTGTTATTGATCCTTCTGATTCCAGTCTGATTACCTTTGATCTTGAAAAGCCCTTTCCTCGACTTCCACATCAGATTGATTTTCTGATACAGGTTCTTATTAAAGGAAAGATGATCCATTGTACTATTATTGATGAAGGTGCTTCTACCTTCATCATGTCTGTTTCGTGTTGGTGTTATGAAACCAGTTCACAAAAAGATAGAAAAGAAAGATCAACACCTTAGAAATCAACCTCTTCCAGGGGGCAACCTCCTTTACATTACACAAATGAACAATTCTTGGATGATACAAATGACAAGACCTCCCTTCTATATATAGGAGTCTAAGGGGTCATAATATAATCAGAGCCAACATAACAATAATAATGTAAGGGCACAATAATAACAATAGTGGGCTTCTATGGGGCACAATAATAACAATATGGGGACTACATGGGTACAACAATATAATAAGGGGGTTGTACTAATAACAATAAGGGGTTACACTAGTAGTATAGGGGCCTAACATGCCCCTCTCCTTCAAAAAGTGTTGTCCTCAACGCTTGAGTAGTTCTTGATTGTCCTGTATAAAACTCTTGTCCTCCCATGTTGAATCTTCAGAAGGTAAGTTCTTCCACTTGATGAGATACTCTGAAATTGATCGATTTCATAGTTGTCAGGTTCTTGTTTCTGTGATTGCTCCAGGCTCCAATATGATTTTTCCTTCCTCATCAAGTTCTGGCAATATTGTTTGAACTGAGATCTTCTGTAACTTTTGGATGAGTGGCCACACTTCTTCATCCTTCTTCCATTCATACCTTGTTTCATTTATCCAATCTAGTTGGATAATAGAAATGGCCAACAACAATGCTTCCATATCCTCATCCTTTCTTGAGAGTGCATCTGCCACAACAATTTGCTTCCCTTTTTTGTAGATGATTTCAAGTCATAACCTAACATCTTTGTGACCCATTTTTGTTGCTCTTCAGAGGATAATCTTTGTTCTAAAAAGTCTTTAATACTATCATGATCCGTTTTTACCTTGAAGTGTCTTCCCATTAGGTAAGGTCGCCATTTCTCAAGTGTGTGTAGTATTGCCAACATTTCCTTATCATAAATAGCTTTCTTGAGGGACATTTGTTTGTATGTATGTAACCATAAAAATACCCAATCACCTACATCAAAACTTCTTTCATTGTGGTGTTTATCTGCCTGTCGTTTCATTCGATCCTACACCAAAGTGGCGTTATCCCTTAATAGTTGAAGAACTTTTTGTTGATGCTCGATGTGATCTTTCACTGCTTGAATCTTTTTCTTCTTGATATGTCCTTCTATCTTGAGAGTTTTAGGAGTGGTAATTTCTTCCAGTGCATTACAAGATATGGTCGGATTCATTTCTTGATTCTCTATGTGATCTTTCACTTCTTGAACATTTATCTTCTCGATATGTCCTTCTATCTTGATAGTTTGAGGAGTGGTAATTCCGGCCATTGCATTACAAGATATGGTTGGATTCATTTCTTCTTTCTTGATGTGGTCTTTCACTTCTTGAACCTTTTTCTTCTTGATATGTCCTTCTATCTTAAGAGTTTTACGAGTAGTAATTCTTTCTAATGCTTTACAAGATATGGTTGGATTCATTTCTTCTTTCTCTCGGGTTGGTTCCTAGTGTATATACTCTTATTTTGACATTTCTTGATCCTTTTCTTCCTCCTCTCCACAATCAATGTAAAATAATTTCTTCTCAGCACACTTATGACCTTTAATGTATTTGTTATCACAATTGTAACAAAGCCCTTTTTCTCTTTTTTCTTCCAATTGTTGTGGTGTAACCCTTGTAGGTTGTGGAAGGCTAGGAGAAACAACACTTCCATCTTTATAGTTGTGAGGGGTAGACTTCCTTGTTGCCATAATTTTTCTTTCCACTTTGTAACAAAGCCCTTTTTCTCTTTTTTCTTCCAATTGTTGTGGTGTTTCTCTTTGTATCCTCATAATGTGCTATAATTTCCTCCGTGAAAATTGACCACGTCACAAGTGATTTAAGAAAAGAAAGCCCTTTATACCATAAACATTGATCTTGTTCTAAATATGAAGATGCAATACATACCTTTTTTAACAGTGGTACACCATGTAAAACAAAATATTTCTCCATCTGTAGTATCCAATTTACCAGATCCTTACCATCAAACTTCCTCATCTCGATTTTTATTAATTTTAGGAGCTTGATCTTGAAACGACTGTAACTCTGTAATTTCAGATCTCCAAGTTCTGAAATTTCTTCCTATGGTAGCTCTCCGAGTTCTCTTTCTAACCCCGCACGTTTGATCAGAATTTGATTATCCAAGAAAGCGTTATGCCAAATCTTCCACGGTGACCTGTTTATAGACTAGTTCAGTAGAGTGAAATTGTACGATGTGCCACGTATCACTTTTTTGACCTTAGTACCTAAAACTCATACATAGAAAACTACAGGACGTTCTCTTTCTGAAACTTCTTACGAAATTTCAATCTGATGCTCAGATGAAAATTTATGATGATTTTCTCTCGGTCACATGTTTGGAATGTAATTCGAGAGCCTGCAGAAACCCTAAATGTCTCTCATTATATCTCCAAAAATATAGCGAGACAAGCTCTGAAATTCGGATGCAAGGTTCAGACCAATTTCTTCTCAAATGGGTTTTTGTTTTAGCTTCTGAAACTTCGTAGCGAAAAAGTTATAGCGAAAATTCCATGATGACCTGTTTGGAGTAGCGAAACCCTAGAATACACAGCTCTAATACCAAATGTTATGAAACCAGCTCACAAAAAGATAGAAAAGATAGATGAACGCCTTAGAAATCAGCCTCTTCAAGGGGGAAACCTCCTTTACATTGCACAAATGAACAATTCTTTGATGATACAAATGACAAGACCTCCCTTCTATATATAGGAGTCTAAGGGGTCATAATATAATCAGAGCCGACATAACAATAATAATGTAAGGGCACAATAATAACAATAGTGGGATTCTATGGGGGACAATAATAACAATATGGGGACTACATGGGTACAAAAATATAATAAGGGGGTTGTACTAATAACAATAAGGGATTACACTAGTAGTATAGGGGCCTAACAGTTGGAAGGCCATTGGCTCTCCTTCTCTTAACCAGTACCTGAACACCTTGGAAGACTTTCATGGAAGAGGTTCATGTCCATACGGTATTCTCACGAAATTGTCAATTACATTAGAAGGAAAGACTGTTGAATTAGAAGTAGAAGTTGTAGATGCGAATGTTGGCATTATGATTCAGGTGTTGTCCTTGATGGCAAACCCATTCAGGTGATAAATCAAGAAGGACGCAGGAAATATGTTCAGCAAGTGCGTCCCCGCAGGTATACCATACAGAACCCGCGTCCAGGGACGCAGGCCAGCCGTTCAGGAGGTGCGTCCGCCCAGTGCACACATTTCAAGGCAGAGAAAAGCACGTGGGGGTTTCTTGTGTGGTATCTAGCCGACGGTTTTGTGTTTCTATGGTGTCGGCTCGTGGTTTTGTTCCATGTTTTGGGGAGAAGCTTGCCTATATAAAGCAAAGGAGTTCATTTGGATTAGGCATCATCTTGGTTGAATATATTTTGGTGAGATCTAGTCCAGATCTATGAAGGCGAATCTTCTAATGGACTGTGATCTCTATGGCGCATGATCAGATCTGTGGATCTGAGTGTTTGGGTTGGTTCTGAAGTCCTCATATCTTTTATATCTGAAGGGACGCAGGTTCAGTGAAGGGAAAGTGCGCCGGGACGCAGTACAGTAAAGGCTCAGGTGCGTCTCTGAGGCAAAGGACGCGGCGCGACTGTGTTATTGGGTGTGTCTCTGAAGCAAAAGACGCGGCGCGATAGTGTTTCCGGGTGCGCCGGTCGCAGCAAAGCATAGAGGAACAGTGCGTCGGCACGCAGAACAGTGGAAGGTAGACTGCGTCCAGTCGCAGGTCACAGAAAGAAAATATGTGTCCCTGTCTTAAGATGATCTGTTGACTGTATATTTCTGTTCATAAGGTGTTCTGGGTTATTTCTGTAATTACTGATCTGATATCTGTAGTGGACTGTATCTGTTGTATACTTGTTGATCATTTGATTCTTCATGAAAAGAAGTAGGGGGTTGTAGCTCCCTTCCAGGAGAGACTGGAAAACGAGAGAGAGTTGTAGCTCTCTGCAGGTTGCAGCCTGCGTGCTGGTAAAGGACTGCACCAGTACAAAATCATTGTAAAAAGAATTTCTTGAAAGAAGATAGAGACATATTGCAGTAGGTGGTTTTCTCCCGCATTGGGTTTCCACCTTACATCTTGTGTTCTTTGGTGTGACTGTCTATTTTCTTTATTCATGCTCATTATTTTATGGTACTGATATGCAAGAATAATTCAAAAGATCAAATAAGGAAGATTTGGTAAATTGCTTGATAATACTGATTCACCCCCCCTCTCAGTATTATTTCCAACAATTGGTATCAGAGCAGGTCCTTCAGAAAAGCTTGATCGCTTGAAGGTAGATCGTTCATCATGAGCAACTACGAGAGAGAAGCATCAATCAGGCCACCAGTTTTTGATGGGACAAACTTCAATTATTGGAAGGTAAGAGTTACTGCATATCTTCAATCTCTTGGTACTGAAGTTTGGGACATTGTAGAAACAGGCTATGCTTTTCCTTCAGCTACTCCTACAGATCCAGCTGAGAAAAAGAAGTATGAAACAAATGCAAAAGCAGTCAGTACTCTATTAGGAAGTATATCCCAAACAGAATTCATGAAGGTAATGCACTTCAAATCAGCAAAAGAAATATGGGACAAAATGATCACAAGCTATGAAGGAGATGAACAGGTAAAACAAGCCAAACTTCAAACTCTCAGAATTCAATATGAGACTCTCAAGATGTATAATGATGAAAGTGTGGCTAATTATTTTCTTCGGGTAGATGAGATTGTAAATTGTATGAAAAATTTGGGTGAAGAAGTAAAGGAGTCTCTAGTAGTTCAAAAGATTCTAAGATCATTATCCCCCAAGTTTGAATCCAAAGTATCTGCAATAGAAGAAAAAGAAAATCTCCGTGTTCTTACTATGTCTCAGCTACATGGAATTCTAACTGCTTATGAAATGAGAAAGGGAGGACCATCAGACAGAAGGGAGGCTGCTTTTAAAGCATCAGGCAAAGAAGATTACTATGAAGCAAGCCATGATCCAGAAGAAGAGGAAGAAGAATCAAATTTTGTCAGAAATCTTCAAAGAGGTTCTGGAAGGTTCAGAGGTAAGCTACCTTTCAAATGCTTTGCTTGTGGAAGAGTAGGTCATTATGCTGCAAAATGCTCTTATAAGGATAAAGGAAAGGAACCAGTTAGATGGAACAAGAAACAAAGCGCAAATAAGAAAAGCTACTACACCCATGAAGATAGTGATGGCTTATCAAACAGTGATGAAGATGAACAAGGTAATAAATATAGGTTGTTAATGGCATTTGAAGATGATGATTATGAGGATGCTGTAGATGTGGATAACCTTTATGATGAAATTACTAGACTCAAGAGATGCATAGAAGAAAAGAACATGATTATTGATACTCTACAATTCCAAATTGATGAAAAGGAAAAACATCTTGAAAAATTAGAAGGTGAAATTGTTGGTCTTAGAAAAGAAATTGAGAAAACAAAAACTATTAATCTCAAGTTTGTCAAAGGATCTGAAACTTTGGATGAGATTATCAGTGTGCAGCGGTCTCCTCTAAATAAGACAGGTTTGGGCTATAATGGAGAAACTTCTCAAGCATCCACTTCAAAAAGTTATCTTGATGCAGCAAGAAGAAATGAGCAAGAGCACAAGGAAGATCATCAGGTAAAGCAGGGACAAATGTCAAGCAGAAACTATCAGGGGCAATCCAGCTTAAGGGTGAACAAAAGCCACAACCAGCCACAGGTAAAATCTTCTCAATTTGGTTCAAGAATAGATGAAAATAGAAATTACAATCAGTTGGCTGGTAGATCCAATAATCGCAGAAGCTTCTTCAATGGACAATGCTTTTCTTGCCATAACTTTGGTCACAAAGCAGCTCAATGTGTTGCGTATAAAACAATCATGACTAGGGAAGCTCAAAAACAAAGAAGTATGACAGGGATTACAAAAAGGACCTATAACAACTTTTCAGCTCTTGAAAATGAAGTTGAATGTTCTATTTGCAATAATTTTGGACATAAAGACTTTGAATGCAGAAGCAGGTTTCCGGAAAGAAAGGTACAAGAGCAGAAAAAGGAACAAGCCTCAGGCGCCAAAACATGGAGAATAAAGGAACCTCAAACAGAAAGATGTGGGATAGCATTTTATGCAGAAGGACAAGAAAATCTATGGTACATTGACAGTGGATGTTCGAAGCATATGACAGGTGATAAGGAAAAACTTGAGTCTTATTCTAATTTAGAAAAGGGAAAGAAAGTCTCTTTTGGAAATGATACTCCTGCAACTATAAAAGGAAAAGGTATTGCTCCTTTAAAAGAAGATGTTAAGGCTGGAAATGTTTTGTTTGTTGATGGATTGAAGCATAATCTACTAAGTGTCAGCCAGATGTGTGATCAAAGAACCGAGGTTATATTCAGATCAAATGGATGCCTTGTTCGTGATCTTGATACAGGTAAAACAGTTCTCAAAGGAAAGAGAACTCCAAATAATCTATACATATTTGATGAAGGACAACAACAATGCTATCTAAGCAAGAATGAAGAGCACTGGTTATGGCATCGAAGGTTGGGACATCTAAGCTTCTCACAAATAAGGAAAGCTTGCAAATATCAGGCAGTTCGCGATCTTCCAGATATCAAAATTCCTGACAACACCATATGCAGATCATGTCAGTTTGGAAAACAAACCAGAACTAACTTTCCAGAGAAAGAAGGATCAGCCAGCATGCCTCTTGAGCTAGTACATACAGATGTATGTGGACCATTCAGAAAAAGAACACCTAGAGGAGAGGAATACTTGATATTATTTATTGACGATTTCTCCAGGTTTGTTTGGTTAGGTCTTATGAAGCACAAAGATGAAGCATTCGAAAAATTCAAAACCTTCAAAGCCTTGGCTGAAAATGAATCAGGTCACAAAATTAAGTGCCTCAGATCTGACAGAGGTGGGGAATTTACTTCAAATGAATTTTTCGATTTCTGTGATGAACATGGGATAAGGAGAGAATTCTCTACAGCTAGAATGCCTCAGCAAAATGGAGTTGTTGAAAGAATGAACAGAACAATCCAACAAATGGCTCGTGCTATGCTTGATGAATCAGGAACCCCCGCAACATTCTGGGGTGAGGCTGCACATACTGCGGTTATTATTCTCAACAAGACAAATGTCCGGGTGAACAGCACTCAAACCCCTCATGAGCTCTGGAGTGGTAAAACTCCTTCGGTAAAGCACTTCAAAATATTTGGGAGCAAATGCTATATCAAGAATACTGAGGAGCAGCTTGGCAAACTTGATCCTAGAGCAGATGAAGGCATTCTTCTTGGCTATTCTCCACATAGCAAAGCATACAAATGCTACAATAAAAGACTTGGCAGAATTGTTGACAGCATTGATGTAGTGGTTGATGAAAAGGGATATATTCCTAGGCAAATACATCGTGAAGACATCGAAGAAGATGAGAGCTACCCTCAAAGACAGAATGATGAAGAAGAAGAACCTCAAGAAGAATCTCAAGAAGAACCTCACGAAGAAGCAGAAGAACGGACAAGAATAGAAGAAAAGACTCCATCCAGATATGTTCAGAAGAACCATCCAGAATCTCAGATCATGGGACAAAAAGAAGCAGGTATACAAACTAGAAGAACAGTTGCAGAAGCTTCAAGCTATTTGGCATTACTTTCCTCCACCGAACCACAAAATGTGAAAGAGGCATGCAAAGATGAATGTTGGGTGAAAGCAATGGATGAAGAACTTGAGCAAATCGAAAAGAACAACACTTGGGAGCTGGTTCCTAGACCAAAAGATAAGAATGTTATTGGAACAAAATGGGTCTTCAAAAATAAATTGAATGAAAATGGAGAAGTAATTAGAAACAAAGCCAGACTCGTCTGTAAAGGGTATGCGCAGCAAGAAGGAATAGACTTTGAAGAAACTTTTGCTCCTGTTGCAAGACTTGAGGCCATCCGAATGTTCCTTGCTCTCTCAAGTTTTCAGAACTTCAAAGTATTTCAAATGGATGTGAAATCAGCCTTTTTGAATGGAGACTTGGAAGAAGAAGTGTACATTGAACAGCCAGATGGGTTCATTCTTGGAAATGATCCAAATCTTGTATGCCGATTGAAAAAGGCTCTCTATGGTCTCAAACAAGCTCCAAGGGCTTGGTACTACCGGTTGGACAAATATCTTCATCAACAAGGTTTCTTAAAAGGTTCAGCAGATAGCAATCTGTATATAAAAGTTGAAAATGACAAATTGCTAATACTTGTTGTGTATGTAGATGACATTATTTTTGGCAGCAATGAAGAAGCTATGAGTCAAAGCTTTGCCTCAGTCATGCAGAAAGAATTTGAAATGTCCTTGCTAGGAGAACTGACATATTTCCTTGGTTTGCAAATCCAACAGAAGGAAGGAGGAATCTTTTTATCTCAAACCAAGTATCTCAAGCAGATTTTGAAGAAATATGGCATGGAAGATGCAAAACCAGTATGTACACCCATGGTCACAGGATGTAGTCTCAGTGCAAATGATGAATCTGCAGCAGTACATCAACCAACCTACAGATCTATGATTGGAAGTTTACTATATTTGACAGGTACCCGACCAGACATCATGCATGCAGTTGGAATAGTTGGAAGATTTCAGGCAAATCCGAAGGAGACTCATCTTCAAGCAGTGAAGAGAATTTTCAAATATCTTCAAGGGACTCAAAATTATGGCTTATGGTATCCTAGAGATACAGATCTTACTCTTCATGCCTATACAGATGCAGATTGGGCCGGAAGCGTGGATGACAGGAAAAGCACAAGTGGTGGTGCATTCTTTATGGGTCCCAGACTGGTCTCTTGGTTCAGCAAGAAACAGAGTTCAATTGCCTTGTCTACAGCTGAAGCAGAATATGTTGCTGCTGCATCTTGTTGCACCCAACTCCTTTGGATGATGCAGAATTTGCAGGATTATCAAATCACTTGTACTCCTCCAATCCCTATCTTATGTGACAACACAAGTGCAATCAGCATCTCAAAGAATCCGGTTATGCATTCAAAAACCAAGCACATACCAATCAAGTACCATTTTCTCCGGGAACAAGTACTTGAACAGAAGGTCAAGTTGGAGTATGTTCCTTCTAAGGAACAAGTTGCTGATATTTTCACCAAACCGTTGCCCAGGGACACTTTTGAATACCTCAGGCAAAAGCTGGGGGTTGTTGATGCATCATCTTACTGTTGATCATCTTCCTATTGGTGGTATAGGCTCAGGGGGAGCACATAATGCATTGTTGGCATTATGGAGAAGGAGATCTTGGAAATAGCTGCAATATGTCTCTATCTCCTTCATGATGGATTTCTGGTTACAGATCTGGAGATGCATGAGCATAGGGGGAGCATACCCTTTGCCCTTGATGTCAAAGGGGGAGAATGAAGCTGAAGATTATGTGGTTGCCATCAAGTCCAAAGGGGGAGATTGTTGGCATTATGATTCAGGTGTTGTCCTTGATGGCAAACCCATTCAGGTGATAAATCAAGAAGGACGCAGGAAATATGTTCAGCAAGTGCGTCCCCGCAGGTATACCATACAGAACCCGCGTCCAGGGACGCAGGCCAGCCGTTCAGGAGGTGCGTCCGCCCAGTGCACACATTTCAAGGCAGAGAAAAGCACGTGGGGGTTTCTTGTGTGGTATCTAGCCGACGGTTTTGTGTTTCTATGGTGTCGGCTCGTGGTTTTGTTCCATGTTTTGGGGAGAAGCTTGCCTATATAAAGCAAAGGAGTTCATTTGGATTAGGCATCATCTTGGTTGAATATCTTTTGGTGAGATCTAGTCCAGATCTATGAAGGCGAATCTTCTAATGGACTGTGATCTCTATGGCGCATGATCAGATCTGTGGATCTGAGTGTTTGGGTTGGTTATGAAGTCCTCATATCTTTTATATCTGAAGGGACGCAGGTTCAGTGAAGGGAAAGTGCGCCGGGACGCAGTACAGTAAAGGCTCAGGTGCGTCTCTGAGGCAAAGGACGCGGCGCGACTGTGTTATTGGGTGCGTCTCTGAAGCAAAAGACGCGGCACGATAGTGTTTCTGGGTGCGCCGGTCGCAGCAAAGCATAGAGGAACAGTGCGTCGGCACGCAGAACAGTGGAAGGTAGACTGCGTCCAGTCGCAGGTCACAGAAAGAAAATATGCGTCCCTGTCTTAAGATGATCTGTTGACTGTATATTTCTGTTCATAAGGTGTTCTGGGTTATTTCTGTAATTACTGATCTGATATCTGTAGTGGACTGTATCTGTTGTATACTTGTTGATCATTTGATTCTTCATGAAAAGAAGTAGGGGGTTGTAGCTCCCTTCCAGGAGAGACTGGAAAACGAGAGAGAGTTGTAGCTCTCTGCAGGTTGCAGCCTGCGTGCTGGTAAAGGACTGCACCAGTACAAAATCATTGTAAAAAGAATTTCTTGAAAGAAGATAGAGACATATTGCAGCAGGTGGTTTTCTCCCGCATTGGGTTTCCACCTTACATCTTGTGTTCTTTGGTGTGACTGTCTATTTTCTTTATTCATGCTCATTATTTTATGGTACTGATATGCAAGAATAATTCAAAAGATCAAATAAGGAAGATTTGGTAAATTGCTTGATAATACTGATTCACCCCCCCTCTCAGTATTATTTCCAACAGCGAATCTCAAATACAACCTTCTTCTCAGGTGCACCTGGATCCATGCTATGTTTTGTGTGGTGTCTTCTTGGTTCCGGGTGCTTCATTTTCCTCATGAAGGAAAAATTGTCACCGTCGATCAACTCTCCTTCTTTTCTTTTTGTTCATCAAATGGCAATGTCCCTTACGTTGGAAATTCTGAGATTCTTTATGAGAGTGTGGGGAAAGGTCTCTTCAAAGCCTCTGCCTTAATGGGTACTTTTACTCTCCCACCTCCGAATGTTTCTTCAAGCAATATGATCTCAATTTCTATGGATCCTTGGATTATTCCTACTCTGGATCCGATTGATTTATTTGGCTATTCTATGCCTTTAAGTCTATTGGAGCGAAATTATCAAGAAATTGTCTTAGCTTCGATGGCCACTTCAAAAAGTCACACTGTTTTCAATATGAACCTAGACACATCTATGCCATCTCCTTGGCTTACTTTTTGGGATCCTCTGGATCCTTTGAATGAGACATTACCTACAAACGAGAGTATCGTTGAGGTCATGTATCTAGATGAAACTCCATGGAATGGTCTTCATCATCATTCTTCATTTCTTCCCAGCCTCGGTGAGATGCCTACCTGTCTTGAAGCATTTGTTTCTCATTGTCCCACGCATCAACTTCAAACACCTGTCCTAGTGCATGAAGTCTTGTCGGAGGGTAATATGGGGAACATCACTACTACTATGCCTCTTGATATTTCCATTAAACCTGGAATTGTCGAGAACATTCATATTGGGGTTTCCTGCTCTCCAGATGAGACCAGGGTTTACACTCAACTTTTTAAAGAATTTTGAGACATCTTCACATGTTCATACGAGGAAAATCCTAGTAGTGACCCAGAAATCGTGGTGCATGAAGTACCGACTTATCCTGGTGCCAAGCTTGTTCACCAATGGCTTCACCCCATGCACCCTTGAAAGGTTACTGCTATCAAAGCAAAAGTAGAGAAGCTTTTAAAAGCAAGTTTTATTTATCCCATCCCATTGACAGATTGGGTGTCCAACATTGTCCATGTTGCCAGAAAGTAGGGTATGATCCGTGTCTTTGTTGATTACCACAATATCAATCACACATGTCCAAAATACAATTATCCCACTCCATTTATCGATCAAATCATCGACGAGTGTGCTGGGAGTGAGATTTTCTCATTCATGGATGGTTTTTCTGGCTACAACCAGATCAACATTTCACCAGCTGATCAACATAAGACAACCTTTATCTGTCCCTGGGGGACTTTTTCTTATAAAAATCTTCCTTTCAGTTTAAAACATGCTGGCGCTACCTTCCAAAGAGCGATGTCTTATGCGTTTCACGACATTGGATGCATTTTTCAGCCTTACCTTGACAACTTACCAGCTCATTCTGCTAAGCGTAATGACCATTTGGATCACTTAAGATCCATGTTTTTGCGATGTCAACATTATAACCTCCATCTCAATCCACACAACTATGTGTTTTGTGTTGAGTCTGGCCGACTCTTGCATTTTGTAGTGTCCCGCGAAGGTATCTAAATTGATCCTTTAAAAGTTGAGGCCATTGTCAACTTACCCCCACTACCATTAGGGGATTTTTGAGGTCTAAAATGGGCCTCCTAAAGAAATTATAAAATAATAGTGGAAATAATAAAATAATATTAGATTACCTCATCAAATTTTAGAGGGAAAAAAGAAAAAACTATTTTTAAACTTGTATTTTCAACTTATCTCCCTATGGATTTACTCAAATTTTGAGTGGAAACACTCGTTGGATGCATAATTTGATTCCTCATCCAAGGAGTACCCATGTTTCATACTTTCGATGGACCCTGCTACATGAAAAATGAAAAATACATGAAAAATGTGATTGCAATCACGTTTTTTCATGTATTTCTCATTTTTCGTGTAGCAGGGTCCATTGAAAGTATGCAACATGGCTACTCCTTAGATGAGGAATTAAATTTTTCATCCCACGAGTAATCCTGCTCGAATTTTGAGTAAAACCTTAGGGAGATTAGTTGAAAATATGTGTTGAAAAAGTAGTTTTACTATTTTATTATTTTTTAATCTTTTTACTTTTTTTCTCCAAAAATGGTGAATCATCCCCCATGGTTGACATCATCATCTTGAATCCTATTGGTTCTTATAAAGTTTATTCTAGTTGTAAATTTTTCTTATGAGGCCCATTTTTGACCTCAAAATTCCCCTAATTCTCACTGCTACAATTGTAGAGCGTGCAAGGAAATGCTAACTTCCTCCATCAATTCGTTCCTAATTACATTGAACTCGCCAAGGGTTTTACTCGCTTACTTAAGAAGGGGATCCCCTTCATTTGGGATGAAGTTGCCCAGAAATCCTTTGATGCTTTGAAAGACACACTTATCAATGCTCCTTTACTACATCCCCCCGATTATCGACACGATTACTTCCTATACTTGGCTACAACTAATACTACTATTGCTATGGTGTTAGTTCAGGACGACGACGATGGAAACGAGCACATGGTTTATTATTTAAGATGAAATCTTCTCGATACTGAGTCTCGATATGCCCATATCGAGAACATTTCCTTAGCAGCAGTCCATGTTGTCCAAAGATTTCAACACTATATCCTTTTACGGAAAACCACAGTGATTTCCAATTGCAACCCCATGACCTATATACTAACTCGTCAGTTACTGGGGGAGAAATAATCCAAATGGATCGTTATCCTGTAGGAGTTTGATTTGGAGTTTACTGCCGCCAAATCCAAGAAATCGCTTGTCTTTGGTGAGTTGATTTGTACCCTTCCATCTGCAAGCACTTCGACTACTTTTACTGAGTAGATTCTTGATGAAACTTTGTTTCTGATCAGCACTCTCGACCCATGGTATGGGGATATTATCGTTTATCTCTAAACCCAAACCTTCCGATCTGATTTGTCTCGATCCGACCGACACCGCATCTGGCATCGATCCCAGCCCTTTCGGATCCTTGGTGATACATTGTATCAGGTCGGTGTGGACTCTGTTCTTCGCAGATGTCTCACCCTTGAAGAGGCTGAATGGGTCTTAAATGATTTCCACTCTGGTGCCTATGGTGTTCATATGTCAGGCTACGCCATCACTCAGAAAATCCTCTACGCCTGTTATTTATAGCCTTTTATCTTCAAAGATTGTATTTTAGTTGTTCAAAAATGCCATGAATGTCAGATTTTCAACCACAAGCAGCGCACCCGACCTACACCCTTAAACCCAGTAGTTATTGTTGGCTCATTTGCTAAATGGGGCATTTATTTCATGACATATAAACCTCGCTCGGCCAAGACATTGCATTTATTTATTTAGTGATTCTGATGAACAAGACATTGAGGTAAATCAGATGGATGTTTTACAGTTGAAGGATAATGTTATTCCTAGAGGTATTATACCTTTAGAGTAGTTGTTTGATCAAGATGATGTGGCGAGAAAACCAACCTTGGTTCCTACTAACAAAGGAGTTGAAGATGTAAACATTGGAACAACAGACCAGCCCAAGCTTGTTAAGCTATCAAAAACATTATCTCCCGAATCAAAAGCTAAGTATGTTAAGTTGCTTTCTGAATTTTCTGATGTTTTTGCATGGGATCACTCAGATTTGAAAGTATATGGAACATCATTCAGGATAACATACCTATCAAGCCAGATCAAAAACCCTTTAAACAAAAGTTGAGGAGGATCAACCCAAAGCTGCTACCATCCATCGAGAAAGAGGTAAATAGATTGTTTAAAGATGGTATCATTTTTCCAATTAGATTCTTTTATTCGGTTTCAAATTTGGTCCCGGTATGAAAAAACACTGGAGAGATAAGGTTGTGTATTGATTTCCGGAACCTAAATAAAGTACCCCTGAAAGATAATTATCCTCTTCCTAGAATGGACCATATTATACAAAGAGTAGTTGGAGCATCACGGATGTCACTACTAGATGGCTACTCAGGTTACAATCAGATTTTGGTGCACGAAAAAGACCAAGACAAAACTGCCTTCACAACACCATGGGGGACTTTTCAGTATGCCAAGATGCCATTTGGGCTGAAGAATGTCAGGGCCACTTTTCAGCGGGCCATGGATATAGCTTTCGCTAACGAGAAGGATGTTTTCTTAGTGGTTTACTTAGATGACTTGACAATATTTTCTAGTTCTGATGATGAGCATTTACACCACCTGAGGATTGTTTTTCAGAAATGCAGGGAGTTTGGGATTTCTTTAAATCCAAAGAAGAGTCTTTTTGCCATGGAGGAAGGTAAACTCCTCATAATTTCCAAAGATGGTATTTTCATTGATCCTTCTAGGGTGGAGGTAATTTAGCAAATAGACTTTCCGCGTAAAAAAAGGAGATCCAAGCCTTCAACGGTAAGATGAACTTCCTACACAGATTTATACCAAATTTGGCTGAACATTTGCATGAGTTAACTAATATGTTGAAGAAGGATAGCACTGTGAAATGGACCGAAGATGCCATGAAATCTTTCAACTTGTTAAAGCTTGCTTTGACCACAACCCCTATTTTGATTAGTCGCGATTATACTCATGACTTTATTATATTTTCATTTGCATCTGAGCACACTTTGGCTGTGTTGTTGATGTAAAAGAAGGATCAAGTGGAGTAGCACATTTCATTTTTTAGTCGAACTATCAGAGATGTTGCTCCACGCTATAACATCATTGAGAAACAATCTTTGGCTCTTATAAATGCATTGAAGGATTTTCAAGTTTACATTCTACATTCACATACCATACCATATGTTCCCAACGTGGCTATCAAAGATGTCCTCATGCAAACTGATCCAGAAGGAAGAAGAGGTAAGTGGATAACAACAATGTTAGAGTATGATCTTGAGATTAAGCCCATGAAACTTATCAAAGGTTAAGGCTTGGCAAAACTCATGGCTGAGTCGAATCTTCATGCTCTGGACATAAATCTCATTGCAACAATGTCAGATGACGAAGATGGTGGCACACTCACTAAGGTATCAGAGATGTTTCTCAACTCACCTTGGTATTTCGATATAGTATATGTTCTTCAGCATCTTTCTCCTCCTCTTGGAATGTCGAAAAGTAAAGGTAGATCACTAAAGCTGAAGTCTGCAAAATTCTGCATTTTAGATAGTGCTCTCTATTGGAAAGATCCGGGAGGGGTTCTTCTTAATTGTTTGGTTGAAAATGATGCTCAGCAGGTAATGAATAATTTTCATAGAGGAGATTGTGGGGGTCACTTGTTTTGGAAAAAAATAGCTAATAAAATGCTGAGAGCAGGGTATTTTGGCCATCTTTGTTTTCAGATTTGTATAAAACGGTCATGAGATACCACAAATGTCAAGTTTTTCAGGGAAAAAGGAAGTTTCTTCCTCTTCCTTTGAAACCAGTTGTAGTTAATGCATTGTTCCAGTAGTGGGGGCTTGATTTCATATGAGAAATTCATCCTACATCATCAGCACAACGCAAATGAATTTTGACAGCTATCGTTACTTCACCAAATGGATCGAAGCCATTCCAACAAGGCAAGCTACGGACACAGTAATCAATCAGTTTTTAGAGTCCAATATCTTTTCTCATTTTGGTTGCCCTCACAAGATTATTACAGATAATGCAGCAGATTTTAAGTCGAAGAGAATGGTTGAGTTTTTCAAACAATACAACATCACATTGGGTCATTCCACGACCTACTATCCGTAGGGCAATGGACTAGCTAAGTCTTCAAATAAATCCTTGGTAAACATTATTAAGAAGATGTTGGAGGCAAACAAAAAGAATTGGTATTGAAAGCTTTTCAATTCTTTGTGGGAAGACAGAGTGAGCAGTAAGAAATCAATAAGTATGTCGCCTTTTGAATTGGTTTATTGTATTAATACAGTGTTTCCCACATCCCTTGCAGTCCCGGTCATGAGATTATTGCAAGAAGCCGGCAGTGAAGAAGATGATATTCAACACTGGATCAATCAAATGATTCACCTTCAACAAAAAAGGGAAGAGGTTTCTCAAAACACTTTCCGATTGCAAGAGAAGATAAAGAAAATTTATGATCGCAAAACCAAGGCAGAAAAGTTTCAGCTGGAAGATGTAGTGCTGCGATGGGATGCACGAAATGAAGAAAAAGGGAAACATGGTAAGTTTGACAATCTGTGGAAAGGACCTTATAAAATCTCAGCCTATCAAGGATAGAATGCATTTTTATTAAAGGAAATGGATGGTCAAGAATGCTCAGGAGGACCAGTGAATGGTAGGCTCCTGAAACACTATTATTTCTGATGTGTCTTGCTGAAGTTGTTTCACTGTCATTGCATATACCAGTTTGCTTTCCTTGCAATTTTTGAAGCACAATGTTATTTGAGCTTGGGGCCCGAAGTAAAGGCTATAAAAATTAAATGCTTTGTGCGATGTTTAGTTGGTTTTTGAGTCAGTCTAGAGTTGGTTGTGAGTTAGTTTTCAATTTATATTGAGTCATTTTTCAAAAATTTCAAAAAAGTTTTCAGTCTTTCATTTGTTTGACCGTATTGGCCCAATCAGCTAGGCACTTGGTCTACGATGTTCTTGACACCTCTAAGGAGCTGTGTTTCTGGGAAAACTAGTGTCTATTCAAATCTGCTAGTCCCACTAAGACGGGTAGCTATCTTAGAAACAAACAATTCAAAGTAACTTGTGTTTTCCTTTATGGGAGATAGATGAGAGAGAAGCAGAGAGCACCAACCTTAGTATTTTTCTTGGCTCCTTGCTTGTTTCCTCTCTCCTTTGATAGAGCTTCACCACTCCTTTCTCACTTTTCCCACTTCAAAGAACACCTGTAGAGTCAAAGCAGCAAAATACCATCAAAGCATAGAGATCTATAATGCCATAAACAATGTATAATAAGATGTACATTAACCATACAATTGCATTCACAAATACAAGATTCACAAGTACACAAGTATATGGAGGAAAACTCAAATAGCTTTATTGATAGTAGAAGTAGAAGAGAGGATTACAACCCGGTTGTCTGATCCAGCATCATCCTCCCAGCATGAAGGCCCTCTTCACCTCATGAAAAGCAAGATCACCCAACAATGCAATGTCTTCAAAGAGAAACCAACAACACTTCCTTACAAATTACAAAATTACAGCCTCTCGATCTCTAGGATGAGGGTTCAATATATAGATATTTTCAAGGGGTTGAGTCAGCTTCTGGGATTTTGATTAGTGTCATTTCACTGATAGTTCTTGGTTCCACTTGGAGATTTCATGATCTCTTACTCATCCCTGGGCGAATTCAGAGAGGCAAATGTCATATGAGCAGTTTCTAGAAGATTCTCTGAGTTTCCACATAGCCAACTGCCTCTGCCATTTGTCTTCTCTTGCTCATTGCACCCTACAGAAGGGATTTTCAGTATGCATCACACCCTTTGTGTGTAACAGGTGAGACGCATCGCACCCTCAGCATGGAGCAGTCTGTATGGTCCACTTCTGAGTAGTTTTTCAGGGAGAACTTCTGGGAAATGATGTAATCAGTTTACCTTGATCCTTTAGGGTTTGAAACAAAAATTTTAGGGGTTAAAGAGCCCTTGGTTTATTGACATATATGATTGGGGTTGAAGTGCCCAAATATGTCTATAACAGTTTCCCCCTAAAGCATGAGGTCGTAAATGTTTTGATGTCAGGTGAAATGCTTTATCATGAGGATCCTAGATATTCAAACTAGAAGGTGACCTGTATAAGATGCAATACAATACATCATCATCATATTATTTTCATGATCTAGCTGAGGCGGGCATTCCCATGCTCAGCTTTATAAATTCATTTTCATGTATATAGGACAGATAATCGTCTGTTGTTGCAGACTGGTGATTCTTTGTATGTAGAGTCATCATCCCTTAATTTGGATGATCATCTGTGTAGTTTCTGTGTACATTTGATGTCTTTATATTCCTGAATATATCGCAGCCCGGATGGATGAAACTAGATCCGGGGTCTTCAAACTCGTTCAATCTTTGACTGATGTACAAGTCGATCCATGTGAAAAGATTTTCTGAAGTCGAACATGGAAAGACATCGCCTGATTACCAACCAATGACGTAAGTTGTTAACATGCGCGAGAGGAATCACCAATAATGATAATGACCCCCAAGGTTACAGTAAAATTCACGTGGTGTGAATATATGATTCGATTTTGAACACCACGCAAAATCTTTTGGCCGAAGGCATTAATGTAAACCTATCGCCAGAAGTGAGAAACTTGTCATTGAGGCATGAAAGCTTCAAAGTACTGAAAGGGTTGTTTTTAAGTCAACTTCTTGGATAATGAGCTGATGTCGACAAGAAGTGACCCATCGTAGGAGGGCCTTGATGTATCCCACATCTATGACATGAAACAAAGAAAATGATTTTGTGGAGGTGAAAATGATTTGATGATATAACGTTCAGGAATGGCGGTCATGAAAAATGGAGGGTGAAGGTATTGCAGTGGATGAGGCATTAACTGGGTGGTGAATTCTCTGAATGAATTCTCTTGAAAATATCGACGACACTAAAATGGGTTGGTAGCGTTAACCCCAAAAGATGGATGGTACAAAGGACCAATGGTGATATGATCGATGAATGGAATAAACCAACCCGACTCAATCATGGTGATGGAGTGAAAGTGTCATGTTCAAGAGCAACCTGCTACCAATGAAGTTCTTTAAGTTTTCTTCCCTTTTTCCCAGTCATTTTTGACCAGTACCTCTTTATTTTTGTCAAGCTTGAGGAGGATAACATATGCTTGTTCTATAATTTTCCCTTCGAGCAAACCTGTCACTATGTTTTAACAAGCCTAGCGATAGTGAAACTCGTTCTTGTCTAGATGGACAAGTTTGTCGCTATTGTTTTAACAAGTTTAACGACAAAGACAACTCGGTCCTTTTATGTTTAGAGAGTTTGAAAAGGGACGAAAAGGAAACTCCAACAATTCTTTTTCATATCATAATCCCTTGAGTCCAAAAAGGATTAAAATAATACAAAAGGGATGACTTTTCCGATCACTTTAGCGAACCGAAAAAGACAAGCGCTTGATCTTTTTTGTGGGGTAATCCCTCAAGTCCAAAAAGATTAAAATATAGGAGGGATGGCACTTCCAATCACTTTAGTGAGCTGGAGAGGCCAATTGCTCGACAATATTTTCATATTTAGGGAGTCCGAAAAGAGTTTAAAGTAGACTCGTTATTTCCAAACACTTTAATAAGCTGGAATGCTCGACAATCTTTTCATATTTAACGATTCTGAAAAGGGTTTAAAGAAGACTTGGTTTTGAGGAACGAGTGGTGTTTTCGGGTAGCAACTGGTTCCAGGTAAGTTTGGAACTTCTCAAAACATGGCAGTGTGAAGAGGGTGGCTAACAGAACCACTCATCGTAGCTGTTCCTAAAAAAGGTAAACAATCAAGTGGAAGCATATGATCGGCCAAAAGAATGGAGGTGATGGAAGGAAGACAACCAAGGCTCAAAAGGCTGATATAATGGCAATCACAAAGGTTATTTACCAAAGGTGGGTTCATTTTTTAATGAGCTTGAACTCTGGGGGAACATATGCTCATTGGCGGGTTTATTTTTTCACGAGCTTGAACCTTGCAGAAACATTACTCATATTCGGTTTCATGTTTACACAAGCTTGAAATGAAAAACTATGCTTGTTATAAGTTCGCATGCCCCCAACATAATGACGCAAATGGAGGTGCATGCCCCCCAAGCTTCATTGCATTCAACGTGGTGGATGGAATGAAGGTGCGCTTTCAAGATCTTGGAAAGACTCGACTTGGATTTTACGAGCTCGTAATCAAAGACTCAATTTGGAAAGGGAGTTGTTTCATTTTTTAATGAGGTTGACACAGTAAAAGAACTATCCTCATAACCCTTGTTTCATTTTGTAACGAGGTTGACACAAGATAAGAACCGTCCTCGGTGATCCAAAAAATGGTCAAAGTTCTTCGTAATCTTTGACGATGTAGAAGATATCATATGACAGGTTTCCATTATGGCCACTTCCGCCAGATTACTTGGAAGCGGGAGGGAAAAAGTACCCATTAAGGAAGCGTCTTTTAGGAGACCTACTCCGACACTTTGAAGAGATTGAGAACTTCCATGGATCAATGGAATGCTTCCAGTAGATTTTGAATTGTTGGGGAAAAAGGTTAGTTGGTCAACGACTGTAATTCCGCCTTGGAAGGGAAATGCATCATTTCTAAAATATGTTGACACAACGGTGGCCATGGCATAAATCCAGGGCCTTCCCAGTAAGATATTGTAGTGAAGGTTTCCATCAATGACCTCGACTTCAATTTGTACTGTCTTGCCCCCCAGTTCAACTTGCAAGTTACTTAATATCCCATATGGCGTGTATGTCCTTCCATCGAATGATTTTAACGTCGTTGATGATCGTGATAAGGGTGGTGAGCCTAGTTTTCCAGCAACTCATTGACAGAATACAGGTATATGCCCCCTCATCAATGATTGTTCAATGAACAGTTTTGTTGACGGATTTCACCTGTATAAGGAAAGCGAGCTGGGTCGGTAACTGAGGTTCGTATCCTTTATGATTAAAGGCCACAAGATTGGAATCCGCTGGATTAATCCCACCTATTGCTGATAACAAAGCTTGCTTTTGGGAGGGGAAATTCTGAAGTACTTCAAGTGTCGACATAGCGGATGGCGATTGAGCCATATCTTCCACTATATTATAATTTTGTGGTGCTCTGGCATGAGGATTAAATGTCGATTTATGTACTACTCCCTTTGGTGGCTTTATAGTTAATTCAGGAATGATGGGCAGAACAACTTCCAGTGAAATTGTTGTCGAACTACTGGGTTGATCTGTAGCCTTTTTGTTTGACGACTGTGGATTCCCATAATCTTTATTCCTTGCCGATATCAAAGTATCATTTTGTTGTTTCAAGATGGATAACATAAGCACTTGGGATTTGGAAGCATGATCTATAGCAACTAGGTTAGTTTCTGGGTTTGGAAACGGATCAGTCAACACCGCTGAGGTAGTTGAAGTTTTTAAAAATTTCGTAACCTCAGTTCAATGTGGACAATCTCTCATGAAATGTTCGTCGTTACATATTAAACATGGATAATGAGGTTTCTCTTTCCCAGCAGGGTTCTCAGAAGATTTTTCACGAGGTGAATTTTCATGTTTCTTCTTATTATTTTTCCCTTTCTTCTTGCCCCCTGGTTGCTTCGGTTCTTTGCCTTTGTCGAATGACACAACATTAACCTCTGAGGCAAGAAGTTTGTCATTTGCTTTTTTATTAGAAACTACAAGGGTTTTACCAGATGGAGCCTTTGCGGTTTGCATACTTGAGGTGCCAATCACGCCATCACCGGCATGAGAGTCCTTGTTTGATTTAGGAGGAGGAGGAATAGAAAATTCTGGTCTAGGGGCATCAGGAATTTTGTCATACAGTGTGCCAAACTGAGTATAGATCAAGTCTAGATATTGCGCACGAGCAATGACTTGCTCTTCAGTGACGACTCCTCCCTTGGCCACATCTTCTGTAATAGAAGGTAATAATGACTTAATAAACCACCTAGCTAGAAGCTGATCAGGAACATAGGTCTTAACCATTCGATGATGACGTCACCACTCATGAATATGATCAGATATATGAGTGGTTGTTGTCTGTTTAAAATTGGTAAGGAGTTCTGTTCCCGTTTCGTACCTTATGGGTAACTGAAAGTGGGTTAAAAAGGTAGTGGCAAGGGTGTTGAAGTTGTCAAATGAAGCTCTAGGCAATTCAATGTACCATTTTTCCGCCAGACCAGTTAACGTTCGCTAAAAAAGGTGAAGCCTAATCGAATCATCATTAAGGGTATTAGACGAACACCACAAATGAAAGGTCATTACGTGATTCGATGGATCTTCACCCAGATTTCCATTGAATTTAGGAATATCTTAGGGAAGTTTATGAGGAATCGCTGGCCACCAAGGGGCGTAAGCAATTGGATCATTCGTTAACCGGTTCAAATCTGGTAATTCCAGAGTTGCTACAAAGGGCAACTGTTGATTCAGGTTTGGCGAAGCATACCTAGGATAGGATGGGATTGCCTGAGCAGTGGGTCTTTGCATACCAACATAATGTATTTGATGTTGGTAACTTTGATAAGGTTGATGGGCATAACCATTATAGTATGGTTGTTGATAACCGCTTTGAAAATGCGGTTGTCCATTACCTAAAGCGCCTTGCTGCTCAGGTCTTCGGTAAACTTGTTGGAATTGGGGTTGTTAATATTGCACTAGCCATGGTTGTTGGACCATTTGTTGTTGTCCAATACTAGATGTTTGACCAAGATGAGGGGTAATAGTACCCAGTCGTTCCAATTATAAGTCACTAATCTGAGGTTGTGATTGAGTCGCAGAGACAAGAGGTTGTTGTATTACGACCTGAGAGACTTGAGGTTGACATACAACAAGCAGCGCTTGTACTTGTGACACAGTCATAATAGCAGGATTAGTGGGAATGTTTGACATAGGTTGACTTGGTTGCATTGAATATAAAACCCTTGGTTGTTGAGGCAGTATTGGTACCCAACCACTAAATGAAATTCCATTTTAACCCGAATTTTGTTGTGAACTCTCATATGGTTGTTCTCCCGGAGGGAACAATGAAAAAGCATACTGCCCCCCATATGGTGGCAATCCAACGTTCAAAGGATAAATTGGTCTTTGGAGACTGGACTGCCCAAATTGATACTGATGTGAAGGAACAATTTGTTGAGTTTCAACATAAGAAATTCCAGATAAGATTCTGGATGAACAAATAGGAATAGACCATCTTGTCGAAATAGTCCCTAGGTGGACTCCATCTAGTGGTTGAGAACTAGTTGGGATAGATGGTATACCAGCAAACATTGTCGAAATTGCAACAGGAGGATTCGATGCTACTGTATCATATGATACAGTCCTAGATGTTGATGGTTGTTCAGACGTATTTAATCTATCCAAAAGATTTCCTAGCAATTTGATAGGAACTTGCAATGAAGGATTATTAAAAGAACTAACTTCTGTAGTAGAAGGATATAGGTGGATCCCAGTTCCAAAATGCAATGGGGTACTGGATGGAAGATCCTCTACAATCTCTTCTATAGCAATCAGTCCAGGTGGAAGAGGTAGACTGTCAGGTCCGTAAAATATTTCTGGAGCCGAAGAAGGTATAGCTTATGCAGTATCAGACACAGGAGGGGTGACACTTTCTGAATCAGGAGCTGGTTCAGGGATAGAAGTGTTTACCGTTACACTAGGATCAGTTCTAATGTCCTCTTGTAACTGCGAAACTTCTTTTGTAAAGGCAGGGGTACCAGAAATCATTGGAGTAACTGGAGTCTCTAATGACGTTGAAACACAAGTTTCAAATAGATCAGGAGAAATCGACCTAGTTAAACGAGATCGTTTCGCCCAGAATGGTTTCATTTCCGGAGTCAAAGATGGTTGACTCACTAGTCTCTGCGAATGACGGGGTTTTGATTGACTTTCTTCCATGATTGTGGATTACTTGATCAACTCATAATTTAAAAGGAAAATTGTTCTTCCGAATTAAATAAATTTTATGACGCTTTGACACAACTTTCTTTTTCAATTTTTAAGAGTCGAGAAAAATCTAAAGGTGACTCTAGTCGCCTTCGATTTTTAATGACCCTGAAGTGACAAGTGCTCAGATGGACCTTTTCTTTTAGGGAGAAAAAGGAACGAAAGTGACTACTCTGGAAATCTAGACAGAGGGATTACCAAACCAATCACAAAACTGCAATATACACCTTGGTGGTAAATTAAAGAGAAATGAACAAGGACTTTATGTATGGCAGTCAATCTTCCTGAATGTTGTGTTCAATGCATTGTGATCGATAGGGCGGCAGACATTGCTTCCTAAGGATAAAGGATATCAGCCTATTGTGGTCTCCCAATATATACTCGACGGTACGTGGGAGCACAAGTCCGTACTGGCATTTGTCATATCAAAGAGGAGGAATCACCCAACCTTCGATGAAAACGATAGGTACCAGGATTTACAGCGCCGAAATACATCTCTAACCTAGACTTTTAGATGTTGTGCGTTAGGTTCCAAAGCATTTTTATGTTCATTGAGGTTTATTTTATAGTTGATCTTTCTTAAGAAGTTTTCCTTTCAAGGTTCACCGCGTGATGTAGATGTACAATTCCTAAATATGCAATCTAAAATGATAAACAGTCATTTATTTTCTTTTAGCAATGAAAATCCTAGCTACTAAGGAAAGAAGAATAAGATTCTTTCAACAGAGAGCAGAGAGCACACACTAAATGCACTTTTCTTAAATCAATTTCCGCATGCAATCTAAATGCAAATGAACATGCATGTATTTGTTTTTCTGTTTCCTTAATGTGTGAATGCCAAAAAGGAAACTAAGTACAGATCTGAACTACTTTCTTCAAAGAGACACTTTAGCAATTTCTTTTCAAAATGAAAGGAAGACTAAGATGACACTTTCAATTTCGAATGGAAAACAACTTTCAACACTTAAAAGAATTGACAATTCAAATCAAATACAATGGAAAAAGTACAATCGACTATTTGAAAGAGGAAGACTTTACAAAACTCTTTTTCTTGACTCAAAATGACAGTTGCGACACTTTTGAATCAAAACACGACAGCTTGATTAACCTACTATTTGCAAAGGAGGACTGTAAATGATGAAAAATACATAAAAAACATTCACAATTCCTTATCAATGGAGGCTGAATAATGTAAAGGAAGAAGGCTTCAACAATGATATACTGATCATAAGCAGCAAAACTACTGAATAGAGCTGAAAATAATGAAGAAAAAACCAAAATCCAGAGAGGGAAACAGTCTCATTCAATCATCACACCTGTCCTTAAGGGAAATAGGGATGCATCTCACCTGCAGCACATGGGAGGTGCGATGCATCCAGACTGCCAACGAGAGATAGTGTGATGGTCCAGGGACGAGACTGAGTTTGGTTTTCACTCATAACTTGCAGCTAAGTTCAGTGATTTAGGCTGAGCTTATGATGGACAGTAAACACAAAGTATAAGGGTATTCTTATGAGGTTAATGAGCTACCTCAAGGGCACTTAGGATGTTTGCAAGTCAGATGTTCAGTTCATAAACCAACCCAGAGATTGACTGAAGCAGTATTGATCTACTTTGCAGTTGCATATAAAAGCAGTTCGAAGGCTAGTTGGCTTAACTTCAGGTTCCATCTGTAGTTTATAAAGCAAACAACAGTAACAAACAAACAAACTATTCGTTCCCCAATGGAGTCGCCATTTTGTTTCCGGGAAAACTAGTGTCTATTCAAATCTGCTAGTCCCACTAAGACGGGTAGCTATCTTAGAAACAAACAATTCAAAGTAACTTGTGTTTTCCTTTATGGGAGATAGATGAGAGAGAAGCAGAGAGCACCAACCTTAGTCTTTCTTGGCTCCTTGCTTGTTTCCTCTCTCCTTTGATAGAGCTTCGCCACTCCTTTCTCACTTGTCCCGCTTCAAAGAACACCTGTAGAGTCAAAGCAGCAAAATACCATCAAAGCATAGAGATCTATAATGCCATAAACAATGTAGAATCAGATTTACATTAACCATACAATTGCATTCACAAATACAAGATTCACAATTACACAAGTATATGGAGGAAAACTCAAATAGCTTTATTGATAGTAGAAGTAGAAGAGAGGATTTCAACCGGCTGTCTGATCTAGCATCATCCTCCCAGCATGAAAGCCCTCTTCACCTCATGAAAAGCAAGATCACCCAACAATGCAATGTCTTCAAAGAGAAACCAACAACACTTCCTTACAAATTACAAAATTCCAGCCTCTGGATCTCTAGGATGAGGGATCCATATATAGATATTTGCAGGGGGTGAGTTAGCTTCTGGGACTTTTATTAGTGTCATTTCACTGATAGTTCTTGGTTCCACTTATAGATTTCATGATCTCTTACTCATCCCTGGGCGAATTCAGAGAGGCAAGTGTCATATGAGCAGTTTCTATAAGATTCTCTGAGTTTCCACCTAGCCAACTGCCTCTGCCATTTGTCTACTCTCTCTCATCGCACCCTATAGAAGGGATTTTCAATATGCATCACTGTGTGTAATAGGTGAGATGCATCGCACCCTCAGCATGGAGCAGTCTGTATGGTCCAGTTTTTACCAGTTCTGAGTAGTTTTTCAGGGAGAACTTCTGGGAAATGATGTAATAAGTTGACCTTGATCCTTTAAGGTTTGAAACAACACTTTTAGGGGTTAAAGAGCCCTTGGTTTATTGACATATATGATTGGGTTTGAAGTGCAGAAAATATGTCTATAAAAAGCTGCCATCCCCAATAAGGCCAATGTTAGTGTCAGCATATGCATACTTCCATCAGCGATCAAATCTGCTCTTTGCATTTTCATTTTAGGTGTCTCATACTAAATTTTTTTATCATTCCACTAGGTCATGTAAAAATGGTCCATTGATGGTTTTCTTCTTCTTAGAAAATCAAATTTTCCCTCATGAGGTACATTTTCTGACCCATCTCCATGTTGCATTCAGTTATAGTTTCAATTTTGTTATTTTTAGAGTCAAGGCAGTTATGTTTCCATTAGGTCTTGGGGTTCATTTCCAAGGTCAAAAGCATAGTTTCAAGTGTAAATAAAGGGCAGAAAAGGTATGAGGATGACCAATAAACAAATATTGATTGCTAGTATGTCATGGTTATTGTACAAATATCTTATTTCACTAATGTAATTTTCATCTCAAAAACATGTTTTTGAGATGAAAACCGAGTATTTTAGTTGATTTATTTTTTTTTGATGTAATTCAAGTCACTTCATGTAATAAGTGTTCCCATAAGCTGCCAAAGCATTTCTCCTTACTGCAAGAAAATGAAACCATTGAAAAATTAGTTCAATCAAAGTGTCGTCCACCTGAAAAGAAACAAAGAAAGAAAAGCATTAAACTGAGATTTGAAGACAAAGTAAAAGTTCCAAAAAACATTATAAAGTGGGTTTTTTCTAAAGAAAAATCAAAATCACCCTCTATATAAGATTTCAAATTCCTTTTTCAAATTCATCATATTCATTTGACAAAGAAAAAGAAGAGATTTGAAGGAGAGAATGGAGTTGAAGCCAATTAGTGGCTAAGCAAAGAGGAGGCGTTGCACATAGAGCAGGAGGCGTTGCGCATAGAGTTGGGAGGTGTTGCGCATAGAGTAAGAGGCACTACGCATAGGGCATATTGTGGAAGTTTTTCGCATATAGGAGGGATCGTTGCGCATACAGACAGAGCACTGTGCATAGGGCCTATTTTCCAGTGCATTTTTGCATGGCACTGCACATAGAGCCGGAGCGCTGCGCTTAGGGCCAACAAACACCAAAACCACCCTATCAACCATTTAAATTGCTCTTTTTCTATCTAGAGCCTATAAACAAGTAAGTACACTCCTTGAACTATCCTCCCGACACTCATTTCATGATTTTGAAGTTTGTTTTCTATTTTAATTTTCAAACCCTAAGTTGCCTGAAAAACCCTCCCTACTTATCATATCCTTTATTCCCACATTCTGTTGAAAAATCCCTCCAGCTATCCCTTATATGCTAATTCCCTCAAACAAATCCCTCCACCTATCCCCTATACCCTAATTCCCTCAAACAAAATCCCTCTACCTATCCCCTATACTCTAATCCCCAAAACAAAATCCTTAAACCCCTATTTACTAAATAGTCCCTACCAAAAAATTACCTCCTTCTCACTCTCACATCATATATATCTCATCCTACATCGCACAAGCTCCTCTCCTCTTCCCCTATCCCTATTCACCATAACTCACTTCTTGATTACCTTCTCTAGGGTTTCAAAGATTCAAAATTCAACAGACATGGATAAAGAGGATAGAGATTATGAGGAGGAGGAAAATAGTGGCAGTGAAAGCATGGGAGATGAACTTCAGCATTAGAGAAAACCACATAAGGGAGGCAGAATTATCAGAGAGGAACCATCAAACATCAAAGAGTTACATGCTTCTCATATGATTGTCTCTTGTTTTAGGCATCTAGGTTGTTATGAGTTTTGTGAGCAGGTACAAAGAGTTCAACATCATCCTGAGCTGACCAGGCTTTTTGTAGCCAATCTCTGTGATAACAAAGTAACTCTTGTCGGGGTGGCATTTATAGTATCATCATCCATCATTGTTGATGCTACAAGGATTCCAAATGTGGGGGGGAAATGGTATAAGGCACAAGATTTGGATGAGCACTACTATGAGCCATACATCAAATCCAGGTATAGGAATGAAAAGAAGAGGACCTTTCCTTTTAGGTTCCTTGAAGACAAGTATACCCCTATGATAAGGATCATTATGAAGTATTTTACATGTGAGGGCAGATTTTCTAGATTGTACACCTATCATATTAGGCTTCTTATGCACTTCACAAGAGTATAAATGTTGAACATCCCGTATTTCTTATTCAGGAACATTGAGAAGATGGCCTACGTTGTACAGAAAAAGATATACCCCCAGCAGATGAGTAGTATATATCACTATTCCTTGATTAAGATGATTGTTCTACATCATATCAGCCTCCTCAACATCTCCTGGGATACATTTATTGCCAAGGACTTCTTCAATGGTCTTCAGATTCCTCCACCAGTGCCCCAAGATTCAGAAAGGCCTTCCAACAGTGCCAAAGTAAAGAAAAGTGAGAAGGCTAAAGAGTCTAAAGTTGTTGAGAATCCAGAAGCCTACAAAACATATCAGAGAGGGGCTAGAAAGTTGTTTGTAGTGGATAGGCAAGTGTTTACTCCACTTGATGTGGAAGGGGCCTTGCCTTCTTCATCAGCTCATAGGCAAATGCTTGCTCCACAAACTGTGGAAGGGGCTTTGCCTTCTTCATCAACACAACAAGTACAACAGGTGCAGCAGGTGCATAAAGGGAAAGAAAAGATGCTGGAGGAAAGCCTCAATGATGAAGAGGAAAGGGAATTTGATTTGATGGAACATGATGGACTAGAAGAACCACACGTTCATCATGGCATTAAGATAGGTGACTTGGAGGCTCAAGATGAGGCAACAAATGAAAATATAACCATAACGGAAAATGATGCACAAATCCAATGACAGATGGACAACTAGGCCAGAGCTAAGTATGTCATTTCATACCTTAAGCAAGAGAGCAAGCAGCTAAGTGAGAAACAAGTCATCATGAGTTGGAACTTCTCAAAGCAAAGAGACAAGGTGACAAAGGTAGGTCAGTAATGCAAGAGGAAGAAACCCCAGCCACCTTGACTACAAAACAAAGACTTGAGAAGAAGATTGAGGAGGATAGAGAAACTTAGCTTGACATGGTCAATTTTCATTTGGAGAAGTTACTACAAAAGGCCAACAGGGACAATCAAATCATTAGGCGCATGGCTCGCCATTACAGGACCCGGAACAAGATTTGCAACATAAGGTTCAAGCAAATTAAGACAAGACTAAAATAAGCACTCATAGGCAAAAAGAAGGGTGATAGGCTTAGGTTTCTTTCTGAAGCTTCCTTGTCTAACCTAGACACTTTATGGTGGTGTTCTCCACAAATTTTGAGTAAGTTTTGAAGAATTTTTTCCTTTTGAAGAATTTTGCAATTTTTGACTCAGAAAAATTGGTTCTATGCGACGTTGCGCTTTTCCTAGGGGCATCTAAACAAGAAATGGTCAGAATTTTTGGATTCACAATGATGAGTACATTCACCCTGTGCATTTTCTAAGCTTTTGGAGCAGAACTGGTCAACCAAAAGGTCAAAAAACACCCAAAAGATGACCTTTTTGTCTTCTTTTTGAGCCCCAGAAGAAGTCTTGGGAGAATCCGTTTTTTAGGCGTCAAATCAACTCCAGTTGGGGAAATAAAGGTATATTTGAAAATTAAACAGGATAGGATTTCCAATGAGCTATCATGAGCTCAATTTGGACACCAAGAAGACCTCCAAAATGGTCCTACAAAAAGCATTGCGCATAGAGCTTGGGTGCTGCGCATAGGGCAATTTTATGCTAAATTTTCACTTCACTGTGCCATGACTGTAATTTTGAGTTTTCTCTCATGGATGATGTTTTTACTAATGTAAATGGTAACTAGGAATGTAAATAGGATGGATAATAGTAATTATAAGGTAGATTCATTAGATCAAAAGTTATCTTGAGGAAAAATGAATCAGTTTCCTCCCTTTTTGAGGCAAGTTGTTAGGTTGCCTAGATTCTAGTTTCTTGTTCAGTTTTTGATGGATTAGTTCCTCATCCTAGGGATTTGACCCCTAAGAATGGGAGGAGGTTGAATCAATGTCTATATCTTCTTCTTCTTTCTGATTGTAAAGGGTTGGACTCAGCTGGATGCTTATGCTTTGAGTAGACATCATTTTGTATCAGTTTTAGCAGGAGATTAATGAAAAATTGCAGTTATTTCTTTGGGATCCACATGGTATGATGTTCAGATCAGTTTTCTCTATTTTTATCATATGTTAAAATGTTTTTTGTACTTCATCAATCATTTCATTGCTTTTAAGTGGATGTTTTCAAGTTGATAGGCAGAACCCATAATATTTATGCTTTGTTTTGGGAAAATATTCACAGTCTATGTTTTCTTCAGTTTAGGAAGGATCCATGTTGCTCACATGCTCTTTATAGCTTCTCACCTATCTTGAATCACCTCACCCATCAAAACCTAGAGTTTTGAACCTTGTGCCTACCTTGCCCCATCGAACACCCTGCAATTTTGACCTAATTTCCTTGCCCTAACTGTTTGGCTCCTCCTGATCCAGCAAAACCCTTCAAAATTAAAATCAAACCTTGTGCTACTATACCTAGCCTAATATCATTTTCTTGATCCAGTCATCTCGGCTGAGATCCTTATGGAGAGAGCCCTCTCCTGGCCTAGTAGGGCTAGCTACTTGGCTAAGCATGGTTTGTGGTTACCTTGGCATTGCCTTCTTTCAGCCTGAGGTTCAATCCAGGTGATAACAGCTAATGCCCTAAAAATTAAAAATCATCCTTTACAACCTATAAATTACCATTTAAAATGCATAAAAAGGTGATAAAATGCAAGAGCATGGATGTGCCTCTTACCTGTCGCAGACGGTTTGTGAAATGGAAATCTGGATCTCCTGCAATGGCCACTTGAAAATAAAAAAAATTAGGGCACAAATGCACTTTTAGAGCTTACTATGGTAAAAAATAAAATTACTTTTCGTTTTTTATAAGTTTTGCAAGTCATTTTTGTCAATGTTTTGATACTGTTTTAATATTTTTTCTCGATATCAGTGATGGGTGTGTTTCTTTATGCAGTCACAGGTACCTTCGAGTGAAAAATGATCATTATTGACTCATTCTTGCAAGTTTTATCTTATCTCTTTTTCAGACTCATTAAATAAACGAAAAAGGAACCCCCCTAGAGTCATCTTTGAGCTCTTTTCTGACTCTCGAAAACTAAAAGGATTACCGAGTACTTGTCATTTTTAACTCGTTAAAGTAAATGAATCGATGTCACCTCAGTATATGTTTACCCCTTTTTCAGGTGAATATTTACGAAAAAAGTACACCTTTATCGACATGGAAAAGAGGTTCTCTCGGATATTGTTTTCTACCTTTTCGGATTTGAGAGACAAATTATCAAAAGGGACATGATGGAGTTTTCTTTTTCATCTCTTTTTCAAACTCTCTAAATATGAAAAAGATACCGAGTTATTCTTACGTCAGACTCGTTAAAACTTTACGACAAAGACTCGTCACCATGATGAGACCGAGCTTCTCCTTCCTAGGGCTCGTAAAACTTACTAGGATGGATTCATTCGAAGAATGAACTTACATGATGAGCATATACTATCCCCTTCAAGCTTGTGATAAAAATAATTGGGGTACTCACTAGAAATAGCGAGGGAAAAATGAAGATGAAACATCCTTTGTATAGGCAGCATGTCACTCTTGAACATGACACTCTTCTTCTCTTGTGTCAAGTTTGGGATATCCTCACTCAGTCACTTGTCCTCCCAGGTTTGGGTGATCCATTTTGCCTCTCATTTGACTATTCCATTTTTTCATCATGACCTTTAGTCCCATGTCGAGCCAAATGCTACCACACTCCAGAGCCGTGCCCCCAGTGTTCAAGAGAAGTCCAATCTGCAGTTCTTTACCTATACACTATTTGAGCCATTGTTACAGTCTTGAAAATTATTCCACTTTATTCCTTGTTTCGTTTCGATGATGGGGGATTCATCATTGCGCTCCTTTGACGGGTCACTTCCTGTTAACTTTAACTCATTATCTAGGACGATGACTTAGAAATTCCCTTTCAGTACCTTAGAGTTGGCATGCCCTAATGGCCAGTTCTTCGCATCCGACGACAGGTCCTCATCATTGGCTTTCAATCGGGTGATTTTGTGAGTGTTCGAATTCATCTTCATTATCACATTCACAAACTGTATTTTTGTAGCTTGAGATCCATTGTCATTATTTCTAGTTTCTCTCGTACCTGTTAACGATCCACATCATTGGCCAGTAATCAGGTAATTTTCTAGCATATTCGACTTCAACAAATTTATTCGCATGTTAGGATTCGTACGTTGATCGGTTATGGATGGAGCACAAGACCCTGAGTCTTTTTTGTTGTGACTTAGGCTGCATGGATTTATATGTCATTCATGATTGTACACATGTTTCTACTATACGGATGGTTGTGACCATACCATGGGACTTTATATTTATGATGATCCTCGTTATCTAGATGGTTATACCCATACCATGGATCTTTTCATATAGTCTTCATCATGAGGATGGTTGTGTCCATGTCATAGATTCATGTCTTGATCTCAGATATGTATATGTATAGGGATCCTTGATTTGTAGGTCTCCTAACAGTGCGTTTCCTCGTCCTTGCAAGAGCTCGTAAAGCATCTCAACCATCACTCCTCATTCTTCCTTCATGCTTTAGGGGGCATCTATCACATAGTATTTTGTCACACCTCCTGCACTTCCTTGTGACATAGCCCGAAGTGACCGAAACATGACCAACATACAGTATACTCATCCATGTATATAGCTCAGATCCCTCCTAAGACTTTGAATGGAAAGGCCTTGAGATTTCCCTGAATAAATTTCTCTTAAAACCCTAAAATGAGAGTCATCGCTCTTATGAAGCTTAAAACAATGATGGTCCCCTATTGCACTATGTTTGACTAGCGATGGCGTTGCTCTGTTCCCTTGCATACCCATGATGATCCCAAAAAGGTAATTTTCCCAAAGAGGATGAGAAGCTTCGCGATCTAGAAGCTTCCAGAGCGACGAGCTGGAGGTTGTTTCCAATAGATGAGGTTGAATCCTCTCACTGGCCTCTTTTTCTTATCCCTCTGAGCTACCTCCTTGAGATGAGGGCCTAATCCTATCTTCGGAGAGGTCCTAACTCCCTTTCCCAGCCTATAAATTCATCCTCTTCCATTCCCAAATAGTTGGTCTTTGTCTATTTGCACCCTTATGCTAAGCTTGTGCCTAGAGGCTATTCATTTTACTTTGAGAAAGAGTGCTTGGAGAGTTCTTGGCTTGGACTTGGATTACCACTCAAGGAGAGCCTTTCAACATCAAGCCTTTGGTTGTAAGCTTCCCTTTATTTCCTAATAATATACAACTGTTGGTTCATCTTCCCAAAATATATATGTTAATGTATTATTCAACTTGACATTCCTTGATCAGTTAAGTAGGTTATTATTGGATTTGTTATTGGTTTTGGTATGCTTTTTTGTCCCTTGATCACTTGTGTAGGTACATAAACACTGAGAGAAGCAAGAACAATTCGAGGCCCTCAACAAAGGAAATCAGAATAGCATCAGAACGAGGTAGGCCATCTCTTTCGTTCTTCTTTTCAATTATAACCTAGGAAGATGTCTAGTTGATTGTCACTTCAGTTTCTAGACCCACTCATTGGGCTAAAGGGGTCATCTCTATCCGCAGAGAAGATTAACCTTATCAACAACTGGATGAGAAAGGTAGCTAAATTCATTACATTGAAGACTACTTATTCAGCTAGTGAGGTGGCATAGGTATTCATCAAGGAAATCGTCAAATTGCATGGTGTTCGAAAGAAGATTGTGTTAGACAAGGATGCTAAGTTCACTTCCAAGTTTTTGAAGGAATTTTTTGCAGGTTTGGGGACAGAGTCGACCTTAATTACAACTTATTATCCGCAGACAGAGAGGGTCAACAATATTCTAGAGGATATGTTGAGGATGTATGCGATGCATCAGTAGAGGAGACAGGAGGAGTACCTTCCATTTGTTAAGTATGCTTACAATAATGGTTATCAGGAGTCACTCAGGATGAGTTAGTTTGAGGCACTTTATGGGTGGAGTTGTAATACTCCCATAAGTTGGTGTGATCCAGTAAACAGGGTATTGATAGGACCAGACATGGAACAGGAAATGCAGGTTATAAAGAATAATTTAGAGGCAGCACAAGACAAGCAGAAGAGTTATGCAGACCAACATAAGGAATTTAAGGAGTTTCAGGTTGGGGATCATGTGTATTTTCACATAAAGCCCAACAAGAGCTCCTTGATAATTGGATCATGTGCCAAGTTGGCACCATGGTATTGCGGTCATTTCAAGATTCTTGAGAGGATTGGACCAGTGGCCTATAGACTTGCATTGCCTCTGATAGTGAAATTCCATGATGTTTTCCAGGTTTCATTGCTTAAGAGATATGTAAAGGATATTGATCATGTTTTTTTAGTTTTCGTTATTGCAAGTGGAATCAGGAGGAGAATTCTAGTCAAAACCTTAGTGCATATTGCAGCGGAAATAGCTCATGCTCTGAAACAAAGCAATTAAGCAAGTTAAAGTGCAGTAGAAGCACTTTGGGTCTGATGAAGCAACATGGGAGATCATTGATCAAATGCGGGCTATGTATCCTTCATTATTTTTCAGTTGAGGCAAAGTAGTTTTGGTATATGTACATATTCATATATGGTTTGTATTTTAAATACGCAATGAGTTGTGTTATAAAGCTCCAATAAGCAGTATGGTTGTCATGTTTTCATGTTTTTCATGACTTTTTTGCTTTTGAGTAGGTTATTCATTGTAAATACTATAATGAGCTAAGTTATAATGCTCCATGGGCAGTATGATATGATTTTCAGTGGTTTTGCTAGTTTTAGGTGTCATAGAACACCAACGACAGTGTTCCACTAAGGGGAAGGGATTTGTAACAACCCCGTGTTATATGTCCATATAATAAAGTTAATAAAGTAAAAATAAGACCAAGGTCACGGGACACGTATGCCAACTAAATATTGGGTAAAATATACTAGTGGGCATCATTCGTTCTGTTTATGGCTAAGGGGAAATTTGCAAATCCATTGGAAAAGGCGAAGAGGTATTAATTGGCATATTAGTTATGAAAATAAAGGAAATTAGGAGAAAACGGAGGTGAAAGGTCACCGGTTTCATGTGAGGAGGAAAAGTAAAGATGAAGAAATTAGAGCCATCATGAATAGAAATAGAATAGAGCATCAGTTGGTAGCTTTTTGTCAATTAAGTTTTAGAGTTAGTCTCAGAGAGGAAAACAACACCAAGAGTAGAAGGAAATTAATCAAGCAAAGGAAGGACAAGGAAAGAAAAGGAAGGACAAGGAAGGTGAAGAATCAAGGATCAAGCAAGGAAATTAGGCAGCTTCAGCAAGAATACTTGTAGGTAATAGATTGAATGTATGATATCCTAGTTGGTTTTGGCATGCATGGCATATGCATTTTTGTATTTTGGTTTCTTTGTTGTCGATGGCATGGAATTTGTTGGGTTTTGAAAATATTTTTAGCCTTGCATTTCCATTTCTAGATAGTCATGTTGTGATGGGATTGTTTCTCGTATTAGCTTTGGATTTGCAAAAGGTTTTGGATCCAGGTGAGGTGGTCTCAGAAAAATCCCAAGGGTTGTGGGTGGAGATTGTTTTCTCGAGGAATCTCTCAACATGTGGGTGGAGACATGAAAATTCCTCAAGGGATGGTGAAGAAATTTTCAGACATTCAAGCTTGGTTTGATTTTGAGATCTCGGGACCGGTTTAGGTGAGATCATGGTATGGTGAGGGTGGAGGTGGTTTAACCTATGGATTCCCTTGGTTCTTTATGGATTGTTTTATCCCACGAGATCCCACATTCATGCTTGGAATATGGCATGGGGGTGATTAGCTGAAAGAAATATTTTATTCAGGCCAATCTATGGTCGGGCAGTACGTGGAAGTACCTAACTTGGTTGTCTTTTTCATATGACTAATAAGAGCTAAGCTCCTCTTACTTTTCATGATTAAATGTACTTGTTATTATGTGGCTTTAATGGATGTTTAATCATTGTTATTTATCTAGTTATATGCTAGTTATAAGCAGGGTTAATTGACAGTTCTAAGTATGTCTCTTACCACATTTCGATTAATGAATGTTTTTTTAATGAATGAATGACCTAATTGGTGTTATGAAAACTATAGTGAGAAGGCATTGGTCCTTGTTTAACCTCAAATAAGTTTCAAATCCTTATGTTTAGATTTGTATTTATGACCTGTAGGTTGCATGTTTACCATGTGTTTGACAGAATTCCTTCCTTGTTGGGAGGGGTCAGGTCAAGTCCCATATCAAGTTTTGGTTTATAAGCATTGTTTATATGTCATTTATCATTTCTGGAAGTTTCACTAATTTCTAGGTAGAAGCCTAAGTCCTAGCCCTAAAAAAGTGGCTCATAATTCGGGGTCACTGACATAGAACTGACTAGAAAATTCCACATTCATTGGAACGCAGTCCTATGGGAGTGGCTCGAGGATTACATTCGCTTGCATTCCTTCACAACGGAGCGGTTGAGGCTCTAGGTCAGTGAAAAATATAGTTATCTCAGGAGTTGGACACTTGGAGGGGTTGGGTTGCTCCTGGAGGTCCCGTAGCACCTGAGGGAATTAAGTAAGTTCACAAGTTGTCCACTCCATTTCTTTAAGGTCATATAGGAGGCTGAGTCTTATCATAGTGACCCTCATTTCATCTTTACCTCGGGAAAGGCGGTGAAAGTGGGTAAATGTGGGAGGAGGAGGTTACAACATATCCTTCCTAGAATGGTTGTCTCATTAGAGAAATTTTGAGGTCTAAAATGGGCCTCCTAAGGAATATTATAAAATAATAGTGGAAATAATAAAATTAAATTAAATTACATCATCAAAATTTAGGCCGAAAAAATAAAAAACTACTTTTTCAACTCATATTTTTAACTTATCTCCCTACGGTTTAACTCAAATTTCAAGTGGAAGAAACACTCATTAGATGTGAAATTTAATTCCTCATCCAAGGAGTACCCATGTTGCATACTTTTGATGGACCCTGCTACATGTAAAATGAGAAATAAATTAAAAAATATGATTGTAATAACATTTTCTCATGTATTTCTCATTTTTCATATAGCAGGGTCCGCTGAAAGTATGCAACATGGATATTCCTTGGATGATGAATTAAATTTTACATCCAACAAGTGCTCTCCATAGAAAATTGAGTAAAATAGTAGGGAGATAAGTTGAAAATATGATTTGAAAATGTTGTTTTTTATTTTTTTCATTTTTTTATCTTTTTATCTTTTTTATTTTTTTACTCCAAAAATGATGAATCATCCCCCATGGTTGACATCATCATCTTCAATCTTGTTGGTTCTTGTAAATTTGATTTTGGTTGTACATTTTTGTTTTGAGGCCCATTTATACCTCAATTTTTTTCTAACATTGGTGCAGCTCTAGCGAGGTGAACTTGACTTAGTTCTTCCTTTGAAATTCTCACTATCACTGGAAGGTTTTGATGTGCTCTCAACACCCTGCGTTGTCTCAAACTTGTCGCTTGAAGACTCCCCTGTCTCTGTGGGTTTGAAGTGTCTTTAAAATGCACCAAAATCATCATCATATTGAGAACATGAAACTGAAGAATCACTTACATTGTTTACCTCAGTTGTCGATTCTAAAGCACTTTATGATGGCTTCACTAAGCCATCATTGTACTTCAAATTTTCCAAGGCATCTTCTATGGCTTATAGATGAAGTCACAATCCTAACTTTTCCTCTTCTACTTCTTGTAGTAGTCTTATCAATTCAACATTCTCTACTTGAATGCTCTAGTTGATCTCCTCAAGTTCTTGGAGCCATGCATTCTTTGATGTTTTGCCCATCATTGTTCCAACACCTACAATTCCAACAACTACAATTTCCATCTCATCGCCTGAATTAGAAACCAAGTCAATTGGTACATCACCTACAATCCCAATAGTTTTGATCTTCATCTCATTGCATGAATCGGAACCCAGTTCATGTTTCACTGTAGCAACAATTTTCAGCTTCCTTTTGTCGCCATACTTCTTAGGCTTCAACTCTGGATGCAATTTCCAGCAATTCTCCTAATCATGCCCTCCTTTCTTGCAATGTGCACAAGAGGGATTTTCTTCCTTTTTCTTTATTGTCGATGTCTTCTTTGTATGGTCATCTTGTTCATGTTTTCACTTTCTTTCAAGGTGAATAGTTTCAAACTAGCTTCATCAAGAGTAGTGGGATCAAACAACAACAATGAATGTTGAAGATAAATATGTAAAGAACCAATACATTTCATCAAAGTATTAGGTGAATATAAAGGAATACCTAATGTTAATGCTTACTTCCTAAATTCCTTTGTAAAACTTTGAACATTTTGACCTTTCCTTTGTCTTGGATATTTCCATTCCATCATGGTTTTTTGTGAGTATCCCAATGGATAAAATTCCCCTCTTAATGCATAAACAAATTCAGACCAAGAAGAAAGGCATTTACCCATATGCTTACTACATTTCTAAAGTTTTCTCTCCAACCATAAAATGTTGTGCCTCCCAGTCGAAGAAATGCTAAATATATCTTTGCCTCATCCTCTTAGATCTATTGTTGTTGAAAAACGCAGCAAGAAATTCTCAATTTGATTTTTCCTTGATTAAATTGAGAAAATTCAAATTTCCACATTAGTAGACAACTTGGATGCAGTTAACTTGTGTGACATGGCCTTTGTCATGCAATTTACTTAGTAAATTTGAATTGGAGGAGTTAGAGTTCACTTAAGCATGTGTGATTACTAATTTGTAGCAATCAAGGCCAGTTATCTCAAGTTGTTTTCAGTTAAACTAGTTCTAAATGTTGAAGGAACTAATTGAAGGTCACTTGTGTAGTGAGACTTTAGTCAAACTCAAGGATCATCCAGCCAGGGAAAATTTTAGGGGCTAATATTTGCAAGTGGGCTAATTTCCATGCTTTTTCCAAAAAAATGATTCGCTAATTTCCATTTTTTCTAAACATTATTCACCCAAATTTTATAGTATAAAATTGTTTTACCTTAAAAATTGCCAAAATTTTACATAGAGACTACATAAAATTATTAGAAATTTGAATATTTTTACAAAATATTTCCAAACATTTTACAAATTGCATATTATGGACTAGTTAAATTCGCCAAGGTTTTTAAACTTTAAAATAAATTTTCTTCCTTAAAATTTTCCCTACATCCAGTTAACTGATTAATTAATCCAAAATAGCTAGTGCATGAAGAGAATTATAGTTCCCTAACTATGGTGGAGATTATAAGACACGGTGACATCATTTGTAGACTAGTCTTGAGTGCACACATGTTTCATGCAATCAGATGATCAACCTAGGGAATTATGGAATCCATTTAGGAGAAATTCCTAAATAATAGGGCGCTAGTTTCTCAAGGAATTGTGCAAGGAAATAGGAGTTCAAGAAGGGGCAGAAATTGACTAAGTCTAGGTCAAAGCTTCTCAGTGAGCAGAGAGATAGGTTATTCACTTGCAGGTTGTACTCATTTGAGCAAATAATTTGCAATAAATCTATATTCATCATATTAATGCAAGCAGGCATTGGGGTTTTTAGCAGATTGTTTTCCCTGGAAAAAAAGTGTGTGCATTTGTGTTATTTATTATTGCATGTCTGATATTGTTGTTCTAAATTGTGAATTAAATTCCGTAGAACAATAGAGTTGGTTTGTGTATTGTGATTTTGATTAAAACTTCATGAGAAGTTTCAAATCTATACCATAATTTCTACATGGTATCGGAGAAAGATTCACATTAGAGAAGGAAATTCGAAGTTGTTTCTTAGGAGGATCAAATTTCCAGTTCAATGGAGCAGGATCTCTTCAGAGCTGAGAAGATGACCTTCAACAGGTTGAGGCTAGAGTATGCCTTGGAAGGCACCTCTAATTTCATCACATGGAAGGATCACATGGAGGCGGTATTGGATGACAATAGCTTGCTAGAATACATCAAGACAAATGTTGCAAAACCACAAGCATATGATGCCCAGAATCTTGCTCAGTGGAAGAAAGATGTAGCTAACGCAAGTAGAATAATATTGGATGGAGTACGAGATCACATTGTCTCAAATCTCCATGGGAAAGAAACTTCATTTGTAATGTGGAAAGCACTGACATAATTATCCAAGAATAGTAGTGACCATAGGAAGTTTGCTCTCAAGGATAAACTTCGAAATATCAATATGTAGAAGAATGAAACTATTATGCAGTATCTTAGAAAGTTCACAAAATTTCATGATGAACTTGGTGGGGTTTGTTTTAATGTTTCAGAAGATGAATTGGTAATCCCAGCCCTTTTAGGCCTTCCCAAGAGCTAGCATAACTATCAAGATTCAGTGAACAGGAGGTGTTGTGGGGGAAAGTATCCAACTCGGAATGACCCTAACCCACTCTAAGGGTGACAGTTCCTTAGCAACAGCTGAAAGCAAAGCTATCTAAAGTTACTTCTTTATGACATGCAAGAGATAGAAGGAAGAGATCCACTTACTGATGTCTTGCGCAAATGGTCGATCCAATCTCCTCTATTCGCCGCTTGCTCCCAGCTCCAAGTCTTTTCACGGGCCCAGCTACACGAGATCCTGCAAACAAGACAAAGAAAGGAAACTACAAGAAGCATGCATTCATAACTGATTCAAGGATTAGCATAAATCAAATACGCAAGTAAGACAATACATCATTGAAACACATGCGAATAGAAGAACCTCAAATGCTTTATTAATATATGGAAGTAAGGTTCAAGCGGTGATACAACCATGAGAGGTCCAATCCAGCATCACCTTCCCGATGGAGAGAAATCTCTTCTTCACCTCCCTCAAGCAATCACCCAATGCTCACAACTATAAACCAACAGCAATTCTTCGCACTAAATTCCGCCCTTCTAGATCCCATGGGATGAGATCCTTATATAGAGTTTTGGAGTGAAGATAAGTCAGCTTGATGTGTGATTTGTTGTCCTCTTCAACTCCAGTTGTTCTTCAGTCCTTCACTCGGAGTTTCTACCTTCCACTTGGAGTTTTAGAAGCTCTTAACTCATCATTAGGCGAATCTTATGATCAAGTGTCTTTTTAGAAGCTTCCTGGGCACTGGCACATTGAGAAAAAGATTCCTCCACATGTCAAAGTACGCCCAGTGCAGGAAGCCTTTGTTGCACTTGCTATGCAGCGCAGGTACACCATAGAGCTCTTGACATTCAGCGCAGATGCCTAGTGGAGCAGCTGCTTTGATCCAAAATTGACCTGTTTTTGAGTGTTTTTCAGTGGAGAACTGATTTGCAGTGCTGTGGTTTGCTGACCTTGTTCCTCTAAGGGTAAGAACAACATGTTTAGGGACTTTGGATCCCTTAGATTATTGACATTTCATGCTCTATGCTGTAAGGCACAAAAATGTCTATAATAGTTGCCCCCTAAAGTATGAGGTCGTTTATCGGGTGAAATGCTTTATTAGGAGGATCCGAAGTTCATTCAATCGCCGGGAGGTGACCTGTAACAAAATACAATACAATACATTATCTTTTCATACTTTCTTTTCATGATCTAGCTGATGCGGGCATTTCCCATGATCAGCTTTATAAATACATTTGCTGTACATAAGCAGACGATCGTCTAATAATAGACTGATAATTCTCTGCTTTTAATTATCATCCTTTTAGTAGGATGCTCATCTGCTGCACATGTCTATGTTTTTATCTCCTGAATATATATTGCAGCCCGGATGGATGAAACTAGATCCGGGGTCTTCAAACTTGTCCGATCTTCACTTTAGTACAAGTCGACCCATGTGAGAATTTCTTGAAGTCGAACATGGAAAGACATCGCTTGATTACCAGTCAATAATGTAAACTGTTAACAAGCGTGAGAGGAATCACCGATAATGATGATGATCCTCAAGGTACTGCAGCACAATTCACGTGGCGTGAATATAGGATCTGACGTCGAACACCACGCAAAGTCTCCTGGTCGAAGGTCATTAATGTATACCTATCACCGGGAGTGAGAAACTTGCCATTGAGGCATGCAAGCTTCAAAGTACTGAGGGGGTGTTCCTAGATCAACTTCTTGGATAATGAGCTGATGTCGACAAGAAGTGATTCGTCAAAGGAGGGCCTTAATGAATCCCACATCAGTGACACGGAACGGAGCTAGTGATGATGGTGAAAACGATCTGTGAAATATGATTCAGGGTGGCGGTCATGGAAGGATGAAAGATGATGTACGGTAGTGGATGGGACCCGGTTGACACTTTCTGAATGACATCTCTTGAACATATAATGACACTGATGTGATGGATCGGTAGCATTACCCCATGTATGGATGGTATGGCGAGACCATGGTGAAGGGACCGGTGAATGATAATAACCCAACCCGATATTTACGGAGGCAAAAGTGTCATGTTCAAGAGCGACTTGCTACCATTAAGCTTTGAGGTTCTTCCCAATTTTTCCCCAGTCATTTCTGACCAGTACCTCTTTATTTTTGTCAAGCTTGAGGAGGATAACATATGCTTGTTCTATAACCTGCCCTTCAGGCAAGCCCATCGCTATGTTTTAACGAGCCTAACGATAGGGAAACTCGTTCTCGTCTAAAGACAAGTTTGTCGCTATCTAATATTTTTAACGAGCCCAGCGACAAAGACAACTCGGTCCTTTTCATTTTTAGAGAGTCTGAAAAGGGTACATAAAGTGGACTCCAGGGGTCCTTTTTCGTCATCTAATCCCTTAAGTCTGAAAAAGTATAAAACAATACAGAAGGGATGAATGTTCGATATCTTTATCGAGCCGAACTAGACAAGCGCTCGATCTTTTTGTGCAATAATCCCTCAGGTCCAAAAAGATTAAAATCTAGAGGAGGGATAGCTCTTCCGGTCTTTTTAACGAGCTGGAAGGCCAAAACTCGGCAAACTTTTCATTTTTTACGAGTCAGTGAAAAGAGCTCAAAGAAGACTCGTATTTTGAGGAACGAGTGATAAACAGGGATAGCAGCAGATTCCAGGTACAGGTTGGAATTTTCCAATCACGGCAGTATTACAAGGATGGCTAAGTGGGATCACTCTTCGCAGCTGTTCCTCAAAATAGGTAAACAATCAAGTGGATGTGAATGATTGGCCAAATGAAAAGTGGAGGTGACGGTGCACAAACACGACCAAGGCTTTTATGGCTGATGAATTTATGGTCTCAAATGGTTATTTACAGGTTCATTTTTTCTGAATGAGCTTGAACTCTGGGGGAAGCCTGCTCACAAGCTTATGTTTATTTTTTAACGAGCATGAATTTCCGCATTAAAACTGCTCGGATCTTGCGTTTATTTTTTAACGAGCATGAACTTTGCCAAAACTGCTCATTTTTACCAGTCATAAAGTAGTAAGGTCTCATGGAAGATTCCTATTTTTTAAGGAGCTTCATCTCCCTACGCTTTGCTCCATATCCTCTCTTCATGCAAGCTGGGTATCGGCCTATCCTACGGGTTAGAGGGGTTAGTCCTACCTAAAACTAAAAAGCCGCCCGTGCTTGCATTCCAAGAGGTTTGCATGCCCCCAGGTGTAAGTCTAATTTCAAGGCTGCCCCTACTTTTTCCGTCAAAAACCTTTGTTCTCAACAGGTGAGGCTTACCTCTTTCAGGTTACCCAAAGATTGTTCTACTAATTCTTTCAAACAGAAACTTTCTTCGGCGATGTCTATCATTAGGTTATCCAAAGATGGTTACAATTTGTTGCAGCAATAGAATCTCTTTCTTTGGAGGCTGCCCCTACTTATCCTTTAAAACATTTGTTTTAATGGGTGAGGCTTGCCTTTAGTCCAAAGATGGTTACTACTTGCTGCTGCAAACGGATCCCCTTCTTTGGCAGAGCCTACTTATTTAGACAAAGGTGAATGACGGCGCTTCCGCCACACACTTAACTTTAACAAAAGAATCTTTTTCCAGAACAACCCCATTCCTAACAGCCCCTTCTTCCGCATGAGAGCTCTTGCCGGCTCTTCTGTTTTACGAGGATGAAGGAGGGGACGGGGTACGGACTAGTCATATTCTCCCGCGGAAATTCTACTTTACACCCAAGGTTTTTTCTGCCTCCAGAGCAGACCAGGATGCATGCCCCCTGGGTTCCGGCCTTCCTTTCTAGAATTACTTGCATTCATCAGGAAGAAGAACCGAAGGTAGAGACCTTTCTTGATCAAATAGACCATTCAGGATAGGTATGTGACTATTTGCGATGCGTGATCCTGGAAGTGAAAGTTGGTCTACGAGCTTGACCATTCTTCCTTCGTATGGAAAACACATTATTCGAAAGAGTGAGGAGACTATTGCTTCCATGCAATATATGTAGTCTCGTCCAAGGAGTAGGTTATAATCCAAGGGTCCTTGGACGACCATCAAATTCATCTTGACAGCCTTCCCTTTCAGTGTAATAGGCACATTAGGTAGAATCCCTAATGGTCGACTGGTTCCTTTGTCAAAACCCGAGAGACGCCTTGTCTCGGGCAAAAGCGCCGGGCAACCCAGTGCTTTCCAAGAAATAGAAGACAGGATACTCACAGATGCCCCTTCGTCAATGATAGTTCCAGCCATCACCATTTTGTATATTTGGACTATAATTCTAAATGGTATACTGGTTGGTAACCGGGGTCTGCCTAGTTGGTTCCAATCAAAGGACACAACTAGGTTGCTTGGTGGTGGGACCGAATATACGGCCGGATATGATCCTGACGACGCTCCTTCATGCGATAAAGGAGTGGGCACATTGCCCTGATGTTCATCAGAATCGGTGTGGATGAAGAGAACCTGGACGGTGTCATCCTTACTCTCTTCGGTGGGGGTGTCAACTGAAGATGAATCCTCAGTGACTGTGGTATTTGAAGATGAAACTTCTGAAGGGAGAACCGGGTCAACTGCCGTTTCGACCTTTGGACTTTCGTCCGGTCCGGATTCAGTAGGTTCACTTTCAGTGACTGACACTTCAGCTGGCCCTATGAGCGGGGCAGCTGTATTTTCGACCAACGAAGGACTTGGCGCGAGTTTTTGGTATCTAGGAGGAAGTAGCAACGGTGCAACCGGTTGATCTTCCAAAACTCTCTTTGCTTCGTCTAAAAAGGGACAACGGCGAAGGGTGTGATTGCCTTCACACAGTTCACAGGGGAATCTCATTCCCCTTCGTCGTCTAGAACCTTCACTTTCGCTGGTCGACAATAAGCATTCAACCTGGTTGTCAGAGGTTGACGCTTCCGAACTGTGCAAACGAGGGGACCAGTCCTTTAGTATCCGGGGAATACTGGGACAATCACGGTGGAGGTGGTTCCCTCTACATATGACACATGGCGATTTGGGCCCGGTCCGTGCTGTGTGTGGGTTTTCGTTAGATACCTTTTGCTTGCCCCCAGGCGCCTTTGGCTCCTTCTGCTTCTTTTCTTTCTTCTTCTTTTCCTTCTTCTTTTCTATGGGAGCTCCGCTTTCGGCGGCTTGACCTTTCGAAGAAGAAGGATCGGAGGAAGGTTTATAGGAAGTGGAAGGCTGGAGGGTAGCTCTAGATTGGTCTAACTGTTGACTCGACTGTTCAGGAACCGTGGTGGTCTGAACTACAGTGGTTGAGAATAGCCAAACTGGCAGGCCAATTGTCAGTCCTGGAAGCGACAATGTGGCCATGTGGGGCGCACCAACTTCTCCCCAAGAGGAGAAAGGGCTAGGGGTTCCATCATGTGGAATCCCTTGGTTGGCGCATTCCATGTTCTCAACCTAAAGATCAACGTAGGAATATGGGGTGATTATGTTCCGCTTAGAATGAATTTTATATGACGACGCTTTAGACACAACTTGCTTTTTCACTTTTTAAGAGTCGAGAAAAAGCTAAAGATGACTCTAGTCTCCTTCGATGTATTAACGAGCCCGAAGTGACAAATGCTCGGATGGACTTTTTCAGTTATAGAGTTTGAAAAAGGCCAAAAGAAACTACTCTGGAGTTCTAGGCAGAGGGTGTTCCAAACCTTTCGCGAAACCACAGAATACGTTTTACGGTACGAGTGGTCGATCTTCGTGAATGCTGTGTTCACTGCATCGCGATCAGTAGGGCGGCCGACACGGCTTCCTATGGATAAAGGCTTTGTTCCTATAGGGGTCCCCCAATATACGCAATGGTACGCGGGGGCACAAGTCCGTATTAGTGCTATCGTCCCTCAGGAGGAATCACCCACCTTCGTAGAGATCGACAGTCACTATGTTTAAAGACGCCGGTTCACATCTCTACCTAGACCTCTACTGTGTTTCGTTATGTTTCAAAGCGTTGTTAGATAAATTCAGTTCTTTTTAGGTTGATCTTGCTTAGCAGTTTGCCTTTATGGATCACCACGTGATGTATGATACAACTCCTAAATGCAGTCTAAGAATGATAAGCAAGCTTTTTCAATTCTTTCAACTTATGAAAACCTTAACTACTGAAGGAAAAGAAAGACATCATCTTTTCAAACAGATCATAAAGCACACACTGATGCACTTTTCCTAAATCGACATGCAAACTGTCAAAATGCACATGCACAATGCAAGTATTTCTTTTCTTCTTCCTTAATGTTGATGTATTACAGAAAGAAAGTTGTTGTATGATTTCGAATTCAATTTCAAGCGAAAGCAAACAAGTTTTGTCCAATAATCAAAAGAAAACCTTAAGATTCACTCATTTCAACACAAGAAATACTGAAATTCGAACCATATAACGAAAGAAAATGCTCAAGCAGCTATGAACAGCAATAAACTAGCTCTTAGAATCACAACGACACTTTCTCATAGGTCTAGATCCAAGAGGTCATAGCAAGACTAGTTCACTTTCGCTATGGGAAACTGTGAATGACAGCAAGAAATACAATAAGAAAAATCACGGTTTCTTCATACAACTGAGGTGGAATGAAGGCAAAGAGAAGTGGTTTCAGCTGGGTATACAGGTTGACAACAGGCTGCAAAAACAATACTGAAAACTGGGCAACAGACAGTGGGAAATCCCAGCTGCACAAGGCAAAACTGGATCAGCGCAAGTGCTGCACTGTCAATCTGAGATGCAACGCAGGTAGCCCCTTCGGGACCTGCGTTGCAGTGTAGGTAGCCTTTGTTGCAGCTGCACTGATGAGACAACTCTCGTCTCTCTCAGATTCTGGCTCTCAGTTTGCTCAAAAATGAATGGTTTTTGGCCAAATCAGAGGCTATCAGTCAAGTATACACTAGAGGATGATTAAAGGAAGATGATCACTATCACAAAGAGCTAAAAAGAGTCCTTGTGGATCAGCTCTTCAAATCATAAACATGCCCAGCACTGGGCTAGAGTAGCTGCCCTCTACTTTGTATTCGAAGGACTCGAATGCAGTTCGATTCGGTACTCCTTTGTTTAAGAAATGAATAGCAAGAAACACAAGCTACCAATAAGACACGATCCCCAGCGGAGTCGCCAGTCTGTTGTGGGGGAAAGTATCCAACTCGGAATGACCCTAACCCACTCTAAGGGTGACAGTTCCTTAGCAACAGCTGAAAGCAAAGCTATCTAAAGTTACTTCTTTATGACATGCAAGAGATAGAAGGAAGAGATCCACTTACCGATGTCTTGCGCAAATGGTCGATCCAATCTCCTCTATTCGCCGCTTGCTCCCAGCTCCAAGTCTTTTCACGGGCCCAGCTACACGAGATCCTGCAAACAAGACAAAGAAAGGAAACTACAAGAAGCATGCATTCATAACTGATTCAAGGATTAGCATAAATCAAATACGCAAGTAAGACAATACATCATTGAAACACATGCGAATAGAAGAACCTCAAATGCTTTATTAATATATGGAAGTAAGGTTCAGGCAGTGATACAACCATGAGAGGTCCAATCCAGCATCACCTTCCCGACGGAGAGAAATCTCTTCTTCACCTCCCTCAAGCAATCACCCAATGCTCACAACTATAAACCAACAGCAATTCTTCGCACTAAATTCCGCCCTTCTAGATCCCATGGGATGAGATCCTTATATAGAGTTTTGGAGTGAAGATAAGTCAGCTTGATCTGTGACTTGTTGTCCTCTTCAACTCCAGTTGTTCTTCAGTCCTTCACTCGGAGTTTCTACCTTCCACTTGGAGTTTTAGAAGCTCTTAACTCATCATTAGGCGAATCTTATGATCAAGTGTCTTTTTGGAAGCTTCCTGGGCACTGGCACATTGAGAAAAAGATTCCTCCACATGTCAAAGTACGCCCAGCGCAGGTAGCCTTTTTTGCACTTGCTATGCAGCGCAGGTACACCATAGAGCTCTTGACATTCAGCGCAGATGCCTAGTGGAGCAGCTGCTTTGATCCAAAATTGACCTGTTTTTGAGTGTTTTTCAGTGGAGAACTGATTTGCAGTGCTGTGGTTTGCTGACCTTGTTCCTCTAAGGGTAAGAACAACATGTTTAGGGACTTTGGATCCCTTAGATTATTGACATTTCATGCTCTATGCTGTAAGGCACAAAAATGTCTATAACAGGAGGGAGAAACTACCAAATTGGGAATTCTTATGATATGATTTGATACAGGAAGAAACAAGGTGGAATACCATATATGACTTCATCCAAGGGCGAGGATGAAGAAAAATTTTCATTGGTTGGAAAGGGAAAGAAGGGAAAAGGGAAGAAATCTCAAACTAAACTAGAATCCAACCAAGGAGGAAAGAAGAAAGATTTGTCCAAAATTAAATGCTTCAATTGTAATGAATTTAGGAACTATGCCATGAAGTGTCCACACAAAAAGGCAAGAAATAATACCTCATGAGGAGCAACAAGTCAAGCCTTGGCTTCACAGTTTGAGCTTGACTTTACCCTTATCGCATTCATGGCCAACACGGTGATGGGGATCGTGTGGTACTTGGACTCAAGTGCATTGTTCCACATGATAGGGTGTAGATATTTTTCAGTGACCTGGAGGAGAAAGACTTGCAGATGCACATTGACCTAGGGGATGACAAAACGTACAACGCAAATGGGATTGGTACAGTCACCTTTCAAAGGGAGTCGGGCTCCCCTCTCAAGATCAAGGATTTTATGTTCGTTCTCGGGCATATAGAAAAATCTCATCTCTGTTGAAGTTTTGGAAGATCATGGTTATGATGTGATCTTCGGCAAATGAAAGGCATTCCTAAGACACATAGCCATGAGACAGGTGAAGCAGATCAAAGTTCATGTGAAGAACTTGTATAAGATAGATGTGGAAGTCTTTGTTGCAGTAAGCACAAAGGTGGAGAAGGTGCATAGATGCGATGTCGGTGAACTTTGGCACAAAATAATTAGCCATTTACATCATTGCACCCAGAATATTATGCAGCAAATAACCGCAGGCCTCCCCAAAGGAGAACTTGAGTAGCAGGATGTATGCAAAGGATGTACCTTAGGGAAGTACAAAAAATCCACATTCCATGATCGGGACAGCAAAGCACATACATTCTTGGAAAGGATCCACTATGATGTCTGTGGACCTTTCTCGATAATATCCACTACCAGACGACAATATTTTGTAATTTTTATTGATGACTTCTCACAGAAATATTAGATCTCCTTCATGCAAAAGAAATATTAGACATTCTCCAAGTTCGTAGAATTCAAAGCACTGGTTGAGAAATAAATTGACAAGAAGGTGAAGTCTCTCAGGAGCGATAATTAAGGTGAATATGTGTTGAATGAATTCAAAAATTTCTATGTGAAAGAAGGCATTCGAAGAGAGTTGACAGTGCCTCACAACCTATAGAAGAATCGAGTGGCTGAGAGAAAGAACCGTAGCATTGTGGGATCAGCGATGATGATGTTGCATGACAAAGTCCTACCTTTGCATTTGTTGGTTGAGGCACACAACAAAATAGTCTATTTGTAAAATTAGAGTCCTCATTGGATTCTTATGATGATTACACTGGAGGTGGCTTTCTCGGGGAGAAAGTCAGATGTGTCGCATTTCAAGATTTTTGGAGCCTCTATTTAATATCATGTGTCCAAAGAATCAAGGAAAATATTGAACCGACAACAGAGTTGGGTGTATTTATGGGTTATACACAAAAACTCCTCACAACTACCGTGTGTACTTTCCATCCCTCAGAATGACAGTTTTGCAAAGGGATGTAAATTTTGATGAGGAGAAAGCGATGCAACGCTTTCTAGAGAGGGAGCTTCAGGTCCCACCAGAAGAGGAGCTTTTAGTTCCAAATGAGGAGCCTTGTGAAGTTGTGGAGCAGCCACAAATTGAGGAGCAGAGAGTGGTGATATCCACTCAACAAGAACATCCGGAGAAGGTAGGAGAAGGACTAGGGAAGCTAATATACTTGTGCAGGATGTGAAGGAGAAAGTGGGAGCTCGTTTAAATTTGCGCAGCTAAAGAAGGTCACCTGAACTAATGACTGAGCATGTAGAGACTGAACCTGAACCATCCTCTTTCGATGAAGTAATAGAGAAACTGTTGGGAGTGGTTTTTAACCTATTTTCTGCACATTCCTTCCCCTATTTTGACCTTTCTGTCCTCCAGGCCTATGACTTTATATGACCAAATTCCCTATTTTCTTACCTTTTTTAACCTATTCTACTATCATGTTACTTTGTTATATTTTACCAAATAATACGAGACTTTATTCCTTTTTGTGGCTAACTGGGTGTTGGCTTGAGGGGGCCTGACCCAGGTTCTGCATTAATTATCAAAACAAATCCCTACACTACTATCCCTTTCGGCATCAGCCCGCGGAGCGCAGATCGAAGTCTCACCCAAAGCAGTATGGGGGGATGTTGGAACCAAGTTTTTGCACCCTCAGATTGTCGTAATGTTGTTTATTCCCTTTATTCCTACCTTCGCACAGGTCACTTCACTCTAGGGCTAGCCAAACGAGCCCTCTATTCCGTCCTTCAATGCCTCCGCAAAAGGGTACGACTGACCTTCGGGCAGCCCTAAACCTTGATATAGACACTTTTGTGTTGCTAAGACAACGTATCGAACAAATTCCTAAACTAGTCTAAGTGTCTTACTTATATTCTTAGATACTCATAGTTAGCACCGCATAAACATATATTCTTATATGCGTTCAGTTACCCAGCATAATCATACACATTCGCGCTTCACATAAGAACTATAAAGGAAATTCATACATAAAATGATAAGATGCATTAATCGAAACAAAGACACAGAAATTGTAGAATAATTCTCTTTATTAATATCTTCCAAGTGATTACAGACTCTAACCACCCTGCGCACACAACTACAGGGGTCTGCGCACTCAGCTGTGGACTTCTACCCTAGGCCTCTGCACACTTAGCTGCAGAGCCTCTACCTACGCTACGACCCAAAACTTAGACTTCTAGCTCAGAGCTATGACTCTCTTCTCTGTTTCCATTCCATGCCTCTAACTACTTAGAGCTTAGCTCTTTTTATACAATCCCATGGTCTGTGGACCATGGGTAGATCTCTTACAACCAACTTTACTTTACAAAACTAAGGGCAGACAACCCTTTATGACTTATGACACCTACGCGCTCCACGACCACAAAATATGAAGTCTTTACTAGGTTATTACAAAATTTGACTCAAACATGGGCTTTTAGCCCCAAAACTGCCCTTTGGGAGATCCCGTTCCCAACAAGCCCCCAACACAAACATCGTGACTCGCCCTCTAGTCACCTGGTAGGTGTAGAGATCTTTTTGCGAAGTCCTTCCAACTCGACCTGTATGACCGCAACCTCAGCCATGCACTGAGCTGTTGCCTGCTTCACATCTTCCACTGTCTTCTCAGTCACTGCTCCTGCGCTGTCAGTCTGAAGCTTTTGTTGCATTGCCTACAAAGTCGCAAGCTTGCCTTCGATATTTCCTGTCACTACGTAAGCCTCATCCAGCCAGGGCTTTAGTCTCGCCTTGAGCACTGCTTCCTTATGCAGCACTGTGTCCACCTGTTCCTTCAACTACTTGGCCTCCTGCAGCTTGGCTAGTCTCTGTGTCAGCACAATGGTTCGCGTTGTGCCCTTAACCTCATCGTAGCATTGTTGTAGCTCGTGTGTTTCTGTCTCTAGCCTATGTACATTGGGGTCCTCCTGCAAGCTTGTCAGGAACTCAAATGACTGCTCAAACAACTGCATGCAGTCTGCTACTGCACTATCCACCGCCGCTACTACTTCTGTGACAGTGATCACCAACTGTTCCTTGACTTCTGGCAGGGTTGAAGGTTGGGCCTTCAACTGCAACTCCGTAATTTGTAGGTTCAACTCCAACTGAACCCGTGCCATTTCATTCCAAGTGTCACGCACCCCTGTGGCCAACTTGCAGATGCGTACCTCGACCAAATCCTCCACCAAAATGGCCAACTCTGGGACCATTCTATAGGCCTCCTCAACGACCAACATAATTTGCTTGCTCTAATTGGTCCCCTCAGTCTTAGTGGCGATGGCAACATTTTTCTATAGGGCCATCTGCTTGTTGTTGATCCGTTGTTCACTTATCTCCTGGAGGGCACGGTGCTCTCAGGCCCTCAGCTCTTCAATTACTCCATCCTATAAGAGGTGGAGTGCTTCGCGTGGGAGCGCTGACCTGTTCAATCTGAATCCCTTTAAGGCGCTGACAGTGGGCTTGTCAGCCTCATTTTCTGTGATCAACGCTCTATCTGGAAGCACTATCGCTCTCGAAGTCTTTGTGCACAGCATATTGGTAGCCTCTAAAGTGCTGATAGCCAGGCTAGTAGACACCGTACCTGCCTGCAACGCGCGAGTCTGCAACTCCTGCAACCCTGTCTAGATGGACCCTAAGACGATCTGTTGCTGTTGTTCAAACTGTTGCAGGGCCTCCGTGGTGACATCACTCATTGTGTCACTGATATCATGTAAGTCACCCTCTATTAACATGATGAGGTCCAGCGAGGTCTTGGTCACCTTTGATTTCTTCCTGGGCCCTCCTTTCTCCAGCTCTCTTGGGTGCTTGATGCAGGTGAATGTCTCATGAGGGTCCGCGTCTTGTTGTTCCTCTGTTTCCTCCTCAGTCTCAGGTGAAGGCAACCTCACTCCTTTATCAGAGCCTCGCTCTGTCCCACCTGTCTTCTTCCCTGTCTTATTCGCGGCCTCATGCTCCACCTGAGCCTTATCAGCAGCTTCCTTATTCCTCTTTTCGGCCAACTGTGTCACCTTAAGCTTGGCCTCCTCCTTTTCCTTCTGCACGGTAGACTTTCTTCACCCACCAACAAATCTATTGCAAAGTGCCACTCTGCCGGCCATTGATCAAGCACCGCATCAATGGCATCGTCTGTTGCCAAATATGGCAAGTCGTACCATTTCTGTGCAGGGTCCTTCTGCGCCCTGATGGATATTCGATGGAAGTCGGCTTTGAATTCGACGTAACTCTACAGGTTGGTGTACACCGTAGGCGACAATCGCGGCTTACGATTTATGGCCATCTAAATTTTCATTTCCATCAAGATCCAAAATATCTTGTTGTCCCTGACTCGTTGCGCGTCCTTATTCACCCACAACAAAGTGTACTTCGCTGCTTCAAGGAGGTCTGGCGCGACCGAAGGGAACTAGCTGTCCTCTGGCAGCTCCCACGCTACAAGCACAATTGACAGCAAGAGCCATGCGTAGTGGAATGTCTTGCTGAGCTCTTGTGCTTTGCGATAGTTTGCCAAGAACTCTTCGCGAAGGTAGTTTGACCAGTTGAACTGGACTCCTTCAGCGCACCATGCTTCAACCGCAACGATAAGCGCCGACACCTCATCAACGCAGAATTTCCTCATTACCTTCCCCACTAAGATCTGTGTGGCTACCTTCACAGCGGGGTCACAGATACTAGATATAGCGTATCCGCGTGGCTTCTTCACCAGCTTAAATTTTTCTTTCATTGATTCCGCAAGAGCCTATTCACCACCTTTTCCACCAAAGATCATGGTCAGATTCTCTCCTGTATATGGCAGTCACGTTATCCGGTAAATCAACCTATCTATGATGGGTATCGACTCCTCCATCCACAGATAGCCATCATGCACCAAGCACAGTAGCTGCTTGATGACCAAAACTTTTACCAGGGTATGGTTGTAGTTCGGCACCCAGAGCAGGTTGAGCAACCCTACCTTTTCTACTCCCTTGAGCCACCTCCATGGCTCCAATGCGGTCATTCCCAAATTCATGTCAATGATGCGGCACATCAACTACTCGGTCGCCAGGTGTGGGAACTTCTCATGGTCTGCCAAGTCCCAGTCTTCAAGTTTTAGCAGCAGCACTCGTGCCAAGCATGGACCATCGAACACAATTTCGTCCAGCAGTAGAGGGGTTTGCAAGGGAGTCTTACTCTCATCAATGTCCTTTGGCACCTTGGACTTAGGCTTACACGAAGGGACATACTCCGACAATTGGGTAATAAAGTCCGCACCTTAGGTTTCAACCTCCTCGACTTCAACTCCCACATCCTCATCGTCCATCGTGATGTCTTCAATGTCTTCCTCCTCTAGTTCTAAGTTTATGGCCTTGCCTTTCTCCTATGCAGTGGGTTTTGGTGGGTTTCTCCTTGGTGATGCGCGCACTAGTATAGCAGGTTGCTTGCTCGTCTTGTCCTTCACGGTTTCCTTGGTTGGTGTCGGCTTTTGTCTTGGCATCCTCGAACATTTAGGGACCTCTGCGAGTACTTCGGCTACTTCCAGAGCAGCTACTTCTGCCTCTCTTTCCATTTCCTGTACCGCCTCTTCTACTACTTGTTCCGTATTTATAATTTTGGTGGGTGCTGACATAACACTTTCTAACAGTGCTCATGACGTCTCTGGCAAGTTTGCAAATGCGAGACTTTCTTTGAAAGCCTCGAAGAATTCTCGGTCCATAGGTGTCTGAGAGCTCAACAACTCAATTCTCAAAATGCCAAGTTTTTTTCGCTGAATAGCCACTTGTAATTTATAGGGCATTTTGAATTCAAATCCGACCATTCCCCCCAAATTCGGTCCATTATTTCGGGATTGGCGGCAGATTTTCAAGGATCTGAGCCATAAATTTCGTCTTAATGTTGGTCACCCACTCCATTTGGTCTTCTACAGTTAAATCATGAACAGTGACTTTAATGGTCCCTTTCCGGCCGACCTGCGCAATTTCTCCCTGGGTAGCGCAGCTCCCTCCGCATTGTCGTGGACCCTGTGACGCATCCTTGCTTCGCACCATCCTCCAATCGCGCAGCTCCCCAGCCTGGGTAGTGTAGTTTATAGTCCTGCGCCTCCTTTCAGCTGCCTGGAGCACTAAGACTGTGTTACCGTCATCTAGTCACATGGTCAAAACGCCAGTGTATGGCTTCAATTACTACCATTCACCTTTCCTGGGAATGGATCTCCATTCAACTTGACTAGCTGTACCGTTCCTCCATCGGTAATATCCTCGATGCGCGACAGATGGTCTGGTCCCGTGTTCAGTCGTCCAGGCTTCACAATAACCTCAAAATCATATTCTTGGAACAATAAGATCCATCTACAGATTCTCCCCCTCAACACAGGCTTATTGACCAGGTACTTTAGCGCAGAATGATTTGTGTACATCTTAAAATGGCCTCCCAACAAGTAATGTCTAAACTTCTGGAGTGCATACACCATGGCTAACCCTTCGTGCTCAATGGTCGAGTAGTTCTTCTCTACCTTGGATAATCTTTTGCTTGCAAATGCGATAGGATGGTCCAAGTCTTCTCCCCCAGCCTGTGTCAGTACTGCTCCCAGTGCTATACATGATGCATCGACATGGACATGAAACTCCTTCTTCCAATCCGGGAAGACTAGGATCGGCATGGTGACCATCTTTTCTTTCATTACATCTAGGCTCTTCTTACAATCCTCATTCCAACAAAATGTGACATCCTTCTTCAACAATTTTTCCGTAGGTGCGGTGATTTGGTCATAGCCTTTGATAAAATTTTTGTAATACCCCATATGTCAAGGTAGCGTGCAGCTGCTTTACACTCCTTGGCACCTCCAAGTTTAGTATCACCGCGATCGTCTCGAGGTTGACCATCAATCCCTGTCTGCAAAACACATGACCCAATAGGGTCCCAAAAGGAACATAGTACAAACACTTCTTTAGGTTGCGTGCGATCTGGTATCTTCGACAGGTATCCAGCATCAGGCACAAGCTCGCTACATGGCATTTTGCTAGCCCAAACACAGTCTAATCATCAAAGTATACCTCCATGAAATTACGAATAAATTCCTTGAACGCAAAAATAACTACGCGTGAGAAGATCGCAGGCGCATTCTTCAATCCAAATAGCATTACAGTGTACTGAAAACAACCCCACTCAGTCACGAAGGTCGTTTTGCTCCTATCCTCCCAGCACGATTTTTATCTGGTGGTACCTAGAGAACCCATCTATGAAGGAATATGCTTCCTGGCCACCTACATTGTCCAACACTTCATCAGTGAACAGAGTCAGGAAAGGATCATGTAGGCAAGTGTCATTCAGATTTCTAAGATCCACACATATCTTTATTTCATCCTACTTCTTCTCCGGTACCACCATTGGGCTTACCTATTCAGATTCTTCCACAGGCTCAATAATGGCTGTCGTGGGCATCTTTTCTAGATCTAAGCAGACCTTCTCCTTATACTTTAGATTGAAATGGTAAGGTCTTTACTTAACCGTCTTCGCATCGGGCTTCAATGTAATCTTCATCATACCTAGGTCCCCGATTATCCCCTTTAGATCCGTAAACTTGGTAGGGAATAAATCCTGGTATTCATGGAGCAATTTAGCAACCTTATCCACCATCGCATCGTCCTAGTAGTCTCCAATCTTCGCAAATTTGGGTTCTGCCTCAGTACCAATGTTTACTTGTTTCATTTTCAATGGTGCGGTTATATCAGGGTTCTCAATCTGCAGACCTTCAACCTCACGGTGACCCTCTGTTTCCAGGATGTTAACCTTTTGCAGATCCTCATCCTCTCCCTTTGTGGTTACATTATAGCACTCTAGCACGTGACTCAGCTGAGTAGCCCACTCAGGCTTAATTAGGTCTAAAGGATCCTGCGATATCCTAAAGATTTCTGCTTTCACCTCTTGTAGCACCTCATCGATATAGTCAAACCCATCTTCAAAACGGAATGTCATTATGAATCCTTCGCTCATAATATCCCATTCACCTATGCCATGGTAGAGCTTTGTTTCTACATACCAGTTCATCGGGACAATATCCAGTGTGTGACAGAACAAGTGCACCCATTCAGTTTGGGGCTTTTCTCCATAAGCCTAGGCCCATTTGGCCAAATGCGCGCGCGGATCATCCTACCCATCATACTTGTCTGCCATTCACATCTTAGGCTTCCCAAATCATGTTCTCATCATCCTCCTACATTCGTGCCAATCATCAAAGCTTCCCTTGTGCATACCCCACCATCTTGCGGGCGTAGCACACAGTTCCCAATCCATCGCCTGGAAGTGCTGCTTTTATGGTACCTCCCTCTCAAATGCATCCAGAAAAATATCTACATCATTCAGGCCATCATAAGTAGGCATATTCCTTACCTCTGACAACACACAACGTAGTGACCGGGTCATCATGTTACAGCTCAGTGTAGTCACTTCATGTAACTGATTCTGCTAGCGCTCTAGTTCTTCATCAGAGTCCGATGTGCATGAACTCTCGTGATCTGATCTGAAAAAGGAATGTACTTGTTTAAGGGTGCAAGGTATCCATTTCCCATAATTTCAAATGTGAGTTATACACTCCAAGTGACCTCTAAAAATGTGAAAAATTCTTATTTCTTATACAGAGATAGACTGTAGGGGCATTCACCAGACATGTCACCTCTAAAGAGAGGATGAGTTCTAGAGGCTACCTGGCCCTCTACAGGCTTTGCCTAAAGAAATAATGAAGTAAACACTTAGAAGTCTTTGACATACACATACTTGAAGTTTGATGTCTTGCGGAATAAGACAAATAACTTTCTACAGTTGAATAGGTGATTATGTGTGTATGCAAGTTATGTGTATTTGTTGTTTAACACTTTATATTAGTTTTGTTTAGCATACCATCTTCAGGAAATAAAGAAATCAAAATAATAAAGCAGTTCACCCCTCTGGGCTACATCTGCTAGACCAAACCTCTCAAACTAGGCTTGTCCTCTTGTATTAAAAATGCTACAAAGGCTAATACAAGAATATGAGTGTCTTGAAAGATAGATCTGACTGTAAATACAGAATCAGAAGATAGGAATTAGCCTAACATGCTCTTTCCCAAACACTAAACAATGAAATTGTACCTTATACAGTACTTTCCCCAATTGGCCCTAATGGCCCTTTAAACTTGCATGGAGAATTTCGAGGTGAAGATGACCTCAATTGGTTCTGAAACCTCTACCATTAGACTCAGAAGGTCGAAAATATCATACATAGGCTTTTGAATCACCAAAAATGGATGAACATAGCCCCCAAAACATCTCAGGCACTGAAATGGCCCTCGTGGCCCTAAAAGTTTCCCTAAAGCTAAACAGTGAGAAGAATGCCTCAACAAGAAAAATGAGCTGTAGAAATGGATTCAGAATGCTGAAAAACTTTAGGAATGACCTTCGTTCCACATTCACTGTCTGCACAATTCCCAATGTAGCTCCCAAAATGATTTGGCCCTAGTGGCTCCTGGAACTTCCACGAAGCAAACACACCTGAAAATGACCTCAGATGGCTGTGAAACCTATGCTAATGGCTTCTGAAGGTTGAAGAGACCCAAAATAAAATAAAAAAATCATCCAAAAAGGACTTTCCTAGCCAAATTTATGGCTCATTGAAGATTTCCTCAATTTGGCCTAAAATCACTCCAGCTAACTGTAGTGGAGGTCCAGATAGGTGCGCCAATTATGGCGGGACCGCCCAAATTTGGCACTCCACCAATATTCTCGCCAGTCTAACTGCCTTAAATCCAGTTTTAGCGCGCATGTGACCAAAAATCTCGGGCTGGTGGTTTGCATTGGAGTTTGTGCCGGCGATTAAGGGTTTGGGCCCACGGTTTTGGGCATGTTGGTCCTATGTATGGGGGCTGGCCCCGTTCAGGCCCACTCCAACTACATTTAAACTTCATATTAAATGTCTGTCGCCCATCGTTCAAGATCTATTGTTGTGGCCTAACGGTAAGGCATTTGGTTGGTGCCTAACAGGTCACAGGTTCAATCCGCCGAAATGGCAAACAAATTTTTGAAATACACCATGCTGCTGACTTCACCTTGGGCCACATGGTGGCCTTTGGGCTTGCCACGTGGAAACCTGCCATTCGCTGCCTGAAAAATAATATTCTCTGGAATATTCTAGGAATATTATATTTTAAATTTTTTTGAAAAAATTCAAAATTTCAATGTTATTGGACAATTCTTCTTTTTGGCATAACTTTCTCATACGGCGACCGTTTTCCAAACCATTTGTGCTGCCAGAATCAGGAAGATGAGCTCTATCCGGTTGTTCAGGTTCAAACCAGTTCTGAGAACTTCCATTTTTGACCATTTTACGACACTTGGTCCTGAGCTCCTGATCACACCTCCCAAATGAGAAGGCTTTTGGTCTCCAAAACCTTACCGAATCTCTGAACTGAACTGTACAACACTTGAGGAACAGAAATATCCTCTTCCATTTAGCCAAAAGATCATACTGATGCCAAAATGTCCTGCCTTTCCAACTTTCGTCGTGGCGACTTTTTGTTTCATAAGCCAAGTACTTGTCGAATCCCGACCAAGCTTGTTCTTTCGCCAGACAAATCTAAAATTGCAGGAACCAGCAATGAAACTTGCTGATATATGAGCTGAAATATTCCTCTGAACATGTGGGCTTGCCAACTGTCATGATGCCCATCCATGGCACCTCCACTCCAGAAGAAGAGATGCCTCCCAAATCAGAAGGCTTTTACCGACTGTAGCATGTTGAATGTACTGCAAATTCTCATCCCAAATTCTTGGGATACTTGCTGCAAAAACTTCTCAAAAGAAGTAGAGACCCATGCTGAAATTTGAACCCTCTTTGCTTGCATGCTTTTCCAGCTTATAGAATTGTGCACAGCTTTGCACCAAATTCTTTCCCTGCACCAAATGACACCAAAGGTATCTTGTGCAACAAGACAATCATCAACAACAATTTGTCCTGAAATATGTTGAACAATGGACTCAACCATCAACATAACAAGTGTGTACACAACTGACACAAGTCGACAAAACATGTGCACCACAATCGACACAAGTTGACACATAAGTGACACAACCGACAATGTAAAAGTGTGCTCACAAGCGACACTAGTCGACCAACAACAAGATACATTTACAAACACATGTATGTATCAAAAACAATGAACTATATACAGTTCGATAAACACACCTACAACATCTATGTACAGGTGCAACTTCAACTCTTATTTTCTAATACCAACAGGTACATCAACCCAATAAAAACACATGTGGGTGACAAGAGCTGAAATAGAGTGAGTCTCATACTCAGCTTTTTCCATATTGCAACTTGCATTCCCTTAACAAAGAAATGCATTCAATCAAAAGACATGCAACTTTAATTGGATAAGAATTCTAACCATTTCTTACCAATCCATTTCAAAGGTGCTTCCTTTAATTGCACATTCATATCAACATGTGTATCATCCTGACACATATCAATGATGGAAACTTCCTTCCCATTCTTGCCATACTCTTTCTCCAATTTCTTCAACTTCCGTGGAAGCATTGTTGGATTCAAAGTCCAACACCTTTCAGCAGTATGTCCATGCTTATGGCAATAAGTGCAACACATGTTCATCTTCTTAACAGCATGATTTGCATTGTTCAATGGAACTTTGGCTTCTTGCCTCCTTTCCTTCAAAAGTTTCTTGTATGTTGCCATTCTTTTCCAACATCTAGAAACATTATGGTTAACCAAACCACAAAAAGAACATGCAATTCTTTTCCAATGCTTGTGTGGAAATTTTCCATGCTTTACATGATCAAAGGAAATATGATTGAAATCAGATTGATACCTTTCTCTTTCACCTTCATTACCTTCATGAGGAGGTGAATCAAACGAGGAAGAAGCTCCTTTTGGAACACCATCAATCCCTTCAGTGGTTTTAGAGCTTTCACAATTCTCTTGTTCAAGTGCATTCTTATGCACACCTTCTTCTTGCAAGGTATGTTTCAAACTATTGCATTCCTCAAGGATACAACCTTTACAACCTTGAGATAGAGAACTTGAAATGAAACTCCTTCTAGGAACTGTTTCAAATTCCTTCATGGCTGCTTTGGAACTTTCTCCATAAGATTGTCCATAGCCAAAACCCAAATTCTTAGGCCTTACCTTAACCATTATTGGCTCAACTATACCCTGTGCATGTTTGCCCAATCCTTTTCCTTCATATCCCATTTTGGACATCAACTTGGACCCTATGCCTCTGGTATGTTTCTCAAAAGAACCAACATAAACATTCTTATAAGAATTTGAAGATAACCTAGAATTGTTTACCTCTTCTTCAAGCTGATACTTGGCTAAGGCTTCTTTGGCAACAAGGAGTTGTGTCTCCAACTCATGCATCCTTTCCAGCTTCACGTTTGCAATATGAAGTTGGCTTTCCATTTCCTGCAATTGGTCAAAAAGAAACTACTTCTCTTCCCTCATTGAATTCAACTGCTCTTGAAGTCTAGAGCTCTTTCTTTCATCCTCATACATTTCTCTAACCATATTCATCATGATGAAAAATTCTTGCTTCAAGCATTCATCAATAAATCTTGTGAAGGAGGACGATTTTGAAAACTCACTTATGGAAGTTGTCATTATAAAAATGAATAAAAGAGCTTCAGCAAACTCAAACAAAAAGTAGTTTGCAGAATAATAAAGCAGCCAATCTTCAACACTACTTAAGATACCTTTCAAGCTACACAATCAAGCTAGTGATGTCAGTCAAGCAAACCAAGTGCTCTGATACCATCTGATCTGAAAATGGAATGTACTTGTGTTGGGTCCCTATAATACTAGTGATTACCCCATTACTATTATAGTTATACCCCTTATTTATATTGTTGTGCCCCTATTACCCCCATATTGTTATTTCTGTGCCCCATAGAATCCCTCTATTGTTATTTTTGTGGCTTTATATTATTATTGTTAGGTCGGCTGGATTATATTGTGACTCCCTAGACTCCTATATATAGAAAGGGGGTTTTGTCATTTGTATCATCCAATAATTGTTCATTTATGTAATTTAAAGGAGGTTGCCCCCTCGAAGAGGCTGAATTCTAAGGCGTTGATCTATTTTTTATATCTTTTCTTGAGCTGGTTTCATAACATTTGGTATCAGAGCTTTGGATTCTAGGGTTTCGCTGCTCCAAACAGGTCATTGTGGTATTTTCACAATAACATTTTTTCTGTGACGTTTCAGAAGTCGCAAAAAAAACCCATTTGAGAAGAAATCGCGCTGAACCTTGGGTCTAAATTTCAGATCTTTTCGCGCGATATTTGCGGAGATATGATCTGAGGAAGTTGGTCTTTTTGCAGACTCCTGAATTACATTCAAAACAGGTGACCTGGGGAGAATCGTGATAACTTTCTCTCTGGGTATCGGATTGAAATTTCGTAAGAAGGTACAGAAATAGGACGGACTTTAGTTTCTTGTATGCGTGTTTCAGATTCAAAGGTTGAAACAGTGACTCGTGGCACGTCGTACAAGTTCACTCTACTGAACGAGTCTAAAAAAAAGTCACTGTGGGAGATTTCACATAACTCTTCCTTGGAGAATCCAATTTGGCTCAGACTTGTGGCATTGGAAAGAGGATGCAAAAGGATACTACAGATAGCAATTTCAGAATTGGATGATCCGAAATTATAGAGATACATCAGATTCAATATCAGTCTTCTATAAAGTGAAAAAAGGTGTGTAGTTTTTTTTTTATTTTTGTGTAAGCTTGGTTTAACGGAATTCAAAGGGCATAGTAAAGCATTATTATCGGTAACTGATGCCCCGAGGAAAGAAAATTCAAACACCTAGTAAGGAGCCTGAAAGCTCTAGCATGACCCATGAAGAAGAGGAAGAAATGCTACATGATATATCAAAATTACAAGAACAAGTGCAACAAATGTCACGCTCACAAAAGCTAAGATAAGTGGCGTGGAATCTAAGATAAATGGCGTGGAATCTAAGATAAATGGAGTGGAATCTAAGATAAAGGGCATGGAAGCTAAGATGGATGATTCGAAGACAGATTTGAAGAGAGACATGGAAGATTTGAAGATAGATATGAAGACAGACATGGAAGAATTGAAGAAGTTGCTACAAGAAAGGGTCACTAATGGTGAAAAGGTAGTAAAGGAAACTCATGATGAGAACAAAAGAAATGTTAATCATGATTCCATAGATGCTAATGTTGGATCAAACAATCACCATATTCCAAAAATCGATATGAGGAAGTTTGATGGCAAGGATCCTGCCACATGGATATTACAGATGGAGCAATTCTTCGATCTCAATAATGTGCAAAACGCACAAAAGGTATGTATGGCAACTGTATATTTGGAACCAAATCAGTTTGTATGGTATCAATGGCTTTGCTCTCATAAACAATTTATCACTTGGGCAATTTTTACGGAAGAATTGATAGCACATTATGAAGATACAAAAAGCAACACTTTTTTTAGCCAATTGATAAGTCTCAAACAAAAGGGTTCAGTAATGGAGCACATTGAGGAGTTCCAAAAATTGAACATAAGGGTAAAAGATATTCCAGAGGAGCATAGGATTGATGTGTTCATAGGGTCTTTAAAGGATAATATCCAACATGATGTTCGCCTTTGGGAACCTGATTCATTAGAGAAGGCATTCAGGTTAGCAAGAAAAATGGAAAGCAAAATTATGGCAACCAGGAAGCATACCACTCACAACTATAAAGACGGAAGTGTTGTTTCCCCTAGTCTTCCACAACCTATAAGGTTGACACCACAACAATTGGAAGAAAAAAGAGCAAAAGGACTTTGTTACAGTTGTGATAGAAAATACACTAAAGGTCATAAGTGTGCTGAGAAGAAATTATTCTACATAGATTGTGAAGAGGAAGAAGAAAAGGAGCAAGAAAGGTCAAAAGAAGAAGATATACTTCAGGAACAAAGCCTAGATGAAGAACAAATAAATCCGACCATATCTTGTAATGCATTGGCGGGAATTACCACTCCTCAAACCATCAAGATAGAAGGACAAATCAAGAAGAAAAAGGTAATAGTGTTGATTGATTCAGGAAGCACCCACAATTTTATTCATTGTAGGGTAGCAAAAGAATTGAATTGCTTCCTATATCCAGCACCAGAGTGTCAAGTGATGATTGCAAATGGAGGAACAATAAATTGCTCTGGAAAGTGCCATAATATCAAGCTATCCATGGGAGAATATGTATTGACTAGCCCAATGCTTTCCATTCCAATGGGAGGTGCGATGTTGTACTAGGAGTCCAATGGCTACAATCCTTGGGTACAATAGCTTTTAATTTTCAAGAACTTTTCATCAAATTTTCTACGGAAGGAAAGGAAGTTGAATTAAGGGGTATTGCAGGGAAACCAGGAAAGATAATCAGCTCTAATGGTATGACAAAGCTTCTAAAAAAGGAGCAAAGAGGTGTAATTGCACAATTATGCTCGCTAGATGTTTCCACATTGGAATCATCTATTTCTCCAGATCTCCAAAAAGTCTTGGACAATCATTCCAAGGTATTTGAGACTCCCAAGGGTCTCCCACCTATGCGTGATCATGATCATGCTATTCATCTGATTCCAGGAAGTGTTCCTCCAAACATCAGGCCGTACAGATATCCCTATGTCCAAAAAAGTGAAATTGAACGTATGGTTGCAGAAATGCTAGAGGCTGGTATAATTCAACCGAGTCAAAGTTCTTTCTCAGCTCCAGTAGTATTGGTGCACAAGAAGGATGGATCATGGCGCATGTGTCCAGATTATAGGGAGCTCAACAAGCTCACTATTAAAGATAAGTTCCCCATTCCTGTTATTGATGAATTACTGGATGAATTGCATGGATCAATTTACTTCACCAAGTTGGATCTTCGTTCGGGATATCATCAAATCAGAATGAAGATTGAAGACATTTCGAAAACGGCATTTAGAACTCATGAGGGTCATTATGAATTTTTGGTCATGCCTTTTGGCCTTACCAATGCACCTTCAACATTTCAAGGTTTGATGAATTCAATTTTCAAACCATTCCTTAGAAAATTTGTGTTAGTATTTTTTGATGATATACTAATCTACAGCAAGTCTTGGAAGGATCATGTTGAACATGTTGACAGGGTGCTACAACTATTGGAGGAGAAACAATTATATGCAAAAAGATCCAAATGTTTCTTTGGAGTCCAGGAGGTGGAATATTTGGGTCATATTGTATCTCATGAAGGAGTTAAGGTAGACCCTAGCAAAATTAAAGCCATTAAGGAATGGAAAATCCCCACATCCATAAAGCATCTGCGAGGATTTCTTGGGTTGACAGGGTATTATCGCAAGTTTGTTAAGAATTATGGGAGAATAGCAGCACCTCTAACAACATTATTGAAGAAAGATTCATTTTCATGGACTCCGGAAGCAACAAAGGCCTTTGAACATCTTAAAGAGGCAATGTGCCAAGCACCGGTCTTAGCTACACCGGACTTCACAAAAACCTTTATTGTGGAATGTGATGCTTCAGGAAATGGAATTGGTGTTGTTCTAATGCAAGATGAAAGACCCATTGCTTTTGAAAGTCGTCCAATCAAGGGAAAGTTTTTAAGCAAAGCTATTTATGAGAAGGAAATGTTGGCAATACTCCATGCACTTAAGAAATGGCGACCCTACCTAATGGGAAGACACTTCAAGGTAAAAACGGATCATGATAGCCTTAAATACTTTTTAGAACAAAGATTATCCTCTGAAGAGCAACAAAAGTGGGTCACAAAGATGTTGGGTTATGACTTTGAAATCATCTACAAAAAAGGGAAGCAAAATGTGGTGGCAGATGCACTCTCAAGAAAGGATGAGGATGTGGAAGCATTGTTGTGTGCCATTTCTATTATCCAACCAGATTGGATAAACGAAGCAAGGGAGGAATGGAAGAATGACGAAGAAGTGTGGGCACTTATTCGAAAGCTACAACAAGATTCCAGTACTTCTGATACATTTAGCTGGCAAAATGATTCGTTATGGTACAAAGATCGCTTATACCTCTGTAAGAATTCCCAGCTAAAACAAAAGATTCTTATGGAATTGCACACTTCTCCCTTAGGAGGGCACTCAGGATTTTTAAAAACTTACCACAGGTTAAGAAGGAATTTTTTTGGGATGGCCTTAAATCAGATATTCAAAAGTTTGTGGCAAAATGTTTGGTTTGCCAGCAAAATAAAGTTGAAACAATTAAGACACCGGGTCTATTACAACCTTTATCCATTCCAAGCCAACGTTGGGAGGAGGTTTCAATGGATTTTATCACAGGTTTACCCAAGTCTGAGGGAAAGAGTGTCATCATGGTGGTAGTTGACAGACTTACCAAGTATGCACACTTTTGTGCATTATCACATCCATTTAAAGCCAGTACAGTTTCTACTGCATTTATGGAAACAGTTCAAAAGCTACATGGAAACCCAAAGATTATTGTAAGTGACAGAGATCCCATTTTCACTGGAAATTTTTGGACAGAATTATTTTCTTGTCTTGGTACTCAGTTAGCTCATAGCTCATCTTATCATCCTCAATCTGATGGGCAAACTGAGATAGTAAACAAATGTTTGGAAGGATATCTTCGTTGCTTTGTATCTGATAAACAGACACAATGGGTCAAATGGTTGCCTCTGGCTGAATGGTGGTATAACACTTCCTTCCATACAGCAACAAAAATGACCCCATTTATGGCACTTTATGGGTATCAACCACCATCCATCACATCATATTTAAGAGAAAATTCTAAGGTTCAAGCAGTGGAACATCACATCGAACATCAACAACAAGTCCTCCAACTCTTAAAGGATAACCTCGTGTTGGCACAGAATAGAATGAAACAACAGGCAGATCAACATCGCAGTGAAAGAAGTTTTGATGTAGGTGATTGGGTATTCCTACGGCTACAACCATATAAGAAAATGTCCCTAAAGCAAGCTAAGAAGGATAATAAATTATCACCAAAGTATTATGGTCCGTACAAGGTGTTGGAAAAGATTGGTACTATGGCATACAAATTGGAGCTTCCTGCAGCTTCTCGATTGCACCCAGTTTTCCATGTTTCATGTTTAAAGAAGGTTATAGGTGACAAGCTCCCAATTCAAACAATATTGCCAGAACTTGACGAGGAAGGAAAAATTATATTGGAACTGGAAGCAGTCACAGAAACAAGAACTCGACAGCTACGAAATCGATCAATTTCAGAGTATCTTATCAAGTGGAAGAACTTATCCGCTGAAGATTCCACATGGGAGGATGAGAATTTTATGCAGAAGTATCCAGAACTACTCAAGCGTTGAGGACAACACTTTTTTGAAGGAGAGGGCCATGTTGGGTCCCTATAATACTAGTGATTACCCCATTACTATTGTAGTTATACCCCTTATTTATATTGTTGTGCCCCTATTACCCCCATATTGTTATTTCTGTGCCCCATAGAATCCCTCTATTGTTCTTTTTGTGGCTTTATATTATTATTGTTAGGTCGGCTGGATTATATTGTGACTCCCTAGACTCCTATATATAGAAAGGAGGTTTTGTCATTTGTATCATCCAAGAATTGTTCATTTATGTAATTTAAAGGAGGTTTCCCCCTCGAAGAGGCTGAATTCTAAGGCGTTGATCTATATTTTCTATCTTTTCTTGAGCTGGTTTCATAATGCAGTCAATCTTCAACACTGCTTAAGACACCTTTCAAGCTACACAATCAAGCTAGTGATGTTAGTCAAGCAAACCAAGTGCTCTAATACCATCTGATCTGAAAATGGAATGTACTTTTTTAAGGGTTCAAGGTATCCATTTCCCATAATTTCAAATGTGAGTTATACACTCCAAGTGACCTCTGAAAATGTGAAAACTTCTTATTTCTTATACAGAGATAGACTGTAGGGGCATTCACCGAACATGTCACCTCTAAAGAGAGGATGAGTTCCAGAGGCTACCTAACCCTCTACAGGCTCTGCCTAAAGAAATAATGAAGTAAACACTTAGAAGTCTTTGACATACACATACTTGAAGTTTGATGTCTTGCAGAATAAGACAAATAACTTTCTGCGGCTGAATAGGTGATTATGTGTGTATGAAAGTTATGTGTATTTGATGTTTAACACTTTATATCAGTTTTGTTTTGCATATCATCTTCAGCAAATAAAGAAATCAAAATGATAAAGCAGCTCACCCCTCTGGGCTACATCTGTTGGACCAAACCTCTCAAACTAGGCTTGTCCTCTTGTATTAAAAATGCTACAAAGGCTAATACAAGAATATGAGTGTCTCCAAAGATAGATCTAACTGTAAATACAGAATCAGAAGATAGGAATTAGACTAACATGCTCTTTCCCAAACACTAAGCAGTGAAATTGTACCTTATACAGTACTTTCCCCAATTGGCCCTGGTGGCCCTTTAAAATTGCATGGAGAATTTCGAGGTGAAGATGACCTCAATTGGTTATGAAACCTCTGCCATTAGACTTAGAAGGTCGAAAATATCAGACATAGGCTTTTGAATCACCAAAAATGGATGAACATATCCCCCAAACAGCTCAGGCACTGAAATGACCCTCGTGGTCGTGAAAGCTTCCATGAAGCTAAACAGTTAGAAGAATGCTTCAACAGTAAAAAAGAGATGTAGAAATGGATTCAGAATGCTGAAAAACTTTAGGAATGACCTTCGTTCCACATCCACTATCTGCACAATTCCTAATGCAGCTCCCAAACTGATTTGGCCCTAGTGGCTCCTGGAAATTCTATGAAGAAAAAACACCTACAAATGACCTCAGATGGCTGTGACACCTATGCCAATGGCTTCATAAGGTTGAAGAGACCCAAAATCAAAAAAAAAATTCGTCCAAAAAGGACTTTCCTAGCCAAAGTTATGGCTCATTGAAGATTTCCTCCAATTTGGCCTAAAATCACTCCAGCTAACTATAGTGGAGGTCCAAATAGGTGCGCCAACTATGGCGAGACCGCCCAAATTTGGCACTCCACCAATATTCCCGCCAGTCTAATTGCCTTAAATCCAGTTTTAGCGCGCATGTGACCAAAAATCTCAGGCTGGTGGTTTGCATTGGAGTTCGTGCCGGCGGTTAAGGGTTTAGGCCCACGGTTTTGGGCATGTTGGTCCTATGTATGGGGGCTGGCCCCGTTCGGGCCCGCTCCAACTACATTTAAACTTCATATTAAATGTCTGCCGCCCATCGTTCAAGATTTGCTGCTGTGGCCTAACGGTAAGGCGTTTGGTTGGTGCCTAACAGGTCACAGATTCAATCCACCGAAATGGCAAACAAATTTTTGAAATACGCCATGCTGCTGACGTCACCTTGGGCCACGTGGTAGCCTTCAGGCCTGCCACATGGCAGCCTACCATTCGCTTCCTGAAAAAGAATATTCTCTGGAATATTCCAGGAATATTCTATTTTAATTTTTTTTGAAAAAATTCAAAATTTCAATGTTATTGGGCAATTCGTCTTTTTGACATAACTTTCTCATACAGTGACCGTTTTCCGAACCATTTGCACCGCCAGAATCAAGAAGACGAGCTCTATCTGGTCATTTGGGTTCAAACCAATTCTGAACACTTCCATTTTTGACCATTTTACGACACTTGGTCCTGAGCTCCTGATCACGATCCCATGTAATTCGTCCATACGCTGTTGGATACACCCAACCTTGGTCTCACGTTGTTATCTTATAGATATAGTCCAAATCATCATCGATCTCATAATCACGGACTGGTTCAATATAGCGCAACCCTTCAGCAGGATCGAGGGGTACTATTATGCGCAACGATTTCTTCTCAAAGATCATCTTTCGCTTCTTCAGATTGATTACCCCATCCATATCAGTAGCCGAGTCAATTCCTAAGAGCGCAGGATAGGGATTGTTTTCATCCACTATCTCTATTACTTCAAAATCAGCCAGCATGCTCTCACCTTCAATATCCACATTCACCCCCAACAGCCGCCCCATGGGGATGATCTTCTGCTGATTCGCCATCCTTAGCTGAATCGGAGACCATTGTAACGCGGGTCTCCCCAGCCGTTCCCAAGTCTACTTTGGTAGGACATTCTCATCTGACCCCAGGTCCAAATAACCTGATCCATTTCATACTCTCCCATCTGCACGGTCAGTCTCATCTCTCGTCCCATCCTTGTTTTATGCTTGTCAATCTTTCGTACTGCATGCGACTCAGCAAGAGTGTTTCTAGCGCATCTATTTATGAGTTCCTCCAGCCCCTTCACAGCCTTGCTATCATGTAGTAGCTTCATGTAGGTCTCCAGGAAAGTTGTAAGCATAGAAGGGTCCATCTCTTGATCAGGCTTATCCTTTCTTCCGGAGGTGGAGGCCTCAGCGAAGTTCTTCTTCACTTCCATGAAGGTTTCACGTGCACGCTCCAAATCAAACTCAGTCTCCTTTACTGGAGCTTTGCGAACCCACGTACCTTCTTTTGGCTATTTCCCCTTGTCATCCCCTGTTTCGATTCCACTTCAGAGCACTATATTCACATTCGAATCTTCTTCGCGCGGCTCAAACCTGATCATCTATAGGTTCTGAGTAGGATGTGGTGGTAGCGCCACTTTGTCACATATCCTTTCTATCAGAGTAGGACAGTGTTCCATTTCATGATCAAACAGAGTGCAATACTTGCACGATAGACGTGTTGGGTTGGTACAAGCACGGTGATGAGTGTGAGTATTGCAGCAAGGATGTTGCAACTCCTGGGCTACCAGCTTTACTTATCAACCCGAGGTTCGTACAAACTTGGAGGTGACAGTGTTGTATGCACAAATAAAAGTGATGGTTCTGCCTATTGTCACTATTCATCTGGTGAGAGACCGCTGGGTTCAAAGCCAGACTTCTATAGAGTCATAAGAAGCTTGATTCTTTGATGGAAGAAGGGAAAATCTACTCTAAGAGAGTTACTCTACTACAGTAATGGAAAAGGCCAACATGTACTGCTAAACCACACCATACCCTAGTTAACCATTTAAGAAGCTATGCTAAGAAGAATTGCTAAATCAACAATAAAAAATGCTACTATCTAAGTTGCAGAAGTAAAAAGCATCAAACCATATTAATGTGTAAGCAAAGATACTAAACTAAATTTGTGTTCATTTTTTGGTTTCTCAGGCAAAATCAAGTATGCAAACTAATTGTTCTATGGATGTGATAGGTGGATGGAAGGTGTTTGAGGATGGCTAGAAGGTTTATGGAGTGGTTGGATGGTGTGGAGGGGTACTAGGAGGCTTCTTTTGAATTCCTAGAGGTTTCCCATCAATTCAGCCTCAAAACAAACCGTTTCAGGAAAACCTACATGATGTACTATAAACCTACAGGATGATCCTGTAGGAATTATAGGAAACCTACAAGATACAGACGAGAGCTAATTGAGAGGTGTTGGAGGTGTTTGGAAGCTTAGGAAAGGTGTGTGATGGGTGGAATGGAGTGTTAGAAGGTCTAGGAGCACTCAGGAGTCAATATCCAAGATAACAGATGGCTAGATTCGCTCAATGTGTTTAGGTAAATTTCAATGAAAAATGAAGAAGAACTAGTGAGGGTGATGGTGAAACAAGGGATGGCTAAGGTGGATGAAGTGGAAGGTGGTTGCTAGTTATGAAGTCCTAGTTTCCTCCTGAGGTACCTGTTATCACCCAGGTTGTTCCCTATGACTCCCAAGGGAATACGGCCGGGGTAACCACTAACCAATCTTTGGATCACAGTTTCTAGCCAAACTGTAATCAGAGAGGGCTCTCTCTTTATGATTTGTCTCTGTTATGATGGTGTTTTAGGCTAGCTATTATGCTCAGGTTTTGGTTTATGTTTTGGTTGAAGGATTTCTTTCAGGTCTTATGATATAGTGTTTAGATAGTGAAATACCATTGGGCAATGGAGTCTGGAGTGTGAAATGATTTGATATGCAGGATTGGTGGTGTTCAAACCGCAGGGCCTATTGTGTATCTTAGACAAACAAAATTAGCTTAAATGGTGATGTATGTCAACCAATAGAAAGCAATTAAGAATTTTCTATTAAGTTTGTGAGGTGAAGGTGAACACACTGCACAGGAGCATAACTTGAATTCCTGTGACAAAGGCCACTGTGAAAGGTGTATTCTGAAAGTGCAGCAATTAAGAATTACACTTACCTAGATTACAGCTGAAGAAAACATTCATAAACAACACAGATTGAACTCAGGGTACTCAGTGAATAAATCCTGAAAAGTTATTCTTTTTCCTTGTTGCTTAGTATTGAAAATCAGATAACATATATGGATTTTAACAAAACAACTAATTAACAGAGAGAGTTACAGAGACTTATTGTATGGTGAAATACACAGGAATCCAGCAGTTATCAACAGACACCAGAACGCATTCAACACTTCAGAAATCCGAGAAATTCCATCACTTTCTTTATTAGACTTCTGAAAGGATTTACAGCATAAGAATTTCTTTTGGAGAAATCAACAACCACCCTTGCAAGCTCATGCGAAGGGGACTTTATAGGAATGTTTATACAAAATATCTCAGGCATTGAGTCATCTGAGAGAGAAAATATCTTCATAACTTCGTACAGAAAGTAGAAAAGAAGTTATTACAACTTTGAATGCAGCATAAATGCTCTTTATGTCTGTCAGAGGATAATTTGACCTTTGGAGGTCAGTGAGTCGGTTGAGCCACTTTGCTTTAATGCTGGAGAACACGTCTTTATGCTTGCTGCGCTGTATTTTCTCGGGTTTGCCACCTGTGATTGTGATTGCTGCTGTGGTGACCGAATAGCCCTGCTGAGTTGGCTCAGCCTTTATCTTTCCTTTGTATGCTTATCTACCAAAATTCTGCCTGTGTATGACTACTTATAAACTGGACAAAAATTAACATTTACAGGTTCTGGCTTGATAATATTATCTGTGTCAAATTTTTCCAGACTTCCTGTGTGGGCAATTGGTGCTTCACAATTGCCTCTATGGTTTCATCTGCTTCTGTATACTTAAAGAAATTTGGAGGCACATCAAACAGATGATTGATCTCATTCATAATAAAAAATAGGTTGTCCACCCTATTGTATAAAGTTTGCCCTGATGCTGGCCCTGATTCTGCTGAAGTGCTGGGTTGTCTTGCAATTTGTCCTGCAGCATGGGCATCAACCCTTTTGATGTAGTTTTCAAGGGTAAGCAGTCTTCCTACACTGCTTAATATGTTGGGGAGGCCTCTGTTCTGTAATGCCTGAAATCTGTCCATGAACTTGTTGATTTCAGTCTGCATATCCTGGGTTCTTCTTTCCAGTGTTCCAACCAGGTTTCGTAGTGTCAGGACCCTTTTAACCATTGAGATTGTCTCAGTCCTGTGAGCAATTCCCATGGTGGCCAGTTGAGAGCTTGTCCTGTTATTTAAAATATTTATCATTCTGGTGGCAGCATCAGGCATGTTGCCAAGGCTTGCTCTAGCTCTGTGTATTTCCCTGTTGGCCTTTGTAATGAGTACTGTTTGTTCATCTATAGTCTCAATGTACTGCCACTGATTGGTGATAGACCGGCCAATATTGCCCCAAAGGACTGCTTTTAGCTCTGCTGTTACCTTTTCTAGTGTGAGCTCCTTCTCAAGCTCAGTTATCCTCTTCTTTAGAGCTTTTATTTCTCGATCTTTTTCAGCTGCATTCTGTTTGCTCTTATCATATCTCTCATTTATTTTAGCCAAAGATTCTTTGGCTGAATTGAGCTCCAACATTTGAGCTTCCAGGACTTGAATTTCATTTTGGAGCTTCTGCATATCCAGACTATGAGTCTGTGATGTTGCTGGTGCAGTTGTTGATATAGTTGGTGCTGTAGGCCCTGTTTGCTGAGGAGGAGGGGCAGTTGTTGGAGCAGCTTCTTCAAGATTGATTATTTCAGGAGGAGGCTGGGAGGTTTGACCCTCTTCTTTTTGTTTTAATGCTGCCTGTAGTGCTGCCTTTGCAGCCTCTGATTCTCCTAGTTTGTCTTGAGTCCGGATTAGCTCCTTGTATAGAGATATCAACAGGGTTGTGGCCTCTTGATCATGCCTTTCCTGGGCCACATCATCTGTTTGAGGGTGGATTGTGGCAGGGAGTTTCATCTTTCTCCTCAATGCTGCCATGTCAGCATCCCTCAACTTCAATATCTCTTGGATCCCTTTGATATCTTTGGGATCATGTCCAATCTCAATGATTATTTCTTCCAAGGACCTTATTCTGTTGTCCTTTGCCTGGGATGATGCCCTCTCTAACTCCAGTTGAGAGGCTGTATTGTTAAGGCTATTTTGTAGCCTGTAGTTATCCAAGGTCTGGTCTGCCAGAGAAGCATAGACCATCTCACCCGTTTGCTTGTGCAGTTCTATTTTGTCCATTGGGTGGATATCCTTGGCAAGGACTTCCAAGTTAGTCCTCAAATAATCAGAGGCAGTTTGGGGCTGTACTGCTGTTGGCATGAAATGACTCATGATCATTTTGCCTCCCTGCACATCATATGCAGACATGAGTCTTTGCTGATTGGTGGGAGCCAAGTTTAGCAGATGGTTGTACAGCTGTCTTTTGATGGGCTCATTTCTCATCTTAATATCGATGAACTGTTGTTTAATACTAGGCCCACCTTCCCTTTGCTGCCTGGAGGAACTTACTTCTCCTCCCATTGCCCTATCCTGTTCCTGTTGAAAGGAACTTGCTGATGTTTCCCTGCTGGGTGGGACCATACCCAGCGGCTGCCCTATTGGCATCTCTTCCTCTGAAAGAGGATTGATTCTCTGCCTCTTCTCCCCATGAGTTGCTGATGTTGTAAGGGGAGTTTCTCTGTCCCTTTTCCTGCTTGTGTCCTCCTTTTGTGGAGTCTGGAGTGTAGATGCCTCAGCTGAAGTCTCTTGCCTTGGAGGCTCAGTTTGTTCATTGGATTTAGGGACTTCCACTGTTTGCTTTTGCTGGGCAGGCTGTTCCTGCCTTTGTTCTTTTTGTTGTTGCTGCTCCTCTTGCTGCTGCCCTTCACCCTGCTGCTCCATCTCTTCTTGTTGCTGCACTAGGGTTTCCATTTCCTCTTCGGTCATAGGAGGTGGCTGTTCCACCTGCTTTTCTTTGCCCTTGTTGACTGTCTGTGGAGGATTCATGGCAGCTTGATGATGCTTTGTTGAGGACGAGGCAGCTGCTCCAACTTGTTTTTTGTATGAGAGGGGAACCTGTCCACAAGTTTCTAAGTCAGCTTCCTTTTGAATATTTCTAGCCTCTCTCTCTAGCAGCTCCTCACTAGTAATTTCCTCTTCTAGGGTACCTTCTTCCCAGCTTAATGTATTGGCATACTGCTCAATCTCAGGCTGCCTCACGTGTGAATAGCTGCCCAATTTGTATTTTATCCTCCTGAGGGAGACAAAGTGATTGGGGTCATAGGGTATCCATTCAAAGCTAGTTTGCAGTTTGAGGGCCTCTAGGATACTGTTTGCCTCTTTCCACCCCTCCTCTTTTCTGTTGTATAGGAAAGGGCCCAGCTGGCTCCTTACCTTTAACTGTGACTTCTTGTTCTTGCTTTGAAAGTGGAGGTAGTCGGCATTCCCAAACTGCCTGAAATATTCTAAGGCAAAAAGCCTCATGGGGACATACCTTGGCAACCTAAAAGGCTTCAACTCACAGCCATATATTCTGATGACTGTGTGGTCTTGGTAGAGGTACCAATTACCAATGCTGTAGGTTTTGTTCAGGTGGAGAATTCTCCTCATGTCATCAGTTAACCTTGGAGGAGGAACACCATACAATACTGTCATGGCTGGATGAATGAATAAGTCAATGAACTCAGAGTATGTGTATGGTGATACAGAGGCACAATGAAAGACAGAGGTCCAAAACACAACTGACCTTGGATTTCCCTGGGCATTGACTTGCTTCAAGGGAATAGAGAAGCTGGTTGGCTGATAAAACAAGAATAGGTGGTATATGTATGAACTATACCTGAACAGTCTTTCCCTCTTCAAATTCATAAGCTGGTCATGGATCTTATCTGCAATGTATGTAGCATAATCATAATGTACAGCTGGGGGCTTACCAGGAGAGAATATAGACAGCATTGCCATTATGATTTCATCCACATCCTCCAGTCCCTTGAACCCTAGGACATAGCTGATCAAATCCACTAACATCCTGCCCAATTCATTCAAGTATTGATATCCAATAGGAGGAGTTCTGATGGCTTCAGAGCCTGGTTGTACAAACAGCTGGTTGATTTTGATGAGTTGGTCATTTGACAACTTGTTCCCCTTCTTTATCAAGTTCTGCATGTGGAGGGGGGTCAATGGCTTTGCAGTATGGAAGTGCAGCATCTCATTTATACTCTCTGGGGTGATATGGAACAGGACTGAGCCTGTAGGGCTGAGGACAGCTCTTTGGCCTGGGTCATAGCACTCCTGGCATCTGTAGATCAACTCTGGCATAGGATTTACCTGGGGGAGGTTGTAGATGGGCAAGTTTGAGTCCCAAATCCCTAAGATGTCTGCTCCACTAAGGTGCTGGGCTTTCAACTCATTCAGCATCTGAATATTATATTTGGAGCCCAATGGAAACCAGTCTAGCATTTGATAATCCATATCTCCCAGGGCTTTCCATTCTAATTCTTGGTGAGGGGCATTGAGAGGCTTGATGTTCAGTGCAATTGGAGTCCCCATGGTCTATTCAGTTTCTGTCTTGCAGGTGAATTAGTTTCAAGTGAGCAGTACAGCACAGAGGTGAGTTTTTGCAATGCAACTGTGAATTATGGGGAGCCGAGGGTGGAGTGGACACGCAGCAATTGAAATACTGCTCGAATTATAAATAAGACCAATGCCTGGTCTCCCTCTGTCTTCTATGGCAGGTTTTAAGTGACTTGACCAACTGTCTCACGTTTGCGCGAGCAGTTTACAGTTTTTGACCCAAAACTCGGGAAATGAAGGCTCTGCTGGTGGTTTCAAGGTTGCAATTGTAATTAAAAGTGCTTGCAGAGGAAAGCTATCGGTGAAATAGTGAGTTTCAGTGTTCCTTAAGCGTTCTGAGCAATTTACAGTGAATTTCATGCGTATGGAGGATGAACTATGAGAAATACCTGGCTAACCGCGAACAGAGGTTGTAGCTGTGGGTGGAATTGGTGCTCTGGAGGTCTTCCGGACGTTTCCCGCAGGTGGCGCAGTTCAGGACGTAAAAATAGCATGCAGAGGAAACAGTAGAAAATGAGTGAAAAGTACAAAAAAAATTTAGTTTTTTGGCTTTTTATGGATTTTTCAATTTGGCGCTTTTTCTGTGATGACGTCAGCATGACGTCATAGGGTGGGTTAGCCTTGGATGACGTCAGCATGACGTCATCGGATGAGGTGGCGGGTTGCCATTGGTCCACGGGGTAATGAGGTGGCGGGCACGCTGGCACAGATGCGGACAAAAGTGTGATGCGGTGGCAGGCAGGGTGATGACGTGGAGATTACGCTGGACCATCAAACCGGGCGGTGAGTGACCTAACGGTTACGGTTTAGCCCTAGCCGCCACGGTTTCTCGGGGCGGTTATGATACGGCCCCTCAATTGTCAGATATTGCTCCGAGAGCCCTCAATGGGCGACGCGTGGCCGCGCCCTGACGTAGCGCAACGTCACTTTCTCGGGCGCTAAACCTCTGTCGCGGGGGCCGCTCCGATATTAATACGGACCGTCGGATCTCTTGGATCTGATCCGACGGTGGACGGGATGATGACATGATCGGGGGATATGAATGCGGGCGGATACCTTTTTATTATTTATTTTTGGGAACAGCGCCCGGCGGAGACCTTAGGATATGGGTTTTCATAATGTTCTCAATGTATTTCAAAAATAAACCAAATGCATGCGCCAACTTTGGTTTAGGCGGTCAAAAGTGGGTTTTTTGGGTCTTTTCGTGATTTGAAAGGGGTTATGGATAAAAAGGGGCTTGTATAGGGTTTTTCTTATGCACAATAAGACAGCCCCAATACTTTGGATAAGAGAATGAAATAGGTATTTAGGATTTATTTTGTAAATGAAGTGGGTATAGGCAAAACCAGGTCATTTGTGAGAGTTTTTAGCAAATGAAGTTTTTCAAGGGGCCAACTGAATTCAGAGGAGGGGGTTAGGGTTAGGTTCATCAAAGTGACCAGATGCCATTTGATCCCTGACAGAGAACTTATTGGCTATAATGCCAAAAGGAGGGATATTTATACAAATTTTGGGGTTTATACACCATGGTGTTAATACTAGTAGGGGAAAGGTGATATAGGGATTTACATAGTAAAGTTAGAGTTAATATGGATGGGGTAAATGAAAGGGGAAAATATTGAGTTTGTTTGCAAAACACTTGGTTTAAAGAGTAGATCAAAATGAAAAGATTTTTACACAAGAAATGTGGCTTTTGAATGAACAAGAACCACCATGAAACCATGATCTTCTTCCATGAATCTCAGCTGATAAGGGGATGTTAGTAATGAAAAGAAAGGGGGAAGGGGGAGGTTAGTCATGCTCCTTGCTGTAACTTGATGAAGATGAACACCTTGTCAATTGACAGACTTTGCCTTGGTAAGCACAGTTAACATATCTGCAATGGTAAAGATAACCTTTCTGCAACCCCAACTACTTACCCAGCTACTTGCCTAGCATTTTTTATTTCTTCTTAGAGGGCGCACTTGGACTTGCAGACCCTTACTTGCCTTTTCTTTTCTTTGGCTTTTCCTTTGTTTTTTCTATCTACTTCTACCCTTATCTCTTCCAAGGTCCCAGATTAAGCTGTTGGGAGCCTTTTCTTCTCTACCTGAACTACTTGTCTGCCAAGATTAAACAGTTTGGACAGACTCCTTTCTCTATTCTACAACTGCAAATTTAAACCATGGAATGATCCAGATTAGACTTTTGGACCATCCATCAAAACTTTGAGTCCATACCAAGCTATAAGCACAGATCAGATTCTCTAGGAAATATGTGATTTTTGAGTCATCAAAGCAGAGCATATTTGGACCTTCCATAGCCAATCATGAAATATGAAACCTATTGGTATAGGTATATAACAGTGGCTCCACATGGGGATGGTTTTTCTTTTGAAAGACCAAGAACAGCAGGTCAGAATGCCTTGGCCTTTTACTGCTTTTATGAACTTGAAGTTTTGCTGCCTTGAGATGCCAAAATTGTGTACTTCTCTTCTTGGTAAACCTCTGATTCTTTTCACCTTTTGCTGACAACTAATAACACTTGAGAAACTGCATTTTACAATTAAACAGAAAATGATATATACATTTGGGTATGTACAATGGAAGCTCATGCTGCACTTAGGGGTGGTATTCAAAATAGTGCTTCAGCATCCTGCCATTCACAGGACCTTCATCTAAGTCAGTTTCACTAAGACTTTTGAGGAAGTAAGTATTGTTTCCTTGCACTGCTTGGACAGCAAATGGTCCTCTCCATAAGGAATCAAATTTCCCATGTTTTCCTTTGTCTTCTCTCCTTGCATCCCACTTGAGGACTTTATCACCAACATTAAAATCTTCTGCTTTGGTTCTTCTGTCAAAAGCCTTCTTTAGTTTTTCTTGTAATACCTGAACTCTGCTGAAAACTTGATCTCTGGTTTGCTGCAGACATATGATTTGATTTATCCTTCTTTGCATATCATTTGGTTCTGCTTGGCTTTCTTGAAGAAGCTTCATAACAGGTACTCCTAGTGATGAGGGAAATTTGGCTTCTAGTCCATAAACCAACTCATATGGGCTGGTCCCAATCGATCTTTTTGTTGTTAGTCTATCTGCCCATAAGGCATTGACTAGTTTCTTGTGCCAGTTCTTTTTGTTCTCTTCCAGCACCTTCTTTATGATATTTACCAGGCTTTTATTTGATGACTCAGCAAGGCCATTTCCTTGGGGATAGTATGCAGTAGAATGGCCCAAAGTAATATGAAATTTGTGACAGAAATTCACCATTTTCTTGGATCTGAAAGCAGCAGCATTGTCTGTAATAATTTTATCAGGGCAGCCAAATCTATCCAGTATGTTGTTCTCCAAGAACTGAATGATTACTGAATCATTTGCTTGTCTGCATGGGGCAGCTTCAATCCACTTAGTAAAGTAGTCTGTGGCTGTTAAGATCCATCTATGTTGTCCTGAAGATGAAGGATGAATTTCCCCAATGAAGTCCAATCCCCATTGTTGAAAAGGTCTCTCTGTTGCAATAGGCCTTAAAGGAAGTGGCAGCAGTTGTCTCTTTCCCTCAAACACTTGGCATTTATGACATGATGTGATGAATTTCTTGACATCAGAGAACATGGTGGGCCAGTAGTATCCAGCCCTTAGTATTTTATCCACAGTGGACTTCCAGTACAAGTGTCCACCACAGTCTCCTGCATGAAACTCTTGCATGATATTGTTAATCTCATTTTCAATTAAACAGTGCAACAATATACCTTCATGGTTTTTCCAAAGCAAATTGCCATCCATCACACAAAATCTTGATGTTTTCATTTTTAAGAACCTACACTTAGTTTTGGACAGTCCTGGGGGAGCACACAGGTTTTGTAACACATAACAGATATCAGAGTACCAGGGGGATTGTTCAAAGGCTACATTGATCTTTGGAGTCGCCAGCTCTGTTTCACTGTCCAGCTGATTGATGTCTAAGGCTTGAAAATTTGTTTCTGTCATTAATTTGGCCAAGCCTTGCCCTTTTATTAGTTTTGTAGGTTTTATCTCAATGTCAAATTCCAAGATGCTGGCAATCCATTTTCCTCTTCTGCCTTCTAAATTCTCTTGGGTGAGAATGTCTTTGACAATAGGACTTGGCACATATGCTTTGACATGGGAATAAAGGATGTAAATCCTAAAGTCTTTAATTGCTTTGACTAAAGCGTAGGCTTGTTTTTCCATGATTTGATACTTCAAAGGTGCATCTCTAAGAGCCTTGCTAAAGAAAGCAATTGGCTTTTCATTTCCTTGGTCATCTTTTTGCAACAGAACAGCAGCAATAGTATGTTGGGAAGCAAAAGAGAAAATGATAAATTCTCTGTCAAACTGAGGATTGGTCAAGACTGGGGTCTGGGTAAGGGCCAATTTTATACTTTCAAATGCTTGATTGGCTTCAACAGTCCACTTCACTTTTGAATCCTTTTTCAGCATGTTATTTAATAATCTGGTTAGCTCTGCTAGGTTTGGGATAAACCTTCTCAAGAAATTGATTTTTCCCAAGAATCCTTGTAATTCTTTGACATTCCTTGGGTGAGGCATTTGCAGGATAGCTTGTATCCTATCTGAGTCAATTCTAATGCCATCTTTTGAGATGATGTGTCCTAAGAGCTTGCCTTCTTCTAAACCAAAGAGGGATTTCTTAGGGTTCAAGGAGATTCCATATTTTCTGCATTTTAGGAAGATCTGTCTTAGATGTTTTATATGTTCTTGGTCTGATTTTGAAAAAGGTGTTAGGTCATCTAGATAAATGACTAAAAAGTCATGAATCTCCTTTGCAAAAGCAATGTCCATTGCTCTTTGAAATGTTGCCCCTGCATTTTTCAAGCCAAAAGGCATCTTTACATATTTGAAAGTTCCCCATGGGGTTGTAAATGTTGTTTTGTCCTGATCATCAGGGTGAACTAAGATCTAGTTAAAACCTGAAAATCCATCCAGTAATGAGATCCTTGAGGCCCCCACCACCCTTTGAAGAATGTGATCCATCTTGGGTAAGGGGTAGTTGTCTTTTAAGGATACTTGGTTTAGATTCCTTAAGTCCACACACAGCCTAATCTCACCAGTCTTCTTTCTTGTAGGGACTAGGTTGGAGATCCATTCAGAGAATCTGATTGGTGCTATGATGCCTGCTTTGAACATTTTTTGTACCTCTTGTTCCATTGCTGGGAGAAGCATAGGATTGATTCTCCTCAGTTTTTGTTTAAAGGGCTTTTGATCAGGTTTGAGAGGGATAGTGTGTTGGATTACAGAGGTGTCATAGGACTTTAGGTCCTCATAGCTCCATGCAAAAACATCCTGGAACTCTTTGAAGAGGTCAATGTATTTCGGCTTTTGGTCAGGAGGTAAGGAAGCAGATAATTTAATTATCTTGGGTTTGTCAATTGTACCTATGTTGCACTCTTCAATGGCTGCATTTAGGGGCTGCATTTTTGGTTTTCTGGGAATATCATTTGAATCAAAGATGTCTTCTAGTGGGGTTAGGCCTGTTGGTAGAAAATTGTCCTTTAGCTCAATGATTTCAGTTTCAGCATTGGACACTCCCTCTTCCCAGTCAACTTGTTGGATTTGCTGGATGCTTTCTATATTGAAAATAGTTGGATTCAGCATTTGTTTTGCAGTTCTAGGTGATATTGGCTGAGCAGTCTGTTGAAACTGTATTTGTGATGGACTTGCTCCATCAAGTATTTGTGATTGACTTGCTGACTCAAGTATTTGTGATTGACTTGCTGTCTCAAGTATTTGTGATTGACTTGCTGACTCAAGTATTTGTGATTGACTTGCTGTCTCATTGTCAATATTTAATCCTGCAAATTCTTGCTGCAGAGTTAAAAAATGGTTTATTTGCTTGTCATCCTCAAATACTTGCCAATCATTGATGTTGTTTGGAATGGAGGGTCTGTGTTTTACTTCAGCTGTGAAACAATGGTGGGGCTCAAAGGACAACTTATAGGTACTTGCAAAGGTGGCTAAACTATGAGCATGTAGATTCTGGGTTCTGGGAATTTTAGTAATTTGGAATTCAGAGAAGAAGTTTAGTACCTCGGCAACAGCAGACCTATAAGTCCTTAGTCTTTTGTCATTGGTGACAAAGTTTCCTTTCACTTGTTGGATAACTAAATCTGAATCTCCCATGATTGAACCCTGGCAGCTTGTAAGAATTTTGCCAACTTGATTCCTAGTAAAAGGGCTTCGTATTCTGCCATGTTATTAGTACATCTGAAATTCAATCTATAGGCTCTGCCTTCTGCATGACTATTTTCTTTATTGTGTACCCAAACTCCAGCTCCTGCCCCTAATTTGTTGACTGAGCCATCAAATTCAAGGAACCATAGAATATCTTGTTGGGAAGGAGATTTTATGATCTGTTCATGGGCTGGTAATGTAAGTAGCAGATGTGGTTTTTTTTTTAGCTTGTCTTCTAGGGCAGTCTCATCATTTAATTGAATGTTCTTGACAACTAAGGCAGCAGCACTATCTAATGTTTGATTGACTGTTGTTTTATGAGTGATACTACTCTCATTTGCATCTTCCTCTTGTATGAATATCTTGGTTTCAACTTCACCTTTTGAGGGAGTAGTTGTATTATTGAAGAGAATGTATGAGTCTATGTCTGAATGGACAGCATATATAGGAAAATTTTGAGGTTTTTCTTCACTGCTGACCATGTACTTCATTAGTGTTTCTCTGTACAGTCTTTTTGGTTGCCCAAACACAGAGATGGTAGCATATGACATGTCTAATTGTAGGGAACCTTGGAGTTTGGCTCCCCATGATCTTGATAACAGCATTCCATACTTAGGTGGGATATCAGCAACTACCACATCCATTAGGATTGTCTTGTTTGGGTATTGAACTAGAGAGACACATAAGTCTTTTATGAGACCTAGACACTTGACTTGGCTGGAGTCAAAGGAAAACAGATCCTTGTATGGTCTTGTTATGTCTAAATTCAATCTCTCCATGACTGCTTTTGGCATAAGATTGTGAGAGGCACCTGAGTCAAACATTGCATTATGTAGTATTTTGTCATGAATATGTAAACTGACATAGAAAGGCAGTACCCCTGTGACTACTGTTTTTCCATCCACTTCTGGGCCAAAGAGGAGTTCTGGGGTGTCATCTAGTACATTGACATCATCTTTGTTGCTAGTGAGTTGAAGGGACCTTTTGATTTGCAATTTATAGCTGTCATGCTTGGCTAATTCCAAGAGAGGAATAGCTATTTTTATTTTGCCAATTTCTGTTTCAAGATCAAAAGGTTTTTCAGATTGGGTCTTGGGGTTATAGGTGACAGTTCTTTCCTTGTTCATTAAATCTTCTTCTTGATTTTTGTTTTGACTTTGAGGTTTATCCTTTTTACTCATCTCTTGAGAAGTAACGTTAAAATTAGGATGAGAGGATGAAGTGTCCAGAGACTGCTGTCTTAAGGACAGTGGTTCAGTGATTTCTTCAACCATCACTTCTTCTGCAGGTGAATTTATTTTGTCATCAGGTTCTGTGACTATAACTCTTTCAGGCTGCTGATTATCCTTTTTCTTTTCAGGCTGGTTAACATTCACAGTTCTGCTCCTTAACTTGTACTGTTTATGGACTTCATAAACAGCAGTGTCATATCCTTGTTTGAAGTCAAAGGATTCACCTGATTTAGTTTGGAACAACTTGATTTCCTCATCCTCATGATCCTCTTGTGTTAAGAAAACTTGACTTTCACCATCCAGCCCTATTAAATTAATCTCAGGATCTTCATTGGGCTCTGCTGAAGTGGAGGTTTCAGCATAATTTTCTTGGAAAGGGGGTCTGATTTCTGGATCAGGGTTTGCCCTGCCAACGTTCGGGTTTGGATTTCTCCTAAAATTTGGATTCCTAGGAGGATTGTTTTGTGGTGCTTCCCATGATGCTTTTCTTTCAACTGATTCCACCCTGTCACCCAATCTTTTCATGCTGTTGAGTATGGCATCAAGCTTTTGATCAAAGGCTGTGGGTTCTTCTTTGTATATGCTTCTCTTTTCCAACCTTGCCCTGTTTCTTTTGGCAATCAGGTTTGCTTCTACTGTGACAGCAGCCTTCTGGGCGTCTTCAAGGGTTTCAGGTTCTCTTTCCTTCAACTGATATGCCATGTCAGAATCAAATCCATCAGGGAACTTGTACAAGGCCAAGTCAGGAGGAGGTCTTAGGTTTTGTGGTATTGCATTGTACACATTGTTGAATCTAGCACAATACTCCAGAACAGTCTCTTGAGGACCTCTCTTGATTGTTTCATATTCACCAAGTATGTGCAGGGGATCTTTCTTCTTCTCCCATCTGGTAGTAAAGGCCTGATAAAGCTCATCAGGGGTCGTGATAGTATTTGCAGCAATCGACCTGAACCAGGTTCTAACATCACCTGTCAGGCTTTGGACAAAAATTCTCATCCTCACACTGTCATCATCTATTTCATAGTTTTCAAAGTGATCTTGCATCCTCTTAGCATGTTGAATAGCAGAGTAAGGGCCAGTGGAGTCAAAATATGAGATTTTGGTTTGGTAATCCTGGGGTAGAGCTGCAGGATTAGCAGGTAGCTGCAAGGGTGCATATCTATTTGCCATATTTGGAGGGTTGGGTGTATTAATAGGGGCTGCTGGGATAATAGGAACAGTGGGTACCACAGGGGTTACAGGTGAAGCTGAACCTAAAGTGTGGTTCAAGGGGGTATGTGCAGTGGATGAAGATGGGGGAGGAGAGCTTTGAGATGTGGATGGTGAACTAGGGGAACTTGGAACAGACCGAAAGGGGACTTTAAGTGGAGTAGAAAGGTTAGGAAAATCTGTAACTGAGGTCAAAATAGCAGGCTGATCCTGCCTTTGTTGCTTCCTGATGTTTCTAGGGATGGTATTTGGATTATCAACAATGATGGGTGGATTTGGGTCAGGATTGGCCCTAGTATGCCGAGGATTTTTCTTAGGAGCCAGTTTCTAACTGTTTTTTAGGATTTTGTGGGAAATTTTTGTATCTGAAGGTACTGGATGAAGATTTCGGAATGGTTATATCTTCTCAGAGCTAAGATGAAGATTCCCAAAACAAGCTCCTCCTTAAAACTGTTAATGTAATACAGAAACAGCTTAAAGGCCTCTTGACTTATTTCAGGCTTGATAGCAGCTTAAGGAAGATATATAGTAAAAAAAAAAAAAAATCTCAAGCACTCCCCAGTGGAGTCGCCAATTATGTTATCACCCAGGTTGTTCCCTATGACTCCCAAGGGAATACGGCCGGGGTAACCACTAACCAATCTTTGGATCACAGTTTCTAGCCAAACTGTAATCAGAGAGGGCTCTCTCTTTATGATTTGTCTCTGTTATGATGGTGTTTTAGGCTAGCTATTATGCTCAGGTTTTGGTTTATGTTTTGGTTGAAGGATTTCTTTCAGGTCTTATGATATAGTGTTTAGATAGTGAAATACCATTGGGCAATGGAGTCTGGAGTGTGAAATGATTTGATATGCAGGATTGGTGGTGTTCAAACCGCAGGGCCTATTGTGTATCTTAGACAAACAAAATTAGCTTAAATGGTGATGTATGTCAACCAATAGAAAGCAATTAAGAATTTTCTATTAAGTTTGTGAGGTGAAGGTGAACACACTGCACAGGAGCATAACTTGAATTCCTGTGACAAAGGCCACTGTGAAAGGTGTATTCTGAAAGTGCAACAATTAAGAATTACACTTACCTAGATTACAGCTGAAGAAAACATTCATAAACAACACAGATTGAACTCAGGGTACTCAGTGAATAAATCCTGAAAAGTTATTCTTTTTCCTTGTTGCTTAGTATTGAAAATCAGATAACATATATGGATTTTAACAAAACAACTAATTAACAGAGAGAGTTACAGAGACTTATTGTATGGTGAAATACACAGGAATCCAGCAGTTATCAACAGACACCAGAACGCATTCAACACTTCAGAAATCCGAGAAATTCCATCACTTTCTTTATTAGACTTCTGAAAGGATTTACAGCATAAGAATTTCTTTTGGAGAAATCAACAACCACCCTTGCAAGCTCATGCGAAGGGGACTTTATAGGAATGTTTATACAAAATATCTCAGGCATTGAGTCATCTGAGAGAGAAAATATCTTCATAACTTCGTACAGAAAGTAGAAAAGAAGTTATTACAACTTTGAATGCAGCATAAATGCTCTTTATGTCTGTCAGAGGATAATTTGACCTTTGGAGGTCAGTGAGTCGGTTGAGCCACTTTGCTTTAATGCTGGAGAACACGTCTTTATGCTTGCTGCGCTGTATTTTCTCGGGTTTGCCACCTGTGATTGTGATTGCTGCTGTGGTGACCGAATAGCCCTGCTGAGTTGGCTCAGCCTTTATCTTTCCTTTGTATGCTTATCTACCAAAATTCTGCCTGTGTATGACTACTTATAAACTGGACAAAAATTAACATTTACAGGTTCTGGCTTGATAATATTATCTGTGTCAAATTTTTCCAGACTTCCTGTGTGGGCAATTGGTGCTTCACAATTGCCTCTATGGTTTCATCTGCTTCTGTATACTTAAAGAAATTTGGAGGCACATCAAACAGATGATTGATCTCATTCATAATAAAAAATAGGTTTTCCACCCTATTGTATAAAGTTTGCCCTGATGCTGGCCCTGATTCTGCTGAAGTGCTGGGCTGTCTTGCAATTTGTCCTGCAGCATGGGCATCAACCCTTTTGATGTAGTTTTCAAGGGTAAGCAGTCTTCCTACACTGCTTAATATGCTGGGGAGGCCTCTGTTCTGTAATGCCTGAAATCTGTCCATGAACTTGTTGATTTCAGTCTGCATATCCTGGGTTCTTCTTTCCAGTGTTCCAACCAGGTTTCGTAGTGTCAGGACCCTTTTAACCATTGAGATTGTCTCAGTCCTGTGAGCAATTCCCATGGTGGCCAGTTGAGAGCTTGTCCTGTTATTTAAAATATTTATCATTCTGGTGGCAGCATCAGGCATGTTGCCAAGGCTTGCTCTAGCTCTGTGTATTTCCCTGTTGGCCTTTGTAATGAGTACTGTTTGTTCATCTATAGTCTCAATGTACTGCCACTGATTGGTGATAGACCGGCCAATATTGCCCCAAAGGACTGCTTTTAGCTCTGCTGTTACCTTTTCTAGTGTGAGCTCCTTCTCAAGCTCAGTTATCCTCTTCTTTAGAGCTTTTATTTCTCGATCTTTTTCAGCTGCATTCTGTTTGCTCTTATCATATCTCTCATTTATTTTAGCCAAAGATTCTTTGGCTGAATTGAGCTCCAACATTTGAGCTTCCAGGACTTGAATTTCATTTTGGAGCTTCTGCATATCCAGACTATGAGTCTGTTCTGTTGCTGGTGCAGTTGTTGATGTAGTTGGTGCTGTAGGCCCTGTTTGCTGAGGAGGAGGGGCAGTTGTTGGAGCAGCTTCTTCAAGATTGATTATTTCAGGAGGAGGCTGGGAGGTTTGACCCTCTTCTTTTTGTTTTAATGCTGCCTGTAGTGCTGCCTTTGCAGCCTCTGATTCTCCTAGTTTGTCTTGAGTCCGGATTAGCTCCTTGTATAGAGATATCAACAGGGTTGTGGCCTCTTGATCATGCCTTTCCTGGGCCACATCATCTGTTTGAGGGTGGATTGTGGCAGGGAGTTTCATCTTTCTCCTCAATGCTGCCATGTCAGCATCCCTCAACTTCAATATCTCTTGGATCCCTTTGATATCTTTGGGATCATGTCCAATCTCAATGATTATTTCTTCCAAGGACCTTATTCTGTTGTCCTTTGCCTGGGATGATGCCCTCTCTAACTCCAGTTGAGAGGCTGTATTGTTAAGGCTATTTTGTAGCCTATAGTTATCCAAGGTCTGGTCTGCCAGAGAAGCATAGACCATCTCACCCGTTTGCTTGTGCAGTTCTATTTTGTCCATTGGGTGGATATCCTTGGCAAGGACTTCCAAGTTAGTCCTCAAATAATCAGAGGCAGTTTGGGGCTGTACTGCTGTTGGCATGAAATGACTCATGATCATTTTGCCTCCCTGCACATCATATGCAGACATGAGTCTTTGCTGATTGGTGGGAGCCAAGTTTAGCAGATGGTTGTACAGCTGTCTTTTGATGGGCTCATTTCTCATCTTAATATCGATGAACTGTTGTTTAATACTAGGCCCACCTTCCCTTTGCTGCCTGGAGGAACTTACTTCTCCTCCCATTGCCCTATCCTGTTCCTGTTGAAAGGAACTTGCTGATGTTTCCCTGCTGGGTGGGACCATACCCAGCGGCTGCCCTATTGGCATCTCTTCCTCTGAAAGAGGATTGATTCTCTGCCTCTTCTCCCCATGAGTTGTTGACGTTGTAAGGGGAGTTTCTCTGTCCCTTTTCCTGCTTGTGTCCTCCTTTTGTGGAGTCTGGAGTGTAGATGCCTCAGCTGAAGTCTCTTGCCTTGGAGGCTCAGTTTGTTCAGTGGATTTAGGGACTTCCACTGTTTGCTTTTGCTGGGCAGGCTGTTCCTGCCTTTGTTCTTTTTGTTGTTGCTGCTCCTCTTGCTGCTGCCCTTCACCCTGCTGCTCCATCTCTTCTTGTTGCTGCACTAGGGTTTCCATTTCCTCTTCGGTCATAGGAGGTGGCTGTTCCACCTGCTTTTCTTTGCCCTTGTTGACTGTCTGTGGAGGATTCATGGCAGCTTGATGATGCTTTGTTGAGGACGAGGCAGCTGCTCCAACTTGTTTTTTGTATGAGAGGGGAACCTGTCCACAAGTTTCTAAGTCAGCTTCCTTTTGAATATTTCTAGCCTCTCTCTCTAGCAGCTCCTCACTAGTAATTTCCTCTTCTAGGGTACCTTCTTCCCAGCTTAATGTATTGGCATACTGCTCAATCTCAGGCTGCCTCACGTGTGAATAGCTGCCCAATTTGTATTTTATCCTCCTGAGGGAGACAAAGTGATTGGGGTCATAGGGTATCCATTCAAAGCTAGTTTGCAGTTTGAGGGCCTCTAGGATACTGTTTGCCTCTTTCCACCCCTCCTCTTTTCTGTTGTATAGGAAAGGGCCCAGCTGGCTCCTTACCTTTAACTGTGACTTCTTGTTCTTGCTTTGAAAGTGGAGGTAGTCGGCATTCCCAAACTGCCTGAAATATTCTAAGGCAAAAAGCCTCATGGGGACATACCTTGGCAACCTAAAAGGCTTCAACTCACAGCCATATATTCTGATGACTGTGTGGTCTTGGTAGAGGTACCAATTACCAATGCTGTAGGTTTTGTTCAGGTGGAGAATTCTCCTCATGTCATCAGTTAACCTTGGAGGAGGAACACCATACAATACTGTCATGGCTGGATGAATGAATAAGTCAATGAACTCAGAGTATGTGTATGGTGATACAGAGGCACAATGAAAGACAGAGGTCCAAAACACAACTGACCTTGGATTTCCCTGGGCATTGACTTGCTTCAAGGGAATAGAGAAGCTGGCTGGCTGATAAAACAAGAATAGGTGGTATATGTATGAAGTATACCTGAACAGTCTTTCCCTCTTCAAATTCATAAGCTGGTCATGGATCTTATCTGCAATGTATGTAGCATAATCATAATGTACAGCTGGGGGCTTACCAGGAGAGAATATAGACAGCATTGCCATTATGATTTCATCCACATCCTCCAGTCCCTTGAACCCTAGGACATAGCTGATCAAATCCACTAACATCCTACCCAATTCATTCAAGTATTGATATCCAATAGGAGAAGTTTTGATGGCTTCAGAGCCTGGTTGTACAAACAGCTGGTTGATTTTGATGAGTTGGTCATTTGACAACTTGTTCCCCTTCTTTATCAAGTTCTGCATGTGGAGGGGGGTCAATGGCTTTGCAGTATGGAAGTGCAGCATCTCATTTATACTCTCTGGGGTGATATGGAACAGGACTGAGCCTGTAGGGCTGAGGACAGCTCTTTGGCCTGGGTCATAGCACTCCTGGCATCTGTAGATCAACTCTGGCATAGGATTTACCTGGGGGAGGTTGTAGATGGGCAAGTTTGAGTCCCAAATCCCTAAGATGTCTGCTCCACTAAGGTGCTGGGCTTTCAACTCATTCAGCATCTGAATATTATATTTGGAGCCCAATGGAAACCAGTCTAGCATTTGATAATCCATATCTCCCAGGGCTTTCCATTCTAATTCCTGGTGAGGGGCATTGAGAGGCTTGATGTTCAGTGCAATTGGAGTCTCCATGGTCTATTCAGTTTCTGTCTTGCAGGTGAATTAGTTTCAAGTGAGCAGTACAGCACAGAGGTGAGTTTTTGCAATGCAACTGTGAATTATGGGGAGCTGAGGGTGGAGTGGACACGCAGCAATTGAAATACTGCTCGAATTATAAATAAGACCAATGCCTGGTCTCCCTCTGTCTTCTATGGCAGGTTTTAAGTGACTTGACCAACTGTCTCACGTTTGCGCGAGCAGTTTACAGTTTTTGACCCAAAACTCGGGAAATGAAGGCTCTGCTGGTGGTTTCAAGGTTGCAATTGTAATTAAAAGTGCTTGCAGAGGAAAGCTATCGGTGAAATAGTGAGTTTCAGTGTTCCTTAAGCGTTCTGAGCAATTTACAGTGAATTTCAGGCGTATGGAGGATGAACTATGAGAAATACCTGGCTAACCGCGAACAGAGGTTGTAGCTGTGGGTGGAATTGGTGCTCTGGAGGTCTTCCGGACGTTTCCCGCAGGTGGCGCAGTTCAGGACGTAAAAATAGCATGCAGAGGAAACAATAGCAAATGAGTGAAAAGTACAAAAAAAACGCGTTTTTTGGCTAAATATGGAATTTTTGCAATTTGGCGCTTTTTCTGTGATGACGTCAGCATGACGTCATAGGGTGGGGTTAGCCTTGGATGACGTCATGACGTCATCGATGAGGTGGCGGGTTGCCATTGGTCCACGGGTAATGAGGTGGCGGGCACGCTGGCACAGATGCGGACAAAAGTGTGATGCGGTGGCAGGCAGGGTGATGACGTGGAGATTACGCTGGACCATCAAACCGGGCGGTGAGTGACCTAACGGTTACGGTTTAGCCCTAGCCGCCACGGTTTCTCGGGGCGGTTATGATACGGCCCCTCAATTGTCAGATATTGCTCCGAGAGCCCTCAATGGGCGACGCGTGGCCGCGCCCTGACGTAGCGCAACGTCACTTTCTCGGGCGCTAAACCTCTGTCGCGGGGGCCGCTCCGATATTAATACGGACCGTCGGATCTCTTGGATCTGATCCGACGGTGGACGGGATGATGACATGATCGGGGGATATGAATGCAGGCGGATACCTTTTTTATTATTTATTTTTGGGAACAGCGCCCGGCGGAGACCTTAGGATATGGGTTTTCATAATGTTCTCAATGTATTTCAAAAATAAACCAAATGCATGCGCCAACTTTGGTTTAGGCGGTCAAAAGTGGGTTTTTTGGGTCTTTTCGTGATTTGAAAGGGGTTATGGATAAAAAGGGGCTTGTATAGGGTTTTTCTTATGCACAATAAGACAGCCCCAATACTTTGGATAAGAGAATGAAATAGGTATTTAGGAGTTATTTTGTAAATGAAGTGGGTATAGGCAAAACCAGGTCATTTGTGAGAGTTTTTAGCAAATGAAGTTTTTCAAGGGGCCAACTGAATTCAGAGGAGGGGGTTAGGGTTAGGTTCATCAAAGTGACCAGATGCCATTTGATCCCTGACAGAGAACTTATTGGCTATAATGCCAAAAGGAGGGATATTTATACAAATTTTGGGGTTTATACACCATGGTGTTAATACTAGTAGGGGAAAGGTGATATAGGGATTTACATAGTAAAGTTAGAGTTAATATGGATGGGGTAAATGAAAGGGGAAAATACTGAATTTGTTTGCAAAACACTTGGTTTAAAGAGTAGATCAAAATGAAAAGATTTTTACACAAGAAATGTGGCTTTTGAATGAACAAGAACCACCATGAAACCATGATCTTCTTCCATGAATCTCAGCTGATAAGGGGATGTTAGTAATGAAAAGAAAGGGGGAAGGGGGGAGGTTAGTCATGCTCCTTGCTGTAACTTGATGAAGATGAACACCTTGTCAATTGACAGACTTTGCCTTGGTAAGCACAGTTAACATATCTGCAATGGTAAAGATAACCTTTCTGCAACCCCAACTACTTACCCAGCTACTTGCCTAGCATTTTTTATTTCTTCTTAGAGGGCGCACTTGGACTTGCAGACCCTTACTTGCCTTTTCTTTTCTTTGGCTTTTCCTTTGTTTTTTCTATCTACTTCTACCCTTATCTCTTCCAAGGTCCCAGATTAAGCTGTTGGGAGCCTTTTCTTCTCTACCTGAACTACTTGTCTGCCAAGATTAAACAGTTTGGACAGACTCCTTTCTCTATTCTACAACTGCAAATTTAAACCATGGAATGATCCAGATTAGACTTTTGGACCATCCATCAAAACTTTGAGTCCATACCAAGCTATAAGCACAGATCAGATTCTCTAGGAAATATGTGATTTTTGAGTCATCAAAGCAGAGCATATTTGGACCTTCCATAGCCAATCATGAAATATGAAACCTATTGGTATAGGTATATAACAGTACCTTCTCTGCATAAAACATGTGTGTCTTCCAAAAGGAACTATGCAAAAAGATACATTTTTCATAAACTAGAAAAGCATGAATCAACTGCCTATATTATCCATGAAGAAAGTTGTTGAAGGGAATGAAAGCATGAGTGAGATCCTATTGTATAAATGGAGATGGAAAAGGATGACAATGAAATCTGCCTTGCAACATTAACCAACTACTAAATTAAAGACAACAAACTCCAAAGCTCATAAAAAAACTAGAAATCTTTGTTTTTGGTGCTACTGAAGGGTCCCTTCCTCAAGTCATGGTCCCAGAGGGAGGAAGTGAGGCCGAGACACCTATTGACAACCTTGTGGTGATCCATTTTGTCCTTGCTAACCTGCTACTTGAAAGAAGGCACAAATGGAAGCAAACTATCACACAGCCAATGTGATCTACACTACTTGTAATGGAAATGCATCTACTAAGCAAACTAACAACTAAGCTATGAATCTACACTAAGCATACATGTACAATAAAGAGGAGCCTTGGCTGCTAGGGTTGGGCCCTAACCCAAGAGCTTCAGCCCTCTGAGTTAACTCAATGCTGGCTCAAAACAAAACTCATTCTTATTACCAAAACAATAGATTACATCAAAAATTGTCACAAGTCTTGCAGCTCGAAAATAGAGTAGAGTTTTACAATAAAAATCCGAATCCTACTGAGGTCCTAGGCCTCTCTACTTATACATCTGAAGTCTCCAACGAATTCCTTAAAATTATGGTGGCTCGACTCCCAAACCCGAGAAAAACTGGTGCTTTATCTTTCACTTGCTCGGCTGCCTTCTAGTCCTCATGATTTGGTTGTTTGCACTCTGAGCTGATGGAGGAATATTTGAATGGACGGGCAGTAAATGAGGAGGATTTACCTCCTATAATTCCTCTCCGCTGTCCCATTTGATTTTTGACCTTGGTATTTGCCAAAATTCCTTGTTGTTCTCCTTTAATCCTGCATTTAATGCACATTAGACCACAAATCAAAATATCCAACTCTAACTCATCTCATTAACAAAATATAATCAAAAGTATGCAATAAGTTATGAGAATAGTTGGTTTGACTAAGCTAGAAGGTGAATTAAGGCCCATATAATTACCCAATGATGAGGCTCATCATCACCCCCTACTAAAAGTGTTGCTCATCCTCTAAGCAACTTAGTCAATATCCATATCCTTCATGGCTCTCATAGCCTCTCTAACATCCCATGCCTCTACTATGGTCTCCTCTTCTTGTACATAGAAGCTTGCTTTCTTTTCTACCTCTTCCCACTGCCTCTTTTCTTACTCTTCTTTTCTCCCTTATAGCATCCTTAAGACTAGTGGTGGGCTGAGTTTTAGGCCTATCCAATTGACCTTCAACCTTTGCATAGATTGCTTATACATAGGTTTCATGTTGAGTGCCTCTCTCAACCTTTGAGGGGAGTGGTATTCTCTTATCTTTAAGCTGTATGGCAGTGTGTTCCACATCCTTAAGCAAGCATGTATACTATCATCTCCTAGCATCCTAAACATGTCCACAAAATGTGAAATTGATTGCTCTCGGGCAGCAAGATATCTAGGTGCCAACTGAGGATCATTTGCAATCAAATTATGGGTATTGATGAGGGCCATGGGATTTGATTGTTTAGCTCTGATCAAAAGAGGTTCATTTTGTTCTCTGGCTAATACCCTTTTCATCTCTGCAGCTCTTGACTCATCATGGTTCATCCATGATGCCAAAGCCATTAATTATAGATCTCCTATCTTGGCATTAGGGTCCCAAACATTCATGTCTGTGAGGGCCATGTTGTGAAAATAAAACTCAGCGATTTTGGCCCTATCCTCTAGTGTACTTTGATCACAAAGATCAATAAACCACTTGTAGTTCTGAAATGGCATGGTTCCCCTCTGTGCTAGTGTCTTAATCTGAAACTGCAGTCATTGTTCTTTGAGGTAGAGAGCATAGGATTTAGCTGGCATCCTACACTGGATTGCCTCTAAGGAGAGATTGGCCATACATGCTTGTTGGTTCTCTCTTTCCTATATTTGTCCCCTCATTCATGCATTTTCTGTCTCTAGTTGATTTCTCATTATAGCTTCTCTGTCCCATAAGCCACTTAGTTCTCTTCCCATTTCTTTGTGCTTCTCCTCCATGTTCCCGATGTCATATACCCCCTTCGATTTGGCGATCTACATCCATCGATGAGTTCTGACCCTCTCCTTCTCAAGCTCGAAGAACAGTGGTATGGAAAATTTTTTACATATGACCCTACCTCCTTCAATAAACTGGTAATAGGAGTCCAAGTTAGGTTGGGGGCTAGGTTCTTTTGTCTCTGGGTTCTCCTCTTTAGCTTCTTGCTGCTCCCCTGCCTTTCTTTCCAATTTCTGTGCCTCCTGTCGATTCAGCAGAGTATCCTGTAGGACTTCTTTTACTTCTAGTAGATTTTGTTGTGGATCCTGCGGTATTGCCTTACCCTTTAAGGAAGTTGATCTAGTAGTAGGCCTCCTTACATAGGTGATAGGTGACTTAGGGGAAGGCATTTTGTCTTTTTTTGTAGGTGAATCTTCAATATCAATAGGAATTTTGTGTTGGGTGTGGAGCCTGATTATCTTCTATAGTACCGGCATATTGGACCCCAGTTCAAAATGGGGCGGCAACGCCGCCCGTAAAATAATCGCTGCCGTGGGGGGTCCAGGGGGGGGCGGCAAAGTAAAGGTGCCTGAAAATAATAATAATCAACAACCACAACAACAACAACCATCACAACAACAACAGGCACCCCAAACACCTGAAAGTGGTGTTAGAAGATCTACCAGGACAAGTAGACCTCCTGAACGATACTCTCCTTCATTATATTATTTATTGTTGACTGATTCCGGTGAACCTGAATGTTATGAAGAAGCAATGCAGGTTGAAAGCAAGAAGAAGTGGGAGGTAGCCATGGAAGAAGAGATGGACTCCTTAATGCATAACCAGACTTGGGATTTAGTCAGGTTGCCTGCAGGAAAAACTACATTGAAGAATAAATGGGTTTACAAGCTGAAGGAAGAAGATGGAGGAAAGAAAAGGTACAAAGCTAGACTTGTGGTGAAGGGGTTTGCACAGAAGAAAGGTATTGATTTTGATGAAATATTTTCTCCTGTTGTTAAAATGACTTCAATCAGAACTATTTTAAGTCTTGTAGCAGCTGAAGATTTGCATCTTGAGCAGTTAGATGTAAAGACAACCTTTCTCCATGGGGATTTGGAGGAAGAGATATATATGCAGTAGCCACAAGGATATGAGGTGAAAGGGAAGGAGAAACTTGTGTGCAGGTTGAAGAAGAGCTTGTATGGTTTAAAACAGGCTCCAAGGCAGTGGTATCTAAAATTTGACAAGTTTATGTCTGAACAAGGTTATACTAGATGTCACTCTGATCATTTTGTTTATCTGAAAAAGCAAAATGATGGCAGCTATATTATATTGTTATTGTATGTAGATGACATGCTTGTTGCAGGATCTAACATGCAGGAAATAAATGTGCTCAAAAGAAAATTGGCAAATTCATTTGCAATGAAGGATTTGGGTGCTGCAAAACAAATCCTTGGTATGAGAATAACTAGAGACAGGAAAAATAGAAAATTAACATTGTCTCAAAATGAGTACATACAAAAGGTGTTGAAAAGATTTAACATGCAAAATGCAAAACCAGTTAGTACACCTTTTGCTAGCCATTTCAAACTTAGCAAAGAAATGTGGCCAAAGTTCCATATGCATCAGCAGTTGGAAGTTTAATGTATGCAATGGTCTGCACAAGGCCTGATATTTCACATGCAGTGGGAGTTGTAAGCAGGTACATGAACAATCCAGGAAAGGAACATTGGATGGCAGTGAAATGGATTCTCAGATATTTGAGAGGTACCACAAATCAGGCATTATGCTTTGGTGGTTCAAACATATCCCTACAAGGATATGTTGATGCAGATATGGCAAGTGACAGAGATAATAGGAGGAGCACTACAGGATATGTATTTGCTGTCGGAGGAACAGCTGTCAGTTGGGTTTCAAAAATCCAAAGTGTTGTTGCACTCTCAACAACAGAAGCAGAGTATGTTGCTGCTACAGAGGCTAGTAAAGAAATGATTTGGTTACAAAGGTTTATGGGTGAATTGGGTAAGGAGCATGATATGGGCATGTTATACAGTGATAGTCAAAGTGCCATTCATCTTGCAAAGAACTCAACATTTCATTCCAGGACAAAACACATACAGCTCAAGTACCATTTCATACGATCAGTGTTGGAAGATGGAGAGTTGAAGCTGGAAAAGATACACACTAGCCAGAACCCTGCAGATATGCTAACAAAAGTTGTAACCAGGGAGAAACTGAGAATATGCTTAGTTTCAGTTGGTCTTCAAGGATGACGATGAAGATGAGAAACAGCCAGGTCCAAAGAGGAGTCATTGTCCAGCAAATGGAGCAGCGATGGAGTTGCTACAATCAATCTCCAAGTGGGAGATTGTTGGGTGTGGAGCCTGATTATCTTCTATATTCAAAGGTATCGCCACATAGGACCCCAGTTCGAAATGGGGGCGGCAGCGCCGCCCGTAAAATGTTCGCTGCAGGGGGGGTCCAGGGGGGGTCCAGGGGGGTTTCGGGGGCAGCGCCCCCGAAGCTAAAAACAACTGTAAAATTGCCTTGTAAAAGTATAGTAATTTCTAGTCAATCTGGGCCGTTCATTAGGCGGATGATCTGACGGTAGAACTTATGTTTAGTTTAGGGTTTTTTGCCCTAGAAGGCAACCCCTCTCTTTATATGAGGGCATTGTATTTGAGGCTGTGAGATAGATGTGTATTTGGTGAGCGAGAAACATAGAGGTGAGACTGTGAGAGAAAACAGAGGATATTACAACGGTTTTGCTGTAGGTTGTATCTCTTCATTTTTCTGGATAATAGAAAGGAAGGATTGGCTGTTCGGGGTGGACGTAGCCCAAACTGGGTGAACCACGTATATCTGTGTCTTTCTTGTTTTGTGCGTTTTCTGTGTTTATATTTCTGCAATATTTTATGTGTTCCATTGCTCCGTGATATATAATTTTCTAACATTTTGGTTCATGTTTGTGGCTTCCCCTATCTTATTCTTGTGCTCTTTCTTGTCCTGAAATATAGTGGGGTCTACCTCTGCCTTTTTCCTTTTTGCTTGATTGGGGTGCTGAGAGCAATGAGGGAAGTTGCTTCCTCTCTTAGTGGCCTCTGGAGATACCCTAGGTGACTCCTCCTTGTGTTCTGTCCCCTCTATTTTATTGCCTTCTTCCTCTCTTTCTTTCCCCTCTTCTTCTTCTTGTATATCTTCATCATCTCTATCAGTTTCCTCCTTAATTTCCTCCTCTGTTTATTCATCGTTCTCCTTCTCTTCTTCCTCTTCTTCTTCATCTTCATCCTGTTCCCCTGTGTCAGTTCCTTCTTCATCTATCTCACCCTCATCTCCTTTTGTATCTTCCTCTTCCTCTTCATCTTCATCCTATTCCTCTGTGCCAGCTCCTTATTCATCCATCTCATCCTGATGTCCTTTTGTATCTTCCTCTTCCTGTTTTACTTCCTTTTCAATGATAGTAGGACTAACATCATAAATGAGAGCTTTGATGTCATCCTCTGCTAGTATGTCTCTAAAAACTAACCATGTTATAGGGGTTCTGAGGTTTTTGAGGGCATCTTCAATGAGGATCGCAATCAAACCATGGTGAGCCAATTGTTGGGAATTCCCCTCCTTCACTTTGATGCTTGAGTCTATGAGTGATTGAAGCAAGAAATATGGTATGTTGAGCCTCTAGTGATGGGGTGTTTCTACTCCAAATGTTAATTCTTCAAGGATCCTGAAATGATAGCCATAGACAACACTATATCTACCCTCACATGAGATGTATTTGATGAGTTGGTAGCCTACGTCCCTCCATGGGTATGGCAGACTTTCCCTCCTTACTCCATTTTTGTCCTCAATGGCCTCTTCACCTTCTAAAAAGAATTTTCTTTTTGCCACTTGGTTGTCTCCTTTGTCTTCTTTTCTCCATGGGATTCCTAGGGGAAGTGTGGTGACACTGCTGATCAGCTCTGGGGTGAGATCTATAGTGAGGCGCCTTATTACAATAGTGGCATCGATTCTGCTATGTGGAGTGAGGGAGAGAGAAAATTCTTGAGCCACCTCATCATCATACCCTCTAAATTTTTCGAAAAACCCCATTCAATTATGTCTTGTAAATATTTCAAGCACTTGGGGGTGTTGTTGGATTCTCACAGTGTTTGTGGGCTCTCTTCTATCAAACCCTCATGTCGTCTTGTTGATGAAGCTTGAGGAGAAAATGAGAGGGTTGAAACAACTTTTCAAATGCAGGAGCAAAACAGATATGAATGTGTATTTAATTCCCTTTACACAGTTGCTAAATTCACTCAAATTTAGAGTATCCTTGGTTAACTTACTTGCAAATGGGAATGTAATTTTAGAGCCTACCTCTTTAGATTGGCTGCAATGGCCAACTCCCATGGTATCCCTCCTGAACTCTTCTCTACCAATCCTGTAGACAGTCTCTCTGTATCCTGTAGACTGTATCTGTAGGAATTCCTGTGCATGCTCCTGTAGGAATTCCTGTGCAGTGAACTGTAGAAATTTCCTACAAATCTAGCTTTCTGCTACCATGTAGAAAATCTGCTGTAGGCTAACCCGATAATGCAATATAAATCAAAGCAGAATACTATAACCTACTTCTACTATCAATTTGTGGAAGCTTAAAGATTGAGTTGAACATATATAACCAGAAGAAGAAGAATCAATGCACAATACACATAAAAATACTTTGGGGAAAGCCTCAACTAAAAACCCCACTATCTATATTATCATACAAGGTGGAAATACATAGGAATTATACAAATCCTTAGCTCTCACAGCTAGCCAGTCTCAGTACAATCCTCGTAGATGCTCACAGGCAATCTTGGCTGCTCTCCAACATTCCTCTCTACCCTCCAAGCTCCTATTTCCTTGCACTATTCCTCTGGGATGATTCTCCTTCAACCAAGTGGAACACTTCTCTCACACACTGTCAGAACTGCGCAATCCTCAAGGAATGATTCCTTGACTGCATGCATGAGTTTTCTTTATAAGAAAACACATGCAACTGATAGTACACTATCCTTGACATTAATCTCAACTGGGTCTTTCTCAGAATAGACATGCATGAGTTTCTGATGAGGGAATCTTCAGTTAACTGGAGTACACTATTTGAGTGCATGCATGCATCAACTGACTGATAACTCACCATTAGTTCCTCAAACAGTTTGCAACTAATTTAACTGGACTTAACTCAGTAAACTGAGTTAACTAGTTAAAACTCAAATATAACTCAATCTTATCTCCTTAATTTAATGGATAACTCTTGCATGACTTTAGAAAGACTTCTAACTTGAATTTATCCAACTAATTAATCCAAAATGAATTAATTAATTATTTCCAAGTAGCTATTAAGACTAAATTTCATTTTAATTCACAATTTAATTCAAGGACAAATTAAATTGGAATATTCTTCTTGCCACATTTCAACATGAACGATGGATCTTTGCTTCCGGTGGATGGCCTTGGTTATGAGAGCGACTTGAGTGAGGGAGTTTCGAGGAGGTGAAATACATGAATGCATGGGAACGATGTTTTATTTCCTCTTTTGGTGATTCGGGGTGAGGTGGTGTGCTGGCAGCAAAGGTACATTGCCATTTTTGGACCGTTGGTCCCCACTACCACCTCATCATTTCCTACTCCTCGTAATCAGCTCTCACCTCATAGATCCGTAGTTTAACCACTTTTTGTCCCTACTCCTTCTCGGTCTTTGAGTTGACTACAGCCACGTGTGAGAGGACACCCAGTTGTGCATGTGCTAACTGAACGAAGGTGGCCAAATTAACTAGCCACCTTTTCACTTATAAACCAACTATCTCATAACCCTTACAATTTTTTACTACATGATGCATATGAGAAAGTGAGCGGGATACTTACCTGTGGTTTCAATGCTATGTTGCAGTTTGTCGAAGACCAGAGGTGTTGTTGTGTATATTTCCTGCATGCCATTCTTCTTCCTCCTCTTGTTGTCTACTAATGGTTTCTCTATTTTTTCAGGTATCTGTGGTTGAATATCTGATGTTTCTGCTTTGGAGCTCCTGGATCAACCTAGTGAAGACTTGTTGCTAGTGTGATTGGCATTCTGTGGGACAGGCTGGTACAGGATTTCCTACAAGATGTCCTGTAGCTACTTCTCCCTAAAAATTCTTTTATAATTTTGCTTGTTGGCACTGTGATGATGGTGACATGGATGGAAAGAAAGAGTGGGAGTGTGGAGAGTAAAGGGTACGCAGGTGATGCTCTTTAATCATCTTTGTTTCCTTCTTTTTTTGAAGACCTAAAAACTGTTGAAACTGATCTTTTTTCTCTTCTTTTTTTGAATTGTGAGTGCAAGGATGATGATGGTGGATGAGGTGAGGTGCTAAATCATGGATGGGGTGAATTTTAGGGACCTAACAAGTCCATTATATGCCTTTGGATTGCTTCTTGTAGGAGTTCTAGGTCACTGTAATTCCTACAGGATCATCCTGTAGGTTTTAAGGGGATCATGTAGAAAACGCAGTCTTTGCATAAATCGAAGTAATGGAGTGGAAAAATGACAAAAATGATGGAGGAATGCATGGTAAGGAGTGAAGAAAATGAATATGTGAGTCGTAGGGATATCCTTGGGATCCTCTTTTGCTCCTTAAATGTCCTTCTCGCCCACCTGCAAATGGAATTTTCATGCAAAAAAAAAAAAAAAAAAAAAAAATATATATATATATATATATATATATATATATATATATATATATATATATATTGATTGAAAAAGGACTAGGTTGCCTCAGAGAGGTTTTCACCCTAGTTGTTTTCCTTGGGCGCCTCAAGGAAGGTTTTCACCCAGGGATCTTCTTATTCTCTTTCTCTTTTTGTTTTCTTTCCTTTTTTTTTTCTTTTTTTTTGTGATCACTAGGCCGCCTCAAGAGGTGTTCAACCCAAGGATGGGACTGAGGCGCCTCATGGAGGTTTTCACCTAAGTCCTTATTATTTTTTCTTTTTCCTCAATGATTTGATGAGGGAGGAGCTAGAACTTGCTCCACTATCATCACTGTTTTATTGATATCATCAACGAACTCTTGTTTTGATAAAGGTCTCTTGTACATTTTCAATTGGTGTCCATTAACAAGAAAAGGAATGGCTTCTTCATCTATGGTTCTGATTTGCACTAAACCATTATCATGGCATCTCTCCACAACATAAGGTCCGAGCCATCTTGTCCTTAACTTTCCCTTGAAGTCCTTATACCTAGAATCATATAACAATGCCCAATCGCCTTCCTAAAATTGCTTCTCCTTGATATTTTTATCATGCCAAATCTTCCTTTGAAGTTGAACTACCTTTGTATGTAGGAGGGCCTTCATTCTAAATTCATCCAAGCCATTCAATTGGAACAATCTCTCTTTCTGTGCATTGGTGAGATCCAAATCTAGTTGGGCTGCCATCCTTAATGTGTTATATTCAAATTCAATGGATAGCAAGGCCTTTTTCCCATAGACTAGCTCATAAGTTTTGAATCTAGTGGTGGGCTTCCATGTGGTATTATAGGCCCAGGTGGCCTCCACTAGTCTTTCTGCCCAATCCTTCCTGCTGTTGCTCACCACCCGTGTTAAGATGCCCTCCAGTGCTTTGTTGATCGCCTCCACTTGCCCATTAGCTTTTGGATGATAGGGAGTGGACGTCTTATGCTTGATCTTGTGATGGCTAAGCAAGTCTTCAATCATGTTGGAGGTAAACTGGCTGCCTTGATTTGTGACCAGCTCTCTAGGGTACCAAAATTTGTAGAATACATTCTCCCTTAGGAACTCAGCCACCTTCTCTTCTGTTGTTGCCTTAATTGCCTTGGTTAAAGCCCACTTAGTCAAATAATCAGTGCACACAATAATGTATTGTTTTTGCTTTGAAGGAGGGTCAATAGGCTTAATGAAGTCTGTGCCCCACTTTTCAAATGGCTCGAAATTCACTTTAGGATGTAGAGACATTTCATCTCTTAGAGTAGGCCTTCCCATCCTCTGGCACCGATTACACTAACTAGTGTACTTTTTCACCCTGATGAAGAGTGAGCCAATAATAGCCTGCTTGTAACACTTTGAATGTTGTCCTATTTGCTACAAACTGACCTCCACAAGGCCCATCATGACAGGTCAGAAGGATGTCAAAGACTTCCTCTTCCCTGACACACCTTCTCAAGATTTGATTTGGGCCAAGTTTGAAAAGATTGCCCCCGATCCAAGTGAAGGGGGCGCTTTTCCTGACTATCTTTCTCTTTTCCTTGGAGGACAAGTTTGGTGGGAACTGTGTTGATACCAAATAGTTTGCTATATCAAAAAATCATGGAGAGAGAACTGAAATAACAAACAAGTGCTCATCTGATAACTCGTCATCCACCATTCCTTCTTCACCTGCAGGCAAATTTACCCTAGATAAAAAGTCTGCAACCAAATTTTCCTTACCGAGCTTATCAACAATGGTTAGATCAAACTATTGTAATAAAAGTAACCATCTTATAATTCGAGCATTCACATCTGGTTTGTTCATTAAATATTTGATTGTAGCATGGTCAATATGCACAAATGTTTGATAGACTGTAATGTAATGCCTGAATTTGTTTAACGAATGCACAACAGCTAAGAGTTCCTTTTCGGTCACTGTATAATTTAGTTCAGACTTTGATAAGTTCTTACTAATAAAATAGATAGCATAAGGCAGTTTTTCATCTATCTGACCTAGGGCTTCTCCTATGGATTTTTGTGAGGCATCACCATGAATATGAAAGGGGAGGGCCTAGTTTGGGCCTCGGAGAATTGGTGCAGTGGTTAACTTATCCTTTGGGATGTCTAAGGCCTCTTGACAGCCTTTTGACCATATAAACTCAGAATCTTTGGCCAATAAACCAAATAAAGGAGAGGCCAACTTGCTGAAGTCTTTTATGAACCTTCGGTAGTATCCAGCTAACCCTAGGAAACTTCTGACATCTCTCTGCTTTTGAGGAGGTGGGACCCTTTGGATGATGGCTATTTTGTTTGGGTCCACTTGCAATCCTTGTTGATATATTGAATGACCTAGCACGGTCCTTGCAGTCATTAAGAATTCACATTTTTCAGGACTGAGAGACAGGTTCATTTCAATGCACTTGTGTAGTACTTTTCCTAGGTTAGATAGGGCTTCTTGAAAATCACAGCCATAGAGTGTAAAATCATCCATATAAATCTCCACCGCATCATGGACTAATTTGGAAAAAATACTCAAGACTGCTCTCTGGAAAGTGGCAGGAGCATTGCATAGGCAAAAAGGAAGGACCCTATAGGAAAAAGTACCCCAAGGACAGGTGAATGTGCTCTTATCCTGGTCTTCTGGATAGAACTGGATTTGATTGTACCCACTGAATCCATCTAGGAAGATAAAAACCTTTTTCCTGCCAGGCCATCTAGCACTTGGTCAATGAAGGGTAGAGGAAAATGATCCTTCTTTGTGGCTTTGTTCAACTCCCTATAATCGACACAAATCCTCCACTTACCATTTTTCTTGGGAACTAACACCAGAGGAGAGACCCACACACTATCGAAGATAGGGTAAATGAATCCTGCATCTAGCAGTTTTTGCAGTTCTTCTTTGGTTGTATCTTTAACAGTTGGATTCATCCTCCTTTGTGGTTGCCAAACTGGATTGCAACCTTCTTTGATATATATGTGGTGAGTACACACTGAGGGGTGAACTCCCTTCATTTCCTTGTAAATCCAGGCGAAGGATTCTAGATTTTCCTTTAACATGTTGCATAGCTTCTCCTCTTCAAGCGCAGAAAGAGATGGATTGATTTTCAAGGTTCTCTCTGGGCCGAATTCTATGGTTTTGACACAGAGTGGGTTGGAATCGGCTAAGCATAAGTCAATTGGAATATTGTTATGGGTTTCCTTTACTACTTCTTCTAAAGGTAATGAACTGGGAGTTGGACTTTGGAGTAGGTGTTCAATCAAGTCATCCTCATCTTGTTGTCCTCCTCTCATGGTTGCTTCCAAAGCATAAAGTTGGGTGGAATAAACTTCATCTTCTTCTTCCTCCTCCAACCATAAAGGTAAATCATGCTTTAGAGCAGGTTGAGCAGGAGGGTATAGGACTAACTTCTTGGACATATGCCCATTCTTGATGGTCATATTCCTAGCGCTGCAGCTAATGTAAGCATCGGCAGTGGCCAACCATGGCCTCCCAAGGTTGAAAGGATAACCAGTAAGCTTAGCCTTAGGCTAGAGAACTAGGAAATCTGCAGGGTACTCCCAGGAGTCAATGGAGACCATCACATCCTCCACAATTCCCTCAAGGGTTACTATGGAATGATCTGCAAGTTGCAGAACTGTTGTGGTCTTCCTCAATGAACCTTGGAGGTTGAGCTTGAGCATGGTGTCCTTGGTCATCACATTAATGGCAGCCCCAAGATCAATCAAAGTGTGTGGGACAATGGTGCCATTGATGTGCACATCTACTACAGGGCTTCTAAGGTCCAAATATTTTGGACATATTATCTGCCCCAGCATTAAGTCAGACAACTGCCTAATGACATTAACGGTAGGGGCATCCCTTTTTCACCTCCACGGATGCTTGAAGCACTTATCCTTAATCAACTTATTGTAAATGGGAACATATTTTATTGCCTAGAGAAGGGGGATCTTACACATATATTTTTCAATTCTCCCATAAGTTCAGTCTCTTCTGGGGTAGGCTGGAGTGGTTGGGCTAATCTCCCAGGAAAGGGTGATTTACTTTAAGGTTTATTTCATCTCTTTCTTCCCCAACCTCCCTAAGTGGATGGGGAGGTTTTTTATCCGAGAGAATTCTCCCAGATCTCAGGTTAATCTCTGGATTTCCACAACATAAGTTGGATATGATGTCTCTCCACTGTATACTTGTTGAGCCTGCCTATTGTGTGGGTTCGGATTTAGCTGGGCGTACATCTGGGGTTGCTTGGGTGGAGCAGAGTGTAGGAGTTGTGGTTGGGCAGGTGGTGGAGGCAATAGAGCTGGAGCATTGTTGTATTGGGGCCTCCACCCCTGGAGTGGTGTATTCCACTGAGGTTGTGGCAGAGCATAAGGTTGAAATGACTGGCTGGCTGGCTGGGAATGATACTGAGATGCATAGGACCAAGGAGGGGGTGTAGACCAGGAAGGATGAGCAGGGGGTCCCCAAGAAGGTATAGTTGTGGTTTGGTTGGGGTTGTAATATGCATGGGATGACCCTTGCATGCCCTGCTGGTATGGTCTAGGCCTAGGAGGTCTCCTTTGGTTAATGTAGAAAAGCTGCTCAGTGACCCCTTCAGCTCCTTGATATACAACTTTGAGTCCGGGTAAAGATGGGCACTTTTCTGTTGAGTGGTTTTCCTCACAAACCGAGCCAATTTCAATAGAGTTCAACGGACACTCATCCCTAGGATGCCTCCTGGTGCATCTGGGACAAAAGATGGCCAAGGCTCTCTCTACTTCCTCCTGCTTCCTTTTAATGTTCATGGTGTCCAGTTGCAAGGCAAGGGTTTGCAGCATCTCACTTTTGAAATTTTCCAGAATGTTTCCAATTTCACCCTTGATGGATGAGTTGTAAGATGATGTTCTAGCCATAGGTTGACTACCCCTACCCTTTTTCCTGGCTGTCCTAGAATGGTTTCTGAAGACAATATTGAAATCCTCCTAGGGTAATTGGTAGATATCTCCTCCTGCTAATAAATGTAAGGTATCCAAAATATCTTCTCTTACTCCAGTAAGCAAGACCAGCTTTAGTGACTCAGGGTCAAGTGTGCACCTGGCCCTTTTGTAACTGAGCTGGAATCTTTCTTCGTAGTCTTCTAAGGATGCATCATGGCCTATGGTCATCCTGAAAATTTCTTATTTAGTATCCTTTGACTGACAGTAGTCCCGATATTTTTTGTTAAAGTCCTGTTGCATCTGAGCCCAAGTTGTGATGCTATCTCCAGGTAAACCCATGAACCAGCACAATGCTGCATCCTTGAGGGTAGATGGAAATAGTTTTAACTTTTTCTCATCATTTATATAGTCATAGGTTCGACATATAACAACAAACTCAAACAGGAAAGTGTCGGGGTCCTCTGTGGTCAAGCCATGGAAATGAGGTAGGGCAGAGGGGCTTATATTTTTCATCTTAGTGTCCCCATTGGTTTCCCTGATGGGGAAGGCACCCTCAACTCTCTCTCTATTCCCTCTGTCATTTCGGTTTTCAGCCATTGGTTCAGTAGGAATGGGTTCCTCTTCTTCTTCTTCCCCTGTAGGTTCTTCAAATATGTCAGGTTTCTCACCTAAGGGTTCCTCTAGTTCACAGCCACCGAAGAAGAGAGAAGGTTGGTTGTTGGATGCAGTGGGGGTATTTGGAAAAAATTTCCCTAAGTTGTCCCTATTCCTATGAGGCATGAAAGGAAATATTTTTGGGTTGGTTTTGTATTCTTTTTTTTAAAACTTGGAAAGTACTTGCAGAAATGAAATTTCTGATTGAATGAAAATTACTAACATAATGAAAAATCTACTTTATGAATTCAAATCCTACTTGCTGAATGGAAAGGAAAGAAGATAATGCAAATTGAAAGAAGGGAAACAACTAGATTACTTTTGCAGACATAAACTAATGGAAAAATATTGAAGACAAGAAATAGAAGAAAAGAAAGCAGTAATCACATTCTACTCAAACACCTCTTTGGAAATGGTGCCAAAAAGTGATGAGCGGCAATATTGCAGCAAGCATGTTGCAACTCCTGGGCTACTAGCTTTACTTATCAACCCAGGGTTCGTACAAACTTGGAGGTGACAGTGTTGTATGCACAAGTAAAAGTGATGGTTCTGCTTGTTGTCATTGTTCAGCTGGTGAGAGACCACTGGGGTTCCAAGCCAGACTTCTATAGAGTCAGAAGAAGCTTGATTCTTTGATGGAAGAAGGGAAAATCTACTCTAAGAGAGTTACTCTACTGCAATAATGGAAAAGGCCAACATGTAATGCTAAACCACACCATACCCTAGTTAACCATTTAAGAAGCTATGCTAAGCAGAATTGCTAAATCAACAATAAACAAATGCTACTATCTAAGTTGCAGAAGTAAAAAGCATCAAACCATACTAATGTGCAAGCAAAGAAACTAAACTAAATTTGTTTTCATTTTTTTGGTTTCTCAGGAAAAATCAAGTATGCAAACTAATTGTTCTGTGGATGTGACAGGTGGATGGAAGGTGTTTGAGGATGGCTAGAAGGTTTATGGAGTGGTTGGATGGTGTGGAGGGGTCCTAGGAGGCTTTTTGTGACTTCCTAGAGGTTTCCCATCAATTCAGCCTCAAAACAGGTCGTTTCAGGAAAACCTACAGGATGTACTAGAAACCTACAGGATGATCCTGTAGGAATTACAGGAAACCTACAGGATATATCCGAGAGATAATTGTGAGGTGTTGGAGGTGTTGGGAAGCTTAGGAAAGATGTGTGATGGGTGGAATGGAGTGTTAGAAGGTCTAGGAGCACTCAGGAGTCAATATCCAAGATAAGAGATGGCTAGATTCGCTCAATGTGTTTAGGGAAATTTCAATGAAAAATGATGAAAAACTAGTGAGGGTGATGGTGAAACAAGGGATGGATAAGGTGGATGAAGTGGAAGGTGGTTTCTGGTTATGAAGTCTTGGTCTCCTCCTAAGGTACTTGCTTTGCATAAAACATGTGTGTCTTCCAAAAATAACTATGCAACAAGATACATTTTTCATAAACTAGAAAAGCATGAATCAACTACATATATTATGCATGAAAAAAGTTGTTGACGGGAATGAAAGCATGAGTGAGATATTATTGCAGAAACGGAGATGGAAAAGGATGACAATGAAATCTTCCTTGCAACATTAACCAACTACTGAATTAAAGACAACAAACTCCAAAGCTCATAAAAGAACTAGAAATTTGTGTTTTTGGGGCTACTGAAGGGTCCCTTCCTCAAGTCATGGTCCCAAAGGGAGGAAGTGAGGCCGAGACACCTGCGGACAACCTTGTGGTGATCCTTTTTCTCCTTTCTAACCTGCTACTTGAAAGAAGGCACAAATGGAATCAAACTATCACACAACCAATCTGATCTACATTACTTGTAATGGAAATGCATCTACTAAGCAAACTAACAACTAAGCTATGAATCTACACTAAGCATACATGTACAATAAAGAGGAGCCTTGGCTGCTAGGGTTGGGCCCTAACCCAAGAGCTTCAGCCCTCTGAGTTAACTCATTGTTGGCTCAAAACAAAACTCATTCTTATTACCAAAACAATAGATTACATCAAAGACTGTCACAAGTCTTGCAGCTCGAAAATAGAGTAGAGTTTTACAATAAAAATCCAAATCCTACTGAGGTCGTAGACCTCTTTACTTATACATCTGAAGTCTCCAATGACTTCCTTAAAATTAGGGAGGCTCGGCTCCCAAACTCGAGATAAACTGGTGCTTTGTCTTTCACTTGCTCGGCTGCCTTCTAGTCCTCATGATTTGGCTGTTTGCACTATGAGCTGATGGAGGAATATTCGAATGGAGGGGTAGTAAATGAGGAGGATTTACCTCCTATAATCCCTCTCCCTTGTCCCATTCGATTTTTTACCTTGGTCTTTGCCAAAATTCCTTAATTTTCTCCTTCAATCCTTCATTAAATGCACATTAGACCACAAAGCAAAATATCCAACTCTAACTCATCTCATAAACAAAATATAATCAAAAGTATGCAATAAGTTATAAAAATAGTTGGTTTGACTAAGCTAGGAGGTGAATTAAGGCCCATATAATTACCCAATGATGAGGCTCATCACGCGGGCATAATGTCTCGGTCCTCCGCAATTGTAGCAGATAAATTGTCCCCGACTTCTACCAGGTCCTCCTCTGCCTCAGCCTCATCCGCGCCCCTGAAATCTTGTTCCTTCCATCCCTTCGCTCTAGTCACGGGGCCGCGTTTCAGGATGAACATTGTAGGCGGGTGTTCTATCCATCATCAACTCAAATCTTCTACAGTTGTGCTCATCATTCCCTACCAACCTACAAAAGTTGCAGAACAGTTGTTGCGGTGCCTGTACAAACTTCTACAACATATGACATTTATCCATGGCATTTTTTCCTGCTACCTGACATATATCGCACCACAATGCAGGCCCCGCGCTTGGTCCTACTTGAGCTTCTGGCCTTAAAGGCATTGGTCCTCCTCCTGTAAGGTAGTTTTCAAAGACCACACAATGGTCTTTGTCATGCCCCTTACTTTTGCATTTCAGACACCATACCTCTTTGCGCACCTCTAGTCGAATTGTTTTGTCCTGCTTCAAGCTTCAAGCTTTGCATCTCAAGGAAAATATTTTTCAACTTCTCATGGATCTACTGAACCCCCAGATTTGGATCCTACATCGATGTTTCATGCAGCCTCATAGTGATCTCCAAGGCCTCTGCCTAAGTTGTTATCTTATGCTGCGACAGCGCAACCCTTAAGTGTGGTAGGAGTGAAACCACAAACCACTCGTGATGTTGTCCGTCTGTTAGGTTCATGTTAGCTTCGCGGATTGTACACTTCAACCTCTAATTGAGTTCCCAAGGTGTCTCGCCTGGTTGCATCACGATTTCTTTGAATCCCACAATAGACTGTGCTTCATATTTAGGCATATTGAACTCTCTATTCAGTGTTGTCTGGATGTCTGCTACTCCAGCATTAGGGTTACAATTAGCATTCTTGATATACCAGGTTAGCGAGCGATCCTATAGATAACTAACCATTGTTGCCTTCTTCATGTTATCATTTGTAACACCTGAGATTCCCATATGGATTTCACAACAAACCAGAATTGGTCCGGGTCCTCATTCCCCAAGCCTATGAACAAAGGCAGGTTCACTGAATTCACCATACTGAACTGCGGTGGAGGCGGAGGTGGTATGGGTGAAGTCACAGGTGATATCAGTGAATTTGGAGGTGTTGTGGGTGGAGGTGGTATTCACAGGAATCCTTGCCTTATTAACTGAATAACCCTTCGCAGAGAAACCTGCACTATTCCCTCTTTGTCACCTCGCAGAGGTGAAATCAACTGACTATATTCAGGACCCTTTTTTCCTTCGTCCCTGCAATTTTTTTCCGCTTCGCGTAGCCCCAAGCATCAAGGTAGCTGCATAACCCATTTTTCTCACAATAACATTTTAATCCAGGTATTCAAATATTTCACGTACTTACCTCGCGGTCCTTTGAAAAAGCGCTACTCTGCCTTGTTGTATTTGACTAAGGTGTCGACCACAAATTCAGTTACAAATCCTCCTATGACGCGATCGAGTCAATGATCAACATCGTGGGCGATCTTATCCTCTAATGCTTCCAACCTTCGCACTAGCTCCGGAGTCCACACAATAGGACCGTCAAGTTTCCACCTTCCTTGGCTATCTGCTAGCTTCTCGATCCACTCATATAGCTCAATCGGAAAGGATCATAAAAAGATCTCATGGATCTCTGTATACAGGTACCTGTCCAGCCATTGTTCCTTTGTTAGTCGCGGGTTTCTATTCTCCTGTGCTGTGAATTCATGGATCTTCCTATCCAACCAGCCTCCAATCTCTTTCTTAGTCGGATTCTAGTGATATGACATCACACATCTCTTATGCAGATTCTGATCCTGGAAATGGAACCATTTGTTGGCTTGAGGGAGCCTAACCCAGGTTCTGCGTTAATTAGCCAAACAAATCCCTACACTACTAGCCCTTTCGGCATCAACCCGCGGAGCGCGGACTGAAGTCTCACCCAAATAAGTATGGGGGGATGCTGGAACCAAGTTTCCACACCCTGAGATGGTCGTGATTGCATTTATTCCCTTTATTCCTACCTTTGCGTAGGTCACTTCACTCTAGTTCTTGTCGAACGAGCCCTTTATTCCATCCTTCAATACCTCTGTGAAAGGGTACGGCTGACCTTCACGCAGCCCTAACCCTTGATCTAGACACTTTCGCGCTGCTAAGACAGCATATCAGGCAGATTCCTAAACTAGTCTAAGTTTCTTACTTATCTTCTTAGATACTCATAGTTAGCACCACATAAACAAATATTCTTATATGTGTTCAGTTATCCAGCATAATCATACACATTCACACTTCACATAAGCATTATAAAGGAAATTCATACATAAAATGATAAGACCCATTAATTGGAACAAAGACACAGAAATTGCAGAATACTTCTCTTTATTGATATCTTCAAAGTGATTACATACTCTTACCACCCTGCGCACACAGCTACAGGGGTCCACGGACTCAGCTGCAGACTTCTACCCTAGGCCTCTGTGCACTCAGCTGCAAAGCCTCTACCTATGCTACGACCCAAAACTTAGACTTCTAGCTCAGATCTACGACTCCCTTCTCTGTTTCCATTGCATGCCTCTAACTACTTAGAGCTTAGCTCTGTAGATCTCTTACAGTCAACTCTACTTTACAAAACTAAGGGCGGACAACTCTTTATGACTTATGACACCTATGTGCTCCGCGACCACAAAATGTGGAGTCTTTACTAGGTTATTAGAAAATTTGACTCAAATATGGGCTTTTAGCCCCAAAACTTCCCTTTGGGGGATCCCGTTCCCAACACTGGGAGAGAATTGAAGAAGTTTTTTGGGAAGTTCTTCTTTTCAGGTGATGGCTCGTGAAAACAAAGCTATGAAGCAGACAGGCAGTAAGAATTATGATGCAAGAGCATTCAGCCCAAGGAAAATCATTGTAAATAATAGACATAGGGGGTCATGCATTTTAGAAATAGTTTTCCTAAGTATCAAGTTAATGCAATATTTAGGCTTTTAAGTTTGATTTAATTAGATAATGGGAGAATATGTAAATGCTCTCAAAATAAATAAATGAGAACATGAGTGGTAGAAGTCAAAGCCAATTCTCTAGGAGCAAGAGAGAGCTTTTAGGAGTTAATTAGAGTAGATATGGACCATTGAGCTGATAGGGAGACTTTTCTGCTTTAAAACAAAGGGAAAAGATGGAGTGGATAAAGTATGCCATATATGTATGCATGTAGCAATCTTTAGGGATTTATTCGAATGATTTAAGGAAAGGATGGGATTAGTAACCCAATCCAAGTTTCCATATAAGCATATGTAAGCCTACGGGAAGAGAAAGAGGCCACAAATAGTAGAAATCAGGCCTGTGTGTGTGCATGAGACCGAAGTGTCTCGGATGTAATATTTGTCTTTCATATTAATATATGCAGATGTTGGAACCTGACTGTGTCAGAGTATTGAAGAGTATTTCATGAATGTTGAATTACTGTGTTGAACTCGTAGGTTCTATGACAAAGTGCAGGTAGAGTTATAAAGTACGTTGGGGCATAATACTAACAGAGGAACCACCAAGGTTCAGTGAATCCAATCCAAGACCAGAGTGGATATCTTGGGTGAAATTGTGAAGCAAGAATTCGCTAAAGGTTGTAAGCCCAAGAGGAAGAGCGAGCAAGAAAAGGGCGTAAGGCAGAACCTTAAAGAAACTCGAAATACACAGAGAAATGGAAGAAAAAACTGTAAACCCAAGAAAAAAAGGACGAGCGGAGAAGTGAAGTTGACACTCAGCAACCGTTGGATCAATTAGATCAATGGCTGAGATCAAATCACAGTAGCATCAGTCCCTTATAAGTTATCGGAATGTGCCTTGGAAGTTTTCACATAGAAAATAGCGATTAATCGTGGACCATTAGATCTTGGCCATATCAACGGTCACGATTAAATCGCATATCAACGATCGGAGGTGCTAAGGGCCAGTGGGTTAAGAATATTACGATATCACCGACAGCGATATATTAGCGATCAGCATCGGGATTATCGGCAATCGGGCGTCGGCGCTGGCGGAGATCGGGAATCGCCGTTTGAAGGTGACAAGAAGCGGACCTGACGGGATTTATAGTGGCGATTGTATAACATTTGAGATCCGCTATAAGCGGATTCCCTGTGTGTTCCATGGTTTGCGTGTTAATGCATTCCGCTGGAAATGAAGCGCCGATAGTGATTCTGATATAAGTTTTAACGACCTGATAGTCATATCGGAGTCGAAGAAGGGGTGATGTACTACATATCTGGTAATACTGTGGAAGTCCCAATAGCCGATAGCGATTGCGATAGAGGTATAGCCTCGGAATCTGTGCCAAAGTTGTACGGTAAGCAGAAAAGGTTGGTTTTGTGTATAATTCCATTATAAATGGGTTCTTAAGAGAAAAAGAGTTGATAAGGGTGTTATGCAATATATATATATATATATAACCAAGGCTACAAGGGAAGGATATATATATATGCGGCATATGAAGGCTTAAACGAAGGCTTGTGAGAGTTTAAAGGTTCCGATAAGAAGTATTCATGTGAAGACTTTATTCAAAGTCTTATATGAAGGCTTGGGGGATCATATAATCCCGATAGAGGGTTACAGCGAGGTGATTAAAGTTCCAACAAAAGGAACTTATAAGAGGGCCACTTGACCATTAAAGGTCTATAGATTTGACTCCTTCGTAGAGTTAAATATCTTGGGATGGTTGTAGATGCATTATTGTGTTAAATGCATATTGTGGGTATATGTGTGGGTGTTACCCTGGTATCAATTTGGATAAGGAAGGTTATATGTCGGTGTAGCCATGCACCATTGGTGGTATCAGAGCAGAATTGAAGTCAAAGCATAATTATTGTCAGAGCATATTTGTAATCTATAAGAGGGAACTTTGAAGTTCTTGGAAGACCGTAGCATTCCAGCAGAGGCTTGGAGTAAACAGGAATAGAGAATTCCTTAAAGGAAAGAGAAAGCAAGATTTCTTAATGCAAGCTCTGAAGGAAAAAGGACATGAGAAACCAACCAAAGGACAATCCATTCAAAGTACAGAAGAATGGGTGAAATAAGATAATGTTGTGATCTGAAGGTGAGGTAATATGTTATGTTTTAAATTAAGAATGTGTGTTTTTATAATAATGCATAGGTGACAGCAAGAGAAGCTGTGAGAAGAGAACAGATGTGTTCTTAAAGATAGAGTAAGGAGAATACTTTGAAGGAGAAGTGGCAGTGAACCTGAAGAATCCAACAAGATATTGGAAAAAGAGGAAAATTGAAGTGTTCTCAAAAGGAAGTGAGAGATTGCAGAGGCCTAGAATGAGCAAAGGTGTTGCTCAAGAAGAGGTTCCAGACAGAGGACCTATGCTTACCAAAAGACTGAGTGAGGAGAGCTTAGTGAGGTAAGATTGCAGCTCGGAGGACTAGCTGTTGCAGAGGCTTGTTGAAAAGGAGCTCATGAAGATAGAAGAAAAGAAGATGACTACTGATATTCATAGCAGAGGTTCAGAGAGAAGCCATAGTAGAAGATATGAGAAGAAGGATGCCAAGGCAAATGGCAAGAGGATGATTCAAGAAGAAATTGACAAAGAGATTGCAAAATTAAAAGAACAACTCAATGCATTAAGGAGAATGCTTGAGGAAAGCCAGATACTAGGTTGGGTCTTGAGGAAGAAGCCAGTAGAATGACATGAGATGCAAAGAAGGCTGTAGCAAAAGAAAGTGAAGCGGTTGAAGGAAAAACTCAAGGAAGTTGAGTTGGAAATGGAAGAATCCATTTGTGAACCAGAACAAGGAGAATTTCTGGGAGAAAGTGAAGATGAAGACTTGAAGGCTGAAACTTCAAGTGAGACCAAAAGGTTTGATGATTTTAAATCTGACAATTTGTGTATGTTTGCAGATGAAGGACAATTTGCTGATATTGTCATCAGGAAGGAAGAAGACAAGCAGAATCTAAATTCTGTTCTGGAAGAAGATGAGAGAGATAAGTCTCATATGCAATTAGAGGAAGATATCAAGCAACCAAGTGAAGGGCTTGAAGAGACTAAAGAAGAGACCATCGAAGAATTTTTTAATCATATGAATGATTTGGAACAACAAGGAGACATGATGGCTGAAACATCAAGCGGGACCATAGAGTCTTATATTTTTAAAATTGATAGTTTGTGGATGATTATATCACAGGAGGATGAAAAAACTTTAGAGTTTGTCAGAGAGAAGGAATAGAATTTGAAATCTGTTCAGATCAAGACTGAGAGTAGGCAGCAGAATGATAAAACTGTCTTAGAGGAGGAAGATGACAGTCTTATTTCAATGAAGACTGAAGAAATGTTGTCCCAAAGAAGTGATCCAATGAATGTCATTGGGGAAGGACAGAGATGGTTTGAAGATGATGAGACAAGAATAACTCTAGGAGAAGAGTTACAGAGGGACAACAAGGCAAAATGTACTGAAGAAGAAGAGACTATGTTAACTGAAACATAGTAAAGGATCATCAATCCACTATGATGATAGACACAATTGAAATAGCCATGGGAGTTGTTGAGACAGTCAGTGAAGAAGAAGAACATCTACTGAAAGATGTTAAGGAAGAAGAAGTCTATGGGAAAGACTTAGCAAAAGGAGAAAGGACATCTGATGATCTATCCATAACAAAGGAAGGTATGGAGAATTGTGTAAAATTTCCAAAATCTACTCCAATTGAAGTTATTGAGTTATATAGAAAATTAGATTTTCAGAGAAGGGAGTTGGAAAAACAGAGAATAGATGTTCAAGAGAGACTGCTGAAAAAGAAAGACAAAAACATTGTCATGAATGACAATCATAAAGAAAAGAAGATGGATATGGAAGTTCAGCAGATTGACACTGCAAAAGAAGGAGTTCACTACAGTGGACAAGGGCAGGAAGACATCATTAGGACAAATGGTGTGGAAGAGAGACTAATGGACAGTCTCATGAATTCTTTTGAGAGTTCAAATCAGCATAATGATGTGCTGACAAAGGAGAAAAAAACAGTGCAGCAAACTGAATTGTTGCCAAAGGGAAATAAGGCACAGCAGCCTTATGTTTTTAATTTTAACAAGTGTTTTGAATGTGCAGGTTTTGTTGCAAGTGCTGGAGGAGATTTGGCACAAGTGAACAGCCAAATAAAGATGGAAGAAGGAGATTTTGTGGAAGAATTCAATCCATGGAATGGAGAAATTAATTTGCTAGAAAGAATGTTGAACAGTCATGATTTAATCATGAAAGAGGGTAAGGATGATAGGGAGGCAGCAAGTAAACCAAAGGATGAAGAAAGTAAAGCAAAAATGGTAGCAAGCCAAGCAGGAGTCAACATAGAAGACAGCAAAAGTAACCTGAAACAAAAAGAAAGAGACAGAAATATGAAGCAGAAGATGGACCAACCCAAAGATATGTTGGACATAGAAATTGAAGAAATATGGTAGTTGATGATGCAGCAAACCAAATGGAGGAAAATGGTAGCAGCAAGAAGCAAGATCAATCAGAAGTTGAATCTGATTGACAAGAAGAAGAAGACAACAAACATACAACAACAACAAAGGTACAAGGCATATGGACAGTTACAGAACAAAGTGTGGGATCTAGGAAGACCAAGATCAGAAGACACATGATCAGGAGATCATGAATATTTTCTACTTTGGGAGTCTGATGCAAGAGCATTCAGCCCAAGGAAAATCATTGTAAATAGTAGACATAGGGGGTCATGCATTTTAGGAAATAGTTTTCCTAAGTATCAAGTTAATGCAATATTTAGGCTTTTAAGTGTGATTTAATTAGATAATGGGAGAATATGTAAATGCTCTCAAAATAAATAAATGAGAACATCAGTGGTAGAAGTCAAAGCCAATTCTCTAGGAGCAAGAGAGAGCTTTTAGGAGTTAATTAGAGTAGATATGGACCATTGAGCTGATAGGGAGACTTTTCTTCTTTAAAACAGAGGGAAAAGATGGAGTGGATAAAGTATGCCACATATGTATGCATGTAGCAAGTTTTAGGGCTTTATTCGAATGATTTAAGGAAAGGATGGGATCCGTAACCCAATCCAAGTTTCCATATAAGAATATGTAAGCCTACGGGCAGAGAAAGATGCCACGAATAGTAGAAATCAGGCCTATGTGTGTGCATGAGACCGAAGTGTCTCAGATGTAATCTTTGTCTTTTGTATTAATATATGCAGATGTTGGTTCTTGACGGTGTCAGAGTATTGAAGAGTATTTCATGAATGTTGAATTACTGTGTTGAACTCGTAGGTTCTATGACAAAGTGCAAGTAGAGTTCTAAAGTACGCTAGGGCGTAATACTGATAGAGGAACCACCAAGGGTCACTGAATCCAATCAAAGACCAAAGTGGAGATTTGGGGTGAAATTGCGAAGCAAGAATTCGCTAAAGGAGTTAAGCCTAGGAGGAAGAGCGAGCAGTGAAAGGGCGTAAGGAAGAACCTTAAAGAAACTTGGAATACATAGAGAAATGGAAGAAAATGCAGTAAACCCACGAAGAAAAGGACGAGCAGAGAAGTGAAGTTGACACTCAGCAACCGTTGGATCAGTTAGATCAACGGCTGAGATCAAATCGCAGCGGCGGGAGTCCCTTATAAGTTATCGGAATGTGCCTTGGAAGTTTGCACAAAGCAAATAGTGATTAATCGTGGACCATTGGATCGTGTCCAGATCAACAGTCACGATTAAATCGCATATCGGCGATTGGAGGTGCTAAGGGCCAGCGAGTTAAGGATATTGTGATATCACCGATAGCAATATATTAGCGATCAGCGTCGGGCTTATCGGCGATCGAGCGTCAGCGCTAGCGGAGATCAGGAATTGACGTTGGGAAGGTGACAAGAAGCGGACCCGACAGGATTTATAGTGGCAATTGTATAACATTTGAGATCTGTTATAAGCAAATTCCCTGTGTGTTCCATGGTTTGTGTGTTAATGCATTCCACTGGAAATGAAGCGGTGATAGTGGTTCCGATATAAGTTTTAACGACCCGATAGTCATATCGGAGTCGGAGAAGGGGTGATGTACCACGTATGTGGTAAGACTGTGGAAGTCTCGATAACCGATAGCGATTGCGATAGAGGTACAGCCTCGGAATCCGTGCCAAAGTTGTACGGTAGGTGGAAAAGGTTGGTTTTGTGTATAATTCCTTTATAAATGGGTTTTTAAGAGAAATAGAGCCGATAAGGGTGTTATGCAATATATATATATATATATATATATATATATATATATATATATATATATATATATATATATATATATATATATATATATATATATATATATGCAGCATATGGAGGCTTAAAAGAAGGCCTGTGAGAGTTTAAAGGTTTCGATAAGAAGTATTAGTGGGAAGACTTTATTCAAAGTCTTATATGAAGGCTTGGGGGATCATATAATCCCGATAGAGGGTTACAGCAGGGTGATTAAAGTTCCAACAAAAGGAACTTGTAAGAGGGCCACTTGACCATTAAAGTTCTATAGATTTGACTCCTTCGTTGAGTTAAATATCCTGGGACGGTTGTAGATGCATTATTATGTTAAATTCATACTGTGGGTATATGTGCGGGTGTTACCCTAGTATTAGTTTGGATAAGGAAGGTTATATGCCGGTGTAGGCCTGCACCAGATTAACTGTAGGAAAGGGTAGAACGGTCTATTGTTACACCCTAAGTGTTGTTACAAATCGCTGCTACACATTAGATGTTTTTACAAGTTGTTGTTACACATTGGATGTTGTTACAGGTTTCCATTACACATTGGATATTGTTACAGGATGTTGTTACACCTCGCGCTGATCCACCGTCACACCAAAAGTGTTGTCACCAGCTTTTTCACGTCATTCCAAACCACCATTCACTCAATGTTGTTGCACCTAAGCTGGGAAATGTGAGTACTATTCCACATAACAGCTGTCGGCATTGGGGATTGTCTATCTTTGAAGCAACAACACTCAAGCAGTTGCAATCATAACTGATGTATATTTGTATTTAGCAATAGGTTGTAAATTCTTTTATTTTTTATTAGCATGAGAATCGTGAGATTCTCATGACTGATATGTTTCTAATTTTGGGTTGTAATAACTATAAAAGACTCAATTTTTCATGTATAAGAGATGGCATATAGAAGAGTACTGTTACTCTGCTTTTGTAATTCTGAGTTTATTTTAATATCAATTAGCATGGTGATGTTGTTACTGTCCTTCAACTGATTCGTTAATCACTTTTGCGTTCTTCCTACGCCCTGTTGAGGAGTAAGGGCCCTCCTCTTTGGCAGGGATTGCAGTGATATAGATAGTGTACATTTTAGTTTAGTTAAATGATTTATGGTTTCTCATTGTTGTTGTATAAATCGTGGATTACATTGGTTGTTGCTTCATTTGTATTAAGTTGTTACACTGAGTTAATCAACAAAATGGTAGTAACCATATGGAATAGATGTTAGTTCCTATGTGGCGCGCCTTTATTTTGATAGGTGTGAGTTGTGATTTAATTTTGTAGAGCATTTTTATATCTACACGCATGGTTTGATTCAACAATTTAGATTAGCGACATCTTTCACAGTTTTCTGCATTTTCTTGTTCTTGGTTAGAATGTATCGGCACATATAGTGCGAACTCCATTGAAACATAAAGACCTACCTTGGGTTGACAATTAATGTTGCAGTCTGAGTCAATTAAGGTTGATTAAAACAGCACTACATTTTGGCGTTGTTGTTGGGGATGGAAATTTGATGATACAGTTAGCCGAGTTGTTTGTTTGATATAGAGTGTTCCTAGTCCACAGTTGTTGGGCGGTAAGACGAGAGGTAAGAACCTGCTCATCGCTCTAACATACCTCGGCGGGCTCACCATTGTGATTACCAGGACACTTAGGACATTTTGATGTTTTGTTATCATGTCTTTAGCTCTTCAGTCACTGGGCGGTAGGATGAGAGGTAAGAACCTGCACATCATTCTAACATACCTAGGCGAGCTCACCACTGTCATAGACTGAGACACTTAGATTGTGATTTAATACACACAGGGTCCATGTGTGCACTTGTAGGACTTACAGAGATACTGAAATCACCCCCACTCTAATAAGTCACAGGAACGACGGGTCGTAAAATGGAAACAAAGGGTGAAGATTTGGGAAGGAAGACATTTATCTAGGAATTAATTTCCAAGGCAGAAAAATAACAGTCCATCTCTCATAGGAATGCAAGGAAAATAGGGCCGCAAAAATTTTTACCCCCATAGCGAAAGCAGAAACCTCTAATTCCTCCATTTCGGGACCGTATCATTCTAAACCTAGCACTCATACCCCCAAGGCCAAGGATTCGATTCATGAGCAAGAAGGGGAAGCTAGTAGCCAGAATTTGAGGACTGAGGGGCAAGGGGAAACTGAGGGGGAACATCGAACACTTGAGACGGGAAAACACCTGTTGGTTTATCAACATCCAGATACAGGTAGTGCGGTGAAACAACCAACCCCAAGGGTATCTGAGGCACTAACTACATCTACAGGGCCATCACAAACATAGTTTGAAGGACGTATGCTACAGCAAGGGTTAGAGGAATTAATCATGGAGGACAACAATGCTAAAATAGACATCACTACCACCACCTTTGAGTTCCCAATTAGGAATATCGGAGGTGAAGCTCCCATGAATAATATTCCTCTATCATCCTTACCATCCTTCTGGGGGATGACTATGGAAGATCCAGACACATTTCTATTTGAGTTTGATGTCTTATGTATAAGTTATGATTATACAGCAGATGCTCAGAAGTTAAATGTATTTCCTTCTACCTTAAAAGGGGCAGCCTTGAGATGGTTCATGGGATTGGGTTCCACTTCTATTTCAACATGGAATGATATGAAGGAGATGTTCTTGTCAAAATACCAGGACTATTGGAAGACTAGGAATTTAAGGGAAGAGATATTTAGGATGACGCAGAAGGAGGATGAAAGCCTAGAAGATTATGTGGAATGGTTCCACTACAATCTGTAGAGGTCTAAACATAGCGATTTAGACCCAAAAATCTTGAAGACTATATTCATCAGAGGAATGAGGGATGACTACCTTGACACCCTGAACCTATTGGGAAAAGGGGATATATCACAAGAGCAATTGGCTGAAATTGTAAAGCTCTGCCTAAGATGCTCTCAAGGATCATCCAAAGGAAGGAGTACCATTTGAAATGCCTCTATTCACATACAAAAATCTGCAGGTGGAGGAGTAACTAGAGCGAAGATCGAGAATTTGTTCGAAAATTTCAAGACCGATATCCTCAGTACTCTCTCAGCCCAGATAACAAAAACACAAATTAAGAAGACACAAGCATAAGCTGACACACCCCTGGTTGTGTTCTGTCTGACCTTTCGGAAGAAACATCCTTTCAGGGAATGTGAATTGAATAGAATCAGCCTGTGTAATATCTGCGACCTGGAGCATTTGACGAAGAAGCGTCCAGATCTTCCTAGACTAAAGGCAGTACTCAGAGAATAAGCGAAGAGGTCCAGTCCTCTTACTTCATCGCACTAAGGAAGCCATGGCAACCATGACCTCTAGGTATGTCTCAAGACTTTTCCTCTTTCAATTCGTGGAACAATGCATATAATAACCAACAATATCCATGGCAATATTCTGCCCCTCCTTCAGCATAGTTCCCTTCACCCTGGAACCAATGGTCTCCATCTCCTCCTGTTCAATATCCTCAATCCCAACCATACCCTTGGAACCAAAACTAGAGAGGAAATGTCCAAAATTCAGCTGTACCTGCACCACCCATGCAACAACAACTACAGTTACCTCCTTACCAAGTTCCTCCTCCTCCACCACCTATGCAACCCAAATTACCTGTGCAACCCAACCCAAACCCAAACAATAAAGAAGCTCGGGGCATAGAGGCTCCTACAACCTTCCAGACCTACCTGATTACCCCCGTGGGACTTAATGAAAAAAAATTGCGATCAGGCACAATAATTAACCCTAGTCACTCCCCTATCATTACATAGGAGGACTGTGAGCCATCCAGAGGAGATGTCGGAGGCTCTGAGGCAACTACTGCGCCTACAACAACTGATATAGAGGAAGTTGTTACAACTGTAACAGCCGACCCTCGAAGAACTGTTACATCTGTAACAGCTAATTAGGGGAAGGATGATACACCTGTAACAGCATATTCGACTATTGTAATACAAGACCCCCCATACCCTCAAAGATTGGCCAAACCTAGGATGACTTCACAGCCTGAATCTGATTTTCTTAAGAAGTTGAAAAATTTGTATGTATGAATTCCTCTGCTACAAGCCCTTAAATAAGTACCCATCTATGCCAAGACAGTGAGAGATTTGTGCATCAAGAAACCTAGGAGGAAGCCTAAAGACCCTACCACCATCCATGTGTTGGGAAAATTATCCGAACTAATGTCTACTCAGCCTCTCCTTACTAAGTACAATGATCCAGGAAATCCTACGATCACTGTCTACATTAATGATCAGCCCATATCCAACACATTGATTGAGCTTGGGGCTGCCATTAATGTAATGACGAAAGATCTCTTTATTGCTCTCAGGCTACAGGGACTCAGACATACTCCTATTTTTCTTGAATTAGCAGACAGGTCCCATGTTAAACATGAGGGGATGTTAAAGGATATAGTGATTACGATAGCTTCCTGGAGATATCCAACTGATTTTCTTATCTTACAGCCCAAATCCAATTTGGAGGAGGCATCCTTTGATCCTAGGGAGACCTTGGTTGGCCACTGCAAATGCATTTATAGGCTCCAGGATGGGATCCATGGTAATCTCGGATGGCCAGCAAACCCAGAACCTTAATCTTTATCCCCCAAAACCAAATATGGATGTGTACAACCCTTGGTGGGATGAGTTTGAACCTAAGTCAGATCTTTCCCTGCCACTCCTCACTCTGGGGAAAGCCCGGTATTTCAAAGATGAGATAAAAGATGATATTATTAACGGTTTTATTAGTAATTCAATTTCTGTTGCTTCTCTTAAAAATGCAAACGAGGAAGAAGAGGTGGAAGATATAGATTTTGAACAAATGAGAACCGCTCCAAATATTGCTAGCAGTCCAATTGAGATTGAATCTAGAAAGTTTTGAATGTTAATCCCAATTTGACTGGTGAACAAAAACGACGTTTGTTACAGCTATTATAGAAGTATAAAAAGGAATTTTCATGGGATTATACGGATATGAAAGGGATCCACCCTAACCTATACACTCGCCGTATTTATTTGAAGGATGGCTGTAAACCAGTCAAACAGCCACAGAGCCGCATGAACCCTGCACTAAAGGAAGTGGTGAAAGAAGAACTACAAAAACTCATGAGTGCTAACTTTATTTATCTAATATCTGACAGTCAGTGGGTGTCATGCTTGTCATCATTTCTAAAAAGAATGGCAAGTGGAGAGTCTGTGTTGATTACAGAGAACTCAACAAGGCATTCAAAAGGACCATTTTCCCTTACCATTTATAGATCAAGTCCATGATACTCTCTCCAGAAAGAAATTATTTTCATTTTTGGATGGATTTAGTGGCTATAATCAGATACAAATTTCCCCGGAAGACCAGGATAAAACGACCTTTACTTTTCCTTGGGGAACCTATGCTTACAGAGTACTTCCTTTTGGGATCTGTAATGCGCTAGCAACCTTTCAAAGGGAAATACTGGGAATTTTCTCTGACTTGTTCAATGACTGCCTGGAAATCTTCATGGACTATTCCACACCTTATGGAGATGCTTTTGAAACACCATTAGTCAATTTCGAAAAAGTGCTAGAACGGTGTGTACAAACTAATGTTTCCTTGAGCACTGAGAAATGTCACATGATGATGACTGAAGGGATCATGCTTGGACATTACATTTCTGCTGACGAAATCATGTAGACCCTGCAAAGATAGAGGTAATTCTAAAAATTCCAACCCCCAAAATGCGAAAATAGGTACGTAGTTTCTTGGGGCATGCAGGGTATTACAGAAGATTTATAGAAAAAATTCAAAAATTGCATCGCCATTATTTTCCTTGCTCATGAAGGATATTGATTTCTTGTGGACAGGGAAGTGTGAACAGGCCTTCTTAAAGCTGAAATGTTGTGTATCAGCAGCTTCGGTCTTGCAAGGACCTAATTGGGAACTGTCATTTCACATAGCTATGGATGCATTGGATATTGTTGTAGGTGTTGTTTTGGGCCAATTGGAGGATAAGAAACGTAATGTTATTTACCACATAAGTAAAAATATAACTCCAGTTGAGCTCAATTACATAGTGACCAAGAAGGAGTTCTTAGCAGTCGTGCATGCCATCAATAAATTCTAGCATTACATCACCAGGTATCAAGTATTTTTACACACTAGTCATTCTGCCATTCATTTTTTAATGAATAAGCCAATTACAAATGGTAGGATCACACGCTGGTTATTGCTGTTACAAGAATTTGATATCACTATTGTAGATAAGCCTGGAAAAGACAATGTAGTAGCTGACTTTCTTTCTAGGCTAACTATTGATGACAGTTGCACTCCCACTGAAGATTATTTCCCTGATGAATATCTTTTTGCTATTTCTACTTACTCACCTTGGTATGCAGAGATAGCCAATTATCTTGCTGCAGGGAAGTTTCCATAGTATTTGTCCTCTAAGGAGAAAAGAAAAATCATACAACAAAGTGCTACATATACCTGGATAGATGGGAACCTCTACCACACCGAACCATATTTCCAAATCAGGCGTTGTGTTAGAGAAGATGAACTCTTTGATGTTGAAATTTGGTACCGGAGGACAGGTGGTTCCCTAAGGCTTTGATCTTTGGCCTAAGGAAAAGTGTCCAAAAGAATTTAATTTTTCTTCTAAAGTGACTTTATAATTTTTATAAAGTCAAATCTAATTTAAAAGTGACTTTAAGTGATAAAGTTACTAAAGTCTAATTTTAAAGTGACTTTAATAAAGTCAATGTAAAATTAGAAAGGAAAAGTGACTTTGGACATAAATGACTAAGTGGGTCTTTATTAAAGTGGGGTGAATTAAAAAATAGAAAGTGAGATTTAAATGAGCATTTAATCTCAGCCCTAGATCTCAATCTATTTCAGCCATTGGATTTAGGGATTCCCCAAAAGTCACTTAGGGTTAGATTAAAAGAGGGAAAGGAGGAAAAGGTCATTCATTCTTTCATGAGAAGATTGAGAGAAGGAGAGCAAGAGGGCAAGGGAGATTTCTGGACAGTGAGGAGAAGGAGGTAGCAGCTCGGCACACATTCCAAGGCATCGTTTCAGCAAGTCCATATAGCTGAGTTAGCACACAGTGAAAGGCAGATTTTGGGCACGATTTTCTAGAAAGGTCGTACAGCAGTTTTGGTTCAAATTCCAGGGAGGCCATACAGCAAGTGGTTGTACCTTGGCACGCTTTTCTAGGCAAAAATATGTATAGCTGTACTACTGTTTTTCTGCACAAAAATCGAGGAAAATCGTACAGCAACATTTATGGCAGCTTGCACGCTTTTCTAGGAAGTCCGTACAGCAGCATTTAAGGATGAAATTTGGGCACAAAAATCAAGGAGGACGTACAGCATTTATTGTTGTTCTATTTTGTTGTTTGCAAGTTTTTCCAGTTGGCTATGAGGCACAGAAAACAAGATAATTTGTAAAAGTTTGCTTGCCGATTTTTTTGTTGAATATTTCTCTCACTGTAAAAAGCATTTTCCAGAAATAAGAAGGAGCTTTCGAATTGGTTTTCCCCAAGAGTTGTAGGGGGTTTTTCCAGGGTCACCTTGACCAAAAATCACTATGTTTAAATGTGTTGAATGGCTGTTTGTATGTGTTGATATTTATTTCTGCATTTTCCAGCATTCTGTAATATTTCCAGAATTTGTGTTTTCAGCAAAATTTATTTTCCACTTGTTGAATGTATGGATATGGGAAAGGGAATTTAACTATTTTGGAGAAATAAGGTGAAACTGAAAACCGGGGTGGGAAAGGAAAGTAAGGAGGAAATTTATAGCCTGCTGATTTTTCACTCAAAAAATTCCATCAAGCTGATTTTTCACAAACAGCAGTTTTATCTTTACTACAGCAGTGCTATTTTTCAGTTTTAGGATAGCAGGATGTCATTGGGATTGAGGGTGGAGGATAGGTTGGATGAGCATACCAATTATAGTGTTTGGAAGGAGAGAATGCAAAGTATCTTTGAGGAGGTAGAATTCTGGGACATTATGGTGCATACCACACAAAACCCTGTTGTTGTGCCTACTGATGCTACTCAGTTGGCTACTTACAATAAAAAGAACAACAAGGGTAAGAGACTAATTCTAGACGGAGTCAAAGAACATTGCATTCCTCATGTGAGAGGAAAGAGAAATGCCCATGAGATGTGGACAACATTGTCCAATCTCTACCAGAGTACCAATGAGAACCGGAAAATGGTCCTGAAGGAGAAGCTGAAGACCATTAAGATGGGTAATGATAGTGAAGTTGGATATCTCACAAAGATTACTAATGTGAGAGATGAGTTGGAAGTAGTTGGAGAGGTCATTCCACCCATTGAGTTGGTGCAGATTGCAGTGAATGGCCTCCCCCGTTTATGGATGAACTTTGCTGATGGGGTTTGTGCACGTGAGACCCCTCCCACATGGGAGAGGTTTTGGGATGATTGCATTCAGACAGAGATTAGGAAAGGTCAGCTTGGGGCAACCAAGCCAGTTGAGCAGGATGATTATGTAGCACTATTGGTAGGAGGCAAGAAAGGCAAAGGGAAGAAGCAGGCTTCTACAAGCAATGGTGGGGGAAAAGGCAAAGGTAAAGGTAAACAGGGTAACACACAGAAGGACTATTCCAAGGTGAAGTGTTGGAATTGTCAAAAGATGGGACACTATGCAGTTGTGTGTCCGGAGAAGAAGAAGAAGAAGGGGAAGAACTAGAGCATGGCAGCTTCCGCAGAGGTTGAGGACTTTACAGATTGTTTTAAATGGGAGTTTGGGTTCACTGCGTGTGAGTCCTCTAGTGCAGGATCACCTGCCACACAAGTTCAGAGGGAGCATGGTTTTCCCTCGATTAGCAGAGCATCTTCGAGTATCTGGTATGTGGACAATGGGGCTTCACGTCACATGACAGGAGTCCGTGAGTACTTCTCAGAGCTTTCAGAGAGTGGCACTGATATAGAGGTAGTACTCGGTGATGACAAAGTTGTTGAGTAGTCGGTGTGGGGACACTGACATTTCAGAGGGAGTCAAAGCCTCCCTTGAAGGTGTCAAATGTTCTTTATGTGCCAGGGATGAGGAAGAACCTCATATCCGTCTCAGCTTCGGAGGACAAAGGATATGAGGTACTGTTCAGGGGAGGACGGGTGTTGATGTATCCTAGGGGCACTCCAGCTGATTCAGCTAGAGTGATAGGTGTACACCATGCAAAGGTGTAAAAGTTTACATTCCAGCCCCTTTTGGCATTGAGCAGTAGTACCGACAACAGAGCTAGTAGTTCTGATCTGTGTGAGATTTGGCACCACCGGATGGGGCATATGTATCATGGAGCCTTGAGGAAATTGTGGGATATCACTACAGGTGTGCCAGATTTCAGTATTGATCACTTTGATACTTGCAGAGGATGTGCGATGGGCAAGTTTTCCAAATCCCCTTTTCCCAGTAGTGACAGCAGAGCGACTGGGATACTTGATTTGATTCATTCTGATGTGAGCGGTAGGATGTCTCATGTTTCCTTGAGTGGATATGAGTACTATGTTTTATTCATTGATGATCACTCCAGGAGGACCTGGATTTATTTCTTGAAGACCAAGAGTGAGGTCTTCAAGCAGTTTCAAGAGTTTATAGCTCTTGTGGAGACACAGACAGGTTGGAAGATCAAGTCCCTGAGGTCAGACAATGGGGGAGAGTACACCCTTGGAGAGTTTGTTGACTATTGTGCGGAGGCAGGCATTAGGAGGGAGTTCACTGTTTCTTACAACCCCCAGTAGAACGGGGTTGCGGAGAGGAAGAACAGATCGATCGGAGGGGTTGCCAAAGCCATGTTACATGATCAGGGGTTGCCATTGTTCTTGTGGGTAGAGGCCTACAACACATCTATTTATTTGCAGAACAGGAGTCCTCATCGTGCCTTGGGACACATGAATCTGGAGGAGGATTTTTCTGGGAAGAAGCCTGATATTGGCCATCTTCGTATCTTTGGGTGCATTACATACTCCTACATACCCAAGGAGAAGAGGACCAAACTAGAGCCCACTGCAGAGAAGGGTATCTTTGTGGGCTACAGTGAGACCTCAAAGGCCTTTTGAATTTACATTCCTGCACAGAGGAAAGTTGTTCTCAGGCGGGATGTGAAGTTCGAGGAGGACAGGGCCTTTAGGAGGTCACGGGAGTTAGAGTATCTGGATCATCCAGACCCTCAGCAGCAGCTGAGTCAGTCGTAGAGATCCAGTGAGCAAGGATCAGGAGGATCCAAAGGTACATCTATGACGATGTCAAGTCCGTCAGTGAGCAGTGGCTCGCCGAGCCAGAGGGGTGGTGCTCCAGGTAGCATGCAGAGCAGTCCATAGAGCAGTTCACTAGGGAGTCCACTGATGGACAGTTCACATGGTACCTCAGCTTCTACAGGTTCAGGTGCAGGCAGGAGGACAGTAGACAGACAGTCAGGAGTTCAGGTTCTTGATGATGAGGAGGAGGAGGAGTTTCATTCTCCAATGGGAGAAGTATGCTCAGGGAAGAGGAAGCCCAAGTGGCTTCAGGACACCTTGAGAGATGCCACATCTATTGCTGAGCCTAAGAGGCCGGTCAGAGAGAGTAGACCACCTGAGAGGTTTTGTAGCTATATGGCAATGGCTACCAGCATCCTTGACTCTGATCCTTCTAGCTATGAGGAGGAAGCTAGCCAGTAGGTCTGGAGAGAGGCCATGCAGGAGGAGTATTCTTCTATCATGAAGAATGATGTTTGGGAGGTGGTACCGAGTCCTGAGGGAAAATCCGTGGTTACTTCCAGATGGCTTTACAAGGTAAAGCATGTTGCAGATGGCAACATTGAGAAATTCAAAGCGAGGTTTGTGGCTAGAGGGTTCTCCCAAGTAGAGGGAGTTGATTATGAGGAAACCTTCACTCCCGTGGCTCAATATACTTCGATCCATTCCATTATATCGATAGCAGTAGAGATGGGTTGGAAGATCTGCCAGATGGATGTGAAGACTGCATTTCTCAATGGCTTCATATAGTAGGAGGTGTACATTGAGTAGCCACAGGGCTTTGAGGTGCATGGGAAGGAGTCCCATGTGTGCAGACTGAAGAAGGCCCTTTATGGCCTGAAGCAAGTTCCCAGAGCTTGGTACTCCAGGATAGATACATACTTGCAGGGGATGGGTTTCACAAAGTGAGGCAGATCCGAACCTTTACTATATTGTGATAGGTGAGGAGCCTCTCATTCTGGTGTTGTATGTGGACGACATGGTCATTACAGGTGCAGAGAGACTCATAGAGCACTGCAAGAGAGATCTTGTGGCGGAATTTGAGATGAAGGACATCGGCTTGATGTATTACTTTTTGGGTTTGGAGGTGTGGCAGGAGGAGGAGCATTTCTTCCTAGGGCAGGGGAAGTATATTGTGGACATCCTTGGCAGATTCCACATGGAGGATTGTAAAACCATGTCGACACCAATGATCACCAACTGGAAGAAGCTTCATGCTTCGGATTCCGAGTTGGTGGATCCCACATTGTACAGGAAACTGATTGGTTCCTTCATGTATTTGGTCAACACTAGACCAGATATTTATTTTGAAGTCAACATGATGAGTCAGTTTATGTGTGAGCCTAGGAAGGTTCACTGGGTGGATGCAAAACACATTTTACGGTACTTGCAGGGGACAGTGGATTATGGTCTGGACTACAGGCAGGGGGATGGAGTGAGATTGGCAGGTTATACTGATTCTGATTGGGCAGGTTGTGCTTTTGATAGGATGAGCACTTCATGGTGCTGTTTTGGGTTGGGTTCGGCAGTAGTGTCATGGTTCAGCCGGAAGCAGCAGTTAGTAGCATTGAGTTCAGCAGAAGCAGAGTATATGGCAGCCAGTCTAGCTATTTGTGAAGCCATCTGGCTTTGCAAGACGTTGTTTGGCTTATTTGGTCAGTCGTTGATACCTTCAGTGATTTACTGTGATAATCAGAGTTGCATTAAACTCACAGAGAATCCAGTATTTCATGACAGGTCAAAGCATATCGAGATCAAATATCATTTCATCAGAGACTATGTTCAGAAGGGAGCTGTGAAGCTTGAGTATATTCCCATTGATGAGCAGGTTGCAGATATTCTTACCAAAGCCTTACCACGGGGCAAGCATGTCTACTTCAGAGACAAGATGCGTGTGGTGAGGAACACCTTCCTCGATAAGAGGGAGTGTTGAAATTTGGTACCGGAGGATAGGTGGTTCCCTAAGGCTTTGATCTTTGGCCTAGGGAAAAGTGTCCAAAAAAATTAATTTTTCTCCTAAAGTGACTTTATAATTTTTATAAAGTCAAATCTAGTTTAAAAGTGACTTTAAGTGATAAAGTTACTAAAGTCTAATTTTAAAGATATTTTAATAAACTCAATGTAAAATTAGAAAGGAAAAGTGACTTTGGACATAAATGACTAAGTGGGTCTTTATTAAAGTGGGGTGAATTAAAAAATAGAAAGTGAGATTTAAATGAGCATTTAATCTCAGCCCTAGATCTCAATCTATTTCAGCCATTGGATTTAGGGATTCCCCAAAAGTCACTTAGGGTTAGATTAAAGGAGGGAAAGGAGGAAAAGGTCATTCATTCTTTCATGAGCAGATTGAGACAAGGAGAGCAAGAGAGAAAGGGAGATTTCTGGACAGTGAGGAGAAGGAGGCAGCAGCTTGGCACACATTCCAAGGCAACATTTCAGCAAGTCCGTACAGCTGAGTTAGCACACATTGAAAGGCAGATTTTGGGCATGATTTTCTAGAAAGGTCGTACAGTAGTTTTGGTTCAGATTCCAGGGAGGCTGTACAGCTAGTGGATGTACCTTGGCATGCTTTTCTAGGCAGAAATCCATACAGTTGTACTGTTGTTTTTCTGCACATAAATCGATGAAAACCGTACAACAACATTTATGGCAGCTTGCACGCTTTTCTAGGAAGTCTGTACAGCAACATTTAAGGCTGAAATTTGGGCACAAAAATCGAGGAGGCCATACAACATTTATTGTTTTTTTTTGTTGTTTACAAGTTTTTCCAGTTGGCTGTGAGGCACGGAAAACGAGATAAGTTGTAAAAGTTTGCTTGCCGATTTTTTTGATGAATATTTCTCTCACTGTAAAAAGCATTTTCCAGAAATAAGAAGGAGATTTCGAACTGGTTTTCCCCAAGAGTTGTAGGGGGTTTTTCCAGGGTCAGCTTGACCAAAAATCACTGTGTTTAAATGTGTTGAATGGTTGTTTGTATGTGCTGATATTTATTTCTGCATTTTCCAGCATTCTGTAATATTTCCAGAATTTGTGTTTTCAGCAAAATTTATTTTCCAGTTTTTGAATGTATGGATATGGAAAGGGCATTTAACTATTTTGGAGAAATAAAGTGAAACTGAAAACTGGGGTGGGAAATGAGAAATTTCTACATTTGATATCCTTAAAGCTTGTCATGAGGAACCCTGCGGAGGACACTTTGCAGACAAATGGGCAGGATACAAAGTCCTTTCAATAGGGTACTACTAGCCGACAATATTTCAGGATGGCAAGAAATTTGTGAAGGGATGTGACAGTTGTTAAAGGATGGGCTAACTACTGTAATCAGATGAGATGTCGTTACAGCCCCAAATCGTCCAAGAACCTTTTGAGAAGTGGGCTCTAGATTTTGTGGGACCAATCAATTCTTCATCTAGACAAAGATCCTACATTTTGATCTATACTGCCTATGTCACAAAATGGGTTGAGGCGAAGGCACTAACCAGAGCCATGGAGTAGGTTGTCACAAACTTTCTGTTTGAAGACATTTTTTTTTGTTTGGCATACCTAGGGAGATAGTCACAGACATAGGGCCCTAGTTCACATCTCATAAGATCTAGGAGTTGGTCAAGAAATATAAGGTCCATCACAAAATCACAACACCTTATCATCCACAAGAAAATGGCCAAGTAGAAAGCACTAACAAAGTCATTGAGGGGATCCTTACTAAGACTGTGGCCAGTCATTGAAGAAATTGGGCTAACAAACTTCCAGAAGTGTTATGGGCATACAGGACTACATGGAGGAATACCATTCGATTCTCACCATATGAACTTGTGTATAGAAAGAACCCTTTATTCCCCATTGAATTTCAAATCAAGACACTAAGGACAGCATTGCAGGTCAATTTGGATTTGGCTACAACAGAAAGGCAGAGATTGAACCAACTCAATGAATTAGAGGAGAAACAGTTGGCTGCTATCCAGCAAACAGAGATTATCCAGCAGTAGAGAGCTAAGTGGCATGACAGATTTATAAAGAATAAAAAGTTCCAGAAAGGAGATTGGGCTCTCTTATATGACTCAAGGTTTAAAGACTTCAAGGGTAAGCTCTGCACCAGATGGCTAGGTCCTTATGAGGTAGATGCAGTCTTTGACAATGGGACTGTAAATTTGGTGACCATTGACAGTGCGAGGACACCATTACTTGCAAATGGGCATTGTCTTCAGTTATATCACAAACCTACCTCGAGGGATTCATTTGTCAACATTGTCACAAATTCGGATCTATAGATTACAGGAACAGGGGAAAACCCCCCTATGCTGCAAAAATTTTAATTTTTCCAATAAGTGTAATAGTTGAAAACCACCTAGTGGCGGCTGTTACACCTTCAAATATATATATATATATATATATATATATATAATCTGGTTGTGAAAACCTTTCTTAGGCGCAGACACACTTTTGTAGCAGTTGAAAACCACCCAGTGGCAGTTGTTACACACTCTGTAACAACATTTGTTATTTCAAAGCATATATTACGATAAGTGTTGTTACATGATTTTCTCTTCTTTATCTTTTTGTAGAAATATATATATATATATATATATATATATATATATATATATATATATATATATATATATATATATATATATATAGATATATATATATATCAGTCATCTTGGTTGTTACACTTGTAACGGCCAACAACTCTTAAGGAATAAACGAGGTATTTTATTGTAATAAATAGCAGCACATCAACATGACCCTCGTCACCAAAATTAAGTTCGCACATCTCCCTGTCCGAGCATGGTTCGTACGTCACACCGCCCATTACTTCGCCCCATGTCACCCAAGTATGTCATCAAAAAGGTAATATTGAATTCGTTTTATTTTGTAATTATGGCAACTTAACATGACTATTGACGGCCGAGGATGGCTGTCATAATTAAGCCGAGGGGGGAACGAATTATATGGCGACATGACCGTCGCATGACTTGCGATTATTAGAAAAATCCAGCAATTAAGGCATGATGACCCGATAGTTATTGTTACTTAATGATGAATCATACCAAAAAGGGTAAATGTACCATCGATGAGACCCCCATGGATCACCAATAAGGGAAAATTCATTGTGCAGTACGAACCATGCGTGCCAAATCCCAATCTAAAATCTTCACTTGCGCCACCCTGCCACCCTACCATTTACCCCTGCTGGAAGTGCTGAATCCCCATTCAAAGTGCTCGGAGAGGAGGAAGATAGAAGTACAGGCTGAAACAACTAGAGTGTGTCGACTACCTCGGAGCACTTAAAGGGAAGAATAAGCAGGTGGAACAGTACTGAATTGCATAAGCAATGGGAGGAGCAGAAATATGGCATGAACCAAGGTCCACAGAAGCCTCAGAAGATTACCCTGAGGGATGCCAGATTTTCAAGGATGCAGGCTGGTTCAAATTCTTCTAGAGGTTGGAAGGATTAGACAGTGGTATTTCCATGGAATTTGCAAAGAATCTGGAGGGAAACCAAATGGATTTCAGAGGGTTGAAGTTGGAGGTCACGGAAGAATTTATTGCCAGAGTAACAGGATTACGAGCGATTGGGAAGAGATGGTTTACCAGGAAGGTTAATGACCCCTCACTGAAAGGGGATTTTATCCAAGAAAGAGAGTCGTTAGTAAAGAAAGGTAGGGGAATTGATAAACTGTCACTCCCCCAGCCATGGGCAGATGTTTCCCTATACTTCATCAAGTACATTACTTGTTAGGGAAGGGCAATAATTGTGTTTAATTATCATTTTCCATTGTTGAACCACCTCTGGCATCAGCAGTTGATCAACCTTCCTTATTTCTTGCTGGGTAGCATTAGGCACATGGCCGCAGCTGTGAAAATGGTTTCACATCCAGAAACATGTGTTACCAACCATGGCCTTATTAAACTCATTGTGTTGGACGCTTTGAGCCGACAGGGAAAGAATTGGGAAGAATTCATGCAGAAAAGGCCCAGGACCACCCGCAGAAGGCAAACAGAGACATTTGAGGAAGCTCCAAAGGTGACAAAGGAGCAACCCCAGTCCTCAACAGTAAGGGTCAGCAAGAGGTCGGTTGATAAACCAATTGGCAATAGGAGGCCAAAGCAGAGGATAAGGGTTAGCGGGCACCCAGAGCCCCCATCCACGTCAAGAAAGAACAAAGGAGCAGCAGAGCAGAAGGACGAGGAGCAAGCTCAGCCAAAGAAACCTCCTTCACCTAGTAAGAGCGAAACCCAATCCCTGCTGTCAAAAATTGAATTCTAGAGAAATAAATTACGGAATTGAGGGAACATCTAGCAAAAAGAAAGGAAGATCCAAGAGCCCCAAGGCTAGACACTTTGGCAGAAGCCGTAGACAGGGCCAGAAGGGGAGAAATCCCGGGCACTCTGTGCATAGCCTATGCTGAGAAGTTGGCGGCAGCAGGATTCAAAGTCTGTGCAGCAGAAACTACCTCGAGGGGGACTCAAACTGAAATCTGGGAAGCTGTTACACAAGAACCTGTCGAGGACGTTGCTGTTACACAAGAACCAACAACCGAGGCAGTGCAATCCACAGAAAGTGATCAGGTAATGGATACACAGGAGCCCTTGGCTGACACTGTTGTTTCATCAGAACCAGTAGTGGAGGAGAAATTCAGCCAAGAGGAGGAAGAGAAAGATAATATCCATGAGCCTACGGTCAACACTGCTGCTACACAAGAACCAGCAGAAAATACCGAAGCCGGTCTAGAGAAGCACGATGCACAGAAGTTTGTGGATAACACTGCTGCTACACAAGAACCAGTAGTGAAAATGGAAGCTGACCAGGAAGATAAAGAAACAGTGATAAAACCCACTGACGAAGTTGTTGTTACACAAGAACCAGCAGCCGAGGTGGGACAATTTCTCCCTCAGGAGGCTGCTACACCCTCAATTGATAGTGCATGTAGAGGGAATTCGGGTCCTGATGAAGGATGGCGTTCTAAGAGATTTTTGTTGTTGCTAGAGCTATAAAAGTGGAAGAAGCTGGCACTCTCTCTATAGGAGGGAGTGATTCCACTCAAAATGCATAAAATAATGATGGATTCCCTGAGAGAAAAATGGCTAAAAGAAGAATGGGAAAGAAAAGAGGAGGCACGGAGGCACAAGGAAATTATAAAGAAGAAGGATGAACAGTTGTATCAGCTGCATCGGCAGGTCTCAGACTTGACGTTTGATAAGACCAAACTCCATGACCTTGCTCTAAACCTGCTAGCATGCAGGTGGTCATCCCCATCATACCCTGTGTTCCTGTGGGAATGTTACTACTTATTTCAATTAAGGGCAGTTTATGAGAACAGGTCCTATTTGGGTTCTACAACCTGCACCTTTTTGGAAATTTTTTGCTCCTATGATTTTGATGATCAGAGTTTGTTGTGTGATCTGTTCTTGCACAATATTATGTGTGAATACGTGAGCACGAAGATGGTGGTACGTGTCCTCTCCTACATGGGGGACTTGCAGTTGTGGGCCTTCCTTTCATTCATGAGGAATCAGATTGAGTGGCACCTAGCCAAGAAAACAATAGAGACCAATGAGGAAAGAACAACATTGTGGGTCAGGGTTGAACCAGGAATGGCTTACGAACTCTGGCGAGAGTTTAGATTATTCCTGAGCACTCCGGAAATCAGAGATCAATCGACCATTTACAGAAGAAGAATCATGAGGATTTGCCTCAACCTATTTGAAAACATGAGGAGCTAAGTGCTAGCCGGATGTCTCAAGCGCACTGAGTCCTATAGCGCGGAGTTACAGGAAGGGGACCCCTTTGAGTACAAGAACATTGTGGCTATTGTTACACGGCTGTCGGAATATGCTCATATTGTGTTGACACTAGGGGCGTTCTGGATTGGCCTCAGGTTCAAATTCCCTTTGATATGGTTGAAATTGGAGGAGTATCAGCCTTATTACCATTTATGTGACTTCAAAGAGGAATCTTGGACACGTGAGTTAATGGCCGATCAAGGATTCAGAGCTCCAGGTGATGATACTGCTGGTGCCTACAATTTCACATATTTGCATCGGGTGCACAGCAGAAGGAACTAAGATTCTGCATGGGGAAATGCAGTTGCTTCAATCGGGGGGAGATGTAGGGAGTGGTTTTTAACCTATTTTCTGCACATTCTTTCCCCTGTTTTAACCTTTTTTTCCTCGAGGCCTATGACTTTATATGACCAAATTCCCTGTTTTCTTTATTGTGTGTGGAGCATGATTATTCAAAGGTCTTTGTTTCAGCCGGATGTATACCCCAGGAAGTCTTGTACACCCCTCCACGCAGGGGGGTGCGGGGGGGACTTGTCCCCCCCGCAGGGGTCCGGGGGGGCTGATCCCCCCCGGCTGGGGGGTCCGAGGACCAGCGGTCCCCGCGCGGGGGCTCGGGGGCAGCGCCCCCGAAGCTAAAACAAATGTAAAATTGCCTTGTAAAAGTATAGTAATTTCTAGTCAATCTGGGTTGTTCATTAGGCGGATGATCTGACGGTAGAACTTATGTTTAGTTTAGGGTTTTTTTGCCCTAGAAGGCAACCCCTCTATTTTTATGAGGGCATTGTATTTGAGGCTGAGATATAGATGTGTATTCTGTGAGCGAGAAACAGAGAGGTGAGACTGTGAGAGAAAAAAGAGGATATTACAGTGGATTTGTTGTAGGTTGTGTTTGTTCATTTTGCTGGATAATAAAAAGGAAGGACTGGCTGTTCGGGGTGGACGTAGCCCAAATTGGGTGAACCACGTATATCTGTGTCTCTCTTGTTTTGTGCGTTTTCTGTGTTTATATTTCTGCAATATTTTATGTGTTCCATTGCTCCGTAATATATAATTTTCTAACATTCTTACCTTTGTTAACCTATTCTACTGTCATGTTACTTTTTTATATTTTACCGAATAATATGAGACTTTATTCCTTTTTGTGGCTAACTGGGAGAGCATTGAAGAAGTATTTTGGGAAGTTCTTCTTTTCAAGTGATGGCTCACGAAAACAAAGCTATGAAGCAGATAGGCAGCAAGGATTAATTGAAGGAAAGGGTAGAACGGTCCACTATTACACCCTGAGTGTTGTTATAGATCATTGTTACACATTAGATGCTGTTACAAGTTGCTGGTACACATTGGATGTTGTTACAGGTTGTTGTTACACATTGGATGTTGTTACACCTCGTGCTGATCTGTCGTCACACCAACAGTGCTATCGCTAGCTGTGTCGCGTCATCCCGAACCACCACTCACTCAATGTTATTGGGTCGAAGCTGGGAAATGTGGGTATTATTCCACATAACAGTTGTTGGTAGTAGGGAGTGTCTATCTTTGAAACAACAACACTCAAGAAGTTGCAATCATAATTGATGTATATTTGTATTTAGCAATAGGTTGTAACTTCTTTTAATTTTTATCAGCATGAGAATCGTGAGATTTTCATGACTGATCTGTTTCTAATTTCGGGTTGTAATAACTATAAAAGACTCTATTTTTCATGTATAAGAGACAACATATAGAAGAGTATTGTTACTCTGCTTCTATAATTCTAAGTTTATTTTAATATCAATTAGCACGGTGATGTTGTTATTGTCCTTAAACTGATTCGTTAATCACTTTTGTGTTCTTCCTGTGCCCTGTTGAGGAGGACGGGCCCTCCTCTTTGGTAGGGATTGCGGTGATATAGGTAGTGTACATGTTAGTTTAGTTAATTGATTTATTGTTTCTCGCTATTGTTGTATAAATCGTGGAATACATTTGCCACTGTTTCATTTGTATTATGTTGTTACACTGAGTTAATCAACAGAATGATAGTAACCACCTGGAATAGATGTTAGTTCCTGTGTGGCACGCCTTTATTTTGATAGCTGTGAGTTGTGATTTAATTTTGTAAAGTGTTTTTATATCTACACGCATGGTTTGATTCAGCAATTTAGATTAGCAACATCTTTCATAGTTTTCTGCATTTTCTTATTCTTGGCTGGAGTGTATCGGCATAGACAGTGCGAACTCCATTGAAACAGAAAGACCTACCCTGGGTTGACAATTAATGTTGCAGTCTGAGTCAATTAAGGTTGATTAAAACAACACTACAAAAACCTATATGGCTTGATGCAATGGTGGAAGAGAATGAATCTATTTTCAAGAACAATGTTTGGGAAGTGGTCCCAAGACTAGCAGATAAATCAATTGTGGGTTTGAGATGGATATTCAAGGTTAAGCATGTAGCAAACAGAAGCATAGAGAAGTATAAGTCTAGATTTGTGGCTAAGGGGTACTCTCAAGTTGAGGAATTGACTATCAGGAGACCTTTTCTTCTCCTGTAGCAAGTTATTCACCCATTAGAGAAATTATTTCTTTAGCTACACATATGGGGTTGAAAATCCACCAGATGGGTGTAAAATCAACATTTCTCAATGGGGTTATTGAGGAGGAAGTGTACATTGAGCAACCAAAAGGTTTTGAGACATTTGATCGGGAGTCTCATGTGTGAAAACTCAAGTGAGAATTGTATGGTCTCAAACAAGTACCCTGTGCTTGGTACACCAGGATCGATAACTATCTCACCAGTTTGGGCTTCACCAAAAGTGAAGCAGATGCAAACCTCTATCACATCTTGGTAGAAGGTAACTTTCTTATTATTTTCTTATATGTTGATGATTTGTGTTAGGTCCCTATAATACTAGTGATTCCCCCATTACTATTGTCATTGTAGCCCTTATTGTTATTGTTGTTCCCCTATTGTCCCCATAATGTTATTATTGTGCCCCATAGAAGCCCACTAATGTTATTGTTATGCCCTTATATTATTATTGTCATGTCAACTTTGATTATATTGTGACCCCTTAGACTCATATATATAGAAATGAGGTTTTGTCATTTGTATCATCCAAGAATTGTTCATTTGTGTAATGTAAAGGAGGTTTCCCCCTCAAAGAGGTTGATTCTAAAGTCGTTGATCTATATTTTCTATCTTTTTGTGAGTTGGTTTCTTAACATTTGGTTTCAGAGCTTTGGATTCTAGGGTTTCGCTACTCCAAATAGGGCTCCAAATAGGTCATCGTGTAATTTTCTTTATAACTATTTCTCTACGAAGTTTCAGAAGCTAAAAAAAACCCATTTGAACTAAAATCGATCTAAACCTCAGGTCCGAATTTCAAATCTTGTATCACTACATTTTCAGAGATATGATCTGAGGAAGTTAGGGTTTTTGCAGACTCCCGAATTACATTCCAAACAGGTGACCTTTGGAAAATCATCATAACTTTCTCTCTGAGCATCATATTGAAATTTCGTAAGAAGTTATAGAAAGAGGATAGAATGTATTTTTTTGTATCTCTTTATCAGATCCAAAGGTCGAAATAGTGAAACGTGGCACGTCATACAAGTTCTCTCTACTAAAACATTATATAATTAGGTCATCTTGGGAGATTGGGCATAACGCTTTCTTGGAGAATCCAATTTTGATCAGACTAGTGGCATTGGAAAGAGGACTCAGAGGGATACCACAGGAAGTAATTTCAGACCTTGGAGATCCACAATTACAAAGATACAACAAATTCATTATCGAGCGTCTACAAAAAGAAAAAAGGTGTGTAGTCTTTTTAAAATTTTGTGTAAGTTTGGATTGAAAAATTAGTTTGAAGTTAAAAGGGCACAGTGAAGCATAATTATCATTAATTGATGCCCCGAAGAAAGAAAATGGAAACACCTAGTAAGCAACCAGAAAGATCTAGCATGACTCATGAAGAAGAGGAAGAAATGCAACATAGAGACTTTAAAGGATTCCAGAGGAGCGTAGGATTGATGTGTTCATAGGGACTTTAAAGGATAACATCCAACATGAGGTTCGCCTTTGGGAAGCTGACTCATTGGAGAAGGCATTCAGGTTGGAAAGAAAAATGGAAAGAAAAATTATGGCAACAAGGAAGCCTACCACTCACAACGATAAGGATGGAAGTGTTGTTTCCCCTAGCCTTCCACAACACACCCCAACAATTGGAAGAAAAAAGACTAAAAGGGCTTTGTTACAGTTGTGATATCAAATACACCAAAGGTCATAAGTGTGCTGAGAAGAAATTATTTTACATAGATTTTGAAGAGGAGGAAGAAAAGGAACAAGAAACGTCAAAAGATGAGGATATACACCAAGAACAAACCCTAGAGAAAGAAGAAATGAATCCGACCATATCTTGTAATGCATTGGCCAGAATTACCACTCCTCAAACTATCAAGATACAAGGACATATCAAGAAGAAAAAGGTAATAGTGTTCATTGATTCGAGTAGTACCCATAATTTTATTCATTGTAAGATAGCCAAGGAATTGAATGGCTTCCTATATTAAGCACCAGAGTTTCAAGTGATGGTTGCAAATGTAGGAACCATAAATTTCTCTAGAAAGTGCCATAATATCAATTTATCCATGGGAGAATATGTATTGAATAGTCCAATTCTTTCATTTCCAATGGGTGGTGTTGACGTTGTATTAGGGGTCCAATGGCTACAATCTTTGGGTATAATAGCTTTTAAATGTCAAGAACTTTTCTTGAAATTTTTTTGGGAAGGAAAGGAAGTTGAATTAAGGGGTATCGCAGGGAAATCAAGAAAGTAATCATCTCTAATGACATGGAAAAGCTTATAAAGAAAGACCAATTGGGCATAATTGCACAATTATGTTCACTAGAGGTTCCCACATCGAAATCATTTATTTCTCCATATCTCCAAAAAGCCTTGGACAATCATTCCGAGGTATTTGAGACTCCAAAAGGCCTCCCATCTATTCGTGATCATGACCATTCTATTCATTTAATTCCAAAAAGTGTTCCTCCAAACATCAAGCCTTACAGATATCCCTCTGCCCAAAAGAGTGAAATTGACCCATGTCCTTCATTTCAAATTCCCTTGCAAGGTCCTCCTTGCAAGATCCGATCAACTTCTCATCAACAAGAAATAGGGTCTTAAACAGAGGCACAAATTGAGTAAGTTTGGGTCACAGATTCTCAGTGAGCAGAGATATAGTTTATTCACTTGCAGGTTGTTCTCAGTTGAGAAAAGTAATTGTAATACATCTTTATTCATCATATTAATGCAAGCACGCATTGGGGTTTTAAGCAGATTTCTTTCCCCGAAAAAAATATCGTGTGCATGTGTGTTATTTTTATTGCATGTCTTAGATTTTTGTTCTAAATTGTGAAATGAATTCCACAAAACAATAGAGTGTTGAAAATGGCAACAAGAAATGCTAAAAATAGCATTGCTATAAATAGCATTTCAGGATATACTCCAACTCTGTTGGAAATAGCAAAAAATAGAAATGCTAAAAATAGCACTGCTATAAATAGCATTTTGGGATACCTTCCTATTTTAGTTAGTCCCTGAACTAAAATTGAGAAGTAAAATTTGAATTTGTTCTTAGCAGCTGTTTGATTAATAATTAATTAATTCATCTTGAGTTAATTAGTTGGAGAAAATCAAACATGAAGTCTATGTGAGGACATGCAACAGTTATCCCATTGATTGAGGAATTTATCCCTTAGTTAAAGAGATAAGGATGAGTTGTAATTTGAGTTGTAATTAGTTAGCTCAGTTAACTAAGTTAAGTCCAGCTAGATTAGTTCAAATAGTTTGTGTAACTAATTGTGAGTTCAGTTAGTTAATGCATGCATGCATGTAACTGTTGCACTTCAGATAACTGAATATTCTCTCATAAATAACTCATGCATGTCAGTTCAGACAGAGACCTAGTTGAGATCAGATGATGGGACAGTGTACTATCAGTTGCAGGAATATTCCATGGAGGATATCTCTTGCATGCAAAAGGAATTCATTCCTTGGAGATTGTGCAGTTATTTTTGGGTTTGGTGAGTGTGTGATGAGGCCAATTCACACAGGTGGCAGCATTGGACCCCAAGGAAAACTGCGCAAGGAAATAGGAGGCTTGGAGGGCTAAGGGAAGGCATATCTTGTGTCTATTCAGTCTGTGAGCTGTATTGTTCAATTGTACTGAGAGAAGGATAGCTTGTGAGCTGATTCTTTGTGTAATTTGAACATATTTCCACTTGTATGATAATACAGAGATCAGGGTTTTTAGCTGAGGCTTTCCCCAGAGTATTCTTTTGTGTTCATGTGTGATTTATTTCTCATTCTCAGTTATATGTGTTCTATTTGATCTTGCTCAAATTCGATTAAGCTTCCGCAAGTTTTTTGTAGAAGTAGATCTTGTATTTTGCTTTAGTATATTGCATAATCTGTTGATCTACAGTGGGAAATTCTACATGGTATCAGAGAAAAGCTGATCAAAGCGAAGAAAAATATACAAAGAAGGGATAAGGGAGAAGTTTGAAGCTCCTAATTATAGAAATTGAGTTCTTATCACATCTCAATTTCTTCAATGGCGTTCAACGATTTAAGACTCAAGTATGCCCTTGATGGCAGCTCAAATTATATAGCCTGGAAGGATCACATGGAGGCAGTATTAGAGGATATTGGTCTAAAGGACTTCATTGATCAAGAATTCCCTAAGCCAGCAGCAGCTAATGCTACAGAATTAGCGGAATGGAAGAATTGTGTGGCTAGAGTGAGGAGAATCCTCCTGGAGGGAGTTCGAGACCACATTGTCTCGATCATCCATGGGAAGGAGACATCATTTTCAATGTGGAAAACATTGAAAGATCTATATCAGAACAACAGTGATCAGAGGAAGCTGGCACTGTAATGCCCCACTTAAATCTTATCCTGCAAATTTTGTTAATATTTACGTTATCTGAAAATATTGAGAAATATTGGTCTAATATAAAATTCATGATTTCTATTATTAAAATTCCCAACTTTCCTTCTCAAATTGAATCTTAGGTAGGATATGGTCTCCTTCCATTATTTCAAATAATATATGCATTGATTTCACATTCCCCAATGTACCCTCACATTTACTTGGGAGAAGACATGGTCCTCTCCCATTAATTTCCCAATTTTATATTCATGTCACATTTCCAAATGTACTCCCAGCTTTACTTGGGAGAAGAGAAGTCAACTGTAAGGATGGATAAGAAGTTAATGACATTAATGAGAGGTGGTTGAGATGGAGAAGAGAGGGAGGGTATAAAAAGGGAAGGGGGAAGGGAGAAGGGAGGAGGTTGGGGGGTCTTGCTTATGATTGTGGGGTTGGTTTTGATTTGAGGACTTGTTGTGTTTTTGGAGACATTAGGAACCTGTGGAGGTTTCTTGGGTTGTTGAGAGGAGGGAAATATTGTTATCTGGTCTAGATCATTCATCTTGGACACACACACTACATCTGGTTGGACTTGGGCTCGGAGGGCTAGGGAACCTATGGAGGTTTCCTGGGCTAGGGATTATTTCCTAGTTGGCTGGGAGGTAAATCCAGTTGGGTCAGTCAAGAGGAGCATTCAGTAGGAGCAGCAACTCAAAGGCATCTCCACCAGCCACCGTACAGGAATTCTTTTATAGATTACTTAGGTAAATTTATTAAAATGAAATGTTCTCCACAAGTTATAAGGATTAGAATGTAAATGGTAAAATTTTATTTGTTTAAAAGTCTTGTAAGAAAGTAAACTATTGCCTCTTATTGCACTTAAATTAATCAAAAATGGATCTGTTAGAAGACCCTAGGATAGGGCTCTTACACATGGTATCGGAGCCTTGGTTCAAAATATGGACATTGAAGCCTACTAGTTGAATCTTTGAAGACCAAGACATTACTAACCTGAAGTTGCAGAGAAACATAAGTCGATCTGTCCTTGGGAGCTATCAGGCTCACAAGACGCCTGTGCTTCAGAACCTGGAATAGCATGCTTGTCAGAGTTTGGAATGTTACTGTTGCCTTCATTATTTTCTGCAGGATTTTGGAGAACCTCAAAACTATCATTACGGGCAGCCAGTTTCTTCCTTTTGCTTCTCATTTTACCTGCAGATGCAATCTGACAAGAACCTTGTAACGATGATTTAATTCCTGTAGATGTGGACAACATCAACTGCTCAGACATTTCCTTTGAATCGAATTGTCTAGATGAAAGATCACCACTCTTTACCTGGTCTAAACTACCACTCTTGTCTGCATTGTATTCAGTCTTAACTGTCTCAATTTCACCGTGTACATAATGCAAACTACTGTCCAAATTAACCTTACAATCTTGGGAAACATGCCCATCAGTGCCCATGTGTGTCTCAGCCATCTGTGTTTTTTTCATTTTGAAACCTCCTTGTTCAAGATAATCCCCCTCTACCTTACAAGTGACTCTATTCTTAAGCAAACTCGGTTTTGAAATCTTGCCTGCCGTCACATGCAAGCTTGGCTCTATATCCAGTTTTCTCTTTGACAAAACAGAAATATCCTCAAAAGAAGTCATCCCAACAGAGGCTCCGCAAAAAGGGTCCTCTGGCTTTGGATCTGGTAAACTAGAAAAATGCGTGGGGTCCTCCACAGCAGTGTCTAAGATTCTGTCCTCGAAAATTTGAACCTTCATTTTACTATCAATGACTGCTTCTTCCATTTGCATTTTTCTTTTCCTAGACAAACTTCTATCTACAGCCAACTTTACTGTAATTTTGGGCTCGATACATAGCTGCTTATCACAAGTTTCTTTTGTGCATATTTTGGACTTAGATTTACTGTCTAAATCTGTTGTTGATTTCCTAGGACATCCTCGAGATCCACTGATTTCACTGCGTCCTATATGATTACTTAAGAAAGCAGGTTGCTGTGAAATGCTTTGACCTACTAAATATGGATGAACTTGGTTAACCATCCAAACCCTCCCACACCACTTTCCTGCAACTGTTATTTTCTTCTGTTTGCTTGCTTTCTTTTTAGAATCCCCAGTGCCCATTCGGACATAGGAGGAACGTGAGTTTCTAAGTTGCCACTTAAGATTTGAAATATTTGAACCACCAAAAGCACTAGAAGAAGAATCATTGTGAAAGGATTCACTACGAAATAGTGCATTCAAAACTTTATTGTAAGGCATTTGCTTACTATAAAGGGGTGATCTGCTAAGTTTTACACTGTATCGCAAACTCACACCAAGTTGTGCAGTCCAGTCTCTGCCCAATTCTGCATCATCTTGTTCCTCAATAGCCACTCGAATCATTTCCAGATCATCTTCTGCTGCATTTCTAAGTGGAGTCTCTTTCCATGAGTAATCAACACCAATTTCTTTTGCAAGCAATCTTGCTCTCTTTTCTATTTTTGGATAGTCTGCATGGCATAGAATCAGCAAATGTGCACCTCCCAGAGCTTGCAGTTGCTCCTCTACCTGAAGAGCATGTTCCAGGAAAAATACATGTGGTCTCATGAAGCCTTTGCAAGGTTTCCACAGTAAAGATGTTCTTCCCTTCCCCGCTGATGTAACAGGAATATTTGTTTGAAAACCATGTCCTGCCCCAGACCGTATCATATTGCCCTCTGTTGTTTTAGAAGTCTGTTTATTATGATGAACATCTATATGTGAAGAATTAGTCATGACAGGCATAGAAACAATGTCTAAATTTTCTCTAATGTTCTCATCCACATCATTTTCTAAAGGGACTTTCTTGGCTGCATGTTGGTCATAACTAGATGGCTTTTCATAATAGCTTGTAGAGAGATCTCCACCACTTTTTTTTTCAAAAACAGAGCACACCTCAGGACACCCAGTGATGCATTTAGATACCGTGCCAGAATCTAATATAGAAATATTTCTTTCTACTGTGGAAACTGTCAAGTTCTTGGACTCCTTTACAGAGGAAAATGTTACACTAGGAATGCCTTCATCAGTCCCAGAATATCTTCAGCAGTCACTCCAAATTCAATTTTTCCATCACCAGACTGATTACTGGGTAATGCTTCACTCCCAGGAGTCTCTTTGACTGAAGTCTTACAGAGTGGAGTTAGAATTGACTGCTCTATCAAGTTACTGGATTCTGGTGAAAATAATTCATGGCCAATGACATGGAGACCCTCATGAATGTCTGTTACAGATTCAGAAACAGATACCCTTCTTTTTGGAGAAAGGCTCGAAGACAGTGGAGACCCTTTCTTGAAACTTGTACTCTGCTTCACAATGTCACAAAAAGAATCATTCTGCCCAGCATGTACAGATGATACCTTATCTGAAGAAAAATGCACCCTTGTTACAATTTCTTTGTCAGTCCCTTCCACAGAAATTTTACTAGCTGAACCAGGTGAAGAGAGGTGAGAGTTTTCTTTTAGAATACCACTCTTTGAATGATAGTTCCCAGCCAAAGGCACAATTTCAGCAATGTCAACATTATCTAATGCAACATCTTGTTCTTCATGAGCAGGATGGCATTTACCATTTTTGACAATATCATCTAGTTCATCAGAATCTGATGCATCATTGTAAGTGGCTGCCAGAAGATCCAGTGTCGATAGCACTTTTACTGAAGGAATAGGGACTGAAAATGCATTAGCCACAAATCTGTTCATGAATTTTGTTGAACTCTGAGAAGCCTCATTTTGATTGTCAGTGTTGGAGAAATCATTAGGGTATTTGTGGAGCAATTCTTTGTTCAACGTCGCATCCCTAACAATCCATCTATTATTATGAGCTGCATGAGAACTTGTGCTTCTATGAGATAAACTAGCAGATGAAGAAAATTGAGAGCTTGAATGATTCTGGAAATCATACTCTCCTTTGCTATTGATAACATTTTCAGAACAAGAAACTGCACCATTACCTTCAGCCATGGGTTCCAATATTGCCTTGCATTTCTCCAGTGATTTTCACTGCAGATTTTCAAAGCCGGTGCATATTTGAGCTTTAGCTGAGTTGAATGATTTGTGACATTGAATATGGGCCTTTGAATTGCTGAAACATTATCCATTTCTGTAACTTTTTTGACTGATCTGTAGCAAATTCAGACCTACTGTACTGAATTTTTCTTTTGCTAAAATCTCCTTTACCATCTTTGGTTGAGGGTTCTAAACTTGTGCTCTGGTTGGCAGTAAATGCAACTCCAAAAGAGGCAACATCTTGTCTTGTACAGCCTACAGCAGATACTCCATAATGTTCATCAACAAATTTATAATCGGAAGGCAAGAGATTTTTTGCAGCTTCCTCAGAAAGTTGTATTATTGCCATACATGGGAAGCCCAAAACTCCACAAGCAACACATGCCAACGTGCCTGAATCAAGATGCATGGAATCATCAGATGGGGAGTCACTATCCAGAGACTGACCTCCCCTAAGATTTTCCTGGAAACAAACATCTGTAAACCTATCACTACTGAAGTCAGGATGTTTTCCCTGTTGGCAATGGTCACCTAAAAAAAAAAAAATTGCCACTTCTGATTGGATCAGATACGAAATTCTCATTTGTCTCCAGGATATTTGGTGCACATAGATTTTTTACCCACCATTATACTGCCATTTGTTGAAGAGTTAATTGGAAATGCTTCTAAGCAGCTTCCTCCAAATGCAGAACCACATTTTGCATGAGTTATAGTGGAAAACATTGACAATTACTTGAAATATGAGCAGAATCCCAGAGAACTACATAGCAAGTGGATTCCTTTTCAAGGAGAACTGAAAGCAGGCGATTATTATCAATCATATCGTTTACAAAATGTTTCTTGACAGCTATTTCCCCTTCACCTCTCTTATTTTATTTTAACCTGGAACTTCGAGGCTTATTGGTTAAGCTTGCAGGCATCCTTGAAGGGAAAGACAGAGCAATCATATACAACAACTGCTAATGAGACAGCATAGGAAGATAGTTCATGGCAGCCCTACGAACATCAGCTTCTTTAGCCACCTTAAGCCAAGATGGAGTTGCAAAATTAGTTGCCTCTCCATAATTAAAACCATGGCTAAATCCTAAATGATATGCCCTTGGAAAGTTGACAACAAATTCCCCTGGATTCTACACCAACCTGAAACAAGGAATCCCTGCTTGAAGCAGTAGTTCTGGGGACATTAGAGTTGTCTTCTCACCCAAAATTGCAAACGCATTTGACCAATTCAATAGGACTAGTATGCTCCCCATAACCCTGAACGCGTATAACTTCCTCTAATGATAATGCTGCATCTTCCAGAACAGCATACCAGGTCTTAGGAGAGCCCGTGTGTAAGTAGTTTAAGCTGTGCACTTCATGGTCCTCGACATGCCAAGCAAACCAACTAAACAACATACCAATGTAAACCATACGAAAAGTTACCCTAGGTACCTCATCAGGCATGTTACAGATCAAAGAACCGGGTGAGCGTGCAACAATTCTCATATTCCAAGCACTATTTGAGAGTTTCCATCCAGCACCCCCTTCCCTTTTTAATTTAATTACTCAATATCACGTTAGAAATGAAATTAAATAATTAAATTAATTAATTCCCTTCTTCTGACTATAACATACAGGAATCATATAGGCTACTCAACACTGCACATAGTGCTTTAGGCTTTATTTTTCTTGTCTAATTACACACATAAACTGGGCACTAATCAACACACTTAGACAAATATGGTTCAATTTTAAAGTTTCATGGTGGAAATGTCATGTTAATTTTCTGATTTCAAACTCATCACACTAGAGATAGATTTCCTTTACTCAATATGGATGCTCAGAAATCTGGTCACTCTAGTTTCATTATTTAGCTTATCTTTCTAAATGGAGAGTCTCACCAAGAAACCACACATTCACGATACATATCTCTTGTGATATTTTCCTATAAATCAAATGGTGCACTAATTGTGGAACTCATATCAAGAAATTTAATTTTCTTCTCTTGTGCATCATATTCTTTGATGGGATTTTTTTCATCTTTTACTGTTAGTCACGTTAATAATGAATCTAAAACTTGTGGTAACCCTTACTAATGTTCATTGTTCATGGTGATGCACCAACTCTGGAAAATACTTAATTGAATCCTAAATGCAATTTATCCTTTGTTGGTACTGTTTATGGATGATGATTAAAGAGCTGAAACTGATTTGAAATGGTTTGCTACTTGAAGTTTTTTCCATTAAAGCCACACCACAGATTTTGAATGAATTTGCAAGGGTATGACATATTTTTTGAACTTACACAATTCCCTACTGTGGATCGATAATATGTTCAAGTGCTAATACCGATACATGCTAAGTGATTCAAATAAATTTTCAAACTTCATAAGCAAGTGGATGTTGGCATAGTCTTTTTATTTTCTAGACAACACAACGTTCGATTAGAATTCATTGTGAAAATCAGATCTCTACATTGAGGCATTTACAGTAGTAACTTCACATAACACTCAACACTATCCCAGCTCGATTCAGTTCTACGAACATAACTTGTCTCTCTGGCATAACACTAATGGTTGTGGGCATTTTAAAACATGTTTGATTTTCTCATTCATGGATGGATGACTCTTGATTTGCCAGTTGATATATTTTGTTGTCATAACAATTTCATAATCTCATTGCATTAAGATGTATTCTTATACATGCTCATTCTAAGTTTACTTGCATTGGTAATTTTTTTCACTTTACGTTTTGACAACATTGCAAGACTCATGTGACTCCCAACATTTACATTCTGAACATTCATCTAAATGTAACATTCAACTCTTGGGCATTTCATTTCACAATGTGAACTTCACAAGGCTGAAGCACTGGGAATGTTGGATTTGAGATTTATCAAAATCTGCTCTCATTTCTACTTCAACGTATCCTTTCTGGGCATATTGGACTAGCATTGTGGAGCTCTTTGTGAGCATGGTTCTAACACCTTCCTTCTCCCTGAAAACAAATTGGAGCTTCATCTTTTACTGAGTTGCTTAACTGATGTCAACCTGAGCTAAGCTTTCACCTTATACCAAAACAATTAGTCTTTGGTTGACAAAAGGGATTCCCCACTAGGTTAGGGTTCCTTATTCTAAAAAATGGAGATGACAGTGGCTGATTTACTTGATAATACTCTTAGGTTCTCTCCAAAAAAAAGGTAAGGATTTTTCCTTGTAGGGAAAGATTGAGGAATAACATGGCCCACAATGCATGCAAATATATCCCTGTAACGTCAAAATGGGCAATGAAAACAAGTTCATTACAGCAAATAGTAAGCAAAGTAGACAATGGAATGAACTCTTATGTAAGGAGAGAGAGTTCTGTGATATGGAACTGTTAGAATATTCCGACACATAGGAAATAGTTAAGTTCAACTTGGTCTAGTATAGAGTTAGGTATAAAGTTAGGTAAAGTGTGTTTCTTTACCGTTGTACATTTTGTAACTTACAATCCGACGGTCACGATATGTAGTGATCCAACGGTTCACTCTCACCTCGGTATTACCGACACTTGATCCGTGGCTTGACACCCGATTGGTCCATGAGTTCTATTTAAAGCGCATGGAGGGTCATTGTTTGGGTAATCCGTGCATGAGAGAAGCTTATGTAAATTTTCATTCTTTGATTAATAAATTGCCTGTAGTACCCACGTTGGGACAGGCCGTGAACTGTTTCCCTCTTTGAGGGTTTTAACCACGTCAAAAATACTGGCGTATTGATCTGTGATCTAGTTGTGAGCGGTGTCCTTTTGGTATTCTTTCTAAGGAACTTACCCTGTAAATTCCTACATGGTATCAGAGCTATTTGAGGTCCGCGTCCGTTGGTGATCCAAATCTGAAGCCAGTAGAACTGCATGCGGCTGTCGTTTCCTAGATCTGCTGTTTCTGACTGCTTTCGGGCCGAGAGGAATGCTCTGTTGCGTTCGGAGCATCTGTTCCAGTGAGGAACCCCTTTCGTTTCACGCGAAAAGGTTTCCGGTAGCCCTAGCTGCGTCATTTTTCAGATCGGGAGGTATACAGTGTTTTTGCAGTTTACTGTTATTTTCTCTCTGCTTATTTCGGTTTCGGTTTATTTAGCCTTTTTTTTAACCAGATCTATACCTTTCATTTCTGCGTATGCTCTTTGCCCTGCGACTCTGTGCGATCTGGGCAAATCAGAAACAGAAAGGAAGGATTTTTCTCATGCGTATGCTCTTTCCCTGCACCTTAGTGTGATCTCGGAAAATCAGAAACATTGAGAAAAATATTTAGTTTTTCGCTAAAGCTAACTTTGAGTTTTTTTTTTAAATTTCTAGTTTTTTGGCTAAAGCTAACTTCGAGCCGCAAGGTTCGTTTTTCTTTGCATATTCATGTTGGGTTTTGTGTTTTGTAGGGAAAAAGAGCTTTCTCAAGGCAAGCACGCAAACGAAGCCCCCCCCCCCCCCCCCCCCCTTCTCTCTCTCTCTCTCTCTCTCTCTCAAATTTTTTGTATAGATCAATTGGTTCAAAGCTATTTTAAGAGAGTAGAGGTCTTGGGTTCAAGTCTCCATCTTGTGGGGGCGGATTTTTTTTCATTCCCCCACATTCGCGCACTTTGACGGCAACTTCAACAAATTTTTTTCAAAAAGCCATAACTTCTTCATCCGGAAGCCTTTTTCAGAGTCGTTTTTTTTAAAACAACCTAATTTTTCGAGATCTATCCATTGGACCACTTACTTTTAGCATCTTCAGCTTCAGTTTTTTTTAAAATGGAAATTCCATGCCAAGTCATTCTTGACAGCACTAACTACTTCCAATGGGTAGCCTACATGGAAGATTTACTTAGAAGTAAAGGTCTCTTCAGAATAGCCACAGACCAAGAGAAGAAACCAAAAGATGAAGACAAGGCTGCAAAATGGGAAAATAGACAAGATCAAGCATGTGGTTTGATAGGGATGTCTATTTCTCCTGATCTTAGATTCCATATTGCAGAACTTGAGACTCCTCATGAAGCATTGGAAAAACTCGCTAAAGTTTTTGGGATTAAAAATGAAATTAGAGCCCATCAACTTGAAAATGAGTTGCTTACTTTGGATCCTAATAATTTTCTTGCATTGAAGATTTCTTGTCCAAATTCAAGACCCTTAGATATCTCTTGGAAGGTGTTAAAGTTAAGAAAGAAGATGGTAACCTTATTTATTCCATCCTTACTAAGTTAGGACCAGCCTACTCTGTATTTGTTTCCACTTTCCATTCTACAAGGGAAGCTTTCATTTGTCAAGGAAAAGACTACAAGGCCCCTTCCTTTGACTCCTTTTTTGATTCCTTAATAAGAGAACAAGAAAAACTCTTACACCTTGGTCTTCTTAATCTTGGAAACTCTTCCAAGAAAGCGTTAGCCGCCCAGCAGCAACCAAATTCAAAGAATCCTAAGAAGTCATATCCTAAAAAGAATGGTCCTAAACCAAACAAGGGTCCTAAGCAAACTCAGCCTCAAAATGAAAGATCATTTCAGCAAAGTGATAAGACCAATAAAAACAAATGGAAGAAGACTGATAGACATTGTAACTTTTGTAATCGAGATGGCCACTTAGAATCAAAATGCTTTAAGAAGATGGAAGCCTTGGAAGCCGCCATGAAGAAACATAACATCCATGTGGAGCATACTTCAACTTCAACTTCCGGAATGGCACTTTCTGCATGTCGTTGTCAATCATCTCAGTTTGGTTATGCATTAAATGTATCTTCTTCTTCTCCTTCTCATGAGTGGCTCATTGATTCTGGAGCCTCTTATCACATGGCCAAAAACCAAGCCATGTTTTCTTCTTTAAATGATTGTAACACCAAAAATATATATGTTGGTGATGATAGATCTCTTAATGTTGTAGGGACTGGAACTGTTCATCTAGACAATGGTCAGTTTAATGATGTATTATGTGTTCCAACCTTATCCTGCAACCTTCTATCTGTATATCAGATAACTCATTCAGGTGAAGGCAAAATTGTTGAATTTTCACCTCATGATGTTGTAATCAAGGATCTGAGAGATCCTAAACAGATTCTAGCTACTGGTATTGCTGATGATTCCACAAGGTTGTATAAGTTTCACAACTTTGGGTCATCAAATCTTCCCTCAGTATTTGTTGTTCATAATGATGAAGTGAGCAAACTTTGGCATGAGCGATTTGGTCACTTAAACTATCGCTCCCTTCAGCATCTATGTAAAGAAAATATGGTGACAGGTCTTCCTATGGTATCTTGCAGAGATGGTGTTTGTTCCGGATGTGTACTCGGAAAACATCATCGGGACAGTTTTGACAAACGTGCCTCTTGGCACGCCTCAGCCCCTTTACAGCTTGTGCACAGTGATTTATGTGGTCCACTTCTTGTTGCTTCATTCTCTGGCTGCAAGTATTTCTTAACTTTCATTGATGATTTCTCCAGACGCACTTGGGTATACTTCTTAAAACTCAAGAGCGAAGTATTTAACACATTTTTGGCCTTCAAAGCCTTTGTTGAAAAACAATCTGGATATCAAATTCTTAAGCTAAGAACTGATAATGGTGGAGAATATGTTAAAAACACATTCATCAACTTTTGCACCGAAAATGGAATTCAAATGCAACATACTGTTCCATACACTCCACAACAAAATGGTGTAGCTGAAAGGAAAAATCGCACCTTAAAGGAAATGGCTAATTGTATGCTGCAATCTAAAGGACTCAGTCTTAGTTTTTGGGCCGAAGCAATTAATTGTGCAAATTATATAATCAATCGCACTCCTACTAAGGTTCTAAAGAATATCACTCCAGAAGAAGCTTGGAGTTCCATTAAACCAGATGTAAGTCACTTTCGTGTTTTTGGAAGTGAAGCATGGGCCCATATTCCAGATGAAAAGCATAAAGCTTTAGAACCTAAGAGTGAGAAATGTACTTTTGTTGGATATTCTGAAGATGTAAAAGGTTATAGACTTATTCCATTTAAGTCCAAAAATGTTATCATTAGAAGAGATGTAAAATTTGATGAAAATAAATCGGCCTGCGAGCCTAGTCCGGCGGATGTGCCACCTCTTCCTATCTCTTCTACTTTTGACAACATTTCTTCTTCAGATGATGAAAGTGAGGATGATAATCCTCCCCCACCTTCTCAGGATCCTCAACTTCCAAGATGGGTCCGTGCTACTCGGGATGCAGCAGGTGATCTTGCCGGTGATCCTACAGATCAGCGACGTACACGTTCTCAGTTTGAAAGAGCCTCTTCTTTACTGGCTCAAGCTCCAATAAATCATGATCCTGACACTTTTGCAGAAGCTTCAGGCCATCCACATTGGGAAGCAGCTATGAATGAAGAATATCATTCATTGTTGACAAATGATACATGGGATCTTGTTCCTCTACCAAAGGGACGCAAACTTGTAAGATGTAAATGGGTTTACAGAACCAAGTATGGACCAGATGGGAAAATTGATAAACATAAAGCTCGTCTTGTTGCTAAGGGCTTTTCACAGGTTGAAGGCATTGACTACACTGAAACCTTCTCCCCTGTTGCCAAAATGAACTCTATCCGCCTTGTTCTTTCCCTTGCTGCCTCTTTAAAATGGGAAGTCCATCAGATGGATGTTAAATCTGCCTTCTTGCATGGGGACTTGCAGGAAGAAATCTATATGGAACAACCCATTGGCTTCATACAAACAGACTCCAGCCTTGTTTGTCGACTTAAGAAATCCCTTTATGGTCTCAAGCAAGCTCCTCGGGCTTGGTATGCCAAAATGGATAGCTTTCTTTTAGAATCTGGCTTTTCTAGGTGTCATTCTGACAATACTGTCTACACCAAGAAAGTGGGAAACTCTCTTATCATCCTTGTTCTTTATGTTGATGATCTTATCCTTACTGGTAGTGATCCCAACCTTATAAACCATGTGAAGTCTAGCCTCAAAAGGAAATTTGAAATGACAGACTTAGGACACTTACACTATTTTCTCGGTCTTCAAGTCTTACAATCCAAGGAGGGTATTTCCCTTTCCCAGTCCAAGTATGCTTGTGATATTCTTCGTCATTTTCACATGGAAGACTGTAAGCCAGCCCCTTCTCCCTTTCAGTCTAGAGTCAAACTTTCAGTCTCTTGTACTTCTCCTGAAGTTGATGCTACCTTATACCGTCAACTTGTAGGAAAACTCTTGTACTTAACCCATACTCGTCCTGATCTTTCCTTTGCTGTTGGCCTTGTTGCTCGTTTTATGTAAAACCCCCGTGAAAGTCATTGGAAAGCAGCTAAAAGAATACTTCGTTATGTTCGAGGTACAGTACAGTTTGGGATTCATTACAGTGCCAAAGCAGCTCCTCTATTAGTTGGTTTCACTGATTCTGATTGGGCTGGTGACCCTGATGATCGGAAGTCTACTGCCGGTTATGTCTTCACTCTTGGTTCAGGACCTATTACATGGGCTTGTAAGAAACAGGCTGCCATTTCTCTTTCGTCAGCAGAAGCAGAGTATCGTGGTGCCGTGGAAGCTAGTAAGGAAGCCTTGTGGCTTCGTCAGATCCTATCAGAGTTTGGCTTTGAGCAGCAGCATCCAACCACACTTTGGTGTGATAATCAAAGTGCCATTCAGCTATGCAAAGATCCAGTCCAGCATCAGCGCAGTAAACACATTGAACTACACATGCACTTCATCAGAAAGCTCATTCATGACCATGTTCTTGAAGTGCAATATTGTTCAACAGATGATCAGGTTGCAGACATCTTCACAAAGGCTCTCACAGAGGCGAAGTTCACTAAACTTCGATATATGCTTGGAGTTCAGGAAGTTGTCACTAAGGGGGGATAGGCTCTAGTGCCTCCTTCCTTCTCCTATTGTGTCATATTTGTAAATCCTTCAATCCTATCCCAAGTTGTTCTTAAGGGGGGATGTTAGGATATTCCGACACATAGGAAATAGTTAAGTTCAACTTGGTCTAGTATAGAGTTAGGTATAGAGTTAGGTAAAGTGTGTTTCTTTACCGTTGTACATTTTGTAACTTACAATCCGACGGTCACGATATGTAGTGATCCGACGGTTCACTCTCACCTCAGTATTACCGACACTTGATCCGTGGCTTGACACCCGATTGGTCCATGGGTTCTATTTAAAGCGCATGGAGGGTCATTGTTCGGGTAATCCGTGCATGAGAGAAGCTTATGTAAATTTTCATTCTTTGATTAATAAATTGCCTGTAGTACCCACGTTGGGACAGGTCGTGGACTGTTTCCCTCTTTGAGGGTTTTAACCACGTCAAAAATACTGGCGTATTGATCTGTGATTTGGTTGTGAGCGGTGTCCTTTTGGTATTCTTTCTGAGGAACTTACCCTGTAAATTCCTACAGGAACTTTGGCATAGCTTCTTTCCTCATGATTTGTAGATCTGTAACTGAATTGTCTCTAGTTAAACCTAAAAACTTGTTTCTAAATTAGATGGAATCTGTTTAATCACAAGGTATATTATCATATTTAAACATATAATAAAAGATAGTCATCTCTTAACCTCGAGGGTTAGCTCAACTAGCTTGAATTGACATGCCGAAGCCATAATGGGCAAGTAAGTCAGAAGGCCAAATCCACCTGCATTCATTTTGCGGTGTTAAGTTTACATCATGTTGTCCACCAACAATATTTACCGGCTGTCATTCACGAGGAAGCACCTGGAGGATCTCCCAAGGAGATTTTCCAAGGAAAGAAAAATGATGCTACTCTTTTTTCTATCGAAGCTAATGAGACTGTTATTGTTCAGATGACAGAAAACATGACCAACACAAGCATCGGGGGTTATATTTATTTATGTTTTCCCCTGTGACGTGCTCGCTAAACTAAACATAACATTTTAGGTTTGCAGCAACTTTGCAATTAGATGAAATACCTTCCGTATCAATGTCAAGGTTTATTTATGAATTCAAATTGGTAAGGATTAGTGATGGAATAGAGGGTTGTCTCAATGATCCCAGATAAGGTGAAAATGAAAGAAACAACTTCAATTACTTAATCCAAAGTAAAGGAAGGCACCGCCATTATATACTCTAGTACTTCCAACAAGATAACCTTCCCCATTTTTATGAATATGCGGATCTCTTCAAGATGTACAAAGAAGAGGTTGAGAGACCAACATTTGCCAATCCAAGTGAATAAGACAATAACCATGCTAATACAAATGACAATATATGAATATCCCATCTTTATAATGTGGTAATGAGATCAACAATATTTCATTGCTTGGACATGCAGCCCAAGTTCATTAATTGTATAGTTAAGTCTACCACATCACAATGATTAAATTTGGCCGAAGGATGTGTCACTTGAACGTTTTGAACAAACTTTGTAATGGTCTCAGAATTCTGATTGAAGAATGAGGTGAACTATATTTTACATTGAAAATTTCAGTTTTGTTCCCACTAATCTATACCTGAGGTCTTTGTTTTGATGCCAACCTCAGTGTCTATTAAATATATGGATGGGTGTGAAAAATATTTGCACTGAAAATTACAGTTTTTGAGCCAGTAATTTATACCCAAAATGTGTCCCAATCTAAAGAATGTAGTCAGTTCTATTTGACATACAAGGGTGGCTTTTAATTCTGACGATAGTAGATTATCATTATTCTTATTAAAAATAAAGTAGATTTTCCATTCGAATAGTAGGATTATCTTTCAGATAGTATATTTTTCATTCTTCATAGAGGAAGTCATAATAACAAATCTCGAGTTTAAGAAGTAAACAACTATGAAGCATGGGAATTCAGATTAGGATGTGTTGAAATACCCTATATGTCATGTTAATGATTTTTCTATGGGTGGTGGAATCTTCTAGTGAAAACATAGATTGAAAACCATGGACATGTGTAAGGCTTATTGTGATAATTGTTTTTAATGATCTTAAATTAAATGAGAAGATCAATTCGTAGAGAAATTGGGATTTAGAATGGGATCTTATTTAGTCAATGAAAGACCAATGAAAATATTAGAATACACTTTTACCCTTATTCTAGTGTTGAATAAAAATGTCGTGAAAAATAATGTGTCTCTAGTTTTGGATAAAAGGACCCTCAACTTTCTTCGCAACTTTTGTGGTCACTGGCCACTTGTGAAAGGAGTAGGCATCTTTAAAAATGCGGTGCCATTTAGAAGGGAAATACTAATAGCAACAGGGCAAAGGCAATTATTCCATTCGTTTATTTATTTCTCATTTGTCTGGTCATATTGTGAGCTGCAATATATATATCATGAAATTGTTTTAGTACTAGTAAACAATGATTAAATATATAATAAATTTGAACCTTTGACATTTAGAGGAAATTTCTCTCAATAAGTATGAAAATCATGCTGGAAACATTTTTGAAGTTTGGAGTCTTTTATTTTTAAGTTAACTAATTGGTTTGGAAGATGAAAAACCAGCAACTTGGAAGAGTGGGACTTTTATATTCACTGAGGTATTAAAGAAATTATATGCTTGAAACTTATACTAGCGCCTTCTAGTGGAATTGATAGTGCATTAATCCGTTGCTTGCCAATATTTCGGTTTTGGTACCACCTTATAGCATATCGGGTTCAAATGTTATTTTCCATGGTGGACAGTATAATATGTTTCAACTCTAATTGTTATCAAGGGGTTTCACAAGGTTGTCACATGAGCATCTGTGATGCCCATTTTGACTTAGATAGCTACCCATACTAAGGCTCTATTTTGCAGTTCCATGTTATTATTTATGAACATTATGTAATATTGATGCATTTGGTTGGACACGTGAAACTACTGATAGATTTGATATTGATGAAGGAAATGGTTGATGTATGGCCTAAATGTATGACTTACTTGGTGATGATTTATCTAGTACATGACTTATCAGAGCTATTGTTGTTTCATGTATGGCTTAAGTGGATATGATTTATCTAATAAATGACGTAGTGAAATTATGATTGTTTCTAGTATGAACCACAAAATTGACACGTGGATACTAGACTTAATAATGTGATGATTATACGTCTTGTGGTTATATAAATGCATGAATGAGAGCTAACCCACAGGGGGAAAGAACTATATGATAGCCGAGAGCTACTCTTCCATTGAGGGAAGGTCGAGACACCTCATGGGGAAGGTATAATGCACATTATTCTATTACACTTGATATCTACTTGATATGCACTATTATGACACAAGTAAAATGCAAATGACAGGTGGCAAGAGACCTGACTAGATTATCCGATGACAAGTCCTGGAATCGTGGGAGGGCAGTGGCGGACACGCTCCCCTCAACATGTGATGACGATTGCAAGTTGCCTGCTGGGGAAGTTAGACCGATGTATTCGATGCTTCCACCATGTCAGTTTTATCAGTGGTTAGTATGGCTGTTGCCACTGATAAAGTAGCAAAGGACGAATAGGGTGGGAACGGAAGTAGGTCAGGATGGATAGGAGGATATAGATCAGTTGGAGACTCTTGATGGGAAGTAATGTCATTGACTGACTTATCAAATTTTATTTCCTATAACTCTCTCTGGTTTGCTATGCTTTCAAACTCCTTGCATCTTTTCATTCTAATTGGGACGAAGTTTTCTGAAGGGGGGTGTATGTAATGCCCCACTTAAATCTTATCCTGCAAATTTTGTTAATGTTTACATTATTTGAAATATTTTGAAATATTGGTCTAATATAAAATTCATGATTTCTATTATTCAAATTCCCAATTACCTTCTCAAATTGAATCTTAGGTAGGATATGGTCTCCTTCATTATTTCAAATAATATATATATTCATTTCACATTCCCCAATGTACCCTCACATTTACTTGGGAGAAGACATGGTCTCTCCAATCATTATCAATATATATATTCATTTCACATTCCCCAATGTACTTTCAAATTTACTTGGGGGGAGACATGGTCCTCTCCCATTAATTTCCAATTTTATATTCATGTCACATTTCCAAATGTACTCCAGCTTTACTTGGGAGAAGAGAAAGTCAACTGTAAGGAATGGATGAGAAGTTAATGACATTAATGAGAGGTGGTTGAGATGGAGAAGAGAGGGAGGGTATAAAAAGGAAGGGGGAAGGGAGAAGGGAGGAGGTTGGGGGGTCTTGCTTATGATTGTGGGGTTGGTCATGATTTGAGGACTTGTTGTGTTTTTGGAGACCTTAGGAACCTGTGGAGGTTTCTTGGGTTGTTGAGAGGAGGGAAATATTGTTATCTGGTCTGGATCATTCATCTTGGACACACACACTACATCTAGTTGGACTTGGGCTCGGAGGGCTAGGGAACCTGTAGAGGTTTCCTGGGCTAGGGATTATTTCTAGTTGGTTGGGAGGTAAATCCAGTTGGGTCAGTCAAGCGGAGCATTCAGCAGGAGTAACAGCTCAAAGGCATCTCCACCAGCCACCGGTACAGGTATTTTTTATAGATTATTAGGTATTTATTAAAATGAAATGTTCTCCATAAGTTATATGGATTAGAATGTAAATGGTTAAAATTTTATTTATTTAAAAGTCTTGTAAGAAAGTAAACTATTGCCTCTTATTGTGCTTACATTCATCAGAAATGGACCTGTTAGAAGACCTAGGATAGGGCTCTTACATTCAAGACCACATTGTCTCGAGCCTCCATGGAAGGAGACATCGTTTTCAATTGGAAAACATTGAAAGATCTATATCAGAACAGCAGCGATCAGAGGAAGCTGGCGCTGAAAGACAAGCTTCGGAAAATCAAGTATGAAAAGGGTGACATGATCTCTACATGTCTGAACAAGCTCACACCTGCAAGGATGAGCTTGGAAGTTTAGGGATCACGACAACGATGATGACATGGTGAGTCTTTCTCTCCTCGGTCTTCCTAAGAGCTGGCATAGCTACCAAGACTCAATAAATGGAAGAGAGAAACTGCCAGATTGGGAACAACTTTAGTCGGATCTGATGCAGGAGGAGATAAGAAGACGCACCAGAGTGGTTCTTCATCCAAGGAGGATGAAGAAAATTATGCCTTAGCGAGTAAGGCAAAGAAAGGAAAGGAGAAGGATTCTCATCCAAATCGAGTTCTTCCCATGGTGGGAAGAAGTTTGACAAATCGAAAGTGTGATGCTTTCACTGTCATGAGATGGACCATTTTGCTACAAATTGTCCACTAAACAAATCCAAGATGGGATCAAGGAAGGATCAGAAGGTGAGGCACTGGCCTCACAGTTCGAGTTGGATTTCACCCTCTTCGCATGCATGGTTTCATCCATGGTGGGATGTGGTTGCTTTCTTGACAGTGGAGCTTCATTCCACATGACCACTGATAGAGTTTTTTTCAGTACCTTGGAGGAGAAAGATCTCCAGATATCATAGCGATGGGTAATGATGAAAATTATAGTGTCCCGGGAGTAGGCATAGTTGTTTTTCAGAGGGAGCATGGAACCCGCATTACCTTGACTGATATGAAGTATGTGCACGAATGAAGAAAACTTGGTATCGATCGCAATGCTAGAAGACAAAGGCTATGATGTAGCCTTCAGTAATGGAAAGGTTTTTCTTGGACAGTCACCACGAGACAGGTGAAGCAGATTGGTTCACGAGTCAAGAACCTGTATGCTCTTGAGGTTCAAGATACATGCAAAGCTTGAGGAGCAAGGCAGATGTTGGAGACTTGGTGGTTGAGAGGGCGGAGTACATTACCTCTCAACATGCAGCGCTAGAAGAAGTCTCAGACAATTGTTGGAGGAGCCACAATTGGTGAAGAAGCTTCAGAAAGTTGTGGAGTAGCACAACTGGAGAAGCCAAGAGGAGATTGAGTGGAGGCATCCACTCATGCA